>CM062846.1:8945064-11907004 GCA_031772225.1 Eubasilissa splendida
CATTGCCGGGTGGCCTCACATTTGTTCAGGATGAACATGGTGGACTCCCCAATGTGTGAGTGCGGTGCCGAGGAGGAAACCCTTGACCATGTCTTTTTTGCCTGTCCATTGCGGATCACTGGTTTTTTTTATAATGATCTTGTCAATGGTGATTTTCAACTTCCGGTTAACTTGTGTCATCTTCTTTCCCTCAACTCGCCTCATTTAAGCTATATAATAGCAAATTTCCTGAATGTCAATGGTATTGACTTGTGATGCAATGTTCCCTGTTCTATAGTATTGTTGTACTGCTTTCTATAAAATAATATTTAGACTTGTTTAATGGCACAAGTCACTCTTGAAGGGTGGATTGCCTATTTGAAAGAAGAAGAAGAAGAAGAAGAGCTAGGTCTGTTATACTCTATATATGTATAGAGTTAAGCAACGGCGGTCTTATAAAATCAAAAAGATATTACCATATATGTATAATTAAAAAAATATTTTTTAAGTCTAATTCGCTTAAAAACTTGTTTTTTGAAAAAGTATACCTACATGTAAAAAAATAGTGATATCGTGCGGATTATGCAATATCAATCACTTGGAAACAAAACATAAAATACATTCTTAGACGAATTTCACACACATGCTCTTAAAATTTTATAGTACAAGAAATACTCGTAAAATCTACCATTTTACTATGTTGACCCAAAACTAATTTAAAATTAAATATCCATTTACTTGGTCGTAGCGGTTTTTAATGCTGCCGCGCGATAACAGTCTCTGGGGACCTAGTCGAGTAAATACTACCCACTTCAGAAAGTCTCATGAGGTAACTTGCGCAAAATTTGTGTATTGTACTTTCTTCGATTATGACCGGGAGACCTTGAAACCACCGTGCGTTAAATAGTTTATTTATATATACGAGTATAGGTATATATCAACTATACTGAGCATTACCGACTATATTAATGATTTTATGGGGAATACTTTTTGAGTTTGCCATACTTAATAAATTATATAATAATAATGGTTACATAAAAATAGAGTATTAGATATAGTATATACTTATATACTTATCCGTCTTTAAGTATGTTTTTTTGTGAATGGATTTAATTATTAATAAAAAAATTTTTGGAAAGGATTTTTAACTCTTGTATTTTGTACTGCCAAAAATATTTGACATAATTTAGATATGTAGCTAAAAATTAACAAAATTGCATTTAAAACATCATTTTAGATAAATCATGGGCGTGTCACCAATGTGCTCTATATAGTCGATATAAAGAATTTAACGGATTTAATGGAGATGGGCATTACCGCAGATCTTATCAGACGTCGATTAAACTTTACTGAAATATTGGGCATGTAACAAGCCTGATCTATCTTGTTACAAAGTAACATTGAAAAGCCTTTAAAATTGTTCCCAGGGATATAAGAAAATTTATAGAAATGTTTAAATTATCTGTAGAAAACTATAAAACGCGAAATATCTTTTTCGACAGGCGGAAATCTACCATTCTTGTAGCCGGAAGGGATTTTTACGAGTAGTTACACGGCGATAAAATTCTTATCAGTCATATATTTTTTCGAGACACTTCCCAATATTGAACTACAGGTTGTGGTTAAATATTACCTTTTTTATACTCCATTTATCACACGATAAATAGTTGGAAAAAAACATACAAGGGATGCTGTAAGCTGTAAACAAAAATTAAAGCCAAGTTCTCCGGCGGCAGACAAAGGGCCGCCTTGTGTCGAGAAATTCTTGTCAAATTCTTGTCCAGGCATCCACCAGGCTCCACCTTCGGCGGATCTCGATTCCTTAAAGGGGCCGTTGTATTCCCATGGCACCGAAGCCAGCCGCACTCGACAGGCATTCGGGATGTAAGCTAAGTGCGTCGTAAACCGTGCGAGTATTATGTTTCATATTCGAGCAGTTAGCGCGGCGCGTAGGCGTAGGTGCGGAAAATTATTCAAACACCTGACGATGAAACATCAATGAATACCGTTTCATTATTAAATTATTTGTACAAAAATTGTAAATGAATTTCAAGATGAACAATTCGCAGAGGTAATAAAACACGTTGATTAATTATTTGAAATGAAATGAATATGAAATAATTTTAAATACTAATTTAATGTATTAATTATTAATATATACATATAAAAACAATTTTGTCGAAAAATATTGTTTTTGCGCTACCATCTCTATTTCCAATCCGGGGAAGTACACTACCAATTGTATTATAACGCCAGTATTTTTCATGACAAATTTGTTATACTTTTTCAAATTAATACATCTGTTGTTCCATTATTTTTGAAAACCATCTACATTATTTTTGCGAAATCACATTAAATTAGTATTTAAAACATTACAGACCGTCTGTTCTGAATAATTACAACTTCACAATAAGAATGTGGTCTCCTTAATAATGAAAAATTTTAATTGATCATTTCTCAAATCAATCGAGAATATATTTTTTTAAATTTATATTATTTGCGATGTATTATTACGATATGAAATATAATTAATATTCATATATACAATATTGTGTATGTATAATAAATATTTGTCTATAAAAAGGCATGTGGCAAGACTGTGTCAAACAGATATGTCTATTGCAAGTCCTACAGGTAATGAGAATTTTTTCACAGCTGATATAATACGGTTTTGAAATATACCGAAACAATCTGCCGTGTCGAAGTACGCTGAAATTTGGACGACTCTCCGTCTCATGAAACGTGCGATTGGTTTAATTCCTGGTACCGGACCCTGAGAAGAAAATAAATGAATATGCTCGACACCTTCAGAGTGTGGTGTTGACGTCGCATACTGCGCGCGCAACATTGACTGCGAGATGAACATATGTGTCCATTCTTCAGGAACTGAAGGACTGAAAGACTCTCTGCAACATGAAAGGAATCCCGCGAAGTTTTTTTTTAAATTCTAAAACAAAGATAGGTACTTTAGAAAAAAGCGAGATATATCAAATAACTTGCAGATACTGTAACAAAAAATACATTGACCAAATCGCGAGAATTTAAATACGCGAATTAAAGAACATCGACGCTGAAAAATAATAATTTTTCCGTATTCACTAACCATATTATTGAAACCAACCATTCTTTCGATAGCCATCATCTAAAATTACTCCATTCGGTACCATATAAGGGAATAATCTTGATATGATAGATATCCAGAAAAAAAAATGAATTGGGAAAAAATATTAATGAGTAAAATCACATTTTCAAATATTTCACCACTGCTATCGATGTTTCCAAGAAATAATAAAGCCAGTCGCACCCTTACGGCCCCCATAGCCAACTCTATTTAATTTAGTTCAATTACACCTATAGGTGGGAAGTACTGCTCTTCTGATATTAACTCAAAAATTGTGTGTGTAGTACAAAGTAAAAATATATATTTTTTAAATTGAAAATAATCCTTTCATACTTTGGGCATGTTGGTAATAGAGATGAAGAAAGCATGGAGAAATTGGTGATTACGGGTAATATACACGTAGGAAGAGCATGAGGCTGATTTCCAACATGATGGACAGACCAAGTCCAAGAAATGACCTGAGCCTCGCTACACGTTGCACTAAACAAGGCTCAAAGAGTGCAGGCGAGCAACTCGCGCTGTGGAAACAAAATAGAGGACCGCGATGCTCAGTTATGAGCATATCGACCGAGACATAAATGATATATGCAGAAAAATTCCAATTGGAACACAAGTACATACCATGCTGAAACGGTACTAAATCAATTGTTGTCTATGTATTGTCATATTAAAAAAATACAGTGAAATTTAATTAAAAATCAAACCAATTGCAAGTCATTTTATTTTTTATTAAAACATATATTTGCATTGTAATTTAATTAAATTAACTAAGATAAGTTCTTGTAAACTTTGTATATTTCAACACACATCACTCTAGTGAGACATAGTACAATATGAATTACAGGAGAATCTTGATTAACTGATTCTTCGAATTATTCAAGCCGTACGTATTTTTTTAAGTGAAGAACAACTATGAAATAAATAAAAAAAGGTCTGTTTTATAAAATAAACTATTTTTTGTAAATTGGTATGTAATTTAAAATAGTTATCTTACTTCTTCAATATTTTATATAAATAATTATACTAAATACTTCGTTTAAATCACTATTTATTGATTATTCTGTATGTTTCGATACCTATGGTATCTTATTCAGAAAATAATGTATACTGAAATTAAAAATACAAGCATAGATAAAAACAAAACTATAATGTGGTGAATAAGTAAGAACTAATCGGAAAATAAATTTAAAAGGTGACTATTTGTAAAGAGGATTTGGTTATTTATAATATTTAGCATACCATTAACACTTTTTATCTATTTTATCTAATTAACTTATTAATTTAACTAATTTATCTAACTATAAACTCCTAGTATTTGTATGTATAACTCCTTAACCCTTGTTAATATCAAAAGAATGGTTTGTTTCCAAAAGGTGATTGAAATAGGTATCGAAACATATAGACTAATTAATAAATAGTGGTTTAAACAAAGTATTTTGCCTAATTATTTATTTAAAGTTATTTTATATCGCATAAAAAATAACTATCATTTTACAGCCACGTCTGTCATCATCCGAGTTTTCGTTTATCCAAGGTATAATTTCGGTATACATTGCCACGAATAATCGGGATTATACTAAATATATATGTAAAAATTGGTAATAAAATTGCACATTTGGCTCAGCACGGGCCAAACCCAATGAAGCAGATATAAAAATACTAAATGTACATACAACATACAATATGAAATAAATAACATAAAATATGTCATGTATCTAAACAAATCTATAAAATGAGTTGAATTTATGATTGACTGTATGTTTATCACACATGTAGTCAGAATGGTTAAGAGAAAATTGAGTATTTAATTTTATTAATATGTAAATGTGTTCATTTATATGTTATTTATTGTGATGTCCTTGGAATGGTGGGATGGTGTGTGTGTATGCGTGTATGTGTGTCGCACCGCCGGTGCGGGTATGTGTGGCTATAAAGACGGCGCACAAGATTGCGCGCGTCTCTTTTATCTGCGGTTCATCGGCTTAATAGTTTGACCTATACTAGTGATATACCTTGAACTAAATTGTAGCTTATTGTAATAAAAGATTAATTGTTACAAATACTATTTCTTGGACCTTCACATTACGAGGTGTATAAATATGTATTCAAACATTTAGAAATAAACTTTGTCAGTCTGGCCAGATTTTATTAAAAGCAAGATACAATGAAGAAGTACGAAAATTCTAAATTAATAAAGATAAAATCTAATATGTCAGTGCATAGAAACAAGTTAGATGGGCAGCCAAATTTAATATGAAGCCCATTTATTTTTTCGAGCTGTAAACAACGGTAACGATGATTGTATGTCTTATCCAGATACACGAAGCAAAAAATACTTGCTTGATTTAATTAATATTCAATTATTTTATTAGTCATGGATATTTGATTTCACGGCCGTCAGACGGACCGGACCGTATTTACTGATTACAGCAATAATATTTCCGAATACGTTTTTTTAAACCTATTTTAAACCTACTACATGCGCAGAATACAAGGCGCCATCTCTAATGGATAAGACTATATTTAAATAAAATTAAAATACTTATAAAAACAATGTAACTAAATTATATAATGTACATTCAGTTAATAAATTATGAACTAAAATCCTATTCTATCGTACCTATTCAGTGACAAAAACAACTATATATATTTTTATATACAGTGAAACCTCTATCTATCGTTTTTGAAGGGACCTCTTGAAATAAACCATGAATGCGGAATATAGATAAAAATATAAATTTTTATAGGCACTTAAATTATTCTAAAAAAGATACACATTTCACATGTAAATTGAATGTGTTTAAATAAAAATAAAATTAGAAAGTTGCACAGAATCAATTTTTTTAATTAAATTTCGTATTGTATAATGTCAAGCGACATCTAGCAGCAGCGTTCTCTAGAAGCGATGTTCCGTTCATTGTTTACGAGTGCCATTAATCGAAACCAAGCTACAAAGTATGCAGCATAATTTAAACGATTAATGCGGTAAAATGATGCTTAAAGGAACGATCCATGCGATCTATTTTTGTATGTTTTGTATAAAATTAATTCTGGACTGGAAGGAATAAACGATACATGTGGGAAAACGATTATTAGAGGAACGACCGATTGAGATTTCATTGCTACCAGTAGAAAGCGTTGTATTGTCAATAATAGACCTAATTGTATTCATTAAGCACATGCTGGTATAAATATTTCATACGTTTTCTATGTATTATTACATTATATACATTATATATGTATAAATATTAATAAATAGTTATTTTAGAACATAAAAAAATGTTTGCGTGATGCTTATGTTCAGATTTAAATGTAAAAAAAATATTGCAATATGTTTGAAAGGGCGAGGTAGATTTATTCTCTGTAACATTATTATTATATATAGGATATGCGATATGATGTCATTATTTACGAATCACTAACGCCGAAATCCTCAGCAAAAAAGTCACTAAGAATTCAGGACGAATTTCAAAAATAGGTCATCAAGGAGAACACATTCTGATTGTGAAGTTGTAATTATTCAGAACACTGAAAGTTATTTGAGATTCTGTAAAAATAAAGTAGGTGGCTTTCAAATAATGGAACGATGGATGTATTAATTTGAAATGTGTAACATATAGGTTCGAAAAATTGTCGTCAAAAGTGCTGTCTGTTGTAGCATAGTCGGTAATGCATCTTTTCCCGATTGGAAAGAGATATAGGTTCGAATCCTGAATTATTAATGAATTAAATATTAATGGCGTATCATTTGCTACGGGAGTAGGATGGCATCCAAGATTGAATTGAATGTATGTACATACTTAAAAAAATCGAATGAAACTCCAGATGTTTAATAACAAATGACTGAACGATCCTTTATAGTATATAAATATACTATAAAGGATAATGTAGTATATAATAAATTCCATAAAAAAATATATTTATAATATCTACACTCGGTTGTTTTACACGTCACTGGTCGTGTCACTCAATTAAGTAATTAAATCTGGGCCAATTTTCATAAAACTCCACGCCGTAATTATTGCTTGTGGCGGAATTTTAAATGGTAGAGACGTCTTCAGAATGAGGATGCAAGCAGTGTCGCAGCCATAGAAAGATTCATCCTGCATCAGGTAGAATCTGAGGTTATATCTCCGTCTCGTGGGAACAGTCAAGCATCGCTATGAACTATTTATCTGCCCATACGCCTTGAACGAGGGTGCAGTTCAAATAATAATATTGCAGCCTTATTGCCGAGGTTATCATGAGGAACGTAACTCAGTGTGACATTCCGATACATGCACCTGTTGCTAAAAATTCAGTTATTCGTGTTTTTAACCTTTACCATACCGTGATATAAAATACCCGAAAGCAGTCATGCTGTCAACTATTTTTACCGTAAGAAAATTGAGTTTTTTATCATTCTAAATGAGAAACAATGTTTTTATTAGCTTAAATGATTAGTCTAAATATTGACCGTCGAATGTGTAAAAGGATTACATATATTAATATATGTAATTTGAAGCATTCATCAAGTTCTATACAATGCGAACATTCTTTTTCTCTCTCTTTTTATTCAATTAGTGAGAAAGAAATATATTTATATTCGTACGTTTGTTATTCTTTTCACTGTGAAATTAATGTATGATTTCTTTTTATCGTACCATAAATGGTATTTTTGCCAACGTATTAATTTTATAACGGATTGAATTTATTGAATTATTTTTGTAGGATTCCCCTTTCATAATTGATTTTTCACTAATTTCGTCACGTCATTTCTAAGTGCAAATGATTTTTTTAGGATTAAATAAAATATGAATTTTATGTAGCTTATAAATAATAACGAAATATTATAGGTTTAATTGATATGGTAGACCTGTGTTACTGCACGGTTTGGGAAGGGTTAAGAAAAACATACACATCATATAGAATGACAAAACATAGTAAGTAGGCTTGAATGGGAATCAGAAACTACAAGATTACATGATATCTGTTACAATTTAAGGGATATAGACAGTGGTGTAACTACGCCAATGCAGCCAATGCTGTAGGGACCCAAAATGAGGGTTGGAATAAACGCTTATTTCATCGCTATTATAAACTATTCATTTTTATAATTCGCTATAGCAATAAATTTTAATTGAAATTCTAAAATATATCAATTCTTTTCTTATGAGTAGGTACCTATTACGAAAACACAGACAAAAAATCTTGCCGATGGATACAGTAGTTCCACATCGGATTAGGGAGCGATCCATCACCGAAAAGCGGTGTAATTCGTAATTTAATCAACGTAAGAAAACAAATATTTTTCATATTAAATAAAGTACCTAATAATAACTTTGTATGAAACTATGAAATTTATTATACGTCAACCGGTTTCGCGCTTATCTCAAGCTTCATCAGGACGTTTTTAAAAACTGATCATAAATACAAAAAGAGTGCACTTGTATATACATAAAGAGAGAGACAGAATACATATATAGTTAAATAGAACATTAAGAGAGACAAAACATAAAATTATATGCAAAAGAGAGAGACAAAATACATATACAGATAAACGGAACATTAAGGGAAGGGTAAATATAAAATATTTTTCTGTTACGGGTGCTTAAAAATTCAAATAAATTCCTTAAAACGCACATTTGTTTTTTTTTCTTGAAATTATAAATATTACAGAAGACAAGAGACTAATTTTATTTGTACTTTGTATTTGGCAGTGGTTAAAACTGCGTAGTACTCAATTTTATTAGAACTACTTATTTCAATTCCAATATATATCTTTCCATTTTGCATTTGGATCATTTTTTTTTAGTTATGCCGCTGGCTAAGAGTTTAGTTCTTGCGTACAATACGAATAATCATAGTTACCAATCATCGTTATAATCTAACACCAATCATATGATCATAGTTTATGTCATCTCTTTATCTAATGTAAGGGTGTAAAAAATAGGCAATATAATGCAGTGGCGATATAAAATTATAAAAACGATACATTATTATTGCTTGCATATGGCACCGTATCAAATCTTTGAAAAGTCTTTCTACTGTAAAGTACGATTTATTTGATCATCCATGATTTGTCGCGTAAAAGGAAGAGATACAAAAAAGATTCTTAATCAATTTAGCGTAAAATAGGCAAATATTTCGTATATTTTTGAAAAATCATCACACATATATTTTAAAGCGTACTTCGATTTACATTTAAAAAATATATATATAACAATATGACATTATGTAGAAGAAATAAATTATTTTTGACGGACATAATTTTTTTTTTTTTGTTGATATTTATACTTGGTGTGTAACAATTATTAGCAATATGAGACTCAACAAATAATTAATTAAAAATATGCTACTGGAAGAATCTAATTAGCTTTAAAAATATCTGTAATATTTGATAATATTAGAGATAAATAAATAAGTAGACCTGTACTCATAAATAAAGCAAAACATGACAAGTTTAAAATAAATTATCGCAGGTATTTTTATTCGATATAGATAGAATAATAAAACTATGTATATTTCTAGTCACGTATATAAATAGGTATTTCCAGCCGCAAACTGACACAAAAATATGGACGTGCTAAAAAAACATCGAATATTTTTTTCTTGAAAGACATTATATTTTACACTGTCACTATTGAAGTCGTGATTAATGGTAATCGTTACGCTTAAATGACACCTTCCTTCCAATATTTTATTCTTTTGCACATCATTTACATCCAGCGTGCTGTGCGACGGACTCTAGGAACGGTGCATTCTTACTGAAGAATTGTTTTTTTTTTTTTAATACAATACATTCAGGGTACAGAAGTAAGAACATGTCATTTAATTGTGTGAAAATATAATTAACACGGACAGCCGGTAGCAAGAAAGAGCAATGTTTAGTGCCAAAAAGCGAATGTGATTTAATAAATGATACATTCGGTTATAAACAATAAAAAAATTATTTAAAAAAAAATGTTCGTAGGACAACGCTTAGTCAATTATTGGTGGAAATATTTAGCATAGTTGTGTGATGTAAGTTGTGATCAGAATTGGTTATAACCAACTTATAATAATAGTTAAATTTTAAATTTCGTACAGTGTCTTAAATACGACGTCATATTATTTGAAAAGGAACCAAGTAAAATTTGAGAAACACTGATATCGATGCTGGAAATTTCAATAGCTGTAAGGGTCAATATATTACACATGATCTTTTTGACATTGGAGATTTTTTTTTATATGTTACACTCATTTTTTTTTCTATCGTGGAAAATGTTTCCGTTGCGTTGCTTCAAAGGCAGGTTATTTATTTATGTTACATATTATACTAGTTGCTCAAAGGATTAGGTAGATACCTTTATTCGGATAGCTTACAAATATATTATACACAATATATAATATTAATATAATTTAGCTATATTTATACATAATCAACTATCATACTTAGAGAACATTTACATTTTTGTGAAATTTTGACAAAATTTTTAATTAGTTTTTTAGAACGAAGGACACAGTTTTCTTCGATTAAACTCTACCTATAATCCTGCAATTTACTGGAAAACATAAAAAAATATATAATTAATATCTAAATACTTTAAGAGATTTTGCTAATTATATGTTAATAATGCTTTGATTAAAGGGTGATAATGTATAACTAATTTTCTCCTTGCAGCATTTTACACTTAATAAGTGTATCTTACTTTATAATCGATTTACGTAGTTCGTAAAAGACTTAAAATATTTTTATTAAAAAGTTATGTAAAGCAGACGTGTACTTGCAAAAATGTAAAAGTTCGAACTGAGTTTTATGATTTTTGTGTATATAATATATGTGACATAATTTTTTAAATACGATTTGCTTTATTAGTTAACGTGGCAGTTACTTAGCAGTGCAATATGATTTTTTTTTAAATTAAACCAAATTTTATACATCATACATAACTGTCCACCAACAAGTATAGATAATGACTAGTTATTCAGTAACTCTTGAAACTATGGTCGTGATAAAAATTATCTTCAGTTGTACATATATGAAGTACAACGATTGGTTTAATAAAAAGCAATTAAAAAGTTTACTTCTTTTATATGCAGGGTGTAAGAGATATGTGGATACCTGACTAAAATGTTCAAGGGATATGTGCCTAATCTCAACCATGTCAGAGATGTAATCATTTCAAAAAAATCGTAATAATGCAACTATTTAGATTCATTGAATTATTTTATTGATACAAAATTTTATATTGAATACGAAAAATTAAAGTCTATGAATTTCGAGCGGTAGGATCATTTTTTGTTAGACGATTTAGGGCCTGAAGCAAAAATATAGGTTAATAATGAAGCAATTTCGCAAATATTTATTTCGAAGTGCGTAGACTTCAAGCTTAACACGATTTTGTAAAAATTGAATACAATAATATTTTCCGTAACGGTGCAGAATTCGTACACATTCTTTGAACATTTTCGACTCATAATATAGTCAGGTATTTACCAATAAAATATTGTGGACTAGATCTGTAACATCCTGTATATATTTTGTCTCTTAAAGTGGTTTAAATTTCTAGCTTGGATATTCAATTCTAAGGGTGCTAGAAATAAATACCCGGAACTTCGATACAAAGCTAATATAGGCCATCTCGTTTTATTCGATTTTTTCCTTTGTCGTTCAGTATAATTTAAATAGCCGTTATAACAACTCAGAGACCAGAATTGATTTCGTCTCATAGGAACAGAAAACGACAAAAATGCACGTTTTGATTTTCCTACTTCCCAATTCTCGCGGTCTTTGTCTTCACGCTGTAATTTTAATTGACGTGGCCTCTATATGACTGAGCGAATTAGATTAATCACGGATTTGTATCGGGGCCGATCGCGCCTCGTGTGGTGGCCGTCAATAATTTTTGGCGTCATATTTCGTGGTAATATTAACGCGAAGTAATATTCCGTGATTGATTGTTCGTGATATTGTGTCCCTTGTCGATTTACTGATCGGTAAATCGCCGACCTAACCCGTTGCGCTCTTATAGGTATATATTTTTATACACAAATGTGTCGCACATATGAAGAAAAAAAAACCTTTCAGCATTGGTCGCATAAATCTGGTAAAATATTGTGCATGTGTAAAAATGATTTTTTTTTGTGTCTAGTAACAATATTAGCAGATTTAATATATTTTTTTTTTAAACTTTTGTCATTTTGAAATACGATGGAGGTTCAGGCTGACTAACAACTTGCCCGAGATATTTACAAGGTCAATTTTTCATTCAAACATGACAAGAACTACCAGAGTTATCTTGTCCACATAGATATGTATGTATAGATATAAATACAATTAATACATAGTTTATTAACTTTTTTTTATAAACCACTCGCAGCTATATATATTTAACCGGTTTATTTTTTTCATCCTGATGAAGGAAAATGTATTTTGTCGAAACCGATTGAATATATATAACTCAACGTGATGTATAAAACAAACATAAAATCTATTCATTATTAAAAATTAACCACAATTTACATACATGTATTCAGATGTACTTTTTAATGGGGGGTCTCCTGGACACGATTGAAAAAAGTGCATTGAAATTTTCGGGAGATTAATAATAACTGTTTCTTTCGAAATCTACTAAATTCTTTCGAGATCTATCGACATTCATTTATTTGTATTAGTAATTTATAATCTGTACAAAGTGATACACCACACAATTTTACGTTACATATAGTCTAGAGCTTAGAAAATTAAAAATAAATCTGTTCTTAGTTATCAATTAAATACTGCTAAAGCATAATTATTATAAAAACAAATAAATAATAAACAAATTATAGATATATATTTTTATTTATTATCTTTGTTTAAAAAATGGAAAATGGTATTTTTCGAAACCGGTAGATGTATTTAAACTCAATTAAGTGGTTAATAAAACAAAGATAATTAATAAAAATATGAATTTTAACCACAAAGTTAATATTGCTAATTTTAAAAGTAAAATTATAGATATCTCATAGAGACGAAGTTATTTTTATATTATATTAAAATGGAAAGATATTGAAGTATGGATAATTACAGGGCTTACGACTTGTCTTCGGTTGGCTTAAGTGATCATTTTACAGAATGTAACGTTCACCATTTAAGCTATCAATCTCTATATCTATAAAAAAATTTGGAAGTTGTATATATGTTACTATGTAGAAACACACTATGGCGATAGAGTAGTTGTATCTAATACTCGAAGTACCAGCCGAAGACAGGACGTAAGTTTTATAATTACCCATACTTCCATAACTTCCCATTTTAATATAATATAAAAATAGCTTCGTCTCTATGAGATATCTATAATTTGTTTAATAACAATGAATTTGTAGGGAAAAATCCAGTGATTGTGTGTTCTTGGACATACTCAAGTATTATTAAATAAATAATAATTGTATTTTATTAAAGAAAACACATTATTATTGTGAAGTTGCAGAGGTTAAGAACATAATTCTGTGATATTTTAATACAAATTAAATGTATCATTACAGATATTTACAGATAAAATCAATTGCTTTCAAATATTGAAATAACGGATGTATCAATTTGAAAGTGAAACATATAAGTTAGAAAAATTGTCGTTAAATTAAAATGTTGACGTGGTGTAATAAATTGTGTAATAACAAATGTTAAATTAGTTCAAATGCTTCCTTCAAGGTATCTATCTATATAGAGCCATATATATGGCTCTACTAATAATCCCAGGTAAAGCCACCACGGGAAAGATCTCGAAAATTGGGATACATTTTTACTGTCAGAAATTTGATAATCGAAATATTTAAGTACAGTGGAGCCACTATATTCGTTATTAATCCGTTCCTGAGGGCCTGACAAATTTGGAACCTGACGAACATAGAAACAGTTTTTTCCATAATAAATAACTGAAATTCAATTAATTCGTTCCATGCCCCAAAAATAGTACACAAATGAATAAGTTTGATGTCAAAACTTGACCTTTATTGTACTGAGGAGACATGATGGAGAAACGGAAGAGGGGGAAAGTTACTAATATATATTTAGGAGACAATTTATACATCAAGTAACTCTAATTCTGGTGATGGTTTTCGTTTGCCGATGTTCAGTAGCACTCGATTTAACAAAGAACTTGCCCAATGTTGCCTGTTTCTGTCTGTTCTTTAAAAATCACTTTATCATTGAATCCATTTATGTTTGTGTGCCACTTTACCACCATATTCTTTTGGAATTTTGGCCCAGTTTGACAGCATTGCCGGGCGGTGGTAGTTACAAATATAGAAAACATTAACGAATATGGAAACATTTGTTTGTTATCAAAATGTGACGAACACCGAACCAGACGAATATAGAGGTACCACTTCTTTTATGCCCATCCTAAAACGGGACTAAAGCGTTACCTGTTATGTTAAAACACTTCAGAACATTTTTTTATTTTATAATAATACTTATGATGTTCATAATTTTTCTTGTATACTTTATTAATGTATTTCCATATTGGCTGACGTACACGGCGGCAACACAGGCGATGGAGGGTTAAGGAGCTGGGAGTCTGCGGTCGGATCTATTTTGGTAACATAATGATCAACCACGAGGGGCGAGCTAGGAATAATAAACATCAAGTCAAGTGTGAAAAAATGTACAGAATATCGAGCAAACATGATCCGATGCGGTCGTTACTTATGGGTCGTGAAGTCCACACGAGTACCTTGGAAGAATAGGCCGTTTACTGCTCGGGGGTGTTTGGTTACTTATACGGAGGTGTACATAATTATGTTAATCTAACAGCTAGGTGTATATTAGTTATATGTTTTTTTTTCCTATTGCACAATACAGACTACAAGTGATCTGACTGTCTAGCAGTAATTGTGAAGAGTCACTCAACCTACAGTCGCTAAAATTCGGCAAAAATTATAAAAGTAAAACTCTATAATTCTAACATTCTCAGAAGAAAACACTCTAGTAAAATTTGTCACCACGAAAAATGCATTAGAAATAGTAAAATAGAAAATGACTAACATTTTCGAAACATTTTTATTTTCATTTTAACCTTATGTTTAATTTTTTAAAAAATCATCACCCAGAATCAGATTGGCACTTATACTAAATACGTCACGCCACCAGACCTAATGAGCGCCAGTTTTGCTGTTTTGTAACATTAGTAAGATCATTATTAAGGAGAACACATTCATGTAGTAAAGTTGTAATTGTTCAAAACATAGGTCTGTGATGTTTCAAATACTAATTAAATGTATTAATTATAATGATATACATAAAAAATCAATTTTATCGAAAAATATTGTTTTTGCGCTACCGTGTCCAAAATTTAATAAACAATGAATTGTTAATTCTGGGATCTGCTATTTGTTTACTCTAAGGTATTTGAGATTCCGTAAAAACAATGTAGAAGGCTTTCAAATAATGGAACGGCAGATGTGTTCACTAGAAAAAAGTGTAACACATAATTTGTCAAATTCGTCAAAATTACTAGCGCTGTAGCATAGTTGGTAATGCACCTTTGTCGGATTGGAAAAAGAGATCCCGGTAGCGCAAATGTAACAATATTTTTCGATAAAATTGATTTTTTATGTATATTTTAATAATTAAGATATTTAATTAGTATTAGTAAGACCATTCTCTTCATATCAAGATTTAATTCTCTACACTCGAGAAAACCGTAGAAATTTGACATATTTTTATTATGCGGGATGAAAGAAAATATCTATGGAGTAGTTATTAATAAAAACTTTCCTATAAAAATGTTATTTTAGTTGTTTGATTTTTTTTTGCATATTGTAAGAATATAATAATGATAATATAACAATAACTGACTAGTTGAAAGTAAATGTTCGATTTGAAATTTTTGTGATCTGTCAAAATGTGTTCACAACAAGGCATTCTCGAAACATCATATATAAAAGAAGAAGAATAAGTAATTGTTACTTTTTTTTTCTAGGTTCAATATTAACAGATTAATAACTTTTTAACGTTTTTGAACAGCGCCATTTAAAAATAAGAGGCAGGATCATATTAATTAACGAACTTAGCCGAGATCTTTTTTTTTAAAATTTAATCCTCATTATCATTATTTATTCCTATCTTAT
This sequence comes from Eubasilissa splendida, assembly GCA_031772225.1. Lineage (NCBI taxonomy): Eukaryota > Metazoa > Arthropoda > Insecta > Trichoptera > Phryganeidae > Eubasilissa > Eubasilissa splendida. The sequence continues at coordinate 8,961,239 of CM062846.1, forward strand.
TCGAATGACTTATTTATAGAAAAAAATAATAAATGTACTTCAACTTTATAAAACGTATTTTTTCATAAAATTAAGCCAGTTTCACAATATGCAATATGTATAAGTTTTACCATGAACATTAGAATGTTCTCTAGATTCCATAGTAATAAGTCGTCAAAAATTGTCGTACTTACATATAAATCGTAATCAAATATCACTCTATTCAGTAGACAAACCTGGCGACTTTATAGAATCGCCAAACTTGATAATAGTTGTCGAAAGTAAATCCCCACGAGAGCTTTTCGATTGTTTTTTTTTTGTTTCTAGGTAGAAATATTTGCCACAAATGATAACAGTTTTATAAGATAAGCCAAATATAACCATGAAATCTTGTTCAATTTACTCCTCTAGACTATTTATATTACGCGCAGTAATTTAACAAAATGTTGCTACACTGAAGAGTATACACACTTGTTAAAGAAGACTGCACGTAACTACTGTAAACATTATTGAAGCGCGAGTTCTGCACGCCATAGCATAGTTCTGCAGTTAAGCGGCAGAGACGCGAACTAACCTTACGCGCTACCACCAAATTTGAAATACCGGTACAATTTTGGATTGTGCACTTATTTAAATTAATTTAATATAATTGAATATCTTTGAAAGTTCGCAGTTGAATATTTGCATGTAAGAGGACTTACTGTACTATTAAAATATTATCGTAATAAAAAAAAGGTTTTGACTACACGGAGCATTACAATTATCAGAAAAAAACTGCGTTTTCATTATTCGTAGCACCATTCTAGGTAGTTTCTTAGGATCGATCAGACGCATTTTTAGTATTTGAAACGAGTCAAAATGAAGAAAAGCATGGCATGTTTCTGACTGACGTATTTTTATAATAAAGTTTTATAGATAAACACATTTACTAAACAGATTTCATGGCTCGCCGTTTCACAAGACGAATGCTACGAGCCCATGCTGTGAGACGATGATAATCTGTCGGCATTTTATCCCACCATCCATTTGATCATCACTTCTAATGTATGTTGTTAGTGTACATGTGCATGTAATACTGCAGATGTAGTTATAATATCTCCACGAAAAATAATGAGATTAACATCTAGCTTTTCTATGTGACTATATATTTTTGTGTCCTCTAAGCGACACACTTTCATTTCCTCGTTAAAAAAAGTATACAATTACATATTTGATAATTATTCTGGTGGGATTAATTGTAAGTATGAATCTTCTCAACATTATTCTCTAGACTACTAGTAGAAAGCAATCAGTTCAAGCCGTTGCTGTTGTTGGGCCCTGCGAGTGGTAATGTTGTAGCACCGGTATACATACAACGAATCATATTATTGTCGTACATGTAAACGTTCACGATATTCATTAGTTTTAACTATCTATAAGATAAATCTCGCATGTATTTTATGTTATATTTTTAAATAATCGAAACATAAGTCTGAAATATCTATCGATTTACACTGATTTAACATAAATACGATAATATAATGTCTTAATACAAACACTATTATTTAGGAGAACACATTCTTATTGTGAACTTGTAATTATTCAGAACAGACGGTCTGTGATATTTTAAATATGAATTAAATATATTAATTAGAAAGATATACATATAAAATCAATTTTATAAATTTAATTTCAAAATTTAATAAAAATGAATTGATAATTCTGGCGTCTGCTATCAGTTTACTCAAAGGTATTTGAGATTCTGTAAAAATAAGGTAGATGGCTCTGTCAAATGATGGAACGATTAAATGTATTAATATCAAAAAGGTAACATATAGGGTCGAAAATTGTCGCTAAAAATAATGTCGCTGTAGCTTAGTTGGATAAAGCACCTTCCCCGGTTAGGAAAGAGATCCAGGTTCGAATCCCGGTGGCGCAACAACAATATTTTTCGATAAAATTGATTTTATATGTATATCTTTATAATTAATATATTTAATTCATATTTACAAACACTATTGATAGAAAATGAACTATTATATAATATTACTGGTAGGAATAGACTTTTTAATACCGACGGTGTATAACTGGTTCTGTTTGGGAGCAATTTTTCATCGTCTTTTTGTTATCTTCCGTTCTCTCTCTCCTGTCCTTTCTAATCACAAGTCTTTCTTTATGACGATCTTTGAGCTATGATAATTTTTAACACTTAATTGTATCATAATATTAAAAACCTCCCGTAATACAGTAAAATTTAATGTGTAAAAATTTATTAAGTATTACTGCATGTTTTCAATTCACTGTTATATATTTTAAAGTGAAGTTGTACCATCGAAGGATAACATTTTCATTACATAGATAATATTTTCATCTCATATAGATACACTGCATCCATAGATGTTATTATTAGTGAACGGTTGTTGTCTTATATCAAGAATCAAAAAAATGTTTAATTAGGCTAGGATACTTGAAAGAATCAATGTATTTATAAATGTTGGATTTACTAGTAGCATTTAGTCAAAGTAGATTCAGTTTGATTTGCTGAAATATTCAAGTGCCTTTGACGAGAGTTTGCAGATATACATTCGGTCATGGATAAAAATAAAATATTGATGAAGGAACAGTCGAAAGATTTCTCAATACCGCCGTTTTTCTTTCAGGATAGAGAAGTAGTTCCGATAGGTGACTGTTGCATATATAAAATGTTGAACTTGTTAACACTAAACCAATTTGTCGATAGATATACTAGATCTGTATTGAGGCGTTATCAATATAAGGAAACTTAAAATGACAGAAAAAAAGACTTAGGTGTGTGAGGAAATATTTTTTAACCTGTTCCTTACGGTGCTAAAATAAAAACGCGCATTCCGGTGCTGTAAACTGTAGTGTACATGTAGACTATTGCGATTTTTATGTTGGAATCATTAAAATAATAGTTAACATATATATACATATACATATATGAAAATATAAATATCAACTATTGTGTAAAAGTGCTAAAAATGAGAAAAAACATTGATCATCACGAACGACAGCATAAAGACATATAAGACACGTCTAACTCGGCCAGCGCACGCTCTGCTACTAAGGTGACGATCGGTATCCGGCATCCTGCGCCCCGCGCACTGCCCCGTCTAAACCACTCTGCACGTACACATACACGTATTGACAAATTCATGTCAGGTTCTTCGAGAAAATATTTTTAATAATTGCGTATTGTAAATACCTATATATTGTAATTATTTTATTCATTACATAAATATACTACAGAGAAATATCTAAAATATGAACTCCGTATTCACATAATTTAAGGCAATGTCAATTCAGTTTACATCATCGGAGAGGAAAGATTAAGATCGATTTAAAACATAGTTAGATATGCGCGATAGGTGTGGCCTAGATAGAGGATGAAGACCAGTTGGATCCCCATATTGAGTTATTTATTCATAATATAGTAATATAAACAAGATCAAAATCGTTCATTTTTATTACAACTTATCTTTCACATATTTGCTTAGTTTCATTTTGAATCTACGTAGTTTCTCTTCCTTTCTTATGTCTTTTGGAATTTCATTAAAAATCTTCATCACACTGTACATCACCGAATTGATTCGAGAAAGAAGGTGAAAATATAAAATAATTCTCGATTACAATAAGAAGGCGACCACGAACCATGACCGAATAGAAAAATAAAATAAAATAAAGGTAAGGTTATTGTTAGAATTTAAATAACTGACGAGTGTGCGTAAGAAGTACATGTATGAACATGGAAGAACTGAGTGATGTATCAGGTATGTATAGCGTTGGCGAAAAAAAAGTTTTTTATTTTGTTAATGCTATTTTATGACATGTGAGAGACTAAAATTAAACTAATTTCTTCTAGTTTACCACTCTTACGGGAGAATAAGAATTTAACTAACTTATTCTAGCGTCGTCTACTTTCACATATCTTCTCAAGCACACTCTAAACAATAAAATATTGAACAATTATATAAAATAAACTTTCACATCTTTCATCCTGTATAAGCTTTTACATACATGAAACGAGGCTCGTAAATAATTTAATACACGATTATCAAATAAGAAATTGCTAGCGATATTAATATTAGTACGCAACTCATTACCGAGAACACAGCATCTATGAAGACATTACATCTTCCCGCGGCATGTCCAGCTGATACAGTTTAATTGGACATGTTAGAACATCTCATTGTGGAATGTAACGATGCAAATTTGCTGAACCCTCGCCTGGGCAACAGAGGAGTAAATACCTACTCGTACCTTCACAGCGGATCTTATCTTAGTTACGTTCCGTCGAGGATTATCTGACAAAGCGAATTGGATCACGTCATTTTACTTTATTGAGTTATTTTGTTCTGGTGCTTGAGTGAACGCATCCATTAAAATAAATTAAAACTCAACAAGTTCTTTCGCGCATTTTAAACGGTTAAAAAGATTACGATTAAGAAAGAATGGGGTCGAAAAGCAAAGCTCTGCATATGCATTTTGAAGAAAAGATAAAGCGGAAGAGATACCGCAACGATATTATTATATATAATCTCAAAATATTATCTCAAAATGAAAAAAATTGTGTTTAAATTGAGATATGTAGAAACAATATAAGCAATGTTCACAAAATGGCAAAATTGAAGTAACATGTAGTTTTGTAGAGAAAGCATTTATGTTTCAGTGACAACATTAGTTGGCGACATGACCGTAAATTTTATGCATAAAAGTTTTGCTTTTATTACAAAAACGACAGACAACAAATTTTTTCTATAACAAAAACGATAGTTTTTGAAAGAACCAATCAGGAGAGACAATTCACTAGAGATATCGTGTCAATCCATTTATATCAAAATCGGCAGTGTTAAAATGTTATTGAAACAAAACTGAGTGTCCAAATATAAGAAATAAAAATGCCAGTCATTTTTATTAAAAACCGGTTCAAAATATTAATCTCAAAGCTCTCTATTTCATAAATTCCTAATTGGACATTTATGAAGATGAAAATAGAGGTCATTTGCAAAATATTATTTTTTAAACATTTTTAATAAATAAATAATGTATGCTAGGTATTTAGAATATCACGAAAAATAATAATAAAATTACAAAAAGTCTTTTAATTTTTAAATAATAAAGTAACTTTTGCCCCCCTATACAAGGTATCGAACTATATAATTAGAATTAGTTTGTTATCGACAAATCGGCATGCGAAAACAGCACATTTGAAATGTTAAAAAACTACCGGCTTTTTTCACCGCTCGGCTAGCTTCAACGTAGCGAACACCAGAAGCGTATTATTGCGTAATGATACCTCCAAGAGGTCATTCTCTTTCAGGAGTAAAAAATAATTAATAATATTGTTACAGTCTTGTAACGCGATGAACAGATCGCGTCATGATGTAAGAAGTCGCCCTCTTCCAGAAGAAAATAATTATTAATAAGATTATCACTGCTTTGTAACGTTATTAATATAGTCCACAATAATTTTTAGGTGGATACCTGACTAAATTACTAGTCGAAAATGTTCAAGGGATATGCGCTATATAAGCATTTAAAAAAAACATAATTATGTGTTGTATTATATATTGAAGACAAAAAAATAAAGATCATCGAATTTCGAGCGGCTAGACTATTTTTTATTTGATAAGCGAAGATATTAATTAATCATGGAACAATTTTGCAAATATTTATTTCGAAGTAAGTAGGCTTAGAGCTTAACACGATTTTGTAAAAATTTAAAACAATGATATTTTCCGTAACAGTGTAAAATTTTCATATATTCCTTGAACATTTTCGACTCATAATTTCGTTAGGCATCCACCCATAAGATGTTGCAGACTTGATGTGTGACACTCTGTACATAAACGCGTCATGGTGTAAGAGGTCGTTCTGTTCCAGAAGAAAATAATTATAAGGTTGCCACCGCCTTGTAACGAACGTGATGAACAGATCGCGTCATGATGTAAGAAGTCGTCCTCTGCCAGAAGAAAATAATTACAAATGAGATAGTTGTAACCGTTGTATTTTAATGATTCCAGAAGTGAGGTGATTTTATAGACTTATTTAACGGTTAGCTATTAGCCTCAATGCGATTTAGCAAAAACTTTCAGAAAATGAGAAAAATCATACAATACGGTATTGGATTGATGAAATTGCTTTGAGAAAAGACATAAAATGTTCTAGTGTCGTTGTGAGGCTTGTTTTATTTATCATATATTTTAAGTACATTTCGTATTTTAATGCCTGTTTCACTGAGCTTCGTCCGTGCTTAGGCAAAGATTTTACATTTTTAATCAACAATATCAACTATAAATTTAGAATGAGAAATAAGAAAAAAAGAAGGAAAAAATAAAAAGTGTAACAAAATACGATGGAATATTTGATCTTGAGAAATTTATAACCTACTTGAATTTGTAAGGATAATTACACATTTTAACAAGTTTAAATAATACAGAAAAATTTAATTTAACACACACACACACATGTATAGACTGCTCACTCATTGATATTGGGTCTGAAGTCTTAACTCTGAATGTATTCATGTTGAAGGGGTGACCATGCTATGAACATACATTCGGTCTGAGTTTTATAGCCAGAATTTTATTGTGCCCTTGAACTGTATGTGTTGCTTAATGTTTTTTATGTAATTTGGGTTTTTGCCCGTATGTGGTGCATGTGTGGAATTGTTATAGCAATTGCTAAATTGTTCTCCTCTGAGATTCTGGTATTTTTGGCATTTCCATGGAAACCCCAGATGTCCTTATTGATGAATATGTAGTTAATAATGTTTTTAGCAGAGATCTGGACAATGTCCAGTATCTCCAGGCTGCTGAAAAGTATATTCGAGCTTGTTCTCATGTGTTCTCTTGTGAATTCGAACAACTAATGTGCGATTGATACGAATCTTAGTACCTACGCGAATTATGATCATCTTAATACAACAAAAATGAAGAGAAATCTACCTCGAGATATTTTTAGTACCTCTCGTCGTGTCAAAACAAATCGCACAAGTCGTGTCGGGAAATTTTAGATAAAATCGATGTATTAATAAAAATGAAATAAGTATAGCACGATTTCTGAATACCTTCCGTTGACAATGCTCGGGCGCCGACCGCGGGAGAATAAAACTCATCGGAAATATTTCAATATCACGGCCAAGTCGACCGAATAATCCGGGGTAAAATGCCAACATGATTTATTGCAAATTGAACTGGATAATAATTTTGCGAGAATTTCTTGTAATGATTTTAATGGAAAACACATTTAGATGGACGCAAAAAAATACAGTGATCGATCTTTGTTCTAAAAACAATTTGATAAAATATTCAGCGATTGATTGGTCAGATACGGCATCCGAAGAACTATTTGCGCAGCAGCCCTTTGAACAATTTGGTCTGTTTCGAAAATAACGGAATTTTTAAGGATGTGGTTGTCCAAACACTCAATAATTCACTGATGACGATGGTGACCTTTACGTTCGTGCAACGTTTCTCTTTGAATATTTCGAACCGTCAAGAGTTCCCGCAGACGATCCCTGAACGCACATTGCATTTATGTAAAGCCAAATGGTGCGTAAAATCAGAGCTCCTAATAGCCGTATAAACACTCCCGGTACCGACGCAATAATAACCATGTGACCAGCATTCGTCAGGGAGGTCGGCTTCCGAGCGCTACTCTTCTCAGCGCCGCCTTCCAGATAACATCTCCAGGAAATGCCTCTGTGTGTAGTCAATTTATTGTATGGTTATTGTATACCTATAATCTGTTAACGAGCTTAACAATAAACTTGTGTCAACCGTAAGTAGTTCTTCTTCTCCAATCTGCTCTGGCCACAAACATTAATTCAGTACACTCCACGATCATCAAACGAACATGTGAGTTATGGGTGATTAATGGGGCGCATACTACCATACATCAGCTTATTCTTCTGATCTACAGAAACCCACACGCGCACGTATTTCAAGCATAACCGCACAATCTTTTATTTCACAAAGTTATATTTTCCTTATTATTATTATTATTATCATTCAATTACCATATTTTATCAAAGGTTGGAAACTAAGTTACAGTGTGCTTATTTATCAAGATATATGCAAAATGTATAAAACAATTACATGAACCACATTAAACATTGAGCCATTTTTTGAGATTACGCAGCCTTTAAACTCTTTTTATCTATGTCTCTGCTACCTAATAAATGGGTTGTAAGATACAGCCATATATCAAACACCTCCAGCTTTTTAATGGTGGCTTATTTTTAACAATAATTGTATTTATATTTAACTTTGTTTAAACCACAGTATTTTTACGTCCACCGGTTTTGATACTAACGTATCTTCGTCAGTTGTACGCCAGTCCTGACGAAGATACGCTAGTATTGAAAACCGGTTGACGTAAAAATAACGCAGTGGTTTAAACGAAGTTAAATATAAATACAATTTTAGCTGATTTTTAATGTCCAGACTTCGACTTCATAGAGCAGCACGGGTATGACGTAACATTTTTTGCCCCCCAACTATCTCATGCGATTTGCTTCCAATTTTGGGTAACAACTTGCTGACCATCGCGCCTTAGGATGTGTACAGGCTAGTACTGTAATAAAAGGGTTAATTATATAAATAACTGGTAGATTTGAAAAACGAATTTATTCTCGACGGAAGAGCGATTAAGGGTGCAATAAATTAAACTAATTCGTGGATGGCCACGACGACGTTTCCCCATTGCGATAATTTGCTCAGAAGATCACGACTTCTCCCGTTACTTTCGATGGGCTGCACGCTGAGCAGCGCTTCGGCATGCTGGCGGCGTCCCTCGGACTGCAGTCTCGATAAAATCATTGACACCAGTCATTTCATAAATCCTGGCATTTGTTATGACAGGTACATTCCAATAGTGTTCGATGAGGACTTCTCATGTGAAACCAGCGATCCGTGTCTGACGTTGCCCGGGATTCATCGAGGAGATGGGGGAGTGGAGAGAAGGAGGCAACATGCAAAACTTGGTCCTGGCAGAAGGTGAGATGTTGATGTGGAGGGGTGACCATATTTTATGGTCCGAGAGTGCATTTGATCTAAATTTAGATGGCAATCAATATAAAACACATTTATATCTAGGGGAGAAAGAGCGGTGGCCAAGGAGAGGGGAATCTGTTCCTATGTTTTACGCAGGGTTTTAAAGAGTAACTATGAAATGTATAATTTAAATCGGTCAAAGGGTATTGTATATAAAACATTAAATTTTTTATGATGTATAACTATTGTTGGATGGGAAAAATTTAAAATTATATTATTTTTTATTACATTTCTTTGATTGGTATACATTCAAATATCATATTAGAGAGTTTTTGATAACACCGGTAAACAAATATATTATTACAGGAAGAATTCTTTCTGATTCTTATGTAATTTTGCCTACTGAATCCGAATATGCCATCAGAATTTGTCCATCAGTCACCATTTTGTAATTGTATATTTTAATCCCAAATTAGCTTGTCCCTTATGTTTAATTTTTCAATTTCTAATTTTCGAAGGTGCTTTAAAACAATGCTCCTTTAACAATGCGTATTTATTCACCCAATAGCGTATTAGTCTGTATAAATCTGATTTTGAGAAATAACCGGAATACTTGGGGTATTCCGGCGATGAATAATTGCGGGGTTTTATGCGTGCTTGGGAATGTTATAAATTATTCATTTCCTAACTGTCATTTGTGAAGTGCATATCTATACTCTATTATTACCCGTATCACACTTTGACTAACCAAATTTGTGAACCGCTCAAGCTTTGTACAATTTATTTAACGTTACAATGCTTCGTAACTGTGTGAATAGTCATCTTTCAACTCTTGTTACGAGTGTGGTGAAGTGACTTTCAAGCCTCAAAAAAGAAATATAACCCCACTCCTCAAAAAAAGTTATGAACTGTACTTCGGGTGTAATAGTTGAAGATTAGGATAAGATTTGGGCCCCACATACCTGCTGTTTAACATGTTTAACATGGAAAATCTCGTCACATGCCGTTTGTAGTTCCAATGATATGGAGAGAGCTAAGAGACCATTCTTCAGACTGCTACTTCTCCCCTATTATGATAAGTTGTATAGGATCATGTTTTTTATTGCGGAGAATGTGTCCGAAGTATGCAGGTTTTCTTGATAGTTGTTATTAGTTATCGTGACTCATTTATGCGTCTTGATAGATTTTCATAAGTAATGTGGTCAAACAAGGCCCCATACATACTGGAATTGTAATATTTTTGTTTTATCTCCTCCAGCGCACAAATAATAGCATTGGTTCTTAAAATTACACAAAAGATTTTTTATGCGTATACCGTAATCCTAAAATAGAATGAACCTTGGTCGTGTGCATAGTTTTAATTTAGTTTGAATGAAATAATATCTCCAACTAGACTTAACAGTTTTCGTGTATCACCTATCGCAAATTATGGTACCTACTGAGACGATAATCGAATCAATAAACTACAGTAAGGAACATTAATATGTGTTTAAACATACCTCAACTGCATAATTCATCCTACAGTATATTAATTTAAGCGAGGAAATAATTAAACGCCATCATATAACAAGATATTTGAAGTAATGTTCAATATATACTATAGATAAACCGTGGTTAATTAAAAGGTTAGATAATCTACGCTGGTTGCAAAAATTAATATTGGAATAATAATCGTACCTTCTACGAGAAACATATCCCAGATTCATATTATTGATATTTTAATTAATCATTAATAATACATTACAAATTAATATACACTAATAATATTATATAAGTATAGTATAAATTGAAGGGTATAGAAACAAAACCACTATCCAATTGACGAAATTGAGATAAATGTATTTGTGATTGATTTTTAAAATTATGCTTTTGATATTAACTCTCTCTAAGCATCCTGAAAAAATCCACTTAATTCATCGATGAAGAATACGTAATTTTAAGGTGGATAATTTTTGGAATATTTTATGTAATTATTTGAATAATATGTGTAAGTATAATTTATTATTATTATGTAGGGTGTATACACAACTTTCTGTTAAACTAGAATTGTAATAGATATTCTATCCCACAAAAATCCATCATCTGTTTTGTTGAAATGTCTCCGATAACAGAATATTAGTTTTTTGACTGCTATGATAATTTACATAAAATTCTTAATGCGGTCTGTACACTTAGACAATATAATACATTTTATAGGATGGAATCAAAAGCTTATATGGATAAATATGCTGTTAATAAAATTCTTCTAAAATTAACACGTTTTATCAATAATTATAAAGCAGGTATCAATAATTATAAAACTACCACAATTGCAAGATAATCATTTTCAAACACGTCACCCCCTATTTTCGTTAATTGGAAAGTAGCGGCTTAGTTTTTATATACCTCGACATGAAATTATTCGATGACATTTTACGCGAGTATTGCGAGTTAGAAAATATATGTATTTATTAATATATTCACTTAGAATGAATAATTATCAATATTGATAATTGCAAAAGCAAAGCATGCGGTATTGATTCAAACATCATATAAATAAAATTCTAGCTTGAAAATAGTTTGTCCGCTCATAGCTCTGAAAATTGAGCATATTGACTAGACATCTAGCATTTAACCTTTACCATACCGTGATATAAAATAGTCGCACGCAGCCATGCTGTCAACTCGTGTTACCGTACGAAATTTGAGTTCTATTAGCCTTTATAATGTGAAAAAATGGTTAATGCCATAAATTTACTTTAAGTATTGAGCATTAAATATTTAAAAAAAAAGTAATATTATAATTCGGAGCATTCGTTTTGTATAGGAGGTTGTATTGTATAATACAAATTTTTATCTATCTTCATTTAATTAATTATATTCGTATGTTTGTTACTGTTTTCACTGTGAAATTAATGTGTGATTTCTTTCTGTCTTGCCGCAAATTGTATTTTTGTCTTCGTATTAATTTTATAAAGAAATGAATTAAAAATAATTATTTTCGTAGAATTCGCCTTACATAATTGATTTTTAACTAGTCATTTCTAAGCGTAAATATTTTCCTTCAAATTAACTAAAATATGAAATGTATATTGCGTATATTTACCGAAGTATTACAGATTTAATCAGAGCGGTAGACCTGTGTTACTGCATGGTTTGGGAACGGTTAAAATGGTCCGGCGTGAGCAGATCTATATAGTGAGTTAAATTACAGAATCATAAAAACAATACTAATACTTATTTCTATTGAAATTTTTTTTTATAGTAATTATCGAATTCTGAATTCGAAATTATAGACTTATTCTAATTTCTAATTCAATTCTATTCTAGTGTTTGTGGGTACTTACTAAGGAAAATAATTATATTTCTTATTTGCTCAAAATATAATTAAAACAAATTCTGAATCTCGAACAACGTAGGCCGTAGATCGATAGTTAATAACAAAAATCATACTCGTAATTAGTAGTTAAAGCTCGATATTATTTCAAACAGATTAAATAGTACCTACTCTGGAAAACTGGATTAAATAATAGGCCCGTTACAAATATACCGTCAAAATAGTCTTAATTTATCTACGAAAGAACGCTGATGTCTAAATCTAGACCATCGTAAAAATAATTGAGGCGATCCGTGTGGGCGCTCGCATAATCGAGTAAATTGCTACGTGTGCTGATGATGGTCCACGGGCCGCTGCACGCTGGATGCTGGACGAGTCCCTTCATCATATTTGCATGTGATGAAATGCGGCCCGCCCTCTCGGGGCATTAGGATAATGTGTGCCCTGCACCGTCGGGTAAGGGCAAAGGGCGGGCAGACTCTGGCCAGTAAGACGTAATAAAAAAAGATCCCTTCCGGCACTGACGGCAAAAATCAGATAAATTACGTTTGTGTGTGAAAAGAAAGGATATTCCTCGTTTTATCATACCATGTAGGAACTCTACCATTTATCTTGATTTTTTTTTTTTTTGATTTAGGAATTATCAAAATTTGTGAACAGCTGCTGTTTTGAAACGAAAAGTCGGATCAGGCTGGCTACCGGACCAAGTTGAGTCATTTACAAGATAGATATTTCAGATACGTTTGATGAAAATTCGAGTAGAAATACGGATAAATGATATATATATATATATGGTGAATTTTTCAGGTAAATTTGATCGAAATATGATTACAACTGCGGGAGACAATAGTGTCCGAAAATTCGTTACATTCGATATCAGTACAGTACCCCAGAGGTAAACTGTGTTGTATTTTCTATATTCTAACCTATATTCTTCAATGAAGTGAGCTTCAGGAGTCTTCTGGTCACGATCAAAGATAGTGCATTGAAATTTTTCGGTAGTTACGTCATCAGACCTACTGCAATAGTTAACAAATTTTATCGAAATCCATCTTATAGAAAACAATAAGGTTTTCACTAATCTAATTTTATTCACGCCTACCGATGCTTTTAACTTTTTTTTTGTTGACCTTGAAACCCATGCGCTTGAGCACTTGTGCGGTAGTTTTAAATAAATCGTTTCTGTATTTCCATTTTACATAATTTTTATTCTCACTTTTTATTGTATTTTTAATTTACTTAACCATAAAGGGCCTATTTTGTAACATGTTATATCCTCAAAATCATATTTTAAATACAATTTTATTAATGTTATACCTAGGATTATCTATTAGAGTACTCAAGGCTCTATTAATGCAACAGTATACGATAACACAAAAATAAAATAAATACAAGTAAGTTTTCTAAAAATAGACAAATGATTGCTTCAATAATTTTAAGATGAAGCAAAACCTCTTTAAGATGGAAAAATTATTATATTGACAATTATATAATCACAGATCACCAAATAAATAGACGTGAACTCGCGCAAATTCCTTGTCCCAAAATGTTCATTTTGGTGGCACCCACGTGATCAATTTGGCGCCACTCACGTAATGAAAGAGCTCCGAAAGTTTTTTTAAAAATATGACTCGATTGGAGCGAACATTTTAACACTGACAATATAATATCGATTAATATAAAAAATACGTCTTGTTTACACAAAGATTTTATTTTCGAAGAGTAAATACTTTTACTGTTGTATAAATGTATCATAATTTATCGAATTTATGTTTCGTTGGATATATGTGTGCAGAATACCTCTCTCCCCGCAAATAATGATCCAAATCCCTCTCCTGTATGTACATTTAATATCATGTCTATTCATTTACTAGTCTATGGATATTATAATATCAATTTCACATCCAAGAATCGTTTATCAACGAACATAAATAATTGCATGCAAATGTTATGCACTATATATTTGCATATTGGGCGCACGCTAAAGAATGACTCAAGTTGCAAAATTAAAATTAATTTAATTTCTATAGAAATACTTAATATTAAACCGTTTGTTTAACAGAGGAAACACATGTTTTATAAATTTCGTATTCAGTTGGTGGTACTAAATCTGAATTACTTTTCAGGATCATTATGGTCGCCGCACCAGTAGCACATATTTTATACGGCTGACAGCGATATTGTATATTCTTAGGTATAGATAATAAATAACCAAGAAATAATAGCCAAGAGACAGGATATTCCACATACACATTTTATTTAAATTAAGAAAAAACATCAAAGCAGTACATGAAAAGTAAAAGATGTATATTATAATCTGTGATACTTCAATCAAATAAATAACGTGGTCTGGCGTATGTAATAAATTCTTCTTCGTTTATCAAATGTTGGTTATCATTAATATTTCCAACACATCGAAATAGTTCGACTATGAACTTCCTGTACCATTGTCTTAGATTTTTCTGCTCGCAATTTTGGCATGATGGGGCCAAAACATTACAATTTTCCGATTTTTATTGTTTTATTCATTTTTTTTTCTTTCGCATCTGGATTATCACATTATCATTTGTAACCCCATTGATCCAGTCATTTAAGAAGCTGTCTATAGATCAACATCTCAAATGCTTCAATAAATTCTACATCTATTCTAAAATAAACAATATTGTTAATTTAGGATAACACATTCTTATTGTGAAGTTGTAATTATTCAGAACATAGGTCTGTGATATTTTAAATATGTATTAAATATATTAATTATAAAGATATACATATAAAATCAATTTTATCGAAAAATATTGTTGTTGCGCCACCGGGATTCAAACCTGGATCTCTTTCCTAACCGGGGAAGGTGCTTTATCCAACTAAGCTACAGCGACATTATTTTTAGCGACGATTAAATGTATTAATATCAAAAAGGTAACATATAGGGTCGAAAATTGTCGCTAAAAATAATGTCGCTGTAGCTTAGTTGGATAAAGCACCTTCCTCGGTTAGGAAAGAGATCCAGGTTCGAATCCCGGTGGCGCAACAACAATATTTTTCGATAAAATTGATTTTATATGTATATCTTTATAATTAATATATTTAATTCATATTTAAAATATTGTTAATAGCCAATTCGAAAATAGATTGAGTACTATACATTTTACGTTTTTATTGTATATTTCGAATAAAATATAATCTACCAAGTCTGAATATATCTGTCGACATGGCGGGAAAATTGAGTGCAACTATTAAAGCTGAGTACGTCACAATTGATGAAACACTCAATAATATGCAAAATAGCAATCAACTTTTGATAAAGATGCCTCAAATTATTGGCGGTATTTGAAAATATGCTAGAACGTATGATAGATTTTCAAATTATAACAATGCGAAATAAATAGAAGGAACATCATAAAAAACAGCCTTTTGTAGTAAATTAAACGTTTGTATGTGAAACTTTGATCTTTTTTGAATAATGTGCTATTCTTTGTTTGTTTTTAATAATGAAGGGTTGAGAATTATTCGAAATATCGTGGCCATACTTACAGCCGAAACTTAATAACTCGCAAAAAAAAGATTTATTTAAAATGATTACGGTTCTTTAAACATTTAGAATTATTATAAGTGTTATAATAATAATAATAATAATGTGTTTATTCCAGCGTGATCAGGTTTTTTTTAACCCGATTCGCCATAAAGATGATACATATTATGTTATACATTGGTTATGAAATAAATATAATGCTATGAAAAAGAAAACCAAGAAAAATATTAATAAATAAAAAAAAAAATTAAAAAGTTAATAAAAAGTAAAAAGTTCACACATATATACACACAAAATATAAATATTACATATATAACTACTTCAGTCACGACCATTGTTGTATATGTAGCAATTCTGTAGGCGCTGGTTCCCTGACCAGAGAATTCAGGGAACCAGCTTTCTATGAGGGCGCCGCTTGCACCAGAGAGTTGGTGCTGAGCTCCAGCCGCAGCTTTACGCCAGCAACTCGATTTCTCAGAAGCGGAACGAATCCGTGTATACGGCCTTCAGTAAACATTGTAGATGCGCTGCAATAACGCGCCAATACGAACAGTATGAGTACTGAATACTGAATGTACTGTATTCTGTATGAGTACTGAGTACTGAATGTACTGAATTCTATACCTAGT
Organism: Eubasilissa splendida; assembly: GCA_031772225.1. Lineage (NCBI taxonomy): Eukaryota > Metazoa > Arthropoda > Insecta > Trichoptera > Phryganeidae > Eubasilissa > Eubasilissa splendida. The sequence continues at coordinate 8,977,688 of CM062846.1, forward strand.
CAAAATTGTTTGATGTTTCATCAAATTGATAATATTAGTCGTGATAAAAACGATTTTAATTTAGTAAAAATGTTAATTTATTTAAATTCAAAAATAGAGTTCAAAACAGTTATACACTAATGTAAAATACCTAACTTCAGTCAGCTGATTAGTTTGTCACTTTTAGCAAACGTGCGTAAGGTCATTTGAAGTTTTTAAACTTAGTTACCTATATGAAAAATACGTTTGAAATTTTTTGCTGGTATTCAATTTCGGTTGAATAATGCGTATCACTTACGTTATTAAAAGATGTCAAATGCATAATTATTTAATAATTTTGAAGACCTTTAGGCCATTTTAGAACCTCTTTATGTACACATTTATATTTGCTGTAAATTTAGTTGATTTTGACAGTTGGTTATATAGCTCAGTCCTATTCCTAATTTGGACATTTTAAAAATAATATGTTCATTAGCAATTTTCTTCATTAATCATTTTATTTTGCAACACTTACAAAATATTACATATTTATTGAATTATTATTTGTGTAATTGTTAGTACCGAATTAATAATTTTGGGCCACTCAACGATGGGCTTAAATTTTTGTGCTACTATGCGGGTATGCGTGTCACATATAAAAGTTTGTTTACTTCGATTACGTGATAACATTTAGATTCAATTTACACATAGCTAGTAGACATAGTCAGTAATACCTATAAATATCTTTCGTTTTAATATAATAGAAAGATGTATGTAATGTTGAATCAGAAAATGCGATTATCTAAGATTATTAATAAAAATAGGCTTTTTTTTCACAATTTTGAAAGTTTTTTAAACATAGTTATTTTTACAATGCTGAAAAATCCTCCATAAAAAGAATTGCCAGAGACCACCGCGGAGACGAGTGAGGCCTCGGGAGCTGCGTGTCGGGCCTGAGGGGTACACCGTTCAAAAACACAATATTACGAGAAACCACAAGGAAAAATTACAGTGTTTTTGAAGAATCCTGAGTAAATTACAGCCGTCACGTGGTGCGGTCTACGGAGGAGACGGTCCGCCCCCAAACTCCAGGTATCTGGTTCAAGGCTCAATCAAATTTATGATGCCTTTTCGCGTGTCAGATATTTTATGAGATTTTTCTTCTTTCATTCTCAATCACGCGATTATAATCAGATAAAGGATCTCTTTAAAATAAAAATTTTTGGTGGATTTTGTTAGGAGTCATGGTTAGGGAGGATGGTATGACGTTGTTTTGCGCAGGCTCTAAAAACTAACAGTAAACGTAAACATTGTTTTAAACAGTGAGAGGGTGAGATATTCGGAGGTATGGAATGAGGTGACTATATTTTCCTTAGGGTCCTAGACTGAAACTAAACCAAATTTGGAACGGATGGTATCCAATGTAATAAACGCTTATATTGCGAGAATGGAGTACCTTATGGTCACCTTGACTAGGGAAAAAATGTCTGTTTTGTAGAGTTCTAAGGAGTAACTATACAATATTTGATATAGATCGGTCAAAAGATGTAGGACTATATAGAAAAAAGACGAAAAATACATTCAATTGTATATGAATATTACAACTTTATTTAATGCTAAAATTTTACAATATTTTTCATTATCATTTCGATTGATATAACACTATTGCAAAATTTAAAGATATAAGATGATTTTATATTATTTACTTAACGATTAACCTTCATCAAATATAATATCTTAGAACATGTTTTATGTTCACGTTCTCGTTCATTCGCATAAATCAAACCGATCACAATGGTTTCGCTTCGTGGCATTAGCATACCAATGTTCCGCTTAGTTTGAAATGTCTCTATCATGTAAATCGATTTTACGTCCAGTGAACCAATTGATTTAATTAGAGTCTGTGTTCCTCAGTCCATGCAATATTTGATCCACTTCTTAATGCAAGAAGGAAATGTTAGTTCCGCCGACGAGTGGCGCAGGTGTTCATGTCGTGATAAATAATGATGGAAGTTGGAGAATTCCTTCTTTAATGTACGTGTATTAAAGGCAAACGCGATGATAAATAAGTCATTCTGGCAACATTACAACCGATGATATGAATTATAATCGCATCATATTAAATTTATGCGTTTGTATTACTTAATGAGATCAAATCGCGATACAAGTCAGTACGTAGGGGCGTTAGGAGAAGTGTAAACTTTCGTTAAATCTTCCATATATTTTTTCTAGACATATTGATAGGCATATGAGATGGGATATATATTTAGAGGGATTGGCTAAAAGATTGCGAAAATTAATTGATATGTTTAGAATACTTAAAATTATTCTGAATAAACAGAAGATGAACATTGTGCACTACGCTTTGTGTGAATCCATCTTGAACTATGGTATTGATAGTTGGGGGAGTGCATCGGAGTTGCTTCATAGCAAGAAGGCTACACTCAGAGTAATATACCGCCGTGACTTTACATATCTTTCAGAACCACTTTTATGGGGTTTTTTAGGTTTTGTATGTAAGATTTATATGTGCTGAATATACTAACTACTTTCATAGCAAAATGAGCGCTCCATCTGTGAGGACTAAAATATCCCACATGAGCAAATAATCTGAACATCGTCCCAAGAATGAAAAACTACTCTTATTTAAAGATTATTCACATTTCAAGCTTCCAGAATATATACTAAAATTTGAAATATTATTAAAAATGTATGTAACATTAGAGCTTTTAGAAGTTGTGATATTGTTAGGCATGCGCGCAATGCACTATTTTACATTCTTTGGTCATTTTGTTTTCACCACTGTACACAATTGATATCTATCCTATATATGCATTATTATTTGTTACTGATTATACTATTTTTTTATACTTTTAATAAATAAATGAGTTTATTCTGTATTAAAATAAAACTAAAACTAAAACAGGATTGATTGCCTAGTTGGGTAGTGCAATTAAAATTCAGTCATATTTTTTGATTAGTATAATTATGTAATATTATATTTATTTAAAAAAAAAATGAACGAGTTATTTGTCGCCACCTATTCTGGTCCGTCATATTTCTCGTGCATTCTAGGAATGGCCTTTGTAGTTTTAACCAGGTCCATCGTGTAAATGATCTTCCACGATATCTAGTTCCTTCCACTTTTACTTACATCACCAATTATTCAATGGTGTTCTGATAAAAATTCTGAAACGTATAGTTGAGGATAGGCGCTGCTTGATGTTTAATTTCGCTGTGATCGTAGCATACGCTCAAGATACGCGGATATTGGGTCGCCAGCACCACTTTTCCAGAGCATATCTCCTCTTGCGCTCCCATTCTATGTACGTATGTTTTAGCCATAGAGAAAGAATGGGAAGATAAGTCATTTTGGTTTTTCTGGTTATATATATATTTTTTTAATATAAAAAAATAGAGAAACACGGAATTCATGTCATTGTACCATGAAAATAAGATTAATTTGTCAAACCCCCGATCATTAGATCACTAGGCATCTTAACCACTACTCCATCAAGCGATTTTTTTTTTTTTAAATTTGTTAACGCCCTTATAGAATTATACAAAATAAGTTTGGTATAAAAAAACATGAGCAGCTACACAAGTAGTATAGAATATATATAAAAATAGAATAGAAAATAGAAATTTAAAAATAAGTAAAACAAATTATAAAGATAAAGGAAAAACAATAAAAATTTAGCATTGACACAGAATGGCTGAGTATCAAAATCAGTTGTATCTTTGACTCAGAAAAGCATAAAAAACATCACTTTTAGATTTAAACATTGAATATCGGAATATATCTACAATACCAAAATTGTTCCCATGCCTGTGAAGTCTTCGCGTGGGTGCAGTCCTATAAAAATTAGTATATGATGAATTTACATGAAACAACACCGACAATCTGGTACTCCGCGCAGTAACGTGGTATACAATCAGTTCAGTTAAATTAGAGGCGTCCAGTATGCCATTTACTATTTTGAATAAAAATACGAAATCACTTAAAGTTCTTCTACACAACAAGTTAGTTAAATTAAGAGTGCGCATTAAAAAATAACAATTCAATTGTTCAACGGGTATACACAATTTGAAGTCAATAAACCTTAAAAATTTATGTTGAACCCTTTCTAATTTTAATTTGTACATTTTATAGAATGGAGACCAAATAGTTGAGTTGAATTCTAAATTGCTACGAACCACGGCAGCGTGTAAAACTTTAAGCGGTTTAAGTAAATCGATATCTTTCACCGTTCTTAATACAATTGCAAGACATTTCATAGCTTTATTCGTGATTTCGTTAATGAGTGGAACGAATGATAGTTTTTCATCAAATAATATGCCAAGATCTTTAATTCAAGGCGTTAAGCGAGCCTAGTAAACTAGAACACAATGGCGATACCAAGGAATGATTGCGCTCTGTAGTTAGTCATGGGCTGGCTAGTCCCACGAGGCCGATAAAAAATAAGAAATATAAAATTGTATGAAAAATCGTTTTTAAAAATTAATTAGCAGAAATCGATTTCATCACATCGCCCAATTCATCAAAGGTAATAATTATTTTCATTGTTGAACTATTAATTGGTTTTATTGCTTTGTTTGTCATTGCGGTGTTTTTGTTTTGCTATGATGAATGGCACTAAAGTTAGAAGATAGTATATTATTTAATGGATAATAAATTTTATAATTTCGATAGTTAAAGCCTTATATTGACAGCTGACCGTTAGGCTAGATAGAGTTGATTAGGATAGGTCCCCCAGGGGGATTGCAGGGTGGTCCCTAATTGGCGTATCGTTAAGGAATGACACGATATTGCCAATATCAAAAAGGATGCCTTTCTGTACTTATGTTGCATAATTAATTAGGCATTTTGCAGACATTACGGAAGTAAATTAAAATAATGACAATAATAAATGTGATTTTCTTACATACATTACGAAACTACTAAACAACATTTCCATTAGATAACATATTAAATATATTCCCATGCATACCATTCGCTCTCGCATAAATTATTATGAAGTTATTCAGGCGTACTTAGCCGGAATAGTATTTCCATTTTACCATAATATATTTAACATATTTATTGTCGCGACGACCGGAGTTACGCAGAAACAGATATATTGGCTTGGTTATGTTTACATTCGGACATTGAATGCTTCGGTTATGGTCGTGGCCCTCTGGATGTCAGACGACCGATCTGTCGAACTATTTTTCAGAGTTGTTTAATTACTAATTAATTAATAAACAACATAAGCATAATTTTTCACGAATCTGGGCAGAATTTAATATTTTTAATACAAATTAAATGTGTTAATTAAAAAGATATACATATAAAATAAATTTGTCGAAAGAATATTGTTGTTGCTACCGAGATATGAATCTGGATCTCTTCCTATCTGGGTAAAATGTATTAGCCGATTATGCTACACCAGCACAGTAAGTTGACGACAAATTTTCGAACTTACATGTTGCACTTTCAAATTGATACATATGTAGTAATTAATACATTTAATTTGTATTAAAAATATCACAGACCTATGTTCTGAAAAATCTCAACTTAATTTTAATCGTATTTAGGCATGATAGTCTTTGATCTCTGAGTATCAGTACGTGCGTACTAATCCGCGCGCAAAACATATCATACATGGACACGGCCATTAAGTCTAATTGGGTATTTGTTTTTAGTTATTTGGATAAGTTATGTAGTATACCATATACTGTGGAAAACCACTTTTTTTATATTTCTACTATGATTAAAAAGTTTTACAGAAACGCTTGCCATGAAACGGCTAGCCATTCGTAGGACCTAACAAATAGAACCGGTGACAACAGACTATTTTCTGCTAGTTTAAAATATGATTATGCACTCTTGTAAGATTGGAGATTCAGCCCACGAACGCACTGTTAAAAGAGCCACCACTGGTAGGTACCTACTATACATGTATTTGATTATAAACTCCGGCCATATATATCATGTCCACACAAACACGGCTGAATGTAGGCATACTATTCTAAAAATCTATTGCAAGTTAAGTATATTCAATCAGAAATGTATTTCAATAAGTAATAAACATTATAAATTGAACAATAAAACAAATCCGGTTTAAGTATAGGGAAAACAATTTTCCCGACACAACAAGCAAAGGAGACAGTACTGATATAAAACACAGACTATAAATATATCAATCGGGATGCTGTTCGTATACAGATGGGATTAATCTCGCCGGAGTTGAACGCATGCAAATTCATCGGACTATCTGATGGTTATCTCGCACAGCGCACATTAAAGGTACGGGGTATTTTCTCTCAAAGGACACTTAAAATTCAAATATCTTTGATGCCATCTCGTATGGATAGATTATGTTAGGTTTGGTTGAGTGAGAATGAATAGTCGAGTTTCAAACCCAATATCTACATAATATATAAACTAAAATAAAGCATTAACTATGCTTAAAAAAAAACTATTAGGCCAGCTGTTGCACGGTCTGAGCCGGCATTTCCGTAAAACTCATTTTAAAAAAAGGAAAGTAGTCCATCACAGCATAACTTAACTTAAGTAGTTAACGCGAAAAAATCTATTAGATGTTTACGTAATGTACCTTTTCGGTGCTAACACGATACACTAGCAAATTGACGCCACTTACGATATATCATGGAAATACATTAAAGCGGTTTGTGACTTGGCTAAATATAAAATAATAGTTAAAATGATTATTTCATTTAGTTTCAAAATAATCTATATATTTACATTTTAATCATTTACACTCTTATATATTCAATAATAACGGCCATAGAATTAAAATCAAAATGAATATTCAATTTTATTATTGGTTTCTGAGACAAAAATGAGCAACTTCTCACACTGGTGGTTATTAAGAGTCACCAGATTGGTCAGAATTAGAAATGAGACTATCTGAGAAACAACAAAGGTGGTGCAGATGGCGGACTAAGCCCGCAAAGTGCTACTTCAACAATAGGAAGAGGTTTCTACGATGAAGCTACCGAAGAGGACTGAAGAAGATAATGAATTGTAGACTGAGGAAAGACAAAGATAAGACTTTAAGATAATATTATATTATAAAAATGGTCTAACCAAGCGATTTAAATTAATGTTAATGTACTGATAATTTTAAACAACATCCACTACGGGGTGTAGGCGGAGTCTTGGTAAGAGTGGGAATGTGATTGACATGTCTTCAGTTGTATGCCAGTCCTGACGAAGATACGTTAGTATCGAAACCGGTTAACGTTATAATAACACAGTGATTTAAATAAAGTTAAATATAAATACAATTTTAAATTATGTCTAACCACAAAGTTAACTCTACAAACATCAACAGTATTAAAAAAATGTTTTTTTTAAAATACTTAATGCCCGATTGTGTCCGTTGCAGGAGGCTTCACTGCATCGAGACGTCGTGTGGTATCATAATTTTCCCAGCATCCATGCAAATATCGGACTGATATAAAGTATCAGTAAAAATTCTTGATAAATAAAATACACTGCAGCTATAACTCCAGTTTTTCGTCAAGGTGTTTGTAATAATAAATTTTAATCGATAAATTTCTAAATTTATTTCTTAGTATGGGTTTGTAAGATATGTTTATGTATAGTATATTAATATAATAAATGGAGAATGCACGACCGCCTAGTAAGGTAGTAAAAAAAAAGATTTTTAATATTTAATCTAAATCTAAAATAAAATACAAATATTATAAAATTGGCATACATTTATTTTTATACACCAGAGATGAATATACAATGACATTATTACGCGCAGAATAAATAATGTATTTCTTATTCTTCTAACTGATACTGATTAGATGGTAGAGTTGCGTGAATGTTATATATTAAGATTTCAAACTGCACTCCGACAATAAAAACTCGGTATGCTGTTTCAAGCTACATTTATTCAAGATAACTTTTTATAAAATATTTACAGGCGTATTATATAGGCAGAATTCCTGCCTACGAGCAATTTACTAGGATATAGTGTGGACGTGACATAATATATACGGACACGTGTTTTTCCATATGAAATGATGTGGAAATTGGTCGGATGGATGTTCGGCATTCAGGTGTTCTTTTATTTCCGTTAAATGCGGTTAACACAAAGTGTCGTACGTGAGGCTTTATGTATTTGTTAGTTTGTAGGTAGATGGATTCTCGGTTATCCAAGTTCATAGCAAATATAGTAAATACACTTAGGTATTACAATTACATTGCTATTCAACTTACTAATTTAGGTATTTAACTCTGATTGATACAGCCTTGTCCTGGCTACTTTGCTAGACTGCTTGTATATGTTTAGAGTAGACAGTTTTTTTTCGTGCTGTTGAGATGTTATTTTTATTAAAACGAGTAAATTGATAGAGATATAAAAAAAAAGTTATGTAAGCGTTGCAAATAAATAAATAATTTTTGTACAGTTTAAGTAGAAATGTTGGACAGCGTTGCTTCAGACTGATTTCTTTCCAATTGGATCATATATTAGAATTACTTTTTTTATAAATAAACGATTTCCAGTTAGTGTTAAGTTATTTGTACAGTTTCGGAGCTAAAAAACATAAAGAAACTTTGATGGTATGTCGTTGTTGCTCTCAGAATTAGCGTACAGTTGTATACTCATTGTCTTGCGTTGTGACCATGATTTATTGCTGGGTGAGTATAATCGCGTGAATGGAAGATTGAACAAGTCTCAACATATAAATTTGTCTTACATATAAAACAATATACTCTTTAAAAAATCGACCATTTATAACCCTAAGAATTGCCTTTTAATTGTTCCTTCGACTGGTATACCTGGAATTTCTCGTTGTTGTATTGGTTACATATGTGTATGAATATTGCGGCCATTTTGGATTGGAGAGCGCGCAATACGACAAGATGTAATTGCATCCAGTACACCGTACGGTAAAGAGATCTCAATAATCAGTGCGGATTTCGGTCTGTCGGAAATCTACCCAGAAGAAGAAAAACAACATCGGACCAGCTACGATGCCAGAGCATCAGCGCGCTCAATCAAAGGTTAGTGGTAGTGTTTATGTCTCATATCTGACCATATTATCAATAGGAAATCCGGGAAACACAGATGTCGAAGGCATTTACGGGAACAAAATGCATAATACATCTAAGAATATAAAGTTTGCGCATGGTACCTTTCATGTTATATTAAATTAAATTAATATTAAAAATAATTTCAGAATACTTGGCTATAACAGATGTACAACAAGATCTTCAGTTAGTACAATATAGGGATAGTTATGAGATCTGTGGAACTCGGAAAGGTCTTGAAATCAGACTAGACCAATAATGAGATGGGAGGCTTCAGTAAAGATACATGAAGATAGATTGCAAGATTTGACACGAGCCGGGAGAACAGCCTATAGCGCCAAACGATAACAATATGCAGCTGGTGTTTATAATTATTGCAAAGCATGTTACTTATAACATTGACTTTTATCTGAACCTATTCCGAGTGCAGGGTGTTTAAAATACTGCAGATCACGAGTCCACTATATTATTCCTTATCGTTTAACGAGGAATTGTTCAACACAATATGAAATAACATCCGGCAGGATATTATATTAATATAAATTGGCGAACCTGGGCGTAAAATATCAATAAACTGTATCGCGGCCATCAATGAAAAGGGTCCATTGTTTGGTTCCTGGCGACGCCCACAGAGTGAATAAACGCATTAAGGTGATCGGTGTAGAGTAATTGTTCAATTCGATAATAAACAGGTTTGTGACACCTCCGAATCAAAATGAACTGAGATAAACTACACGAGTCAAACGACTGAACTCTCGGTAGGTACAGACACTTATGATAACCAGTCAAACTTAGAGAGGCAAAGCGAGGATTACAGAAGATAAAAAGCAACTAAATTTTGATATATTATAAACACCAGTGTACTGGAGAAATTGATGATTCATTGCGCGAATTAGGAAATAATTTATTCAAGGCCTGCATATCCACGATTAAGAAGGTTGTTTAGATAGTTAGTCGTATGGCCCCAAGGAGACAGCAATTCGAAAATCAGTATTTATTACATGTTAAAAAACTATGCTGGATGTCTTAGTAATTCTTGTGATGTAAAATTGAATTATTAACATGAATTAAAATAATAGTGGTACGAATTATAATTTTTGAGTATGGAAAGATAAAATATCAATTTTTTTTCGAAAATAATATCGTATTATGGCAGTGGCGTAATAAAAAAAATTCATCACAATTCAAAATTGAAAAAATGATTCCCTGTACATATATAATATTAAGTACTTGTTTTATCCATTAAATAGTAAGAATTAAATTAGTCTCTTATCTCCTATATTATTCACACTTCATTTGTTTTAAAATAGCCTAGCGTAGTAGCGTACTCAATAATTCTAGCATAAATTTAATTTCAGATAATACGCTGAAAATAAAAGCTTTGTTTCGCTTTACGACAACTTTGCGTGGACTATAAACGTTCATAACTCGACGAATTAGAGGGGTTCAGCTATGCATATACGCTATAAATATATATTTCAGTTCAGTGCTGATACATCGGCGTTTATTGGTAAAATAATATTTCTATGCACAGCTTGTAACAGCATTTTTTTAATAAGAAACAAAACATATCAGCAAAATATATATAGCGAATTTATTAATATGTGCGAGTCTGTCAGTCACTATCTGTAGCAATTTATGATTTATTAATTCAATATATTAAATGCGTGATTCAAATGTTTACATTTTTTTTTTAAGAATTCAATTTATTATATTTTGAAATTTTATTTCTGTGAGTGGTAGATTAATACAAACATGTTTGAGCTTTATGTATTTTATTAATTTATTTTGTTATGTACAAAAAATTTTTGGGAAAATATCTCAAAATTCGCGCAAAAGTACCAATGCAATGCAAGGTGTGGACCTTTTGGGACTTAATGCTTTCCATTGGTCTAGTTATGATGCTGCATTATAGTACAATTATGATCATTTATAATAATACATATTAACGTATTTAAAAATTCAAAATTTTTGAAATTCCTTCAGAAAATTAACGAGATCTTTTCACCTCCTTAACAATTCGATAATGCCGCCGTTATAAATGAACGTCTAAGTATTGTATTAATAGAAGAAAATGTGAATATATATATATATTAAGTTATTTCTCTTTTTATTTAAAATGTAATGTCTACTAAATATTTAAATAAAATTTAAATTGCAAAAGGCGAGTTTGATTACGAAAAATTTATAAATATTTTATTCATAAATATTTTAGTATGCGTATCACAAGGTGCATGAAAATGGCATAAATCTAGATTATGCGCAGAGACAAAAAATTCTAACCTCCCGCTTACTCGCATAATATAAGTCGTAATCGTAAATAAGCACATTATTAGGATTAGATAAAATAAGATATATCAACTATTAAATTGTTAGTAAAACGTTGTATGGACGGAACAAGTTACGAAAGCATTTGTGTACTATTTCGAAACAACACATAAAGTTTTGCTACGATTATAGGATTAAGTTAATTTATTATTCTTTAAATATGTTTTGTGGTAAAATTTGAATGAATTTCTGTTGGAACAACACAATTGAAAGTGAGATGTTATTTAAGAAAATCATCTGTGTTATAAATGAACATTTTAATAATAAATAAGAAAGCATTATTAAACATTACGGAGTCTCTAAATATAATAAATATTCTATTGTTGCTAAGGTCCGGTTGTGTAATCAGTAGTAAATTTTGAACATAGTAAATTTTTTCTATAGTAACTTTTTACCATCGCCCTTGGTAAAAAACGTTTGCGGGTTGTTCGTACGTCAAGTTTTCTACTATCAAAGTTAATCCCGCTTAATAGTGTGGCAAGGCGTATAATCATCAAATATCTGCAAATTTTACCAAAATTAATATATTTCAAATATGCACCATTGGCAATACATACAATTTTATACTTTATCTATGGCTTTATTTACGTATTCACGCGTTAGAAATCTGTCACTCTGCTGGCAAAAGTTTTCGGTAATAGAAATTAAATAGCGTTAAATATTGAATGAACCGTTGTCTTATACTGAAATTTTCAAAGTAACAATGTAAAAGATGGCTTTTGAAACAGTTGTGAAGAGTCCGCCATTTTTAACTAACGATTTACGGTTTTTACCACCCGACAGTGGATGGTAAAATTAATTTATTATTGAATGTACTTTCTAAAAGTAATTATTTTTTATCAACCATCGAACATCCCGTTTTCGCAATTTTTTTTACTAAAGTAACTTTTTTTTACTATAGTAAAAATTTACCACTGTTCACAGAACCGGATTTTAGAGGATTACAATAAGATATACTGGTTCACATAAACAGTAAAAATTAATGCTTATATATATAATAATATTGTTCAAAAATTTTCGTACACAGAATTAATAGTTGTGTTTCGAAAATCTGTACTCAATATTTATAATTGAATAATATAATTCATTTCCGTAGCTGTCAATTATTGTATAAATTACGTCGCGATTTGCTGTTTGCTGAACATGCTTCGCTGTTGAAGAGAAAATAACATTCTTGTATCGATGACATGTATACTTCTTTTTGAAAATTATAACCTACAGTGTTATCAATACTGGAATATACAATGTTATAACCTGTACCTTTTAATAAATGAATAAGGATGTAATGACAATAATAATTTATTTTTAAAAAAACCTTGGAATTAGTGGATTAGTAATAATTTAATTAACTTATGGTGTCTTAGACACGTTTTAATTCAACGAAGTGTTACTATTAATGATTCAATATTATTGTTGAAAATCACAACTCTTAATGTTGTAAAAGAGAATGAAGGTGAAGTAATTTCGATGCACGGAGCTTCAATTAATTAAGTGGCGATGAAATCAATATATTGGATGCAGCTTTGCAATAGTTATTGCATGCACTGCCCTATTTCGTAAACCCACGCTCCCAGCGATACTCTCAGACATTATTAAGACATGAAGATTACATGAAGTGATGCGATTTTATTAGCGTGGAATAAGTACTTTGAAACATAGCAATAGGCAAGAATTGTAAAACATTTTCCCGACGCCTCGAAACGATGAATTTAATAATACAAATAGTACAGAGATTAGACAAACAATTATTTAATAAAGTCGAAGAAGGAAACAGCTTACACCGGGCGGAAAATTTACGATAATAATAAATAGGACAAGATTTTTGAACTGGCGCCATTTTTAAACTTAATGGTGGATCAGACTGACGATTAACGAAATTTAAAATATAGATGTCTCACAGAGACGAAGCTGTTATTTTTATTTACGTGGGAAGTATATAAGTCTTGGGCATTACAGGACTTACGACCTGTCATCGGCTGACTTAAGTAATCACTTTACACAATGAAACGTTACCAATTTACTCATGCTACCACATCTATCAAAATGGAAGTCCATACTTACCGTCCCATGTAAATAAGAATAATAGTTACGTCTCTGTGAGACGTCTATATCTAGATGACAATCACTAAGGGGATAAATCCCAGTAATTGGTTCCTACAAAAATTTGGACATACTCAAAATATTAAAGAACTTATCCGAAATATATACAAGGTCAATTTTTCAGATATGTTCGATTGAAATCTGATAAGAATTGCGGGAGTTATTGTATCAACAGAATGCGTTATATCTTTTATAAATTTATGCTAAGCGCGGTGGTTTGATTCCAGTCAGCGGCCGTAATATTCTATAGTTTAAACTTAATATCAAAAAAAGAAGAACGGTATGGTATTTAATAAAATTTAATACATAACATATTCTGAATATTTCTGGTGAGCCTCAATTCAAATGGATCTCTTATAGGTAATTTGTTTGACTATCTAAGACAGTGGCGTAGGTTGCTATTCCTGGGCAGCCCGGGTAGCTGCTCGGAGGTCCAGATAGTTGAACCATTTCAACAATCGCCACAATTACAGCATACTTTTAAAAACTCGGTAACGAATAAATAAGTATAAATATATTTTAATTTTAAAACGTAAAGTAATTTCGTGGTATCATTGATTAGAATCAACAAAGTCCATGCAAATCCGCTTTAAGACATGCAGTAATAATAATGGCAATTAGTACCTAATACTAACTATTTTAAGAGCTTGTGCCTTATAGGATTTTTTTTAAATATGAAAATAAAAGTAAAAAATAATCTTGAAATTATTATTAAAAAATATTCTAGTAAACTATGAGAAATTAATCAAATAATTATAATCAATAAATATAGTAGAACAATCTATGTTATTGGCGGGGATGGAGAGGTAAGGGTTTGATTCACATTGCCCGGGGGCTTGGTAATTTGTTGATACGCCACTGATTTAATTAAAGTTAATTTTATCTACGTTTACATATTCTATTGTAGATTTTTATTAGTTATTTTACCATGGAATCTTATAAGAAAAAAATTGTGTTAATTTTTTATTATTTTGAGATAGTTAGAACTTCTACGAGTATTGGATATGGAAATAACGATGAGAATTTATCAAGGAGGTGTAATAAGGTAAGGAGGTATTCATTATCATATCAGCAAGATTTTCCGCTTCATTAAAAATAGATGCGCGCCATTAAATCACCCAACAGTTTTTTTTTCCAAAAACAACGTTGTAAGTTTTGGCTGAAGTAAAAGTAAATTTTTGTAGAGGGTCTCCGAAGAAAGTTCTCAAAATTTCGCAGAATTCGAAAGATTTCCGATCGATTTACCTATTTACGTTACTTAACAACAATAAATCAATAAACAATTGCGTGAGAAGGCGCGTAATTTTCAAACACGTTGGTGGATAAGGAAAATGGACGTTGGTGGACAAAACGTTGGTGGATAAGGATAAGGAAAATGAGAAATTACGCGCTACGCAGAATTTCACCGTCGTTCACACCCTATGACTTGATTTCTCACTTACTCAACGTCATTTTTACTTAAATAAAATTATTTTATTTAAATATTTAACATTTTTAGCTACCCTTAGCGTGGATTACTTACTTACTCATCATAAAACTATTTTATTAATATACTCAACTATTTTAATTATACTGATCATAGATTAACGCAATACGTGTGGATAACGCATGACATTTTATGACCGTTGGGATAGTTCAAACATGAATGAATATTTAGTTGAATTACGATCATTTCTTCCTAGTCTTCTCTACAAAACCAACCCACGCCATTATCCAATCAATAAACATTAAAATAATTCTCATCATTTATATGTCAGTCACAGACGCGTGCGTATTTCGAATAAAATAATCATATAATCGTCTGGTACGCTGTCACTTAATTGGATATGAAAAAATATTACCTTCTGGACGTTACATTTTTTTAAATGAATTAGCTGAGCTTTTACATATCTTCCTTCCCATGAATTCAATAATATATTATTATGGTGGTACAGACCTACTAATTATTTCTGTAAATTAGATTTTTTTTTACTTCATTGACGTGCTTTCACCTAGTAAGAATATAGATAACTATATTTAGGAACATAGCTATAACATAAATATAGCTGAATGTGTGTACTCCGTGGATATCAATGTTTCAAAATGATCTTAACGCTTCGAGAATGTTCTTGTAACATTAGCCTCCAAGTTTCCATATTGCAACCTATTTTTATCTCGCTTCTCTGTGAGTGTAATTGCATAAAGCTTTGAGAACCTACAGTTCACATTCCTAAGAGTTTGCCTAGCACTCGTCGGCTCTATATTTCTGTTCCTTACTATCGTACGATTCCCATCTAACCAGCTCAAAGAGCCAAGGCGTTTGCTCGCTGGGGCGTTTTCGGTCTAGATACTTATCACGGCGGAATTTTCTTCTGAATATATATGGAATATCATCATACACACACTTCATGAGTGAGTTGTCTGTGAATGCATGAAAAGGAAGGTATTAATTAAAAACCAATTTGTTTGTGAGTGTTTTCTTTTAAATACATTAACTAAGAAAGAAAAACGTGTACAATTGTTATAAGAGTTAATTGCGGATGAGCGAAAGTCTGTTAGAGGAATATCACTTGTGACTATTGGGAAGTGGTGTCCTTCAAAAAAATATGAACTAGTTAGCTTAAAAGGGCTCAATATAAAAATATCGTCATAGAGAAAGGACAACAAAATAATCATCTAATATTTTTGGTAAAAATTGAGTTTTTTTATCAACATTTTTGACAATAATGTTATGTTTAAAATTATGGTGCAAACGCATGTGATAAGCATTTATAAAAAAAATTGATGACTATTTTGAATTATAATGTATATCATATTTTTTATGTATTGTGTTATTGAGCTGTTAATGCTCTGTAAATTATAAAATAAAATATGTCAAATTTACTAGTAGTCAAGGAGAAAACAAGAATGTTATATTTTAGTTGCACTTTTAGCACTAGTAAATTTTTGGAACAACCGTTGATTTGTACGCAAATAAAATATAAGAGTTATATAATAATATATATAACGTATCCAAAAATAAGAATCAGTTTACTTTATTATTCTATTTTTATAAAAATATTTCTTCATGGGCGATGAACCAAATTCCGTCGAATAATTCGAAAAATCAACATTCAAAACTTTGAAGTTCAATATATCATTTTGATTTAAATATCACAAAATATCTTATTGTTCCAGGGGCATGATATATATAATATTATATACTAATTTAATGTATTAATTATAAATATATACATATAAAATCAATTTTGTCGAAAGATATTGTTTTTGCGCTACCGGGATTTAAAACATCACAGACCTATGTTCAGAATAATTACAACTTCACTATAAGAATGTGCTCTCCTTAACAATAGTAATAATTAAATTTATCAAAAATATGCCTGTATTATACTTTAACAATAATGTAGCACTAAGAAGCTGTTTCAGTAATAGACTGTGATCTGTCGAAAATTTTACGATATCCTAATTAAACACTAGAATAATCTAAAACCATTTCACTATCAATGAATTATATTTTTAATGCATTTCCTAATGATTTCAAGATGCAGGTAAATTACACAAATTTCAAAGCTAAGGATTTTTTTAAAAAACAAATCACCAATTTTTTTCATTTTTTATTACATATTTTATAACACATTTTTGTTCCGTAATTAGTGTCCCTTTTTTAATACGAGAATTAATTTATCAACAAAAAAATGTGTGTCGTTAATAAAATTTGTAATATTTTATATTGTAATATATTATATACACTAAGTTAAAAATAAATAAAATCGACAAAAAAAAAACCTTTGAAATAAATAATATAATAATTCACATAAATAAAATAAATCATAACATGAAAATAATATTTTACACGTGGAAAAAAATACTAAACTTAAATATTGTCAATTTTTTTTATTAGTAATACAATTGTTGTTCAAGTTGCGGTTGACACATTTTATGAATGTGAAAATTTTTAAGAACGGTTTTCAATTTTAACAACCGGTTCACACGCACCGGTGGGAATTTGTAAGAAGACTTCACTTCACTGCTTTTGCACGGAGGTGCTATATAAAATCAATAAAATATAAAATATAAATTAACATTGCTATTAAAAAAAATTATACAGTACAAATTAACAACTTTTTGAAATCGCGACCTAGCGGTGATAAATAATCATTACTGTTTGATAATAATATATATTGATATAATGAAATATTATAAGTATAGTACAACAATATATGTAATGACTGTTACTGTTTTAATTAAATGTATTAATTTTCAATTACAAAAATTGTCAATTGCAGTATTTCACATAATTAAAGGTTTTAACATGTTTTACTTCAATCTGGCTCTTTTATGCTTTCTTATATGAGTTCAACTTTATAATAGCTTTCTAACTATTCTATGTAAAAAAAAAATATATAAATCAATAAGAAAGGTATACAGATAAAATCTATCTATCGAAAACATACTTGGTTACTACCGGAAAACGAATCTGAAACTTTTGCTTATCGTGTAACTGCAATACTAATTTCACTAACATTAAGATTTCAAAAAATTTTCACGCTAGGTGACGATAAAATCAATTAATCCATTTGTATTTAAACTGGAATATCTTTCACTAAACATATATTTTGTCGATAGATAGATTTTTTGTAGGTACATATATCGTTCTAATTGATTCATACAATTCGTTTTAAATATCATGGAACCTAGATATGTTCTAAAATTACAACTTCACAATTATGTGTTTTCATTATGTGTATTCGTATTATATTTTAATGTATCAGTAGGACTATCTATTGAGGTAATTATTGACCTGTTTAATTAAAATAAAAGTCATGTTTTTTAAACTATATATATATAAAAAAAATACGATAGGGAGACAACGACTTCAGAAAATAAACATGACGTGAAATCATCTAAAATTTGGTGCAGAAGAAGTACAAAATCGCCGATTGGATGGCTGATTTACATCTAATATTCTAAAGATAATTATGCAAAATTTGGTATTCAATTTAAAATATATTTATATCGGAAAGTGGGGGGATATTGCGTATGTTTTGCACAGGGTCCTATAGAGTAACTATGATGTATCTATGGGATGAATGCGTGAGCGCGTGAAGGTTGGTACGATGATGAGTGTGTGAAAGAGATAAATGTATCGCGCCGCGATCGTTGCGGCCTCTTCCAATTTATGATATGTAAAATAATAAAACAATATATTCTTAAGTTTAGTAGTATTTATTTTAGTTTAAATATTTAAGGATTATGCTAGAATAAGGCGGCACTGTACATAAAGTGTCGCGCCTAATTAATTTGAAATACTTAACTTCCAGTAAATTGTTTAGAGGGTTTTTTATCAGTCATTTTTACCCTTCCAATTCATGTATTAATATAAAACACTTATGATGTTTATAATAATAAGGTAGTTTGTAAAAGTGTCAAAGCGATTAGCGCTGATGCACTTGTAGTAGTAGATTAGGCGGTCTAGCCGCATGTAGAGTACTCAGAGTATCGTAGACTCTAAGGAATTGGAAAAAAAAAAAAAAAAACGTTGCGGCCTCTTGCCTCCAAACCTTTGAACCGTAAACATCCTATATTGACCTGCACTACATTGTATAACACAATTTAAAGATATAACAGTAACTAAAATTTTGATTTAGTTCAGTCAAAGGGTATAGGATTGTACAGAGTACGGATAGACCGACATTCAGTTTTATTTATAATAATTTATATATGTTGTTAATTTACGTGTCTTTATAAAGTACCTACCTATAAGTGGCCACCTTTTAGACCAGTACCGCGACAACTTCAAGGAATAATACGAGCCGTTGTATACGACAGTGCATTGGTTATAAATAAAAACGAACAAGCTTGTCTGTCGGTTTAATCAAAACACAAAACACTGGCCTAGCGGTCTGGGTTATATTTTGTACAAAAGTAATTTGTGGTCTATTCTGCAATAGCAGTACGTACATTATGTTTTTACTATCTATTAATCTTCGCCTTAACTTTTTTCAATGACTTTTAACTGATGAATGATCATTTGAAAATTGATTTTAGATAAAAATGTCAAACATAATTTACACTTATAAAAAAACAGTGTAACTCACACTGCGATACCTTCGTGCAGTGCGGCGGATATGGGATTGTTTTTATTAACTGTCGAATCGCTGTAGCGAGTGTCGTAACTAACACGACTGCTTCGAGCACGCTAGCCAATTTCTGTGTTAGTTACTGTTCACGATAATGTCACATCTCGCTAAAATTGAACCCGGATTAAGCAAGAACTTGTTAAAAAGAATGTATGATAGTACGTATGTGTTTACTCTTTATATATTACTGAATCCGGAATAAGCCAAGTAAACTTGTTATAGGAATACGCTTTGGAAATATATGCTAGTACATATATGTAAACAACTGGATACAGAATAAGTCGGAAGGGCCAGAAAATGGTAAGTAAACAAACTATTTACAAATTAAACTTTCAGTTCGCGTGTTAAAAATTGCATACTGAAATTAACCTAACCTAACGTTCTCAATATATATTTTCTCACAATAATTACTGCATTCTATTCATTAATATACATAGATATTTGTGGATACTAATAAATATCTATGTCTGTCATGCGGACGCCATTCATAAATAAGCATACCGTTGTGACATATCATTATTCTCAATATTAACGGACAGATAAATTTACTTATAAAACCAAAATAAAATTATTTCTGAAAAATGAATAAATAAAAATAAATTTGGTGCCTTTTAATTGTGATCTGTGAAATTTATTGTGAATGCAAGAGGTTTGGGACAAATCAATGCAGGAGGTATGTGACTTGGTAAAACGAGTTATTCTGCCAGAATCAAGTAGTAAAAATGAATAGTGTTTATGTATTAATCGGATGACGACATATTTGAGATTCAAAAAATGGTGTTTTCAATTCATAAATATCGTTCTTTGGTAGTACCGAATAATGTGGTTTTTATTCCACCTCAGAAACATGGTAATACATAAAGAATGAAAGAAATTTATGATTTCGAAATAAGATTTAATCATTTCGGTAAGGTAAACTTAAACAGTTTTAAAAATATGCACAATGTAAACCTTATATTTTACCTAGTTCTAACAAAATCATTTTCACTTAGAAAAGATTAGTGAAAAATCAATTATGTAAAGCGATTCATAATAATAAAAAAAAAAAATTGAATTTAATGTTTTATAAAATTGATGCGTTGCATGCTATCTCCGTTAAAAATACCACTTGTACCACGTGAAAAAGATCACACATTCATTTAAATGAAGACAGATAAAAATTAAGATTATATTATTTATTAGTTATGACATCCTGAAGAAGAAAATGGTATTTTTCGAAACCGGTAGATGTATTTAAACTCATTTTAGTGGTTAATAAAACAAAGATAATAAATAAAAATATGAATCTTAACCACAAAGATAACATTGCTGATTTTAAAAGTATAATTAAGATTATGTTAGATGGGTCTTTTGACGAATGCATTGTAGGAATAGCGTTTGAGAATAAAATGAACGTATTCAATTATTATATTTATCATTCCTTATTATATTTATAGTAACTATGACATAACTATTTTAGTCATTTAAGTTTGTAAAAGCATTTTTTTCCCATTTAAAGTGCTTACAAAACTCAAATTTCTTGCAGTAACAAGAGTTGACAGCATGGCTGCGTACGGTATTTTTAGCATGGTATGGTAAAGGTTAAACAAGTATGAATTTCTTACTATGAACCATTATTCCTATACAGCTGTCTCAACCTACCGCACTATCGGGAGAAATGGGACAAAGTGAATACGCCAATAAAATATCTTGTTATTATGTAAAACACATTATTATTGTGATGTTGCAGTTTTTCAGAATATAGTTCTGTGATATTTTAATACAAATTAAATGAATTAATAAGAAAGATACACAGATAAAATGAATTTATCGAAAAAATATTTTTGTTGCCACCCGGACTCGAACCAGGAACCCTTCGTATCCGGGGAAGTGCGCTGATCTATTACACCACGTCAAAATTGTGAGCTAACAACAGTCTTCCTTATTATTTAATTTAAATTTAATTTGTATTCAAATATCTTGTCATTAAATAAACTTCATTATTGAACTCTAATTATGTAAGTTTTACATTTCTGTAATTATTTAACATGAATGCCATTTTAAACATTTTCATCATATACATTATTACTAAAATTGTCCCATATATCCCCAGTCTATATATATATTTTATGATCGATTTTACAAACTTCGTTGATGTGAAAATGTTACCAATTTGTAGATTCATATTTTTAAAATGGTAGCAATCACTATATGAAAATGATTTGAAACAATTTGAGCATTATTTCTGCGTGCATTTTGTTACGTTTAGAATTTTATAAAATTTTATGGGCATGGAGGAAAATTAGCATTTCTTGTATGCATTTGCATAACGTCGGTGTACAAACGAATCTCGCACATGCAGTAGGAGGATATAAAACGTTCGAGACGAGTTGATACGGAGCTAAAATGGGATTTGAGGCGCGCCCAACTGCTAGTTTATCCGGAGCTGAGCTCTGGTGTATACGAAATATCAGTATACGTAGGTGTAGGAAGTCAAGATCGTGATGTTTCGTCGCTTAGGCAGACGTTGTGTATCCGTGTTGGGATTATGCGAAGTGTAACACGTGCAACTACTTCTTCCATTTCAGTAGACTGCAAAGGCTACGTAATGTTTCAATTAGTTGTACTTAAAAGATCCCTTCGGCGGAGCGCATCTACATCACACCTTTTATCCAATCCCAGCAATACAGTACCTATTTACATACATTCGAACATCGTTGTAGCGAACGCGAACGTGAACATTCCGACCTGATGCAGTCACTAGTACGTGTACATCATTTTTTAAAGCTCCTAGGAATCCTATTATTTTTACATACGTACATCGGTTATTGAAGCATATAAATATATTATTTTTGCATACATATGTCGGTTATTGAAACTCCTGATAATTCCATTATTTTTGCATACATATGTCGATAATTCCATTATTTTTGCATACATATTATTGAAGCTTGTGGTGGTCCTGCTCGCGCCCCACAGACATGGCCGCGTAAGAAATCACTTGACAGCCATATAGTGCCGAAATGCACCGACCAATAGTGGATTTCAATACGTCGTGACGGACGAGTCCCAGGAGCTAGCCGACCACTTCTCCGCAAACCGTTCTTTCCTCAACACTTCAAGCGAGCCACTACAGTCTTCAACTTTAATCGCGTAATTAACTAATTAATAACCCATAAAGTATTGTGGACTAGGTTTGTTATATTACACTCCGTATATATTTTCTAGATAGATTTTTTCTATTTACCCTTTTAACTGATTGATCTAATTAGTTTTCGACATTGATTACCTTTAATTTGTTTTTTTTCTTCAAGAATACACATAATATTAAATTATTAGAAATTATGAAAATTGATCAAATTAATTTAAAATAAATTGGTGTGAAATTTTTTTATAAAATTTCAATCACAAAATGATATACTACTCGCGAATTGTAGAAATATTTAATTAAAATTCTTTAGCATTTTGAATTATACAATGTGATATAATGCTTTCTAAAATAAATAACGATCATATTATCTATTTTAAATATGTGTTTTGATATGTGTGATTCGAAATATTTAGTATAGTGGTCTTCCAAATTGTTCTTGGCATCTGTCCATGTTGTAATGGCTCGCCGGTCTGACTTGCGTTGGTTGCCTCCGTCTATAAAACACATCGGGATCAATAATTTTCTAAAAACGTTAACAACAATCACATGTACGCGGAGAAGAGGATCACAAGCAGAGAATACCGCGAGTAACACAATTAAAAAATATATTTTGTCAGATTTTATAATTTTTATAAAAAATTATCATTTTTTCTATCGTTGGAAATCTGAAATTATGTCTTTAATCTGAAACTATAAAATGAAAACAAGTCGCATCATAAT
The DNA here is from genome assembly GCA_031772225.1 of Eubasilissa splendida. Taxonomy (NCBI): domain Eukaryota; kingdom Metazoa; phylum Arthropoda; class Insecta; order Trichoptera; family Phryganeidae; genus Eubasilissa; species Eubasilissa splendida. The sequence continues at coordinate 9,001,098 of CM062846.1, forward strand.
TTTATTAAAGACTGATTAATTGTTTTTTAAAATGGAATATAAAATATTAGATACAGGTGAATATTATGTTCCAGGTCGATGTTGTTTTTAAATAACTAAAAAATAAAACGTTTTTTTCTTTTAATAAATTACTTGATTTATTACAATTATGTATAGAATATAACATCGGCAGTAGTCTTTGGCAGTAGTACAAATGCTCTTTTAACAAAATTTTCGCACACTTTGCGTGTTATTTCAGCAATTTCATTTAGAGTATTGTCCAGTAGCATCGGAATAGTCATTGGGTTATTGATGTAGACCTTTAATTTCAAGTATTCTTGAAGAAAATGGTCGGAAGTCGTCAAATCAGATGATTGAGGAGATCACTCGATATCACCACTTTTTGACATTATTCCGGAAAATATTTCTCGCAAAAATTCAAGCGTAGCTCAAGCTGTGTGTGAGGTAGTATCGTCCTGTTGAAACCACATGGACAACAGGCAGTTGCAGGCCCAATCAACCCAATTCGGCCACCAAAAAATTTTCCAACATGTGACAATAGCGATCAGCATTAATGGTTACAGCATTGCCATTATTATTTAGATAAAATGTTTTAATAACTTCAACACATTGTTGAGGCATTAGATACTCAAAAATAAATTGTAATTAACTATTATTTACGATTTTAAAATGCGAACTGAGAAATGTCTGTCAAACCAAAATGGTGGCTAAGCAAAATCGGCCTGGAACATAATATTCACCAAGTAAACTATACAAGTCTCAGATTTGTTGGAAACATAAAATGTTTAACGTGGCGAAATGGTAACATATTTGGATGGATATAAATGAAACAATGTTATTACTCTTATAATAACATTGTTTAATTTATATCCATTCATTATGATGAAACTCTACAAAGTTAACGCCGATTCTATTAATAAGGTAACAATGTGTTTTCATTAAAATATAATATATTATTTTATTTTCTTTTAAAATTACTAATATGGATATTTTATATATTTCAATATATTTATTTTTATTATTTCAAGCAATAATAATTTAACCAGTAATTAAAATGTAGATAAATAATACAAATAATAAAAAAAAATCTTTTTAATATTGATAACGCCCTTATCGCAGATTGCAAAGATATTTTTACAGAAAAATCTGTAATCTTCTGAAGATCGGTCTTCAGTATTTGTCTGTTTTAAAATAACTACTTACTTATTATTTCAAATAACTTATTATAATTTAATCAGTTTTATTTTAATCAAAATCATATTTATCACAATATATTATATTCATCCCAAATTATTAAGTCTGTATGTAATGTATGAATACTTTTACCACTATAATTTTGTGACTTTTAATTTATAAAATAAAATCTATCTACAAAAAGTATAACACATGTTTGCCCCAACACTGTGATATTGGCATTATGAATAATATACTTGTGCATAATAAAGTAAGGTTTTATATATTAATTCCAAAGACAATGTCACAACTTAGCCCCCCGCAGGGCTTGACAACAGTAATCGCTGCTGCTAGGCTCTGCAATGCTTTCTGTTGGTCGTTAATAAGTTTAATGTTTAAAGCCTACGCTATTTGCACAATTATAGTTAAAGTACAAAATACGATAAACATAATTTATTTTCCTGTGTAACAATACAAATAAATTAACAAAAAATATTTTGCTGACCCAAGGTATATTATATATTGAACGAAAACAAATAAATTTTAAATATACGACGATTTATTTTCAACCAAATTAAGTCTTATACGACTATTTTTAATTATTGATAGAACAATCGTTAACTTTGTAGAGTTTTATCATAATGAATGGATATAAATAAAACAGTGTTATAACTCTATTAGTGTTTATTAGCACAACTCGAGTTTTGAGAGAAACGGTAACTCTCGCCGACAGGTGAAGTATTAAACGTCACTTTTTAATACTTCACCTGTCGACGAGAGTTACTGTTTCTCTCGAAACCCGAGTTGTGTTAATAAACTCAAGTAGAGTTATAACATTGTTTTATTTATATCCATCAACTATTTTTAACTATAAAAAATATCGTCGAGAATCTCAACGAATCAGCATTGGCTGAATTGTTATTAAAATGAAAACCATTATTATTTAAAATAAAGTCAGATTATATTCAAATATTTCTAAATAAAAATTCCGCACACTGACCACAGAAAAAAAATCGAGTGACTACAAATAGTATTATTTATATTTATCATAGTTACTTGTAAACATCGCGTGTGTATTACAAGTACAGTAAAATTTGATTGCTTTTTTCTTTTTTCCCAGTGAACTGTATGTATATGTAACATCTAACATCTCCTTGAAGAAGATTTTACGTATTTATTTTTGACATCTTTAAATTTTACTCGCTAGAAAATGATTGCTTGGCATTCGTGTAGTGGTACATATATACATACGTATTAATTTTTCAATTCAAACTTTATGCAAGTACCGTGAAATGATAAATAAATTCTTTATCTATCTATAGGGACGCGAACGGATATATTTAATTTCTCATTAATTAGCATGCGAGGGTTTTGGTTTTTAGACGTGTGAATTTCTAAAAAAGCTTCAAAAATTTGGCGTTTATCGGTACTGAATAAAATACCTTTGTAGTCACTGTGTAGTGGAGTGCGAGATAAGGTATTTATAAAGCAAAAATTACGTACAATATCAAGAGTCATAGGAGCGAATGGTGCACTAATTATTTTTTCATTTTATAACCAAAATATGAGACGGGGAGTCGCGCGTCGTCGGCGTCGCGACGCTCAAAGCAAAGCAGGAGATCAAGTCTGATGACGTGGATGACACGGCGCCTTTCGTCACGCGGCCTCATTACGCTGCTACCTGATTAACTTCGGCCAAATTAGTGAATGATGACAGTTAAATTGGTGGACACATTTACAAGTCTACGATGTAAAACACGTTCTCTGAAAATATCTTTCATTCAGCACACATTATATACACATTAGCCATATTTATGGAGAAGGGTCCGGACGAGACAGAATTTTAATAATATGTATCTTATATAAATTATACTGTTAAAATGCAAAATAACCCAAAACAATATTTTGTTCAAGGCTACGAAAGCACTTAGCCAAAGTAAGGGACGGACAGTCATGAAAACTCGGTATTGTTAGATGCAGGTGCAGCGGAGGTAATCCAGCAAACATGAGCAGAGTCACGTCCGCAAAATGCACCTTGAGGTATGCATCGCCATAGGCGAGCAGTCCCTTGATATTCTCCGCCGTGGGAAGTGGCTCCGCCTAAGTCCTCTGATATTCTCCGCCGAGAAGTGGTTCCGTCTAAGGCGATATTTCATTTTTAATTCGAAAATAAATTCAAAATAGTCTCTAAAAATATCAAGTAAGCGCTTGCTATAGCTATAGATTGTAATTCCGGGGAAAGTTAAACTGTGCGCCTCGAGTTTAAGCTCAGACTGTGATGTTCTTCGCGTTTAATCGTAAATGAGCAAGTATCAAAAAGTTGATGAAAATAATCGGTGTAGCGAGAACAGACTGTCGCTATAGCATCACAATATCGTGTCCAGAGTCCCGGTTTGCCTGGATAATTGGGCATCATTTCGTCATCGTCTTACAAGACTGAACTCCGTCACCCTATGCTGGCACCACAGGGAGCTGACCATACCTCACGTCCAGGATCCAGGACCATCCTACAAGGTAATCCCTTACGCGAGGGATCTGAATAATCACCATCAGAAAAGAGTCAATATAGACAATTTGGCAGAGAAATCAATGCTGGCATGATGAACACAAATATTTAATCTTCATTTAATTGTAATCATTTTTGAATAGCCTTATTTATAAGTTTTAATGTAAATTGCTCATTTTACACTTTCAACACATGCAAGTAATTAAAATATAGTTTATAAATTTTCTTACATAAAAATATTCTTTCATTTCATAACCTTTTGACTTAATATTTAAAACGAACCAATTAGGCTAGATGCCTCCCCCCTGAACATGAAGCCGAGGCAGAAAGAAGATGTTTCCTAACAATACATATTATAAAATTTAATATATATCTACATATATGTATTTGTCTGTTCTCTACATAATCCATCGTACACATTTCGACTTTGTTTTTGTTTTGATTTGGTTTTGTTTGCATTTGCATATTTACTCTTTAAAATCCTACGCATGACAAATTTAATTGCGTATTATATTGAATGTCATCCGTTTAAAATTTTGCTCAGTTCTACTCTAGAACCCTTTGAAAAAATTATTACCCCACCCACACCCGGACATCTTATATTGCCTGGAATAAATGTTACTCTTTAGGATATGTGTAAAATAAAGGCACCCCTTTCTTTCCATCCCCTAACTATCTATTTAAATTATAAATTAATCTAAATCCCGGGAAATGATAATTAAAACAAATTAGATATGTAGTTAGCACCGGAACTCGAACCCGAAACACTTACATGCCGGGAGAATGTATGTAATATACGCCTCACTAAAACGTAAGTAATAACATAATATATAAGTTATAAATTATTTTTGTGGTGTAACTGGTAACTCAATCTCCCGGCAAGAGAAAGTTCCGGGTTCGAGCCCCGATGACAACTATATGATTCATGTGATTTGTTTTAATTATTAAAGAATTATGTTCAAAAATGTAATTTCACATTGAAAATGTGAATGGTTTGAGCAATGTATTTATTTATGATGTATTTTCCTTCCTGCATACGTTTAAGGTCAAGCCTCGATTCTCTTAATACGGCCCTGTCGAAATTTAAAGAGGCACTATGCGGGTGTTGAAAAAATATATCGTTAATCTTTTAAAGGGAGTACCTACAATAGACTGAGGTTAGGATTTTTTAATGAGTAATATATGGCCATCGGTGCATTGTGTGAGTGTTGCAAACGTTGTCAGCACACGTGCAACGTTGCGGCTGAATTATTCGCACTCACACGATGCCATTTTGTTTTCCTTCTTCCCAATATAAGTTTGTTAGTAGAATTTTATTGGTGTTATTAACTTAACATAGTTGGCCTCGAGATCGTGGAGTTTTGCGACGGCTATAGTTAGGCGCGGAGCCATTGTGTTGATTACCATTATGCAAAAAAATATGTTGCTGAAGAATGTTTTTGTATTTAAATCATAAAATCAAAGAGTATTATTACATTATTTATATAAGTATAAATAACATGATCAAATTGGTTTCTAAAATGCAAGCAACATTGATACAAGATTTATAGGAGATTAATAAGATATTTAGTTAAAATAAAGAACATATTCCCGTGTAATGCATCATACTTCAAAATATTTGCGCAAATTTGTTGCTATCATAATATTTTAGCATTTCTTACCTTTACCGAGTGCGTAATTTAAATTGTTAATATTTATGGTTAATTACATAATCTGCATCTCATGAACTTTTGATACCTTATTTTTCGGACCGTTTTTCGAAGGCAAAATAAAACATGAAAATAGAAGGTGACGTGTTTGAAAATGATTATCTGGCATTAGTGGTAATTTTACAATTGACAAACGCTCTTGAAAACATGTTTACATGTTTTAGAAGTATTTTATCAAAAGCATATGAATTTTAAAATCTCCACTTTGGCTATACAATTATTTTTAAATATCTCAATTTCGTCAAGTGGATAGTGCGGGGTTTGTTTCAATATACCTCAATTGTGGGGCGCTTTATGGTCCAAAGGTAGGTGATTAATGGTAGTAAATCCCTGCAGGAAATAATTAAAACTACCAAAATTAATATTACCCGTATTATCTTTTTAAAAATATTAAGCATATATTTAATTTAAATACCTTATTATATTTATACTTCATTTTAGTTACTCAATTCCATATTTTTTCTATATTCATTTTCTTCATATTAATTTGATAGTTAATTTAGCGACAAATAATCCACACCACCGACAAATCGGTGTAAACTGATGCTCGTTAGCTCGCCTGTGAATGAAATGTATATATATATATTTTTTGTTTGTTTTTGGATAATAAAATGTTTTTTTCGAAAAATTGTCTCATAAATTTGGAGTGCATCTTATCGTATACAAATTACAGTATTTTTTAAATCAAAATTATAGGCATATTAACCTTTCATATAACATAAAATAAAAACGCGCGTTCCGATGCTGTAAACTCAGTGTGCATGTAGACTTTTGTAATTTTTAAGTCGGATAAATATGAATATTTTACATACATTACTTATATTAATCATTAAAAAAATAGTTAACATACATATATTATTGTGTAAAAGTACTAAAAATTATAAAAAAAACATTGACTATCACAAATTACAGCATAAATACGAATAAGACACGTCTAACTCGGCCAGCGCACGCTTTTCTTCTAAAGTGACGATCGGCATTCGCGACCCCGCGCCCCGAGCGCTACGCCGTCCGCAACACTCCGCACGAACACATACACGTATTGACAAATTCACATCAGGTTCTTCGAGAAAATATTTTTTATTGTTGCGTACGATAAATACTTGTACATTGTAATTATTTTATCTACCTGAAATATGAACTTTGTATTTTGTATATTTACAGAGATATTCACATAATTAGAGGCAATGTCAACTCAATTTACATCATCGGAGGGAAAGGTTAAATAGAATATAAATTGGAAACTGATCTCGGAAATCGAAATAAATTATGACATCAACCGACGTTTAATATCTCCAGTTGTAATTATGAACGTATATTTTTTCCCCTTCGTAATAATATTTACAAAAATTTCTGAAAGAACTTCAAAGACTGCTTGACCGAGGAGGGTGTTACAATCGCGTAAAATCTAATTTTGATGTTTACAAATATCGACTACTTCAAATGAGATATTTTCGCTCAATGTTCGAATGACGCGAGGCACGTTTCAAAGAATTGTGGATATTTTTATTTATTGGAGCATACTGTACTGACATCATCAATATACTGAGCACGTGTGCAATATTGCGAATAATATTGTACCTAACTAACTAACTATTGTAGCTTACTGTCTCGCCATTCCTACGCACACACAACTCTCAACTCATCCGCATTAATAGATCTTCGTGTATGGTCGTTAATTTTTGAGGCAATATTTCAGTATCTTGTTAATCTGGTCATGGTCAGGTCTCTCGCAGACGTTCTATATTTCTGGTGACGTCAACACCCTCGTCTTGAACTATAATTCTTTTCTCTCCTCATTTATTCCAGCATTCACTTATTATTTTTTTAAGGAGAACCCAGTATTATTGTGAAGTTGCAGTTTTTTTAGAACATAGTTCTATTATATTTAATACAAATTAAATTAATAAATGTATTAACAGATGTGTCAATTTGAAAGAGCTGCAGCATGCAAGTTCGAACATTTGTTGTCAATTTACTCAGTTGTTGTAGCGAAGCTGGATAACGAAAGAAAATTGCTATCTATTGTCGAAAATTATTGATAATTAACAATAGGAATTTCTAACATGTCCTCATTTTCTCAATGTTGTCGTCCCAATTAAGCGGAATGTTGTTCTAATTAACCGATCTTAATTACAGTTAGTTACTTAGCGGAATCGATTGTATTTCTAGTTAATCTGTTAAATTTGTATTAATTTATTAATTCTATAACCTATCGCAAATAAATATACTACATTTATATATCTACGTATACAACATATTATACATTTTCTATATTTTAAAGACATAATACTAAATAACCTTTAACGAGAAAAATCACAGAATATATTTATGGAGATCATTTAATATATTATGAGAACTTTCCTGCAAAAACACTGTATATCGGTTTTTACAAGTTGATAGATAGACGGAGTGTCGGCCATAATGGATGATATACAGTGTTGTTGTAGGGAAGATCAATTAGTAATAGTATATCTATATATTTTATTTGGTTGTTTAATATACCATTCTATATCTAAAAAGATAGATACACAGCGTAGTGGCATTCATAACTCAGAACTGCCCAAAGTCGATATACATCGTTGTCGCAGGAGTGGCCTCATATTTTCGACAATATTAAATAGTACAAATGAATATTTAAAAAATATATTCAGAGGATATTGGGTGGATGTAAAGGTGCTTTAGTTTTACGCATAGTATAATATTGTCCCTTACGGTTGGCACACGCGTATGTAACTGAACTATATAAGTCTACTACGCGGTCGGTACACGTATGACATGGCGACAGACTAAGTTTTAAACTACAGGAAATATCTATTCCTTTCACACATAGATGAATCTACTTGATTCTTGTGTTCAGTGCTGGAAGAGATTTTTTAAAACTAAACTGTGGCTATTGAAAATACAATAAATGAAAGCTTGTCTCACCATTACCCACTATTTTATTTTATTTTGTAAATTGTCATCTCACGTGAGGCTGGAGATAAAATCGAGGAGATAGGGAGTTGGATCGTGACCAATAACGGCAATGCGGAAGAGCCAGACGAATCTAGCAGGACACATTATCAGGCCGGTGTCTCTTGTATTGCGACCACTGATTGACGTTACACACTGTTAGTTTAATATAAAACTGGAAAAGAGATTGTTTGTACCTTATATGGAGACGCTAGGACGTATCAGCGGAGGGCATCGCTAGAATACTAAACGCGCGGACATTTGTCGTACGGTTCTAAAGTGTCTAATCTTCATCAGATTTCTCAAGGATTTGACGCTTTTTGCATTGCACCGCGGAATGGGACAGGTTCAATTTTACGCGATTAGAATAAAATAATTGCAAAATAAAAAGTGTAAGCGACAATAGTAAATAATATATATATACCAAAGTCAAATCTGTATAATGTTAACAAGAGCGTGGAAATATCTTATACTCGTATGTTTTATGATGCCTGGATATATATATACAGGCGGTACTTGGCGATATGAAGGGTTCTAAGGTCAGAGTGAAGGGCTTACTAGAGGTATCTTATCACGGCGGATAAATATAAGGGGGTTGTTCCATTGAGTACCGGTGATGCACTGGGTGGGGTTGCTTGAGGGGAGGCGGGACACTGCCCGTGCAACGCCAGTGTATCAAGTAGTTGAATATAAACCAAGACAAGATGATAACTCACATAAAAATTTCACGATATTTCGTTTCTAAGACAAATTTTAATTCTTATGACAAAAATAAAACACTTGTTCCCATTATTTTTAATCTCATTTTACATGCATTCTGAGTTTATCACTTCATAATATTTGAGTCGAAAATGTTTAAACTATATGTGCGAGATATAAATATTTTATAAAATTCATGAGCGATCGATGATATATTACTTACTTACTTATCATCACGCCGTTTCCACGCGGAGCTAGGCAGAGAGGATAGAGCGCCACACTCTTCTGTCCTGACACACAATTCTCGCCTCATCCACATTCATACATTTTCCCATACAAGCTCGACGATTGTTGAGGCTTCTAACATAACCATCCTCCATTATCTGGTTTACTTGATCGTGCCAAGTCTTCCGCGGACGTCTTCTATTTCTGGTGCCATCAACACTTGCGTCATATATCTTTCTTACCATTCTCTCCTCATTCATCCGTTCCATATGATCAAACCACCTAAGTGATCCTTTATTAATCTTACTCACTATACTAACACCAGCTTTACATTCTTTCATTATTTCGTCATTCTTTAATCTGTCATAAATAGATTTCCCACATATACGCTTAAGTGATCTCATTTCCACTGCATTCAGTCTACTTTCGTTCCTCTTCTGCCAGCTCCAGGCCTCACTTCTATACATCAGTGTCGGTACCAGGACTCCATTGTGCACCGCTAGTCTTGCCTCGGTTGACAGATTCCCGTTAGATATAATTCCATTCAAAGCCCCGTTCACTTTATTTCCAGCAGTCACCCTCCTTTCGATATCATTCTCCTTTGTGTTTCTATCAAACATACTTCCCAAATACATAAACTCATATACTTGTTCCAAACATTCATTAACTACAAGTATTGTGCACGGTGTCTTGCTTTCCTCCTTCTCGAATACCATCACTTTCGACTTGTTAACATTCATCATGAGGTTGCTTTCTTTGCATACATCGTACATTCTACTCACTAGACTCTGTAGTTCTTGATCATTATTCGCCATTAGTACTGCATCATTGGCGTGTAATAAACAGCATACAATCAAATCGCCCATTTTTGCTCCTACATTCATACATTCCAGTTCTTTCACACATTTATCCATAAAATTGAACAGCCATGGAGACATTACAGGATATATAAACGATATATTAAATGCAAAAAGTAGTGGGGGTGGGGTCTTTAATTATCAAATGTGATAAAAAAATTATTTATTGTCAGATAATTTAAGTATGTTTTCGTGAAATTGTAATACTGATATATCCTAAAAAATACTTTTCATGTATTTAAATAAAAATTAAATGTGTACACGGAATTCGCATCACGTCAATGTCTTTACTGCGTTATAAATATATATATATATATAAATATTACTAACTTGGTGGTCTCCTGGGACGAGGTTTAAGCTCCTGACTACTAGATCACTAAGCGAGTGTCCTACCACTAGACCAACGAGCATGTCTGTCCATATTGGTTGAAAATGCCGTTAAAAAATGATCTTCATTATGATTTCAGACGCAGCTTGGACATTTTCGACACTAATTGAGTCAAATTTAGACTGTCTCATTTATTCACAAAATATTGTGTACTTTAAATAATATTCGTTCATCTATTTGTTGTTGTCTGATTTTTAATAACCGGTATGATTTAGATGTCATTTTTACACGTACGAGGTACATCCATATCCTGGAATCCAGGAAGAGTTCAGCTGTCGGCAGGTACGAATGATAATTTTTAATTCGACGTGTGTAATACATGTTTTAGACAACCGAGGTTCACGGAACGACCGCCGTGGCGCGGATGGCGTGGACCGCTCGTTTCCCAGAAAAGATTGCTCCGACGGCGCCACTGTGAAGAGATGATAAAAAGGAATTTAAAGTTATTTCGTGGCGCGGTGTGAGGAGAATTTTTAATCTATGAATTCTTAATATGACCTTCGCGTACCAAAACGATTGTATTAGATTTGCGTGCAAAAGACTCTGAGCTCGAAATGGAATATTTAACGAACCAGAAGAGTCTAAATTTTACACTTATTTTTGATTTAAAAGTACACATTACAATACTACAATGCACGTTGTCGGTATACATGTGTTGCGATGGTGGAAAAATGACAGCTTTAATTTGATTTATGATATGATAATATGATCTTTTCGAACGAAGACGGTTGCGCTAAGTTGAAGAGCCAATGTAAAATTTGACGAAACGGAACAGTAAATATTTTATACTTATTTTTGATTTAAAGTATACAATTCTATTACGGTTGCGCTAAGTTGAAGAGCCAATGTAAAATTTGACGAAACGGAACAGTAAATATTTTATACTTATTTTTGATTTAAAGTATACAATTCTATTACGGTTGCGCTAAGTTGAAGAGCCAATGGAAAATTTGACGAAACGGAACAGTCAATATTTTATACTTATTTTTGATTTAAAGTATACAATTCCATTACAATGTGCGTTTTAAGTATATATGCGGCCGACTGACACCTTTTAATCATGCTAGAAGGATTGATTTATAATATTACCTTCGCGATCGAATACGCTTGTATTAGATTTGCATATAAACGATCCAGAGCTCGAAATGAAAAATAAAACGAAACGGAAAAGTCGAAATTTTACACTTATTTTTGATCAAAAAGTATACAACTACATTACAATACTACAAGGTGCGTTATGTATTACGACCGTGGCCGACTGACAGCTTTTAGCCATACTAAAAGGATTGATTTATGACTCTAACGGCAGCTAAAAGTAATTATGAATAACGATATTTATTACTTAACCTACGGCAGACGTGAAATCATGATTGCGTGATTAGAAGGAATAGGTCATCAGATCCCCCGAAACAATGACCTATTAAGAAATGAAAGGAATCTCTGACGTTTCCGGGAATTTATCAGGGTGTGGGTCTCCCGCTGGGGGTTGCTGGGATGGACGAAGCCGGGAAGAGTAGTGACTAGACCTAGTGAATTTCTGCCTGACTGTGACCGTGTTCTGCGACTGCAACACATTTTTGGGGATATATGATCTCTATAATTTATCTCTGGCTGCCTTCTGAATTTAATGTGATAACGAGTCTCACGTCAAATTGTACAGGTACGGCTCTAGTACGATGATACCGGAGCCAACCAATGATGGTATTAAGATGTCAATGACATTAATGATGTCAATGTTAACGTAATAAAAAATGTAATATTTACGAATCGAAACGAGAGTAAACAACTCTCAAAACGATTCGGGATAGGGTGTAAATAAATACTTAATTCAGTTATCTTGTTATCAGCCCCTTCACTGTTTGCTGGATTCTAATAAGTATACATAATGATATTTTAGATAGCAAGTTCCTTGAAACTGTTTAAAAAATATACGAAAACATATTACTAACATAATCATATCAAATAGACTGTTGAGTTCAAGTGGAACACATGACAAGCAAGCGGCGGGCAGATAAAGGTGTATTAATTCTATAATAAAGTGAATGGCGCTTTGAGAAGACTAGCGGTGCACAATGGAGTCCTGGTACCGACACTGATGTATGGAAGTGAGGCCTTGAGGTGGCAGAAGAGAAACTAAAGTAGATTGAATGCGGTGGAAATGAGATCACTTAGTCATATAAGTGGCAAATCTATTTATGACAGCGTAAATAATGAAGAAATAAGGAAATAATGTAAAGCTGATGTTAGTATAGTGAGTAAGATTAAGAAAGGATCACTTAGGTGGTTTGGTCATATGGAACGGATGAATGAGGAGAGAATGGTAAGAAAGATATATGACGCGAGTGTTGATGGCACCAGAAATAGAGGACGTCAGCGGAAGACTTGGCAGGGCCAGGTAAACCAGATAATGGAGGATGGTTCTGTTAGAAGCCTCAACAATCGTTGAGCTTGTATGAATGTGGATGAGGCGAGAATTGTGTGGCGCTCTATCCTCTCTGCCTAGCCCCGCGGTGAAACGGCGTGATGATAAGTAAGTAAGTAATATATCATCAATCGCCCATGAATTTTATAAAATGTTTATATCTAATCGCATCTTGAATTACTCTTTATATATATTTATTTGTACATTGAACACTACACTTTGTTTATTACTACCCTGGAAAGGCACTGTCTGCTATAATACAGTAAAATACTAGTGTAGCAGGCAGGATACCAAAATGTATGTTTGCTGTAATGTTATCTGATTATAACAATATAATAACACACTGTACTGTACTATGAATCAAAAAAATAATATATTATTATTATTATTATATCTCGAGCCGGTAGTGGCTTTAGTGTATTGCTTTGCCCAGGATCTACAACGTTGTTAAGATGACCCTGAATATCTCAATATTATTGGTTGTAATTTTACCAGTAATGAAGTGTTTCTAGCTTGTATGTGATGACAGGTGAGTATCGACTTTCAGTAATATTTAAAGAGACTCAGACTGTCAAAAAGTAACGGAAAAGGCAATTCTTGATCTGTTAATTTAAGCACAAAGCCGTTATCAATAATATAATAGGTCCCCAATATCAAAAAATGTATATCACATCAATAATCAAATGCATCAAACTGAGACATACTTAGTCGTTTAATTAAAATTGGAATATTATTTGTTTGAGACTTACACTTACACCGGAATGCCCATTTGTCCACTCCTTTGTATGCCTAGATAAGTGTTTATGCATTTATATAGTCTGGAGTCTGGACGACATAAAATTATAAGTAATGAGGATTTTTTATTCTCATTAAAAATTATTTTCACTAACGCCATCTGCATTTAGAATGAATACTAACAAACAAATTGGTTTGAAAATTAACTAAAAGCAAAGATTCGGACCAGGAAATTAAATAAAAATTCTTCATCATATATATGAAGGTTTTCATATTTATAACTCACCAGGAGAATAACATAATATTACTATCAAATCACAATATATTATATAATTATGTTTCTTTAGTGCATAAGTATGCAATACTATGATTAAATACTTCCAGGAAAATAAAGAATTATGTATAAAATAGTTTTTCCACACAGTAAAACAATGTAAAAATAAATAACAAATCAATAAGGTTTATACAATTAATAACAACACACGATAATATGAACAAACAATGACTTACCTTTGCAGCCCTGAGCAGAAAAACCATAGTGCAGGTACTGACAGTCATCGCAGTGAAAGCCTTCCACCCCAGGCAGGCAGTCACAGTAACCGCTGACAGGGTCACACACACGGGTGGCGGACCCGAGGCCACTGCAGGAACAAGGAAGGCATCCAGCCGTAACGTTACCGAAGCCCTCCTGTATAAATAAAATTTAAAAAATCAACCAAATGTTCCAAAAACATCAAGAATTATAAAAAAATATTAAACCGAACATTTTTATTTAAAAATTTACCAAAACATTTTTAGAGATTTTGTGTGGAACTAAGAAAGCAAAATTTAAAGGATTTGCACTTGAATAGTTATCAAAAGCTGGTTCTCAAATTTCATAGATGTTCAGAATCTTCTATATAGAATTTTGTGAACCTTCGACTTTTCTGACCGACATCAGCCTTGACAATGAAGGGGGCGCAGAAAAAAAACTATACAGAAGAAAACCTGATTATAAACAGAAATTAATCAATAGATATGAATTAAGACAAAATAAAATAAATACAACATTGGTTATCTTTTCAAGTTAATTAGTAGTTCTAAAAGGTAACAGTTATTTTAAATACTAATTAAATGTATTAATTGGAAAGATATACATATAAAATCAATTTTATTGAAAAATATTGTTGTTGTTACCAGGATTCGAACCTGGATCTCTTCCAATTCGGGTAATGTGCATTAACTGATTATGCTATGCCACATAGTACTTTGATGACAAATTTTCGAACCTATATGTTACACTTTTCAAATGAATACATCTATCGTTCCATTATTTGAAAGCCATCTACTTTATTGTTCGAATCCCGATAGCAACAAAAATATTTTTCGATAAAATTGATTTTATATGTGAATCGTTCTAATTAATACTTTTAATTAGTATTTAAAATATCACATATCTATGTTTTAAACAATTACAACTTCACGATAATAATGTGTTCTCCTTAATAACAATTATTTTAACAATAATTATTGGAAAATGTTATTTTTTAAGAAATTATTTAATGTAAATATAAACTAAATTACTTTTATTTCATTTGTCACCAAATAATGTAAAACTTATTAGAAAAGTAATCGTTTACTTAATTCTAAAAAAAATTTATCCATCTAAAGGTCAACGTAAAACATATGTTAGCGCTGAAGTGCTACTGAAGACTCTCGATTATCCGGGTTGAGAAAAAAATTGACCTGGATAATCACCGTCAAAAAAATGACTATTTTTTACAATTTAGCGCTGTGCATTTGCCAGAAAATAAAACACTGAATAAGTGCAGTTAAGATTACTGAGTCATTTACTTTTATAAACGGATGACACAACTTCCATTTGATGACATGTTTACAATTTCATCAGATATATTTTTGTTATGTTATGTAGGGTCAAGGTTGTTATGTATTATGTAGGGTCATAAGGTTGTTACGTATTATGTTGGGTCAAGACAAATTTTTTTTTAAAATTTTTAATTTGTATTTAAACAAGCTTCAGATAAGTCAGTTGCAAATAAGTATATTTGATAAAGACTTACTGCATTTTTATCCCAATGTAATATTTAATGGCAAAGGATTTTCAACTATAGGTAAGGTGTATCCATATATAATGTACATTTTTTTAATTTCATTCAGATATATCGTATCAATTTAATATTTTTAATAATATTTACAAATATTATCGAGAGTATACTGTAATTTTCTATTTTTTACCTTGCAAGTAATACATGCTCGTCCGGTGAAGCGTTCTTTACATCTACACTGACCGGTGTTGATATCACAAGTGGAGCTTTCAGAACCAACAATATCGCAATCGCATGGCTTACAATCCTTTTCTGAAGCAATTCCATAATGGTCTTCCTTGCAACTACAAAAAAATATGTATATATGTATATGTATATTTTATTCAGAACATATTTATTATATGAAAAGGTTACAATCACAACATCACAAACAATTCCACGATACCAAAAAACTATCTTATGCTTCTATATTTTTGATTGAAAGGTACATTACAAGAATTATGAAACTATTGTGAACATTTATTAAGTATTATTATTTATAATGGTATCAAAAATATATAAATTCTTCAATACAAAAATATGAAAAACAGAACTTAGGTTCTCAGCAGTGAATTTATAAGACAATACTATGAGTAGCGCCATCTGTTGTCCAAATAAGGTAAGTTTGGTTGATTGGTATCATAAGTGTCAAGAGATGGCGCTGTCCATTCCTTTTTATAATAATGTACGCTGTAGTTATTTGTTAATTACATATATATATATATATATAAAATTACCTATCACATTTAAATCCCTGTGTATTTCCAGGGCACGATAGACATTGACCAGTCACATTATCACATGGCGCACCGTTACAAGAACATATTTCACACTTAGATCCGAGGATTGTAGGGTCTCCAAAAAATCCATAATCGCAACTATAAAAAATAAAGGATTAATAAATGCCTATTATGATGAATGAAATTTATTTAAAAAATAAAATTTTAATCATGTTTTACTCACATTTCACAGTGATCCCCAGTATAACCCTCCGGACATTGAGTACAAAAATATTTATCTCCATTATTTCCATCTAAAGCACAACTTGGGCTGAAGTTGTTGCTGTCTTCCAACAGAGGGCAGGCACATCTTTTGCAGTCATTCCTGTTACCGGTCAAAGGATTTCCATAATGTCCACTGACACATCTTTCACATTTTTCTCCTGCCGTGTTGTGTTCACAGGCTCCGCATTTTCCCACTGACAGATCACAGGTCTCAGCGTGACCATTACAATCACACTTGACGCATTCAAATTGTTGAATATGTGTGCTGGTATTGGTAAATATTCTGACATAACCAAAGGCACATAGTTCGCAAGAAAGTCCAGTATAGCCGGAAGGACAGGAACATTTTTCGACATAGGAAGCACTCATTTGCGCCTTTCCGTCGCCTAATAATATTAATACCTCTTCGAGACTTCCTTCAACTTGGTCAGTGTGAAACTTTGCTCTTAAAAGAACGTGCTTTATATTTGAGAGCACGCTCATAAATTGTGATCTCGAAACCAACTCTCCTTTATATTCAGTTCTTCGTAATCTCGTAACAATGTCTCTCACCGTAGGTGGAATGTGATACCAAAAGTTCTCTCGTAGGGGAACTATAATTTCTATTTCGTCACCTATTTGTGGATATGAAATGTCATCAAATGCAATTTTCATTCCATTCTGTCCAATGATTATAACATTAGGACCTGTTGTAGGTTTTCCACTCGTGTCTCCTCTCATGACTACCCATCCCAAGCGAAAAATAAGTCTGGAGCCATAAGCTTTTAATTTATTTCCCAAGTATAAATCTGGAGCGTTCCAGTAGTAAGACTCTATCCCTGGTAATTCGTAATTGCCGATCGTAAGCCAGCCCGTGTCTGTGTCCAATGTAGGTACAACCGAGTTTGTTACACTCATGTCAGTTACCATCCATTCCAAAAGGGTTTGAAACTGAAATAATATTTGTTAACATCAAAGATTTATTACCAACATGCGTATAAATATAATCAAAATAAAGTTTTAAATACTTACAACATGATTTTCAATATACGTAGATTGACAAACTGTACTGACTCCCGAACAATAGCATGGAATGCAGCCATCTGGATTATTAGCATCTAACGAAAAGTAACCCTCTCTGCAGGTATCACAAAATTGGCCTTCAACATTCGACTGGAAAAAATGAAATGTATTCATTATTAACTACATATCTTTTTTATTCAAATTTTCACACAGCACATATCTGCAAAAATGATGACATAAAACATCAAAATTAATCAAGGCATCAGAAATAAAGGAGTATGACAAAGATGTGTCTTTTAATACCAGATATTAGAAGTCAATATTAAAACCGTTAGCCTCAACAATCTTGTGGAGGGTTTGGTGTTCAAATTTCTCTGCCTATAATTGACACTGAATTTATTTAAATATATTAATAAATATTTATGCAAATACTTGTTTTAATTCATTCTTATTTTCTAGTCACTAGTCACTATATTTAGTATGAAATTCATTATGTAGATATGATGATCTAAAGTTTTGTTATATTGTATAGATCTTTGTTATACATAATTAAATAATACAATTATTTACTCACTTTACAAAAGCAAATTCCAGAACAATCAGTTGTGATAATAGTACCAGCTCGGTTGCAGGGACACAACTGACATTCTGGATATCCCTTATATCCAGCTGAACATTGATCACATTTAAGTCCTGTGAATCCATCCTTACATTCACATTCAATACCCAAATCAAAGTCGTCAAATTTGCAATTTCCTGAAATTAAATGTTTTTAAATAATTTATTCAACGTTGAGTAGAGTTTTCAGAAATTGGATAGGTGACATCATAATATAATCTAATATTAATGGAATTTCTTATTAACAAATATATTACATAAGGAGGAAATATTTTTGAATATGAAGTTCTTCAATCAATAGTTACCTGTCGATCCATAAAAATCACATTCGCATTTATGGCAAGGCATTTCATCATCGGGCAAAACTTCGGGTGGTCGATAATATCCAAAATCACATTTCTCACAATTTATTCCAGTAGTATGTTTCTAAAAAGAGTGAAGAATGAAAGAATAACAAACACAAAAGACATCATGAGATAACTTAAAAAGTATTTGATTCTTATAAAATTATGATAATATTCTTACCTGACAGTTGACACATACACCACCACCTTTATACCGACCATGGGTGTCTATACTAGTCGACAATACATTAACTTCTGCATCAAAAACACACTCTGTGGTATGTCCGTAGCATTGGCATGGCTGACACACATTAGCTTCAGTGTTGGAGCCTGGTGCAAAGGGTAGTTGGTTGTACAATGGACAGCAGTGGTCACAGTTTGGTCCACAGGTGTGATGAATGCACTCACATTCTGGATGCTAAAAACAATACAACAAAAATATAAAATAAAGGAATAGTTTTGCAGTCTTGTTTATCAATATATGCTTAAGTGATCAGGTGCTTTTGATTAAAATGATTAGGAGTTCAAACTTAATTGGCGGCTGTCTGAATTACGAGTAGTCTTGTTTTCAAGAGTTGTTTATTGTTCAGCTTGGAGGAATTCTTTTATTGTCAAGTGAAGCACAGATATGGACATTTATACAACAAATCATATCAAAACTGGCCGAGAGAATACCCACGAAAAGGGCAGTACTTGGAGAGGGTGAAGTGAAATTTCAAGGTTGCCGAAATTGTACAAACCGTGACGAAACTAAAATTGGATTATGCCGGACACGTGGCGAGTCTAATCAATGCACGTTGGAATGGTGAAATAAATGCAGTGATGTTCAAGGCTGGACAAAAGAAGTAGAGGCCATCAACGAATACACCGGATTGATGAAATAAAGAAGTATGGTGATTTTTCTTGGAAGGGGGTTACATAGAACTGGGGATTGTGGAGAGCAATGAGGGAGGCCCATGTTTAGCAATGGATGCAAACAGGTTAAAGAAAACAAAGAAAAAGAGTACCTACTTGAGTAGTCAGGAGGCAGAGGTTGAGTTTTAGAATTTCTCAAGTGGCTATCAAGGTTAAACCTATTTTAACTTTAATATAATAGAAATTAAATATTTGTTCGATAGAATTTTTTTTTCTATATATCTTTCTAGTTGATTAATTTAATTTGTATTATTTTAAATTAGTTTATTAGATAAAAATAAAATATTTCTTTATGTATTATGACTAATGACTTTGCTGTTAGATCAAGATTTACCAGAGTATGATATTTCAAAAAACAATAGTTTTATAATATCTTAATATGGTTTCACGTCTATAAAAGGAATATTAATATGTTTAACTTACTTTTGGTAGCAATGCTAACAGAGATATTATCGCAGTCAGATATTTTCAATAGATATTGATATACCTTGACTAAATCTGAACGATACAAAGTAAATTAATGGTTCTTACCCCACGAGCAACATTATGTCTGCAGTTTTGTGCGTGTCCCGAACAAGCACAGCGGCCTCCAATAGTGACATCCCTGATGGTGTAATACCTTCTGTCAGCTCTTCCAGTGCTGTGGCTGCCTAGCAGTCTCAGTCTCACGTATCGTCCACGACTCCAGTCCCCACTGCTGTCCGATAGGAGAGAGATGTGGATCTGAAAAACATTATGAAAATAAATAAATTTGTTATGTTGATTGTGAAAAGGTTAAAATGAGGCTAATAAATAAATATTGTATCTGGTTAAGACACCTCTGAATTTTCATTGCGTCTAATATCTAAAAAAATTATTTAGAAAATGTTTTTTTTTCATTTTATTTATTTATTTTTATAGCATAAATAGTACATGTGAAAATAATGGTAATTACTTTACTAGACGTGGTCTGTTCTAAAGCAATTACCTGTGTAGTTTTTAAAATATGTAATTGTTAAGGTACAATCGTTATAAAGTAAGGTAAATAAGTATAATGTAAAGTAAGTTATAAAAAGTTATGTAAAAAAAAGTACAATCAGAAGTTATAAAATGTTATTGTAAAAAAGTTATTGTAAATCTCCAACTATATTACAGACAAAAATGTGTAATATACATTTTATTTAATATGTAATGTCTAATTTTCAGTGCATTGACTTGTTTTGGTGCTTTTTTCTTGTTTAGAAAAAAGATTGATGCTTAAAAATAGCATTTATGATAACTGATCATGTAATATGCATGCGCTACTTATAATATTAAAATATAATATACTGTCAGTGAATTATAACTGTGTTCAATTGTATCTTACCATGTATTTGTGAGTAATTTGGGGGTCTGGTATGTTCATAATCCTAAGTACAACATATATTGTAGTACTTATATTATATATGGTTGTATAGTATCATTGGTAACAGCACATCCTAAATCTAAATACTGCGCGCCACTGCATACACACACAATTATTAAACGCTTGCATATATTTTTATTTTACGTGTTTCATTTAATAAATTTTTTTTTTGTTCCTAAAAATATCGAAGCTTTTCTCACAATACAACCTTAATAATCGCTAAATTAATTAAATAACAGATATATCACGGAGACAAAGCTATTTTTATTATATTTAATGGAAAATATATAGAAATATCGGGTAATTAGAGGGCTTACGACCTGTGTTAAGTAATCACTTTATATAAATATAACGTTCACCATTCTTACACCATCAATCTCCACATCTATCAAATTTTTGAAAGTTGTATATATGTTAATAAGTGGACTCGCTTCGAGTACCAACCACTACATCATCGCCATCTATAAACCAAATTTGATAATTAATTTTTCTTGATACAGCATATATGTCAACTCAATGAGAATCTGATTTTTTGAAAATAATTTTTAGTAATATTCTTTATCTGTATTTTTTTTTAACACATTATATACTTGAATACGCCTGAAAGTAAATTTGTACATTCCGTGTCAGAGCGCTCTAACAATTCTAAATAAAAATAATGACAAATGCAATAAAAATATTAACCAGTTTTGGCAAAACATTTAGAGATTTAGAAAAGATTGAATTTAGTAGAAAGAAAATCGTTTACCGCTGATATATGAGTCAGCAGGGTCGGCAAAATCGCAAGGCTACATAGTAGATAGTACGAATTTTATTGGGCAACATTATTACGTTTTATTTCACAGCAAAGTGAGTTTCATTGAGGAAGATACCCCACGTCGCAAAAACTGTGCGGATTTAGTTTATCGGTTTGCGGATCTATGGATATAAATGTGGAATCGATTTTAATTAGATTAAGGACCAGTCAGACGGGCTCGGAGTTCGGTAATGGCGGATAACACAGACTTTTGTTAACAATGTTGTGATGAGAGGATATTTGATATCGAATAGTGATTAATCATTGATCAATTGTAAGAATTTGTTTAGCAATAAAAAAGTTAATACGCGAATATGGACACATTAAAATAACTAACTTTGCATAACTGTAATTGAGATAGACCGGTTTATCTACGAGAACTGACAATTATGTTCGTAAAATAAATTTATTACATATAATTACAGAATGTACTTATATTACTGCCCCCTTCAAAATAGTTTTCTCCTAAAGCAATGCAACTTAATCCAAGGTTTTTTGCATTTCAAGAAACAGTATTTAATTTCTCTGTGAGGCTGTTTAGATTAGCTACGCGTCGTTATACGTTGAATATATACATATATATTCAATTTTATCGAAAAATATTGTTGTTGTCCTAGCGAAATAGATAAAAGGGATAAAAATATCCCGGTAGCTCAACAAAAATATTTTTCGATAAAATTGATTTTATATCTATATCTTTCTAATTAATACATTTAATAAGTATTATAATATATTTTAGACTAATATTTATATATTAAATTAAAGAATCACATTTAATGGAAATTTACTGGTAGGTATATTTTTTTATGAATGCTATGTTTTCATATTCTTTCTCATTTTACGTAGGTACTTTTGGAAGACATCCTTTTAAATATGCTGCAAGAATTTTAAGCACAGCGGTACACAATTACACCGCCGAATTATTTACATATTTGATAATTCCGAATTGCCGAAGTGTTCGAGTTAGTTGTAAGAATTAAATGAAAGTCTTTTAAATGTTTGGGTCCTATAAACAATTATTCAAGGGGAAATGGAAAGCAGTGGTAGTTGAGTAAAAATAAATTGTCTTGGTTGCAAAATATTTGTGAAGGGATCTCCGAATTAAGGATCTCTTAGAAGTTATCAAGGACAGACATCAGCTTGCGCAAATAGTGGATGCTGTTTGTGATTCTTAGCAAGATAGGCTTTATAAACACATGTGAAAATAAAACACTTGTTTTTTTATTCTACTCGTTTAATTTACTTGAGACGCGTTTCGCCTTGTAAGGGCATTATCAATCTAACTACCTAGTGGGGGACAGCTATACAATTGTATTTGCATGAGATGAAAAGGGACAACATTATTCATTGAAATTCTGAAGGTTTCCATACATTTTTGTTAAATTGTTAGATTGATAATGCCCTTACAAGAAGAAACGCATCTCAAGTAAATTAAACGAGTAGAATAAAAAAACAAGTGTTTTATTTTCATATATGTGATTGTGGAGTTTTATAAACTTACTTCTCTTACAATGAACACTTCGTAAATCTTAAAAATACAAAAATACCAGTTGCAGCTTAACTGGCCGTTTGATCAGACAAGTGTCCAATTAGGACGATCTCATCTTCAGGCGCGGCGCCTCGCGCCTCACACTCCTCGCTCCTCGCCCTCTCCCTCAGTTTCTTCGGAGATAATCCATTCTTGTAATTACGAGGCCAAACTCCAAGTAATCATATTGTAATGACCTGGGCGGATTCTTATGGGTTTATGAGCGAATTAACGACTGCGGAAGGTACCGATAGAGTTGAGCAACTCTTCACTTTAATTGGATAATGAAGGGAAGTGATGAGACCGCGTATTTTACTTGTTGCCACGATTCAAAAAGGCAGCAATCATTCTATACTTACAGTTTTATTGGACTCATTTCGATCGTGCCTTATTAGGCCGAGGATTAATCAAGTATTTATCTATCCAAGTTTAGAAATTTTCTATTAGTTATTTATTTATTTAATATTAGTATTATACTGTACGCGTATACACACATTGATCGAGTAAATTAATTAAAACCTATAACATTTCCTTTTATCTTCCCGCCACTATTAAAAAATAACATTTAATTACATTTTTGAAACGAATATATGAAAAAATATACTAACTTGTTTAAAAAAATAACTTTTCGTATTAGAACGAGAACAAAAGGTAACAGTGTACACTCAGTAAGTGGACAGAAAAAGTTGCATGCATTACATAAAATCTTAGTAACATCACGTAAATATAATAAATTACTTGGTGTGTGTTCGTTAATGTGTATAAGTGAAGTATGTGTGTGAGGTGTATATACTTATTAACCCTACCCAAACCATGCAGTAACACAGGTCTACCGTCATAATTAAACCTGTAATATTTCGGTAAATACATGCAACATAAAATTAATATTTTAGATAATAGTAAAGAAAATATTAGCGCTCAGGAATGACTGGTGAAAAACCAATTATGGAAAGGGAATCGTACAAAAACAATTATTTTTTCCATTCAATCCGTTGTAAAATTAATACGTTGGTAAAAATACAATTTGTGATATGAAAGACAGAGATCACACACTATTTTCACAGTGAAAAGAACAACAAACATACAAATATAATTATCTCTTTCTTACTAATTAAATGAAGAGAGATAAGAAGGAAGGACACATTGTATAGGATTTAATGAATGCTTTAAATTATGTTATAAATCATTTTTTCAAAATTGAATGCTCAATATATAGAGTAAATTCGTGCCATTAAAGCCATTTAAGCTAATAAAAATATTTTTTCTAACTGTTATTTACGGTAACACAAGTTGACAGCATGGCTGCGTTCGGGTATTTTATATCATGGTATGGTAAAGGTTAAAGTGAGAAATAGATAAATTTAACAATTATTTCTTTTTAGGTGTAAATTTTTTTTATAAAAAAATATCTAAATCAATAATTTTTTCAAATTTTATAAAGGTTGTGTTATTGGCACGATTGACGAACTAATTCTGTTCATTTATTGACGAGAGTAGTTTGGGGCATATTTATATTACACGATTGTGCGATATATTGTATAGAAAAAGTAAATCGGCAGACTGACGACGAAGAAGTTGCGCCATAACATTTTAAAATGTTGCTTTAAAAATTTACGAAAAAAACTTCAAAATATAAATAAATTTTCTTACAGGTGAACATTTAATAAATCATCTGCAGAGCAAGTTCTGGAACAATTTTTATATAGGTCAGTTTCTTCAAAGATCCAACTTCCGGTAGCAAGATTTGGGTGAAAATTATTACGGTCCCAGGTAGATAACTGAACCGGCCTGTTGAAAGAAGGTTGCTATGTTTTACAGCGAGAATAGGCTGTGACCCGCACAAATTTGGTGCACTTGAAACCTACCACCAAAAAACCTTACATTGTTATAAGTTAAATATGGTTGTTACGGTGATTTATGACTCGTGGCTAGGGGCTAGTGGCTAGTGGCTAGAGGCTCGTTAATATGGTGATTTATTGGTTCTTTATTTGGTAAGATTATAACACATACTACGATGCATTTAATATACGGGAAAGTGTCTGCAAAATTTATTGCTATTTAGCCGAACACTTGTTAAACTAATCTAGGTATCAAAGATTTTACAATTAGCCCGCTTCTGATGCGAATTTTGTTTGACTTAACTTAAGAAGAATAACTTCTATTTGATCATCAGCCATAATCAATCTAATGCTGGATGAAAGCATCCTCCATGAATCACCATGTCACTCCCCCTGTTCCGATAATTGAATGAATCAACTTGAAAGATATACACAAAAATAGGAAAATACCCCGGAATAAACCAAATATTTTTTCTATAATATATGTTTTTCTGTATATCTTTCTTGATAGGAAAGAGTCCAAATTCGTATACCAGGTAGCAACTAAAGTATTTTTTAGATAAAAAGATTTTATTCTGCATATCTTTCTAGTTGATTAATTTAATTTGTATTAACAATACCACAGAACTATGTTTTAAAATTGTAACTTTACAATAAAATTGTATACTTAAAAATAAAATTTAACCACAGACCACCGAATCTATTTGGTCATCTGTGGAATTAATTTACCCAGACAAAATTATATTCCTAGATGAAAATGTACGACTGTATTTGATAAAAAGCATGTAAAACAATATTAATTGTCGGTACCTCTCCATTTTCTGGTGGCTGCACTTTGGAGTAGAACGCTGTACAGGTTGCATTGGGTCCAGCTAGGGGCTTGGGCTTGCCCATCACGGCGGGAAGATTGTGGACGTCCTGACACTCTGAGGGGGTGCGAGCGAAGAACTGCCAGGGAATCCAATCTTCCAATGAGTCAATGGATCTTTCTAGAACCCAAGTAGCTGGTCTGGATGAGGGACCAGCGCGAACTATGACGTAGGCCACTTCGTATACCTGGATCATAAACGGGAAACAAATGTTAGCTTTTTTTATATAATATGTAGGCAATGAACTATGAAGGAAAGCCTCATGGTATTACTTAAGTAACTGTCGGAACAGAACTAATCGAACTTTAACTTTATAATAATCTAAAAAGTTTTGAAGATTTAGTTAATTAATTAATGCGTGCGTTTCTTTGCTGAGTAGAATCGAAGTGGGAATGTCAACTCACGTAACAATTCCGGGATAAGGTGATACGAAGGCAGTGAAATATAATATATATAAGAATATTCCTCCGTCTCGATACGCACTTCTCATTTCGTCAATATTTAGATTCTTCTATTCTATTCGCCTAATTCTCATGCTCGTCGATTGCTGATGCTTCTAAAAGGACTAAAAGGATATACTATTAATTTATTTATTATTCACATAAATAGATTTACACTAGAGGAAACTTATTTTCACTGCATTCAGTTTAACTTCATTCGTTTTTTGCCAGCTCTATGTTTCACTTTCATACATTAGTGTCGATATCTCAACACCATTGACATAAACAAGTTTCTATTGGAAATTATTTTCTGCAAATATTATACATAATATCAAACTTTTGCATTTCTCTATCACTTACCTAATTTTACATATCTAAAACATTTTTATTAATTTAATGCTAATAATTTTGCCAAACACATTTTATTCGACTTCTCGAGTATAGTCAGTTCACGTTCATCAGAAATACTCGTAATAAATTTATTTCAAAGCATCATATTTAGGTAGATATATTTACTAGGTAGAGCCATGTTAAAGTCAAAAATGATTTTTCCTAGAAATATTACATCTAAAAGATTCGAAATGATTTACCAAACTCCAAATCACCAATAGTTTTATTTAAATTTAAGCTTTTTTTGATGAGCGTGATTAGCACACGTCAGATTGATTCGTTAGGGTTGTTGTTTTACAATCCTTGGCGCTCGTTCTGACGTTGAATGTCGTAAAAAAATAATGGCACTCACCAGGTGTTAATTTAAAGTTAATGATAGCATGTTTCTTTCGTGCTAATCAGAATCGTTGAATAGATAAGTAATTGAATTGTTTTTTGTTTAAATACTTCACTGTGATATCGTTATGTGTATAGTTTTATCAAAAATGTTATATGGCCAACGTTTTTCTGAAGTGTGCAACATACATTTACAAGAATTATTATTATTACATAAGATTCCAAGATCATAAGAAATACAGTCCACCATTTATTTAAGATGCTATCTAATTTTTCAATCATATCGCCCTCAGAGAGGATGATATCCTAAAACAGCTGGTGCTGTCTAGAAAGGTAGGAGAACGGAGAAGAAAAGGGTGATCTCCAACTCGATATACCAATCAGATGAATGACGCTACTGGATTTTCAATTACTGTGGCTCTCTGAACAGAGAACCGTTAAATAAGCTCGAGGCTTCTATTTCGATCCCACTCTTGCGCCGCCTGATTGGCATTTTTTCAAATACTACAAAGGTGGCTGTTCGATAGCGTCCCCCGCACACAGTGACAGGGCGATACAGCGCAGCCGCTTATTAAAAAGTTTACTCTCATTGTAACTGAGGATTACACATACTTAAATGTGGAGGAGAATCGTCAAGGATATCAAGAGGTCACAACTAAAATGTCACGATCCTTAGTAATGAGAAAACCGTTGGGAAAATAAGCTACATGTTATTTTATATACTATGTCCTGTGTATTCTGGCAGATTTTCTAGATTTGGATTAGGATTTTACGCACATGTTTGTTGCCAGTTATACATTATATTCTATAATATGTAATGTAATGAAGATAAGCACTATACATATACTCATAATATACTTTGTAACATATTCGGGATAATTTTAGCACCAGATATAAAACGTAGTCATTTTAACGAATTAAAAAACGTAAATATCACACGCAGTCTAAAAAATAAACATTTTATTGAATTAAATATCCCTACACGTGACTTTTTATTATTGATTGAAGATTAATTAACTCGGTTATATCGAGCACGATTATAGTGAGGAAATTATTATTGTTTTGATTCAGCCCTGTTTTCATACAACTCTTCACTGTTATAGTGAGCTCGCTTCACTGATATAACGTACAAAAATATTATCAACAAGTGAACAAAATACACTAAACTGTCTAACAACTCTAACTCTTGAGAATTCATAAAATCAAAAGCAGCGTCTGCCGACGAGGTTCCTTATTGTTTACGATTCCTTTCAGGTTTGTGAATTCTTAGAAAAAAACAATGGGTGTTTATTTTGTGTGCGTATTAAGTAGTAGTGAGTTTTAAACTTTAAAACAGAGCAGTATTTTGAATTTTGTTTTAAGAAATAATGCGATTGAATGCAGTAGTTTACTATAAAATGTTTTTGTTCATTGAATTTAAATTTTTGATTTTTCATATATATTTGACTTGCTTTTAATTTGATTGGATATTAAATATTTTTTGTAATAACGAATAACGGTTATAATGAGCAATTTTAGCTGATCCCTTCATACTCGTTATAACTGAGTTCAACTGTAGTTGTTTATCTGATGCATTTACTTACATATATAATAATATTTTAATTACTATTACAATAATACATCTCATTCTAAACACCTCAGATATTTTATATATTCCAATGTTGTATTTTGAAGAAATTTTGCAAGGAAGAATTATTTTAGCAATGGTTTTATATTTATATACCCGAACATGCCAATTGATGTAACTAAATGCAGTAGTGACATGCAGTATGTCATATTTTACAAATGATAATTTTCGATAAAATCATTTTTTACTTTCTTCAATATTTTAAATATTGAGGGACAAAATAAATTTGACCAAAATACAATCGGTATTTATTATTAAAAAATGTTAAATTAACTTTTATTTATTTAATAGCCCTCGAACAGATTGTTACCTATATGAATGTTTAGGTACTAATTTATTTAAAAAAGATTAATATGTAATTGGAGTTAATTATTTTATTATATTAATATTGTTCTGTTCTACGATTACAAATGTATATTAAAAATAAATTTATAACAACGCATATTTTCAGCTAAGTATGAATATGTCTGATAGTAATAAATCATTTTAATTTTATATCGGTATTATTAATCATTCAATATTGTATTAATTCACGGTATATTTTATTGCAAATTTGGCATACAAGATTGTTTTTAATAATTTATTGTTTGTCGGTACGGCAATATTGTCTGATGATGTGACCATTTAAAATAACTATTAAATAGGTAGGCTCAATGAGTTCAAATAAACAAAATAATATTATAAGTATTAAATAAGAAGGTTGTAGGTAGTAGCAAGCACCGAAGCGATCAATAAACTCGAAAGGGTGTCATTTTTAATAAGATTATTATTTTGAAATAAAATTTATTTTACTACTATTTTTTGATTGTGATTTAGATTGTGTAAATTATGGTCAATAGAAATTTGTTATCTGAAAAAAGACTATTTTTTTATTGTGATTTAGATTATGTAAATTATGGTCAATAGAAATTTTTTATCTGAAAAAAGATTAATGCATAATGGAGTCTTGAAAATAACACTAATGCGTGGAAGTGATGCCTGAAATCGAAAAAAAAAGAAAGTAAAAATAATTCAGTAGAAATGTCATCGCTCAGGCACAAAATTGAATGCGGAAAATTTTTGTATGCTGCAGTGAAGAATGTACAAATTAAGAGCGGTTGTAGATCTGTTTGTATCGTAGTCGACAGAATTAAGAAAGTTACTGACAGGCATTTGACATGTGAAACGTATGAATAGCGAAATATGACTGTTAGAAATTTTGCTGCATTCAGTCTATTTTTGTTCCTTTTCTGCCACCTCCAGGCCTTATTTCCATATATCAATGTCGATACCAAGACTCCATTGTGTACCGCTAATCTTTTATCGGTTGAAAAGTTCCCGTTATATATAATTCCATTCAAAGCTCCATTCAATTTCGATATCTTTCTCAATATTTCCGTTTCTATCAAACATTCTTCCCAAATATACAAACTAATCTACTTGTTCCAAACATGCATTACCTACAAGTATTTTATACGGTGTCTTGCATTCCTCCTTCTCGAATACTTTTACTTTCGACTTGTTGATATTCACGATAAGGTCGCTTGCATACACCGTACATTCTACTCACTAGATTTTGTAATTCTTGTTCATCGCCATTAGTACTGCATCATCGGCGTTCAATAAATAGCATACAATTAAGTCGCCTATTTTAGCTCCTACATTCATTCATTCCAGTTCTTTCACACAATTATCCATATATACAAGTTGAACAGACATTACACAGCCCTGCTTGTAATATCAAACCATGGTGTGAATGATCCATTGATTCTTACACACGCAAAACTTCCTTCATATTGGGATGCGATTGTGTGTATAGGTTTACTATTCACCCTGTAATCAGAGAGTACCTTATAATACCAAACCATTATCCAATAACTCTATCATACGCTTTTTTGGAAAATGGCATTATCGGTAAATCGGTAAAATTCTTAATTTGAATTTTCCGGTAATTATGAAGGTGTTAAAAATTGAATATTATAATATTATAACCTGGATAAAACAAAAAAATTGAATTTTTATTTTTTTATTAAAAACAAATTGTTAGATAATATTGATACTTATTTTACACAAAGATTACTTATTATATTATGTTCAAAATTATTTAATTATATACATGGTTATATAAAAATTTATATATTAATAATTTACGAAATTGCAGTGATGAAATAATGAAAGAGACAATTATAGTGCAACTGGACTTCATTAAATTTCAGACACTAAAATGTATTTGTCAGAAGACAGAATAAGCGCCAAGAAATGAATAATAATTAATAACGTACTGTAAACTTGACTTGTCATTTTTGCGATGGTTAGTTTCGGATTCCCAATGCACGTGCACGCATTGTATTACGCCGGAGAAAATTCCGCGAAATTCCAGGTAAACGAACCATCCAACAAAACACTCAACGATCCTACTATATGCAAATATCGTAGTTTAAAAATATTATTATATAATACATTAAAAAGTGAAAAATAATTTATTGAAATTACCGGCATTTAGAAATTTATTTACCGGTAATTCGGTAATGGAATTTTGACATATTTACCGGTAATGCATGCCCCAATTCTATCCTATCTGTCTAACACTGCGGAGAAATGGCGTGTTGGTACGACTGTTAATTATTGTTATATATTATTTTTATCGCGATTAAAGTGATCCCTCGGTTGGTTAGGCTTTATTATGGGCATCTATTACATCATTTATCGGTCCAATGATTGCCTACAATTTTCTCTGACAATAGATGCACCACGAAATCCAACCATTGTTTACAATCATGTCGATGAATTAGCATCGCTGACTGCCCACTTCCACGGGACGCATGAGCGGTCAGCGCCAGGATATTGTCCGCGATGACGTCCGTACTTCTGCGTATAAAACAACGTTCTGCATTCAGCGCAAATCACTGTGTCCCTGATTTCAGTAATAACCACGCGTCATTTGAACTTAATCAAGGAGCTCTTGGAACTGAGGTCGATGCCTTCTTGAGAATACCAAGTAGAGATACGCGTGAATTAAGTATAGTTCTTAATATAAATGAAATAAAATTGAAAGAAACAAAAAGTTTAAAGAATGTAAATTTATTATAATACTCAAATTTAAATAAAATACCGAGTGTAACAGACCTAGTCCACAACATTTTATGGGTAAGATATCTGACTAAATTATTAAAATCGTGATAAGCTTTAAGTCTACGTACTTCGAAATAAATATTTTCAGAATTGACAAATTGTTATTCTATACCTTTGCTTTAAACCTTAATAATCTAACAAAAATAATCTGGTCACTCGAAATTCGATAACTTTTTATATTTTGTATCCGATATACAATTTGGAATCAATAAAATATTGAAATTAATCGAAATATTCAAATTTAAAATACAAGACACGTGACTAAAAAGATTGCTAAAAAAATTTCACTTCTGGGAAAGATCAGAAGATTTATTAATACCGAGTCTTGTAAAATAGAATACAACTTTGTTATTATTCCTCACGTCAACTACTGCAGCAGCATTTTGTTTTTGGCCAATGAAGAAGAAATTCAACAATTGTTAGTGTTGCATAATAAAACTTTGAGAATAATACACAGAAAAAATAGATATACTCGGATCAGTGTAATGCTGAAAGATCTGAATGTGATGACCTTTAAGCAGAAAAAATATTTTAATATAATGGTATTTATTTATAAAATACTCAATAAGAAAATATCGGAGGAATGTATACGAAAAATTGATGAAAATCAATATGGGCACAAGCATCGTACAAGAGGAAGGGATAAACTGAGACTGCCATTCAGGAAGAAGGCTAAATCTCAGAAATCGATGATGTCTATAATGCGATGAAGATTTTTAATGAAATAGCAGAAAACATAAGAAAGGAGGAGAAACTGAATAGATTTAAAGTGAAAATAATGTAAAAGATAAGTTTTAGTAAAAGAAAAGACTTTAATCTTGTTTATATTAGAGCATATATAGGAGTGCTTATGTATGCACTATGTTAAGAATTAAATAAATATATTTTTAACATTTTCGATTCATATTTTTAATATCTATCCCTAAAATACAACAGATATAATTATGCACTATGTGTTAAAACCAGAAATCTTATAGGCACAGTATATATACATATAAATTGATAGCTTAATAACACAAAAATGTGTGTACAAATTGTCAACATTTTCAGGAGAGTAAAAAATAAGATTTTTTCAAGATTTATGATTAATTTTCAGCTAACTAAAGATAAAAAAATAGCATTTTTTCTTTTGAATAGACTGAAAAATTAAACACAATCAGGTGACACTTCGTTGTGTTAATTGTATAACTTTGAACTTGTGAGACAACGTTTTACATTATTTACTTCTCATAGTTCTTGGGAAAATGTTTATTTATGTACAATACTGAAAATCGTATTTATTTCACAAAATTCTTAGCCACTTTATCATAAAAAAAATTGTATCAATTGAATTCACCTAATATTAGTACTTACCGTTAAAAATAATTGCATTTTGATTACTCTAGCGTAAAATAACTGCAATATTCACCACTTTTGAAATAAGTGGTATTATAATTCAAAACAATCTAACTCCAAGTTTAAGATACATAAATATAGGTACAACTTTCGTAACTTTGATCACCTATCCAATTGATTTCGTATG
Organism: Eubasilissa splendida; assembly: GCA_031772225.1. Lineage (NCBI taxonomy): Eukaryota > Metazoa > Arthropoda > Insecta > Trichoptera > Phryganeidae > Eubasilissa > Eubasilissa splendida. The sequence continues at coordinate 9,034,575 of CM062846.1, forward strand.
TATCCGATTATGTTCACATAATCATATTAGCGGACGCGTAAATCACGAGGCCAAATAAGTTTTTTTTGTGCATTGTTCAAAATGATTAAATTAAATATTAATATTACAAAAGTTTAAAAACTCTTTTTGCTTTTGGTAAGATTATCTCGAGGTAAAATATATTTTCGCTCTATTTCAGAACGTTCAAATTTATTATTTGCTCCAAAGTTACGAAATTTTCCTGTAATTCATTTTTATCTAACAAAACGGCCTTACACGTGAAATGTTTCTTGATTTATCACGAACCAAACTTAAAATTCCCAAAACAAATTTTTCATGTATCGCGTTCTCCGTATAACGATTTTCTCTTTACAACTCATTTTTTGTTTAGATTAAAAAATAATAATAATTTTAGTGTTATTGAAAACATTCCCTTGTGTCTAAGGAAGATTATTCTTTACGATTGTGGGTCCAGAATCGGTAGCCATCTGAAAAGTTCAATCCTGGATCCATAAATTCTGAAGCATCTTTGGTATATAATAATAATAATAATAATAGTAATAATGTGTTTATTCCAGCGTGATCAAGATTTTTTTTTAACCCGATTCGCCATAGAGATAATACATATTATGTTATACATTAAAGTTATGAAATAAATATAATACTTTGAAAAAGAAAAAAAAAACCAAGGAAAATATTAATAAATAAAAAAGTTCACACATATATACACACAAAATATAAATATTACATATATAACTACTTTAGTCACGGCCATTGTTGTATGTGTTGTGTTGTATTGTTGTATATGGAGACCCTGTTTGCTCTTCTTTTTTTTATATTTTCTCCTCCTGTTCTGGCGATCTTCCACAGGAACGTGTTCCCTGGTATCTGTCTTGTACTTGTACTACTAGTATCTTCATAATGTACGCACGTCATGTGAAATGTTCCAAGTATTTCAGTATGCTCATTTGTATTAGAGGAGATAGACGTTGTTTAACATTTATTTCTTGTACAATGAATCTGCTTGTTATGTGAGGTAATGAAGATCGAAACCGATCGACCCCATAGTAATCAATATGATTGATATAAAGTTACTTATTTGTTTTAATTGTAATTGATGATACATTAAATTCTATGAAAATTCTTTATTGAAAAAAAAACATGTTTCTCATTGAAATATATTAAACAATATACGTTCGTGAGATTTATTTTCTCGCTGTCACTCCGCGACGTGGGTAATCATTTTGCCGGCGTAAAATAGCTTCAGGCTTATTATTCATTCGCGGTAGTTTGAAAAACTTCGTAAAGATGTTTTTCATTTGCGTTTAATAATTGAAAGAAATACGTAATTACGCTGAAAGCCTTTCCGGCATTCAATTTCCATTATTGTTTATTTTTATTTATTTACATTTTCAATTACAACGAAACATGAATTTATAAAACGCAGAATACGACAGTGATAAGAATTATCTAATACAATTAGAAATAAACTATCAATAAATTTTGCCTTTAGAATAACAAGGTGGCATATATATAAGTGATATTTTTCGATTTGGTTCCATTTATTTAAAAAAAAAAATCGTTTTTTTTTTAAATATTTAAAAAAAATATTTACTAAATTTCTAACAAATTTGACATGTTTTAAAAAATTAAAGAAGGCAAGTTTACATAGAAAATTATTTTTACACTTTCGTTACAAAAAAGGCAAATTAACCGTTTTATAGTTTTAAATTATTTAAAAAATCAACGAAAATTTAATAGCAAAATAACTTAAATATTTAAATTGATGTACTTGTATTTATCAAATGCTAATAATAAATACAATTTTTCTTTCGTCTATGAATTTTTATAGTTAAAAAGTATACAAGTATCTACTCATTTATAATTTCAATCAACAATATTCCAAATTCAAAATAATTTTTGTATTATTGACAGAGTCGCAGTCTGCTTTTGTTTAAAATTATTTATAGAAATTGTTGACTACTTTCGTTGCTATTGTAGGTATAATATGTAGAATAACATGAATTTCTTTGGTGTTTTGTCTGACGTAGGATAATATGAGACGACCCCTGCAACAACACTGTATATTGGTTTTCGGCGGATCAGTTGAGTTATAGAAGTCACAATGTTGTAAATATTCTTGGACATCGAAACACACAATTTGTAAGTGAGTTTCCCAGCAACAACACTGTATATTATCTAAGATAGCCGACGCTCCGTCTATCTATCAACATTTGTAAAAATGATAAACAGTGTTGTTGCAGGAGGGTTTTTTTTGTGATTTTGTTATGCGGTGAAAAAAAATAATCTACAGCAAAAAATACCGAGATATTTTAGAATTAGATTTTTGTAACAGTAATGCTCTTCCGCAAAATAAATAAATTTGACTACCGTCTTCTTTGAGGCAGGTGACATTTTACTCTATCTAAATTATTCTGGAAATTGTAGTTTATTTTTTGTTGTAGTTGTACTGCATTATAGTAGATACGTAATGTAATTGACATACCGCACGGTAGCAAACGTACCCAGCAGAGACGCAGTACTCTGTTGTCAATCTTCTCCAAATTAAAAAAAATAAAATAAGAAGAAGAGTAAAAAATAAAAAGCTATAAGCGTTACACGTTTACATATTACCAGAACTTTTAAATTTAAATATTGATTTTAAACTCACGGAGAGAAAATAGTAATAAAACCCGGTGTGATAAAAAAGTAGAAGTAATAATTTTTTTTGATGCGTAACATATTTATCTATAAATAGTATTTTTCAAATTTAATATTGCACTTAAACTAAAAAAAATATAAAAAACAGATATCATAGAAGGTAAACTAGAATGTAAATTCCTCGTCTACTACGGCAGAATACCAGGCATAATATTTATTTTACGATGATTTTTATGAAATCAAAATTATCTAGCGCGCTTTGTATTTATTAGGTAAATTTCATTTATCTATTTTGAACTCCGATTTTTGTTGCATGTCCCGAAATGGATAAATCATGTATGATAGCGTTCGGGGCCATCAGTGAACTACCAGCTCTACATCCGGAGACATGTGCGTTATGATTATGACGTCAATTTATTGCAACACGTATACCTAATATTTAAAATTTAAAATAAACCAAAGTAAAAAAAAATGTTTGGATATCATCATTATCTGCCAGGTAATCATTTTTTTTCCACTGCTGAACGAAGGCTTCTCCAAGTGTATCCTACTTTTCTCTGTCTATTATTATATTCGCTGCCAGTTATTTCCGCAGAATTTGATAATTTCGTCAATCTAGCGGGTTTTAGGGAAGCCTGTTGGTCTCTTGATTCCAGCTGTTGGCTCCTATACTAGCGGTGGGCACAAAATCACGAACTGTTAGTTAATCACTGATATCTTTGCGTCACACTCATTATTAGTGATTGAGTACCTCTTTGAAAACATCGTTATTTGTGATTTGATTTTTTTAACTTTCCAACAAATGACACTATTCAAATTTTTCACATATTTATGCTCAAAATTTATGAAGGAATGACGCCATAATCATAACCACCGCCATCTAGTAAATTCTACTTAAAAAAATTACGCACGTTTGCTGGGAATTTGATCTGAAAAATACACTTATTTTTTATATAAAGATTCCATTCTCTTCGTGATGATATTTAAATTATAATTGTGTTAATTAATTATGCTAGAATATGTTTTTAATACAAACTAAGTTTTAAAATTATCTACGCTCGGTCATTTTTTGTTTATTTATTTATTGCATGAATTGTGATATCGTGCGGCGCATGGACATTAGTAATGAAATAGTGATCACAGTTACAGTTTTCAATCACTGATATTATCGAATATCAATCACAATCACACCTGTGAGTCAAGAGTAGCATTTTTTCTCATCGCTACCCTATACGTATTATGTATATAGTTAAAGGTTATCGCTTATAATCCATACTAACTGTGATCATTGAAACTTTTGAAAAAAATATTTGCATCAGAAAGACAATCAGTTATTTTTAACTTTTTCTGAAAATAGCAAAATCGTTTAGAGATATGATTGTAATTCAAGCACTGAAAAATAGACGAAGGTCGTCGATTTTTATATTGTGTTTCGTTTTACATGTAGATTTTTTGCTTATATCAATTAAAATATTTAGAAACAAATTATCACATGCCGAATTACAATATTTCTATCCATTGGTCCAACATGTATATTACAATCGTCAAAACGTTCAACGTCACATAATAGCAGTCAAAACTCGATTATTAAGATAGCGAAAATTGTTGGGTGTGCTTGAAAGAGGTGTCAAGATTATGTGGAGACAATACAGTATTTGTTTACAATACGTTTAACAGTTCAGGTCGTAATTTAAAAAAATCATATACCACTTAATAAATAGACATGAACTGACGTAAATTCCTTGTTCCAAATTTTTTATTTTGGTGCCACTCGCACAATCAAAGAACTCCGGGACTTTTAAAAAAATATGACTCGATTGGATCGAAAATTTAAAGGCTGACAATATAATATGCATTAATGTAAAAAATACGTATTTTTTACACAAATAATAATTTTTGAAGAATATATACTTTTACTGTAGCATAAATGTGTCATAAACTATCGGATTTATGTTTTGTTGGATATATGTATGTAGAATGCCCTTCGAACTGTAAATAATGTTCCAAATTCGCCTCCTATATATACATTTCATAACATGTCTATTCATTAACTAGTCTGTGAAAAATATCTATAACAGGAATCGGACAGAGACATGCTTCATACATTACTCCTAGATTATACACCTAATCAACTTTTCAAAGAAATTAAATTACAAGAATATTTTAATTCCTTTAAAAATAAGGTTTATAAATCTGATGAGAAAATAAAATTTCAGAAAAAGGATCACATATATGCTAACGAGTAATTCATATATCTTAAAGGAAATTGACATTTCACTCCAACGTAATGTATCAGTTACATTTGAAATTTTCCTACGCATAGGACAGCAAGGAACAGAAGGACTTTGGAATATTATATATAAGATACAAATTTTAAAATTCTTTTTCGAACTAATTTATTTACTTAGCTACAATTCTGCCTCTCTTCTCCTGATTCCTTTCCTACCTCTCCTGTCTAACAGTTTATTGTATATATTTAAAATTTTGATGTACGCTATATTATATATTTGTGGAAACTTATAATATGTTGATGTATTTATACGAATCATGATAATATAATATTATACTGTTAGTTCGTCTAAGAATTTCATAAATAATATGGTTACATAAATAATAAAAGAATAAAACAAAATACTTTGTTTAAACCACTATTTGTATCTTCTTCAGGTAACAGTGTATACTGATATTAAAAATACAAGGATAGATAAAAACAAAACTATAAATAAGTAGGAACTAATATGAAAACAAATTTAAAAGGTGACTACTTGCAAAGAGGATTTGGTTATTTATAATATTTAGCATACTATTAACACTTTTTCTTATTTCTAATTTATTTATGTGTAAACCCCTAGTATTTGTATGTATAATTTCTAAACCCTTGTTGATATCAAAATAATGGTTTGTTTCCAAAAGTGATTGGAAAATTCAGAATAGTTGTTGATATTCAGGTATCTCAAAAAGATATCATAGGTATCGAAAAGTGTTGAATAATCAATAAATAGTTTTTTAAACAAAGTATTTGGTTTTATTATTTATATAAAATGAGGCAAAAAAGTAATTTTGCTAATATTGAAGAATATGGTTATAGTCTATGTGCATCATAAATGCAGTCCGCGGTAGGGCGCGCGTCCCGAAACTCGGTCACAGACATCCGCCTACGCAAAACTGCAAACCGCCAAACACTCGACCGATAAATTGGTGCATTTAATATTCAGTGTGAACACTCAAAACCGCAGTCGCTAAGCCGCAGTCGACGAGGGAGCCCTGCGGTGGGTGGGCCGGTGTGCGCGTGGTCGATAATCGGCCCGTGAGCACCAACGTTTTCATGATTGAAGGTTTCGTAACTACATCATTATCGAAAACAATACAATGTATAGGTCAACCGCTTTTAGAAGTCCGGTGTGTTTGATTTTTGGTAAAATAATATTAACAGCGATGTAGGATATTTGCGTTTTACAAATAATAATAGGTATTTTGATTGCAAGCTTTTATTTAACAATTCGATTTGAATTTTTTGTGTTCCGTTATAATGATTGGTATAAGCGATATTTCATACTGCCATTTGACGACGCTATATGTTATTTATTTAAAAATAGAGTAGAACACGGATACCTTGAACTTTGCTAATTCGAATTTATCATTAATTCTAACTTTTTTGTTGGTCCCGTAAATTTCGTTTCAGAACAATACAAGAAACATGGATATTTCGATCTATTTTGGTTAATTCAATGTTAGCATCGACTAATTTCACGAGTATCAATCAACAAGTGGGCAAAACAATACGTCCGTCAGTAAAAAAAATCAAGAAAATTTTGTCATTTTGGAAACACCGACGACGCACGACGTGACACCGTACCTTACACCCCCGTTGACGGGATATCCTTCGACCACTCCTCAATTCATTGTATGCACGAATTTTAACAGTCAGTATAGCTTTTGGCTCTACTTCGGGCGGACATATTTTGTGAATCAGAGTGTGAAACCTGTTTGCTGTTGTGTTTTCTTAAAAATTTGTTTGTATTTTTATTTATTTGCACTGCGTTGCACTACTTTATAACATTTTAACAATCTCATATTTGTGTTTTTTTAACAAACATAATTATTTTTTTCTTAATTCGGATTTTTGGATAATTCGTTTTTTTCTGGTAATCTCTTGAGGTTCGAGATATCCATGTTCTACTGTAATATTAATAAGTTGTATTTATAATATATTAGAACAATATAATAATCAACACAATAAAACAAACATGATTTTTTAGTTCTATATTTAATTTTTCCAAATAATTGTAAAATAATAAAAATAGAACCAAAAAAATCGTGTTTGATTTATTGTGTTGATTAACAATGGAGTTTTATAAAAATAAAACCGTCTGTATTAAAAAAATAAAAGAATATAATATAATAGTTTATATTTGTAAAAATCTTAATTAAGATACGTTAGTATCAAAATCGGTTAACATAAAAATAACACAATTGTTTAAACAAAGTTAAATATAAATACAATTTTAAATAATATCTAACCGTAAGGTTAACGCTACAAATATCAAAAATAGTAAATGTCAGTTTTGACCAAAATATTAGATGACAGTCCCGGGGCGCATTCTCGAGTATCCGTGTAGGTTTGATTTTATTATTTGAAATTAAGCAGAGTATAATTATGATAAAAATGTAATTCGATGTTCGTAATAAATACACACCACTGATTTTTAAAGTGGTATACCTTGACCTTGCGTCACCTTGAATTAAATTGGTGACCCACGTATAATCGTGAGAAATGTGAAAGTTAAATAAAATGCCGACTTTCCGAGTAATTGAATGACCTCACGATGAAGCAATTATTTTATAAAATTATGTGCTTTATATAAGATAATTGCAGAAAGCAATAGGATGCTAGCCCCTGCAGCTAGCAACAGCGCCTGCTTCACAGTTAATGTATCCGTTTCTATTGAATAAAATAACTATCATTTGTAACTAAGCAATCAGTGTATTATATTTATAAAATTATTAGAATTTTTCTTTATTTCGTTTGCTTAATTTTTAAATTTCTATGGATTTTAAAATTCCATTAAATTTCTAATTTATTTATATATTTTTTAATAAAATACAGTATAATTGTATTGACCACGAGCAAAATCTGCTAGGTTAACTTAAACACATACATTTATATTATAACCTATAACTTTTTTTAAAATATTGAATTATGTTTAGTCACATTAATGTTTTCTGTTAATAAAATGAAATAATAAAAAATTCTGGCACCACCGTATACTCTGAACATTATATTTAAAAAATATGCTTAATTTCAAGAGAAAAAAATTGATGTCTTACTTTATCAAACGTATGTACATGAAATTTAAATAAAGGTAATAAATATCATTAATCGCTTAAAGCTCTACCGGCAATAAAAAGTTCCGATATCGAGTCCTGTCGGTGCCTATATTTTTTCTACATATCTTTAAAAGTTTCATCTAAATATGTTTTAAAATTGAATGTACACTGTTTTACTGTATAAGTTAAGTGTCGTAAAATATAACATTAAGTAATTATAATTTAGTATTGCTTGTCAATGTTAATGACTCTATGATGGGTGTTTCGGTTATCACTGATTCATCACTACTCAAATGATGTCAATCAGTGGGGATTCTCGGCGTATCGAGAGTTGAATCATCAATATCATCTTACTTTTGTATCCTTGAGCGTAATTTGTGAGAGAACTATCGATGATTAATATGTAAAAATTATCTATATAATGTTATCATTAGTAATGTTATTTTTAGATTAAATAATATATTTACAATAATACCTCTTTTAATGCTGCATACTAGAGAGAGTAAATTAAATATTATTATTTTAATATATGTATGCAGTGCTTTTTTTGTCATGTAACGCAGTGGAATGGCGTTTATTTACGGTATTTTTATTGTTTCAATAGCAATTAGATGAAAAAATATTCGCACGTACATAATTACAATCCATATTTATATAATTACCATAAATGATAAAACATGATGATTTTAAGAACCAGATGAAATATGGATGGATTCGAAATTAGCGCTCTTATGGTTTGAGTTTCTGCATCTTTTTTTTTTTAAATACCATGGATGCTGTTAATATTTTAATCAATGGTCTGTATTTATAATAAAATATCAATTCGTTTTAAAAACTTAACCTAACCTAACTAATAAAATGTAGTGACAAAATAATCTAAATTTTTCTGACCGAAAATTCGATTTAATGGTGAAACTTAATTATTTATATTGAAAACATATTATAATATACCCGATCAATTAAATGAATTTAATGAAACGAAGCGGAAGTTGTATAAGATTATTAAAAACAATAATCAACAGTTAGATAAGTATAAGAGTGTTTATATAAACTTTAAGACATTTTAGGCGATCCCGGCTGATACAGTACAGTATTTATGAATTCCGAGTATGCATAATCCCGAAACTTCTTGATTCATATTTTAGATTAATTTCGGAGTGTTAAAATTAAATTAAGACTAAATGAAGACTCAATGCTTCGCCTTTACTTCGGGCATAAGTTTTTATTATTATGAATATTAATTGTCATTTGTTAATTTTACATTATTATAACGTTATTTTTTGTTAAAATATTCATTTTTTTCTTACTTATTTAAATATAAATATTTTACATAAGTTTCATTTGTTATTTCTGACCTTTTTTATAAATGTAAAATATAGAGCAAATCTGATTTCGAGTTCTCCAATAAAATCTAATCCCGAAATTGGATTCCACTGATAAGAGTACATGGATGAAACTTGTATCGAAACTTGTTTCAAAACTTCAAGGCAAAATTACTACAAGAAAAGGCTTTGGAAAACAGAGAATATTCAATTGTTGCAAATAAAAAAAATTGTCGCTATCATTCGATAACTGGACAAGCACTAGAAGAAGAAGACATCTTTGAGGACACCCAATACAGGTTGCATAAATAATGTTCTCTCCAGGAACACTCCCGGGTGCCGGTGCACCGGGCGCCGCGGAGGGGGGGCGCCGTCCCTCCCGGTCTGCAGAACAAAGGGGCCCGGGATCGGTAATCGGGGCACGTAACAAATAAGAACACAATAAATTAGATCCCTTTTATCGGCTAAGGACCCAGCGAGGATCTGGTGCACGGTACAGCTGTGCTGCCAGGACTTAATTGATTCTTGCGATGGAATCATCTGTGTTATCATTACTGGAATCATTTAATAATAAATTCGTTGGGAAATAAATTCGGGAGTTAAATCATTATAATATTACAGATTTATCCTAGTAAAAGTGGTAAATACTGGGTGTAAGACACCTGATGCACAGCATTTTAAAATATGAGTAGATAATATTATATATAAGCTACTACTTTTCTCAACCATGTCAGAGATATAAGCATTTACAAAGTTACGCTATTATTTCAATTAATTGGAATATTTTATAAATTCTAAATGTGATGTCCTTGGAATGGTGGGATGGTGTGTGTATGTGTGCCGCACCGCCGGTGCGGGTGTGTGTGGCTATAAAGACGGCGCGCAGGAGTGCGCGCGTCTCTTTTATCTGCGGTTCGTCGGCTTAATAGTTTGACCTATACTAGTGATATACCTTGTACTAAATTGTAGCTTATTGTAATAAAGATTAATTGTTACAAAGTCTATTTCTTGGACCTTCACATTACGAGGTATACACTAAAGACGTACTAAGAAGTCAAGTACGTAACACTAAATTACATATTAAATACAAAAAAATAAAAGGCTATCGAACATCGAGCGGCCAGACTATTTTTTGCTGTAGATGTATTATAGAATAATAATAGGTCAATCTCAAAAAATTTAGTCAGATATTCATCCATAATATATAGTAGACTTGATTTATTACACCCTGTATACATGATAATATACATTCCATTTAATTATTCATGCCTAAACTTTGTTAACTTTTAATTTTCCACATTATGTAATGTGACCCCAATATTGATCACACAGTTTCATCAAATAATCAATATAGACATTAATTCTCTTCATAGTACAGTATGCACCTGTTATTATATTTAGTGGTTATTAGAATCAGCCGTTTATTGCACTCAATTTTCAATAGACAGAATTAAAGACCAAAAACATGTACTTACATATTTTTCATAGTTTTTTAGACTCAAGATATCGCTCATTAGAATCAGAATATTTATAAATACTCGTATTTTGATGTATGTTTATGAGTGAAATGACAAGCAATAATAGTGTCATGTAATCTTTTTAGGTGTTTAACTAATTCCTTGTATAATTCCCAACGGTATATATATATATATATATATATATATATCTGCAATCATCGGTCGCGTTAGTTATTCTATTCAAAGATAATTAGTTGAAATCTGTTAGTGTGTATTTGATAACCAAAAATGTTGTACTGTTTTAAAATTCGAGTTAACGGAGTGTTAAGTCCAGGAAAAAAACTAAAATTAGTGACTCTTTTATGTAAAACGATAATAAAATGAATTTGATATTGTTTTATATACTGGTATGTACAATAAATTCGTAATTTACTAAAATATAGATATTAATTCATTCGTATCCGTTATTTCTGTGTAAATCACTATTTTAGGGTAATATAATTGCCGGATATTGGAATCAAAATTTTCGAGGACTCATGCGATCATAATAATCGCCATCTATTGTATTTTCGTCACATTACATACATTATGCAACACTATTTGTTTCACTATATTTCGCTATCAGTTCGCAATCAAATAGCTCTGCGACTTTTTTTAAATATATGATTCGATTGGAACGAAAATTTAAACGCTGACAATATAATTTGCATGAATGTAAAAAAAACACGTCTTGTATACACAAAGATTTAGTTTTCGAAGAGTAAATAAATACTTTTACATAAATGTGTTATGAGCTATCGCATTTTGTTTCTACAAATAATGTATGTAGAACGCCCCTCGTTCCGCAACTAATGTTCCGAACCCCTCTTTCATGTGTACAAATTTATTTCATGTCTATTCATTTGCTGGTCTGTGGTTTTAATACATTTTTACACATTCCTTCAATGAACATTCCTTAAACTCTATTTGATAGTTTTATTGATATTATGGAATCATTTCTATTTCCCAAACTATTATTAGTATTTAAAATTCAGTCTTTTTTAAAAATAATATGTACTTATGTATTTTTAATATAAATAAATATTTAAAAAACATAATGTTTCAATTATGTTGAAACGAGCATTGAGTACATAGACACAAACATTTATGTAAGATCAGGCAACACTGGAAACGCGTTCATTGGCTATATCTCAAGTTTATTACCAAAAGATAAAGTGTTTAATAATGTACTGTGAGAATTGACTGTTGTAGGCAGTTCTGAGAATCATTCAAACCAATCCAGGAAATGGTCTTTTTGTTCACGTTGAATGGCGTTGGACCTGTGTTGAAAATAAAATAAATTTATTTATTTTTCGATTTTGGATGATTTTTTTATTTATTTTTATTTATATAATTTTTGATAAAATAATGATCGGCAAGCATTTATTAGAATATACACCATTTATATTTAATAAAAATATAAGAAACCTGGGATAGCAATAAAAATAACATTATTAGGAGAACACATTCTTATTGTGCAGTTGTAATTATTCAGAACATAGGTCTGTGGTATTTTAAATATGAATTAAATATATTAATTTAATAAAATTTAATTAAAAATGAATTGATAATTCTGGCGTCTGCTATCAGTGCTATTCAAAGGTCTTTGAGATTCTGTAAAATAAGGTAGATGGCTCTTTAAAATAATGGAACGATTAAATGTATTAATATCAAAAAGGTAACATATAGGTTCGAAAATTGTCGCTAAAAATATTGTCGCTGTAGCATAGTTGGATAATGCACCTTCCCCGGTTTAGGAAAGAGATCCAGGTTCGAATCCCGGTGGCGCAACAAAAATATTTTTCGATAAAATTGATTTTATATGTATATCTTTCTAATTAATATATTTAATTCATATTTAAAAATAACATTATTTACATTACATATATAAGAATATTAAATAAGTTTTACAGTACCTCTTAGTATGTTTGTTATTTATTTTATAAAACTGTTAATGTTCTATTGTCTTGTTGTTGCGATTGTTATATAATTTTAATCCGCCGTCGCGATAATCGTAGTTTTGTTCTTGCCAAATTTGTGTTGATCTTAGTTTAAGTATTATAGTTTTAGAAAAATAATTAAAAGTTATATGTGATAATAACACATTTATTTTTGATGATTTTTTAAAAATATTGTCATAGAATGTAGCTAATACAATAAAATATTTCGTTATAATAGAGGTTAGAAAATTATAAATTTCCAGATGACAGTTGAGGTGGAGTTATTAGGCATCAACATTATACAAACACTAACCAACCATCGCTATAAAAACATAGATGTCGATTTTAAAGCGTGATTCCACTGGCGAATTAAATGATATATTATTTATTGCATCTTGGAAATAACTGTTATGGAAAACCATTCAATTAGCGCAAATAATTTGTTATTTAAGTAACTAATTAATTTTATCCTGCGATTTGTATTTGATATTGTTGTATTGTGATAGTAAAGATGATAAGCTTATCATCCGGTAGGTATAGACCTATCTCATATTGTAACTATGACCAATCTTGTATATAATAATAACAATATATATATGTCTGTTTGTCTATATAATCCTATGCCCTTGTGACTGATCTGAACAACATTTTACACAGTTACTCTTTAGGACCCTGAGAAAAACACAAAATTCTGTCCCCCTGACTATCCCACACTACCCACGAATATGTAAAATATTGATTGTCATGTTCAACTACACACTCTAGGACTTGAGGGAAATATTGTCACCGCCCTTCACGTACCCAGACATCTCATCTTCTCCCTGCCTGAACCGAATTTTGCTCATCCCCTACTTAAGTCCCCCCATCCACCACTCCTTTAACAATACCCTTAGCCTTCCCCCTCCATCTTAACCCACTCACCCACTACTCGAATCTGAATATAAATCTCGGGCAACGTCGAGCACGGATTGAAACTATATTATAAAATAATTTTTGTAATACTTAATATTAACCTTGGATACACTTTATACTTTACGAATTAGATTTAATATATTTTGTTCATTCTCATCAATAATTGTCAATAATTATTTTAATGTGTTTTTAGATTAGATATTTTACCAGATTTAAATACCAGGCTTTTATATCAATATCTTCACCATGTCAGCCTTTTGTCTGTTCTATCTTCACATTGTACGTAAATGTATTTGTAGGACTATTTATTAGGGTAATTAACGTTATCAAATCTGTTTCGTTAAATAAGTTCCATAAAATTGAAAATAAAATCGATTTTACTCGAAATCAAGAACAAACAAAAAGGCAAAACAGCCTTACAAAATATTTTGTAGACTTTCTTAAGCACTCAATTTATTTAGCAGGACTAGTTTTAATTTATGAACATTAATTCCTGTCGGGAAGGCTCATCTTTTGTTCTTTATTGACTGCTCCATAATTTAGGCGGAGTTTAATGAGGCAGTAATTAACCGAGTTTAATGGAACATTAAAAACACATTAATAGGACGCTTGTACAATAAATATGGTAACTTTATTTGGCATCTGCTCATTTGAGTCCTAACGATTCCACAGACACTAATGTTGGTTTGAGAATTTACGACGAAAAGCATCTCCATGTATCTATTTCGCTTGAATTTAAATACATTTTTGAAGAAAATGTGATACCGCTGAGACGAATGAAGTGATTTTTTAATGTCTAAATAATGTGTAAATATGTCTGTCTAAAATAGATCCAACATAGTATTTATTTATGGGGTACTAATAGTACCTACAATTTAACATCTAGTTACACATGCGTATCAAATTAGACAAGGATTTTTTTTTACAAGTTTCCAGAGATGATACAAATTATCTGAATTACAGCATAATAACAGACAAAAAAATTAAATAAAAAGTCATATGGGGAGTAGAGAGGTAAAATCGGATCTAACTTGGTAAAAAAAATAGAAAAATAAAGTAAATAGGAAAAAGATAAATTCAATGTAAATGTGATTTAGAAAAATTAGACGCGGTGCAGGAAGAAGACACCCTCTTGGTAGAGAGTTAATGGTTCCATTGAAGCTTACAGTCACAGGGCATAGTCACAGGTCTTAGTCACAGGTAATAGTTACAGGTCATAGTCATAGTCAGAAGAGTTGCCTCCAAAGCTTAAATGGTATATCAGAATTTGATTATCATCAGTCATTAGCGATGACTAGTTTGAAGAAGATATGTAGAAATCTGAATAGGTCTATTCTAAAAATAATCAAAATCCGTCTGGTGAAATCTCTGGTATTTTCCACAGTACTCACTATGTAGAATATAAATATGGAGAATGAAAAGAAGATGAAATTAAAAAGGATTGTGTTGGATGCTGTTGCAAATTCATTCGCAAATTATCATTTGGACGCGCATAGTTTCAGATATAGCTTTTGATGTGAGCGAGTGGTACCGCATTTAAAATAAAAGAGTAGATATTTGTTATAACTTTTTTCTGTTTTTTTTTTTTCATTTAATTCCAGATTTTTTTGACTATCGATTAATTATCATTTTTATTTATAAGGATATTTTTTTTTAAACTTCCATACAGAACAATCGAGAATACTGCATTCATTATCGTATTAAACTTATATGAATGCTGATACTTTTATTTTTTAAAATGCATTTTTTCATTGACATTTACTGTAGTATGATTTTATCGTGAATTTATCACTAAATTGATTCTTATTAACTTCAAAGGACTTATATGAAATTGCGTTAGTAATTTAAAAACAACATATTGATTTTTACTAAAACTTTAGGTGTAACGCTTACGCCAACTCAGATAATCATTAACGTAATGTGACAGTAATGTGACATCCATGTGACATCCTAGTGAACGTTGTTTTGAGACTGATTGACAGAAGATTAGATTATGGCCAAACAGGCCAAAATAGAGAGAGATTTGATCACTGTGAAAAGAGTACAAATAAATCAATATTTAGATGTACCGGCCATAATAATAATCTTTGTATTCACAGCACATAATATCTTAAGATTCTATTTCCTGCAAACATCGTGGATGGTGCAGCCTTTTTGGATAAGATTTAAGCGTATTACAACTTAATACCTACATTACTAAAATCAAGCTGAGATAAAAAATCTTACGTAGGTATCTGCTGATTATTAGATTATGTGGTCACACAATTAAATATAATTGAATGTTGTCATGTAATAGAAAATGTTTCATTTCAACAAATATAATAGGTAAATTATTCTGGTAGAAATACTTTAAAGTCATTAAATTTTATAAATAATTGTTGGTTAAAGTTGGAGAAGTAAAAATGTTTTTATGTTTCTTTGCACAAAAATTGTATTCAAGGCGGAAAATAGTTTGATGGATGTGATGGATTCGTGATTGTGTCAAAAGATTTAGTTGATGTGAGACTCAAGCCCCTGACATCTTCAAGTCTCACGCGTGTTAGTTATATATCGCAGTGTATGGTGTCTACTCTTGTAACCTGAGCAAGGTGTGTAATTGAAAGAGCGTTTACAAAGGTTGGCGTTTATTGATGTATGAATTATACACAGGCGGTATACAGTTAAATGCGCGTTGAACTCTGGAGTGGTTCGCTCGAGATTTTGATGAAAGAAGATGTCGCTGAGAGGACAGTCCGCGGAGAAGTATCGCTAGCTGCTCAGGCAGTGTTCGTCACGAATGTATGTTGTCTGCGGATTGGTTGCTTGGGTATCTGCCCTATATGGTTGATGAGTGAGTCCATACACGGCCATGTCTATGAGCGCGTGCAGGGTCACCGCACACTTATAATATTAAAATTCTTTCATTATAATACTCATTACTTTATCTACGGTGCTTATGATCTTAGCAAATGAATGATCAGGTTCACTGTTTAATGTCAAGTTCAACACTTCTTCAACTGAAGATATTCTTTTCAGTTTTTATGCTGACTATTATTTCATGTACAGATTTCTTCATATTTCGTCACCCACAAGAAGTACAGACAGACAAAAAAAATGTAATGCAATCGATAAATTATTTTTTTTTTAATAGGAGTTTTAAGTATCAATGTGTAAATTAAGAACTACTTCTGAGCTGTATCACTAATCGTAGTAAATATAATAGGTCCTATTCAATCCACAGATGTTGGTGAATACTGTACACGGATCGCACCTTAGGTAAGAAGCATACCCGGAGAACAATGACATTCCTCGAGGTGCATAACTAAAGTACGAAGCGCGGAAAACAGAGTTCTCTCTTAAACACTGAAATAGGACACTATGCGAAATATTCCAAGTATTCCAAAATAAATATACCTAGTCGACCTCCTGCTACGTAAAATATCCTAATTATCAAATATGTCATTTTAAATTGTTCTTGTATTTATCTTTATCTTATCTTGTATCTGTATCTTTAATTAATAGATTAATAATAAATTTATAATTCAATCGGTTCATTTCTAAATTACTCATCTGGAAAATTTCAAGTAACTTCGTAAATACTCCAATGAAAAAAAAATCTATACTATCCACTGTGTGGCACTAAGTTGCCACTGACTTCAAGTCAAACACAGAAATATAACTTTACCAGTGCGTAAACTGTTAGTGAATGTTGAAAGAATCATAAATATAAAAAACGATTAAATACAGATTGTTTTTCAGAAATGTATGATTTTTACAGTAAATCTAATAATTTGGTAAAGGGATGTATACAAAAACTTGAAGGCGGCTTTAGGACTAAATCATAATATCAAAAATAATACGTACGTTTTAAGATTGTAATAATATTATATATAATACTAAGTAATATATTAAGGAGAACACATTCTTATTGTGAAGTTGTAATTATTCAGAACATATGTCTGTGATGTTTTAAATACTAATTTAATGTATTAATTATAAATATATACATTTAAAATCAATTTTGTCGAAAAATATTGTTTTTGCGCTACCGGGATTCGAACCTGGATCTCTATTTCCAATCCGGGGAAGTACACTACCAATTGTGTTATAGCGCCAGTATTAAATTAGATGTATTCATTTGAAAAAGTGTAACATATAGGTTCGAAAATTTGTCATGAAAAATACTAATTTAGATGTATTAATTTAAAAAGTGTAACATATAAGTTCGAAAATTTCTCATAAAAAATACTGGCGCTACAACACAATTAGTAGTGTACTTGCCCGGATTGGAAATAGAGATTTAAGTAATATATTTCTAAGATAGTAAATAATCTATTATTAACACTATATGAATAAATGTAAAAATACAAATTAATTGGATTAAAAAAAATTATAATATTTCATCAATCCTTATTTACAATATTTCCAATGAATTGACCGCCTTACTAGCCTTGGCGTTTAGAATAATTAATGTGTTATTTTTAATTCCTGCAAAAAATAAAATCGAACGATTTAACGGAAATTCTGCAGTGTCTGGCAGCTCTGACATATACACATATAAACGTACCACTACAGCCATACATCACGGCCAGAAGCTTTGCATATTACATTTATCACAAAGCGTCTTGCAGACTAACTGGGGATGCAAGTGCATTGTGCTGAGGTCGCGCGGTCCGGTGCCCACCACAAAAGGCGAGGAAACGCAGCCTTGGCGTAAATAATGGGAGAAAATGCGCGCGCCTTTTACATATTTCCATATCGACGTCCAAGCAGCACGACCTGTCTGTTGGAGGGGGCCAGGAGCTCACAGGTGTAGGACGAAATTTATCACGATACCAATGAAATGCAAGTAAAAAAAATAATTAAAGCATTTTTATGTATCACCTCGAAAATAATATATTTTGATACGTTATAGATACAGATTACCTTGTATACTAGATTTTTTATCTTATGATAATCCACACTCACCGAGTATATACATATAAATACGTAGGTGTACATAAATATATATGTCAGTTAGTCGAGCGTTCCAGACTTTATGTAAATGGCCCACGTGACTCCACTACTGAAAAATGCTACACCAGATCCCGAAGACCTCACGAATTATCGCCCGGACTCTAAACTGCCTCTCCTCTCAAAAATAATGGAAAAGGTTGTATCATGTCGTCTTAATCTGTATTTAACAGAAAATGATTTATTTCCCAAAATGCAATCTGCATATAGACGTCATCTACTCTACAGAAACAGGAGTGGTTCGAGTCCTGTTCAATATTATAACACTTACTGACACGGAGTATCTGGTCCTCTTGCTTTTTTAGATATGAGTGCTGCATTTGATACAGTCAATCATCAAATCTTGCTTGAGAGACTGCAAAAAACCTATGGAGTAGACGGAAATGCACATGGTTGGTTTAATGGTATGGCTGTAATAGATCGCAATCGGTGCAATTTCGAAATTCAACCTCACCTACATCTACTTCTAACATCGGGGTACCTCAGGGATCAGTTCTCGGACCACTATTGTATATTTTATATACGAAAGATATAGAATATATAATAGTATCGTCAGTGTTATGACCCCACGCAGACGATACGCAAAATTATTTTTTCTGTAAGCCGGGTGAGAGGTATTAAAAGAAAAAAATTCAAGACGCGTAGAAAAAATAGGCGAGTGGATGGCACAAAATAGACTAACGTTAAATCCATCCAAAATAGATCTACTATGGACAGCAACACCTAGAAGGCAAAACTTAATACAGGAATCAATGTCTGCGAATGCTAAATCTGCAGTTAAGTTGTTGGGCGTGCTCATTGATTCAGATCTTTCAATGAATACACAAATCAGCAATACTGTCAGTGCTTGCTGCCATCAACTGAGACAGATTAAAAGTATTCGGAGAGATAATTTTTTTTGAGGCAGCCCGTCTACTTATAAATTCATTTGTGGTGTCACGTGTGGACTATTGTAACAGCATCAATGTTGGCTTGCCAATGTTTCAGCTGGATAGATTACAATCCATTTTAAATGCGGCAGCACGGATAATATATGGAGTTTCCAAATACTCCCATATAACATATCTTTTATATTAGCTACATTGGTTCTGATTCCCTGAAAGAGTTGAATTTAAATTGTGCCGGTTGATGTACAAGGTATCACATAATATGGCGCCTCTGTATCTTCAAAAACTTTGTATCCCAGACAATTTGAATGGTAGACGTCAAATTTTCTAGTCAGTCTCTACTACAGCCGCAAGAAGGGTTGTAGAACCGACTAACCGTTTCCAGAAGTCTAAATTTAGTGAATGGGCTTTTGCGGTGGCAGGCCCAAAAGCATGGAACTCTTTGCCTTCCGTCATAAGAAACAGTGCATCGGAGATGTTATTTAAGAAGAAACCAAAAACGCACCTTTTCAAAAAATCATTTACATAAGTGTAAATAATAATTTTTAATTTTAAAAAACAAAAATAGTGTAACTATAAACAGTTTATGTGTAAAACGCCTTTTAGGTGAATTTTTTTAGGAAAATGGCGCTATACAAATCATCCAATATTATTATTATTTGTTATGAAATATTTCTTAATTCAATACTCTGACTGATTTAAACCAAATTTTGCGTAGTTGCTCTTTGGAACCCTGAGCAAAACACATATACCATAAATTATCTCACTGTTTATCCAGCTCTCTTCTCCCGATATAAATACCATTGAGTCTAAATTTTGCTTAGTTGGACTCTAGGATCCTGAGAAAAATACAGACTCTACCTCATCTCATCCCCCGGCCATCGGACATCTCACTGTTCCCCTGCCCGGACAAAATTTTGCATACAACCTTAATCTTTGGGACAGAAAAACAATGACACCCCCCTTAACTTGTAAAATAAGAAATGATCTTTTTGGCTGTAGATAAATTTTTTGTTGTAAAGTTACAAAATTAAAACATAGGTCTGTGGTATTTTTAATACAAATTAAATTGATCAATTAGAAACAGATGCAGAAACGATCTGTCTATCGAAAAAATAATTTTGGTTGCTACCAAATTTTTTTATTATTCATCATATTATATTCCATAGTACTTAAATACTTAAAGCTTTAGCCTATAGTCTTAAATTTATGCTACGGAGAAAATATTTTATTGAGTATAGAGTACGATGTATTCAGAAATTTAGGAATTGAAAATGAATGAGTAAATTTTTTGATCCATACACACTACTTCAAAAATATAACGTAAAAACTATGGAAAAAAAACTTTCATAAGAACGATATCAACTGTGCCATTAGAATCACATTTATGAAATAAAAAAATTGTAAAAATAAGTTTCGTTTTGGCCCGTCAAAAAATATATTATTCAAATCATTACATAGAGTATTACTCAATGTAAGTACTCAATATATCAAAAATCTTTTATATTTCTCAATTTTTTATAAAAATAAAAACGGCAAACTAACCTATTGTGTTAAGAGACAATCCACCGTGGACAATGATCAATTAACATCTATTGGTTGGGAGAAGTTTGCATCGTGTTTTTGGTATATATTCATTGATTCGCGGTACCTATGTAAAAAAAAGTAACTATATGCTTGAATATGTATTGTTTATGGGCTACTCGATAATTTGATGCAGAAGAGCCTTTGCGAAATAAAATGAATTATTTCTGTATATATTATATAATATGGCTACATCACGATTTTTGCAGATTTTGAATAGTCCTATTATTGAACATTATTTAAAAAGATCAGAAGAAAATTGTTTGCTATATAGCATGATTGTTAAGATATGATACGTAACTTTTGACTTTACGCCGTAGATTTATATGTTGATCACGTTGCAGAGAGCGAGCTTCCCATAGCTATTTATGGAGTATTTCTAAATAAACGAAGCTGAGTTTTGCGACTTCGTGTGATTCATTTACAATTGCAGTATTTATGACAGTAATAATATGTTTATTATAAATTTTTTGCTTGAATCTGTTTAACGTGTAAAGTTTTATTTATGGAAATATATATCCCACTAAATATCTTCTCTGTTAATGGTGTTGTAATTTTGTAAATCATAAAAACAGTTTTATTAATTTTTAGCCGACGGCTTTGTTCAGGGACGTTTTATAAATTCTTTATTCAATTATTTGCAATTATTGATGAACACGCAAGAGCTGAAGACATAAGGAAATAATATAAAGCTAAGGTGAATCTAATATGATAGAATGGAGAAATATCTACGTAGATAGTTAGGGAACTTGGAAAGAGTAACTGATGAAGAGATAGTATTAGAAATACAATACATAAGATCAGCTTGATATTTTTAAAAAAGTCCACAAAAGACCTGGCGTGACGAGATACATAACGAGATTTGAAAGTAAATGAATCAATCTGTGTAGTTTGGCAGTATCTTTAGTCTCGAAATATTCCATATTTCATATTTAAATAAAGAGGAATAAATTTTAAAAATTATTCTATCAAAATATTTTTGAATTAGAAAATAAGTACATACAGCACGTAGGCCCGTCAATAATATAATTATAGAATTATGGAAACAATGAGCCAGACGCGTTTTTATTTAAATGATCATGTTTCTTCTTCATTAGCAGCCTCGTGAGACTTGGGAAGTCCATGACTACAGTCACTACATAGCGCCATTCATGTCTTGACATCGTCATTGTGGTTCAGTCTGCTGGGCACTTGTCTAATTCCTGCAGGTCTAACTTGATATTATCCGTCCATCTACGTCTTGGTCTTTCCCTAAGGGCTTTATGCGTGTTAAAGGACTCATCTGCTCCCACTTTATATCGTCCGCTGTTTTCACGTTCCTTAGATATCTAGTGTGATATACCGTTCCTGAAGTTCTAAGATCTTTAACCTCTTCCGTTCTTCATTTAGACTGTCATATATTGTTCTGTAAATATTATTTTCTTGCGCTTAAATAAACGCTCAAGTTTCGCACCCATTTAGTGAGATCGGTTGTGAGTTTAATGAGTGAAACCATTATTAATTAAAAATATGAACAGTTTTTTCAGTTTCATTTATATACCGTATAACATCGATTATAAGGCAAACTCTAATTTCTCTAAGCTAGAAAGAAAAAAAGTGAATACCAAAAAAATTTATTATAAAAATAAGTTGTCGTTTAAATGCAGCATCGTAGTGAATTGTTTTGAGGACATATAAAGCAACAATTAAGGGCACGATTTTATTGAAAAATGATTGCATTCGATCGTATCCCAACTGTGCAGCAGCAGCAGCGGCGGTCGCCAGCTCGCTGAATGTGGCTTTCAAGGATCATCAGCAGCAAACACATTTTTGACAGCGATTGTAAGACGCTATCGAGTATAAAACGTATCATACATATAGATACACCAAAATAGGAAAAAACATGCGTCTTATAATCAATGTAATACGGTAATTAATTTGTACTATATTACATAAATAAGTATAAAAAATCGAATAAAATGTTAATCTAAAAAATAAAATAATAAACACATCTGTATGTAAATTAAAATGTCTTAATATCCCACTAGATAGACGTAGCTGTATTTTTTTTAGAAATATTTTTGTCGGCGTTGGTGTGATGAATTTTAAACGAAGATGTTCCAGCGAAGTTGGGATCCGCAGATCCTCGAATAAAACTCACCGCACGGAGATCTCGCACGGCCTGGGAATAAAAGATCACACAGAGCACTGTAGAACAAACAAAAATAAAAATGCGAAGTTGTTACAAATCCTGTTCGCGTAAAACCACTTGAAAACTTGGATCCAATTACATTTAATGTTCTATGATTTATGGAGCACTTACTTTGCCATTATGGCAGGGATACTCGAAAATAAGTCTCTAAAAAATTGGCTCCTGAATGAAGACCCTTGATACAAAGGAAAGAACACCGACGACGCTATCGGTTTTAGATCACTCAACAGAAATAATTTTTCGAATTGTCGTTCATTTTTCTTTCTTTATAAATTGGATTTATGGATCTGAGAAGACGTGAGCGGCGATTCACAAGTTAGTGTTTTCGCCGCCTGTAGATCTGCGAATAAAATTGTTCATAGAGTTTCTTCTCTATACCAAAAAGGATTAACTTAAAATTGCACTGCGTCATTGAGAGCAGTAGTTTTAATTGTACTTTTGTACAATGATCCTGTTGAAATTGTATAGGAATATACGTTTTACTATCTGGATCAAGCTCGAAAAAGAACAATGGAGCACGTTTCCATAATTCGATACATAGTTCCATAAAGCACACTCCTATTGTTCCAATACATTGAAAAACCACTGAAGAGCTTTCAAACATGGGGAGCAGTTGTTCACTCTTGTAATTCTGTAAATTAATTTGTAAATCGAATTAAATTTGAAATCCTATTTTGATTCATTCAAAACAAACGAGACTGCCTGTGGCAGTAGAAAATTGCAGGTACGAGTATTCCCTCAGAGTACCAAATTTTAGAGAAATAATTCTATAGGGCTGGCAAAATCTTTTATTTGACGTACACAAAGTAAATGCCTATTCTTTTTATGTGTATTTTTATCTTCAGCAATTATGTTAAATACTGAGGCTTTTTTGTTTATTTTTTCTTAATTTCATGGATATAAGAGGCTGAAAGGCCGCCCCAAAATCCGCTGGACTGATCAATTTTTGTAGAAATACGTGGCAGCGAATAACAATAGACATATAAGAGTGAGATACACTCGAGGAGACCTTCATTCAGCAGTGGATAGAAACGTCTGATAATAATGATAATGATCAAATCTGATAAATTTTATTAAGTAAATAATAAAATTATGTCTTTTTATATAAACATTATTAGATATTTTAATTCTCTACGTGGCTTTCATTTGATTTCTTTCTTAGAAAATTTAATTAAGTCTACTTTTTTCTCGTCCGTCACCTTATTTGGTTTATGTTTAAAAAAATTTGACTCATTAAATTCTTCACTCACAGATAACGCTTCTATTGACTTACATGTTTAAAATTATGACTTATTCATTTCTCCTATCCCATTCTCCTGCAGACTTCAATATATTCTTCTCTTATCTTACCTCTTTAAATATGAAACAGATCTAACAAAAAGTTTGCGTCTCCTGTGATAGTTAATATAATATAACAAATGCACTATAAAGATTTTAATAAGTCATGTTTTGATTGAAACTGCTTAAAGATTTTTACGTATAGATTCAAATTGTTTATAAGATATTTTTTTATTTTTAAATAAAAGCACGCGTAATTGTATATATTTAGAAAGAAGGTCAATATAATATATTAAATAGGTCATCCATGCTATACTGTTTAATATGTAATAGTCACACAAAACAACTTCAAAAATAACTCAACCGTATTACTGAAATCTATATTAAATTTAATGGTTAAGGTATTGAGTGCATAATATGCTAGGTTTATTTAATTTAAAAATTAAATTATCGAAGTGATTAATAAATTTGACGAGGAAATTACTGAAAAATATACACATATCAGGCGCGGTTGCTTCATACATGTTTTGGATGCTCCGCATCCCTTGTGTTCTAGAATCAAAAAGCTTTGTACTTTTTATTTCTAGCCGAAAATAGCACTGCTGCAAATAAAATCGTCCTGTCCTTTAGAGACCGGTCATAACACACACTATGACACGACGCACATAAATACATATACATTCTCAACTTTCGAACATCTATGAATCGCGTATACACAGATACCAGCAACAGTGGATTCTATCATCCATTCCGCATCTGCAAAGTTTGAAATTATTCGACTTTTGCGCATGCGCATTCAGTTCCGCCTGTCAAGGTCTGCGAATACTGTAATACGCTTTCATTAACAGCATCCAACGTTCAAAAAACCCCTTTAATGCTTATGAGTATAATGCACAGAATAGCATACATATTACGACACGAGCGGATTGTTTCGAGATATTTGTTTGTGTGACGCATTTTTACAATTTGGCTTAAATACTTGAAGCCTAATTATTGAAACATTGAATATCCATCGATTATCTATTTAATTCATCATTTAAATAAAAAAATGAATACATATAATAACATGAATACTTCACCAACGTGTTCTAACGCTGTAAATGAAAATAGTGAATTGTGTGAGTGTATAATTGAATCATCAGTAGGTATAAACTTATTATCCAGCATCAAAAAATGTAACCGACCGCCACTGACACACATATTTCCATATCCGCAGAAATATCAGTGTGTATTAAACATAACTTTGTGAATCTTTGTGATAAGTACATCTGTAGCAATATTTAACCCGGCTTCCGGCATTAAGGGATGTATTATTATACGCCGGCTCAGAGCTAAGACTGTCGTCATCTGTATCAAGCCAACCCATAAAAGCTCTTCATAACGTGACGGACGCGTACATACTTCCTGTAATAAATTCGTTCTCGTCTTGTTTCTACGTTTTTAAAATGCTATGAAAAACTGGGCTGTTGATAACGATGTTATGCAAAATTAATATTATACATGGAAATACCTCAGTTTTAGTTGTCAATATAAATAATATTATGTTGATTAGATATCGAAGGAAAGGTTCATGGGGGGGAGATACCTACGTTTTGCGCCCCTTAAGAGTATATATGCAAAATTTGTTTATATCGGTTAAAAGTTGTAGAATTGAATAGATAACAGACGACATACATCTATTCTATTATATACACATATATATACATACAAAGAAATAGTCTTATAGGTTTACGATTAATAAAATAAGATAAAATTTTAATTACGCAGTATACATGCACACAGGTGTAGATTTATTATAATAATTAGATATAATTAATTTAAAAGTCAACCATCTTACCATTGCGTATTATAGCACACGTGTTATTTAGATTATCTTGTATTTGTTAGGTACAAGTAATCCTGTCTGATATGTTGGTTTAATGTAAAATACATTGTGATAAAAACGTCAATATTTTTTATTATTATCTACCCAGCTGAATCCACTCCATTGATAAGTATAAATAATTACTTCATTATTTATATAAACGAAAATAAATCAGTCAACATGGTAACATTGTTTTCAAAATAAATTTATCTTATAAAAGTATTATATTTGCACGTTGTTTAAAATATAATGAAACACGATCGGATAAAAAAACGCATGTGAAATTTCTTTGTGCTCGTTTTTATTATCATAATTTTCATCCCCTCATTCTAAGAGAATCGGGGTGCCAGTCTTACCCTATCCAGCACCGTTTCAGTGGTTGATGGCCAATTAAGGATCTATGTATCTGTTTTCATAAGTCATTGTTGCAATTTAGTCTAGGGTCTTTCATCCATTTATCTTGGTAATTGTGATGTCTTTGGAATAACGATGATGTGTGTATGTCATTACGCTAGAACCGCCTGTAGGGGATGCATGTGTGTGTGTTAAGAGAGGGCTTAAAAGGTGACGCGCGCGGGATCGCGGTCTCTTTCTCTACCGCTCGCATCTCCGTAAATACGTATATATTATTGTATCATAACAGTATTCTGATAATATAGATTGTAATTGACACCTGACGTGTTTGAATCGTATGTTGGGTAGCTAACATTGAGCAGTCGCAGACAACTCAAATACTTAATAGTGATCATCCTCTGGCATTCGCAAGACATGTGCTTCATTTGTATAATCTTTCACTGTGTAGAAGTAGTGGTATCGATACATTTATAAATGTAGAGTAATGGCATAAAAATCGCGGTTCTTTGCATTTTATTTTATGGGTATATTACTTTTATTTTGAAGAAGAAAGTAGAAAAGATAAATACGGAAAAAACAAAGCTAATGATCATTGATCAACATAACCAGTTTTCAAGAAGAAATGCTCTTACAAACCTTGAAATCGTCAAGGAATTCAATTATCTCTGGTCCGTAATCACTGACGACGGTAATTGGGAGGCAGAAATTGAATGACGGATAGGTATGGCGAAAAGTTCAATGTCCAAACTTGACAAAATATGAAAAGACCGCGGCATTTCTAAGACAACGAGGGTCAGGCTTGTACAGTCTCTGGTGCATTCAATATTTTTATGTGGTGTGGGATTCCATGATTATGGACCCTGAAAGCAAGGGATTGAAGACGGATTGATGCATTGAGATGTGGTGCTGGAGACACATGTTGCGCGTACCATGGATGGCGAGAAGCACGAATGTCTCCATTCTGCAGGAAGAAAATACAAGTAATAGACTCTCAACCATTTGCCGGAGACAAATCATTAAATTTTTTGGAAGATAACTTGGAGAAGCTTGTTATGGTAGGCCAAATCGAGGACGAAGAGGAAGAAAAAGAGGAAGATCCCCCACCCGTTGGACCGACGAAGTGGAAAAGGCATCAGGCATTTCTCTGGTGACAGCCCTAAGGTCTGCAGGTTGCTGAGAAAAGTGGAGGAGAGGGCTGGAGTTCATGGAGATCATGATCCTCAGTTACATGAGACCATAGTGGATGACTTTTATTTTGTACAATTTTTAATATATTTGTTACTAATAGAATTACAATTAAAACACTGTTAGAAATGACGTAAAGGTTATTTTTAATGCAAAAAATATATCGCATAGAATTAATGTTTGTAATTTAATGTCTTCTGTTTTTATAACTTTCCAGAATAAATGATTATAGGTATCCATGGTTCTAGGTAACGTTTATGTTGGCTCTCATTATCAGATCAAATGTCGTATACACGGGTCGCTCCTACCAATCTCAAACGGCGATCTCTACAGATCAGAGTGTGAGTCTATCCCCGGGTCAAAATCTCAACACGTGTACACTGTATCTACTGATGTTTATCTTATCAAAATCTCCGAGATTTATCTCATCGTCTCTTATTCCGTGGACACGCGCCATATTGGAGAATTCGTGGAGAAGAAAAAAAAAGTGTCGTGATCGAAATGTGTAGCGATATACGCCGTGATGGCATGATTGCTAATATTTTTCATAATAACCGTCAAAATTCTTAGAGATTTTCTTAAAATTTAAAACAAATACCGTAAAATTCCGTCATTTTCCCACTTTTCACCTCATACAACTCGGTATGCGTTCAATCTTTTTAAATATTGTAGAATTAGATTCGGCATTCGTACATTTACCCAGAATTCGTACTACGCGATCCATTAGAAGTGGAACTCATGTAAAAAAAAAGGGTTAAATAAACAATCATCTTCGCATTAATCCAACTTAGATTATTTCTTTGTTAAAAATTTGATTCGGTATTCGTACAAATCGCAATTCGAACGAATTGAATTTAACCCTTCCCAAACCATGCAGTAACACAGGTCTACCATTATAATTAAACCTGTAATATTTCTGTAAATACATGCAACGTAAAATTCATATTTTAGATAATCCTAAAGAAAATATTAGCGCTTAGGAATGACTAGTGAAAAAACAATTATGAAAAGGGAATCGTACAAAAACAATTATTTTTCCATTCAATCCATTGTAAAATTAATACGTTGGTAAAAATACAATTTGTGATATGAAAGACAGAGATCACACACTATTTTTACAGTGAAAAGAACAACAAACATACACATATAATTGTCTCTTTCTCACTAATTAAATGAAGGCAGATAAGAAAGAAGAACACATTGTATATGACTCAATGAATGCTCTTAATTATGTTATTAATAATTTTTTCAAGATTGTATGCTCAATATTTAGAGTAAATTCGTGCAATTAAAGTAATTTAAGCTAATAAAATCATTTTTTATAATTGTTATTTACGGTAACACGAGTTGACAGCATGGCTGCGTTAGGGTATTTTATATCATGGTATGGTAAAGGTTAACAAATTGTGTACAAATAGACGTCAGGTCGGCGTGGTTAGCGCACTATGCTCGGTATAGTACGAGCGGTTTCTTGCGTACGCGCATAGTTGCATTCCTGCACGAGAGGAAATTAAATCGCATTATCGGGCGGAATAATTCCACCAACGTCCTGATCTTCCTCGAGACTCGCCCGGAATAAGAAATGGTACGTCACTGCACAGTTCTAATATAACCATGTAGTGCGTATATAATATACACCTACGTATTGAGGTACAAGGTGGTTGGTACTTACGTAAATAATACTACCGGAAGTGAGGGACGAATATTTTTTTAGTTCTGTGATATTTTAAAATAATTTTTTTTTTCGATAAATCGAATTTTCCGGTATATATTTCTAATTGATACATTTAATTTGTATTATTATTAGAATCATTTCATTTGTCTTGTTAATTTATACTATTCTTAATAATATATGCGAAAAGTGTATACAAAAAGTAACATAAAATTAAAGCATTAAAATATCGTAGTGGTTTTACGCACACGTGCTTAAAATGTGAGAACTTTTTTGTCTGAAATAATTATAATAAATTTATAAATTATACTGTAATTTTTTATTTAATCACAGTGAGTTAGTATAACTAATAATTCTGGATAGCCAATATACTAAATTTCTAATATTTATACATATATGAATATAATATTATACTGTTTATATAATGTATATTATATTATTGTTCCAGCGTTTCAGGTAAATCTCATTACCTATCTTCAGAGGGTGAGATATCGTTCTGAAATGATCGTAGAACACGTCTTTTCAGGACGGCAGTTCAGCGCTAAATGAAATCGCTTATCTTTACTGTAGATGTGATCTGAATATCTGAAGATGGGAAGAAGAGTCCCAAAGTAGTAATTATGCAGAATTTTGTTTATATCTAAATCGTAAAGACTTTATAAGTTATTTCAAAATTATATAATATACTTATAGTGACATACTTTAAACAGTCATACTGAGCTCCATTGGTAACGCTTTTTAATTACCTTTATGTATATTTTTGAGTATTAATAAAACTAACGCATTGAATTATGGAACCGGTATTAAATTTGCTCTCATTGTTCAGATTCCACTGCGTGCATTTATAGTTTATGTACAGCTTGCGCGTTATCTCCAATATTCACAGGACGTCAGGAATCTAGATTCAATTATCGAAATGTACGTGCAGGAGACTACCCTTGCAGCGAGATAGAAATGTATCGATCGTATACCATAGAGAGCTATACCCTGCATCGGCAACAAGTTGCATGTTACCCGCACGGGCTAGGACGGTGGCACATTGTGATGTCGATTTCGCTTCTATATTTGGAACGACCTGCCGGGCAACGCGCCGCTCCCTGCCTCGAACTCGACAAGCTGGTGCGCGTTTCACGGACGTCTTACCAAAAATGAAGTTTTGGAAGAACACATGAATGGTGGCAGTTTGTATTTATTCAATCCTTTTGTACAAGGTGTATACAAATTTGTTTGCTGACCATCTTACGCGCCTTTTACGAAAACGGGAACTTTTAAGATGTTGGTGAAATAATAATATTGAACAATGAGCGTGATGATTTTTAATTAGTTAACAGGAAGGCGGGAAATAGTTTATAAAGCAAAAAAAGAATTTATTGTTTCCTCTTCTTTGTGTATGATTCAAATAAAAAAATAATAATTTATACGTTTAGAATTATTTATCGATATTGTAGTGTTGAATATTTATACATTCTTTCATTTTCTGTATTTGATTAATTAGAAAAAAAAAGCATTATATTAACTTTAGTTGAAAAAATTTGTTACATAAAATGTAACACCTATCCGCCAGTTAATGTTAGTTAGAACTATCTAATTTTTTTAAATATTTGAACATAAGCAAAACTCAAGCTTAGCCAAAATAATCTTCTTAAATTTTTAAGGTTGTGTATTCAGGTGCGAGGCAGAGATTTATCAGTAAATGTGTCAGTTACGTTATTTTACTCTATGTACAAAATACACGTAACAGTGAATCAATGGTCGCTTTACGCAATAGTGTCCTTAACGCGCTTTTGAAACTCTGTGAGATATCTCATCCGTGTACACGCACTATTATACATAAATATAAAGTAATCTGTGTAACCGCCTCATTTCAGCACTAGACGAAATAGAGAGTTGGCAGCCCTGACACGGCTGCTACATTGTTCGGAGAATAATCGGTGAGCGTTTCACCAAAAAAGTATGAAAATGCCGTGAGTCACCATCGCGGTCGATCTTCCTGGCATCACATTGCGCATATAGTACTGCCGTTCGAGTCATCGGGACAATGCACGTACTCCAATTTTTTATCGCTTTTTTATGCAATCCCTTTGCGCGTTGAGATACTGAAATGAAATCAGTAATTATTTGTATGTGTACAAATACAATAAATGAATGTATTGAAATTAGGAATTTCAATTGCTGCAAGCGATTAAAAATATAGGAATTATTCAGTTTAATTTTAACTAGTATTTTCTGTAAAAAAATATAATAAATGGGTTTTTGAGGTGGTGGCTAACTTGCCCATTTTTCAGAAGCTCAAGATCAAACTGATGATCTGGTGAAACTGGTGGAAATTAGCAAAATTGAAGGCAAAAAAGATGGACGTATCAAATGAAATAAATGATAGGATCATCACTCTACAGCAGCTTTGCATGCAGCAGAAGGCCGGGAAGGATGCATAAGGACTGTCAAGATAGTTACGGGAGTGGGATGTTATCCAGGATGACTACGTTCAGCAATTGGCAACTTTCGGGTTATTTTGTTAAAATTTTAATGAACTTAAATACAATGTCAGATGTGATGCACGAAGTATGAATATAATTTTATTTTCGTGATTAACTTTGTAAAAGTTTCACTGTAATTAACTTTTAGAAAAATACGTTAATTGATAAAATAAAACAACGTTGCTTACTTTACACTACACTTTAATTTTAAATTAAAAGATTTTCGATGCTTACAGCATCATCTTCAGTTATAAACTAATTAAGTGGTTGTGGACGGGGGCTAATATGGATAGGGGGAAATATGTAATAGGGGGTGTTTGGATGTTAAGTACATTATTAATGTAAATATTAATTTATGTGTTTTCTAGGTTGTCTAATTTTTTCCCCTTTTTGCATGTATGTAGTACTTCTACGTTATCATGAGCGAAACGATGACCCTCTGATCTTGAGTGGTTTGCCGTGTTTTATTTTATTGTTGATTTTTCTAAAAAAAAAATTTTTTTTAAGTTATAATAACAGCTGGTTTTATAATATTTTTTATAATAAAGCTGAGTAAAATGCTAACTATTATATTATATATTGGATTAATTAATATTATAGAGTGCTGCAGCAGTTATCACTTCCGATTCAGCATTATTCTGACTATTTCTCTAATGTGTGACCCGTGGTATAGTAATATATAATATTCGTGTGTCATATTTTCATCAGTATTATTAAAAATGTAACATTTCGTCAATTCTGATGTTCTCAGATTTAGTAATATTGGAAATAATCATGCCGCAAAAAATCGAAATATTGGCATTTGACAGACGACGGATTGTTTCGAAATATTCAAACAGAAACATTGCATTGTAAATCGCATCAACGTCCTTAGTATATTTCAAAAATTATATTCAGAGTAGCCACTATGACAAATTAAAAATATATAGAAAAACTAAATATAGGTAAATAAAAGATTAAAAAAAACAACATTTTACATATTTTGCTAACGGACGCACTCATTATATTGATGTACTACCATAATTTTCCGTTTATCAGGAGCATAAAAAACATTTATATGTTGATAAATAATAAGAAAAAACACTATTTATTGATTTATCAACATGTTTCTAGACCAATGGTTAGGATACAATGTATACTAAATTTAAAATACAAGCATAGACAAAAAACAAAACTATAAATATAAGTGATGGGCAACTTAATTAGAAACTACTGTGAAAATAAATTAAAAAGGTAACTATTTTCGAAATGAATTAGGTTATTTATAATGTTTAATTTACTATTAACATATTTTCTTATTTCTAAAATTAATAATTTATCTATTTGTAAACCCATGGTACTTGTATGTAAAATTTCTGAACTCTTAGTAATGTCAAAAGAATGGTTTGTTTCCAAAAGGTGATTGGAAAATTCAGAACAGTTATTGCTATTTTGACAAAGTATTTTTTCTTATTATTTATATAATATGTTGCCACAAAGTAATATTGATGAATTTGTATGTAGAGCAGAAAAATACACTTAACAATAAAATTACTAATATTTCATAGATGATTGTATTACAACCAATATATCTAATGTTATAAATATTTTAAACTTCATTGCCTCCCCTATCAAAAATACTTTTGTACCTTACAGCAATTGAAATTTCTTGCGTTGGTATAAATTTGAATATCTACACATATGTATATGTAGAAATATTACATACGCCACCATTCAGTGCCGTGTGCCTGAAAACACTGGCAATCGTTCCATCCCTCTCTCACACTACATCCTACGACCCTCGCGTGATATGGACCCACCCTATCGGAGGGCGAGTCCCTTTGTGGCTTTATATGTATTATATATTAAGTATTATTTCCATGAAATAAATATTTATACTGTGTTTTTTCTTATGTATTGTGTGTATTTATTATTGTAACATTATGTTATAATAATAAATACACATAAATACACATGTTAATGAATATATTATAGCGGTCGGGGGATCTAGCCTCGTTCCAGACCATATAGGTGGTCCAACTTGAAAAATAGTAAGAATTTTGATATGACTCGTATTCCATGTGCATTCATTTTTTTTAAATGTATGCATAAAATAAAAATTGTAATAGGTAGGTACATACCTAAAAAAATAATTAATTAATGTGCTTGAAAAAAAGTCTACAGTACTTTTTAATTTTTAACCAACTAATTATATTACCAGCATGCCGTCTCCCAGCAAGCGTAGGCAGAAAGGATACAACGCCCCACTCTTGTGTACTGACGTACTACTCTTGCGTCGTTCTCTTTCATACACTTTCTTATGCACTCTCGTGATAGTCGAAGTTTCTAACAATAAATTATTATAATATAATATTAAAATATTAGTATTTTCAAAATATTAAGAAAATACGTTACGATCAAAAATAATTACAGTACATTATATATTTTTTTCAACGTTAGGTACCTGCTATAAAGTTATTTTTAAAATAAATATGTAGATATTTAAGTAATTTAAATCATTCTTAACGACTTTCTTTGTTATGTTAACTAATCTCCATTAATTAAAAGTTTTTTAAATTGAGGTATTTTTCGATAGTTTCCTAGTTTGAAGATCAAACCATTAAACTTTAGCTTGGTACGCAAGAATGCAATCATTCATCTCAATAAGCATTTTTTGATGTTTACTTTGTAATATTAATCCTCTTTTATGTTGTGAACAAAATTTAACAATTTAAAATTTATCAGTACGTAACCAGCAAAATATACAATTATTTAAGGCTTCCTGCATGCGACAAACCAGTTTAGTGAGGTATCTTCGTAAAAAAATAATAATAATGGCTTGCGCCTTTCTCACGGTTATGTGGTTTTGCCTGTAGCGCGCGACGTACCCGCATTGTTGCGCGGGCACGAGACATTACACGTTCCCGTGGCTGTGATGGCATAACCCGGCAAGCGGAACTTTTAAATTTAAATTTAAATACGAAATATTGAAATATAATGTTTGTACTCGTAGATGATGTGTCTAAATCACCGAGATTACTATAATTCACTGTTGGATAATTTTCTTGTTCGTTTCATTAGAGTTCAAAATTGATTTAGAACTTATCATCTCGTAAAGATTCATCTGATATTAATAAATTTATAAATGATCACTTTAGAAAGTGTGAGAACTGTCACTTTGTAAATGTATAAATGTGTGTGTGTGTCATGAAAGTGAGTAGATGAGTAGTGGGGGACGAAACTTATAAGAGGCCGTCTCTGGAGGAACACCTCTCTTCCATCACAGCTTCTTCTGAATAACTAGTCTATATCTCAATGTATAATTTATATTTACTGTATAACGTGTTGTAATAAACGTATAATATTGTTACCCGGAAAGACTTAGTTTCACTTTCAAGAAATTGGGACCCAAGTAATTAGAGAGTAATCAGTGGATAGAACCCCAAGGGAATCTGGTGGTAATCTAAGAATTATCACAGAAAGCAATTTGAGTAATTATTTAATTTTAGTCGATATTACGTACGCAACGAATTTTAAAACAATAATAATTTGACGTCATATGTCAATAAATAGTTACTCCATACATCAATGCATGGTTTTAGTTAGTTTTTTTTATCATTCTAACGAAGAAAATTAGATTTTTCTAAACCGGTTGAAAAATATAATTAATTCATAGTTATTTTTTATTTTAAAGAGAACACATTATTATTGTGAAGTTGTAGTTTTGTTGTGATATTTTAATACAAATTAAATGCAAAATATGATTCATAGTGTTTAAAAACAAAGTTAATGAATTATTTATTATTAATATGAATAATCAGTTTTAAAAAAGTGGAAAATATATGAAACCTATTAAGTATCAATGTTTTATTATTTGTAAAAGTAAACTAGAAAAATAAACTTTTGTACTAGAAATTAGAGATTCCAAATAATCGACATCATCAACTATTCGAATATCGAATAGTAAAACTAAAAATATTCGAATAGTTTCTAAAGTATGACAACAGTATGAAATTAATTTTAAACATTTCAAATAAATCGTATTATACGTAAGTACATCAAAATTTATAAGACAACGAGCTAATTTACCATAAGTTGTTTATATATTGTGGTTTTAAAAAATACATATTTTAAAAATAACAACGCATTGAACGTTTCGTATTTTAAATTTGTTCTTAATTTTGTTTTTATCATCGCTGCAGTTGAAAACACCCGCTCAGTAGGGGTTGACGTTGGCTTAACTGTTTAAAATATTTTAAATAGTAGGTCTAACTTTTCTGTCCATTTTTTGAAATTGTACAAATATTTAAAATCTTTTTTTAGATTACTTGAACAAACATTTCTAGTTTCTACAAGCGATAAAATTGTGTTTCTTAATTCAGTCTGCAATTCGGAACTCTTGCAACTTTTCGAAAAAGCAACAGGTATCTCTTCCACTTCCGAATCAGAATCCTGAGAATTGTTTAATACTCCATCCTTAGAAATTAGTAGGAATACTATTTGAATAGCTGCACAAATATTCGAGTATTGAATAGTAGAAAAAGGCCGAATATATTCGAACATTCCGGTTGGAATCTCTACTAGAAATATATGCCATTTTTACATAACTTATTAAGCTTATAAATGAGATACTATTATTGAGAAATCTGAGCATCTAGTTTGATACATTATAATTGAATTAGTTGCCTGCTGCCATCAGATACATAAAATTTGTCAAAAAACTCAAATATATTCATGTTTTTTTTAAATCATCTCTAGCCTCACATTTATTCAGATTGAACATAATAGATTACCCAATGTGTGAATGTGGTGCCGAGGGGAAAACCCTTGACCATATATTTTTTGCCTGTCCATTGCGGATCACAGGTTTTTTTTACAGTAATCTTGTCAATGGTAATTTTCAACTCCCGGTTAACTTGTGTCATCTTCTTTCCCTTAACTCGCCACATTTAATCTATATAATAGAAAATTTCTTGAACGACAATGGTATAAACTTGTAATATAATATTCCCTATTCTATAATATTGTTGTACTCCTTTCTATAAAATAATGTTTTTACTTGATTAATGGCACTAATCACTCTTGAAGGGTGGATTGCCTATTTAAAAGTAGAAGAAGAAGAAAAAAAGCTATTCCCTTATTTAATTAACTTTTTTTTAAAAGTTGTAAAAAGTTAATTAAATGTGATGACCTTAAAATACTGAACCTCTGTTGCTTACTTTCTATGAGACTATGTGAGCGGTATAATTCGCTTTCATAACTACTAAAGCCGATGTGCTTATCTGATGGACAATCGCTTTAAAGGAATCATACTCATGTGAGCGCGGAGTCTCTCAAACAATAGAACTTATCGTGGGTAAAAGCACAATGTTCGCGTTCCCAGACAGCTTTTCAGAAATTCACATGTCAACTGAAGACGTTAAAATATCTGAGAAAGCTGTCTTTGCATTACATTATATAATAATATAATAAATCTTACCGCCATATGAATGAGATTTTGTGGGTTTTGAGCTCAAATAGTGTTAGTATAGTAAAATAGTAGAACTATAATGTCATCTATACTGCATTGATTTATTAGTGTAGTGTGAACAATCCCAGTTAAATTGGGAGAAATGTTGGAATAGCTTTAAGTGGAAAGTGCTACATATAATTGATGAACCTATGCGGGATGGGAAAGATTGGTAAATAAGATGTAATGACGAGTTGAATAATATTTTTCAGAATCCCAAACTCTACATTCACATAAAACTTCATCAACTCAGATAGACAAATCTGATGATGAGCAGAGCGAAAAAATATCATTGATGGAATCTCAGGTGGTAGGAGATGAGTGGGAAAACTCCAATTTCGCTGGGAGGATGGCATAAAAAAGAACGCAGTAGAGCTGATACAGATTCCGAACTAAAAGACATTCGCCGAGAACTGGAGCATGTGGAGGCGAAAGATTCAGGAGGCTCAATACCGACTGAAGAGCCGTTGAAGAAGTGTTCGATCTTTATAACTTATTCATGGATCGTCAATCGCCGTGCGCGTGTACGTGAATATGATATACGTAGACCGGTGGTTCTTGTCTATTACTTATCCACTATCCCCCCCATCCTATAACCAGATCACGATATATTCTATGGTGTGTTCTCTATGAAATTTTTGTTGAGTTGAAATTGTGTCTTCGAACTGATAGTAGCGTTTACCGTTTTGGGTACATTGACTGCTGCCAAATTCGTCCTGCCGTGTGGGAACGAATTGTTGATTTGAAGAATTGTCCTGCTGTGTGGGGCTGATATTGTACTGTTTGTGTGTAATCGGTTTAGTGCTGTAAATATTGCTATTGTGCATAGTGATGTGTCCTAGAGTCAGATGATCTGTGGATATAGTGGAAGAAGATCCAGGTACCGAACGGAGCATTTCACAGGTTCACTTCCGAATTCATTCCACCCTTCCTACGTCTCGTATTTCCTCACCGGGACAGTTCAGACAATAAGAAAAAGAATAACCCTCAGATATATATTACAACTATTTTTCTTTTGTTGTATCGATTTCGCCGATACACCGTTTTCCTATCTCTGCAAAGACTGTACGTGCAAACTCTCTGTCGACCCTCGCCCTTACCATTTGTGGGCCGTTGCAAAAAGCTCGCCCTAATATTAAATGCAGCCGCGCCAAATATAGCCTTGCAGGGCTGTCAGCGTGTCCAGTGGACTACTCGGGTTATTTTACGTCGCCACTTGATATGTTTATCAAATTGAATCATGCGATGTCTAGCCTACGAAACCTATACGTAAAGGCAATGATTTGAGAGAAATTCAGTGACATATTTATATATTTTACATTTTTGTGTATTTTTCATGATTTTATCATATTACTTATTTGGAATGAAGTGATTGTTGTAATATCACCGTAATTACTTCAAATAATATGAAAAAATTATCTGTGATTTTTAGTATTTTGAATTTTTTTACGTAACGATATAATAGATTGCAAATATAATGGTAGCATCTTAGCAAATATAGTCGATTTCGCTTAATTAGGATACATCGGGACCAAGACTGTGGCCTAATTAAGAGACTGCCCCAATTAACCAGGGCTAGCGTAAAATTAAACAATTAATATTTTTATTTAAATATTGTTTATGTATTAATAAATTGTTGAAGAAAAATACAAATTAAAATATTAGTCACAAACACAGGTGGATCTTCATCATCATTATAAACTTCTTCATACAATTTTTGATGATTCGATTTAATGACTTCAACAATTGTTTCCTTATAGTCTCCATTTTCACGGTAACACGGTAAATTATTATCTACGAGTATTATCGAAAATTCTTGATAATTAACAGTAGGAACTTCTAACATGTCCTTATTTTTCTTATTGTTCAAAATTTTGTGCATGTCTAATGGTTTAATGTCGCAAACAGCAAAGCAATTTTGTATGGTGTTGGTTTTATTAAGTAGTAAAAATAAATATATGAATTTATTTTATTTTTCATTTTCGTCTTTTTACTTTTCTTCATTATTAAAATTGTAAAGCCAACCCATGGACCCCGTGTGTCTAAAAATTTAAAAATTTGAACGATATAAAGATACAAGAATATAATTTACCCATCTGTTAAATTTTTAAATTACTGTAATAATAATTATTTAAAAATATCTTCAAAAATGTATAGTATTTTAATGGCCACTTAAGTGGCTCGGTGAAACTTTGGACATGAAGTAAATTATATTATGTGTATTAAATAAATAAAACAAATAATGACGTACATATTTGGTATTCGACCACATGTGCCAACAGCGCCATTTAAGGCAGAGAGCTCGACGAGCATGTCACAAAATTCTTCAGCGGGATTTTCTCATAGCTGAACACGGGGGCTTTAAAAAAGATGTGTCTTATACCTACGTTACTTTTTCATATATTTCATATGAAATATAATATGATGTACACAAAATCTATTCTACTAATGATCATTTCATTTGATAGTTTTATTAAATTATATAAAAAAGGAGCTTTTGATTGACAAATGTTAAGAGTCATACGTTTTTTTTCTTTTTAATATCAGCATTACATTTATTTGTCTCAAATATAATAATCATATATATGAAACAATAAATTGTTATTCATTTTTTATTTCCGTTGTTAATATTACATTCAAATGTAATCGG
Organism: Eubasilissa splendida; assembly: GCA_031772225.1. NCBI lineage: Eukaryota > Metazoa > Arthropoda > Insecta > Trichoptera > Phryganeidae > Eubasilissa > Eubasilissa splendida. The sequence continues at coordinate 9,074,835 of CM062846.1, forward strand.
TGAAAAGTAGATATTGTATCGTATATTATATGGACTTTTTTTTAAATGTATGATTTATTTTAAGTAGTAAAATAAAATTGTAGTTAGAATGTTTAAATCATACTTATGCAGAAATATTAACAACGCGGTACAAAATGTGTTTGTATAGTAATAGAAAGAAAAATAACATTAATTCGATATTAAATTTTTGTACATGAGACAACATAGATTACTTCAACAAGAAGAGAAAATGTTTAAAATAAAATGAACTAGCTGCATAATTAATTAACTTACGTAGGCAGAGAGGATACAGCGCCACACTCTTCTGTCCTGATACACAATTTTCGCCTCATCCACATTCATACATCTTCTCATACAAGCTCGACAATTAGTAAGGCTTCTAACAGGACCATCCTCCATTATCTGGTTTACCTGGTTATGTCAAGTCTTCCGCGGACGTCCTCTATTGCTGGTGCCAAGAAAGATATATGACGCAAGTGTTGCGTCATTCTCCCCTCATTCATCCGTTCTGTATGACCAAACCAAAGTGATCCTTTCTTAATCTTACTCACTATACTAACATCTGCTTTACATTCTTTCCTTATTTTTTTATTCTTTACTCTGTCAAAAATGGATCTGCCACATATACGCCTAAGTGATCTCATTTCCACTGCATTCAGTTTATTTTCGTTCCTCTTCTGCCAGCACCAGGCCTCACTTCCATAAATCAGTGTTGGTACCAGGACTCCATTGTGAACCGCTAGTTTTGCCTCAGTTGACATGTTCCATTAATTATTAAGTTAACATTAATACTGCACAAAACTAATATCGTGCAAAAAACATATAACTCACATGATACGAATTATGAAAAATGAAAATATCTTAAAATATAAAGACAGATTTTGATTTCTAAAATAAACCAAACATTGTACTACATACACGAGTAAGTTTTATATATTTTAGAGAGGTGCAGTCCATTTCATCAAAATGTATTAATAACAACTAAGCTCTGTGTATAATACGAAGTTTAGTTTATTTAAATAAAAATGTTACACTGCAAAGTAACTGCTATATCTATGTTAAGTAACTGCCATATCTATGCAAAGTAACTGCTATATCTATGTTAAGTAACTGCCATATCTATGCAAAGTAACTGCCATATCTATGTTAAATAACTGCCATATCTATGCAAAGTAACTGCCATATCTATATTTGAGTTAAATAATAATAATACAACTGCGAAACTCACAATAAACCCTTGAGTGTTGACGAGCATACACGACACTGGCGATAAACAATGCTTTCTGAATTATTTTCCCCGTTTAAATACTTGAATAACGCCATCAGAATAAGTCGATCGGTGTCCATATCAGAAAACAATGTAAAAATATTTTGCATTCTTCTTTATGATGTCCGCGCCTGGACAACTTTGTTAATGGCTTTTTTGCAGTCGACTCGGATTTATGACCCAATTTTCTCCACACTTTTATGGTCGCCTTCTGTATTTATTTATATTTTCTAACCCGATCGGAAATTGCACCGCCACCGCCCCGTGCTGTAATTCGCGAAATATTCGCAACGTCGCGCTCCGAATACCGAATGCGGCCATCCATTATAAAATGACACTAATGACAAATTACTCGCTGGCGGTGTCGAACGCGGAGTGAATCAAAATGTGATGATCTTGTCACATATTTTGATAAATTTTGAATTAATGTAAAAATATTTTTTATCACTACGTTCCCATATTAAAATAATAAAATTACTAATTTAAATGCTTGTTAAAAATAATCGCAAAATACCCAGCGACCGAGTGGTGGTCCGATATTCAATCTTTACCTCGATATCGAAGATAGTTGGGCCTCGATGAAAAATAGAAAAAAGGTATGTAAAACAAAAGGCCCCCCCCTGCGCGTGCATTGTTTAAAAGTTATAAAATAATATTAAGTATACGTTATTTTATATGTGAAATAGTAAAAATAATATTAATATTTTGTCTCATAGAGTATTCACACATTTATGAAAAATAAATAAGTGTGTTTTATGCATTTATAGCACTCGTAACTGAAAAAAAAGACTTCGTTTCACAGTGATTTTTGCTTTATGGTGATAGGTTTCCCGAGGTAACTATCTACAAAACAACCGATCTAACAATATAAGAGACCCCAGTTGCATATGTGCACGAGTATATATAAATTTCCGTATATCATACGGTGGGAAAAATATTCAACTTTTTTTTTTAATTTTTAGGTTAGCTTCAAGGAAAACTTAAAACTGATTTTTAAAGATATATATATATTCATTATAAAATTAAAAGTTATTATTTATTTTACTTTTAAAATTAGCAATATTAACTTTGTGGTTAAAATTCATATTTGTATTTATTATATTTGTTTTATTAACCACTAAATTGAGTTTAAATACATCTATCGGTTTCGAAAAATAACATTTTCTTCTTCAGGATGTCATAACTAACTAAAACATATATTATTGTTTCTTTGCCAGAATCTATTTTTAAAAAATCTATTTAAAAATATATATATGTTTTAGTTAGTTATGACATCTTGAAAAAGAAAATGGTATTTTCGAAACCGGTGGATGTATTTAAACTCAATTTAGTGGTTAATAAAACAAAGATAATAAATAAAAATATTATTTATTTGTTAAATAACATGTAAAGCAGTTCTTACAATGGTAAATTATTCTAGCAATAGTACAAGGTTCAGTAGCGAGCAAAAACTGTTATTCCGTGATTTGTTACCCAACATCTCGAAGATGGTACAGCCGATGATAGACATTGCGGTTGACCACAATGAGGGCTCCCAAGGACTATTGAACGAATAAGGCAAAACCACACTTTACGATGAAATTGCATAAATATCGACTATGTATGTATCTTTATTGTTCCATTAATTTTGTAAAAGGATTCGCGTCTTGTAAATTCCACCTTATGAAATTCTAGAAGAATTGAGATTGTCAGGTTATTTTGTAAATTTAAAAATGCCAACAAACAAACAAACAACAACACAAAAAAAAGATTATTATAAGACAACAGTCCGAAAATAAAATATAATATTAATAGGTATAGATTTTTTTCTTACACCAGGGTTAAAAATCCGTACTAGATGGACGTGAAAGATGTAAATAAGAGATAATTTAAATAATAATGAAATGAAATTCTAACAATGAAAACGGACTTATTTGTTTTCTTTTTGAAAGAACTTCAGAAATAACAGAAGAAGCTTCAGAACATTCTTACATCATCATTAATTCAACCACTCACTAGCAGAAATGCAATCGGCTTTCGCCGATGCGAGCGGGCGGCTATTGTGCCCGCTTCGCTGCCAGTGGTGACCATAGAACCCATATTTCAATGCGGAAATCCCTTATATGGTGTATTGTTAAGGGTTAAATATATACTTTGTCTTTATTTCTAGTAAGAAAAAACAAAATATTTCTAAAACGACACATGCTGTAGTCATTGGTATGTATACTTAGAGTTATCTTAAATTGATATGATTATCGTCAACATTTTATTAAAAGCACAAACTAGGAAACTTAAAGAAATAAAATACGAGTAATGTTGTACAGCGACACCAACCGGATACCTTAATCAGTGATATCTATTGCACGATGCGTAAAGATTTTTTTTTTAATAGAGATGTGTATATGGAATACATGTCACATCAATATTCTTACTATTTTAAAACTAAGCTAAACGGTCTCCTGGAACGGGGCGCGAACTAGATCACTAGGCCAGCGTCTTAACCACTAGACCAATAAGTAATTGCTAATCTCTACTGCCATCTAGAGGATTTACTTACCAAAATTGGCACTGACACTAACAATGGATCCGGTGTACAATGGATGCATACGATAGCGCAATTATAATATAAATCCTAGGAGAGTAGGTGGTCCAAAGTCTCGACGAGGCATTTCCACCTTCCTCTATCTTTCACCGCTGCAGGATTTGCTGATCAATCATATATACATACTGTTTTTGCTGCTATTTATCCTAACTCAGTTCCTTCACTCGTAATTCCTCTGGCATTCACAAAACGTTTTCAAGCCACCGTAATTGAGATCTTTAAATATGTTGATCTTTCTGTATACCACATATTCACCTAATTCGCATATATCAAAACTTAATTGATAAAGGGTGTCCAGCGAAAAAATTTCAAGATTAAATTGTAATTGCTCGTAAACTATCAGGGTGAGGTAAGTGGGAGGTGTATTGTTGGACGCGCGTGATTTGCTGATTTGCCGGTCGCAATGAGTCACTGGTCGAGAGCGCACCGCGCATTTGTGGTTGAGCAATATTTGAAGTCCGGTGATTTATTGGTTCGTGCGTGTCGCGCTTTTTGTATTCACTTTAATATTCGATGAGTAAGTGATGGGCCGAGTACGCAACTTATCTGGTGTTGGGTTGAAATTTCAGACAAGAAGGGATAATGGTTAACCAAACTTCTCCGGGACTATCAACGTCAGCAGTGACGCCAGAACGTATGGCTCTAGTTCGACGTGAAATTATGCGCAATCCGCGTAAATCGATAAGAAAGATTGCAGTCTGTACTGGAATAAAAAAAATCAACAGTGCACGTTATTTGTAAAGAGAAACTATAGTTTTACCCATACGAACTGCAAATCGTGCAGTTTCTCAACGAAAATGACTATTATTTACGTGAAACCTTAGCGAGAACGATGCTGGAACGTTTTGGAACAGCACGAACGCTTGGAAATATATTGTTTACTGACGAAGTACGTATTCATATCGATCGCTATGTTAATAAACAGAACATGAGTTATTGGTGCCCCGACAATTCAAGGGAACGCCATCAAAAACATTTGCATTCTTCAAAAACGACAGTGTGGTGTGCAATTTCTGACCGAGGGATAATTGGCTCTTATTTTTTTAACCAGCGAGAGACAGTCACTGCTGACGTATATTACCGAATGATCAACAAGTTTTTGGTACCGCAACTGCAGCTATTTCTCAGGTTCAATAACAGAATGCAATTTCAGCAAGACGGGGTCACTCTACACTCAGCTTTCAATGGAGAAGCTGAGGGGAATTATTCCCAATAAATTAATCAGCAAGTACGGAGACATATCCTGGGCACCTCGATCACCGAACCTACACTGTGCGACTTTTTTTATGGGGATACCTTTAGTCGAGAGTTTACAGCAACAATTTTTAAACAATTCAGGGCCTGCAAGAAAATATCCGACGTAAAGTTGCTGCCATTGAAGCAACGCTTTGCTCTCGCGTGTTCGAAAATTTAAGAGTCCGATTGCAAGAGTGACTTGAGAAAAATGGACGGCATTTAAAGGATATTGTTTATAAAACGTAAAATCTGCATCGTTAAACTCCATTTTGTATAAATAAAATATGAGAATAATATTGTAGTTTTTTTTAAAATTTTATATTAAACATGAAAATTTTCTGCTGGTCACCTTCACTTTTATCCAATGTAATGAATCGGTTTTCTTTAAAATTTCCATGACATAAAAAGTCATTGGGAAACTATTCGTATAATAGTCGTTTAAAATATTGGGCTGTCAAACTTCTTGTAAAAATCACGGTATTGTTATAATCGTCTACATGTCGCTAGTACAAGCATATTAAATGTATGTTTACCGGAATTTAGTTTGAATTATAATAAGTAAGGGATCTTTGAAGAATAAGGTTCGATTAAGGTTGTATGCTCAAGCAAGGATAGCATCAGAATATCCCGCGGTCACTAACAATACTGAAAGCTTCTATGTTTATCGGATTACTCTAAAGCGAAGCTATTAATTTGTGATCGTTACATCTTTGGGGAGGATCTCATAAATATAAGATAATTATAGAGTTAAATATTTGTTTAAGAAAGTCTGACATCTTAATTATAATAATATGGGCAACTACTTAAATTAACATTAAGTTATTGAAGCTGTATATTCCAAAGCAAGGTTACACAAATGTTACACAAGCGTCATAAATAACATGATGTAAAGGTAGAGATGATTGTAAATTAAATATCTATCTTTTAGAATAGGATTAGAAGAAGAAAATTGTGTGTTTACATATTAATACAGTTATGAAAAGCGATTTAAGAATTTGTAAGAAAATACACTGTAACACAATACGGGCATTAAAATATGTACATACTTTCATCAATAGTAATGTAATCTAATTGGGGTGAATCCTGGAATGCAAAACTACAGATATACATGAGACTGCTTATTTTCACATGATTCGATTTTATTAAATTTCTCTTTTAGAGAATACAATTTCGACACTTTTGTATCGAACTAAGAGTTAGTGTATGTCGGTTCTGACGATAAACTGATATCAAAATCCACCGACGTTAAAATAAATTTAAGTGATTTTTTAAATTATAAAATTTTTTAATTTACTCTTGCGGTTTAATCCAACAAAAGGAATGAATTTAATAACCCACAGGCTTTCACAAGTTGAAATACTTCAACAAGTCAAACAAAACACCATAAAAATGATTCACAACACCGAGAACAAAATTCAATCAGTTAAACCATCAGCATAAGGTAGGCACGTTACTACAAAGATCCCATAAAAGGTCAGCAAATTTCCATTAATAATCCTTTCATCTGTTCCAAGAATATTCCCTTATCCATAATCTTGACTATTATCAGCACAATGTATGATTTTGAAGCTATCTCCTGCAGACTTTCAGATCAAATCGGATTAAGAGTGGATGGATATTAATTTTAGTGATTTTATGAACATTTTCTTTAATACTCTTTTAGTACTAGTTGTGAAAATAAGACGTTTACAATATTTTTTATGTATATCGAAATTTCGAAATTGAAGAAATAGTATACAAGGTGTAACAGACCTAGTCCACAACATTTTATGGGTGGATATGTGTGAAGGAATATGTACAAATTCTGCACTGTTACGGAAAATATTATTGTTTGAAATTTTTACAAAGTCGTGTTAAGCTTGAAGTCAAATGTTCAATTATTAATCTATTCAGTTATTTAACAAAATCTAGTCTAGCCGTTCGAAATTCGATGACCTTTAATATTTGTATTTAATATATAATTCGGAATCAATATAATTATAATATTATTACGATTTTTTTTAAATGCTTCTATCTGGTTGAGATTAGGCACATATCTCTTGAAGATTTTCGACTCGTAATTTAGTCAGGTACCTATAAAGTATTGCGGACTAGGTCCGTTATACCTTGAATAATCATAAGATATATTTTTATTTAAATAACTAAATATGAATAAATAAAGGTAAACACCATAGCTTACAAATTTATACATCTGTCATGTATGACTTAATACAAACAAAAAAAAGTTTTGATACCATGTAAATGATTTTTTCATATATGTAGTTACCGAGTTGACTCTAAGCATAGTAAACATAGTAATTCTGTGATGGATCGAAGCCTGACTCTTGGAAAAATAAACACGATTGCATTTACTCATACACTACGCTAATCAAGTAGTTAGGCTGTTAGTTAAAAATAAGTTTTTTTAAAGAAGAACACATTTTTGTTATGAAATTGCATTTTCAGAACATAACGCTGTGGTATTTTTAATACAAATTAAATGAATCAACTAGTAAGATATACAGGAAAAAATTCATTTATCGAAAAAAAATTACGTTTTCTTCTTTTTCTTCTTCATCTATGATATCTGTCATGATTTATCTGTTATGGGTCCTCGTATAGCTAAGGAGCTTCCAACCGCATATCCTTCCATATGTTGTATAAGTACTTCTACTGAGCAGGGGGATTCTGAGGGACGGGTCTTCCTCTCTTTCCTTTCGCTTTCTTCTTTTATTAAATATTATTTTTTCCATTCGCAATTTCCCTGGCGTAATGTATTGGTTGACGCCATTGTACTCGATCATTGACCACGGCTTCTCAGTATTCAGGGTCTATGCCAATTCATCGTCGTATCATTTGTGTGTATCGCCTTTTATATGATTTGCCAATCTTTGGTCTAACAGTAAAACTCCTGCTTAATTACTATGAGGTAGGTAGGTACATTCACCATAGTATAGAAGACTAATTACTTACGCTTATTGTAGTAGTATTAGTGTAGTAGAAGGTGAATTCAATTGTTTTTTTTTAAATTAAAATGATTATTATTAAAGTGAGAAAATTTGTTAATATCGCAAGCTATATCGTAAGCTCGGTGAAAAGGGTATATCTAAAGTAAGTAGTCTTATGACAGATAAGATGATAAATATACTATAAATCATACGTAATATTAATACGTGTAAATAGTATACATTCTTTTTGTCACATTTGTCTACATATTAAGAGTTGTTTTATAAGTAATTTTTTTTAAAGGTACACACAAAATTAATCAATGTAATAACACATAAAATACACTTAGACGTCGTTCGAAGACACCAAAGATGATGAAAATGACCAAAGTTGTACCTAGATGGTGTACCTTTTTCAGGTCTCACTATTGGAGTAGAATTATTATAAATTATCGTCATCATCATCATCACCAACCTGTCTCTCCGCTGCTGGATATAGGTCTCCCCGAGGATCGCCAATTCTCAAAAACTCTAACGTCATATTATTGTTAAAGATGATAAAGTGCGAAGCTATTTAACTAACTAACTTACCATGGCGCTGTTTCCCCGCTGGTGTAGGCAGAGAAGATAGAGCGAGATACACTCTTTTGTCCTGACACACAGTTCTCGCCTAATCCACATTCATACATTTTATCATACAAGATCGCCGATTACTGAAGCTTCTAACAGGACCATCTTCCAGTATCTGGTTTACCTGGTCGTGCCAAGTCTTCCGCCGACGTCCTCTATTTATGGTGCCATCAACACTTTCGTCATATATCTTATTTTCCATTCTCTCCTCATTCATCCGTTCCATATGACCAAAACTCCTCAGTGATCCTTTCTAAATCTTACTATACTAAGATCAGCTTTACATTCTTTCCTCGTTTCTTCATTCTTAACTCTGTCATAAATTGATCTGTCACACATGCGCCTAAGCGATCTCATTTCCACTGCATTCAGTCTACTTTCGTTCCCCTTTTGCCAGCTCCAGGCTTCACTTCCATACATCAATACACGCGAAGCTATTTCGTGCGAATATATGTAATGTGAATTTCATAGCTCTAATCAGCTGAATTTTTACGAACACTTTAGGTATCTCAGGTTCCATAATTATCCCACAGGCTTCACTTTATGTGGTTGAGCTTTTATGTCATTTATATAGTGCAGATTACCTACATATTATATTCATAACAGTTTCTAAAATGCAAAAATAATACTTAAATAAAAAATATAATGTATATGTAAGGTACATTATGAATTCAATTTAGTTGATATTTTATATATTAAAAAATGCTATGTGCTAGGGTAACCATAACGCGACTATAATTGATATAATTGATATTAAAAAAATGCTATGTGTTAGGGTAACCATAACGTGACTATGGTTACATTGCAATTTATTATGTATAATGCATGAACACACAAAAGTTATCACCTATCAAAAATGAATTATCGAATATAGGTATCTAATAATGAATAGTCTATTTTTGATAACGTGTATGATAACAATACGCTGAATATTGATTGATGCACAGGCGTGTTACAGTATCTGTATTTTATCGTATCGATGAATGTTACTATCATGTGATCGTACCCGAAAGCAGTACTTATATACATAGTATATTATAATATATATGTAAATAATATTTTAAACATATGATTTAAAATCTCATTATTAAAATGTAATTTTATTAAAATTAAGATTTATAATCATTATATTAAACATACGAATACACTTTTTAATTATATCTAGATATAAAGTAAACCTACTGATAGTTCTTGTTTAAATAATAAAATAATAAATATATGAATTGTTCACAGATGAACGAATGGGGCGATTCTCATCCATGTATTGAGTAAATATCTCTAAATACGTGTACCAAAATTTGGATAAAACAATCAATTATTGAATTATATGTAATATATCAGTTTGATAAAAAATGAACAGATTTGGCCCGAACCAATTACATAAATTATGTTATTTTCTGACTCCTTAAAAAATAGTTTGATTGTATTTTGCTACCGTTAAAGAAAAAAACAGTTATTTCATGAAACACCTGTCGCATTTTTTTTTCTCTACTTTGAAATGAATATTTAAATAATATATTACAATAGTTATTCCGTACAGCCATGAATTTCTCATCATCAAGATAATGTAGTCTCTCTACCGCTGGATAGAGACATACCTCAAAGATCACTCATTTTCTCCGACTCTCACCCTTCTCGTCTATTTGTCGCCCGCCATTCTTCTGATGTCGTCGCTCGTTCCTCCGGGTACAGTCAACATTTTTTCTATTAGTGTGGGGTCTTCGTTTGTAATTCTTTCCCCACCAGTCGTAATGAATCCAGTGGCAGTGTCTAACCCAATGCCATTTCGGCAAGCAGATTTTTTATGTCGCATCTGTCACTTTAGTTTTCTGACGAATTTGTACGGTAGATCTCTTAGAGATGTAGGAGGTTTTGGTTATGGTATTTGAAGAGTCGTTTATTGAGTCAGTGCGAGGAGAGGTAGAGCATAGAAAATAGTGAAACGAGAAGTATGATAATCAAGCGGAGTGAGTTGCGATCTCAGTTTCGAGACCCGTCAGGATGTGCGACAAAGTGGAAGAACTATCATAGAGGCGAGCGAGAGTTTATCTCCGCGGAAGCTTGGAGTCTGGATGTAGATGTCGCTCGCGTCGTCGGTCAGCTAGGTCGGTCTCGGTTCCGTAGGTATTTGTAAATTTGACAACAATTTGATTCGAGCGTATAATAATTTGGGGAATTAGCATGATGGTATGTTTAAAAGTAACTAGTATAATTTTGTGTAGATAGGTGCCTACATTTAACTGAAATTCCCAGATGTTATCCTTAGAATATCTAGGTATTCTGTAAAATACCTGAATTAAATACTTTAATGGAAACTGATATGTACATCCGTGGAGTTGGGATCCTCGTTAGGGACTTATTGGAGAGTAACGGTACAGATCATAAGTCTTATACCAATAATTACTCCGATAATCTCGGCCGAACAGGTCCAGGTAGGTACGATGCCCGCGAGGGTGGTCTCCGTACCGATAGTCCCATCCAACGAAAGCTCCTTCATCCAATCTGATAAAGTACCCGGATAAATCTGAGATCTTCGGGGGATAAAGCTAGTTCTCATACTATTGCGGGAGGGGATTCGTTCATGAGAACTTTAATTTTACCAAAAGGTGAAAAATCACGGGAATGGATATACTCGTACATACATGCATACGTAACACCGCTCACAACCAGACTTCGGAAAACATAATCTGTTAATTTATTTTCTATTTTGTTTGATACAGAATCATGGATAATGTACAATAGAATTAATTAATTAAATTTAAATTTTGTTATGTTGCACTTGTTGGTCTAGTAGTTGAGACAGTCGCTAAGTGATCCAGTGGTCGGGAGTTCTAGCCTCATTCCATGAGATCAGCAAAACATTCCTATTTTAGGAGAACACATTCTTATTGTGAAGTTGTAATTATTCAGTCTGTGATATTTTAAATATGAATTAAATATATTAATTAGAAAGGTATACATATAAAATCAATTTTATTGAAAAATAATGTTGTTGCGCCACCGGGATTCGAACCTGGATCTCTTTCCAATTCGGGGAAGGTACATTATCTAACTATGCTACAGCGTAAAAATAAGGTAGATGACTCTTTAAAACAATGGAACAATTCAATGTATTAATATCAAAAAGGTAACATACAGGTTCGAAAATTTGTCGCTAAAAATATCGTTGCTGTAGCATAGTTGGATAATGCACCTTCCCCGGTTTGGAAAGAGATCCAGGTTCGATTCCCGGTGGCGCAACAACAATATTTTTCGATAAAATTGATTTTATATGTATATCTTTCTAATTAATATATTTAACATTCCTATTTTCATGGCATAAGAATTTAGCTTAGTTTAAAAAAAATTGAATATTAATGTGACACTTATACCGTTTACGCATCTCTATTTTATATATATAATGTGACAATAAAATTTGACACGTGAGCACAAACATCATAAAAAATATCTACAATTAAATTACAAAAAATATTTATATATAACAGCGGCTGGGGAGATTAAAATTCACTCAACCGTTGAACGGAACATCAATGGATTGATAATTGACGTTTGACGTACAACACGCGTGAAGTGAGGCGCGAGACAGTGAATCTGGTGGATAATCCCTGACTCAATATTGTCTTAAGTCAAAAATCTCATTCGTAGACACGGGTTATATAACTGGAGAAGCAAGGACGCTCGCGAACTATTGGAATGCGAAAGGTGTGCAGTGGATCGGATTCAGGGGTGGGATGGAGGGGGTTCGGAGGGGCTCACGCGAGCCCCTTGTTAAATTTGATTTATGCTGGCGAGTCCCTTGTCAAATTAATAAAGAAAAAATATTTTTAGATCAGATCAGCACCTATTTGAAATTTTAGTAGATGGTTTAAATGTGTTATGAAACATAAGACTTTGTTGCCTTTTGAAATTTCTCGTAAAATACACTTATTTCGGGTGCATAATAAAATAAACATAGTCGTTTTTTGTGTATAGTATAACAATGCTAAAAAACGCCCATGTTTGATATGTATTGCTTCCAGATGTTCTTAGACGTTCAAAGCGAAATTTTTGTGAACGATGCTTTAAACAATTGTCTTTCATACTTCACACGTGCATATTTTTTTCTCTTTACCGTAATTGAGCACAGTTTTAAGGACGGTTTTTAATATTTATTACTTTGTACCATTATTTACTAAGGAGAACTTCAGTTTCAATCCAGTGTTGTGTTAAAAAAGTGTTCGGAGCGAAAAGAATAATACCTATTTCTACATCAATCTTGGAACTCTTCACTCTTGCAATCTAAGGTAAGTAAGTACATTGTTCAGCTATTGATATTAATTATTTTACGGTATATTGCGTATTATTACATAACAAAAGTATGTTAAGTAACATTCGATTGCTTTAATAATTGTTTAAGAGTGTTAAAACACTCAGCCCCTTCCCCGGAACACCACAATAGCTCTGAGGTTAAGCGTGCCCCTTGTTAACATATTGGCACGAAAGAAGAAGATGAAGGTATATTGATTTAAATTGAACTGGATAAATGGAATGACGACATCGACGAAAAAATTCCTAGGCATCATGGTGTCAGATTAAAATAAAGTAAAAGCGAGAAAAATCTATTTTTTTATAAATCAAATATTTAGCGAACCAGAACCAGATCTGTTGATATCCTGGCGGGTAGGATCAAGCTCGTTAGTGGCCTGGTACGTCACTCGCGCCGTAGTATTTGGGAGTTTCTCCGAGAAGCGGCGGCGGCGGCGGGGACGGGAGGCTGTACCGCTCGCGCTGTCTGTATATGGGGAAGCCAACTGACTGACGACTGGCTCTATAAGGAAAGGTTGACCGACGCAATGCAGTCATGATTTGACCGCGGCTGGCGCAGCGCAGTCGCGATCTTCGGGAATTATATCGTTTTTGTACATTGTGTAGTCAGAAATATTTATGTCTCTTCCAGTGGTGATACAATACCGTTTAAAAATATAATAATATTTTTTAAATATATTGGCAAATAACTTTACATCTGAAATATACATATTATATTTAACACGAATTTACTAGGTTTCAATCAATCAATTAAAATCGTCAATGTAAAAACACTGCCTTTACATATAGATTTGGTTCCAGTATTATATAAATTGACCAGATCGCCTTGAAGACGGGTAGTTGTTGGACAAACGCGGAATGGCCAATAGCTACCCTAAAACCCGCTGGACTAACGAAATCATCAAATTTCACTAAAATACGTGGTAGCAAATACGATACATGGAGAAAAGTCGGAGATACTTGTGAAGGCCTTCATCCAGCAATTAGGGGCGTGCACTCTATATAATCAAATGTAATGTAAATGCGAAATAAATGTAAACTAAATATTTATTTGATATATTATGAAAATCCACGAGAAAATAATTAAGTTCTCATGTTAACGTGTTGACTAAACCGTATAACTAGCGGAAGAATTTAGAATTGACAAATAAAGCTGCGCATGTGTTTTTTCGCAAAATCTGTACTAGACATATGCGAACTAAACACAACTCTCGAACCGCGCGGTATTCTGAATACACGTTTCCGCTCGAGCGGACGTGTTGCAAAACGCCTCAAACGTGCCATTATAGCGGACTTGACTGTATGCATTCCAATTCACTTTAAACGTGGTATTATTTTATATTATAAAATATTTTAGCTTCTTTAGTTAATAATTTGGAAAACTTCCCAAGAATGATGGTAATAATATTAATATTTTTCAAAAGTGAATAAAAATCTTACATACGTATATTTACACGAAAACATGTTCTTATAAAGGTAATGATGAATGCAACCTCTAATGAAAATACCAATCGCTTTTACACTATCGATACTAGCAGAATAACCAAAACCCATGCCTAATGTACGCCGCTGCCAGTGAGTATACGGGTGATGGCGATGATATCATATAATGATCATATATAAATGGCTAAATACAAAATGTGACCTAAAAAGAACTTTGTTGTAAATAAAAAAACATATTTCGATCAAAAAATGTGCAATACGCAAAAATAAAAATGTTATATGTAATAAAATGTAATCGTAGTTACATTGAAAGATGCGTAATATAAAAGGCTAAATATTTTCTAACAGGCAAATTTAAATTATAATAAATAAATAAAATAGTCGTTAAACAAAAAACATTCTAAATTGAATTTATAAAATATTAGCAGAGCAGACAATATCACTCGATAATAAATCTCGTTATCTCCTACCCGAAGAAAAGTTTGATCGAGATCTGATAAGACTATGGAAGTAATCGTGTTCACAAAATCCGTTATATCCCATTATAGATATACTTTTAACGGAGGATGGTTTCGAGATCTCCTGATCATAATCGAAAAAGGGCAATTAAATTTTCCGGAGGTTGTCGTGATACCTTCTGCAATAGGTAGCATTTCCATCGATTTCTACAAAAATATAGGATATTTTAAATGATTAAATACATAAAAATATAAACAATCATCTTTCGTCGTCCGTCTCGAGCACAGTCGCGTGATTATGGACCACTGGACCAGGATAGATATGTTTAATTCATCACGTAGCGCATACCTCGATTTATTTATTTTGTTAAAAAAATATATGTTAATACACAAAATTGTAAATAGATACACATATCCGTATACATCAAGGATCGATTGTGAGATATAGATTATAAGGAGAAATGCAATAACTAAGTTAGAGTCAGTTATGGATAGGCATTAAAAGCTTTAAACAAAGTACCAGACCTCCGAGAGATCGGGAGCACGGGGGTGAGTGCTGGCGATGCCACATACCATGGACCCAGAATTAATGCTTCTATTATAGCAGAATTCAGGATAAATAAATGCTTCTATTATAGCATTTCATTTATAGCAGGTCAAATCCATTTTTCAAATTCATTATTTTTTGTATCTGAAAACCTACATGTGATATTTCCGATCACTTTCACAATGCACTAGGTTAAATCATATGGCGTCTGACTTTGCAATAACCTATATATTTTGCATTGCCAGTGGAAAAAAAATCTAATTTGGAGTTGACCACTTTTAAAAAAATTACATTAAACAGTATTTATTCTGAACTGTACGGCTCCTAAGCTAAAATAAAATCTGGTTATATTGATGTAATTTTCACTTCTGCATTCCACGACGATGCCCAATTCGGAGTTGTTTCTTTATATGTATCTTTGAGCTCTCATAAGTCGTGGCTAAGACGAGGAATGAGCAATGTTGATAAAGTTGTGTTTGCTAACCGACATGGAAATGTTTGCTAATTATAAAAAAAATATGCTTTTTTAATAATTGTACTTACAAAATTACGGTGTGATTAAATTGTACATATATTCTTCTCCTTTGAAGTCATCGACATTAATACTGATGCCTAGACTTAATTGCCCGTCATATGAGAGATTTTTAAAAATAAAAATTTATGCGAATGTGCTTTGAGCTAAGCTCATTATAAATCAAATTAAATGTATGTGTATCTGTTCTCTATACAAACCTACACTCTTTGACCGATCTAAACTTAATTTTGAGTAGTCACTCTTTAGAACCCTGATCGAAAAATACGTACCCTTTCCCCGATATGAATGTATATTGTATTGAATGACATAAGTTTCAAATTTAAGGACACTGATGAAAACATAATTACTTCATCCCACCACCCTGAACGTCATATCCTTCACTGTCTGGTCCCAATTATGCATGTATAGTTACTCTTTGGATCCTACGCATAATAAAGGCATCTCCTCCCGCCACTCTCTAGCTTTTAATTCCTGGACAATCCCGGGGATTCAGTTATAATTTATAAAATATGCTGTGTTCGCATTGATAATTATGTTGGTAGTCTTGTTCACCTTGGGGGGAAAACTAAATACAGTACAGGTGTTGTGTCGTACCTGTCGTACAGTATTTTGGAATTGTAAAGGTATATCTAACGTTGAAGATTTTTTTATTTTTAAAACATTATTAGGCTGTTCCGAAAATAACGGTCAATTTTAATAATATATATTTGAAACGTTCTTTGCAAAGAAATATCAATTTGTTTATTTGTTTTTATTCGATAGTTGAAGACCTGTTATACATATTTATTTATTGAGATAAGCCTTACATTCATATTACTTTAATTATCTAGAAATGCAATTGAAAATACATGCATTCGATGTACTTTTTTCGCACGAATTGAATTATGAATTATAGTCTTAAGCAACACGCAATGTTAAAAAGAATCACTAATAACGAAGAGTGCGGCATTGGTTGGGCATGCATAGGAATGGAGACTTACATCTAGAAGATGAAGAGTGTTGAAGACGTCCTGCTATAGTTGAAGACTTTTTAGCCGAAGAATTGAAAAGTTTAGTGGAAGTAAACACGCGAAAAACCACCAGCACTAATTAACCGAAATGTACCCATCTTGCTTTACAACAATTTTCACTTTTTCAAGCACTTCGATAACTATTTATGGAAAAAAATAATAACCTCTTATTTTGTAGTAAAACAATAAAAGTAATTTATTTAGAATTTGAAGATTAAAATCGGCAATTACTTTTGGAGCATCCTAATATTTTTAATTCGATTAAAGATTCGTTTAAAAAATTCAAAGATTGATGATTACGAAAACATTATTCCTGTAATATTATTACGTTATTTTTAACGTACAAAATAATATATTCTTATACCATTCAAAGAGACGTTGTTATCAAATGTATGAAAACAACAAGAATGGCTACTCCAACAAGAATATTTGAATTTGAAATATCGGCCTATTAATTATCCTGGGAGATGAATCCAATTTCCTCTTATCTTGATGTAATATGAATCATCAAAGGCTCGGATCATTCCATATTTAAATTAATGCCCTTTGAAGCAGTCAATTATAGATGTGATTGGGTATAATCTAGAAGATGACGACTAGCTTATGTGGCTGAGTGGTTAAGTTACCCACCTTTTTTTGGTTAGGCACGAGTTTTTTTTTATTTAACTTGAGAATAGCGATGAATATTAAGTCAAATTACGTAAAAAAATATACTGAGATTCAAACGCGGAACTAACTAAACTGTAGTGACGCTAGCCCCACTTAGCAGGTTCTACTCAAAGGTTTTTGAGTAAAATTGTTATTAAAAAGATGGTCGCTTCCAACGAAATAAAATAGATGTTTAAGTCATAAAAAAAGTAACATATGCAGATGGAATCTGACGACATTCTACATTGTCACTGTAGATAAATTGGTTAAAGCTTTCTACCAATAATATAAAGATCCCAGTTCGAGTCATTGATATATTATTAAAGAAAACACATTCTTATTGTGAAGTTGTAATTATTCAAAACATTGGTCAGTGATATTTTTTTAAATACAAATTAAATGTATTAATTCGAAAGATATACATATAAAATCAATTTTATCGAAAAATATTGTTGTTGCTGCCGGAATTCGAACCTGGATCTCATCCTATCCGGGAAAATTGCATTATCCGATTATATTACGGAAATATTAGGTTTGAATCCCGGTAGCAGCAACAATATTTTTCGATAATATTGATTTTGTATGTACATCTTTCTAATTAAAACATTTAAATTGTATTTTAATTAATAGATTGATTTATTCTGTGATTAATTCATGTTATTTATTTTATTTATCAAGGAAGTATGTTTTGAAATATCAAAACTTCACAAATAAAATGTGATTTAATTGAAACTGATAAAATTAAAGCTACGTGTCTTCATATACAGTTTTTTTTTTAATAGAATTGCGTTCAGTGATTTAAAAATCAGAGGTCTTAGTACCGACTCTTGTGTATGCATTAAGCGCAGAAATGGCAAAATGAAATCAGCCCCGATTATGGCGAGAAAAACAGAGAAAGGAAAGCAATTGACGCCTTCGAAATATAGTGCTCGAGATATGTGCTTCGTATTTTACGGACTGTCAGAAAAACAAATATCTTCAACACTCAAGAGATTAAAATTGAGAATATATCTCCATCCCTGCACGAGGCCTATAGACTTGCTGAGGATAGATCCAGATAGAGGTAGATAATTAAAAGGATCCACGAAAGAGATCACGACCTTTAGCAATGAGAATAATGTAGACAGACAGAGAGGGAGAAAATGTCAGAAGATGTGTATAAAAAGATCTATAAATGTGAAAATATGCCGGAATAGGGATGTGCATAGTTATTTTATCTCCAACCATCCCTATACGTTAAAATACGGAGGGTTGATAAGTATGTATGTAATAGGTACTCTAGCCTAACGAACACGTGCCACGATACTGTATACAGTTACAGTAACACACACTCTTACTATCTTTGTATACTTATACACGAACGGTGCGGGGAATGGTCTGGCAGCGCTGATACTAAAAATGGTTATAAATAATTACTAAACAGTTATCGTTTAGTAATTTTAACGGTTGTTTAATAATGGTTATGTTATTTTAGATGCTTAGTAGGTATACATTATATTTTTCATTCGTTATTCCACACATTCATTCGTATTTTATTATTATTCTTATACATATATATTAATTATATCGATTCAAATGACCAGGCACAGATGTATCCATAGACGAGATGTCTGTCAGAGATTCGACTCAAGTTTATATAATATTCAGTTCAACGTTCGGCATGAAGCAATTTATGAAACGTTACCATATAATATGTATTGCGTGCGGATTGAAATGGCTCATCCAGTACGCACATACCTTTAGCGACTCTCGGAAATCAATGGCCTTAAAAGACATACAGTAAAAAAATGTATTGTTGATGCTTGTAGCGTTAACTTTGCGGTTGGTCATAATTATTATTTTTTATAAACTAACGAACTTTGTATAAGCCACATTGAAATTTAACGTCGACCGGTTTTGATACCATTGTATCTTCGTCAGAACGGGGGTATACTAATCATAGCCCGCCCTGGCGAAGATATCGAAACTGGTCGACGTTAAATTACTCAATATACAAAGTTTGTTAGTTTGTAAAAAATAATTTTAAAATGTGGGTTAAAATTTTTATAAATATTAATACATTGAAAGAGAAAAGAAAATAATGTAATAATATATACAGTCGAACTCGGTTATGACGAGTACGAAGGGAGCAGCTAAATTTGATCATTATAACCGTTACTCGTTATTAAAAAAAATATTTAATATTCAATAAAATTAAAAGTAAGTCAAATACATATAAAAAATCAAAAATCTATAATTTTATGAACCAAAATATTTTAAACTTAATTACTACATTCAATCAGATTATGTATTTCTTAACAAAATTCAAAAAACTGCTCTGTTTTAGTTTAAAACTTACTACTACTTAATACGCACATAAAATAAATATCCATTGTTTTTTATAAGAATTCACAAACCTGAAAGGAATCGTAAACAATAAGAAACCTCGTCGGCAGACGCTGCTTTTGATTTTATGATTTCTCAAGAGTTAGTGTTTTTAAACCGTGTAGTGTATTTTGTTGAAATAAGAAAAAAGTAATAATAATAGTAAGCTTAATATTATAAATAACTTAATCCTCTTTGCAAATAGTCACATTTTAAATATGTTTTTATACTAGTTATCAATTATTCACTGTTTTATAGTTTTGTTTTTATCTATTTGTATATTTTAATTTCAGTGTACATTGTTTCCTGAAGAAGATATCATAGGTATCGAAACATAATAATTAATAAATAGGTATCGTAACATACGAATAATTAATAAATAGTGGTTGAAACAAAGTATTTTATATAATTATTAATATAAAATGAGGCCACAAAGTAATTTTGCAAATATTGATGTAATAAATAATTAGTTGACAGCCCTGTGTGATGATAATGTTTTGCTTACATACAACTAAACAATATCAAATGTTGTATTTAACTAAATAAAATAAAATGGGTGTTAGTAATAATTTTTACACGGAAAGTTAATAATATTCTAACGATGTCTTTTTATCAGCGATTCACCTGATAGCCGACGTTTATCAGTGTTTCGTATCTGCCGTAAACGAATTTCACCATACGTACAGCCTAGTCAAGACACGCGTCAGATCAAAACATGACCTCCTGAGAAGTGTCGTCTTGTGATAAATAGTGCGGGGCGTCTGTGATACGTTATGATTGAATTATTTCAGTGAAATATGTGATTACAACTGAATCTGATTATATTTTTCATGTTTTTGTGGGTTGATTAAAAAATGTCACCATTTAATCTGTTTTTATAAGCAATACAGGAATATGATACTAATGTTGATGAATTGCTAGCAGTTTATTCTAAAAATAAATGGAAAGATATTGCAGAAGTCGTGTGAAACAATAATATTAATTTAATTCGTGTTTAAATTGTATTTGATCTAATCCAAAATGTCTAAAGATTCCATAAACCGCCGTCCCAAATCTGTGATACTGAATGAAATAGAAAATGATTTTGTAGTGGTTCAGAAGAAACGCGAAAGGCTGAGTGTCGTAGAACTAAATCCAAAAGTCGACGGAACCCTCGTGAGAAAGAGTCAATCTTTTGGATCGGAAAAAGTGCACAAAAAGCCATACAATTTTCATAAACCCACAGTGAATGTTATAGAAGAAAATAATGAAATGGTAACCGAGCACAGTGGTCCCATGGGGTCGGGCAGGTTCGAGAGGAACGGAAGCGTGCAGACGATAGGTACATTAAATCCTCGCAGAAAGACGAGTAGAAGCGAAAGATCTGTCTCTGGGTCAGGAATGGTTAACACTGGTTTCGTCGGGAGTTGCCCATCTTCGATTTATGGCGGAAGCGTCAATAGTTTACCGTAAGTACACAGTTTGCAGTTACTGATTAGATAAAACGTATACAATAATGAGTTGACTGCGATAAAAGTAGTACGATGAGCCTTAAATCATGTTTCTAATTTAGCCATTTAGCTAATTTAAAAATATTTATTTTTAGCGATTTACAGAATAATTTATATATAATGTTTAATGGCACAGGTATAAAATGACTTCAATACAATTAAAAAATATATCTACATTATATTTCGATGCTTGTACAATCCATTGTTGATATTATGGCCCGTCATTATTAAAATGATCTTAGAAAATCACAAAGATATATAAAATATTACGATTCTAATGAAAATTTATTTGGGATTGAAGTTCAATAATGAGAATATAAAATTGTACATGTACCTAAATGTTCAAATGTTCACTAAAACGAGTTTTTTATTTTCTACGTGACCTATCTTGCAGTTAAAAGAAGAGAATCAGCAGTATATACAAAACGAAAACAAAAAACGAAATAGAATCAGCAATATGTAAAATATAAAAAAAAACAGTATCAAAACTGTTTTTTTTAAAGTTTTTATATAATTTTATTGAATATATGTCTCGCTTGCATCAACTGATAGTGAATTTGATCCTTTTTAAGACAACAAAGATCGGAGGTTCTACTCCGGTGGCCATCCAAACAGACAATATTTGAATAGTACAAGTGTTAAGCATTGCTGTGTTTTATAATATAAAAAAATATTTAAATGTCATTTATCGTTGAACGGGAAATGAAATGTGTTTGTCGTATAGCGTTATAAGAGTGTCGTAATTATTAGCTCTTTGTGCTCCGTCTCAGGTAAAGTTACGACAGAATAATGTATATTAATGCCAAGGTGATAATAAGATGTTGAGTTAATTACATCCGCCGGGTTTGATTTATCCTTTGTTAGATATAAATTAATAATCTGATAATTAAGTTTTCAAAACAACATCTTTCGGGTTTTTTCCTATCTAATTAAATGATATTACTCAATCTTTAGAATAGACAATAGGTATTTTTTTGTGAATAATAGGTAGGTTATAATTTTCTAATCAAAAAGTAACATTTTTAAATCAAATAATTAATTTCAATTAACATAATGAAATCAACATTTCAAAAAAATTTGATTTTTGACAGAAAGATTTCTCTTACGTACTTTTCGTCAAACATCACCAACAAATAACGATTTTAGTTCATTCAATAATATACACAAATATAATAATCTAACATCACTAATTCCACAGAGTGAATACCTTGTTGATAGCTCCATTAGATATTTAGAGGGTTATTGTAAAACTTATGATATTTTTTTACGGTTATTCAAATTCAAACTATTCATTCAATCAAATAAAATAATTATAGTAATAGTACAATTGTTTTATAGGAGTTAATATTTTCTTACCGCATCCTATTCCACACCCAAACGAAACGACATATTACTACGATAGGTTTAATTTTTATAGTTAATTATTTTCAAACAATCTTTAATTATATTATTGCATGTTTATCATTTACAGTGTGATGAGAGAGCAGTACTGCTCATGCACACGCTGGTCCAAATTGGAGAAGCTGCTCATCATGATCATCGGAGTTCTTGTCCTGATCATCGTCGCTCTGATTATAAGCCTCGGTGTGCTGGCGGATAATGATGACAGAAACAAGCACTGGTGGGCGTATTGAACAATTTGAAATATTTAACTGTGATCTAGTTGTGTGATAATTTCACAAAAACAGAAAATTTCTGTCGTATTTTGAAATTTATATTTGATCAAATTATACCACTTACAAGTATTTATTTTATAGTTTAAATATTATTAATAAGTACATTACATTGGTTGGCAAATAAGTTTACAATGTATAATGGATACATATAAATACAGTTTTTTTTAAATCTAAGAATATACAATTTCATAATATTTTTAAATTCGACAAATTTAGCTACATAATGCTATTATTATATTAAATTTATTTAATAAAATGTTATAAAGTGCAATATACTTCAAAAACAAAATCGTTAGTTATATAAAACGTAGTATACTTTGGGTATTTGAAGTTAAATAAATTGCGCAAAAACCCTAAATTTAGAGACAAATATTTGCTATGCGATAACATTATACGAGTGTTATTATCGAGATAAACAGTACGTACTTGTAAGAATCGGTAGATAACGCAAATGATTTTCACCTATCGAAATATTAGTTTTAAATACTAATTTAATGTATTAATTATAAATATATATATATATAAAATCAATTTTGTCGAAAAATATTGTTTTTGCGCTACCGGGATTCAAACCTGGATCTCTATTTCCAATGTGTTATAACGCCAGTATTTTTCATGAAAAATTTTCGAACCTATATGTTACACTTTTTCAAATGAATACATCTATCGTTTCATTATTTTTGAAAGCCATCTACATTATTTTTACGGAATCACAAATACCTTTTAGTAAACCGACTGCAGACGCCAGAATTATCAATTCATTTTTATTAAATTTTGGACACATTGATACAACTTCTTAGTTCTTCTAGATTTCTGCAGCCTTTTTGATATACCAACTTACAAATTAACGATTAAATAAATAAAATTTATAAAAGTAAATTGTATTCATTTCGAGTATATACATTTCACCCGAATAAAAGTTTTAACTGGATATAATCTTTTCTTAATAATGCTTTACTTTTATTTATTTGAACTCCGTGAGATGCAAATCTATCAATTATTCCTGTAGTTGTATTTCACAATCGATCGAAGACAAATTTTCGAACCTATATGTTACAATTTTCAAATGAAACATCTATCATTCCATTATTATTCGAATCACGGTAGCAACAATAATATTTTTCGGTAAAATTGATTTTATGTGTATATCTTTCTAATTAATACATTTAATTTGTATTAAAAACATCACAGACCTATGTTCTGAATAATTGCAACTTCACAATAAGAATTTATTTAATAAAATTTATGTTCTTGGCCTTCTGATAATTCAGCTCCATCTAAATGCGGTAGCATGGATAATATACGGAGTTTTTAAATTCTTTCACATAACATGCGTGAACTATATTGGCTCCTTTTCCCCGAAAGAGTTCAATTTAAATTGTGCTGGTTATTGTACAAACCATAACATGGGGGCTCTGTACCTTCAAGAGCTTTGTATCGCAGTCAACTTGAATAGTAGACGACAAACTCTCAGGTTAACCCCCACTTTAGTCACATGAAGGGTTGTAGAACCGATCAGCCGTTGATAGAAGTCTAAGAACGGGCATTTGCGGTGGCAAGCCCTAAAGCGTGAAACTCTTTGCCCTCCGTCATAAGAAACAGTGCATCGGAGACTTTATTTAAAAATAATCTAAAAATGCACCTTTTCAAAAATCATTTTCATAAATTCAAATAGCAATTTATAATTTTTAATTCAAAAATTATGCAGGACTTAACAGTTTATGTGTAAAGCACCCATAGGTTATTTTTTTCTTCGAAAATGGCGCTACAAATTATTCAATATAATTATTATTATTACTCATAAATGTGTTTAATTTTAAACCTCCTATCAATGAAAATGAAAATAACATATTTAATAATGGCGGCCATAATGCTAGTATAAAATGATTTTTTTTAAGTACCTACCTACTTGGATGATACTATTATTGCAGACTAGATGACATATTTATCGTTTTAGTTTATTATAAAAAAAATCGCTACTGTTCTTCTCCCCTCAATTTTGGCAATCGTACACACCCGTACTAGAATTCATTTGATTGTATGGTGATAACGGACGGGGATACAGTAGATGGTGGAGGTACTACAGGGAAGCTGCAGCAATGGATTATAGAGGGGAGGGAAGAGGAGTAGTGTGGAGTGTTCGGTGTGCGCCGAATGTCTCTCCGGAAAAAATGAAAATATTAATGTATTCACAATGCATATATTATTTGTTAAAACTGTACTACCGTGTACATTTGTATGACTTATCTAAGACCAATATTTTATTTTGACATCTCGTATCTCATTCTCTTGGCAGTAAAACAAGACCCTGAATTGTTATAAGACTAGCGGTACGTGTCTGGTGTTACCCTGAATTCAGGGAAGGGGTGCCACCATGGCAGACTCTAAAGATTAACAATGTACGCAACGATTTGGTTCAAGCAGGGAGAGTGACTATATTTTTCTCTGAATGCGCCTGAGCCACAGACCACCAAATAAATAGACATGAACTAACGTAAATTCCTTGTACAATTTTTTTTTGGTGCCTCTCACGCAATCAAAGTGCTCCGCGACTTTTCTTAAGAATATGTCAAATTTAAACGCTGACAATATAATATGTATTAATGTAAAAAATACGTATTTTTTACACAAAGATTTAATTTTCAAAGAATAAATACTTTAAATAAATATCAGATATCTCATAGAGACGAATCTATTACAGGGCTTAAGACGTGTATTTGGCTATCTTTAGTGATCACATTATATAAATATAACGTTCACCATTCTCACCCCATCAATCTCCCCGTCTATCAAATTTTTAAAGTTGCATATATGTTAATATGTGGACTCGCTACGAGTACCACTGCACCATCGCCATCTATGGACCAAATTTGATAATTACCCCATATTTCTATATATTTTCCATTAAATATAATAAAAATAGCTTTGTCTCTATGAAATATATGATTTTTATTTAATAACAGTGCCTTTGTAGGTAAAAATCCAGTAATTGTGTGTTCTTGGACATATTCAAATATTGCTAAAATAAATACTTTTACTGTTACATAAATGTGTCAGATTTATGTTTCCAGCAAGAATGTATATAGAATGCCCGTCGTCCCGCAACTTATGTTCCAAACCCCTCTCCTATATGTACACTTTATATCATGTCTATTCATTTACTCGTCTGTGTATAGTACCTACTCTGTTTTAAGCGTGGTATTAAATGAAAAATAAACTATCGATAGTAATAATCATAATATATTTATTTCGAAAGTATACATATACTTCTAATATTTTATTTTTTTATTGGCACGAAAGGAGTTTGCACGATAAGCACCTGTTGAGTTTATCATCGGCTTTACATCTCATATTAGCATGTTTTCTGTTTTCACACCTGCGAAATCGGAAGACATACTCGTAAACCAATAATTGAATTTATATCTAGAGAGATAATATTGTTAATCATTCTTCACGTGTTTTGAAGATCATATTAAGGTATATGTGTATTAGTAAAGAGGTAAATTGTTGCTATTGAATGGTGTGAATGTGATCTGTATTTTGTAATATATTTTTTTAAGGATAACACATTATCAATATTAATTATCAGTTTTTCAGAACATAGTTTTTATTATATTAGTCAAAGCTATATAAGAATTGTCGAAATATAAATTTGGTAGCTTTTTAAAAATTGAATAAGAGATGTATCAATAATATACAAGTTCAAAAATGTGTCGTCAACCTACTTGGTTGATGTGGCGTAACTGGATAACGCATTTCCCTGGATAGGAAAAGGTTCGAATCATGGTAGCAACAAATATATGTTTTCGATGAATAATTTTTTTCTTTATATATCTCTTGTTGATTATTTTAATTTATACTGATGATATTAGTGCTTGAAAACTGTGATTGTGATCAATATCACAATGTAAATTAACCAAAACAGTATTTGTATATCTTTGTATCATTCTTCTAATTATATTAATCATTTTATCAAACCATTCTTCGCGTAAAATTTCCTAGCATTAAAAAGTTAATAAAAAATAAATCTTAATGTAATATACAAAATATAGCAAACCATTGATGAAACAGATATGTATTTTAGGTTACATTAAGCATCACGATTCACGAAACATAATCAATCACGTTACTTTTAGTTGCTTCATCACCGTTAGTGATTGTGACTTACGGATATTAGTGATTGACTCATAGTGATTTTAATCTAACTACTAATATAATCTCTCTCAGTCAAGCATCCTCTAGTGTGCTTCAACAGCGCGCTTCTTAGTACGTAATTCCTTGAGAATAAAGACATTCGTTTGTCTTATACCTATATACACATATATATAATAATACGAGGGCTGTCTGAAAAGTTTCCAACCTAACAAAGAAACCAAATATTTTTTCTTCAAATTTATTTTTCTACATAGTCTCCTTGTAAGTCTATACACTTATCCCAGCAATGCTTCCATCCCTTTAACTTGTTCAAATAGTACTTGGAGTCTTTCTCTGTAAAATAGTTATTTACGAAAGTGATGACCTCCTCATTTGACGAAAATCTCTGTCCTTCTAACCCAACTTTTAGGTTAGGGAACAAAAAAAAGGCGCTTGGGGCTCTAGTGAGTAAAGAGAGTGGTCAAGCAGTTCAAACAGCAATTCGTAGATTTTCGCCTGGGCAACCGCCGAGGTGTGAGACGGCGCATTGTCTCGGTGAAACAATTTTTTTTTTCTTCTGAAAATGTGGCCGTTTTTCCGCAATTTCTGCCTTTAGCCTGTCAAGTGTTGATGCATAGTATGCTCCTGTAATGGTTTTTTCTTTTTTAAGATAATCGATAAAGACAACTCCATGGCTATCCCAGAAAACAGTTGCCATCACTTTTCCAGTCGAAGGAACAGCCTTTGCCTTTTTTGGAGCCAATTCTCCCTTCGCAGTCTACTGTTTTGACTGTATTTTTGTATCAGCGCCAAAAATGATTTATTGCGCCTAAACTGCGCCATAAGAGCATTGAAAATGTTCATTCGAATACGTTTTTGGTCCGAAATGAGCAAACGCGGCACTTAACGTGCGGCCAGCTTTTTCATGCCTAAATCTTGATTCTACATGTGATAAACACGTTCTTCAGACATGTTCATAGCCTCTGCTACCTCTCTAATCATAATATGACGGTCGTCCAGCACCATTTGGTGAACTTGAGCGATGTTATCGTAAGTGATTGCAGTTTTTGGCCGTCCCGAACGTTCATCGTCACCCAAGCTGGTACGGCCACGTTTAAATTCAGCTGCCCAAAATTTCACCATGGTAAATGATAGTGCAGAGTCTCCGTACACAGCGTCCAACTCGTCTTTAATTTGTGTAGGCGTATTACCTTTCAAAAACAAATACTTAATCACAGTTTGATACTCGATTTTTTCCATTTTCACAAAAACGCTTACATCGACTCACTTAAACGATTGTCAAACAACAACTGCGCGTCCAAAATGGCTGAAATTTTGGTGAGTATATGCAAACATGTTTCCCAACTTTTGTTGACGAGTGCTGCCATCTTCATGTTGGGGTTGTAAATTTTTCAGACAGCCCTCGTACATATGATAAATTAGTGATAGAGTATGCCGTGTCCTGTTTCTTGTTTCTGGATGGGATCTCGCTTCCAACGTACCGCTAGAATATCAACGGACATCTTTAGGGACCTTTAATAATTAAAAACCATGAGGTTCCATTCGAGACCAGAAGCTGGACGAATGAAGCATACTCATAATATATTCTTACTATTTTTCACACTAAATTAAGTACCATTTTAGATTCCAATTAACATATATCTTAAATATGAAATAAATATATAAATTAGAAAGATATACATATAAAATCAATTGTATAGAAAAATATTATTATTGCGCCACCAGGATTCCAAACCTGGATCTCTTTCCATCCGGGGAAGGTGCATTATCTAACTATGCTACAGCGACAATATTTTAGTGACGATTTTTCGAACCTATATGTTACTTTTTTTAAATATTAATTCATTTAATCGTTCCATTATTTGAAAGAATCTACAAAATCTTAAATACATTTGAGTCATCTGATAACAGACGCCAGAATTATGAATTCATTTTTAAAAAAAGGTAGATGGCTCTTTCTAATAATGGAACCATTAAATGTATTAATATCAAAAAGGTAAAATATAGGTTCGAAAATTCGTCGCTAAAGATATTGTCGCTGTAGCATAGTTAGATAATGCACCTTCATCTGTTTGAAAAGAGATCCAGGTTTGAATCCCGGTGGCGCAACAACATTATTTTTCGATAAAATTGATTTTCTATGTATATCTTTTTAATTAATATATTTAATTCATATTTAAAATACTACAGACCTATGTTCTGAATAATCACAACATCACAATAAGAATGTGTTCTCTTAATAACAGTGTTAGAATGCAAAATTACCCAAGATAATATTTTGTTCAAGGATACAAAAGCACTTAGTCGAAGTAAGGGACGAAGGCTAATAAAACTAAGTATTGTTAGACGCAGGTGGACCGACACAGCGTGGGCACAGGAATAAGGAAAGCAGCGTACGTGACTAAAGTCACGTCCGAAAAATTCACCATAAGGGATGCATCACCTTAGGCGGGCCAGTCTGGACAGAATCTCGGCCGGGAGAACTCGCTCCACAAAGAGGAGATTTTATTTTCAATTAGAAAATAGAATCAATGTCGTCTCTAAAAGTATTAGGCAAGCGCTTTATAGATTGTAATTCGAGGGAAAATTTAAACTGTGCGCTCCGAGTTTAAGCTTAGACTGTGATGTACTCTGCGATTAATTGTAAATGTGAAAGTATCAAAAAGGGTCTCGCTGGATCTAGAAAATTTTGATCAATATAATTTAGTGTAGCGAGAACAGACTGTCGCTATTACATAAGAACATCGCGTCCAGAGTCCCGGTTTGCCTCAATTATTGGGCATCGTCTGGTGCTCAATCAACTACAAGCCTGAACTCTGTCACCCTACGCTGGCACCACCAGCAGTTGGCCGCATTTCACCTCCAGGATCCAGGACCATCCTAAGAGGTAATCTCTTTAGACAAGCGTCAACATAGACAATTTGGTAAAGAACTCAATGCTGGCATGATGAACACAAATATTTAATGTTAATTTAATTGTAATTATTTTTGAATAGCCTTATCAATAAGTATTAAAGTAAAATGCCCATTTTCCACTTTTAACACATCATAAAATATAGATAATAAATTTTCTTATATAAAAATATTCTTTCATTTCATAACCATTTGACTTTTCAATATTTAAAAAAGAACCAGTTAGGCTAGATGCCTCCCTCCTAACAAAAATTATTAGTATTTATTTGGTTAAATATCTTAGAATTAACGAAAATGACGTCGAAATTAATAATTAAATAAACTAATAAATATTTCAGAACAGATTTTCTTTTTAAATAAAGAACTCGACTACTCTGTTCTGTAATATAATATATTTATGATATGTTAATATATCTGAAAATTTACATGAATAAATATGAACATATATGTATTCTTACCTTAAAAAATAATGATGTGAGGTAATAATAATTATGGAGCGTACTTATAGTTCCACGTATATACAAAATCAATCTAGTAGCATTATTAAATTATACATTAATAATTATTGTTAATCATCTTCATCATATCAGGATCTCAAACAGACCATCTCATAATAGTCATAACTAGTCATAAAGTAATTAAATTCAATTAAAGAAAAACAAACATTTCGACACATGCGTCTTTTCGCTTTTAATCAAGGTCATCCAGGAGCTCAACTGGAAAATTCTACCATATCCACCGAACCTTCACAAAGCGAAAAATTCTAGCTTTAAATTCTTTACCACCCTCCCCAATTAAATTGACCGGGTTGCCGCGATGGTAAGTAAGTAAGGAAGGAAATACGCGCACCATAATTACAATTTTAAATTATAATTTGAGAAATTATGGATTAAATGTAAAGCAAATATGATGTCGAGAACGACTTATGATTGATTAAGATTAAAACTAACAATTTGTTGAACTGAAGTATTGACATTCCTCTTGAATTCATGGCTTGAACGTAGTTAATTGAAGAAAAATAACATTGTATTTGAAGCAAGACTTCAATTGATTAAACGAATGTTTATTGTATTACGTAACCGAAGTCATGTGGAATGTTTGTATAAAGTATATGAAAAAAAATCAACGTTTTATAATACGTTTTTGCAAGCATTATGATAAGTTTTATAAACACATTTAATTGATTGTGTATATAGCACAGAATAGTAAATGAATAGACATGATATGAAGTATATACATGGAAGAGGGGATTGGAATATTATTTGCGTAGCGAAAGGTTGCGGATGTAGGGGCATTCTATGCACATATTATATCCAACGAAACATAAATTCGATAATTATGACACATTTATGCAACAATAAACGTATTTACTTTTCGTAAATTAAATCTGTGTAAACAAGACGTATTTTTTACATTAATGCATATTATATTGTTAACGCTTAAATTTTCTTTCAAATTGAGACATTTTTTTCAAAAAAGTCGCGGAGCTTTTTTATTGCGTGAGTGGCGCCAGTGTGATTACACGGGTGCCACCAAAATGAAAATTTTGAGACAAGGAATTTTCGTTAGTTTATGTCTGTGGTATTTAGGTAATAAATTGTAACATTTTTGAAGCTTTAAATAAATTAAACTAAGAATAAGTAAAAACATGTATACAAATTAGTAAATACAAGTATATATATATATTTCAAAATCATTCAAAAAATACATTGGTTATCTAATTCCAAGCTAACGAAGATTCAAAATAGATTTCATACAGATAATAACTGGAATAATACGTAAGATCGTTTTAGATAACAAAACTAATTGGGTAAAATTAATTGGTCAATTATTTCGATAGTTAGACCAACTGGAAATATTATTCAAAAACAATTATTCTCAATTCGAAAAATATACCAGTCCTTCCAAGTGAATCGATCTGATCGCATAAAATAATAAAATAAAGGATTAGTCACGTGGCCCACGTAAAAGCTTGTGACATTATATCATAAAAAAAATTGAACTAAGAAAACATTACACGCGATAATTGCTATTAAAATATTCTGAAGATTACAACGGGAACAAAGTTATCCAATATGTATTTAAATTAACGAGAAAAATAAAAGTTTATTGTGTTCGGTGCAAAGTGGGTGCGCGCGGTCGTGGGGCTTGTGGGGCGGGAACCACTTTGAAAAACCGGGTAATCTTAAATTGGTATTCCATATTCCAATAATTTATTCATTACTTTAACAGGCTAAATCAGGCACTGAATTGAATTAATGAAAGGTATTTTAGTTTTCGGTAAATTTATGGAAATTTCCTTTAAGACATTTTTTAATACAAGGTACAATAAGTAGTGATGAGAAAAATGCTACTCTTGACTCACAGGTGTGATTGTGATTGCTATTCGATAATATCAGTGATTGAAAACTGTAACTGTGATCACTATTTCATTACTAATGTCCATGCGTCGCACGATATCACAATTCATGAAACAAATAAAGAAACAAAAAAAGACCAAAAGTAGTTAATTTTAAAACTTAATTTGTGTTAAAAACATATTCTAGCATAACTAATAAATACAATTCTAATTTAAATATCATCACGAAGAGAATGGAATCTTTATATAAAAAATAAGTGTATTTTTCGGATCAAGTTCCCAGCAAACATGCGTAAAACTTTTTAACAGAATTTACTAGATGTTGGTGGTTATGATTATAACGTAATTCCTTGATAAATTTTGAGGATTAATTTGTGAAAAAATTGAATATTCACGAATCAAAATAAATTCACGAATCATGATGTTTTCAAATACTCAATCACTGATAGTGAGTGTGACGCAAAGATACCGGTGATTGTCTCACAGTTTGTGACTTTGTGCTCATCACTAACAATAAGTAACGATGATAAGTACACCAACAAAGATTTCCGACGAAATAAGTTTTATAACATCTTTTAACGGATAGTTTTAGAATATTTGGCGTAAAGATGATTGAGATATTAAAGCGTCCTATACACATTTTAATTTACAGAGGTTAACACTAGAGTGGTAGGGAAAGGGGAGGGTATGCGATAATGCTAGAATTGCCGCATTCGTCCTTCAGTGAACAGGATTATGATATTATAATATCGAATATTTTCCGAGACGACCCGCCAACTATTATTGTTGTGATGCGTGAATCGATTGATGAATGTCAGATGGCGGCGCACGCGATCTCCCCTAACTGTTGTTCGACGGAGGTCAGGATGAGCCGTGGGGGGGCAGAGCATCCTGCGGCAAGAGGTTCAATAGATACTGTCGCTGTAGCTGCAACTTTGACATAGAGACACCGCCCTTTGCTGCTGAAGTCAGTCCAGCAGCTTGCGCCATGGCCAGTTGGTTAAGATATAGCAGGGGGGAGAACTACATCAGAGCTATTGGGTTCACCCCGCAGACTGCAGACGCCTGTATGGGGGCGTGGCTGTGGTGGTCCAGCTCGCTCGAGCTGGAAGACTGCTCGCGGGACTTACTGCTGGATCCACTACCGTGACTCCTGGAGTCCTGGGACTTACGATAGTTGCGTTTATTTACAGATTGAATTTACACTGCTTGTTGTATTATAAAAAAGTATAAACGTAGTGCCGAGGTGCGTGCGAGAAGATGTGTCCGAGGAGTTGGCCAGGAGAAGAGTGGTCTGTTCTATGGCTTCTTGGACTGTGGTTCGATCGCGGAGTATTGTTGTCTACAATTGGTCTACGGTTGTTAAGTGATTTCTTTATGCAAATCTGTGAGGCGCGAGCAGGGCCACCACAGTCTTAACATGAACAATGTGTTAGGATTAATGTATTAGCGTACATTGGTGACAAGAATGCTAGGTGGAATGATGGAGTGACTCCATAAAATAATGAAATCATGATTAAACATAACAAAAAATATTATCGACCCTTACGATAAAATGAAAATAAAGTAAGAGTGCGTGTTACAGATGAGAGACGATAGAAATACATATTTTGATGAATAAATAATATAAACGTTATCTTTTGCATATATTTTAATGAATTCACATTTTGGTTGTGAAGTTTAAATTTTAGAACGTAGTTTTAAAATTTCATCTAAAATTCATCTAATTTTAAATGTGGTTGGAATAATAAAATTAGATGAATCATTTCGAAAGATCTGCAGGAAATATTATCTATCGAAAAATATTTAGTTAATTTTAGTTAGAGAATGCGTTGCCATTATATATATACACCATAATTTTTTTTGACTAATTATTTATAATAAATTAACAACTTTTTATTTGCAATAAACCTTAAAAACCTTTGAGTAAACATGCCCGGTGGTAATTAAATATTTTTTCTTTAGATATATATTTTTCTGTATATTATTCTAAGTGGTTCATCTAATTTATTTTTAATTATATATTTCATTGGATATAGAAATTCAACCTACGTGATGTTTACTGTATGCCTCGAGGACACGCACCTTAAGAAGACCGTGTGCTATCTGTCAAGACTAGTCAAAGTATGTATAGATATAAAAGTCACGTTGTACGTAGATTTATCTTCAGGTAACTGAAACATCGTTTATGTGTATTTAATAAGTTTTCAATTAAATTTTTGAGTATTTGAAAAATAATCTGTTTTTTAAATTTTAGTTCAGAGATATGACATACGGAGTCTGAGACTTTAGATTTTTAAGAAGATATATAATATCACAATGCATTCACGTTTTTTTTTTTCATTATTGTAAATTCATTTCATCAGTAAGTAAATAGTAATAACACATTGTACACCCGTTGGCTTTTTGTCAATCCTAAATGGACGCAACAAAGTGTTTGGTTTTAAACGAAATAAAAAATACCTTCCACTTACCGGCGCAGCGGAGACGAACAAAGCTCCGTCGGCCATGAAGGGTACAAAACCAAAGGAAGCATTTAAAAACAAATTGTTGAATGAGCTAGACGCCTAATGGACTAAGCATTACTCGTGAGTAAGATGAAAGGGAATTATGAATTACGAAATATTTTTGATCGTTCTTACACACTCATATTATGAATCAAATGCATATTTAATTTAATATTAAGAAATATGTTTTAATTATTAATAAAAACACATATTTTTGTGAAGTTTCAATTTTAGAAGACACGTGTTTGATAATTTAAAAAAAAAAGATGAATCGCTTAAAGGTACACAGAAAAAATCATTTCCGAAAATATATAGTTACTCGTATCACAATAATTAGAACCCGGGAATACGTATCTCTGGGAGAACCAATTACACCATGCATTAAGGTTAAATTTTGAATTATATAAGTACTTATATTTTATTAAATACAAATTAAATGTATTAATTAGAAAGATATACATATAAAATCAATTTTATCGAAAAATATTGTTGTTGCTACCGAGATTCGAACCTGGATCTCTTCCAATCCGGATTCAGGTTCGAATATTTTCCATTAATTGAATTAATACATTTAATTAGTATTTAAAATATTACAGACCTATGTTCTGAATAATTACAACTTCACAATAAGAATGTATTCTCCTTAATAATATATTTTATTAGCGAGATGTCTATTATTGCCTAATAAAAACTATCATTTCTTTTTATTTGTAATGAATCTCAATAACTTTTTGAGTAATATATGTTAGATTACGCCAGGTCTTTTAAATCATTTTAATTTAATCAAAGAATAAAAATATTTATTTATTGTTATTAAATATTACTCAATATTTATAAAAGTTATAGTTTGAATATCTTTCTATCAACGCGTAAATATATTTATCAATATTTTAATCCTGATCCATACCGATGTATTACAAACCAGATGACGCCAATTAGTTGAGAACGTTTCAAACAAATATTTGCACCTATTTGTTAAATAATAATATTCGGTCATTCTAAACTCAACGATTGTGGACTAGTTTTGGGTTAACAACCCTATTGTATTAACTTTGCGAAACTAGCTATATTCAACATTGGATTTCAGCTAATTTGCGTTGTGTTTCGGAAAGTTGGATAAGATGTGGTTAGACTATTTAGCTACTTTATGTCACTATTTTATTGCAAAATTTGTGCATGTCTAAATGTTAGAACGAAGACCAAAATAAGTCAAGCTCTTCTACCACTCCTCTCCTTTTTGACTATGATGCTTCGAAGATACCGTACCTTTCCAATACTTAACCTATGTATAATATATGCCTATCCTTAATTCCTTTTTTATCTGTACTAAGTCCATATATACCTTTAATATATTAACTTAACAAATTAACTAACTTATACTCCGTTTCGTGGCAGGGCTGGGTAGAGCGGATATAATGCCATAGTTTTCTATCCTGGCGTATTACTCTCGCCTTGTTTATTTCTATATATCTTCTAATGTATGCTTGTCTAATGTTTTCATATA
The DNA here is from genome assembly GCA_031772225.1 of Eubasilissa splendida. Taxonomy (NCBI): domain Eukaryota; kingdom Metazoa; phylum Arthropoda; class Insecta; order Trichoptera; family Phryganeidae; genus Eubasilissa; species Eubasilissa splendida. Next base: position 9,111,387 of record CM062846.1, read on the forward strand.
AATTCTCACTAAAGCAACATATTGTACATAAAATATCAACTCAACTTTATGGTCAGTGCTCCATTCAAATATAATAAATATTAGTGGCGTTAATATTCTATAATGGACGTAATTTAAAACCAATGCTTAAAATATACCTTTTTCATTTCGTAGGGTTTGAACCTGTACCTCCATAGTCGCACCTAAGTGCACAAGATATCATGTTTACGCACAAATTTATTTATATTTAAATCAACTATAATTCGTTTTATTTATTCCATCGTTCTGATAAGTTATCACATATTAAAGCATGTAAAATTAGTAGTTTTAATTCACTTTTGGAGCTTACGAACGTGATAAAAAAATAAACAATTACTAAACTGCAGATATTTCCCAAATAAAACGTGAGGAAAAATTTGAATAAATTTATTTGGCAAACTACAAAATATTAAAACAATCTATAAATTACTTTTACTTAGTTGTAAATAAAATTACGTTTTGTAGCACATAACTTACCTGCAACATTTGATTGAAGATTGATGTGTTGTATTAGCTTATTACTGTACGCAAAGGTTTATAAAAGAACGTCATTGTATTATAATGTTATACTGCTTGGTGCAGTACAATACAGAGATACTTTTAATATCTTTGTATGGGTGAAGTAGCTACTAGACATCGTGCTAGGGGCATCGAAATTCGTCTACAAAGAAACGAAGAATCTAGCAATCAGAATGGTCACGAATAGGCAGTTGCTTTGACACTAATAAGACGTTATTAGGATTCCATGTATGGGTCTGGTGTCTCGTCAGCTGTTCGTCATTGAGTTCATATAAAGGGCAATGAACCGCAAGATTTTTTATAAAAGAGTATTTTTTTATTCTTTATTTAAGATACAATTAGTATAACACAGAACACATTTTTAATAATACAATGCACTTCTTATCTATATAAACATTTATTTCCCATTTTACTACTCTTTTCGTGTTATATTTTTTTCAAACAGATTGACCATCTAGTACCGAGAAGTACCGATATACGGGAGACTCTTACTACTACTTCTATATCTAGAAAGATAGCAATAGAGGTGGCTTAGACACGTTTTGTGATTACCGAGATGAAGCTCACCCCATACTAAATTGGAATAAACAGCAAAAAATATTGTATGAAGACATATTGGGCCTTGACTGGGAAACTAGTACCAAAGTGACACGCCTTGTCGAGTTTAGCCCCCTAGGATTAGGGGTCGAAAGTGATGATAATGATTAAATACAAATAAAATATAAACGAAGAACTAATTTTAACTATTCACATACTTATATTACAGTTTAAATAAGGTACAATAAAAAATACGAAGATAGTACTTAAATGAACCATATCCGAGTAAATCAAACATAAAAGAAAACACTTAGATATCTTACGCTACCGTACCATAGATGGCTCCCGCAATAAAATAAGAAAAAAGATAATTTTTAAGGATAATTCACAATGGATACCACCGCGGAGCACACATTTAATAAAAAAAATATTTCCTCATTTTAATGGCGTATTCATAAAATATTAAGCGTTCAAAGAAATCGTTCGTTCTTTTTTCGTATTAAGTTTTATTAATAAATCTGCAGAATTGTGATTGGCAGTTGAACATAACACGAAGGAGATGTGTATTCTTATGTTAGGGTTTCATCAACTAATAATAATTGTTTTAATTTAAATTCAATACACAAATATACTTTTTTTTTAAATAGTGATTTTTAGGACTGGTTTGATTTAATTTCAATAAGAAATGAAAATTCTTTTAAATTTTGGACACCTTACATGAATTTTAACTGAGACCATTACAACGACATTTCAGTAGAGTTGAGATTTCTCACAATTGTAGCAAAAAATTTTTAGAATTTATTTAGAAAGATTTTAATAATAATTCCTGATAAATGAAAACCAAAATAAATATTTTTTAAGGCTGTGTACATGGATGAATCTTATCCAGAATCTTACATGTCATTCGTTATCTATTGTATTATGTACGTAGAGCAGAATGACTAATTGATGCATACCTACGTTAATCGTCAAATCTCCGAGACGCGAGAACAAAGTATTATCCGTTTACGCTCCATAAGAGATGGCTTCAAAAGACATAGATATAATAGGTACAAGGTAGTCGTCAAAAGTCATCATCTCAGATTAGTGATCACGAAAAGGAAGCAGATAATGATTCAATTCAGTTTATTGCATATATATATATCACAAATATGGTTTTTAAGGTATAAAGATCCACCTCGATTGGGTCTTCCACTGGGCATAACCATTGATAGGTTGATCCTAGTCAGCGGGAGATGAAATAGCCTATGTCGACGTTGCCAAATACAGAGTAAATTTTCTGCATATTGGCTGGATTAACGATTACATTCATAAAATATGCGTGACAAGGTATATTATTCTTCTGTAAAACTAACTAACTAAACTACTATAGCCAGGCACATCCAAGATGTACAGGAAGTAACCACGGATAATAACCATATTCTTTCAAATAGTGTCACCAAAATAATAAGAAGAGACATATCACGCTATGTGTGGGGCCGACTGCAGTTCCGTCAGCCAATAGGAAGCTCGCTGCTCTCTAAATGATCTTTGTCATGGAAATATGGTGAGTTGTCACTTTTTGGGTGGGAACGGATCGAGACTAGCTCTGAGAGGGGTGTGCTGGCCAAAATACGGAGAAGATGGAAAAAATGAAGGTCCTATACCAGATGCTGGGCATCCCTGGCCCAACTTTGGTTGATTTGGCGCCGAAAATTTTCTGGATGGCGGTGTTTTTTCATTATACTACACTTTGATCTTAGCCAACATGCTGAGCGTACATTTTGTTTTGACAGCTGTGCGGTATCGCTCTGTTAGATATGCGGGCCACTAAAAAATGCGAACCAGGCAGCGAAGGAGTAGGACCGAGATAGGTCCACCCTCATCGATCATTGTTATTTCATTGGGAACAATTCTGGTTTGCGGTTCCGAGTTTGGCGAGCTGATCCTCGCTGGCTCCCGTCAGCTCGGATTCCCTATGACACTGGTGTATGTAAGTTGTCAAGATGAATAAGAAATAGTGCCTCGAGAGACAGATGGATACGTGAAACATGGACATGAAAAAATAGAAAAACTGTGCATGTCCAGTGCGACAAATGTGGGTAAAGTTAATTGTAATTATAATTTATATTGTGAACCAAAATTTTTATCATTGTGCATTCACCCTCCCCTGCAGACAAAGATAACTCTCATGGCTTGGAGAAATGGAACCTAAACATATGTAAGTACCCTTTGAAGCTAAACCGGTGACGTGGAGCTCGGGACCTGGCATTCTATCCATGACATGGAAGGATGCCCGGTCAGAAATATCATAAAAATGTATTCTTCTCTTTCCAACGTAAAATAATACGTCGCATCATATGGGGCCTATATTATCGATCTACATATCTTATGCATATATTTATCTGTCTCTCAGTCAATGTTCTTATTACTGAGCATTGTGGTTCTGCTTCAACAGCATGAGCTCCGGTCATGTCTCAGATATATCTGTTTTTTACTGTTTATCTTGTTGGAAATCAACCTTGGATATTCTCAGTGATCATAAATTTATTCAGACTATCTCCGTATCTTCTAGCAATATGCTCGAAGTACGAAATATTTATTTATATTATTGATAGAATTGGCGTTAACTTTGTAGAGTTTCAATTCAGTCATATTCAGTCATAAAAAAATATCCATACATTTTTTATAATGATTTTTATGTGAGTAAGAAGGTATTATTTAATTAAAAAACACTATGAACAGAACTCAAAAATTACAAATAAATAAATGGTAGGGTCGTATAAACGACATTTTTCATTTTGCCTAAAGACGTTAGTTAAACGTAAGTTCATAATCCAATGCACAACATATATTGTAGTACATATATTATATATGATTGTATAATATCATTGATAACAGCATAACCAAAGTCTATGCCTAATGCACGCTACTGAATATGGTGATTTCTTTACAATATCATCTAGAAATGCTTAATCATCCAAAATACAATATATAATATAATTTTTAGGAGAACACATTCTTATTGTGAAGTTGTAATTATTCAGAACATAGGTTTGTGATATTTTAAATATGAATTAAATATATTAATTAGAAAGATATACATATAAAATAAATTTTATCGAAAAATATTGTTATTGCGCCACCGGGATTCGAACCTGGATCTCTTCCAATCCGGATCCAGGTTATATTAATTAATATAGTATAGTAATTAATATATTTAATTCATATTTAAAATATAATTTTTGATTAATAATTTCGTTGGCAATATAATATCGGCGTCGATATTAATTTATAAAATTAAATTCTAAGAGATTGGCGAAAAACATTTTTAGGTGTCAACCCTGTATCGTTGCGAATGGTTCGCCGGTCCTTATTAATAAAACAGTGCTTCATCTTAGCGAATGAGATGGCAGGTTTGAACAGGGTTATCGATTTAATGCAGGCGATTTAATGCCCCCTCGATGAAACTGAAATTCAGAATAAAGTCAGTCTCTATCTTCTTAACCATTTAATGTCGCTGTAATGTGACACTCGATTGGTACATTGGCTAATAAATACAATGGAAAAAATTATGATGAATATATTAATAATATTACATATAAATATCAATATTTTTTTAATTGAGAACGCTGAGAGATGCAAAATATATATGTTGTTAATGTATTTTTATATTATATTAGTCATAAAATAAAGATTTTAAATAAAGCTATAAATATCATATTTATTTGAAAGACATTTCTGCGGAGTTTTTTAATAATTCAAAGAATGCTAACTTTTTATATATAATAGTCGTAAATATATCAAAATATTAAAAAATTGTTAATATGATACGGATACATTACTACAGGTAGTCAGATGTCTATATTTACGGATCTGCCCGTTTAATCGAGCACTATACAGCCATACGACTCCAATAGATCCAAGACGTCAAGAAAATCTCAGAAATAGATGGGAAAATGCAATATATAATAAGGATAGTACATATTCACTATAAATTAATATAATCAACTGTCCTTTATGATAATATCTTCCCGAAAAAAAACACCTATTAAATACAATATTTAATGACGTGATCGTTTTCAAAATTTACTATATTTACGGGAATTATAAGAAATACTAATTAGTAAAAAAACATACTTTTATGTTAGAATATCTAAATATTTATTTTAAAACCCTTGTAGCCTGTGGTTCTCGAACATTTGTAAAGTTAACGTTAAAAATTCTCACACCAGCCCCCCTTATTGTCACTTAGATATTTAACTTATTTTAAGATAAGCGCCCTCTTAAAAGAAAAGAGAAATAAAACAACGCGCCATGTAGTTGGCAACGCTGCTGTAATGTTGTCTTCTCATCTGACCGTTAGCTCTGACAGTTGTGAGATTTTAGCCCATAAAACGTTCGTTGGCGTCGGCTTTTTAAAGGTTTTACGATACAAATTAAGTTGTCAGTAAAGGCGTAAGATTGCCCTTTTATTGCGTCTGTATTGTATTCAGTTATTGTGGGCTTAAGAGGACAATAGGCATTGTATGCTACTTACTCGTAAGTGATGACAGAAACGTATGGCAGCGGTGTGCGAATTAATGTGAACACAAAAATAATACAATAAATTGAATTGGCGTCATCTTAAAGTTGAATCTTGAAATTTTTTGAAAATTTTTTAGTAATCGTGTCAGAAAATTATACATTTTGGAAAGCTGCCTAAACGCATATAACGAAAGCAGATCATTGTGGTAAAAAACACGATTCAAAGTTCACTCATTCGATACCTAAAACTTAAAAATAATTATGTTTATGTCAGACTTCGTATACGCGCGTAATAGTGCAATTCTTAAATATAATTAAATGGTAAAATTAACGTATAATATATACCGATATTATTCTTACAGACATTAATGTAATTTTTTCTATTAAAAGAAAAAAATACATTTACAACTTTCACTGTGTATTTTTTTGCCATATTTAAAAATATAGCATAAAATACAATTGATGATGATAAATAATGTACTTAAATGATAATATTTTTACATGATATATTGTATTATAACAACAACGATCCTTTTATAGATACAGTAGAATCTTAATTATCCAAACGCCGATTATCCGAGTCTCCGTATTATCCGAATGTATTTTTCAAATTGAGACGAGAAGAAGCTATGAAACAAAAAATATTAAGGACTGTTTTAAGAAATAAAATATTATTGTTTTTTATTAGTATAAATTGGCGTACTATTTCAAATTAAATCGCATTAAAATAACTAGTATATAACAGCAGCGGCCGTTCATATTATCCGAGTTTTAGATAGTCCAAGATAAGTTCGATTCACATTACCTAGGAAAATCGGCTTTGAACTTTAATTTAAAAAATCGTAATATGATCAATGTTTTATAACATAATGTCAAATTAGAATCGACATTCCTATCTGAACTTTCGTACGATACAAAGTTACGAATGTATAATATAATATATAATATATTCCCGATATGTTATATGAAGATTTTATGATTTATACATGTTTTTTAGATGGATAAGGATTTACAGCCATCGATATTACGACAAACGGTAAACCTAATAAACTTGGAGGATGCAGTCGGCACTATCAATTCATGGCTGGATGAAGAATAAGAATATGATATTAGCTCGATCGATTCCAACAGTGACGGACCGAGTGAGCATTCAAAGAAAAAGGCTAAACCAGAAACCAAAGGGGCCGTTGATGTAGTTGATGAGATGAAAGGTTCATATTCAACTACCAGGAAGAGTAACAGATGATCTCTTACCGTATTCTAATCCCTTTTGAGTATCGCTGGTATCAATGGACACATAATATTCGCAAGCAATACTGGAATTAGTCAATCGCGTCTATTTGTTTAAAGGAGCTGGGTATGCAATTGGTAAAACCACACATCCATTGGCAAATGATCATTCCTAATTTACCGACAGATCTTCGCCAGAGAATGGAGGCAATTGTTGGCATCAGTCGGTTCCTAGATAATCAACACAGTCTTCATGGAATATGTTTGTTCTGCCCGCGAAAAAAAATCAGATATACCAAAAAAGGGTGTAATTTGTGAAAAAAACCAGTATGCATCGAACATGTCAAGTATTTGTGCACATGTTTCGAAAGTCACACTCTTGAAGAATTCAACGAATAGTAGAACAATATTATTTTTTTGTAATTTGCATTACTAATTATTTTTTATATAAAAAACCTTTTTTTTAAATTTAATTTTTGTATAATTTTCTTTCATGTTTGGTAATAAATGTTAGGATTTGTGACGAAGGAGTGTTTTATTTACCACACGTAAAAAATAAATTGTACAAAAAGCAATTGTAACAAAATGATGTCCAATAAAATAAGCATGAGAGAAACACTGTACGTGCCACTGCGGGTGTTGGTCGTGTGGATGTCACTTTTCCCGGGTTAAGCTTATATTATTAAGAGTAATAAAAAAATGAACTTGTATTACTTTAACACTTTACAAATCGACCACTTAGAATAACAAGGTTACAAGTAACATTTTGGGCTAATTTGAGTTATTGCGTGAAAAGGGTTCCAAATGCATTATTCTTTATTTCTTCCATATACGCCAACTCTATTTAACGGATATTAAAAGAAATAGCAAGAGCTAAAAGTTTCAACTGCATCAGTTATTTATTTCAATTTATGGATCATTATTGTTAATATACAATGTTTTTTTTTATTTCTCATTTCTTTCATCTCACAGTGGTCTTTGATAATACTGAAAATAAGTTACGATCTGAAAATTTATCATATTTACATACATAACAAAATATACATGAATATATGTTGAAATTCTATCAACACTTTTGAGCACATTATCTCAAAACAGTGTCATTGTCAGTTGGAACCTTGTTATTCTGAGGGATCGAAATGTCAATACCGATTTAATACCAATCTTAAATTTAAAAGTACATACGTATATGAACAAAATTCATGTACATATATAGTTTTCAAATTCAAACATAGAATCATTTACATCCGCCTTTCTTTTAATTATTTACAATTTTTATTTCTCTCTTTTTTCTTTTTATTATATGTATTTATATTTACTGATTATTAACAGACTTCTTATATAAAATGTATAATGTATAAATAATATAGGTGATGTGCTGATACGAACAATTTATTTATTTATTATTTTTCTGAGAGGAGTGAACTGTGAAAGTATATTACAATATTGTTCTCATACCTACCACGTTGTTTATCATATTACGAAGGGCTTAATGGATTCTACTAAAGAATTCCCACGGCCTGACTGACATCAAGGGCTCGATATTTTAAGATACAATCATATACCTAGTAAGCTCAACAATTTTATTACGAGTTATTACCAGTTAAAAACAGACATACAGCGACGGGACGGCTGGTAAAGTGGTAAATATCGAAACATGTGTAGGGCTGAAGGGATTTGATGGTCGCCGAGGGAATTCTTCTTGTGGTTTCATTCTAATCAACGATAATAAAATATTTATCAGTTACAAGCAGTATTCACAGAAAAGGATTCTGATGTTTTTAAAGGACTTTGTTAAGAGAGACGAATTATAAAGAGCCTGAATATATCTCTTGATATTATCATATTTATTCTTAAAAAAATCTAGGTAAATTTAACAAGAATTTTTGAACGAATTGCACATTAAAATTTTAGATGGAACAGTATATTTAATATCTTAATAATATAATAATATGTATACCGAAATAAAAAACATATATATAGTATACTGGATATTTACATGTAGCTTTTGGAAGAACAAAAGTTTTGATAACGATAAAACATGACATATTAACCCTGGATTGCTCCTTGGGGGTATATAGTACCCCACTACTTCTATTTTTGATAATTTAGGTATTAAATGGGCAAGATTGTGTATTTTAGTGAAATATGCGTGAAAGTAACATTTTTGATACACCATAGTCGTGTGGGGTTCTATATTACCCCAATCTGTAGCATACAATTAATATAAACATATTTTATAGTGTTTTAATTTTATTTACTCGTTAATTATAAAATGTGCTTTTTATTAATTATTCAGTTACTTAATTTGTAAAAATAAAAATTAAGTTTTCTGAATAGTTGTACTACTATTTAATGGTGGGTTTTTTTTGGTGCATATTCCTTTCGGTGGGGTTATACAGGTTGAATATTATGTACCAGGCCGATGTTGTTTTTGAATAATTAGGAAATTAAACACATTTTGCTGTTTTAAAATTATGTGTGGAATATGACATTGTCGGCCAAGTAATCGCCTCTGGCAGCGGCACAAAATGCGTGCTCTTTTAACCATATTTTTCATAAGTTTTTCGCACACTTCGCGTGTTATTTCAGCATTTTCATTTCGAATATTGTCCTGTGGTATCGGAATTGTTGTTGGCTTATTGGCGTAGATCTTTCCTTTCAAGTCTCTCACAAAAAATAGTCGTGAGCCCTCAAATAAGGTGACTGAAGAGGCCATTCGATATCACCACTTTTTAACATTATGCGGCCGCAAAAAATTTCTAGCAAAAATTTAAGCGTAGCTCGGGCTGTGTGTGAGGTAGCACCGTCCTGCTGAAACCACATATGTTGCAGGCTGAATCGACCCAATTCGGTTACCGAGAAGTTTTCCAACATGTGACGTTAGCGATCACAATTAATGCTTACAGCATTGCCATTATTATTTTGATAAAATGTTTTAATGACTTCAACACGTTGTTGAGGCGTTAGATCCTCTATAATAAATAGTAATCAACTACTTTATACTACTACCAAACGTGACCTAACTGACAAATGTTTACGAAATCTAAATGTCAGCCAAACAAAATAGTTCTGAAACATAATATTCACCCTATATATCGCCGCAGGGAACAATAATGATAATTCATATTGAGATAGCAATGCAGGTTTAAAATGAAGTATTTTATTAGTCAATTGATATAAAATACCTAGGCATGATCTAGACACACGCTAATCGTCCATTAAAAGAACATCATTTCGCCATGTCTATATTACACATGTACTATACACGCAAACAAACTCGCCCGCCACACAGCCACACGTACGTTTTTCCACTAAGTCAGTAAATAAATTTTATAAAATGAATATAAAATGTAAAACCAGCCATACACACAACGATATACCTGACAGGTATGCCTGTTCGGGTTGCCCTTTCAGGTCGCGTGTATGTAACAAAACTGGCTGGTATCCCTACTTGTGCAGGTGACCTGACAATAATTGAAAATTCATATTGTATTTCTATAGGTAAGTGCTAACTTTAGGCAAATTGTGTCTGTGTTATTCCAGGGCGTTTACCGCGAAGGGAAAGGTTGCGTTGAGTAGTTCAAATGGCAGGTCTCGCAAGTGCAGCGTAATTATGGAAGATTTTATTGAATTGTATAAATCTGAGCCATCCATTCTTAAATAACTACACTAATCTTGAGGCTCTACATTTAATTCCTTTATCAAATTGGCTTCCTTTTAACAACCATTTTTTATACCACTTTTGTCGCGGTTTTCTTTCTTTCTTATAATGACGAGAAGACCTACTAGTACTACCGCATCGTAGTTGTGCTTTACCAATGCCACGGTTGACTGAGAGATTGTCACAGGTTGGCCACTACGTGTTTTGCCAATGTTTGACTTTGATTTTGATATATTGCCTTGCGGACTTGTTAAAAAAATGGTGGTGTACATTATTATTAGTTTGATTTTACTGCAAATATGGCAAGGGCTGTATTTAAGCTCTAAAAGAGAGAAATAAGATTTTGGGACGTTTTATTTATGAGGGGATGGTTATATCATAATTTGATAGGACATTTATCATGGGGTTTTTAGTTTGAAAACGCTCGGAGAGGTGTTTGATGAATTCCTTTACGGGGGAAATACCCATATCGTGGTGGAGTTGTGTGATCCTAGTCCATTTAGGTGCACCCAGCGCTAGTCGGATGACCTTGTTTTGGAAGATCATAGCCAAAGTTAAGCTTTGGTATACTTGCCATGTTTATCTGAACAGGTATACCGTTGCGTGTATGGCCGACTTAAGTATAAACTAGAATTTTCATCTGCTCTCAAAGGGTTTAAGCAGTGTATAATCATTTAGATTATTATATACATCTGAACAATTCACAGTGTTGAGAATAAAAACGGAAAAGGGTTCAAATTAATCCCGCATCGGGGGACAGATGACAGAACTGGTAAAACAGGATGAACACGCGCGAGTTGTAGTCTGTTTACCGTAATGTGCATGTGCAAGGTATTTCTGTGTTCTGCACATGTTTTATACTTTATAGTACAGCAGAAAATGAATAAAACAAGAAATATTTAAAATAAATGGTATTAAAACTGAAAAAACGCAAATATTTAATATTATATTTCTGAGTTTATGTTAATTTGTTTCAAATATATAAAAACACAAGTGCACATTTTTTTTTCTTCTTTTGCATAGGCAATCCACCATTTAAGAGTAATTTGTGTTATGAATCAAGTTAAAACATTGTTTTGTAGGTAATGAACGTTAGGAACAAGTAGATGAATTCGTGTATTTGGGAAGAATGTTCAATAGAAACGGAAAGTCAGAGAAAGATATCGAATGGATGGTGACTGCAGGGAATAAAATTAACGGCGCATCGAATGGAATTATAGCTAATGAGAACTTGTCAATTGAGGCAAGATTGGCGGTTCACAATGGAGTTTTGGTACCGACATTGATGTATGGAGGTGAGTTTATTTATTTTGACTTTATTGACATACATATTTTTGTTGTAACAGAGGTGAATATATTATAATATAAAATGATAAACATAAGATATAATTATATTGCAATTAAATACTCGTAGTTTATTGTGTGGGATGGAGTAGACTCTCAAATACCTTTATGATAGCAGATGCCAGAATTATCAATAAAGAAAAAATAAGGTAGATGGCTCTTTCAAATAATGGAACGATTAAATGTATTAATATAAAAAAAAGGTTACATGTAGGTTCGAAAATTTGTCGCTAAAAATATTGTCGCTGTGGCATAGTTGGATAATGTACCTTCCCCGGTTAGGAAAGAGATCCAGGTTTTAACAACAATATTTTTCGATAAAATTGATTTTTTATGTTTATCTTTATAATTAATTAATTTAATTCATATTTAGAATATAAAATATACTAAAAACAAAGCATTCAATCGTTAAATCACAAACCAATCATAGTTACAATTGAAGACAAATCACAATCACAATTTGTTGTATCACTACTGTGTAATGCTCTTTCGGGAATTAGGTTATCTGAAATATTCATGTGTGCAGGCACTCGATTATCTTTCTATAGCCCCTATCACATCTACCCACATAACCCAAGTCCTAGAAGTAAGTACTATGGACCTCACTCTAATCTCCGACGGATCTCTTACACAGATAATTAACAATTTATACAACAAAATAAATGCAACAACAATGTTCTGTCACAAGAACACTAATGTTAATGAATCTAATATTATTATAATAGCACAACCAATTAGAATGTTATACGTTTTTTTACGTATATCTAAGTGTGCGTGTGTGTATGTATATATCTGTAGTTCAAACAATCTGGTAGCGGTCTTAATTGCTTTTTAAAAGCTTCCGTCAACTGAACTGCCCTTTTTGGGAATTCATTTGTTCCCGGAGAGATCCCAGGCCTATCAACACGGAAGCCATTCTGTAATGACGTTAATGATGAAATACGGAACGATTTGGATCGGTGCACCCTCAGGGTCGAATTTCAAGAAGTTTCTGACGCTCGTTTCGAATCTTTAACTGAAATCTGCTTGCTATCGTAGTACAAGTATAAAATGGATATGAAATAATATACATATAAGTTATTAATAAATATATGCTGATCTAATAGCCAATTTTTTTTTATAATGTTATTTTCCAAGGTAAAACATTCATTCTTCTTCTAGTGCATGTTGGCGATTATTATTTTATTTGTGACCGCAGGTCATAGACGGACTGTGGACTTTTCTAAAATATTTCCTTAAATACTTCAGCCAGGATGTTCTATGTCTTCTAGAGCCTCTTCTGCTAACAATTTTGACGGGGATGAAGAAATGTAGTAGTTTTAAGGATTTATTTTTTCTTCCGCATCAACATCTCAAATACTTAATAATCAACACATTGTCGTTAGTGATCCTATCAATCCAGTTTATTTTTAGTAGTCATTTATATATGAACATTTCAAATTCTTCGCTTTGGCAAATGTGTCAGCGAATCTCCGCGATTCCATTTTATGTAAGTATCATTCACGTTCGTAATACAAGGAATAACATTTTTTGTTTTAAGACTACATAGTATATAGTAATAGTATATTACTTACTAAATATTATCCATTCGTGCCAGGAATGAAAGAAATAAATTGTTCTGCATACAATCCTCGAATCGGAATTGCATTCAATCGGAGGAAGATTGCTGAAGTAGACTCATGATTACACTGTCAGAAAATAAGATAAAGACTTAGATTGCGAGGCTGTGCGAAGAGGGACCGCTACAGTGAATCAAAGTTATAGTAGCGCAGGATACAGGGAAATGGTTTGTATATATCATCACATTCAAAACTAGCTTAATCCATCCTGATATTGGATTGTGTGAACTAAACCATGAATTGTAAAGAGAAAACAAATTCGAAAAATATAACTGATTAATATCTTTAATAATTATTTAATTTAATTTGTTATTTGATTTTATATAACACACAAAACCTAGTCAAAACCAAAAAGTTGAGTCAGTAGGATAATAGTTGTGCCAGAGGTACCGGAAGTGTTTGTTGAAATTCTGTCAATTTAATCTATAAAATTCACACGGTTAGATGAAATACGGCCTTTTTTGTATAATTACATATTCATAAAATAAATGTAATACTTCAATTACAATGTCAAGGCCGAACTCGGACTAAATGAGACACCAATCTATGCAACAACAATTTTGGTTCCGGCTTCATTGGTGTCTTTTATGGAGAATGTAAATCAGAGAGACGTAAACATAATTAATTTAGGGCGAAAATTTAAATATCTTTTTAGAGCAAAATATTAAGCAGACGTCTCGGTACATGAACTCATCCAGCAGGTTCTCGTAACTCCGGCCCTAAGTCATCCGTGGAGGTCTTCAAAGTTGAGAGCTGGAACACACCCACAGCGACATTTCATGGCCATGTAAGGAGTTACGCTTGATGAGTTTTGTCTTGAAAGAACGCTCGTCCTAAATACAATTTTAATCACAATTATGGTTATTGAAGGCCTGTCAAAAATTATCGGCAGTATAAATCAAGTTAAATATAGTGTGTCAGAATCATGGATATAAAACAATTGTATTTGACCAAATTATGAAAAGAAAGCTACCGCACGTATATATTTTACTTCAGTACATATTTTAAAATATACCAAATCGTTATTATAAGGAACCGTAAAGGCAACAGGCAGGCCACTTATAGCTCTCAAGTTTCTCACGAAAGAGATGCGGCCCAAAATATTGACTAAAAATAAATTTTATTCTTTTCAAGTAGAATTTTCAAATTGTAGTCTTAAATAAATTTATCGATTCTTGTCTTTATAGTCACTTTCGCCTTAACTACGATAAATAGTATATAATACATAGGAGAATCAACGCAGGCGCGGGTACACAAAATATATTTCAATGTTTAAAAAGATGTCGCATGGGAGATGGGGAAATGAAAAAAAAAAAAAAAAATTGTTTTAAATATATTAATTAGAAAGATATATATATATAAAATAAATTTCATTGAAAAATATTGTTGTTGCGCCACCGGAATTTTAACCTAGATCTCTTTCCAAACCTATGTTCTTCACAATAACTTCACAATAAGAATGTGTTCTAAAAATAATTAGTTAACTAGACAATAAACAACACACTAACATTATATTTAAACATCTTCTAAATCAACTTTCTACTCTTATATATACTCACACTCACATGCTCTCATACATATTTTTCGTTACTAATTTTCTTCAATATAAATGAAAGATGGAATCCATCTTTTGAAATCAAATGCTTCAATGAGCAAGCTCATGCAACCTTTAATCGCACGAAAATATGGTCTGTAGTTATGATTCCAATCTTAGATTACGAATGTGAATTCTATGTATTCTCGATATTATTTTATGGAATGGAAGCGTTGACACTTGCCGAAGAAATAATAAGGCGACTTGAAGCATCCGAGATGTGCATCTACAGAAGAATGCTCAAAATGAGCTGGGTAGATAGAGTTACGAATAAAAATGTTATGTTTAGATAAATAAATTAATATAACTATCTAAAACAATAAAACTTCAATATCTCGGACATGTAATGAGACTTCCATAGAAGGATGAGATCTTGCACCTCATAATGCAGGGAAAGGCTGCTGGAAGTCGTTACATCCAGGCCTGAGTAGGTCGGAGTTCTTTAGAGAACTAAGACCCACTTCTACCATATCATCTCTTGCATCAGTGAACAGAACACAGCATTGGAGATTATGCTCCAGTGTCTGCCTCATACGGCTGAAAGTACACCACGGGTCAAGGGCAATTTCTTGAAGCAAGAACTTGCTCTGAAACTACCCATGACCCGAGACCATCTGCACCGCGAAATGGTCCAACGCCGGAGGACCCCCCCGGTCTCTCTCTAACGGCAAGAAAGGGGAAAATAGAATGAGTCCATCTCTCAAAAGTGCCTCATTCCATCTTTCATTCGGAACTCAGTTCTCTTACACGCGTGCATAAAACTCTGTATTTGGCATCCGAGGTATGTACTAAGTGACACTCCACCCAACTCTGCCTCAACGAGCGGCGGGCGCTCGCCTCCAGGATAAGCAGGTCAGCTGGGAGCACCCCCGCCAATACTAGTAAGGCCACAATAGACACTATCCGATACGCTCCTGTCAGCGCCAGAAGAGGCACTTTCTGCTCCTGTTAAGAGCAGAAGCAACAACCGTATTATATACCGCTGGGGACCGGATGCCCCGTTCTAGCGAAAATAAGAAATCTGCTGCTCATTTAGAGATGACCTTGACATGGGCCAAAAAGGAACCCGATATATACATAATCAAACAACATCATGAATACCTAAGACAATGGTTTTGCTATTCTTACTGTAAAGCTTTCCCGGATCGCAGAGAATAAAGTGATGATAGCGAACATGATAGAATGAACGGATAGGACATGAGAAGAATATATTTTTTTCGTAATATCGTCTATTTTACCAGAACTTTTTACCTTCAGTAACGTCAACAAAAACAATATAAAATGAAAGAGAGAAAATGCTCTATGGTTTTGGTCTTATTATTTGTAGGCCTAAGCGCTACGTAAAATATCACAAATATGATGGTATGTTAGCGCGCTCCAAGTCGACTGATTTCTGTCCGCTGCTGTAAGAATGCGATGAAGTTCAGGGTTTGAGTCCGTATTCCATTAGCGGTTCCATTATTCAGGAAGTTTGACAACCGGTGTCGCAAAATGGCGCCGATACCCGATGACAAATCTGGTGACACACGCGGCTGGTGATATAGAAGAACCTGCAAGTGATGGAACTGGCTGGGGATGAATTTTTTCACGTCTATTTTAACTGACAGTAATTTAAGTCAACCTTATTTTACCATCATGCCTATTCTCAAATATCGCCCACCGTTAGTGGTATCTTTACAATCGTATTTTGGTATTTATTTTATAGTTTTATATTTCGATAAAAAAAACTAGTTATCACGGCGACTGTGTATTTTATTCAACATCGATAAAGGTAAAATTTGCGTATTGATACTTTTTAGAAACTCACCTGTTTAAAAAGCGACACGACAGGGG
This sequence comes from Eubasilissa splendida, assembly GCA_031772225.1. Classification (NCBI taxonomy): domain Eukaryota; kingdom Metazoa; phylum Arthropoda; class Insecta; order Trichoptera; family Phryganeidae; genus Eubasilissa; species Eubasilissa splendida. Next base: position 9,128,251 of record CM062846.1, read on the forward strand.
AGGAGGGCGCGAGATAAAATATTTTCAAAAATATCTGGTACATATAGTTTAAAGCTTGATAAATCGCCAGTATGTCAAAACGTCGATGAGTTTGAAGTTTATGGACACTGAATGAAATATGTAGTCACCATGATAAAGGACAAATTTATTTGGTAACTTTTTCGTCATATATTTTTCTGAGATACTTTTTTAGAGTTTTTCCCAACATAAATAATTTCCCGTCTTTTGACGAATAGCAAAATTGGTAACAACGAATCATTATTATTAAACAAATAATAGATATATCATAGATACGAAGTTATTTTTTATTATATTTAAGGGAAAAATATGTAAGTATGGGTAATTACAGGGATTATGACCTGTCTTTGGTTGGCTTAAGTGATCACTTTGTACAAACATAACGTTCACCATTTTCACCTATTAATCAATCTCCATATCTATTAAATTTTAGGAAGTTGTATATATCTTAATATGTAGAAATACTTCCAGTACCACTATACTTTCGCCATCTAATTGTGTATTCTTGGACATATTTAAATATTGTAATCATTATTATGTTTCACAAATATAAAATTTAAAAAATATTTGTTAAATTTTTATTACTATTTATAAAATCATTAAAATACAGAAGGTCCATTTCCATCACTGGAGACAGATTGTTGTAATTTAAAAGTTGACTTCATTGATCACGTTTGACAGCCCCTCATTACCGCCACGGTCTCTACAGAGTCCTGAAAGATATAGATTATGCGTCACAGTGTGGAATTTGTTTACCCTTTAGTAAACGGAACACGTCCATAAATACAGAAAAACTTAAAGAAGGTTTCTGAAAACTTCAAACTCCACGTGTCGTCGCTCCGTGTAATCAGTCACTTCTACACGATATTATCCAGAAGACTCAAAATAGAGCAGAATATCCACATCCACCTGAGTTAAGTATTAATATTATATAATACGAAGGGCATTCTATACACATTATTTGTGGGAACATAAATTTTATATTGTGTAAACAAGACATATTATATTTTTAGCGTTTAAATTTTCGTTCCGATCAATAATAATAATAATAATAATGGATAATTTGTATAGCGCCATTTTCGTAAAAACTTTCACCTCAAGGGCGCTTTACACATAATATGTTTTTTAAAATTAAAAAATCGTTATTTTCACTTATGGAAATGATTTTTTGAAAAAGTGCGTTTTTAGTTTCTTCTTAAATAAAGTCTCTGATGCACTGTTTCTAATAACGGAGGGCAAAGAGTTCCACGCTTTTGGGCCTGCCACTGTGAATGCCCGTTCACTAAATTTAGACTTCTGGCAACGGCTGATCGGTTCTACAACCCTTCCTGCAGCTGAAGTAGAGGCTGACCTGAGAGTTTGACGTCTACCATTCAAATTGTCTGGGATACAAAGTTCTTGAAGATATAGAGGCGCCATGTTGTGTGTCGCCTTGTACATCAACCAGCACAATTTAAATTCAACTCTTTCAGGGAATCGGAGCCAATGTAGCTGATGTAAAAGGGATGTTATATGAGAGAATTTGGAAACTCCATATATTATCCGTGCAGCCGCATTTAGAATAGATTGTAATTTATCCACCTGAAACATTGGTAGGCCAGCATAGATTCTGTTACAATAGTCCACACGTGACACCACAAATGCATTTATAAGTAGACGGGCTGCCTCAAGAGGAAGATGTCTCCGAATACTTTTAATCTGTCTCAGTTGATAAAAGCATGCACTGACAGTTTTACTGATTTGTGTATTCATTGAAAGATCTGAATCAATGTGCACGCCCAACAACTTAACTGCAGATTTAGCATTCGTAGACATTGATTCTTGTATTAAGTATTTATTTAAGTAATATATTTAAAAAAAAATGCGGAGCTATTTAATTGCGTAAGATGAATATGTTGAAACAAGGAGTTTGCATTAGTTAATATATTTGGTGTCTATATATTTGGTAGTCTGTGGTTGATAGCTACTTTAACACAGATGAAAGTATAACAAAGTAGTCAGGACAAGGCTGAATTATACCTACTGTATCGTATACTAAATATATATTCTAATAATTATGTTATTAGATAATATTATTGTTTTTTAGTTCAAATTTTCAATAAAATTTTATAATATGTATATGCGAAAATCTATCACGTGCTTGTGTTACATTTACCGTTAAATTTGTTATCACTAATAATGTTAGATGTCACATGTAAAATCGTAGAATAAAGAACTTTAATTTTATACAACTTTTATTCTCAATTTATAGATTATGTTTTTAATATCTTAACCATAAAAAAGTGTAATTTGTAACTTTGATCAAAGTGGTTCATACAAAGATCAGAAATAAAAATATGATTATTCACATTTGGTCATTAAACATAACACCTACCTAAAACCCAGGACAAATATTTAGTTAATTAATAAATGATTTTGACAGCACGAATTTATCATTTCTATAAATTTAAACATATAAATTGTTATTATTATCTACGTAATTAACAACTTAAAATGATAACATACGCTAATATTAGCATCAAATAATTATAAATCAGTAGTTTCCATGTTATTTATTGGACTGTTTTAGATAAGGAAGATTTGTGGCCGCATATTCTAACGGAACGGGTATTCATGTCGTTACACCTACAAAAATTAATTTATATTTGGACGGTATTTATCTATATGTATATATGTGAGGTCCAGAATCAAAATGTCCACTTTAAACAAACCATTGTTCTACAACTGTCACTTTTGGAATCATATTTAAAATGACTAGTGACCGCAGGTCGCATGACCAAATACTGTCGTCTTATTGGCAGAAAAAATATTTGTCTGGATTTGAATAAATTATCTATTATACATGTCTGCGATTGAAGGAAAAAGCCAATTTTAAATGCGTTTTTATATGAAATTCGGTGATATTTATCTAATTTCGATAGGTTAGTCTTGTAGACATTCATTTACTTTATATTTGTACATAACTAATACAAAAACCATAAAAATTGGACATGTCTGATTTCGATCATATATGATATAAGATTAAAAATTTTGTGCGTTGCCTGAAGTCTCCAAAATTGGTAACAATAATTCATATTAAGAAAAACACATTTTTGTTGGGAAGTTGCATTTTCAGAACAAAGTTCTGTCGTAGATATTTAATACAAATTAGATAATTAACTATTTTTTCGATACATAGATTTTTTTTTGTAAATCTTTCTAGTTGATTAATTTAATTTGTAAAAATAAATATGTTTATTTTATTTATACTCACTATACGTTTTAAAATATTTTTTACATTTAAAAAATCTAAATATAGAAATGCGTACAAGATATACAAAGCTTGTGCTGAAAAAGGATAATTAAATTAATTTTTTTTTTTTTTTTTAGGAGAACACATTCTTATTGTGAAGTTGTAATTATTCAGAACTATGTTCTGAATAATTACAACTTCACAATAAGAATGTGTTCTCCTAAAAATAATAAAGTTGTATCAATGTGTCCAAAATTTAATAAAAATGAATTAATAACTCTAGCGTCTATTATCAGATTCACTCAAAGGTATTTGAGATTCTGTAAAAATAAGGTAGATGGCTCTGTCAAATGATGGAACGATTAAATGTATTGATATCAAAAAGGTAACATATAAGGTCGAAAAATTGTCGATAAAAATAGTGCCGCTGTAGCTTAGTTGGATAAAGCACCTCCCCCGGTTAGGGAAGAGATCCAGGTTCGAATCCCGGTAGCGCAACAACAATGTTTTTATTTTTCGATAATATTGATTTTGTATGTATATCTTTATAATTAATACATTTAATTCATATTTAAATTAAATTAATTCAGTTAATATATTTATTAGTTTTTATCTGAAGACTTCCTTTGGCCAAATCGAATTGATATTTTTAAGCTGCTTAGATCCTGAATATTAAAATAATTTTACAATTATACATTTTCTATTACATATTTTGGCATACTATTTGATATATAATATAATGGACGTCTATGGGGTTGTGGTGTCAACATTAATATATAAATGAATGTTCTTAGGGTTTCACGGCCATTCAGAATTTTCAGTTAAGTTTTCTGTACCGTGTATATCTGACTTTACTGTCGACGTTTCGGATCCCATTGCAGGATCCATCATCAGGGCTGATTGAAAAAATGAAACTTGCAATTGGAAAAAAATGGGAAATGTAGACTGAATGTAGTGAAAATGCGGTCACTTAGATGTACGTGTACGTCTATGTACGAGCAGTAATGAATATACTCATTAGAAGTAAAGGTGGGTTTGAATATAAGCCGATAGAATTAAGAAAACATTGCCGAGATGGTTTGGTCTTAAGGATGCGAAATATATGAGCGAAAAGGTGATGGTTAAGAAAATATACGAGGCGAGTGCTAAAGACAGCAAGAATACAGGGTATCCACGAAAGACCTGGCGTGATCAGATAAACCAAATGTTTGAGAATGATCCTGGTAAAATCTTCAATAACCGAATAGTGTACATGATAAGATATGTAAAAGTAGACGAGTGGTTTACTCGACAGAAGAGCGTGGCGTTCTATCCTCTCTGCGTATCTCTACGAAGAAATTGCGTGATGGTAAGTATTATCAAAATAAGTACAGATCAAACTCCACTATAAAAAATACCGAAATAACGAAATTTTTAAAATATTTAATTATTTTTGCAGTTCCGAACGAAATTTGTGTATTTCTCTTATATTCAATATAACGAAGTATTTTTTACGATACCGTTAATTTCGTTATAACGAGATTTGTCCTGTATACATACTTTCAAATTCTCAGGGATCGATAAACATGCCACCGTTCCAGCGTGCGACTTCAAGGTGCGGGCAAAAACAACATCCTCCCGACAGGATCTCGTGATCTCATCTGAAGCCTATCGGATTGTTTGAAATTCGTCTGCCGCCTAGTCTGGCTTGCTATTAATGAAGTGATGATGTGTTTGGTGGACCAGCAATGCTGCGAAGGACCGGGGGTGAGGAGGAGGGTGGCCCAGACGCCGTGACTTTTCCTGCTAAAAATAAACTCAAAGTACACGCTGAGATGCTCCGGCTCTGAAGAATTAGTAAATCATTTTCGTGTCTGTCGAAATTTGCTTATTATAAAAAGGTATCGTTATGAATTCAGATTTAAAAAACACACAGAAATCACAGCACGCTACTGATATTCGGAAATAAAAATAAGATTAAGATTAAATTCAAATATCGATGGTTCACAAAATTAGCGTTGTTTTCAGAGAGTTCCTCTAGGATTATTTTATTTTTCCTGAAGCCTATTTCAGGAAATATAAAATAGAAAAAATTACATTTATATTTGCGCAATGCTATATTATAAAAATAGGACAGAGACATGCATCATACATCGCTCTTAAACTGTATAACCAACTGCCAATATCAATTAAATTAGCAGCAAATATAGTTGATCACAAAAAAGAAGTTATAAAATTTTATTTATTATTTATTATTAGTAACTATATAATTCTATGTACAAATCAGTTTGGACTGTGCCCGTCTCACTAGAGAAATTCTGTGTCGAGACAAGCATGTCTTAAAGGTCTTCAAAATTATTAAACTATATATCTGATATCTTTCCCTAGTTCAAATCTGATCAATATCCTTACATTTCTATATTGTATTATTATAGATGTATGTATATTTTTTTTATTTGTTGTAAAAAAATTCTTAGATCTGGTTTATATTGATCTTGTATTATATAAATGTTGAAAGCCACCCAAATAATTCAAGAACTTGCATAACTCTACTATTGTTTTTTTTTATTATCGAATATATAAATAAACTCTAAACATATACAATATTTATAATTTTCTCATAGTTTAAATAAATATATACATATATTGTGATTTCAATATATATAATAATCTTTACCGACTCTATGTGTAAGTACTGAACTATGTAAACATCGACATGTAAACAAAAATGAAATAATTTATCCACCTTCCTATTTGTTTGTTCTCAGTTTGAAAACATTCCAAATTTCAAACGTCAAGCTGAATAGTTATAAATAATTATTTTAGATTTTTTTTAAATAAAATTTTAAAAGTTACAATATTTACGAATTTTGAATGACATGATAGTAAATTAATTTATTTTTATTTTATATCATTTTTAATTTATGAAAACACTCGATAATACTTTATTTTTTAGTATTTTAAAAATGTTTATTTTCACTTCATTTTTAAAAATTAACCTTGTAATGACGGTGAAGATGGTTTAATAAAATAATACGTGTAACACTTTTTCCTCCACCTAACTTAATTACGCCAAAAGAAGCCTTATAAACAATGTTCCTATTAATTTTGAATCACGGTATACGCATAAAAAACCCTTTGTGCAATTATAAGGACAAATGCTATTATTCGTGCGCCGAGGAAGATAATAAGAAAAATATTACAATGCCAGTATAAGGCACGTAGGGCCAGGCTTGACCACAATACTAATGAAGATATATTAAGACGTATACATAATTGTAACTGATTAATGTTTGGAACAAGTTGATGAGTTTGTATATTTGGAAAGTATGTTTGATAAAAACTGAAAAGCTGAGAAAGTTATCGGAAGGAGGGTGACTGCAGGGAATAAAGTGAACGATGCTTTAAATGGAATTATATCTAACGGTAACTTGTCAACCGAAGCAAGACTAGCGGTACACAATGGAGTCCTGTTACCGACTGAATGCAGTGGAAATAAGATCACTTAGTCGTATATGTGGCAAATCTATTTAATACAGTGTAAAGAATGAAGAAATAAGAAAATAATGTAATGCTGTACTCAGTATAGTGAGTAAGATTAAGAAATGATTATTAAGGTGGTTTAGTCATATGGAACGGATGAATGAGGAGAGAATGGTAAAACATATATATGACGCAACTGTTGATGGCACCAGAAGTAGAGTATGTCCGCGAAAAACTTGGCACGACCAGGTAAATCAGATACTGGGGGATGGTCCTGTTAGAAGCCTCAATAATTGGCAGCTTGTATGAGAAGATGTACGAATGTGAATGAAGCGATAATTGTGTGTCAGGACAGAAGAGTGTGGCGCTCTATCCTCTTTGCTTAACCCCGGCGTCATGGTAAGTTAGTTAATCAGATAACTAATACAAACTATCAAGGAGTGCTGTATACTCCAGTAGCATTCTTCATAGTAAAAAATATTATATTTTATAACTCAATATGCAGGGGAAGATAGATGGCAACAGAGGCGCAGGAGAAAGACATTATCATAGCTCTGAAACTTTAGAAAGTGGTTCAACGTTAAAAATGTTGGTGATTTTATACAGTATAAATCATAGGTCGCCAAACTTCGATAGAAAGTGATACATGAAATAAAAGTCTTGTTAAAAGTTACGTGCGCGATATATCCAGATAATATCCGTCCCGTGTGGCTGGACAAGACGAAATTAAGCATACAAAAAGATATCAAATATCTTGGCCATATCTTCAATGAAGATGGGCAAGACGATGATGACATAGAACGACAGGGGAGACAGCTAAGCGTTATTGCGAATATGCTGTCACGGCGTTTCTACCGATGCAGTAAGGAGGTGAAGAGCATCCTTTTTAAGTCATTCTCCATCACCATATAAACCTGCGAGCTCTGGTCTAAATACAAGCAGGTGACGTTTAAAATACGAACAACTCGTACATAATACTGTTTGGGTTGGCACATTATTGTGGCGCATTCGTTCAGCTTCTGAGACATTGAGTTGCGTGCGTAAAGCTGCGGCTGGAGCTCAGCACCAACTCTTTAGTGCAAGCGGTGCTCCCATGGAAGGCTGGCAGAATGGCGTCGACTGCAGAGTAGCTATTTATATAATAATACCCGTGACTGAAGTTTATTATTTATGTTTGGTTTAACGTATGTGTGAATTTCTTCATCTTTTTATAATATAAATATTATTTTGTTATTTGACATTATTATTAGTATTATATTTTTCTGTGTGTGTTATGATGCCAAATCATATAGACACGCATGCACATCCACACACACTAGAGTGAATATTGCTCATAGATCATATTAAAATACATATATTGAAACCTCGAAGGTTAAAATATTTAAATAATTTTGTACGACTCTTTTTATGGACACCCCTTTTTATAAGCAGACTATTAAAACTCTCCTGAACTTTACAGTATCAAGTCGTGAGTAACGAGTCTTCGAGTAACTAGAATATACTATTACACCGTTATAAGTCTGTTTTTCTTAAAATTCAAATGGAGACGAATAATTTCCGCCGTGGAACACTGAAGCAGATCTTTTATTGACAAATAATAAAATACTTGGCATACAATTTACCCACAGTCTGGTCTTCCAGTTTCCTTTGATGCCACAGATGTAAATATTTATAGTGAGAATTAAATGCATCCAACGTATTTTTTACAAACTTGAATAAACATTGCGTTTTTGAGAAAAAATGTATATTTAAATCACTCTTGGTGACGGCATCGTTTATTAATTAGCATTCAAAATAAGTAGATTTATTAAAGAATAGTTATTTAAAATAATAAATTACTGTCTCAAGATGTTGCCTTCAAAACTAACTAGTTTAAAGGTCTAAGAAGGATAATGATCATTAAGGTCCATATCCACGGAAGGAAATATGATGAGAGAATTTTAATAATAACAATTAAACTTTGTACCACACATGCGTTGGGTTATTGTCACTACTACTTTCGAGATGTGCTGTTCCTCTCATCATCGAGTGATTACTAAACTAAATACAGTATTGTAGTCTATTCTGGCAATGGGGCGGAGATTGAGAAGAGGGGGTAGGTTTCGATCGTTAAAGGGAATATGAACAGTAAAGGCGAAGTGTTAGGGAATGTTATGTTTTTAATTAGTGTTTTCTGTGAATTTAAATTCTTTTGTATTTCAACGGTTTCTAAATTGTTACTTTTTAATCCTTGTCTATGACTATCGAAAGAGTGATTTGTTTAAATTTTGTGGGTAAAAATTCCGAGAAGTTGTTATTTTGTAGGCAGCGATGGTGTTTCTTTATTCTCTTATTTTAGATTTTTTGCGGTTTTATTTCATATATTCCGCTTTTTTCTAATATATTAATTTTTGTTTTTGAATTGAGTAGAATTTAGCTGATGTGGTTAAAAATGTTGTTAACGATGTTGCCGATGTTGTTAAAATAATCATATTACACCACAGAGTAGCTGCCATGTCAATTAATGATTAGAGAATTTTAGAGATTTAGTTGAGATACAGCTCGACGCCACGCCATCTACACGTGTTGAAATTTTGATCTGGAGATAACCAAACCAGTGTAAACGACGTTCGATCTGATAGCAAATTTTGACATGTACATACAAACGTCACCTAAAAATACCATAGATCCGTACAATTATCTATTTTGACAAGTTGGTATAAGTAATTAAATATTAACATTAATACAATGCGTTAAATTACAAACATTTATTCAGTTTTAACTGGTGTTGGGGAGATTTAAACTCACTCCACTGGCTAACGACAAGGACATTTGACGTTTGAAGTACGTAATGATCATGAAAAAAGGCGCATCTCTAAGACATGACTTGCACACAGGGACTACAAAAGCTGAGAGTTGTTTCTAGAGAATCTCATGGGAAAAATCGTACATCAAAGATTGAAGTTGAAAATCTCTTAAAAATTTCAATCGCAGATACGGGCCAATAGATTTGTTTATCACAGTAAAGCGAATGACGTGTATAATACATGTAAATGTGAGATACTCATGATACTTGTACACGGCATGAAATTTTTCTCTCGAGACTGTCTTCTATGAGAGTCTCGAGTCTCAGAGATTCAAGCTCCTCCACTTGCCGGCAAGATGGGGTTTGATATATATTATGTCTCGCACCTCACTTTATGATTGTTGCACATTAAACGTCAGTCCGTTGACGTTTCGTTGGTCCAATAGATGAATATAAATCCATCATGCAGCAGATAAGCATAAACATTAATTTATGTAAAATAAAATTAGAAAAATGTTCGTATTATAATGCCTTCTGTTTGTCTAGATTTTTCAGATATGCGTATATGAACTTGCTATTTGCCTGGTCCTACAAAACTCAAGAGGCGATCGTGAAATTTATCTGAAGATTAAATTTCAACACGCAATTACATACGGTACTGTGTTCCCAAATAAATCTATGAAACTTATATCATCTTATCTCATTCCGTACATGTAATTATATGCTAACTTTTATGGAAAAATGGTGCGATGTGATAGATTCGATCATCTATTATTTATTTTATTTGATTATTCATGTTATTTGAAATCAAATGAATGAAATAATTAAAACTCTTATTATATAAAAATATGAATTAAATACATTAATTATAAAGATATATACATAAAATCAATTTTATCGAAAAATATTGTTGTTGCGCCAACGGGATTTGAACCTGGATCTCTTTCCAAACCAACTATGCTACAGCGACGATATTTTTAGCGACAAATTTTCGAACTTATATGTTACCTTTTTAATATTAATACATTTAATTGTTCCATTATTTGAAAGAGCCATCTACCTTATTTTTACGTAATCTCAAATACCTTTGAGTAATCTGATAGCAGACGCCAGAATTATCAATTCACTTTCATTCAATTTTGGACACATTGATACAATTTTATTATTAGGAGAACACATTCTTTTTCTGAAGTTGTAATTATTCATTACATAGGTCTGTGATATTTAAAATATTAATTAAATATATTAATTTTATAATTAATATATATTTATAGATATACATATAAAATCAATTTTATCGAAAAATATTGTTAAATAATGGAACGATTTAATGTATTAATATCAAAAAGGTAACGTATAGGTTCAAACATTTGTCGCTAAAAATATCGTCGCTGTAGCAAAGTTGAATAATGTACCTTCCCCGATTTGTAAAGAAATCCAGGTTCGAATCCCGGTGGCGCAACAACAACATTATATGTATATATTTCTAATTAATATATTTAATTCATATTTAAAATATCACAGACCTATGTTCTGAATAATTACAACTTTACAATAAGAATGTGATCTCCTAATCTTATTATATGAGTAATAAATGTGTCTGCCGTTTTGTGTTGTTAGCCACGTGGCTTATAGCAAATGTAAAACAGGTAAAAAATTTCAAAAATATTCATTTCATACATTATTTCTCTCGGATAAACAGTTGCCAAATTTGTTTTGGCTAGCGAAAATAACTGCACTATTAATAAGGAACGAGCACTATAAGGCTCACTTTCGAGCGACCAGTAACAACGCGCTGGCACTGGAACTGTCGGTCTCTGGCGCTGTAATAGAACACCGGGCATAATGAGACGGAGCTAACGACAACGACAAAATCGTAATGCTGGTATTTTACAAAATGACTCATTCAAACGGATGTAAGTGACTTCGGTCGGTGCAACAGTTGCCTAAGATAGAATTCTAGTGATGCGGATACACGTGAAATAGTTCATTTTGAAAGAAACACCACATGGGCTTAGTTATTTTTGGTTCTTACATCTTAGTGTGGGCGATGGGCTGACCTACGCAAAAGCGTCGAATGTCAGCAGTGAAGGAATGTGGATTGTGAACTTATACACAAAGGTCTATGACAAATATTTGTGGAAAATATTGTAGCAAAATTATAACAATGAATATAAGTAGTAAGAATTATGTCACAAAATATATAACTATTTTTTTAATGAAATCACATTTTTGTTGTGATGTTGCAATTTCAATATATGGTTTTGTGTAGTTAAAAATTAAATAAATCAATTAGAAAGATATACAGAAACAATCTATTTAAATACCTCGATAACAATCAAATATTCTTTCGATAAATAGATTTTTTCTTTATATCTGTCTAATTGATTAATTTAATTTGTATTAAATATTACACTCATTATTCGTACACGTTTATTAAATTTTACTATTAATACATATTTACTTATTTTTAAGGGATTAAATATAAATATAATATGAAATAATCAACATCTCATACATTCGAAAATATCTTAATTCAACCATAGAAAACACATAATTGTTTACCGAACTTAGTTAAAACAAGATTATGGGGGTATTATAAGGTATTAGGAATAAAACTAATAATATCCAAACCATTATGTATTCTTCCGAGTTATTCTACCATGCGTCGTATTATTTGTAATATCCGTCGTCTGCACATTGTATTAACCATGATAGAAATTGCACACATGATAACTATTTTGTTTCCTTATTTTAAATATTTTGATCAATACAAATATCTAAAAATTCACATAATTATACAATTAATAAATATAATTTATGTTTATTCGATGATATAAAATATTTGTTCATTAGTTAAGCAATAAAGTAAAAGTATATAATTTTTGCTAATAAAACATTTCATCTATTTCATAATTCAAAGTTCTACATTCTATGTTCTATTCTATTCTACATTTTAGTAAATATTATTTCAAATTAAAATCTTAATGACTAAACATACATCAAGTGAAAAAGATAATTAATTAATATTGATTCAGTATAACAAAAGCATTAATTAATATGAATTATTGTTTGATAAACATATTAAGTTTTGGGAAATACTTATAATGTGTTAAGGAGAACACAATTGCGCTATAACACAATTGGTAGTGTACTTCCTCGGATTGGAAATATAGATCCAGGTTCAAATCCTGGTAGCGCAAAAACAATATTTTTCGACAAAATTGATTTCATATGTATATATTTATAATTAATACATTAAATTAGTACTTGTAATATGTTTTGTGATGTTTCGTCTCAATGTTTACAAGGCTTTTTCCTTCCGGCTTTTTCTTCTTTTCATAATATTATTGTTGTATTATTATTGCCGACCTTATTTACGGCTGTGGAATATAATTCTGTCGGTTTTAAATTTATGAATTTTTCAATGCCATATTATTCTACTTATTTATTTATTATTAAATTTTTCATCGTAAATACTTATTCAATTATTCAAAGTGCTTGAAAATTTAAAAGTTTTCGTAAGTTAGATCCTCTTCGACTAATTAGTGCTGGTTATTTATTTGCTTCTACTGAAGTTTGCAATACTCGTAGCAAGATGGTCTAAACCCTCTTCATTTCTAAAACTTATTCTAAATCTTTTCGATTTCGCACTCTTTGTTCAGTAATGGTTTTGTGGTGGTCCTGCTCGCGCCCCACATAGCCTGATAAAATTACCTGATAGCCATATAGTCCGACCGGTATCTACCAAACCAGACAACAATTCGTTGCGCCGCAACCAGTCCGAGGAAACCTAGAACCGTTTCCCTTAGTCAGCTCCTAGGGTACATCTACTCGCACCTCGACACCGCCTCCAGTGTACTACGTTTATCGTATACTTTTTATAATATAACAAACAAGTGTTTGTATTCAATTCAATTTGTAAATAAGAGCCAATCGTTAATACTGTTTCATTGCAATAGTCTACCCGTAGTGCAATAATCAACAGTACAAATCCTTCTGACACAAATAATCCTTATTGGTGATCTTAGCTCAGTTCATGCTTGGTCAACATTACGCGATGTTTGAGAATAAATTAAATTTTATATGTTTAAATTCTTGCAAAAAAATACACGTAATTCTTATTTTTTCGATCCCATTTCTGAAGGATTAAAGAAATGACTCAGTAAATAAATATATGTACTAGATTACTAACTGTCAAACAAAAATAAACGTACAAATATTTCCTAGCAAAAAACGTTCAGAATGATATAATATTAAGACCAGCTATTATTTTATAATATATGTAATATGTTGGTGTTGTATTGCATAAATTAAGAACTAACAATAATTTGTCTTGATGTACAATCATTCCGTGCCACGCACGTATAGTTGAGTAGGTGTAACACAACACGATGACGAGTCACTATCAACTCAAAACTAACGACCAATCTGAAGCTGGAGGCCTGGAGTATAGGGGACCTGGTGCGGATGTTGGCAAAGGCACTTCAATAAATCAAGAATGCCGATATTCTCGAGAGGAGATTCATGAAGAGGGATCCGGCATAACAAAGGTTCGTTCTAGAGCTCATCTGGCGGATCACAGTCTCCCCATCCTCTCTGCTCCCCCTGCGCTGTCACGTGACACGTGACCTGACCCTCGAGCAATATGATCTCGGAACTGTGATAAGATATCAAGATAACTCTCCAGTTCAGTAGGCTGGTATTTATTGATTACCGTCATTAAAGATTAGTTTATCTATTATAATATTATACAAGGAGTTCCAAAAGTTTTTTTAATAATAAAAATTCTGTAATAAAATAATGAATTGGTTTAATAAAAAAATGTTTATTTCACATTTAACTACAGTCCATGGGAATTTATTTCTTTATTGATCGATGCCATTTCTTCTCGGATATTTTCTTTTAATCGGTCCAGAGAGGGCGGATTGTTACGATTTTTTTTTGATTTAAGGTAGCCCCATAAAAAAAAGTCCATTGATGTTAAGTCGGGGCTACGTGGAGGCCAATTTATTTCACCTCGTCGGGATATCAATTTTGGTAGACACGTTCCATAGCGACTGAATTCCCAAGGACGCGGCTAGCAATTGGCATACCGACCGCCCCGTCTCCTGCTCGTTACGTTAGTGTAGCAAATGAACAAAAATGAAAAAGGCTTTTGAGACACACTGTATAATGAATCTAAACATAAATCAGGTACCTTGTTTTTTGGAAATTAAGTATTCTCTCTAAGTATTTTTTTAAATATGACTAAATTTCTGGTCTCCTGGAACGAGGCGTGAACCCCCGACCACTAAGTCACTAGGCTTGCATCTTAACCATTAGATCAACAAGCTACGTATATTCAATCTTTTTTTCTTACAATTACCTACACATGGAAACTTTTTTAGCGTGGCGAAACACACAAACCATGGTTATTAACAAAGGTTGATTAATTCACTAATTTGTATAAATTTTAATAATAATCACTCGTATACTTTTTGTTACAGTTGTGACTAATTTGTTCACCTTTTGTTGAATTTATATTTCTCAACAATACAACCAAGTTCACACGGTTCTCTTTCAAACGTCACCGCTGTGATTTTCACGTGTTTGGTAGTTTTAATATTCTAGTCATTCAATTTTTTTTTACGGTACCTCTAACTTTTCAACCACAAAACAGTAAAATCTGTAACATTTTATTTTACGAACAGTCATAATATGTGTTTACTTTTTTATTAAGGTTAGTAATGATCTGTTTACTTAAAATATATTAAATAAAATAAATAATTATTTATGCTTGACAATGACTACAATTATTTTCAACCATACAGAGAAGCGAACAAACAAGTTGTATTTATATTTAACTTTGTTTTAACCACTATGTTATTTTTACGTCAACAAAAAACTGTATTTCAATGTCTCCCTGTCAACCGCCTCCCCACTCTTACCAACACTCCGCCTACATTCCGTAATGTATATTGTTTGAAATTTGTATGGAATAGTTCAGTTGCACGCCAGTCCTGACGAAGATACGTCAGTATCGAAACCGGTTGACGAAAAATAACACAGTAGTTTAAACAAAGTTAAATATAAATACAAGTTAAAATTATGTCTAATCATAAAGTTAATGCTACAAACATCAACAATATATAATATTCTAACTATATTAATTTGCAAGTTTCTAAAACAATCGAAATTAAAGGAATTTTTTTTTATATCCAGTTTACAGATGTTTAAATTTTTAAACGCAGTTAAACTGTTAATATACGATACACTTCTGTTTCGCGTCTTGATATAATATGACATAGACCATATTGGTTTTACAAAATAAATAAGCTTAAAGCGAACACAAACTAGGGTGTGTTGGCAATACCGTAAAATACAAACAATTCACGAAGAGTTTCCGTCATGAAGAAACAATACAACTTAATGCAACGTGATATTTAAAGACTGGCTACCAGTATTAAATATCTTTAAAGCTGTGAAAAGAATTACGTTAAAAGGCTTCATATCTTGTACGATGATACAGAGATTATGAAAATGGCCGCTATGTTAAAATGGTGGTAATACTTTTGTATAATGAAGAAATTATTATTTTTTTGTTAATTTACCCTCGTAAATTTGCGGCAGAAATAGCACATTATACAATTTCATAATATTTTTATATACTTTGGTTTTATTCTCATCTTTATCGGTAGCCGAATCGATACCAGGCACCTACAAAACCATTCGAAAATCAATTTTTTTTTGAAGGTATTGAATGTCGATCTTGATACCTCTCACATGCTGATCAAGTACTCATTAATATTACTACTTCGTTATTAGACTATGGTATGATGAGAAATGATCGAATAATTTTACGTAAAATTAAATTTGAACAAAAGTATTCATAGTAACAGAGCTACAATAAAATCTCATGATAATAAAAAATACACCAACTATAAGAACAGATTGCTATAAAAGGCGGTGATTACAATAATAATTTTACATGAAAAAATACGTCATCATCCAGCGTTTTCTATTAATATTCAGGAGAAAAAAACTGCATGGGCAAGTCTAGTGTAGAATCCTGATTATACTCCTCCGCCATCCCTTCATAGCGTCTTCCCAGGTAGACAAAGAAAAGAAGTGCAGGAGTAATAAAGAAGAAAGTAGAAGTAAATAAAAAAATAATAATTTAAAAGAAAGAAGGGAAATCTAACTTATTTCCTGGAACAAGAGAAATTTATACGATACAATTAGGATTAAAAATATTAGAAAATGAGTGCTACAAAAATTAATTAATTTATAAATTTACCCTTCTAGTGTTCCAGTCTGGCGTAAAGCTCACTAGCGTTGGCGCTTTCCTCGAGCAATGCTCGGTTTTATTAGAGGTCTTTATGATTACAATATTTTTATAAAGAGTCCGCGATCTTTTCCGCGGCGAAGATTAATAGGTCGGTGACCAACTCGGCTCGTAGCTGCAACTCAAATAAAGTACCAATGCCAGTGAACGTTCCTCGATGCAACACGACTATCGCGAACCGCGCGGCCAATATAAAAACTATTACGTGACGATTTCGCCGAGCGCAAAAATATATAACCAGGGTAATTATTTTATAGATTAAGTATTTACGTCACGTTCTTTTGACACCTATAATTCGTAACGTGACAAAGTATTTCGAAGTGATAAATGTTTTGTACATTTGCTTTCAAAATATACGTTTTCATCCATAATTATAAAACACATATTGTTTCAGGGGGTTTTGGAATTAGGCGCTACATTTATTGTCTGTTGTATTTTGCATGCAGAACAGTTTACCAACTGGTGTATGCCGACCTTTAGCGTCAAATCTTAACAACTCAAGGGAAAATTTATATTTTTTTAGGCACATACGAGTATATGCAATTGCAACTGAAAAAAAACCTTACATTGCTTCACGGCGATTTTGGCTTTGCGTCAATAACCCGTTTCCTAAAACGACATATTAGTGAAGTACTACTATATACTTTAACAACGTTTAGATAAATGGTTAAATAAAATGAATGTTTCCATTTCTTGCAATGATGAATTAAAAAAATACATGTTCACGTTAGCGCTGGCATAAAATAGATATTTGCAAAAATCGACACCAATTGCATTATAGGACGCCGACCTTAATGTGGGTCCCAATAACCTGCGTAGTTACGCCACTGGGTCGCATATAATAAATACCTCTCTGATGTTGATCTTAACCTCAAAAAATTACCTACATAGAAGAATAAATGATCAAATGTGAATCTTATGATCTCATCTAACAGGATTGTCTCAAATAACAGGATCGATTGCATGATTCTTTTATCTCGCACCAGATCACTAGCCATATACACCTACACAAGTAGGACGCTACATGCCACAGGTCAGTGTGATTTTAGTCTCTTAGTCTACAGTCTTAATAGACAGTGTGCTTTTAATACTTTGTGTACATACAAATTCAAATAAATAGCCATATAAATATTACTGGTAAGGTAAATTTTTTCTTCCCCAGTGTACAAATTGGAGCAATTTTTGTGCTCACACCCAGTGCTTTTTTTGTCATTTAATACACTGGAACGACGTTCCGGCAACTTTTTTCCAAGTTTTAAAAGTAACTTTCGAAAATTTGATTTTTGGTCCTCGTGGATATGAATCGCCCTGTCGAATTGAAATTCACTATGAACATTTGCCTCAAATACAATAAATTAAATGAATGTTGAGAACTGAATACATAATTTTTTAATGAAAGCATTAGGATGTGAGTTCCAGCAAAACTAAACCCTGCTCACACTGATCCAAAAGTTAGGAAAAGTGGAACATTGGTTGTCTTCAACACTCCCGGTCATAAAAATAATAAGTTTTTCTTTATGTTTTATGGGAGCAAATATGTAAATTAAATAAATAATAATTTTATTCCGCGAATGTTGTTAAAAGGATTATTCTATTTTTTGTTGCTTTACTATTGCGCGGTTAGCTCAGGTCAGGAG
Organism: Eubasilissa splendida; assembly: GCA_031772225.1. Classification (NCBI taxonomy): domain Eukaryota; kingdom Metazoa; phylum Arthropoda; class Insecta; order Trichoptera; family Phryganeidae; genus Eubasilissa; species Eubasilissa splendida. The sequence continues at coordinate 9,146,712 of CM062846.1, forward strand.
AGAATGAGTACATCATAATATCTCGTGCCGAAACCAATATGACTGCATATTTTTGCGATTTTCCATTTAAATATATCCAGACATCAATGAAAATGCAAATCGTACCTTGGGCGACCTGCGAGGTATGAATAACTTCCGGAACTTTTCTCACGTGAGTGTGTATATTTGACGGCTTGGCACCGTGCCCGCGCCGTGTTCCGCGGCGGGCCACGGCTCATGCGGAGCTGACCCATCCCTGGTTCTCTGGTTCGCTGGTGCCCTGCCCTTTCTCACTATCACTACGGTCACGAAGAGTCATGTGCCGTACCAACTTCAAATTTGCACTACCCGATATAATGTGTGTCATATTCACATGAGAGGAAAAGGCATTCGTATAAATATACATACATATATTAATAACGTTGGTCAGAATTTTTCCCAACATATCAGAAAAATACACGAATATCATCAACAACATGGTCAAATCCAGAACATTCTATTATCAGTGAATTATATTACAGGTTCCTACTGCCACCTCCCTAAAACACACTGCGTTTAACTTTAAAACAAATATTTTCATGTTTATTTATATGTATCCATATATTGATTTATTTTACTATTAGATTCCTTTAAAGTAGTTATTGTTACGTACATATAGATATTCCAACTTCAGCTGTCCTAAAATAGGTTTATCTATAGGGGCGTTCAATGGTTGATGGTAGCGCGATATTATTTAGTATATAAGAATAAAATGCATCTATTCATTTGTACTGTGGTGACCCTGCACGCGTTCATAAACATGACCGTGTAAGGACTCGCCTATCAACCATATAGGGTCCGAAAATAAGCACCAGCAAATAAACAGAGATGGTTACTGCCAAGCAAACAGCGATCACTTCTCCGCAGGCCATCCTATCACCAACATTGGCATTCAACCTCATCTCCAGCAAGCGACTCCAAAGTTCAACCGCGCATTTAATTGTATTAATTCATCACTTCAATAAATGAAACCTTGTAAGTGCTCTTTCATTTATATACCCTGCTCTAGTTACAACATACACCCTGCACTGTGACATACAACCAACACGTGTGAGACAAGAAGAGGTTAGGAGCTTCTGTCTCACTGCATCATAACCTTCTGACACAATCTCAAGACAATCATAATTTGAATAACTTCAACACACACACACACACATCTCAACTCCTACAGTACTAATAATAAAGTAACTGACTGTAAGTGTTGTGATTATTGAACTTTGCCAGTAGTTCCGGGTCCTCCGGCAGCTACCCAGACGTTAGCTACGCCACTGCCGGTAGGCACTGATAAGGTAATATATCGTGCTCTTGAAACAAGGTATCATCACAAATTTACGTCAAAGTTAGTTGATTTATCTATTTTTTACGCGGAGTTCTTCGCCCATGCGGAATTTTCTTTACGAAAATGTCGCTATAAAATTTCACATAACAGTTCTAACTCATATATTTTATTTGAACTCAAATCGACAGTTTTTATTGTACTAAAATGTGACATTATTTCTTTGTATCTCCCAAACTATTAAGAAATTCGACATGCTTGTAACGCAGCTGACAGTAACAAAAGAGCATGTTTACGTTACAAATAACAAGGGGAGACTCGTGCGGTTCACCTTGGTACAGTGATGCCGGGGCATAATGTCTCCGGTTTATTATTAATCAGATCATTAGCGACAGGTCGCCCACGCCGTCTGCTGCAGCCAGAAGGTCGTCTGGCCCTGCACGTAAATGCGTTACGCAAGATTTGCATATACATATATGAGTGAGCCAAAAAAAAATAAAAAAATCACACCAGTGGAGCGGCAAGTTATAGTGAGAGTTGGGTGATACATAATAATAGTCAATATTAAAATAATTCTCCCATGTTATGTAATTCATGTGCACACATAATTTGAATAAAATTGTTTTATAATCGTGTGGCAATTTATCACTTGAGTGAATATGAAAAAATATTGCTACATTGGACATTCTATTTTTTTTAAATTTTTCAACTTAAATATTTCGATTCCTATTTAGATAGGCACCTACCCACTTTCCATGTATTTAATAATAATTAACTTAATTTTACTTATTCAACTTTTTTTCATATCAATATTAACGGGTTTTCACCTAGAATGGTTAAATAATTAACAATAAATGTGTAGCATATGAACAAAACTATGAGTAGTAAAGTTATGGACAAACATTTTTGATGATTAATCTAAAATAGCGCAACGAAAATTATAATAGTAGTATATGTAATGAAATATACATGTGTCCTAAAAGTCAACGTCATCCTTTAGAGGGCCAACGGGCCAACTCATGACTGACCAGATTATCAAAATATGAATTTAGTAAAAAATCGTTAGTTTTCGAGATATTAACTCTTTTATGAAATTCGTAAAAAATCGACACCTTAGATCAGTTTTTCGAGTGTCACAGCTAGAATCTATTTTTTGTTATGCAAGAAAGATATACAGTACAATCAATTTATCGAAATATGTTTGAAAACTTGTCGTTAACTTACAATGTTGACGTGGTGTAATAGGTCAGCGCACTTTCCCGGATAGGAAGAGTTCCTGGTTCTATTCCTGGTGGCGGCAAACACATTTTTTCGATAAATTGATTTTATCTGCATATCTTTCTTATTAATACATTTAATTTGTATTGACGTTAAATAGATATATTCAAATAACTTATAAATTGATAAAATGAAAAGACGATGATTACATGATCGCGTGTAAGAAGAAACGCGTGAATGTGGAAGATGTATGTTAATGCAGGAATGCGTGGTGTTCTACCTATGTGAAAGAATCCAAGTATTTGTATGCCTTGGCAGCAAACACACAGTTGTACTAAATAATATTTTTGTTTCGTTTAAAAATAATTCTCTTCGTGCCATTTAATTTGCGCTAAAATAGTATCTATTGCTGTAGTCACAAAGATCACCAACGTTTAGTAGGTACAAATAATCTTGATCTATGTTCTCTTGATCTAGGTTAGTTTATTGGTGTGGTTATTTCTTTTTCATATATGTACATTTCAGTATAATATATAAATAGGTGAATCAATACTACAATATATTAGTTTACCATTTCCGAGGTAAGTTTGTAGAATTCCATAATCACATGTGTGAAAAACACTTATTTTTTTATTCTAATCGCATAATTTACTTGAGACGCGTTTCGCTTTGTAATGGAATTATTAATCTAACAATTTAATTCAATAAACTTATATTCATATCTATAGTGTTGGACAGCAAAACAATTTTATTTGCGTGAGATGAAAAGAGACAGCGTTATAATTTTTTTAAATATATTATTTTCATTTTCACTTTTTTGAGTTGTATCACGACTAGTTTCGGGAAGAGCAGTCCTTTCCATCTACAGGTGTAGATTGAACTAAAAATAAATACAGATGGCTATTGGGGCGGTGGGGCATCTAAGGGTGGGAGTGGATTTTTTGTTTCTAGGAAACATTGATAACAGCGGCGAAGAATTTGCAAATTGTTCATTAATGTTTTCTCCGAATTAATTTTTTTTTGAATTTCTATCATTTCAAGGTTATTCATTTTTATTTTCCTGTATGGTACTGAGCGGAGTAATTTTAGATCGTGGCTGTCAAAAGATTGGTTGGTATTAATGATATGGTTAGTGAATTCGGAGAAATTATTATTTTTTAGACAGCGTCAATGTTCTTTAATTCGCGAATTTAACATTCTGCCAGTTTGGCCAATGCATTTTTTGTTACATCTCCACAAGCTATAGTATTTGATATATCCCGCTTTATTCTAAAATATGTATTTTTGTTTTAGAATTTCGAAGAACTTTTCCAATATTATTATTGGTGATAGGGAAATAATATGTAATTTTTATAGAAATAGAATTTTTCGTCAAAGAGTATTATCTATGGTGTTAATAGCTATAGCCTGAGTATAAATATGTTTCCGTAAGTATGTTATCAGTTTTCGATTTTAGAATTTTATTTATTAACATGCAATTAAGTAACAACATCATTCATTGGAACCATAATGGTTACTTGAAATAATTAGAAGCATACAAACATTTATGGAAATCCTCAGAATTCCAATGAATTTTTGTCTCTTTTCATTTCAAAATAGTATAGCTGTCTCCCATTATAGACATAAATATAAGATGTTGAGTTAAATTGTTAGATCCCTTACAAGGCGAAACGCGTCTCAAGTAAATTAAACGAGCAGAATTATTAGTTCTTAACCAATCACTAATCACACATATGTGATTGCACTAAAAGTCACTACGCGGTACGATTGTGTCTAATTTACCATCTGTACTGCATGATCAAACAAATATGTCATACTCGTTACCACGTTGAGTACATATTTTATTTAGTACCGATAAACGTCAATCTAACGTATTTATACTTTTTATTAATTCACAAAAAAATTTTAATATATACGAATATGTTCTTTCACGTTCCATTATCTTATTTATACCTACAAATTCTAATTCAATAATAAATACCTAGTACCTACCTATACAAAGTACAAAGCTAGGCACCCGTTTTCGAACAAATTAAATTTTTAAATGTTGAAAAGAAATGTAATAAATTTTCTTTCCTTTCTTCCATACTGGTAAACGCAATACTCATACATATTTATACATAACCATGAGAGTTCTAATTGTACTGCATAGCTCGATTTTTTTTAAATCGTTTATTAATGGAACGTAAGTGAGCGTAATGTTAAACTAGTACTACTATAAAAAAGTGTGTATAATTTATAATAAAAATAGTTTAAAGCGAATGTAGGTTATTTTCAAGGAAGATACAATTATACAGAGTGGGTTGATAAAGTATCTAACACCAATATTAAACATACCTACTTTTGTTAAAATATGTAAGCCTGTTTTTCTTACCCGGGCGTGGGTGGGTACACTTGAAGTCATTCTTGGTTGGTCAGAATCGATTTATTTAATTGCCTGCATCGATGTTTACAAAATGTAGTTATTTTATCTGTTTCGATAATTAATTAATTGCGGTAAAGAATTGTAATTAAATTAACATATTATACTGTATTTGTTTGTAGTTATCTCAATCTGTTCTAAAGATATCAATTTATTGAAATGTATTAAAATAATATGGCAGCATGTGTACGGGTACCATATTATGTTACATTTAAAAAATACAAATGTTATTAGTTATCCCGGTAGCGCAAAAACAATATTTTTCAACAAAATTGATTTTATATGTATACATTTATACATATAAATATATACATATAAAATATATACGTACAATACAATATATAAATATATACATACAATACAATACATACAATATATACATATACATTAAATTAGTATTTAAAACATCGCAGATCGTCTGTTCTGAATAATTACAACTTCACAATAAGAATGTGTTCTTCTTAATAATTATTATAAGTATTATACCTACACCTCTTCTTCTATAACGGTCTTGAGATTTGGATGTTCACAACCGCAATCACATCACCTTCGTAACCCAGTCCGCCGAGCACTCGCCTATCTCTTGTTTGTCTTGACATTATTCGTTCATCTACGTGTTGGTCTTCCCCCCGGTCTCTTGGCCGTATCAATGTTGTATACAGTTTAATGTTTAAATTTTGTGACAGCAACCTCGATGACAGCAATTTCCGCAAAGAAAAATAACAAGGGTTTTCTGATTTTATTATTATTATTTATTTCTTGTTGGATATCATTATTCCTTGTCACTTAAACTATTTAACTGATTCAAAACATTGACTTCTTACGATGATACCTAAATATTATACAGTTCAAATTGAATTATTTTAGATATTAAAAAATGATACGAATATCTTAATTTTTTAAACAAGTCTAGATTTTATCTTCACGGCTGTTCATACATTTATATGATCGGTTAACAGGATTATTATGCTGCGCGTCTTCAACCTCCTCGTAAGTCAACGTTTTGAATTTGAATTTTATTATCAAAACTCCCTAGCTTACCTAAAAATACTATATGCTTTTAACTACCGAGGTTTAACACTTGAATGCGAGCCGTTTACAAAGTAACCGCTTCGTCTTCAGGGCAGTAACGTTAAAACTCTAAACAAGACGAAGTTTTAAAAAACGAAAAATATCCTAACCTAACTACAAGGTGAATTTCAAAATATTAATACTGTTCTTCCGGACAGACACATCTTTTGGTAAAGGATATTCTGATTTGATATTTGGAACAGGTACTTGAAATATAAGGCACTCCTCAGAGGATACGCGTAACAAAAGAATAAAGAGCATTCAACTGTTCGCTTCACAAAAACAAATAATATAAAGCGGAAGAAAAAGACGACATGAAAAGGATGGCATCTCGGACGAAGAAGGGCTGGGGGCACTTCAGAGGACTAGGGCAGCAAATCAAACAGACATTTGTGGACCGACCGCCATCTTCGAGTCCTCGAATGCACAATCAATATTTACAGCCAGATTAAATAAAATGAGCACGGCTTCAGAACACTGCTGAAGAAATATAAAAACCGTTGCAGAGATGATTTTAGTATTTTTGAATAAATTTAAATATAAACGTGAACAATTTTTTTACTAAGATATTAGGATGGCTCGGTCCGTTACCAGCCGTTGCATTGTGTGGAATTATACCTCAGTTAGTATTTCGTGATAAAACCACGATTCTGTTCAATCTAGTGGTGGACTGACATCGCAATGCTGAGATTAATTTTAGTACAATCACATCCACATAACAACTTATATGTTATAAAATATTTCTTAATAAATTTACATAATTTTGAAGATAAATAGTTTTTTGTAAGTAAAGTAAAGATACTTAAATAATTTTGGTACTTTAAAAAAAAAACATTGTATTATACTAATATTTAAGACTACAGTGTATGCCTGTATTTTGAGTGGGTAGGTTTAAAATACATATTTTTTTAGGTTAGGTTATGGCCACTCAAGCAATCCTAGGACAGTCGGTAAATAATAAACAAATTTATATTACTTAATCGGATACGGCGGATTCCGTACTTATGGGGCCTATATTTGGGAGCTTCCCTAGATATTATAGAAGTTATCAATTAATATTAATACTCGTATGTTAACATGAATCTAATAATAATGATGATAAATTATAGTAAAATGAAAATAAATAGTATTAGTGAGTCTCCAAATTCGTTTCAATTATTAAAGGTACACAGAATTGTGTGAAAATTTTAGACGTAGAACTAATATATTTTGTTACATTACACTATTTAGAAATAAATTATTTTAAAAGCTCTTTTATTTAGAGAAGTTTGATATGTGAAAATTAATATGCATTCAAATGTACAATATATATACACAATTGCATGTTTAGTCGTATATATCGTATAGCCTGATACATTAAATAATGGTTATTTAACAAATTAAAAAAGTATCAGTTCTTTTATGGATTTATCAATTTTACCAAATCTTGATGTTTAGTTAGGCGCATGCATTTATGACGTTATTATTTATGATTTTAAATATAAGTATATTATAAGAATCTATAAGAGGCGCAAACGTTAAATTTACATATTTAGATTAATCACCCTAGCGATGTTTACGCCCGATGAAAGAAACACGGCAGAGAACACACGTGTCGTGCGAGAAAACACGTTCTCGAGATTACCGGGAGTCCTGGTGATGATTGGAGGAGTTTACCGCTAGAGGCTAATCCGTGTGATGTAAGGATAAGGGTAGAAAAACATCAAAGGCGAGGGTATTATGTACACAGACAAGTACATTCTGGATGACACTAGTTATTTTTAAATTAACCTGGAAAATGTCCTTCAGGGAAGTCATTTATAACGAGAATACTTCAGAAAATAGATGCGAAATGAACTACGGAAGTTACATATAAATGTAAAATAATTAACATTAGTTATCTATATATTTTGCACTGAATCATAAAAATGTTCTGTTGTACCAATTTTATTTGTCAATAAAAAAAACAATAATCAATTATATATTCACTATTATTTTCTAATACTTGCTATTTATTAGATAGATTTTCAATGCTTCTTGACTAAAATTGCCTTTTTTTCGTGAAGTTTTTTCCGTAATTTTAAAACTTCATCATCAAAGATCATCTGGTCTGATTTCATCCCACAATGCCATATCTCCAGAATGAAATTTTACAAACCGGTTTCGCACTTGCCGGTTAGTTATGGTTCCTTTTCCAAACACACTGCATATTTTTTCAGATATCACCGTAGCATTTTTCTCCTGCCTAAACTACCATAACATTACGTATATTCTCTGTAAATCCCTTCATTTCACTAAGTAATCATGCCTGCCTTACCAGAGAAAGGCATCGACTGCAGAGCAGCTACAGATTTATTATTTATTATATTTTTGTAAACTTATATAATATTATTTACCTATATGTATATGCCATCTTATTTTTCTTTTCTTTAGTTTTATGTAAATATTATTTTGTAACTATGTATTATTTATATGTCGACTCAAGTCTGACTATACTGGAATAATTATCTTATTATTATTTAATTTGTTTTAATTTTAATAAGATGTGTAAGGATAAGGTAGGGACAAGTGTAATGAGTCATTAGTATTACTAATGACTCATTACAAGTTATTCAAAATAATGACTCAAACATATCGAGGACATTTTCTCTCAGAATTTTATTAATGCTAATAATTGCTAACCTAAACTAACCACATTTTCACATAATAACATAGATGCAAACGATGCTCCAAAATGCAGGTGGAAATGTATTACTAGATAAATGCTAATCATTTCATATTAAAACATTTACCAAGTTGAGGCTATTATTATTTTCATCAAATACCTAAGCTCTGACGATGTGATGTCGGCAACGATAAATATTGATACACGGCAGAACAACCCTGAAGAGATAATATTATTATCTCATCATTGCATTAATGTTATAATGAAATAGTTTTAATAAAAAATAAATCATTGGACGCGCTACGTAAACATGAAAATATACGGAATTTTTAAAAAATATTTCTACAACGTTTATGATACATTTATAACGTTGTGCCAGGATCTAAAAATGAATGTCTATTATTTACATTACAATAATTATAAAATAAAATAATTTCTTCTTCAATATTAGCAAAAATACTTTTTGATTATTTAACATGATTCGATACCTATGGTATCTTCTTCAAATTAATATACAACGATTGTAATTATTTTTAAACAGGTAAAACTTGCAGAAATTTTGATATTAGAATTAAGGAGCAGTTGAGATGCTTATATAGCAACAACTGTTTTCAATTCGCCAATCACTTTAGGAAACAAACCATTACTTTGACATCAAAAAGAGTTTTGAAATTGTACATACAAATACTAGGAGTTTAAAAATTTGAAATTTTAGAGATAAGAAAAAGTATTAATAGCAATTATATTATAAATAACCAAATCCTCTTTGTAAATAGTCACATTTTAAAATTGTTTTCATATTAGTTCTTACTTATATATTATTTAGTTTTTATCTATGCTTGTATTAATTGTATGTATGCATTGTTTCCTGAAGAAGATACCATAGGTATCGAAACATGTTGAATAATTAATAAATAGTGGTTTAAACAAGGTATTTTGTTTTATTATTTATATAAAGTGATTTCATTCAGAATTCCAACCAAACAATAGCAGTTTCAACCACATGCAGCAAATGCCATATAAATATGCCAATCTACTTATTCAATACTGTCAATATGGTACTCGTTATACGTGCTTGATCATTCGGTACTAAAGAGCATATGAATCTGACGGAAAAAGCGCAATAATTTTTCCATGCTATACTCGTATCCGTTTTTGAGGATTTATCTATCTCTGCCGATATTTTAGTATGAAATATTATTGTAATTTGATTCTTATATATTAGTATCAGTATTGGAGTAATAAAATATTGAATTATATAAGTTAAAAAATATTTAACATAATCAGATATCGCTGATAGTGTTGAGCTAGTTGTTGCTTCGTATACTTGTATTCGTATAGTACATGTCTAGTGTGCAACGTACTTTACTCGTATTTCACCTTAACGCGATTAAGAAAGACAATTGATTTTCACAGTTCTTACAAGTGTGAATTTTGTCTAATAAATTATACCTACAGACTTGCATCTGCCTCAATCGGGGAGCTCTGCATAAAGGTCAGAACAGCAAAGAGAAATAAATGTATATTCTCTAGAACGCATCTTCCAATTTTGTACTAGTTTCTTGCCGATGTATGCGTTTTCAATTTACGCGAATTTTCTTGAACTTATCCACCGCGTTAATCGAGGGATGGGTATACAACACAATATATCGCAATATGAAGTCATCAAAAATGCAAATCATTCTAAATTAATAATGCAAGCCCCAGACTTGAAAATATTTCTTAACTCAATTTACTTCATTCCGAGGAGTGCGGTCCAGTTTCAGTGCTTTCGCAAATCACATGAAAAGATTTTACACAGAAAATAATTTTCATTTTTTTACCATAAAATTGTTACTGAATTTAACATACTTCAATAAATAAAATATATGCAAGAACCACATTTCAATGCATGCAATTATATAGCATAAAGTATAATACATTATCATTAAATTAAGCGGAATATATGAAATAACTTGTGGAGATTGCGATAAAAAATATATTGGTCAAACCGCGAGAAATGTAAATAAGATAATAGAGAAATATCACCGCTGTCTAAAACATAACAACTTCTCGGAATTATCTAACCACATAATTGAAACAATCCACTCTTTCAATAGTCATAGACTAAACCTTCTCCACTCGGTACCCTACAAAGAATTAATAATTAACAATTTGGAAACTGTTGAAATTCAAAAGAATTTTAATTTAGAAATAACACTAAATAACAACATAACATTTCCTAACACTTCGCCTTTACTGTCTATATTCCCGTTAACGACCGAAATCTCCCCCCTCTTCTCAAGCTCCGCCCCATTGACTTCTTCATCAGACTTCTGCTATATTTAGTGTATTTAGTTTAGTCATCACCTGATGATAAGAGGGACTGCGCTTTTTGAAACTAGTAGTGATAATAACCCAACGTGTGCGTAGTACAAAGTTTTGTTGTGAAAATTAATAAGATATCGTTTGATCGTGGTTATTGTAAATAATTTGTAATATATATTTTAAATTTCTTTCTTTGAGGTGTGTACACGAAATACACGGCGCATCAACATTTTGTTAGTGCTCTGAATAGTAGAATTAACTTGATCTACCCGTGTGTCTCCTGAGACGAGGCTCGAAACAAGCAAGCATTTCATAATTAATTTTGCTATGAATTTAGAATTAAAAAATTCATTATTAAAAATTGTATTATCTATTTTGTATGCCTTGTATCCTGAGTTAATTTTAAATTTGATTATAATTCTGTGTAGGTTAATCCATTTGCATAGCGTAGTAGGAAATAAATGTACTGCAGACGATTTAATTAAATGGAATTAATTTTCAATATTGGATCTGTAATTTTTTTTGTTTCTTTCATTCATACATTGACCAGGTATTAGAAAAAACAGCCTTTCTATGGAATGACATGCCAATAATATTGTTATTAAAAAAGAAGTGTCACCTTACGATAACGTAGATTTTTTTTTGCATCCGCTGGGAATCGAAATAACCCATAAACCTTTATATACATGTGTATTATTATTTATAATTTATTAATACTTCGCATCATTGACTATATTTTATAATATAATGTCTATTTGTCTTATTTGGTCACAACGTGTCTTAAGGATGGAATGTAGAAGAAATCAAGGACAATAAAATATTATTTAAAATTAGTTATACCAATTTATTTTGTTTCATATTTTGGTAAAAAATGTACAAAATATTTAAATGTGAACTCCCCGTTGGTCAAGTAGTTACGTATGCTTGTAGGCTCCTACACATGTGAATATACATCCCCAATGTACATATAATACGGCAGAAATGCCTGCACTAACAAATCCCAGAGGGAGAAGGACTGTGGATTACGTGGCGGTAACCACAAACCCTGAATCGAAAAAAAAAATTTATGAGAGATTCCCGTTTTCAGCATTTTAATCAAAATTCTGAACTGATTTTATTAATTTTTTTTACATGATATGTACAAAATCATTCATATATTTTCCCTTAATCACATTAAGATACATTTTACTTTTAATATATGAATAACAGATATCTTACTTTTAATATATGAATAAAATAAATAGCGTATCGAATCGTGTGTATGACGGATACCACAAGCAACGTTCTCTTAAAAACGGGGGATTAGTGTGCGCTAAGTAAAGAGAAAATTATTTTTTCAATACACACAGTGTGTCTCAAAAGTATTTTTCATTTTGGCTCATTCACTGCACCAACGCAACGAGTGAAATATCTGATAAGAAATGGCGTCGATCACGGAGAATACGTGCCGAGCCAATTTGGCCTCTCGTTTAGAAGAGTGCCAGTAAAATAACGGATCACATTTAGAAAACATAATTTTTAAGAAATAAATTCCCAAAATAATCATTTTTTTATTAAACCCATCCATTGTTTTATTACAGAATTTTTATTATGTAAAATACTTTTGGGACAGCTTGTATTTATGAATTTGAATTATGTATTAGTAATATGATAATAATAATAGATTTAAGAGATGATAATGTATAAATGTAACATAATTTTACATGTGTTGTATTCTTATCGATCATCTATTTATTTTGAGTCGGCAAGACAACAATGTCATAAACCCATTGCTTAGAATTTCGCGGCAAACTATAAGAGACGTACTTATTTATATCTGCACCTGCAATATTATCTCGACATAAAATACAATTTGCTATTTATTCATATGTATTATTTATTATGAAGATGTTAATTGTATATTTTGTATTTATTGATATGATTATAAACGATAGACGTGGTGCATTGGCAATATTTCAGTTGCGTGCCATCGTGAAGTCTACTGCGCGCGCATCTTAGAGGGAATATTGGTCATGAGATGAGGGATAAGAGAAAAAAGACAGACCCCAAGATACCTTTCTTTATATTTTCGGGGGTAAGAAACGTCTCTATCCAATATTTATGTATTGGGTGAAAACGTCCAATAAAATATATGTAATCATACAAATTAAACGTATCAATAAAAAAAATATAATCAATTTATCGGAAAAATATTTTGGTTCCCACCGGGATAATAATAAATAAATAATAGATGTATTAATTTGATAAAAAAAACTGCAATATATAGGTTCGAAAATATGACGTTACTTACTAGGTTGACATGGTGTAATGGTCAGGGCGTTTCCCCAGATAGGAAAAGTTCCTGGATAGAATCCTGGTGATAACTAAAATGTTTTTTCAATAAATAAATCTTTCTAATTGATACATTTAATTTGTATTAAAAAATACCACAGAACTATGTTCTGAAAAATTGCAACTTCACTGTTACGTTGCGCCAATTATCCTACCGGCTGCGTTAATGTTACGTACTTATCTCTTAAGTACGTCTTCAGTGTACACCTCGTAATGTGAAGGTCCAAGAAATACTCTTTGTAATAATTACACGTTTATTACAGTAAGATATAATTTAGTTACAAGGTATATCACTAGTACAAGTCAAACGATAAAGTTGATGGACACGCAGAGAGAGAGCCGCGCTCTGACGCGCGTCGCCCTTTATAACCCCCGAACACACGCCCCGGCGGTGCGGCATTCACACATACATACTCTCACACACAATTATACAACCCCAAGGATTCACAATAAAACCTAATGTGTTTTCCTTTAAAAAAAATCATATATTTAATTATATATCATATACAAGTAGTCATTTTTTAAAAATATTGTATACAATCTGTTCCGTTTTCCGTGGTCGCTCTCATCTTACATGTCATACTAACAATAGAATGAGAATGAAATCAAAAGAGAGCCGCAGGCACTCGCTTCGTGTATCTGTTAACTGCGATTAAAAATGTGCCGTGACTCAGATGAATGCATTTTTAAAAATTAAAAAATTAATTTTAGATTTAGATTTGTATTTGAGATGCCATATTTAGATTTTTTTTCTATTTTGATTTATTAAGCGCGCGTGTCATGCTTAAAATTTGGTCACTAAATAATCATGTAGATACATATGTCGGTACTAAATGAAAGCTTTTGGTCGGTAATTGGAAGGTTTAAGTCATGGAGCTTGTTCTTTGTGGGGCTTACAATGGAGGGACTCTAATTCAAGGGATGGTACCAGCCGCTACCGACCGAGGGACGTTGCTGCCATTAAGCGTATCACAGGACAGTAAATCTGTTATGTCTCCAGTAATTATTGAATTCAAATAATTGTCCACTTAGAGCCAGTAGATCCGACATATTTCGATAAATCATTTGTCCCTTGGTTATTGGAATGATATACCTATAGCATAATAGTCAGACTTTTTTAAAATAATTAACTGGAAGTTAATAAAGGTGGAGAATATCAACCGCGTTACTCGATAAAAAATATGTTATATATTCTAAATAAGTTATATAATACAAAAATATAAATATTCAATAAATATTACCATAGTAAAAATTGCGTAAATTAATAAATGAATATGATTTTTTAATTGCTTAGTAAAATACGAAATACTGTTATTTCTTATAAAAAATACATTTTATTTATTATTTCTATCATTTCGTAAATTATAATATAGATTAAGAACATTGCCGTGTTTCACGAGCCGAATCTCATCTGATTGAGGTCACTATGTATCAATATCAAGGAAATAATATATTAAGAAACTTAAATTAAATTAAATATGATAACAGTATTTATTTGAGACAACGGATAAAAAATACACAAATATTTTTAGGATTTTAAAATTTAGACTATGTACATATTTAATACGTTAACATATACTTTGATAGTCTTAAAAAGTGATATAATGGATTAAATACAGGTTTTTTAAAAATGCACTTGAAACATAGCATTAAAAATCCGGCGAAAAGTTTATAAACCGATTAAATTCGGAAAGAAAAAACAAAATCAATATGATGGATTAGAGTGAATTTTTTAGAATTGTGAGATAATCGAATAATTTTTTTCTATTGTTATTTCTAGGTATAACTTTATTTAATTTCAAAAATTTTCGAATAATGTTATTATAAATATTAAAATATATGAAACCGCACAGCTCAACGTATGGTGATTTCAAAATAAAAATTATTGTGTGTAATTAATTGTAAAGAAGTTTAATATTCAAAAATTTTAGAAAGTTAAATTATGGACTCCGTCAAATTGTGACTTTTATTAACATCTTTACTTTTGCTTAAAAATTATCGTTTTAATCGAAAAAGACGTTATGCTGTAATGATAATATGAATATTAGTTTTAAAATCAACATTCAAATTTAAATAAACCGTGAAAAGTTATGCGCACATCCGTAGCACTGGCCTAAAAAATTCCAACTATTTCTTCGCTACCTTTCAAGACAAGCTGTCTGTATGATCGAAACATTACAAACGTAGTAAAACTACAAATATTTACATAATAAAATACCGTATTTTTTACAGTTTAAACATCTATCTACTCAGTGTAATTTTAAAAGTTTAAGAAATATTATATTATTATAATTTTTGTTAATAAATTTAATTTATATTTTTATTAAAGACATATATTAAATAATACAGATCTGACTAACATTATAATTATTACAATATTACAGAGAAGTAAGATATAAATGCAATATCTTATATTTATACTTTCAAACACAAATAAAAGACTTCTTCAATATTTTCAAAATTACTTTGTGGCAACTTACTTGTTTTTTCTCATTATTTATAAAAAATAAAAGAGTAGGTATATACTGTAAAAACATAAAAATGTTTTTTACATCTGCTACATTGCCGGTTAGTAGCATGTGAATTGGTCAATAAAATTGCTAGCAGGAGTCCCACGAGGCTCTATAATCTCACCGTTATTATTTAACGTCTACTTGCACGACATACCCCCACCACCGGATAATAACACCACGGTAGCCCAATTCGCCGAGGACACCGCGGTACTATTATTATCTAGAAAACAGACCCTTGAAATTTGCCGCGTATAAAGACAAGCCACCCTCTTAGAGGATTGGTGCAAGAAGTGGCGAGTCGAAATTGATCCCTCCAAAAGTGCCGCCATTCTCTGTTCACATAGGTGCCCTCGTACCAAACATCATAAACCCGACATAAAAATATTTGAAGAACGCATCTCCTGGACCAGCGACATCAAATACCTTGGTGTTACGCTGGACTCCAAACTCATGTGGAGCAAACACATCCAAAATAAATTAAGCGCTGCATCACGTGCACTCAGCGCAATGTATCCACTATTAGGCAGGAATAGTAAACTTGCCACTCACAACAAGCTCCTATTACAAAAGGCCGTCCTAAGGCCTATACTCCTCTACTCAGCCCCTATCTGGAGTCATGCGGCCATAACACACATGAGAAGACTACAGATCTTCCAGAATAAGGTCATTCGGCTAGCACTGGGTGCCCCCAAATGGACAAGGATCTCACAACTTCATCACGATTCGGGCATTCTCTCTGTAAAAGAGTTCATAAAACACCTCTCCAAGCGTTTTTATGCTGGCCTCCCCGAGCACCAAAACCCCACGATCAACTCATGATATATCCGTCCCCTTGTGAATTAAATGCCCCAAAACCGCCCTTCTTTAGAGGTTGCAAATCACTGCGTCAGCTAGCAGTTCATTTTGCAGAAAATATTTTAAATTTTAAATAATATTTAATAGGCCCATAAGGCATACTTCACGATGAAGGAGCAAAGGGTCCACGAGACCCGTGAACCCGTTCGTAATGTATAAAATCAAAGTTCAAAAAAAGGTCAATAAAACAAAAATAATTAAGATTTGTGGTACGTTTTCACTCATTAAAAAATATGACAATCAATGAATTTGATGTGGTTATGAATATCAAGAACAGATTAAATTAGGTGATTCTGTCAAAAATTAAAATTGGAATGTATATAAAAATAATAAAATTGTTGTAACAATAGAATTAACTACACTACTATCAATGGTGATCCTCGTAGTCAGCGGGCAAGGTGCTGGATTGTCATACTGATGGTTCCAGATTTGATTCCCGGTGAGGTTACAATACATCTATGTGATTTTCTCAAGCCTGTATGTTTTTGTAAATAACCCTATGATCTGTTGTAGTATTGAAAAATAAAATAAAAATCCTCGCAGGGATAAAAAAAGAAGATTAAAACGCCACATCTTTCAATCATACCATTCTGTCCTAGACCATTGACACTTCTAACTTTCTTCAATATCTAAATTATCTGATTATTTTACTAATTTTGAAGACGTTTTCGATTCCTGTTGCCTTTAATATTCGCGTCATATATTTTTTTTTATCATTTTCTTCTCACTAAGACATCTTAGCGATTGTTTATAGGTTCGCCACATAAAAGTGAATCCATGTTTTGTTCCTTACTATTTAATCCCTACTTTCCCAGCTGAATATAGGAGTATAAAGATCAACACAAATATTGGTTCACTTTAACAGCACATATTTGATTATTTAACAAAATTCTAGTAAAATAAATAGTTGTGAACTTGTTAGAACTCTTGTAAAAAATTCGACAGACTCACCTGTCCCAGATCTAAAGTAACTGATATATACTGGAAGTCTTCTCCTTCAGCCAGGCTCGGACTTTGCCACCAATGGTTGTTGTTCCCATCGATAGCGTATTGCACGGGGTGCCTCTTGTTCGGGTCCGGACTGTGCGCGTCACACACTCCGCAATGTGCTGAACGACTCCTGAATATAGCAATAAAAACTTAAGTTACGATGGACATGATCATTTTTATTCTTTAATATATCAAAAGGCTTTGAATTTGAATCAGTTTAATTTCGAACAGATGATAAATATTGTCTCGCTTATCTCTAGGCTTAAACGAAAAAAACAATCTTTATGTTGTATAATAAACTTTTTTTAAATATGACACATAATATATTTAGTAAAGTAAAATGTTGACGCATCTATCTGAGATTTTTTTCGAAAAAAGGTTTTTTTTATTTTCTCAGCGCCATTTTTAATTTTTTTAAATAATTTTGTAGAAATTGTACAAATTTGATGCAAAGAAAATAATTTGCTGTTCATAAGCAGTAAAAATACTACCAATTAATAATATTATTTAATAGATTTATCTAAAGCTGAAAACATCGCGGTCACAGTCGTATTAAACTTTGTATTACATTAGTCAAGTAATTGCTTTTTTTATAGTTAATTAAGTGCGATATTTTTTAGGCACATACTAACCTGGCCAATGATTGGTCCCTGCAGAACTCTTCTCGACCATTTTCTCCACAAGTGCCGTTGGCCTCGATGCGGGCCTTGGTAGCCAGATTGAACACACTGGGCCATGCTCCTCCTAGTCCAGGACTGACGCTAGAGCTCGCATGATTGCTGGGGTTACTTATGAGGAACCGACGAGCTGTAACAATTCACCAAAATATCATTTTAAATACTTACTATCTATGTTTTGATTTCTGTGTAAAATTACATTTGTTGTGTATATTATGTATTTTCTTTTACGTTCTCAATAAGAAGTTTACATAATGTTCAAAAAGTTTATCTGTTGTTCTGTTAGGGTGACTCTAATTGATGAAAAAATTAAAGAAAGCTGACTCATTGGTATGGACATGTAATTTGAATAGACGAAATATCACGAGCATCGAGGCAAAATTAAGTAGACCAGGGAGACCATGAGCAACTTAGATAGTTTATGTCAGTCGATCTTAAAGATTTGAACTTGAAAGATGCTGCTTAGGACAACAATGTTGAACAGAATGATTAGAGATGAAAGAGATAGGGCGAGGTCGAAGAAGAAACGGCCTTATCGAACACGATAGTCCATGTTACTATTATATTCCGAGTATAGTTAGCGAGGCAGCAGTCCCAGTGCGCTAGCCAATGTTCTGGTGCGCGACGTGTTAACTGCTCGCGATAATTCTGCTTCGCTAAATCCGAACCAGGACATCTGGACTCAAGAGTTGTATTTATTGGATGTGCGTCTCTAGCAAGTCTGTTTTTATGCTGACTATTTATATTCATGTTGGTCTTGGTCTATATTCTAGATCATATTGGGTTAGGTTAAGTGTTTTAATTTTTTATTCCAAATTTAATAGTATTCTACGAAGAAGTTTCTTATTACTCTAGTGGTTAGACACTTACCTAGAGATCAAGTAGTCGGAAGTTTAAACCTCATTCCAGGAGACCACCAAGTTAGTCTTATTTTCTCAAGCATAAGCACAAACTTTTAGTTTTGTTTGAATATAGTAAAAATATTGATGTGACTCGTATTCCGTGTAATCTCTATTTTTTAAATAAAATAAAATAGTAGATCTGGTAACAGACTGAAGTAAAAACAAAATCTATGGTTATGATTCTCAGTTGCTGAGTTTGCAAACTTAACTGCATATTCTAAAATATGTGTTGGAACGTTGCAATTACTACTCTAAGTTATTTCTATTTTAACTGTATTAAAAAGTAATAAAAATTGAATTGTTTATTTTTTCTAAACAACTTTTTAATTGTTTAACGACGTGCTAAGTAGAATTCCAATATTCTTCAATATACCATATCATTATGTTTTATAAATAAGATATGTGTAATCCAAAGATTTAATTAAAATAAATGACTTGACGAAGAATTACGGTAGATTTATTTCATACAAAGTCTGAAATGGTTTTAAGATCATAATATTCTGGCATTTCAATTATTATTCAATTTTGTATTATTGTCATTAAACTCGCATTAATATCATAGATGTAAGAGTTTTGAGAACAGGATGTATAAGAAGATTCGTTCTTAAATTGCGATGACCGTTCATGCCGGGGTAAATTGTTATATTTTTATTTGCTGATTTGTTTAACCATTATTTGCACTTGTCTTATTTCTGTGCCTAAATAGATTTAAATAAGTTTAAATTCAAAATCAATACCATGTACACCTAATGTTGGTGATGGCCCTGAAAATTTATTTAAATATCATTTTTGAATTAGAATTAATTTTTAAGTAGTTTATAAAATTGACATTTGTGCTTTTAGATACGGTTTTACGTCATTAAAAATTAAATTTGATTCAATTAAATCTATTTCTAAGCTAAAAAACAGCGTAGTTCATAATATTATTAATTTAAACAATTAAATTCCATATTACAGTGGCGTGCACTAAGTACGGACTTAGGTCGTGCTGCTAATAACTGTGATGTAAAAGTATGATGAGCTATATTGTCAATAAATATTGTTTACATACGAAAGAAATACACTCTTGTAAAAGTATGTTTTTGTGAAAATATACATGTATGGGTTAATTTCCGTTCTTGAAAAATATTATTGCTATTATTTTTTGGAAATCAAGACGAGGTTCAATTAGAGGGTTTAAAATATTTTATAATATAAAGTAATACCACGTGTATCACATACATTCAAGTCCGCTTAAAATAGTGGTACGTATTGAGGCGTTTTGCAACAAGTCTGCTGTCGTGTATTTCGAACAACGCGCGGTGCGATGGTTTCGTTTATAGTTTGTGTACGTTTGGGGTAGATTTTTAGAAAAATTATACAAAATACATGCGCAGCTTTTTTTGTCATCTCTAAATTCTTCCGCTATATAAATCTACTTAACACATTAACATGAGAACTTTACAAATATTTGCGCATGAACCTACATACTTAACACATCATATATCAAATAAATTGTATTTTTATTTTTTTTTATCAAGAAAATATACGGTAAATCGATAAAAACAAAAATCATCATTAAGGTGTAACAATAATTTAACCAAATACATATTTTTTCTGAAATTACAATACACTTTATAAAGTAAAGACAACAGGTTGAAAAGGACTTGTTAAATATATAAATAGCTTGTTAAGACTTTAATAGGAAACGAATTTTATGCTGCAAAAAAAATAAAAAAGTTATGAACTTTTTCCTCTATTGCAGAAATACAAGAAATAACAGTAAAGATAAGTGAGAGAAAAAGTTGAAAATAAGAATGTAAAAGTATAAACAGAGGAGAGATAAAAGTTATAAAGAAAAACATTTTTGAGTGGTAAGGAAAATGAGATAGGGAATGAAATCTGTGTGATAAAAATAAAATGAAGGTCATTAAGGTTTATATATTGAATTGAGGTAACTGAGGTATTGAAACTGTCTAGTTTTAATGTATATTTCGTAAAATTTTTCGTTATGCACAGGTTTTTTGATTATGTAGAATGCACGTCACTACTGTATTAATATTTTCAGATCAAAATATTTCGAAACTAAGTTAGGCGTTTGTGCTATGAACGTAATTTGCTGATCAATCGGGTACTCGGATACTCCCATAAGTAAATAATATATATAATATAATATGTTCAAAGTCAAAAACGTTGATGATAAAGAAAAAAAATATGGGGCTAATAAAAATGGCCAAATAAATCATTTTTCACATTCCAGAGATTAAAGAATGGATGCTCTCGGCCGATAGTGCCTGGATGTATTGCACGGAGATAGCTTTCTGACATTTAGAAGGAGATTTCGTGCCGACAGGAAGACTGCCCACTAATATTATCGGATAATTAATGTATCCTCTGAAGGCACAAAAAATATAAATAAAGTTCTCTTTTAAATACTTTATACCTTCCATGTATATATTCACAAAACATTTGGATTTTTATTGTTATATTTTCATTGTTTTTAAATAAATTTGTTTTCATCGTTTAATCAATATCGTACACTAATTAAATGTAGCTCAAATAGCAATGGAAAGAGCTTGTTTTGGAATATCTCCGAAAAATCGACTACCTAATATACAAATCGGTTAAATTTCGACAGATTTGTCGAAAAGGTGATGGCCATCCATCAAATTTGTCGTCAACTTACTATGTTGGTGTGGTGTAATCGGTTAACGCAATTTCCCGGATAGGAAAGGATCCAAGTTCGAATCCCAGTAGCAATAAAAACATTTTTTCCATAAATTGAATTTTCCTGTATATGTTTCTAATTGGTGCATTTAATTTGTATTAAAATACCACAGATCTGTGTTCTGAAAAAACTGCAACTTCACAATAATAATATGTTTTCCTCAATATAATATATCTAATGAAAATATTATTTATGGTACATTTCTAACTATAAAGAAGACAAAAAACAACAAAATAATGTTAATAATTTTCCAATAAATAATACGCATTTCCCTGGATAGGAAAAGGTACATGCTCAATTCCGGTAGCAACCAAATAATTTTACGATAAATAATTTTTTTCTGTATATCTTTCTAGTTGAATAATTAAATTTGTATTAAATTAAATTCATCGGAATAATAATATAATATAACCGAAATTATGCTAGATTCATTTAATTATTTATTAATCAAACAATGGACAAAAAGGTAACATATAGGTTCGAAAATTTGTCGCTAAAAATATTGTCACTGTAGCATAGTTGGATAATGCACCTTCCCCGGTTAGAAAAGAGATCCAGGTTCGAATCCCGGTGGCGCAACAACAATATTTTTCGATAAAATTGATTTTATATGTTTATCTTTATAATTAATATATTTAATTCATATTTAAAATATCACAGACCTATGTTCTGAATAATTACATATAGTATATATAGAATGTCTGTTTATTTGTTAAAGGTATGTTTCATATTATGAAGGTTCATTTCATTTGTAGTATTATTTTGACTGACCTTTATAAAGGGAAAGATAAAAATAAATCAAATTAGATTAAAAAACGGATGTTGATATTAACTTTTGATGTTTGTTAGAGAGTTTGTAGAACTCCATTATAAATATAATGGAGTTCTACAACTCTCTACAGTATCAGTGAACATGACAAAATAGCTTTCGTCTGACCCAGGCATTGTGAATATATATATTTAATAAAATTATTTAAAAAGGCTCACACAGCAGTAGTGTTTTTTACAAATAAATATTAGTATCACTTACTTTAAATCAATGAAACGATTTAGTTAAAAAATATTTTTAACTAACTCAGTGAACTTTTAAACGGACCATATTCAGTCTGTTAATAACATATAAAAAGACCGATGTACAAGATATCACATACATTAAACGAGAATTACATCAATATTAGATACCTCATAATAATACATAATTCCCACAAACTATAATATTACCGAGAAAGTAAAAGGGTAACCAAAATAATATAACAGAATATAGAAAACAGATAACAATAAAAAATGTCTTAATGGGAAAATACCTGAAGGCGGTCAACTTGTTTGATCCCAACTAGGAAAGGGATATTTGAAGAATTCGGAAGGTGGATACGGAGCGAGAAACCTTTTTAATGAAAAACTTATTCGGAAATACCAGCTGGGAACATTTTTAACATACATGAATTGTATAGGCTCACTTTCGATATAACAAACATGTGTATTTCAGACGTTAACAGTTCAATAGTACTAAACAGTGATATCCTTATATGGATTATGTCCCCTGTGACAAGTGTTCGCGCGAATCTGTTGTTAAAATTGAAAACATCTCACCTAACCGTTTGTTACTGAATATTTATAATTAAATCAAGTATTGAGATACTGGAAATGTTTCATAATATTGAAAATGACCGTTTATTTTGGTACATTTAGGGCTAGTTGTGTGATCAGTAGTAACTTTTTACTATTGTAAAAAAAGTTACTAAAGTTAACATTTTTGCAAAAAACGGGTTGTTTGATCGTTAATTAAAAATTATTTTTTTCTCGAAAGTACATCCCGTAGTAAACTCATTTTAACTCCTGTACGAGAATCGATAGTTAAATATGGCGAACTTTTCACAGCTGTTCCAAAAGTAATCTGACATATTGATATTTTGAAAGTTGTAGTATACGACAAGTAATTATTCAATATCCCGCTATTTTAGTGATGAGAGTTCATCCGATAATAATCTTGTTGTATAATAAACATTAGCTCGTAGAAAGTGATATATTTCGAATGCCTAGGCGAAAAAATACATAGATAAAATAAAGCATATTTCATGATTATTTATCGCGCCTATTAACATCTCCATCTATGCTTTGACAGTAGTAAATTGGATATATTAATAACCCGCAAAAGGATTTTTATGCTAATGCTCTTACCCCAAATTTGGAATAAGCTATCAGCTATCCTAAAAGGTTACATTCCGATTTTTAAAAACTTAAATTAGGAAATCGTTAATGTTCCTTCTATGAAAGTTTCAAAGTCATACCATAATCTTATGAAGTTTGAGAACAGTTCAAAGTTTATGTCGATGATTTATATGTTGCACTTACCCCGATTCACTTTATACTATTATTTATTATGATAGTTGTAATATTAATACGTCTTTCATAATTTATGATAAAGTAAAGAATGAATAAATGAAGATCGAATGAAAAGGTGATCTTAGCATAGCAAAAAGGATTAAGAAAGGGTTGCTTAGGTTTAAATGTATGAATGTGGATGAGGCGAGAGTTGTGTACCAAGAGAAAAGAGCTCCCTCTACCTATCCCCACGGAAGAACGGCGTAATGGAAAGTTAAGTAAGTTATTTAGTTAAATATCTTTCTGTCTGCCTCTAGACGTCTACTAATTTGCAAAATTTATGCAAACAGTAGAAAAGTTTATTGTGCTGAATAAAATTGGTTGAATCCTTATATCAAGTTTTCTCATTATTTGCAAACTAAAAATTAATTATTATCACTTAGGTGGTTTGGTCATATGGAACAGATGAATGAGGAGAGAATGGTAAGAAATATATATATGACGCAAGTGTTGATGGAACCACAATATCACGACCAAGTAAACCAGATACTGAAATATGGTCTTGTTAGAAGCCACAATGACCGGCGAACTTATATGTGTTATAAATGTGGATGAGGCAAGAATTGTATGTAAGGGCAGAATAGTGTGGTGCTCTATTCTGTCTGCCTACGCTAAGTAAGTAACGTAATAATAATAAAAACTTAAAAACCTTTTTTGCCAAACTAGTTTTCTGTTTCCAATCCACCTGATAAATTTATTAGATTTATAGTGTTACCTTAAAACATGTTACGAACACTAACCGCATGGAATTAATTCTCATGAACCAGGTCTTCCGTCATGTTAACTTGGGCGGCGTCTACTTTGAAAGGTTTTTTTTTAATCAATACGTATAAATTGATACCAGACCCTTTTAAAATTGCCCAAACAGTTGGAGTCTGTAACATTTGTACGTACTTTTATCCGATTTACATGGTGTCGGGTGCGACAAAGCTCTATAATACGATCTAAAAATATCAAATATGAACGAAAATAATTTATTTCCATTTACAACATAGATGTTTTAAAAGAGTACTGATTATTTTATTAAGAGAATCATCTTTTATTTATTTATGGACCTCCTAAGATATTCCCGATAAAAATACAATAATTATATATGTATATGTAAAATAATAATAAAATAATTTGTTATTAAAAATAAAGCTTATGAAAAATATCAATATAAATGTTTTTTTCAAGAACTATAATATGTTAAAATTAATGTACCTATATGTAATTATTAAGGTGCTTATTTGGTCTAGCGGGAAGACACTCGCCTAGTTCGAAGGTTCGAGACTCATCTCAGGAGATTACTAAGTTAGTTCTACCATCATACCACAAGCATTTAGGTGAGTTTGAAAACATGTGTACGCATCTCTATTTAAAAAATGTACGTATCTTTGTATAGTTCCAGAAAATTATTATTAGACTTACGCGATTAATACTTACGAAAACATACTTTTAATTTATGTAATCACAAATCGTTATATAAAATATAAGTTTACGATACGAAAGAGATTTGATTTTATATTGTTTTTTGTTTTAGTTTTCATGAAAATATAAACTATGTTACACTAATAGAATTACCGTACTAGCGCTCTATGAAATTGTTTCAACTGTTGCAATTGTGAATTTCTATTCACAGTTAATTAGTTAATATTAATACTAAAAAATGTAATATTTCGTCAAGGATGATATTTTCTTGTAAACATAGATGTCCTTATTAAGGCGAGACTACTAACAATAAAGTGTTTTGCTAATTCTATCCTAAACGAACATGAACTTAAAGTAAGTACTCATCTAGCTCGCGCTACGCTGTGATTTGAATAAGGTGAATCGGGGTAAGTGCGACATATAAATCATCGACATAAACTTTGAACTGTTCTCAAACTTCATAAGATTATGCTATAACTTTAACCATTTTATAATTTAAGTCTTTAAAAATCGGAATGTAACCTTTTAGAATAGCTGATATTGAAAGCATTTTATGAAAATTGGACGTGTAGATGCACTTACCCCAAATTTGGGGTAAGAACATCTAGTTGTATTATTTCTAACAAATAGTTAAAATAATGAAAATATCATTACTTATCTGCTTAATGACAATATGAATTAGTTATTTTGGTTTTTAATGAGGGGTAAAACGTGCTAAGTTCCAAAAAAATCTACTAAAATTGCTTAGACGAGAGAAGTGCGACATATCATAGTGATTTTTTTTGAAATTGGATAATTAAAAAAAAAAGAATAGAACTGTCTACATTACTAATTGAGAAAGTTTTCATACAAAAATATTTAGGGTACTACTGAGTAGATGTACTTCCTCCACGGTGTAAAATTTATGGTTTAAGTGTATCTGGTCTTATGAATCGAATCCGAGGAAATGATCACGAAATTAATATATGAAACACAAACTACAACTCAAAATAAAAGTACTAACCTAATAACAGCGTCCTGGCATAAAGAAATATCGAGATATACACAACTCGCAAGGTGACATCAAACAACTGTCTTAATTTGAAACGGTATTATAAACAAACTAATGTTTGAATTTGCGCCATCTCTGGAAATATTGATTCTTAACATTTCTTAATAGATTGCGGCACTGGAATCCAATTTCTAACGTAATTAGAAGACTTTAATGCACCCGACTCACCTTATACGTTTTCGATGAACTGATGTATCTCAGACTGTTTTCAATTACTCAGCGAAAATCTGAATATTGTGATCCAACTGTGGTATTATTTTATTTTATTCTATATTTAGCCCTACCCTTAATAAATTATTAAGTTATTATTATTAAATACTAATATTTTTCAAGAAAAGCAAATAACTCCCAAAGAAAAAAATTGTAGGTACCTACTACAAAGTGCTTCTTAACCTTTACCATACCATGATATAAAATACCGTAATCGTGTTACCATAAATAAATTACTTTATTAGCTTAAACGGCTTTAATGGCATGCGTTTACTCTAAATATTGAGCGTTCAATTTTGAAAAAATGATTAATAACATAATTCAGAGCATTCATTAAGTTCTATACAATGTGTCCTTCCTTCTTTTCTCTCTTTATTTAATTAGTAAGAAAGAGACGATTCTATTTATATGTTGGTTGTTCTTTTCACTGTGAAAATAGTGTGTGATCTCTGTCTTACATATCACAAATGATATTTTTTACCAACGGATAGAATGGACAAAAATAATTGTTTTTGTCCGATTCTCTTTTCATAATTGGTTTTTCACTAGTCATTCCTAAGCGTTAATATTTTCTTTAGAATTATCTAAAATGTGAATTTTATGTTGCATATATTTACCGAAATATTACAGGTTTAATTATGATGGTAGACCTGTGTTACTGCATGGTTTGGGAATGGTTAAAGAATATTCTACTTTCCAGGAAAAATACCTCCAATTTAAAATGTAACCCCTGTGGAAATACAGTTTATTATTTATTTTATTTATTATTTATTATTAGTAACTATATAATACTATGTACAAATCAGTTTGGACTGTGCCCGTCTCACTAGATAAATTTTATGTCGAGACGGGCATTGTTAATAGCAGCATAATCTATGTCCACACCTATTGCATGCTATTGATATTTGATGTTCTATGTATAATTATGTATGCTCGTCATTCAGCACTATAATCGACCCTGATTCTAAACCAATTAATTACATAATACTATTCATGTTACGTTTTTGTTAAAATAACTTTAAAAAAATTAAAAAAACTATATGTTCAAGTATTTGGTCTAGGCTACCCCGTCGATAATAATAAATTAACCTCGTCCATCCCTTCTGTGTTTATTGTGTAAGATACCTATAAAAAAAGTCCGATAAACCTATGCTCTCAAGTAGTTATAGAAGGTACAAGGTGCGAGGTGCCACATATTTCACAATTCCGGTATTTTTAAAAGAATCAGTTCAACTAATCTTCAAAGATCACAGCGGACGGTCAATTGGCTTATGATTATATTGCACCAAGTCAATTTGTAAATAAATATTAAAAATTGTTTAAAAAAAAACAGATTTATATTACTATTAAACGACACAATGTACTCTACACAAAAAAAAACCTACACATTAATATCTACTGTGTAATTGAATTTAAAAAAAGACAATTTTTAATAATTTCATATTTGGATTTGACTTAGTCTGAAGTATGTAAGGACATTTACAATACACACGTGTCTTATTTCTAAATTTATTATTTTATAAACAGCAAGTCTAGAAATATTAGCTGTGCGGCTGTGGAACTTTCTATCTTATCTCCCAAGCATGATGGTATTTGTAAATAGTAGAAAATGAATTGTTTAATCAGATCCCCTTTTATATATGATCACCAAATATATATTCTCACGGTTAAAAAGATCAAGAATTCAAGCAGCCGAAGTGAACTATCAGTAGCAGGAGTTACATTATAGGACCGAGTGAAAAGTATCGTAATAAGGAAAACCTCATATAGAAATATCACAATTAAGGTGACTTGGACACGCCTTGCAAATACTAGAAAAAAGACTACGAAGTATTTTTAACAATTCCCTAGGGAATATCTCAAACTAAGAAGTAAGAAATAAACAGCAATAGAGACTTTATGAAGACAAATTGGGTTTTGATTGGTCATCAAATATTTAAACAGAACAAGCCAGGGGAAGATGGAAAAGTCTTGTCGAAACTTTTAGCCCCGACTTTTCATATTTTAGTATGCAAGGATGAAAATGAACGGCTACTGCGACCTCTAAGGACTGTCGAATTCTTATTTTAAGAAGCATTTTAACATCAACTTCAAAGTCGACGAAAGACAAAACAAAACAAAAATGCACCTTTTATATTTAAGACTGCGATTATAGCTTTGTTTAGTATATTGTTCTTTGAAATTATTTATTCATGAAATTGTTAACCAATTGTAACCGTTGATTGTATTTGAATCAAATTAAGAACTTCAACCGTTAGTATACTGAGCATCTTATGGCGTCAGCCGCCCCGCTGACAGGAGCCCTCGACTCTAGGCGGCTCAGAACAATAGAAGCGAAGGTAGGTACCTATTTACCTACGTGTCTACCTTCACCATAATAGGGGTCTGGCGACTAAGGATCATTTTATGCGATCCGGTGTACGGGACACTACCCAGTTGAATGTTTTTTAGGAGGAAATATTTTGGAGTTTTACTTTGTGTGGTATCTACCCTACCCACAAGATATTTCAATTATACGAGTAAGTATATTTTGTATAAATTAATATATTTTTAAGTAGTTTATTTAAAAAATATTATTTATAAATACCTACCTAAAAATTCAAATTTATTTTCCAAGGAAAGTTGAGTAAAGTTATTTAATTATTTATTATCACATTGTTACATTGAGTATACACCACCATGCATCAATGTTTAATAGTAATTAATTATTAAGTTTTAGAATTCCAAAAATAAATAGGAAAAACGTCTAATTTTTTTAATCACAGTGACCTACTCGTATATAGGTACTTATAGGAAATAATATTTAAAATAATAAATCTACTAGTGGCATGCACTAGGCATAGATACGATATTCATTTTTCATTTTCAGTGCCGATAAATCGGCGTTTATTTTTAAAACAACATTCCTTTAAAGCTTTCATCAATGTAAAAATCCTTAAAATAACCAATATACTAGAAAGTACAAGTATTAATACTACATTCCATTTACATACAGGGCTGTTGGCCACTACCTATCTTGCTAGGTACATATAAAGTACCTTGTATTATATATTATGCTGCTATTAACAATGCTGCAGAAGTACGATTGTCAGTTTCAGGATAAGATGTTGTATTCATGTGAAATTTAAGTGGACAATCTTTAAAAATAATTTTATTTTAAAAAGTATACCTGTTCGAGTTGTTTCATAATCTTAAGAAATATTGATTTAAATACTTTTAAAATGTTAAAGGGTTAAAATTTTATAATATGAAATAATACCAAGATTACAATATAATCCAAATCATGCATTTAAGTTTGCTACATATGGAGATTTGGGTTATAAATTTATTTGTTGAAATTTGTTAACGAACAGATTTTAACTGTCGCGTACAAAACACAGATGCCGGAAGAATCTCAGGACAGGAAGGAAACTGGTACTCACCACAATCCGGATTCTGTTGACATCCCAAAAGATGTGGACTGTATATTTTAACTCACTATTTCGTCAAGGTTCCGACACAAAGTGTAGACGCAAAGACTCGAATTAGTTTAACATTGTAAACTGTCCCATACATGTATAGCCGCATTGATTCAAGGTCGCCAATTGACTGGTCGACGGCGTAGTCTAGCCGAAATGGGAAGGGAAGGGGGGGGGGTGGTGGAAGGCACAGTGCATTATTTTCGTTCAATAAATAATATTTATACATAAATATATATTATATATGACTCAAATACCTACATAAGTTCAAGTAATGACCTGTTTACTGAACACCTCGCGGCGCTAGATATGTATTGCATTTAGTTCGTAAACATTTGAGATAGATTTTGTGAAAAATCACATGCACAACTTTGTTTTTTTTCCAAATTATTCCGCTGGATGGTTCTGGTTAGCAATATTGAATATTATGAAATTTGAATTTAAGTAACATAGATACTCCATATAATAATAATATCAATTACATGCTTTGCATATACTATAATTATGCATAGTTTATTGGTTTGTTTGGAGAGCACGCCTCCAAAATATAAGATAGTTTTAATTAAATTATCATTTTGAAACTTTGAAACGTTCAAATGTTTGTCAAAGAATGACAATACAATCAAATTTCATAACTTTTTTTTTCAGTTTCTATAGATTGATGTTATTTTAATATTAAAAACAAATTAAAATACTTTTTTTACAACTGTTTAGTTATATGACAAATGAGTCCCATTTATTTTACAAACTACAGATATTTTAAATAATATTAATTGAAAATAAGTATTCTATTTTATCGCACTACAATATGTTAAATTAGTATCCTCGAACAACAAGCAAGGAACATTGATATAAAAATAATATAAAAATATGTGTTCGTCTGAAAAATATGACGGCAACATTGGTGTGACTAGACAAATGACAAACAATAAAGTCCAAATCTAAACCCATTTTTAAGATCTCGAAAGGGTTCATATTTTTATTTATCTTATTTTATGACTGCGACAGAAGAGCGAAGTATCTTTAATGTCTCTGTTCATTTAAAAAAAAAAGATAATTTAATGGTTACGTAGAACAAGTGATTAATCATTTATGTTTGAAAGATAACATTCACATTTTTGTCTTCAGGGACTCGGTAAGAGTGAGAGTGGAACAGAAAAGGTACACTTCAGAAAGGGTATTTCATTATACATACTCTAGTAATAATCTTCTGCTTTTTAAACCTTATTCTGTCTCAGGTTCTTCAGTCTAATATTCTCCCTTTTCTAAGACTTCGATTTTCATCAATCTTTTCCTACATTATTATATACAAGATATGTTACTACTCTGAAAGTCTCAATGTACGTCCGAGACATTGAAACAACTTACTGATTAAAAGTAATATAAAAGAAGAGAATGTGACACAATACGTGTGCCATACACCAAGATATACAATAAAGAGTGTTTTTTTAGAGGTTAGTTTTTCGAATTGGCAACACTTTTTCTAGCAACAGCCAATTTGACAGCTTTTTGCTTAGTTTGGTTTACCATTTCACCAAGAATAGAATTACGCCAGAACAACGCTTGCAAATTGTGCAAATTTGTTTCGAAAATCATAGTTCAGTTCGTGAAACTTACGGTGTGCTTCGTCAATTTTGCACCACGCATACTCTAATTGATAATACGCATCCACAGAGACGTCGTATACCGATGAAGCTGTTGTTTCTTCAAAAATGATGCCGGCCAAAACGTTTGTTCGTTCCCCAATTGAATGGCATTAATATGGAAGAACAGTGGTTTTAACAAGACGGCGCAACATGCCACACAGCGCGTGCCTTAATCAATTTATTGAAGGAAACATTCGATGAGCGCATAATTTCGCGTAATGGACCTGTGAATTGACCTCCAAGATCGTATGACCTATGTCGCTAGTCTACGCCAATAAACTAGAGACGATAGATGACTTGGTAGCCAACATTCTTTGCGTTAGAGCTGATATACGACCTCAGCTGCTCTAAAAAGTAGTCGAAAATTGGACATTCAGATTACACTTTATTCGAGCCAGCCGTGGCACCCATTTGCGCCAAATCGTATTTAAACACTAATGGCATAAAATTATCTTTCGAATAAACTCAATACCATGGCCATTACCACGGTTTTTATGTGTTTTATTTCATTTTAAAGTTCCATATCTCTAAAAAAAAACATTATTTATATAAATAAAGTTTTTTCGAAATAGATTTTTGGTCACAGCGGATAATCCAAACTCAACCGTTATTTTAATATTTTTTTTGCATAATTGAGACCCCATTGACCATTGACCCAAGTATTTAGATCGATTTTGGAGTATTAGCATAGACCTTATCGTTCACAAACCCCAAAGAAAAAAGTCCAAAAGCATTAAATTGGACGATTTGGTCGGCTAATTGGTCTCCGAAACTATAAATTACGCATCCAGAAATTTCAAATGTATTAACTAGATTGTTTCCCAGTTTGTGCGGTATATAGAACTATTCTGCTATAAATAGACATGATTCAAAATCACTTCGAACTTTTCCGCGAGTTTTTTACTGTTTTTGTAGTGAATTTTCACAATTGTGAAAAGATAGATAGATAGATAAATTCATCAGAATAAAAAATAGAGCAAATGAGTTTGGATTACCCTTTATGTATATACTTTAGAATTACACGGACTGAATACTCTATAGAACAATCAATTAAGTTGTGATAGCAGATAATTAAGATAATAAAAAATCTTGAATGTTTTACATGGAAAAAATATTTATGCAGGCCTTGCGCAGTAGTATTGCGAAATTATAAATAAAAAGACAAAATAATACAAGTCAGTAACGACCCTTCATATTTTGGTCGGCGTGAAGATGTAGGTGAGATATAATAGTCAATTATATATTTTTGTATATAAGGTGTAGTGGATACTTTACGCCATTGTCAAAATCAAACACAATTTCAACAGAGTTATTTGATAACTTGAATACCTCCTTCAGGGCTGTAGCCTATTCATCACCGTCCTCCGGTTGTTAAGAAGTCATTCGGTTTTATATCTACACCTCTTTTGTGTCAGGGGCGTTCCTCATTCACCGAGGGTAATAATTTGCGTCCCGAATAAAGGGAACAAATTGAAGAATGCCGAGTCATCTCCGCTGGATGTCAGATGATAACAATAAGGAAACAGCCCCCCGCACTCGGCGGGGATGGTCACACGAGCCCGGGGACAATGGATGACCAGACGGTGATGATTATTTATTAAAATTTAAAGCACGTTTTTCATAATACACGGATGTAAAATTAATGAAAACAGGGTCTACATGAATTCATTAAAAATCATTTCGTTATTGCGTTAATCCTTTAGTTCATAGCGTTTTTGTTTTTCAAGGCAACAGTGCTTTGAACATATTTTTTTAATATCATTATTGTTTTATCATAGTCGATAGAATAAATAAAGAGTTGCAGAGATGGTTTCGTCATGTGGAACGTATGAGCGAGGAAAGGATTTTTAACAGAACAGAAAGGTTTACAACTGCGTGCAAATCATTGGAGTGTCTACTTCCTCTTTTACTAATTCGCGAATTTTATTATCTTACTATTTTTAACGTGTTGATTTCATGGTCGTTCTTTGCGGTCGAGGTGCATTTGTTGCATGAATTTGTTTCATATTAGGGAAAAATAAAAAGCAACTGGCAGAAATATTTTCTACGTTAACCTTTAATACAAATAATTATTTCGTTTAGTTATTAAGTAAAAGAATTTCAAACAATAAAAGAATAATGTTCAGACATAAAAAGTGCCCTTAAAAAGGTCCATACAATTTTATATTGATTTTTATATGGGTACGAAGGTATTATTTTACGTTAAAACATAAACTTTAAAAGCACATTTTTATATTGATGGCTATGTTAATAAACAGAAATAAGATACTGATGCCTTGACAACCCAAGTTAACGCCATTAAAAATGTTTGTATTGTTCAAAAACGACAGTGTGATGTTTAATTTCTGCCCGAAGGATAATTGGCCCTTATTTTTTTAACCAGCGAGAAACAGTCACTGCTGACGTGTATTGCCGAATGATCGACGAGTTTTTGGTACCGCAACCGCAGCTGTTTCTTGAGTTCAACAACAAAACACAATTCCAGTAAGATGGGGCCACTCCACACACAGATAGAGTCTCAATGGAGAAGCTGAGGGGAATTTTTCGGAATAAATTAATCAGCAAGTACGAAGACATACCCTGGGCACCTCAGTTACTATACCTTACACCGTACGAGTTTTTTTTGTGGGGATACCTTAAGTCGAGAGCAAAAATCCTCGAATAATTCAGGGCCTGCAAGAAAATACCTGCCGTGAAGTTGCTGCTATTGAACCAACGCTTTGCTCTCGCGTTTTCGCAAATTTAAGAGTCCGATTGCAAGAGTGTCTTGAGAGAAATGGACGGCATTTAGACTATATTGTTTGTAAAACGTTAAATTAGCATCGTTAATCTCCATGTTGTATAAAAAATATGAGAATAAAATTGTATTTCTTTTTATTATTTTATATTAAATTTTCCGCTGGACACTCTATCTTATATATGATTGTATAATCTAAATCTATATCTACTGCATGCCACTGTGTAGATGTATTATAATTCTCTGCATATTCGAGTCCTGTTCATAAAACGTTGCCAATCACCCAGAAATTAACTTAAAAGCTGCATCCTTTCCTGAGTTTAGGAATGTGAAATTTCGTGGAATGTGTTTAAATTTGCTTATATTTCTATTATCTCATCAGTTGTTCATTTCTCAGAATATGAATCCAACAACTTTTTTACATCAGCCGAGCCAACTTCGAATTTCATTTAATTACCCAGTTCGACAACTTCTAGCGTTACGTAAATAAAAAAAATCTTAATATTGTGATGTTCGTTATTGCGAATGTTCGTAAATCAAGAACTGCCTGTACTACTATAAATTGATTCCGAGGAATATAACCATAACTTTTGAAGTTTATTACTAACAACTCCTTCGGCTTGAGGTCGTATTCAAGAACAACGAGCGGGAAGAAGGTATAGGTGATTATTCAGCATTTGTACGAGTATACTGCTAACATTACAAAAGCGGCAATTCAAGACCTCGTTTGGGAAGTTATTCCATATCTGATCTATTCTCCTGATCTTGCTCTTTCAGACATTCCCCTGTTCCAGTTTTTATCCATCAATTTTTGAGGGCTATGTTATATGCTTAATGGCTGGCACCCTGTGGAAATTTATTAATCGTACGTTAATAGATTTTAATTGAAGTTAAATTAATTTTAGATGTCACATGTAGAATAAAGTGTGTGTTTTTGCTACTATTATGTTCTTGTATAAGGGGTGAATGACATGTACGAAATATGAAATCGAGTGTAAATCAATGAAATATATTAAAAATATAGCCTAAGCTTTATTTTTTACAAAATTGAAAAAAATAGCCAGATAGTCTGCCATTAAACACTGTCTACGCAGGGATGATATAATACATGTGTACGATACATGCAACTGGTTTTTTCTATTTATTTTTTAACAAATTACAAAATATATTGTTTACACATTTCCGCTAGAACGATTTCGGGTATATAAAAATATTGACAAAGTATACCTACAAATGTTAATTATTTTCCATAAATTTTTAAATACCTTACCTATAACTGGGCACCTCTAAAAGACTGGTATCTGATTATCTCGTGCCGATTTAACTTTTACGTACTAACATGAATATTAATAATGTGTAGGTACCTACGTCATTATTATTTGTTGAGTATCTATTAATACAATATTATCTTTCAGGTTGTCGATCATTATTTACTATCGCTAAAGTTTATATATTCAGTTAGTTTATCGACTATAAATTGGTATAAATATTTTTTGATTATAAATTGGTTCGGTTTAAAATTAGTTGTGTCTATGTAATAATGAAAATAAAATAATTATTGCTAACGTTCGATAACTTGACAAGCAGAAAAAGAAGATGGAGATATAATAATTAAATTAATTATCTTTATATAATAATATTTATTTACTTACTTGAGCTCAGTTTAATTGAGTTCGCCAGATTGCCCGTCTGTATGGTACATTATACGGAGAGGAAGCACGCATTAACATTTGCAATACTGTGGTTTTTGTTTAATAACTTTCGCTTGTTTGAACTTAATTAACATTTAACTTTGTACATTTGTGGAATATTATATTACAAAATATTAACCTCGTATCAAATTTCAAATGGACATTAGCTATTCAACTAATAAATTTTTTTTATGAAAACTGCATTAGAAATAGCGGGATAGAAACTTTCGTGACATTTTTATTTTCACTTTTACTTTGTGTTTTGATATATGTTCCTTAAAATTATAAAATAAACTCTATATATGGCAACACATAGCGGGATATTTATTATTAAGGAGACCACATTATTGTTGTGAAGTTGCATTTTCAGAACGTAGTTTTGTGGTATTTTTAATACAAATTAAATGAATCAATTAGAAAGATATACAGAGAAAATCTATAGTTGCAGCTACATATTTTTTCCTGTACCTATATCTTTCTAGTTGATTAATTTAATTTAAGATAATTTTTGTGTAAAATTTAATGTATTGATTTATATTTTTCATACACTTTGTTATTATGTATTACTAACGGAAATTTTATTACCAATATTTCAATTTTCTTTTTTAAAAAAAGGATAATTTAGTGAACTTCTTAACAAGTCAGTGATAATAAAGATCTTTTTTTTAATATAGGAAATTTTCTCATAAATTCTAAAGACAAAGATGATAAATTTAACAATTCTGGTGTCCTTAAACTTAGTTGCATTTTATATTGTTATAACGGGTAGAAGTTTTAATATAAGAGTTTTTAATTTTCAGAAATTTCTTATCATTTGATAGAAAATGGTCATGATTTTGATAAAAAATTGGGATTGTCAATTTTGCATATAAACGGTGTTAGTCACAAATTAAATAATTTGGAATCGTTGGAGATAAATAAAGCGTGTAAAACTAATCAAAAAATTATAAACAACCAACTAAATTCCCATTCTAAAATGTTTTCCAAAAAATTATTCGAGTAAATTTGTATTAAGTAAAAATTTGAGTTAGGTACTAAATTTATTTTTGAAATAATTGTTGTTTTCTTAAAAATAGATTCTGGTAAAGAAACAATAATATATGTTTTTAGTTAGTATTGACATATGAAGAAGAAAATAGTATTTTTTGAAACCAGTAGATGTATTTGAACTCAATAAGTGGTTATTAAAACAAAGTTAACAAATAAAAATATGAATTTTAACCACAAAGTTAATTTAAAATATTGGTTAAATTGTATTTTTACAGTATTTTGTATTCTTCATCAGTAGGTATAGTGGTAGTCCCCCACCCTCGGCAGTCACGCGAGAGACCAAAGTTTGTTTCATAATTATTTTTAATTTGAGTTATTGTTTAACTGAATATATTTATATTT
This sequence comes from Eubasilissa splendida, assembly GCA_031772225.1. Classification (NCBI taxonomy): domain Eukaryota; kingdom Metazoa; phylum Arthropoda; class Insecta; order Trichoptera; family Phryganeidae; genus Eubasilissa; species Eubasilissa splendida. The sequence continues at coordinate 9,184,620 of CM062846.1, forward strand.
TTGTCGAACCAGAAAAACATATTTTATACAAAAGTGGTGAGATATATATGTGATTTTTTTTCAAATTAACATAAACATTTATGATTAATTTCCAATAAAATGATCAGATCACGAGCCATTTACCTCAGAACTATTTATGGAAGAAATAGTCAAGAGTAGAACCATTAAGTTTAACTGCTTGGTTCTGATCTTAGACGCGATATTGCAATTAGAACTCTTCGCCTGGTAGTCATCATACTAAATGCAGAACGCGTTAACTCACAAATTAGCTATTCAGAAGATCGTAAATAAACCAACGACCTACCCATCTAACTGATCGAGTGGAAAAAACTACATTACAGATGTTCGAAAAAGTTTTACAATTATTTTTTTCTATCGAATAATTGAAAATACCCACAAATATTTGTAATCAAAATTAATCGAAGTATAATAGTATATTTTCATGATATGTTGATACTTGATAAAGTTGGCTCTTTCGAATAATGGAACGATTAAATGTATTAATATCAAAAAGGTAACATATAGGTTCGAAAATTTGTCGCTGTAGCATAGTTGGATAATGCACCTTCCCCGGTTTGGAAAGAGATCCAGGTTCAAATTCAGGTTGCGCAACAACAATATTTTTTGATAAAATTGATTTTATATGTATATCTTTCTAATTAATACATTTAATTCATATTTAAAATACATAAAAACTTACGTTATTACCTATATGATCAGTGCATTTATTTACAATCCTAAATATTTACAAGTCGTCGATTGTTTCAACATTTAGAAGAAAATTGAAAACACCATTTCACGAAGTGAGTCGTTCTTTTACATTTGTGCGTGTTTTCTGTTTTAGATGTAAAATTTAATGATTTGATAGATCAAAAGACAACCATTGTGTTTCTGCCAGAATAGCATCGTAAATCTCGTCATAAAGAAAAATGAACAACGGCTCCTTACGCAATTTCAGTGGTTAAAGATTTTCTAAATCTTATATTACGGGTTTCTTCTCGCTTGAATCTATTAACATAAATACAGAGGTAAAGTGCAAATGAATGAATACAAGGTACACAAGTCTTGTGTGCAATATGATTCGCCTACAATGCATACTTTGACTATGAATAGTAAGACCAACGTTGATATACATTTATTTTGTGAGACAGAATTTTCATAAACATCTGAAGTTGTACCATTGTACCAATATATACTTTTACAGCTATTGAATATAAGATAAAGAATGTGTTTCCAATTTACTATTCATAGTGTTGAATAAATGTAAGGTTGGTATACATATCTTCTAATAGGTAGTGGCAAGGTCGGCATTAACGAGAATAATGATTTCGCTGTATGTCCGCTAACTAACTTACGTTGTATTTTATTGTCATTTGTTTCGGGCGCGCACATTCAAAGCTGTACTTCCCGCTTCGTCAAAAATAGTAAAGTGTTGGATACTATACTATTATTATTTGTTTTTTTTAAATACTAACTTAATGTATTAATTATAAATATATACATATAAAATCAATTTTGTCGAAAAATATTGTTTTTGCGCTACCGGGATTCAAACCTGGATCTCTATTTCCAATCCGGGAAAGTACACTACGAATTGTGTTATAGCGCCAGTATTTTTCATGACAAATTTTCAAACCTATATTTTACACTTTTTCAAATTAATACATCTGTCGTTCCATTATTTGAAATAATACTTCACAATAAGAATGTTTTCTCCTTAATATTATTATATGTATTTATTCAAATATAGTATAGTATCTAACACTTTACAAGCCATATTATTAGTTTTGACAGTAAAGCTACTGTAAAAGGGAAGATCTTATTGAATAAAAGTAGGAAAAAGAAGATTAATTCAGATTTGTTGAATGTTTAAAAAATATAGGATGCGCACTACATAAGTCAAAGGAGTTATGTTTTTGTTGTTGATAATTCACTCCTCAAATATATAAAGAATTTTAAATACTCAACCATTTCAAAGTATGGTCACCTTACTAATCTGATAGCCAAAGCCAGTGGTGTGTGTGATTTACAACATGATTCATGAGAGACCACTGCAGGTACTTATTTGGAAGCTGTCATGTGACAAAAATATTGCCAGTACGGTGTTTACTTTGAGAAATTATTTATAAGATATTTATTGCACTCATTATTGATCAGTCTTGAAATATAAAATGTTTGCCTCACCGGAAAATGGCGTATAAAAATTTGTAATTGAACTTCTAGTACTAAATTGTGGTATTCTACCTGAATGATTGATTAAATTATCTTAAAGTTAAGAGATGGAAAGAAGAACTTCCTTATGTGGAAGGGTTATTTAAAGGTTTTTTCTAAATTAATTAAATTATTAATTTTAATTATCTTACATCTCATTCGGATTAGCCGATATTTCGAAATACAGAGATTCGGACTAGGGATGCTTTACTAATTAGAATCATTTACGTAAATTTTTGATATAATTTTTCACATAAAAATAAATTAAATATAACACAACATAAATTAAAATGTTAATCAATATTTGATTGCGTGATCAATAAGATGTTTTTAGAATTTACTGGAATGTACAAATTATCTTGCTGACCTTAGTGACTGACTGTATTTCATTAAAATTTGCGGTCTCTGTAATGTATTTATAATACAATATTATTTATAGCTATTACCCAAGGCCATTCAATGAAATGAAAAAATCTTCAGATAACGGTAATCGTTTTTTTTTTGGGTTATTCTGCCGTTTAAAGTGTGTTTTTTTTAGAGGTATGTATGTATCTTGCTTCGGGCCATATTGCTGCGGTTGTTACCAGAGATGATGGTGCCCAATAGCCAAGCCTAGTACTTACATAGTCTAAAATCATTACCTAAGGTTATATGCAAATTCATAATAAAATTTTTACACGCCTACTTTCTCTCTTTCTTTGATATTATTTTACACACAAAAAAAAAAGATATTATTGTTGTTTTACAATGTAATTTTACTAAATTTTAGTTTTATGATTTAATAAATATTAATAATACAAAACAAGACAGAATTGCCAAGGATGCCCAAACGGTAGCTACACTGGTGGCGTAGTTACCGCCTGAGCAGCCTAGGCAATCGCCCGGAGGCCCGGGACTTCCTGGATCCCGGGATCGCTGTATGAAATCAATAAGCAAAATTTAAAATAGACAATTTTCATAGTTTTTATTGTGACATTCGTATATTTTCAGATATCGACACCACTTTAACTATTAAATTTTCTTCGAAAAGTATATTATGTGTACTTTCAATATATCGAATACTTGTTAACAAACGATTTAATGAAACAAAAGATCACCCTCACTTGAAAGTTTAGTGATTTAGTGAGTAAAAATTAAGTCTTTTTAGATGACATTGTGTTTGCAGTAAGACATAGGTACGTGGAGATATTACAAGCTTTAATTAAAATTACTGACGAGCAAGCATTCTAAGTCGATAATAATTAACATGAAAACCTTTGTTAAATTATGTTTTTGGGGGTATGGGGGGTCTGGTATGGGTCTGCTTGCCCGGGGGCCCGGAAGTTAGTTACGGCACTGATTGATACACTATATATTTTTTTAATACAATTAAATACACTTGAAAACTGCTGAAATTATTTAATAAAATATGAATAAAACATGCCGTGATTATAGTGATAGCCTATCCAAAATGACGGGACAAAAAAACGTTTATAATTTATACACAATATTTTAGCTAAATTTCTGGTATCGAATTAAATTAATATTGGAGAGTATACACTTAACTATGTTGGGTACACAAAGCTTATTTGATATTTTTATTATTAAAAAAATGGAACGTCCAGAAAACTACGTAATTATATTCTTTATTTGAAACATGCGTGCATATTATGGTTTACGCCTTCGAATACCTATAACAAGAACATTATTTTTATTAAATGTTCTTCATCTCCTTAAAAAAAATACTAATATATACAAATATATATACGGAGAAATCTATTCACCATCTTCTACCCCTATCTCTACCCGTTTCAAAAAGTTTTCAGTTCAAGTTACAATGATTTGAATGGCACTTCCCTTTTAAAAATTAAAAGTCTTGCCTGAAATACACACTCCCGAGGACTTAGTCTGAGTTTCATACCGACTTGTTCATATATTGTGTATAAAGAGGGTTGGCTAATTTCAGACACAAACAATTTAAAAGCACCAGATGCTACTATACAATTTTTTTAAATGTAAAATGTGTTTGTTCAGTTTCCAACAACAATGAGGACGGATCCATCTCGGTCCTACTCATTCGCCGCCTGGTTGGAATTTTTAATGCTACTAGGCAGCTGTTCGATGGCATCCCGCATATTGACAGGGCGAATCTGCACAGCTGCCAAATCAAGATTTGCCTTCATTGTATCCGGTTGATTCACTTTATTAGTAAATAAATAAAAGATCGGGGAGCAGAGAGGAAGTGAAAAGATACTTTTTTAAAAGATATATATATATATCAGATTTACTTAAAGGTATTTGAGATTCTGTAAAAATAAGGTAGATGTCTCTATCAAATGATGGAACGATTAAATGTATTGATTTCAAAAAAGGTAACATATAAGGTCGAAAAATTGTCGCTAAAAATAATGCCGCTGTAGCTTAATTGGATAAAGCACCTCCCCCGGTTAGGGAAGAGATCCAGGTTTGAATCCCGGTAGCGCAACAACAATATTTTTCGATAAAATTGATTTTATATGTGTATCTTTATAATTAATATATTTAATTCATATTTGAAAAGATACTTCTTTCCGGGAAACGAGATGGCAAAAAGAAAAACATATAAGACTCGCCCTACGCGCCGGCAGATTTAACCCGCAAGAACAGTACATCGTATATCATATTTCGGTAGAAGGTAGAATAAGAAAATAACAAAATAATAATGAAGCTACTCAGCAGTTCTTCGGAGGATCTCCCATCTGGAGACCCACACTAGAACAAGGGCCCTGAACAACTCCAGATTCCAGCCACGCTTAAGCAGATTGGAGTTTCTGGATCCTCGATCTACTCCCTCTAAACCCTCTAGCATATCCTTCCTTGCATCCGTCAGAATATCGCAATGCCAGAGGATGCGATCCGGCGTTTGTCTCAACCGGCTGCAGGTACACTGTGAATCTGGGGCAAGCCCTAAATCGAGTAGCTTGCCGCGGACTAGCTGCACCGAGAAATGGTCAAAAGCCATAGGACCCCCTCAGCCACCCTCTCTGATGACCACGGTGGGGAGAAAGGAATAAGTCCACCACCCCAACGGGGCGAGATCCCATCTTTCCTGCCACTTGCATAAACTAATATTCCTAAGACGCACACACAATACCCTGTAGTCGGCATCCGAGGGCCCGAGGGTATGTCCTAAGTGAAGCGCCTCCAGACCCTTCCTCAAAAGGCGGCGGGGACTTGCCTTCATCACCAGGAGGACGACAGGGAGCATCCAGCTACAGTAAAATTTGTCACAAAATATTTAGTACCCAGTAAAATTTGTCACAAAAACTGTGATACTCTTTTTTTTTACTTTGTGTTTAATTTTAATCTTTACCGGTACCGGGATTAAAACAGCCATCTTCAAAACCTTTTGAAATCAAAAAGATTTACCTCTTATATGCTAAGCGAGCACTATTTTCATCGCTATTAGCCATAGACCGTGGTTTCAAATTATGATGTATGTACATAATGCTGATTTTTTGTGATTCAATTTAAGGCATTATATATATATATATAAATAATATTTTGATGAACTTTCTTATCTATAATATATATTCTTATTATCAACATTGAATTTTATATAAAAAATAGTTACACCGGGTGATTAAACAAATTATAGATATTTCATAGAGACGAAACTATTCATATTAAATAATATGGGAAGTATGAAAGTTGTAGTTAAATACTCGAAGTGTTTCTACATGGTAACATATATACAACTTTCAACAAATTTATAGACATGGAGGTTGATTATGCGTGGCATGGTGAACGTTACATTGCGTAAAGTGATCATTTAAGCCAGCTGAAGACAGGTCGTAAGCTCTGTAATACCCATACTTCCATACTTCCCATATAATTAATATAAATAGTAATTGTGTGTTCTTGGATACACTCAAATATTGATAATATACCTGGTGATCTTTGTAACAAACTTAAAGAGTTTATTAATAAAGAGTAAAATATATGTGTACATATTCGTATCAGCCTCTATTTTTATGTATTAATGTGGTTGTGTTAGTAATCTGGAAGATCAGGGTTCGGTGTTCCGTCGTGTACATTATTTAAAAAAAAAAATTTGCTTAAATGAATATTTTTTCGAACCAGAAAAACATATTTTATTCAGGGGTGGTATGATACATGTTTCTGAGACATGTAATGCATGAGTAGTGTAATTCATGAGAAAGATGATTTATTTTAATTTTATTATTCAAATCCACAATATGTTTAATCATATCAAGATGAAGAACTCTGATGATATTTTGATGTGTTTATTCAAAGGCTTTGAAAATCTCCCCAACAAATGTTTAATTTTAGTTTGCTTCCGTATTTTCCTCTTCCTCCTTTGGGGAATAGTTTGATTTTCAATTTGGAATGTATGTGAATATCTAAAGGGTATATAATGGGTATGTACAATATAGCAAAACTTCCGGTTGCGGTTCTAAAACGGTAGTTAAATGCCTCATGTGCCCCATACTCAGTTATAATACAAACAAAACAAAAGTTTGCGAATAATCAGTTTCCATTTTGAAATTAATGTTTTAAACCCGCCCTAGGAGGTTGTTCATGTGTCGCTTTTTCTGAATTGGATATTCTTCTATTTTAATTAAACACTGCTAAATACTGTTTAGACATCGAGTAGAATGTACGACGTATACAAGGAAAGCGAACTTATTGTGAATGTCAATAAGTCGAAAGTGATGGTATTCGAGAAGGAGGAAAGCAAGACACCGAGCACAATATTTGTAGGTAATAAATGTTTAGAACAAGTAAATGAGTTTGTGACAACTAAAATACAGAAATGTTGCGAAAAATGGTTTGATATGAAAAAAATATTTCTAAAGAAGAAAAGTATAGGTAGATAAAATTCTAGGTGACTTAAGACGTGACGGTGATGTCAAATAAGGAAATAATGTAAAACTGATCATAGTACAGTGAGTAAGATTAATAAATGATCACTTAGATGGTTTGGTCATATGGAACGGACGACTGAGGAGAGAATGGTAATAAAAATGTATGACGCAAGTGTTGATGGCACCAGAAATAGAGGACGTCCGCGGAAGACTTGGCACGATCAGGTAGATCAGATACTGGAAGATAGTCATGTTAGAAGCCACAATAACCGGCGAGCTTATATGAGAAGATGTATGAATATGGATGAGGTGAGAATTATGTGTCAGGACAGAAGAGTGTGGCGCTCTATCTGCCCCTGTAAGTTAGTAAGTAAATCATTATGTTTTATCATTCCTTATCCAACAATAAAATATTCTTAATTCAAATGAATGAAAATACTAATGTAAGATATGTTATATTTTTTCTCTCACAAGAAATGTAATATTAATGAACTGTAAGAAGCAAACAAAGCAATCGATTTGAAATTGAATCTTATACGATTTCGGGTAAGGGCAACCGGTTACGAAAATCAAGTTGTAACAGGCCTTGTGCACACTTCTTCTCAATATCGTTAAAAAAGGATACCTAGTGTAATATATAACATTCATTTTCCAAAACAACAAACTCACTTTGATTAATTTAACGTCGAGCAGTTTCGGTAACACTGTATATTCGTCAACTAATCCGCATCTTTTATAGTCTTATACAAAGTTTCTTTTTTAAATGAGTATGTAATGTATAGGTATTATGTACACAGTTAAATTAACGTTAAGTCGAATAATCTCTTATTATATTTATAATCTTGTCATAAGACGTGATGAAGATTCATATGACAAAATATTTTAAATTAAAGTGATTTTAAAATATCTCAAATTACTCAAGTACCCACCCAGCAAGGCGAATATTATTAACATTAAAATATTTTTTGTATCGTACAAAAGCGTAACATGCACATTCGATAAATCAACATGCCGGCAATATTTTTTCTCGCAGTGAGAAAGCGGTCAAAATTTGACAGATCCATCACGGCACGATCCGAGATCTCTGTGTTGTTTAAATTTGGTAAAAGGCTTTCACTGTAGTAGGAGGCCGCGCGGCGGATAATGAAACCTTAATTCCCGCGTAAATTAGACGGCGGCACCCCAGATTACAGGGCGGTCGACAGGAATCGAACCGCCGGGCGGGGATGCTGCATCGGCATGCCGAGTGTCGAGGATTGCCCTAAATCAGCCATCTTCAACTAATGGGTTACTATGGGGTTCGAGACAAATTGGGCTCGTGCGCTATCAAGAGGCTTTCATTTCCAAAAGTCATTAAGACTAATGTTTTTTTTTTCAAGAAATATCCACAGATATATTTTATTAATTTGAAAAATTTGCAAATCATATTTTCTATAAATAAATATAAAAAATGACATCAGATTCCAGTTAGTAGAATCTGAATGATAAGTCTATATAATCTTATAATAATATTGCACTAAAACCTAATACTGTATACAGCTTTATATTTTGTTTGGTTTACTTTTTATATTTAAAAAAAATATTTTTTGAATTTAAATGTATACACCATACTCGCATGAGACTGATTATTCTGAAATTGACCTACTTTTATTATTCCCGCAAAAGTGACGCCATCTATCAATTTTAAAATGTGATTTATCTGTCAAGATAGAAAAATTATTACTATTACTTTTATCATTATAACTACATATGTATAAGTGTAAAGTGGCCTTAAAATAGAATTTAAATATGAAAATTGTAAGAATTTAAGAATTAAATCGAGAGAAGTAATAGTTTTATCGATGACTAAGAAGAGCCAATATTGATGTTGGTGTATATTCATTAATAATATATAGTTGTTGACAAACGTGTATTTTCCACATACTAAAATACTTCGCGTATGTCACAAGGCATACGGATCCAATGGAGAGACTGATGATACAAGGTAGAGTCGAGGGAAGATCGCTGACTAGATAGATGGATCTGGTAAAGTTTATAACCAATTATTACTTACTTGAGGATGATGCAGATTAGAGCAAATGGCGCTGAATAGTTTCAGCTATGGTGTCATCACTATCACAATATTTTTACAGAAAAAAATGGTCTGATAATGGATTTCAACTAAACCGAAGTAATGTGCGGCCAAAATAAAAATTTATTTAAATACAATTTCTGGAGATACGGTGCTGGAGAATGTTAAAGAATATTTATAAACAGGGTAAGTCCTGACGTTGAAAAAATGAAAATAGTGAGATAGGTAGCGTTTGGAAATCTTAACCACATATTTAGTAATAAGAATGATACTTCAACGTTTTCGGACACGCGTATATGATCAGCGAATCCTTCCTGTACTGATATATCGAAGGCAGAAATAGACTCTTTCTTATACAGCACGATGTATCAAAACTGGCTTTTACATAAAGGTTTATGGCACAAGTAATATTGGGTATCTCACGAAGAGACAGGAAGACCATCGAGTGGATAAGACCAAAACAAAGGATCTCGACATTGTCCAGGCGATCATCATGCAGATGAGGTAATATGCTGGTTATGTAACGTGGCTTACGGACGACCGAGATGGACCCGACAGATCCTGGAGTGTCATCCATGGCTGAGCAATAGAACCGGAGGTCTGCCACAAATACAGAGTTAAGCTGACGACCTGAAGATAAATTCTGACTTTACATAGATAAGAACTGCATTGGCAGAGTTTGATGTGGGTGAAAAATGGCTGACAATGAAAAAGAAGAAGTGGTTTTATTATTTATACTTATAAAAATGATTTTACATTACTGAAGATAAAATTAACAATATTTCGTTTGAGCGATGTCGGTTCATCGTATTTAATGAGAAAATAATGGATTTGATATCAACGCTGCTGACAATATTTTATGATTTATTAATCCGAGGAAATGAATCGAAAATGAAGAATTTATGTCTGACAGAATGACGGTTAAAATTATTGCGCTTGATGTGGGAACTATTTTGATATATAATGGTCCTCTTAACTAATATCGGCCAATTTGAGGTGAGTCGCTTGCTGAGATCGCCTCGTACCAGGGTCTTGTTCTGTTTACACATTTATTTAATGAAAACGCTGAAATAAATCTGTTCGGAACGCTCTGAAATTCGAACTGTGAACAAATATTAGAAATGCAAAATTTCGATATTCTTAAAACATCTATCGCATTAACAACACACAATAATTTAGATAATTCTGATTTGTAATATATAATAACAACAGATGGCGTATTATTTTCACTTTTGTAAATGAAATATTAAATACTAATTTAATGTATATATGTAATATACATATAAAATCAATTTTGTCGAAAAATAAATCCTAAAATTTCTTTAACATAATGACAAGTCTTTATTTCTTTGCAGTTGATATAGAACTGTCAAAATAAAAGGCCGTCATGAAAATTTTTGTGACTGATGTGTCCTCTTTGATACAAATATAAATAGTGAGAGTTTTGAAATAATTTAATACGTAATTTCTTTAATAAAATGTCCGTTTATGTTTTTTTTTGATTTTTTGAGAAGGAACGTGAAATTAGAAAAAGATGGCGTACGTCCGACTTTGTTACTAGGCTACATAATTTAAATCATTTATTTTTATATATTAATTAGAAAGATATATATATTAAAATATGAATTAAATATATTAATTATAAAGATATACATATAAAATCAATTTTATCGAAAAATATTGTTGTTACGCTACCGGGATTCGAACCTGGATCTTTTCCCTAACCGGGGGAGGTGCTTTATCCAACTAAGCTACAGCGGCATTATTTTTAGCGACAATTTTTCGACCCTAAATGTTACCTTTTTGAAATCAATACATTTAATCGTTCCATCATTTGACAGAGCCATCTACCTTATTTTTACAGAATCTCAAAATACCTTTAAGTAAATCTGATAGTAGACGCCAGAATTATCAATTCATTTTTATTAAATTTTGGACACATTGATACAACTTTATTATTTTTTAGGAGAACACATTCTTATTGTGAAGTTGTAATTATTCAGAACATAGGTCTGTGATATTTTAAATATGAATTAAATATATTAATTATAAAGATATACATATAAAATCAATTTTATCGAAAAATATTGTTGTTACGCTACCGGGATTCGAACCTGGATCTCTTCCCTAACCGGGGGAGGTGCTTTATCCAACTAAGCTACAGCGGCATTATTTTTAGCGACAATTTTTCGACCCTAAATGTTAGATATATATATATATAAAATCAATTTTATCGAAAAATAATGATGTTACGCCACCGGGATTCGAACCTGGATCTCTTCTATCCAACTATGCTATAGCGACAATATTTTTAGTGACAAATTTTCGAACTTATATGTTACCTTTTTGATTTTAATACATTTAATCGTTCCATTATTTGAAAGAGCCATCTACCTTATTTTTACGGAATCTCAAATACCTTTGAGTAATCTGATAGCAGACGCCAGAATTATCAATTAATTTTTATTAATATATTTAATTCATATTTAAAATATCAAAATAATTACAACTTCACAATAAGAATGTGTTCTAATCATTTATTTTTATCTACCTAAATACGTAATAGTCGCAAGTCAAGACATTATAGTTTGTCACTTTGATGTTTCGCTATAAATATATGTTTTGGAGCGTTAATGTTGTATTTGATGAGATTTTTAATTAGGAAATTGATAAAAAAATAAATTATTATAACTAAAACTAAACGCTTCTATAATATTTGCAAAATTACTTTGTGGCAACATATTACATAAATAATAAGAAAAAACACTTTGTTTAAAGAAGAGACCTTAGGTCTTGAAACATGTTGATGTATCAATAAATAATGGTTTTAAACAAAGTGTTTTTTCTTATTATTTATAGAACTAAATACAATTGAAAGTTATATATTTTTCTAGGCAGCTGTGATTTAAGTAAAACTGAGAATTCTGAGAGCTCGACTAACTTTTTAAGAGTTACAATTTTCATGGTGTATATTCTCGTATATGCGCACATACACACACACACACACACACACACACACACACACACACACACACACACACACACACCAGTAAAACTGTTTTATATTGTTTTTAATAAGGCACTAAAAATTTATTGCAAATAAAACAATGGATCGCCAAACTTTCTCATTGCAGCGTGAAGCATGAAGCGTGGGGTACGCCGACCAAAGCGGCCATTAAAGTCAACTTACAACTTTTTAAATCCAGAGTCGGTACTAAACATCGTTTCTCTTCGAAGATGCTTGAACAATAATTTTATTATTATATTAAACTATGTTTTTATTCATATAGAAAGAGGCAAAGTAAAATATTTTTCCTTATTATATTTGTTTTATTAACCACTTAATTGAGTTTAAATACATCTACCGGTTTCGAAAAATACCATTTTTTTCTTCAGGATGTCATAATTTGTCTCACTAACTAAAATAGTTAGTGAGTTAGTTAATATTTTTCGAAACCGGTAGATGTATTTAAATTCAATTAAGTGGTTAATAAAACAAATATAATAAATAAAAATATCAATTTTAACCAAAAAGTTAATATTGCTAATTTTAAAAGTATTAATATTTTTCCGTTTTTTGTCAAATTGCATCCATTGTTTGATAAAGTTATTTTTTAATGATCGCCTTTTTTTTCTGCTTCTAGTCCGGTTAGCAGGCAATTTATGCAATGCTAACAATTTTGCCTTGAATGATTTGTCTTAATTTTTAACACTGCAATAGGCTATGAAAGCCGTATTACTGCAGTGAAATATCAGTTATATGTATTGTGTCGAACGATGAGCAGCCAGTGTCTTGCCTACTAGACTACTAGAGCTGCGAAATGATGAAATGCAGTATGTGAAATTTTATTGCTATAAGGATTTCTTTTCGCATCCGAACATATTGTCATATTCATTAATCTTATTATTATATTATTTTTATAATTCGTCTATAGATCCACATCTCAAATGCTTCAGACAGCTTTAGCATTGTTTCAGTGAGTATATATGATTCCATTCCTTATAAAAATAAACAGGAAACATATTTAATATTCTTCTTTTTTTTTAAAATTACAACTAGACACAAAACGTCTTGCTAGACGTTTGTCTGCAGGTACACTTATATTCTTATATAACTTATCAGTCACAGTTTAAACAATTCATTTCATGCTTACAGATAATACATGTTATTATCGATAAGCTATTTTTTTATTATTTCTTTCAAATAGGTAGAAAGCGTACTCTTTTGTAAAATCCCAGGTAGCTTATTTTTTAGTGTAGGAACAAAAAATTCTAATGTCCTCGATTCATACTTATTCGTGATTTTGGGTATTGTTAAATTCCAATTAGCCACTCCTCTTGTATTTTTTCTGTATGAAGCCGCCCTATTAAGAGCATCGTTGTTATAATTGTATTTTATTAAAAGGAACAATAACAGCTCGTGTACAGTATGAAGCATAAAATCATCTTTATTGGCAAACAATTTATATTTAGATCATGAACAATACTTTCTTCATGCGAACTCAGTACCACATTTAATAGTTACTATATTTTCTGTTTTCTGCATTCAACTACGAGTACTTCCTAATATTGTTTCTTACTCCAATGCGTGTCTTTTTTTTTGGTCAAGTTTCCCAGTCTACTTTTAGAAGTTATTCGGTCTTTATTTATTATTCTGTCCCATAAGGATATTCATACAAGCATATTATTTTACGTGGCTCGATGGATTACCGTAACCTTGTAGTGAGGCCTATAATAAGTCTAGATTTAGATACTTAAGTCAGAACTGGAAGACGCATTAAATAAGACGGTTGAGTAATTAATTATAAAATTCTATTCGTGGATGTCTAAACCATTTTCCTGGAACTCAAGATCAATGATAGATTGTCCGCCTTGTCCAAAAGGTAAGGAAGGAAGAGTGAGGTTGCGATCCGCTACAAAATTGACAAATCAAATAATGTGAAGATACTACGTAGACTTGTACGCAGCAGAAGACCAAAATGGAGAAGCTACATTTGTTATTAAATCCATGGCCGGCAATAAGCTATAGAGAGAGAGAGAGAATTTTATTTTATTTTATTGAATCATCGTTCAAATGAATATCTTTATTATTATAGCTAACGCTTTTTCGAATGTAATTGGATTATTTAATTCGAATAACTAAACAGCAAAAATGAATTTATAAAATTGTCCCTACAAAAATCTAATTATCATGTAAGGAGGGGTAGTCTTTTCATACTGAAATAGTACTAGAGGGATACTGGTGGATTATTATATGTAGCGCCTAATTCCAAAAGCCCCTAAAACGACTTTATGTGTTTTTGAGTTATGGATGAAAACGTATATTTTGAAACCAAATGTACAAAATGTTGGTTTTTACATCACCATTTTTTAAAGAGACAATTCTGTAATGTATTTTTTTCCTGTATATATCGTTCTGGTAGCAACACAACAGCCAATCATAACAAGCATTGAGATTCGTTGATTTCACTTTAGGGAGAATAGCAACTTAGTCTGCTTTGAGGTATTAGGTACTTTGGAACTAACCCCGATTTTGAAGGTGCAAAATCAATGGATTTAAGTGGCTTTTGCGAAAAACTATGTGTTCTGCATGTAGTTGACAAAAACATCTACAAAACTGCATATTTAACTCAAATTATTCGAAATCTATTTTAGGGGGTTTTGAAATTAGGCGCTACATATCTCTGACATGGTTGAGATTAGGCACATGCAACTTGAATATTTTCAACTCGTATTTATAATAGGTATACAACTTCCACTAAAATATTATATACTATGTATGTTACACCCAATATATGTGTTGTTTTTAAAAATAATTTCGTAAGAACATGAACGCAGGCATTCGAAAATATTATCTTATTAATACCGTTTTTACATTCCAAAGATGTTCGGGCGAACTGACGGCGTTGATGGCTGGACATGAATGACCGACCCTTCTGGTTCTGTAGGCGAGCTCGTTGGCGAGACCACCTTATCGGTTGCCGCATTCCCAAAGCGAAAGGAAATTAATTAGAGACAAATTATTTCGCCCTGCTGAAATACAGCAGCACCTCGCGCTGCAACCTCGCGGAAAATATTAATCGCTTGCCAGGTTGGCAATCTTTGCAATTATTTATCCGCAAGTGTTCACTTGCATAATTGCTCATTCACTGCCGTGTCAGCTGAGTTAAATATCCATTATTAAAAAATCCCAACGAAACGTAATCACAACCATTTTTCACAATAAAATTTCATTGCATACGTACAACCATTATCATTTAATTATACAATATAAGCAATTGAAACAAAGTGTTGCAAATTAAAATATTATGCAAGGTATTAATATAACTGTTCTTTTTCACGACACCGCACCAAACAAGGAGGACATTCAATTATAAATAACAGTGGCGTGCAGTAAGTATAGATTTAGGTTATGCTATTACCAATAATATTATACAATCATTTATAATATATTTATAAAATATATGTTGTACATAAGATTATGAACTATCGTTTAACCAACGTCTTTAGATAAATAGAACCCGTCGTTTATACGACCTTAACATGTATTTATTTTGTAATTTTAGAGTACCATTAATAGTGTTTTAAAATTTTAAGTTTTAACGTGAAATAAAACCTTCTTATCCATATAAAAATCAATATAAATAACGTATGGACATTTTTAAGAACATTTTTTATGACTGAACATGATTTTTTTATTGTTTGAAAATCCTTCACGTAATGACTAAACGAAATAATCATTTGTATTAAAGGTTAACACAGAAAATAGTTCTGCCAATTACTTTTTGTTTTTCCCAAATCAAAAACAAATTTATCCACCAAATGCACCTCGAACGCAAAGAATGACCATAAAATCAACACGTTAAAAATAGTGAGATAGTAAAATTCGCGAATTAGTAAAAGAGGAAGTAAACACTTCAATGATTTGCACACAGTTGTAAGCCTTTCGAATGTATTATGTTAACCTTTATCATACCGTGATATAAAATACCCGTACGCAGTCATGCTGTCAACTCGTGCTACCGTAAGATATGTAGTTGTTTTAAAATTGTTAATGGCTTAAAATGACTAAATATTGAGCATTAAATGTGAAAAAAGGATTAATATAATATTATAATTCGGAGCATTCATCAAGTTATACAACCTTCCTTCTTATCTCTCTTCATTTAATCAGTGAAAAGGTACATAATTAAATTCGCATGCTTGTTTTCACTGTAAAATTAATGTATGATTTCTTTCTGTCTTACCACATGTGATATTTTTGTCAACGTGTTAATTTTACAATAGATAAAATAGAAAAAAAAAATTTTTGTTAGATTCACTTTACATAATTCACTATTCATTTCTAAGCGTAAATGCTTTCCTTAGGGTTAACTAAAATATGAATATTATGTTGTGTGTATTTACCAATATGTTAGGGCAGTAGATCTGTGTTACTGCATAGTCTGAGAAGGGTTAAAAAACAGCATATGTAACGTCTACATACAAAACGGATCAACCGAAGGGAATTTTCAATTCAGTAAATTCTAGCTTAAAGATAGAACAGAGTAATGTGAATGTTAGCTACGTGTGGTGAATATACAAGAGCGCCATGGCTACACCGGTGAGTTGTGGTAGATTTTATAACTAAGCAATTAAAGTCTCTACTGGTACACTGATGGCGCTAATTGTAAAATAATGTTTCCGTTTATGTTAATCTAATTATTTAATTTATATTTGTTTCCCTGAATTTTTAGTATTGTACAGCTTTTTTGCTTGTATGCACTACACGCCCCTGATATATAGCTACACATGGAAACATTAAACTGTAGTAAGGAGTCTTCGTGTATTATGCAAAGTTTCTCATTTAAAGTTTATCTCAAACAACGACAAATTCCAATATTAATATTGTGCTATCCTTCTATATTCCTTCTCTATACTTGTGTACTTCGCTATTATAGTTTAATATTTAATAAGGTTTGTATCTAATCGTTGCGATTACATGATTTTTTTAAGGCACAATAAACACTCTCATTGATACTTCTATTACATAATAATATTTTGCAAATTTGTAATATAAGATATAGAAAAATGAAACTTGTGTTTAAATACTTAGACAAATTTTTCCATTAATGAGATAATATAGTCAATTTTTAACGTTCTTCGTCTAAACAAATAAAATTAAAATCTTTTTTTTTTTACTTCATGTAACAATTTGAGTTAGGTATTAAATTTATTTTTTAAATAATTATTGTTTTTTTAAAAATAGATTCTGTTAAAGAAACGATAACATATATTTTTGATTAGTAATTGACATACTGAAGAAGAAAAAAAACAAAGTTAACAAATAAAAATAATAAAATAAAACTAAAATCAATCTCTCATTAAGTAAAATCTGTAATATTTATTTTAACCTGTTGAACTCTTTAATTTAATTCTATTGTCTAATCATTTTTGATAATCTTTTGGGTTACTTAGCGCATTGTGTTTATAGTTGATTTTGTAATTTTTAAACCGAATAATATTTCAACAGGAAAACCCTATGAGGTTTATTTTGTTGAATATACGTAAAAAATATACATTTTAATGATTAAATAAGTATCATAAATTAATCATTGAATCCACATTTTTAATGATTTAATTTGAATATATAATACAGATAGTTTAAAGTAATATTTTGTATATTAAACAAAATAATTTTACGAATGTTTACAATATTGGCACCGAAGTATTGGTTTATCACAAAATTGTAAAATATCACTGAATATATTGAGCCAAAAAGAGCCACTCAGAGCTATGTAGAGTCAGACGCACAAAAATAAACCACTGTCGTACTTCAATAATTCAGTAGCATCAATCTCACGTTATGATAACCAGAAAAATTTCGTAATCTACAGATAGATCCTAGATCTAGCGAACGAAGAATTCTTTTGAGTTATTTTAATGATCTTTCACATCAGTTAGCATTTGTTTATTAATATTAAAGAATTTTTGTTTTATTACGCTATCATTTTTAAAGGAACATGCATATTACGCGTACCGTTGAACCGTATTTCCGTAAAGGTAGTGAGAAAATGGAGATCCACACATTCTAGTCTAATGTATTCATATATCTCTTATATCTTAAATATTATAATGTATTTCGAAGTCGCTTTATACCTATGTGGAGTACAGTTACTATGCTATAATTATACATTCGTTAGAAATATTTACATTTATATGTTTATCTCCGTTATACATTCTTTTTCACTTCTTATCATATTCTTTTTACATACATTTTATTCGGTAGCGATTTTCATTCTTCATAATTTGCCTTTTAAATTCATTTTCTGCCGTTTCCAAGAGCTTTTTTTTGTATGAAATGTGGCGGTACCAAATATATGAAATTTAAATATCTGAAAAAAAGGCTTCGTTAAATCTAACTATTTTTTAACGTCAATCATAATTCTAGAATTAGTGATACTTTCAAAATAAGCAAAATTATAGTACTTTTATGTATTTTTTAAATTGTAAATAATTTTTAAGATAATGAGTAGAAATATACAAAATTTTTAAATATTTAGAGACATGTATTTTAATGAAATGCCACAATAAAACTCTGACATCTGATTTGGACAGTGAATATGATAATGGGTTTATAATAATTATTATTATTTAAAAAAAATAGAGATATGTACTTATATGACATGCATAACAATCTTTCAAGCTATGTTAACCCTTCCCAAACCATGCTGTAACACAGGTCTACCATCATAATTAAACCTGTAATATTTCGGTAAATACATGCAACATAAAATTTATATTTTAGATAATCCTAAAGAAAATATTAGCGCTTAAGAATGACTAGTGAAAAACCAATTATGAAAAGGGAATCGTACAAAAACAATTATTTTTTCCATTCAATTCGTTGTAAAATTAATACGTTGGTGAAAATACCATTTGCGATATGAAAGACAGAGATCATCGAAAGACAGAGATCACTATTTTCACAGTGAAAAGAACAACAAATATAAAAATATAACTGTCTCTTTCTCACGAATTAAATGAAGAGAGATAAGAAGAAAGGACACATTAATCATTTTTTCAAAATTAAATGCTCAATATTTAGAGTAAATTCGTGCCAAAGACATTTAAGCTATTAAAAACATTTTTTCTAACTGTTATATACGGTAACACGAGTTGATAGCATGGCTGCGTTCAGGTATTTTATGTCATGGTATGGTAATAGGATTGTGCTGTATAAAATAGGACTAACTTGGTGGTATCCTGGAGCGACAATCTTGAATATTGTTGAATGTAAATCAATAGGTATAATTAATCATATTTCAACCACCAATGTATTAGCACTATTCTCGAAAGATACCGAGTTCATTAGATAATTCGATAATTCGATGACAAGCACGGCGATTTGGTACAGCCTTCGGTGGGTCGACACCAATAGCTGGCAACTTGCATTTCGTCAAAACTATCAATTACCGAAAACAATTAAGACAAAGAGCCTTAATTTCCAGTGCCTTCAATAAGCGCCGCATTCCACCCACACGGACCCACACACAGCACACAGACATGTTCACACATCAGACTGAATTTGGTATCGGTTCAAATTGCTCAATATATTATTGTGTTAGGAAAAATAATTTTATTTATAAGCTATATATTTTAAACAATTATTAAAAAAAAACATAATACATTTTTTTTACTACGTGTTATTTTTTCTTTACACAATTATGAACAAAGTTAAACGTACTTGGACTAGGTGTGTACCTATTCTAATTAAATCAAATTTCTTCTTTATCTCATAACCTTTCGCAGATTACTAAAAATAAGTAACCGATATAAACAAATCCGATGCTAAACATATTATTTCCTTAAATATGTCTCTAGTTAGCGCGATTTAATCCTAAAAAAAATGTTTTTTCATAGCTATTATTTTATTTTATGATTAAAATTAAGAATTATTTCATATTTCTGTCACCCATCGATTCATCAATTTCTTGAAAGCCTTTCGTAAAAAATATATTTTGAAATTTTGTTTATGGCCGTTATGTCGTTGGGTCTAATGTCGCATGGATCAATGGTCAGCTGGAGCTTTAGTGCGCGGATCTTTTGTCGTGGACGTACAAATGTCCATGTCCATGACACAAAATTTTTGATGAGAAATATTTACTTATAAAAATTCTAATATAAGTAGAATAATATATTATTTTATTTGTATTAATTTTACGAGAAAGAAACTGAGCATTTCTGAAAACTGATAGAGACCAGTAAATGAATAGACATGAAATAAAGTGTACATATATAAAGGGGTTTGGAACATTAGTTGCGGGACGAGGGGAATTCTACACATATTCTTTGTGGAAACATAAATCCAATAGTTTATGACACATTTATGCAACAGTAAAAGTTTTTACTCTTCGAAGATTATTTTTACAGTAATGCATATTATATTGTCAGCGTTTAAATTTTCGTTCCAGTCGAGTCATATATTTAAAAAAAGTTGCGGAGATATTTGATTGCGTAAGAGGTACCAAAGTGATCACGTGAGTGACATTAAATGCAGATATTGAAACAAGGAATTTGCGTTAGTTCATGTCTATATATTTGGTAGTCTGTGTGCAATCATAATCTGTCTATTTAGTATTAAGTTGTCCCGAAAATAATGATCAATTTTAATATTTATCATTTCACGTTCTGTATTAGGATATTTTTTTTTGTTTTAGTTAGTTAGAAATCTGTTTTATTTTAATTTATTTTGAACATTTTGATTAATTTAATTCTTTAGAAACGGTAACGATGATGTATGTTTTAAAGATGAAAAGGGTCGAGGATGTTCTGCTACTATTGAAAATGGCGATTTGAAAGCTTTGGTAAAATACGCAATACTGATTAACCGAGGAGAAAACCCATCTTGTTTCACGACAACTTTCTCCTTTTTAAGAACCTCGATAACTATTTACGGCAAAAAGATCCATAACAGAAAAGCAGCAGAAAATGCTTTTATTGAATTCTTAGATCCTAATCTACCTGAATTTTATTCAACATACGTACATAAATTAGTTTATAATTATCAAAAAAGCGTAAAATCATGTGGCTCTTATTTTGACAAATAATGCCATGTCATGTTTAATTGAATTTGAAGATTAGAATAGGCCATTTTTTCGGAATAACTTAATATTTGTGAATAAAATAGTCATAAAATCGATTAATAGCTCCACAAATAAGCACGTCAAAGAAGTAGAATCTTTCCCACGCCGATTACATTATTATTATAAACAAGCTGAAACCAGTCGGTTATACCTGTCGCTAGGCCCCACGGGTCGATACGAGGTTATGACCATTGCCATTGAAATTGATAAAACATCGGGTTAAATATTTGTTTTCATAATTCCAGCCTCATTAAGCTCTGCTGAGAAAAACATTTGACACTTTGTATACCTATGTGTATGTAGATGCTTCTTTCGAAAATAAAAAAAAGCATAAAAATTATTAAACCGAAAATATGAATAAATATACATTTATAACTTTGGATTTGAATATGTATTGGGATATATTAGATACAATAAAATTTTAATTATACTAAAAGCAATTTAAACAATAGGCAGTCATTTTATTTGACTCTATAATATCTTATCTTCAGAAGATTTTTCTGTAATTATATCATCTCAATATAACTAAGGATGGGGGTAATATTGGTATTAGAGACATACAGGCGATATCGGTGATACAGACATA
Source organism: Eubasilissa splendida (assembly GCA_031772225.1). Lineage (NCBI taxonomy): Eukaryota > Metazoa > Arthropoda > Insecta > Trichoptera > Phryganeidae > Eubasilissa > Eubasilissa splendida. The sequence goes on from CM062846.1 coordinate 9,206,460, forward strand.
CAAATGAAAGTTTTTATTATATAAATATATATGATAAAAAACATAATTATTTTCAACTTTTTTACACATGATGTAAGCGTCCTGTGCTATGAAGGTAGAAATAGATACCAATGCGAGAATCAAACGTTAACCTTTGGGTCCGCAGGGTCAGTTATATATTATAAGTAGTAACGTCCAACAACATATTTGACTAATTACGTAATATTGTCTATTAATTATACTAAATATGTAATTGTTATAACTACATATTATATAATTAAAACATCCTTAGCAACTGTGATCAAAACTAAAACTCATTCATAGAGACGATAATTCATCACAGATGTTTTAACACGTCAGCCACACCTAATGGCAAGTCTATTCGCAAAATTAAACTTAAATATATATAAACGTTGTAACGAATATTACGTATGTTTGGAATACCAACGAGGTAGAAATATGTAGAAAAAGCATATTATACCTATACAGGCATGGTAGTATACATATGTCTGAGACATGTTACGCATTTTTGAACATTATTTAAAATTACAGTATCATGTATTATGCATTTTAAACAAAATATGATATTTATGACCTGTGTACATGTTATGAATTCGTTATCTTATTTCATGTATCTATATTTTCCACTAGACTTCCATAAGCTCGGTCAGCCAAGAATAGTGGAAATTCGGTAGCATTAATAACATATCAAATCAAAAGCATTGTTTACAGCTTTCAGCGAGACTTAAAGCTTTATCCAGCAAATGCATGTAATCTCTGCATAAGTTACGTTTCGCCATTATTGTGGTGGCTTGTATGTACACGAGAGTGCAATTTAATATGAATACAGTGTTATTCTCTTTCAATAGTGTGCATAATGAAACAAGAACAGGTTTCGGTTGGTGTTTAAAATGTTCTTCACAAGAATTAAGGTAATTTTATCGGTTCGATTCTTGTATAGTTATAAAAAGAAATGTAAAATTTAAATATTTGTCACTGGTGATTCTGTTAGCGTAAGTGTCCATTATTATATATTGTACTTATATGAAATGCGATTTTTTCAAATGGTTAATAGGTATCATAAAGAATCATTTTTTGTGGAGGTCTGTAGCATAATAAATAACATTATAGTAATACAAATTAAATTGATCAATTAGAATAAAATTAATCAAAGATATACAGAAAAAATCTATTTATCGAATAAATATTTGGTAGCTGTCGGAAATCAAACATGACCCTGCATTAACCGATTATGTTTACGACAAATATGAAACTCATATTCTGTATACTTTAATAATTGATACATCTTTCACTCCATTTTTAAAAGCTTTAACTTTATATTGCGATAAATCCCTTTGCGATGAAATACCTTCCAGTAATACACTTTAGGAAAAGCCAGAATTTAATTAATTTATTTTATACAATTTGGATTAACTTTGATACAACTTATACATTTTAATGAAAACACATTTTTGTTATGAGGTTGCAATTTCAGAACAGAGTTCTGTGGTATTTTTAATTAAAATTAAATTAATCAAAAATAACTTTTGAAATTGATTGAACTGAATCATGTTTAGAAATTGCAACTTTACTACAAAAAAAATGTTTTCATTACAATATAATCATTATAATAGTAAAACATAATGTAGTTTCTTATATTTTTGTGCTTATATATGTACAAGTGATATGATAAACTATGTTAATAAAAATAGTGATCAATTGTAATGATGGTTCAGAGGTTAGAGTTTAATTTCTAGAGTACCGGAGATCACCCACTGAATTACTAATAATAACAGTTACCAATAACACAATCACAACCGCAGTTTATCTTATATTACTATTATTCACATTAATTTGGCCTTTATGGTATATATATAATTGAAAATAATTTCTCCTATACAAGGTAACGTGTCAAGCTATATCGATCATTGTTACATCATTTTGAGACTAACATTATTTTATAAGAAAAAGTTTAAATTTCAACTAGACAGTCAGACCTGGTGATCAGATAAAAACAAAATAAATTACTATTTAGATTATTATAAACCTTATTAACTGCAAAATAGGCCTACTCGAATGATACGACAACCCGAATCCGAAAAGATTTAATTACAGTTACGCTTCCGTTAATTCGAGGTCCTGGAAAGTGACTTGCTAAACGAGATAACCTTCTCGTAATATTATGCTTGAGTTTTAAAGCCTTTAAGAGTAATCCAATTAGGATCCTGCAGCGAGATGATTAAGGGTTCCTACTTCCTCGGGATTATTCACACTTCACCGTGCAATTTGGAAGACATTGTTCTGAAGCCTGAGGCCGCGGGTAAACCTGGTTTGATTCAACCAAACGACCGCAATCAAATAAGGAATATTTTAACTAAATATACATTTTAGTTTGAAACTTTTATTAAATTCTGCCAACTTTAAATCTGGCACAATAATAGATGATAACTTTTTTAATACAAATTAAATAAATCAACAAGAAAAATATGCAAAAAAAAATCTATTTATCGAAAAAATATTTGGTTGCTACCGGGATTCGAAAATATACATAATATAAGTTCTAAATTTGTCTTAAACGTAAAGAATTACTGTAGTGCAATGAAAACAGGTTCAAGTGTTCCAGGTTCAAATCTCGGTAGCAACCAATTTTTTTTCGATAAATATATTTATTATGTATTTTCGTTGATTCAGTTTATTTATATTAAAACTATGTTCTTAAATTGCAACATCATAATAAAAATGTGTTATTTTTAATAAATTGTTCTGATGCAGAGTTTTAGATTTTGTACCACACCACATAATTCACATTAATTGCTAAACTTGAATAATTGTTTAGTATTTTATCAACATAATACACAGACAGCAAGGCCAAAAAAACATTGAATTAAATAAATAATTTATTTTTAATGTCGTCTTTAAATGAAATATTTACAAAATACGTAATACGATTATTCCATATTTAGATCAACGTTTTTCTCTCCTCTTACTTGAACATTCAGAATCTTCTCACAAATTATTCCTAGCGATCGTATTAACACTGCAGCTTGCCATCCCACTGCCAAGTTTTTTTGACAATGTACATATACATATACATATAAGATTTTGGTAAAATATGACAATCTATTTCGCTACTTACCTCTGAATAGCCTCTTAAAGCCTACATAAGAATAAAAAAAATGAAAGAATAAAAGTTTTATTTTTTAACTTTAAAAATATTATAATAATAATTCGAAAAGACAAATATAAAATATTGAAAATAAGTTATTATTATCCATATGAAATTGAATTGAAACCCATTAAAACCACACAGCGAGCATTCCAAAACTTTGAATCATTAGTTCCGAGCTCGGAAAGTCTTTAAATGTATCACCAAATGCCAAAGTTTATTTCTGTAACTCTAGAACGGAAAAATAAACGAGCGACAAAAATAAAGAAAGTGTTGGTTTAAATTGTTACTTTAGAAATATATCCGAGTAATTATTCAAGATTCACTTCGAGCACCGCACTTGTAATAATAATTTTAACTTATAAACTGATTTGAAACTCACAAGACTAAATATAATACTAATTCCATGAGTGCTACAGTTTTACTAACAATGATATTTTATTTTATATTATTATTATTTAATTCGTGAAAACATAAATTAGTGCATGATGAAAATTTGAAATAAATATTTTTAAAATACGCTGTTTCTAAATAAAAATTTCTTATAAGAAATAAATAATTCAGAATGATCCAGAAAAAAAAGGAAAAAGCGGTTTGGAAATGTAAAGACATTTACTTATAGACTAGCAGGAAAGCCACCGGCTATCGCGGCCAGAGGTGGTCGCTGCATGGTCAGGGCTTCCATAGAATCTATTTTTCAATTCAGAAATCACTTATAATATTGCTTTAACAATAGTGCATTGTGAATCCTTATTATATTGCTTTAGATGAAATATAGATTGAACTGAAGCCCTGGCCGCGCAGCGGTCACCACGGGCCATGTAGCGGCCACTATCGGTTTTTCTACCAGTGAATTCTATATAACCTTCCCTGGTATTGTACAAACGGTGTTTTTACTTTGAAACATATATATCCACTTATAGACATTCTTAAAAAAACTGAGATAATGTTTACACGAATGATTATTGAACAAACGTACATATCACGAACATTTATCTATCATTTGCGTCGCGTCTCATTATGGTCGTATTTGTCAGTGGGACCATAGATAAGACAGATGCTCAATGTACTTGCCAGTTGTAACAATTCGTACGATTTCGTTAATGAATGTTTTTTCTTACTCGTAATAAAGACAATGTACACTTTACTTCATTTTTATTACTGAGAATGACACTTGCATGTACGGATCCAATACATCCAATCACATTTCCAGATCATAGATAAAATATGAGGAAACGCTTTTTTATAATGGATGTTCATAAAAGATTAAAAAGATTTTGAGGTTGCCTTAGAGAACCGAGACGATTGAAGAAGGGGTCAAGAAGTGAAGTTTCCCGTCACATAATTTTATATTTTAACTTTAAAAATCACCATATCATTGAATTAATATGAATACATGATGGTATGCAGGAGCGTGCACTGCATAATAGCTGTGCATTACTAAAAACTCTGTGAAACACATATAAATTAAATAATCCATAATGTTATAATTACGCTAGCCCCCACCGAGTATCAGTAGAATCATTAGTTACGTAATTCTGAATGATACCGAGCGACGCCACTGTAGCGCTGTAGTCCTTTACTGGGTTATTCTTCATTTTTTACTACTACAATTGCTAGCCATTATTATACTCTATCGTCCTATTCAAGCCATACAATTTCTACCTACTGAATTGATTTGTATTTCTACTCGGCAGAGTCAGAAATGGATTAGCTGATCCATGTTGTACGAAGTCCTTACTTATGCTGTTTCCTAACAGAATAATATTTGAAAGGTTTTGAACTTGGCTTAGAGCTGATTGAAACATTTACTTCTTCATTTACTAATTCGCAAATTTTGCTACCTTACTAAACGTGTTGTTTTCATGATTGTTCTTTGCGTTCGAGGATAATACATTTTTATTATAATGGATTAATTTAGCCTAAAGACGTCGGTTAAACGAAAGTTCATAGATCTATGTACAGTATAGCATATAGTATATTACATAGTGTTATATAATATCATGATAACAGCATAACATAAGTCAATACCTAATGCACGCCACTGACAGTATGGTACCTGAGAACTATAAAATATATAAAATTAAACAAATATATATTTTTTTAAATAACATATTTAGCATGGTTATATGTTGAATTACTAATTGAATTAGTTAATATTTATTATTTAATTACATAATTAAACCTCTCTAGGTATATTAAAATGTAAAATAATTTCTGTTATGTCAATCTGTAAAATATTTTCTTGGACGTTCTTGTTTTTAGTATGGAATAATATGCTGTTTTATTATTAGAGTGTCTCAGATTCAAAACTCACAATTTCAATATGACGCATTTCAAAAGACAATCACAAAACATACATATATTCTAAACATATATATATTTTAAATAAAATAAATTAATACTTTTCTCTAAAAATACATGATATCTTCATTGCCCCCTTATACTATTCCAATATTCCATATAATGCATAGCATGTTTTATAAACAAATAATATAATATTTTTTAAAGAGAACACATTCTTATTGTGATGTTACAGTTTTTCAGAATATAATAATGAAACGACAGATGTATCAATTTGAAAGTGCAACATATAAGTTCGAAAATATTTCGTCAACTTACTATGTTGGTGTAGCATAATCGGTTTCCGCGGATAGGAAGAGATCTAGGTTCGAATCCCGGTAGCAACAAAAATATTATTTCCATAAATTGATTTTATATGTATATCATTCTAATTAATATATTTAATTTGTATTAAATAATATTTTCACGTATATCAACACCTAGAATGACGTAACAAAAATTATGCAAATTTGGATAATGCGTTCAACTAATTTCAAATATTTCACACTGTAAGCACATTTCAATGAGGTGAATTTGCATATTTCAATATGGTGATAGCTTATAAAAAACAAATTTGAGTATTTAACGCTTGTGTAGGATTCTGATAGGATTTCAAATAATGGATATATTAATTGAAAAAAACGTTAATCATTGTAGCAATAGCATTAAAAAGTTGTATTTACCATTTGTGGTAAATTAGACATTTTAGTTTTTAATTAACATTATTAATGTAAAACAATGATCAAATTTCTGATTTATTATAATACATATTTATCTAATTTTGTTTGTCTTACAAACGCACAAAATAAGAAATGTTTGTCTAATCCAGTAAACAAAATAATTGATTTTACATAGGTACAGCGAACAAGCTTTCATATGTTTGGAAAACAATTTTATATAAAATTCTATAAATTTAAAAACGTAAATTGACGAAAAATAAAATTGTGCAGATGAATTTGATACCTTTTCTCATCTACCTAAATAAGTTGTGTGTAGAAATTTCTTCAGTATAATAAAATTATCGCCTGTCACTTGATTCCTTGCAAATGTATTTCACGGGGTCATTATGTTTCCTGTGTATAATTCAAAAGGAGTTTGAGGTAATTTGACGGGGTGGCTTTAGGGTGGAAGCTTCAAAGGAAAGACATCAGGGTAAAAGGGGTTAGTTAGTCCAGAAGTAGGAGGGTGATTTTGTAGGGGGTAATGAGGTAGAGAAGATTTAGACGGCATTTTAGGAATCTTAAGAAGTTTTGTAAGTCACGAAGGTTGAGGTTATACTATAATACTGTGTTAAAATATTATATATAATATAATATTATCATCATATAAAAATTTATTATTATATTAAATTAAATATAAATTTATGTAGTTGCTTGCCGGAAGTGAGTATTTGTTTGGGACATATATATATCTGTGTAAATACATATTTATCATTGAACGAAACTAATGCACTGTGCCTTCTCCCCTTTCCTTTCCTTCCCGGCCTAGTCGTCGACCCAGTCGATTGGCGACCTTGAGCCAGTACAGTTTACAATATTATACTAATTCGAGACTTCACGTCTATACTGTGTCACCTTTGACGAAATAGTGAGTAAAAATATATAGTCCACATCCTTGGAGATGCCAGCAGAATTCGGATTGTGGTGAGTGCCAAACTCGTTCCTATCCTGACATTTTTCCGGCATCTATGCTTATACGCAACAGTATTGCAATATTAAAAGTTACTGAATGCATGCGGATAATACTCGCTACCGATACAAAACTAAACTGAAAATGATTCGTAAATTCACCGTCTAACTCTTTAATATGTTTTCTCATATGAATCTTCATAAAATGATCTGAATGCATGTTGGAACCAATATTGTCTATAGTAGACTGTAAATGCAGAGGCTAGTCTAGCCCTATTCCGAAGATTTAGCTGGCATCGCAAACAATTAAGGACTTCAGAAATGCCCTCCGACCCAGCCAACATTAATCTCAGAGTCTACTGAACGAGGGATGTTGCAGTTCAATGACCTTTATTCAATCAATCCGCTTGATGAATTTTCTTCAGAGAAGTAGACACGCTATAGCACAAATTGGAATGATGATATTATAGGAAGCACGAAAATTTGTATTGTATTTTGTTACTTTTTGACAAATAAAAAAATGCCTTAAATATAATATTCCAATGTTCTTCTGTGCGTCATGGGTAATGAAATTTAAAAGGAAAGCTGTACAATTATATTTGAATCAAGCGTTAATTTCCTTTGAAATACATGAAATGGTTTGATTAGTAACGTTTTTTTTCGTGACGTTCTTTCCTCAGACGGTACATTTTTCAAATAAAAGTCACACAAGTCTATTTCTATTATAAGAAATTAGAATATAGTAAAACTGTAATACTGCTGCACAAAATTATTTAAATGATTAAATTTTTTCACAGAAATCGTTCTATGTACGTTTTTCACGCCTGCCCTAAAACGGGTTTTAAACACAAATAATTCATATTAAATATCTTTGTGTACTATAACCATTTGAATTTTATTTTTTAACACCAACCAGTCTTGGAACAACATCCTTCGTCATAAAAATATATAACAAAATCTAAATAAAACTTTATTTTGTTGATTGTATCGAAATTTTATTTCACGTATCTGTAATGTTTGTGTTTATAGCCGGCAAAAATATTCATTAGTATCAAGTATTATAAAGGTTTTGGGAAGCGGGCCTTAGGTCTTAATGGTCGGAACTAGACTGCCTGGAATTGGCCAACTACTGGAAATATTATTAGAAACTGGTGGTTAAATTTAGTTTGTTATTATTTATGATGCTTTAGATGTTTTTACGTATTTTTCTCATTTCTAACGATTCTGAGTTATCCAGTTTAAGACTATTCTTGTTTATACGCATGACAGATAAAATAAAAAAATTATCAAAAGTTATATTTTATATTAATTATTGAAATCACATCCAAAGAATATTTCAATATGTTATGTATTACTAAATCGTCAGTTTTTACTTATCTTCTTTGTGTTTTTACCACGAAAATGTATATTGTCTGTTAAAAATATTACCTGCGTTACATAAACATGACACGCCATTAGACAGCAATTTGCACCAAACATGATCAGGTATCTCTTTTCACGCATCATTTACAAAAGGTACTTTTGTCCTGAGAGTATATATCATCAAAAAAAAAAACCATAGTAAACATGACCCCCACACTGAGAAAAAGTTTATGTGATCCAAAAGAATAAAATTTCTTAGCAATTTTACAACTCTATAAAAGGGTCTGCCTGTTAACATACTTCTTAGATCATTTTAACATTCAATTGATAATACTTTTTGATGATGTGCCAGAAGTTTAATTCCTTTGGACTGATCTTTTTTAGGACTGCGGATAGCTTTCACGAAACGATAAAGTACAGGTATAATTCTCCAAACAACAGCCCGGAGCTCTGAAGTGAAATTTGCCCCTTAGATGCTTTAAGAAGTTAGCGCCAGAGCCTTTACTGCAGCCGCTGCCGGTCTCTAAGGACGTTAATGTCGATTGAGTCACTTTTATAGATCCTCGATTTTTAGTCAATAGTTGGCAAATTGAGTCTAGATTTTGTATCAATCTACAATATAAATTTTCATCACGAAACAGTTCTGTAAGAATCATATTATTTTAACAGAAAATAACTATCTAGTGTAATATTTTGGTCTCAAATTTTTAATAGTTTTTAATTAATTTTACATTATAATTTTTCTAATTTAATAAAACGGACTTATTCAATTTATTTCAAAGCTTTAAATGATCGTTATCATTATTATCAACCGTTTTCTGTCCACTACTGGATGAAGGCCTCCCTAAGTGACTCACTTTTTCTGTCCATTGTTATTCGCTGCCACGTATTTTCCGCAGAATTTGATGATTTCATCGGTACAGCGGGTTTTAGGGTGGTCTGTTGGCTTCATGATTTCCCTCGAGTATCAATGGATGATTGTATTCGTCTCCGAGCAATGTGGCTTACCTATTGCCATTTCATTTTCTTTGAATATTCGATTACATCAACTACTCTTGTCTATGATTTTATCCATACGTTTATTTTACTGTCTCATCGTATGATGCTCAACACAAGCATCTATTTATGCCTCTGTGTTATTCTAAGTTTCAAAGTATGTAATATATCTAAAAAACATGTAATATTTTCTCTGGTTAGGTATATATTATATCGCAGAAAAGATGCAATCTTGTATCATTAAACAAACTTATTTTATATGATATGATGGTGGGTAGTTTAAAACGGAAGGTAATGCTTTGACTAACATATTCAAGGGATATGAATTTGATTTTCGAAGACTAAATTAAAAAGGTTTATTTTATTAAAAAATCTATTACGTCCGGTTGTGATTAAAACGTTTACTGAATTAGAATAGGGTTTACTTAAATTTCCTACTCTTTACCGATAATAACAGCTAAATAAATTTGCTAATTTATTATTTCATTAATATTTTTACATTTCTATTTTGTTGCAAGCACGTGAGTTATATTCATTTACGATTTCAGTTAATATCATTTCGTATAATATTTTATAAATATCAAAAACATTTATAATTTCTGGTAAATCTAAGTTTAACGTTTTGATTTAGATTTGGTCATTAGTAATGAATAATTACTGAAGTTCGTAGGAAGGATTTAATTATTTTGAAAATCATTATCAAGCAAGGCCTTGCACAGAAGTTGAGGTTTGCTCTACGTTACTTACCTATGTAATATATTACTAACTAACCCATCATCATATCATATAGCCGCAAGGTTATGCAAAGAAGATAGAGCGCAGTATTTTTCTGTCCAGGCGTATACTTTTGCTTCGTTCACTTTCATAGATCTTTTCATGCACGTTCGCTAATTGTTAAAGCACCTGACTGTTATACTCTAAAATCTAGTTTATTGATTATCAGGTCGTTTACGGATGCACTCTGTTTATGTTACCTTCAACATCGTGTATCAAGCATCGTGGTACTTTAGTCTGCTTTAACAGAGTGATCTGCTTGACTCCATTCTTTGCGATCCTGGATCTTATTTAGGAAGATAAGTCTCCATATCTTTTAGTAATATGCCCGAAGTATGAAGTAATTATTTTCCTACAAGTTGTGAAAAGTCTTTTCTTAGTGCGGAGCTCCTGAAGAAAAGAGACATGCGTTCATCTCATAGTCCATCATATACACAGCATATAGCCATACAGTGAAAATGTGGTGATGGCGTCTTATATATAATAATATATATATGTGTTATGTCTTATAATTTATACACACATATAACGCATACCATGGATGGTGAGACGCACGTATATCTCTATTCTGGAGGAATTAAACATCAAGGAATACTTAAATTTTTTGGGCATCTTGCGAAAAGGGAAGATAGCTCGGAGAAGCTTGTTGTGGTGGGCCACGTCGAAGTACGAAGAGGAAAAGGTAGATCCCCCACCCGTTAGACCGACTGAGAGAAAATGTCAACAGGCACTTCTCTGGGAACAGCCCTAAGATATGCAGGATGCCGAGAAAAGTGGAGAAGTATAGTTGAGAATGAGGATCGCGATCCTCAGTCACGAGGGACCGACGTGGATGATGATATTAATATACGAGTGCAAACCATCTACTTAACGAAATCAGCTGTCTAATAATAATAATAACAGTTATTGGTAATGCCTACTAGGTTACTAGGATGATCTGTGCTATTATTTAAGTTATTTGAATGTTTATTTATATTTATAAGAAAATTTGATGACTTCATTTATTTTATGTCTTTTATATAGTTCTCGTCGTTAGTTCCGTTTTATGTATGTGGAATACCTTCGTTAACTGATTGATGACTAATGACCCCAGCTAACGGATTTCCCTGTCAAGATTCTGGCGTAATGACGCAACACAGGCAGAAATATACCGCACGCCTTACACAGAGATTACTCGTATCGGTGATAAATACCACTACATTATCATCGTGTCACCCTATACTTTATGCAGGAACACATAATAATTATGGTATTCGCTAATATCAAATCGATAATGAAAGTATATAATCAACTTTAAATATACATAAATACGAATGTTGTCAGGGAAATAATAATGTAATAATATTCTCTTTTAGATATAATATTATATGTAATGATGACTAAATTCTGGGCAATTGAAAAATTGAAATTGATCTTCAAAATTCATTTTTAAATATCTGTAATATTTGAGATCCTAGCAACTGTATGTAAAAAAATGTACGTTAGTGTCGCAAAGTTTATGGGAAGGGTCTTTTAATCTAAAATGTTTATCAAAAGTATGATGTTATTCTGATAAATGATTCGAAAATTCTGAAATTCCGCGGTTAAAAGCTTCTCATGTGATTTTTGACTCTTAATATATTTAATATTAATCACAAAACAATTGTTTCAAATATTAAAACATCTTTAATTATATTGAAAAATATATCAACGAGATATTTTAGAACATAAGTAGCGAGTTTTTTTAAATTATCCATTGAAAACCAAAAACGACTACTAATTATTTTCGAATAATAAAAATCACAATTCAATTTTCATTATATATCTCAGACGTTTGTTTAAATCTCACCGCACGAGTTTTATTTATTTATATATGTCACCAAACGACTCTGTTTTATTTATCAATACATATGTATACGTTTTTTTTATATTGCTATGCGACAGGAACTGTCCAAAGACGGATGGAAATCGAGTATGTAGAATAATATTATTATAGTATGAATAATTTGAAATGTTTCTACATTCGCATATACGTGAGTGTCGTAAAGTTTTGCTATAATTCTTGACTAAGAAACTTCGATATCCAACAATTAAAATCCATACAAACAACAATTTAAATACCTAGGTACTGTAGTGCTCTGCATAAAATCCACTATACTTAATGATTTCTGGTACACATGATATATTACTTTTTAAATTCGAGAGTACTTTAATTCACAACATCTCGGATCACAATTTCCATCTTCCTCTTGAGGCAGCCCGTATACTTATAAATGCATTTGTGGTGTCACGTATGTACTATTGTAACAGTATTTATGCTGGAGTGCCGATATTTCAGCTGGATAGAGTACAATCCATTCTAAATGCAGCAGCACGGATAATATATGGATTTTCCGAATTCTCTCATATAACATCCTTTTCACATGAGGTATATTGGCTCCGGTTCCATGAAAGAGCTAGATTTAAATTGTACTGGTTGATGTACAAGACGACACTTAACATGGCGTCTCTGTATACTCAAGAGCTTTGTATCCCAGAAAATTTGAATGGTAGACGTCAAAATCTCAGGTCAGCCTCTACTTCAGCCAAATGAAGGGTTGTAGAACCGACCAACCGTTTCCAGAAGTCTAAATTTAGTGATCAGACATTTGCGGTGGCAGACCCAAAAGCGTGGAACTCTTTGCCTTCCGTCATAAGATACAATACATCAGAGACTTTATTTAAGAAGAGACTAATAACGTACCCTTTCAAAAAATGATTTCCATAAGTGAAAATAACAATTTTTAATTTTAAAAACAAAGATAATGTAAGACTATAAACAGTTTATGTGTAAAGTGACCTTGAGGTGAAAGGTTTTATGAAAGTGGCGCTACACAAATTATTCAATATTGTCATCCCAATATTTATACACAGATTATATTCTGTATATTTAAAAAAAAAAACATGATATGATAACGTGATAAAAAATAATCTTGTGTGACATTAAGGTATATTGTAAAAATATTTTAAGACAACTGTCTGGGGAAAATGTTACAGAATACACTTTTTTATGTTCGAAAAATAGAAACATTAAAAAAGAAAAGTTATCGCTTAAGTACAGAAATGCGCAGGTTTCAATGTCAATGAAGTCCAATTATGTGACACGCGACAAACCTTGCCGCTTTGAAGCGAATAGTGTGAATTCGATTTCTACAGTTCCAGAATTTTTCTACAAAATAAATCGATATTTCTTCTATTTTTAATTTGTACTTACTGTGTGACCATGAAAAATTATTTTTTTAACTAAGAACTCCAAATAAATGGCACATCCTTCATACAATGTCAGAATATTTATTTTAGAAAATAGCGACAATATTCACATTTTTAAAACAAAAATGATTTTTTAAATGACCATTTTGATGTCCAGAAATAAGTATTCATAGATACTGATGTAGTAACTATTTACCACATTATAAGATAATAGAGTTTATGCACTTCCCGAGGACGCAACAGAAGTTGTATCAAGCACCAAGTTTCGGGAGGGAACTGAGTAGTTCTGGCCGGCGACTAAGACCTACGTAATTTGATGGTTATTTGGTCGAACGTGTCCATTAACTGCAACGTCATACACACAATGCAGGAGGTGGTGGTAAAAGTTGGGTGAAATTACACAATTAATTGCTAGCAGATCATTTTGAATTAGATCTGAAAGAGATTTACGTCTATCAGAATCAATTACTCTATATTTCTCCACTCGAATTCTCAAAACTATCATCTCAAGAAATTAAAATATGTTAATATTGTATAAACAGAGATTTACTTTTCATCTTAAAATGAAGATAATAAAAAAACAAAAAATTATTAACAGGTAATGTTGAACATTTGGATTTTGAAAACATTTTCCATGCACTTACCATTAATTGACATGGTAATTATTTTGTGCTACAGGTTTATTTTAATTTTTAAATAAATTAAACGTTCAGTTATATTATATCATTATTGTTTCTATAAGTACAGCCCTGTCGTCATTAAATGTAAACGATAACTATCATTTACAACTCATTATTTATTAAGGTAAAAACATTATTATTGTGAAGTTGTAATTATTCAGAACATAGATCTGTGGTATAGTTGGATAATGCACCTTCCCTGGATTGGAAAGAAATCCAGGTTCGAATTCCGGTGGCAACAACAATATATGTTTTGAAAAAATTGATTATATATGTAGATCTTCCTAATTAATAAATTTAATTAGTATTTAAAAAATATCACAAACCTATTAGTCAAACTAATTTTAAACAAAAAATTAACAAACTAATTAATCTACGTCTGCTATCGGTTTATATCGGTTTGAGATTCCGTAAAAACAAATTAGATGGTTCTTTCAAATAATGGAACGATAGATGTATTCATTTGAAAAGTGTAACATATAGGTTCGAAAATATGTCGTCAAAAATAGTGTCGCTGTAGCATAATTGGATGATGAAACTTCACCAGTTAGGAAAGAGATTCAGGTTCGAATCCCGGTAGCGCAACAACAACAATATTTTTCGATAAAATTGATTTTATATGTATATCTTTATAATTAATACATTTAATTAGTATTTATAAAATCACAGATCTATGTTCTGAATAATTACAACTTCACAATAAGAATGTGTTCTCCTTAATAATATATAAGTTGTATCAATGTGTCCAAAATTTAATAAAAATGAATTGTTAATTCAGGCATCTGCTATCGGTTTACTCAAAGGTATTTAAGATTCCGTTAAAACAAAGTAGATGCCTTTCAAATAATGAGACAGTAGATGTATTAATTTTAAAATATAATATCTGGCTTCGAAAATTTGTCGACAAAGGTAACGTTTGCTGTAGCATATTGAATAGTGCACTTTCTCAGGTTAGGAAAGAGATCCGGGTTCTAATACCGGTAGCGCAACAACAATATTTTTCGATAAAATTGATTAATACATTTAATTAGTATTTAAAAATATAATAATTTTTAAACCCCAAAAATATAGTAGATTGAGTTTTTTGTATACTGTATAAATCAATCACTTAACACTGTGCAAGATAGATTGTGGTAAAAGATTTGCTTACTAGTGATTGCATCAATGCAGCTTCCCTGATCTCATAAACACCAAACACTCAGTCTGTAATTTATTTATTTAATTCTTAACATAGTGCATACATAAGCACTCCTATATATGCTCTAATATAAACAAGATTAAAGTATTTTCTTTTACTAAAACTTATTTTTTAGTAAAAGAAAATATTTATTTGTTTATTTTTTAATATATTCAGTTTCTCCTCTTTTCTTATATTTTCCGGCATTTCATTAGAAAATTTCATCGCACTATACATCATCGATTTCTAAAATTTGGCCTTCTTCCTGAATAGTAGTCTCAGTCTATACCTTTCTCTTGTACGATGCTCGTGCTCATGTTGATTTGTTCCGCTGATATTTTCTTATTGAGGATTTTGTAAATAAATTCCATTGACCCCGAACTTGTGTGTTTTTTCAGTTTTCATCTATTTGCTTTGCGGATTATCTTCGTTAAATAATCTCCACGATGTTAGCGCCAGAGAGTGACACTCCGGAGCAGCCCACGGCGCGCAGCCCACCGGGGAGCAATTAGGCGAAGCGGTGTCACTCCGACCAGACGCTATCAACATGGACTGCAGACCTGCACGAGCAGCGCGAAGCCACTTTCATTTGCTGTGCAGGGTTTAATCTCAGGATTTGTATTGCTGTTAAGAAGGAACGGGTTCGTTTCATGGAGAAGAGATCGATATATCTAGTTTGTGGTTGTTAATTGGCAACGTGCAATTGTTGTTTTTTTAATGAATTTTAAATTATATGAAATAACTGTGATATTATTACATATTAAAACAGTACTTCGATAAGTTTTATTTTTTGACTGAAAACTATCTTAGATAGAAACAAAATATAATAATTTAAGTGATTTCATTTCAGTCTACTTTTGTTCATCTTTCGCCAACTAAAAGTTTCACTTCGATATACTCGCATACAAATATATCACTACATACATTTCCGCGAGCACTAGTGTATGGAAATGGTGTCTCTTCTGCGATAGATCGCGTTTATTATTGATGGTTAATATGCCGATATTTTGGTACGGTAACACGTGCCATTGTCAAAGCATTGTCTCAAAAAATTACGGCATAACATGATAGGTTTATGTAGTGTGAAGGTCGCCGCTTTCTGAGACCGGGTAATCGCGGTCGAAGCGTCAATTGCGTGTGGTACCTAGCCAGATAAACATCTCCCAATAATCTCCGGGAGTGCGTTATTCTGACACGATCGGAATAATACCCGGAGATCGGAGCGTAGAAAGACCAATACTTCGAACCATCGAACCAATCCACGACGGGCAGAGAAACCGCAACTATCAGTCCAGATTAGTGGTGATTTTTCGTTCTGCATAGGTGATCATTTTATCAATAAGAAACCCGGTACTAACAAGCTGTCGAAGGAAGTCACTAGAATAAATTGTGTATTGTAAATTTTTTTACATAAATAAAATTATAATCATGTTATACCACAAACGATTGCCGCACCAATAAATGTACCAATAAAAAATATTACTTTGAACTAATAATAAAATTAATACAGAAATGAGAGACTTTAAGAGCAGAGCATGTATACTTGTAAGGTGCACTTTGAATGCTCATTGTATTCCGCACCGTAAATACAGGATCTGAAGCCGAACAGTAAAGCACTTTAGTGCAGGGTATTCGTATTGCGAGTGCATTACAATGGCTAGACTGTAAAAATTAAAACTGCTGGTTATTTCACCAGGTCCCTGTATTAAGTTCCTTAGCGGATTATTCCAATTGAGTCCTTTCAGGCGGTTTAATTTACAAAGCCATTGTTAAAAGTTTCCAGTTAATGCTAAATAACTTTAAAAATATATTTTTAAATAAGTGAATACAGGTTTATTATATTAATGTCAAATGCATCATTTTACAGAGATAGTAAAAAACTATTTTCCAATCTATATGTTGTCTCGTAGTGTTTTTTATAGATCATTCAAGCAAAACTGACATTCCTTACTGATTGTATTGAAACTTTTAGAGTTACGTTTTTAAGAAGAGAGATTTTTTTAATGTTTGATATCAAATTTGATTTTATATCAAAAACATTGAATTAGTAAAATAAAGTGAATAAAATTATCAGTAAGCAATTTTTAAATATTGATAATAATACATCATATATATATATATATGTGTGTGTTACAGTGGATGTGTATTACCAGTGAGAATATATTTTCACTGACGTTTAAGTGAAATCATATCCGAATACGTTTCCCACCAGTGGAAATATATTTCTACTGGTGGAAATATAATTTCACTAGCAATTTCACTACCTTAACCTATAATTGAACCTAACCTAACCTATGTGTTGAAAAGGAAATAAAAATGGCTGCGATTATAAACATGGTAATTTATACAGCAAATAATTTTATTTAATATAAAAGAAAATACTATAAGCGAATAAAAGTGACAGTTGTAAACGCCACCCACGCCACCAAACTATTTGTTGCCATGCTGTAGGGCGACACGTCGACACTTAAGGCCAAATATTCCCGCGCGGCGTATTTTCGCTTGTCAACGAATACAAACTCACTAAATGTAACCAGTGAATTTGTATCTTCATTGATAGATATACATCTACTGATCGGCTTAGCGAAAATATATTTTCACCAGTGAAAATATATTCTCACTGGTAATACAGATTCACTATAACATATATACATATTAACAAATAAACAACATAAAAAAAGTATAATAATGTGAGAATACTGTTAAATATATGTTTTTTTAAAATGAAAACACATTTTAATTGTTAAGTCGCAATTTCAGAACTACGTTCTGTAATATTTAAAACAAATTAAATTAATCAATGATATAAATATTAAGAAAAACAATTTAGACAATTTAAACAATTTAGACAATTTAGACAAAAACAAAATATATTTAGTTGTTACCGTGATAGGAACCTGGAACGGGAAAACGCGTCACCATTTCACCATTACACTAATTAATTTTCAACAAATTTGGACCACACATTATGTAGTCTTTATAAATTATACCTATATCTATAATTCCATTTTTAAAAACAATCAACTTTATATTGTAGGATATCCCAAAAAATGGAGACGCCAGAATATAATTAAACCGTTTAATTAAATTTTGATTAAATTTTTAATACAATGTTTGTAGTTAATTCCAGTAGCAACCAAATATTTGTTGATTGATATTTTTTTTTGTATATCTTCTAATTGATTAATTTAATTTATTTTGAATATGTGTGATGGCAAATATCATAAAGAAATTAAAAAATATATGATGCTACATCCACAAATATTAATCTAATTTTCAATATTTTCACAAATTATTTACGAACTTAGTTTATAATAATACAGATTCATATATCAAGATTTAACTTTATTTTTCATGAAAGATACTTTATTATTTTCAAATAAATAAAAATGATCCTACACAAGGGACTTGCTTCACGTTATAGTGTATACCATGTCACTCGGAATGTAAGAATAAGGAAAAGAGTAGGCAAATCAATTCGTATCTGAGCGGTGACACACATGATGACGCGAAGAAATGACTCGTTCTCACGCGATCGTCATCAATTGTATATATATAAAAGGATTCTAGAGCAGAAGATATCAGTGATGAATCTCACTTATGTCATAAATATCGTCACAAGATGTGATTTTTAAATTTAAACGTTACAAGATATTATCTTTAAATTTTACAAGATATTATATTTAAATTTAAACGTTGCAAGATATGATCTTTAATTTTTATATAAAATAATCTTAAGTAACTAACTTAATTGCATACGATAACATTACATTACAAAAGCTACACTATTCTAGCAACTATTCATAACTTTTCCACTTTTATATATCGTATCATATTCGCTCGTCAATTGTTGAAGGTCAGGGTGTCTTTCAATGTTTAGATTATCTATTTATTGTTATTGTGTTTAGTTTCTCCAACAACGTTCCATCTAATTCATATATAATAATTAATACCCACTATTCGCTTTCGAACCGCCGTCATATGATCTGACATCGTTGACCTTGGAACCCTTGCGCTTCTGTACTTGTGCGGTGGTTATAATATCTTGTTCAATCTGCTCAATTGTTAATTTAAAACATATATTTTTTTAGCACTGTTTCTAAGTTCATAAAATAGTGTATTCTATAATATGTTATCCCCTAATTATCTTAAAATTTATCAGAGTCGTCAATAACCTGCAGATTATCTGTATACTAAGAGTGTAATAAACAAAGAAATACGATATTTTAAAAGCTTGTAAAACTCTGATGTTTGGGTTAGAACGTACTTATTCTTGTTGAGTCGAAAATCAAATAAATAAGTATAAAAACAGCGAGACAATAGAACAAGACAGCAAATTTCCATTAAGCCTTTTATGTTAAAGCCTCCGTTCCCATGGCTAAAGTAACAGCGCCCAGTCCAAGTCTGGCCGTTCCAGTTGCGAGCGGGTCGCCGTGCTATCTGACGATTGTTTAGTAATTACCTGTTCTGAGCAGCTCCTTACTACGGCAGCGCGCCCTACATGGTCATCCAGGAATCCTTATCTCGGAGCCAACTGCTTCGGGCATAGTAATTATCCGCGTCCACCGACTTCTCCCGTCCGCGGGCTGCTTTTTCCTTAATCAGCGACCGACAACGGCGCCTGCTGGCAACACCGTGACCTTATATAGGAACCGGGGGATAGAGCCCCGAGTGGGCACATTACGGATTCTCCGATGCGAGTGACATTGATCCAGCAGTTGAGTGACCTGGCGGTGGATGATTTGTTTGTAAACCTTTGGTTTCTCGAACAGGTGTTGTTGTCGGTTGTTTATTTCATAACGCCTCTGTTGCGCGGATTAATAAACGTGAACGTGTTTTGCCGGCCCGTATTTAAATAAAGTGACCGGTTTAAATTGCAGGCGCCGAGGAATTGATTTAATCAATTGCCAGTCATTATTCAATTAAGATCGGCAGTTCTTTTCGCGCAACATTGGAAATTAAACGATAATAAATTAATCACGATCGTTTGTCGCTCGGGGCCAAGTCATCCGGGGAGCTTTGATGAGTGAACCAGCTTTTAATATTATTTTTCTCAATTTGTTTTGGATCAAACTATAATTAATCTATATCATAATAGTCAACGGTCTTCTCCGTAGCGCAATAACAATTTAATTTGACTATTTGACTAATTTATAATCCAAATAAAAAATGCGCGTTTGGTTACTATGATTCGAGTCTGTCGCCATGACAGATTACAACCATTGCCCTATTTTTTTTTAACACTACAAGAGGTTACGGGGCCCAATTACTGTAGTGAAATACATTATAAAAATACTCACGCTTGAGAAAATCACATAAATGTATTATGTCCGCATCGGGAATCAAACCCGGAACACCCGGTATCATTATATATCACAGAAGCCAGTATCATACCCACTGGAATACGAGAACAGCCATGCCATAGTATGGTATACGGTGTATCAATTAACCGGCTAACTTATTTTTTATATTTATATTTACTATGTTTAGTTGAGGTACCATCATCTCTGGCTCTAAAACGTAGAATGGGTCCTGAATTCCTTAAGAATACACCTCCACTGGCCTCTGCACTGGACTGATTCACGCTAATTGATGTCGCCAAGAATATATAAGTCTTTGTTTATGTTGTCTTAACCCCTCATTTTGGGTCTACCCAATCTTCGGTTCCATTATTGAGCAAACATAAAATTACCATGTATATCAATTAACATTAGGTAAAGAAATTATAAAATATAAAATAAAATAATAAACACTTGAAAAATGATATTCTGCACTCAATTTACGAAATATAGTAATACTAGTTGCTTCCTTCACATTTGCTGGCAGTTCATCCAATAATGTTTTACCTTTATAGAATAGACTATTTTATGTCTAAAATCACACCGACTTGTCGTAGGATAACTGTGGACATGAACATTATATTTTATGTTTCTATTCATGTATGATGGCAATAATCGATTTTTAATTTTGTACATCGGTAATAGAACATTTTTATATAGATTTCCGTATTATCTTCTAAGATCGTAAAATTATATAGCTGCCCTTTTTTACAAATTACCTATGACACTAAAATATCAATTAGTGTTGAAACTGAATGATTACTTAGAATAATTAGAAGCATTCAAAATGTATGGAATTCCTTATAATTACAATGAATAATGTTGTCCCTTTTCATCTCATGCAAATAAATTGCATAGCTGTCTCCTATTATAGTTATAAATACAAGTTGTTGAGTCAAATTGTTAGACTGATAATGCCCTTACAAGGCGAAACGCGTATCAAGTAAATCAAACGAGTAGAATTATAAAACAAGTGATTTATTTTCACTCATTAGCCATCGAAGCCTCCTCAATTTTATGAATCTTGTGACTTTCAGCTCATCGTATGGATCGTTAAGTTCCTGGTTAAAATATTCACGCTACACTCCATTTTTATTAATAACTCCAAAATTTCTTATTAGGATCCTTTTTTCAAATACATGAGTCTGGGTTTCTGACGCGTAAAGGTAAAGCACTGGTTAGAGTATTACAGACATCAAATTGAACATCAGTAAAAAAATATCTGGAAAAAAACAGCTTACATCCGCACTTTATTTTTGTGGTTTCATGATTTATAAGACCTAAATATAAACAAGACCATAACCTAAAGGGAGAAGATTTTTTTTTAATACTAGATTTTAAACCCGTCCTAAATAGGACATGATTGAAATAATTACCTGCCTACAGTAGAACGGTTTATAAAGTGTTTTCATTTATAAATTTTTTGAATACTTATTTATTTTCTATTTAAAAAATGTAGGTTCAGAAAAAAAGTAACACGTCCACCAAATTACTATATTTCAAAGGAAATTGATATGATCAAATTTTCTTACACGAGATATACAAAATAACACAAGATTTTCATAAGAACTATTTTATTTTATTTAAAATAGATAATACGTGTCACACCAATATCATTACTATTTTCAAAGTAAACTATACGCTTGTGCTATGAAAATAGGACTGACTCGCTGGTCTCTTGGAATGTGACTCGAACTCCCGACCATTATATTACTAGGAAAATATATTAAACTTTATTGTAATTTAAATCTCGTGTCTAAATAATTTATATATCATTGGAACTATCCCAATTCAAACTTTATTATTTATTTTATTGTTTAAATACCATAAGAGGTTTTCTATAAAAACTTTATTTAAAAAAAATTTCGTATCCGCATGCATGTATTTACCATTGTGTTTTAAAAACAATACGAATTAAGGTTATTTTTTAAAGGCTACATTTTAAATGTTATTGTTATATTATAATATCGTACACCTAGATCAAAATTAAGACAACTAAAAAAAAATAAGAACTTTGAGTTATTAATGTATTATGATACTCTATCATATACGCAACTAACTTAGCACCAGTTCTCAAATAATGTCATTTTAGGATACATTTATGACCTAAAATGTCTTGTAGTTTCATAACTTTAGTAACAAAAAATGAAGAAAAGTGTATTTATTTTTTTGTCTATTGAAAAATAACTTTTTGAGTTGTCTTAGTTTTGATATAGGTGTGCGATATATGAGTAAATTGTAACTGGTATGGAAGGTAAGAAAGATATATGACGCAAGAATTGATGTTACCAGTAATAGAAGACGTCCGCGGAACACTTGGCACTACCATAAAAACCAGATACTGGAAGATGACGAGCGTGTATGAGAAGATGTATGAATGTAGATGAGTCGAGAATTGTGTGTGCCTACCCCCGCAGGGAAACGACGTGATGGTAAAAATATTCAGTTAGTTATTTACTAACTGAATATTTTTTGAAAAGTCCAGAACGGTTTTAATAGTCTATACCAGGGGTCTTCCGGATCAAGACTGACCCGTTATCACCATAAATCCGGCCCGGCACGCTTACTTAACTTTTTAAATAAAATAAAAAATAATTCATTAAAAATATAAATAAAAATAATAAAAATAAAATATTTTATTAACTAGAATAAGTACACGATCATTGACATACATAAACCCATAATTATAGATCTAACTTGAACATTGTAATTATAATCAATGACATTTATGTAGTTGTGTTCTTCCGCTGACAATTGTTTGCAATCGTGGATTAAGTTTACTCGTGCCAAATATCAAAAGAGATCTTGGATCTGTAGACGTTTTTAGTATAATATTTAATTTTGGAGAAAGTTTTTATGAGTATCCAACTGATCAAATTGTATCAGTGGAAGACTTTTATAAAATTCCAGCAATAAGAATTTTTGATATTCATCTTTAAAAATATCGCTACACTGCTAATCGATCTAGTTATAGAGTGTGTCCATTGGATCAAAAAGCTTAGAGATCCCAGCTTTTAACTATTATATTATTTATTGAAAATAGTGTAAATCAAAAATATTACATTCACAATTATACAAAATACTTTGTTTAAACCACAATTTATTCATTATTTTACATGTTTCGATACCTACGGTATCATCTTCAGGAAACAATTTATAGTGAAATTAAAAATAAAAGCATAGATAAAAATAAAACTATAAAATGGCGAATAAGTAAGAACTAATATGAAAACAAATTTTAAACGTGACTATTTGTAAAGAGAATTTGGTTATTTATAATATTAAGCTTGGTATTAACACTTTTTCTCATTTCTAAAATTTCAAATTTATCTAACTGTAAATCCCTAGTATTTGTATGCATAATTTCTAAACCCTTATTAATATCAAAGGAATGGTTTGTTTACAAAAGGTGATTGGAAAATTCTGAATAGTTATTTAGGCATCTCTACGTATTACAATGTCAGTGTAAGTATCTTTACGAAAAATGTATCGAAACATATAGAATAATTAATAAATAGTGGTTTAAACAGTATTTTGTATAATTATTAATATAAAATAAGGCCAAAAAGTAATTTTGTAAATATAGAAGAAGCAAAAATATTACGCTTAAATTTTAGAAAAATGTCGACAAAACTGAATTCGTTCCTGAACTTCTGAAGTTTTTGGATTAATGAATAGATATAATTTGTTTTTAAGCAGCTCTAAAGATCTAGTTATTCGAGTAAGCATAAGCAGAGAAGATATCAGAACAGTTAAATCAAGAACGTCCAGCTTGCCATTTACAGTTTTGAATAAATACAAGGTTCATATATCCATTAATTAGTTAAATTAAGTAATCACATTAAATCGCAATTGATTTGTTAACATGAATAAATTTAAATGAATTGGTTTAAAGATAGTTTAGATTAAATATACTTTAAAATTAACGAACCGCAAACATTTATGTTGAATCCATTCGATTTTTAATTAATGAACTTTATTGAATTGGAGACCAAGTTGTCAAATTAAATTCTAAATTACATAATATTGTTATATAGATCACTAAAAAATAACGTAATAAAAACTTTGATCTCGATTTCACTTCATATCATCCACATTACAAATGACTTTAAAATACGAAATGTAGAACGACGATATATGGTGAGCTTTAAGTCCTCGGATTTCGTTTAGAAACTTTCCCAAATGATAAAGTTGGTAGGCGTGGAATGAAACTGCTTCCGGGCCTGGGGGTGAGAAGCACAAGTTTCTGGAAGTTTGTCAACGATAGAGCCCAACTTCTATTTACTTTGATAGTGAAATGAGTAATTACCCACTTCCTCGAAATTCTATGCGCGGTGCCCAGGCCCTAATGGGTTCATTCAACCCTTTTTTTATGATCTGGTTCTAGTTCGATGTATTCATTCTATATTTAATTATTTGTAGACAATGATTTTGTTTTGATATACATTTGGTTGATGATAATCAATAAAAAAAAATCAATAAACGTAAAGAAAATATCAATTTTACGATCTACGAGGCAAGTGTTGAAGGAGTCAGAAACAGAAATGATCTGGTATGAGATTAGAAGCTTATGTATGAAAAATGACGGGGTAAAAGTGGTGTGCCATGACAGAAGAGTATGACAATCTATCATCTCTGCCTATCCCTGCGAAGAAACGGCGTTGTGATAAGTTGGTTATGAATTATCACAAAAATGTTCTCTCTAAGCTGCGCGCGCAATGCTCTTGACGATATTGCGCACCTGAAATACTGTCAGCGCACTATTTACCTATCAATAATTAAATAAAAAATATCCAATGTTCATATTTTTATAACAATTAATACCTAAGAATGATTTTTATTTTGTTGTTGCATGGACATTGTAAAACATGCAAATTTTATGACAAGACAAATTGTAAGAGATAATGTTGCTGGCACATGGGTAAGTACAATCTCTTGAGTTTGCCGCGAAATCTTGAAATATTTTATAGGTTTGTAATATTGTTGTCTTACCGACTTAAAAGTTCATAGATAAATTTATAAGTATGTTATGATCTATCAAATAAAATTATCTATAATAAAATACATAATTTTCTATAATTATTGTACATAATTCATGCAAAAAAAACTTTTTACGAAGATTTTTACTTTGACCAACCCATTTTGCTTAGCGCATACTGGTACTCGTCTTAGAGAGATTGTTGATTTTAATATTTCTGATAATTCATACAATACCACGGAATACTATATTAAATAAACAAAGATTTTGTCTGATTTTGAATTTGTTTGCGTTGATTGGTTAAGGTAGGATATAACATGGTACATCACTTTATTTTTTTTGGGCATAAATTATATTTTCAATATTGAAAAATAGGTTTAACGGAAACACTGGCCGTGATCGCAAAATTATAGTCGATTGCTTTCTGCTAGTACATTATAATAATAATATTTCAATAAGAAAGTGATACTTGATTTCAACATAATTGTCACCTACCGACGTTTAGTGTTAAGTTAAATCTGCCTAATGTACAAGAAATATGTCGAACATTGAAAAGAAAAGTGATACTACCTATGTGAAATTTGTTATTTTTCTTATATGATATTTTATATCTAGCGTAAACCTAGAAAGCATGCGTTATGCAAAAACCTTTACTTTACTGATATTTAATACATCTACATAATTTTGTTAAACTTAAAATTATGCTAATTAAAAAAAAAAAAATTAAATAGTTGTACTTTTGAGTACGAAGGCAGGAGTCAAGATAAAAGTATTTGTTTAGTGTAGCGAATATATAGTGTAGCAGATTTGATCTCTGTCCCAGATATCGATCCACAAATTAGAAATATTAATGTGATAATTTCTGTTTTGGTATCTAATCTTAATAGAAATATTAGGAGAGAATTATTTTTATCATACTTATAACAAGAATGGTTAGTAAGTTGCAGGAAAGTATTCAAAAACTTTTTTTTATGTTTTCATATTTCGTTAGTCGTGGGACATTTTATATCCAAGATTTATATCATTATACATCTATCGAATATTGGGCTATAATTTTGAAGAGGAAGCAGTAAATAATATTTATAACCTCGTTCCCTAAGTGTAACAATAAATAGGGTCCAAAAAAAATGAAAGATTTACTACCGTAATCGGGAGATCAGACCGCTGTTAGATTTTCGATTTCCAACAAGTTAATAGACAATGTTTGTTTTATTAGCCTAATGGAAAACATTTGTTTTATCCACCCATTAAATGTAGTTAGTTTTCAATTAACTAGAGCTATTTTTCTATATTATGCAGGTAAACGATGGATAATATGCCATAAAAGAAATAATACGTAAATTTTTTAATTTAAAATAGTTAAAACAGATTTATTGAAAAGATAAAATAAATCTCAAAAATATGCCCAACACGCCCAAAAAAAATTATAACTATGATATTATAACTATATTGCATAACCATTTATTGGTTATTTTTTTAAATCATATACTTATCATCATCTGATCCATCAGAGGACCATCTGTCATTTTCATCTCGTAATAACAATATTAAACGTATCTAAAATACTTAAGAAATCGTAACTCAAAGTAAAATATATTACGTATTTTTTAACAAACCTGACAGTTGCAAACTTTGTATCAATTCCGTAGCAAATGCATGTTCATTATCTAATAGTAGTTAATAGCTTTTCAGTATGGAGTGGAATGCTACTTCGATACTGTTGACCCCCTGAACAATCTGTTTACTAATCAAAGCAATCGATGCGATGTACTTATCCCACTCGTTAAGGCTGGTGTGGAACGTGTATCAAAATTGGCTTCTGTCGGATGCTGCATTACTGCTACTGATTGAATTGGTTCGTAGAATTCTGCTTTCATTGACTTAATGACCTCACTATGTCTCGTCTGTCACAATTGAATAGATGCATCTTCAATAGTAAGTTGCGGTTCTTAAACTCAAGATTAAATCTGGTAAATATTAGTATTAGAAGGTTCACCCATTGAAGACCCAATAAAAAATAAAAACACGTCATGTATCATATTTTCTAAATATATTTATTTTGATGATACACAATATACGATATTAAAATAAAACTTAAATAATAGTCGTCGGCATTGTGAATTTTATAAAAGTTGATTTAAAAGCTCTTTAAAAATTATGAATTATTTTTATACTTTAACTATAAATGGAGTTCATATTATAGATTGTTTATTATAGAATAAAAGTAAAATTTATCATGAAACCCGCGTTAGAAAAAAATTGTAACATTTTATATTGTCAATAATTTTATCTGTGTGACAAACATAACGATTAGATATTTGTATGATTCCCTTTCACTTCAATCACCGTGTTTATTTGTAGGCAGGTGGTAGTAACTACATTTTTGCAAACGCTTCGAATTATTTAATTAATGCTCGCGCATTAAATTTCCTGAAGCAATGTTTACACGATGTAAGGATATAAGGATGGGAATGATTCAATACCGAGACAGGGACATTCATCATATGGCGAGGGAACGAAGGCGATGGCTGTTTACGACTTACTGGTTAGTTAGTGAACGTTACCTCTCGGCGATGATGATTACCTCGATTGTGGGCTGTCTGAAAACTCCATGTTTTTTACTGCCTTATTTTTACATTTTAATGGGATTACCCTGTTAGATTCTACAAATATATAATAGTTATACAACATGTTGCGATTTATGTATCCACAACTCTCGCGGTTGATCGTACAATTTTTAAATTGCACTGTCATCATTTACCTGCAAACACCTTAAATTTCAATAAAGTCGTATCAATTATTTTAATTTTTAAAATAAATAACTTTGTATTACACACACGTTGAGTTATTTTCACTACTAGTTTCGAGAGGTGCAGTCCCATTCACCATCAGGTGATAACTAAACTAAATACAGAATTTGAATAATGGGGCGGGGTTTGAGAAGAGAGAGGTCACGGTCTTTAACGGGAATATGGACAATAAGGACGAAGTGTTAGGAAATATTATGTTCTTAATTAGTATTTTCTCTGAATTTAAATTCTTTTGTATTTCCACAGTTTTATAAATACAGTCGAACTCGATTATAACGAGTGCGAAGGGGTTAGCTAAATTTGCTTATTATAACCATTATTCATTATATACTCGTTATTACAAAAAATATTTTACGTCCAATAAAATTAAAAGCAAGTCAAATACATATGACAAATCGAAAATCTATAATTGTATGAAAAAAAACATTTTAAAGTAAATTACCACATTCAATCACATTATTTCTTAACAAAATTCAAAATACTGCTCTGTTTTAAAGTTAAAAACTTACTACTACTTACTACGCACACATAGTAAACACCCATTGTTTTTTTCTAAAAATTCACAAACCTGAAAGGAATCGTAAACAATAAGGATTTTATGACTTAATTAAGACTTAAGAATTAGGGTTTGTAGACCGTGTAGTGTATTTTTTTCACTTGTTAACAATATTTTTGTACGTTATATCAGTGAAGCGAGCTCACTATAACAGTGAAGAGTTGTATGAAAACAGGCCTGAATCAAATTAATAATAAGTATTTCCTCATTATAACCGTGATCTCACTAAAACCGGGTTAGAATGTAGTTCATTATTAATCCTTTATAAGGTATCATCGAGTGAAGAAGTTTTAGTCTATGACTATAGAAAGAGTGGTTTATTTCAATTACGTGGTTAGTAAATTCCGAAAAGTTATTATTTTTTAGGCAGCGGCGATATTCCTTTATTCTCGTATTTAGATTTCTCGCGGTTTGACCAATATGCTTTCTGCGGTTTGACCTCTCGAAACTAGTAGTAAAAATAACCTATCGTGCGTGTAGTTCAAATTTTTATTGTGAAAATTAAAATAATCATATTACACAACAAAGTAACCGCCATGTCAATTAATAATCTTTATCTATTGTTTGACTGTAAGCTTCATTTGCGTAATCTGACTTTTCTTCGGACATCCAGAAAATCTTCATAGGCTTTAATTTGCTCTGTAAAATAATATTCTGAAGCATTTAATCAACCATTAAAAACATTACCCTAACATAAATGTCGAGATTTCTCAATGTAACGTAGTAGAAGGTCGACATTAAATATGTTCCGAATAACTATGGTAATTTATTATTCTATTAAGTAACGTTTTTCTTCTATTAATCTCGGGATTATAATAACTGCGGTCTAGATTCGTGATTTGTTATAGATTTCTCAGACAATACTTCTCTCATGTTAATATGTATGGGTTGATCATTATCTCGACTTGAATATGGTAAATATAAACGTTCAATTTTGTCTTTCTAGAACTTACATCTTAACAATAATCATTTATTCAGAAGACGAAAAATTAATTATTTCAAAGAAATATTTGTGAAACATTATAATGAATGCCTACTCTTGTAGATCGAAACATGATTTACGTTGTTTCATTTAACGGAATTAATGTGCATTCTCTAATGTAATATCGATGCATTGTATGACAGAATCTGCATAAACCAACAATTGCAATCCTTAAGAGTAACAGTGGTGTGCAAAATCTGGAGACACTATTGAAAAAGCATATTAAATCTCGTAAATGTAATTGAAAATGATAAAAAATATATGTTTCAATTTTAAACTTTAATATTTATAATTTTTTAATACCTAACCTTAATATTAAACCTTAAATTATGTATATATTTAGAATTACTTACTTAATAGAATAGAAATCACTTCATTTTTATGTTATTTCCCGTAAAGAAATCTTTTTTGCTGAAACAGACGGTAACAAAACGGCTAACGTATGGCATATTCTTTTACTCAACTCGTCACATTTGATCTCTATAATAAATACATTTTTTAACGAGAATGGTATTGACTTTTAATATATCCTATTCGCTATAATTATACTGTATTTACTCTATATAATGTAGTTTTAATTTTAAAAATAGTACAAATGTTTATTTTTTTAAATAGAAATGCGTACACGGAATACATATCACATCAATATTCTTACGATGAAAATAGGACTAACTTGTTGGTGTCCTGAAACTAGCCATGAACCTCCGACCACTAGATCACTTAACTACTACACCAACAAGCTACTTTACTTAGGATTGCCTAAAAAAGAAGAAGAAGACGCTAACCAACAATACAATCGTCCTATTTATCTTTATTGATTATGTTAAAATCAGAAAAATAACTGAATGTTAAGTAAAGACATTATGTTAAGACTGGTTTTCATTATATGACGATTATTATAATTTATTGAAAATTCATATACGTCTGTAGGTATATATAATGGTTGATTATTTTAATTATTGGTATTTCAAAATATAATTATATTATTTATTTATTTAATTCTTAACATAGTGCATACATAAGCACTCCTTATAAATGATCTAATATAAAGAAAATTAAAGTATTTTCTTTTACTAAAACTTATATTTTATATATAATTTCTCTTAATTTCTTATGTTTTCTGGCATTTCATTAAAGAATTTAATTGATTTCTGAGATTTGGCCTTTTCGCATTGCATTGGGAAATTTACTATCCAAAATATATGTTGTAAGGCAGGAATGGAAAGGAGATTTGTAAAGGCACGAGGAATTTACAATATATAAATCTTGTTGTTCATTATTAACCACTCTGTCTTCCAACTTTTGCACAAAACTGTATTATGTACAAGGGCATTAAACCTTAATATGAGTCAACTCTGCTAGCAAAGGGATAATTTAAAACCACGTCTGGAGTGAGATTGATGCACAAGTAAGTGATATTTAAAGTAGACCGAATAGATTATAGGATATTGTATGCAAAATAATCTTTAATATGTGTACCACTTTGTAAAAATATAACTATGAAGATATTACTTGTGGGACTGACGATTATTCTGACTGGACATATTTCTCACCAAATTAAAATGAAACTGTTTAATTAACCCTGGATTCCCTAGGAGAATAAATATTATATATTGACATTTTTAAAAAAGTTGACTTTTCTGAACTGTATTTTCATTCAGGTATCATTTATCAAATGAAAATAGTTTTCGTTTGAAACAAACCTTTTTATTTAAATAAATATTTTGCGATCAAATATATCTTATCGAAGGCTCCTCGTTTAAAGTATGTGTAATAATAGCGTTAAAAATACAATGTTAAATATAGAATGTTAACATAACTCGTTAGAAAATTTTGGAATATTTTAAAGATGTAGACATGTTATCTTGCTAAAAAAATATTATTATTTATGTTAGATTAATGGAAGATAAGCATTTTGTGATAAAATTTAACACTTTATGTTGTTTGGTTTGTGAAATAAAGCGATATGTGTTATTATAAAATGTGGTAACGCACTTTTCCCCGATATGAAAATGTCCAGGTTCGAATCTCGTAAGTAACTAAATATGTATCTACATATATAAAAATGTTTTTAAAGGTATTTAGTGTCATTATATTGTAAACACAAACAAGAAAAACATATATATAAAAAAACATGTGCTTTGCAGGAGTGCTTTTTGTTTACGTATATTTTGATTAAAATTTTTATTTCGTAAGTAATTTATAATATACGTTAATATGTCATGTTTAATAAAATTTCTTATTTGAAAATAATCGATAATTTAACTGTAGATATAAATAATTGAAGGATTCTTAGAATAATAATAGATTAAAAAGTATCTTTGAGGAATAAAATAATAATGAAATAAATTGTTTTAATGCCTATGGATATTGATAAAAAATGTAATAAGTACATATTCTCTTTGTATTAAAAATTAAAAACTAATATTAGGAGTTTATTTAAAATAATCTCGTTATTACACTAAATGCAATAGAAATTAGATAATGGAGTGATAGGCGAATAGATTGCTAATTTTTTTTGGGAATTTAGGAAAATTAGAAAATAATGTAATGATGACGCAGTGAATGGGATTTAAAAATATTAAGATAGTTTGTTCATGTACAAATGAAGGAGAAGATAATGGTAAGAAAGATATTCGATGCGAATGTTGATGACATCAGAAATAGAGGTTGTTCACAAAAGACGCACGACCAAAAAAAAACATATACTGAAAAATGGTCCAATTAGAAGCTTCAACAATAGACGAACTTGAATGAAAAGATAAGACGAGAGTTGTATGTCAGAACTTAAGAGTGTGGCACTCTATCCTCTATGCCTACCCTCACGGAGAAATGGCATGCTAATAAGTTATGTTAGGAATATACAAGAGAGATATTTTATATACGATATGTCTCTCATTAGATAACTTCTTATGTTCCGTGTCCACGAATCAGATTTATCTCAGGGATTCAACTCGAGTTCACATGAAGTTACAGTTCAGCATTTAGCGTGAAGCGATTCATGAATCATCATTCTATATATATTGCGCGCGGAATATATTGACGCATTCAGAGATCAAAGTCTCATTGAGAGATCATCGAGAAAACAACGTCATCAGACATTTAATGTGTTTAAGTGCATTTTTTTGTAATATTTCTACTTTTATATTATTTTGTATGTACGTAAATATGTATTATAAGGTTAAGCTAATCTACAGAATGGATCGGGTCACTCTTTGCTCTTGCAGTTTGCACACAGATTACCTATCTTGACTGCACCGCACTGCACTGCACATTAAGCGTTTGATTAAGTGGACGTGACACTCTGGGCGTGCATTATATTATTAGCATACACTCTGTAAAATACATATATTAATTTGTTGAATTAATTCATCGTTGGGGGTAACGAACAAATTAATTAAACGTCGTAAAATTCACGGTCGTTCGAATAGAAATCAAAACCGCTTTAAGTTATGAATAAATTAAAATAATGTTGTCAAGTGTATTATGCAAAGTTTATTTTTACATTTTTAATATGTCTAGTAGTTACATGTTATCTTGCTAAAAAATAATTATTACTTATGTTAGATTAATGGAAGATAAGCATTATGAAATAAAATTTAACACTTTATGTTGTTTGGTTTGTGAAATAAAACGAAATGTGTTATTATAAAATGTTGTAACGTACTTTTCCCCGATATGAAAACGTCGAATCTCGTTAGTAACTAAGTATTTTTTCGACCGATAGATTATTTCTGTATCTGTATGTTTCTGTATCGATTAATTCAATTTGTAATAAACACATTTAAATTTCTACCACATATAATTGCCAGATGAAGCGATTTGTTTATTTTTATTAAGTCTAATACTATCAATTGGAATGAATAAATCGTGTAACGGGATATGTAAATGTTTTAATACAAAATTCAATGCCATTGACCTTTTCTGATGTAAAGGTCAAAATTTAAAACATATTTTTGTAGTATAATTAAGGATATTTGTAACGATGGATAGAATTGACTTTTTTTATACATTTTATTGATTACTGGTTATTTTTTTTGTGTGTAATTTATATTTTTTTTTCATTCTTTGTTTTATAATAATGAATATGATACTATTAAGGAGAACACATTTTTATAGTAAAGTTGTAATTATTTAGAACATAGGTCTGTGATGTTTTAAATACTAATTTAATGTATTAATTATAAATATATACATATAAAATAAATTTTATCGAAAAATATTGTTATTGCGTTACCGGGATTCAAACCTGGATCTCTTTTTCCAATCCGGGGACTTGAATTACCAACTATGCTACAGCGCTAGTAATTTTGACGACAAATTTTCGAACGTATATGTTACACTTTTTTAAATTATCCTCTATATATCATCGATATCATCTGACGTTCCATTATTTGAAAGGTATTCACATTGTTTTTACGGAATCTCAAATACCTTTGAGTAAATCGATAGCAGACAGCAGAATTTACAATACATTTTGGGCATATTGATACAACTTATATATTATTAAGGAGAATACATTCTTATTGTGAAGTTGTAATTATTCAGAACATGTAGATGGATTTCAAATAATGGAACAACAGATGTATTAATTTGAAAAAGTGTAACACTCGAGAAAATATTGTTATTTTCTAAACAATCATTTGTTTCCTCACCATTATTCTAGGGTTATTATTTTACTACTTATTTACATAGACCATATGTCACCACACTTTTCTATTCTGACACATATCTTTCATCTCGTTCACACCGATATCTTTTCTCATGCATGTTTGTCGATTAAATCTCTAGCGATTAAACGTAAATAATTAGACATAGATTAAATAAAACTACTTTTACGATAATTTAATTATAATATTTTAGCGGCTTGCAGTAAATATTGATCATTTTTATGACGGATATAAATAAACAGAAATTTATAACTTTTTATGTTTATTTATGACACATAAATATTTGACGTTAACAATAAGTATTTTGTAATTAGTAAAATGGTATTTAAGGTATGTGTAGAAGATGTCCAAATAAAACGTCACTTTATCGCAAGTACGGAAAACTTGTAATATTTTGCACCTTTATAATCAACAGTCTCAATCGGTCTCACGACCTGATCCGAGAAGAAATCCAGTCATACCCTGCAACGTTTTCAACAAGTAATATTATATTATTTTTTTGAAATAGTGTATAAAAAATATGAAATAAATATATCTTTAAAAAAAATAATTAATTATTAACCGTTTGATTGTTAAAATTATTAACTCTTTTGATATTATATAATTAATGTAAAAGCTCTTTCCGGATTTCTAATATAACATTTTTATGCAAATTGATATTTATTTACTAAAGATATCGAGACCTCGCTGCCGCTGAATTGTGAAGTTTTTAGTATTTGTCTCAAAAGTTTTAATTCATTATGGCCCGTGTTCATTGAATGATATACAATGAGATAAGTCTCAGAAATTTAGTTGAGATAAATCTCTGTACCGTGTATGTGTTGAGATTCTCATCAGGTTATAAACTCAGAGATCATACTGCAGAATAAGATTCATTTTAACCACTTAACGTTGGTAGGACCGACCCGTGTACATAGTAGTATTCGATTTAACAGCGAGACGCGACACGCGCGTAAAATCGTTTCTTAGAACCATAGACAGAAAGCATTAAATTACAAATATTTATTTTATTTTTTGGGCCTTCTTAAAGTATATTAACAACATAATTAGGCGCTTTCGACTGGAACGTTGTCAGGAACTTTCTCAACTAGTCTATAATTTTGCCAATCATTTTTGTGCTTGTCAGTGCGTCATATGCAATATCTCAGTGCTATTTTATTAACCATGTCTATCATCAATCGCGTCGATTGTTGCTCGAAATACGATAAAAGAGCTGCAGAAGTCGGACCATCCTCCATGGATCCCAAACCTGGCGCCATTAAACTTTTAACTTTTCACGTAATTAAATGAATTTTTAAGTGCAAAACGCGTGCAGACCGCCATCTCCACGAAACTGCCAACAACTGGTTTAAGGAACAGGCGGTAAACTTCTTCAACGAGGGAATTGTTAAGCTTGCCTACTGGTCTCAAAAAGGCTTGGACTCAACTTAAATAGTTTAAGACATATTTTCATTGTAATTAAGTTTTTAAATAAGAATAAATTGTTATGAATTTACAATAAAACAATTCTTACTAAAAATGGCCCTCGTATATAAAACGGTGTAAATCTGTTCCAATTGAAAAAAATTAATACAAATGCCAAATGGATATTTATCTTTAATTTGTGCATTATTAAGTTA
The DNA here is from genome assembly GCA_031772225.1 of Eubasilissa splendida. Lineage (NCBI taxonomy): Eukaryota > Metazoa > Arthropoda > Insecta > Trichoptera > Phryganeidae > Eubasilissa > Eubasilissa splendida. The sequence continues at coordinate 9,242,747 of CM062846.1, forward strand.
ACATCAAATTAAAGGTTTCTTTCATTCACGACAGAATTTTAATAATGTATTAATTAACTTTCTTGTATCAAATTAAAACTAAAATGCATCATTTTGACATATCTGTGTAAACAATGCTTCTACTAAAACTAACCAATAAAAACTAGCATAGTTCCGATGTAGAACATAATTTGTTGTTTTTTATTCCTATTTACTGTAAATTGTACTAGGACCGCTGCTATATACATAATCTATAAAGGTAGATTTTTAAATATTTAAATTATTTAGACGTAAAACTTTAATCATTTTATTTAAAAACATTAAAATGTGTGACTTCGTCAATGGCTTTTATACAAAAAAAAATTGTTCATAACTACTTGAATTTTATATTGCAATTATTATTTGTGTAGAATAAAAATGGTCTCGATTAAAAAAAAACATTTAAAATCGAATCGATCAAAATGAATATTAATAGGATAGATGCGATACTAATTTTGATAATATATGTTTCTAAAAATCTCATAAGAAAACAATTTATTAAAATACAAAAGGACTTGACCAACCCAAGGATCTTCGGGATCCATAAAATACAAATCGAACGGGTTTATTCTGTGATGTATTTTGTGCCCCTTCTCAATGTCCCAATTTCCGTCCACTAAAGTGTGCGTAATGGTCCATCAAGTGAGATGCTAATTACTCCCCCAACATCCGTTAATGGACGAGGTTTCACCTCAATGGTCTGGGACTCTTCAGCCGGCGTGCAGCGCAGGAACATTACTGATTACAGCTGGAGCGGGCCTAATGGTACTAAGAGGCATTAATATAATGACAGCAGATGGTGACGGAAATCGATTAAATCTCTTCTACGTTTCCAACTAGTGTGCGAGACATTTCAAATATATTGGTGAACGAAATCGTTCTCAACATTTGAATGACTTCTAACATACTATAAATAATTTTAAATACATGGAAACTATTTGTATTACCATCTACATATGAACGAGTTCTCTTTCAAGAGCTTATTCGCTCGTTAAATTTGTTCGCAAGTTGAACAAAGTTAGCCTAGATATCCAGCATTTACTGTAATAAATACCACTGTCCTTCAACTTAACATCCAACATCGTGCAGTGATGACGTTAAAATTAATTGCAAAGTAATTAAACAAAATAAAGCTGCACCAAAAAGCACACACACTTATTAAAGAAGACCGCACGTGACTACTGTAAACATTACTGAAAGTATGGGTTCTGTATTAGTGGCAGAGTTGCAAACTAACTTTACGCACTGTCGCTAAATCGAAGTACAGTTTTAAAATCTGTACTCATAAAACAAATTTATATAATTGGACACGGATGTTCGTATCTTTAAAAGGTAGCAGTTAATGTTCACATTTAGAATACTTACTGTACTGTAGAAAATGAAATGATAGGCCATAACTATATTACTTAGAATGTGTTCTCTAAATAAAAAAGTTGTATCAATGTGTTCAAAATTTAATAAAAATGAATTGATAACTTTGGCGTCTGCTATCAGATTACTCAATGGTATTTGAGATTCCGTAAAAATAAGGTAAATGGCTGTTTCAAATAATGGAACGATTAAATGTATTAATGTCAAAAAGTAACATATAGGGTCGAAAATTTGTCGCTAAAAATATCGTCGCTGTAGCATAGTTAGATAATTACCATTCCCCGGTTTGGAAAGAGATTCAGGTTCGAATTCCGGTGGCGGAACAACAATATTTTTCGATAAATTGATTTTATTTGTATATATTTCTAATTAATATATTTAATTCATATTTAAGTTAATTAATGTTTTTCGTAACCGAAACACTACAACAAAAACCCAGCTTGTGCAAAAATCAGAAGAAGAAGAAGAAATACTGCTGTACTTCATAGATTATAAAATGTTTGTTTTTCCTGTTTTGGGGTCTCTGAATTCGGAGGTGCGTCTTACAATCAATGGCGTCTCAATAATGCTAAGGGGTGTCTGTCGGTAAAGGGTGGGGGGGAGGTTAAGCTGATGCGGTGGAGCAGGTAGTTGCGGTAGTCACCACTACCTAAACACGTTGAGTTTGAATATAATTGTGCAATCAATTGTCGCTTAAAATGTCTTCAAGAAGATTATACTATGATGCTGCATTGAAACAAAAAATGATTGTGTATGCTGAAGAGCTCATAAAAAAGTTTCAAATCCTGATGGTGATATTTCAGACGTAAGTACAGAAATACTCATTTTTATTGTCATTATATTTTCATCTTCATAGTAAAGAATTTTATATATTTATTTCTTATTTCTAATTAACCGTATTTAAAAATAAAGGTGCGTCATATAATCGATAGAATACAAAACATAGAGTAGCTTGTTTGTCTAGTGGTTAAGACGCTGGCCTAGTGATCTAGTAGTCAGGGGTTCGCGCCTCGTTCCAGAAGACCAGCAAGTTTATCTTATTTGCATAGTACAGGCGTTTAACTTAGTTTGAAAATAGTAAGAATATTGATGTGTACGCATCTTTATTTTGAAAGAAAAAGAGATTTGAACCATTTTTCAAGTTAAAACTATATTATATAGAGTAAATACAATATAAATATAGCGAATAGGATATATTAAAAGTCAATACCATTCTCGTTAAAAAATGTATTTATTATAGAGATCAAATGTGACGAGTTGAGTAAAAGAATATGCCATACGTTAGCCGTTTTGTTACCGTCTGTTTCAGCAAAAAAGATTTTTTTACGGGAAATAACATAAAAATAAAGTGATTTCTATTCTATTTTAAGTGATTCTAGGATTTGGTAAGGTATTTAAAATGTATAAAACATAATTTAAGGTTTAGTATTAAGGTAATAAATATTAAAGTATAAAATGGAAACATAATTTTACGAGATTTAATATGCTTTTTCAATAGTGTCTCCAGATTTTGCACACCACTGTTTCTCTTAAGGATTGCAATTGTTGCTTGTCAGTGTAGTGGTTAAGACGCTGCCTTGTGATCTAGTGGTCGGGGGTTAACGCCTAGTTACAGGACCGATTTTCATAGTACAAGCGTTTAACTTAGATTGAAAATAGTCAAAATATGTGACATGTATTACGTGTACGGATCACTATTTAAAAAAAAATCATAATATATTAACATGATCATAAATGACGCAATGTGAAACATAAAACTGAGCAAATAAAGCAAAACCTTATTTATAATTAAATTGAAAAGATATGATTATTAATTTTATTTTAATGGTGTTGGCGAGCTGTGTTTAAAGATTTAGGACAGACATCAAATAGTGCAGACTAGACTCGTAAGAGAAAAAGATTTCATTTTTATCACATTTTTCTCTTTAATAAAATCTAACGGATATTTTTAACGACTTGTACTCTATAGAAAGAAAGGAGTCTTTATATAGTATATTTATCTTTTAATAATAATATAAATTTTGTATTAATAATTAGACAAAACCTTTGTTTAAACCACTATTTATTGATTATTCTAGATGTTTCGATACCTATGGTATCTTCTTCAGCAAGCAATATATACTGAAATTAAAAAATACAAGTACTGATAAAAACAAAACTATAAAATGGTGAATAAGTAAAAACTAATATGAAATCAAATTAAAAAGGTGACTATTTGCAAAGAGGATTTTGTTTATTTATAATATTTAGCTTGCTATTAACACTTTTTTCTTATTTCTAAAATTTCAAATTTATCTATCTGTAAACCCCTAGTATTTGTATATATAATTTCTAAACCCTTGTTAAAATCAAAGGAATGGTTTGCTTTCAATAAGTGCTTGAAAAATTCTGAATACTTATTATTTAGGTATCTCAAGTGCACTTTAATTCTAATATCAAAATTTCTGTAAGTTTTACTTATATTCAAATAATTGCAATCATTGTAAATTAATTTGTAGACCCCCGATTTTTTTTAAATATAGTCCTTATTCTTGTTATTTAATATATAATTATTTAATTTGTAAGAAGTGTTTTAGTGTAAAAAGCTGGTAAAAAATTTGGTTCACAAAATCTCACTGTGTTTTCATTCTGTCATTTTCCGTACTTTGAAAACGTATTCATTTGAATAAGTGAACTGAGATTGTAAGCGAAGTAGCAAAGGAAAAAACTTAATTTCTGAATGAAAGCTTCACGGAGTACGCGCTCACCAACTTGAATCGTTAAAAATGTAAGTTTGTATCCGTCCCACTCCGAAGCAGGTCTAAATCGCGTCGCACTTTATATTGTTCAATGTAGTGATGGTAAAATTGTTATCTGAACCGTTATTGTAATATACGTACTTCAATGAAGTCTAGGAATTGTGAAGCAAAGAGTGAAGTGTGAATTGTAATACTACGTATTACTACATGAGTATCGTATACTTCTCACTTCGCACACTTGAATTAACTTCATGAAGTGAGCATAAAAGTCATGTAGTACTTTGCGAAGCTTCGCTCTCTATAAATACACAGTGTGTATGTAAATCTCTTCATACTCTAACACTTCATCGAGAGCTGCACTCACGGCGCTTCCTGTGTGAAGTATTAATGTATTGAACTGGTAACGGATTATATCGTTCAGATTAATTGATTGACAGAAATTGCAGACATAATCGAAGGCAATCTATAATCTTAATTTCTCTTAACTTTCCAAGATTTCTCTACCTAACATGCGTAATATATACATGTACCGTGTACATCGTCCAGTGTTAACAGCTCGTCTATCTACTAAATGTAACACCTCGGTTCAAAACAGTTGCATCAGGTTATCCTTTGTGTATGCCAAGCTGGCTCTAAACTGATTCTCAACAAAATGCATAGCTTTCCCACGACTAGGAAATATTTGGTGGATTCAAGGGATAAAAACAGGCAGCCCGTTTCCAATGAGCCTGCTAAGAGCTGGTAAATATTTGATGGGATCTCAGAAGCTGTTCCATTTGTTAGAATTTTTTACCCTCGAAGGCATGAGTAACACAATGGTGACCTTAATTAACGCCCTTATATAATGGTTATATAATATTTGGTGTCGATTATAAATATAATTATGTATTTTGTTTGCATTTTTCTGTTAATTAGAAGATATTTAAATATATTAACACATATACTTTAGAATAAATTAATTAGAGGGACTAAACATATTGCAACTATCGTCTTTTTAAAAATTAATACTCAATGATTTCAAAATCAGCAGAAGATTTGAGACTACCAGGTTAACCAGATACTGAAAGACAGTTCTGTTAGAAGCCTCAATAATCGACGATCTTGTATGAGAAGATGTATGAATGTGGATGAGGTGAGAATCGTGTATCAGGACAGAAGAGTATGGCACTCTTACCTCTCTGCTTAACTCCTCGGAGAAATGTGGAATCTTATTTAAGTTAATTAGTTGGTTTTTCTCAATAAAAGAAAAATCATGTTATACCATAAAGTGACCGCCAAGTGTGTTAACTCTATATACAATATTTATTTCACCGTATATTATATATTATGTAATTATATATATATATATAAGTTTTTTATAATATAAGTGTTTACGCGCCTTATTACTTCGGTTGGCACCACTGGGTTTCCTGGTTGATAATAATGTGCATGTGTGTGCATGATTATTGCCGCCTATTGTCGGAATCGGAGAAGACGAAACAAAGGCGTGATTCTCATTACCTCCGGTGCTTCGACCAGTGGAGCAGTCTTAAAACCACCAGTGCGCGCTTCAGTCAACCGAAATCAAACGCCAGCAAAGTTAATAGGTTAGTGCAGTTCATGTATCATATGTGTACCTATTGCTAATCGGAAACCTGGGAACCAGCGATCGAAGGCGTTTACATAAGGGTACAAACTTTATGTAAATTATTGCGAATAAATAAGTACATAATAGTATTTGCATGTAATAGAATAAGTATCAGTAAAAAATAAACAAATTTGTAATACTGTAATACACAAAAGTTTCCCACAATCCGTACAACAGTATTAAGTGACTATCAAATATATTACCTTTATCAACCCTCAGAGGCCTGGTCGCCCTTGTCACCCTATTGCATCATTACACAGTGACCTATTAATTATAATTTTATAGTTTTATGCTTATAGGTAAATAATGAAACATTGAAGGCGATGCATAAAATGGATAAACTGTAAACAGTTTAGTAAAAATGAAAATAAATAACATATTTTCCAAATGCATTTTATACCTACGGTACGCGGTTTTTTAGATATTTTAGTACGATATTCACTAATGATAATAAATCGCTGTCAGATTGTGTATTTTTTTTCTTCATTATAATTATTTTATGGTTTTATAGTAGGCAAAACCTGTGTCAACACAGTAACTAATGTATTTTCACATTGTACTTTTTAATGAATATAAATATTATTGTTACAAGATTGTATCATTTCGTTTGTCCACAATGAAGCTAAATTTAAGCAACATGACATTAAATATTTAAAAAAATGATGTGACATGAAAATGATATTTTTATATTATATAATTATTTTTTGTATATAGTAATGTACAGCTGATTGCTACATATACACGAGTAGTATAAATATTATTGGCCGAGCGTGGCGACCAAGTTGTTTAATGTCGGTCGGATTAAGTACTTACATATTTTTAGACAAAACAGGCGACTGTTTTGACTACGTTTGAGTACATACTAGAAGTGAGTCGGTATTAAATACAACTCTAATATTTATTCTTATTGGTGAAATATATTAAATAACTAAATTTTACTTTATTTTAAAGAGCTTGATCATATATTACTCTAAAATATATTTTTTTATTTTTAAAAGTAGCCGCGTGTAATACTCGTATTAAAAATAAAAAAAGGATAAAAAAATCTATAATTTTTTTTTGCAGAAGTAAATATTTAGTATTTTTATTACATACATTTTTTTACCTTTTACGTAAGCTTTAGTAAGTAGCTAAAAATAGTTATTAAAAGCGTTACATTTTTAGATAACATTATTTTGTGTTTTATTTTATCGGTTAATAATTAATTATTTAATTTTATAAAATTATTATTTTCGACCTCATAGTTTCATAAAATTCAATTATTAAGTGCAATATAGACACGTCTTCGAGAACCGGTCGAGAACTCAACTAATTGCTCTTAAAAAATATAGTCCTAAAACAAGCTTTCCCATTAAAATGGATAACATATGCATGTATAAGTAATATCAAAATAATATATTACTTTTGATCGAATGTATATATAATCTGATGAAGATTGGAAAGGAGAAAGAGAGATGGGCGGGGTTAAGTTTAGGAACAATGTTGTTAATCAGATAATCTAGCGAGTGTATACTAAACAATACTAAGTCAACACCAAGCGACGTTTCAATACCGCACAGATGTGTATTGTGATTTGTGTATCACTTGTATTAACTCGATAAAATTGTCGCTCAGTTACGTTGACTAGCCATATATTCAAAGTAATATAAAAACTTTAATTTCTGTATAATTATGTTTTAAACATTGTGTTATTAAATTATTTAATTACACGTTAATGCTAAACTCAATTAACCACCCCCTTTATAACTAATTAACGTATATATACATTTTAATAATTAAAAACCATTTGAATTAGAATATGACAATTTAACTAACAAAAACTACTAGAGTAGAATATGTATTAATAAAATAAAATAATTTATGTTTTTATAGTAAGACATATTATAGGAATGTATAATAATAATATACTAGGACAAAAACCAATTTTAAACATATTATGTATTATTTATATACATTTTATGATGATTTATTTATGTTTATAATAGTATAAAAATAATTTAATGAAATTTTTTCAGATTATATATATATAACCCTATCAAATAGAGAAATTCATTCTCGTTAATATTATAGTAAGTACATCCGAAGCGTTCCATATATATATATAATTTAAATTCAATGTCTTATTGTTGTTGATTTACTAAAGTATTATGTTATCTTTTATACGTGTGTTTACAGTGGTTTTTATACACACTGACGTAACAAAGTCACACGTTCTGAAAATTTTAATTATCATAAAAATAAAAAGTACTATCGTTTTGATAATTATTTCTATGGTATCACCGACTCTGATTTAGTCTATGCACAATGCAACGACAGGTTCGTTGGAACGGGAATGGAACTCGCTTCTCAGGCGCGCTCTGGAGGCCCAGCCACTCAGGTCGAGCGGCCGTTTTTTCAGAAATTCGCGAGTCAGACGGGCCTAATTGACGAAATAACCTGATGAACAGGGCATACCGGAAATTGCGTTGAAGATTATTTTTTGTCATTTGATGGTCGGCTGCGCCGTAAATGAACCTATCTAAGTCGAGATAACTATGAATGGGAATAATATGGAATAGATTATTGAAGATAGGCAAAGGTTTCATCTCAGATTCCGTACATGTTTATGAACTCGGATGGAACAAGATGATTTGCAAAACGCAAGCTAAATGTGACTGATATCGATGATTTTTCTATGATCTATTATGAGTTGATATTTGAAATTTGTGTAGAATAAATAATTATTATTTTGAATTTAAAGTCCGCTTTTATTCTGGAACAACCTTTTTTATTACCTACACACCTACATATCGTATTTCAGATAAATTACAACATTTCTCCGATGATAACCGGCTAATGAAGCAAGAGGTAATCTCGTATCGAACTCACGTTAAATTTCATGCTCTATCCTGACTTGCCGGAGAGGAACCTCCAACCTCACCTAGATGCAGAATCGCATCCTACAATACATATATATATTATAAGAATATTGTATTTTATATATAATTTCAAATTGAATACAATACACAGCTACAGTAAATATCTGTCACTTAAGAATACAAATAAATGTGAAAAACAAGAACAACTGAAAATTATTTATTTTTTAGTAACAATACTTTACGTAATTGAGGATATGTATGTAGTATTTCGAGTATTAAAAAATAATAATAATATGTAGGCAATTCAAATTTTCGTTCACGGCTTTATGCACGTTTATTATTTGAATGAATTATTTTCTTTCCAATCATAAAAGAAAAAATGCATGGCGTTATTCTTTTTTTACATTATTCAATATGCTTGTCGTGACGACGCTTACGGTAGCACAATCGACGCGCTGATTGTATTCTACTTTGGACATCATAATAATTCTAGACCGAGTACACAAGGACAAATAAATATAGCCAACCATAAAAGTTTTCTTGCCACGTGACCGGTTCAAAATATTTAGAGAGCACTGTAAACACGGATTATTTATAAATCTTCCTAGAAGTCGGAGACGTGTTAGAACTTCATAATCTTGGAAACAAGTTTAACCATGGGATTATGGTAATTAACGGAGTGTTTACGGGAGTACATTTGCCGTTTAGGTTAGACAACAGCTGGTCGATAACATCGGGTCCTTCTTAGAAGCATTGCTCACAAGTAGTTACTGTCAGCAGATAAAACAGAGAACATAACTATAGTCGATGTCATAATGCTGAGCGGTGGGCAAATTTAAATAATTTGCCTTTGTACGAGTATGTGTGATTAATTACATCATATCGTGTTTAAAAAATGAATTGTAAATAACGTACACAAAATGACAGAACTCATAGAGTTTTTAAATATGTGAAAATAAAACACTTATTTTTTTATTCTACTCGTTTAATTTACTCGATATGCATTTCGCCTTGTAAGAGTATTATCAATCTAACATTTTAACTCAACAACTTGTATTTATAACTATAATGGGGGACAGCTATACAAATTAGAAGCATTCAAAATGTATGGAAATCCTCAGAACTCCAATGAATAATGTTGTCCCTTTTTATTTCATGCAGATAAAATTGAATAGCTCATACAATCCAGCTGATTGTATAGCTCAATGAGCTATACAATCAGTTTTCAAGTATAACATAAAAAAAAATTTACGAAACATTTTTTTCTGTAATGACCCTGTAGCTTATGTCGAGCCATACAATTTAGCAGATCATTGTTCAGTTAAATTGTTAGATTGATAATGCTTTTACAAGACGAAACGCGTCTCGTGTAAATTAGACGAGTAAAATAAAAAAAACATTGGGAAACTATACATTCTTACGTCATCTTTTCAGTGAGCCTCTATAGATTCCGAACTCTAAGATAGTCGCCGAGAATCGGAGCACGTGGAAGTGAAAGATTCAGGAGGCCAAGGCTCAATATATGCTACAGGTTCATTAAAGAAGAAGGGCCAAAGGCTCGACATAAGCTACAGGGTAATTACAGAAGAAGAATGTATAATAAAAAAAATTCAATAAAAATTACGTCATGTTATAGAACAAAACGACAATATCAACAATGACAACTCTTTGAACACGACTCTAATATTATTATGATATTAAATAATGATCTTATCTTTGTGCGGAATAAATGTTTTTAAATCGCCTTAAAGCCAACATTATTTTGTAAAAAAAATTAATATCGCAAAAATATATTCATCTAAATACTAGCAGGATTAAGGAAAATATTTTTTTTGTTGGTATATTTAATGAATTTGACTGTCATCCAGTTAATAGATATTTAAATGTAAATATTTTTTATATTTACATATATTGAAAAAATATATTATTAAGGAGAACACATTATGATTGTGAAGCTGTAATTATCGAGAACATAGGTCTGTGATATTTTAAATACTAATTAAATGTATTAATTAGAAAGATATATATATATACAAAATCAATTTTATCGAAAAATATTATTGTTGCTATCGGGATTCGAACCTGGATCTTTGCAATAAGAATGTGTTCTCCTTAATAATATATAAGTTGTGTCCAAAATTTAATAAAAATGAATTGTTAATTCTGGCGTCTCCTATCGTACTACTCAAACATATTTGAGATTCCGTGAAAATAAAGTACATGGCTTTCAAATAATTTAACGATAGATGTATAAATTTTAAAAGTGTAACATATAGGTTCGAAAATTTGTTCTCAAAAATACTGTCTGCTGTGGCATTGTCGGTTAATGTACCTTCCCCGGATTGAAAAGAGATTGAGGTTCGAATCCCGGTAGCAACAACAATATTTTTTGATAAAATAGATTTTATATATATCTTTTTAATTAATACATTTAATTAATATTTTATAATTTTATATATCACAGACCTATGTTCTGAATAATTACAACTTCACAATGAGAATGCGTTCTCTTTAATAGTATATAACTATATCACATAATATATGAAAATAAAACACTTGTTTTGTAATTCTACTCGTTTAATTTAAATGAGATACGTTTTGCCATATAATAGCATTATCAACACTTAAACCGGCAAAACACGCAATAGTGTACCTGATAGTTATAACTGTTCAACTATACCGAAGCTCAACTTCGGCCATACGCGTAGCGACCAACTTGTGACAATCTCTCAGTCAACCATGCAGTGGCGTGCAGTTGGTATAGATTTATATTATGCTGATACCGAGAAGAAGAAGAAACTAAAAACCCACTTTTTCAAAAAATCATTTCCATAAATGAAAATAACAATTTTTAATTTTAAAAACAAAGATAATTGTAGAATTGTGAATAGTTTATGTGTAAAGCGCCCTTGAGGTGAAAGTTTTTAAGAAAATGGCGCTATACAAATTATCCATTATTATTATACCGATGACTTTATCCAATCATATATAATATATGTGTTTTTGTTTAACCAACGTCTTTAGACAAAATAAATCCGTCGTTCATACGACCCTACCATGTATTTATTTGTAATTTTAGAATACTATTATTAGAGTTTTTGAAGTTTAAGTTTTAACATAAAATAATACCTTCTTACCCATATCAAAAAATGTATGGACGTTTATAAGAACACTTTCTATGACTGAAATAGTAATCGAAAATAGTAAATTCACGAATTAATAAAGAGGAAGTAGACACTTTAATGATTTGCACGCAGTTCAATAAATAACCAATTATATGACTCGAGTAATTCATTAGCTTAGACAGAACAGAGTAACGTAAATAGCTCGATGCGGCGAATACAAAAGAGTGCCATGGGTACAGTGGTGAGTTGTCGTGGTAGTTTTCAGAACTAAGCAATTCAAGTCTCTACTGGTACACAGATGGCGCTAATCGTAAAATAATGGTTTCGTTTGTGTTAATTAAATTATTTAATTTATATATGTTTCACAGAATATTTAGTACATATTTTTTGCTTGTATGCACTGCACGCCCCTGCAACCATGGTATCGGTACAGCACAACTATAATGATGCGGTTGCGCTAGTAGGTTTTCTCGTCATCCTACGAAAGAAAGAAAGAAAACCGCGACAAAAGTGGTGTATGTTATTATAAAGAAGCCAATACAGTCATGTCAATTTGATATATATTTTTATTTCTATCAGGGTAATTAATTAATTAAAATCTTCCACAATTACGCTGCGCTCGCGAGATGTCGTTTTTTCGAACTACGCAACGCAACCTTTCCCTTCAGGTTGGATGGAACAACCGAGACCTATGCCCTGAAGTAACACACACGCTCAGGTTTGCTTGAAGTTAGCACTCACCCACAGGTAGAAAATATGAATTTATAATTTTTGGAAGGTCGCCTGTACAGGTAGGGATATCTGCCAGTTTTGTCACATGCACGCTCCGATTTTCCTGTAAAGGCGACCTGAATAGGTATGCCTGTCAAGTATACTGTTGCATGTATGGCCGGAATTAATTGAACATGTAGAATAAAAAAACAAGTGTTTTATTTTCATATACTTGATCATGGAGCTCTTCAAACTTACTATTTAAACAGTAAACATATACAGATTAATATTTTACTCATGGCCACTGGCGAATCAGTTGCCTGAATGGTGTTTTTTTTATTATTACAATATAATAGTAAATAAATTGGTTTAATGTTTATTGATGTTATGGATAGAGAATGAAATAATAATAATCACATCATAAAAATTATAATAATTGATTTACAACACATTCTTGAAGTGCCATGATCAAAATATCGACCTATAATTACATTGTTTGGGAAGATTTGTGCATTTTGAAATTTGTTATGAAATGAGAAGTCTGTAAAAAAATGGTTCATCAAACGCACTCACGATATCTATCGATAGATGTAAGCAAATAGGGTCGCCGGATATTGAATGCAGATTTAGTAGGGCGCGTAATGATGATATCAAAGTAATAGGATATGCAATGCATTCGTATGTTCACATTTAAATTATTATATTTCTGAAAATCATATCAAGTGACATGCAATGATCAACTTCTATTTCGAGAAAGTTTTAATGCAAATGTAAAAGGCAATATGTTGAACTAGAAGTCAAATAACGACAATGATCAATTGATTAATAAAATTTAAATGTGGGAAAGTATTTCATCGTCTTTAATAATAATAATGAATAATTTGTATAGCGCCATTTTTGTAAAAACTTTCACCTCAAGGGCGCTTTACACATAAACTGTTTACAGTTCTACAATTATCTTTGTTTTTAAAATTAAAAATTGTAATTTTATTTATGGAAATGTCTTTTTGAAAAGGTGCGTTTTAAGTTTCTTCTTAAATAAAGTCTCTGATGCACTGTTTCTTATAGTCTCTTGGTTCCACGCTTTTGGGCCTACCACCGCAAATGCCCGTTCACTAAATTTAGACTTCTGGTAACGGTTGGTCGGCTCTACAACCCGTCCTACGGCTGGAGTAGAGGCTAACCTGAGAGTTTGACGTCTTCCATTCAAATTGTCCAAGATACAAAGTTCTTGAAGATACATAGGCGCCATGTTGTGTGTCGCCTTGTACATCAACCAGCATAATTTAAATTCAACTCTTTCAGGGAATCGGAGCCAATGTAACTGATGTAAAAGTGATCTTTGGGACATTTTGTGTTATGATATTTCCAGTAGAAGGTCGGCTATGATTCTGGATATAATAATTTTAATACAAATTAATTTAATAATTTAGATGCACAGAAACAATCTATATATCTGTGTGATTAATTTAATACGTATCAAAAAAATCACAGAATTAATATTCCCTCTATGTTTGAATCATTGTGCGCTGGGGGTGAACAGATGAAAAACTATGAATAAATGAAGATATATTATGACGCATAAATAAGTCAAAGAAACTAATAATAACTATCAAGGACAGCTGCATACTTTCGACACATTCTCCGCAATGAAAAATATGATATTTTACATCTCATTATGCAGAGGAGGATAGAAAGTAACAGATACATAGGTCGAAAGAGATTATCGTGGTTGTGTAACTTCAGAACGTGATTCAATGTCAAAAATGTTGGTGATCTTATACAGGATAAATCAACACACTGCAACACGGTCGCCAGGCTTCGACAGAAGGCGGCCCATGAAGAAGTCTTGCCAACAATTGTGTGCGCGCGCATACCCGCACACCTAAGAAGGGACATTACACAGAACTATGTTCTGAAATCGCAACTTCACAACAAAAATGTGTTTTCATTAAAAAATATAGTAATCTTATCGACAGCAGTTCTTAGGATTTTTTAGGATGTAACCTAGATATTTATTTGTAATTGTCAGCTGTTTAAGTTGCGTTAAAATGTGTATAATTTATCTTATCTATTTAATCTTATAATCATTGGGGTCATAATAGGCATGAATGTCTTTATAGTTCATATATATATAAACATTTTAATTGTAAATTACTGTAGTTGTGCAATTAACTTAAATGAAACAAAAGTCTCGACATTTTATTTATGTAAACACCTTTAATAAAAATGCACCGCAGAATGTTTTATATATATATTTCTTAGAATTGGCTTAGGATGACAAGGGCAAAAACTCAAAACAATGGTTTTGAGAAAAACACAAAAACAGTTTTTATTTACATATCTACTACAAAAAATAATAGTTTCAGAGATACAAAGACAAAACTACCCTTTCGTCAGTGTTACTTTTGCACCGCTTTACACTGAATAAAGATTGAGAATAAGAAGATGAATAATAGAAGAAAGATGAAGAATAAAGATAGGTTTATTTTTGTTTTACACGGGAGTAGGCAGACAGGATAGAGCGCCACACGATTCTCGCCTCATCTACTTTCATACATCTTCTCATACAAGATCATTGATTATAGTGGCATCCTAGATTCGTCCTCTATTTATGGTGCCATTAGTACTTGCATCATATATCTTTTTGTGGTATCTTTGGAAGTACCACCAGTTTCCCTTGGGGTCCTCTCTTTGTATGTATGTTGATTTGGAGTGAAACTCGGTAGATTCGTGTTGTGATTATATTTATTATAAAAAGTATTAAAGTAGTTGACAATTATATAACTCAGATAATAACTATTACGAAGTGGCGATGGTAAAGAGACCCGTTCCCCTAGAGACGGCCTCTTACAAGCCTTGTCCCCCACCACTCATCTACACACTCTCCTGCCATACACACACACAAATCCAAAGTGACAGTTCTCACACATTATTACCATTTTTTCCTCGTTCATCCGTTCCATATAACCAAACCACTTAAGTGATCCTTTCTTAATCTCACTCACTATACTAAGATCAGCTTTACATTCTTTCTACATTTCTTCTTTCTTTACTCTGTCATAAATGAATTTGCCACATATACGCCTAAGTGATCTCATTTTCACTGTATTCTGTCTACTTTTGTTCCTTTCTGCCAGATTATACATTATATAAAATTAGATATTTTTTACAGCTGAATTAAAAATTTTATTCACTTCTTATATTCCTCAGAACGCTTTAGAATTTGTTATATTATATATATATAATTGGTTCCTGTGGTATTTCTTGCTAATATTTACAAATAATCTTCGTAAGGAGATGGCATTTTCAATATGTTCATTTTTCCGTTGCCTTAATATATAATTTATATTATGATTACCAATTACTGTCAAATGATGATGCTCTTATAAATTCATTATTAATTATTATCGTGACCATTCTAAATAAAAATGACATTTTTAAATTTGATTTGTAAGCAAAAGTATCCTCTCAAATGTCTGACAACCATTTTCAATCAAAAAATACCATTTGAGATGAAAATGCGCATTCATATACAACGTTTTTTTGAATATAAATAACTTTTGTGTGTATAATTTTTTGGGCTAATCAGCCATGTATGTCTGATCTTTCTAGCCAGAAAGATTAAATATACATGGCAGATTAGCCTAGAAAACTATATACAGAAGATTCTGAACGGCCGTGAAAATTTAAGAACATTAATAAAACGTATGTACACATTATGATTAAATTTCACACTTACATTAAGAACCTTGCTTTACGAGTAGGTATGTCAAGAAATTATCCCCCAAATAGCTAATAATATATCTTGCGGAAAGTTGTTAACAAAAACAATTTGTTAACATAACGGCTTCTAAAGGTCACAATGGATTATCATTTATTATCTGAAAGTACCGGGGAGCTTGTAATTAATAATATTTTGCGGTACTTCAGAGGTAAAGCTTTTTATATGTAAACCGATGTGTCAATAATTTTGCAAACTTCGTTACATCTACAAAGTATATGCTCGGTCCTCGTAAGCTTTGCTCTACGCTTTCAGAGACATTAATCTCTATGAATTAATGAACAGTGACAAAAGTTTACAACGTGACAGATGACAGAGGGAAATTATTCTACCATGGAAATAAAATCAGTGGCGCAGCTATCGCCTGGGAACCCAGTATCTAATGAGTTCAATTATTGCAACGATTAGAGCTTTTAGGTTTTAAAAATCAAGTGAGCAATGAAATTATGCTAACTTAGTATCTTAAATATAAAGTAAAAATAATTTCGTGCTCTATCGAGTAGTTTTAACAAAGTCTAATCAGATAAACGGATCCAGTACAAAAATATTTTCTATTAATTATTTTTAATTTTTAAAAAATCAATCGATATGTGTTTTTGGTGGTGGGTAAGGAGACCGGTGCACGTGTATATCCGGGATTAGAATTAGAAAAAATGCTTTTAAAATCTCAATAATTGAGTAATTAAAAAAATAAAGCTTAAATATGTGATTTATGTACCCAATAAACCGTGTTATTAACCCATTCCTCGCGGGTGACTCAAATATTGTCGCCGTGTTTTGCCCACCGTTAAATCATCATGTTAAATAATGTGTAAATATAAGCAAAATATACTAAATTAACCGATTAGAATGGTAGTTGGATGAAAAGGTATGCAAGACGAATGTAATGCACAGGATTCAAGATTACGTCTGGCATAATTGAATACAACAAATCGTAAAGCGTTCAGAGAAATATAAAAAGTAAATAAGATTTAAAATTCAATGCATAAATGTCAGCTGTAAAAAATATCTAATTTTATATTGATTTTTGCACGGATAACGCATAAAATGGCAATAGTTATGACGCGGTAAACAAAAACTTTAGCACGGGGGTGTTGATATAGGAAGGCACGTAAGAGAGCTGCGTACCTGGATAAATATCCGCCTACGCAGGAACAGGACCGCCGATACAGTCAGCCCCGAGGTGGTGGTATTATTTGTACATGGCAATCTCACGCCATATTATGTCGGGCGCAATATAAATATGAAGCCTGCTGCGTTTCGCGTGACGTGACCTGTTATTGACGCGTTGCAAAGTTAGTGAGGTAACGGGACATACTTGATATGACATAAGCCATACATCCATAAATTATATGTAGAAAATATTCATATTGATAAGAATTATACAGACAAGGTGTGACAGACCTAGTTCACGATAGTTTAAGGGGTTAAAAAAAATTGTACCGCTACCGTAAATATCACAGTTTTAAGTCTACGTATTTAGAAATAAATATTTACGAAACTGACCAAATCCCGGTAGCAACCAAATGATTCTAATTTAATTACTAATTAAATGTATTAAAAAGATATACATATAAAATCAATTTTATCGAAAAATATTGTTGTTGCGCTATCGGGATTTGAACTTGGATCTCTTTCCAATCCAGGGAATGTACATTATCCAACTATGCTACAGCGGCAGTACTTTTGACGACCAATTTTCGAACCTATATGTTACACTTTTCAAATGAATACATCTATCGTTCCATTATTTGAAAGAGCCATATATTTTATTTTTACGGAATCTCAAATACCTTTGAATAAACCGATAGCGGACGCAGATTAATTAGTATTTAAAATATTACTGAATAATTACATCTTCACAATAAGAATGTGTTCTTCTTAATGATTCTAATTTATTTATTATTATTTCTAATAATCCCAAATACCAATGTGCTGTCTAATTAAAATACAATAAATTATTTAAATAATACGTATAACGGTACACAATTATAAAATGGACAGTTAAATATAATCTGAATGTATTAATATGCTCTTAATTCATTGGTACCTACTGTTTGTAGTATAATGCACTTGCAAAACTAATGCGAGGCATTCATTCGTTTGAGTAAACCGATTAGAGCCAGAACCGTATATATTGAACCGTTATTTTTATTAACCTTTTTAGGTGCGCACCCACAATTGTTGAAAGGCCACTAAAAGCTTTGACCCAAGCACATCAAACTGCATTTAAAATCTTTCTATTGAGTACATAATATAAAAAATTATATATTACATGCATATTTTAATATATAATATAAACTGTGTGCTTGAAAGATGGACTCATAATGGTTTATTTTAGATATTTGTTTACAATTTATTTTCATATGCAAAATATTCGTTAATCGCACAAGTTATTATCGTACAGTGTTTAAAAAAACATGTTACCAAATAGTTTTATACTATTCAGATTGAGGAAAAAGATACGTGGTAGATTAAAACTGAACGTAGATTTAGATTTAGCACTCCAAAAACTTCAGTATAGATATTTAAAATAGTTTATTGATAAATGCTAAACTGACAAATTCTAGTATCCAACTTAGCTCCTAGTGTTTATTTGTAATCCTTGGACTGAATTAGTTACGAATTAGTTAGTCATATATGAATTAATTAACTAGTTAATCATATATGAATTAGTTAGTCCTGAATTAGTTACGCCTTTGATTAATTAAAAAATTAATATGCCTTGAATGAGGAAAATATTCATATATGATTTCAGGTACAATTAGAATATAATTCAAATAGGTTTATAATTTTTAACATTAGATTTGCATAGCTTGTTAAACGACACTTTATAATTATTAATTAATATAGCAGTTACTTTATATCTTAAGCTCCATCTCACAGCCAGAATATACTACAATACTGTATTAAGTATAGTTATCACCTGATGATGAGGAAGATTACATCTTTCGAATCTAGTAATAAAAATAACCCAACGTGTGTGTAATACAAGATTTTTCTGTGAAAATTAAAAAGAAACTTATAAACTCATCAACCAAATAATGTTCAGTTAATATTATTTTTCTTTTCATTAAATGTATTATTACCAAATTAGTGATTTTAATCAAAGCTTTTAATATTTTCACTTATTTATGTCTCTCTGCATGTACATTAGGCTGGGCCACGAATGTATGAAAGAAAAATAATTTGTCTTAATCAGAACGTAATAGTAAAAAAAGGTTGTTAAATGACGTATTTTGATTATATACAAAATTTCATAATGATTAGACAACATCTTCTGTCTCCAGATTGACCTTGAAGTTATGAAAAATTCAGAAAAAAAAATTATCTCTTCATACAGACTTTATTAAAACTTTAATTTTTTTATTATAAAACAACAGTTTAATATAAGTATTATTGTATTAAAAAGAAAAATAAGTTATCACATAGTTATACTTAAAATGATATACTTTATAACTAATTAGCAACAAAATCCTTTTTGCTCTCAAATTGTGGCGAAATGCTATCTTACCTTTAATGAATCCTTATCTTGCTGCTTTCCAATATTAAGTTGCTGAGGCTTCTGTGACAGTCTTCACAGATCTTTCAACTGCAGGCCAGACGCAGAAGAGGCAGTTCACCCTCACCACAATGTGTTATGAACGACTGAAGATCTTTGTCGGACACTTGTTGAATTATTAGTGGTTCAGTGATGTATTGCTACCAGTTTATAAGATCGTAGTAAGCGGCGGCTTCGAGGTTTATATTTGGAACTTGAAAGAGTTAGATTTTTTTACCGTGCATAGTGCGAGCTTTCAGAATCCAGTGGGCAACTAGTTCTCTCATATGCTTTTGAGGATCAGTTAACATCGCAAGCAGTAAGTTTTCCGAATGAGCAAAGTAGCTATTTCATTGTATTACAGGATCTACTATAGTTTTGAGTTCATCTGGTAAATATCTGGACAATGAAATTAACTTCTATAGGTGACGGTATCTATGAACCAAGTTGGAGCATAAACTTTAACAACATAAGCTGCCACAGTGATCAGTTTTTCTGAAGGAGCCTATGTAGAATCGCAGAATTCTGTTAGCTCGTGTAAGCCACCTAGCTGAGGCTTTGTTGGATAAATCTTCAGCAAACACTCTAGTCGAAATTGCTGAGACCATTCTGTACAGATATAATTGATCTGTACTCAAATCTTGGGCGGAGAAATCAGATATTTCTGTTATGATTTTCTGGAATTTTATAATCGTCTTTTCTTCACAATTTTCTAATTCCTTTCCTATTTGACCTGAAAAAGTATAAGGACCTGATGTGGCGCCATCGGTATATTCAAATAAATACCTAAACTCATTAATGTGCAGCAAACAAATAATCCTTTGCAACGGTTTATTCAACCTTTTTTCTAGTAAGCGTATCATTCTACTATATTTTTCAACATTCATATTTGTTCCATCACAGCCGATGGCAAATAAATATGCTAATGAATTTTTTTCTTCTGAAAAGAATTCTGTGATTCTTCTTTCGATCGCTTTTGATGTTTCAAATGCTGGCACAGTGTATCCCAAGTATTTCGAATCGGGTTCTTTTATAAATGAAATATGTTCTTCTTGGATCATTTATCTATAAACTCTATCTTGTGTCATAATATTCTCTCTTGTTTTCTGTCTTGCTCTGCACAGCTCGTTCTTGTCTAAAATTGGAACATCAGACTTAACGTCATGCAGAACTGATTAAGCAATAACTGCTGCCGCTTTGTCTGACTCTTCATACTTGTCGGAAGTTTTCACCAATGTGGAATAATCGACGGTAGCGGCAGGCCCCTTGCGAGAAGTTGGTATTGCAGTTTTGGAGGCGACAGTGATGTCAGTTGTAGTTGAATCAGATAAACTGGACGTTGAAGACATTGAAAAATTCATTGTAGATGTTGCTTTATCATCGAGTGGTTTTTTCTTTGATTCACAGATGGGTTTTTGTCTGGAAAGTTTCCTTTTCAAACGATTTAGCAGTTGTTTTATTACGGTTACATCTGTGTTTCCAATCATTAAATTTATTGATGGTCGCTGATTAGTTAGGATGCTCACTTTCCGACCCCTGGGACAGGGACATACATTTATTTCTTTACATTTACACGGCGAAATATCAAACAGCACATTACTACTGCAATGGATTTCCTCTAGATTTTTCTTCGGTTTCTTATTTCAACATCTGTGTAACTTGTATATGTGTGACTGCAGGAATTGAAGGTCTTCTCCATATGTTTTCTATTGTGTTTGTTACAATGTCAGCTATTTTATGAAATGATGGGTGTTTTTTCGTGCTTCTTAAGCCATGTCTTGTCCACTCGTAAAACTTCATCTCTTCTTCATAAATTGGCAATACATTGTCTTTATTATTATGAACTTCGTCAAGCCCAAGACATTTTAATAACTCACCATAACTAATTTTCTGCCAAAACATAGGCGTATGATTGTTATTATTTATGGCAAAGGACTATATTTTGTACACGAAAGTATTAAAATAAAGATAACATCTCAACTTACAGTAACATTAACACCAGCCAGATTTTTTTTTTCTAATACTTTGAGGCCAATCCGGAGACAAAAGTTGACTCTTTATTAGAATAATATTTTACACACGTAATTTTGACTTCATTTGGCACCATTCTGTCGCTATTAGAATTGCACCATGCAAAAAAAAAAATTCGGCCCAGCCTAACGTATTATACATCTTTTTTTTTTCAAATAAAGTATGTGCCATCATTAGTTTCATATTTTAGCGAAAATAATATAAATTCGTTCCATATCTCTATTAAAAGTTGCAATTTTTGATAGTCGCGTTTTATAGAATAATAAAAAAACAATCTCAGACAATATTTTATCATTAGACTAAGATATCTGAATGTCACATTTTGGTACTTCATCAGGAAAAAATATCCTTAAAATTGTGGAAATTTGATATTTTTTTCATTTTAGGGTGGGTCCTCCTGGAACTCGGCCCCCAGCTGGTTGCCTAGGCTGCCCGGGCGATATCTGTGCCACTGCCACGATTATCTTATGCAGTAGCTTATACAAGTTATTGTTTACGCTCAAATGAACGTTAGATTTATAATATGTTTTCTCGTAAAGTTGCCATATTATGTGATATTACCAAACAACATTTGTAAATTGTTAACATTCCACCCAAGACTGCAGAGAAATTGTAAAGTCAACAAATGTAATGTGGCCGGCACACTACTTTCTTTAATAAGTTGTCATTTTGCCTTGTAATATTTCCTTACAATAGTAATATTATAATATTTATGACTAGATAGTTAACCAGATATAGATAAATAGCTTAGAAGTATTAGAAATGTGGTACTGTGCTGGAGAAGGATGGAAGGAATAAGCAGGACTGAAAGAATTACAAATGAGAATGTTTGTTAGAGAATGCATTAATAGAGGTCTATAATAAATATAATCAAAAATCGAAGGGGTTAATGGAAAGAATACGTTCGTAATAGATAGACAAAAATGCATCTACCCAATAATATGTTAGGTGAAAGTTTACACCTACAAATAACTTCTAGATGGTGTTCAGGATAGAGTCGCATGGGAAGCACTACACTTACAAGAATTATTGTGTGACAGATGGGTGACTCATATAAATTACACATCACTCACGTGTTCGATGTGTATTTAATCGCGGAACAGGTTGAAGAAGAGAAAGATGGGACAATTTACGATTGAAACATACTTACTGTAGAGCACATTTACAATTGATAAATATACGATATCAATACAATACAGTACGATCTAATCGGCACCGGGCGTGTTTTTGTGGCTTTTAGGAGTGCTGATTCTACGCACCGGTAAATACGAGGTGCGTTCAAAGATCGTTGGTCGTAATAATGGCTAATGACTGAATGAAATGGCAATGGGTAAGCATATCGTCCGGATGATGGATAATCAGCGAACTAACACTAAACATTACATTATGGAATACGTGACAATGAAAACAATGGACAGTGAAAAGTGGGGGTCACTTGAAGAGGCCTTAATTTAGAAAACATTGATAACTATGATGATGATTAGAAATATATTATATACGAGTAAATAATTATAAAATTAATTAATTATTTTTTTAATTGAATGGGTTTAGTTTAAAAATATTATTAAATAAAAACGTTCATATCTCGTCTCATTTCATAGAATACTTTGGTTTAGTGATTTAAATATTCAACTTTAAAGTTACATAATTAATTTATAATGCATCAAAAACAAACAGTCTCTTAAAGCAAGACTGGATGAATAAAGTTACACAAATTACATTTGTATTTTTAATAATTGATAAAATAAAATCTATCAACCTAAAACAGTCCATACAACGAGTTCAATCCTATGACAGATTTGATGTTTATTTTGTTAATCTTTCGGTGTATCTAATTTGAGTATTTAAGTAAATTTTTTTGGCGTTTGACTTTTTGCTTCATGCATACATTTAATTCGCGGTTCACCAAACTTTAATCTGTGTATCTCCTTCCCTTTCTTTCCTCACCTATCCTTAAGCACAAGAAAGAAAGAAGATATCGCATTGATTAAAGTTTTCCAACTGCAGCGAGATCAGTGCACTTGGAACTTTTGTACGGATAACTACCATCGCTTCACTCCACTAACGCTTATTAATTAATCTTACCTTAATCCCGCTTATACATAATAATCCTTTTCGCGAGTGTTAGTATACACCCCGCGACGCTCGTATTTGTGGTGGAGAGGAATCAACTAATGAACCAGCATCTGGCAGACGAATAGTAAATGCCTTTGTTTCTACCTCATATTTCCAACATGTATTATATATAAAAGTTTATTCCCTTAATTGTCTTTAAATATTTTTACATCGGGCCTTAATGTCACACTCGGACGATCTATTGGAATCTGTACATTAAAAATTAAAATAAAATAAAAGTATACTTTCTCCAAGTAATTTATTCGGAGAAAGTATTATTTTTTATCAGTACCTAGAAGGAATCACGGCATTTCCCTGGACACCGGGTCGGCAGATTAACCACAAAGGGCACTGATACGGGGGTGAGGAGAGTGCGCAATAAAACATCGCGGCCTCTTTCTATAGCCTCCATACTGGGCAATATTGCACAGCTACGCAACATGATATAAGCTCAGGAACAAAGTAAAACAAGCCTAGAGTAAACATAATTTTATTCACTTAACTTATTAAAATTTATTAGTTTAAAAATACTTTATATATATACTGGGCGGAACACAACTACTAGATAATGTTTCAGAGGTAGATTTTAGAATAAAAAATAGAACAATTGTCAGTGTTACAAATTAAAGCTATGAGAATAATACTCAGAAAAAATAGATACACTCGGATCAGTGCAATGCTGAAAGATCTGAATATGATGATATTTAAGCAGAAAATATATTTTAATATATGGTATTTATTTACAAAATTCTCAATAAAAAATGTATTGAAAAAATTGATGCAAATCAATATGAGCACGAGCATCATACAAGAGGAAGGAATAGACTGAGACTGCCATTCAGAAAGAATGCCAAATCTCAGAAATCGATGATGTATAGTGCGATGAAATGCCAGAAAACATAAGAAAGGAGGAAAAATTGAATAGATTTAAAACAAAACTGACCAATGTAAAAGACAAGTTTTAATAAAAGAAAATACTTTAATCTTGTTTACATTAGAGCATATATAGGAGTGCTTATGTATGAACTATGTTAAGAATTAAATAAATAAATAAATACATTTATGAGTTGGAAATACTTTAGCTACATGTGCCTAATCTCAACTACGTCAGAAATATAAATATTTTATAATAAACCATCGTAGTTATGCAATTATTTAAAAATATTGCATTGATTTTTAATTTTATATAGGTAGAATACAAAAAATAAATGTTAATGACTTCGAGCGGCCAGACTATTTATTGCTAGATTATTATTCAGAGCCTGAAGAAAATATATAATATAGAATACTAATGGTTAATTAAAAAAAAGCGTAACATCATTTTGTGAAAATTCGATATCCACCCACAAAATATTGTAAACTAGGTCTGTTACACCCTGCATATTTTTGTTTTTCTTCTTTTTCATTACAAAAAATATTATAAATTAAAATTTTCTTTCAGTAACCACTGATATAGTATATATATATATAAGCATATATTTTAAAACTAACGGTTATATCTGACGTTGCACAAGTATACATTTTTAACATTTAGAAGCCTTTTGGAGCATCTAAACATGACGAAAGAAAAATGTAAAAAAACGATAAATATTATTTTATTTCACATATACGAAATCAACCAAATTCTTGCAATAATGTCGGACAATCATGTTTTATATAACAGATATAACATTAACGAATATGTGAGATATCATAATTTAGATTTATCCCAATTAAGTTATTTTCGATTGTATTACAAAGCAATACATTAATTTAGTTTTTTTTCGTTACGTATTTGTTTATTGTTTTATATATATATATATATATATATATATATATATATATATTGTAATAATTACTGTAAGTATTAATAATACGTGTATATATGGTACTTATATATTTTTATGAATTTATATATTGATTATCTTCAAACAGGTGAACTTCTAGTTTGACAATATGATATAAATACATAATAAAATAAATAAGTTGTTATGAATTTAGGATCGCCGATTATGACGTATTATTATGATGTATTAAAAACCATCACGAAGAGGTGATAAAAATAAAAGAGAGCAAGAAAACAACCCTTAAAAAAGTTACTCGACTTGTTCATTACATTGTTTTACTTCCCAAAAATGTCACGTATTATCACTATTGTGCCCAAGAGGGATCATCTGCGTGGCTTGCAGCTCGCAGCTCGCTTCCACAACTCTTATATTTATTTCCCATTTTTTTACGTAATGTCCCTATACCTGTCTAACCAGGCACAAACTCGCTAATATTATGGAGGCATGGTTAATATATCGAACCATCATCAGTGATCGGGTATTTAAATATTCATCTTGGCGAATTGAGACAGTGGCGTTAACAAAGAAATAACTTACTTGAGAACACATAAATTATTCGATATAAGTTACGTTACAATATTGTCTAATGAAATGTGCTGTTACAATTTACGAACGTGAAAACCGTTGCCTCGATAGTGAAGTAAAGCCGTCGCGTAGTAGGCCTCTGCTGATGTGTGATTTCGTGTTGCGCGCGCCGCTGTGTCATCATAATATGTGGCTACAGATTGGGGTGTTTCCATGCACACCACATATTATTTCAAAATTTTTACTTTAGAAATGAGTTTCATTACTTTTTGGACGAGTTTCATTGTGATATGTGGATTGATGAACTTCAGCGCTAAGGCGTTCTCTAGTCAAATTATTTACTACTAGTCCACGGTTATTATGTACCCACATGTCCTTCAAGCTTTAATCGGGGACACTTGACAGATATTTGTAAAATAAATTATATTTGTTGCCAAAGTTAAAAAAAAAAGGAGTCAATGGGATTGCAACCTACGTTAACAGAGAGAATCTGATTTCAAATCAGACGCCTTAACCACTCTGTTACGGGTACTGATGCGAGGTGTGATGGAATTACCGAATTTATAATGGATGCCTTAACGTATAAATTACCTACATATAAATTTAAGCGCTTTGTATAAACGAATCTCATTTTTTGAACGAAATTCTTATAAATATTTACAGGAAAGAATTGTATTTTTTACAATTTTTAGACAGAAACCTTCATTTAATGAAAACAACCAGTTTTTAAATATTCTTTATTCCGTTCCAAATTAAAAAAATAAGTAATTCAAATGGATTTTTTTTCTGTACTTATTTTGTATAACGATTCATTGATCTAATGATAGATCACGTTACCGTGGTATGGTTATCAATAATAATTAGTGATCTGGTATCAATCTTAACACACAAGGTTAAAAAAATATATATTTTAGATTAAAATAATGTTAAGCCGTTCTTCATATTGTATAATTAATATCAGCATTTATATTTTGTAATATGCGCAATTAGTGGAGTTGGACCGTGCCTCCGTGATATAAAATATTTATTAGGAGAACACATTCTTATTGTGAAGTTGTAATTATTCAGAACAGACGGTCTGCGATATTTTAAATACTAATTAAATATATTAATTAGAAATATATACTTTGCATAGTTGGATAATGCACCTTCCCGGTTTCGAAAGAGATCCAGGTTCGAATCCCGGTGGTGCAACAACAATATTTTTTCGATAAAATTGATTTTATATGGATATCTTTCTAATTAATACATTTAATTAGTATTTATAAAATATTTTCCTAATATAACAAATTATAATTCACATAAATTTATAGTGTTAGTACGAGTGGTTTTCATATATAAAATGTTAAAATCTCAAGGTCATCCTGTTAAATATTTAATAAAAATTCTGATCAAGATGATAACATTAATATGTGAATTCCGTAAGTAATTTCTGAAATCATTAATGTATTATTTATCATCCAATTACAATTCTGCGAGATATTACTCGCACTTAACGAATCTTATAAAGATTTAATCTGTATAATACTTGCTTATTGAATAACTGTTATCCAGTAAATAGCATTAGTATCATGGCTTTGATCAAAAATGTATTTTATTTGTATGAATTAAGATTTAAGCGTAATTTAATTTGTAATTTGATAAAATGGATACATTTTATTTTTAAATAATTAAAAAATTCAACGATTTTTTAGACAAGTTACTCATGTATTTACGAAAAACACCGTTAATAAATTGAGATGCCTATGATTTTTACATTTAATTTGCAGAATTGGTAAATAATTAACTGTGTACGTTTTAGTTCTAATATATCCAGCACGCCGAGTTCGGTACCCGACAAAATATTTTCTTTGTAGTGCAGAATGTTAAATATGTACACACGTGTAATTGTCTATGGCAAACAATTTAAATGGTAGGAAATTCGTACACCTACGAGAATGCATACTCATTTCACAATTTTAGGTTATCATTTTACTAACGAAATTACGAATTGAACAAAGAATGGCATCGACTGTAGATTAGTTACAGATATACGTATGATAATATCTGTAGCTTATCTACTATAATTATAATAATTATTAAATTTGTATGTATGTTCGAATATATATAATTATTATATTTATATGACGGACCAGGTCTTGTGCACACAACGCTGTTACGCTGGAATAAACTAATTATTATTATATAAATTAATAAAGAATCTAAAATGTAACCATGTTTAAAAAATACTGGGTGTAATAGATCTAGTCCACAATACTTTATGGGTGGAGGTATTTGCGATTCATCGCGATATATAGTTGATTTGTTTTAAAAATGAGATAACAGATGTATCAATTTTAAAAAGCTACAGAATTCAGAGCTACAGCTAACTCAAAAATTTGTCGTAAACGTAATTTGTTGGTAATGCATTTACCCGGATAGGTAAAGATCCAGGTTCGAATTCTGGTAGCAAGTAAAATATTTTTTTAGATAAATTGATTTGTTCTGTATGATTCATTCATTTTAGATGATTATTTAAATTTTTTTTGATAATATATTTCACGTTATCACGAACCCGGAGCACATGTCCGTAAGAATGAATATGAGCATGAAGTATATTATGTGTATTGTTTTTTTTTTATTAAACATCAAGTTTAATGTAAACAATTCATGTAGACAAATCAGTAATCAGCAATATTGTTGAATAATGACAAATGAAATAAATCTTATTACAGTAGAATTCTGATATTATGATCACCGAAAATCACTCCTATTATAATCAAACTTCGGCTATTGTTATCAATACGTGGATACAAAAGAAGTAAATTTTTAGGAAATTCTTACAAAATGATCAATTTCTTCTAAACTTTCTAAACATAAATAAATGCCCGACAATAATTCTAAGAAAATAGGTAGGTGCATAAATGGATTCTTACCTGAAGCGTAACCGTTACACGGGCTACAGATATACGACATAGTGTCAATATGTCCAGTGCATAATGGCTATTTGACTACGAAGAACGTATTAATAGGTGTTTTTAAAATGATCAGTTTGTATCCTGTAGTGATTTTTCTACATTAATTAATAATTTAATTATGCAATATTTAAAAATAAATTGTATCCAATAATTATATTTTTATCTACTGCTTATTGTTATCAGCCGGATATTGTTATTAAAAGTTATATCCCATAGTGATCACAATAAGCGTAATACACTGTATTTGTAACGTTGTATTTATATCATAATAATTTACACAGACATAAAAAAGGTGTTATAAAAATGTTTAAAGATTAACATTTAGACATAGACGT
The DNA here is from genome assembly GCA_031772225.1 of Eubasilissa splendida. Classification (NCBI taxonomy): domain Eukaryota; kingdom Metazoa; phylum Arthropoda; class Insecta; order Trichoptera; family Phryganeidae; genus Eubasilissa; species Eubasilissa splendida. Next base: position 9,272,309 of record CM062846.1, read on the forward strand.
ATTTTGAAAACCTGAAAAGATTCAATAGCATTCGCTTGTATACAATTTCAATTTGTTTCTTCGACTAAAGTTACGATTTGCAATCGATATACGATTTAAAGTTTAAACTACGCTATTTGTCCTTGTCGACATATCCACGCTAAGAGCAGAGAATATTCTTTGTTCTGTTCGCACAGAAGAAAATTGTTCCACGTAATCCAGATGATAGTTATCAAGTGGTAACGGCGGAATAACATCGATTTTACCATGTACTTATAGCAGACACATATTACCAGCTTCACAAATAGTCCAGACTGCGAAAGCTACTCAATAGAGAATTCAACAAAACTTTAAACACTTGTTATGGGACTAAACATTCGCCGCTTTTGTGTGTATATCCCCGTTATCCCGTGGGCATTGGAGATTGCTTGCGGTTACATTTACGCTCAATTTTGTGCCCGGTCCGAATGCCTCGCATGTGCAACGTAAACTGTAGTAACCATCGGAGTTAAATATATCCAGAGTATTTTTGCGATTCAATAATGATACGAAAGGATTGGCAAACGTGTACCATAACAGCTTTGAATTGCTTGCGGTAATGTGAGAAATTGTAGTAATATAAAAATTGAATGCTGTATTTGTGAAGCTTTTTCAATTATCCATAAAATTGGTGAGAATTTCTACAGAATTAAAATTAAACGCGACAAATTTTTATCCTGATAATATAAATGTTTTTTACTTAAGTATTTAAATGATGTGTTTACGTGTGACTCCCATTCCTAGTCATACTCAGGTTGTCGAAATTATATTACGAAAATATAAATAATCATTTCTTTAATATTTGCTAAATTACTTTGTGGCAACATAATATATAAAAAAAATTATAAAAAAACATTTTGTTTAAATCCACTATTTATTGATACATCCAGATATTTCGATACCTATGGTATCTTCTTCAGAAAACAATGCATACCAAAATTAAAAATGTAAGCATACATTAAAAAAAAAACTATAAAAGTATAAGTAGTCGTTAACTAATTAGGAACTACTGTGAAAATAAATAAATTTAAAGGTGATTATTTGCAAAAAAGAATTTGGTTATTTATAGTATTATTAATATTGCTTTTATTTCTAATATTTATGATTTATCTAACTGTAAACCCCTAGTATTTGTATATAAAATTTTTAAACCCTCGCTAATGTCAAAAGAATGGTTTGTTTCCAAAAGATGATCGGCGAATTCAGAACAATTGTTACTATTTAGACATCTCAAGTGCTCCTTAATTCTCATATAAAAATTTATGAAAGTTTTACTTTTATAAAAATTATTGCAATCATTGCAAATTTATTTGTATGTTTGCATTTTTTATTTTAGTATACGTCGTTTCCTAAAGAAGATAACATAGGTATCGAAACATGTTGATGTATTAATAAATAGTGGTTTTAAACAAAGTGTTTTTTCTTATTATTACTGATGATTTTCATTTAAAACATGGCATTGGTACATTTTTAATGAAATACTGTACGAGTAGTTAGCTTTGAGATGTGACTTTGAAGTATTTTTCATAGAAATCACGATTCTCATCTTTGTAAAAAATATTACTCCATGGACGAATAAAAGATAGTTGAGAGCATAATTTTAGGATTTTGAGGCGTGATAATAATTGGTAACTTTCATCACTTATTTATGGCAAATGCATTTATGATGTAGTAAAAAACTAATGCTGATTTTAGCGTGATGAAAAGGATTAGAAATGGGTGGCTTAGATTGTTTGATCATGCGGAATGAGAAGAGAAATATAACATATAACGCGCAGTGGCGTGCACTAGGCATGGACCTAGGTTATGCTGCTAATATCGATGCTGTTAAAGCGATGGGCATTATCGGTAGAGGTTGTTTTCATCATACACTATTTCAGAATAATGTTCTTATATCTGTGTGAATTTATTTCCATTCTTGAAAAATATTAATAGTATTACTATTATTCTTAGAAAATTTTTCAACTTGCTAAGTGAAGGACATAAAATATTTTATAAAATAAAAAAAATATCACGTTTAAAGTGTATTGAAAGGCATACATTCAAGTCCGCTTCGAATATACACACGCAGTGTTTAGCAACACGTCTATTCAAGAGAAGACGTGTATTTTGAATACCGCGCGGCGCGAGAGATGCATTTAGTTCATATGGATTTGGGGAAAATTTTGCGAAAAAACAAGCACAGCTTTATTTGTCAATTCTAAATTCTTTCGTTAACTAGATGGTTTTAGTTAATTGGTTTATTAACATGACAACTTTGAACTATTTGTGCGTGGATCTAGATACTTACTACGTAATATATCAAATAAATATTTAATTTAAATTTATTTCGCAGAAATTATAGTTATGCGCAGCTTTTTTTATTGTATAGAGTGCACGCCCATGATGACGCGAGTGTTGATGATATCAGAAATAGAGGACGTCCGCCGATGACCAGATAATTCAGATACTGGAAGACGATCGTGTTAGAAATCTCAACAATTGTCGAGCATGTTTCAATGTGAATGACGTATGAGTTGTGTTAGGACATAAGAGTGTGATACTCTTTCCACTGGACAGACGATGAAGCATCTCTGTTACTCTGTTGCTCATTGTTAAGGGTTCTAACATAATCAACATCGATCACAACCATAGTTTATTTTATCACTAATCAGAATATTTATAAATTAGTATGGATATGCACTGCTACCACTGAATCATTGGTGTAAGTACGACTAGGATACGATTGTAGTGGTGATTGGAAAATGTAACAGTGTTCAACGTCAAATAAATATTAGAACTTCTTTTATACATGGCAACAGAAAATAATAGAAAACATATTGTGCGTATACATGCACCTTCTCTAGATTTAAATATTTTCATATCTTAGGATGGGTGCGGTGCAAGTAAAATCATAAATTCATTCGCTGAATAACGGAATTTTGCATACATTTCGTATACTAATGTCGAGAGATCACAAATCACTTGATGCGATTGTGACATGAAAATATCGGTGATTGTTTCACACTTTGTAATTTTTTGCTCATTACTAGTATGAATGTAAGCACTTTTATTTTATTTTATAAAGAACAGTTGGAGGGAGGGGAGGGAGAGGACCCACCCTTTCACGGGACCGGTTTAGAAGCTAGGGCTTCCTTGTCGGTCCCACTCATCAAAGCTAATAAGAATATGCGACTTTAATTCAATTACATTTTTACAATTACAAAACAAAAAAGGAAAAGAAATTCAAATTTAACCAATCAAGATTTAAAATTTAGACCGTCCAGCGTCCCTTAAGTGCTGTCTTTATTCATAAAAAAATCATGTAATATAAATCCATAGACATACAGATGGAAAATTAAGGTGCAGTAGTTCAAGGTAAGACACTCAGGGATCCATGAATGTAAGTACTGGTTTACAAGAATATAATGAGTTTTTCTATTCTCCATGCAACTAATGGGCACGATATTAAGTTTGTAATTGTATATTTTTTTCATGTGGTTAAAATTTGCCAATAAAATATGGTTTCGATTAATGTGTAACAAGAGAATTATTTGAGCGTACTGTAAAAAAGTTTAAAATTGTGACGCGTGATGTGTGGGGTGTGACGTGTGACGTGTGAAGGCTTCTCATCAACTCTTCCTCCCTCGGCCATTTAGTTGTTTACCGAAGCCGCAGCCCGCGATGCGGCCAATTTACATAAATTACAGTTTCCCGCGCTCCCCAGGCAGGGAGGTGGGTACCATTTTGTTTTTATTCCACCAATTAGGGGGAGCCGCAGTGGTGACCAACTGGGGGTACCTAACTTGTTTATAATACGAATTAAATCTAAATTATTATTAATTTATTAAAACACTTTTTACTTTTTTCACTCTTTATTATTTTACGACCATTACCGATTTCAGCTTGTGACGGCTATCTTCAGACTGGTACATTTTTCTCTTACGCTACAATTCAATACAGGGGTGTTTTATGAATTGTATAAATATCCTAGCTTAAGAGAAACATGTACTAGTCTAAAGATGGCCGTGACAGGCAAATGGTCGTAAAATAATAAATAGTGCAAATAGTTAAAAAGTGTTTTAATAAATCATTAAAATGGAATTTCACCATGAATTAACAGTAGCAAAAATTGAAATAATAAATTATTATTAATACAAAATAAATTAATCAAGCAGAAAAATCATTGTATCGAAAAAATATTAAGTTATTACCCATCCGGGGAAGTGCGTTCTTCTATTTTGCTATGACAATTGAATACATTTCCGACAAATTTTGAACTTATATTCTGTAATATTTCCAATGATACATAATTCCATTAATATTTATTATTTTCTAAAAATACCACTTTATTGCAAAAATGTGTTCTCCTTTATAAATTATTATTGTTTACTGCACCATTTACCGTTACCATAGTCAATTCTAAATGATGAAAATATTGATTCATTGTTGTGTACTTCGTTTGAGATTGGTACCATGTTATGATTTCTCCTTACTACTTGCTACATGGTATGTAAAATTGTAGCCTCACTGACGCAGTGTTAAAGAAGCATGAAGCATTCGAAATGTCTATCTACAGACCCCTGCTAAAAATAATTCGGACTCAGAAATGACACCATACTAATGAGAATGAATTAAGACAGTGAAATTACTCGTACCATAAAGATAAGGAAACTGATACATAATACTTTCAATATATCGTCAGATACTCTGAGACCTATTACACTTTGTCATACAAGAAGAAATCAACGGTCAACGACGTTTAGGTAATAGGAAAATATCATGGCTTAAAAACATGAGACAATGGTCTATCGAGATATTTAAATATCTGTTCCGGACAGCTCTATACATAGTCCGTATATAACCAATATGATTGCTTGTATACGTCTTCTACGTATTAAATAAACTATCTAACGAATTAAAACTCAAGTCTAAAACAGGTATTGAAAAACATACATATTAAGAATGTAGTAAAAACTAAATAACTGGTTAATAAGTAGAAAATTTATTTCATGAAGAAATTGAATTTAAACGAGATCCTTAAGCAAGAACATAAAAAATCTAATAAAATCAAACTACACTTAGAATGGTAAAACTAAGTGTTTGCAGAAAATTATTATAATTAAAGATTTTTGAAGTATTTTTGAAACGGATTTACGATATTTAAAATCATTGTATATATTTCTATATTATGTATATACATACAATTTAACATCCAAAAACTTTGTTTCAAATTATCAATTCTAATTCTTCAACTTTTGTATAAAGTTACACTCGAGAACATCTGAAGACTTAAGTCTTCGTAGCGGTGCCTAGATACTACCAGCTGCGCCACGTAATATCTTGGATTATGCTGAGATGCTGTTTTTCCTCGTGTGAGGGATATTGTGTTGGAATAATACCCAGTTCGTGGCAACAAAACGATGTATTCCTGATGCTTCGCTACAATATTATACAAGTAGAAATCAAAAAACATTTGTAACACTTGAAAATTTGATTTAGCCATTGAATAACTGTGCTACCCTGAGCACGCGTGCCTTTTGTTGGGCACCTGGGCACTAAGCCTTATTGACCCTAGCTTCCCGCCCGAGGCGCCGCGGTCCCAGCGGCCAGCCAGATCTCATGCTACCAAGGAAATCTCAGGTCGGCGTGATCGCACCTGTCTGTAATACCGAAGGTTGATAAGGGTGAACATTTATTCACATTATACTCGGGTCATTATGGAGCTGAACGCTCATGTGTGGTGTTGACATCTACATACAAAGTGAATATGGTGATAGATAAGATGTCTAATAGAAACGAGCTTAAATATGTTATGTGATTTATGATTGCTTTCAACTCTGCCTTAGAATTTATGCGAGGAAATTTTAAATTATGCTAACTCAATGAAGACTTCATATATAATGTAACGAATAAATTTAGAGTTTAGAAAGTGGATTTGATTAGAAGATTTTCAGTTATAATACAAAATAACTTATAAATGTTCTAAAGGTAACACGAATTTGTATTTCTATATTGTCAAAAATATTACATTATAGGTTAATGCATTAATTAATTAATTACTTAATTTATTTTTCCTAAGCTTTATTTATTTAGTCAATTATTTAATTTACCTCATTAAAGGTAACATGCCGAAAAATGGGAAAAAAATAGTTTTTTTTACCATTAAAAAATATTTATAATAATCTTGTAGACAAAGTTGCAGGGTGTAATATCAGGAGAATATGGTAGGTGTTTAATTACATCCCAATCAGTTCCTTTAATTTATTCTAGGTCCCATCGTTACATGCCACCCGATTCATTGGGTTAGCCACCAATAGTTGAAAACTATCCCCGTGGAATGAAGACCATCTTTCAAAGGTGCCCATCTTCAACATGAAGTTTATGGTGTTTTCTCAAGGATATGTATTAATTTTGGCTTTTAATGTATTCTTAAAAGGTCACCCGGGTCGTGATTCTACTGTTGTTGGAAATACCTTAGATCGATTCTTCGAAAATCACTTGGGTTAATACTCGGGCTAATAATTTAACATTAATTTCATAATTACCATATAGGTTACAAATGTGTTTGGTTGCCATAGTATTTTAAGTAATTTAAAACGTAAACAATGAATATAAATGCACACATCACTGCTATTTAAAAAAATTAGAGGAATACAAAATAAATTAATCAACTGGAAAGATATATAGATTGAATACTAATTTAATGTATTAATTATAAATATATACATATAAAATCAATTTTGTCGAAAAATATTGTTTTTGCACTACCGGGATTCGAACCTGGATCTCTATTTCCAATCCGGGGAAGCATAGTACCAATTATGTTATAGTATTTAAAACATCACAGACCTATGTTCTGAATAACTACAACTTCACAATAAGAATGTGTTCTCCTTAATATATAGATTGAACCCATTTATCGAAAAAATATTAAGTTGCTACCGAGATTTGAACCTGGATTTCTTCCTATCCGGGAAAAGCGCGTTATCATTTTCACTATAGCAGTCGAATACGTTTTCGACAAATTTTTAACTTATATTCTGGAATCTTTCCAATTGGTACATCAATTATTAAATTTTTTTAAATCTTTACTTATCCATCACTAGGACAAAACTGAGTAAAAATTAAAAAGTAAGCATTCTTTTATATAATATTATAAAACAGTTTGAAAACAGATGTCATTTATCAGTTCAATGCCAAGTATATATTTATATTTTCAACTGATATAAAAAATATCTAAAAAAATAACATTTTTATGTAAATTATATAGATAATTTGTTCAGAATATTATTTCTAAGATCGTTAGCTTAATTATTATAACTATCCATAAATCATTGAATTTCAACATAATATGAAATATATTGTAATATATTCATACCATTTTCTCCACTTGGTGGCGGAACATTACTTTTTCGTATCATCACTAATTTCACGTACGCAAATATTATCTTCCATTTTTAGAATTGACATTTCAGCTGACGTTTTTACAAACGTTTATCGTTATGGCCATTGGGCTCTGGCGTTTTTGTGAAATTTTAAACATGTCAGAAAATTAATAACATTGTGCCGAACATCAAATTGAGCGATAAAAATTTCTGCCAGCAATTCGTTACTTAAACGCAGCGAAGACGAGTTTTTTCCTCAAATAACTCATCACTTACGTCGGCAAGTGGATTTATAATAATAACGTAAGTCAAAAAGAATCCAGCACAGATCGCATTGCACTCAAAGAGGGCTATGTTGTATATCTGGTGGGATTAAAAGGATGTCGTGCATGATGAGCTGTTGCCACCAAATTATACACATGATTCTACTAAATACTGTTTACAAACTACTGCTTGATCAGACTGTAGGAAGTAATCGACAGGAAGAAGTCAAAATTCGCCAACAGAAAAGTCGTCGTATTCCACCATGACGTCAGAGTACCTCGTTTCTAAATTTATATGGAGACTCGGTAAAATTGTTGCAACTTGCCTGCGATGTTTTGGTGTATCCACCATATAGTCCGGACCTTACACCGTCTAAATACCATTCGTTTCGATCTTTACGGAATTCTCTAATTGATGTAAATTTACCAAATTTAAACGTTTGCCAAAACCTCATGAATCAGTTTTTCGCTAATAAGTAATTGGAACTGTACAAGATAAGAATCCTTTAGCTACGAGAAAGATGGAAAAATATCATTAATTGATCCAAGTGGTATATACATAATTGAATAAAATTATCTACACTTTCGCCATAACACACTTTCAAAGTTGTCATACTGCCTTCTGCGCATGCGTGCTAAATTTAATCCCAATCGCATAATTTGCCTTCCGGTTATTATAATGAAGATTTCTCTGGTCGAAGGGTGTGAAAGGGGCTAAGGCTCATCGTAGACTTTTATCTCAATATACGACCAGTGCTTTATCACGTACAAGTGTCAATTGTGGATTGAGGAGTTTAAAAGCGGTCGGAAGAGTATGATCCACAAAGAGGGACCCCGTCATTCTGCACCACGGACGACAAGATTCAGCAAGCTCGAGAGATGGTTCTGGTGAATACGCGGGTTACGATCGATAAAGTAGCGTCTTAGTCATGGTTCTGCCCATAAAACCATCCACAATATAAACGTTGAGCCCCTACCTTTGTATAAATAAACTGCAGAACGAGAAATGTGGATCGTTTTTGACTTGCCCTCGTACATACATAGATTTGAAGAGTTACTTATGGCCGCACAGTTACGTGTTGTTATATAATAGTATTTCAATGTTACTGAAGATTTCATATTAACAGCTTGGAGAAATGTCACACACAGCTGGCTACTTTCCGCGATAATAAATTATGTATCGAGAATTTAGATTTCCCAGAAGTTTCAAGGTGCTGTCACTAGCCGCCCTCGAGACTAATGTATAGATGTTAAATATAATATATAAATGATGATAAACGTCCGGTGATTTGCTCAGTAACTCTAAAGACGGGACGTGGGAGTTACGGAAATGTTAAATCGAAAGTGAACTGCTAGCGATGAGCTGTTTGACGCGGTTCAAATGAACATGCGCTATAAAAAATATAAAGACCAACATGCCGAGGCTGGAATTAAAAAACAGTATTATAATATACAATTGCTGTATATGCTATAGTTTAAACACAGATTTCATATTCTTCAAAAGATGAACGAGACAATGTAAGATTTTGTAATGTTTTTGGCACATCGTAAGTTTAATGTGATGTCCTGATTACAGTTTTTTAAGGAAATAAACCCACGAAGAAATTCACTACATTGTATTCTAAATTATCTTCTTCAATGTTAGCGATAAAATACTTCCAACAGTTCTGAGAGGTCAGGAAATCTAACGACACGTGCTCACGTAATGAGACATGATAAGTCACAGAGATTTAGATGAGATAAATGTCATTTCCGTGAATATATATATTCTTTTAAATTTTATACCTTCTGCCCAAATATAATCTGCGATATACTGTTCTTGTGGATTAAATCTGTCGGCAGTGATGCGTGGAGGGTGAGTTTCCTATATGTTTTTCTTTTGTGCCGTCTCGTTTCCTGGAAGGGAGTGCCTCTTCACTTCCTTTCTACTTCCCGATCTTGTTAATTGCTAATTGTATTATTTTATATTATCTTTATGTAATGTATTGTAAATAATATTTACTAATAAAGTGAGTCAAACGGGGGCAATGAGGGCAAATTTAGTATTAAAAAATGCCAAACAGGCGGTGAATGAGTAGGACCGAGATAGGAGCCTCGAGCTTATTGCATCCGTTCTGGATAAGCGGTGGGTCCGCCCTCATCTGTTGAGATTTTGATCTGAAGATTGAATCAGAGATCACTGCTTGAGATTGGTAGAAACGACTCTTGGACACGATGGTCGATTTGTTAGCAAGACTTGACATGTGCGCACAAACATCGCCAGTTAGACAAACAGAAGACACTGAATTACAAGTGTTTATTTTGTGTTAATTTCTGCAAGGGAGATTTAAATTCACCCAATAGACGAACGGATCTACAACGGTCAATGGACTGACATTTGACGTATAACAAGCATTAAGTAAGGCGTGAGACAAGTGGCTGTACTCAAAACTCCAAGACTAAGTGTATTCGCGGGGGATTTTGAAAGTCGAAAGTTGTGTCCAAAGAATCCCACGGGGAAAAATCCCCTTCTTAGAGATTATGTCGACACGTAATCTTATAAAAATCTCATCCATGGATACGAGACATAACTACCCCTAATAAATAATACAATAATGCATCAAATATTTTTTGTTTTACTATAAAATTGTGCAGAATTGTACATTGTCTCCATTTGAAGAAAAGGAGAAATGTCAGCTTTTTATAAAAATAGATAATTCAATCTTGTAATAATTGATTACCATCAATAAAACCATTATTATTATAACACAATAAGCACGAAAAATATTAATAATTTTGCAGAAATGATTGAGTGCAAGAAAAACACATAAAGCATAGCATAGACAGTATAATTTATTATTCAATATATACTTTAAAAAAATGATGATGCATTACATTATGAGGTGATATGGAAGAGAGAGGTGGAGATATAATTGAACATGCAGAAAGCAATACGATATTCAGTATTCATAAGAATATACATATATAATTCGAGCACTATTTTACGTTGATCTATTGTATTGTTTCCAGTTATTAACTTAACCTGTGTTTTACAAAATAAAAAAAGGAATTAACTTTTGTGCTAACAAAACTTGGAAATAATAATTTATTGGATTATTCTATTATTTTTCTTCTTAGCGGCCTGTAGGGCTGAAGGTACCCGGCATATATCGGTGCTTGAAACGCAACTCCCATTAGCCTCAAAAACACTCAGTACCGATGTCATGTGCTGACGCAGCTGACGCAGCCAGCGGCGCTTGAGAAGGTCGACTTAAAGCTTCACTCTTCCTATCGACACCTTCCAGACAACAGCTCCAGAAGTCACCTCCAATAACATTTCATGCATTAACTTCTTTGTATGGTTAAGCTTCTCTATTTGTTAACTTTGACTATAATAAATTCAGTACAAACAGTATCTAAGTAGTTTCTGTTTTCATATACCTGCCGCCTGGTACACTCACATATACACAATACGCTCTGCGACATTCAAACAAACACGTGAGTTGTGGATTAAATATTGGGGTATCGTCTACGCTTACACTAATCACATTATTTATAATATAACTTTAAAATCTTTCTGATTTGAGTCTGGCCAATCACAATTTATTATAGTGATGACCCCGATGTTGATGTCCTTGACCGTTGTGAGTCATTCATCCCTTAATGTCGCCATTGTGGTCCAGTCTACTGGTCATTAGTAAATCTCTGTCTGATATTATATGCCCACCTATGTATTGGTCGTCTCCTCGTGATCCTGATTGCTTTGTGTACAAAGATTTTTTGTATTTAGAGGACTCATTTGCTCTTACTATATGTACTGCCCACTGCAGCCTCCTTGCTTTCCCTCGTTCCCTCGATGATTTCATTACTCTAAAAAACTTTAAGTACTTATGTAAACCGAAGCATGTAAATAAAAATAAAAACCAAAGTATGTAAACACTAATAAAGAATAAAACATTTTATTAAATTACCTATCACTAAAACAAAAAGAAAAACATAAAAAATCAAAATAAGACATAGTCTAGCCACGTTGACTATCTTATTAATGAGTTTGTTGAAGCTATTTTTACATTTAACAACAAATTAAATCGAGCTAATTTATCAGCATTAAACTCGGAACCCAGAATGTTTTAGTAATGACGGCCGACACTCAGACTAGAGTCGGGTTTCTCTCGGAGGGGCGCGTGCGCGCAAGTAGATTTGTGAAGTCGGGCATAAATAACAAGCCAAAAGGTACGCGACAGCGGACATCCGAAAGTTTATAAATAAATCACATGTGAGATTTAATGCTCCTTCGGTGCGCCGTAAGAGCGATGCACCGCCACCGCCGGACTCCGTGCACCGCCACCGCTTACCGCGGGACTGCGCGGAGACGGAACTTAGAGAAACTCGTTTCGGTGTTATAAAAAGTGATTTGAATGCGCTCAAACGTGACCTCACAATATTCGGGAGTTAAAACGAAATTAAATGAGTATTTAAATTCATTTTAATACATTGTCAAATTCATACAGTTAGTTTTTCAAGCCGTCGTCATTTCTTTATGCTTCTGTCATTATCTTATTGAAAATATATTCTCTTAGGTATCGCACATCTTTCTCTCTTCCTATACCATGACTAGAGTAACTACACGTTCTGGTTTATTCAGTATAATACTACATATTCATTAATAAGAACATCTGGGGTTTCCACGGAAATGTCAAAAATACCAGAATCTCAGAGGAGAACAATTTGGCAATTCCTAGAATGTGCATGCTATGTTTTTGTAGCTTTTAAATTATATAATTCTCTCCTTAAATACATAAAAAAAACATTGAGCAACACAGACAGTTCAAAGCCGCAATAAAATTCTGTCTAAAAAACTCAGACCGAATGTATGTTCATAGCATGGTCACCCCTTCAATATGAACGTATACAGAATCAAGATTTTAGACCCAACACCAATGAGTTAGCAGCCTGTGAATGCGTCTATGTGTGTTAAATTAAATTGTACTGCATTATCATAATAATCATTATCCTTACAAATTTCAGGTAGATTTTTAATTTTACAAGATCAAATTTTACATCATATTTTGTTACTTACATTTTATATTTTTTCCTTATTTTTCTTCTTTCTTATTGCCCAGTAAGGGAGATATTAAAATACCAAATGTACTTATAACATATGATGTGAAAAAAAAGATAGTACTGATTTAAATATTATAGGTTTTAAGAAAAAAATGTATGTTTCATTATATTCAATGTATTGATATCATTCTTATGGCCCGTATCCACGGAATGAGATACGATGTGAAAAGTCTCGAAGATTTAGTTCAGATAAATCTCAATACCGTGTACATATGTTAAGATTTTTATCTGATGATAAACTGAAAAGATCAACTCCTGATATTGGTGCCAATAAACGTTACACCTGCAAATATGAATTATTTTAAACTTTTTATACTTATAAGTTCAGATTTCGATGTGATTTTGCCTTAACTAAATCTGGTCAGTTTAGCCATGAAGTTAATTAAATTAATTCATTATTAATTAACCATTTTCATTATTATTCATTTTTATAATTGTATATTAAGTGCATGTTTAGAATACTGGATTATGTAATACCTACTTTTTTACATGAAAATATATGCGAGTATAAGACATCACTTATGTAAAGGAATTACCTCGGAAGTCGAGTAACCAGAGGCTTTATGTCAATAAGGACAAATTTAGCAAAGCATGTTAAAAGGCACCCTATGTTTGTCGTTCATAATTTCCATCATAATAAGTGGAGAAAAATAAAATAATTATCCAGTGATGTCCCTCTATGGGTTCACACCGGTTCGCGCGAATCGGTTGTTAAAAATGAAAATGTAAATATTTATATTAAAATCATGTTTTGAGATATATTGAGTTTTTTAATATTAAAAATGGGTGTTCAATTTTATTCGTTCAGCATAAAATCGTTCCAATAGTTCGAAATAGTTTATCATTAGTACTGCAAAAATATAACTCGTGGTATTATTTTGAAATTTCTCTCAGGACACCCTCAAAATAGGATAAATTTTATACAAAGGAGAGGGTATATGAACGATTACCAAAATTAGTTTATCGAACCGGTTACACATTACGATGACATTACACATTACGAGATATAGGTATTCAATTTCCGAATAAAATATAAATATTTTTTTATTGTGTTATAAAAATTATTAATAATTACTATTCTTAAATTAACGCCAGATATAATAACTTTTTTTTACCACTGAATGCTGATAGCAGATCCTATTGTTTTTCATGAGATAATCAGATATTTAAGGACCGCATTCATTCTGAATGTTTGAATTCAAGCGATCTATATTTTTAGAATAAAAAAAATATTGAAAAGGGTGTGTACACGTGTCATTATTCCTTTTATATACTTCGAATGTTAAAGTAAACCAGTTGGTTATACCGGCACACGTGTGAAAATTTAATAAGCAATAAAAACCAAATTATTGCTTTAGGAAATCGTGAGAAAATAAAATTTTACGATGGGTAATATAAGCTAATTTTCAGAAATACTATTTGATGTAATTTAAAAAGTAATTGGGCTTCAGGGTAAGTTCACCCAACGGCATTAAATATATTTTTACATTTTTGTAATTTTACTTAGCTACAGGTTCATATTTATTAGACTGTTTTGCATATAAAAACACTGAGTTGTAAACCAATTTTATTCTGTTTTGTTTATTGACTGTTTTGAACTTCAAAACGGCGGAAAATGTTTAAAATGCACGCGGCCAAAAACAGGTTTCAAAAAAATTCCAGCGACATTCGGTAATAATTTTTGTGCTGCCGGATACCTGTGGAAATTTATTATGATTGTTTTTTATTTTTTTTTGGTTTAAGTTGGTTTTTGGCTTACTAGACCGGGATTGTTGATTTACTCTCTCTTGTGATGAATTCTGAACTGTTTTTTTTTAGTACAGCACAGCGGTCTTCTGATTGGATGATCTTTGTGATATACCCACTCCTTCCTGCTCTATAAATAGATTTCAGTCTTCAAATGACTGTTCGCTTCACGATTATTTAGTGATGTAAAAAATCATCGCATGACCCCGTTAGAGTTCATATTTAGATATGATCTCCTAGATTTGATCTTCTACGAATAAATTAATAATTATCTTTTTGATTTTTATTAGCCACTTGTCATGCATTGGAGTCTGTTAAAGCAAAAAAAGCATATATATATATATATAACTAACTAACTTACCATCACACCGTTTCCCCGCGGAGGTAGGCAGATAGTATAGAGTGCCATACTTCTCTGTCCTGACACACAATTCTCGCCTCATCCACATTCATACATCTTCTCATACAAGCTCGCCGATTGTTGAGGTTTCTAATTCATTCATCATCAGGTTTCATTCATCCGTTCCATATGACCAAAACACATAAGTGATCCTTTCTTAATCTTAGTAATTATACTAATATCAGCTTTACATTTTTTCCTTATTTCTTAATTTTTTACTCTGTCATAAATATATTTGCCACATATACGCCTTAGTGATCTCATTTCCACTGCATTCAGTCCACTTTCGTTCCTCTTCTGCCAGTTCTAGGCCTCACTTCTATACATCAGTGTCGGTACAGGGACTCCATTGTGCATATATATGTATAAGGTATTTGAGATTCCGTAAAAATAAAGAAGATGGCTCTCAAATATTGGAAACGATAGATGTATCAATTTTCAAAGGTTCGAAAATTTATCGTAAATTTACTGTGTGCTGTAACATAATCGGTTAATGCACGTTCCCCGGATTGGAATAGATCCCGTAGTAACAACAATATTTTTCGATAAAATTGATTTTATATGTATATCTTTCTAATAAATATATTTAATTAGTATTTAAAGAATCATAGACCTATGTTATGAATAATTACAACTTCACAACAAGAATATGTTCTCGTTAGTAAGCTTACATTTTTTTTTGTTATCTTTGTTATCATATGACATACATGCACGCAATTACTGGTAAGATTAAAGGTTCTAAGGGCACAATAAAGGGGTATTTTTATCATGGCTTATAACAAAGGCCTATCAATAGGGTGTTGGATGGGGGTGGTAGTGGTTCGGATGAATGCGGGGGGATGGTGGGACAGATTATTTAGTTGTTCCAATCACGCTAGTCATGTAAACATATTTGTCCTGACTTACTATGATTTTATCAATAATGTTAAAAATATTTTTTATTTATGACTTATAATAAAAAATTATGAGGATTTCGAAATGTGGTGCTATAAGAAGACACTGAAAATTTCTCAGATAGATAAAGCGCGAAGACGTTTTGAAATGTACGATTAATAAAATATTAAAGAAGTGCTAATTTCTCACAAGAAAGGAGAGCTCGCTGCATGTGAGCTTTGGACATGTTATGAGAGGCGATAAATACGAAGTTACAATACAAATGAAGAATTTTTTTTTATCTCAAATGTTATTTAACAGTAAATAAATGACATAACTGTAGAGTACATTCATTAAAAGACACACATTATCGTAAAAACTAATGTATAAACTACATATATACCTACATATATTTAATGAAATTAACATATACCATATAATATTGAAACCAAAAAAATGAAAAATCTACAAAGTAGAAATCTAGTATTGATCTTCGGTAAAATGCACAGACCAGTAAATTAATAGACATGAAATAATATACTTGTTGCGGGACGAGGGGCATTCCACACATATTCTTTGTGTAAACATAAATCCAATAGTTTATGACACATTCATGCAACGGTAAAAGTATTTACTAATCGAAAATTAAATTTTTGTGTAAACAAGACGTATTTTTTACATTAATGCATATTATACTGTCAGCGTTTAAATTTTCGTTTCAATCAAGTCATATATTTAAAAAAAGTCGCGCGAGCTATTTGATTGCGTGAGTGGTACCAAAATAATCACGTGGATGATACCAAATTGATAATATAGAAATAAAAAAATTGTATTACTTCGTGTCTGTATACTAGGTAGTCTGCGGTACAATGTCAGTTATTCACCGAATGTCAATAAATATTGAAATAATTTCATGATTTTACAAATGATTCATTTCATGAAATAATTTCATGATTTCAGGATTCTAATTATTCAAGTTCAAATAATTCACGGGAGTGGCCTCAGTCTATTTTAGAATGTTTAGATAGTAATCACATCCTTACCAACATTGTTAATATAAAACATGGTCATAATTTTTCACTGTCAATAATTATCTAAATTATTTAGGGTTTTCTACCATTACCGTATTTTGTTTGTTTTATCTTTACATTGCATTTTAATATTGCTTTGTGGGACTATGTATAAGGGTCAGAATCATTAGCCTGTTTTATTAATATATATATTACGTCACAAAAACCAATAATATTGCGACGCATGAAGTTGTACACTCTGCACTGAAAATTCGTTGGTCACAGTCAGCCACTGGTTATGAAAGAAAGCGCGCGTGTGTTGTGATATCGCCAGGATGGCACATTACGTATTTAAATAATTTTTAGAATATGTCGGCTTGAGTAATGCTTTGCGTTGATTGGTTAAGTTAAGTTGTTCTATGGTAGTCCTCTATCCTTTTTCAACATCGAAACGTTTTACGAAAACACTGGCTGCTGCGCAACCACAGCGGTCACTATAGTCAAAGCAGTCGCATATTATTATATCACAAAAATATTTTAAAAACCTTTAAATACATGTTTAAAAATAGCGCGCAATAACCATTTAAATCCAATAATATTACTGCGGGCGGAACACATTAAGATCTTTTGAAACTGTATATTTTATTGAAAAATGCAGGCCATTAAAGCGTGCCTCCAATACGAGTGTATGAACTTAACTGTCAAAAATTTGGCGAAAAGGAAAAATAACACTCGCGAAAACATCTTTAATGGCCCCACGAAATGCGTCGTTATTTCTTACTCGCGTCTCATTACGACTGCTCGCCGCGACATCATGTTACCGGACTTTATTATTAGTTCACGAAGTTATACATTTACAATATGCTATATTTTTTATAAAACAGGTACGAATTTATAAGTCAGCAAAATAGAGCGGAGCTGTGGAATGTGAATAATTTTGATTTGATGTTAATACCTTTACATGTTCTAAATAGGTCATAGTTCAGAAAATTATTGCTCTATATTATTTACATTCTTTTTGGTCTCTTCGTGCATAATAAAATACTCATTATCATATAAAAATTTTATGTATATTTTTGTTATTTAGCACCGGTAGGTAAAGGAGAGAATATATATTTTTATTAGAGGAGTGAATGAAGGTATGGGTAACGTAACTTTGAATTTTGTGACTTTTATAAATTTTTACGTTTGTTAACACATTTGTGGCACAAATAAACATTTCTTATCATTATTTGACATGAAATGTAAAATTTAAAGTAAAATGTTTTATCATTTTTATCATACAGTTGATTAAGGTAAAGTTTTTTTATAATTTTCACTGAAAAACATAACGATTATTCACATATAAAAGTATTGGACTTGTCCATAAAGAGCTAGTGACATGAAAAAAAATCTCTAAAACAAGTTAATCCGATGTAATGATGTATCAAAGTTTATGGATTCTATGGAGATTTTTTAGAATTTTATAGAAGTACGAGTATGTACCGTTCCTTCTATATAGCTGTCCCAATTCATCCCACTATTGGAAGGAAATAGACAAAGTTAACATTATAATTAAAGTCGCATAATATAATATATTTAACTACTTAACTATAATTATTAATAATTGTTGTGTAAGGTTTTAGTTTAACAAATACATTCCATTAAAAAAATATATTATCCCAAATATTCCTGCTCTCCCGATGTCCTATAAAATTATTATTAAAAAGATTTTTTATTATTATTGACACAACTCATTCATATAGCATATAACCCATTATGATTCGTGTACTATAGAACTCTCTAATTCTCGCTGCTAACAGTTCTTGGTTCGTTACATATTATTATCATTATTTGATCTGTGTCTCGGCCTTCTCTGTCGTCTTCCCTTTAAAATACAATTCTTGTATCTGTCACGTCTCATGTGTTCGATTTTTCTCTTTATTCTTAATATATAATTTATATAATAATAATTTTTCATCGAAAATAAGAAGTTGTATGGAATAGGCAACATTAGATTCATTAATGCAGGGTGAATATTATTTTTCAGACCGATTTTATTGAGCCGCATTTTTTGTTCTGAAAATATTAATCAATTCAAATTTATAATTCTTAGAGATTAGTTAATTACAATTTAATATGAAGAATCTAACGCTTCAACAACGTCTTGAAGTTATTAAAACATTTTATCTAAATAATAATGGCAATTAAGGAATCATTATTGGTGAACGCTATCGTCACATGTTAGAAAATTTATTGGTAGCCGAATTGGGTCAATTGGACTTGCAACACATGTAGTTTAAAAAAAACGGTGCTACTTTATACATAGCCCAAGCTACGCTTGAAAGTTTTCGAGATATTTTTCCCGGCCGCATAATGACAAAAAGTTTTGAGATCACCTGATATGACAGCTCCCGACTATTTTCTGTGAAAGTACTTGAAAGGAAAGATCTACGCCAATAAGTCAACAACAATTACAATGCTACAGGAATATTCGAAATGAGATAACACGCGACGTGTGCGAGAATGTTATGAAAAGAGTACACATTTATGCCACTACCAGAGGCAACTATTTGGTCAGTATAATATTTTATATAAAATTGTAATAAACCGATTAATTGATAAATTAAAACCAAATTAAGAAATTGTATTATATTATTTAGTTATTCAAAAACAACATCGGCCTGTAACACATATTCACCCGGAAATTCAAACCAAAAGGAAAAATGTACTTTTTGAATTGTTCTAATAAAAAAATTAAAGTTTAAAAAAAAATTAAAGAACCGGTTATCGATCGTAAATTACCCGATTCTCAATTATTTTTAAAACACGCGGATATTCGGTTCTCCGGTTCCGGTTCTACCCGGTTCGGAAACTCTAGTTTGGTCTCTACCCTGACATATTAGCGGTCTACTACTTTATACATCGATACTAGCCTTTAGAGCATCTACATCTAGATTACACCTATGAATGTGGATGAGGCAAGATTATGCACGCTCGTAGATTTTTGAGGCATCTTTTAATATCTGATTTATCTAGTCACGCCAAGTTTTTCGTAAACATCATCTATTTCTGGTGCCATTAACACTTGCGTCATATATCTTTCTTATCATCCTCTTTTCATTAATTCGTTCCATATGACAAGACCACTTAAGCGACCCTTTATTAATATATTATATATTCATTCTAGGCTTTACTTTTCCTCTCCTCTTTGTCTTGTTTCGCTTGTCTTCTCTTGACTGACTGTTTCCATTAGTAATTACTGCATTGTAAGCATCTTATACTTTATTTCTTGAAGAATATATTATATATTGTGACATTATAAAACTAATATCACGTTCAAAATCGCCACATCATTATTTTAAATGTTAACTATCTTAGTAATTACGAACAACGCCCTATGGTTGGCAATGCGCGTGGTTTTCACAGTTCTAAAATCGGTCGTAGTCTATGGTTTAGGTTAATTTTTACTCTGAGCTGTCACAATATGCAGCTTAGCTATCTACGGCCAGCGAAGCCATTTATTATTATTAAGCATCCAAGATGTAACCGTAAGGATCCAAGATATAACCGAAGGGTAAATACTTTATTTATTATTTAATCACTAGTGCACGATTTACTGTAATTTGTTTTAACTTAATTGCATGATAAACGACCTTTTCAGGAAACAAGATGTTTTCCTTCTATCTACATTACTTTTTTTCTGCATTATTTCTACCCTTCTTATTTCGTCGGCTTGGGAAGTTGAGAAGGTAACTACGTGACGATGGCGTCATTGGAATGCTTTATTTTAGATGGATGACTACAGATCTGATTTGACGTGACGACGACATATAGAACATATGGATGATGTAGGCCACACAGTATGGAATACGATGGAATGTATTCAGTATGGAATGTCGCACGGGCGAGGATGAATTTTGAGGTTACTCCATTTTTTTGCTTTTATTTAAATCTTGTTGTCACCAGCCGCACTGAAATTTATTGTATTCATGCTCAACCCGACGAAATTTTGATTGCATTTGTTCTAACTTAACCTTCTTATTTAATAAGATTGCATTGTATAACGTAAAACATCTTTTCATTTATCTCTCCCAGGTATTAATAATAAATTTTTCCAGTTTAGCGTCTAGGCAGAATGTGACAGATCAAGGTTGGTATGCATTTCTGAGGTAAAGAACTCGCCATTCTTATGTTCTCCACTGACTAGCCGGTATGAGGATGGAACGCCGTTCTTTACCCACACAATATATTGCGCTTCGTAGCTATTGTATCCAATTTTAGTATCCTTTTCTTTATAAATCCACTAGATGACAATATTAGTACAGATTAGCAAAAAATAGTAATGAATATTAATATCAATTTACAATCTTTCCGCATTGTGAAATAGATGTCACTGATGTCTAATATATGTCAAAAACTACTGTGAATAATTCTTAGAATCATGGTTATAATAGCCGCTCGCAGGGCCTAGAAACAAGAATTTTTTTCACTTTTCTGCCAGAATATTATGTTTCTAATACAAATTAAATTAATCAACTAGAAAGATATAGCTACAGAAAAAAATATTTAGTTGCTATCGGGATACAAAACTAGACCTATTCGCGGTTCTCCATTTTCGTTATAGCAATCGAATACATTCTCGACAAATTTTTATCTTATATTCTGTAATATTTCAATTGATACGCCTACTATTCCAATTTTAAAAGCAATCAACTTTATGTTGCGATGAAACTCAAATACGTTTGAGTAATACGCGCCGAGAGATGACATGTTCTGAAAAACTGAAATTTCATGACAAAAATGTTTTCTCCTTAATATTATAATATTTATTTTCGTTTTGAAATATTTACGTCTTATACTTTGGCTCGTACATGTATGTCTATTAACGCAACATTTCTAGTAGAAAGATGTATCAATTATTACAGAAAGAAAGATACACATTCTTTGGTAATCGGACATAAATTAAGAGAGGCAGTGAGGTGGTATGTAAATATGTAATTTATAATGTAATTACTACGCCAAAGAAGCCGCACAAAATAATCTCCCTTTGATTAATACCTCCGTCTAAAAATACCAATGAGCTTATGAATGATTAAATAAATTGAATTTACTTTGTTAGTTTACGTAAGTAAATTGCTGCCCGGTGATGTCTGCGATCTCTCTAATAAGTGTTGACATGAATAATGTTACTACTTACTTATGTATGTACTTTCTCAGTATTTATGAAATAAGATACACGTGGAAGAACGAAGTTTAATGAAGATATTAAAATAAAACTGTCATCTTAGGGTTGGATTATCACTTCAAGTTAACAAGCACCGATCTGTACCGCAAAAAAAATAGTTTTGAAAATCAAAAAAAAACATTTTTCACAGTAATGAAGGATTGATATGTGATGCAAACAACTGTTATTATAACGTCGTATATGACGACGTTTAATAGGTTAATACTTATTAATACTACTACATATTCTAAATAAATTAATATTTAAATTCAATTATTTGATTTATTTATTCAACTATTTTAAACCTACTGTGAAAAAATAATAAAAATGTTATTCGCCTAATTATTTCATGAATCAATTATTGTATATAACAACACTTTATGTAGTAATGTATAATGAATATTGCTTTAATAAAATTGATACATAATTAGGGTACATAGTTATTAATACAAATAAATATAAAATACATCATTGTGAACATTAGTAATAAGTAAATTTTTTTTGTATCTTTAAAATAATAAATTTGTGGTCCAAGTTGATTTGTTATATCTCCATAGTATTATAACTACTTACTTACCATCACGCCGTTTCCCCGCCGGGGTAGACAGAGAGGATAGAGCGCCACACTCTTCTGTACTGACACACAATTCTCGCCTCATCCACATTCATACATCTTCTCATACAAGCTCACCGATTGTTGAGGCTTCTAACAGAACCATCCTCCATTAACTGGTTTACCTGGTCGTGTCAAGTCATTTCTGGTGCCATCAACACTTGCGTCATATATCTTTCTTACCATTCTCCTCTCATTCATCCGATATAACCTATTCCTATAACATTACTTTCGCTAATGTGACAAAATAGAAATTAAAAATGAAAATAATCATTAGGAGAACACATTCTTATTGTGAAGTTGTAATTATTCAAAACATAGGTCTGTGATATTTTAAATATGAATTAAATATATTAATTAGAAAGATATACATATAAAATCAATTTTATGGAAAAATATTGTTCTTTTTTTTTTTTGGATAATGCACCTTCCCCGGTTAGGAAAGAGATCCAGGTTCGAATCCCGGTGGCGCAACAACAATATTTTACGATAAATTTGATTTTATATGTATATCTTTCTAATTAATATATTTAATTCATATTGAAAATAATCATGTTTCACCACGGGGATACTGTCATGTCAGTTTATTATGTTATTGAACTTACTTATTTGACTATAAAGTAATTGTAATGAATTTTCTGTATCGAAAATGGAATCTAACTTCAAATCCTACTTTAATATTATTTTTCAGTGTTCGACTAGGGGCATAACCATCCAGGAGCAAGTTGCTTCTTGAGCAAAGTTGAAAGGGACATAATATTATTATAAGAAATGTTTGTTTGATCAAAATAATTTAATTTAAAGAAACTAACAAATTTTGTATAAACCACTTTAATTCATTTAATTTGATTTAATTTATCTGATCTATAAAATGAAATATGCATTGCATTAGTCGAGGTGAGAGTGGGGTAAGGAGATACTGACATTGAATTGGGATAACAGGTTGTTTGTTAAAAAAAAAAGATTTAATACTAAATTATCTAATATAAAGCCTCTATTGTTTATATACAAAAATTCAACGCTATTTTCTTTTTTAAAATTGTGGTCTGTCTCTGAAAGGTGTTAAAAATTCTAAAAAAATATTATTACTGCATCATAAGTGAAAAATTTTTCCTTGTTGTTTTGAATTTCCCAAATCTTTAAAAAATGTAATATGTAAAAAACAGCGTACATTTTTCTGACTTCACCCATCACCGATACTAAAAGTATATTGAGTGTTAAGTTTAGACTATATGGGTCGATTTTTTAATAATGGCACTGTATAATCTGGCACTTATGAATCTGTTGCTAGTACAATTTGTTTATTATTACAATATAATAGTTGTTTAATGTTTAATTATTTTATGAATTGGAAATGAAATAATATTGACCACATATTAATAATATTAATCTGGTACATACTTGAAGAGCCATGACTAAAAAATCGACCTGTAATTGAGCATCTTGGATCGTTTTATATTGTAATTGATAGGCATCTGTATTTTCAGTAGGCTGCAGAATAAATACTTTATTATATATCTACATATTTTATTAGCGATTTAAGATAGATTTAGTAAATTCACTTTCTTAACGTTATTAGATGGTTCCTACAATTTTATCTAATTTTTATTTTATGACTTATTATTTTTAATTTATTTAATTTAATTGTTGTTGGTTAAGTGAAGTTACGTCAGTGTTTCTCACCAGTTTAAACATGTATAAAGATAAATTCTACGATTACATGTCTGAGAAAATATAAATACTCTCAAAAACAGTTAGTAAAAATATTCTTCAACCGAATATTTCAAATTATACTTTAATTAATTTATAAACTTAAATCATGATAACAAAATTAAATAAACACGGATGCTCAAGAACTGCCCTAGGGCTAATAAAATGACTAATCATAACTTTAAAGAATATTTAAATTTAATAGCATAAAGTACATATTTATTATGTATTTTTTTTTAAATTACTTTACATTATGATACATTACATAAAACCGAGATACACAGTTTTTTGTTTTAACTCGTTCTTCGTTACTTATTTATTTTTTCTCCTTTTTCAAATCCTTCGATAAGGGGAAAACGGTAATAAGGGTCAAATACCTGGAATACTTCATTCTGTGTAAAGAGGGTGTGAAATCTTTGAGCCTTGAGGCATTCGTCTACCAATGCCACATCATAAGACTTGGAATTCGCCCAAATTCCGAGATATACTCGGACAGTGCGATATGAAAAAAGCCGGTCGGCATGGCGTTATTGTTACAGCACTGTCTCCGTAGATTATAGGGCTATTTTTAACACGGAACGCATTACGCCGGGAGCCAAGTCTGGATGATAACGATGGTCATTACTTCGGATACAACTTCGCAGGATAGTAAGTAATATTCAGTTTGGAATTTGACTTAAACAACATCTAAATTCTGTTATGTTTACCTATAAACGATACAGCTTTTTCCGAGAGATGTTTTAAATAAAAATTACTATATCTAAATTAGGTTCACCTTGTACATTTAAATGTCACCTGTAATTTATTCGACAGGATATGGTTTTATGATATGAGAATATGCTGGCATTCATTTTTTTTTTCCTTCACTTTTTTAGGTCATGTCTTTTTTATAATAAGGTTATTTTATTAGCGATACAAGTGTAGCAAGGATGGACTAATCTGAAATTTACTATATTTAAACTATATCGTAAAAACCTTGTAAGATATATTAATTTTGAGTTTACCTTAATATTGTAAATTACACTAAAAATAAAAACACTGTTTACTTTCACCAATTTGTTATTTATTAGAACGTTTTCAATGCTGACGCATCATCTTCAGTAATGTTACTAATACTGTAGAATAATACTGCAGTAGGTATTATATTATTGAAAGTTAAGCTCGTCGATTATTGAGGCTTCTATCAGGACTATCCTTCAGTATCTGGTTTACCTGGTCGTGCCAAGTCTTCCGCTGACGTCATTTACTTCTGGTGTCAACAACACTTGCGTCATATATCTTTCTTACCATTCTCTCTTCATTCATCCGTTCCATATGACCAAAACACCTATGTGATCCTTTCCTAATCTTACTCACTTAGATAAGCTTTACATTCTTTCCTTATTTCTTAATTCTTTTCTCTGTCAAATGGATCTGCCAAATATACGCCTAAGTGATCTCATTTTTACTGCATTCAGTCTACTTTCGGTCATTTTCTGGCAGCTCCAGGCCAACAGGAACATATGAATGTAGAAGCAAAAATGGACAAGTTGATTATATGGTGTTTATTGTATGCCGATGATACAGTATTAATGGCGAAAAATGAACAAGAATGAAGAATGAGTCTAGTGAGTAGAATGTACGATGTATGCAACAAGGAAAGCGATCTTATTGCGAATGTCAACAAATCGATAAAAACATAAGTAATAATATCAGAGTATGAAAAATTTTAATATTTTGAACACTTCGAAAATACCGAAATATTTATCACATTTTTAATTGATTAATTAATATTCTTACGTAGTAGTCTGATAGACAATGCCGTATGACCATCGTAAATATATAACGACTTGAAATATGCTACACGGAATGCCAGAAATCTATATAAGACTGGAACATTCAACTGTCTAATAAAATTGGAACAACAATTACCTAGTAGACTGGACCACAATAGCGGTGTCAAGATGATGGCGCTCTCTAGTGGTCATGAACTTTTGAGTTTCATGCGATCGTTTAAGAAAAATAAGATTTTTAAAAAACATGTTAAATAGAGGTTTTTACGGCAAGGTTATGCGCCTTGATCCATAAATAATTCAAATTTCCGTATCTGAAATACAAAGCGAGGTAGGGCCATTCTTTTCAGGTACAATTTGATTTCGATTTTAAAAAAAAAACATTTTCGTTATATATTCAAAAAGTCAATACGAATGTCGCTTGGAGCCAAACCCAGTTGGTTGTTATAAATTAACGAATTTGATCGTTATAAATGTTTACGTTACGTCAGATTAGAACTATCTGGACTTTTTGTTTCTCGGGTGCAAGCACCTTGATTGAAGGGGTACATATTTGAACATCGAACCGATGGGAACCGGGTTTTACACACCTCTACATTCAACCGACAAAATAATTCAATGTTCCATAGAGGGGAAGAAAAAAATCTTACAAAAGACACCGACTTGCACCACGCATTCATTTATTTAATCTGATTAAAAATTTTAAAACAAACGAATGTTACATGAAAAAATAATCTGAATACATATGTACTCCATTAAAAATATGTTATTTTATATTCATGATAATATCACTAATGCTGCTCATTAGGTTGAATATACTAAAAAGAGATCTGATACAACAAATAGTCGGACTTACTTGCAAGCCAAGCGGTAAATAATGTATATTATAAGGGGTGTAACAGATCTAGTTCACATTATTTTATGGATGGATACCTGACCAAATTACGAATCGAAAATGTTTAAGAAATATGTGCAAATTCTGTACCGTTGCGGAAAATATTATTGTTTGAAATTTTACAAAATTGTGTTAAGCTTTCAAGTCTACGTACTTCGAAATAAATATTTGCGAAATTTACCCATTATTAATCTATATCTTTGCTTTATACGCTAAATCATCTAACATAAAATAATCTGACCGCTCGAAATTCGATAAACTTTAATTTTTTGTATTTAGAATTAATAAAATATTTCATTTAATCGAAATAATCGCATAATTACGATTTTTTTTAAGTCCTTATATCTCTGACGTGGTTGAGATTAGGCACATATCACTACAACATTTTCGACTCGTTATTTAGTTAGGAGCCCACCCATAACGTATTGTGGACTAAGTCTGTTACACCCTATATTTTGAGATTTATATCCATTATATCCAATGTTAGTGTCCTTTTTTATAGAAATCTGCAAGTTTAAATGAATGCTGATTGGCGAAATATTGGACCAGGCAACACCTCTTCTTCAAATGCATTTCTGCACAGATAATTTCAGCCGCATGCTTACATTGATCACATAGCAGTGGGCTCCCAATACATTAACAAGGGGCTCGCTTAATATCAGAGCTATTCGCGATGTTCCGGGAAAGGGGCAGATTTTGGTATATCAATCACTTTTATAAAATTATATGTAATAATTATTAAAGCAACTTAATATACTTATATTATATAACAATATATCGTAAAATAATTCATATCAATAGCTGAAAACTATACTTACCTACCTTAGATTGCAAGAGTGAAGAGTTCTCCTTAGAAAATGATAGTACAAAGCACTGGCGGTCGCTAACTTTTTATAGAAGGAATGCTGTCGGTTTTGCAGTATGCAGAATATTTTTGTTTTTCGCAAATGGTTGAGACACTTAGCTTTTGCGCATTAATGATTCAATTATACGCTCACACAATGCACTGTTTTCATTTACAGCATTAGAACATGTTTGTAAAGTATCCATGTTATTTTCTGTATTAATTTTTTTATTTAAACGATGAATTAAATAGATAATCGAAGAATATTTAATGTTTCAATAATTCGGCTTCAAGTATTCAAGACAAACTATCAAAATGCGTCACACAAATAAATTTCTCAAAACAATTCGCTCGCTTCGTAATATGTATGCTATTCTGTGCATTATAACCGTAAGTATTAAAGTTATTTTTTATTCGTTGGATGCTCTAACGAATGCGTATACAGTATTCGAAGACCTTGACAGGCGGAACTGAATGCGCATGCATGAATGTCGAATACTTTGTGGATACGGAACGAATGATAGAATCCACTGTCGTTGGTATATGTATATTTATGCGATTCATGGATGTTCGAAAAATGTATTTTATGACGAATTTATTTGCAATAGTACTGTTTTCGGCTAGAAACAAAAATCCAAAACTTTTTCATTGTAAAATACATGGGATGCTGAGCATCCAAAGCATGTATGAAGCGACCGCGCCTGGTATAAAGTAATAAATATTAGGAACTGTCCTTCTCAATATCGTGCACAATTGCAGTAAAGGGAAAAAAATATGCACGTGTAAAGTATGAAGGTTAACCGTTCAAAGCTTGTTCACAAAAATGTTGTGTTGAACATCTAAGAACTTCTGGAAGCAATATATATCAAACATCGGCATTTTAACCATTGTTAGACTATAGACAAAAAACGGCTAGGTTTCTTTTATTAGGCACCCGAAATAAATATAGTTTAGGAGCAATTTCAAAAGACAACATTTTTTTATGTTTCATAATATATTTAAGCCATTAACAGAAATTGCAGTTAATAAAAATAATTAATAATTTGTATAGCGCCATTTTCGTAAAAACTTTCACCTCAAGGACGCTTTACACATAAACTGTTTATAGTTCTACAATTATCTTTATTTTTAAGATTGAAAATTGTTATTTTCATTTATGGAAATGAGCTTTTGAAAAGGTGCATTTTCAGTTTCTACTTAAATAAAGTCTCTAAATAATTCCACGCTTTTGCGCCTGCCACCGCAAATGCCCATTCACTAAATTTAGGCAATAAATCTGGCAATGGTTGGTAGGTTCTACAACCCTTCCTGTGGCTGAAATAGAGGCTGACCTAGAAGTTTGACGTCTACCATTCAAATTGTCCGGGATACAAAGTTCTTGAAGATGCAGAGGCGCCATGTTGTGTGTCGCCTTGTACGTCAACCAGCACAATTTAAATTAAATTCTTTCATGAAATCGGAGCCAATGTAGGTGATGTAAAAGGGATGTTATATGAGAGAATTTGGAAACTCCATATATTATATTATCCGTGCAGCCGCATTTAAAATGGATTGTAATATATCCAGCTGAAACATTGGCAGTTAGATACTGATTTGATCTGAGAATATTATTTATCTTAATTTAACAGGAGGCTCGCCGGCCTAAGACAAATTTAACAAAGAGCTAGCGCTAGCTTCTCCGAACCCCCTCCAGCCCATCCCTGATCAACATTATTTCATGGTGCGTATCTACAAAGGGCGGGAGACACCTACAAGATATTAGGTACCACAAATAACACTATCTAGGTATACAGCGAATATGTCATTAATTTAAACATTATATTTTTAGTATATACGGAGAGAATATTGGACTGACTGACCTGTCTATACTCTAAATACTTAATAATATTTTATATTTAGATTTATTATTTATAGATCTGGAGGCGCTCCATATGTTTGTCTCCAAATGGAGCATCATGGCCCAGAACTGAAAAGCCTGGCGAGGTTGTGCATCAGGCGAAGGCTTTCAATAAGGTGTGATGATATATATACTCGCAAATAATATAAAATAATATATCACCTGTTTTGCTGATCTTATGTCGATTTGCCGCCCACGTATCGGTTGTAAACACTAAACAAGCGATGACCACCGCTAATACACAGCTTAATTTAGACATTTTAAACAATATTCTATTCAACCATTAAAACTATTATTTTAACATTATTCTATTTAATCACTAAAACAATACTTTTTCCCCCAGTAGAACATTTAGGCGCTACATATCGAAAATCTTATTTTGTATATCAAATTTTTTTATTTAAACACAACACGCTTATCACATATTAAAATTCGGAAAAATTTTAAAACATTCACAAATCACTTAAAATCAACACACTAATATTTATAAAAAATTTAAACCATTTTTAAGTAGGTCTTAAAAAATACATATGTAGCACACTTAAATGATAAATTATTTATTATTTTAATTTTGTTATATTATATTTTTCGTTTTGATTCGTTTGAAATCGGCGCGGCATTCGATTGCGCGGGAAATGTCAAATCGATTTCGATTAAACTCGCGTTCGTTTTTCGAATTGGGAAGCACGTGGGTCGGCACCGAGGAATGGCGCAGCACGCATGCGCCGCTCGCGACCTGCCGGTAAACACTGGCCGAGCGCGCCGATGAGCGATGAGCTTGCGCGCGAAGCTCGAACTGTCAAAAGAGAGCGAAAGAGAGGGTCATACCATCCTGTGGGGATGTTTTGTTTTATTTTTGAAACTATATTCGAATCAATGATACACGATTTGTCTGGCACTTACTAGATTTTTGTCGTATGTTTAAAGAAAGTTAAAACCGTCACCAAAATACCAAGACTTAACTAATTCATGAAAAATGCGTTTTAGAATTATTTTTTTTCAATTACTGCACAATATTCAAATGTAATTTCAATTTTTGTTAAGCTTAGCTGTGGTCGCAGCTATTTACGTATCTATTAGAATAGGCGGATTTAGATGGTGTAACGCATATTTCTACGCAGTGGCGTACTTCACATTAGATGCCTGGGTAATAATATCCCTCTATTTCCCAACAAAATATGGTATTGGTTTTGAGTTAAATAAAAACCTAATGAGATTGCTAATAATACTTTAAAAATACCTTCTTATGTCGTTAACAAAGCGAGCGCATGAGAGTAAATTAAATATATAGAATATAGGTATATTATTATATTGTATATAAAATATAACCTAATAGTGAAATCGCGATATAAATTTAAATTGATTTAAAGGGATTTAAATTGATTATTCTGTTACTTATTTTAATTTTAATCTGTATCATATATTATTTCTGTGTATATATAAGATCTGTATAGAAAACATAGTTTTTAAAAGTTTTTAATTTAGTTAATTTTATGAATAAAATAATTTTTAAAAACATATTTTTCATGTTTTGGATGTAATTTTAAGAACCAAAATTTTCCTTTAGCACTGGATAACAGTATTCAAATAATGTTTATTTACCGATAACTTACCACTATGCTGTTCCCCGGAGGAAGTACGCAGGGAGGATAGAACGCCACACTCCTCTGTATTGAGTCCTGATTCACATCTCTCGCCTTATGCACACACGTACATCTTATTATGTATGCTCGTTGTAGTATTATTGATTCTAACAGGATCGGTCATACCAAGCCTTATTCGGACGTCTTTAACTTCCGATGCATATATGCCGATATATATCTTTCTTAGTCTCGTCTCCTCAATTAATTACTCCGCATGACCAAATCAGCTAAGCGACCCTTTATTAATCCTGTTTACAATGCTAAGACCGGCATTTATTTCACATCAATTTGTTTTTTCTTTATTCTACCATAAATGGAATCAAATCATTTTTCCTGTATTCGGTTGTCCTAGAATAAAATCGATAAAAATTAAAAAATATATTTGTTTTTTTATAAAGTCTATTTAAAATATATATATATGTGTACAGGATGTAAAAGTCCTAGTCCACAATACTTTATGGGTGGATACCAGACTAAATTATGAGTCGAAAATGTTCAAGGAATATGTGCCTAATCTTAACCATGTCAGAGATATAAGCATTTCAAAAAAAATATAATTACGCAATTGTTTCGAATTTTGCGAACAATTTCTCAAATATTTATTTCGAAGTATGTAGACTTCAAGCTTAACACGATTTTGGAAAAATTTCAAACTATAATGTTTTCTGTAACAGTTCAGAATTTGCACATTTTCCTTGAACATTTTCGACTCGTAATTTAGTCAGATATCCACACATAAAATATTGTGGACTAGGTTTGTACACATTGTCTATATATTTAAAATGCTCTAAAGTAAATAAAAATACACGCAAAACAGTAACGATGGTAAAATAATATTCG
Source organism: Eubasilissa splendida (assembly GCA_031772225.1). NCBI lineage: Eukaryota > Metazoa > Arthropoda > Insecta > Trichoptera > Phryganeidae > Eubasilissa > Eubasilissa splendida. The sequence continues at coordinate 9,304,509 of CM062846.1, forward strand.
GTAATAAGCTTCTTATAGTTTTGCTTTCTTTTCAACATTGCGTCAGGAGCAAAGTGATTCTTAATAGTTACTCCAGCAACTGTTGATATGTGTATTTGAAAACTATGCATTATACTATTTTCACTTCATTTTTTTGCTGTGTGCATAAAAAAAAGGTATAAATAAATGTCCAAAACACATTATCAGTTTTATAGTATATTTTCTATTCACTTCCTAACATGCTCCTGCCACTATATATAGCATAGTTTTGGTTGTTTTACTTACTATATTTCTGTAAAATATGCAATTTTTTATTCGATGGAGAATTGTAAGATAAATAATAAATATGCGTATATTACGCGGAGCACTCAAACTATACAATGTATTCTTGTTTATATTTCCTATGGGAAAAAATCTAATATAATCTAGGGAAGTGACTTATATTTTACTTTTGTATATATTTATGAGAGAAGATTATGATAGTCTTTATTATATTGTACTATTTTTTTTGGGATGGAATTGAAAGAACACAAAAATATTTCAAAAAATAAATAATCCTCTCTCTTTGTTCTTTATTTTATGGACTACACGATAAGCCTCATTGAAAATATGTATAATTTTTACTGATATTTAGAAATGTTAAAAAATTATTATTGTTAAAAATGTAATATATCAAATATTTCATATTAAAATTATGAAAAAGTAATAATGCATTTCTTTAAATGTAAAATATTCTGCTCGAAATTTTTGGAGTACCTATCTACATATCAATGGTCGCCGGCTATATTAATATGTAATTGGTAGATTATTAGAAATACGGTGCATTTAATAGTTTTAACACTCAGATATTTTTTTTTTTTTTTAGATATCAGATATCACTTAAAATTATTCAACTCATAAGAATTAAGAAAATAATATTTTGTTTTTTACAACCAGATAAAACATTATAGTGTTTAAAGTTTTTTTTTATTCCATCTGGTTTGAAACTTTGTTAAATTCTGACTTAATTAAAGTTTACCGATACATTATACATGTCATGTATAGAAATAATTTTTCATAAGTTTTGTAATATTGTTCATGTATCTATAGCGACATCTGTGAACCACTAGCAGCAGTTATTATTTGTCTCGAATGCAGTGCCCGTCGTATGAAATAGGTGCATTATGGATTCATGTTTTCTGTATCACGAGCATTTTTTGTTTAAAACATGTTTTTTTTGCAGGTAGTAGGAGCAGGAATAAAACGCGAGTGTGCTATAGCGGTAAGGTATAACCGCTGTAAAACTTTTATTGTTTATTTGCATTTCATGTAACATCAAAACCAGTCATCACAAACATGTTAAGCGACACACACATGATGAGAATATAAGAAGTTATTACATAAGATCATTGTAGAAATCAATTAAAATATTTCTCTAAACAAGTAAAAATTTCCTAACATTTCTGTCAACTATTTATTATTTCATTAATATTTCTATAAATATTATTTTATCTTTGTATAATGAATTAATTGCATTTATTAACCAATTAACTAAATGGATTAGTTTTCTAAAATATTTTTCTTAGTAATTACATAACTAAAAAAGCTTAAGTAATTATTTCTATACAATGCTCTATGCTTGCAAGACTGACACCCAACTTCTTTAGATCTCCTCACAATTGTACATTCTCTCTGTTCAACATTATCGTTATGTGTAACAAAATGAAAAACCCAGATGAAACCTACCCATGTGCGTACAATACAGCCTCTTTGAACGCGTTATTTTGAAAATTTATAATACAAAACACTGTTCAAGTCTCGTATAAAAGTCATTTGAACGTGTAGTACGCTAAGTTCCCAAGCTTACCATTTAGTTTTGATTCTGTATATGTATACTATATATTTTATTGTCATTTTCCTCCGATTTTTACTCAAGTATTTCTGTATAAACATTCGAGTGCATTTTAAAGAAAGCGTGAACATGATGATATGTGATGAAAGGTAATGTTATTGTACGCCCACAGTTAGTCTGTTTATATACAGTAGAATAACAAAAAAACTATCAAATAGATTTTCACTGTATGTAATTCCATCTGGTCCACTGAATCACTTCGTTGATTTCAATTGTTTAAAATTCTATTATTTTTTTCACAAAATACGTGCGCAGGTCAACCATCAGATAAAACGTGTAAACCAATCATGTTCTTTTTTATATTGCGATATTGATATGTCAAAAAATATTATTTTTAGATATGCATATATTATGTCAGCTGAATGTTACGAATTAAACGTACATTTAAAAAATACTAAATCTGAATTATCTAATAATATTCACCTTATTTGGATTGGGTCAATTCGTAAGATTTACGAAGGGATTTATTCATATTTTTGAAACATATTAAAATTAAATTCTACTTGAAAAAAACGTTCACATTTAAATGATTTAAAAAACCTGATGATTTTTGAAGAATGAAATGTATTCTTATGTTATACCTTAATAAACTTGTTCCACAATTTTCAAAAACCTTTCAATTCACACGAAACTCCTTTCCTTTTTATATTTTTAATTTATGTTTTATAAATTTTAAGTATTTTCTACTTTATTTTAGAAGTACAAATGTAATAATTTCGAAAGTGTATAAAATTGATAACAGAAATTGAGTTAATTGAATTGAATTGTTCAATAATTTATTATTGAATCGGTTTTCATACGAAGTATTGGCTTGAAACTCTTTGGAACAAGTTAAGAAATGTTTCTTAAATAAGTTTTAACAAATTATAAAACTTATGATGATTTGAACATTAAGAAGTAAACGCTATTGCTGTGTATTAAAAAACCTAATTCCTTACAACAACATTTTATGTATTAGAGTAAGAATTACAGGTATTTAAAAATAGCATTTAAAAGTATGTTAATTTTACGATAGACACTAGAAAGGTATTGTCTCATTACATCTTGTAAAGATAGTTATAAATGAACTTTTTAGTTTCGACTCATATTATTAGTTACTTCGTATTAGAATGAGTACGTCAACATTTTTTTAAAAGTTAACAAGTTAATTGCAAAATTGATCATGTTTTACTATTTAGATGATAATGAATCTATTGATGTTTAAAATATTTGTCGAATTTCTATCAAACATTATGAGGGATTGGATCCATTATGTAAATAATTCAAAACATCCCTATGCAACGCGCCACTACCTCCAATCCTTACAAACTGTCAATATGAGTATTGTGAGCATGCCAAAATTCTGAAGTTATATAGTAGTACATTCAGGAGGTTCCCAAGAAAACTAAATATTTAACCTGTACTTATAAAAAATCGATGGTGTATAATGATTTAATTTAATTTTAAAACAATAGGAACATTTCTCAATAATTCTTGGAATATCCGGAATATTATTTGAAATTGATTCACTATTTGAGATATTTATGATATGTAAGTGTTTATAAAATATTGCCATGAGATATTTTTTGTGGTTAAACATGATATGTAATTTTTTCATTGATTAAAAAAAAGTACATTTTCAAATTGATACATTTAGTTAGCAAATCAAATAAAACACTTAAATAAAAATATTCTTAATTTATTCATTTAAAAGTATTTTTCAAAATTTAAAATAAAATGTAATCTTAAAATTTAAGTATTATTTTATGTCTCAATAGGGAGCTGGAGTTAATTGTTAGGTCCGAAATTTTAATATGTATCATTGTTATAATAGTGTTGGGATTATATTGGCGTCGAAGGGAAATATACAACGATATGGCTAGCTTACGAAGCCATGAAACAGATAGTTTTCTACGTACTTAGCTTATCTTATTCTAAATATATAATATGCTTAAGAAAGAAAATCTATTTTAACAAAGAAACAAATTAAAAAGCTTTCAAAAATATTACATCACATTGACCGTAAATGAAGGAATTTTGAATTTCAAGTTAATTGTCTAAAATCGGTTGAATGAAATGTGCACATTTAGTACGAAATACGGAAGAGTTACAGAATTTAACATGTTTAGTGGCCGGTTCCATATAAAAATATTGGAATCCTGCCTCCTATCATATGATTACACTCGTCAATAACATACTGCTTTTTATAGTACATTTATTTATTAATTATCAGTCGATGCTGACGTATCTTATAACACTAACTAATATAAATAAACAAATTTTACAATAATTGGAACACTTGATGGACACTTTGATTATTCCCTTTTGGTTGCTTCAAATCAACAACGCACCAATTCAAAAATTTATATCATATCATAAACTAACAAATGCAACATTACAAAATCGAAAGAGTTCAAACTGTGAAATAGGTATATTAATAATAAAACGATGACATCATAAAGCAGTCAATAAAATCAATAATTAAAACAACCCTTATGTTGTATATTTATCTCATTCTGTGATATGTCTCACGTCCGTGTTGCTTACTCGTCTTAGGTATGTTGAAATATCAGTAGTTATGCGTAAAAACTTTGTTTATAATAAACTTAAGCAATATATACTTTTAAAATATACTTTAATCAATAAAATATGACTTTAACCATTAAAATTAATCGTAATTAAATAAAACATGCCTTCATCAGTGGATATTTAACGGACAAATGGCAGTGCTCGGCAGATACAGTTCTCGTGCCAATAAAGGTTATTATTTTTGATCGCTTTCGATTGTGATGGTGATTTCTTCGGCGATGACGCGATGATGACGCAATCGTGCTCGTGACGATGATTGCGATGAAGATGACGATGACTATGATGTTTGCATGGGGCGGTGGGCGGGCGCTCACCCCGGATGCTTACGGATTTCACCCTGCGAGGCCTGGCCGGGCCACCTCTGGAAAGAGCATACAACATTCTATCAGTTCAATGTACTTAATCTATTAGCTAAGTATACCCACAGAAAGACACACGAATTCCAATTATACTCTGAAAAATATCTGAAATAAAAATAATATCTTTAGTACCAGATTATAGGAACGTTTATGTATTATTAAATCAACTTTACAAGTATCGAAAGAGGACGAAAAAAACTAATATTGAACATATTTAGAGAAGAATTTTTTCTGGTTTATTCTGCCTTGGATTAGTTTTTATCACAGCTGATATTTCGGATCATATGTCAACGGTCGTCTTGGGGTATCAGAGCTGATGTGACTTTAACACGGTATTTCAAGTTAATACGTGAACGATGCTATTTGCGATCAATGTTCTCTGTAATTTTTTATCATTATATGCGCCAAATTAATTTTAAGTTAGGGGAGAAGTTGAAAAAATATTACCAATTTGAGAACATAAATATGTAAAGTATTAATAAAATATTTTAGTATTTTTTGAAAAATTTTCAAAAATATTTTACGCCTTATTTTTTTGTGTACCTATGCTACGTTAAAAATGCGCGTATACGCGCACAACTTAGAGGGAACCTGCAGAATGATACGATATTAATAGATTGTGACTCATCATTTCATCGTGAGCCCCGATTATGAAATTTTACATGAAAAAAATATTTGTTCCCAAAAGATGTTTAATTTTCAACAAACGTAACAAATATTGCTGAGTGACGATCTCCAATAAAACATTACGCACTAATCTTCGCTTTAAAATAATGACATAGATACTTCAGAGTGATTAATCTCCAAAACAATGCTATAAAAGATACGACGGTCGTAGCAAATATAACAAAAACCCTAAAGTAGCTATCTCCAAACAATCTTATAAGAAGAGCTTTCATCTCCACAAATGTAACAATTGCCACAGTGACCACCCCAAGTAATATTGCGATAGAAGCTTTTGTCTCGACTCAAATTAAGTAAGAATAAACAGAGAGCAAAAATATTTTAACAGTATGAAATATTTAATGATAGAATATTTATTTATTACAACGCTAACAGTAATGATGAAGTTAGTCGAATTAAGATATCAATTCAATAGACTAAATGGAGGAATAATCCGAAGGACAAAAAAGGAAGCCAAATAAATTATAATTGGGTTGATATCAGACATATAGTTATAAAAAAAAGGACATAAGCAATGCATGTGACAACTGTCACTTGTGTCGTAAATGTGTGTGTATGTGTGTGAGTGTAAATATGAGGGGGGGCGATCTTTATTAGACGCCGCTTGAGTGGGGAGCGCTCTGTCATCTCAGCTCCTTTCTATTATAATATATAATTATTATTGAAGTGTATATCGTTTTTTACCTCTGTACTTAGGTATAATAATAAACGAAATATTGTCACAAGGAAGACTGAGTTTATCAATCAATAATCCTTACACAGGATAACCTGATCATCACAGAGGATAGAACTCCAAAGCCACCACAGTGGCTCAGCCGGTTAACCAAGAGTTATCACAAAAAGCTAAAGAAGGTATGTACAGGTATATATTTACAGTCGACTCTTGATTTTGAAGGAAGGTGGAAATAAAACGTGACTCTGTTAATCTCCGACAAAGAAGAAAATCGGAAAAAATCAAAACGAAAAATAAACACTTAAGCTAAGCGCGTCAAAATAACAATATGCAAACACGTCATCGACGGAGATTTCTGGTGTTTAGAATTTCGAACAGTTTTACATATTATTTGAATTATTACATATTATTCAAATGAAAAAATATTTTTGCATTTTATACAGAGAGAAGTATACAAGAAAGGTACAAACCTAACGTTAGACGAACCACTCGTCTTTGTGTGGCGCGGCCGCGGCGGGCGCCGGGGGCCTCAGCGCGCGGCCGGCGCCCTGCGGGAGGGGCGCGCCCGCACCGCCCCGCCCCGCCCCGCAGGGCGCCGCCAGTTTCCCGGCAGCTCCGTCATTTGCTGCTGCTGCAACTGCTGCTGCTGCTGCTGTTGCTGCTGCTTACTCGTCGCGCCGTTGGACCCGTACATCTGTTGCACTACGAAAAATACGTCATGTTCCTGGTCATTGTCATTGTAATCTGTATACAGAAGATCGTTTCGGTGATTTTTGTTTTCCAAAGCAACAGTGGCCTGTAAATATATTTTTTGACATATCATGTTGATATCATTTTTATGCCATGGTTTTTATTTGATTGAATACGTCAATTTTTCAATTTGTAGAAGATTAGTTTCAAACTAATGAAAATCGAGTGTCAAGTACAAAATACAAACTTTTCCAACATATTCTTTTATTTGAGTTTGACCAAAGAGTTAAGGCATGAATTTAACATATTTGTAACGTAACAGATATTGTTTATTAAAATAAATAATTAATTTACAAATAATTTTATGATATACATAGTATAAATTATTATATTAGGCCCAATTTCGAATCTTGTGGAATTCCGGAATTAATTAGAAATATAAAAATAGATTAGGCCAAGACCGTATATCTTATATTGTTACCTAGACCTACACTAGAAAAAGAAATTGCCACTAAAGGGAGACACAATTAAGTAGTACATCTTGTCATAGGTAATATCCCCTACATCCAGATAAAATCAAGAATTACTTATCTAAGATTACATCTTCATATTATTCCTCAATGCCAGGATTTGTGTAACTTATCTTTCTTATAATATTCTGGATCAAATATTATATTTTTCGTTTCCTTTAAGTACGTATTTAAATAATTTAATCAAATTGCGTATTATTGAATTAACAAATAATATTGAGGTCAAAAATTTTGTCTCAACAATAATATAATTAAAAAATACCAATTAATTTTTTTTCTTGGTTAAGTTGCAATTCTTCGGAATATATCCATTCTTTCTTGATAATTACACCAAAGTTAACATGGCATCTTTTTATGAAAAATAAATGTTTAAATACATTTTAAATATGTGAACGTATAATCTTATCGAAACTGAAATTTTTTATTAATTTTGTTTATAGTAAGATAATTATCTGTTTATTCAACTTACGCTGTAGTTGTGAATTTGCATGCAGGTTAGGTCGTGTTCGTCGGCAGATGCACAGCGCTATAGCGGCGGCAAATGCGCACAGTACCAGCGCCACACTGACAGCAGCTACCACGAACCACGGTAGCTCCAAGCCGAGAATGGTGCTTGTGTCTTGGTCTGTTGTACAAAGTAGAGGTACAATTAAAAAAGGTAGAAGCACAATTATACAAGGTAGAAGCACAACTATACAAGAAAGAGACACAATTATACAAGATATTGGCAGAATTGTACAAGGTAGAGGCACAATGAATATTACCAAAATGACAGTTATTTAATTGATCTTTATTTCAATTACTAAAACTATCTCATAGAGACGAAACTATTATTTTTATGTGGGAATAATAATAATAATGTATAATTTGTATAGGGTCATTTTCATAAAAACTTTCACTTTCACTTTATGTATGGAAGTCATGGGTATCACTTTAAACAATGTAAGGTGGTTTAAACAATTAGTCGTAAGCCTTGTAATACCCGTTGACTTCCATACTTCCCATATAAAAATAATAGCTTCGTCTCTATGAGACATCTATCATATATATGTGGGGATAAATCCAGTAATTGAGTTCTTACAAAAAATTGTATATACTCAAAATATTGTGACTAAAACAATTTTATACATAATATCTCAATGTCCTTCTATATATAACGCGTAGGTAAAATACATATTTACTGGTACATTGGAGTGAAGCATCAATTTAGATCAATGTAGAAATATGACCGTTATTATTATTTTTTTATTAGAAGATATAATGAGATATAATACATTTTAAATATAATCAGTAAGATATTTATATATATATATTATCATTTTACATTTATGTAAGACTCGTGTATAGAGAAGAAGTATATACGAGAATGTATAATTAATGTGTCTGTTAGTCTGTGTACATATTTTTTGACTTCAGATACAAAATTATAGTATTCTGTAATTTTTCTAATTGTGATGGGGAGATTATTAAAGAATTTGATGCCTTTATAAATATAGTGATTTTGGGTTGCGGTATCTTTTAGTTTTGGAATATCAATTTGGTCTCTAAATCTTGTAGATCGGAATTCACTTTTAATATTTAATTTTAAAAATTTGTCCTGAGGTTATCTTTTTTTTTTAAAAAAATAATATAAATAAGTGCATTTCTACTATAAGAAATTAAAAATCGTCAATTAAACGTAGTTATGCAGAGAGCAGTCAGTCCACAATTTTGGAAAAAAAAGTGATATCGTCGATGTAAGTAGAATACCGCGGAAGAAATATTTGTCAAAATATTTGAGAGGGACAACAAAGGGCTCGCTTCTTTAGTAGGGATAGTTTATTCGCGGTATTGACTTTAGCCAAGCGCAAGCAGTTTATTGGTTAATTTCAAAATTTGAATGCGCCAATTAATAAAGCGTGCGCGCGTCCAACTGAAAGCGCCAAAAAAAGGTATTTTGAAATGATTGGCTCATATGCGGTATTGATTGTACATAGACAATATTGTCATTATTAGACCCCGTATAGTAAATTCTACTAGTTTATTCAACTAAAAACAGTCAAGCCACTTTTATACAAAAACTCGTAATATTCGCTTTCAGAATTTTTTTTAAATAACAAAACACCATTTTAAAATCTACAAAAACATTTTAAAAATGTAAAAACATCACAATCTTTTCTTATATTATGTTAAATAACCCATACAATTTAGTATCTATATATTATTTATTAATTTAATTCCAAAAAAATTGCTGGGTAGATTTCATTATTCACTCTTTTCACAGTGCTTTTATCTCTGTTTGAATTATCTGTGACTGGCTGCTTTCTGCGTTCAATTGTAACTGAATTCACGCAACGGAGGCCTACAACAAAAAATTTAAAGAAACATAAGAAGTTATGAAGGCGCCCATTTCGAAGTTATAGGTCCTGTCCCGTTCCTTCCCACACTCCTCTATGAAAGTATTCACGAGAAAATTTTAACCTTCCCCGGTTTGGAAAGAGATCCCGGTGGCGCAACTACAATTTTTTCGATAGAATTGATTTTATATGTATATATTTCTCATTAATACATTTAATTAATATTTTAAATATCACAGACTTATGTTCTGAATAATTAAAACTTCACAATAAGAATGTGTTCTCCTAATCATTTATTTTATTAAAATAAATATTTTAAATTAATGGATATACCTATTTGAAGATTTTTTATATAGTTCAAAGACTACCAAATAAATAGACATGAACTAACGCAAATTCCTTGTTCTAAAATTTTCATTTTGGTGGCACCAACGTGATCACTTTGGTACCACTTACACAATCAAATAGGACTTGATTGGAACGAAAATTTAAACGCTGACAATATAATATGCATTAATATAAAAATACGCCTTGGTTACACAAAGATTTAATTTTCGATGAGTAAATTAATACTTTAACTGCATTAATGTGTCACAATATATCTGATTTATGTTTTGTTGGATATATGCATGTAGAATGCCTTTCGGCCAGTAAATAATGTTCCAAACCCCTCTCCTATATATACACTCCATATTATGTATATTTATTTTCTAGGTTGTCGTATAGATAATATATTTGATATTTTACATTTTTTTAAATTTCACAAACGGATTGTCGAAATTGCAAACGACGTGAAATACTCAACCATCAAAATTTACAAATTGTAATTAAACGTGGAAGAATCTTGAAATTTCCGGTGCCTGGGTAAATTTGCTTTCCTAATTCGTTTCCTTTATAGTAAATGCCTAAACGAATAAAAAAAGTTGTTCTTATACACAGAGGCTGCGCAATGGAAGGCAATGTTTACAGAGACTTATCTCTTGAAAGACGGGAGCCTACTTTGTGTTGATGTAAATCATTTAATCTTTGTTTATCTGTTTAGGCATTTAAAAGATAAACGAACTTAAGAGTTTAAAGAGATCATAAAGGTGTATAAAGGGAGAGGAGAGAAAAACCCCGTTTATTTTCGTGGAGGTTTTCTCTGAAATGTTTTAATTAAACATTGTCTACCTTTGAAAGGGGGAAATTATCATTTTCTTTAATGAAACAGTAACTTGTATAATAGGTAGTTGTCTAAACAATGATAATGTTTTGTCCAATTTCTTGTGTACTATTTTTATTAAGATCTTTTTCAAACAAAGTGTCATAGAAATATCAAATTTCCAACTGAATTGTCAAAAATATCCTATAACACATTACCCTTTATCTGATTTTCTTAATGGCCTTTCTTTTTCTTTAATTTTATTGATGTGAAAATATCCTAAAATTTTTTTTGGGCTGCAGTAAAAAAAACATGATATAAAAATGCTCACAGGAATCCCAACCAGTCTTCAACTTGCTTATCTGATACTGATTCGCTTCGATTTTCCTAGTGCGATTACGTAAGTAAGTAGCGGACATGTTTATTCGGACGCGAACACTATATCGGTCATAATTTTAGTTTTAGTTATTCGTCTTAAAAAAATTATAGGATTTGATTTTATTTCATAAACTACTACTGAACTGCCAAAACGACAAATTTAATTTCAAGCGTCGAAAGTATTTACAACTTTTTCTAAAATAGCTATTAATTTGGCCAAGTGAAAATGAGCGTATAACGTTACAATAAAATACGAGTATATAAAGAATAACCGGATAAGCCTCCTATTCTAAAATATTTAAGTCTATGACTAATTTTTTCACCAAAATAATGCGTCGGTTCTCATAATACCAGTTAAAAGTGCCTTGCTGCATATCAGTAGTTTTCTAATAATGAGCCCTCCGTTCTCAAAAAATACATTGGTAAATCCGCGAAAGAGATCATAAAATTTTTCGGCTTTGTCTAATCCAAAAATAATCTCATATCAAACAAAACACATTTTTGTAATTCACACACAGATTTTTTTATAAGGAGAATACTCTTATTAGAAGAGAAAATATTGAGTGGAATGTACTCTCTGATTACGGGATGAATAGGAAACTTATACATCAAATGGTATCGGAAGTTCTGCGTGTGTAAGAATCAATGGAATATTCACACCATGGTTTGACATTACAAAGGGTGTCAAGCAGGGTTGTGTAATGACTCCATGGCTGTTCAACTTGTATATAGATAATTGTGTGAAAGAACTGGAATGTATGAACGTAGGAGCAAAAATTGATGATTTGATTGTATGCTGTTTATTGTACACCGATGGTGCAGTACTAATGGCGAATAATGAACAAGAACTACAAAATCTGGTGAGTAGAATGTACGATGTATGCAAGGAAAGCGACCTCATGATGAATGTTAATAAGACGAAAGCAATGGTATTCGAGGAGGAAAGCAAGACACCGTGCAAAATACTTGTAGGTAATGAATGTTTTGAACAAGTATATGAGTTTGTATATTTGGGAAGTATGTTTGATAGAAACGGAAACGACTGAGAATGATATCGATAGGTGGGTGACTGCAGGGAATAAAGCGAACGGCGCTTTGAATGGAATTATATCTAACGGAAATTTGTCAACTGAGGCAAGACTAGCGCTGCACAATAGAGTCCTGATACCGTTCACTGATGTACGGAAGTAAGGCCTGGAGCTAGCAGAAAAGGAACAAAAGTAGACTAAATGCAGTGGAAATGAGATCACTTAGGCGTATATGTGGCAAATATATTTATGGCAGAGTAAAAAATTAATAAATAAGGAAAGAATGTAAAGCTGATGTTAGTGTAATGAATAAGATTAAGAAAGGATAACTCAGGTGGTTTAGTTCGGATGAATGAGAAGAGAATGGTAAGAATGATATATGACACAAGTGTTGATGGCACCAGAAATAGAGGACGTCCGAGAAAGACTTTTTGAAGTTAGAAGAAGTTAGTTATTTAGAATAATTTTACTTGCTTTGATATAATTATGATTTACAAAAAAGAATGGTATTGTTCTTAGTTCTTACTTTGACACAATGTACTGGATGTTTCATCTGACCCATCGGCACAGTGGTTGACTCCATCACACATCAGGTCCCCGCTGATGCAGAACTCGCGAAGATTGCACCGGAAGTCTTTGCATCCGTGCTCTGTTGACGAAAAGTTATTTTGTTATAATTGTACATCATTTCAAAAAAAATATTCGACGAGCCCATGGTAAAACAATAAATCAAATTTAAAAACATAACCCTATATTTATTAAATTATCTCATTTTTATTAATATTATATATAAAAATGTTTTAGTAGTAAAAAAATAATTTTAAAGTACCCGAATCAAAGGAAATCGACAATAATTTTTCAAAATTCTCTTAACATATCTTTGAAACTAAACATTCTTTAGACAGCCACAATCTAAAATACTCCACTCGGTACCATATAGAGGAATAATAATGAATAATCTTTAAAATATATAAATCCAAAAAAACGTAAATTCGGAAAAAAACATTTATAAACAATATCACGTTTTTTTCAAATACTTCACCGTTACTATCGATATTTCCAAGTAATAATATAGCCACTCCCACCCTTACGTACCCCACCGCTCCATAGTTAACAACTGTGTTTAATTTAGTTTGTTTTAAACATGAAGATGGAAAGGACTGCTCTCCCCGGGCGCTAAAATTGTGTGTAGTACAAAGATAAAATAAAAATTATATTTTAAAATTAATATGTTATACCACAAAGTAACGGCCAAATCAATTAATAGTAAAAATGAATAATCATGTCGTGTATTATAGGAGCTATTGCATATAATTTTTGTTTTTTCAAGTAGGTACGGTATATACAGAAAGATTTTTTTTGCAATCGATACTATTACTCATATAGCGCATGTACATGTATGATATTTTACGGTAAAAGTTATAAATAAAAAAATCAATAAACAACTAAAAATTCACAACTAATTCTTTACTGTCTTTTGGCACTCTATTAATCGAAAATAATAAAAAATAATTCAACCGTGGAAAAAATGGCTTTAATCTCTGAAGGAAATTATATGTAAACGCGTCATTCAAATCTGCGAGCAAAACACATGAGGTAATGATTCGTAGATCGCTTCGCGCCGAACTCTGTACCGTTATTTACAGGTAGTCGAGTCGAATATTTGAGAGAAATGTAATCTGTGGACGCGGACCACAATAGTTGTACCCGGTTAGAATGTGTATAATTTTTCAGATAAACAAAAATAGGTGGATTAATTTGTAAAAGTGGTTTAAAATTAGTAAAACTACTCAATTACATGAACAATAAAATATTCCATTACCATTAAAAATTATTTTAATTTTAATATTTAGTACGTTTCATATACTACCAAATATATAGACATGTACTAACGCAAATTTATTGTCCCAATATTTTCATTTTGGTATCACTTTGGTATGCAATCAAATAGCTCCGCGACTTTTTTTTAAATGACTCGATTGGAACAAAAATTTAAACGCTGACAATATAATATGCATTAATGTAAAAAATATGTATTGTTCACACAAAGTTTTAATTTTCGATGAGTTAGTACTTTTACTGTTGCATAAATGTGTTATAAACCATCGGATTTATGTTTCCACCAAGAATGTGTGTAGAATGCCCCTCATATCACAACTAATGTTTCAAACCTCTCTTCTATATGTACACTTTATTTCATGTCTATTCATATACTAGTCTGTGGTACGTTTATATTACTATTGCAAAAATAACAAATTTACAATTTAACTATTGATTAAGCAATTTACATTTGCCTACTTACTCCTGAAGCCTTACGGTGTTATTCGAATTACAAACAAAAATATTTGAATAGTTAATAAAACAACCTTTATTTAACATCTGTGAACTTTACTACTAATAAAATATTTAAATGTCAGTATTGCCTTTTAAATCCCGATAGGGAAAATTTAAATTATTTTAAACACGCATAAGTATTATGCGATGAATATATATATTCAACGTTCAAAACCACTCAGGAAGGTGACATATTAATTTGTTGAAATAACGGGGTACGATGAAACTTCCGTATAATGCTGAAATAAAAAGTGGTGGATGTTTTAGAAAGCCGGAGCGGGCATGTTTTTGGGAAAGATTAATGACACTAGCGCCCCTGCCGGCGGCGGCGGGCACACCAACTATTGTTGTATAAGGGTTAACTGGGGGGGCGGGGGTGCCAGCCGAGATCGATCGCCACAAATTTAATTATATCAGGAATAAAGAACGAATTAAATACACGGTCAAATTGAGCCGAGATTTATGAAAATGTGAAGTAATACAATTTGTTAAAGTATGTTTCGTGGTTGAATGAACTTATATGAATTTAAAAATGAAATTTACTAATGTTCGTGTTTTTGTTCCTAACGTTAATATTGGCACCAATTTTTTTTGGTTTTTCTTCTTAATAAATGCAGGGGAAAAGTAGACTGTTTTGGATTAACCTACATTAACGTGCTATTAAATAAAAACATTCATTTAGGTCTAGAGTGAGAAGTTTTCCCTAGAATACTAAATAATAAATAAATTATAGAGTTCATATTAACGTATAACAATATCAGCGGCGTGCAGTTAAATAGGCTGTGCTCAGTTGTGTGCAGTAGGTATAGATTTAGATTATGCTGTTATTAATGATATTATACAAGCATATTTTATATATGTTCTACGATTATGAACTTTTGTTTAATCAACGTCTTTAAACAAAATAAATCCGTCGTTTATACGACACTATCATGTATGTATTTGTAATTTTAGAATACTATTAATAGTATTTTTAAAGTTTATGTTTTGACGTAAAATAATACCTTCTTACCCATATAAATATCATTATAAAAATGTATGGACGTTTTTAAGAACACATTTTATGAATGAACATAATTATTTTATTGTTTGAAAACTTTTCACGTAATAACTAAACGAAATAATTATTTTTATTAAAGGTTAACGTAAATAGTTCTGCCAATCGCTTTTTGTTTTTCCCAAATCAAAACAAATTCATGCACCGAATGCACCTCGAACGCAAAGAACGACCATAAAATCAACACGTTAAAAACAGTAAGATAGTAAAATTCGCGAATTAGTAAAAGAGGAAGTAGACATTTCAATGATTTGTACGCAGTTTTAAGCCTTAAGTAACGACTCCACACAAAACAGATCAACCGAAAGGAATTTTCAATTCAGTAAATTGTCAATTGTATGACTTGAGTAATTCACTAGTTTAAAAGTAGACGATAGTAATGTGAATAGCTACAACGCGTCGATTGTATCTACTAGCGCTACGACTGCAGCGTTAAGTTGTTGCTGTTATTTTTAGAACTATGCCATGTTTCAACTAGTACACAGATGGCACTAAGTATAATAAATTAACTGGCTGTACTTAATTAGAATTTCTGCAAAATAAATCGAAATATAATAGTATTTTGTAAGACAATTATTTAAGACTGTACTGACTGAATAATATTGTTGATAATGGCCAATATCCACGTAATGAGACAACTTGAGTTAAATTAGTGAGATTCATCGTTTTTAGATTTTAGAGATTTATAGTTGAGATAAATCTTAGAACAATGTACACGTGTTGAGAATTTGATTTAAAGACAAAGACAAAACCATAGTAGATAAGAACAACGAGACTCAATATGTGTACATGAACATATCACCTAGAACTATAGATACACCTATTTATTCTAAAAGTTCGACGAACATAATACATTCAATTTGTTTTGTTTTTATTCAAATTCATCCAACTGACAAATAGAACAATGATCAATCGACAGACATTTGACGTACAACAGGTGAGGCGCAAAAAACTCCAAACAATTTCACAGGGGCATAACGATTGTCTTTAACCTAAAATCTCACTTGTGTCCGCTATCATAATCGTTTTCGATTAACATGATAAAAGTGTTTAAACGTTTTAAAATTTGTTTTAGTTTTTGATTTAATTATTATTTTCTTATACTATTATCATATATAACATATTAATATTTTTGATGATAAAAAACTATTACAGTGCGATTAAATGATTTTATTAAAAATATGAATTTTTTGACTAAAATCATATCACAAAATTATGCTTTATTCGCAATATTTGAATATGTCCAAGAACACACAATTACTGGATTTTCATCTACAAAGGCACTGTTATTAAACAAATAATAGATATCTCATACAGACGAAGCTATTTTTTATTAATGGAAAAATATGAAAGTATGGGTTCGGCCAAGGCTTACGACCTGTCTTCGGCTGGCTTAAGTGATCACTTTACACAATTTAACGTTCACCATTTCACCCAGTCAACCTGTAATTAATTACCGATACTTTCATATTTTTCCATTAATAAAATATATTTTATGCTTTATTTATTTTGTTACGTGTACACTGCCCAGTAAGCGGCAGCATCGCGCAAACTGGCTACTCGATACAATTCTCTGTATGTGTCAGTATTCACATACAAAACGCACGTAGATATTGAAATAAATAAAAAAATTGGTTAGAAGAATTAGCTTTCGGGACATTTTTCACTGATTGAATAACGCGGCTCGCATAAATAATAAAAATCGCTCATTTAAAATTTTCGAAAGTATCCCGAAAAAACGGCACGCCAAGATTGGTGCTCTTCTAGCACGGAGTTGTGATGTTTATTTACGTTATTTAGGTGTAGTTAAGAATATTAGAAAGTTGTGTAATAAATCTACTGTAATATCTGATTATGCTTCAGTAAAAGGAAATAGGAAAAAATCGCTAACGGAGCTTTCAATTTAGTCGGTTGTGTTCGTGACCCAGCAATGCTAAGCGGTTTAATCGGCCATTTCCGCTCAACATTTTCATGATCCTCGTCTTGTTGTTCGTGGCGCACTGAAACTTAATTGCTCCACTGTAAATATTACGGTTTTATTTGTCTTCCGTATCCATCTGCTAGATTGCTCGCAGATAACAATGGAGAACTCTTGAAACTTCACAGCGAAAAATGTTTGAATATTTAAAATTAGCGGATGCATGCAGATTTAGCAAATTTTCCTTAAATTAGTCAACCCGCTCTCATGTTACATCTATACAGTACAGATCTCTGAACTCTGTATGTATTTTCTAGCTAAAAATAATATCCTTCTATGGATTTGTGACATTATTCTCTTCTAGAACCCATTCTATTCAGCCTTCCAGATATTTCGGGGTCATTTTCAACTTCTAGTAGGTACTATCTACATTCGCCTTATGTATGGGATGAATATATTATGTTCCAGGCCGATGTTTTTTTTTGAATAACTAAAAAATAAAACACATTTTTTTTATTTGATTTATATTTATCGATTTATTATACTTATACTTGGTTTATTATAATAATGTATTTAATACAACATTGGTCAAGTGGTAGCTTCTGGCAGCGGCACAAATGCGTGCTCTTTTAACCATATTTTTCAAAACATTCTCGCACACTTCGAGTGTTATTTCAGCAATTTCATTTGGAATATTATCCTGAAGCATCGAGATTGTTATTAGCCTGTTAGCGTAGACCTTTCCTTTCAAGTATCCTCACAGAAAATAGTCGGGAGCCGTCAAATCAGGTGATCGAGAAAACCAGTCTATATCTTCACATTTTGACATTATGCGGCCAGGAAAAATTTCTCGCACAATTTCAGGTGTAGCTCAGGCTGTGTATGAGGTGGCACCATCCTGTTGACACCACATATATTATAGACCCAATTGACCCAATTCGGTTACCAAAAAGTTTTCCAACATGTAACATTATTATTTAGATAAAATATTATAATAACTTTAACACCTTGTTAAGGCATTTAATACTGTATAATAAATTGTAATTAATTTATTTCTACGATTACTAAATAAAATAAACAAATATTTGCCAAACCAAAATGGTGATCAATCAAAATCGGCCTGGAACATAATATTCACCCTTTACCTAAATTAAATATTTATATGACCATCATTTCATCAGGCATGCGCTCCCTACTTACTACCCAGCACTATTTACATATAAAATGTTTTCATAGCCGTCAGATAATGACGGTGGCTAGAAAAAAGCTCACATGAAAATTCTCCGTAGAAAAAATGCTGCAGTCATAAATATACACACGAAAATTGTTCACATAGAAAATTTATCTCACAGAAAAATGATATAATGTAAAATGAGGTGTCGTGACACAAAATGGCAATACCGATACAATAGAATCCGTAATTAATTCAGCGGGCACAATATATCTATATCATTTTCTTAAGCCTATGTATTATTGTGATGTGTGTCAATTGGGCCTTATGTTGTCTGAGAGAATTACTAAGTTGTGATAGTATTTTTCGTTTCTTTCAAATATTTTTAAATCACGTTTTTATTAGTTTTTCTCTAAATAAATAAAAAATGCTATTGAAAACTAAAATTTAAGTTTTAATATGTTCCTCATGTTTTATCCTTCATTTATCATTAAAAAATGTATACGATATAACTGTACAAGCGTCACAAAAGTCCGTTTGCCACATTACACACCAACTATGGTAAAATCTAAATAATTCACCTAATGCATGAGTATTTCAACAAACAAATCAGTTTACTGTTGTGTAATGCAATTCAAGTCAGAAAAATAAACCCCCCCTAACAGAAGCTCTATCATTTTTATTTTGTTTAATAATAATTGCCGAGGAATAACGACGCGCGGCGTTCCGGATGAAAGATGTGTGTTTGTGAAAACATAATTATTCCCATTTCAAATTTACCCAAAAGGACTGGAAAATTGTATATTAACGTATGCCATTTGTGAAAAAATTCACATGTCAAATACAGTTCTGTCGAGTTTGGTGAAAATATATTAGCGGCATAGAAATATTTTAATATTCCAAACATAAAGAAAATTCAACAGAATTCTATTTTTATTTAATACGAACTTTGTACAGTTACACACCATTATGGGAAACTAAGTAATGTTATAATTTATGTGTGGAATTCTTTACAGTTAATTAAATGGCATTTCGCATAAAATTACTTATATATTGAGTTGGTGAGTGAAGTCCGTGAAGTTTTTATTTTTTAAATAAATAAAATACATAAACTTATCGAAATCCATTCATAGTAGTGTTAATATTATGTTTGTATTTATACAAGTATTACCAATTGATGTCTTAACTCCTAGATTAAACTTAAACAGAAGGGTATACGGGGATTGTTTTACACTCACATTACATACACTCCATTTTCTTTAGCCAATAACACTGGTAGACAAATATTTTGTTACAGGAACAATTCCAACTGATTTTTATGTCATTTTTCCTGCTGAATCCGAGTATGCCATCAGAATTTGTCCATCAGCCATCATTTTTTTGTAATTGTATATTCTGCTCCCAAATTAATTTTTCAAATATCCAATGTTCGAAGCCGCTTTAAAGCAATGCTCCTTTAACCATGGATTTTTATCTACCCAATTGCGTATTTTTACTTAATTCTTTTTAAAGAAGTGCGTTTTATTTTCATTAGAACTCGACAGTGACAACAGCGCGACACGCGTTTCTATCTACCCCAGCATAGCCACCCCCTGGGATAAGCGCTTGAGTAGGCTACCCTCCGGGACGAGAGTGGAAACGGAATCAGCGGCAGATGTAGATATCGTAAATAACTCCTTGGTGCGTTTCATCTCTACGAACGAGTTTTAGTCGAGCAAATATATTATGTAGATGTCAATAAAGAAGTTCCACTTCGACAATGTCTTTCTTGTACAAAACGAAACACTTAATTTAGATCACCTATTAGATACTCACATGAGATTGACAGATCACAACTAGATGTCTGATCGATCAATCAATTCGCAAAAAACTAACTAGCTATAATATGCATATATTATTATATAATGCTACACATCAGAGACGATGGTTTACAGTCTGTATATTTAGTAAAGACACAACTCGCTTTATTTATTTTCTAAATATCTGTCGTATAATGCAAAGGCCTGGTAGCGAGACTATTTAACGAGTTACGTAACAATATTTTTCAAAAATTAGATTTCATATATTATTGTATATTATAACATTATGTTATGTTATGATTGGTTTGTGTTGACGTTTCGAACAATGGGAGCACTGCACCGCTGAAATAAATTTCGTCTACGGCACTTTCCGGTAATGGACTAGAGCGAGCGCAACAAGCAGCTCGTGCAATTAGATATCATAAAATGTGACTTCAAATTTAGAAAGGAAGGGTGAGAATAATTTGATATATTAGGCGTCTGTGTTACGCAGTACCATGTTTTTTACGAGTTTATGTTATTATTTTTATGTATTTACAGTATGTAAAAATCCCTTCCTACTCTACGATATGGAGGTGTATTTTTTGGTTAACGGCCATCACAAAACATGGGAATGTGATGACAATAATGTATGTGCCAGAGCACGATGAGCATATGATTAGGTTTCAATTTGCTCAATCTGATTTTTACAACATGAGGACATAATAATTTCTACGCTTCATCAACAACTACGCCAATAAGCAAGTAACCATCAAGTGGTGACTCGGCGACATGGTGACTCAAACCATTAAAAACTGAATTTAAATTGTGATTCTTCGTGTTTTACTGTTGTGAAGTTAATTCCCAGTTGTATAATATTGAAGAAGTCGAAATTTATAATTTTTATTCACACATCTCACGCCTAATTTTAATGCCTTCTTGCTATTTTGATGAAGATAATCTGTTTAAATCTCTCGTTAAAGTAACGCTGATGTAATATTATTTTATGCTATAATACTTTGTCGACGTTAACATTTTTTTAACTTCTATTTATGATCAATCTGTATATGATAAAAAATTAATTAGGTATAATGTTGTAAATCTTAAACTTATTTTATTATTTTTCCTTGAGAATGATTACTAAAGTGGACGGGAGACCGTATGGCGAGTTCTGTGCATTGGATCCACGTATTTCATGCTTTATTTACCTTGAGCAAACCGGTGGACGTCACATCATCGACGTCACAATATATAAACCAATACACATGCACATGGTAACCTTGAAATGTATACTAGGTACATAATTATGTTAATACATATTTTATAAACTCATTTTATATTATTTTTAATATTTAACGCCAACGTATTATGGGTATTTATTTTAATATTTAATTATTTATTACATTGTTTTAAACCACTTTCATGAATTAATTTAATTACCTAACCGGTTTCGAAAAATACTTAAGTTAGTTTATTTGAGATCCTGATAAAGAAAACTGTATTATTACGAAACCGGTTGGTGTATCAAATTAACTCAAAAATTTAGTTAGAAATGAAGTAATAAATAATTTAATATTTTTTTTTTTTTTGCAAATACTGTTTAAAATAATATATATATATATAACCTTTATTAGAGCTCTAAATTTCACCATATAAAAGTGCCATCAAATCGGTGAGCTTGCAATAAAAATGGAACATGAATCCACACAATTAAACCGGGTACCTTTTCAATTAACTAAAATAATTGAATATTAGTATTTCGAATATATATATATATATATATATATATAATACACATAAGAATAAGAAACATGTTCATTGAACTAATTTACATTATTTCCTTCGAAATACTAATATTCAATTATTTTAGTTAACTGAAAAGGTACCCGGTTTAATTGTGTGGATTCATGTTCCATTTTTATTGCAAGCCCACTGATTTGATGTCACTTTTATATGGTGGAATTTAGAGCTCTAATAAAGGTTGTGACGCAAGCCCTGAGCCACTGGAGTACGTAAATAGAACATTTTAAAGGGTTTTAAAGTTGGCCGTAAAATGGGTTATTGTTTCTGATTTCCCTTTAGGTAATGAAATTTCAGATGAACAAATGGCTGTGTGAACGTTTTCACTTTAATTTTTATGTATTCTTCCCATTGAAGCGCGCATTGAAGAAACTTCCTAGTTATAATTCTTAAAAGTATAATATATTGTTACAAGTAACGGACTCTCTTACCATCACCAGTTCTCCGCTTGGCTATTCAAGTAATTTGGAAAATCTGACATGTACATATTGATTAAAGTAAGCAAATCATTGTAATAATTTATTACACGGTTGCAATTTAAGAGATATTTATCATCGATGTCGGTCCCCCGATCTTCACGAACTTCCACCCTCTTGACTATCCTATTTTCCACTTTTCTTGACATCATGCAGATCTTAAGGCTGTCACCAGAGAAATGCGTGTCGCTTTTTCCTCTTGGTCAGTCCAAGTTCCTTATCCTCTTCATCTTGCCCACCACAATAAACTTCTTCAAGCTACCTTTCCTTCTCGCAAGATGCCCAATAAATTGAAGGATTAAAGGATAATGTCCTTGACGTACAGAATGGAGACATTTGTGCGTCTCACCGTCCATGATATGCACAACATATGTCTCCAGCACCACATTTCAAAAGCATCAATCCGTATTATATTCCTTACTTATCTGAAAGTCTCTGGTCCATGGTTCCACACCATGTAAAACTATAGAATACATCAGAGACTCTTGAAGACTGACCTTTCTTGTCTTGGAAATATCGCGGTATTTCCATATTTTGTCAAGTTTGGACGTTAAACTTTTTGCCATACCTATTTTCGTCATTTAATTTTTGACTCGCAGCTACCGTCGTTAGTAATTATGGAGCCGAGATAATTAATTTTTAACTTTGACTATTGCAAGGTCTGGAATCATCCCGATAGCAACCAAATATATTGTTTTTAATTAGATAGATTTTTATAGTTGAGTTGATTTCTAGTTGATTAGTTTAATTTGTACTAATAATACAACATAACTATGTTCTGAAAATACGACTTCACAACAAAAATTTGCTTTCATAAAAAAAAGTTAATCTAATAATACATAATTATTCATTATAAAAATAAAAAAGAAAAGAAAAATAAAACATAAAAAGACAATTTATTCATATTTTTTAAGTAGCATCTACATCCAAAATTGAGAATTGACTGACTGATTCTGGGAGCATGGATCGATTGTAAGTTTTATGATTTCTCTCAGAGATTTGTCTCGAGTGCACATAAATGACAGTACAAAGTTCAGCGCGAAGCGGTCTATGAATATCACTCCCTGTATTTTATTTACAGATTAGAATAACACCTAGTTCCTGTGCACATACAAGTTTCAGAAATCAAAATTTCATTATCTGCCTCTTTGATCTGCTATATATCCGTAGTTGTATTGTTTGATATATGTATATATATATACGAGGTACTAGTTGCAATCTCAGCAAACTTTTTTTTATTTAAAAATAACCATGAAAACCTGATAGGTGGTTGAAGAGCATGACAATCCCTATAATCTGGTAACATAAAAAAATAAAATACCCTAAATAAACATACTGGCGACCATTTAAATTTCAGGGTAGAAAAGATTGGTTGAATCCTAATATAAATAGTGGTGGGGAAAAGAGACTGACTTTGCAAGTAACACAAATTTTAAATAACCAATTTATATCAAAAAGAGGTGAGTTTAAATGTTAATAAAGTTATACAATGCGTAAAATCTATATGAGAAGACAACTGCATTAAAAGATAGAGAAAAAAATGAAGGTTGGTGACTTTGTAACTAAGAGTACGTAGTACCTTCATATACTCCTTGGAGCTTTAAGCCACAAGAAAACAAGAGAGGTTCGCCGATCTTCGCTCCTCTCAACTGCCGGTGATGATGATAATGAAGTCAGAAAAAATGAGATAGAAATATGTTATTTCTAAAGACACTGCGGCTAGAGAATCGAGAATGCGTTCCAGCTCGCAGTGTACTTCGTTTTATTTCAGTTATAAATAATACATTCAATTCATTCATATTTTTCAATAAGGCATTATTATATATTTTCCCCACCATTTCGGCGAGGTATTTTAACAGTTGCCAGCAAGGCATCATTCGATGATTCACCGTTTTTATGTTATTAAATTACTGTATAACTACCTCGTGTCCTTATCACATTATTTTATTGGCGTTACTTCGGCGACCTCTCAATCCTGTGCGATAAACTCCTGTACAAACACAATGCTGTTGCCTGGTATCTTTATAAATTCTATGTTACTGTGTTCGTTTGTTATAATTTTGGTCATAGTATTATCAACACACAACGACAGCACACTCCTCTCTTCTACTATTTGATACAACCATTCACGCAGGTACTTCTGCAGTTGTAAATACATGATACATTTACAATTTCTTCAACAGCGACAGCAACATGAAAATGCACTTCACTACCATCACTAACTGAAATATCCATCACTAATGTATAGATTTTAATATCTTCCATAGTATCGTACTGTAATATATGTACCGCACTGAATATCCCAAAATAATCTAGAAATCCTCGTTTTACACAACCGAACTAATTTTAAAAATTCACGTGAACCTTTGGCCTGGATAGTCACTAAAATAGAAGCAGTTACCAAATGGAAGCGATATAATTATTACATAACTGGGATAAACTTCGTACAACTTTGAAGTACTACGTAAAACAATGGATACCTGAGTTTTGGAAAGCTTGTCTTCCAACTCATGTCAAAATGCTTTAAATACACATTTATATATTAGGTACAATGTTTGTTTTACTTCTCACATTATGCTAATAAAATACAAAGTACCACTAAGTATTAAACATTAAAAATTTGTTATACATTAAGTCATTCTTTGTATGATTCTAAGAGTAGCCCGGCGGTAGAATAGCAAACGGAGTGAAAGATGTCAATTATTAGAATAACTGTTCCGATTAATTTATTGTTATTATTTTTTGCTGTCGGTTTTTTATTGTTATAATTGTACTTTTATTGATTACAGAGAAAAAGTACAAAATACAGACGCCATTCTTTTAAGTAACATTTTATATGGCACTCATAAAGATACACAAAAAATATATCCATTGAAAAAAATATAGTTACCATCGGGACTCGAACACTAAACTTTATTATGCTGGTAGACAGCTTTACCAATTAAGCTATAATGACCGAATAGAATATCGTCAAATTTCACCTACACGTAGACAGATATTATATTTAAATGGTGAACTAAACCGTTATTAAAATGTTATTTTGTTTATTGAGGCCACCGTATGTCAATGATGATGAAAAGTAAGAAAGAATAAGAAAACGTTTTGAAAATTTTGAAAAATACCTACCTTTGTAGTGCATCTTGCGCCAAATGTAGTATTACAGCACATTGTTCACAATTAATCTCATTGCCAGCGCGGGTAATTGACTTACCTAATCTAATAATATGATGCACATCGTCGCTATCGCTATAAGTGTTATTAAAAGTAGTAAAAACACCAAATAATTTATAAAAATTTTCGCTAAGCAGCAGTACAGATTATCAAACAATGAATATTATGTTAATTTACAATCTATCACTCATACCTAACATTTTTTAAAACTGCTGTGAATAATTCTTGGATATAATTAATAACTCGATAATTTTTGCATAGCAATTCATAATGGTTTTACACAAAATATTGTATTCATTTGAGATTTAAAGTTAATTTTGTTACCTGTTCATATTACTTCATTTCTTTCAGTTTACTATATCCTTCCTGTTTATGTTTTTAATAACATTTTGCCGATAATTGTATCAATTTAAAATAACTCTAGGTGTACATTTTTAAAAATGTGGCCTGCTTTCCATTTAAAGGTGTCCAGCAAAAATTTTCAAGTTTAATATTAAATAATAAAAAAAAAATACAATCTTTTTCTCATATTTTATTAATACAAAATGGAGTTTAACGATGCTGATTTAACGTTTTATAAACTATATCGTTTAAATACCGTTCATATCTCTCAAGACACTCTTGCAATCGGACTCTTAAATTTGCGAACACGTGAGAGCAAAGCGTTGGTTCAATTGCAGTAACTTCACAGCAGTATTTTCTTGTAGGGCCTGAATTTTTCGAGGACTACTCTTGATTTAAGGTATCCCTACAAAAAAGTCACACGGTGTAAGGTCCAGTGATCGAGGTGCCCACGGTATGTCTCCGTATTTCCTGATTAATTTATTGGGATAAAATCTTCTCAGCTTCTCTATTGAAACTCTGGCTGTGTGTGGAGTAGCCCCGTCTTGCTGAAATTGTGTTCTGTTGTTGATTCCAAAAAACAGCTGCAGTTGCGGTACCAAAAACTTGTCGATCGTTTGACAATACACGTCAACAGTGACTGTCTCTCGCTGGTTAAAGAAATAAGGGTCAATTATCCCTCGGGCAGAAATTGCACATTACACTGTTGTTTTTGGACAACGCAAACATTTTTTATGGCGTTCCCTTGGATTGTTGGGGGTTTATTGATATAACATAAATATCAAATACTGCCAAAATTGTTGAAAAAACATATTTTTATGTAAAAAAAATATATTGGTGTTTATCATGAAATCTGTTATCAAGAAATCATAAATAATAAATGTATTTATAAAAGGACTGTGATTGATTGATCAGAGATATTCCGCCCCGTCGCCGAAGTACAGTAAAGAAAATTTAAATTGAAATATAAAAATAATTATTACAAATTAACCGATGCGATTATAATAATGAAATTAGAATCAATATACAATTATTTGGCCGTATATACGTACTTGGATCCTTGACCGCGGTGATGACCAGCTTGAAGCCATTTGACTCTGTTCCCCATCCATCTGTGACGTACTTCAACGTCACAAAATTTGTTCGAGTGAAGATGGCGCCAACTGACTGCTTGGTGTTTCGGCAGGATAAGTCAGCCTGAGGAGAAATAAAAAGAAGCTCGGTAATATTTAATACGGTTATTAAAAACTTATATGAAAACAAAATAACAAACTAATAATATAATCTCCATGTAAATTTAATATAGTTTACTGTGATTGTATAGTTGTGTGTGTGTGAATGCCGCACTGCCGGGGCATGTGTGCAGGGTTATAAAGAGCGACGCGCGGCAGGCGCGCACTCTCTCTCTGTGTATCCATCAGCTTTATAGTTTGATTTGTGCTAGTGATATACCTTGTAACTAAAATATATATTGCTGTAATAAACGTGTAATTGTTACAAATAGTATTTCTTGGACCTTCACATTACGAGGTGTACACTGAAGACGTACTTAGAAGACAAGTACGTAACATTTACAATCTTCTTAATAGATACATTTTTAATGTCATTATAGCACGTGTCTATGATATAAATCGCAGAGATTAAATTGACATAAATCTCAGTACCCGTATTGAGATTTTGATCGATTTGATTGATTTCGTCAAACCCGTAAACACAACGTTTCATACAAAATGTGCACATAAACGTTACGTAAAATCATAGCCCGACAATAATTCATTCTGAAATTTAAACAAACAAATGCATTAAATTTTAAATACATTTATTCCTTTTAAACTGCTGCTGGAACATTCAAAACTTAACTGATGAATGAAATGTGGTGACCCTACTCGCGCCCGTAGACATGGCCGGGTAAGGGCTTACCTATCAACCAGAGCGACCAACGAGCACCAGCAAACAAACATTATACATCAGAGACGGTTTCTGCCTAGCATCTAGCGATCACTTTTCCGCAGAAACTCTTAACACCAGTATCGCTACTCAACAGTATCTCCAGCAATCCAGAGTTCAACTGCGCATTTATCAATAAACGAAACCTTGTAAGTGCTCTTTCATTTATATACCCTGCTCTAGTTACAACAGACACCCTACACTGTGACATGCGTGAGAAAAGAAGAAGTTAGGAGCTTCTATCTCAACCTTCTGACATAATCCCGAGTCAATTATAGAACTTCAACACACACACACCATCAACTCCTACAGAAACATCAATGCACTGCTATTTGACGTTGGATGTACTACACGCCTAAAGTGAGGCGTGATTCGGCAAGTCTCTGAGATTCAAACTATAGATTAATGCCGAGAGTCGTTTACAATGAATCTCATAGGAGCTTAATTCCTATCTCAGAGGATGTCTTGAGTCGAAAATATGATATATAAAATACATAGGTTGTTTTAACTTCTCTACAATTACAAAGACAAAAATTCAAAATTCCCTCAAAATCATAACACATTACAATATGACCTTTTTACTTTGACATTTATCGGTGCATTTAATTTCTAAGCAAAATGAATAACATATATTTTAACAATTTTTATCAAAAAAAAGACGAAAATCGCACCACGCGTTATTCATTTTTCAATTTATATTTAAATTCACGTGAATACCTGAGAAAATGTTACTGTTTTTAGTAGTTCCTACTGGTAGACACCACATGGTAACACAAGTTTCAAACTATAACTAACATAGACATATTCGACAGTCGGAAAGTTACTTTAGAGTCAAGTTTAACATTGTTCTGCAAGAACTATAAATCAAAGTTAAATTTTATTTATCATTATCAGCCACCATTGTCAATTCACCGCAAGATGAAGGCCTCTCGGCCTCTCCTGAAGGCCTCTCTCTGGCACTCTCAATTTCTTCTATTTTCCGCTAACGTTTGCCGTACCACGCCCATCGCTCTGATAATTTCATCTATCCAACGCGTTTTTGTCCTTTTTTAACTAGTGGATACTACTCTAAAATATTATTCGTCCATCAATTATCTTTTCGACTTAAAATTTGGTTTGCCAATTGCCATTATTACTTTTAGCGGTGACACTTTGTATTTACCTTAGTTTGTTATTCACACACTTGTTTATTTGTCTGTTTTATAGGTATTATTGTTACATATAAGACAAGAAAATATTTATTTTAATCCTTAAAGTTAAGAAAATGTTATATTTAATTTAAAAAATCAATTGTATTTTATTAACAATATTTGTGTATGTCCAATAGCACACACTGAATTGTAGATATTTTCATTTGAAAAGTGTAACATATGGGTTCGAAAATTTGTCGTCAAAAAGTATTGTCTACTGTAGCATAGTTGGTTGATGCGCCTTCCCCGGATTGGATAAATAATATCTATTTATATTATATTATATAGAAAGTATGGGTATTACAAGACTTACGACCTGTCTTCGGCTGGCTTAAGTAATCACTTTACACAATGTAACGTTCACCAATTCTACCCACAATTAACCTTCATATCTATAAAAATTTTGGAAGTTATATATATGTTACCATGTAGAAACATTTCAAGTATTTTAATACAACTTCGCTTGAAATAATCACCTCGGTAGTCTCCCAGGACGAGAATCATCCTCGGCCAATTAATGACTAGGATATTGCCTTACCGCTAAACTAATCAAATGGGTCCAATGATGATAGTTAAAAGTGATCTACATGATTATGAAGGAATAATTAATACAGAAATACCATAGTCATCATATATTTTTATTTTACAGAGGTTACTTGACAATAAACAAACCTTACAGAGAAATTTTTAAACTTTCTCCAACATCTTCATAAAATCAGTCAAAAATGTATTTCATCATAAAAAAAATATTTTATTTTTACTCATTGAGAACCTGTTACCCTTCGATCGATTATTCAAAGATTTATTTCTGGACCATAGAAGCATAATCTGGCATAATCTACTGTTATTTTAAATTTATGAAATTCAGCCGGATTACACATTATTTGTATAAAATTTTACACGAATTTTAGGATTGTTTTATTAGTCGTTTTGAATAGAAGCAGTCATCAATGAACTTTAATGCTTAGAACATTTTAATCATATAATAAATCTTGTGTAATCCTAGCTATTAAAATAAGTAAAATATATTACGCCGTTCTCTGTACATAATAATACGCTTTTTCTACAATGAAAGAAATTAATAACCGTACACCTTTTCATCTTTACAGAGATATTTAGAATACTGAATTAATATCTGAAAATATTTAACGAGATTTACTAATTTCTACGAAAGTATATCCGCCAAAGAGCCTTCTCAAAGTCACAGGAATGTACAGAAATTAATTATATCTACATTCCTTAGATTTATATTTCAAATGGTGAATATTCTTAAGAAATATCTCTCACAACTGGATTTATAATATTGTATTATCTACAAAATATAACCGCCATCATATTTGAAAGATTGATATGAAAGCATTATAATTATTCCACGTTAAATAAGAAAATGAATAAAATACAAAACTTTACGAAATACAAAATGAAGGAATAATAAACACACCATTTTTATGCGCTCCTTTTAACCAGATTTAATTTATCGCTTTGCAAAGCCTAAATCTTAAAATTGTTTCATTAGCTTATTTGAAACCGCATCTGTGTTCCGGCTCCTCATCTTCTGTTTCTTGTACGCTCCACGGCGCGTTGTTAATATTCCCAACAAAAACCTGAACAAATCCCGTACGAGTCTAACCGTGGAACAGCTCGGGATATTATGAGTATTTAATTAAAGATTCCACCTGCGTCCCTTGTATGAATCATATTTTTAACCGATTTTTTCTAGAAGCTCTGTAATATAATTTATTTTCAGGTACCTAATTTCTTTTCAGGAAAGGATATAATCTACTTTTTTATTTTAATATTTCAAATTTTCGTAATTAAATTTGTGGGAAGTCCATTTTACTTATTGAAAAAATTAATTAATTATATAGTATAAAACACGACGTCGTTTACAACATAAAAGAACACCTTAAGGGGATAATACACTTGAGCAAAAACTCAGAGATGGCAGACCATGCAAGATCAGAAGGTCATCGTTTTGCCCATGATAACGTACAAGTACTACATATATGCATAAAGGGAAGAAAATTAGACGATTTAGAAAATATAGAGATTAATATTAACAATAAAAATGTACTCGACATACAAACACCCCCTATTAAATCTCCTCCAATGTCCAAGTAGCCCCGCCTACAACCACTCTCACTTTTCATAAAAATACCCCTCTCCCCAACTTCGCTTTCATACCCTCCCTCAACTTTCTTCTAGTTTAAGTTTTAGTTTATTACTGACGATGACGCAGTAAGCGTCGAAAACGTTTTACTTAATATTATATTTTTAATTAAAGTGTAGTATGATGTAAACAACGTTGTGTTTTATTTTAATAATTAATTAATTTTTTCAAAAAGTTTATAATGTTCTTAAATGTTTTTTAAAAGTTATTTTTTCACCATCTGATTATTTCCAATGGCATTGTTTTAACAATAAAAAATGTTGTCTTGAATTTTGAATTTGATTTTTGTCTTGAATTTTACTATCTTCTTATTTAGTTCATGTTCATCTTCTGTTTTTTCCTCATTTTATCATCTCTATCTTTTGTTCTCTACATGCAGTCACTTCATTGTATCCTTTTTGTTATCGGTACAATTTTAGTGTCAATTTTGCACATATTTTTTTTTCGTATTTAATTATAAATGATTAATATATTCTCAAAGATAAATCATAATCATAATTTTTTTATAAATCTATCTAAGTCTGCTCCGCCATTGGTTAAAAAGTAACAAAGCTTAAATGCGGACGGCAGGATGTTGAAGACTATCCTGGAAGGTAAATCGTAACCGCAGTAATTTCAGAAAGCGTTAACAAAGTCATGAATTGATTATTACAAATCAATGAATTACTATTCAAAAGATAACAGAAGTCCTAAGGATCTTACCAAAATTAATTAATTATTCATTTTAACTTGTAGAAGCTTTCTGCTTGGTGAGTTTTAAGGCTTCTGATGCCAGTACAAAAACGTGTTGATGTGGAATTTTACGAGAGTGTTTGGCCGTACTTGATTCTTATCACAATCATTTCTTTGCATGATGTCTGACTATGGATGTATAAGGGTTGTTGATATATGAGTCACCAATATAGGTGTTAGCAGTATTTTATAGCAATTGTGTTGTTATGAAAGGAAATGTGGTTTATGTCGCGGTGTGTGGTGTTAGATGGATCGATAAGTGGTTCCGGGGACCTATAACCTCCCGGCTGTTCACTATGTTCCGATGAGTAAGATATCACGTAGTGTGTCTGTGTATGTGGCTGTTTTCTGGAACAGGTGAAACAAATAATACATAACTTACGGTTAAAATACGTTTATTGAAATATGATGGACAATACAAGTAAAATTTAAGTAGTAGGTACATGAGGCGTCTGCTGTTAGTCAAACTGTACAGTTCGCCGGGCGGCTTACAGCTTATATTATTGTTATCGGTTTACGAGGCGGTACCAGGAAAGATTATGTGGCCGTTCAGTGATTTAAGTTCGTACCCAGGTTGGCGCGTTCAAGACCTGTCGGCAGTGTTGCTGGTTATGGTGGCGATCAGATGGTACATGAAACTATCATTGCCAACCAGAGTCCAAAAAATAATAAAAAAGAGGCAGAATTATCATTTATTGCGTCCAAAGAAGGCCATGTTAGTTTGGCAGCTGACAAAGTGATACACTACATATATGAGTGCAAAAAAATAAAAACTACTAAGCTAGTAAGCTCATAACCCGATTAAAAGAAGAAATCAAGAAGATAAGACCCGGGATGCTGACAAAAGGCGTCACCACTCACCATGTTAATGAGCCACTAGATTCCAATTTATTTCACAGTCAGACTATCACCATTTTCTCTTAGGTTAGCCGCAAAAAAATTTCAACAGAACAAAGTTTAATTCGAACGTTTTTTTTCAAGGCAGCGAATTTTTCGGCCTACTCTTGAAGTTTACTGACTTCTAGCGTCGCTTATGCATATGAGTATGTCTGGAAGTGTTTATATAATATAAACTTCTATAAATTTATTAAGAGAATTACAAAATAATTATAAGAATAAATATTTCTCTTAATTTCTATTTGTTATTTAATAAAATTATGTCCCAACACAAATATAACATTAAAAATAGATTCATAGGAAGAGTGTAACATATAGGTTCGAAAATTTGTCGTCAAAAGTACTTTCTGCTGTAGCATAGTCGGTTAGTCCACCTTCCCTGGGTTGGAAAGAGATCCAGGTTTAAATCCCGGTAACAACAACAATGTTTTTCGATGAAATTGATTTAATAAATTTAATTAGTATTTAATAAATCTATTAATCAATAAAAGTACGGGCTTATTAATAAATCGGAAAACTTTTCTAAGAAAGCGAAACCACACGATAATAAACAAATCTTTTAAGATTATATAAACAATTTTAGACATAAATTTACTGACATGTGATATTTACGCACTAATTTATTTTACTATAGCTAAGTACTTACATACAAAATATCTGATACTTTATGTAAATTCGAATCATCTTTCAAAGCAGCCGTTGACAATTTGTTGAGTCGAGTTTTACGCGTTTCTTCGCATTTATCTTATCCTTCAAACAAGTTCCGACATGTTTTTACCCTAAATAAGAAGTTTTTCCCTAATAATCTTTGATGTAAGTTCCAGTAAGTTGAAATTAAAATTTCCTTTCAGAATTTCCGTAGTCATTCAGAAACGAATAAAGTAGAATTTCTGAAAGAGATCTGTAGAACTGAAAACTGTTCATTTTCCGACAGAGATTTCACATAAACATGCATAACAATTACTCGGAAAAGGGAGCGCAGAATTTTCTTTCAGATTTCTTAAAAGCCCTTTGAAAGATACATTTTTTTTTATTTTAAATGGCATTGAGAGTTCGCAAAAATGTACAAAAATGGAGACAAGAAAGTTTTCTCGTTCAAACTCTTTTCAAAGTTGGACAAAACCATTAGTGGCAGTAAATGTTTAATCAGGATTTGCCCAAGCAACCTGACTGTCATTTGGATATTTTTATATGAATGAACCGGCGTAAAATCTATTACCGGATTGACAAAACTTTAATTTAGTTGTTGGAAGATACTTGAGATTGAAAGTATTTCCGTATGCGATCCTTTCGAAGTACATCGCTTTTTCACCAACAATGAACTTCTTTGGCCTAGATTTTTACGCCTCGTACATGACTTAAACTATATTACATCTATCAGTGCCAGATTTATCGTGGTTTTCTCTGACATTACCATATTTTATCTATATAAATATTACGTCTACCTTATTATATTTGTGAGATAAGCAACCCTTTTTTTACGTTATTGTCCTAACCTTTCCATTCACCATTAAGAGTATACAGTTCTGGTAATATGTGATCATTATCTTAAATCTAGAAAGGTACTATGTACATTATAATAAATAAATCATTTTAAATTTCATTGTATCATCATCTCATTGTATCTTGTTTTATTCTTTATATATTTTTTGTACATAGAACATTACACTTTGTTTACTACTATACCGGTATTGCTTATAGTCTAGTGGTTACTATACTTGCCTAGTGGTCTGGGATTTGAGTTTTGTTCCAGAAGGCCATCAAGTTAGTGCTATTTTCGTAGCACAAACGTTTAGCTTATTTTGAAAATTGTAAGAATATTGATGTGACATGTATTTCGTGTACGCATTTATACTTAAAAAAAAAGAACAATTATTATATTTAATTTATTTCGTGTGATTTCTATACATTATTTTGTCTCTAATTTGAACCAAAGTTGTAACCCACATTTTAAAAGCCATAATCAAGCATTTATGTCTTTTTGTATATTTTGTATGTTTTATATTTTTTTTAGTATTTACTTTCTCATTTTATTATTATTTAATTTGTATAAATAAATTATTTAATGGTTATTATGTTACAGGAGTCAATGTGCAGAGTAAAATTGAAGATAAATATATCAAAGAGTAAATTAATAACAAACTGCTTTGTTGACTCAATAGTCATTAATGTTGATAATTATATCTACCTAGGACAACAATTTTACATAACAGGAGATATATCCGAAGAAATTGTTTGAGGACCAAAGCTGGGTCGAAGTGCATTCGAACGTTTCAATCCTCCACTGTGACTAAGATGTAAAGTATTCAAGCAACGCTTTCTTTCAGTACTCACTTATGGCTCAAACATGGACTCTCAACAAAAGATATCACACAAAAGTCAGGAAAATAAAAGTGGCAATGGGCAGACCATTCAGATGGATAATCATTCAACGAATGCAGTCATAATCCTGCGTAAATACGCGTAAGTACTAACAAATAATGGATGAATGGAGAAAAGTAAGAGACATATGTACCCATTATTATGAAAGTGGTCTAAGTCAAGAATTTGAAAACAATGTTTTTATTAATTATTTCGCAATAAACTGTTTTAAATTAATATAATATGATACAAATTGTATCAATTGTCAAAAATTTGAACTGTATTTTCAGTGTATTGTTACGACGTTCTACGGTATTCCGCTAGAGTTCATTTCGATAATAGATCAAGTCATTTTAACCTTAAATTTGTTATTTACTTATAAGTTACATTTAGCTTTTATATCTTGAAATAAATCATAAATCTAGTAGACTAAATAATTTTTGAAGCATTATGTTGTGTGATATAATAATATTTTTTAATCAATTCAAACACAAACCTTTAAATATCTCGAAACGAAAGACACGTGACTTAGACCACTTTCATAATAATGGGCACATATAGCGGTTACCAGTTATAAAATGAGCAATATATATTATGATGAGAGAAAGTGTGGTTATGAGCGATGATCAGAAGAATCGATGTGTAGATGCTAGGGCCCTATATCTCCCAGTTGTTAATTATGTTCAGATGCGGAAGATATCACTGAGTGTGCGAGTGTGTATGTGACTAGAGCAGGTGGATGATAAATAGTGGATACACAATCCAGGTAAATATGACAGTAAGAATGTAAAGTATCTGCTTGTTGGTGGTCTGGTCAAGAAGCAGGTCGCGAGAGAATTGACTGGTTAGCACTGGCTCCTGGCGCGGCTACGTCATGATGTATTGTCGTCGGTTTGCGGATCGGTACGCCTGTACCTTTAAGGGCCTGGTTTACTAACCAGGTTTAAAAAATTCAAAGATACTCTGAAGGCGAATCTGAGTAGATGTGGCATAGATCGCGAACATTGGAAAACCGTGGCCCTGGACCAAGGATGATGGCGTCAAATAGTACATTGTGCAGGGGAAACTTGCGAACAGAAGAGGGCTGACGCAATTACCGAAAAAGGGAGAAAGAGGAAAGAAAAAGAGTAAGATCCGTCACTCAGAACCCCCTCTGCCCAGCGGATGTACATGCACAATATGCGGAAGGGTGTGCAGTTCTATAATGGGGCTTTTCAGCCACATTCAAACTCACAATCGATAACCATGGCAGACGTCAACCATCGAAGACCAACCAGGTAACTGTGAGGCATGTTCAGGGTCTCCACAGACATTTAGGGAGGTCGTCATTCAGCAGTGGACAGAAAACAGTTGATAATTATGATGATAAGTGTCGATGATTTGTATATCCGTAAGAAAAAAATTAAATTGATATCTGATTCACCGAAGCATGTCGAAGAAAATTAATATAAAATTTTAAACAAAAAAATATTTCACATTTATGGAAAAGTTTGTAATTTATGAAGCCACATAAAAGTTTATTCACGGAAATAGATTTAATTTATCAAAATTCCTTTCACGCGAATATACATAATTCTGTTTTACTTCCACACTGGAGGCATGGAAAAAAATATCCCTGGAAATTCTTCCACGTGAGAAAACACTAATGAAGTACATCCCATTATCCTCGGATCACACAGTTAGGAGCCTGCAAGGTACATTACATTAGGGTTGATATCCGGAGAAAGGCCGCCATTGTCTCACCCCCAGAGGTGCTGGCTGTAATTACAGCTTCTTTCAAGAACATGGGTGGGTGTCCATCCTAACGTTCACTACAACCACTGTCATTCTAAATTACGTCACATTTCATCCTTTATCGTTTTTATATTTGTTTAAACTATTAAATCTACATTTTTTTAAAAATACTATGTGTATTCCGCGCTCTTACTATACAGAGTGAGAACATTCTTAAAATGTGATATAATTACATCAAAATTAGTTTAACTATGTCAACAATAGCTAGAAGGAGGAAAGCAAGACACCTCGCTAAATACTTGTAGGTAATGAATGTTTGGAACAAGTAGATGAGTTTGTGTATTTGGGAAATATGCTCGATAGAAACGGAAAGGCTGAGAATGATATCGAAAGGAAGGTGACTGCAGGGAATAAAGTGAACGGCGCATTGAATGGAATTATATCTAACGGGAATTTGTCAACCGATGCAAGACTAGCGGTGCACAATGGAGTCCTGGTACCGACACTGATGTATAGAGACTGAATGGAGAGAAATAGACTGAATCCAGTGGTAATGAGATCACTTAGGCGTATATGAGGCAAATCTATTTATGACAGAGTAAAGAATGAAGAAATAAGGAAAGAATGTAAAGCCGATGTTAGTATAGTGAGTAAGATTTAGAAAGGATCACTTAGGTGGTTTAGTCTTATGGAACGGATGAATGAAGAGAGAATGGTAAGAAAGATATATGACGCAAGTGTTGATGGTACCAGAAATAGAGGACATCCGCGGAAGACTTGGCACGACCAGGTAAACTAGAAAATGGAGGATGGTTCTGTTAAAAGCCTCAATAATCGGCGAGCTTGTATGAGAAGATGTGTGAATGTGGATGAGGCGAGATTTGTGTGTCAGGACAAAAGAGTAAAGTAACAGATGGTAAGTAAATAAGTAAGTAACAATAGATTAAATAGTTTACTAATCTACTTACTTACCTATTTATCTATATTACGTTTTATTTCGACAATTTTCGGTTGCCATCTTTGGTTATTAATTTTCCCATTGTTTATATTTGGTTTTTTCAAATTGTTGCCCAGAATGACAAAAATCATTGCAGAAGACTGTATTCTGATCAAAAATTTGCGAGTTGAAAAACGTCGGGGTGCTAGGAAAATGATCAAAGAGTTTCAAAACAAAGCCTTTAGTGTAGCTAGACATTACTGCATAACTGGACATTATAGCAAGATGGAGCTCCATCTCACATAGTTAGAAATACAATCAACTTTCTACGTCGTGAGAATGTTAATTTCATCGAGCCAGGCATGCGCCCACCGAAATTATATTATGTTTTGAAATAACTCATGTATTACAAGATGTTTTCACTTTTTTTGGGCCATCCTTTATATTTACACTATAGTTGTATGAGAGCCATTAATACGTGTGAATATTAAAATGTTGTCTTGAATTAATTACACGCTTTGCGTCCACCAAAACCCGCGCAATAAGTCATTCAATGTTTATCTATAGAATACTTAATTTTCTCTAAAACACTAAGTACCCCGTACTGTAAAAATACCGACGCGTCTGAGAAAACCGATAGTGGTGTAGTTAACTGAGACTTAAGGTTCAGAAATTGGAATCAAAGCCGGAGGCGGCGGGGTCGAACACCGGCAGAATTAAAAAAAAATTTAGCAAAGATGCAAACATTTAAAAAAAATGCAATCTTCCTCTCTTCTTTCTTTTGATGGCGTGTTTCGCCACAATGATTAATTACATAATTAATTATTATTTAAATAATAATACAATTTACTTTGTTTAAACCATTATTTATTGATAATTCAGAATGTTTCGATACCTATTATATCTTTTTCAGGAAACAATGTATACTAAAATTAAAAATACATGCATAGATAATATATTTATTTATAATATAACATTATGTTATAGTACCTACCCGCCACTAGATTTTTTTACGTTTTTTAGTTGACGTTTCGAAAATGGCAGCACTGTACCGCAGAAAGGAATTTTCTCTATTGCACTTTCCGTTAACGGATAAGAGCGTGTGCAACAAACAGCTCGCGAAATTAAATACCAAAATGGGACTTCAAATTTAGAAAGAAAGAGTGAGAATAATTTGATAGATTAGGCATCTCTGTTACGCTGTACCGTGTTTGATAAGTGTTTATGTTATTGTGCTTGTGTGTTTACAGGATGTAAAAATCCCTTCCTACTACGATGTCCGTGAGGCGTATTTTATTGTTAACGGTTCTCACAAGACAGGAATGTGAAGATAATAATAATTTCTCGTGAAGGATTACTCACGAGCCAAAGCACGATTAGGTTCCATCTGCTTAGTCCATTTTGCAACATGTTTCTACGCTTCATCAGGAACTACGCAAATAAGCAAGTTATCTAAGTTTTATGACGTTTGCGGTGCGAAGAGTCATCAAGTGAAACGATGGGGTGACTCAAACCATTAAAAACTGAATTTAAATTGTGGATTGCTCCTGTAGAGCAAAGGTTCTTTGTGTCTAACTGTTGTAAATTAATTCCTAGTTGTATAATTTTGAAGAAATCGAACATTATAAATTTTTATTCACACATTTCAGATTTAATTTAATGCCTTATTGCTATTTTGATGAATATGATTTGTTGAAATCTTTTGTTGAAGTAACGTTGATGTAATATTATTGTGCTATAATGCTTAGCCGGCGTTAACATTTTTTCTTCTATTGTGATTAATCTTTACATGTAAAAAAAACATAATTAATTATAATGTTGTATATCTCAAACTTATTTTATTATTTTTTCCTTGAGAATGATTACTGAATTGGATGGACGATGGAAGGTGGATGGAAGAGCACAGACGAATTCTGTGCATCAGATCTTCGCATCGCATGGTTGAACCGGTGAATGTATACATATATAGTATATACCAGTTATAGTTTTGTTTTTATTTATGCTTGTACTTTTAATTTTAGAATACATTATTTCCTGAAGAAGATACCATAAATATCGAAACATGTTGAATAATCAATAAATAGTGGTTAAACAAAGTATTTTGTCTTATTATCTATATAATATGTGACCACAAAGTAATTTTGCTAATATTGAAGAAATTATTATTTACATTATTTTATGAATATGTTGCTCCCATTTGGAATAGCATTATTTAAAAGTAAGCTTTTGCATTATAACAGCCGTGGTTGTAAAGTGGCCAACATTAGCCCAGATAATCCTATAATTTCAGCTATGACAATATCGTCCAATGAGAGAATAATTCAGAAAAAATACATTACATATATATATATATATATATATATATACCATGAAAATCAATAAGTGCATTGAACTTAGTAACTGAATATCACATAGGGGTAAACAGAGAGGATGGAGCGCCACACTATTTTGTCCTGATATACAATTATTCCCAACCACCCATTTTTTAATCTTATTTACATCCCAATTTGATAATTCTTTACTTTATCGTAAATTGATTATTGTATTTAATACGATTGTAATATTTGTGTCCATAATTTTAAATAAATTAATTTTATATATGACGCCATCTTGTTAAATCCCATATATTATGATAATGATCATTTACTACCAAAAAGAGGGAATTTATTTTGAAATCATAAAATGTCCCATTTCCTCATATTGTCAAATAATGGATTC
The DNA here is from genome assembly GCA_031772225.1 of Eubasilissa splendida. Classification (NCBI taxonomy): domain Eukaryota; kingdom Metazoa; phylum Arthropoda; class Insecta; order Trichoptera; family Phryganeidae; genus Eubasilissa; species Eubasilissa splendida. Next base: position 9,345,499 of record CM062846.1, read on the forward strand.
GACTAAATTTGAAAAATGCTTCCGTTTATAAGTATCTAATAATAAGATAAATAATATTAATATTTTTAAATAACTAAATTTTTAGGACATTATTAACTTTTTAAAACAGTCAATACCGGTTAATGATTTGTGATTATTCCGAGAAAATATTTTAGATTTCATTACATTAGTAATACAATGATTTCGCATTTATGGAGATGAAACCATGTAATTTTCTCTTTTTTAAAGATAGTTAAGTCTTTCGTCGATTCCTTTTCAGAATATTTCTCTACTCTGAAAAACTTCGAATTGAGTTTGACTAACTAATGGACAACTTTACCGAGATTCAAACAAAAAAAAAGTATAATGGAAATTACGAATTGGCCTATTCCATTGTTCACCAATCTTTCGTAACTGAAGCGAGTATTTTTCAAATAATACGTATTTTGTGAGAAAGAAATATTCATGGAATTGTCGGTAAGTTTGCAGTTTCAACATGATTCAAACTAATAAACTAGTTATTGTAATTCGACAGTATATAAATGAATAAAGTTCAGTTAATTCGAAATATATTAGTTGTGACCGAGTCGCCGATCACAAGTGGTGGATATTGGAATTAGACAGGATGGGTTGATAAAAAAAAGGGAATCGGAATACGGGAATGATTAGGGTAAAAGACCTTCGATAGCGAACCAGGATGGACTCACGGAACCAAAGGACAGCTCGTCTCACTTGGTTGATGACGCTATATCGATGATCTTCCGGAAGTTCACCAAATGTATAAAACTGCTGCAGCACAAAAACTCTGATGATTTTCAACGTTCACAACACACCAAAATCATAGCGGTATATGAAGTAGTAATCCAATATGAATAATCACGTGAGAATACTTCCCCTCCTCGAATTCAAAAATAACCAGTAGTGCCGAAGGAACAACATGTTCTGACGGGAAATAGGCTAAGGGGTAGGAACAAACTAAAAACTTGTGACAATATACTACATTTAACAATAATTATTTTGGGTCAAGTATGGAAGTAAATAAAATAAAAAAATTACGAATGCGGAACATTAGTATTAGTATATAATACATAAAAATTTGTTGACTAATGATAGTAAAGTCAGGCAGATATAAAATATTCAGTTCTGACATGAAATTTATTTTGTAGAATTTTTGGTTGCAGTCAAGGTAATTTCATAAAATTCTGATAATAAGTTTTTACTAGCATTACATACACTGATTTATTATATATATGAACTGCACAATTAGCAAAATATCTTTTAGATAAATAAATGCTTTGGTCTTGTTTCAAGCGAAATAATAAATTATTTTTTCAGAAATAACAATATTATGTATTTTTATAGAAAAAATAAACTATAAAATGTTTGATTTTTGTATTCTAGATAATTACTTTATTACATAGACGGTTTTCTTTGTAAGTACGGTGGTGTGGGACATAATCGTGCTATGCCATATAGCTGTCATGGAGCATTGGAGTATGCCACAATATGCTTTTCCCGTTTCCATAGTTTGCTTCTTGTTTCTTTCTTTTGAATTGTCTCTTTTTCTGTTGATTTTATATCAGTCAGTGACAAGTAAAAAATACGATATTTCTACTTGGCCCACTTTAAAACTGAACACCTTATATATACAAGGTGAATATTATGTTCCAGGCCGATGTTTTTTTTAAATAACTAGAAAATTAAACAGATTTTTTAAATTAATTTTATATTTGTCAATTACGTATTTTATTACAATTGTGTATAGAATAGCTGCGGCACAAATACGTGCTTTTACAACCATAATTTTTATAATATTCTCGCATACTTCGGGTGTTATTTCAGCAATTTAATTTAGAATATTATCCTGTAGTAACGAAATTGTTATTGGTTTGTTAGCGTCGACTTTTTCTTTTAAGTACTCTCAGAGAAAAAGTCGGGAGCCGTCAAATCAGGGATCAAGGAGGCCAGTCGGTATCACCACTTTTTGACATTGTGCGACCGGTAGCTCGGGCTGTGTATGAGGAGGTAGCACAGTAGTATTGAAACCACATGTATTGCAGGCCCAATTGACCCAATTCGGCTACCGAGAAGTTTTCCAGCATGTGACGATAGCTATCAATATTAATGGTTACAGCATTTCCTCTTGTATCCTGAAAGAAAAAGACGTATACGCCACATGGCACGACGTACGACGCACGATTTGTGTAGATATTAAAGTCGTATCAGTTGAAGATTTTCAGTGCCCCAATAATAATATTTTGTTTGTTCGCTAAATAATTTAATATCATTTTGGTAAACATTTCAGTAAATAATAACGAAATTTAATTCCAATGTATGCATTACTGATGCTGGTATTCGTGGACCTCAATGCGGTACTGAACATGGTGAAATATCACATATACTAATATGACCTGGTTGGAATCTGCGGCTTTATCAGTTAAATGTTCAAAACAAACTAATAATACAATTTAACGTATTGGGAAGCCGCACTATGCCTGCTTGCTGTACTGTTAATATTGGGTTGAGTTGATGATATTAAATTGAAAATAATTTTCACTTTAGTTTATATGTATGTTTACATATTTCTTTGATCTTCATAATAGATTATTAAAAAATTGTCAGAGTAAAGAATTATAACAATTTGATGTACTTCAGTTTAATCAAATTTTTTCTAAATGGTGAAATTTTTCGCAATCAACCTGTATCTATAGTTATTTGAGCGATTCTTATTTTCATGTTTGAGTTAAACGTGAATTAAAATTCATTATATATACGTTTTTTAATATAGTATAAACTAATTAACATTTTTCTTAAAAGTTTTGAAATGAAACATCTTTAGCCACGATGTAGTTATTCCAATCTGTCAAGGCAATCGTCTCACGAATTTGAAAAGAAAATTATATCACTTTTTATTGACTGATTTCATTTAAAAAAATGTACGTCGCTAACGATGTTGTAACGTTATGAAATATATTAAGTCAATTTCTTTACTTCTTGAATCGTAAAATCAAAATAAACTGTTATATATATGAAAATAGATATCATTTTTGCATGTGTATCTGAAGGCGCTTATTACTTTTGCCTTTAGACTTTTCCATACAATTCATAAAATCTTTTATTTTCAAGTAAAAGCGGACAAACACATGGACAATTTACATATGTTGAAAGTATTTCTGTCTCATTTCAACACACTAAAATATTAATATTTCATTTAACCATTTGTCTCATTTTAAACAAAATTTTTGTTTATTTTAATTAGTATTTCATCTACTTGTAATGCTCTATATATAAATTATATTTAAGATCAGATAAAGTGACCAGAAAAACATACAAATTTGAATCCATCAATGTTCAATATTAAAATATCGTAAATCAATATTTATTAACTCAATGTAAAATGATGTTCGTATAATTAATAAGTTACATATAATTTAGTATAATTAAAATTCCAACTTTATATTGAACGCTTTTATTGTTGGAATTTTTTTATTTATCATCTGCTATGCAATTATGAAGTGTATTTGACCACTTGACAAAGCTTTGAGTTTAACAAATAATAATTCCTCTTACCCAAAGATTCTGTGTTTACTCGTAATCAAACTGTCACCCCTAATAAGCTTTCTATAGAATAAATTAATCCCCGGGGAATATGGTTTAAGAGAGTCGTTATCACGAAATGTCGGTTCATGGGTTGATACGTAATTAATTATTCCAAGGTCATCTTTAATTAATCACAACTAAGCTAAAATTTTGCTCATAAAATATATAATAATAGCTAATTATTCTTCGCTATCGTGGAACGCGAATCGCGCAGAGTAATCAAATCTCAGATACTGTCAACACTTATGTATATATACTGTAATATTACATTGCATAATTTTGTAAAATAGTCCATGAAATTAGTAGGCAATTCACAATTATTAAATTTACAAAGAAATCTGCAGTATTTCGATATTCGTTTGATTTACAAAAAAAAATTGATGTCATTGTTGGAAGTACGTTATAATTATTTAGAATAATTTATCACGATAAAGTAATATTCTTCTAAAATGATTCATCCACATCGGTCTCTCACGATTGAGGTTTATGATCTCCATAAACTCTTTTTGACTGCGCTCTTCTACTTTTTTCGACATCCTGCAGATCTTAAGGCTGTCAGCAGGAAGTGCATGTTACATTTTCACTTGGTCAGCCTTACGGGTGAGGAATCTTTCTTTTCCTTTCCGATTTTCGACGTGGCTCACCACAATAAAAGAATATATCTTCTCTATGTTCTTCTCTTTTAGCAAGATATCCAAAAAAAAAAAAGTGATTATCCAATTTTTATTAACACACGCAAAATCAAAGTACGGAAGTTTTCTAATTAGCACTTCTTAATAACGCATACAAAATTAGTTGTATTAAAGTTTCAGCATAAACATAAATAAAATGTTATGTTAAGAAACTAGGTAATATAAAATAATAACAGCTCGTAATATAAAATACCGTTAAAAATAGCAGCAATTCAAAACAGAAATAAAAGCCAAAATGAAATTTTTATACAATATACAAGATAAAGGCAAAATACTTCTTGGAAAATGTACCCTTTGTCTGTATTGTTTGGAGTTGTCAGGCTCATTAATATTTAAATTGCCAGTCCCAGCCAAACAAACGACACTTTACTATGTTTACGAAGGTGGGTATTACTTTCGGGGTAGTTCGGATGGGGCCTGAAGATGCCCTCGTCTAGTCTCAGTACACAATCATCGATTTGCTTGAGTAATTGTATTTTCTTTGTTATATTATGACACGCTTCGAACTCGAGTCAAAGAGAATTTTCATCCAAATATGGTCTAGAGATAAAATAATTATTCAAAGTGTTTTTGAACCAATTCAACACAATTCTAGTATTGCATTTAAATTTTATGACCTACTCTTAAAATGTAGATTAAAATGTTTTGTACTAAATACTAACCTGGTGTGCATGTGGTATAAAATAATAATAATAAAATTAATATGTATAAAAATATGACACTGCACTAAAAAACTTTATCCTACAAATTATTAACATGTGGTGTTGATTATTTTAGAATAAAATATGATTTCAATAAACTAGATTTGTGATGAAGATTACTTCACCGCCTTTGTATAAACTGCCAAATAACTATTCGCCGAATAAATTTATTCAATGGTGAAGTCACCTAGTACTTACTTTCCATCATGCCGTTTCTCCGCGGGGGTAGGCAGAGAGGATACAGCGCTACACTCTTCTGTCCTGACACACAATTTTCACCACATCCACATTCATACATCTTCTCATACAAGCTCACGATTTATTATGGCTTCTAACAGGACCATCCTACGGTATCTGGTTTACTTGGTTGTGCCAAGTCTTCCGCGGACGTCTTCTAATTCTGGTACCATCAATAATTGCGTCATGTATCTTTCTCCTCAGCCATCCATTCCATATGACCAAACCACCTAAGTGATTCATTCTTAATCTTACTCACGATAATATGATCAGCTTTACATTAGTTCCTTATTTTACGTCATCGTCACGTCTTAAGTCACCTATTACTCTATCTATAATCGATATATTTTGTTATAAAATAATAATAACGATATAAAATGATCATTTATGTAATTCAAGGTATCAGTGGTCGTGAAATGTTTTCTTACTTGTATAATTAATAAGTAAATATATTCCATAACTACTTTTAATAGTAGTAATCCAACCTCTTTATTCTCTTAAAATATTTCAATCATACAGATAAATAAATATGAATAGTTAGTTATTAGTATGTATATGAAATTTAAAGCGAAATAAAAAACTCCTAAGATAACACTGTTTAGAATAGCTTTGTACTCGTTACATTTAAAGTTTTCATATTGTATTTTTATGGCTTGTTCTTCGATGTTTAGTCAATTGGGAATTAAATAATAGAGCAAACAGTATGAATAAAGGTCCTCAGGCTATTGATGTCATGAATACCCAAATCATTAAAGTCTTGCAAAAGTAGGTTCGATAATGCTCCCACAGTATGATATTTGAGGCTATTTTGGCATGGCGATAAATTTTTGTGACCCTCCGACGAGAAACTCGAAACCCCAAAGGCGTTTTACTTTTTGGTAGGGATAGATAATTCGAATAATGTATTTAAGGGTTGCTCAAATTCAACCACGTTCTGCACATTTCTGACCTATGAAACCTGCAATATATATATAGATATTTCTCTGAGTACATACCGCGTATACGTAGGTATTTATCTGAGTACATTAACCTATATTGTTTAGGTGGCTGAACTTTGTTAAATTAATTACGTATCCATATTTTAAAAGAATTTATTATGTATCGTTTTTCCAACTTTTTCTGGACACTTGACCTATTGAGAGCTATTTAGAACACTTTCATATTGTTAAAATAATTGGCAAGCTTTCTGTCAAACAAATATAGTGAAATCTCTATATTCGTCTGATTTCATATTAGTCACATTTTGATAACAAACTAATGTTTCCATATTCGTTAATATTTTCTATATTTGTCACTTCCACCGCCTGATAATACTGTCTAACTGAGCCAAAACGCAGAATATGGTCAAAAAGTGGCACCCAAATGTTACCATAATCAACCAAAAAATAAATGGATTCAATTATAATGTGATTAACTACTTCAGGAAGGTTTTAAAAAACCGACAGAAACAGGCAACATTCTGCAAGTTCTTTGTTAAATCGAGTGCTACTGAATCATCACCAGAATTAGAGTTACCTGATGTTTAAATTGTCTCCTTCTAAATATTAGTAACTTTCTTCCTCTTCCGCTTCTACCATCATATCTCCTCAGTACAATAAAGGTAAAGTTTTGAAATAAAATTGATTTATTTGTGTAATAATTTTAGGGGCTGGGAACGAATTAATCGAATTTCAGTTATTTGTTATGGAAAAAACTGTTTCGTCAGGTTCCAAATTAGTTAGGCCCTCGGGAACGGATTAATGACAAATTTAGAGGTTCCACTGCATATGTTATTTTAGTTTGCAGAAATGTTTCACTTTGATTATATTTTTAAGAAGAACACATTATTATTATAAAGTTACAGTTGCTCATAACATAGTTCTGTAGAATTTTTAATACAAATTAAATTAATCAACTAGAAAGGTAATGTAGGTACGAAAAAAAAAGATTTTTTGATAAATAGATTTTTCTGTATATCTTTCTAGTTCATTAATTTATTTTGTACATTAATTATACTAAGTAGACTAACTGGATTAATATATGTATTATACTACGTAGCACTTATGAAAAAAATATTATTTGCTTGTGAACTATTATTTACCATGGTAGAGAGAAAATTTTTCATATTTTTTAATTGTTTTATTTAAAATTATACAACAATGAGTCATCTAGTTTAAAAGTGCATTAAAATATTACCAGTATATCAATTTGAGACGTTTTTAAAATACTATTTTGTTAGTGAAAACAAATTATTTTAAATAGTATATAAATATCGCACATAATATAAGCATCACATGTACTGCAAATTGAATGGTTTATAAATCTATTAATTTTTAATATTTTGCTCATTTAATTCAATGCAGATTTGTCTCCATAATTTTAGCTTTAAGATTATAATAAAATATATTTCGTATATGCAAGAAATTTCTATATTAAGGCAATTTTGTGGCACGCGGAAAATAAATTTAATGTTTGCAGTCATCTTTATAATGCTTGTATTGTATTAATTATGGCAAATAATATTCAGTTTATTAATTACACATTAGTGTGAAGGTCTTATATAAGTAATAGTTAAAAAAAACAAATCTAGTGTATAACTTTTAATATAAATGAATAATAAAAACACACATTTTCGTAAAAAACGTGAAAATATGAATTATTTTTAAAGCATGCCCTTAATCCATGTATTTCTTTCGATATTTGTGTTTATTTTATGATGCATTTTGAAATGTCTATGAGTAGAAAATAATCAAAATTCTATATTTCAATTTGAAATGATCGTAAGGGGGCAGTTGTACCAATTGTACTAGTACAAATAAAAAAATAAAAATTTCGTTGTTTATTGAGATTAAAATATCTTAAAATATTGATATATGTTTGTTTTATAATTTTATTATATTAAAATAGTAAATGTTTATATTAACACATCAATTAACAAATATTGTAAGAATTTTCAAAAGGTCAGATAAATTATTATGTTAAATGTAGTGGAAACTTTGAACTACAATTTTAAAAAACAATAAAGAAACTATGTTTCTTTGTCAAAATGGTAAAAGTGTTACTAATTTGTGCCTAAATTCTGTGTTTTAACCAATTCCTCAATTGGTATAATTGACCCAGGGATCGGTGTCAGTTTTACCATTTCCCTAGATGTGTTTATAATTATTATATTATAATTAGAGAAATAAGAATATAATAATTTTGAAGATAACTAAATTGTTTACTGTTGAGAAAACTTGTTTTCTATATATTTATTATAGCAACGATGCAAAAAATGCAGAATGCATTTTGTTACAATCGACTCCGGTCTACCCTAGGTATATCACAAAAATGGAAATACGAAGATGTAGAAAGGATGATAGAAAATGATTATAACTATAATGGTGACGATATAAATTTTGAAGAATTATATTCCGATTCCTCTAATTTTCGAGATTCGTCTGATGAAGTAGATTTCACAGACGAAGATACAGACGAAAAATTATATGATCAAAACTTGTAAGATGAGGAAGACCTGGAAGATGGTGAAAATATAACGTTTAAGTTTAAATCTGGTTTTGTATGGAACTCAATCCCTTGTCCAAGTAGCAGAACCAGAGTTCATAATAATCTTATGTTTTTTCCTGTCCTAAATATAAAGAAGTATTACGTCCATTCGAGGTGCTTTTGACTTGTATATTACTTCAAGTATGCTAGAAGAAATTACAATGGAAACAAATTGATGTTATCGTCGTAATATATGAAATATTAAAAAAAAAAAAAAAAAAAATTACCGAAAAAGAATTTTACGAATTTATCGTAATTTTATTGTCATCAGAAAGATATAATTATCCTATGTAATGGTAACAAGTTGAATTTAGTTGCAGGATTATACCTGAATTGAATAAATATTTGTACTTGGAATATACTTAGTGTTAAAGATATGTACTATTATATCTAAATAAATTATCGTTTATGTAAAAGCCCTCGAGGACATTGATGGTAATAAATAAATCATTTTCTTATGTGTTTCTATTCTCTTATTGTAATTTGTGTTCGAATAGATAAACTTTATATATCCATTACTTCCACGACTTGTTACATACTTGCTCATAAAAATATGAAACGAAATTATCGAACTTCAATATTTTTAATAAGGTAAAAAAATACCTTATAAAAAATATTAAAATATTACATTTTGAGAAATACCGCTACACCCTGGCACACAAACTTGGATTGGTTTGACGGAGTGGATGTGATGACAGAACTCGGAAGTAATTTTGTATTATATATATCAATATTTATGCGTATAATAACTATTCCCATGCACTTAATTATTAGGCTTTTATGAAAGGAAATGTTCTTGGGGTCATTTTGTTCCCCTGTTCGAAGCGTTAGACATGTTGTACTTCGTATGGGGAAGTTTAACAGCCCCCTCTTACCTTGTGAGTGCCGACGGCGTGAGCTCCATCGTAGACTAGCAGGTGATCATTGCAGTCTAGTTGGAGCATGTCGAAGCGTAACATGAACCTCTGGAGGATGGAATGGGTCTGGAATGTGATGACACAGTCGAGATTTCTCTCATTCTGTGACCACAATACGGCTCCGTCAATCTTTCGGTAAAGCTGCTGAAGGAAGTGGTTCTTGCAGAGCGACTGCATGTAATCTGAAAAATGTAGACAAACAAATGAAAATTAAAGTAAATTCATTTTTCATTCGATTCAATACATGTGTGTTAATTATTTTTCTGAAGAAAAAATTGTTTGTGTTTGAATATAAAATTTTGATTATCTTTGTTACGTTTGAAACAGGCGCGCATTAAGTGCAACACATATCAGAAAAAAATTTCAGGAAAAATAAATAAATTTAATATTAACTTTATACAGTTGCGTATTAAACATTTCAGCTCAAAAGAATAACAAAGACTATTACAAAAACGTGTTCAATGAAAGTAAATCGCAGCAAAAACCCATTTTATTTGAAAGAAATATAACACTGTTTTATTTCGTGCCATAAAGAGACATAACCCTTCACGGGTATCCGCTGAGAAAAAAGGTCATAAGAAATGGCATTGAATCGTTTTGCAAAAGGTGAAACTTTTTGAAAACAGAGTTTGCAAATAACTCCAACATGTTACACAGTTATTATAAAAGAAAAATAATAGACGAACAATTTACGAAAATATGTTTCCGAATAAAATACTGTGAAACTTTATGGTAAATAATTATTTTTTTGCTTGTCATCATCTTATACAGAGAAAAAGGTATCAAATTCGAATTAGGATATAATTTTCGTGCACGTAATATAAAATATACAAGATGTCGCGAGAAATAAGTAGACAAATGGGTATTTTTACATCAATAATGTAGTTATTAAGTTTGTTAGTAATAATACCTACGTGGATAGTAGAGTTAACGCTGGTTGACAAATATATTTGTTTTTTACTCCCCTGGGAAATTTTATTAGAAATTTATAAAATCATTAGATTCTGAATTTGGCTGCAGAATTTCTTTATCGTCCACTATTTTGGAAAAAAATAGATTTTATAGCATAGCAAAAGATTATGTTGAAAATAGCCACCTACAGGGCCTAGCAGTAAGCAATCGGCGAGAGCTGATGGGACCCTGATCGCCTAATAGCCTAGCAGTAAGCCATAATAGTGTAGGAATATACTATCAATTTATTATCAATTTCTTTCTGATATATAAAATCGCATTGTGCATGAGTAAAATATGATTTTCAACATACGCAGAGTCTAATATTTTAATTAGCATACTGATAATATACAATATGTCTATATATAGCTTATTCATTTTTATCGGATAGAAGTAACTATTTTTCTATTATCTAGGGCTATCTATGATATAAATATGGTACTGATAAATCTGTCAAGTTCTCTTTACGGGTCTATGGGGAGTACCTTGGATAATTGAAAATTATACGTGTACATACACATAAATATATACTTGGGGGAGTACCCCAGATAATTGAAAATCACACCCGTATATAAACATAAATATATACTTCTTAACTGTAAAATATGCTTATTCTTAAAAATATTATTTCGTAATTGACAATTTTTAAAAAGAAATTTCAGTATTTGATTTATATTTATAACGAAAATTATATAATGTGAGAATTTTATCATGCCAATATGGGCTACCTCAAGATCATACAAGTTGCGAAGCTAGACTGATTTTTTTCATATTTTCCCACCTCTCTGAAAAAAGATAAGCATCGGATTTCGTTTTTCTTTGGAAAATTGTCATTGGTAAGCATTTGTGTACCCAACCGAACTTGTGCCATTCTCAGTAAACAATTATACCAATCCAGGCTTTTTTCAGCAAATATTTTTTCTCAAAATCACATTTCTTTTAACTTCAAACGCTATCACCTGTATAGATTTTTAATTTGTTTAATTTAATCTAAGTATAAAAATAAATTTTCATGTTAATCAAAAAGCATTATCTTTATTGTGTACGATTGACTTATTAATAAAATGTAATAATGTTATCTTTAATTTGAGTAATGAATCATTCTTATATCTTCAAAATCCACAACTTTTTATAGAAAAGAGTACATAAAATAAAAAATCTCGTTTTGTAATATTTACATTGTTTTTAACCACTTTATAAACATAGTTGTAAAGATTGTACTCCCTATATTGGAAAACAGGTCGAAATTTCAATACAAGAATCAACGAGCATTTAATGTTTAAATAGTAATGGTTTTTTATAATTTTCTAATCATTTATTAGAAAATGATCATACTTTCAATAAAAATTTGGGATTGTTTGTTTTACATATAAGCAATGTTAGTCTTTAATTTAATAATTTAGAATCATTAGAAGTAAGAAAAGCGTGTAAAATAAACTAAAATATTATAAAAAACCAACTAAATTTAATCACAAGCCTTATATATATATATATATATATGTGTCAAATATACAAACCATATATTTGACATATATGGTCTTAGTTTATTTATTTTACATCCTGACGAAGAAAATGGTATTTTCCGAAACCGGTTGGTGTATTAAATTTAACTCAGAAATTGATTGAAAACAAAGTTTTAAATAATTTATATTAAAAAATCTTATTTAAAAAACCATCATTATATTAACTTTTTAAGCCCAGGCAAAGTTTAATAGTTGCAATGAAGATTTGATCATAATTCACCATGAATGCTATCGTTCCTTTATTGATTTTTTCTGATTATTTATTATGAATTATTTATATTGTAACCATATTAAATTTTATAACAACAATAAAATTACGATTCTCTAGAAAACTTCATCAAACACGTACGCCTCGTAAAATATCTAGTTCATTTCATTACCAACAGTGGTGAAGTGAGGTAAGAGATATTACATTCCAAGCAGTATTTTACATTTCCCGAACCGTGTTCAACGTCTGGAGATGTAGAAAATTGCGATCTCTTTGAGAGAAACTTTTTAGAATCGTTGCTTTTCAAACACATTCTCGGATAAAAATGAAACAAATTAAAATATTGTGCAAAAATACATGTTCAATTCGTTTCAGTATCTGAAAAGGCTGACGTTATGATTTTATGAAAACATAGCGAGGAATAAGATAGCATCTCCAAAAGTATGTGTTTAAATAAAATTACGGTAATGAATCTGGAACATAGCTAAACACTTAAGAAAACTAATTTACTTTTTTAAAGAAATATCATGTATAATTGACTACAAACTCGTAAGATCGGTGTACTTTGCATTCTGCTACTCCTTAATTAATTGTGCTATTGGGGAGGAGCAGCGAAAACAATATTAGAGTTGACAAAAAGAGCACAAAAAACAATTCTTAAGGTAATAAATGGTCGTCCCTTTAGATATCCATCAGATCTTATATGTTGAGACTCGTCTAATTTTTCCATGCTAACAATAACTCATCCCAAGCTATAAATCATGGACACAATATAAGACAAACAACGAACATTTACACGCTAATTCCGAGAGCACCGACATTTTATCAAAGATTCTACATGTTCTTTGCTCCGAAACTGTACAACACACTCAGTACCAACTGAAAATCGTTCAACTCCAATAAGATTACACAAATATGGACCCAATATATGATCCAATCGGGTAGAGAGCAATCAGAAGCATGGCTATCCAACATTCTAACATAATCATTATACAGTGCCTACACCAATAATTCACTAGTTCTACAACACGCCCACTACATTTTTATTAAAAATTTAGTTTTTTTCTTCTTTTTTTTATCTCTATTTTTATTTTTGTCGAATCTTTATCTTAAATAACACCAAAACAGGACGAAAAAAACTGGCTACTTTAACACAGACTTCAGTCTAGCAAAGTAACCAGGACAACGCTGTATATATCAGAAGTGGAGTCTACTCCATCCCACACAATAAACTACGAGTATTTAATTGCAATATAATTGTATCTTATGTTTATCATGTTATATTATAATATATTCACCTCTGTTACAACAAAAATATGTATGTCAATAAAGTCTAAATAAATAAATTAATGAATACTGAAAGCATGAGCGAATTTAATTTTAAAATAATGAATGAAACTAATTTTGGATCACGATGTACGCATAAAAAATCTATTGTGCTATTATTATTATTACGTACTTGCGTAATAAGTATGTCTCAAGTTGTACACCTCGTAGCAGATTATCGGTGGTCCATGAAAAACTCTTATGTGACAATTATAATCTACATCTACTCAGTGGTTGGTATAGTACCCCATATATTTTGGTAAGGAAACTTTCTCAACTAGTGATGTGTAGACAGTAGCATTATTTTTTTTTAAATAATTAACCAATTTCAAAAACACTCACTATTTCACACTTTTCCCGTTTAAGCAAATTTACTAAAAAAAAAATTGAACTCAGCACGTTTTACCCGTCATTAATGACCAAAATAACTCATTCATATTGTCATTAAGCAGATCAGAAAATATATTTTAATTTTTAAAATTTTTTTTTTTATTAATATTAAAAATATAATACCATTTGAATTTCTTATATTATTCATTCTTAATATGAAATCCATATATATAGTAGATACATAACAATATGTTAACAAAAATTACTGCCAAGTGCCTTTTTAGTATTATGTATAAGAAAATTCTATATGATCGACGATCCCGCACAGCAGAATCGCTCTCTTCCTTGTAATCTTTCACTTTTCTCAGCATCCCGTAGATCAAAGACCTGTCATTAGAGAGATGGTTATTGCTTTTTTCACTTGATTGGACCTACATATAGAGGATCTTCCTCTTCCACACCGCCCTTCGACGTGACGCATCATATCTTATTTTTGGTCGGTCACACCAATCTCAAACGGTGATTTATGAGTTCAGCTAATCTCATTGTTTATCTATACGGGATACAAGCTATACGGATGTTTGGAATATTCCGTGAACACGGGCTATAAGTGTAGTTCCTGCGCGTTAAAGATATTTGTACGTAGACTATCCACGGTGCGCGTAGCGTGTGCCCCCAACACCACATCCGAAAGGCATCAATTAAACTTCCCCTTAAATATGACAAAAAGCACAAACTTTAAATTATTTATTGCTATTCATGTTTTTAAAACGATTAAAAATTAAATTACCATTACTCTTATATATAAATTGAACACACCAATTTATATCACTTATCTTTAAGTGCCTCATAAATATTGAACAGTTTTTGTGTAAATCCAGGGAGATACTGATAATATCTTACTAAGTCGATAATTTTAAACCAATTCGCTGCATTTCTGTTCATATTTCATTCTTCAGGCGCCAGAAAGAACGAGGTACGTCCACTTTGCATATTATCAAAGGTGATAGCGAGAAAATACCGCAGGATACAATAAAGCAAGCCACTTGTCTCTACCATGAAATATGAAGCATCGCTTCCAAATAGTCAGGGGTGTTTACCTCTCAAGCATTTTCAAGGGTTTTTACATGATATGAAAAAACACTAAAATTTAATTTTAATTTGTATGTCAATATTAATGATATTTCAATTTTTTGTCTGTCAGTAGTAAAAAATAATTTGTAGATACATATTTTAATTTCTCTAAGATACGCATATTTTGCTCTCATGAGATTCTTTGAGTCAACTCTCGACATATATTTTAACTTCTCTTTGATACGCTTTTTGCTCTCATGAGATTCTTTGATACAACTCTCGCCTTTCATAGTCCCCATGTATCTTAGAGATTCACCGTCTAACTCACTTCATGTTTGTCGTATGTCGAACGTCAAATGGCAATCCACTGACTATTAATGTTCCGTTCGTCAATTGGGTGAATTTGGTCTCCACAGCAATAGTAAAAGTGAAATAAATATTTATAATTTAATGCATTCTTTATCTGTAAGAATATAGTTTTAAAATAATTTAAAAAATACATATGTACATAAATAAATAAAATGACATATGTATATGCTGTATAAAAAAAAAAGAATTATCATATTTGGTCTATAGATGGCGATGGTGTAGTGGTACTCGAAGCGAGTCCACATACTAACATAAACAGACTTTCAAAAATTTGATAAATGTGGAGATTAAGGGATGAGAATCGGTGAACGTTATGTAAAGTGATCACTTAAGCCAGCCGAAGACAGTTCGTAAGCCCTGTAATTGCCCCATACTTCCATATACTTTCCATTAAATATAATAAAAAGTAGCTTTGTCTCTATGAGATGTCTGATATTTATTTAACAACAGTGCCTTTGTAGGTAAAAGTTCAGTAATTGTGTGTTCTTGGACATATTCAAATATTGCTAATATTCACCCATTTTGCTTGGTGTTTCTAATGAAATAACTGTGATTTTACAGTAAAATGAATAAATAAATATATATAATCCAACTATGATTAAATGTTATTTGATTGTGACAGATTTCTCTTATTTCGACCAAAATGTTGGATGTTTCCATATTTTACCGTTGATACATACTCTTCTAACAGGGTGCTATTAGAACAATCGCCCCGGTACAAGCACAGGTGTTGCAAGAGCAATAAACATATCAGGGAGAAGAGAAGAGAGGAAGACGAAGAATAGAGAAAGGGAGAGAGGGAGAGAACAAAACAAAGGAACTCAGTGTTTACTCTCAGGCCGTACTACTACATACTAACATATATACAACTTTCAAAAATTTGATAAATGTGGAGATTGAGGGGTGAGAATTGGTGAACGTTATATAGAGTGATCACTTAAGCCAGCCGAAGATAGTTTGTAAGCCCTGTAATTGCCCTATACTTCCATATATTTTCCATTAAATATAATAAAAAGTAGCTTTGTCTCTATGAGATGTCTGATATTTGTTTAATGCAATCTGTTTGTCGTAACTTTTTTGGGTGACGTTTGTGTGCACTTGTCAAATCTCGGTATCAGATCGAACGTTGTGTACATGTGGGTTTGAATTTTGTCCCTTTCTACCAATCTCAAGCAGATCTCTGTGTTGATCTCTAGATCAAAATTTCAGCACGTATACGTGGTAATGAAATCTATCTCAAATAAATTTCTGAGATATACCTCATCGTGTTTCATTACGTGAACATGGGTCTCTTTGGTGGTAATCATGGTGTATTTTATTTTTATTTAATAATTATAAATAACATAGGCACAAGTATAAGGGCATTAGCCAAAGAGTGAAAAATATTGTGAAAATTTATTATTTTAAATGGATAAGAAAACTACACGAAAAAAGCATAGTAAACAGAAAATATACCAATGTCGGTGAACAAAGCATTGAATTTACTCTCACTAGAGACTGCATAGGTACCTGAGTATCTTCGTGATACATTATTTACATGAAAATGACGCCTTATAAGTATGTTTATTTTCCATAACGTTTCATTATTCACTGAAGAAAAGTGTTTCCTTATTTTAAAACAGTATTTAATATATACCTTTCTAGACAGTGTTTTTTATGATCGCCTCTACTAATTTTCCGGGATTATTCCTAGAGTGAAGATGTTACGTTCGGATTATATTACCACTCATTGTTTCGATGCTGTCTGTATGGGACGATTTATGACGAACGAGGCGGGGGATGAATTATTCAGGAAACCTTAAAACCCAAAACGTCTGGAGAATAATGGGGAGGACGAGGACGAGGTAGAATGGAGGGGAATTTAGAAAGGTGTAGGGAGTTGCCTCCTAGGAAAAATATCAAGAGCGGATTTAGAAATGTCTGACAACTATTCATAATTAATAATTACACTTAACATCGTTGAGTAATATTATAATGTAATAATCACAATAGCTTTATGTGTATTTGTTGGTTACCGACATTTTAAATCAAAATATTATTTGTTATTTCTCAAATTTACTTTCAATAAATTGTTGATGTATAAAATGTAGCTCGCACCCAAAAATAATCAAACTAGA
The DNA here is from genome assembly GCA_031772225.1 of Eubasilissa splendida. Taxonomy (NCBI): domain Eukaryota; kingdom Metazoa; phylum Arthropoda; class Insecta; order Trichoptera; family Phryganeidae; genus Eubasilissa; species Eubasilissa splendida. The sequence continues at coordinate 9,363,048 of CM062846.1, forward strand.
GAAATCTCGGAAAAATTTAAGATGATGACTAAGCAAATACGTTATTCTCGTTACCATGATAATTACATATTTAATTTAGTATCCATAAACGGCAAACTTATGTTTTTTTAGAAAACACACACCTTAAAATTCAAATATCTAATTTCGCATTCCGGTAAGTAGATCAATTCCTTATTTGTGAATTCAATACCTACATACATACTATACATACCTAGTACCTATCTAGACAAAATACAATGCTAGGCAATAATATTCTAACAAATAAAATTTTGAAACATCGTAAATAAAAATAATATTATTGCTACCTTCCATCCCAGTGAGCCATACACATAATACATACATGTGTTGTTTATACATAAGTAAGTAAGAGTACTAAAAACAATATTTTATTTTCTGTATATTTTTAAAATAGTAATTAAATAATAAAATTTATATTGGATAAAGAAAAACTTTTTAAATTAGTTTTTACGATATGTTTTAGCATAAGAACTTCTTTACTGTGTTATATGTACATCATGTCTACAAAAACTTTATTTTTCAGTCGAAACTTTTGTGCTAGAAACTAGTACTTACCGCTTTGATTGGAATTTAAAATACAGGTTAAAGTTTTGCTAATTATTTTTTTATAGGTAGGTACCTCAATTTATTGTTTGTAGTTTTATTTATTTTTCAAATATGGATATATTTTCTTCTATACTTTTTCGAATATGTCACATCTTCTTCAATAATTATTTCAATGACCCGGATAGGAATTAATATAATTGATCACAAAAAATGTTATTGATTTTTTCCCGAATGTTTTTGTTGTGACAGTAATGCAAAAATGCAATTAATAACAATGCCATATTTTCGGTTTTAATATTATAATCTCAACAGCTTATTGACATTACAGTATTACCACCTAATGTCAATTTTGTAAATGATATTTAATGAAAACTAGAATAATAATGGACTTGGTGCATTTAGAAACTGAAACGGTCTCAACAATATAATGCAGAATTACGTAGGGAAAATAATGTTTTTTAAATTTATAAAAGTTGGGTAGTATAAAAAATTTAATGAATAGAGTGCGCAGTGTGCATGTAGATGTGTGAACGTCTAAAGCGGTCGTATTATGAATGTGACAGTACTTACGATAGTTGCGTTTATTTACATATAAAGCATAAATGAAATTAAGCTGTTCATTACATTATACAATGTTCAAGATAAACGAAGTTCACTGAAGGTGGTGCCGACATGCGTGTGAGAAGATGTGTCCGGGGAGATGGCCAGAAGAAGGAGTGGTCGGTTCTATGGCTTCTCTGGCTGGTTCAATCGCTGTGTATTGTTGCCTGCAATTTGGCGGGTACCAGGCGGATTGTATGGCTGTTAAGTGTTTATTTATACGGATCTGTAAGGTGCGAGCAGGGCCTCTACAAATTGTTTATTAACCAGATGGTAGTGCAAAGTCAAAAATATTAAATATATTTGAAAATCGTCCGAATTTTTAATAGTGTACCTACCCTATTTGAAAAATAATAATAATAGAAGATTCAAGTAGGATTGTTTTATATTTCACATTAAATATCGATATAAAATAACCAAACATATGTCTTTTTTGAAACATTTAATCTAGGAATTAGGATCAAGTAAAAATATTTTCAATTTATTTGCGTTAAATATATTAGTTTTTAATACTTAAGTGACAAGCCATACCGAAGACGTTATTGGCAGGACTATTTATTATTTTAACACAATATTTTAAAAGTACAAATAATATCAATTAGAAAAAAATACAGATAAAATAAATTTATCGAAAAAATATTTTGTTGTCACCGGAATTCGAACCAATAAATGCGCTGATGATTACACCATGTCAACACAGAAAATTAAGGACAAATTTTCGAGCCTATGTATACTTTTAAATTGATACATCTGTTATTGCATTTTTTTAAATCAACCTACTTTATATTACGGAGAATCTCAAATAACTTTAAGTAAAACCCGATAGGAGACGTCAGAATTTAATTAATTAATCCATTTTATAAAATTTTGGAAACATTAATACAATTTATATATTTTTAAGAACACATTATTATTATGAAGTTGCAGTTTTTCAGAACATAGTTCTGTGATATTTTTAATACAAATTAAATGTATCAATTAGATAGGTGCACATAAAATCAAGTTATCGAAAAAATATTTTGTTGCCACCGGAATTCGAACCGGGAACTTTACCTATCCGGGGAAACGCGCTGATCATTACACCATGTTAACATAGCAAGTAAGTTCGTAAAAAAAAATCACCGTTCAATGTAGATAAATATAAATAATATGGAAGTATTCTCTCCTCGATTTTATTCCAGCCGCTTAAGGTCAGAGGTTATTAGGAGGATATATATCCTGTTTTAACATATGTTCCAGTATCTTCTTCGATCTACCCTGACACTTACTGGGGGGTTTCCCGTTCGTAGTTCATTATGTACAAATTTTATACATATGTTAATAAAGGTAAATATATAAATTTAAATCTTACTATCCAATTCCCGCTGTTGTATATACTTTACTAATTCTTCTTGCGATTCTTTAAAACCAAAGAACTGAAATGTTTATATTCAATTCTATCAAAATCTGACACTACAAAAGTATAATATTTTACAAGTGACATAATTTGGTTCATAATTTGGTTTTATTTTAATGTGATTTAAAGTTGATCCTCATCACGCCCCAGACGACCTATTCACCGGCGTTATTGTACGAGTTCCCCTGGCTCCAGCGTACGGAACATCAGCGCCGATTCAGCTGTGCCTTTTGTGGAACATTTTCACAACGCCTGCAATGTAAGAGGCGTTCGATGTTTCTCACGGCTCATCACTTCCAACAGATAAAGAATTTCAGGTTATTTCTGTCCGATTCTTTCTCAGATTTCTTTTTTGATTGCAACATAAACTCTTCTTTTATGGGTTTTCCGTTTCTGCGGAGCCGAGTATTTTTCTTGGATTCAATACAAAAGAAGATAAAATACGTGTCACATATATTAAAATGATCGGACACATTTTGTAATTGTTTCCAATTTTTATAGGAGTCCATAAATATAGTATAAATATATTATACTATTCATATATATATATTTATACTAAAGATTTCAATTAATCATAATAATATAATATTACTAATGTCTCAAGCACTGTCATTACAAACATTATGATTTGATATTTCGAATAAGTCGCTAAACATTATTCTGAATATTGAGAATTTTGGGTACTTTTGAACGTATATAAATGTAAATTTTTAATGAAATAGAGGATAACATGAACATCATAGTCATGGCAGTATAAAATTATGAAATGAAAACAAAATACAGTTATTGGTTAGTTTTGTAACTGAATAACTGTGATATATAAAATTATATAATATGAATGAGTAGAATTAAGACTGGTATTAAAGAAACATAAACATTATCAGGGGTGGTTCTTGTGATTTAAAACAGTTATCTATCTTATTTCAATATATATTAAATAGAAAATAACGAAATTTAAAAAAAAAAAATATCAGTACTAAAGGAAATACTTTAAAAAATAAAAATTATTATGATTGTGAAATTCAATGGGAGAAAAAATATTGGTATTTTAACAAACTTATAATTTTTAAAGAGATCACATTCTCATTGTGAAGTTGTAATTATTCAGAACATAGGTCTGTGATATTTTTTAAATACTAATTAAATGTAATAATTAGAAATATATACATATATAATCAATTTAATCAAAAAATATATTGTTTTAGCTACTGGGATTCTAACCTGGATCTCTTCCCAATCCGGGGAAGGTGCATTATCCAACTATGCTACAGCAAACAGTACATTTGTCGACAAATTTTAGAATAAACACTTTATCGAATAAAGCTTTCAAACAAAGGTACTGTCTGTTGTAGCATAGTTGGATAATGCACCTTCCCGGATTGGAAAAAGATCTAGGTTCGAATCCCGGTAGCAACAATAATATATTTTTCGATAAAATTGATTATATATGTATATCTTTTTAATTAATACATTTAATTAGTATTAAAAAAAACTAATAAGGGAATTTAAAATAACATGATAAAATAGAGCAATAGAATTTAAATCAACCAGTTGAAAGGTAAGATGTAGGCATGTTAGGGGGAGGTTTACCAATTGCCCCAAAGGTTGCTTATTTCACCCTCACTGCGGACGTCACGGTAATCCCATTTTCATGTCACAATGCCACATGTTTTATTTACGACTGTATTTTTTGTAAATCCGTGGATACAGAATAGGAATGGTCTAAACTTCTCCTAAACACTTTTCAAGATGTGTTGTGCAAACATTTCATAATTTCTTTTGGCAACACTCAAGTTGAATTTAAATAAGGGTCGAATCACACAAAACAATTTCTTTAAGGTAAATTTTCAATTTTGAAACTATTCGTGCTTGTTGAAGAGTTGTATATTCACATAAATATTAAATAGTATCTAATCTACGCGACTTGTAATATAAACCAGAGATTTCCTGGAACACCTTTGGATTATTCCCCGCAACCATCTGTTGGGGTAGTTTCTAATTAAGATTTCACCAAAACAACAGCTTTCAATATTCTCGCATTCAATAAGATCTATCCTTGCATTAAATTAATTGCTTTCTCCAACAAAAGCATGTCTTTTTAAAATTATTATATGATTACTTACGTCATTATTTTATTATTTACGTATTTGTCTTATAAAACAAATAGTTCCATTAAATTTAATGCGTTTTACAAAGGTCTCACAAAAAAAATGTACGCACGAAAGATATTTTATTTATACATAAATATCTTTGGCTTGGATAATGATCTAAAGATGAATGAAAAATCCGAATCCGTTCTTGTATTTTCGATCTAACTTCAGTTCCATAATTTACATCAAATATAATTAAAATTAAAATATTTTTTTCCATAATCTGTAAATTTGATTACGCTACGAATACAAAAACAACATCATGGTATACATACTATTATTATTATTATTATCAACAAAAAAAAAAAGTCATTATTACCAATAAGAAAAAACGCAAACGTAGCGTTTCCATCAAATCAAATGGAATCGTATATTTATGGGTAGATTATTTTACGTAATGCAAAAAAATATTATTTATTAATGTTCATCTATTAGTCTTTTCAATAGCTACTTAATGAGAAAAAAAACTTAGCATCTATTTCATAAATTATGTCGGTTGCGCAATCAAAATGTATCCAAGTACAATACAATTTGGATTTATTTAAAAACATGCTAATAATAAAAATAATCGCCGATAGATCGTAGCTAAATCGCCAGGTATCACATGCGTTGTGGGAATGGTATATTACGTTAATATATAAATCATTTTAGGAGTACGTCTGACTGAGAATTTTTTTGTTAATCGGTTATGTTAAGTTGTACTGTGGTAGACCACCACTATTTTTTGATTACAAAAAAATATTAAATTAATCAATTAGAAAGATATATAGAAAAAATCTATTTATTGAATAAATATTTGGTTTCTACCGGGATTCGAACCTGAACCTCTTCCTATCCGGAGAAACGCTTTACAATTCCACAACAGAAATCAATTATGTTTATTACAAGTTTATAACTTATATTCCGTATATTTTTTGTATATTTTGAGATGCTAGAATTAAATCAATTCATTTTTATTAAATTTGGATAAACTTTAATACAACTTACCTGTATGCTTTTAATGAAAACAAATTTTTATTGTGAAGTTGCATTTTAAATTTCGAAATATTTGTATTAAAAATACTAGGTTAAACTTTATTTTAAATTATTACTCAGAAAAAACTTTTACACTTATGTAAAACTAATAAACTGAATGTTATTTGCCATAACTATGAAAATATAAGCATTATAAGAAAGACCGTGACCATTAAATTTATTTTCAGCATGCCACAAAATGGCCTTAATATAGAAAGTTCTTGCATTTACGAAATATATTATCTAATAATCTTAAAGCCAAGATTACGGAGACAAATCTGCATTGACCCAAATTAGCGAAATGTTAAAATATAAAAGAGTTATAAACCATTCAATTTTCGACGTTTTTTAAATAGTTTGTGTTGGTGAATTTAAATTATTTTATATAATCTATTATATTTACTTACATGCTTTGAGATTTCAGCTATTATTTAAAATCAAGTTTTATATAAAAAAAAAAACTTTCGTACTAAATAATATTTATATTGATCCTATAAATATGTGTTTTTTATTGTATTTTAATCAACGATTTGAAATAAAAAAATCCAATGGATTATTCCTTTTAAAATGAATGTGCTGATAAACTGGCCAAGGAGGCCTCTATTTCCGGAGTTTTTCCTCATCAATTCCATATCCCGATGTATAACAGACTTAATATGGTATAAAAACCGTACGAATTCTAACTGGACTGCACAATATATGGATTCAAATAATCATAAGGGTAATTGGGTTAAATTAATTCAAAGATCTATTCCCCGCACTCACTGGACCTCTAAAAGGAAAGTCTCCAAGAGATCAATATCAAATATCTCTAGAATGAGAATTGGGCATTGCCAGGTAGCCTTACATTTATTTAGATTGAACTTAATAGATTTCCTGATGTGTGAGTGTGGTGCTGAGGAGACCCTTGACCATATCTTTTTTGCTTGTCCATTGCGGATCACAGGTTTTTTTACAGTAATCTCGTCCGTTAACTTGTGTCATCTTCTTTCTCTTAACATTTAATCTACAAAATAGCAAATTTTTTGAACGACCATGGTATTAACTTGTAATATAACATTTACTTTTCTATAATATTATTGTACTTTTTTCTATAAAATAAAGTTTTAACTTGATTAATGGCACAAATCACTATTGACGGGTGGATTGCCTATTTAAAAGAAGAAGAAGATTCCTTTTACATTGAGATGCATTCTGATTTCCGAATATTCCGGATTTCGCACTACTAAGGCAGCTTCTAAAAGTGAGCAGTTCGAGCACGCTATTTATTGTTGTGACGTTTGTATCACTCGAGTTTAGAATATGTCCCCTATAGAACACAACTACTAATAAGTGACCACCACATAGAATAGAAATTCCAATGTTTATAAATAAGATTTGAAAAACCAGGTGTACTCTTTTTTCTACATTCCTCCAACCTTGTACCTTTCCTTCACCCATACATTATCACGACATACAAAATAGATCACGTATCCCATGAGACTTAACGTTTAAAAAATCAGCGTGTGTAGCTTGTACTTTTATGTGGAAACTTGCGAGGTAACATTTTATGCTAACCCCCTCTGCTTACTCAATCGAAACAACGTCAGTATATGAGGCAGAAGAAGCGAGGCGGCGCAGTAGCAGATAATCTAGTTCAAAGGATTGACGTTAGCGTTTCAGTTTAAAAAATGTTGGTGACGTTCAAGAAATTCTCACATCAAAAAATGTTTTGTTTTGTATTATTTTGCGTTCTTTTATTTTTTTTACAATATTTATTTTTATAATTTTAAATAACAAAATAAATTTCTCAATTTTTATTTTCAACAGGCTTGTTTATGTCTAAAATATAATAAACTGACCGATTTTTTTTTAAAAAGTAACTCACATTTAGTTTAAAATTGCCAACGCATAAGTGACTAGCATTTCATTAATGTATGTATAATATATATGCCTATTAAAGAACATCCTTATTTATCTAATAAAATCCGTTTTTAAAAAAAATGTAATGAAGGATCGCATTATGCCCAATAATTCCTTTTCTATTATATTACCGGTAGCGTGGGTTGAAAATGAAAAAATATCCAACCCTTCCTTGATTGTAGTACCTTCCCATTCAGACGCTAGTATTTTTGCAATCCATCCCTTGCTTTGGGAAATTATAAATCCATCTTTCCTGCGTAGTTCTACGGGAGAAACCGGAATAGAGCATGTAAAAAATATATCTTCTACAAAACTGAGATAGCCGTCGTGAAATCTTTCCGTTAGGTCTTTTGTTGTTGGTTCTGTATTTTTTTTATCGAGAGAGCCTTTGTGAAAGCCTCAGCCCATTGTGGGTGAGGCTTTGTTCCCAGGGAGCCTCCAATGGGGTGAATCATCCCTCCGACACCCCCCTGGAACAAAATCTGCTCGGGGTGGCACGTGTCATCGCTGTCTAACCGACCGAGAATTTCTAGCGTTCCAGTTAGCCGATGCCGATGTCGGTTTACTTGAACGGTCAAGAAATTTAATATATAAAATACACTTCGATAATAGAGAAATGCATCTTTATTTTTTTTAAATAATAATCACAAAATAGATAGAGTAATATAATAAGGTTGCCTGTATAACTGTATCATAATTATTTTATATAAATATGATATATCTTTATATGATTTTTTTTGTCGTACTCGTTTGTACTCTACGTTCGTACTCTTTTTGTCGTGCTTCACGCTATAATATTATTTACTAAATTAATTTTTTTTTTTTTTTTAGGAGAACACATTCTTATTGTGAAGTTGTAATTATTCAGAACATAGGTCTGTGATATTCTATATCTTTATAATTAATATATTTAATTCATATTTAAATTTTATTTATTTATTTTTAAGGAGAAAATATTTTTGTTGTGAAATTGCATTTTCAAAGTATAGTTCTATGATATTTTAATACAAATTAAATTAATCAACTAGAAAGATAAACAGAAAGGATAGAAATAAATCCAGGTTCGAGTCCCGGTAGCAATTAAATATTTTTCTATATGTCTTTCTAGTTGATTAATTTAATTTATATTTATTTTTGTTACAATTATATTTAAATAATTAAATTATAAAGATAGAATTTAATATCCAATAATATACACGACTTTACCAATAACTTGAACCCTTATTAAAAAAATAATAATAATTTAAAAACCTTAAAAAATATAAAACTAATAAAAGTAATCTGACAATCTGAAAAAATCTCGTGGAAGGAATTTTGTAAATTTATTTAAATATGCTATTTCGGAAAGCACGTTCGAGATATTTAACTGAATGATATCGATTCATTTTTTAACACGACGCGTATACGAAAACTGTTTTGCAGTATGTATCCATTAAATGCAAAATAAGCTAAAATATGTTTTACTGTTTCAACATCTTTCGATTCCCCAAAAATTACACCACCCAAACAACTGTACTTATGACGAACCTAATATTTGATTTAAAAGTGAATTTTATACACAAGAGAATTTTTTTCAGCATTTTGCATCCCATAACCAATTATCTTTTAATACAAATTAAATGTATTAATTAGAAAGATATACACATAAAATCAATTTATCGACAAAATATTGTTGTTGCTACCGGGATTCGAATCGGGATCTCTTCCTATCCGGAGAAATGCATTCACCAATTATGCTACACTAACACAGTAAGTTGACGACAAATTTTCGAACTTATATGTTGCACTTTTAAATTGTCGTTCCATTATTTGAAAGCCATCTTCAATCAATATTCATAAAATTATATTTCTAATATAAAATACTAGCACTACTATAATGAGTTTCAAATATGGATAACAGAATAATTAATATATTTTACAATATTATATTTATCCTCATTCAAAGGTGTTCTGCATATTATGTATCTACCTATTCTTAGAAAAAAATATTTTTCGAATATTTATTTTTTATTGTAATAAAATTTTCGTGTTTATAATTGTGAATTATGTCATTTTTTTTTCTTTTTTAACATTTTTAATTATTTCATCTCTTTCCTTATTTCGATATTATTATTTATAATACCTATATTTACATTATGACCAAATTTAGAGTGATTAATAAATAAATATACATATAAGGTAACTAAAATTCCAAGTAAATTGGAACATGATCAATAATTGTAGTCACTACTTTAAAACAATTTAATATACCTATTCTTTGTAATGTGTGCAATAAATTTATTAAAATAAATTAAAAAATAATCTGATACTCGTGGCAAAACACCAAAATGTGTCTAAATATATTTAGTACCTAGAAATAATACCCATTTTAAAACTGATCTCGTAGTAACCTATAATGCATCTGATGCACGTCGAAGATAGTGAATCGGCGAAACAAAAGAATTGGCAATCGATTTCTTCAAAGAGTTCGTTGGGTTAGGCACCATCCCTTGTCAACAGACTGCCGTCTTATAGACGTCACATTTCATTGTGCAAATGTATTTTTGAAGGGTAACGCCATATCGACCGTATTCAGCGGCTGTACTTTATCCTTACACTATGCAAATTCTAGGATCGCACACTCTATTTTTCTGCAAATAAACGATCTCTTGCATATACGTTCGCTTTCTCCCAATTTGGAAGAAATGTTAAAAAATGGCTTATCGATATAACCTGTCTTACCCGTAAGAATGAAATGAATTATTTAAACTGGGACTGATTAATTGTTATGTTTTGATTATATTAAATGTAACAAAATGGATATAAATGTATCCGCAGACAAATATCTATCAAGACGTTTTGTGGGTCTAGTTTTAATTAAAAAATAAAAAAAATGTTGCGAATTATAGAAAAATTTATGTTTATATTTATATGAAAATTTTAAAATGGTAGAAATGTGTGAAAGTACTGATGGAATATTATGTAAATAATACAGCTTCGATATTCAGAAAATAATTGGATTATTGCAAGTATTTTAGTTTTAAGTTCTTCAAATAAATCAAAACCTGAATGATGAAACTAAATTTATGGTTTCAAAATATTTTTTGATTTTACTATAATTATGAACAAGAATATATTTGTGCAGGGTTAAAATTAGTTAGAATAAGCAATACAACTGGGAAGATATATTAAAAAGAGCAAAATAAAGAGTCTCAATCAGCTGTGTTAGGCAGCATTTTGACTAGAACATACAGAGTGAATATTATGCTCCAGGCCGATGTTGTTTTCAAATAACTAGGAAATGTAGCACATTTTTTTAATTTAGTTTTTATTTATCGATTATTTGGTTTATTTTAATTATGTATGGAATATGACTACCAAATGCGAATTAACAAATGTCTGCTAAACCAAAATGGCATCCAAACAAAATCGGTCTGGAACATAATATTCATCTGTATATCCTAAAATCAATGCGTGTACTTTCCAGTATCTTAATACGGAGCCGAGACATGTGCCCTTACCACGTCAATGTCATATATAAATAAATAAATTCCCAACTAGTAATTTGAAGCGCTCTGTTTTAAATATCTCTGATAATATCGTATAAATTCGTCAGAGAAGAATAAAAAGAAGAAAAGTAACAGATGTGATTCAAACAATTTGCATGTTGAAGTTTCACATGTGTCAAAGACATAATGGTCGGTGGGGTACGAAGATTCTGAAGCGAAGGTAGAAAAAGTGTTGGCCATCCACAAGATCGATGGAGCGATGACATAGAAGAGTGGGGGGCAATATATGAATGAGGTGGGTTGAAAACAGAGATCTTGCGATCTTAGAAGGAGGCCTGTATATAACTGAAGATACATGGGATGCTAATGATGATATACGAAATACAAACAATTAATGATAACTAAACAGAACATCCATAGTCCTATAAGTTGTAACAGTTTTAAAGATTCACACGTTTCTGTTCCCTACCAAATAAGAGCTACATACTAGTATACAATTTTATAACGTTATTTCAGATATCAGGATAATGTAGATAATTTCACGATGGCTTATTGAATTTAGTTTCAAATCGGTCGCCGTCTCAGAATAGTTTGGAAAATGCATGTAAATCGTGCTGCTATTGTTATTACACTTTTGTTAAATTTTTGTAAATTTATTAAGATGCATTGTGATACCTAAACAAATATATTTTTAAATACTAATTGTTAAATGTATTATCAAGATATTCATATAAAATTGATTAAAAATCGAATTCAAAATTTTTAGAAAACCAACTTTTACAGAAACTACATAGTGAATCTAATCATCCATTATCACACTAGCATTCAGGGTTCTACTCCATGATACGTTGTTTAGTCAATATTCCAATGTCAATATCCAATTTTAATATTGAATTGAATACAATTAAAAAAATAACAGTTAGTAACGGGTATAATACAGGTTTAATAGACACTATTTTAAAAAATAAATTATATGTATATAATAATCAATTTTTATATACATCACAGATAAAACATAATGATTATTGGCATAGGATTTTATATATAAATAACTTTTCGAATCAAATATCTAAACACCTACCACGAAACATTAGACCGACATTTTATACAAATAATAATATATGAAATTTACTCATAATTTCTAAAGACAAAGACGATAAATTTAACAATTCTGGTGTCTATAAACTTAGTTGCAAGGATTGTGCTGCATTTTATATTGGCAAAATGGGTAGAAATTTTAATATAAGAGTAAAGGAACATTTGAAATGTTTGAACAATAGTGGATTTTCAGAATTTTCTAATCATTTGAAAAAAAATGGGATTGTCAATTATGCATGTAAACGGTGTTGGTCATAAGTAAATAATTTGGAAACGTTGAAGATAAATAAAGCGTGTAAAACTAATCAAAAAAATTATAAACAACCAACTAAATTTAATTACGAGTCCTATTCTAAAATTTTTTCCTAAAAATTATTCGAGTAAATTTATATTAACAATTTGAGTTAGGCACTAAATTTATTTTTTAAATAATTATTGTTTTATAAAAATAGATTCTGGTAAGGTAAAGGAACAACATATGTTTTTGAATAGTATTGACATCCTGAGAAAGAAAATGGTATTTTTCGAAACCGGTAGATGTATTTAAACTCTATATGTGGTTAATGAAACAAAGTTAGTAAATAATAATAATGAATTTTAACCACAAAGTTAATTTGGCTAATTTTTAAAAGTATAATACAAAATCAATTTGAAAAATATTGTTATTGAGGATCTTTTTTTCCAATCCGAATTGTTAATTCTAGCATTTGCTATCGGTTTACTCAAGATATAAGGTATATTGAGATTCCGTAAAAACAATGTAGACGGCTTTCAAATAATGGAACGACAGATGTATTAATTTGAAAAAGTGTAACATATAGGTTCGAAAATTTGTAGATATTTTTAATGTTTTTTAACGTGTTTGTAAAAGTTGGGATAATTTTGTTTACGGAATAGGTACACGACACATTAATATTCTAACTAGTTTCAAGCTAAACTAAACGCTTGTGCTATGAAAATTGGACTTACAATGTTGGTCACCGGAATGAACCTCAAATCTCCGACCTAGCGTTTTAACCACTAAATCAACAAGCACATCATACTCTTTCAACCATGAACTTTGTATATTCAGCGTAAAACTGAGTAATTCATATTTTTAAGAACCTACCATTCATCAATGAATGATTTATATACTGCACCTTATCTAAAACATTTTAATGCAAAGGACTTTGATAGTTTTGCGTCTCTAGTTTAAAATACAATATACATTCAACAGTTGGACAAAGTTGACTTAAGAACATGATAATGAATCTAGAATGCGACCATTTTATGAGGAAATATTTATCGGTAATTGCGTTTTCCATTTCTTGACTTTAAAATGTATATGACTAATATTAACTTATCTCTCACAAACTCTTGTTTGTATTCTGGTTCGTTTTGACAGAATCTAGTTTGTGGTCGGATTATTTGTAAATATTTTCCAATATTCATAAATTAAAATCTCTCAAAATTTGTATTTTGAGTCATTTTACAATATATGTTTAAATAATGTATTATTTTTTAATTACTAACGTGTAATAAGAGTTATTACCGGTAGAGTTGTGATATTATAGATAATAAGAGAGTGTTAAATGTAGTATATTGCTTGGATCCATTTTCACGCCGACGTGCCTTTATTTCGGTAACCGGAAGGTAAAAGGAGGCTTTATCAAGATGTCCGTCCTGTCAGATATCCGGTTCCGGTTCTGAATGGGTTCAATTTCATTGTCTTGATCCCATTGTGGATAAATGAACGCGTCACCAGATAGTATGTTATTTATAACACCGTGGGTTTTAATGATTTCGCGAGAAAGATTTATTACTTCCGGATGATTACAAAGTTAATGTTGTGTAAAATTTTGAAGTAATATATAATATTCTATAATACTAGTTGATTCATTTTTGACAGTATTTATATATAAAGGAATCGGACTAATAATTAATGTTCTGTAAATTTATACATCATGGACTAAATCAGATCAAGTTCAAGAGTATTTGATCTGAGGTCACGTAGGCATGCGCAGATAAATCTTATATTATATACTAATATATTATTTGTATGTCTGTAATACCGATATTAACCTCATCTTTAGATTACAATGAAATATGTATAGACACAATTGTAATCATTTGAGGACGTGTACAGTTGTGATTAATTTGATGGAAAATTCATGATGAATATGATAGATTTTGCTTCACTCTTTTGTACGATTGCAGACAGCAGTAACACATAGTTCCAAACAATTCCGCCGCTCCAGTGTATTGAAAAAATTTCACACCGATATCAGTCGATATGTATCCGTGAAATGTGATACACCCTGTATTAGCGCCTAAACAGTACATTTCACACGTCAAATTTTTTAAAATTCAAATTTATATTTTATTTTGACAATAGTATTTGTTTTGTTTTAAAAATTGAATAAGCTTTTTGTTGGTACCCAGACAATTGGTATTGATTAGGCAGACGACAGACGGCTTGGCGTTGACTTCTTAAATCTGAAAGTCATTTCGCGTCTGGTCTGAAAATATTTCTGATGGAATATTTTGTATATATTTTACTTTGGACTGTATTGATTTGTTGAAGAAATAAAAAAAATACCATAGCCACCAGCAAGAATTGCATATAGGTATACATATATTCACGTAATATACAAACACCGTCCGCAAGTAACCCCGATGCCATCTAACGTGCACCACTGCGATTTTCTACTTTGGCGTATTTCCGTCCGCACTGAAAAGCGCGTTTTATCTTCTCGTCAACCCTTTACGGCATGTCGGTGTAGTTTATCGATGTATGGTATTATGTGTACATAATAATATCGATCACTCTTTAAACTACAAATTTAATCATTTATATGAAAAAGAAAATATGTTTTTCTATTTCTTCTTATGAATAATATCATTTTGAAAATTCTTACTTGGAAAATAAAATCATTGTATTTTAATTCCATCGAGCTGAGTGTAACTTTGATTTAAATTTTTAAAAATCTTTATGAAATTGGTATGTGTGGCTCAAATAATTTTACTAGAAAGTTGGTAATATTATGATTTTACTCATAGATATTATTACAAAGCTGTATTTCATTTTATGGTGATCCGGACACAGCGCTGAACGCACCTGCCGGAGCAGTAATCAACTATCACTGTGAGGCTTTTCTATATGCTGAGCGCAGCCAACGGTAGCGGCCGGCCGGTCACTTTGCGCGCTAAGCCCTTCATTGTTCTCTCGCTACATCACACACTCCGAACTCCGAATTCTATCTCGTAAATACTACCCGCATTGTATTAGTAGTAATTGTAAACTTAATTAAATAAACTCAGTGTTCATTACGTAAGTGTAGTTTTTATAATTTCTCCGCCATTTTTATGAATACTTACCTCATACTACACAGAAAACCAAGGTGGATACCGCAATATACGAATACGAATGGTAAGCCGTATTCGAAGACGGTTTATAATTCTAATTTTATGATACTTCTGATCCGATCTCATCTAATCATATGCAACAAACTATATCTTACTTATATTAGTTTTAAAGATAATACAATAGTCAATAATAACAAAAAATTAGAAAAAAAAAAAAACGACAGATAATATGATGTATTAAAGAGGTAGAATGTAAAGAAGACCATGATCAAATAATATTAATTAAAATTAATTATGATTAACGCGTATATTATTTTCTTTAATTTATCATACTCAAAAAACCGTGTCAGTTTTTTTTTGCGTACGAAAAATTTAATTTTAATCACTTACACTCTCTTCAGCATTTCTACTAGTGATGGGACAATTCCAACATTTTTACCGATTCCGATACAATTTCCGACTTCTTTAAACTTATGACTCTGATACAACTGAAAAATTTTAAAAATATATATTTGAAATTATCATTTTCACGTTAAAAAAATTAAGAAAATAGAAAAAAAATGAATGAAAGTAATGACGTTATAAATAAATATTGACGCGAAATTACTGAAATTAGCTTTGACAGATAAATTGAACCTCAAGCTCTGTTAAAGTTATGTCATGACTTTCATTCCATTTTTAAACTACTATTAAGCCGTACCTTCAGTACATCAAAACTATTTTTGGGATTAATAATATGCAAGACATTTTTCGGGGATAATAATGATTATAATTAATGAATTACCTTTTGTAATTATTTCCTTTAGTTTCCGCACTAAAAATTTCTCCCACACTCTGATCGTTCCTCCCTCGCTCAGCTAACCTCGGCCTCCTCAACTTGAGTTAACCCGAATTAGTATCAGAAACAGAAATGGAAGATCGGTTGCCAAGCGGTCATCTTTCCTTTGCGCAAAATTTAAACCGCTCGTACATAATTGCGTTCACATGAACGAATGCAGACCGAACAATAATATAAGCATCCGCACCGTCGATTCACAAAATAATTTGTGCCAGCTAATGAGAAAGAACCAAAAAATTAAATGAATCGTTTTCGGAATCGGAAATTAGGTATAAAAAAATTTCCGATTCCGTTACCCAAAAAAGTTCAGAAATTTCCGATTCCGATTAATCGTCCCATCACTAATTTCTACCCTCTAATGATATTAATAAATAAATTATTAAGGAGCATACATTTTTATTGCCTGTGATAAAAACAAAGTAGATGGCTTTCGAATAATGGAACAATAGATGTATTAATTTGAAAAAGTGAAACATACAGGTTTGAAAATTTGTCGTCAAAAGTACTGTCGCTGTAGCACAGCTGGATAATGCACCTTCCCCGAATTGAAAAAGAGATCCTGGTAGCGCAACAACAATATTTTTCGATAAAATTGATTTTACATGTATATCTTTCTAATTATTACATTTAATTAGTATTTTAATAAATAAATTGTATAAAAATGATGGAACAGTTCAATGTGTCTCTATTTTGGTCTAGTGATTTTAAACAGGTTACAAATTAAACAATTGCCTAGATTTCTCTACAACGCCTTGTTAAATAACATTTCCTTTCCAGGGTTTAATACATTCAGCGCCAGTTTTAGTTCTTGAACAGACCGCCAACAATGTGCGACCCCGATGGCGCGAGTTTCCGCTCCCATTGTACGGCCCAATACTAATATCTTGAATTAGCTTAAACTATTGTCGTCTCTAGAAAAGGGGGCCTCGGAACTGGGTATTGTCGGCAGGGTGAACAGTTCCATTATTATTCCATATTCCGCAGGCCAGAACCGCGCTGGTGACGCCACTGCTATCGGAATACCGGCTCCTCAAACTTATTCTCTTGATGAACGGCTATCAGCAATCATATTATCACGTGTGTACGAAATGAATCAAATTTCAACAGATAAATCTCGTAAAATAAAAGTACAGCATAGTTGGTAATGCACCTTCCCCGGATTGGAAAAGAGATCCAGGTTCGCATCCCGGTAGCGCAACAACAATATTTTTCGATAAAAATTGATTTTATATGTATATCTTTCTAATTAATACATTTAATTAGTATTTAAAATATCAGAGACTTATGCTCTGAATATTTACAGCTTCACAATAAGAATGTGTTATCTTTAATAAGATAAATCTCAGTACCTTGTTCATGTGTAGACTTTCATAATTCGCTTGAAATCGATAGAATGATCAAAAAAATACTCACACACATGTACATGATGGTAAATTTGATATCGAGACGCGTCACGTATGCACAAACGTCACCCAGAATCATAGATACCTACGAGTATTTATTCTGAAAAGGAGGCATTTAATTACGAATTATATTTCTGTTTTAATTGCTGATATTTAAATATACTCACTACATTAACACTGACTAACGTTTGACATACAGCAAGCGAAAAGTGAGGTGCGAGACAGAATAAATATCAAACTCTATCTTGGCAGCAATTAGTCCTGTCCCAGAATGCAACTCAATCATCTACGTATTAAATTTTATGTTCACTCCTTTTCATTACTGTATTTTATATTTTTTCAATATCTATTAAATTTTTGCGTGTTAATTTGAGTCCATTTAGCTCACTAAACAAATATGGACGTTCAATACTACCGATAAATCGGCGTAAACCGGTGCTCGTTGGCCAGCTCGTGAATAAGATTTATATCTTTCTCTTTTTTGTATAATATATATATTTTTAATTGTCTCGTAGGTAGGACGTATTGTCAGCGTTTCGATGCAACTCCACGTGCATAGATTTTTAGACCGTTTATTACAACATATGACGCAATTTTTTTGGGTAATTTTACTTAAATATGTCATTGAATATATTATGTTCTGCATATAATAGTGTGAAGATTAAAAAATTGCTTCCGATTAAGCTCAATAGTATAACCACGAGGTTGTACCACAGTCAGAATGACTATCTCACTAGACCCCTATGTCAAAACAGAGAGCACATAATGGGTATGATAAATAATAATGGTATTGACATATGACAGATCTCTACAAAAATTGAACAAATACGTGTTCAGTAAATTAGGCGTCGACTTAATACAAGAAAATAATTAAATTTAGAATAAGTTAAACTCACTTTTCAGTCCATACATCAATTTTTCATTATATTCCTGGTTCGTTATGTAATTATTTTAATTTAATCACTCAGCTTTAATATTGTCATTTAATTGAGCGGTTTTTCTATGATCGAACCCTAATATTTTTGAGGAGAACACATTCTTATTGTGAATTTGCAATTTTTCAGAACATAAGTCTAATTGATACATTTAATTTGTTCACTAGATGATCGTTATAACTTTTTCCCCCTTCAGCTGCTGCAGACCACCTGGAAGATGCGTCTACACATTAGGAAGTACTGCTCTAGAGTCACGCCGAGAAGTGCTGATTCATGATTTCCTATAAAAAATATTTTTTTATTTATTTTGTTAATATTTTTCTTAGCAACTGTAATTTAAGCGTATATCAAAACAGCACGATGTTTAATAAAATAAACATTAAAAATAATATATAATGGTTATAATAGTAATAAAATTTCTGTCGAGTTATATACCATGGTTTAATTTTATAGAAGTCCGATGATAACCTTTAGGGCCGGTTGTGTGATTAATAGCTTTTTATTTTAGTAAAAAAAGTTACTAAAGTAATTTTTTTTTTCGAAAACGGGTTGTTTGATCGTTGGTAAAAAAATATTTACTTCTCGAAAGTACACCCGTAGTAAACTCATTTTACTCTGCGATATCCAATAGTAAAAACGAGAATCGATAGTTAAATATGGCGGACTTTTCACAGCTGTTTTAAAAAAATCATCTGATACATTGATACTTTGAAAGATGCAGTATACGACAATTAATCAATCAATATCTCGTTATTTTAGTGATGAGATTTCGTCCGATGATCTAGATAATACACATAATACGAAAAAAATTCGCCATCAAAGTGACAGATATCGAACGCCTAGGCGAAAAAATTCATAGATAATGCATGAAATGATGAGCATATTTCATGATTATTTGTCACCCCTATAGACATCTCCATCTATGCTTTGACAGTAGTAAATTCGATGTATCAACAACCCGCAAAAGATTTTTACTACGAGCGTTAGTAGAAAGTTACTATAGTAAAAATTTACCATAGTAAAAATTTACTACTGACCACACAGCCGGCCCAAGTCCGTCGATTAGGGATGATCATCTGACAATAATTATTATGAACATCGTTTCCAAAACCTTATTCTAGGAGGGTCAGAAATCTAAAGCCTCTTCTGTATTCCTTTATTTTATGCTATTTTTTCATAAATATATGATAAATAATCTAGGTCCAATCTGCCTTAAAGATGTGATTATAATATTTAAAATAATGATTATCGTAAGACCATATTATGTTTAAAAATGGTTTTATTTTTTATACATATTTTATTTTAGAATTTCGTAAGAGTATATCTGTCTGTAATATATGATAACGATGTCTGACGAGATTAAAAGTTCTAAGGGCACAGTAGAGTTACTCACGGTATCCTTTCTCGCTGAATAACATGGGCCAATCAAGATGGCCGGTGCGGGTAGAATTTTCGAGAAATGGGCATGGGGAGAAGAGTGTGGATGGGGTGATGTGGAAGGGAGAACAAGCGAGGGATGGTTCTCAAGGATTCTGGTAGTTAAAATCGCATAATAATAAAAGGCCGAAAATGTGACTGTACTTGGCCTCAAGTCAAATAGTTCCCAAAATAGAACTGTTTAACGGATTTTAAAAATTTAGTTCCGTAGTACCGGAAACTTACTATTTATTTCAGAGTGACTGAAATGTTAGTCAATCATTTAGAATATATAAATTATAAAATGCAATCAATTCTCCATACACGAACTTGCAAACTTTCATGTTCAATTATTTATATTTATTTAAATGAGTGCAAAATTCATGATTGTAGCGGAATTTCTGATTTAGCGGCAGCGCATGAGATTAGTTAGAGTCTCTGACACTTGGCTGCATGCAGAATATGCACTTTCGGTAATGTTTACAGTAGTCATGTGTGTTGGTGGGACACAGTTACAGTTGAGTGCTACTACGTTTTGTCCAATGACTATGCGTTTAATGTTAACCCCTTAATGCACGATATCGGATATAAAGCGCGAGAACAGTGATGATAGATAGTATGTATTAAAGTAAATGCTAGATGTGCAGGCTAACTTCGCTCACTTGTGAACAAATTCAACATGCGAACAAGCTATCAGAGCGGAATTCGTTCATAAGTAGAAAATTTTTGTGTAAGATCATAGAACATATGTAATCAATATATAAAAATGAATGTTTGTTTGTCCCGTATGCGTTCCTATACCGTTCATCTGATTGCGATGAAACTTTGGTGAGTTATTATGCACAAGCCCGCGAAGGTTTCTGAATTAGTACAGCCATTTTACAATACGTGGCGCGCGAGTTGTTTCAACAAGTGTGTGTATTTCATATAGTTCATGTTTACTGCGATGTCGAAAACAACAATCCAAAATAAACTATTTGCGTCCAGTCTTGGATTGGTTAAACAAGCTATTTGTGATCTGTGATTGGTTCTTACCGAGATAGCTGACCAATCACTGGAATGGCTTGGACGGAAGTTGTTTTTGACTTCATAGTTACGTTTGATGTGCGCCTTGGTTACGTCAAACAATCACGAGGTATTGTGAACAACCATCAAGTAAATTTGTAATAGTTGTCACAAAGCATTACTTTCGCCGTCAAAGCCGCCGCATGTTTTAATATTGAAAATTGGCGTACCTATTTTTCTTCTCCGAAATATAAATCCACCACGACTTTGCAACGGTACCAGGCTTTTAGTGAAAAAGATAATGAACAATATCATCGAAGCTACAATTTGAAATAGAAAATTGAAAGGAGAAGATGTACTGTTGCCACGCATCCGATGATTCCGCCAGATATGCCATTCGAATTGAAACGTCTGCAGTATTCGGTGCGACTCGCATTTGCAATGACTATCAACAAAGCACAGGGACAATCGCTACAAGTGTGTGGACTGAATTAGGAAAATCCACGGCATCCAGCTTCTCACATGGACAGCTGTATGTGGCCTGCTCACACGTTGTAAAACCTTCTGATTTATTCGTACACGCACCAGACGGAAAAACAAAAAATATTGTGTATCCAAAAGCACTTCAATAATCAGAATTAAAATACAAACATTTTTTTCTTTGAGTGGCATTGCAACGCATGCTGGGTATAAAATAAAATAAAATTACCATCGGATTAATTCTCTTTTTAGACTGGAGGCAGTCTTGTGTCTATTAAAAAAAATCTGACTTCGACAAATATTCTTTCACTTTTAATCGAATTAGATAAATGTTGTATCTACGAATATAAGCATCTTAAATGCCGATATTATGAATTAGTAATTCCGGTGTCTAATTTATTATATAAACGATTATTAAGCGTATTAAAATATGGAACCGAACTGAGAGGAAACAAAGTCGATTTCCGCACCAAACGGATAACAAACGGAAAATTAAATATTTATAATAAACATCACCCCCGGGTGTACAGAGTTACAAAAACTAAATTACGAGAACTATTGAAACTAAAAATATTTTACAGTACAGAAACTGAGTTTACTATTTAATTTTTTTAGTAAAATATATTTAATTAAAGGGTTTAATATTGTACCGTCTAAATAACTAAACATAATTTGGATTCATTTTAATGAAATCACATTTTTTTGGGTAGTTACGATTTTTCGGAACGTAGTTTCTTGATAATTAAAACAAATTAGATAATTCACAACACAAAGAGAAAGAAATCTATCTGCATAAAAAAATATAATCACCAACTTTAATTTTCCTATAGATAGCTTTAACTAATTAAGATAAATAAAGTTGTGATATTTCATCTACATATTGTAGTGAGACATCTATTTTTTCCTGTCGGAAAAATTGACCAACTTTTTTAATTACAATGTTTCTCAAAAATTTTTGAGTAGAACCTAGCAGGTCAAATAGCTATCTTACCAGTAGTAGTGAAGACTTTATTTTTTTGATAGATTGATTTTTCGAAGTGATTAATTTAATTTGTTTTAAATAGTCCTGTTAATAAATATATTATTTTAATTAACAAACTTTATTCACAAATAAATTTAAACATGTAAAAAGTGTATTACTGTTTAATATGCGGTGGAATTAAATATGATATTTATAAGTCTGCACAATTTTTCCATACGATTATGAATGAAAATATGCCCTAAATCATATTGCGATAGGCCCGAAGCATATCCTGAATAACGATCAGACGATTGCAGATCGATCGGTAGGCCCCAATATATCGGTGGTTGGACTGTCACCAAGAATGCTCGGATTATAGGGGGATACAGAGAATACTTTGGAGGAGGCTAAAAATTAGATTAGTAGAAATATTGCGAAGAGAAAAAATTTAGTCCCTAAATATGTAATCTTATCTGTATCCCGATATTATCCGATATATTCCGAACATTCACATTAGCCCAAGATTTAATGTTGATATTAAAGACTTTTTAAATGCCCATACGTTTATGCTGATCGAAAGTAAATATCTTTGTCGAAGACACGCATAACTATCGTACCAACGATTATTGATTTCTGTCTATTTTCTTGTTCCTTTATTATGAATCGTTTAAGTCCAGGTATTTCTAGATTTGAATAGGTGGGAAAAATATTATTGATTAGCGTTAATGACGGTAAAATCCTTGAAAATGACTTCACATCCACATATTATAAACAGACTTGCGCGTCATGAATACTGAATACTAATAATGTATTAATAATTGTTACAGCTTATGTTTCAATTAATAGATCGATCAAAATATTGACTGCGCTGTTTCGTCCTATTACACCTTCAATGATATATCTATGGTTACTAATATCTATGGTACGTTCTAAAATAGACTCATCGTATGTTCTAGAGAAACTATTTCATTTACGTGTAGTTGAGAATATTTTTAATGCAGTTTTCTTCTCATATAGCTTTTATGTAATTTATTTATAATTTATCGAACTATAAATTAACAATTTATCGAGTCAATATATTAACAATTGATTTAGTTAGTTTATTAACAATTTATTAAGTTAATTTATTAAAAATCAAGCATAGCTGATGTGAATTGGTCATTCAAAATTGCCATTGTTATTTTGCCCTCCACCATATACGTTAAGATCGATCATTAGCAGTCCTAGTTCCCTAAAATTTAAATGGTTATTAATGTAGAAACTACTTTGATTATGAAAGGTGTTACATTTATTTTGCGTGTTAAATAAGACAATAGCGTTTATCTTTCAAAATAATAAGTACATTTACAAATATGTTGTTCTTCAAGCTCCTATCAGTTTTTCATTTATTTCTCCAAATAAAAAATATAGAGGTTGCTGAGATTGCAACTAGTATGTATAAAATATAGTTTTACAATATCGGTAAAAAATATGAACTATCTTTATTTTCAACTACAAAATACTTTAGTGAACAAAAAAATAATGATAATTTTATTTAGAAAAAATATCAATAAAAATCGATTTAAATTAGTTATATAGCCCTCTGTAATAATAATTTATAATGATAGGTTCTTGAAAGTGACAGAAAATATAATAACTTTACAGAAATATATTTGTGTTAGCTCTTATATCATTTTTATTAATTTGTTACAGAACCGTTTAGCACAAATTTGCAGTTACCCTACATTTTCCATTACAAATATGCCTATACGATTGGAATAACTCATATAATATAACAGAACCTGAATCTCTAGACGGCCATAAAATCTCTCCGGGTACCGATCCGTTGACATTTTAGCCCCACTTCTCTCTCGGCCGACTTCCTGAACACACCTCCAGTAAACGCTTCTCGTCATAGACTTTATCTTTATTTTTCCCTCAACTTGTGTTTTGTAAATTGTGCGACCAACTTCATTTTTTTATTTTTAAATAGAGATACGTAGGTACATGGAATACATGTCACATCAATATTCTTACTATTTTAAAACTAAGTTAAACATTTGTACTATGAAAATAGGACTAACTTGCTGATCTCCTGGAATGAGACGCGAATCCTCGACTACTAGATTACTAGGCCAGTGTCTTAACCACTAGACCAAGAAGCTTTAATAAACGCCTATCAACTGTAAGTTACTTATTATTTGTTGCACCCGCTATAATCACAACTACACACACACCCGTGATATCTTCCTCATCTGAACATGGAGGAGAGCTGGGAGATATTGACCCCCAGCATTCACTCATCGAACCACACTATCATAACCACACTGATCATACATATAATCAAACTACTTATCCCACACTCTTTACTGGTTAAATACGCATAAACCACAACCCTATAACAAACACGCATAAACCATAACTATAGATGTATTACTCATAGTTTTTTTGGATGGTATTTTTTTTTTTAATCTATTTTTTATATTAATTATGTAACTAGTCACCTTATTGTGTACATTTTAAAATTAATATTTTCTCCCCGAAGTCTTTGTGCGTATTATATTTGTTTCTGAACCATCTTATTGCGACATTATTGTCGAAATAAAGTATCAAACCCTTTCTATATTGAAAAGAACAACATTCTCATTTTCCTTATCAAAAGGCAATTTCACCGTATTATTTTCCCTTTGTTTCTTTTTTCCAGGCAAATGAGCAATTTCTACCGCCGTAGCTGGAACCCTCCCCCACTACACCTAGTACGTACCTACAAATACATATTTCAATTTGATGGTCAACAGGAACGGAACGATGTTAAACGGCCCGTTCGCTTGTCTCTCCATATCGTCAAGAGCAAGGAGGATATTTAACTTTTTTATAAACGCGCATAACATACGGTATCGGTGGCCTGAGTGGATCGGACCGTAGGCAAGTTTTCCTTATTTACGACCGAGGAAATGCCGGTAAGGAGTAATCGCAGGTTTCAGCGTACAGTTGAATCGGATATCCTATTGAAAACTTGCTCGATGGGGCGTTTGGACTGTGGGGATAGCAAAATGAAATATGATTTCGATATTCCCGTAGACCAAACATACAACATGCCAACAAAACTCATTTGTTATATTATAATAAGATAAATATGTTTGATACGTTTTAATAATATAAATGTATTTATTTAATGGAACCGTAATATTTTTAATTATTTAAAAATATTTTTTGATGTATGTGAACAATTTGAAAAAGTAAATAATGAAAGTATTTTTAATATTTAATATAATTATTTATTATTAATACGATTTTTTATAATTAATAATAAGGTAAATTCTAAAAGGACATTAAAGTGTATTTATTTTAAATATACGAATGGTATGCTCTTGGAGATACATATAAAAAATTGCAAAAGTATTCAAATCATTATCATATCACCCCTGAATAGCATATGTTTACTGGTTCGAAAAATATATTTATATATTCAGTTAAATACGTTGAAAAAATATAAATCTCGGTGGCGGAGAACCGAACACCTGTTTTTCGCATGACAGAAAGATATGCTATATTGCCGAAGAATCAAACAAAACATAAAATGTAGAAGTTTTAAAAATATTTTATTAAAATTAGCTTCATACAAATTTCAACAGCCTATTATTTATATTTTTATTAATTATTTTATAAATAAAATTTAATATTAGTATTAAAATTTGATGTTAAATTGTATACATAATAAAATATATCAAAAATATAAATTAATGAACTAAATTCTAACACAAATTTTTTTATCCAGTATATTAGGAGAGTAGTTAAGATTGCAGAGGATTGGCTTAGGATATGATCAATACTCGGCATCTCCAAAATCGTTAAGGTGAAAATAAAATACAAAGTATTAGATATAAAAATATTACTAAATATTCCAATGCGTTATTTTGTTCCATGTTTTATTAGGGTTCCGCTAAATAAACATATTCCATGTTCAAACTGATATAATTTATCAATAAAAAAATTATTTTTATTTCTCTAATAAGAAGAATTTAAAAAAAAATCTACAACATATTCATGATATATTAAGAGTATTGATTAATACATTTTTTCACGCACTAGGTGTTAAAACACCATTAAAAAAAATAATCACTAAAACCTTAACGTCACATGTTATAATTCTAATATTGATTGATCGACACTGATACGAATCTAATTGGTTGACTGACATAATCGTCGTAACCTACTGAATAAATTATTTAAGTGGCAGTCAAGCCAATGGTAAAATGTAATTTCTGTACTCTCGAGTCTGCTAATATTTTATGAGGAATATTGTACACTAAGAACACATTATTTTCTGCATCTTAAGACGCGTTCCGCTTTCTGGATGCAGATGGCGACACCAAACAGTATGTCAGGCAACAGCTCAAAATGACTACCGTATCATACTGAATTATTCATTAATATGGGGTTAAGATGGGCGGTATATTTAAACACAATGCGTAGGTAGAATAGAATTTGTACTTGCTCAGAAGAATACAGCTTGAAATTTTGTATTTTTTGATTAGTGAATTTATTGCGTATTTTGTAAATTTATATTTCTGTTTGGTTTTTGCTGTTGTAGGTGAATACACTGTATTTTAAAACAATATCACCTTGAGTTAGTATTCTAATTCCCCTCCCTCCTTCCCACGTTATCTACGGTAGATTGACTTATGTTGCTGTTTTGTAAGTCTGACGATTGCTGCTCACATTTTGTGCTTGAACGCAAAATAGTCTGGACATTTTTGCCTATTTTAAAACATCCTTTGTTAACCTATGCTATTCACAATACAATGTACTGTGCATTGTGCTAACCAGTCCAAGACTTTTCTATGAAAAGGGACATCTCTGGTAGTGAGTACAAAGGTTGGGTGGATGCTGACGCAACATCTCGATGAGGATATCGGGTGAGTCGAGCATTTTTCACTTTTGATCAACTTAAGCGCTGGTCTTTTAGATTTCTTGATATCTATTGTTGAAATGTGTGCTTGTTCTGGCAAATCAAACGCAAGAACGCATTGCCACCGACCAGCTCTGTCATGGTACGGCTCCGGATATTCTGTCGGACAGGATTTAAAGTCAAGATCTTTAACACAAATTACATTTTACTAAATCGCCTTTACAAACATTACCCATCTTTTAACTTAACCTAGACAACAACATAACAAATTTGAGTCTCAAGATCTTGTGCTATTTATTTACATATAATTTTTATTCACTAAAATTGCTTGTCGATGTTACCAAAAGGTGACCTGGTGTCACGGACCCCCATCTCCTAGCTCCAACTGCCGTGTCGGAACACGGCATTCCCAGTTATGGCTATATAATTGCCGTATCTCAGACACGGCGTTCTCGGATGCCTCTCAAATGTCGGACCCAGGCCAGGTCCAGGTGCGCCTAGTTCCTTCGAACGATTTCCTTCTGATTTCTGCCTGGTCTGATGTCGTAGCCGTTCTCCCGGCTACCTTACACAAGTTTTTTTCGTTTTAAGATCTCCATTTTGCTGACTAGAGTGGAGACCTGGCGCGGTTGCCGCCTTCCCGTATCTCGCCCCGTTCAGAAGTGGCCGATCGCGTCAAACTGCCTCCACTTGCCGCCAGGGGACCGCTCGTTTGCGTTCCATTGAGGCGAAGATTTTATAATGCACAATTTACATGGCCAGGGGTGTGACTGTCATGTTACACTATTTCTTCCAAATCACATCGATCTACCAATATTTCCTTCACTTTTGTATCTTAAGTATCTATCTCACGAGTACATTTATACATGTGCGACAAACGTGATCAGATGGTTTTTAAAAAATTCAGCAAAATTTTCGCCTCGCTGAATATAATGAATCTTCCGTATGTAGAAAAGTATTGGAACAAAAAACCGTGGCTTGGCTTAGCGCTGTGATATTTATTGTTTAAAATTGTGTTCATCTCTTGTTCTGCCACTTCACCATTCCCCACCACCTCCAACCATTCCCATTGCCGCAATGTCTTCGTTATTGTTGCGGATATTCCAGCTATTATTTCAATAAGGCGAGGAGGGATCGGAATCTGGCTAAGTGTTGTGCTTCCTGCGGGAGAAATTGTATTTATATAACTTTTGTTTGAAGCTGCAAGTGGAGGCGATACGTTTCTGTGTTTCATATAATATTATTTCATTTATAATATTCCAATTTCTTTACGCGTATCACGCGTATGGAAATTTGAAAAAAAAACATATACATTAGACCCGAGTAAAGTGTAAATTTCCTTTAAAATATACGAAACAGGTGAATATACAACATGAACATTGTGAAAGTACATTTTTTAAATCATCCTTTCCATGTCTTAAAAAAAATTGAAAATTGGAACAATTTTTATTATTTCATATCATATGTTGTAAGTGCTGCTGTACTGGTAGATAATTATTTAAATAAAAAAATTTTTTCAGCATGTATTTTGAGCCTAGAATGTTTTTTTTACAATATGAAATAAATATGATGGCGGATGGCATGCAATCTATTTAAACTTAGTTATTTACGTTCTTGAATTTACGATTGTAAAACATAAACAGAATATGAAAAAGATTACTTTTTTCTATATTCGTCGTAATATAGGTACTTGTAGTTGAAAGAATCCGGTCACACGTATAAGTTTTAATTAGTTACTATTTTTAGTTCACATCAATCACAGTTATTAATATCCGCTGCCTAGAATGAATGACGTTTATCCTAATATCATCCAAGCCTAAATTTATAAGCTAAATTGTACTGCTATATTATACTGTAATTGATATGCATACATTCGAACGCGCAATACATGCTTATTATAAAATTGGCATTAAAAGCGATGCATTTTTCATTGGAACAATTATATTTGAGATTTTTTATGGTTATTGTCCTCAATTGTAGTACTACTTTTTCTTTGTGTATAGTTCCAGTTTAGTTTTGATTCTTATTATTTTTTCCCAGTGTTTCAAAAGTATTAATACTATCTGTGAATATTATCTTAAAAATCAAAAGCCTATCAATAGTTTCCATAATCATCCGCTAATAACATTTTGTTTGACATTCACTAATTATTACAATTTAAATTTATTTTATATTTTTATTTATTATCTTTGTTTTATTAACCACTAAAATGAGTTTAAATACATCTACCGGTTTCGAAAAATACCATTTTCTTCTTCAGGATGTCATAACTAACTAAAACATATATTGTTTCTTTGACAGAATCTATTTTTAAAAAATCTATTTTTAAAAAAAAAATAAAAAATTTTTTTTTAGTACCTAACTCAAATCATTACTTAATACAAATTTACTCGAATCATTTTTAGGAAAAAATTTTAGTATGGAACTCGTAGTTAAATTTAATTAGTTGTTTATAATTTTTTGATTAGTTTTACACGCTTTATTTATCTCCAACGATTCCAAATTATTTAATTTGTGACCAACACCGTTTATATGCAAAATTGACAATCCCAATTTTTTATCAAAATCATGACCATTTTCAAATGATTAGCAAATTCTGAAAACCCACTATTGTTCAAACATCTCAAATGCTCCCTTACTCTTATATTAAAATTTCTACCCGTTTTACCAATATAAAATGCAGTACAATCCTTGCAACTAAGTTTATAGACACCATTATAGCTGATTTTAAAAGTATAAATTTATTTTAATCATTTAATTATTAACTCATTTAATTGAAGATATTACAGTTGGTTGTGTCTTATATTTAAATGTAGGTATAAAATGATATACTAAAAAGGTAAATGTACGTATTATTAAAATTTTCATATTATAAATGGCATTGCTTTTTTTCCCGATGCAGCAAGGTGCGTGCTACGTTAAATTAATTAATTAAACGGCAATATTATATGTAAACAGATCAAGTAATTAATATAGTATTATTAAAATAATTTCAATATTACTCAGTGGGAAATTTCCACATAGCTGTTAATTAATCCATCATTTTGACGGCATATTTTTATATGAAACTGAACTAAAAAATCATCTGAAAATAAATTTCTAAAAAATAATTGTTCATAAGGCAATAATACTTAATTCACAATTAAATATAATCAATAATGAGTAGCTTGTTGGTGCGGTCAAGACGCTGGCCTAGTGATCTAGTGGTCGGTGGTTCGCGCCTCGTTCCAGGACTCCAGCAAGTTAGTCCTCTTTTCATAGTACAAGCGTTTAGCTTAGCTTGATAATAAGAATATTGATGTTACATGTATTTCGTGTACACATCTCTATTTTTTTATAAATAAAAAAAAAAAAAACGTAAAATTGAGAAAAGGGTAGATAATATTTTTTCCAACTACCTAACTGTTGCCGTAATTACCTTCGATAGCTAGTCCTGGGTTTTCTAATTGGTTTATTGAATATTTAAATATATTTAAATGAGAAGACATCAATCTTTGCGAAACTGGGCTGTTACTTTGCTGATTCTTCTACCGATGGTCGCTCTCCCTGCTGTCTTGAATCTTCTGAAAACTCTGCTGGTCAGCCTCCGAAGCTATATAACAATCAATAATCCGAAAAATACCATACAAAATGTTTTTTTATATCACCGCTGTAAAATATATGACCGACTCCGAAAACGTCTCTGAACAGAAGCAGTTTCGCTTTTGTTCCCTGTTTTAAATTTATTTAATGGAATGCACATATTTCGAAATCATACTTTTTATGCTAGAGGGTAAATAACGGTGATAAAAGGCCATCCACCGGGCGTTATTCCATCTCTAATTTAACAATTTATTAGTCACACACTTTTTTCATTGTAATAATTGTACAAAAACAAACAAAATGTAATGAAAAATGAGAGCCTGAATTCCAATATACGATAGGTACATAACGCACACTTAGATCAAAACTAAGACAACTCAAAAAAACAAAAATTTTGAGTTATTATTGTATTTGGATATTATGTCATATACTCGACTAACTTAGCTCCAGTTTTCGAATATTGTCACTTTAGGATACATTTATGACCTAAAATGTTATTTAGTTTCATTATTTTAGTAACAAAAAATTTATAAAAATGTTATTATTTTTTTATTTACTGAAAAATAACTTTTTGAGTTGTGTTAGTTTTTACCTAGGTTTGCGATATGTTACTTGAATTTTATAAAAATTGTTATCGTATATATTAGTTACTAATATTCAAATCACGCCCTAGAACTGGCACCAAATACGCACGCACATAGGTGGTTTCGTAATCGATCGTTATAATTATTACGTAGGTACCTACATAAAATATTATGTTATTAATTGATTTAAATCACCTACAGTAGCAACTAAAATAAATTTTCAATTAATAGATTTTACTGAATATCCTTCTAGTTGAATGTTTTAATTTGTATTAAAAATATCACTGAACTATGTTCTGAAATTGTAACTTCACAATAAAAATGTGTTTCCCTTATAAATAAATACTTGTTACTAAGAAATTAAAATATCTCATTTATATAATTTAATGGTGCGTGGAATTGTATGTCTATTATTGCCTTAATATAGAGCTTACTTTATTCTTCACAACAACCATCCATTACCAAAACAAGCGGTAAACCACATGTTTTACTGAATCACCATACAGCAACTACAAATCTTCGTTAATCAAGTAAAGTCGTTTGGGATTTACGTTGAATTAAATTGCTATTTATGTGAATACTATTTGATAATATATATTTTTTTAAATACTAATTAAATGTATTAATTATAAAGATACACATATAAAATCTATTTTATCAAAAAATATTGCTGTTGCGCTATCGGGATTCGAACCTGGATCTCTTTTCCGATCCGGGGAAGATATATTACCAACTATGCTACAGCGACAGTATTTTTGACGACAAATTTTAAAATATCACAGACCTATGTTCTGAATAATTACAACTTCACAATAAAAATGTGGTCTCCTTAATAATATATTTTTTTATTTATGGCACGAAATAAAGTGACTAGCTAACTTGCCATAAATGCGAAAAAATATTCTCAACTGACTTTCGTATTTCCAATATAAAATGTATGTATGAATGCATAAAATATACAAATAAGGTATATACATGGTAAACGATGTTATTAAAAACTAATAAAATTAGTGATGACTAACATAATAAAAATAAAATTCACATCTATTTATCATAATCGTGGTAAATCTTAGCGTTCTATCCTGTGTTGTGTCTGGTGTATCTCGGTAGGTATTATCGCAATAAATATCTTAAAACTATCTATCATATAAATCAAGAAAGAACAAAAATGAAATCGCGATTCATTTGAAAATTGAATATGATTCACGAAATTTACGGAATAAAACTTACCACAACAGATAAGATAATTGAACATTGACAGATAAAATTTTATTTTAACAAATATACTAAGACGTGCAGACATAATAAACACAAATAATTGTATGTGATTAAAATTTATTGTTACGTACTTCTCTTCTAAGTACGTCTTCAGTGTATACCTCGTAATGTGAAGGACCAAAAAATAGACTTTGTAACAATTACACGTTTATTACAATTAGTACAAAAATAAGTCAAACAATAAAGCCGAAGGACTCGCAGAGAGAAAGAACCGCGCACTGCCGCGCGCCGCCCTTTATAGCCTCGCACACACGCGCCGGGGGAGCGGCATTCACACACACACACACACACACAACTATACAATCCTAAGAATATCGCATTTATTTTGTGATTTTAAAAGGTTATTAATACAAATGTTATTTTATACACGCTTCCTGGGTTTCTTATATTTTTAAGTAAATTAAAAAAAATATATACATTTTTAACTATTATATATATATAACTCTTAATTATTTTACTAAAAGGTAGAATTATATGCATTTTGTGATGTAGGTTATGTATTCGGGATTAAGGTACCGCCTTTGTCTCGCTGGTGCGGCCTCAAGCTGAACATAAATTACGAACAGTCGGCAATATGTTAGGCGAGTCATAACATCGCCGACCAATATGTCGCGAAGAAGCCGGGACGCAACTGATCATCTGGAGGGGGGCGAGGGAATAATTTATTAGGACATAATACTAAGGGATGAAGTTAGAAAGAGGATTCGAAGAAGAAAATGAAATCTTACAAGAGAAATGTATCGATGATATCTTGGAAAACAGTATAATATCTCTACAGAATTAGATAGATGCTTATAATTTTATATTATATTTATTTTTTGTTTCTTTTAAATTATGTTAATCAAATTTATTCGAAGGCATTTTCTGCAAGTCATATTTAATAAAATGTATATAAATCACGTGGTTAAATATATTGTTATTAGGAGAACACATTCTTATTGTGAATTTGTAATTATTCACAACATAGGTTTGGGATATTTTAAATACTAATTAAATGTATTAATTGGAAGGATATACATATAAAATCAATTTTATAGAAAAATATGGCGTCTTCTATCGGATTACTCAAAGGTGTTTGAGATTCCGTAAAAATAAAGTATATGGCTTTCAAATGATGGAACGATAGATGTATTAATTTTTAATGGGAAATTTGTGGTTAATTTACTGTGTGCTGTAGCATAATCGGTTAATGCGGATCGGAAGAGATCCAGGTTCGAATCCCGGTAGCAACAGCAATATTTTTCGATAAAATTGATTTCATATGTATGTTTTTCTTATTAATACATTTAATTTGTATTATTTATTGTATATTCTATGTAGTCGAAGGAATAATAAAAGTGAATAGAAAACGTAGATCCCGCGCCGAATAGGATCTACCGAACGAATTGCGCGATCTTCGAGTCGAACATGTAAAATGCGAATTGAGAGACTGCGAAGAAAGATGGAACTATCAATGATTCCAAGGAATTGACCCAGCGTAAGATAGAGAGCGTTGGAAGAGAGCTGTCTAAACGTTAGGCCTCCAACTTGATTAGGGAAGAAGAAGAAGAAAATAATATCAAGTTTTTATGGACAACAGATTCGCAGATGAACAAATGTGGAAAAAACCTAATACAGCAAGGGTCCCGTGAACAAAAAGTTTGGAAACCGTTACTTAATGAATTAAATACTATCAATTAACAACCCAATGGCAGATTGTATTATTTTCTTAATTATTGGTAATTGATATTAGTGAAAACTATCGGAAAAGTGTTGAGGTATACCTGATAAACTTTCTGTTTGAATTTTATAAAAGGTACTCGTGTTGGGGGTGAAACTTTGGAGTGCATATTATCCAGCAGAACTTTTCAAAAAAAATTTTTTTTTTACTTAAGATAGTAATTCTTTCCCCACGATGCTAGTTAAGAAACTTATTTAAATATTATATCTATCCATAAATGAAATATTTGACTTATAAATATTATATTATTATAAATTAATAAATGTCATTTTCATAATATAATTTATACTTATAAAGAATATGTTATAACATAAATATTGATTATTTATATTTTTATTTATTATCTTTGTTTTATTAACCACTTAATTGAGTTATGTAAATGATGTATTTAAACTCAATTAAGTAGTTAATAAAACAAAGATAATAAATAAAAATATGAATTTTAACCACAAAGTTAATATTTATAATTTTAAAAGTATAAATATCGATTGGTGAATTTTGAATTTTGTAAAATTTAATAATCAGTTGAGATCAGATTTTGAACTTATTTACGCAGAATGATATGGCAGTATACATACATTTCACATGATAACATTTTCAATGAAAATTATTTTAAAAACTAGATATTCATAATGATTTATATAAATATAAACCACTTTGTTAATTGGATTCCTTCCTCTATTCTAAAGTAAATTATTTAACTGTGTTTATCATTGGAAAGGGGGTATATTTAATTAATTAAGAATCGAGACTGTGAACTAAACATCTGACTAAATTATCTTCCGAAGGCATTACTCAGTAGTATATACATCTGCTCGACCTTCCCATCCCCTTTAGGCTCATCAGTTTATATCCAACTAGATGAGATGGACCATCCCTTAAAGTAGTTTACGGGCACCCCTCGTGGATTCAAGAACACCCCTATTGATAGGGCTGCCAGGTTTTTAAGAGAAAATATAGCTAATAAAGAGAAGTGTAGTCATCTAAATATTTTTATGCCTGTTATAATACTGTGATAACAGAGTTATATAAGAACAATTATAAAGT
Organism: Eubasilissa splendida; assembly: GCA_031772225.1. Lineage (NCBI taxonomy): Eukaryota > Metazoa > Arthropoda > Insecta > Trichoptera > Phryganeidae > Eubasilissa > Eubasilissa splendida. The sequence goes on from CM062846.1 coordinate 9,398,745, forward strand.
GTAACGAAGATATCATAATCAATTAGATGATTTTATTTAATACTGCCCGACACCGACAACTGACAGTGAATTGTAAAAATCATATAATTTTTTATTCTACACTGTATCAGACCATGGGTAGACAAAATAAATTTCAATTTTATATATATTATTTATAACTCTTACAGACCAACTTCATTTTATTAACAATTTTCAAAATAATACAATATGTATTATAACTTGAAATCAAAACGATTTAAATTATTATCGACAATAATGCCATATTTAGGCAATAACTGTTTTTCGGTTTTCGATATTTCGCAATATTTGTTTTCAATTTGGACAAAGTTCCGTATAGATTAGTATGTTTATTACATTAATAATTATAAATAAATCAGATGGATATGTCTAACGCTACAAGAAATGCGGAGATTTCTTGTTTAAGAGATGTATTTGAATTATTTTTATATACCTACATATTACATATTAGCCAAAAGTAATTAATTGTTACAACATCACCCAGAACTATTTAAAAATAATGGTATTTAAAAAATTATACAAATTGAATTATTTACAGGTTTATAATAACTGAGTATACGAACGCAGGCGAGTTTTCATGGAACGTGAATTAATCATGGATCGTTTTCTCATTCTTTTATAGAAGGTATTCACGAATATTGATTAATGCATCTAAAAATTTGTATTACTTTATTAAAGTAAAATCAAAATAAAGTTCAGGTCTGTTATAAGGCGTCCAATTTTAGGTAGGGAGGATATTAAATCATTTACGGAACATACATGCTATAAAAATGTTCTTACGTTTTCACGGCCGGTATAGTTTTCTAGGCTAATCTGCCGTATATATCTGACACACGACAGATTAGCCCAGAAAACTTTACACAGAAAATACATACTTTACTTTGGTAACATTTTGAAATAGTGATATGAAACGGAAAACGTACGTTATTTGATATTTGAAATGATATATATTTTTTTGGAAAATAAAATAATTGTTTTATGGTAACCCTTAATATCGTAAATCTTAATTAGTTATCACTCCCTTTACGATGTCTATTGTGGATAAGAGGAAGGTAGGCCTCATTTAAATTGTTGTTAAAATTAATGGAATTGAGGATTTTAAAAACGGTGATAACTTATTGTTAATGTAAGATTCGGTTTCAGGATATTTCAACTAATAATAATTCATAATAAAATATGTTTAAAATATCTGTCATTGCAACTATAAGCATATCAATGAAGTTTAAAAAGAAAATGTCTTCACGAGTAATTAAAATCAACACATCATCAAAATATTTTTGAATACGCATTAGAAATTTTAATTAAAAACATGAATATAAAAATCATCAATGACATATAACTAAGTTTAAAAAAAAAACCCCACCGACCCCGTCCGTCTATTAAATAACTCAACTCAGACAACTCAACAAAAGTAAAGGGTATACATGTTTTATCATAAAGTTTTCAAACACAAAAGGGAGATCGGTAGCGATGTATTTCGTCTCTCAAGTTATTCAATACATATGCAGAGCACATAATATTGTATATTGTTGAAAGGTTGAAAGAGTTGGATCGACGAAAAAACAATGGATGGACACAAATCAACAATCTGAGATTCACACATGACACATTAATCTTATATAAACCTATAGAGTTATCACATATATGTTTTTTAAGCAGAAGAAGAAAGAAGCTTATCCTAAAAACATCTCAAATGGTATTTAATTTCATTGACACTCTGTATGTCAATTATTGTTCAACAGTACTATTTTTGAGAAATTAAGCTGAGAAGAAAATTCTAAACAGAGCAATGAAAACAATATAAGAGCAGCTGAATTTAAATGACGATTAAGCAAAGAATTATTCAAAATTTTCTAGTATTGAGATACAATGTTCTAGTATCGATTATTGTCATCATACACGAGTAAAAATTTAAAATATAGTTTTTAGGTTCACAGTTATCCCATCACCCAAATGAAGCCTCTTCACTCTGCGTAAAGTCCGGGTAACGTCGGGTACTTCAGCTAGTTTACTATAAAATAAGTGTTTAGTTTCTTTAAATCTATAATAGCTAGCTTCCTTCCCCCATATATACCATACCTAAAAATGTACACTAGCTTCGTCATTGACTTTAACGTGAATATTTAACGATTGAAAAGTGACTTTTTATTATGACATAGGTCTAAAATCTGATGTTATCAAAACTAATGTAATGTAATGATACAATTATATAATGTTTAAATATTTTTTTATTTAAATAAAGAGCTCTAAGAACCTTAAAACGATAAAAACTCATTAATTCTAATTAACATTAATATTAAAAATTAAAGAAAGCCAATTTTAGTCGTGTAATTTCTTGAAAAAAACTGTGTTATTTTACTCCAACCCCTTCCTTAATAATTTCAATTCATTTTGATGAAAGAAAAAAAGCCTTACATGTATCATATCAACCAATATGTATATATATATATATATATGTTTATCCCGCTTCATATCAGATACATATCATTGTATTTTATTTTTGTCTTTTCAAACATCATCTAAATTTACATTATTTTATTCATTCCATAAAATGTTATGCACAAATGTTTATTTATTTATTTACTTATCTATGTGATACATATATATATAATTATGGTTAGACTGTGTTGTCTCACTAGAAAAATATGTGTTCACATGGTAATAATCAATAAACTGCCAAAAATTATATTCTTTGTTAAAATATTATGAAGTTTTAAAAGATTCCATAAAACTAACCTAACCCAACTATCAGACGAGTTTTTTAAAAAGTAACTGTAACATTGTTGAAATTATTCGACAAATAATAACCTTTCGCTGAGTGTGTAACTATGTCGTTGTACTCCTCAAAAATAGTCATTTTACTTTAATCAAATTTAAAAAATAAAAATACTTACAGTTTTTGTACTTACCGGTAAAGTAAAAAAACCGTTATTTTATAATGATCATCTGTATTAATTGTATGAGCCCATCTATATCTAAAGGCACTGATTTGATTACGTATGTAGGTATGTATGTAAGCTTGAGTATTACCCGTATTAAACATGATTCTACTCTTGGGAGTAAGTACGTGGTAGTCATCAAAGAGAATCTCACACCTCATTGGACGAAGGAATCATTTGCTAATGACATCACTTTGACCAGACGCTTGACGAATTAATTATTCCAATAATTCACATAAATCTACATAACTGAATTATATTACAAATTGGTACCTACCTAAATGCTATGAGAACTACATTAGCACGGATCACAAGACAACGAACATTATTCACATGAAAAGTGTAAAATAAATTGTGATGCTCTTGAGTTTGTATAGATATATATGTGTGGGTGAGCGTCGCACCGGACACAGGACATAGGACATAGCGGACACGCAAAATATACTTCGATACGAGTAATATACCTTGTACCATCATTGTATTATTCTTGTAATAAATACTCAATTCCAGTGGCATACACTAGGTATAGATTTAGTTTATGCTGTTATCAATGACATTATACAATCATATACAATATATGTACTTTCGTTTAACCAACGTCATTAGATAAAATAAATCCGCCGTTTATACGACCCTACCATGTATTTATTTGTAATTTTAGAGTACTATTAATGGTATTTTTAACATTTAAGTTTTAACGTAAAATAATAACGTCTTACTCAAATAAAAATCAATATAAAAAATGTATGGACGTTTTAAAGAACACTTCTTATAACTGAATATGATTATTTTATTTTAAATCCTTCAAGTAATAACTAAAGGAAATAATTACTTATATTAAATGTTAACGTAGGAAATAGTTCTGCTAATTGCTTTTTTTTTTCCTGAATTAAAAATCAATCCATGCACAAAATTAAAAGAACAATCATTAAAAACAATAAGATATTAAAATTCGCGAATTAGTAAACACATCAATCAAGTAGACACATCAATGATTTGCACGCAGTTACAAGCCTTCCTAATAGTATTCTGTTAAAAAAATAGCATAGGTCATAGCAAACAGATCTACCGAAAGGGTTTTTCAATTTACTAAATTGACATTTATATGACTTGAGTAATTCACAAGCTTAAAGACTGAACAGAGTAATTTGAATAGCTCGATGCGGTGAGTACACGAGAGCGCCATGGGTACAGTGGTGAATTGTCCTGGTAGTTTTTAGAACTAAACAATTAAAGTCTCTACTGGTACACAGATGGCGCTAATTGTAAAATAGTGTTTCCGTTTATGTTAATCCAATTATTTAATTTATATTTGTTTCCCATAATTTTTATTAATGCACAACTTTTTTGCTTATATGCACTTCACGCCTTTGCTTAATTTTTATATAAGAATTTCTATTGGACAGCCATCAATCTAACTACGAGATGTACAACTGATATGTACTAACTACGCAAGTGCGTTATATAAATAAAGCGATATTAATATTTAAGTATCAAGAAGTAACCATTATAGATTTAGAGAATAAACTCGAATGATAGAAAGAATATTAAGCTTTAAACAAGAAAGGAATTAGTTCTAAAATTCTAAAAGATGAAATACTCGTACCTTATACAAGCAATCCAGATGTAAAATGTGAAACTACTTAAAAATGAGCAATTAATAATCTTATAAATATACCTGCATATAACATCGTAATGTCCCGTGTTACGTTTAGGGAAATTTAAAGGGCATCTCATATATTGTATTGGAATAAAGTATCAATTTCTCTTGGAACGTATGCAGGTGAATACGTGACCTTTTTTTTATGAATGTAGGAGAGCGGACCGCACCACGGACGGGGCCCGTACTTTGGTCAATCGGTTCCCTGCGCTCATCTTTCGAAAAATTCGCTACGATTTTTTTTATAAATAAAGCGGTACAAATATCTTCCAGCCAGTACATTATATTAATTAGACTGAAAGACAAGAAAGGTTTTTGTTAAAGATGAATATGAATTTGTGTGATCGAAAAGTATAATTTTAACCCAACAACTCAAATATATTGTTATCATTCTATTCGCCTCACTGTGTGTCCACCGCAGGGCGCCGTACCTTGGGCGATGATCAAAGTACGCTAATTTTAATTACATTTTTGTCAATTTGTTTGGTATTTTATAATTTAAAGATGCCGAGGAGTAAAAACAATACTAAAAGAACCAAACTAGATCGTATTCTTCAGGATAATGGCCTCTTACTGCAATGTCGTAGACAAAGAAATATTTACACGTGGTATGGTTTATTATTTATTTACTTACCATCACGCCGTTTCCCCGCGGGGGCAGGCGGAGAGGATTGAGCGCCACACTCCTCTGTCTTGGCACACAATTCTCGCCTCATCCACATTCATACATTTATTCAAGCTCGATGATTATTGAGGCTTCTAACAGGATCATACTCCAGTATCTGGTTTACCTGGTTGTGCCAAGTCTTCCGCGGACGTCTTCTACTTCTGATGCCATCAACACTTGGGTCTTCCTTATCTAACTATCTAAGTGATCCTTTCTTAATCTTACTCACTATACTAAGATAAGTACTTTCCTTATTTCTTCATTCTTTACTCAGTCATAAATGGATCTGCCACACATACGCCTAAGTGATCTCATTTCCACTGCATTCAGTCTACTTTCGTTCCTCTTCTGCCAGCTCCAGGCCTCACTTCCATACATCAGTGTCGGTACCAGGACTCCATTGTGTACCACTAGTCTTGCCTCAGTTGACTAGTTCCCATTAGATATAATTCCATTCAAAGCGCCGTTCACTTTATTCCCTGCAGTCACTCTCCTTTCGATATCTTTCTGTCTCTCCGTTTCTATCGAACATACTTTCCAAATACACATACTCATCTACTTGTTCCAAACATTCATTATCTACAATTATTTAGCACGGTGTTTTGCTTTCCTCCTTCTCGAATACCATCACTTTCGACTTGTTGACATTCATAATAAGGTCGCTTTCCTTGCATACATCATACATTCTACACACTATCCTCTGTAATTCTTGTTCATTATTCGTCATTAATACTGCATCATTGATGTACAATAAACAGCATACAATCGAATCACCCATGTTCTCTCCTACATTCATATATTACAGTTCTTTCACACAATTATCTATATACAAGTTGAGTATGATTTATAAAGTTGATGAAACTGGTGTTTCTATCGTGCATAACCCACCCAACATTAATAGCCATAAAAGGGTTCAAATAAGTAGAAAGCGTAGCGTCTAGAGAGAGAGATCTCAATATCATAGTCATTTCCAAAAGCTGCACCAAAAAAATCTATTCGAGTAGTTCGAAAGCCTGCCAGATGTCGCATTAGCACTAACAAAAAAAATGAAAATGAAGAACAGTCGCAAAAAAGGAAAACTGCATCACCATAGTAAAAATATTTCAATCATGTTTTATTGAAAAATATTAATACCAGCTCTTCAGAAGAAACGATGTCATCGAGTGATTCTTTGGAAAGTGTCAATTTTAGCAGCGAAGAAAACTCATATATAGATGACCAATTATCGGTAAATGATTTCCTAATTGGTGCAAATTATATGGAAGAATAAAGAACATCATTATGATGTCGAAATGTTAAAAAAAGAGGCGCAACTTCTATTTTACTTTTACTTTTATTACTATTTTTTTAAGAAATCCAGTTTTATCTCTAAAAACAAATTTATCTGTAATTCTGAAAATACGTCAGAGCTTCACATGAAAAATATTCATTTTAAACTGCCCTTAAAAATAAAACTTACTGAGTCAGTTAGGCAAAGACAGTTTTATTGTTAGTGTTAAATTTGGCCATTATAACGTAGAATAGATTATGGTTTGCTAAGTGCATATTACGTATTTTAAATATTAGATATGTTACTTTTTACTTATTTAAGTAGGTGTCCTTTTTAGTTTAATATTCTTTTGATACTATTTCATATTTACGTAAAAAAAATATTTTATTTCATCTTTGCATAGAACATATGCTTCTCTTTCATAGGCGTTTTAGTTTTTTTCGCTTTTTTAAGGCTTCATTTAATACATTCGAAATATATAACTTTATCAACAACATAATGAATTATGAACAATTAATTTGTATGGCCCAAGATGAGGGCTCGCCCCGTACTTTGGGCAATAATATGAGTTTTTGTAAAATTCCATTCCTATGTTTATTATCAGTGATATGCATATGATCACTTCTAACAATTTGAACATAAATAATTGATCTAATTGATAGTGAAAAACAACAAATTTTACGAGACTTAAAAAAAATCTGCCCAAGGTACGAACCCTTCCCCTATACACATTTTTCAGATAGAAAATAAATAAGTTCATTTCTACTGTTATATATTTATAAATTGGCCAACTATTATACTGTATAAATTATATCCATTTACGCTGATACTTAGTTAAATTACTACATAAATTAAGACCTATGTAGGTACGACTTTTACACCCATCCTGACACAGGTTTTCTATGTTTCCCAAATTAATTTATTTAGTAGAATTTATAGCATTTTAACAATACTTGAAGATTAGCTAAATTCAACCAAATGCTCAAAAATACATACAAGAGTCAGTTTTACGAGTCACGTTTTGAAAATGTTTTGCGAAAATTTGTGCATACACGAAGATAGAGGAACGTTTCACTGTTATTCAATTCGGATTCAGGAATGAACTTAGCGCAAGTACTTTTCAGCAGAAATATATTAATGAAAAAACCATTACTCACCTTTGTGTCATAGACCACTCAAAATTTATTGACAAAAAATTTATTTAATTACTGAAAAAAGGAATTGATTTTTACGATTTTAAATTTATTTTAAGATCAGAAAGCAAATGTAAAAAAATTAAAACTAAATGACCACAGAATACTAAATGATCTAAAGCAAATTCCTTATCCCAATATTTTCATTTTGATGCCATTAACGTAATCAAAGAGCACTGCAACTTTTTTTTAAATATGACTCGAATAGAACAAAAATTTAAACGCTGATAATATATGCATGAATGTAAAACATACGTCTTATTTATACCGCGATTTAATTTTCAAAGAGTAAATACTTTTACTGTTGCGTAAATGTGTCATAATTGATCGGATTTACGTTTCCACCAAGAATGTTTGTATAATGCCCTCGTCCCGCAACTAATGTTCCAAACTCCTCTCCAATATATACATGTATACACTTCATATCATGTCCATTCTACTAGTCTGTAGAATTGACGGATAAAATTGAAATTCGAAGATGTGTCAGACAAAATTGCATTTCTCACAAATACTATTTAATTAGTATTCCGATGCAATCTCGAAGGAAGCCTTACATAAAAATTAGCTGATATAATAAATAATTAATAATATAATATTTATAATCTCGAGAATATTCAAAAAATTATGAAACAAATTTAAAAGTGAACCTCGAGAAACCAAGTTCATGGATTGTATTAAATCTAAAGATAATCTAAAAACGAAACACGTATTGGTTATTGGCAGTTACCCCGGTAGGATACTTTAGGATTTGTCTAGAAATGGAACCAATTCCAAAAAATTTGATCACGAATTGAAATTTGCAAAAGCACTTCTACCAAAAAGAAAAAAAACTGTTTTGTTATATTTTCTCTATTCTTCTATATGGACCCAGAATAAGTTGCCAATGAAACAGATTGAAGTCCTGTAAATGTGGACGTACATGTGAACATCCTGTACTGATCGAGTGACTAATGGATAAATTCTACGACAGACAAATAAAAGTCAGGAAATTGTGCTCACAATACAGAGAATAAAACTGGAATACCTCGGTCACGTCACGAGGGGAAATAAGTATAGTAAACTGCGACGTATCTTAAAGAGGAAAATGTGTGGAGAAATAAGTCGAGGCAAAAGATGGAATTCCTGACTGAAAAATTGATGGTACTTATTCGGGAGCAGTTATGTTAGGGAACGTAAATATTATAATAAAAGAACTCATTAGATGCTTAATAAGTATAGGATTTTTTTAAAATTTGCCGAACACTTCATTAATTCGAATCATAGTTTTAATATGAATACAAGAGCATTAGTAATACATAAAAATGGAATACGTTAAGCTTCTTCGCGTTTAAAAATCGAATCACCGAACGGATTTCACACCTGGCGGTAACGGCGATGGCGGGTTCCATAGCGGATGGCTGTCAGGCCTTTACTGAGCGTCGCAGCGTTTGCTCCCGGTAGTGGGGATGTAGTTAAGGGACCAACAATCAAGGCGGTGTTGCCGGATTTCGCCTAGCATCTCGCGTGGCGAGTGTACAGCGTAAGGAACCTTATTTTTTACTTGCCCCTCGTAATAGCTAGATACCAGTGGTATGAAGTACGTATAGATTTAGGTTATGCTGTTAATTAATACAAATTGTCACACTTATAAAACTGTTTACATTTTATACAAAATTTTATTAAATACTAATTTAATGTATTACTTATAAATATATACATATAAAATCAATTTTGTCGAAAAATATTGTTTTTGCGCTACCGGGATTCGAATCTGGATCTCTATTTCATCACAGACCAATGTTCTGAATAATTACAACTTCACAATAAGAATGTGTTCTTAATAAAAAAAAATATATTTAAATTTCTCATTGCAAATATTCGCCTTGCGGTCAATTATTTTTAAGCATATTCGCAATGTGTTGTTGGTAATGTGATATGGTAAAACTGAATTATTTTTTTGCTATTCATTGATAAAATGGCAACAGAATGTAACGTTTATGACCGTTTTAAGTGAATTGCTTTTCGTCCATTTTGTTAATGCTAGACAGGTCGGTTAACGACGCCGCGGTTCTCATGTAAATACTCCATTAGGGTCTCTCTCTGTCCTCCCCGGCATTAAAAATCCATTTATATTATTCCAACTTCCACAGAACCTGTCTTTAACGTGGTATCACCAAATTTACATTGTCGTATATTTAGGTTTATTAATTTATAAGCCGACATTGCATTTTTTTATCTCCTTAAATATCCGTAATAGTGTAACGAATTAGATTAATCATTTATGTATCTGATCGTAATCATTTAGATGATTATTTTGAAATTAAAAAAATAATGTTAGTGAAGGTTTCGGCAGCAATATAAACGCTTTATTTAATTCCATATTGCTGAAATTTTTTTGTACTGTATTATTTTATTTTAGCATGAAGTGATTTATTGTGATGTGTTGACGTTAAAAACAGATAAGACGAAGATAACTAAGTATATTATAAAAACAGAATGAAAAAGAAAAAAATATATAGATAAAAGTATTCTTAAATATACTTTTATCTATATTTATAAATGTATCTGGTATAACTTTCTTAATTAACTTAATTTTAAATTTTAAGGAATTTGTACTTTGTCTTTCCTTTTTAAAGCCAGAACTTGATTACAGTAATGATTATTTTTAACTACGATAAGAGCGTTTTAGATATACTGAGGATGTTATTTAATTTATTAAGCAAAGAAATTTTTTTTTATTTAAAAATACCTATAGTTAATACTATATTTATAAATTATGGATAAGTGTGATCAAAGTGAGTTAGTTACACGAGAGTATCTCTCATATATATATATATATATATATATTTTTTTTTTATTAAAATGGAAATGCGTTAATATTCTTACTATTTTCAAGCTAAGCTAAACGCTTGCGCTTTGAAAATAAAAATAACTTCGAACCCCCGACTACTGGATGACTAGCACTTAAACTACTTGATAAACAAGCACGTCAGTAATTTGAATCGCTGATACAATTTATTTAGCAAATATTTGGTAGTATAAGAGAACCGAAATTAGTGACAGGGAGGGACTAGGAGGACAAATGTACTGGGCACCAAAGTCAAGAGGGGTCCCATACCGTACCATGTAAAATAAAAGATTCGTTCTCTATTTCGAATTATGTATTAAAAATGTGTAAGTAAAGAAAACGTTGGTATTTTGCTAGCTCACTCGCTTTCGGTCCTTTTGAACATCTGAACATCTTGAAACATCTGAAAATGCACCTTTTTTTTGTCAAACAAAATAGTTTAAAAAAAAAATAATATACACGTTCATTTTATTTTACTTTATCTCTGAGCATTATTACTAGTTATTTACAGAGTTGCATAAATGATTTTACAGCATAGATTGTTTTAAAAATTGTTTTAGGGTTGAAATACCCTGTCACCAGTTACCAGGGTCACCAAAACTTTTACTGCGATGTATTGCTACAACCATCTTATGAACAGCTGTCAAATGTCAAGTCGATTGACCCAGTCGTTAGTTGTAAAAAGCTGTTAAAATCAAGTAAAGTCAATCAATCATGTAATGTCAACTTATAGTGGTTTGAAAATGGATAAAATTGAACATTGCGGTAGTGTTTTTGTTAAACGTTTTCAAACGCCAACGGAAATTTTTAATGGGATAGTTAATGCTGTGTATATGCGCCTTCATGTAAAAATGTTAAAAAAAAAACATTATTCATCAGAATAATGCAGATAGTAAGCGCTTTTCTTTAAATGGTGATCTTAAAGCGGTGGTAAATGGCTATTTTGAGCGGTATGAGAAATTACACTTCCAGTATAGCACAATGTCGCTGGAACATCGGTGGACAAAACTAATGTTCAGGAAAATTATTCATAATAATAATGCGCTTTCCCGTCTATTATCTATGGCTTTATGGATGTGGCGACCTCGGACATAGTGTAATTATGGCTGTACAGTGCTTGCTTAAACGGCCAGGTCTGAGAGACGCGAGCAGGGCTAAAATAAACATGTTTTTAATATCTCTAGGTTAAGATTACTTACATTTTTTCTATATTATGTAAATATACGTATATACAATTTAAATCGAAGTATACATTGTCATAATTACGAGTAAGAAAAAAACATACACGACAACTATCATATTTTCTTATCTATACTGTATATCTATGCTATTGACCTTTCTTATTGAATTTTGACTTTTCACTATGCTATTTTCACTAAGGTGGAATAATTTTAATTACATCGAAATTTTATTTACGTGTGGTTTGTTTTGGGGAAAATTCTAAGATTAAAATATTGATTATATTGAGACCCTGAGCGCGCAGCGGTCATCAGTGGCCACGTAGCGGCCACTATTGGCCGCTAAGCGGTCTCAATAGCCACCCGCAGGCTAGTATATTTAAAATCAATTTCAAAAAGAAAAATATATTAGCACTATTTGAATATGTCCAAGAACACACAATTACTGGATTTTTATCTACAAAGGCAATGTTATTAAACATCAGATATCTCATAAAGACAAAGCTATTTTTTATTATATTTAATGGAAGTATGGAATAATTACAGGGCTTACGACCTGTCTTCGGCTGGCTTAAGTGATCACTTTATATATCGCACACCTAGATTAAAACTAAGACAACTAAAAAAACCCAAGATTTTAGAGTTATTATTGTATTCGGATACTCTGTCATATACGCAACTAACTTAGTGTCATTTTAGGATACATTTATGACCTAAAATGTTATTTAGTTTCATAACTTTAGTTAAAAAAAATGGAGGAAAATGTTTTTATTATTTAGTCTACTGAAAAATGACTCTTTGAGATGTATTAGTTTTGATCTAAGTGTGCGATATGTATATATAACGTTCTCCAATTCTCATCCCTCAATCTCCACATATATTAAATTTTTGTAAGTTGTATATATGTTAGTATGTAGACTCACTTCGAGTACCATTACACCATCGCCATCTATGGATCAAATTTGATAATTCATTAATCCTTTTATTTATACAGCATATATGTCATCACTGAGAATTAGATTTTTTTTTAAATTACCCCATACTTCCATATACTTTCCATTAAATATAATAAAAAATAGCTTTGTCTCTATGAGATATCTGATATTTGTTTGAAAAATATATTTTTTCACCATAGTTTATATTTTCTTATTTTTCTTTATATATCATTATTGACATATTGTCAATCAAATGTGTCGCGGTTCGTAATGCACCTTTATAAGTCCCGGTCTTGGTTCACCCTCACAGTTAACTCCGAGATCTCTCAGATACAAGGTATCTATCTACCGTTGTGGAACTCTTCCAGGTAATTTTCGACCCAAAGTTGTGCACAGGATAACCTCCTTTTTTACGCTGTCACTTTGACGCATAATGTAGTTAAAGGAAGTATCAAATAAATATCAGATGTCTCATAGAGAAAAAGCTATTTATTTAATAACAGTACCTTTATAGGTTTAATATCCAGTAATTGTGTGTTCTTGAACATATTCAAATATTGCTAAAATAACATATTGGTCTAAATAAGAAAAATATATGAAAATTGAAAAATATTGATTTTTCATGCGTATTCTAGTAAAATGTGTTAAAAAAACATTTTATTAGATAAAGAATATTGCTTTAAATAATTTTCAAATTTGGTCGATAGATGGCAATATTATAGTGATACTCAAAGAATTTTCAAAAATTTGATAAATATTGAGATTGAGGGGTGAGAATTTATATATATATATATATGTATATATATAAAGTGATCACTTAATCCAGCTGAAGCAGGTCATAAGCCGTGTAATTATCCCTCGTATTTATATATATCATTCCTTTAAAATATAATAAAACAGCTTCGTCTCTATGAGATATTTGCTATTTATTGAATAACAGTGCCTTTATAGGTAAAAATCAAGTAATTGTGTATTCTTGAACATATCCAAATATTGTTAAAGAAAGTATCTTTTGTTCACTGCTATAGGTAAGGCTTGCTGTGATTTGGATCTGTTGCAGGATTCAGGCATTTGTGCATCGTACTGTCCACGGGATGCGTAACATCATTCTACAGGAATATATTTCAAAGAAATCTATTTTACGCTTGTCGCTATTGCGAACTATCGAGGATTCCATTGCATACCAACAAAACAAGCCTTTAATGGCTTGTTTTATGTCATGTTTTCGTGAGTTGGTTAATCGCAACCTTTGCTAGTTGTATGCGTCTTCAAATTTCCTCCCTACTGTCACTAGTGTTCAGCTCGCTCAAATAAATTACTTCTTGAACTGCCTCACATCCTGCTATTATTATATAATCTTGTTCGTTTTTAAATTACTATCCAGATGGGGCCTAACACTTCTGTTTAAATCTTTACCTAACGACATATTATAACATTTTTTTAAAATTTGTCTAGCATCCATAACCAACAAATAAATAATGCGTCCAAAAATCACAAACAGCAGCGCGTATTTAATTAATACTAAAAACGATATGTTTTGTCAAATGGTAAAATAATGTTGATTTCATTTTCACAATCGACAAGGTAATCAATTTTATTGGTGAGTTATTGCAGCCGCTCGGGTTTGGTCTGTTCATTAATGTGCCGATATTTCAACTGCGGAACAATGAATTTTCAACGTATACAGTTCAGAGTAAAAATTCACCACTATTGCACTTACAGTTTATTGACGTTAATATCTGCATATAAACGACATGTCAATTGAGAATCGAATTTTTATTTGATTATTAGAAATTCATGATTTATTTCAAAAGCGTAGATTTATTTTTACTTTTAAAGTAGTCGTTTAAACGTTTTCGCCTAATCTAAACTAAATTAATGCACTAGTTTTCTTATATAAAATGTTTTATTTACTAATAATTGTGTTTTTTTAACTATCTCCGAGGTAAGTTTGTAGAACTCCATAATTACATATGTGAAAATAAAACACTTATTTTTTATTCTAAGTGTTGTCCCTTTTCATCTCATGCAAATACAATTGTATAGCTGTCCCCTATTATAGTTATAAATACAAGTTATTCAGTTAAATTATTAGATTGATAATGCCCTTACAAGGTGAAACGCGTCTCAAGTAAATTAAACGAGAAGAATTAAAAAAGCAATTGTATTATTTTCACATATCGCACACCTAGATCAAAACTAAGACAACTTAAAAAACTAAGAATTTTGAGTTATTATTGTATTCGAATACGCTGACACATACGCAACTTACTTAGCCCCAGTTCTCAAATAGTTATTTTAGGATACATTTATGACCTAAAATATTATTTAGTTTCATAACTTTAGTAACAAAAAATGAAGAAAATTGTTTTTTTTGTCTACTGAAAAATGACTTTTTGAGTTGTCTTAGGATTTATTAAGGTGTGCGATGGTGAAAAATAGTTGTTTATTAAAAATATTTTAATATTAAATTAATTTTTAGAAACTTAGAACTATTAAATTTGTACAAATAAATGTTTACCAAATACAATTTTTTTTAATATGCAGATTATCACGTTAGTGACTCGGATAGATAGTTCTAGTATGACAAGGTAAAAATAAATAATATGAATTTCTTTGGAAGGTGCAAAGAAACAATATATTTATCGCAAAAATATAGTTAACACCAGGGTTCAACCTTGAAATTTTGCATTCAATTAGGCAGTTTTAGAGACACTATACAATAACATCAGACTCTATACCCCATCTACATAAAATATGTAGATGAGGTATAGAGAAACGTCATTTTTTTCGCCAAAAACCTTAAGCAGAATTTTTTAAATGGCTCCAGAACATCAACAAAACATATTTAATGTAAAAAATTATATTAATTTCGATAAAAATCACTTTTTATTTGTGTAATATGATTAAATGTGATTTTATTAATTAATACATTATTTTACTTTTTCTTTATTTTTATCAACTTTTTTACGAAAAAATTAGGTGCTTACCTTCTCATAATCATTTAATAGTAATAATAATTATATGAACACTTTTCATTGAGGTTATAATGACATATATAGAAATGTGATTTTAAGTTCACGTTTTAAAGTGACTCGCTTAAATATGCTAACCCGCAATATACTGGGAATAAATCATTATATTATGTATATATGTCATCATATATTGCACGAAACTGCAAAAGCTTAACGTGCTATGCAGTTTGTGGTGATATAAAAACGCAAACGTGATCACTACGTTTGATTACGTATTATGAATGAACCAATAGACCAATTTACAAAAGGTAAAATTTAACACGACACATGCCGCATGAAAAGAATGCGCTCGATTCTCTTTATCGAATTAAAAATAACAAAATTAGTTTGACAATATTTTTTTGAACAACTAATCAAAATATTTAGTTCTGAATTTTTTCACGGGTAGTATTACACAATGCGTCCGAATATCTACCGGGAAGAATCCGTAAATATATAACTTTTTTATGGATGAGTGGTTTACCTCCACTGACACAGTATTGGTGTAGAGAAATTCACGTTCTCCCCTCTCAGAACAACCGCCATTAATTTGATTCATAGCCATAGAAAGAGAGTTATTCATTTAATACATCCCGGTAATGCTGAGAAATAATATTTCTAAACTGGATTAAAGTATTTGAAATTTAAAAGCCTATTTATTATAAGAATGAATTAATCGAAAAAAAACTTACTCTTCTGGCGCTTGTCCGGTTATCGAACGATGGCGATCGTTATTTCATTTGGAATAGCTCGAAATATTTGGATAGTTGATTTTCCGAACCATTTCCTTAGATTTTTTAGCCTTTTTTATCATGCAGGGTCTCTTCTGCTCGCAGTTTAACCTTAGATTACGGAATACAGGATCTGGTATTTTTCTAGATGTCTCATGATATTTATTCGTTTAAGGATTTTTTTTTGTCGCATCCGTACTATCACGTTATAATTTGGAATCCCATTAATTCCGCTTAATTTTTGAAAATATCAGTAGATCCACGTCTCAAATATTTCGTGTCGCTTTAGAATTGATCAGTAAATATCTATGATTTCATTATATATAAAAGAACAGGGAACACATAGCGTCGTATCAATTTAAGTTTAGGTTATGGCTGTACAATACTTTTGTCGTGCTGAAGAATGCTACTTAAGCTTGGTCATTTAATTTTCATTATATCTACATCCTAGGAAGACTGTTTTGTGTGTTCTTTCCAATTATTCCGCCTGTCTACAGCCAGCCATCATCTATTTTGTTTCGTTTGCTAATGATCATGTATTTTGTCTTGTTTGAGTTTAGTTCAATAGCACATTTTTCGCATGTATTAACCATACTTGGAGACATTCCGTGGAGTCTGCTAAAATCACAGTATCGTATACTTTACAAAGTAATATAGTGACCGTGCACGCGCTCACGGACATGGCTGTGTAAGAAATCACCTATTACCTATCAAACCAAAGCGATCAATCAAAAAACACGATAAGACAATATTCACCAGAGACGGACACTGCCCAAACAGCTAGCGATCACTCTTCCGTAGACCGTCCTCTCATCGACATCTTCATTCAACAGCATCTCGAGCGAGCCACTCTAGAAGTTCAACGCACATTTAACTGTATAATTCATCACATCAATATACTAATTTTTTTAAGTACTCTGTCAATTGAATATCTTGCTCTAGATACAACAACAGACACCCTACACTGCGAAATACATACAACACGCGTGAGACTTGAAGATATCAGGAGCTTCAGTCAGACACAATCATATTTAAACAACATCTATACCGTCAACTCCTATAGTAATTTAGTTTCTTTCAATTTATTATCAAGCTTTCTTTTGTTTCATATAGGGCCTTTTCAAATATTTTCTCTGCTTAGAAGTAAAGAAGTATTGTTGAAAGAATAGTATCCTGTATTATTTATTTATTCATTATTTTATTTTCACTTCTTTGTTAACCAGTCTACTACTTTAACTGATGGTTTTTGATAAAAAAAAAAGCTAACAGTTTGTAATACTTTTTATGTCAAAGGTGAAAATGATTAAATAAAAATTCTCGTCGATGTCTACTTTATTTTATTTCAAATCAATTATTTTAAGAGTCGCCGCCGCCAACCCTCTACCCCCCACCCCTACCTAAAATAATTCGATATTAGTATTGAATGCGAGGAGATCAAAATAATATTTTGGATTGGTCACGCAATAGTCATTCCACAATTTTATTCTAAACCGATCAATAAAATATTGTCAAAATTTCGCATTGATTATTTTCTCTCATATCTGGAGAGACATTTTCAAGTTACGGTTTGGCGAGGGTTTTCTGGAAACATTCAGCGGTCAAATTATTTGTCCTTTTTTATTCAATTCCCAAATCTCATATCGCGAAGATGACAAAAACGCAAATGTGATAAAAATATAAAATATTGTAATGGAAATAATATTATCTTGAGAGTTGTAAAACTGATTCGTCATTTCTGATCGAATATTATTACAGCAACTATCCATTTGAATAATTTCTTATATTCTAATTATGTATTTTATTTTCTAAATTAATTTCTGCATACACACTAAAAGTATAAAATGGTTACCTTAGTATGGACAAAACCCAATGAGGCTGGGTTTATCAATTTCATTGTATATATATGTAATAATAAATAATAATAATACATTGAAAATACTAGACAGACAAGACGAAGCTAAAACAAGAAACATTAAAACGTGAATTCTATTCAAAATTTAAGTTTTGTTTGTAGAATGTAATATTACTCATTAAATACATATCAAACTTTTTTTTTATTTGCCTGAATTTATTTATGTACTATTTAACAACAATTTAATAGTCCCAAAAAGATGAAAATATCAAAAATTAAAAAAATCAGTAGGATATGTTTACCTTTATCTTTCGTTATTTATTGTTAATATTAATTTATATAAAGTACTTTGATATAAATATGAATTTTGTTACAAAAGCATACACTTTTGATTACACTTAATATTTTTTAAGATAATATGTACAGCAAGAATACTTATATACATACTTAGCTGGGATGGGCAACATTTTGCGACCTTTGAAAAATAAGGTAGGTATCATCTGACAATATAGTAAAAATAATATATATATTTTTTAATTATTACAATACTCTTATCTTTAAAGCCGTGTTATCAAATTTCCTAGTAGTGTAGGGGATAACATGAAAACAAAGTTATATTTTAATAACACCATATATAATATATTAGTTTTATTGTATTATGACGATCCCGAAATAAATAATACGTATATAAATGTTCTTTGAATTACATAGCTCCATTTTTGTAAAAATTTTGCCTTATTTGCGTTGAAACAAACTCCTCCGAAAAAATCGACAAATTAATATTCAAAACTTTCAAGCTCAATATCTCAGTTTGACGTAAATGTTAGATGATATGTACCTTGTTATTACATGTATTTAGTAAGCTAAAGTATGTATTTAAAGCTAAATTATCAACATTTAATTACCGAAGATTGATTCTTATAACCAGCGCTTACGTATGGAGACGAGAAGAGGAAACTCTCACCGTCAATATCATACATACATTAAAAGATGCAAAGAGAATCTGTACTTGGAAAATCTTTGAGATGTCGAGTATCTAACGCATAAATTCGCCAGAGAACCGAAATAACTGATGTCAAAAAAATCTGTAAGTGGCAACGGGCTAGACATATGCAGCGAAGAGATTCTTATCAATAAAGTAAAGCTCATAGATCTATAATTGACAGCCAAAGGTAAGTACGATAAAAAAAAATTCTGCACTTATACAACTATACACAAATATTTTTATTTGAAAACAGTCAATTTAACGTCAAACATTTGAATTTAATTCAACGTGAGTGTTGAACACTGCTTAAAAAAGCTTCTCAATGTTCAGTTTACTTGTCTGAAAATTAACCTGTCCAGTATTTTGAAAAGTCCGCTTTACCATCTGATTAAAGAATTTTACGAATAAATGGTTTTAATTTTCTGAACAAAAAATATTATTGTCAAAACGACCACTTTCAGACGCACGAAATGATAAGAAGTGTTAGAATTACTGTGACATGAAACGTGCCCTAAAAGTGCTTAATGATCCTTGAAAAATATAATTAATTTAGTTTCTGCGTGTAAAAATTAGAGTTACTTTGTATAAACCTAATTACATACCGTTAGATAGCTTAAAGTGGTTGAACGAAAAATATTTCGTAGATACAATATTATAAAGCAAGATATCGTGCGATATTTTGAATCAAGTAGAAGTGTTTGTGTACTTGGGAAGTATGTTGAAGCAGAAAGGATGGGAAAAATATGGGTATGGAATAAAATGAATGGTGGTTGAATGTAGTAGCGACTAATTGTCTGTTGTGGCTAAACTAGCAACTCATAGTGAAGTCATAGTACCACTGCGATGTACGGTAGTAAAGCTTGAAGCTGGAAAGAAGCTTAAATATAGTATAGGCTAAATAGGCCATTTAGCGGTCATACCACCAAGCGGCCGAATACCGACGCTATGTGTCGGACACCCGCTAGGGGAATATTCCGCGAGGCTGCCGGGCGCGGAAAACGAGTCATTATGGTCTCGTGGTTGGTATCTTCTAGATGCCTGATCAAGTGTAAATTACCGTGTACTTAAATACTTCATACCTATCACAATGTAATATTATGTTACTGTACCGGACGAATAAATTACTAACAAACCCAAGGTATTGTACTATTTATTTATCAGGCTTTGACTGTCATCTTCCATATTTAAAACACCAAATTAAGAATGAAGTTAGCCCGTTAACCATGAATGCTCCGTTCGTCCTTTGGGTGAATTTCAATCCCCCCAGCAGAAGTTAAAATAGAATAAATTGTAGTTTACTGCCGTCTGTACAGAATAGATAAAGGTACATACGATTTTAGATGACGTTTATGCGCTCTTCACCGTTAAATTGAATATCAGTTATTATCTCTTTCTATTAATCTCAAAATCATATCAGAGATTAAATCTCCAGATTAATTACAACTACAACTAAACCTCTGAGATTTATCTCGTTATGTCTCACATTACGTGGACACTTAACTTAGACTTAAGTATAAAATGCTAAAGATGAGCAAAAATAAAAGTAAAAGAATAATATATTTAAAGGCTATGAGCATTATCATTATAGATTGCTTCTAGTGCGATTGTTCGACTGAACGATTCTAAGTGAAAAACTCAATTTACCCGATGGCCACGCGTACCGAGCAACGATTATTACAGAGATAGCCACGTGAAATTTCAGTGATTTATTGCGCGTCGTCAGAGATGATTTAGCAGGGTTGTAAGTAGAAGCCAATATCAAGTACCGTGATACCGTTAATAAATAATACTGATTGCCAGTACCCAGTAACCTTTTAGATTGATAATAATTTGACTCGGAGACAGTTGCAACCTGTCTCCACACTTTATAACAAGGATTTTATTAAATTTAGATCATAACAATACAGTTGATTTTTTAGATGATGAAAATATTAGTTTTATTTTTTCATTTTATTTATTAATATCTACACGGATATTACATTTATCAAATAAAGAGTTTTCCATTGGGCTCTTCACGTATTCTGGAGAATTTTCTCAATTCTATTCTCGCCTCATATCTACCTATACATTGGTTAGAGTTAATAAAAAAAAAGTTTTTTTATGTTTTTAAATAAAACTAAATTATAATTATTAATCATCGTTTTAATTTACCAAGTTTCAGTTTTACTGACGGTGCGTTAGGATTTGTAATTTCGCATTTGTCATCAGTTTGAATTTTATTCAATCAAATTCAATTATTAACATTCATCTCATTAAATATTAAATATTTAAAAAAAAGTTGAAGTATGACGATGCTGAGAAGACAAATTGTAAGAAGATTTAATAAACCATCGTTTAGCGAAAATCTTTTATTAAACCACAGTAAAGTCATGTACCTTGGCGAGATTAACTCATCTCAGTGTATCTTCTGGCCACTGATCTTATTATTTTGTGGTCGTCTAATGCTTTTTCTAATGTTGGAAATGTTTGTTTGCTTTCCAGATATTATATTGTGTAATGAAATAGAAATCCTTGTTTCTACAGCACGTGATGCCGCAGACATAAACCCATGCCGACTGCGGTTGGAGCACATGTGGTTTCATAAAGCTCAGCGGAGAATTTTCTCTAACTACTAGGGTGGTTTGATAAGTAACTTGGTTCGCATACTAATAGATGGCGCTAACGTCATCTGTATATGTAGTCATAAAGTTTCCTTCTTATGAATAAATAATATATGGTCTCAAGTCATTCTGACAATAATTCGTTGTTTGACAGTAACAACGAAAAACAGATTATTAAGGAGAAAACATTCTTACTGTGAAGTTGTAATTATTCATAACATAGCTCTGTGATATTTTAAATACAAATTAAATGTATTAATTAAAATTATATGCATATAAAATTAATTTGATCGAAAAATATTGTTGCTACCGGAATTCGAGCATGGATCGCTTACAATCCGGGGAACGTGCATTCCGTAAAAATAAAGTAGATAGTAGTAGCAACAGCAATATTTTTCGATAAAATTGATTTTATATGTATATCTTTCTAATTAATATATATAATTTGTATTTAAAATAGATTAAATTAGAATTCGTAGTATATTATTTACTAGAGGTAAAGACTTAAATATTAACATCAGAATCATTAATAAATAGTTGAATTTTTTATTGGTAATTTAAATGCAAAGGGCAGGATAAGTACTCAATTAAACGTCTCTAAGGTCACTTTATAGATTTATGTGGTGTTCTGTATTTTATAGACAGATATCTCCAAAGTTTTATGTTGCTTGAGGAACGTCATACTCATATAATGACGACTTCTTTAAGGCCCATTTATATATCGGATCTTATAACTGTGGCAGGTTTAGATGCGATTCACGTTGATCAGCCTCCTGGAAAGCTGAAAACTAGTCTTCGGGTCTATCACATATTAAGTATTTATTTTCATGAAACCATCCTCCCATTTCTGCTTCCACTCACCCTTTCCGAACGAGTTTGAGAAGTGTTATTGTTTTTATGTGTCCAGAAAGGCTTTTAAAAATTAGTTTGGAATGTATTCAGTTCTGATATTATTAGTATTGAAATACGTAGTGTTACGGCCCATTTTATAAAACGTTTTATATGCCTTTATTTTGCTGATAAAAGCATACTCAGAAAATAGGGTAATCCTGTAAATTGTTCCCAGAGTTTTGTGAGTGCTATTTAACTTTTAATTTTAAAATATCTTCTTCGGTGGTCCCTCGGTACGAGTATGACATCTGCCATGGTTAATGATTGTGAGTCCGAGTGTGGCTGAGGAATCCAATTCTCAAACAGTACATCCTCTCACGTGTCATATACGCGCATCCGCTGGGCAGGGGGGTTCTGAGTGACGGCTCTTCCTTCTTTTCTTTCCTCTTTCTCTTTTTTTCGGTAATTGCGTCAGCCCTTTTCTGTTTGTAAGTTTCTCCTGCACAATGTACTTTTTGACGCCATTTTGACTCGGTCCAGAGCCGCGGTTTCTTGGTGTTTAGGATCTATGCCACGTCTATTCATAGTCTTCTAACTTGCTGTGTATTTTTATTTATTTAAAAAATATTTAGAAGCCATTTTTAAGATTTATTAATGGATTCTTTCAATGGAGTCGGTACTTAACACCATATGAAACAAAATATTATTGTTTATGCAAATATATAATCCTGGGACATGATTTATTTTCAAAGCGCAATAATAAATCTTGATTTAGAAAAAACAATATTGAAAAAATTGGAAAATTCCTCAAATCTATTCCCATTTACTAAAAATTCTAATATTGTTCATGACACGAAAGAAAATGTGACGGGGGATAAAAACGGTAAAAATAAGGTTTTTCGTTTTGCCGAGGGGCAGGCACCTAAAACTGAAATATGATATTCGGTTAAAGGGGGTGAATCGATATCTGTCTGGATGAAAGCTTAGAAAGATGAGTGAGAGCCCTCGCGCGTGACGTGCATAACCACTCAATTAAGTGCGCGCCGCCAAAGCCTCCACCGTGAAGGCTCCATGGGAAAAGTATTTCTCAACTTTTGGTAACGATCCGTCTTCACTTAATTTGAAAATATGCCATTAAGAGATATGTCTAAGATTGTGATGAGAAAAATATTTTAAAATTTATTAACTACTTGTAGGTATGAGAAATTTATTTAAATAAGAAATTTTAAATAACCGTCAGTATTTTTGCATTAGAATTTATAAAAAAAACCACATTACTATAAATAATAATTTAATCGATAGTTATTTGTTCATGTAGAATATGGGTGGTTGAAGGCAAGTAAAGCAAACATTTATTTTGTTATTAAGTAAAATAACAATCACTTTGTGTGAAACCACGAAATTTATTGATGTCGATCGGTTTCACTTAACTCAAGCTACATAAGGACTAATCAAAGATACAAGAAGAGTGCACTTATATATACAAGAAGAGAGAGCTACATGTGAAAGAGAGAGACAGAATACATATATAATTAAATAGAACATCAAGGGAGACAGAATATAAAATTATATGTTAAAGAGAGAGAAGAATACATTTAGAGACAAAAGAGAGATAAGAATGGTAAAGTATAGTGTTGATTAAGTTGATTTGAATGGAAACATACCTAATATGAGACTAATTGATAAATTAATTTGATTGTTAAGAATTGGCGTACCAATATTAATTGCCTTTTTTATTTCAAGGGCTTCTAAATAGGCCAAACCCATTTTATGGAGGATATTGACACCTGTGGTATTATCAAAAGAATGATATTTTTCAATAATGTGGTTGGAAAATTTTGAGAAACCATTGCTGTTTACACATTTAAGATGTTCTTTGACTTGAATATTGACATTACGGCCAGTTTTTTATATTATATTATTGTTATTTTACTTAATATAATATTTTATATATTATTATTATTATTATTATTTTACTTAATATAATATGTCAAACCACAAAGTGATCGCTTTCTACGATAATATTTATTTTGTTGTTCTGATAACAATACCAATTTTTACTGAATATAACAGATAGTACTTTCTTATATTTTATATGTTCACTATGTTATTCGCATTCGCTCCAATTTTAGAAACAGACTTAGAACAAAGTAGTGGGGGTTTGCAGCACAAGCTAGATATAATGAAGAAGAGTTACAATGTTAAAGCAAAATATGTTCAGTTTACGGATCTTTTTTTATTTATGTACTAAATGTCGTTATACAACATAGATAAATCACTTAGAGAGATTCACAAAAAATGTATATCGAAAAATATATACCTTATTACTATTAGGATTCGTGCCCGAAAATTCTCTTGCCAGATGTTGAGTTACCAATTACACTATGTTAACCATCAGTGGCGTGCAGTAGGTATAGATTTGGGTTATTCTGTTACCAATGATGTTATATAATCATATATAATATATATACTTTCGTTTAACCAACGTCTTTGGACAAAATAAATCCGTCGTTTATATGACCCTATCATGTATTTATTTATAATTTTAGAATACTATTAATAGTGTCTTTGAAGTTTAAGTTTTAACGTAAAAAAATACTTTCTTACATATATAAAAAAATGTATGAACGTTTTTAAGAACATGATTCATTTATTATTTAAAAAAACTTTACGTAATAACTAAAGGACATAATTATTTTTATTAAAGGTTAGGAAATAGTTCTGCCAATTGCTTTTTGTTTTCCTCAAATAAAAAATCAATCCATGGACCAAATTTAAAAAACAATCATGTAATCAACAAGTTAAAAACAGTAAAATAGTAAAATTCGCGAATTAGTAAAAGAGGAAGTAGACACTTCAATGATTTGCACGCAGTTGTAACCCTTTCTAATGTTATTCTGTTAATAAACAGCATAGGTAACGACTCCATACAAAACGGATCAACCGAAAGGAATTTTCAATTCAGTTAATAGCCATTTATATGACTTAAGTAATTCACTAGCTTAAAAACAGAGTTGAGTAATGTAAATAGCACGATGCGGCGAATAAAAAAAAAGCGCCATGAGTACAGCGGTCAGTAGCGGTGAGTTTTTATAACTAAGCAATTAAAGTCTCTATTGATACACAGATGGCACTAATTTCAAAATATTTTATTTTTGTTAATGTTAAACTATTTTTTTAATTTACGTTTGTTTCCCATAATTTTTAGTCACGCCCCTGTTAACCAAGTAATGTCACGTCAAATTTTATATTTTATATTCATTTCTCTTATTTTAATGAGACATCTATTATTTCTCAATAAAATCATATTTTTAGCTTCATCCTATATTTTTTCGATAGATAGTCTTTTCTGTGTTCTAATTTATTTTAATTATGAAAGAACTATGTTATATAATTGCAACATGGCAATAAAAATGTGATTTCATTAAAAGTATATAGTCGTATTTTTCACAAAGAAACTAGCCAAATATGATACGTATTTCCGTACCGAAATGCTAGATAAATAGTTGTTTTGGGACCTAGGTACTTTCATAATCATGGATTAACCAAGACATCTATGATTCATATAAAATATTTATTTTTTTATCATAAATACATATGTATATGGGTATGTTCTATTTTAATAAAATATTTTTAAATATAACTACTTACCTTGTTCTGTGAAATTTTTCATTGTCAGTTTATATCGTTTTAATGGTTGAAAATCACTTACCTGAAACAATAAAAAATCTCATTATAAATAAATATCAATTAAAATGTAAATAAAAAAATAAAAATTCCCTATCTTGGAACATTCATCATTAAAAATTGTATTCAATTTTAAAAAACACGAAAATACGAAACGATGTCTTTATATTGGCTTACGCATAGATAATAAATAATTTGCTGGGTTTTCGGACGGCTAAAAAATGTGATTAATTTTGAATCAGCCGACAGAAGGTATATGGGATGGAAAATGTATAACGAGATATAAAATCGCTCGTTTCATTTGAACCGAAAAAATGAAATAGTCCATTTAG
The DNA here is from genome assembly GCA_031772225.1 of Eubasilissa splendida. NCBI lineage: Eukaryota > Metazoa > Arthropoda > Insecta > Trichoptera > Phryganeidae > Eubasilissa > Eubasilissa splendida. The sequence goes on from CM062846.1 coordinate 9,425,464, forward strand.
AATAAGACCAGATGTGGCACAGCTGATATGGAGTATATTTAAAGTGAATATACCCAGATAGCATCACGGCAAGGAAACCCGCCCATCTGACATATTGCGAGTGGCTTAGCCATAAGCCCCTCAGGTCGCAACCGCTAACACAAAAGAGAGTATAAATAAGCAACGTGCTGGCTTAAGGCTACAAATATTTAAACAATCCATATATTGAGTATGAGTGGCGGAATTAATCTATTAACACGCTTTTATGCTCGGAAAAACTTATTTGTCATGGCAGTCTAAGAAATGATTGAATCCTTCCCCCTTTCCACTTGTTCCACAATAAATAGTGCAGCAAACATCCTCTTCTTCTTTAACGGTCTCATGTGACTCGGAAGTTCATGAGCGCAGTCACAATGGCGTGTCATATATCCCTTTGAGATCTTTTTCGTGATTCAGTTGGCCTTGTATACAATTTTATTTACAAATTTTGTGACAACAACATCAATGACAGCAATTTTCGTAAAGAAAAGTATATAAAAATACAAGAATAGTTATCTTTCTGACAAGATTCGTGCGAGATTTTTTTTCTTGCGATCTAGATCATAAATATATAAATATATTCCAGATCCAGATCATTACCTTATCCATTCCAGTAGCATCCTTTCCCCACTCTAATATTTCCTCAGTTTCAGGGGAGACAAAGTATTTGTATTTGGTATTCTTGTAAAACATAAAACTGTCAGAATAAAAAAAGTATCTCTTGGGTTCAAGAAAATAGTTGAACTCGCTGACTAATTATACTTATTTATCTTATCACTCGTAGCTTAATTGAGTACGACTTGTTACTCGCTGAAATAAAATTATTTTTATATACAATTACACGGGTTAATATAAAATAAAATATGGGAGAACGAAAAAATTTAATTTTTGGATGTTTCAAACTCACAGGAGCAAAGTGCTATCAGCGGAAAAGATGAATTATTTATTGGTCTACTTATGTTCGTGGCAATGTTTCATCTCATACTGGAAATTGGAGCCACTGAGGCGGCTCTAACACGGATTTTGGATCTCACACTTTCCGCCCGCGAAACTTTTTTTCAGGCTTATGCCATCAGCCGGATTATAACTAAGCAGATGTGGATGTGAATAATTATTATTATTATTTGAATTGTGAAAACGTAAATCTGAGCTCAGTAAAAATGAAATATTTTATATATAATGCTGCATGAATGCGATGGAATGTGAATTTTATATTCTCTCTTCAAAACAAAGTAGGGTGCTACTTAAAAAGTAGGTTTTAAGGGCCACTTTTGTAGTCCGACAAACTTAATTGAGCCATATGTTAGAAGGATTTTCGTTATTATTTAAGTCAATGTTATAAAAACGAATAATAGAGAATAATTTGACGGGTATACATAAGAATAAAGGCAGCTTTCTACTAGCATAATATTGATTTTTAGAAAATCGCTAGAAACTGATATTTGAAAATTAATTCAGAATATTTTTTTAAATCATTTTGTAGAAAAAATGATGATATAAATACATCTGATCCATGCATACTCTGCATGGATCAGATCTTTTCTTTACGAGTGATGACGGAAAAGTTTTTAGCAAAAATCCAAAAACTTTTTTATGCCTCTGTAGATCTACAAAAGAGAATTATTATAATATAAGAGTTATAAGAGAAAGGTTATAGAAAGTGGTCTCTGATTTTAGGAACTTATACATGCAATTGCATCCCGATACGAAGGAAGTTCTGCGTGTGTAAGAATCAATGGATCATTCACACTAAGGTTTGACAATACAAAGGGTGTTAAACAGGGATGTTTAATATCTCTATGGCTGTTTAACTTGTAATATGGATAATGCGTGAAAGAGCTGGAATGTATGAATGTAGTAGCATGGCGATTTGATTGTATGCTGTTTATTGTACTCCAATGATGCAGTACTAATGGCGAATAATGAACAATTATTAGAGTCTAGTGAGCAGGATGCACGATGTATACAGGGAAAGCGATCTTATTATGAATGTCAACAAGTCGGATGTGTCATGTGACTTTTTAAATAAATATTGCTGTCTATGCATCTACTGTAAACTTAAAAAAAAATATTTTCTATTATATATAAAGTAGAGTTCGCGATTCAAATTACATATTTACAATCTATAGAATAATTTTCCCTAAATTTCTGCATTCGTGTGTTATTTTGTAAAGTATTCCAAGATTGCTGCCTTTCTTTCTATATTTCTTATTGAATGAATATAATGAACCAGAAACCAGAAAAAATCATATGAATGTGTAACTTTTTAAGTGAATCGAATAAAATAAATTGTTTTAAATTAAATATGTTTCATGTGCAATATTCTATCTCAAGTCTGATTTAACTACTTGAAAATTAATTAAGTCATACATAAGAATCCATGTATATACAAATGCATATTATTATTTTAAATTTGAAACAATGAGTAGTATGAAAATGATATGTGAATATTATTTACTGAAATTGGAGTTTCAGATATTCAGTGCTTTTACAGATCAAATACTCCATGCCGCGGGCAGGGCAGATGTCTTCAGAATAGTGAAACATTTGGACCAACCTTAAACATGGTATTATTATATGTACACAGATAAAATTACTCGAATCTGTATATGGTGTATTCAGCGAAAATAATACGCATATATATATATGCCGATATATTCACGCAAACGTTATACCCACGCAATAGTACAAGATGCGTTGAACGAATGAATTAAAAACTAAGTAAATAATAATTGAAATGGGATTTGTATTGGCCTGTTAAAAAAACTTTTAATTATTTAAAACTAATATAAAAATAACATAAGGTTACATAGGTCATTAAAGGAACATTTTACAAAATAAATATTTAAATCCTCTCTTTACGGATATTTAGAGAAATGATTTTCATTCATAAGTCTCTTATAATAACGCTACTTATAATAATGTTAGAATTTACACATCATATAGACAAAAATATTCAAATTGTTGCAGACTTGAATACAATTATATTGATTCACAAATCAAGAAATTTCCGTTTACGGCACGAGACGTGGCTATTATAATTTTACTCTAATTCAAGAACTGATTTTAATTACTCACCAGCACATTTCAATAGCTGATTGCTTTCACTAGGTTCTAGGGGTGAATAGCTATACCGCATTAATTTATGTCGATTTGCGGTCGCTTGAACTGCTTGCCCAACTATCGATTTTTTTCATAATGAATGCTACCCTCTAAATATGAACATACTTAAACGCCGTGTTTGGTATTTAACTCATCGGCATTCACCTTTACAATTTTTTAACATAATAACGGGAAAAAAATTCAAATTCAACCCCACGTGATGATATTTTTAATTTTTTTTTAAATAAATGAGAATAAAATAAGCTAAACGCTTAAGCTATGGAAAAAAAATACATGACAGACAACTAACACTGATTTACCAACAAGAAATCATTTTGCTTCTCGATATCTTTCATATGTTTAACTATTTACGGCAACAAATTCAATAATAGAGAAACTGCAGAAAATGCCCTTAAATAATTCTTAAATTCTCATCCGTCTTAATTTATATAAAATACTTACTATTAATATATTATTTACTCGGTAGCAAAAAAATATTTTTTTGATAGATAAATTTTTTTGTGTATATCTTTCTAGTAGATTAATTTATTTTGTATTAAAAATACCACAGAACAATCTATATTCTGAAAATGCAACTTTCACAACAAAAATGTGTTCTACTTTTAGAATTAGCAATATTAACTTTGTGGTTAAAATTCAATATTCCCAAATAGGAAGAGATCACGATAGCAACTAAATATTTTTCGATAGATATATTTCAAGTTAATTAATTTAATTTGTATTAATTTAATTTAATTGGTATTTCACATGTGCGGCCATAATTGCATTTTACACTTTTAGTTACGCTATGTATTCATTGTAATAGAACGGAACAGAAAACTCCAAGTTACTTTCTGAGATGGAATAAGATGGGGAAGTACATTGTTTTTTTTAATATTTGTTTTCAGTACAAATCGATACGGCTGCACTGAACAAATAAAGTTTACGCTCCGATCGCCGATATTCCCGAGCTTTCATCACCCGTGTAAGGTGTCGCTGTTCTCGCTGTATGGCACTGTAACAAGGGAAGCTGAAATATTCTCCATGATTTTTCTGGAGTGAATATAGCGCATTACTTCCAGTCTGCATCCCCATAAAGGGTAACAACGGAAAATCGGTGCGAGAGTAAAATGTAATATTATTTGAGGCGAACATATCAGTAAAAGAGCACACCCTCTCTCCGTCTCTACCGCCAATCCCTGAGGAGCACTGCAGTGATACAATCCTTTTGAGGTCAGTTTTTCCACCGCATTTAAATAAAATGCACTAATTTTTCAAGAAATCAGTATGTAAACTTTCAAAGTCTTGTGCAAAATTTATGGGAAAATATGTGGAGGCGGTTTAAGAAATTGGAATTTTTGGGCCACATAGCCTGAAAAATGTAAAAGCAAAGATGCTGCATCGGACACAATAGTGCAAGAGTAGATGAGTTCTACAGGATCCTTATACAAAAGGACCAAGATTGGACCAAGTCCAAGACGTATGTTAATATGGACTTGTGAAAGTTAGGCGAGCACCTAGCAGACAATACCAAAAGGATGATGTCTATAAGGGATAAATGGCACTCTGTTGATTAATTACATAGAACGAAATAATTCTCTATGCCCCCTCCCCTCCTTTCCATAATCCGGCCTTGCTCGTTAGTCGATAGGTGGTCCTGCATTGGAACAGTTTGGCGATAGCCATTATTAAATTCGGAAACTTCCGAGTCTATATTGGTGGTTTGAAACCTTTACCGAGATATTGTATATGATAATCATATATGCAGTCCACTTTTGGAGATGTTTGGAGATCCAGAAGAGGGAAGAGTGGGATAAGTCGTCTTCTTATTCTTTGTCTTGTATTTCTTCTAGTACCTAAAATTGTGTACCCACCAGGGTACATATTCAAAATATGAATCGAAAATGTTCAAGCTGCGTATGCTTTATCTCAATAAATTCGTAGTTGTGTGATTATTTCGATTAATTGAATTATTTTATCAGATTCCAAATAATATATTGAATACAAAAAATAAAACGTCTTCAAACATCGAGGGTCTATACAATTTTTTGATAGATAATTTAAGGCTTGACATAAAGATATAAAAAAATAATGGGTCAACTTTTCAAATATTTATTTCGAAGTTCGTAAACTTAACATGATTTAATAAAAATCTCATACAATAATATTTTCCGTAATGGTACATAATCTGTAATATTTCTAGAATATTTTCAACTCGTAATTTAGTCAGGTACCCTCCCATAAAATATTGTAGACTAGATCTGTTTCACCCTGTATATTTGAAATACAGGACGTATAACAGGCACGTGTATTCCCGGTGGCGCAAATAACCTCAGAAAATCACAGGAATTGTATAGATAGGGTAACTACTACCGCGTCGAGGAATATTGTGAGTAGGTACATAAAGAGAAATTGCTTTATTATTTATTAGAGAAATATATCACAACCAACATCACATTTCCGTCGTTACAATAAATTAGTTTCTAAATATGGGTGCATGTAAAAGTATTAATAAAAATGTACAATTTAAAAAATATAAATGATAATAACATTCAGTTTTAGATCACTTTATTTTGCACATAGACTAAAGTCAACTAGTTTCAGTTGGACCCAACATTCTTCAAGACAATATAGTATACAGATTAAGTACAGATATTTAAATACGAGGTTAAGAAGATACAGCGATAGCATATCAAAGTGGGACAGAGTATCAAGTAGGGAGTGGGAAAGAAGGGGAGGGATTATATGGAAACATCTTTAAAATCGAATTATTGGATAAATTTATTTGGTTATTCAGTATCTGGCTATTATTATTGATTGATTTATTCATTTCTGATGTTTCTTCATTGTTAAGGTATAAACCTATTCCAATTTTATGTAACATTTGTGGTCCTGTATTCTTATCGAAAGTATGGTTAGAATTAATTAAGAATTCGGCTGATTCTGAAAAAACCTATAATTCTTAAGCATCTAATGTGTTATTTTATTCTAATATTTACTAGTTGACTTTAGTGTATGTGTATAATAAAATGGTTTAAAACTAAACATTCTAATATTTAATTATAACGTATTTGCTTTCTTTAATTAAATAAATTTATTATTTCAATATATATATTTTTATTTAGTTAATATAATTTATTATTTGCATTGACCAAATGTATTCTTAAAATCAACTACAAATATTTTAAACCTTGTTACAATATTGATTAATGTTATGTAATCATTGTTTCAATCGTGGTTGGGTATACCATACAAAATTACCATAATAAAGAACTCTTCATCGGTGTAAGATTGTTCTATATTTTCATAATTTTCTTCAAAATTTAAGAACTGAAAAATTCTAAAATATTTTGTCAATATATTTAATTCATATTTAATTTTAGTAGTCCAAATAAATCTCGTAGACTATTATTTACGTAGACTTGGTAGTATCATCAGAGAATTGACACCACAGTAAGATATATGACCCGATACAGTTGATGGTACTTTAAAGTACCGTCAGGGTAGAAAGGGTTTTAAAATAGAAAGACGACAATGATCGAACATCAATCATCGAAGTCATTTCTGAATACAAAACCAACATAGCGCAGGAGCGACAGTGTCTTCAAAGACGTCATATGTATGTATCTTGCCTCGGAAATCCAGAACCGGAGAAAAATGGCTAATAATATGGATTAAATCGGGAAAATTCATGAGGAGCTCAAGACCGATCAGGGGTTGTGAAGCCAGTAGTTATGTAATTATGATGATGGATGGCAATATGCGAGTGATAAATTATTTCACACGTTCAATTCACTTCATTCAAAAGTTTATTTATGAAATGCAATTTTGCATTTTAAATTATTTTAATTTGCACTAAACTAAACACCACACTACACACACGTTGGATTATACTGTCATTAATTAATTACAGTTTCATGTTATCGCCGATAATCATGTTACACCACAAAGTAAGTATATATAATATTTATCTCAGCATACAGCTTTGTATAACGATAATAATATGAAAATATAAATAAATATTTGCAATAAGCGTTGATAAAAGTAAAATAATCAATGTGGTTATGTCGAGCTATTTTCTAATTCAATTTATATTTCACAATATCCATTAAGCCACATTGTAGTCACGATTGAAATTATCATTGACAATCCAATCAATACGGTTACGGAATATATTCTAAAATACATAATTTATTGATCGCTTAATATACATACATAGGTATGATATATAGTCGGTGTCTATTTGACCTATATTTTAAATTCATTTATTATTCAATAATCATTTGAGAGAATCTTCGGCTCTATGGAAAGAAGTAGACCTGGTTTTTCAGGCTAAGGCGGAAAACTTGCGGTGTGGGATTATAAAAATTGGATTTAAAGCTCAGAGCAATGACTTTATTAAATTTATGACTTGAGGTTGAACAAAATTGATCTTTAGAATATGTTTAAACAATAAACAAATATCATGTTTGATAAATTTAATGTCATACAAAATTTTTAACATAAATATATACTAAATATAAATGTTATTAAAAAGAACACATTCTTATTGAGAAGTTGCAATTTTTCAGAGCATAAATATAAAGATGATGGCTTTCAAATAATGTAACAACAGATGTATCAATTTGAAAGTGCAACATATAAGTACGAAAATTTGTCGTCAACTCACTGTGTCGGTGTAATATAATCGGTTAACGTGTTTCCCTAGATAGGACGAGATCCAGGTTTGAATCCCGGTAGTAACAAGAATATTTTTTCGATAAATTGATTTTATATATATATATATATCTTTTTAGTTAGTACATCTAAATTCTAATAAAAATATAAATGTGTTTATTTTAAGATACTGAAAGCATTTTTATGAATTTTCGTACTCATAGTAACATTATATTTTAAAATCCATTTCCAATAATATAATTAGCTATATATAAAACGAATTGAATTTGTTTTTTAGTATAAAAACGCGCTACATGTTTCAGACTGGTGTATCATACAACCTCAGCATAGATTTTTTTTCTTTCTAGTTGGTATCCACGAAGTTATTAAATATACTATATATATATATATAATATTTACAGTTCTACTGAGAACCTTGTATAAAAATTTTTAAAGTGCTAATTCCAATGTTCTATTTTGAAGTTGTTTCGCAACACATTTTATATGAAAAGCTTCCGATAAAACATATTTTATATTAAATCGTATTTTTTATCGGGTTCATCTGGGATCGGCTACTCTAATCATTCTGCTTCACATTGTTCTATTCTGGACTACATCCTTTATCACGTTGTATTCTATGTTAAAGTATGCCGTAATATTCTTGTATCACAACTAAGTGAGTTTGAATTTGAGTATCTTGATGGTTTAATGCTTAAAACACTTAACACAGATTAAATCAATTAAAAGATACACAAAAATAAATATCTTTTGTAAATATATTCGAGATAATTTCAAAGGAAACGCTTTACCAATATCAACCCAACACGTTTTCGACCATTTTTGAACTTATATTCTGTAGTCTTTTCAATACACATATATTAATTATTAAAATTTTAAAATAAATTAACTTTATATTACGATTAATCGTAAATATCTTTGAGTAACACAAGCTAGGAAACGCCAGAATTAAACCAATTAATTTTATTAAATTTGGAAACACTTTGAGATAACTTATTTACTTTTATTAATAATAATAATGCGTTTATTCCAGCATTATCGTGTTTTTTTTATGAAAACCCGATTCGCCAAAAATATAATATATATATTACATAATAGAATAAATTTAAGTTAAAAAATAATATGTGTTACGAAAAAAACAATATAAAAATATTCATACATATATTGTGACATTACAAAACTAACGTCACGTTCAAAATCACCCCATTTTTATTTTTAATTCCAATCACTTTAGTAATCATGAACAACGCCCTCATGTTGGTAATGCGAGCGGGTTTGGAGGTTATAAAAACGGTCGTAGTCTATGGTTGAGATTAATTTAATTTTTCGTTCGGAGCTGTCAGACACACGGCTTGCTGCTGCGGCCAGCGAAGTTATTTATCAAGTTTCCAACATGTAACCATAAAGATCCAACATGTAACCGAAGGGCTAATACTTTGAGTATAATTCAATTACTAGTGCACAATTTACTGTAATTTGTTTTAACTGAATCGCATGGTGAATGATCTTTTCAGGGGACGAGATTGTTTCCCTTCGGTCTACATTAACTCTCATTACATTATTATTCTACAATTCTTTCTACCAATCCTTTTGCGTCGGCTTGGAATGCCGAGATAAATAACTACGACAAAGGGTCACTGAGATGTTCTACTTACGATGGAACGTTCACGGACGAGCATGGAGTTGGAGGTTATGCCATCTTTTGTAACATTTTGAATCTTGTTATCACCAGCCTACCCTGAAAAACGTCGAACTCACGCTCAGCCCGACGAAATTAGGATTATTTCATTTTAATTGTAATTTTTTAAAATTTAACCTGTGTTTTTGTTATAAGATTCCATTTAATAACGTAAAACATATATATACCAGTTTATGGCGAAGGCAGAATATGGCAGATCAAGGTCGGTGTGCATTTCCGAGGTGATGAACCCGCCGTTCTTGTGTTATTCACTGAGCAGCTAGTGAAGAGGATAGAACGCCGTTCTTTACCTTCACAAAATATATAAGTATAAATAAAATATTAATACTGCATTTCAATCATGGCTATTATTGTATCTGTAGCTATTCTGTAGTCGTTGCCATTCTCTAGTCAAGGGGCCAGCTTTCCATGAGAGCGCCCCTTGCACTATAAAGTTGATGCTGAACTCCAGCCGCAACTTTACGCCAGCAACTCGATGTCTTAGAAGTGGAACGATTCCATGTACACGGCCTTCGGCAAACATTGTAGATGCGCTGCAATTGCGTGCCAACTCGAACAGTATTCTGTATGAGTTGTTATATGTTGTATTTAATTCAGAGACGGTTGTATGTCACTAGTTTGTATTTCGACCAAAGCTCACAGGTATACATGCTGGTGAAGAATTATTTAAACAGGAGCCTCTTCTCCTCCTCACTGCACCAGTAGAAACGCCATGATAGTATGTTCGCACGAACGCATAACTGTCATCATTATCTTGTCCATCTTCATTGAATATATGGCCAAGGTATTGGACCTTATTTTGAACGCTCAGTTTCATCCCGTCCAGCCACACGGCAGGGATATTATCTGGCCCTTTTCCATATTTGAAAGCGATTATGATCAATTTACTGGCATTATATGAAATACTGTGTTCACTGGCGTATGTTTTGTATGTCTGTATAAGGTTTCTAATCGAAATAATGAAAACACATTTTTGTTGTGAAGTTGCAATTTCAGAACATGTATGGTATTTTTAAAACAAATTAAATTTATCAAATAAGAAGATATATAGAAAGAATGTATAATCTGTGTCTATAATCTATAGGTTAAGATAATCTTAGTTTCATAGCAATCTAGCGGTCGAAGGTTCATGCCTGCCTCTCTCCGGGAGACTTACCAAGTTAGTACTATTTTCATAGCACAAGCATTTAGCTTAATTGTAAAATAGTAAGAATATTGATGTGACATGTATTCCGTGAACAAAATTATCATAAAGAATTGTAATACTTTTACAAACACTTTACGTACATTAAAAAAGTATAGCGCACCTTAATACTTATACAAACATTTAAGGAAAGTGTAGATACGGAACAGCAGAACAATTTACATGCATTTTTCAAACTATTCCGAGACGGCGTGCGATTGCAAACTGCATGAAAGTCAATGAGCAGACATTGAAACTGAGTGTGACTTTCAATATCTTTGTGAAACTTTGGGAGAATTCTTCCAAGAAGGGAAGAGAACATTTCCAATAAAAATGTGTCTACTAAGCGAGACCGAGGCGAACTGAACTCTGATATCTAATTGTAAAACTTGTTATTTGTAGATGTCATTCAGGAAAAACTATTTGTTTTTTTTATCATAATAATAATTTAATGGATAGAGTGTACAAAAAGAGATGAAAAGGATTAAATACATATTATTAGGAGAACACATTCTTATTGTGAAGTTGTAATTATTCAGAACATAGGTCTGTGATATTTTAAACATGAATTAAATATGAAGAATGAGATGAATCCCGGTGGCGCAACAACAATATTTTTCGATAAAATTGATTTTATATGTATATCTTTCTAATTAATATATTTAATTCATATTTAAATACATATTTGTTTTAAATTACACATTCGTAAAGCCGTTCATTTTGGAATTAGAGAAAAAAAAATACTTTCGCACACACACACGAAATTCACATGATTTTTGTACCTAGTACTAGAAGAAACTTTTAAATTAATATATATTATATATTTATGTGAACAATGCATGTCATCATCTGGCCATGTATAAAGTTAATAGATACATATATATTTTGTTAAACTCAATTTATTAAAATAAAATCCCGTTATTAATAAGTTTAGGAAGCTGTACCATTCCAATTATTATTATTAAACATTTTCTTAGTAGGTATTATTTCTCAAAACAAAATTGTAAGACTTCCCAAACTAAATATTAAGTAGCTGTAAAGAAAACAGAATCTTTTAAAAATAAATTTAATAATCCGTGTACAATTTTCCTGGCTCCTCTGGGCTTATTTTTTCCGCGACGGGAAATAACGGGAAGCGGAAACGCCTGCATATTGCGTTCCGAATTCAAAATGAAACCGTGTTCCGGAAACTCCCACTCTCACTTAGCATGACAATTGCGACGCTCTTTTTTAGCACCTGCAAAATGTATGCAGAATTTCACGGTACATTTGGGTGGCCACCATTATAGAGGCACTTGCGCGAGAATTAACACAAAACTTATTATAAGAATAATTTCCTGTCACGAAATTGCTCAGCGCTTCAACTAAATATTTGAATTCCAGTATGTCCGTACATGTTTAGAGATTTATTGTTGAATTGAACTGGCAAAATATGTAAAAAAATAGAATAAGGTGATATAATTCATTCTGGATTATTCTACCGAGCGTGGATTTTTGTCATAGCCAACATTTCGGGACACATTTTAATGGTATATAGTGCCAACACGATATTGCCATTTAATCATTAATTTTTCAATAGATCAGCCCTGGTTATGGCCCAGAACGTCGGCTATGATAAAAACTGACTCATGATGGTATATATATACATAATCTCAACTGTGGGAGATTTATATCTCCTGCGAATATATATATAAATCATCATATTACATACAGAACTGGCATATTTTCTGCGTTAGATCACATTTTTATCTAGATGGTATATAGGCCGACATTTCGGTACGGTAACACAAGCTATTTTCAAGGCGTTGCCTCAAAAAATTACGGTACAACCGTACTTTTTCGCTGGAGATATAAATCTCCCACAGTTGAATTTATATTATACATACAACAAATATTTTTTTTGCTAAATTGATTCTATCTGTATATCTTTCAAGTTGATACATTTACTTTCTGTTTATTTGATTTTCTGGCTTTGTTGTTACATTATATATAATAATATTCTTTTTTATATAATTTATATTGTTATTAAATTATTTAATAAAGCGATTTAGCACTGTTTTCGGGCAGTAAATTATTTTTTTACTAATTAGGCCCTGCTGCATTACTCCGATGTAGCACGGCCTAGATTAGTGTAGTGGAAAAAAATAAATACCAACCTAGCGGCGAATGAGTGTGACCGATATGAAAGTTTTTGTTCAAAAAACTATTTGAGAAAGCGGAGGGTCGCTATTCATGCCGGAATATCCCAAAATAATATAAGTTTTAATTCTATTTAAGTAAATTACTCGTCGCAAAGTGATTAACTGTAATAAAAACTTAATAATTTCAAATATTTATTAAACATATTAATTAGAAAGATAAAAATATAAAATCAATTTTATCGAAAAATATTCTTGTTGCTACCGGAATCTATTTGTATTTTAAAAACTATTGATGATAAATTATTACTGACGTTTCTAGTAAATCTAAGAACTCAACAGACGTAAGCGGATGAACAACGGACGCGGCGACGTATTTACTTGATCCGAATTGCCTATTGGAAGCATTGGAATGAAAGCGAATGATTATCAGTGAGAATCGATTTCAAGTGAAGTTGTTATATGAACCGCGATTAAATAATTATAATTAGGATAAATAATAAAAATTAAAAAATTTTCTTACTGAGAATGTGTTACATTTAATTGGCTACTTAAATCTTCAGAAATGATCGATGGAGATGGAATCCTTTTATATAAATTAAATACTGCATTAAAAAAGCCTATTTAAACTTTATCTACATGAAAAATATCTTCTGCAGTCATGATCTAAACCTCAGATTACAAATGCGAATGGTCATATGCTACATAGTATCGGTATTATTTTTATGGAACACTTACTGAAGAAATGGTGTTAACCTACAAAAGAATTCTCTAAATAATCTGGATGGATAGAATTAAGAATGTAGGTATTATGGTTCAGATGAATTAAAAAAAAGTATTTAAAGTAATAAAAATCTGAAAATAGTTTAATTCACAGAAATATCCGATTATACATCTCATAATGCATAGAAATAATTTTGGAAATCCGGGCCTCGAAAGAAGAAAATATCATAGCTGATGAAGTAGAGTATTTTCAGACTGCAGTAAATAAAGTAATGATAGCCGCCAACGTCCGTTGAATGGATAAGGCACGAGAAGAAGAATGATCGATCTCTATACAGAATTTCATAACAATGTTAACTTAATATTTAATTGTCATGATTATTTGTTAAATATTAACGCATTAAGCTTCCAGCCTTATGAGTTGACTCTTACATTTATTACGTCACGTGATACTTAACTATCCAGGTAACTGCCAAAATTCAATTATAGCACGTGAGAATATTAATATTCATTTCAGGAAATCTATTTCGGGTTCAGCACGGCAGAGATAATTATCTGTTCGTATCGCGTGTCTTGCCTGCACTGGTTCTATATCTGGAGAGAATAAATGGTGCGTGAGTTTCTAGACGTGGCTCGGGGGATGAAGGGGTGAGCGGTCCATCTTGGGGCGGCCAGTCGGGAAGTCCATTAAGGGCTGATTTACTCCGCAGCCACCCAAGCAGTTTCTCCATCGGCTCTCACTCGGAACTCATTATATTACATATACGTGTGTCGGGAAGGCAGTGTACCTCTAGAAACGCATAATATATTATTAACTAGTGTGCAGTTATTCATTTTAGTATTATATTATCTTTCTTTATTGCGATCCATATTAAATTCACTAATTAATTTCATGTGTGTAACTCTAAAATAAACCCAACTATACAAAGTATTGCCAACTTTAAAAGAAACCCTACTTTATAAATAAATAAATAAAATCCCGCCGTGAAGACTGGAATGGGGTCAGCACAGACAGAATTGCCGTTATATCACGCAGACGGAGATGATTTTTTTTATTTCAGATAACAAGCTTCTATTTAGTCTACGACTTCATCCAAAATCTCGCTGTAACCAAATCTTCGTCGGACAGTTTTGTGTTGTAGATTTTCGATCATTCACCATAGTACGGACCTTGCTTCGAGAGATTTTCACAATTTTCTTAAGCTTAGGTAGTTCATGGGTGGAAAACGTTTAAGGAGTGATGACGAATTGCAGCTTGTATTCAATAATTATTAGCTAAATTGATTGGCGGTGGACGATTACAACAATGTTAAGCTCATGAATATGATAAATGTTTCAAATTGGTTGTTGAATTTAGGAAGAGCAGATTCTGAGAGTAAACTTTTTTATATAATGAAATAATTCTTATAATATAACTACTTTAGTGTGTTGTGATCTTGCATATTTCCATTTACGTTATATGTGCTTACATTACATATTGTATTGCACATTGGTATTTTTTTTCTCTTTTATATTTTATATATATGTACATATATATATATATTTTAAATATTTTCACGTTTACTTGCCTTGTATGTTACGTATTCGATTTTATTGTGTTTTACCTTCGATGAGTTTTAGTTTTGTAAAATTTATTTGTTTTTTTTTTGTTAAAATAACATTTCTCACAACTATTTAAAATTCATAAAGTATATTTTTCTTTTAATTAAATAAATTAAGCATTAATTAATTAATTAATTTGACAAAAATCCAACGCTAACGTTGTAATGTTTTATTTCCACTTATTTAATAACTAAATAAATCATATAAGTGAAAATAAAACACTTTTTTTTTATTCTACTCATTATCAATCTAACAATTTAACTCAACAACTTGTATTTATTACTATAATGACGGAGAGCTAATCAGAATTCCAATGAATAATATTGTCTTTTTTCATCACATGCAAATAAAATTGTACAGTTGTCCCTCATTAATGTTATAAATACAAGTCATTGAGTTAAATTGTGAGTTTGATAATGCTCTTATTAAAACGCGAGTAGAATAAAAAAATAAGTGTTTTATTTTCACAAATGTGATTATGGAGTTCTGCAAACTTACCTCGAAAACAGTAAATAAACTAATTACATAACCATGAATATTTGATATAACTAAAATATCCATGAATACAGTCATATTAATGATCCCCTATAAATAATTAATTGAAATAATTTAGCAAACACGTCGATTTTCTTTCACATATTTTCCACCCTATAAACGTCCATTTGGTGAGCTCTATCGGGGTCCCGGAGTCATAAAGTATTGATAAACTGTAAAATCCCATCACACACGGGAGTTATTAGCTCAGTGTGAGACACGAAATGATCAATAAACATCATCTTTACTGGTCGTCAAACACTATTTTCTCATAAAGATTAATATTTCCCAGGACCAAAGGTAGAACCGAGAGAGGGTCAAAGGGCGGTCCTTAGAATCGTATTTATGAGAAGGTGGGGTTTATCTACAGGGGGGAGGGGGCGATAAAGCGAAAAAAAAATAGCGCGCTGTAGTTTCTGTGATGGACGAGAAAGTATCAGTCATGCGCAAAATGGTTTGCAAACAATAGATACACCACGTGTGTGTGTGTGTGTGTACATTTACAATGTACCTTAAATCATTTTTTGCCCGATCTAAATAAAATATTTTTGTCATGTACGAAACGGAATATTTCTTCAGTAAAATTAGTCACAAAATTAACCTAAAAAATACATAATAGGAATATGATCTATAACTCTGTGTGTTAAGATGCCAGAGCGTCTTCACTGGTGAAATATTATGGTTAATATAATGGTATTTATTTACAAAATCCTGAATAAGAAAATATCAACGGAATTTACACGAAAAATTGATGCAAATCAACATGAGCACGAGCATCGTACAAGAGTGCACTACAGCATATAAGTTCGAAAATTTGTTAGTTCGTTTGTTGTCAATTTATTTTGTCGCTATCGTGAAATCGGTTAATGCATTTCCCCAAAAAGAAAAGGATCCAGGTTCGAACCCCGGTAGCAATAGAAAATATATTTTTGATAAATTTAATTTGCCTGTATAGCTTTCTAATTGATACATTTAATTTGTATTACATTAATAAATTTTTCGTCATTCAAGCGACAAACTCACTCTGTCTATTAGAAAATACATTTGTGACACTTGTAACACGTGTATTTTGAAAAATGATTCAAATTTATCTCAGACCACAGGACGCTAGATCTAACTATGACACATTGTCTCGCTAACGGACTCGACATTATCGTATACTTCGAACCCTGCATTAACACCCATCGCATAAATTCTACCAACAATTACTGTTCACTTACAGCAGTAAACTCAAAAGTAAATAAAGTGTTTCAATTGTTCTGCTTCAGTCATGAATAGGTACTTACATTTTCCTTCACTGCAAACGTGACTGATAAGCCTTGTTTAGGGGTGGACTATCATTCACACATATAATATTTCTGATGACAACACATATACAACTCCCAAATATGTATAGGGTAATATGGATAATTAAATACGTATCATGTTATTTCGATCAAGTTATCTTCAAAAACGAGCCGAAAAAGTTATTTGATTTTCTCATAACTAGGTTCAAACCTAATATTGATCGCTTGGAAGCCCCATCATGAGCTCAAAAGGAACTGTGGTGAAATATTGGCGAAATTTCCATGCAAATTATGTTACGGTCTTTTCATAAAAATATAAGCGGGTTTTATTAAACGGTTAAATTATGAAAGCTGTTTTTTTTTAATAAAGGGGTGATTATTAAACGGTTATAGGTTTTGAAAATAAAGTGAAATTCGAATTGAGTTAAACCTAAATTTAAAAAGGCATTTCAGTCAAAATTTGCCTGAATAT
Source organism: Eubasilissa splendida (assembly GCA_031772225.1). Classification (NCBI taxonomy): domain Eukaryota; kingdom Metazoa; phylum Arthropoda; class Insecta; order Trichoptera; family Phryganeidae; genus Eubasilissa; species Eubasilissa splendida. Next base: position 9,442,895 of record CM062846.1, read on the forward strand.
ATAATGTGCTTTCAAATATTTATGTCGTCACGGACTCGCGAGGTTTCGAAAAAGATTACACTCACTATTTGACACTTTTTATTGCAATAGTATTACAAATATTAACATTTATTCGCTTTGGTCTTTTCAAAAATGCGTTCATAAAAATATTTTTTTTATTGACACAATATTCTCGCCATATTACAATATCAGCCAATAAATAAATTGCCTGTACGTTTTGGAATTCTAGTTAACTTTTAAGTTTGTGATATTCTGATTTGTGAATTCCTAGTAATGTATGAGGTTTGTGACTTTCAGATTTATGAATTCTAGTTAATGTATGATGTTTCTGATATTTAGATTTGTTAATTAAATTAGTTATTGTTGATGTTTATTAAATTCATAGACATTTTACAACTAATATATTGTAAATATCAATTAAATATATTAATTAGAAAGATATACATATAAAATCAATTTTATCGAAAAATATTGTTGTTGCGCCACCGGGATTCGAACCTAGATCTCTTTCCTAACCGGGGAAGGTGCATTATCCAACTATGCTACAGCGACAATATTTTTAGCGACAATTTTCGAACCTATATGTTACCTTTTTGATATTAATACATTTAATCGTTCCATTATTTGAAAGAGCCATCTACCTTATTTTTACAGAATCTCAAATACCTTTGAGTAAACTGATAGCAGACGTCGATAGCTGAAAGATATTTCAAAATATCACAGACCGTCTGTTCTGAATAATTACAACTTCACAATAAGAATGTTTCTCCTATTACTAATATATTGTCCTAATCGCACTATGTGATCTGTTCTGAAATCCATTAAATATCCCATTTTCTATATGTCTGCATCTTCTCTTATGACTCTTACACATCAATTATCAGATGAAATGGCATCTCACAAATAGAAATATATTTTTTTAATACATAGATTATCAACAGGTCGTTGATGACCCTGATAGATAGTTGTAGTATGATATTATGGTACAATGTAAAAACATTTTAAGATCACACGTGATGACATGTATTCGTAACATGTCTTTATGGCCGAGAAATTAAAAACGTTCTGTGAATAAATAAAAATAAATGTTATGTTACAAATCGATAATTGATGAGAGTAAATAGATATAAAACTATCCTGTAAGTACAAAAGCGCGTAGTTTCTAAGGTGAATGAAGTCTTATCGCGTAACAAAGGACAGTTATTGTTGTTTTTCGGCATGTATTACACGTTTGAATGATTATTTATTTATTTATTGACATACATGTTTTTGTTGTAACAAAAGTGAACATATTATAATATAACATGATAAACATAAGATACAAATATATTGCAATTAAGTATATACTTGTAGTTTATTGTGTGGGATGAAGTAGACTCCACCTCTGATATATACAGCATTGTCCTGGCTACTTTGCTAGACTGCCGCTTATGTTAAAGTAGCCAGTTTTATCGTACTGTTGTAGTGTTATTTAATTCAAGAAAGATAAAGATTCGACAGGAATAAAAATAACAATAGAGAAAAAGAAAATGCAGTGAGAGTGTTGAAGAATAGTGAATCATTAGTGTAGACACTGTATAATCATTATGTTATGTTATATTGGATAGCGATGTTTCTGATTGATCTCTACCTAATTGGATCATATATTGGGTCCATATTTGTATAATATTATTGGAAGTAAACGATTTCCAGTTGGTGTTGAGTGTGTTGTAGTTTCGGAACTAAGAACATGTAGAATCTTTGAAAAAAAATCGCTGTTGCTCTCGGAACTGGCGTGTAGATGTTCGTTGTCTGTCTTGTGTTGTGTCCATGATTTATTGCTTGGGATGAGTTGTTGTCAGCATGGAAATATTGGACAAGTCTCAATATATATATTTGTCTTATGTCTAGGGCATTGTACTCTTTAAATATAAGATCTGATGGATATCTAAATAATACAAATGCAGGTAAATAATAAAAATATATATTTATTACATATGGGACAAACGATAGCTGGAACATTCTACAGCGTTTCGAAACATTTACAGAAGTTAATTATGTCGAAAAGTTTGTGACAAAATTTTACATCGAATATTTTAGATGAAAAAGAAAAAAAATGCTAGTATTATAGGCCTAATACATATCGCTATAGAGGCGAAGATCGCGCAGAGACAGGTTGGGAAAATAGCACCTGCTTATTGCCCCACTTGGCCATTTATATTAAAATAGCATAATCCGCGCCTCTTTCGCATTCATGCAATTCCCACTGAGCCATCAAACACGCATTGATATTATTTAAATCGCGTTCGTACAAAACTGCCAGCTCACATGCGACATATTACCGCTTTAAATAAAACGAAGAGGTTTTAGTGTTTCATTATAGCTTTCTTTTAACTGGTTTTTGGGCATATTTTGGAACATTTGTATTATTCATCAATCATCGGAGACATACCTACTATCTATAACTGACTATTTACTGACTATATTTACTTAAAATATAGAATGAAATAAACGTTATTATTCCATGAGTACAACGTTTAAAAAAAAACATTTTATAATAGTCGATGGGCATCTCTGTACTTAATTTGACTAATGTGTGATTATAATTGTATAACTAAATGATAACAAAAACATTAAATCCTTAATAAAAAGATTTTTACAGTTTTTTCCAATGCTCATGTGAATAGTGTTTTGAAAATTAGCATCGCCTGTACCAGATCCGTATGATTTAATAATTATGTAAACTATCTGAATCATATATACAGTATTATAACAATATATTTCATTACAATTTCCTATATATATTGTCTATTTAAATCGTGTATACGTGTGTATTTCATTTTCTTGATATTTTATAACGTAACTATTATTTTGTAATTTAATTATAATTTTTTTTTTAAATTGGCAAAATTAACTTTTTGGTTAAAATTCACCCTTTCTTATTTTTAACTTTATTTTATTAACCACTTATTGAGTAAAAATGCATCTACCGGTTTCGAAAAATATCATTTTCTTCTTCAGGATATCAATAACTAATAAAAAACATATGTTGTTTCTTTAACAGAATCTACTTTTAAAAAAACAATAATTATTTAAAAAAAAATTTAGTACCTAACTCAAATTGATACAGAATTACTAGAATAATTTTTAGGAAAAGATTTTAGAACGGGACTTGTAGTTAAAATTAGTTGGTTGTTTATAATTTTTTGATTAGTTTTACAAGCTTTATTATCAAGTAACAATTTAAGTTAGGTACTATATATATATTTTTAAATAATTATTGTTTTTTTTATAGATTCTATTAAATAAACAATAACAGAAGAAAATGATATTTTTTGAAGCCGGTAGATGTATTTTTACCTAATAAGTGGTTAATAAAAACAAAGTTAAAAATAAAAATAATTAATTATGATATGTAATATTTATTTGGGTGAATCAGGTCATGCACTAGCAATCCGATTACGCTGAAAAAAACTTTTTTTTTATTGTGTGTTTGATTGGTTTGTTTCGTCGTTATGAATAATATACACTAGGGACACCACTTATTGCTATACTCATATATTAGGGACACAACTGATTGCTTTACCCATTCATGTTCTTTGTAAGGAATAAACTATCAATAAATTAATGTATTAATTATTTATTTTTACGTTTTAAGTTGAATTGTTATCTTCTTCAGTTAATTTCCTTATTACTGAGGATCATAAACCATGGGTTGTGGCCTACTGGTGCCATTGAGGATGCTTCTCCAACTTTCTTTGCGTCTTCCTCTATGGCCTTCTATATTTTTAGTCACTTCTAGGTTATCATCCCCTCTACTGGGAATATGTGGGGGATGAGAATAATTAGAGGATGCGTCTCAGACAGATCATGGACAACGATAATGTATATGTTTAGTAATATAATATATTTGATACTAGGTTATCGTAAGTGACTGCTCTATTTTTAAAATCAATAATACACATGAAAATTTATATGCATGTATCTAGAAAAAAATTATATATCTACGAAATTTATTTTAAATGATTTTCCAGTATTCTTTCAGCGCAATGTAAACTAGATGCTTTTTATTTCGATTTCATTATTTCAACTAGTAAAATGACATATTTAATAATAATCTAGTGGCAGTGCGATCTTCTGGAGATAAAATTGCCGAATGTTTAATATCTCAAGCAGCAAGTAGTAGTATTTTCATACATTATATTATACAATTATTATGAATACACAACTAATTTATGATACAAACCATATAACCTATAAATCACACAACAGGTCCCCTAAAGTTCAACAGACGTCGGCTAATAAAGGGGTGCACGTATTGGCGCAGTTGTCAAGGTAACGTTATCTGTAAAATCATTACTTTTTTCTTTATAAATAAACATGTACCTTCACTTGAAACACACAGCTGTTTTCGCAATACTAGTCTTTAAAACCCTTACCCTTATTCCATATTGATAAAGACACTAAAGTTTTTGGTTAACTATCGTCAATACGTGATAAATAAAAGGAAATTTATAAAAAAAGATTCGTAAAATCATTTAAGTATTAAATAATGGTATTTACTACTACAATTTAAAAAATTGCTATCAATGTAAATTAACTTTTTAAAAAGTTGCTCCTTCAAAACGAAAAGGTCACGTGTCTACATTTCAAAGAAAAATGGTACTTCACTCCAATTAAATGTATCAATTTCCTTCTTTATGAATGCATTATTTTATTGTATACAGACAGGTCGTTTGATGACACTGATCCTGGGTATGATAATACTAGATATGATATTAAGGTATAATGTTGAAGCATTCAAGATAATTAGAAATACACTATGATACAAGTACACTTTTTAAAGGTTAAGAAATTAAAAACATTTAAAAAATACAGTAGTACAGCAATAGCGGTCGATGATTTTTTGTACAAGGGATGCTGGATAATAAGTTTATACCTACTGTCAAATATAAAAATCTATAGACTAGTTCACGAACAAGATAACACTACTGACAAAAATAGTCTGTCAAATTAGCTCTATAAATCATATACGCTCCGCAACATCAAATAGAGATCATTTTTTTAAATATTTAAATGATGAATTAAATACAAGTTTTTGTTGTACCAGAGGTGAATATATTATAATACAACATGATACACATAAGATACAATTATATTGCAAGTATATACTCGTAGTTTATTGCGTGGGATGGAGTAGACTCCACCTCTAATATATACAGCATTATCCTGGCTACTTTACTAGACTGCCGTCTATGTTAAAGTAGCCAGTCTTTCTCATGCTGTTGTGGTGTTTTTTATTTCAAGAAAGATAAAGATTCGACAGGAATTAAAATTAAAATAGAGAAAAAAAAATGTAATGAGAGTGCTGAAGTACCAGTGAATTATTATTGTAATGTAGACACTGTATAATGATTATGTTGTATGATTGATCTCTACCCAATTGGATCATATATTGGGTCGATATTGGATACGAATCTTGATTTTATTCGTATTTTTGTTGAAAAGAATCATGATAGAGAAGTCATCAACATTATCGGTACGTTGTTATTCCCCGGAATAATCTGTCCGTTACACAGTTACTACAAAGTACGTGAAATATTACATCAGTTGGCTCTCCGCCACTGCGGCATATTGTCAATACTCCCGGCATCCCTGCCGAGGGATGATTTCATTATTCCGTCTGTAAAGTCCCCGAGGTGAGAAAAACCTGAGAAAGACATCACCTGTAAAGAGTGCGCACGTGCTTATAAGTTTTCAAAGAGTGGAGATGCAATTCAGAAATAACTATCCGTACAACGGAATCTAAAATAGGAAGCAGGTATTAATAAATAATAAATTTTCTTTTTGTGTGTTTTTTATGGTCATGATCAAAACTGATACTGAACTGAACTGTCTGAACTGAAGTATAGGTATATATTGATATCAATCTTGATGACGAGCACTACAAATATACGCTGAAGTGTAGGCTATGACAAAAACCGATCCACGGCATAGTAACTAATAGCATCTGATAATAAGTATTAAAATGAAGATATATAAATGATTTTTGTAATGTGTTTATCTATATTTTAAGATAAACAAATATAAAAACTCCACTAAACCAGTGATACCAAAAAAAAGTAATACAAATTAAATTAATCAACTAGAAAGATATACAGAAAAAATTAATTTATCGAAAAAACGTTTAGTTGCTACCGGAGTACGAGTGAACCTCTTCCCATCCTGACTAAATATCTATTCGATAAATTGATTGTTTCTCTATATCTTTCCAGTTGATTTATTTAAAAATACCATAGAACTATGTTCTGAAAATACAACATCATTAAAAAAATATGTTCTATTTAAAAAAGTACGAAGGAACAAATTGTTCCAAAATCAGATAACGTTAAATAATAAAACTCAAACGTTTATAGTCTGTGTCCGCGAATGAGATTTTTAAGTAATTTGACTAAAGACGATCATTGAAATACGAATTTGTTTCAATGAGATTCTTTAGAGACAACTCACGGCTTTTGTTAACCCACACCATGTCTCAGAGATTCGCCGTCTTGTGCCTCTTTTCATGTTTGTCTTATATCAAATGTCAAATATCATTGTCGTTCGTCAGTTAGGTGATTTTGATCTCTCCAGCAGCAGTTAAAAATAAACAAATGTTTCTATGTCGTCTACACTGGTTTGACTTTTTGTCTCTTTTTACCGAGTCAAGCTGATCTTTTAGTTTATTTTCAAATCAAAATCTCAACACGGTATCGAGATGTATCTCAATTATTCTCTAAGATTATCTCATCGTGTTTCCTTCCGTGGACAATGACAATCCTTGTAATGAAATATTTTCTATTCTGATTTTATAAATAATTATTATTATAAATAGAAAAGATTATACTCGTATAATATAATACAATGTGTATTAAGATATATTTTTTTATCTTCATTTATAAATTTCATGCTTTATTTATTCATACATGTCACTTCCTCCTGACTTTTATGTTCTATAAGTTATCAATACCGACGTTTATTGTATGAAATTGAACATTGATCTAAAAGTCCCATACTCGTACACGCTTCTATATAGCCGACGGAAGATATTATATTTACACAGTAGAGGCTGTGATCTGATTATAGCGGATATGTTATTTATCCCCTGAGTCTGAATAGGAAAAATTTTCATTTTCTGTTACGGCTTAGCTATGTTTTATTTAATTTTCTAACGGATTTTAATTTTCCATTCGAGAAACAAAAATATTTTACACTATATATTTAATTCATAAAAAACTTTACACGCGTACAAAAAATACAAGTAACGTAAAACGTTAAAGTGCGTTAATAACAACTCCATATCTCTATAGCTGAGTCTCCAATTCGAGTACTCGAGTATACTTATCCATACATAATATAAATGATTAATTTTTTTTTTTAAGTTGCGTATTTAACTGCTTCCTACGTTCGGCATTTATTTGAACAGTTACTGTCAGGTATAATTTTTTCATCTCATGTAGGCATAGATATAATATAATATAAGTTTTTGAGTTAAATTATTAGATTAGTGATTCCCTTACAAGGCGAAACGCATCTCAAGTAAATTAAACGAGTAGAATAAAAAAACAAGTGTTTTATTTTCGCATATAAATAACTCAATTATAGTTAAATAAATATTTGTATTATTATATATCAATTTATAATAATTCTAGACGTAAGGTGACTATACATTCAATTCACAACTACATACAAAAAAGAAACTGTACTATGAGATTTTATCGTGTATAAAGGTTTCGATTATAGGGTGAAGATAATTGATGAGCCGTAGGTAAACATCCAAGAAAGAAGATTGCTTTTTACGAAACACTGGATTTTACCTTGAAAATGAGCGATGAGGCTCCTGTGTAAACAAAAAATAATAATTAGGAAATATTTCTATATTATATTTCCCAATCCCGATATTATTATTTGCGTATATTGCTAAAATTACGCAGATACAATAATTCTGTAATAGAAAACTGAACCAATTCTACAAAAAATGTTAATTATATTTGTAACACGGACTGTCATTACTGTTTTGTACATTATTTTATTCTATATTAAATAGTCATGTATTTTTTACAAACTTTTTTATTTCATTTTTATTATATACTATTATCAGAATGCAAGCATTTTTCGCAGTTTTGGTTATAAGGCCCTACGGGAAATTATATTGTGACTGCTGCGCGGTCATATAGTGTCCCCTTATGCGACCAGCACGTTCGGAATTGTTAACCAATCTTTATTGTGACCTGAATCCTTTTTGAAATGTCCCGTGAAAATTTTGTGATAAATTAATAATGATAATAATAATAATACCAAAAAGTTATTGCAGATGAAATTAGATTTATTAAGTCTCAAATCTGTCAAGCACTGTGTGACATTCAACGAATCAGTGTTGTCGTATTTAGCTCACTGTATTTATTATCTTTAAATGTTTGTATCAACCTCACTATCACCTTTATATTTTCATTATTTTTAACATCCGTAAGGTCGATCAAATATTTATTTCGTATTACATCTTTCAATTCAAACTGGTTAATTGTAAAATTAATACATTAATAAAAAGATACAACCAGCATATCGGATCTCTAAACTTGTTAGATGTTATCCCACGCATATATAAATGGTACTCCTCATTTCAAAATTTTTGATTAGTATCAAGTATCAATATTAATATCATATAAAATCATCCGATCAAATTAATAATATGTAACTCATTTTTAAAAGATTACAGATGTTTATATTTATGTAAATATCATTGCAATCTGACTGAGAATGAGGATCTTATTGCTCATGCAAATATACTATTGTATATATAGTTGATCGGAAGGATTGGTTAATTCTGATATATGTTAAAATATATCAGAATTAACCAAAATGACTAATGTATAATTAAAAGGTTTAATATTAAAGGTTTAAACTATGTATATTTTTCGGGTTGTACACTCGAGTGATCATGACTCAGTTTTTATTCACCTTTAGAAGTACAAATACCATCAGAGGCCATCCAAGTTATTTCCATATTCGTAATTGTATGTATAATCTTAAGGCGCATTCGAATTGACGAAGATCTGAAAATATATTCAGAGATCAGCTTGAGAGTGGTATAATGAATGAACATTACGTTCTAGCGAGCATCATGATCACTCTTTCTAGACAGCGAGACTACACTACGAGCATAAACGCCATCCTGAATCATCGATAACTACAAATATTATTTATTCTGAAACTTACACACAAAAGCATTCAATTATAAACACTAATCCCGTTTTAACTACTGTTGAGAAAGTTCAAATTCATCCAATTGACGAACGGAACATCAGTAAACGGATATTTAACGTTTGATGTACAACAAGCGTGAAATGAGACGCGAGACACTGAATCTCTGTGTTCACGATGGAATCTGTACGAAATCTGAGAGTTTTCTCTAATAAATCTCACGGTAGCAAAATCCCCGTCGAAAATTTCATAAATTTACCAGCGCTATTTAATTTTTAATTAATATAATTACATACATATAATATCTAATTTTATTACATACTTATTGAGATTTTTTTTATTAAAATTTCTTATTGCATATGCCTTCACAGTCTAGCGTTCAAACATAAATAAAAATCATAATGACTTTTTGATTTTTTATTAATTGTAATAGCTACAACATAAACTGCAAGTCATCGTGTGTATCCTGTAAAACGTATTAGTGATGTTGAAATCGCACAGGACGCGGCAGGAATGATAATAAGAAATAATTTTTTCAAAAGAAAATGGAGGAATACCGGCATTTATCTATCACGTGAACCTATTTTCTACGTGATGGGTGTGTCGAATGTCTTTTCCAAGGAAAAATAAAATACAATGGCTTATATTATATATAGTAAATGGTTGCAATCAAATAGTGGATTCTACTGTGAAGCGTAATAACATTTGGAATATATGATTAGAATTATTATTTTTTTAATATTACACAGTATATTATAGAACATTTCTATACAAATTATCAATAGTAAATGATAGATGTTATGTGATGTAGTGCTTCTGTGTGTATTTAAAGGAGGTAAATAATTCAATAAGAGTAAAAAATTATATCAACGGCATGAGATGCATTTAATTTATAAAAATAAGAATAAAAAAATATAAAACATTTTAACTTTACATGATATTTATGACAGACCCACAGATCTCTGATGGCCGTGCCATCAGCAACCTGGTTCCTAGCGTGTGCGTGCCGAAACCGCTATCGTGGATCACAAGGCTTCGTGCTGATCATCGAAGAGGGTTCCTGAAGTTTAGGAGCTGTGACTACAGGAGAAAAAATCCAGGTGAGTCGTGTTCTTTCTGGTTGGTCCTCGAGTCTTTATTGTCCTGTCCCTATACCAAATTTCTATCACATCGTATATCCCGTTTCCCCACCCCTTGTGTAAACAATTTTTATAGTAAAATTGTGACTTAATTACTACAACTCTGAAAGAAACTCTGCAGCAAACCATACAGTAACTCTGCCTAGATGTAAAGGTCGTTAGTGTATCAATTGAAGATTCTCAATGCTGTTTTAATATCAAAACCCGCCAAGTCGAAATGAGCGTCGTCGCTCATGATGATTTTTTTACAAAATACGGTGTAACCAATATTGAGCTTCAAAACACGTTAGATACTCTGTAATAAATTGTAATTAACTATTCTCTATGATTATTAAACTTGAACTGACAAATATTTACCAAACTAAAATGGTGACTAAACAAAATCGACCTGGAACATAATATTCAGCCTGTCTTATCTTACATGTAATACTTATTCAACAGATATAATTATTTACAATGATGGTACGATGATGCCGGAGTCAACCTATGATGGTATTAAGATGTTAATAACTTAATGTAATAAAAAATAAATTTATAAAATGTAATATTGACGAATCGAAATGAGAGTAAACAACTATCAAAACGATTCCGGGATAGGGTGTAAATAAAAAAAAATGTTGAGTATAAATGAAAGAAATGCAGTAACCTCTATGGAAAATGTTACGTCTATGAGCATAATATTACATATAAAAACATGCAACGGTGGTAAAGGCATGGGCGTGAGTTTGTTTTATTATTTATTTCAAAGATACATATAAAAATTAGGTACAAACACTACAAGTTTCATATCATATCTTAATCAAAAACTACCATATCTCGACCAAAAATGATAAAAATTGAAATTTTGAATGTTTTCGTAAAACAAATTCAGCTACATAAAATAAATGTTTTCAGTTTTTCAACTAATGTAATAACATATCAATCGTATTAATAATTCACAAATTTAATTTTAATTAGCTTGTACCTACCTACCAAAAAAAATGTACGTCAAGTGTACGAATTGTGGAATTATTATTAATGAACTGTTAGCCTTTATACAGATTATACTTTTATTGATTGTATCGATGAAGTAACACTTTGTCAGTTGTGTTGTGATGGATTCACTGAGAAAGAAGTCGATCGGGCGAAACATGTTCTCTTCGCGCAAATTTCGGAAAGGCGCGTGACAAGGAAGGGGAAACGCCGGCAAGTAAAGGATTTTCAAGATATTATCAAAGCTGTAAAGAAGATGGATCCAGACAATCTACTCATTTTTGTCACTCACCAGCTGGGGAGATTACCATCTGCTAACATACAGATACATCAAGAAGATATTTCCAGCCTAGTGAGAGACATGGCCACCCTCATGCATGTTAAGAGCCTAACTAACTGCGCAGATATCATCACAGATGCCGACAACTTCTCTCCAGGACTAGGCCCTGAGGGAAGATATTGAATATTTGCGAACACAGATTGAAGCCGTTTGCGCTAAAAATGCTTCGAAACCGATTGAGATAACTTCTTCAGGCACGTCAAAGGAGCGATCCGGTTCACTGGGTTACTCTTAAGCAGTAAGGCACAAAAATAAACAAACAAAAGTTGTCGGTAATAATACTGACATTACAAATAGTAACGAGGTCATTGGCGCGTCATCAGCCAGCGCCAGCACGCACTGCGGGACCGCAGCGCCCTCAGCAGGGCCGGCGCTTCGTCCAACTCCGGAGTCTCCGAAAAGAACCGAACGTGAGGATGGCCAAAATATCCAGGGACCACCAACTCGCGGAACGTGTTGTCGTGATTTTTTAAAGCGAATTTTAGGTGGCAAAATTGAAAAAACCTCGCCGTACTCATTTAAATCAAAAAGGTTCAGCTTAGGCGACCACATTGAAAGTAGCTGAAATGCAAGCATAGCTCTATGTGTCTCACTTTGATAAGGAGATTTCGAGGTATACCTTGAAAGCATTGAACAGAACATGGTCAAACTAGAAATATTCAACCAAATGAAGCCCACCTCATTCAGAACTTTCAAAGTGCAAGGAAGTGCAGAAAAGATAAAGGCACTCATGGCAAACGAGATGTGGTCAACTGGAAATGTTTTCCGAAGATTCTTTGAATCGAGAAACTTGAAATATCACAATGGCGGAAACAATTAAAATAGTTTACATTAATTGTAGATCTGTGAGACGAACGGAAAAATTCGCACGTAAACTCTGCGAGCTGTATGACGTGATACTTCTTCAAGAAACATGACTTCTGCCGACTGACTTAGACGAGATTATCTATCGAACATACATCCAGACTTCGTGAGCTCGGGCACCTCTGCCGTGGACTTGAGCGCCGGCACGCTCATAAGGTACGGAAGAGTTGGGATCCTCTGGCGTCGCTCCATCAGCGCTGTCACTATACGCACTACACACCAGCGCATTCTAGGTATAGATGTGATCGTGGTTAACGAATCTCTCTCTATATTAACAGTATGTATACCATGGTGCGATGCGGGATATTTTGAAAAATTTACAGACTGTCTTACAAAAATTAACACTATAGTTGAATATAAAGACCATGTAATCATTGGTGATTTTAATACTACTATGGGATCTTTATTTGGCAACCAGTTAACGATATTTTCTTCAGAAAATAACTACAAACTTACTGAGTTAGAAATACTTTATATGAATAGCTATACGTATTTGAGTGACGCACACGATACCACCAGTTGGCTGTACTGCATTGCGACCGAAAATGTATATATAAAGGTTACTAACTTCTAACATAAACAAATTAAAGTATAATCCTTATTTTAATCCATGTATATCCCTAAAATATTAACAAAGTTTGTGGATGATTTACTTTAGGTTGTTCGAAGTAATTACTATGCATAACTACTATGTAATATGACCTCATTTGCCACAGGTTTACATTTCACATTTTTCAAAATATTGTACACAGAAGGGGATGGCGCTTCTCGGTGATTAATCGCCCCTAAAGTGTCTCCGTGTATTCTGCTGCCGCCATCCTGCTGTCAGCTGTCACCCCCTACCGTCAATCTCCCGAACCACAATGGGAAGGGACAAAAATGGAATCATCGATTTCTATAAGCTATAGAAGGACGAGGGTGGTCGAAAGGTTTGTCCATTCCCTCACTGATATTTGTTCAAATTATTCTTACAATTTTTAGGTATAACGCTAGTGCAGTTATTTATATTTTAATATTAAGCAATTGATAAATAGAATAATAAAAATTGAGGCAGTATCACTTTTTATCAGAAAAATATTTTTGACATATTTTGATTTAATTACACTGGTCAACATCAAAATTCTCCCGGTAGAAAAACGTCATTACTTCACGCCTTTTGGGGCACTGAATATGAATATAGTCAATAAAAGGTACCCAGAAATTTTTAATTTATGATCTAGCATAGTAAAGATTTTTTATTGACTTGTTGAATATTAATTTAGTTGCTCATGTAATTTATATGAATAAAAAAAGCCTTGAAGTTATTGTTTAATAAAATAAGATACAATAAGCATAAGTAGAATGTGTGCTGACCTGAAAGTTGGAGAATGTGTGCTGACCTGAAAGTTGGAGAATGCTCGCAGGCAGTTGGGGAAGGCATACTTAATTTTGCTGTTGTGTGAATGGAACAGTCAAGCAATGGGCAGCAAAATTATTTTTTGTTGATATAAATCATCTTTTTTCGCCAAAATTTATTTTTCTCCCTTGAAATATTAACTGTACAAATTTATTCTGAAGACTCACAATATTATCAGCAAAATAAATAAAATATCTATCAATTGAAGTGTCCACTTTAAGGCCGCTGAATGTCCATGTAAAGTGATTTTGAGATATCTGCATTTGAAGGTTTAAAAAGGGTTGCAAAAAACACACGTGTTGAGAAGTATATGAAAGTTTTTTTTTTACAAAGTATACATATAATAGTACCTAGTGTCTTCAATAAAAAAATTATTATATTATATAAATAATAAAAAAGTATTGTCATGCATTCTAGCATTTTTATCGGGACTGTGAGCGATATTGAATCTTTTAGAAATGAACAAAGTTTCTCTACAAACTAAGCTATCGAATTGCATTCTTAACTCCATAAAAAAATTGTTAGATTTAACAGTCTTGCAGTGAACCTTTCATTTGTTGTAAAAAAAAGTATAGCATTATTCAACCGCGGGGCACATTAAGCAGTGTGAAAAAAAATTAAATAAGTTATTTCGAAGATCTTTTTAAACTTGGTCAGTGTAATATATAAATCTTTGCCATCAAAAAATAAAACTTTGGTGGAATATAATAAATCTATTTAAATTAAATCGTTTAAATACTAATAACAATATCATGTCTTCAAACTTTACAAATAATATAGAATAAAATTCAAATAACATGGCTCTCTGTGACACATTAATTAACAGATTTTGGTAGATTTTTATAATAGATTATAAAAAGTATTATAAACTTACCTTTACATTTATGAATTAAAACAAATTTCCTTTGTATTAGAGCATTGTAAGAATTTTCCTATTGCATATTAAGCATTGCATAATTTCAAAGAAAACGCGAGTCACAAAACGAGTACATAAAGTGTTCAGGTAATAAGCAGAATCTGGTATTTTCGCATTCAATCGAAACCCAGAAAACTAAACCATGAAATTTTTCTTTGATTCATCAAATAAAAAATTCGAACAAAAATTGAATACGATATTGTTAAAAAGCCATTTCGCCGTCTGATTATCTGAGATGAAAAAAAAAGTTTAAAAAAATATATCTTCAGATGGAGTTGAAAATACGAGTGTTTTTTTCTAGTTTTTACGCGCTATGAATATATTATGAAATTTTTTTAAAACTAATTTTCTGGCACCTATAAGAAATTTTAAACCGACTCACAAGGACGAAAATAAGTCACGAGATATTACGACACCCAAATTATCCACTGGTCTTTTCCCACCCTGCGTCTATCATCAACAGTCCGCGGCAAGCGTCTGGGCGATAGCGACAGAAGCGTATGACGAGTTTTAATGAGAATAATTTATTTTTTATTATTTCCATTGTTTCAACAAAACTATGTAAGTATTGGTACTCTTCAGTATATGAGGAAATCAAAATGCAGTTTGATATGAAAATCAAAATTCAAAATGAAATATCACAGAAATATCACGCACGAAATATCACAGAAGATGCACGTCTACACACGATGAAAATGTTATTGACTTATAGAGATATTTTACGCCATAAGGTTTTTATCACTTTAATATTTTACAATTGTAAATGAAACGTGAGTAATGCACCCAAAAAAAGAGCAGCAATTTTTACATAAGTTAGTATCAATATCTCATTTTCGTCGAAGTATGACATAAGAAGTTTTACTAGCCAACCACATAAATATTAAACATTACAATGTTACTAATATATGAGGTACTTAGATTGAATATAACAAGAACGTCTATATTTTTAGAAATCATACGAGGACAGCTATATTCATTATTAATGTAAAGCCACCCACTAAACCTACCTTTAATCAACCAGAGCACTTGAGTAAAATGTCTGTTTAAATTCTGTCAATGTCAAATTTAATATCTTTGTAGCAGTCATGTCCAAAAATAATTTTCATAATGAACACGATAAGATTGTGGAATAACCAATATTTTATATTTAGGTATACTAATTTTATTTCACCGAATTCAAAAAAAAGTACTTCTAAAAGTAAACAGTCACACTCAAACTATATTCAAATGTGCTATCATGTTATAACTAAGGATTTGTCTCGCTTAACTCATAACTGAATTAATAAACAAATTAAGAGAGAATATAGGTGTGGTTGATAGATTTAAAAAGGGTCGCTGGGATGGTTTAGTCATATGGAACGTAGGAGCCAGGAGAGGATGGTATGATGGATGGGTGGTGGGCAGAAATAGAGTGCGTTCACTAAAGAGTTTTCGATCAGATAAACCAGAAAAGAGAAAGATCATGTTAAAAGTTTCAAAAACCAAAGAGCGTATATTAGAAATGTATAAAAGATGACGAAGCAAAGTATACCAAAAGACGTGCTGGACACTAGTGTTGACTACAAATTACTGCTTTATTTGGAAACAACCATAATGTTTTTTATTGGATTTACTTTCTTGGATTGTTTATACCTGGGTTATTTTTATTACACACTATTATCGTTTTGCAACTTGATTTTTTGTTTTTCAATTTTTATATATTTTTCGGCCGCCCCCCCTTGATTTGGCCGCTACAGGCAGGCGCCTGCTCCGCCTGTGCGTAACGCCGTCGCTGTAGAATAGTGTATACTCTCTGCCCATTATAGAATAACGACTGAAGATCAGATCGACATCGCTCTTTATATACAAATGAACTTTTATACTGATGGGCTATATTTAGAATATTGATAGTAAATAGAAATCCATCGAACATATCCCAACCTGTGAATAGCTTTACAACTTTTATATTCGTAACTAACCAATTAATTGTGTTCTATGATCGCATGTTTTCAAAAGTTAATATCTACATACCAATGTTTTATGCAAACAAGTGTTCACGTATTGATGCGACAATACTGTTCAGTTGTTATTCTAATCATTAATATTTTATTATTTATGAATGTATTTACATAAAGCACATTCATATTAAATAAGTAAGTAATTCTTCTTTCTCTTCACAGCACTACATCCTGAGGTAGGATTTGACGTCCTTCACAACTCCTCTCCACCCACTCATATTACTGGACATTTTTCTCCAGTTCCAGGACCCTCTCATCCTGCTTAAGTCCTCTTCCACACAACCAGTCCACTTCTTCCTCGGTTTGCCTTTAGGTCGCTTTCACTGGAGTATCTACTTGATCATGATCTAATTAATACTTTAAATACATATTAATAATACGCAATGATATGCAGTGGCCAAAGTTTCGCAGTAGTAAATGAATTTCTATGTACAAATTAATTAATGTTAATTTTAAAAAGACAGAGAATATCATAATGTAAGATACCTGAAAAAATTGCTTTACAATTCATATTTAATTTCATTAACACTCTATTTTGAAAAACATCTTGTAAAATTTCGCCCTCTTACTTATATAATACGCAGAAAAACGTATGTGTTACAGAGATACATCAATTTTATGAAATAGGCTGTGTGGTACGGTATCAAGTATTAACCCTTTACGGTATAAATCAATATTTGCACTTAAATATACATATATGTAATTTAGAACTGAAAAAAAGAGTACAAAATAAAACCAAATATTATTATTTGATCCAGTGAAACGACATCTGACGACAAAGTGGTTTGATTGAAATTCGGTAAACTTCGTTTGATCTGAGCTTGCATGGTTGGAATCGTATTGTTAATTTTTTATTTAAAAAATTTCTAGATATACTCAATTTGTGTGTTAAAACTTCGACACATACAATATGTTATGTGTTCCCTGCCCACCTCACTGGATCAGAGTCTGTATCGAGATGGACACTGTTATCTCTATATAATTTATATTTGTTATTTTGTATAATTTGTAACAGGTTGGTACCAGTGTCTAAAGCAATATGGATATAAATACATACACTATTAAACATAGTATCTAAAAAATTATAAAATTGAATAAATATAGTTATAATAACTAAATCATTAAGGCAAAAATTGAAATAAATGTAGAGTAGAATATAATAGGTTGAGTCATAAATAACTTCCGTTTTTTTTTCATACATTTATTTTTCAACAACAAAAAATTTATCTATCTCTAATTTCCATTATTTGATATGACTTGTTCCCATCTTGTTCTCAATATATCAAATCCTTCCACATAAAATTTGGCTGGTATGGACTGTAAGAAGGCTCGAACAGCCTCATTTACTGCCTGGTCAGAATTGAAATTTTTGCCATTTAAAAAATTCTGTAAGGAGCAGAAAAGATAGAAATCTGTTGGAACAAGGGCCAGTGAGTATAGTGTATGAGATAAAACGAATCAGCCAAGTTCGAGGATTTTTTTTTCGAGTCACCCTTGCTGTATGCGTATGCTGTTGCGTTCACTGAGATTATGGGGTACCCATACTCCCAATTTACTAGCTTACCCCAATTTCTCGAGGTGACGGCAAACAGTTGATTGCAACGTATTGAGCTTATCTGCTAACTCTCTTATTGTTTGACGTGGATTTTGTTCTAATATTGTCTTCAAAATGTTGTCATCGAAGTCTGAAGGCCGACCCGCCTTCGGTTTGTCTTTCAAGATCACGTCTCCAGAACGAAATTTTACAAACAAATTTCTAACTGTCCCATCGGTTATCATTCCTTCCCCGTACACACTGCATATTTTTTGAGCCGTGGCTGCAGCACTATTGCTTTGTTTGAATTTCCAAAGCATTACATGGCGAAAGTGTATTTTTTGATTCTCTATTTTTAACGAATTTTTTTTTTAAATATAACGTGCACAACACAAGACTAAAGACTAACCAAACTTTTAATTGTGTAACGAAAATCCCTATCTGGGTAACCCATTGTGAGCGTAAACAACTATAGTAGGCACTATCTACTTGAGCGGAAGTTATTTATGACTCAACCTAATAATAGTTACAAAAACATACATTAAAAATATAACGTTTACAATATTTCGGCTGGTAGTTGAATATTACGCTATATACCAAAAATATTATAATAGAGGTAAGTATGAAGATAGACGTGAAAAATATTTTTGTTAATTCGCATTTACGTGGATCATGTATATTTTGATTTCTCAAAAAACATGTTATATATTTCTCAAGAAAAACAAAACGCAGAAACTCGGCGGTGAATGTCAACGGACCTTATTTCCAAAACATTTAGGTTGCAAGTTGACCTACATAATATCCAGCCGAATTTCCGGTCGCGTCAAGGACATGTATAATGGTTTATTGGATTCAATATTTTGAGTACATTTTTATTAAACTCGTATAATATGTATATTAAAATATACGTAGATAATTTATTTAAAGATTTGTGTTCAAGTAGCGTTATTATATGTGTTAGTTACACAGCTTATCATAATTATAAGTAGTAATAATGTAAGATTATATTATTAAAATATAAATAACCCGTTAATAATAATGGAAAATAAATTATTATAGATACTTAGAATACACTTAATTTGTTTACAAAATCAATGTGAATACAAAAGGACCACAACTTAATGTATTTCACGCAATAACCACATACTTTCACAACATTCTACAACTTCTTCGTCAAAACGATAACGTTTTGCTTTATATATTGACGGTAGATCTTCTTTGCTATGCGATGAAGATGCACGGTTGAATAGGCACGAGATTCTAAATGTGCGGACAAACGTCACATATATTAACTATTTACTCTAAAAGTTGGACAAACAGAATTAATTAAATTTCAAACATTTATTTCGCTGCTGGAGAGATTCAAAGTCACCCAATTGATGAACAGAACATAAACGGTCAGTTGACTAGCATTTGAAATTCTACGTACAACTAGTGGCATATACGACGAATCTCCGAGTCTTGTTTAACTCTGAGAGTTGTCTCCAAAGAATTTCATGGATAATACATGTCTCAAATATTGTTTTGATCCGAAAATCTTAAATAAATCTCATTCATGGACACTGGATAAATATGAGCAATCATCATTCTAAGATAATTAAATATTTAGGTTACTTCATACTGAAGAAAAAGAAAACAAAATATTATATGTTCGTTAGCTGCAAGGCTGAGTAGGGTTACACAACCCTGTTTAACGTCACCTTCTTAGAACTAATCATCATACAATCTATTACGTAAACTAGGCTTAACAAAAGATATTCATTTCTATACAATATCAACTAGCAGAAATAATCTATTAAATGCATCATAGAAACAAAGGATGTTATTCTTTACTGAGATACATTTTACCTCAATTTATTCACTAGAACTTGATCTTAACCGTGAAAACGATTTTGTATGCAATGAGTCGTCAGTATAATAATTGTAATTGTTTTGTACGGTATCTACGCAGTTGAGATCAGGGCCGCAAAGGGTATTGAGGTACTGAGCCCTGGAGTAAAATAATTATCGAGATATAAGTAAGATTTTAAGAATTATAACCAAACTTCCTGTCATTAAAAGCCTCTCTAAGTTAAACATGACATGTTAAACATACTGTTTATCTAGAACTAGGATTTCTATCAATTTATTTAAAACGGCTAACCAGATAAACCGTTCTCCAAAACAGTCAAATAGTTTTCTATATTTTAAAGAGAACACACTTTTATTGTGAATTTGTAGTTTTTTTAGAACATACTATAAATTAAACGCATATACATACAGATAAAATTAATTTATCGCAAAAATATTTTAACTCAAAAGGTAGCAGGTTTTTAAAAAAATTGAATAATAGATATATCAATTTAAAATAGCTGAAAATAGGTGGCTGCTAAAATATTTTTTTCGATTAATTGATTTTATCCGTATGTATATATTTCTAATTCTTTCTTCTTTCAAACAGGCAATCCACCCTTCAAGAGTGATTTGATATTTATAATTAATGCATTTAATTTGAATTAAATAGTGTTCTGTTTGAAAAGTAAGGAAAAGTGACGTTAGAGTAAGATTGATTGACAATTTAGTTTTTTATTTTAATTTTTAATACTATTTTTAACACACATCTCACTCTCTCACTAATGTCTTCCTTTCATCTCGATATTCCAGGCTGAGAGATATACATATTAACCATATATTTTTAATGAGTTCATCAAATTTTTTAATGGCATTTCACGTGCGAGCAAATTCTATTATTATTAAGGAGAACACAGTCTTATTGTGAAGTTATAATTATTCAGAACATAAGTTTTGTGATATATTTTTTAAATGTATATAATTCAAATTAATACATTTGATTTGTATTTTTAAAAAAAAATCTATTATTTTCATAAATAATAATCGTATACACTAACTCGTTCAGTAGTAAATTTTGAACATGTAATTTTTTACTACAGTAATTTTTTACCATCCTCCGTAGTAAAAAACGTTTGCGGGTTGTTCGTACGTTAATTTTACAATTGTTAAAGTCAATCCCGCCTAATAGTATGGTATGGCGAATAATCATCAAATATTTACCTACGATTTTTACCAAAATTGATTAATTTTAAATATTCACTGTACATATAATTGTATGCTTTACCTATGGCTTTATTCATCCCTGGGTTCGAAATCTGTCACTTTGCGGGCGAAAAATCTTTCGTTATATAAATTAAACAGTTAGATCATCATCGGACAAACTCTCATCACTAAAATAGCGAGATATTGAATGATTCATTGTCGTATACTGCAACTTTCTAAGTATCAATGTGACAGATGACTTTTGAAATAGCTGCGAAGAGTCTACCATTTTTAACTAACGATTGATGGTTTAACCATCGGATATCGGAGAGTAAAATTAGTTTACTACTGAATGTTCTTTTGAGTAGTAAATAATTGTCACCAACAGTTGAATAAAATGTTTACACATAAAACAAATTTAGTATACTTTTTCACCATAGTAAAAACCACTGGTAACACAACTGGGCCCAACTATTGGTGAAAATTTTTAAAAAAATTGACGCTGTAGCCTCATCCATCTTATTATAATGTTTAATAAAATATTTCTATGTTATTCTTCTGATAATTTATTGAATGATCACAAATAAATATTTTGGAAATATTCAGAAACAAATTATTTTTCATTGCAAATTTGAAATTCATATTTATTTTTGTTTTTTTGTCAGTTCTATATTAATTATGACGCGATGTGAGGTTTAGGCAAGCAATAAAGATTTATTCTTTGGAAAATATCATAAACGATGCGAAAATAATAATTATTATTATTTTCTCGCAATATTATTTCACAATGGATGTAAATTTTTTTGATTAACGTCAACGTACTGTTTGTCACTCATGATATTTACATTGTTTAATGTCAATAATAATTAATAATTCAGTAAGCTTAGGTACATTTTTTCATTTGTTATAGAAGTATTATTTGTATAATATAATAATAAAAACATGTTTTGGTATTGAAAATTAAACTACATCTGGGAAAACGTAAAAAATTTGAAAATACATATGTTTAAATGCTTACGTTATTTTTTATATTTAAAGTAGAGAGAATAAAAAACATAATATAATAAAGAAAAATTCTGGTTATTGCTTCCAAATAATGGCAACAAATAAGTTCTAGGAATAAACTAATAATCTTTAAGGAGAACACATTATTATTGTGAAGTTGCAGTTTTTTCAGAACACAGTTATGTGGTGATTTAATACAAATTAAATGTATCAACTAGAAAGATACACAGAAAAAATCAATTTTATTGAAAAAATATTTTAGTTGTTATCGGAATTCGAACCTGGATCATTTCCGATTTGGAGAAATGCGTTACCAGTTACACCACACCAACCGAGTAAGTTGACGACATATTTTCGTACTTATGTGTAGCAGTTCATTCAAATTAATACATTTATTATTATATTTTTTTAAAACTCAAAAAATGTTTATTTAATTCCAGTAGCAACCAAAATATTTTAGCGATAAATTGATTTTTTCTGAATATCTTTCTAGTTGATATGTTTAATTTATATACACTTGCAAAGTAATGATATTATAATCTCTTTCATGTTGTATTAAAATAATACTTTTTATTCGTAACATAATATATGTTTACCGAAAGGTGCCCTTATTTAACCTTCTGATTGAGCTTAGTCATGAAAATTTTTTTCACCCACAAAAAATCACATTTCACGTATCAAGAAACAGATAAATAACATAAATACGTTTGATGTATATATACTTAAGAGATTGGAAAATTATTTAGAATTAATGCGTTAAGGTTTTTGAACGTATTTAATATTGTATTTTACAACTTTAACCAAAATGTATATATTGTGACCAAGGGTGTTATGCATAGTAGAACATGAGCATTATTTATAATACTTTTAAGTATAAACAAAAAACAAAATACTGCATTTCAGTCACGGCTATTATTCTATCTGTAGTCGATGCTCATAATAAGAAATAATTTAAATTAATTAAATTTATTAGAGTTTGTGTTAATACACCTGTCTATATTACTAAAAAATAGGTGACCGATAAATTGCAAATGCACAATTATAAATAGAAACGTCGCATTTGCTTCCCGCATAAATATGGAGTCTGCAGATCATCTTGTAACTGTGCTCGTCAGAAAAGCCGACAGTTGACACATCAGTTATACATCATAATAATCTCAGAGTACCCACAGGCAGTGGATAATATCGAAAATGAAAGGGAAAAATAATAACTGGTGTGCGCTAGTCGCAATTATTATGGGCTTTCTCAGTGCATCCTCGGCTGCCTCGGATAATAATGATATCGAAACCTTGGACTGGTGGCAGACAACAGTTTTTTACCAAATTTACCCACGTTCGTTTAAGGACAGCGATGCCAGCGGAGTTGGCGATCTGAAAGGTAAATCCATTATTTTTCACTCTGATTTAAAGTTGAGTGATTTCTCAAGTCGTGGATGTAAATTTTGTTACAAGGGTGCTTATAATCCATACATTTTTTGCCACATTTTGTTGGAAAGAATACCTTCCGCATGTTTTTTTAGTTATTTTTTTTCATTTTATTTATACGTACCTATCCTGACTAACATATTTCAAACCTTGAATATTTAAGGGTCCTGAAATTACTATTTTCTGAAAAAACTGCAACCTTACAATAATCATGTGTTCTTAAAAACATACAAATTATTGTATCAAAATTTATTTAAATTTAATAAAAATAAATTGATTTAATCTCTGTCATCTCCTAGCATGAATTACTCAAATGTATTTGAGATTCTTAGCAATAAAAAGGCGATGGCTTTTAAAAAAAAAAAATAATATCAGACGTATCTTGTATCTTGTATTTTTGCATATTTTTTAACCAGCGAGAGACAGTCACTGTTGGCGTGTATTGCCGAATTATCAACGAGTTTTTGGTACCGCAACTGCAGTTGTTTCCCGGGTTCAACAGCAGAACACAATTTTAACCAGACGGCGCAACTCCACACACATCTAGAGTTTTAATGGAGAATCTGAGGGAAATATTTCCCAATAAATTAATCAGCAAGTACTAAGACACCGTCGGTCACCGAACCTTATACCGTGTGACTTTTTTTGTGGGGATACCTTAAGTCGAGAGTTTAAAGCAACAATCCTTCAACTATTCAGGCCTTACAAGAAAATATCCGCCGTGAAGTTGCTGCCATTGAACCAACGCTTTGCTCTCGCGTGTTCGCAAATTTAAGAGTCCGATTGCAAGAGTGTATTGAGAGAAATGTACGGTATTTATACGATATTGTTTAAAAAACGTAAAATAAACTCCATTGTGTATAAATAAAATATGAGAATAACATAGTTTTTTTATTTATTAAATATTAAACTTGAAAATTTTCCGCTGGACACCCTAACAATAATATTAGCAGGGTATAGCAGTGATATTTTTCTACAGTCGTACTTCTTCGTACAAACTTTTTTCATAAAAATAACTGTATATATTTTTAAGGTATTGCGCAAAATTTGGAGTACTTTGTGGAAGCAGGCATTGGCGCTATTTGGCTATCTCCAATTTTTAAGTCACCCATGATTGATTTCGGATATGATATTAGTGACTTTAGGAAGATAGACGAGAGTTATGGAACGATAGAAGATTTCGAAGAACTAATCGGAAAAGCTCATGAATTAGGTAATTTCAATATTTACTTAATAGTTTAAAAATGTTTTCAACGTAATCTTAATAACTTTTAATTTTTTAATTTTTGACACTCAGGTGTGAAACGATTTTTTTGTGTCTCCTCCTTTTAACATTTTTACGACAATATTTTTAAATAATTATAAGAACAATACTTCAAAATGAAAATCAAACTAAAATTATAATATAAAATAATCCATCGAAAAATTTATACATATTTCAATAATTATCTACCTAATTACTAATTTACATAAAACGTATCGTATCAACACGAGCACTTATTATTATAACCTTTCCAGGTTTGAAGGTTGTATTGGATTTTGTACCAAACCATGCAAGCAATCAATCGGACTACTTTAAGCTCTCAGAAAATAGAACCGAAGGTTATGAAGACTTCTTTATTTGGGACGATGGCCTGCTCGATCCTCAGGACAACCAGACGAGACTTCCTCCCAGCAACTGGGTGAGTTCATCAGAAATGCTATGATATATTTATCTATGTATATTATGCACTATTTCTATTACCATAAATAAATTTATAATGTACCCTTCTGACTGACAAAGACTCTCTGAAAGACATAGAATACGAAAAAGGATATCTAAATACAATTGAATATCTAAATAATTATTCAAATTTCTAGTACCAGTTGGTAGAAAATATATTATTAGTATTATAAGAGTTAATGAAATATGATCCAATAATAATGTTATAATCTTAATTAAGTTATTAATCTCAATCCTAAGTTATTAATCATCGCCTACTTTATTAATCTTAATTATTAAAAATCTAACTACAGAGCTATTCAAATTTAAAAAAAAAAAAAACTATTTATGGTCAGTTTTCACATATACACGTATTTATACATTTATAAATAACATTTAACGGTCTGATATATTACATCTACAAACTTATGTTTAAAAAATATCCTTGGGATTGGTATATAACTAGTAGGGCGAACGTATGGATTTTCTAGGTATGTTATTGACTAAGTTATACTTCATGTATTGTTTATATTTTATTTCTAATAATCTATCATTTCATACTTATCATATAGTGTCATTAATAAATAACATGCTGAAATTAATGATGATGTTGTACATAAATGTGAAACAACTAAACAAAAATATTTTTAGTCTGCTAATCACTGATTCCGAAAAAAATTAAAACATGTATACCTAATCATGACGTTTGAAAGTAAAATAGTGTATTCGTAGAATAGCAAATAGCAACGTGAATAATATAATATGTTTATGTTGTTAAATCTTTAATGTCCGTTCGTTGTCAAATGATATTGTGAGTAGGTACAGTTAACATCTGTCATAAACCGGGTCGTTGTAATTAATTACTTTAAAATAAAATTGGTCAAGTCAAACAAAATAAATATTTTAGAAATGATTTATTTGTGTATCGATTCATTGCTTAGCAACATATCAGGACTAACTCGAAGCTTCATCTGTGAAACACATCTAGGCTTTGATCGTCTTAAATGAATATAAGATATTAAGATCACGAGAGATGTGCATAACTATCATGATGGTCACAAAATAATGCAGTTCTTCATCGATCTAACAGGTTAGTCAGTTCCAAGGAAGCGCTTGGCAATGGAATGAAAAACGAGGTCAGTACTTCTTGCATCAGTTTTCCATCGGTCAAGTCGATCTCAACTACAGAAACCCGATTGTTGTCAATGAAATGAAGAGTATCTTGACCTTCTGGTTGGATAAAGGAGTCGATGGCTTCAGGATTGATGCCGTTCCATATCTGGTGGAAGCTTCTAAAGAAAATTACGGCGGAAGATACCCTGACGATCCGCTGAGTGGAGCGGCAGGAATCGGACCAGACCAGCTTGGATATACCATACCAATCTACAGCAAAGATTTAGATGAGTCATATGATATCGTGTATGACTGGAGAACTCTGTTGGACCAGTATGCACAGAAAGATGGGCAGACAAGGTATATTGATTATATATAAATATAAATTCTTCATCTATGGGCTAGATTTTACCTAAAAAATAAATTTAATACGAAATGTAATGTTGCCATTTAACCTATACAGGGTGTAACAGACCTAATCCACTATATTTTATATGTGGATATCTGACTAAATTACTAGTCGAAAATGTTAATGAAATATGCATATAATCTCAACCATATCAGAGATACAAGCATATAAAAAAAAATCGTAATTATGCGATCAATATTATTTCAATTATCGAAATCGATAATTGAAATATTTATTGGAATCGAATAATTAAAAAATTTATCGGAATCGAATAATTAAAAAATTTAATTTCAAATTATATATTGAATACAAAAATTAAAGGTAATCGAATTTTTAACGGACGGAATATTTTTTGGTAGATAACTTAGGGTCTGAAGCAAAGATAAAGCTTAACATAATTTTGTAAAAATTTCAAACAATAATATATTATCTCTGACATGGTTTGAGATTAAGCACATATTCCTCGAACATTTTCGACTCGTAATTTAGTCAGGTATCCACCCATAAAATATTGTGGACTAAGTCTGTTATACCCTGTATAAGTATTGAGAAATATCATTATTTTATGTTGCTAAATGTCTTTATTGGTTTTTAAAATAAAATTATTATTTATTTATTATTTACTACTTCAGAATTAAAAAAACATTTATTATAATTCGGTAGCAATGGAGAGACATTCTACACAAGTTTCAGATATTTCAGGAGATCACGGTGCTTAGCATCGAGCATACGATTATGATGAAGAAAAATACAATACATCAATGCATCAGAACGTGATGTAGAAGGTTTTAAATATATTTATATTTTCAGAGTAATGCTGACAGAGGCATACGCCAACTTATCAAGAACCATGAAGTTTTACGGAATGGGCTCCGAGAATGGCAGCAACATTCCTTTCAACTTTGATTTCATCACCAACGTCAACGGAAATTCGTCTGCCCGGGATATAGTTTACACCGCGCTTCGGTGGCTCACTTACATGCCGGAAGGTCGCACCGCGAACTGGGTGGTGAGCATTAACAATCTTATTAGCGGTGTGATCCCTAAACCATGTAAACGCCGACAGGTATATAAAAAAATATTAACTAACTTATCATCGCGCCGTTTTATCGCGGGGTAAGCAGAGACGATAGAGCGCTACACTCTTCTGTCTCACACATACAATTCTTGCTTCATCCACATTCATACATATTATTGAGGCTTTAACAGTCTTCCAGTATCTAGATTACCTGGTCGTGCCGCCAAGTCTTCCGCGGACGTCCTCTATTTCTGGTGCCATCAACATATATCTTTTTTACCACTCTCCTCATTCATCCGTTCTATATGACCAAACGACCAATAAATCCTTTTTTAATCTTACTCACTATGAGTCTCACCAATATGATGGAAATGTTAGAATTTGTTAAAGTGATTATTTTAGTGTGTTTTAATGTTTAAAATTTCAGCAGCAATGCAGCAGTACTTACATTAGAATAGCTTTTAAGACCAGATATTGTATAGGCATATTTTTATTCACGAAGGGATTTTCCACAAAATCGTAAATCATCAGTATTGAAACTTAATTTTAATTTGTTGCAATACCTTTTTCAAATATAAAAGAGTGGTAGGGCAAGATTGAAGACAAACATCTCAAATAGTAATGTAATGACGGAATTATTTTGTTGACTCGATAGATTGTCGATAGATCTCGATAGATGTCATTAGAACCTAGTTTGAACAAGTCAATTATGATATTTCCCTAGGACAACAAACTTACGGAGCAAATCCGATGGAACTGTTTACAGAACAACGTTGCGGTGGAGTATATTCGAACACCTGAACATTATTTTCATAAGTGATCTTTATATCGAAATATTTTCAATCAATACATACTTTCAGTATCGGAAAAGATCGGAAAAGAAGCGTGTTAATAAGAAAATATACAAGAATAGTCTATATCATAAAATTTTCTAATAAACTGAAAAACAGGCCACATCGCTAGACTGTGCGGGTGGACCCGCCGCTTACCCAGGACTGTTTATAAGCAAAAGCATCTATACGGTCCTACTCATTCGCCGCCTGGTTGGCATTTTTTTAATGCTACTAGGTAGCTGAGCAACTTCGTCTCCCACGTGTGACAAGATGGAGCCAAACAGTTGCCATCTCGAAAACCCTCAGTCCCCGACCTTTATTTATTATGATTTACATTACAAATGATATGAATGAAATAAAATAAAGAAATAAATGTTTGAAAAATGAACATAAATATTTAAGAAATGAACATAAATGTTTGAGAAATTAACATAAATATTTGAGAAATTAACATAAATATTTGAGAAATTAACATAAATATTTGAGAAATTAACATAAATATTTGAGAAATGACCATAAATATTTGAAAAATTAACATAAATATTTGAGAAATGAATATAAATAAGAGGAGAAAATAACACAAAGTAAGCAACATAATAATATAAGAACTGCTATGCAGAGTCAACAGAGTATCAGTACTTTACTCTGGTCAGGGGGCCGAGGGGGAGAATGAACACGCCCCCGAGAAAGGGAAAAGGACAAAACAAAAAGAAAAAGATCTACATCGCTGGACTGCGTTTGTCCAATAATTGTTAAACAAACGCAATCTAGCGGTTCTATTCAGTGGCTCCTAAAGGAAATCTAGAGGTCGACTGGCCGCCTTAATGCCCGCTGGACTAACGAAATCATTAAACTCTGTGAAAAAACGTGTCAGAAAATAACAATGAACATAGAAAGGTGAGACACTTGGGGAGATCTTCATCTAGCACTGAATAGAAAACGGGTGATGATAATGATATTTTTCAGACAATCATTACCAAAGATTGCAGATTTTACTCGGTACACGAGCTAATGGCGGGTCGTTAACGACAATTGAAAACAAAACTTATTTTGTCAAATCTAGTCCCTTAACTTTTTTATATAAATTAAAAATGTAACTTAATTAGTGTTAAATAAAATCCTTTTTTTGTTGTGAAGTAGGATTTTCAGAACATAGTTCTGTGATATTCAATACAAATTAAATTAATCAATTAGAAAGATATTCAGAAACAATCCCTCTATCGAAAAAATATTTAGTCACTACCGAGATAAGAACCTGAACCTCATCCTATCCGGGGAAGCGCATTCTCCACTTTCGCTATAGCAATCAAATACATACATCATAATAATACTATTATTCCATTTTAAAAGCTTTATTAACTTTATATTTGATATTTATATTTATACTTTTGAGTAAAACCCGATGGGAACAAAATATTTTTCGATATATAGATTTTTTCTGTATATCTTACTAGTTGATTAATTTAATTTGTATTAAATGAATGTAACAAAATTTTTCTCCAGTTCGGTAACCACGACAACAGTCGTATGGCAACCCGCTTTGGTCCTCACTTGGTGGACGGCCTGAATATGTTGGACCTCTTGCTGCCCGGGGTGGCCATCACGTACCAAGGGGATGAGATAGGCATGGAAGATGGGTACGTCAGCTACCGCGATACGGTGGATGTATCAGGCTGCAGTGCTGGAGAGGAAAACTATCAAAAGTATTCCAGGTAAGTCAATGTCCAGATAATTTCAAGTCATTTTTTAAATATAATAAAAAATTATATAATAAATATTTTCAATCATAATTTAAAATAATCTGTATATTGTATAAAAAAATCTCTCCTTCTCCCACTGGCATTTCTATCCTCTCCCCTCTCTCGATATTAAAATTAAATATTGAATGTCGTCTGTCTCATTTTTTGCTCAATTATGCTTTAAGACCCTAAGAAAAATATAATAACCTTACTTCAATCTCCTAGATAGCTTAACTTCTCTCTACGTGAACTAAATTTTACACAGGGATGATTTCGGTGAACGCGCCAGGTGCGCTGGCGATACCGAAGAATTTTAAATTTTATCAATACGAAGCTAACAAAGAAGTTAAATATATCCTTTCTCTTCAGGGTCTGCGTAAAACAAAAGTAGGCAAATCTAGTTCCGATCATCGTTAATAGTATTTTATCACTACACAAAATGAAAATGAATGGTATTAAAACCCTTCGCCCCTTCCAAAATCAAAATAATCATTTATTTTGAGATTGCGATTCCAATACTTTGGGGTAGCTAACGTAAATTCATATCATACTAACTTACTTTTCATTATGCTTGTGTCAATGGTACTAAACAAACAAAAGACATTATGTCTTTTGTTTTCGTAAGTATTACTCTATTCAACGAATTGTATTATCATTGTTAAGTCATCTCACTTATTAACGGATATACACATGTAATGAATAATCGGATATTTCCAAGTAATTTCAAACAGTACCTTATGTACATCATCGCTATCAGAATAAAAAAACAAGCTTCTGAATTATTATATCAAGCCGCGCCAACGTGGGAACATTTTAAAATATCGCCATAACAATTGATACTAAGCACGCGATAATAATATTCTTACGATACGTCGTTAACTAATAGAATTTAACGATAAATTCTGCAATTAATATAGCGTGAAATACACTTCAAATTATTTTATAAAACACTTTTAGGTGTATTTTTATTATTGATAAAGAATAAAAATAATTAATCAATTTGGCCCGAGTAAAAATCTTGTATGTAATGATGCAGTTTCATTGAGAATTTAACGTTCTAAATTTTGTAAAAAAAATCTAATATAACTCTAAGATCTGTTTTAAGCTGTCGGTATAATAATATTTTTATTTGCAATTTAATTTATTTTTTGAAAAGAAACATATTTTCAAATTGCGTAATTTGTTGATTTATATTAAAGTTTCTTAAATATATATAGGTACATTGTCCCAACCACGATTTGCAATTTAAATCTTCTATGTAGTGTTTTATGAGCTATTCTGCTGTATTCTCTTGTCTGTTTAAAGGTACAGCCTTCCTTTCTTTTGTTCAAAACATCACAAACAAAATTGTTTCTTTTGTTTAAAACGTCACAGGCAGAATTGCCAGAGCCCTTAGAAAACGCGACATCAAGATGGAATTCGGAATAACGCCAAAGTGTAGAACCTGCTAAGATCAACGAAGAATTTAAACCCTCTGGAAACGGATGGTGTTTATAGGCTCGCCGTGAACATGTTTAGAACAGAGAGTATATCTTCAAAGGGGTTGACAAGTTTTAAAGTTATCACAAATAGCTCAGGACTCGTCACACACGTCTTGTCAAGTCAGTGAACACCAATAGGGATTAAGGCTTAAAGTTGAAAACGTCTCGGTACACGACCCTGTAAAATTTGTCGAGTTTCACAGATGATTTCACACAAATGCATCTGCGGTAGATGGAACTTACGCATTGCGCCACATCTTGTCATCGATGCGGTATTTCTATGAGTCAAATTTGCGCTGACATGCCCATCTTTTAATTGGAACGATGATTGGTAACTAGGAATTCTGTGTCAAGACAACCCGGAACTAATAAAAATAACCCAAGACTTTAATGTTTTGTTCCTTGAAATTATTCATTTTAAAAAAGTTATTTGGGTTAATTCCATCTGACCATTATCATACCCAGTGATGAGCGGTGCCTGTGTAAGTGTATCGGAAAAAAAGGTATTCTAGTTAGTTTATTGGGTATTACACGAAGAGACTGAAAGAGAAACGAGTGGATAAGATAATATACAAGAATAGTATATAATATTAAATAGAACACGTCAAGAAAATGAAATAGCAATGGGCAGGCCATGTCACTTGAAAAAAATGCAGTTATCCAGTGGTACCTGAAACAAATCAAGAGGCCAATAAGCCGTGCTAAATCGACAGAGAAAAGCGTGGGGAAGTCTTCATCCTGCAGTAGACAAAAACTGATTTAGTTAATAAATGTGTTATCATTTATATTATTTTAAACTTCTCGTTGAATTGTAAGAATATTTAATTTTTATTATAATCAACAACATTTCAGAGATCCCGCCCGCACACCCTTCCAATGGGACAACACAACTAATGCTGGATTCTCCAACGCGAGCAAGACCTGGCTCCCCGTAGCACAAAACTACAACACCTTGAACCTGGAGAATCAGATACAATCCGATAGGAGTCACTTTAAGATTTACCAAGCCCTCACTGCTGTGAGGAGACAAAAGACTATTCAGTACGGAGACTGGGACCTCAAACCTCTGTCGGACAACGTGTTGGTGCTGTTGAGGTATCTATTTTGATTCGTTTCCTGTTTGTTCTGTAAAATATTTATTTTAAACTAAACGTTATCTTTAAATAAAAATCAATAATCGTATGAGAAGCAATCAATTCACAAAATTCGAATTTATCACTTTTATTTTTAATGAAATTTAAAAAATCTAATTATAATAAATATTATTATTGAGTTCTGCTAGTTTGCGTACGCATTATATAGATGTCACAGCTGTTTCGGCGATTAAGGCCATTTTCAAACAGTGGATAAACCACGTACAATCAACTTATTTAAATGGTTTTAGTTACCCCTTCCTCTATGGGTAATTAGGTGGTTTCGGTGGAACCGATGTATATTAATATTTTTATTCTCAGAGGCACTACACGTATCATTAAAAATTTCCCATTTACATGTATAATATCTATGTTTCGCTAATGGATTTATTGTTGTAAAAATTTTATGTTAAGCTTAATTGTCAATTTTCCCGTTTCTGTAAATGATTAGTTGAAATATTCTTTAAGTGCCTCTATTTATTTTAACTACTGAGATTTGTTATTTTGTCTTGATTTTAGGTTTTTTGAACATATTAAAAATTATAACTGTAATATCTAAATAATACTTACACAAACTAGCAGAACTCAATAATAATATGTATTTAAATATATTTTTTTAAATTTCATTAAAAATAAACATGGAGTTCTACAAACTAAACAAAATAACAATAAATAATTTAATTTATCACTGATTATTATTTTTCAAGTTTTCAAAAAAATATCATTTTATAACTGATATAAAAAATTCAGATACATAATATGACAATCACATTGGGTATTCGCTAAGAAGGGAAATTTATTTTTATTATTAAACATGACAAGCCTCAGCTGGCTCGAATAAAGCGCAATCTGGAAGTTCAATTTTTGACCACTTTTCGTGCAGCTGGGGTCGTATATTGGCAATCACGCGACGATTGTTGGCTTTCTAGTCGTCTATCGGCTTTGGTTTATCGGCGTAGACTAGTGACTTTACATATCTCCACAGAAAATAATCCAAAGGTGTTAAATCACAAGATCTAATAGGCCAATTCACAAGTTCATTGCGTGAAATTATCCCATCATCGAATGTTTCCTTCAATAAATTGATTGTGATGCGTGCTGTGTGGCATATTGCACCATTTTGTTGAAACTACAACAGCTCTTTCACATTAGTGCCATTTAATTGGGGAACGAAAAAGTCAGTAATCATGGATCTATTGCTGTGCACGATGGAGAATAGACACATTCGGGTCCTCCTCAATACTACGTTCTACTGCAGCAACATATTCTTCGGTGCACACTGTACGACGTCTCTGCGTATGTTTATTACCAATAAGAGTATGCGTGGTGCAAAAACAATCCATGGTTATAAGAATTACTTGTTTGGATGGACGATTATGTCGACCAAAATGGGCGTAGCGCACGGTAAGTTTCGCGAACTGAACCACAATTTTCAAAATAATTTTGCACATTTGCAAGCGTTGTTCTGACGTAAATCTATTCATGGTGAAATGGCATACCAAACTGAGCACAAATCGGCTGTCAGCTATCAAATTGGATATCGCTGTAAAAAAGTGTTACCAATTCTAAAAACAAACCTCTAAAAAAAACGACCTTTATATAGCACAATATTGTATTTTCTAACAGTAATATTAATATGTTTAGTTTCGATATTCGTGTTAGTTGGATACATTCCGAAAACCAAGTTGTTAAATTATTAACAGAATCGGCGTTAACTTTGTAGAGTTTCATCATAATGGATGGATATAAATGAAACAATGTTATTAATCTACTTGAGTTTATTAGCACTACTCGAGTTTCAAGAGAAACAGTAACTCTCATCGACAGGTGAAGTATTAAACTAACTACACATAAATATAGAAGAAAACTCGAGTAGTGCTAATAAACTTAAGTAGAGTAATAATAATATTGTTTAATTTATATCCATCCCAAGTTGTTAAGTTTAAAAAGATATGTGTGAAACAATAAATGTAAAAATATTTTAGCTAGGGGCAAAGGGAATATTTGAAGTTTTTCTTGTTATTTTCTAATATAACGTTTTCTGCAGAGACATGCTTTGGACTGCAAATAATGATAGTTATTTAGCATCTAATTGAAAGGAGTGAGTGCAGTCTAAGCTATCGATTCAAAATTAAATTAAAACAAAATTTCGACTTTGTTCGATTTCAGGACCTTGGATGACAATGATTCTTATGTTTTGGTCTTCAATTTTGGATCTGAATCAGAAGAAGCAGACTTGTCTCAATTCAATAAACTACCTGATGAGCTTCAAATCTACATCGCAAGTGTAGATTCGACTAAAAATCCAGGGTAAGAACATTTTCAATTAAAACAATTCTAAAGAATATCCAAAATATTCGCATGTCTACAAATATTATAATTATCATAATGACATTGAGTAATAGAAGAAAATATAATTATTGATAAAATATTGTATTAATACAAAAAACTTATTTAACTATTACAAAATTCATTTTCAGAGACGCTGTAACGAAAAATCCAATTTCTTTGGATAATGGAGAGGCTCTTGTTCTCGTAGCTCAGAGCCAAACATGAATTTAAAGAGCCCGTGGGATGGAAACCAAAATATAATAGTATAAGTTTTTAGAACATTAATATTAGAACATGTATTCATCAAAATTACTGAAAATAGTTATAACACTGTAACGATTTAGTAAACTTAAGGATATTTCTTTAATTGATTTGTAAAATTGTGTATTATAAATAAAGCAACATTGAAAAATGATATTTTTATATTTAGATCTTCACATTTATTAAATAGTTTTTTTTTAAATTGATATAAAAGAATGTTTATTAATTGGATTAATGTGCAAATATTTAGAATGTCAATTAATTATGTTTACAGAATATCATCAATCAACATATAAAATATGAATCAAAAATGTTTTTATTATTTAA
This sequence comes from Eubasilissa splendida, assembly GCA_031772225.1. NCBI lineage: Eukaryota > Metazoa > Arthropoda > Insecta > Trichoptera > Phryganeidae > Eubasilissa > Eubasilissa splendida. The sequence continues at coordinate 9,479,082 of CM062846.1, forward strand.
ATCAGTTTTTTTTAAATACATGAATACGTAATACATAGTAATCAATATTTAAATTGAATATAATACATCACAAAATAAAAATAAAATACCTTTGTTTATACCTCTCGCATTGGTTTGAGCTCAAACAAATATAAAAAAACTATATCTCAACATATAATATGCTGGCGTCAGCAGTACCTATAGGATAAATATATAAAGATAAAAAAGAACAAAAAATATATATTTTTACATAAAACGTTTATAAGATGTATGTAAAGATTTATATTTTAATGCCACATTTTTTAAAATTAATATATTGTCAGTAATTTGTAAAATAAATGATCAGCAAATGAAATTTGGCAGACTGGAATTATTTTCCGAAAATTCTTTGAAACGATAAACTTGAAAGATCACAATGGCATCACTAATGAGAATCTTATTAGAATACAATAATAAGAATTTAGCTTCTACATTTTCTAAAATAAGATTCTCATTAGTGACATCTATGTTGTTTCGGGGAAATTAATATCAAATTTTCAGACCATAGATGGCGACAGTGAAGTTATAGTTAATACTCGAAGTGTTTCTACATGGTTACATATATACAACCTTCAAAAATTTGACAGATAAAGAGGTTGATTGGGTGGATTGGTGTACGTTACATTGTGTAAAGTGATAATTTAAACCGGCCGAAGACAGGTCATAAACCTTGTAATACACGTACTTCCATACTTCTCATAAAATATAAATACCTTTGTCTTTGTGAGATATCTATAATTTGTTTAATAACAATGCCTTAGGAAATAAAAATCCAGTAATTATGTGTTCTTGGACATACTCTAATATTAATAAATTTTTAATACTTGAAAAATACCGGCCTTACAATAATGGGCCAGTTATTCGTAATTCACAATACATATCTCTAACTCTCGAGACCAACATGATTGCATATTACCTCAACCTGTAATAAAAGTTGTCCCGCATCGTATCTTGTGTACGGCACGAGGTACTTTGGTTTAATTAGAAACACTGCGTCATGATTTATCTTTTCAAGTCTTCGAATAACATCCTGCAATACAGCCTGTACTTAACAGAATTTAATGCTATGTATTTAACAGTGGTATTTTTACTTTGTCGTAATATTATAATGTTTATAAAAGGGAGAGATAAAAACAAATCTAATAGTTTATCGCGATGACTCGAATAACGGAGACGTTTATTGTTTTAAGTTTATTTTTGTGTGAATCAATTAGCGATACAAATGTAAATTGGTGGCGTTATCAGAATATGTACGAACTTTATGTGAAATCTTTTAAAGACACAGATTCCGATGGATTTGGTGACCTTCAAGGTATTGTATATAATTTACAAAGATATATGTATAATACATCCTTACATGTAGTTAATTTAAAAAATGTATGCACCGACTTTACTCCCAGGAATTTCAGTCATCACCTGATGGCGTTTGATATTTAATTATAATATCCCATTGAAAAATAAAAATATAATAGGGAAAAAATATGTTAAAATTTTAAATATGAATTAAATACATTAATTAGAAAGATTTTCATATAAAATCAATTTTATCGAAAAATATTGTTGTTACGCCACCGGAATTCGAACCTGGATCTCTTTCTAAACCGGGGAAGGTGCATTATCCAACTATGCTACAGCGACGATATTTTTAGCGATAAATTTTTGAACCTATATGTTACCTTTTTGATATTAATAAATTTAATCGTTCCATTATTTCCCGGTTTGGAAAGAGATTCAGGTTCAAATCTCAATGGCGCGACAACAATATTTTTAGATAAAATTGATTTTATATGTATATCTTTCTAATTAATATATTTAATTGATATTTAAAATATCACTGACCTATGTTCTGAATAATTACAACTTCACAATAAGAATGTGTTCTCCTAATAAAAAATATGTTTACTGATTTATACCTTGTTTTAAATATTTCCAGTATAAATATTTATAATGGTCCTATTTTTTGTGGAAAATTTTTAATAAATCACCAATTCTAAAATTAAATGGAAGGACGATAATTATAATTTTATTTATTTATTTTTTGGTGTATTATATATTTATCTTTTTCTGATATAATAATTAAATATTCGGTAATAATTAAACATTCGGTTCTATTTTCTTGAATAACATGCAAAATATTGTGTTTGTGTTTTACCACTATAGTAGTATTTTCTGTGTAACCATCGAGCCATTCTGTATACTTTTTAAAATATATTTATTTGTTTATGGCTGAAACCATAAAATTTTAAAAAATAACTTATTAAATGTATCAATTATACAGGAATATTCAATTGATCGAAAAAATATTTTTGTTTTGTTATGCTACCGCGATTCGAACCTGGTTCCTTTTTCGATAAATAAAATTTTTCTGTGTATCTTTCTAATTGATACATTTAATTTGTATTAAAAAATAACTTATTAATTTGAATATTCGCCAGATTTTCATAGTAAACTATAGATGTAAATTATATAAATTAGTTTATTTAATCAATTTTTTTTGACTAATTAAACATTCAATTTAAATCATTTTTATATTTTTCGTATAGTCCAATAATACGAAATCACAATTTATTTCAGGTGTCATTCAAGGACTAAATTATTTGAAATCAATTGGTGTTAATTCAATTATATTATTACCAATATTTGACAGCAATGATATTTGTTACGATGGCGCTTACGATGATTTTTATTCTATTCACAAAGCATATGGAACTAATGATGATATCGAAGAACTTATTAAAATTGCAACAAAAATGGGTATAATGTCCTGTTTACATTTAAATACTGTACTATTATATAATTGTTTTTAATATATTAGAAGAATATACTTTTAGTATTAAATATGTTCGGCTTTGAATTGGTTAGAATTTAAATATGTAGTTTTATTGAACTCTGATAATTATGAACTGTATGAACGTTATTGCATCATATATTAATGATTATTAAATATAATTTTATGTCAAATGTTGACAGATTCAAGGATACTAATCGACATTCCACTGAACGAGGTAAGTATTACGTCAGAATGGTTTGTCATGTCATGTAAAAGGACTCCAAAATACGAAAATATGTTTATTTGGATGGAAGAACCAACAGAAATATCGGTAAGAATATAAATGTAATGCATTATCTGGTTACACAAAATATAATATTTTTATTTTATATACTACTTATAGTGATAAGCTATACCGTTATTTTAACCATGATTGTGACTGTCTTTGTGGAGATTTATGTTCAATTATAATGATGATTAGTCATGTATTATTTTTTATTCGTTGAGAAATCACTGGTAGAATAAAAACTAAACGTCCAACAATTAAATCTCATGTATCAGTTGTTGTTACAATTGAATACCAATTACACAATCACAGTCGGAATAACGGTTTAGCTCATCACTAATTACTTATTGTTTATTTTTTAATCGTGTACCTCAAATATATTACACAACAGAATTTTAATAAATAATTATATTGTTTAAAAATATTAATAAAACATGAAAAATTATAAATATTTTCAGAAAAATAAATGATTTTTGTTAATATGTTAATATACACAATTTTGTTTATTAATAATAGTGACAAAATTTGGTATGTGATTTGTAGTTAAAATAATGTAAAATCAGTAAGGCTCAATCTCATTTTCTTAAATTGATCTGAATCTAGAACATCTCAAAATTTCCTGAAAATTTTAGTCGAATCTAAACCAATTTATTTCTTAGGCCTTTATTTCCAACCCGCTGAGATTTATGAGAAATTTTCATTTTTTAGGAAAATTTTAATAATCAATTTGAGTGGAAATGGAGCGAGGAAAGGAAACAATATTATTTTTCACAGAGCGAGAATCCAGTATTAAATTACTCGGATCCCAGCTTATTGAATGAAATGACAATAATCTTGCTACATTGGCTTGATAAGGGTGCGATGGGATTTCGTTTCGATGAGCATAAAAGCATCCAAAATATCAATAATAACATCAATAATCTGATTGAATTCTTGAGGATATTCGTTGACAGTTATTCAAATAAGAAGGGCGGCTCACAAAGGTACCCACATCCATAACATTTTTGACTGAAATTGAAGAGAGGTACTTTCAGTTTAATATATGTTCATGAGTGTACATTACAACATTAAATTAATTTGAGCATCATTTATAATATTGTCCAATTATTCGTGTTTTAATAATCTATTAAAAATTTTATATGTAGGTACATATGTTTATACTTTCATTATAATTACGGTAATATCGACGCAGCAGCTCGTATCAGTGATAGCTGCATAGCAGAGCGGTTAAGATATCTGACTAGAAATTAGATTCATTCTGACAGCTTAGGTTTAAATACTGCAGGCTGTGAGATTTTTTTTATGTTTGGTAATTTTTAAAGTTTGAATTGTGTTTTATTTTCATACAATTATTTATAAATTTAATTCGCATAATCATATACTATAATATATTACGCTACGCCAGTACCAGTGGTGTATATTATGTACATTTAGCCAACACACAAACCGCTCTTTTTATCAATTGGACGATAATGTACATTATTAAATCAAAGAAACTCAGTTGAATTCCAAGTTAATTTAAGTCTACTAGAAAGCAGTATTGTATAAATGTATAAAAAAAATAATTTATGCCTAAACCAACGAAAAAAAACTAGAAAATATTTACTATTAATTTATTAACGTAATAGAGAAAGGAGTAAATAAATATTGATAAGTTTTTATATATATAATGAGATATAATACATTTTTAAACATAATCAGTAAGATATATATATTTCTTTTTACATTTATTTCTTCTCTATGAGAGAAAGACTCGTGTGTAGAGAAAAATTATATAATTTATGTACATATTTTTTAACTTCAGATACAAATATATAATAGTCTGTAATTTTATGATGGGAAGATTGTGACAGAATTGGATGTCTAGATAAATATATTGATTTTGGGTTGCGGTTAATTTTAGTTTTGGAATATAAATTTGGTCTCTAAATCTTGTAGATCGGAATTCACTTCTAAATTTGTTAATATCATCATATTTTAAATTATTTAACAGTACGATAAATTATGCTCTTATTATGACAATATCGATTAAATGTGTAAATTAAATATTAAAAATAAAATCATTAAAATTTTTCAGAATTCTAATTGGACAGTCTTCGTACGATTCAAAAAAAATATTTAATAAAGAACGCAATTCTTTAAGAAATTATCATATCATAATTACATCCAGCTTTATTTTTGAATGTGACAGTGAATTATCTGCACGAGATATTAAATTTTTAATTGATAAAGATATTACCTATTCATCCGAAACACAGATACCAACATGGAATGTAAGTTTTTTCTAAGTAAAGATTTTTGAAATTTATGAAGGCGACTATTGAAAACTGACGGTTCGTATTCTCATCCGCAAAGGATCTGTATTATAGCAATGTTTCGATGTATGACACCAAAAGCTATTTACGATCGGGTTACGGATAGGAATACAGTGTCGAGTTCGTGGTTGCCTTAAATCACTCGTATCCACATATGTATATATAATATTATATTTTCAGCTTGGAACTGCAAATATGGTGAGAGTAAATACGAGAATTGGTGAATTGAATGCAGAATTATTATCAATAATTACATTTTTTCTTCCTGGAAACATGCTCCTGTATCAAGGTGACGAATTAGGTATGACAGAAATGACGACACATTCAGAAAACAGCGATTACATTTGCACTTCCATACACGATACACGGAAAACAAATATTTTTTCGAAAGCTCCATTTCCCTGGGATAATAGTACAAATTCCGGATTTTCAGGGAATCTTAAAACATGGATTCCAGTTTCAGAAGATTACCGCAGAAATAACCTGATGAGACAAAAAAACTCACTTAAAAGTCGGTACAAACTATACAATATCTTATCCAGTTTCAGAAAATCGCGTACGCTTCGAGAAGGAGCAGTTTCTACGAATATCGTATCAGATGACATCTTAATTATCACGAGATATCTGGAAAGCGGTGAAATCTTCATAGTTCTTTCAAACTTCGGATACAACACGCAAACGGCCAATCTTACGGACATCAGATATATTCCAGAGGTATTGGCTGTTGCCTTATCGAGCGAGTTCTCCACTCTGAATCCCGGAGATACAGTCTCCCCCGACAGAATTAAACTTTCCACTAAAGAAACCCTCATTTTAGTCGGTCTACCAAAACTGTGTCAAAATTTGAAGCCTGTCGATAAAATCGTATCTAAATTGTCTGGGGCAATGCAAAAAATTAATAGTTATTTAAACGTTCGAGATTTGTTTGGAAGTTCATAATCATCTGTTTTAAGATCTTCTCATCCATCGAGCTAGCGAACTAATACTTTGTTTACTAGTGCAATGCCTTCATTCCAGGACTATATTTCCCCACCGTTCAGTATCTCTTCGACAAATATTACCAGCTCAGTATTGTTAATTGAAATTGCAGATATTTTGAACAACATATATTTATTTGGTCCTCTGGCAAAATTGTACGTTAGTTTTATTTCATTTGGTCGTTAGTTTATTAAATTTTAGACAAAACAGAAATACCTTCGTAGGTATTTATTTACTCCAAGAAACTCCCCACCTCTGAAAATGAATAATTAATTAAATGAGTACTTATACCAGGTCTAATCGATTCGTTCAATAAGAAAACTTCATTTGTTTTCATATTTGTAATTTTTAATAACTAATTTTATACTCCGTAGATAAAAAATAATTTTTAAGCATTGTGTTTATAATGTATTTATTATATCTATGAAGCCCTAATAGTGTTTCTAAATGTGATATAATAATGGTAAAAAAAAAATATATCTTAAGAGTATATTAATATTCAATTAACGTTCCATCAAAGGCATTTTTTTCTGATTACAACTTTTACAAAATGCCTGCAGCGAAATGTTGTCAACCAACATTTTTCTATGGGCGATGTGTATGCTTACGACAGTTTTCATGATTTTCATAATCGACCAAAAAATAAGTTTATACTAACTATTTTTCTTAAATTAAATCAACGTATTAAAATTCAGGTAAAAAAAGAATCACGCGCGGGGCTTTCTAGAATTGATTCGTTTCGAATCAATTTGAAAAATCTCATTAAGATGCTGGGAAAGGCTGAAGATCGTAATGGTACAGGCGTATCCTTTAATGGATCCAAGGTAAGATGAAGATTGATTGGATCCGAACTTACGTCAAGGGCTGCGTATTACATCAGGAGGGCAATTAGTAGCGAGGGATTTGTACACTGGCACATTATTCAAACATCCAAAGAAAGTGGAAGACATTTGAACGTCAAGGAAATGTTTTTCAGCAGCGGTATAAAAAAACACACGTGAGAAAAAATATACTGTACCTAGTTTACTGATTAAAATATATTTCAAATATTTATGTTTCGGAAGACGAAATGTTGGAAGTACAATTTTGTTACATTTGTTAAACATTTTATTTTCATATCAAGAAGAAGCTGTACACGAGATACATTGCTGAGATCACTCATAAGCTGTGTTTAATAGGATTTTTATTTATTTTATAATGTTTTTTAATATACCATTCCATGTCTAGAAGATGTAAAACTGTGTGGCATTCATAACTCAGATCTGCCCAAAAACGGTGTAGAAAGTGGTCTCATATTTTTCCTACAAATATATTATATATGAAATGTAATTATTTAAATAACAAATCTTACATCTAACTGAGATAGATTACCAGTTGTTAACGTCACGAGAAGTTACATTGATTTGCGACAAAATAATTCTTTTGAAATAACTTATTGTCAAGAACCTTAAAATGGGCGACCATTTGTTATAAGGTTCAATACGACGCTTTTATCTCTTCACAAAACCTAATATGTCCTTACAATCCTACTATTATGCGTTTACAATTGAAATGTGTATGCATGTGTGTTTTATACTACAGCGTAGTACGAAAATTATTTTGGAAATCGCCATTACACAGAAAAATTCGTGGGCGTCAGATCAAGATGATGACTAAAATTTCAAGACGCTCAACCAACTTATAAACAAAGTATATTTTTAAATGGAATATATGACAAAAATGACATTAAAACTCCTAATGGACAGATAACATTATCGTAGCAGTGAAAGTAACATGGAAAATATTTGAAAAATACCAAATGAAACGGTAGAGTCATGGAATTTAATTTTAACTTAATTAATTAAGGGGATTTTAACATTACAAGTAATCATAATACAACTTACATAATATATGAAACTAATTATAAAAATCCACAGATGAATGAATTTTGTATGTAAGATGTTCTTCTTATAAGAATGTAGAAGAGTGCGGACTGTCGAGTCGATCTAGATAGTATGTGGAAGGATATTAATTCTAACTTTTATTAATTTAAATATCTAAACTGATGTGAATTATTATTTTTAAATCAATCATGTATATGTATCCAATCTATTTAATACATTATAGTCATCCCGTCCTATATCTCAGCCTTCCCCTATTTTAACTAATTTATACGTACATCGTTTTTCTTTAAGAATTGCCCAAAATAATGGTAACCCCTAACCTCCTCTATAAAACTCTTAAACTGCGTCGGGCACCGACCGCTTAAATTATATTAAAAAATAATTCGTATTTGGTAACGGTGGCGCGATTTATTTTATTTATATTCGCGAACAATTAATTTTCTAAAAAGTATGTCATTATATATAATAAAAAAAGGGTAAAAATGGCGCGTATTTAATATTCTTTATATACAAGTGTGTATCTGAACAGAAAATAAAGTGCAAAACGATCTTCAAACAATTTTCTGGAAACCTAGAAAATGTAATTCGTAAACTAAACACTTAATTTATTGTAATGAAATCATCGATTTCACGAAAATGAACACAATAATCCCCAAATCAATTCAGTAAATAAAATACAGGGTAGGTACACTCTGCCGATAATATTCCTGTAAGGAAGGCTGTTTTTGCAAAGCGAGAAATGAAGGAAGCCTAACGACGGGGGCTTATTTTCTTCCGACTTTGGAAAATTCCCTCCAACCATTTCCGGGCCCTCTCAGCAAAATTTATTGTTCCTTTGACATTGAAAAACGATCGGCACTGAAAAATCTTCAAAAGTATTAAATAAACAGTGGAATTGATAACAAATGCTAGATTACACTTCGAGAAAGTTTTTTTAATTATTTTTACATTTATACATTTCGCGTGAGCAAAGAAAAATGTTTTGAAATTACGAGTACGACTTTTGAATCACAGGTATTTTGTAGAATATTCGTACTAACGAGTAATGAAGAATAATTTGAGATATATATTATAATTGGTAATATGTATGATCTTCTTTTCTTCTTAATGTCAGTAGTGACCTCAATATTTTGAGTACATCCAAATCTTTGTTGGAACCAATTACTGAGATTTATCCGCTGAAGGATTGTCATCAATATATAGATGTCTCACAGAGACGAAACTATTATTTTTACATGGGAAGTGTGGAAGTCTTGGGTCTCCAACCAGGGGATGGGTCCATGTTTCGGATGGATCACGGACCTCAAACCTCCCGTATCCATCGCATCTCAGAAATCCTTCTTCCAAATCTCTCCATACTGTCGGCGGAGCACCGTTCGGCATCCTCCACCAACCTCGCCGGCTCGAGTCCAAGTCCTCCTTTCTCTTTCCGCCCGCCTCCACTCGGATCGGTAATGTAGCGCTCGGTCTGCCGCGCAATTTTAAATGTCACAACTTAACTCATTATACAATGCTCAATGTTGTAGGTAAAATTCATTTTCTAAAAATAGATGAGCTTCAAAAATTTTATTTTAAAATAGTCCAATGTACATTTATTCTTTTTAGTCAGTACCCATGTCTTAGACGCGTATATATCCACTAATCCGATGAGCGCTTTTTTTACTAACACTTTGGTATTTCTGAAAGCAGTCGGGATTTTATTAAAATTTGGATGCAACGCGTGGTAAGCGCGAATCGTTGAAATAATAACGATTTGCGCTTACTATGCGTTATTGGAACTCTTCAGTAGTATTATTGTTATTACAAAATACAGAACATATAATAAAGCTTAATACTGGCATTAACCTCACGCTTGCTTTCAAAAAGGGATGCTAAATTTTTAACCGATCACTAAAAATGAACGTTACAAATATTGAAATTTTTTTTTTGTATTATATCGCAATGTCCTTCTATACGTCATGCTTAAAGGGAGTTGAAAAAAACTAATACATTACATAAGTATAAAGTGTCAATTTCCTGCAAAATTGGTGGATACGAAACCTTTTTGTTCGGTAAATACATTTTACAAATAAATAAAACAATTTCTATTGTCGGCAATTCAATAGTTGGAACACTATATTGCTACTGTACTGTAGATAGATTAATGTAATATTGTTTTTTTAAATCTCAGAAACAGACAGATTTAGATTAATACTAGACATGATTTCAGCGTTGTTTAAATCATGCCACTTGATATTGCTGATGTCCTGAGCGGATGTATTGTCTCAAATTAACCTGACATATGACATGATTTTTATAATATGACAATATATCTATCGCTAGTTTACATGAATAATAAATGTCAATTATAAATAAATAATAATATATCTAAGCTAATAATATATCTAACCTAATAATATATCTATCCATGACGCAGCTAGTTTCACATTTCATAAATCTCATTAAAAAAAAAAACGCAAGTATTATTATAAAGATACTGCAGATATTTTTCTGTGTTTTATTTCGAACCAAAAGTTTGTTCGTTGAGTTGTAAAACTTTGATTTCCTCGAGAGCGTTTGTTTAAGTTTCAATTAAGAATTACTGCAGAAAAGTAAATACAACCATTTGAAGTAAATGTCATGCCCTGTCAAGTGCACTGGTTGTACTTGATAATATCGGAGAACCTAACTCTCGTCCTTCGCTCTACATTTATATAAAATGTCTCGTGCTTAATAAATATAGAAGTCCAACAACCCTTACTACGTTACGAAGATAAAATTCCAAGTTTATTATTAAACGATAAATATTTTTAATTATTAATCCATAAAACCAAGGAGTGAAAGGTAAAATATTGTGAAATAATTAAATGGAAAATTTAGAAAGATACAAAAAATATCTATGTATGTATTTGAAAATTCTGAAATACAGTCGAAACAAAAATTTTGGGTTAGCCACCGAATCAGAGGTACCTGCTTCGTGTTTGCTAACTAAAATTTTTGTGAAAGAGACAACATAAAAATTACAAGATCCTTGCAAACATTTCACCTGAGTGCTGAAATGTTTTTTATTGTTTTATATAATGAAAATTCTTATAATAAATGTGACTGTTATTTAGTAATTAAAATAATAAATATAGTAAATTTCATAAGTTATTTTTTATTGATGACACTGCAATTCGTCGGAACAAATACTTTGATAATTAGACCAAATGAAATATATCGCTGAAAAAATGTAAAGAATAAATGTTTTAACATAAATCTGTGAAACATTATACATTGAAACTTTTATCTATCGTTTTAAATGAACTATGAATGCGGGAAAACAATGAATTCTGTAATATATAAAAAAGTTACATTAATACATCATATTCTAAAAATGATACATATTTCACATGTTAATGAATGTGTTTTAATACAAATAAAATTAGAAGACTACATAGAAAAAAAAAAGTACTTTGTATCATCTCTTCATCGACATCTTCAACCTCTTCTGCTGTCTCCTTCAATTCAAGAATTACTTGGGCGAGCTGCACAGTTGTCTACGAACAATAAAATATTTCGTTATTTTACGCGCATTTCTGTGTCAAGATCACTTAAAAACAAATTTAAAATATTTGTAGTCATCCATGTCTTTTTGTTTACGTAATATGTTTTCGTACTCTTAAAACATCTAAGCTTCAGCGATTTACCAATGACGATAGGCTCGCATATGTCAGTTCTATCACTGTTGAAGCCAAACAGAGATCCCCTCTTTCGAGACTTTACCACCGTGGCAGGACTCGCTCTTTAATGTTAATCGAGTAACGATCGATTGAGATTTCACTGTATATAATAAAATTCGCAGCTCTTTACACATCTAATTTACAGTGACGTAAAGAGCAGTCTGACAGCAATAAAACATTTGGAAAAAAAATGTCTTTTACATATTTGCAATAATAGGTAATACTTTTAGTTTACAGCAAATTTTGTGTCTCGTTCTGCTGGCGGTTGTAAGTTGTAAGTCTTATAGTAACATCTGGAATACCATTCCATAATACATAATGTCGTAATTTACTATCTCAAGTGTTTTACTGTTATATATTGTTTTGATGTCAGCATATTTTGCACTTCGGTAAGGAATAAATCGTAAATGTGATCAATTTGAAATTCAATACCATGGTAACTAACCGCCTACTTAAATGAGCTGTTATAGTTAAGTGTCTACCTACCTACCTGCCACGTACAGTGTGACTGCTATTGTGGTTGATTTGCCAACTAACTGTGTGCACGCACACACACACGACATGCACGCAATTCCGCCACCTCGAGAATCAGTTTAGATTTGCATCCAACTCGTGTGCCAATTTATTTAATACCTTATGTCGTGGGCGATCTCTGTTTAAGGATCATCAGCGAAAGTACGAGAGTAACTTGCAAGAGAGTAACGGTTTAAAAATATATTTGCGCAATAGACAAAAACGAGATAAATATATTTGTTTTTTAAAATAATATTTATGTTAATTTTAGTACATAATCGTACATTAAAAGAAGCTATGTAAATATGTATATAGATATTCAAAGTGGCAATTTAGCTAGGCAAATAAATTCATATACAGTAAAAATATGACTTTATAACAAGGTAACACGTTTTTTTGTCATTCAGTCGCCGTAGATCTGCGGAGAGGGGGAAGTAAAAAAAGATTATTTATTCTCAAATTTGAGTGGTCGAACTTTTGGTATCGATGAAAAGTAAAATCTATTGTAAGGTAAAATAACATAGGTACTACTCATTTTTATATTTTTTTTAATTTAGCCTTCCTAATACAATAATGTAAGAGATGTTCACTGTTTCCTTAACTAGATGTTTCCGAAATTTATGCTAAAGTAGACAGGGTCATCCGTTACATCTAACAGTGAAATCTAAACAATATATTTAACAATTGATCTCAATTAAAATACAAGTTACATAATTGAAAAATCAGAAATAAAACTTTAAAATGATTTAAATAATAAATGTATTCTCGTTTACCTATGTTTGAAATATAATACACAGAAGGAAATAAAATAAAAGAAGGGAAAAAAATAAAAAAACAACTAAAAAATGATGTGACCTACGCAAGTCGCCGGTCACCTAAATGATGGATGATGATGGAATCGGAAAGATGGGTTATATAGGAAGTAGGGAATCGGATGAGGGAGATGATGATGGCAGGATGGGAGACGAGGAACCTTCGATAGCGGACCAGGATGGATTAACGGGATCAAAGGACAGCTCGATTCACCTTGTTGATGACGCCGTCACGTTGCTCTTCCGGAAGTTCACCCAAAATGTAGAAAATAACACAGCACAAAAAACTCTGATGAGTGTCACGTTCACAATAAAACAAAAATTCACAGCGGTGTTTGGGAGTAGTGATTCAACACGCATAATCACGTAATATACTTCCTCTCTTCGACCTCCAAAAGGACAACCAGTCGAACCAAAGAAACAATAAATACTGGAGAGAATAGGCTAATGGGGTGTGAATAAATTAAAAACGGGTACAATATACTACAATTAATAATATTATGACTGAATGAATAAGTATGAACGTATATGTGTTCACCTACAAAATAATAATTCATTACGAATATGTACCAAATGATTTCCATAAATCTTACCTACGTACACATATCTAAACCCTCTTACGTATATTGCAAATATAATTTATAGAGATGTGTCCTCTCTATTACCGGCAATTAGATTGTAATAATCACGATCAATTTCTTTAGCGGACAACTCAGATGAAGACACTCTCGCTGTCCCTGGGCCACACCCCCTAGACCTTCTACCGCCACTTCGCTGTTAAACACACTCTTGGATAGCACCGACTGCAAACAGGCCATTAGCATGCACGGAAATTTAAATAATCGTGAAAATCGCTGTAGCACCCTCATGCGGGCGCCCAGGGCTGCAGAAATCTTTATAGTACCAGTGCAAAGATTGCGAGCACAGGTAATGATTTATTTACATCAAATCTTAATATAACTTAATTTAATAGATACACTACGTTCATCTGAATAAAATCGTTTACAATAGATTCACAACTGGTGAAAATTAAAATTAAATTTATTCAAATATTACAGAATTGTGTTCTGAAAAACTGCAACTTCACAATAATAATGTGTTCTCTTTAATATATTATTTGTATCAAAAATTATCCAAAATCAATAAAAAGAAATTGTTTTAAATTTTGGCGTCTCCCAGCAAATATTAAGGTTAAGATTTTCGCAATAAAAGGTGATTTTGAAACTTTAAGAATAATAGATGATAATAATAATAAAGAATAATTTGAAAGAACTACACCATATTAGTTCGAAAATTTATCGTCAACTTACTATGTTGGTGTTGTGTAATCGGTTAACGCATTTCCCCAGATAATACAGGATCCAGGTTCGAATCCCGGTAGCAACAAAAATATTTATTTGATAAATTGAATTTAGCTGTATATCTTTTTAATTGATAAATATAATTTATATTAAAATACCACGGAACTATGTAGTGAAAGAATGCAACTTAACAATAATAATGTGTTTTTTTAATAAATAATTATATTCCTTTTTTCAGAATATAATATTATGTATATCTGCATCTTGTAGAACCATACGAAAATATTAAAAATATCTACTAATATTCTAATTAAAATATCGCGTGCCAGAGAGAAAAATATTATTTTTGGAATTGAATATGAGTTTTTTAAAATACTAGGCATTTTTGAACTTGTAGATAAGCATCTAGAAAGAACCTTAGTGGAACATAGAGTGTTGTGTCATATAAAATAGAAAAAAATAATTTAATACAATAAACGCAACATCGCATATCTGTTCATTTGACTTTCGTTCGTGTAGCGAAATCTCTAACATGGATTCGTCCATGACTCTTTGGGCTACGTTGAGTCTATATTTTACACCCTTACATCGTGAAGAATAGTTTGCTATCGACAACATATTCTATTATATTAAGATTATTAATATTAAAACAACATTCTTGTTACTGTCCTGAAATAAATTCTTCATAACTTCACAATTAATCATATTTTCAAATTTAAATGAAATATTCCAGTAGTTCTTACTGTACATATTACGTTTATATGTGATATTATTATGATGTGTTTTTTAGTCTAGTGGTAAAATATTCGTCTACTGATCAAGTAGTTGAGAGAGCAAGTTAGTCTCATTTTCATCGCACAAGCATTTGATGTGATTTTTTTTTAATATCTAAGTAAAAGAATTGAATTACTAAATAAATAAACATATTTATACGTCATATTTTTTCCATCGTTTCAAATGGAACAAGTTTCGACATGGATCAAATGAGGCTAATAGTTCAATTCTTATAAGTATCAGATATGTAATTAATGACGTTATTTGTTACGTAAATCATTTGAAAGAGGAAGATTTGAATAGAAAGAGACGACAATCAATTGTTGATTTTCTTGCATTCGATGAATAACTGTGTCAAACATAATTCGTGTCTAGAGCCTTATCCAAGTTTTTCATATTAATATGTGGATTGAAATAAAAATGTGTGTTGCCATTTGCATTAATCAATGGTAAATTGGTGTACCTAACTCATACATATGAATATGGTTTGATTAGACAATGTATTTACATATATTTTGATGGTCGCTAAAATCAATGTTCTAAATTTAAAATATTTGTGAGAGCTTCAATTTATTATTTTGTTTAATATAATCGATTTAAAACGCCACGTTGGCGTTTTGGTGATATGTCTGTTTCATATCACTAAAATACCAAAATGTGTTTAAATTGCAACAGTGTTATATATAAACGAAATATTTAATTGCGATATACATCAAAATAACGTACATAAAATGTTTGGTTTGTTCAAGAAAATGTTGTTTTCCCTTAAAATCTAATTTATGAAATTTGCTACTAATATTGTGAATAAGTTAAATATTAATTCGTGTCGTGGGTAAAATATGCTTGAAAACATACATATTCGGCATGTTTTAACAAAAATTACGAGAGCGTGGACTAGATGCCATTACGGCCGATGTCGATCAGCGATCTAAAGCTAATAAAGAAAATAAAAAATACACATTATTGGGAATGATATAAATAATATTTGGTAAAAAATTATTGCGTTTTTTATATCAAACTTGATTTTAAATAGTATTTGAAGCCTCCAAGCATGTGACTAAATAGAATATATTATTTAAAAACGTATATTTTCACTACAACAAAGTATTTTAAAAACGTCGAAAATTGATAATATGTCCTGCAAATTGAATGGTTATAACTTTATTAATCTTAAATATTTTGTTGATTTGTCTAAATTTTGATTTGTCTCCGGTAATCTTGACTTCAAGTTATAAGAAAATATATTTCGTTTATATAATAATTTACCATATTAAGATAATTTTGTAGCACGCGGAAAATGCACATAATAGTCGCGGTCTTTCTTATAATGCCTGTATTGTTTTAATTAGAGCAAATAACATTATTAATTTATTATTTTTATATTAGTGTAAAGGTCTAATCTAAGTAATACTTTAAAAAAAATTCAAATCTAGTGTTTTACTGTGTATTATAAATGAATAATAAAAACACATATTTTCGTTAAAAATACGATAATATGAATTATTTTAAAATGCGAGCTTTTAACGAAAACAAACAAACAAGAAAAACATCCACATATATAATCATCTAATGCAATAATAATCAAACTTTTAAACGGATTTTGCGAAAAATATCGACAAAGGCAACATTTTCACCCGCATCCCAAGGAAGCGCCGCTGGGCCAAAATTGCAAATGAATCTCCGTCCCAATGACACCCTGGGCGCTTTATCGAAGGTAATTGAGTAACAAAACGTACCTCAAATTTGTACTCAATGTCGTATTTTTCTTATACCTTATCGGTATTGAGCTTTTCCCATTTCCCGAAAAAGATTGTTTCCTTATAGCCTACGTAATCTTTACAAATGTTCCAAATTTTTGCCGAATGGAAAACTGTATCCACTGGCAACAATCCAAAATGAGCATTTCTTTACACAAGTATCTGGTTTGTCTGCATGTTGTCCATACCTATCTATACTTTCGCAAGGCAATGTAACTGACCTAGTTATATATAATTTCCGATACGAAAAAAATTTGAAATCTACTCTGCCCTACCGTAAAGTCCTGTTTTCATCTAAAAGTTACCGTAAATCAGGGACTTATTTTCGTCATGTCCTTGATTTTGTTATTGCGCTCTCTTGCTTTAATAAAACCTTCCAATAATAATTAATTGTCGTACCTTATAAATTTTCCATTAAATTACATTGTCAAAAAATTTCTAAGGAACCAATAATAATAAGAAATGTTGATTTGGATTTATAAATTACTCAAAAAGGTTATTTTATTAGAAGGTGTAGTAAATATTATACTAAACATATTTAAGTCTATCTTTTTTATGGTAAGAAAACAACGAAATCGTTGGGAGATGACACCGTCTGTGTAAAGTGTTTTTTGATTCTTTAGCAATTAAATGGACCAAAAAATAATTTCACCAGATGTACACGGAATAATTTTATTAAATAAACGAGTTATATTACTTTTTTCTAAAAAAAACCCACCATTTTTAATAAACCAACAAAATCTCACTGTAATAATCAAAGAACCACTTAGTAATTATGTGTGCACAAAGCCGGCTATTAAACAAATTACTAAATTACAAGTCACCTTTCGTTACCATTAGATACAGTTAATCGCGACGTCAACTAATAATATTAAGCACCTACTAAGACTTTAACTCACTTTCATATTGGTCCTTACATTGAACGATCGAGTTTACTTGTCAGTTTAGAGCTGGATTTAGGATAAAACGCCTTTGAGAACGTGTAATGATATTACTCTAAACGGCGGGAGTATAAAAGTTCTTCTCAGGACTATTTGACCCGGGTTCCCCCTGAAAATAATCCGTTATTTTTTACCCGTGAAAACTGTAAATATATGTACATACATGTGTATATAATTATGTATTCATAACATGTATATATAATTATTCATTGTACCTTACAAAACAAAAGTTTAAAAAATAATAGTTGAATATTCTCGTAGACTAGAAAAATAGAATTCCTATTTACTAGTCGGCTTTCAGCCGAATACTGTAACTTTGTCTTCTCGTTCCACTTAAAAGTTTGTATATTTCCTGCTATCAATTAGTATATGTAGATCCCTTTCAGGGTAAAGTTTTCCTTTACGATCTCGTAATAGGACACTTAGAACGGCGTCGGAGCAACATCTGCAAGGCGTTGCAGATTCCATTCTTCTTACTAGCCTCGTACTGAGATTGGTTTAAGTTTTACTCTTTTTAATTTCACCTTATAAGAATGGGCGTGGAAAACTTCAGAGGCAATCCGAACAAAATTGCAAAGGGTGATTTCATTTATATTTTTAGTACTTAATTACACAATGAAAATGTTACAGCATTTTTGGTTATTTATTAGAAATACAGTAAATTTATTCTGATTATAAATAATTTTATTATTATATAACTTCACTTGTAATTTGGTGGCATACTATAATTACTCGTATTATCTAATGAATGACAGATATTTTAAAAAATACGCATAGGTATTATTAATCTAATGCTGTGGTTTACAAGAATACTTTCATACAATTTTTATAATTCTGAAAACATTTTTTTGTTCGTTACGCAGACATATTTTCTAATGAGCCGCTATAGAAATAATTAAAAAAAAAATCTGAATATTTAATATCTGTGGTTGAAGATTAATGGAAGCATTCTTAGATTTCCTGAATAAATCGTTCCTGACTCCACTGGATTACGAAGATTGCAGTGACCTACCCGAGCTCAGATTGCTTCATTCGCCGGGCATTCGAGAGATGATCCTGTTTATTTTTCAATATTTTCAATTAAAATTCTTCAAGAACCATAAATAGCACATTTTGATTTATTATCGCATTCGTATTAATCTGGTATGGATAATCAGCAAATGGGATTTTATACCAAAGCCTACATTTATAATATTATTAGATGGAAAATTCATTTCACACAATTTATATTTATATCGTCAATTCCTTAATTCGTCCATTAAACACAGTTGAAGAAAACTCATAAGACAACCTCCGTAGCCCGCATGCTTTCGAGATTAATACTGAATAAAATAAACATAACATTGTTTTTATGAACATATATTTACATCGCCCCCACAAAAGGAAATAATTTTGTTTAAAATCAGAATATTTGTGACATTTCTGATTCAATCAAAAATGTATCGGTGGCATATACATATATACAAAAATCAGATACATGATAAAATATCAATATTTCATATATGAAAGGAGGAATTAAACTCTAAATAGAAAATTAAACCAGTTTATTCGATTAAAGATAATATAGTTTTAGAAAAAATCGCGTATTTTTATTATTAAAAAAACCAACGAAGACAGTACAGGAAAACTTACATCAGTCTAGTGAACAATAATACCTGTTTCGGGATGATATAATATTAAAAAAATATATTAAATTAGTGTTATATACAAACAGGTACCAAAAATTGAGCAAAATCAAATAAAATATTTACTTTCATGTTCAAAAAAATATATATTAATTAGACAGATATACATATACAATCAATTTGATCAAAAAATGTTGTTGTTGCGCCACCGGGATTCGAACCTGGATCTCTTTCCTAACCGGGGAAGGTGCATTATCCAACTATGCTACAGCGACAATATTTTTAGCGACAAATTTTCAAACCTATATGTTACCTTTTTGATATTAATATATTTAATAGTACCATTATTTGAAAGAGCCATCTACCTTATTTTTACAGAATCTCAAATACCTTTGAGTAATCTGATAGCAGACGCCAGAATTATCAATTCATTTTTATTCAATTTTGGACACACTGATACAACTTTGTTATTAGGAGAACACATTCTTATGGTGAAGTTATAATTATTCATATATTTTAAAAATATATTATACATTATGTATATCTTTCTAATTAATATATTTAATTCATATTTAAAATATTACAGACCGTCTGTTCTGAATAATTACAACTTCACAATAAGAATGTGTTCTCCTAATATATTTATTTGGTACGTTACTTTTTTATTTTAATATTACTTGTAGCTAGAGTTACACGGAGTGGACATTTATATTAACAATATAAGGAAGTAGTAAATAAATCATGGAAATTTATTCAAAAAGTAAAACTCATGAACAGATATTTTATTACATTTAAACAGTATAGAGCATGAGAATAAATTAGAAGGATTAAATCATGTATTAAGATTTAATGTGATCAAGTTGTAAATATTACTCTTATTCAAAAAACGTTTTTTTAAAAAAAAAGTTATTAAAATTAAAATATCAAAGAAATATAAAGCCTTTAAATGAATACCCACAATTTGTGTAATACAGCACCATGATTATTTTTAAAAGAGCACATAAACTAGACAATTATATAAAATTCAAACACATAGTAATACTTTTAAAATCAGCAATGTTAACTTTGTGGTTAAGATTCATATTTTTATTTATTATCTTTGTTTTATTAACCACTAAAATGAGTTTAAATACATCTACCGGTTTCGAAAAATACAATTTTCTTCTTCAGGATGTCATAACTAAACAAAACATAAATAGATTCTGTCAAAGAAACAATATATGTTTTATTTAGTTATGACATCCTGAAGAAGAAAATGGTATTTTTCGAAACCGGTAGATGTATTTAAACTCATTTTAGTGGTTAATAAAACAAAGATAATAAATAAAAATACATAGTAATAGCCTGATTTTTATATAAACATAAAATAATAATATAATATTTCATTGAAATGTAATTTTTGGAAACTGGTGAAGAGAAAAAAATCTATAAATAAAATAAAATAAACATATTATAAACGTTAACCTTAATATTTTAGTTTTTATGTAGTGAGTTATTATTTTAAAACTTATTTATAAATAGGGTAATGTTAAAATATTCCTTATTTTAATATAATCTAATTACATAACCATTTATGCTTAGTTTATAGTAGTTTTTCTTCCTTTATTCAATTCTATAAGTAGTCAATTATGTGACACAAAATAATAAAAATTATTCAATATTTTTGATGGGCATTTAAAGTTATCTCTACTGAATTCAGTACTTAACTGAAACTCTTGTTTTTATATTCTCTGAAATTTTATATGTTTACTTTAGATATTTATAATTTTTATTTTTTCTGTATTCTAATTCATACTTTATATTTTATGTCAATGTTTATTTCTTAAAATTACATTTTTCTCGATATGTCGTTAATTTTTTTATTATTTCATCATAATTGTTATAAATGTAGATACTAAATTAGTAATTTAGTTAATTAATCGATCAAGTAATACGGTGAAAATGTGTTTTTAGTTCATTGCTGACATTGCTAAAAAAATTATATCTCTAAATTTATGCGATTTAAATCTCAAGTTTACCAATAATTTTCATGCATGATTTGAAATTCTCTCCTTCAAACTAAAACTCTTCTGCATTCTGAATGACGCTTTCGAAGTTGTGTTTTTTTAGTCTGCTGAAATAATATTCCTGCTGTCTGAACCTCCACCGAGAACCCCTATTTACAGTGCACTGGCTGTGACAGAACTTGTAACATCCCCACAAGGGTAACCGCGACCGCCGCCCTATCTATTCTGTCTGACGATGCTATCTGAAACTGAGTCCGCAACGATGGGTTTTATTTTTCATTTAAAATTGACATTTTCCTTACGAACAGAACCGTTTATTACGGAAATTTTGGTTCCTGCTCCAATCGGCTGGAAGAATAAAGATATTAGACGTTAAATATCGCAGTGAAATTTCGTTTAACTAAACCTATTTACTCAGGGCGAAGCAAGAAGGAAGCGTTGGAAAACAGTTCACTGACAAAATAAGTACACGAAACACAATATTTACATTATCTTGAATAACCCACCGAATTGAGTTCAGTAAATCGTCAATTAACGCAATTTATCTATATTCTAAATAGTGTGTGTATTCTTTCGAATAATTATTTAATATTTCCATAAGTTTCTATTTTATACGCAAAAATTTGAATTATTATTGAAAGGTAGCCTTAAAATTCAATTTTAGAATAATATCTGATTGGCTTTGTCATTTTTCTAACCTTTCTAAATGTTTAGAGAATTAAGCGATCTAAAAAATCATGTAGTTTTTTTTTAAATGTTCTCCTATAAATACCCATTGGCAAAAGTAATATATAACAATCATCATAATATGTGAAGGATAGAATCATTTTAACAGAGCTTTAATATTACCACTATTATATTGCAATTTTATTTTATAACAAAAGATGTTACGTATATTCATGTAGTTATATAATATGTGTACATACATAATTAAAATGGTTAATAATATTTATGCAAAAAATGTGTAAATATGTGGTAAGGTTCATTAAAAAAGATTATTAATTAGAATGAGATTTACACATAAAAAATAATAACCGGTTTTATTAATTTATTGAAAATTACACATTTTTTTAAGCCTAGTATAAATTATTTAAGGTTTATTGATTACTTGAAAAAAAAAATATTATTTCAAGTGTTTTTATAAATTTTCATAACATCAATGG
The DNA here is from genome assembly GCA_031772225.1 of Eubasilissa splendida. Taxonomy (NCBI): domain Eukaryota; kingdom Metazoa; phylum Arthropoda; class Insecta; order Trichoptera; family Phryganeidae; genus Eubasilissa; species Eubasilissa splendida. Next base: position 9,501,925 of record CM062846.1, read on the forward strand.
AATAAATTAATAAAACAATAAAGATCTGAGGATAATTACGTATTAAAACGATTTTTTTTTTAAATATAAAATCAATAGTTTCGGGATTTTTTAACTGATGTGTGTTTGAAGGTTTTGTCAATTTTCTTTTGGAATCCCTTCTAGAAGACGGCGGTAAACATTTCAATTTTCTTTAAAGCCCTATTCAGGTGTTTCAAAATGCTATTTAAGTACCAGGCACAAAATAAAAAGGTGCGGACGCGCGCGTTTTTTGCAGGAGAGACAATGGATTATGTAATATTTTTTTATGCACGCCAGGCGATTTGCAAGGATAATAGTTTAAAGAGCCCGAGCGGCCGGGACGTAATGCCCGGCTGCTTCCCTTTCTACTCTGGAGATGAATTACGCAACTCAGTTAGAGTTAAGATTTATGGTTCAACCTTTCTTTTTGTTAGGCGAAAATAAAAATTGAATGTTTATTTATGAAGCTTTTATAACAAGCCGCTTTGATAAGTTAGTTTTTGTTCGCGCGGAGCTGAGAGAAGGTGAAGCTAAAATGAGAAATTACTTCGATAAAAGCATGAAATTATTACTTACTTAAAACAGTTTTTAAAGAAATCGTTATGCTACAAAATGTAATTTTTTAAATTATTATAAAACAAGTGTGGTTCATAAAAACTCTTATTAAAATATCTATATAATAGTTATCAATATATCTCACAATAGCTATTAGACATCTACAATTTCATCATAGAGAAATAGTTCATGAATGAAACATTTCTTTGAGAATTTGTCAACCAAAACAAGTCCTGATACTGATACTTATGTATGGAAGTGAGGCATGGAACTAGCAGAAGAGGAACGAAAATAGACTACATGCAGTGGAAATGATATCACATATGCAACATATCTATTTATAACAGAGTAAATAATTAAGAAACAAGGAAAGACTATAAAGCTGATATTAGTATAGTGAGTAAGATTAAGAAAGAAGTGGTTTGGTCATATGGAACAGAAAAATGAGGAGAGAATGGTATATAATAAATATATATAACGCAAGTGTTGATGGTACCAGACACAGAGGACGTCCGCGGAAAACTTGGCACGACCAGGTAAACCAGATACTAAAGGATAATCCTGTTAGAAGCTTCAATATTCGGCGAGCTTGTATGAGAAAATGTATGAATGTGGATGAGACGAGAATTGTGTGTCAAGACAGAAGAGTGTCGAGCTCTATCTATTCTCGTACGGGGAAACAGCGTGATGGTAAGTTAGCTAACAATACTTAATTTAATTTGAAAAGATTATAATATTTTACTCATCTCAATTTCAATTAAATACTTTCAAAAATATTGTAAATCTTTGTAATTTAATGAATGTGAAAGATTAAGAAGATATATCTTTACAGCAGCGAATATACCTTTGACACAACATTACTGATGTTGAAGAACTTAACAGGTGAGTGCGCTGGTTTAGTTTATGAACGTCTAATATTTTGTCAAAGACATTGCTAACGTAAACTATGTATTAACTAACTCAAACAAAGTAACTGAGGTAAGCTTTTGATTCCAACTAGAACGGTTATGCAAGAAATTTCCTTGGCTTCTTGTTATAGACAAAGTAATTTCTCCGTAAGGAATGTATTTAGGCATCTCCTCATATCATAACACAGACTATGTGTATCTGCTTCTAAATTTTAAACCGGAATTATTAAATATTGTACTTTTTAAAATGTGTATTTTGTAAAAATAAATGTATTCTCATAATCCCATGATGAATGTTAATCTTGATTCATAATTCACGGCTCGGTAGAAATAAATCAAAAATGATTATTTAATGCAAAACAAAAAAAACTTAAAACACAATAATATTATATAATGCATAATTTATATTCACTTATTTTTTTTATATTAATACATATTACATTACTTAAGTCTTGTAGTGAGTCGATGAATTGTAATCGTAACAAATGAATATCATATTTTGACTATGAACGTTTGGGAGCTAGATTTAGGACACCCATTTTAGCATCTACTTTCGAAGGTTCGAAAAAGATTACCAACAGTTATTTAAGTTAAAACGTGTATCAAATATATCTATATTTTATACCATTTAATAGCTAAAAAGTGAATATTTTGTTGCTTCAAAGATGGTTGCCGTGGTACGTATGCACATTAACGTTTAGTATCTATTATTATTATTTATTTTTAATATAGTGCAAATATAATTATTTATATATGCTCTAATAAAAACAACATCAAAATCTTTTCTTTTTACTAGAACTTATCTTGCACTTGTTTCTCTTTGAATCCATTCAGTTTCTCTTATTTTCTAATGTCTTCTGGCATTTCATTAAAAATCTTCATCGCACTGTACATCATCGATTTCTGAGATATAGCTTTCTTCCTGAATGGCAGTCTCAGTTTATCTTTTCCTCTTGTATGATGTTCGAGCTCATGTTGATTTGCATCAATTTTTCGTACAAATTCCGCCTAGCTTATGATATCCTATCCTAACATTCAAATATATTTTCTACTTAAAGGTCATCATATTCAGATCTTTCAGCATTGCACTGATTCGAGTATATATATTTTTTCTGGGTTTTTTTCTTAATGCTTTATTTTTCACACTGATAATTGTTGCATTTCTTCTCCATTAGCCAAAAACAAAATGCTGCTACAATAGTTGATGTTAGGAAAAATAATAGAGTTGTATACTATTTTACAAGACTCAGTACTAATAAATCTTCTGCTCTTTCCCAGAAGTGAGATTTTCTTAGCAATCTTTTTAGTCACGTTCCGCACAATATCAAAATAGTTTCCCTAGATGTATCATGACTAATTACAAATATCGAATCAATTTTCAATTTAATGAAATATGGAAACATATGGTTAATTAATAATATTCATCATCAGGTGAGAAACAAGCTCAGTACATCGAGTTGGATCATGTTTGAAAAAAATAGAACGTTCAGAGAGCAATACTTTTTCATATCCAATCAAATAACAAAGTGCCGTAGGTACGATGATAAAATGATTTAATTCAAAATATGCGTTGGCTTACCTTCGCAAGCCATTATTACAAATGTGACTTACAAACACCTATAATTATATTTATGTAGATAATTTAAGAAATTCTAGAATATTTGTCTTTCACCTTAATTTAAAAACCTTTGACATTAAAATCAGGAGGGTTTGATGTATTAGGCGAGAGCACATACAACGCCTGTGCACACATTCCAGACAATCTCCCGAAAGGTACTCAGTTTGCGTCTCGCTTGTAGGGTTGAAAGGGCGTCCTTCAACGTTTTCGGCCTTTGAATTGCTCTATTCTCTCGTGATCCTAAATTTTTAAGATGAATTTAGGATCAAACATCTTCAAAAGTTGAGGATAAACAAAGATCTGTGAATATTATTAAATGCTTTGAATTTTCTACACCTTCACTCAAATTAAGGGATTATAATATTAATATATATTTCACGTAATAAGTATTATTTATATGTATATAGTAATTAGCGAATTCAATCCTGAGATTTCAGAATTTAAATTGGATTATTCCGGTATCTGACCGGGATTACAAAAAATGCTAATTTCCTCATTAATGTTACATTTATTAAAAAATGCCAGAATGAACAAATATACATTATTTATGTAAGATATTTGCATCTAAGCTAGTAAGTAAGAAATCATTTAACAAAAGATAACGTTAACAAAATAATAATAAACGTATTTTTTTTTTTTTTAGGAGAACACATTCTTATTGTGAAGTTGTAATTATTCAGAACATAGGTCTGTGATATTTTAAATATGAACTAAATATATTAATTATAAAGATATACATATAAAATCAATTTTATCGAAAAATATTGTTGTTGCGCTACCGGGATTCGAACCTGGATCTCTTCCCTAACCGGGGGAGGTGCTTTATCCAACTAAATTGTCGCTAAAAATAATGCCGCTGTAGCTTAGTTGGATAAAGCACCTCCCCCGGTTAGGGAAGAGATCCAGGTTCGAAACAATATTTTTCGATAAAATTGATTTTATATGTATATCTTTATAATTAATATATTTAATTCATATTTAATAAACGTATTCATGCAAAATCATCACACAAGAATGTGAATAAATAATATTCCCAAAAAACAGTCATCCATTAGGTGATTCATCATTTAGTTATAATCTAATTTTGATAAGCCTAGATTAATCCAAAATATAATTTCCGAATATTTTGGGATTATTTATGAATCCCAGAACTCATAAATATTGTATTCTGGGCCGAGATCCCGAGATTAGATTTCCTAATTATAATTCTTTATTAATAGTTTATATCGAAAACATTAAATAATATTTTTTAGCGTAATAACGTATACACAATGTATTTTCAGAGATCCCAATTTTTCAAGTAGATAAATAACTGTATAAATTATAACGAGCAAGTTTATTTATATAAAATCCCTTCCGCACTAGCCGCAAGAGCCAGCTAGGTTTTGTTTATGTGTGAGAGTAAGGATTTGTTGTGATGATTTGTCTGGGAAATCTACAATTTTTCTGTGAGATCAATATTAACATAGTGAGTTTTTGAACAACCAAACTAACGAACTAGGCCGATATTACAAGTAAAATATTTCAGAAAAGTATAATCGAAATCTTATAAGTACTACAGGAGTTACCGTATCCATAAAAATGTAATATCCCATGGTATATTTTGTGTACATATGTGTCAATTATTTTGAAAGTGGTCTAAATTAAGAAATTGAAGAAAATGAGTTTATCAATTATTTCGCATCACATTGTTTTAAATTAATATAATATGATGCAAATTGTAACAATTGTGAAAAATTGTAAGCATTATATTCAGTGTATTGTTAAGACGTTCAACGGTATTCCGCTAGTATTTATTTTGATAATAGAGTAAGTCATTTAAACATTTAAAATAATTATTTCCTTATAACCTACATGCAAAATTTATATGTAGAAATAAATTATAAATTTTGTAAAGTAAATAAATTTTGAAACATTGTATTGTATAGTATAAAAATATTTTTCAATCGATTCAAACGCAAACCTTTAAATATCTCGACACGAAAGAAACATGACTTAGACCACTTTCATAATAAGGGGGACATATATTGGTTGGTTTTAAATCCCGTATTTGAGAATCCCTCGCCATTCCCACTTAGTTATGATTCTCAGATTTTCCGCCTCTCATGCGCTTTTCTGCCTGAGAATAGTCCAATTTGAAAGGCACTCCCCCACCACAGACGTCACATACAAAGCGATCCTGTTGCGCTGACCGGTTTCGTTGTCGCAGGGCCGCGGCTCGTTGCTCATTTTTAGCTCGTCTAATCACCGTGACACCATCAGATATACTTTTTCAATGAGTGTGGTTTTGGTATATCCTGGTCAAGATCAAAAAAATATTTTTACTTCCTCAATATTTGCAAAATTACTTTGTGGCAACATAATTATATGATTAAAACTAGTATTTATTTAATGATTGCAAGCATTTTTATATAAGTAAAACCTGCAGAAATTTTGATATAAGAATTAAGGAGCAGTTGAGATGTCTAAATAGCAACAACTATTCTGAATTCGCCAATCATCTTTTGAAAACAAATCATTATTTTGACATTAACAAGGATTTAGAAATTTTATATACAAATACTACAATTAGATAAATTTGAAATTTTATAAATAAGAAAAAGTGTAAATAGCAAATTAAATATAATAAGCAACCAAATCTTTTTTGCAAAGGTTCACCTTTTAATTTGTTTCCACAGTAGTTCCTAATTTGTTACCCACCATTATCAAAAGAAAACGATAAACGTATACTAGTATACTAGAGAATAGAGCGCCACACTCTTCTGTTCAGACACACAATTCTCGCCTCATTCACATTCATACATCTTCTCATACAAGCTCGTCGGTTATTGTGGCTTCTATCAGGAGCATTTTTCAGCATCTGGTTTTCCTGGTCGTGCCAACTCTACCGTGGACGTCTTCTACTTCTGGTGCCATCAACACTTGCATAATATATCTTTCTTACCTTTCTCCGGTCATTCATCCATTTCATATGACCAAACCACCTAAGTGATTATTTCTAAATTTTACTCACTATACTAAGATCAGCTTTACATTCGTTTCTCATTTCTTCATTTATTTACTCTGTCATGAGTGAATTTACCATATTTACGCTAAGTGATCTCATTTCCACTCCATTTCATCTACTTTCCTTCCTTTTCTGCCAGCTCCAGGCCTCACTAGGACTCCATTGTGGACCACTATTCTCGCCTAGTATTGTTAAATGTTTAAAATATTTATAGTGAATAGAAAAAATGCAAGATTGTGTTCGTGAATTTTACTTTCAAGACATCGACAAAATATTGCATTAAAAATGTTTTGATGTTAATATTTTTTCAGTAAAACTTTATTTATCGCCCCCAGTGCGTTTATACCTTGAAAGGCTAAATTGATAAAACCTCGCTGTATTAAAATAAAAGCTACCCTTAATGAAAACATCAAAGCGAGCGTAAAAATAAGTGGCTTGGCGGGTAGGTACAAGAAACATAAAATTTTGACAATACGAAAAGCCGCTTATAAGTCCCAAATGAAATTATAACGTGAGTCACTTAAATTTGTTCTCTCTTTTCTTCGAACCGTACCGTTCTATGATAAAAAAAATATGTTTTTAGGATCGCTGAAGTGCCATCCCGGTCTGTACGAGTATTGTGTTCTCCGTTTGTGACAATTGTATTGTTTTTGTAACATGACAGCGGGTATTATTTTATGAGGGAAATATATTTTTTTCAAGAGTATTGAATAATTGAAAGTACTAAAAGTACACGCTGTTATCAAATAAAACATAATTATAAACCATTAGAATTTCATTCAAAAATATACCATTTTTTGACGACGAAAATAAAAAATAAACACACGAGCCATATTTAATTTGTTTTATTCACAAACATCTCTGCGAAATATAATAATTTTAAACAAAAAAAAATTCCGATTTATTTGTTTAATTATTATATACTAGCAAGCCGAAATGTGTAAATAGATGGAGATACGAAATATTATTATGGATTATAGAATGGGTGTTTTTTTAGAGGTCTTTTTAGAATTGGCAACACTTTTTCGAACGACAGCTGATTTGTGCTCAGTTTGGTTTTCCGGCCAGAACGTTACAGTCAATGGAGAGCGCTATAGATTCATGATTACTGACTTTTTCGTTCCCCAATTAAATAACATTAATATGGTGAGCGGCGCAACATGCCATATACAGCACGCGCCATAATTAATTTATTGAAAGAAACATTCGATGAGCGCATAATTTCGCGTAATGGACTTGTGAATTGACCTCCAAGATCGTGAGATTTAACACCTTTGGATTATTTTCTGTGGGAATATGTGAAGTTTCTAGTCTACGCCGATAAACTAGAGACGATAGACGTCTTGGAAGCCAACATTCGTCGCGTTACTGCCAATATACGGTCCCAGCTGCTCCAAAAAGTGGTCGCAGATTACGCTTTATTCGAGTCATTATATCCAGTCAGTATTCATATGCGCGAAATCATATTTAAACACTAATGGCATAAAATTATCTTTCCAATGAAGCCAATATCATGGCCATTTCCACCATGTTTGTGTATTTTATTTCATTTTAAAGTTTTATACCTCTAAAAAAACACCTTTATAACCACGAATTAGTAAATGAATAGATACGATATGAAGTGTATATATAGGAGAAAGGTTTGGAACATTGTTTGCGGGACGAAGAACATTCTTAACACATATATCCAACGAAACATAAATCTGATAGATTATGACACATTTATGCAACATTAAAAGTATATACTCTTCGAAAATTAAATCTTTGTGTAAATAAGATGTATTTTTTACATTAATGTATATTATATTGTCAGCGTTTAAATTTTCATTCCAAACGAGTCATATTTAAAAAAAGAGTCGCGGAACTCTTGATGATTGCGTGAGTGGCCCAAAAGTGATCACATTGGGTACCACCAAAATGAAAATTTTGGGACAAGGAATTTGCGTTAGTTCATGTTCATTTTTTTTGTTGTCTAAGTATTACCTTATAAATTCATGAATACAAGTTAAATAATTGATTCGCGATAACTGAAAAATTTCTACTCCTTAAATTTTTCAAAGCAAAGTTGGCACCGGCAGCGTCCACAATGAAATTGTTCCGGGCGGTGACTAACATGCGCGGTCGACTTGATTACTTCCATCAGCTGATTTTATTTTAATTTTATTATCGATACATTATTTTGTGAATTGGCGTAATCATTAAATATCTTATATGCAGTGTATCATAATCATATATCATCATGTTTAAAATATATCTTCTAAATTATATGTTATGTAAATATAAATAAGAATAAACTTTATTTTATTATAACTTAATTAAAGAAGATAAATAAAAAAATTTGGTGTCCTACTCCACTGCATAAATTACAGAATACGAATTTCACTATGTTTTATAAAATTAAAGATAACACATTTTTATTATGAAGTTGCATTTTCAGCACATAATTCTGTGAAAAAAGAATTAATTAATTCATATAAAATATATCCCGGTTTCAACTAAATATATTACTCTTATATCATTCTTGTTGATTAATTTATTTAAACTGCTTAAAGATGTATTATTAAATGGGCACATATTTAATGCGAATAGACATTATAAATGATAATGAAATCATTTATTTTATCTGTTTTTTAAATATGTGAATAAAGTAATTCCGTTCTTGCAGAAAATGCATTTACTCGCGAATAAAGTACGAAAGATGAAAACAAAGCAAATGCTTAAAGTATACCAATTTTGTTTCAAGATTCAATATTCCCTAATCAAAATGAGATCATCGCTGAATACGTGTGCTTTATACAGAAGTTAAGTTCATGGGTGAATTTTTTATTGGCGACGGTCTCGTGGATCTTTGGATGACATAACTATAAGACATTTTCTATGATTCAAGATTATAAATTATTTTTCTGATCTTTGAAGGATAAAATCCTCCCTCTTGAAAAATAGCGAATTTTTGCTTTTTTTTATAAATGATGCGTATCCAAGATGCTAATTTATTCCATTTTTATAATCGTACTTCTCAATTAAGTCACATTTTAAAATAAAAACAATGGACCTAAAAACTATTTTCGCACATTTATGTAGAAATATGGTCATGACAGGTAAATGTTAACAATTCTGAAATAACTTTGTATTATAAATAATGAGAATATGACGAGAGAATACATTTTATACGAAATAATCCCAGAAAACGGGATAAAATATTTAGATCAGTCTTTGTCTTCAGTCAAAAATACTTTTCTATTTTTTTGTTAGTAATGTAACGACAAATGTAGTTTATCGCTTGTAATTTTTTTTGTGACCAAAAGAATTGTTACCGCATTTATTTCGTGTCATATTTATGTAAAACAGTCCGCACATCATCAATTTTGTGTTTATAGTTAGTGTAATAGTTTAATGTTTTCATACTTTTTTAGATATTGGAATACAAGTGACGAAACGTGAATTTTTACTTTTTTGTAACGATATATTTTATAACCAGTGAAAAAATATTTATTTTTGAAATGCACTAATGACCGCTTGAATATTTTACAATCAATTTATGAAAAGATCGTATGGTCTGAAATGAAAATATTTCGATATTCGGTGTACCAAAGATAACTCTATTGTAAAAAAATGTTAAATAGGGTTCCGGCATTATATTTTTTTATTGAAATTTACAATATATGAAGACATTATTTTTTAAAGAAATTATTTAAGATTGAATGGATCTTTCATAATAAAATTGATTGAAAGCACGCATTGCTGTAGTTTTTGTAAAAATATTCAAAAACTTTACATTAATTGACACTCCAGATAATAAACACGTTAATCATGTATTACTGTCTCAGCTGGTATTTTAAACCTCGTTCTAGGCGGGAAATCTGACATTTTTGTGAAAAATATTAATTTTAATTAATTAATTACAACGTTCCAATTTTCAAATTTCACACTTTTTTGTTTACTCGGATTATTACAAAGGGCCATTGGTTAATTTTCCATTACATATATTTTATTTATATTTTTACACGCAAACAAAACACAAGTTGCTATATATATATATATATACGGTATATATGTATTCATATTACGAGATGAATTTTTTAAGCGTAGAAGAAATACTTACTAAATTCAATTAGACGAAAGGTATGTTATATAATTTGATTTAAAATTAATAGTATTAAGTATTTTTAGTAATCTAGAATAGATTTATTAGACTTAATGTTTTTTTAATACTATAAACATTGATCGCGAATACACCAGTAAAGTTGTATTTTATATAGTAATTGTTTGAAATAATTTTGCTGGCTTCAATTTTAATTACCTAAATATTAAGTGGTTAACATACGAGCGGTTTTGAACGACGGATAAAGACATCTTTGGTTTTGTGTCCCGAATTATACTTCAATTTCTATAATCTTTCGAATTACAAACTGTTTTGAAACTTTCACGATCGTATCTAGTATTCTCAAGAGTACGGTACCTCTAGTAAGGAAGATATTACAGAAAAATTGTCATAGTAACAATGCTAACCTGGCGTATAACTGACAGGACTGACACCAACGGAAAACCAAAAACGAAAAAGCATGACAAAATATAACACAGACGAGGTAAAAACGTTGGTCCTTCAAAAATCGACAAATCAAAAAATCGAGAGTTGTCACGTCTCAAAACTATGAAAATTATTGTTGATGCGAGTCTTTCTTATTTTTTCTTCCAAAACGTAGGTTATACCGAAACTATTTGAAATATATAATACGTCTACCACCGTTAATCATATTTCTAGCTTTAATTAATTACAAACAGAGCAATCGACTATACACACTGCCAAGCTCATCAGGAGAGTGATATCCAGATAGATGCCACTCAGTGAATTAATTTACCAACTAGTCAACTTCTTCGTCCAATTCTCATTTTAAATTTTAATTTTTAAATTTGTTAATGCCAAATTTTATTGTCACTGAGTAAAAATATTTTACTTTGAATACTCACTGTACAATGCGTTAAGTTTGAGTATTATAATTAAAAGCATATTTTAAAATTTAAATGTATTTACAAAATATGGACAAAGGAATTTAAATAATATTTATCCGTAATATTATGTTTCCCCGTCTTTATCTATGACTTTCTGGATATGGCGACTTCGGTAATGTCATTATCGGTAGTGTCATTATGGTCGCATAGTGCTTGATTTAACGGCCAGTTTTATGTGACGCGAGCATGGCCAAAACGAACGTGTTTATAATATCTCTAGGTTAAAGTTAATTAAATGTTTTCTTTTTTATATATTCAATAATAGTACGTAAATATATATTCAATTTAAAATTAAGTGTACATTGTCTTTATCATGAGTAATAAAAAAACATACTTTAGCGAAATCGTATATTGATATTTGTCATCTTTTCTTCGGTCTATGGTAAGTTAGTAATCTTACTTACCATAGAAAGTGTCTATCCAGGATTCTTGTATGTCGGCTACATATCATTTTTGTTCGTTCGCAAGCAATCGGCGATAGCTCGTGAGACCCTGACCGCGCAACAGTCACCAATGGCCGCATGGCGGCCACTATTGGCCGCGAAGCGACCATAATAGCCGCCCGCAGGGCCTAGCAGTAAGAAATCAGCAATAGGCGATTGCTTATCTGCTAGTATATGCATCGTGGTGGGATAAGATCCCGTGAACTGTATCGATTATAATATTGATCAGTGGACGCAACCCAAATTGGAATTATGAAGGAAAATAAAGCAGACGGATCTGGCCTATCTTGCTCTAAAGTCCTAGGTTGGGCATCGTCTTCACCTCCAGTTGACTAGCACGTTTGTTGTGCAGAACCGTGAGATCACTGCACTTCCGGCATTTTTGCATTGCATGCATTTCTGGGGTGAAGAACCTGCGATTCTTATGATTTCCTCTGACTAGTAGGTGAGGAGGATAGAACGCCACTTTCTACCCCCACAGCGTATATGACAATACAGGAGTACACGAATTAAGAATAAACATAAAACTGATCTGAACACAGTGAACAGGATTAAAAAATAGTCGTTTAATAGTCTAGTCATGCGGAACGAATGAACATAGAAAAAGTGGTAAGAAAGATATATGCTCATGGCAATAGAAATAGAAGTTATTCTCGGTAGACATGGCATAACTAGATAAACCAGATACCGGAAGATGGTCCATTTATAAGCCTTAATATGTATGACCTTGGACAAAGCAGCAGTTGTATCAGGGCACAATAAATTGGCGCTGTATCTTATCTGCCGACTGCTGCAGTGAATCAGCGTGTTGTTAAGTTAGTTAGTTATATTAGTTAATATTTCTAAAGTATTATAGTATACATTATATAATTAAATTTTTTGTGCTATTTTTTTAGCAGAAACATAAGCGTCACTCGTGTTCCTGCTAAAAGAAACAAACTGGCGGGGTAGCGTTAAGAGAATTAACAAAAAACGTGCACATGTAATACCAACCCCTAATAGATACATCGTGGAAAACGAGAAAAGTTCGTTCATTATTTGAAATCTTTGAAAACAATTCGAAGAACTCCAGATTATCGGTAAAGTATTATTTTACCAACTTTTGGTAGGCATAATAATTAATTTTCATTATGTACTAATAATTGTACGTGAAAATGTATGCGTGCTTTATATTGTATTTAAAACGATGTTGTGAAGGTAATCAAGGGAACTCGAAACCTTGGAGTTAAAAATAAAATATTTGCATTTCATTGACAAAATACACCTTTTCATGAAAAAATCATATACAAATATATATATGTTTGATTTAAGGGTGTACTTTCATTTTTCCAGTTTTAAATTCGATAAATTCTACGCAAATTACAAACTCTTTCAAGATGAAGCTAATAAATAAATTTTTGTAAGTATCACATAAATTCTTAAGGATGATATTAGTTACGTAAACCATGCTAGAGAGAAAAGTTATGAGAGAAAGAGATGACAACAAAATTGTTCATTTTCTCGCATTCGATGCAAGTGTCAAAATTAACTCGTATCTAAAGCCTTAACAACGTTTTTTCATATTAATATTATGGAATGAAATAAACATGTTTGTTCACATTTGAATTAATCCATTAATTAAAAATTAAATAATTTATTATCAAAGTACCGAATATGTTTTGAAATCAGACAAAGTTATAATTTAAACACATATTTAGACTCATGGTACACAGTGTTCTACATTCAAAATTATTATGACAGCATCAATTTATTATTTTATTTAATATTATCGATTTAAAACACTACGTTGCCATTTTTCGAGCTGTTTGTTTCATATTTACTACGTAATTATGAAATAAACTGCGAATGTTTAAAAGGTAGCGGTCTTAATAAATAATTGTAACTTACATACAAAATAATGAACATAAAATGTTTACCTTGTTCAATAAAACGTATTGTATACGTTGTACAATATTACTTCATATTACAGCTAAAATATGCATGAAAATATATTTTATCTATGTATTTAACCAAAAATAAGGTGGCGTCATAGCCAGATCGAGCGGTGGAATGACGCTAATAAAAACAACATATAGTATACAAATATCATTTAGTAAGAAATTGTTGTGTTTTTGATATAAAACTTAATTTTAAATAATAGCTGAATCTTAAAGCATATAAATACAATTTAAAATTATTTGTTTTCACTAACACAAACAGTTTTTAAAACGTCTAAAATTGAAATGGTTTTTAACACTATTAATTTTTAATATTTTGTTAATTTGTCACAACTCATATTTTTCTCCGTAATCTTGGTTTCAAGATTATAAGAAAATATATTTCGTATATGCAACAATTTTCCATATTAGGACAATTTTGTGGTAGGCGGAAAATGATTTAATAGTCGCGGTCTTTCATATAATGATTGTATTTTCTTAATTATTGCAAATAACATTCAGTTTATTAGTTTTAAATTAGTGTAAAGGTCCTAAAAAAGTAAAAGTTTTAAAAATGTCTAATCTTGTGTATAACTTTTGATATAAATGGATAATAAAAATGTACATTTTCGTAAAAAACGCGAAAATATTAATCATTATTGAAAGGGAAGGCTTAAGGTTTCCGCGAGTAATAATGTATGATTATTATTAAGGAGAATACATTCCTATTGTAAACATGTAATTATACAGAACATAGGTCAGTAATGTTTTTAATATAGATTAAATGTATTTATTAGAAAGATATACATATAAAATCAATTTCATCAACGGAATTCGAACCTGGATCTCTTCCAATCCGGGGAACGTGCATTAACCGATATTAAATTAATTAATTAATGGAACGATAAATGTATTTATTTTAAAAGTGTAGCATATAAGTTCGAAAATTTGTCGTTAAAGCACTGTGTTGAAATAGCATAATCGGTTAATGTACGTCCTCGGATTGGAAGAGATCCACGTTTGAATCCCGGTAGCTACAACAATATTTTTCGATAACAATTTGAATTAATAGTGTATGGAACTGGCTTCTTTTCTACGTTAGATCACGTTTTTCGTAGATGGAACATCAGCCTAGGTTTCCCCAAGAAAACCATTAACAAAAACACGATCACATCTGAAAGAAATGCCAGCTCCAGCTCTATTAGTATTACGATATTATTTCATTTACAATAATTTCTCTTTTAAGAACTGTCTCATATCAAATGAAATAATTTTATAATTTTTTTTAAAACTTTATTACATACATATGTATATAATACAATTTTAAATATTTTACGGCAAGGACTGCCCTTCACAGTAATTAGGACTGTTTAATCAACAATATATATTTTTTAAATTAAATACTATATATAATATATAAAGGAAACAAATAATTAGATGAAAATGTGGTCTTTCACATTATATTTTGTATTAATTAATTATGTGTGAAATTTTAAACTTTATTTTTGATATTTTAAAAACATCTATAGTTGACATTTTAAAACTCGTGTTTGAAAACGTTACAAAAGGTAGATATGTATAACTTTTTAATTCATGTTGTTAAACCAGGTAGGTATTAATTAGGTACTAAATTCACAAACAAGTTTAACCTTTATAATACTGAATACAAATATAGTCACCGTAGTATCGTTAGTCGTGTAAGAAGTATTTCTAAGGTCATTTTTTCTATTGATGGTAAATCGTTATATGACTATGATTGGTAACTGAGATTTAACGATAATTAGTAACTACCAATTGGTAATTGATAAGTTACCAATCATCGTTACAATCAACCACAATCACATTCACAATAACGATTTAACCATCACAAATTTTTTCGTCTTACGTGTACATTTCGGAGATTACTCTAGTACGTAATTTGAGGGTGGATGCAAGTTAAAATATATTTTTTTAAATTTTAAGAAATTATATATTTAGAATTTTTTAATAATAATTAAATTTGTACATATTTCATTAGCAATATTAGTTATTCGTGTATTTTATTCGCTTCAAATTACGAGAAATATTTTATTTTCCGATTATCGTAATAATAATACGGTTTCCAATTTAGATTTCGTCAGTGACAACAAATCATCAAGCAAAAATAAACATGAAGTAAGAAGATAAATCAAATAACAAAGCCCGATAAATATTGTACGCACAATGTAGCCATTAGTTTTATTATTCAAATACGAGTTATCCATCAATTACAATTAAAACTTCCTAATACAGCTATTAGGCCGTGGTCATAAAATATTAACTCGATTATGTACTGAGTACAGATTGATCAATAAGATTTAAATGTTCAAACATAAAATCGATAAAATCTAATAAAAATCGTATTATCATTCAGAAATTGACCCCACATCAGAAGAAATATTTGAATCGTGAAAAATTATTCCTAAAATAAAGGTAATTTCGACAACACAAATACAACGTATTTTTGATAGATATTTTGTAAACCCACGATAATAATGTAGTTTAGCAATGATTTAGTCCCCTGAACATCGCGGAGAGAAACTTTGACAGTATGTTTCTAGAAACGTCCAGATCGGAGTTAATATAAAGTGAACCTTCAAACTTCAGGTACCGGACGCCCTGCATACTAAGTAGGGGTTTCTAGTCCAGCCCACACGTGTCTGCAGCCTTACAACTCATCACGAACTGAGTAAAAAAGTACGACTTAATAACGCCTACACGTATACAGGCACAAGAAAGGGAAAATATTTTTCCCTTGGTGGAATCGGAAACTTGGAACGTATGGGGTGGGCTTAAAAGCTTTTCAACTTGAAAGATGGGGGATTGTGCGATGTGACGCGGTGTAGGAATCGAAATGAGCTGTTTTCAGGGTTATTGTGTTAGCTCTAACATCGTATTATGTTTTTTTGATAGATCAAAATACATGAGCAATGCTTGGATTTATTTTGTGTTACTTGTTTCGTATAGGTACTAAAATTTTGAGAGATCGATGTAACATGAGTAGTTGAAAATGTACACTCGTTGAGAGTGAGTATACAATGATAAATTTGTAAAACATTTAAAAAAAATGAAATAATACTAGCTGTTAGGCCAGCTCCACAACAGCGAGGTTACTTACTCATCAAATTGCCTTCGGGAGGTATATATACAACTACCGCGCCACCTATCAACCTAGTTAATTATTAATTATAAAAATAATAGTCCTTTCTCAAACTGAATATATTAAAAATGAAATATATCTATTTTTGTCTTTATTAAATAATTAAATAACATCTACCGCGTACTTGGCAATGAACAAGTGATAAATTATCCGCATTTGTGTTTGATAAATGAAATATATAAATTATGCATAATATTAATTAAATAATAAGCATTTTGTATGATTTTTGTAAGATTACAGTTATTACAAATTGGGAAATGGTGACCAATGGCTGAGAATCTAGTGTGAAATCCGTCACGGCAATAGAACATCCAATTTGATTTGACTTTTTGAACAAAAATGACAATTATTTCAAATAAAGATAAAGATAAAGAATAAAGTTGAGACAGAAATATATAAACCAAATAATGATATAGGATGATGTGGCCTCTCTATTAAGAATTATCAGTTGCGACGAGAAACGTACATAAATAGAGAGAATTATACCAATAACAACGTTGTTCTTAAATACAAAAAAAAAAATATTATGAAGTTGGAACATTGGAAAAAAATTATTACCATTCAAAATATTTTCTTTCAGAAAAATAAACTGCATTGTTTTTAGATGAAAATTGTTCATGAAATGGAAAATCCATAAAAATGCTCCACAATCTAGTTGTGATATTTTACATCATCGAGGCTGAGTCCAAAGGTATTTTTCTCTCACCCCCGCCCCTTTTTAATTTTCCGCTTGGCGCCGCAAATTGGAAAGATAGGGGATACAGAACCAACAGAGTGATGGAGTGTGAACTGCTAGACGGAGTGGGAACATTTAGATAAAGTGGAGGGGGGAATTGGGGGGGGTTGAGAAAAACTCCGGACTCAATTTGCGCGATTTGCGTCCGCAAACCATTTCGTTTCGTCACTTTTTATTTACATGCCACGCATTTGTTTTTATAAACAGTATTTAAGTATCTTTTTTTTTATTATTTCTCTAGATTCAATATTAGCAAAGTACAGAATTTTTAAAGTTTTTGCCAAATGATAAACAGATAAATTAGTAAATATTTATCTAAGCTTCAAATTAATTTTTCAGAGCAGTTTGATCGAAATCTGTTAAGAAATACGGGATTTATCGTATCCATAAAATCAGTTTTATCCGATATTTTTGACATAATTTTTAATAAAAGGTGATTTAGAGATCTCCTGGTCACGATCTAAAAAGTGCATTGGAATTTTCCGTAAATTATTTCATGAAACCTTCTTTAACATGTAATCTTCTATTTTCAAGGCACTATATCCCATGGTGGGATTTGGCCTCATTCACAAGTGCTCTCCACCGACTCCTATCCCTAGCCATTCTTCTCCAGTTTCCAAACCCTCCCATTCTGCTTCTGTCTTCTTTCACACAGTCAGCTCACCTCTTCCTCGGCCTACGTCTAGGTCACTCTTCACTTGATTATGATATTTGGTGTCTTATTATCCCATCGCAATCTTTGTGACCTACATAATCTTATAATTGTTTCTTGTTAAATTTAATTTTCGAGCTCATGATTAATTTTTATCCTGTAACTTCAATTTTGCTGCAAAATTATATAACTGTCCTTTTCTACATATTACCGTTGATATTAAAATATCATTAGTGTTGAAACTGAATGGTTACTTCGAATAATTGGAAACATTCCAAAATTTATGGAAATCCTCTGAATACAAATAAAATTGTATAGCTGTTCCCCACTTTAGACATAAATACAAATTATTGAGTTAGATTGATAATTCCCTTATAAAGCAAAACACATCGCAAGTAAATTAAGCGAGTAGAATCATAAAACAAATGTTTTATTTTCACATACCTCGGAAACAATAAATTTCATTTTTTAGTTTGGGTTCATAAATTTTTCATATACGCTCAAAAACTGCTAATTTGTTTCCTTCGATTTGAGTTAGGCATCTTAACAGGTAGTATTTCTATCGAAATCTTACTACAGAACTGTAATGATTATATACCGGGGGTAACATTAACTAATATAACAGCGACCCTTGTAACGCATATCTTAATAGCTAATGACATTTTTTTTTTCTTCTTCTTCTTCGAGTACTTAATGCTGAGCGTTGTAGTCCATATTGACCACACTCTTGAATGATGGCTATTTAAAATCTTTAATTTGGTATATTCTAAATATCTTGCTCATTGATATTTCCCTTAATATACCCAAAGATCCTTTTCCTGGAATAATTTTTGATTGAATTAGATTTTGAAAAACAATGTTAAAAAAATATATATATTTAGAAAAAGTGTATTCTAAAATGGAATAAAAATAATAATGTTACCTGAAGATTTTAGGAAACAGAATGCCCGCAGCACAATGACAGGGCCCACCCTTTGTTATGCCCCTTCTTGTCAATCAGAGAATAAAGAAATTTTAGAATTGTCCTATTCCTCTGGGAAACGCTTTCCCCATTATACATTCCCGACGATAAACCCCTGTCAATCTCGCTGGAAGATTGTTTTTGATAGGATTTCATTTGTATGTTCACATTTCGTATTTTTCCCTACGAAACGATAAAAGGATACGTAAAGATAAATGTAAAATTCTGGAAAATTGTGTGTTCAAAAATGCATCGGTACGGAATAAACGTAAATTTTTCAGAAGAAAAATACACGTATGACCATCTTTATTCTCGACGCTCAGATGAATACAAATAAGTTTTATTAAACAATCTTCATGTTTTTCACATTTTAGCATGCACGTGAAATCACGCTTTGAGCATGTGCTGATTCGATATGCTAGTGTTTTTTTAACTCTTTCATACAAGCTGATGAGCTATTTCCAATAAGCTAGTACTTTCGAGCGAGGACTGACAAGCTAGTTCGGTCAAGTTAGTACTGACAAGCTAGTGCCTTCGAACTAGGACTAACAAACAAGTTAGTACTAACATGTTAGTGTCTTCGAGTTTACGCCTGACACTCAGTTCCTGAGCGTTTCGATTCCTTAGAATAACAAGGTTCCGACTAACATTTTGGGTTAATTTGTGTTATTGCGTTAAATGCATTATTCTTTATTTCTTCCATACACACCAACTCTATTTAACACATATTAAATTTAATAGCAAGAGCTAAAAGTTCCAACTGCATTAGTTATTTATTTCAATTCATGGATCATTATTGTTAATTTACAATGCTTTTTTAAATTTTTAATTTCCTTCATCCCACAGTGGTCATTTATAATACTGAAAATAGGTTAAGTCTTTAAAACTGATTATATTGAACGAACAGCAATTCTTATTTAAGTCTAATATTAATTATTTTACATTAGCAATATCTACACTATATTTACATATATGTATAATCAAATCAAATATCATTAAATGCACATGAAACTCGACAAAAATTATTTTCATGCTTAGTAAATATATTGCAAATGAATTAAATTATCTGACATTTAAAATATTAATTCAAATACTCAATGAAATATTTAAACGTTGAATAGTTAAATCGCCCATATAATAAAAGTTCTCCACAATAAATATAGATAGAATGCGCGTTGAAACAATTTTATTACTACAGGTAACATCGTTAGTGTCTATGAGACTGACACCTTATCTTAGTACACCTTGATATTACTATGCGCAACGTAGCCGAATTTGTTAACAAATCAGTTTGCGAATCTTAACCTAAACTAATCAAATTTGTAAGTAATTATGATTCCGGCTACGAAATGAGTTTTAGAAGCTATCGAAATTAAGATCATATCCATATACTTACTTTCTTACTTACAATTCTCGCCTCATTCACATTCATACAAGCTCGACGATTATTGAGGCTACTAACAGGACCATCCTTCAGTATCTGATTTACCTGGTTCTGCCAAGTCTTCCGCGGACGTCCTCCACTACTGATGCCATCAACACTTGCGTCATATATATTTCTTACCATTTTCTGCACATTCATAGGTTCCTTACTTACTATACTTACTATACTAGGATCAGATTTACATTTTTTCCTTATTTTTTCATTCTTTACTCTGTCATAAATGGATCTGTCACAAATACGCAACTCATTTCCACTGCATTCAGTATACTTTCGATCCTCTTCTGTCAACTCCAGACCTCACTTCCATACATCAGTGTCAGTATCAAGACTCCATAGTGAACCGTTAGTCTTGCCTCAGTTGACAAATTCCCATTATCTATAATTCCATCACCCTCATTTCGATATCTTTCCGTTTCTATCAAACATTCATCCCAAACTTATCTACTTGTTCCAAACATTCATTACCTGCAAGTATTTTTCTCGTTGTTTTTCTTTCCTTCTCACTTTTGACTTGTTGACCATCACTTTCATAATAAGGTCGCTTTCCTTGCATACATGGTACATTCTACTCACTAGCCTCTGTAATTCATGTTCATTATTCTCCATTAATGCTGCATCATCGGCGTACAATAAACAGCATACAATCAAATCGCCCATTTTCGCTTCTACATTCCTAATATAAGTTGTCGATAATATATTTAAATGTTATAATTATGAATACACAATTAATATTGATTTTAAAATTATCAAACGATGGCTTGCAAAAATGGTTTGTAATATGCAAATATACTTTTATTAAAAAAAAAACCTCGTAAGATCATCGAAGATTGAAAATCTATTATAATTTTTTGAAAGCCCGGTGATTCATTCTGCTCTCTGAAATATTTTCATATCTATCATTTCAGAATTCATTAAAGTTACATAATTATTGCGAGTCACAAATCCTTTGGGAATTATCCTTTAGAGGAAAGATATTCCGGAGAAATATTTTCGTGAATGGCCGTAATTGAAATTTTATTTGAATTTTATTCCCCGCGTCTCTGTCCACTTACTTCACAGTTTGTACAGAAAGCAGTATATTTAATTGTTTTTCGTTTCAATGTATCAAGGCGTTTCAAAAGTAATAGCCAATTTAATATTTTGAGATACAAATTTAATTAGAGATACAAATGATATGTCAGTTTATTACATAATTTAGTCATTCTCCTGTTCGATACACTTCTCACACTTTTTTACTCCATCAGAAATAAATATTGTTGGTTATTCCTTCAGTCATGATGAACCGTTTTTCTGACCCTTTGAGAGTTCAGACTTGAACATTTTCTTGGATGAAAAAGATAAGTGCCGCCATTCTAAAGACCGCATCTGACTTTCGGACTCATACGACATGTGCCAAAATGTCTTATTTTTTCACGATTCATTTTGTGCTCCTCAGTTAGCAACATAGAAACTTCCGTATAAATAAATAACTTATGATACTTGAGAACCGCCATAACAATAGTATGTGTAAATTTTATATTGATATCTAATTCCCTATTCTGTCCAGAACTTCTAAATAAATGGGCCTATTTTCACGAATAATGGCATCACCGCGACTTCATTATCATATGTGATGGTCGTGTTGAGACGACTGAAGCGTTTTAAATTGCAAATAGAGGTCCATCTACTTTTAAACGCATCTAACTTCTCGTACATTTATTACGTTCACATATCTCTATACTGTTGCAGCATTCTATTGTGAATGTCATGGAGTTTCACACTCTTTGACTTCAAAAATCTGATCTAAGAGCGCTGCCATTTCGTATATGTTTCCCTTCAATTAAATACACCACGCCATATATTAGGCAATGTCAAAACTTCTCCAAGAATGTATCTTTCTTGTGCGGGAGTTTGAAATACCTGGAATATTCATTTCGTGAAATATTGTCAATTTACTGTTGCTATTTGAAACGCCTCGTAGGTTTAAATATATTCAAATATCTAAAAACAGCATTTAAAAAGTGAAAGTAATATAGTTGGTATGACTGAGTTCTTACAATCTACGTCATTGGCACTCAGAGTCGGGAATTTGATCTCAGTTACCACTGGCGATTGAACCACCAAGATATTCCAATATAATAATAATAGTTGGCGTGACTTTCAAGTCACATTTTTTATTGAAAAATTATCATACAATAATAGAAATCAGTAAAAGTTTACGTGAATAACGTAAAGTATTAATAATATATTACTTACCTAAAAGATGAATTATTTCCACAATAATTAATGAAATAATTATGACAGTTCCACTTACCTGAAACAATAAAAATATTTTATAAAAATATAACCATACAACTTTTTTTTTATTACTTTAGGTACATTACAAATAACATATCAATATTTATGGTAAATTTATAATTTATATTACATTCATTTGTTTAAAAACTCAATATTTATAAATTAGCAAAACAATTCACTTTGTTTAACGTGATAACTACACACTTTTATGTGATAAAATTGACAGAAAGTTTTTTTTATGCTGCTTTACGACACGAATGAACGGATGAACATAAGGAAAATATTATTTAAATTAAAAACAAAAAAATCGACTCGGTGCAAACTGTTTTTTGTTTTTGTTTTATGTAATAAAATACTTAAAGATGTGCGTAATATTATAAATTATGATTGGGGCTTTGTTTATATCTAATTTTTAAATATAGTCCTTTTTAAAAGTGGTTTATAATCATAACAGTTTTTACCATTTTCTTCGAGAAACTCTTCGCAATAACTTCAAATATTGTTATTTTTTCAATACGTATATTTGTTACAAATTTTTATGCACATAATTTTACATAAATATATAGATATCATTCATAAAATGTCATTATAAATAATGGTCTAATATATATTCGTTTTTGTAAGTTTATCAAAATTATTTATTTAACTTGACTTATCTCGTAAACATGAATGTGTGCTTTAAGAATGAAAGATAGAATTTGGTTCAAGCTTTTAATACAAATTGCGTTAAAAAAAAACTTTTCATATAGATTACGTTAAAAATATTCCAGTATACCTAATTATTTCTGGTAACCAAAAACCAGCTACGTTTTCGTATAAAAATAATGTTAACCCTATAACACCAGCGGTACTTCAAATTTATGGAGATATATATCTCAAAATACGCGTTCTTCACAAATTTCCCGGCGTTTCATTCCTTATATATTTGTCGGTTACAATACCATGACAATTTGTAATTTTGCTTTCTCGTGAAGGGATGTAATAAATAAGAAAGACATTTTTGTCAGGTCCTAACTTAGTGCGAGAGCTGTGTTCTAGAAAGTATCACTTTGTTTGTTGTTCTTCAAATAACTGCGTAACAACTACTAATGCATAACTCGATGCAAGCCAGTATGCATAGTGGTTACTTAAAGTACTCCCCATTTTTTTCTTTCATATGTAAACTATGTGGGATTACTTAGTTTTATATAATAAGCAGATTTTTTCGTTTAATCAGTTAGCGTTATGCGTATATTAATTCCTTTGTGGTGATCCTGTTCGCGCCCCATAAACATGCCGCGTAACAAATTACCTATTTGCCATATAGTGCCGAAACGCACCGACCGGTAAATAGTGGATTTCAATACATCGTGACGGACGAATCCTAGGAGCTAGCCAACCACTTCTCTGCGAACCGTTCTTTCGTCAACACCTCAAGCGAGTCACTCCAGCCTTCAACTTTACTCGCGTAATTAACTTTATACTCGTAGTGCCTGCTATTGTAAATCATCCCGCAATAAACGACAACTTTTGTAAGTTCTGTTTTAGTTAAACACCTTGCTCTAGACACAGCATGTCCCAACACGCGTGAGACTAGAAGACAGTTATAAAACCTTCTGATCCTAATCGCATAACATACAAACGTCGGTCGCTTCATCCGAGTGACTCGACAACTGAGATCACACAATTAGGATCCTCACCAGTCAATAAAATAGTCTTCAGTGACAGCCCCTACACCTTTATAGAGAAAACTTTAAAATGTGCAAAGTGAATCGGAGTATTAAGGTTTACACTACAAAAATAGCGGATAGAATTAACTCTCTGGTAATAGTAGTAGGTAAAATAACAGGCAGAATTAAGTAAGTATTATGAAAATCATTGGATTATACTTATGTGCAAAAATTTAAAACGATATAATGTGTACATGGAATACATTTCATGTCAATATTCTTACAGTTTTAAAAATAAGACTTAATCTGTGGTATGAAAAAGAGAACTAACTTCCTCATCAGGGCGAAGATCAAACTCTTGAACTTTCAATCACCAGACAAAGGTATTATCACTAAAGAAAGCAAGCTAGCCAATAACGAGTTCCTAAAATAAGTATATACAAATAAATTTGTATAAAGCACAATAAATAATTAACCTCGGTATTTTAATATTATACAACCGTAGCCCACCTGAGCATGTAATAGGTAGCTTAGTGTCAAAACTACGTAACTATATAATAAAAATTAATTTAGCATCATTTTATCAAAACAGTAATTAACATATATGTACGTAGGAGTTTTTAGCTCCTACGTACATATATGTAGGTTTTTATCTTTAACCTTTTTAATACTATGTATGTATTATATATAATATCTGCCGACAGTTGAATCACTGAATCCTTTCTTAGACCACCTGATGATTTAGGAATAATCTTGTATTGCGATTAGTTAACTACACTTTTATTTACAAATAATACATTATATATTCAGAACTAAAACCAGCCATAACTTTAAAAGTATTGCGGTATGCCAATGCCAGGCAGTAAAGTATTTATTTAAACGCTAAATTTCTGTCGAAAACAATATACGAGTAAATAAGTATGTAGATACAATATACAATAAATCTAATATACTATAATTATTATTCATCGTATTTTTAGTCTCATTCTGAGCACCATCTGTTTTCCCGTGTATTTACCGACGAAAATTGATATTTATGTCTATCGCATGTTTTGGCGGTCTCGATTATTTTTCGTACAACTTCGCAAAAATATCGGGGCGCTTCTGAAAGTGCTTATGGAACAGTTCATATAATTCAGCAAAATAATGGTGATGAAAATCCCAGATAATTACAACTAAATAATCCTCTCATGAAAAAAATGAGACGATTTCCGGCACCTAACATATATTTTGAATATCGAAAGTATCCATGATCACGGATAAACTAGAGATATTGATCATCCATGTGGGTGGACTGGAAATAATTGGTCTTAGTCCTTAACTATTATATTTTGAGGTCTGTGAAACTTTGTTTTTTCTTGTTTATCTTAAGTCCTGATTTTCTACTTTCTTCTTCAATGCGACAGAGTAGTGAAGCCATTTATTCATCAATAATGTATCTGCGTATCAAGGATTGTAAATCTTTCTTTCTCCAATTTTTCATCTTCTATTCCAGTTTTTGAGTACATTTCTCATATATCTCTCCGTATATATTAAACAAGTTTGACGATAATATATTTCTTTGTCTCATTTCTTTTCGGATATTAAAAATTTAATAGCTTCCCTTTTTGCTCTATATTTATTATTGTCATGCAGTTGATAAGTTCATTGTCCTCTTATAATACTGTAGAGTTCTTCCATCCGACGTGGTAAACATTTCTACCAGTCAACTGTGTTTGCTTTAATTGTACAGAGTACGGTTAATGTGTGTTCTCTTTAAATGCACAAAATTCCTTAAGAATTATTTCCATTATTGCACTGTTCTACAGTAAATACTTATAACATTACCTATATTTATTCTTATATTGGGTAAATATTATGTTTCAGGCCGATAGTGTTTTTAAATAACTATAAAATAAAACACAATTTTTAAATTTTATTCTTATTTATCGATTACTTGGTTTATTATTGGCCTTAAGGCCTCTCTGAAAGCCTTAAGAGACTTGTAACAGTTTAAGGAAAGCGAGCAAGAGGACGGTCCCTTACAAGATGAATAAACCAATAAGGGACTCAACAAGGTTCTCTTTAAACGCTTTAACCAATATGTCTCAAAACCAAGAGACGTGGAGACTTGTCTACGAAATTTCAGAAAGGTCAAGAGATCATAATGATGAAAAAAATGACCAAAATTAGATCAAGACAAAATGATGAAATTCTCGATGCTTTGCTATTGTTTCGAGCATTATTCATTATAATATAATTATTTATCATTTAACTTATTATTTACGTTATTTTTTATTCAAAGATTTTTTACTTCCTTTCTTATGTATCTTATAAATTAAATATATTTGTTCGTTCTGATATTTTTAATAAATGTAACATTAATGAGAAAATGTACAATTATTATAATAATGCTAGGACGGATCCCGGAATCACTAAATTCAAATTTCTAAATAAAATAAGAATAATTTAACAATTCAGTGATCATGTAGTATGAGCACAGACCAGTAAATGAGTAGACATGAAATAAAGTGTATATATAGGAGAGAGGTTTGGAACGTTAGTTGCGGAACGAGCGGCATTCTACATATTATTTGTAGAAACATAAATCCGACAGTTTATGACATATTTATGCAACAGTAAAAGTATTTACTCCTCGAAAGTTAAATCTTTGTGTAAACAAAACGTATTTTTTACATTAATGCATATTATATTGTCAGCATTTAAATTTTCGTTTCAATCGTGTCATATATTTTTTAAAAGTCTCGGGGCTATTTAATTGCGTAAGTGGTACCAAAATTATCACGTGGGTGACATCAAAGTTCAAATATTGAAACAAGGAATTTGCACTAGTACATGTTTATATATTTGGTAGTCTTTGAGTATGAGTGTATATTTCTAATAATCTTCCATCAACGTATCATGTCCGTGGTCAAGTCTAAAAATGTATAAAGCGCGTTTTGTGAATTCCAGACGCATATTGTAACCAAATAGATGCCATCTAGAGCATCGCTAGTCACGTACTAGGCGGGACGGAAATAATACCGCTCGCTTGATAAGCGTCGCACGCGGCCCTCGCGGAGGGTGTTAAGCGCTCTTAACCTGCCAAATCATATTTTGAAAAAATAACAGAATCCGGAAAAGTTTTCCCGCCGAAATGCCACTTCCGGCGCGGGAAATCCCATCAGGTAGCGGCGATCTCTCAGCGGCGCGTGGCCGATTTACAAACTAAAATACAAACCCGTGATCTGTTTATATTTTGCGAGAAGCGCGAGTTTTTTCGCCATTTTCATATCCTCTGGAGTGCTGCGAAAAGCCGCTAAGTCCGAGAACATGACGCGACACTATTATCCTCATGTTACACGCGTAGCGCCGTGACATCGAGTCAAAGAAAATGCGTGTAAAATATATTACAACAATAACATTGGTATGTGTACATTTATAAAACGACAATGTACAACAAAATACACGACAATAAAAAATATGACAAAACATAACATTTAAGGGCATATTAAAAAAATGTATCATACACGTTACATATCTCAGACACACGTCCCACACCACCCCTTCAACAACGCTATATATTATTTTTAGGCAGATCTGAATTCTGAATGCCACAACGTTGTATATATTCCCATATGTTTTTTTTATACATGTGAAGTTCTACAAACTTATCTCCAAAACAGTAAAGTTTATATATTCTTGGTCATCGAATAGCATGTGAAACAACCGTGTAAAATAAATAAAAATATAATTATGCACAATTTTTAAGTGATTTTACCTGGCTAATATTTCGTCTATCTATCAATATTTGTAAAAACCGATATACAGTGAATGGCAGGGGAGGTTTCATATGTGTTTTTCTTGCATATTTCTTTGTTGTTGGTACAAACGTTTTTATACATTACAGGCCACCCGCGAACCTCCTGTAAAATCTTCCGATTAGAGTTTGCAGAGCTATTCTGCCGTGTGCATCCGATCTCTCCAGCCAACGTTTCGGATCTTATTGCAGGGTTCATCATCAAAGTTAAATATGAAAACCTGAGAATACTTCTATAAAATGTTTCGAAATTTTCTAATACTAATATTTTTAACGCAGTTTCGTGACACATTTGATACGGAGAGCCTCCGATAATTAAATATTTTACGTTAAAAAATTAGTCAATGATAATTGACATTATATTTATTGATAAAAAGTTCACTAATCTCTTTTGAAAGCGAGTTGCCAAAAAAATCCACTCGAGACATAGTATTTCTGGCGGAGTGAATGATTATTGGTGGAAGTCACCTAATCGATCCATGTGCTGATGAATACGGCTCAATCTACGTTAAATCTCCAATGTGTCGTACACGTTTATTGTGACGTAGTCAAGAATTCTGTATACGATATAATAATATCACAAGTTTTTATGATCGACAATCTCCCGCTATTATAAATTGCGTAGCATTCCTTGCGCCGACTGACTTCATAGTGTGCTGTAAAGTATGGACTACACATTGGTACCGTAGTAAGAGGGGAGACAGACAATCAAGCTATCAGTATAGAATCACTGAATCACTAATGTGTAAAGTGCTTTTGAGTTAATTTTATGTAAAAGATGAATGATTGATTCATATGCAAATTCATAAAGCCCTGGTGTAACGGGTTCCTTAAAAAATTACTAGGTTTAAAGAGAAAAAAGTATCAAATTTCAGATACAAATTTAACGCCACTTAGTGTTGAACTGCCGGCCTAAAAGGATATGTCTCACGATCATTTTGGAGTGACACTTCAGCGATAAGGCACCACTGAAGATGGATAATGAGATTTACCCGAAACATTGAGACAACGATGGTCCTTTACAGGACGAACAGAGTGATATAATCAAGAAACTTTCTCTCTAACATAGATATATATATGTTTAATTTAAGGTTTCCACAAGCACTTTTGAGGCACAGCCTTGACAATGGCACATATTATCATGCCAAAACGTCGGTCTAGGTTTTTTCCAAGAAACAATCTACAAAAGACACTAGTTGTATTTATCCATGTAAATATATATACCAATTTAAAAATGCTTTTTTTAAAAAAGTTTTTTTAGTGACAGGTAACTTTTGTGTACGAAACTAAATAAATAATTATTAAGACGACTGAATTGTTCTGTAAATGTTTAAATTAAATTGCCCAGAACTCGTTAAAAAAATTAATGGTGAACGAAATAACAGTCGTTAAGAGGATAATTTACAGTTTTCACGTACTAATGTTATAATTTATTTCTTTGAAACATGCAAAATAAAAAGCTGCTTCAGGGGAGCTTGTTTTCTTAATGCAAAATGAAATAAGCCTTATTTCTGCTTTGTACACATTAAACACTCCAAATCCTCCCATTAATTACTTTGTTGAAGTTTTGGGCGGGAAATGAGATCGCCGCCATTTTCGTACAATGCGCGCGTTTTCTTCTGGGGTACCGCTACCGACGAACAAACCGCAAGAAAAAGGAAATTAATTGAAAGGCACCTACAGATGTTAATATAATAATTATTTATAACAAACAATGACAATTGTTAGCGCACCACAGCCAACCAAGCACACCACTGCAACAATATCATATTTAAATATTTTCAATTATGTATTAGTGCTAAAAACATCGAATGAATGAATCAAACATTCACAATGAGATAGCTCGCTTTAGAATGCATTTGTGTAGTATATGTATAATTTTAATAATATTTATGGTGGCATACCGATTTTTCAGATAGATAGACTGTAATCTAATTTAAATACCGTAACACCCTTAATACCTGATACTTATAAATTTTCGCATATCCGATCCCTTCTTCGTATACAACATTGCTGTGGCAGAGCTGTGCCGAGTGATGTGTAATATAAGGCAACATATAAAACGTACGTTCAAGAACTCTGCATACCGGATATCTTGAATGATAGGCGTCAGTCACAGGAAGACTTGTGGAACCGATCCGACATTGTCAGAATTTAGTGAACAGGTACCACATTTAAAAGAGTAGAACTCTTACGTTTTAATGATAAGAAATATTATTAGAACAA
Source organism: Eubasilissa splendida (assembly GCA_031772225.1). Lineage (NCBI taxonomy): Eukaryota > Metazoa > Arthropoda > Insecta > Trichoptera > Phryganeidae > Eubasilissa > Eubasilissa splendida. The sequence continues at coordinate 9,532,304 of CM062846.1, forward strand.
TTATATTTTTAATTACTTTTTTTATTTCCATGTCTTTATTAGTGTAAGCTAAATGCAATATGTGTTTAGTTTCATTGGGGTATCATTGTTTAAATGCTATACAATTTCAATGTGTAGTGATCGCAATGAAGATAACGTCAATGTGTGAAATTTGAACATTAAATAACTGAATCCTTGTCGAACTGAAAACAGGAAATAGAACCAAGACAATGATAAATCGGCAAAAAATATTCTAATAATACTTAAGATTTGTTAAGAAGTGATGCAAGAGATAAGAAGAATGTGATTTTTATTTTCATTTTCAAAAAAAAAAATTATCCACGTCTATCATTATCATATAAGAATCATTCACTTTATAAGATTTTGTAAAATTTTTGGACAGAAAAAATGAATGGACAATAACTTTGCAGAAAAATAAATCAAATTTTATCTTTTACTGTTCAATTATTTAAATCACCTACGAATACTCAGATTTGTATTGTATTTACTATATTTATGGAGAGAGGATGCAAAAATTAATAAAAGGCACATTTTTACAATAGCATAATAAAAATTGGAAAAAAAACTTATGCTTATTTTTGTACTGTTATATTTGCTCACAAAACTCAATTATATGAATACATTATAAAATTAAAATTACAATTTTGCTTACTAAACTTATGCGTAAGGAAAACTGTTAAATTTAACCTTATATTTCACAAAACTCAACTACCAATATAATATGATATATTGTAGATTAAGAATACACACCCATCAGTCTATCTTGTGCTCAAATCCGACATCTAAATTTGTTATGTGATTTCACATTATAAAAAAATTTAAAATTATAAAATATGAAAATTCAATGGATAATATTTATACTCTGTTTAATAATTTTAAATTCGAGTACATACATATGATACAATAACTGATTTATTCTATGTTAAAATAAACTTCGTTTTTATTAATGTTATAAGATCCATCGATACGTGTTTTTTCACTCAAACATGTATACGGGAGTACTTGAGACAATTAGTAGCAGCTCAGGCGAGAAAATTTCTTTGATCGTAGAAATAAATCAGGACATTGAATTCAAAAACAATTATGCAATGTTAGCTGTTGGACCACAAATGGAACACCAAATATTTGATGAAACCTTTTGCCTCGGTATCCAATGAAGGTGTTTTTTCCCACTTTTTAATGTAAGTATATCATATAACCACCCACAATATGTGGTTGAAATAAAGTCTTTTTTGTGATCATGAATTGTCGTACTATGCTATTTTTATTATTTTCTAAATTAAAAAATATTAGATTACTTACGTTACCAATAACTTCTGAATTTCCAAATAAAAAGGTAGATTATCGCATTATTTTTTTAAAATTGAACGTACTCCATAAGAAATATATTCTATAAGATATTACTTTTTTTTTTCAAAATATATTTATTTACATTCCATAATAAAAAAGGTCTCTATTTATTAGATATAACATGTATAAAAATCGAATAAAAACAATGAAATATTAATGATTTAATGCCTTTATAAAATTATTCATGATTATTAAGGAGAACACATTCTTATTGTGAAGTTGTAATTATTCAGAACATAGGTCTTATTATTTTCTTGAATATTTGTAATTTTTTTTTTCAACTTGGTTTCTGAATATATATAATTAATTTGCGAGCACATTATTTTTTTTATACCGTTGAAATCTATTGTTGTGGGAAAATTTAAGTTGATGACATGATTTGTTTAATTCTTTATATTTTACTTTTATTACCTATCATCTGTTTATTTTCATAAAAATAAATAAGTTAATGCAATACCATGATTACTTAATGACATTTGTAATTAATAGTTTTACATGCAAATAATTTGAGAATATTTTAGGTACAATATGAGTATCAACACTGAAAGAGATATTAAGATTAAGAAAAAATATTATGCTATTAAATATATATTCATAAAATATTCTTTTATTCCTGTTTACTGCATGGATGCTGAACTTTTTAAGTTATTTCTCATTCTCATCGTTGGATACAGTTTTAAAAAAATGTTTTTATAAAACGGTACAACCTTCATGTCGGGGATTACCGCGGTTGCGAATTCCACTATGCGGGGATGTTCACCATTTGAATCGCTAATGAGCTGTGCTCTGTTATAGTAAGATGTTTAATTAAATGGAAAAGTAAGAGATTTCTTAGACTCTGAGAATGCGGGCCAAGATGGTTTATCTTTTCTTTTATGTTGTATGGTCCGCTGTGATTGGATGATGTTGTTTATCAAAGCCATTTTGTTACCTATATGAAAAACAATCTTATTTTTGATTTTATTAAACTTAACGATAAAAAAAAATTGAAAACGTAATACGTTGAAATACATTAAAAATAATTTCTTGAAGTCTTTCAAAATCTGAAATAAAATATATTTTTTAATAAAACTAATATGTTCGTACCGAAAAAAGAGAATTCAGTTTTTTTCAATTTGTTTTAAATAATAAACATCGAATTATTTATTTTGTTTCAATATTATATTAGAATTTTCTACGTATTTTCATACAATAATTGCAGCTTGCTATAATTTACATTATTTATAATAAAATTAATTTATCGCCACTCTTAAGATATTAGGAACTAATGTAGGGTTATTATTGTTAATAATTCTTTTATTATTACATACCTACCCTAATTATTATACTACATATTACATACGTGGTTAATCTATTATATAAAGCACTAAATGTACGTTAATAAATAATTAAATATAAAATAACACATCTGCTTTATTTTTCCGGAATCTCAGATACCTTTGAGTAAACCGAGAGCAGACGCCAGAATTAATAATTCAATTTTACTAAATTCTGTACACATTGATACAACTTATAAATTATTAAAAAGAACACATTCTTATTGTGGAGTTGTAATTATTCAGAACATAGGTCTGTGATATTTTAAATACTAACAAAATCAATTTTATAGAAAAATATTGTTGTTGTTGTCCAAAATTTAATAAAAATTGTTAATTCTGGCGTCTACTATCGGTTTACTCAATGGTATTTGATTTTCCGTAAAAATAAAGAAGATGGCTTTCAAATAATGAAACGATAAATGTATTAATTTGAAAAGCGTAACATATAGGTTCGAAAATTTGTCGTCAAAAGTACATTTGCTGAAGCATAGTTTGATAATGCACCTTCCCCGGTTTGGAAAGAGATCCAGGTTCGAATCCCGATAATGCAATTACAATATTTTATATGTATATCTTTCTAATTAATACATTTAATTAGTATTTAAAATATTACAGACCTATGTTCTGAATAATTACAACTTCATAATAAGAAAGTTTTCTCCTTAATAACCAAATATAATTTTGCCTTTTTTTAAAATTTTACTTTCAGTCAACAATAAAAAACCATGATATGAATATGAAAAATATTTTATGCAATTTATGAAAATTTAAGAATATTTTTAATTATATTGTATTCTAATTCTCAGCATAAAAACCGAATAATACACTATTAAAATGTATAAGAAACAGATAATCGTTTAAAAAAGGTCAAAAGTCGTAAATAAACAAAGGTACGGGTCGCTAGTTAGTTAATATAATAATTATTATTCCTTCTACGATTGAAAACAGTAATTTTATCAAAAGTTCCTCTTACATGGAAATTCCATGCCCCAATGACTTGTTACGGAACAAATATTGGATTATTTTTCGAAACAAAAATGTAATGCTCGGATTTATAAATCTACAAATATTGAAATTTCCCCGAAGCCAAACTCCCTTCCGTGTGATGCTGTACATATTTAATTATTACACAAAGCTCCCTATAACATAATTTGGTAACTGTTCTGGAACTTTTAAAATTAATAACAGAAATGTGAGCGAAATTCATAAATAAAAAATTCAAATTATAATATACTTAGAACCTAATCTACAACATACTACCTTTATACACGCGATAAATTATTTTTATTCATCTTATTGTTATTTTTAACACTAGTTAAGTCAGCGACAAGATGTTTTTTTCATACTTATACAGTTCTATTTCATGTACTCTGCAAATATCTACTTGTTAATTTTAGCGTTTTGAGTAGTACCTACCATATATTTCCTAAGAGATCCTTTCATGAACTCAAATTTTGTGTAGAGTTTTGGCGATATTTTCATTGTGTCTAATAATTTTCATGTAATTTAAAAAAACATTATATGTCTTAGATTGAAAAACTACTTGTCACTATACTCCTGTGGTAAGGAAAGGCAATACTGCAACCTTTACATTATTACAAGTAGATATATACTTATTTTTCATGAGCTATGCGAACAAAGAATAATTGTACTCTTTTAAAGTAAGCCTTGTGTAAACTCGTGCTATGAATAGTATGACCTTAATTTGGTCATTACTAGTATCATATCATAAAACCAATTAAGCATGTCAAATTAAATACTATATTTATAAGGTTCAGAAAAAAATATAGGTAGACTAATCTCTATTTTGTTTTGGTTGTAATGAACATAATTTTTTTTTAAATTACATTGAGAATTGCAGCGATAGACGCCCGCTACTAGACTAGACATAAATAATAATTTAAATGTAGATAATATTTCATCCTGTATTTGTACGGTATATCTATAAATTTTCCTAATTATGTAGTTAACTAATTGACTGAATAATTATACTTAAATTTATTGAGTAGTTTTAAATATATCAGAAACGTATTTCTAGAATTTTTATATATAAATAATATTTCTCTTTTTTCTTATATTATATATTATGTCAACTGTTATTGAACGTATATTATTACGTACATTATATTTTCAAGCTACCGTGCATATTTATGATGAAAAAATGATATTTCCGTTTTCCATTGGTATAAAATATAATTATTCATTATACATTTTTTAAAACATCTTTAAGCAATTTCATAAACCGTTATATAAACTGGCAATACTTTGGTCTACATAAATAAATAATAGATAAATAGGTATTATACATGAGACGTAATTGAAGAAATGGCAAACACTCGGCAAATGCGATTTTCCTCGATCGTAATTTCCCCTTAGGGGTTGGTTGTTCTTCCTTTAGGGGAGACAGAATTAGTATGCCGGCGGTCGGACGGGCCCGAGTAATTAACATGAATTATGCCTCGTTTAGTGTTCGCGGAACATAATTATATTTCCATACCATCACCGGACCAAGACGCTTCGCACGTATTGTCACGTGACGTGTTTAATATGCACTTGACGTGGCTATTACTCACTTGACGAATATTCACCCGCTTCATCCGGTAGCTAGTCAAACAATGCTGAAACCAATAGTGTTGTATACTTTATTATAAATACACTATATATTATACCACACACGCCAAGAGTAGCGATATAGTTTAATACATAATACGAAACTGTTTTAGGAACGTCAATGTCTCTATCCTTTTCCTTTATTATGACAATTTTGTTAATACAATACGAACACAAATTCAGGAAAAAAGCAAAATCTCGTGCGATGAAGATTTTCAATAAAATGCCAGATGATATAAGAAAGAATGAGAAACTACATAGATTTAAAATAAAACAAAAAACATAAAAATAAACATTTTGAGCTTGTTTATATTAGAGCATATATACAGAATGTAACATACTTAGTCCACAATATGTTATGGGTAGATGCTTGACTAAATTATGTGTTGAAAATGTTCAAGGAATATGTGCAAACTCTGCACTGTTACGGAAAATATTATTGTTTGAAATTTTTACAAAATCGCGTTAAGCTTGTCTACATACTTCGAAATAAATATTTGCGAAATTGTTTCATTATTAATGTATATCATTGCTTCAAACCCTAGATCATCTAACAAAAAATAATCTCGTCGCTCGAAATTCGATGTCTTTTAATTTTTTGTATACAATATATAATTTTGAATTAATAAAAAATTTAAATTAATCGAAATATTCACATAATTATTATTTTTTTGAAATGCTTATATCTCCGACGTGGTTGAGATTGGGCACATATCCCATGAATATTTTTGACTCGAAATTTAGTCAGGTACCCATAAAATATTGTGGACTAGATCTGTTACACTATGTATATTGTGTATACTTATGTATAGACTATATTAAGAATAATTAATAATAAAATTAAAATAGATATCGTAACTGCAAACAAAAAATTTAAATAAAGAAAAAAGTATTTGAAGGTATGCAAAAGATTGCTCCAACGATCTCTCTATGTAAAATGCAATTTATTGCGTTTATATGAATGAATCACCGTTAATTTTGTACATTTATTTTGAGCCACCCGGGAGTATTTTACATCCTATGGACACGCACCATAGCAAATAAGGAATTTCTGTATTTTTTAGTAAAGTTTAATTTTAACAGCCTTTACATTTCCACCATATTTTAAACTTATTAAAATTTTTAATTTAAACCAAAAACTACTTCATGAAATATAAGAAGAATTATACATTTAAAAATATTTTCAGCAGGCGTTGTAAATGTAAATAAATAAAGTATATACATATTTATGTATTTTAGTTATTTAACTAAAATCTATTTATTAGAAAAATTCATTAAAAATGCTGTTCAATAATTTTTTTTAAATATAAAGATCTTTATAACAAAATATAATTTTAAAATATTAAAAAATAAAATCCTAATGTACGTTCAATATTAGACTGAGGTATATAGCAAAAATAAACTCTTATTTTCACCGTTAAAATGATGATTTTTAAAGCACAATGTAGGTTTCCGGTTCCATAATGGTCGCTCGAAGCTCTGACAGGACAGGTCTCTTGTATGAGAGAGCTTTAAAAAACCTTGTATAATTATTTTCATGTGAAAGCCTTAAAAATCGAGCGGTTCAACACTTTTACAAAAAAAAATCCTTACGGAGTACGAACCCAGGGGCGTTTTGCGTGATGACATGGTATTATAATATCCTGAATCTATATGTATTTCATATATCTCACTCTATTTTATACATTAGACATAGATGTACACATGCATTACCTATGTAAAATTGACAAATAACGTGTTAAAAAATTCAGCAGTAGGTACAAAGTGACGTTTTTCTGGTTGTATATTAGTTTTTTCCAACAGCATCAAGTATATATGATTAGAAAATTCCCAATGACATTAAGTATGTAGGATGAAAACCATTTAACCTTTCTACAAATCTCGTTATTTACTTCCGTTAGATATAAGTGCCAAATTAAAATCAGACGTTCGTTCATTTCCTGACAAAAATAATTATTTTCAAATAAAATAATTTGTCTACAAAACATATCTAGTAAATAAAATATATTTCATATTTGCGTAAAATTATTTGTATCCAGATATCGCTGCATCATTTTTCAAATGATTTAGTGAAAAATGAATTTCACTTTTATTTAAATATATGTATCTACCTATATATTATATTTACTGATTAAATACACTTGATTTATTAAAGTTGTATATAGTTATAAAAGCAATAAACAAAATATTTGAAACAAAAGTGGTTCGCCCTCTTACAAAAAAAAATTGCAGACAGCCTCGGTCTATGAAAAATAAATCCTTAACAAATTCTCAAGTTTCATGTAGATGGTGGTTCTCCAAAAACATATTTAAAGGCCGAAACAAAAAATCAACAATAAAAAGAAATTCCTAAAATAAATATAATACACCAATAAAAAATATTGGAAGAAAATAGTTGAAGCTTCTTTGAGGTTATTACAATTTACGTATCATGACTGTTAACTTGCGATCAGAGAAAAAACATGACCAATTTTGTTGGGAAATTCAAACTAATTGCGCATATACATGGATGACATTTCTCTCATATTTATATTAATACAATAGCATATAAAATAACACAGTATTCTTTAGGAGAACACATTCTTATTGTGAAGTTGTAATTATTAACGATTAAATGTATTAATATCAAAAAGGTAACATATAGGTTCGAAAATTGTCGCTTAAAATATTGTCGCTGTAGCATAGTTGGATAATGCACCTTCCCCGGTTAGGAAAGAGATCCAGGTTCGAATCCCGGTGGCGCAACAACAATATTTTTCGATAAAATTGATTTTATATGTATATCTTTCTAATTAATATATATAATTCATATTTACAGTATTCTTTGTTTAAATAAATTTTCCGTTAAATATATATTACTCTCCCCATGAAATATCCATTTGGATTTTTTGTCGCTTACGTCGGATGTCACGTGTTACTGCACACGTTGTGCGCACTGCATGTTTATCTACACGGCAGCAGGAACCACAATGATGGCGCACAATTCAGTATAGTATATACTTTGCAATCTGTAAATCATCTTCACTCTTGAGTCTGGTGATCTCGCTGTTGGGATGATTCTTGTCGCTATAACTATCCAAAAAAAAACTGCAACGCAATAGACGTAACTTCATTTGTGTGTTGTCTAGAAATTGACTATGTACTTACCTTACGTTATTTATTGATGTCCATCCATCGGTTGCTAAACAGACATCAATGTGCAGACTATTTTTCACCGTTTCGGTGATTAAATAAACCAATTGTGGAATTATACTATTTGATATAATACTGACCTACTTGGCAGGATATATCTGGGACAAAGCATATTAACTATTATTTTAAACTCTTTATCTTCTATCAGAGAAAGGGGGTGGAACTCTTTAATGATCATCTTTACCAACAGATGGTTCAATCTCTTTAGATGTTTTGATTTGAAGTAGCCAATATAAATTTAAATATTCATAAAATTTTGACTAATGCTCCTGTAGAAGATAATAGCGATGTATATGATTAAGGTAAAGATGATAAAGTAGTGATTTCACTTTTTTTATCAGTCGCGATAGGAACGTCTATTGGGTTAGTTCTATTTGGCCGACGTATTAAAATCGTAGGATGCTTTGTTTTTTTATACCTTATAAGATTCCCTGTTGAACCCGAGAGTATACTAATTATTCCAGAACACTAAAACTGCACTTGGTTTTATTATTCTCGGTAGTGGTCAAAAATGGTTTCAGAAAACAATATTTTCAGTCATTAATTTTTTTTTTCAAATTACAAATTCGTCTAAAATTGTTACAGAACTCAGAAATATAATACATCTGGACGTCAACTTAAGTATAGTTAATTAAAAAATTCACTCATTATATATTGATAATTCTGGTTCGTGAGACTAGCGGTGATATAATACTGAAAAATAAATTATATAAAAAGAGACGTTTTAAATATAAAAACAGATATAAATATGCATGCGTTTAATGTCCATGTGTGTATGTATTAAAGTGTGTACGGACGTGTGAGTATGTTTACGAGGAGTTGAAAGTAATGTATCAGACCCTCAAATTACTTAAGAAGCCGTTTACCGGTAGTTAAATGGTCGTGTGACCGAATCAGTGAAAGCTGTCGAGACGGAGCACATCTGTGTTCGAATTTGTTATTATTATTTCTGTCACAAACTACCCATTAGTACGTAACTAATAAAACTTACGCAAATATTTCAACATTAAGAAATACATCAATTAATTGTGTATAATGAATTACATTGTTGGAATGAATTGGAATGAATATTGGAATGAATGTGTTTACGCACTTACTTATTATTTCGACTGGCACCCCAGACTTTTCTTATTGTTGGTATGATTGATTTATGTAGTGTGAATGTCGTCGCTTTTGAAGGATCACTGTCAAACCATGGTCGGAGTTCAATTGAGGTTAGTACCTCGCCAGATAAATATTTCCTGATAAATTGCTCCGGGAGTGCGTTAATTCGGTCTGTCGGAATACTACTAGGAGATCGGGCTACAAGAAGAACAACACATCGGACCAACTCACAATGGCTAGGAAAACAGCGACTATCAATCCAGATTAGTGTTGATTTTTTATTCTGCAAAGGTGATCATATTACCAATAGGAATCCAGTGAATAACAAGCTGACGAAAGAATTCATTGGAATACATTACACCGAAGATGAACCTCTGATGAGTTATTTATTATTTTCGTTGTCTTTAGTATTACTGTTTTGATATATTATGCTACCTATGTACTAGGAGTGATATATATATATATATATATATATATTGCTAAAAAAAAATCTAAACGATCGATTGTCCGATGAAATGAATTATATAGGAAAATGACTGCAAAAATTCCACATTAATTTAAAGTGTCCATCATTTAGGATAATTATCATTATTATTTAATATAACATTATTACTGTCATACTGTCGTAAAAATGAAGTACCATTAAGAAATCCCAAAATAATTTAAAATTTTAAGAAAATACTTTATTTAACCTTGTTTGTTTATTACGTCGGAATAATCAATATCTGAACGGAGCTTATTAATTATTGAATAAGTTGAAATAATTGAAATACCATTATTTTACAGTTTTATTTTATGTTATTTCACATACAGAAATTATTTATAAACATATACATGTCAAGATTGTCATAACGCCGTGGATAATCTTTCTCTGAATATCGATGAATCTTCACCATTTCAGTAAACATTTCAGCAGTACCAGTACATATCTGTAATATATATATTCCAGTGAATACTGTTATTACCATTGAAATATATACTATTATATATTATTATTTGTCACATCTTTCCGGCATTCCATAAAGATAAAACTTTAACAGAGATAATAATTAACTATCCAATTAAGGTTCCTACATTGTTATCTACGGCGTGTCATGTAAGCAGACGGGACATATGAAAGGATGAAAAACCAAGGGGTGGTTGACAGGCGTGTCTAGTTTGTTCTTCATACAAGTTGCCTCTAGTTAGCAAAACCGCATTCGTTTAGCAACACCCTGTCTACGTTTGTTATGGAAGAAGTGCGGTACCGTGAAGTGGGTATATGTGCGGTTTAGTTATCTACATCCCTCCCAACGTACATATATACATTATTACAAATATATTTAATGAGATTTGAATACAATTTATTCCAATTAAATTAATTTAAGAGCACAAAATAATATTTTTTCCATATAATACGAAAATATTCTAAATACTGTTGTTCAGTTTTCTAGTGCTAAATTGTTGACTTTCACCTAATAATAATAATAAATAAATTTATCCTATTTGTCCAAGGATCGTGGGTTCTATAGCTTGAAAAATATTTGACGCAAACACGTTGATAAACGAAAAGGTATTTTTCGAAACCGGTTGGCGAATATAATTAACATAGTGGTTAAAAACAAAGTTATTGAATTATTTATTAGAAAAATAATTAGCTTAGGTATTGTGGTGACTTTGTTTATTAAATAAGTATTTATTAAAAAACTTAACAATTTTAAACCAAGCGTTATTTATTTATTGTTTGGATAATTATTTTTATAATAATATTTCACGTATTTTTTGAGGACAATGGTAATTAAATAAAAATAAATACTCTAAAAAAATATTTTTCACACATTCTCCTCAAGTGTACAAAATGAAAGCTCGGGTGACGCTCAGTAATCCGACGAAACGCGAACTGTTCCGGAAAGAGCCGAAGGTAGTTTCTAAGAGCCCTTTGTATGGCGAATCTGGTTTGTATGGGGCGCTTTTATGGATTCCTCCCTAATAAAAAGGCTTTCATGGTCTGATATGAAAATATTCATATATGGTACGACGTACATGCTTTTATGAGAAATTTTCAATTTTACATGATTTTTCTTACTCTCAACTTTCTTTACAACGGTTTGGTGACTTAACTAACATTTGTTTACTCGAAATATTCATTTAATGATAATAATAAATTTATTAAAGTTATTTTAAATTTTATTTGTTAGTTTTTATTCTGTTAATTTATCATTAATATATCATTTTAATTTCAAGAATTTTTAAACAACAATCCCTGATTAATTAAATTAAAATTATATAAAAAAATTTAGAGACTGCCGCTAGATTATAATACCATCATGTTGTTTCTACGCAGAGGTGTATAGAGAAGATATAAAGCCACATTTTTTTGTCCTGACATTCCACTCTTACTCAAATGATAAAACGACGTATTTGCATGATCAGGGCCTTATTTATTAATTAAAATTGATTAATTTTGAAAAATTCGATATCTAAATTGAATATTGAACCACAAATGAACTGAAGCCTTATTAAAAAAAAAAAATTAAAATATTTTACAACATAAAAACTTGATTCGGAATGGAATGTAAAAACGCTATGCAAGCTGATCTGCGAGACTGAATTGCGCTTGTAGTAAAATAATTTAAATGAACTGATTCAAAAAAAAAAACATAAATTATCAACAAAACAACGAAAAACATTTAATAAATTAAATTAGATGAAAAAATTAATGTTAATTAAAATTAAAATCGACAATTTCCTTCGGAATTTCTTCTCTACAGTATAACTCTCAGCTGTCACAAAGATTATTATTTCTGTTCCCCATCCCCGTTCCAGATAATTCCATTGTACTCCATTCGGGAATATTTTCCAGCAACTCTAAAACTCAAGATAACGGAACTAAAGTATGCAAATCCCCAAATCAATTATAAAATGTAATCTTCCTCTAAACTTGCACGACGGGGGGCGAGAGCGATGGAAGTTAGCGTAAATATTACGAGAAAAAGCGAGACACAGCGAATCTAACCAAAAAGCGCCGATGAAATCGCGGTGGTATATTTTCATAACTGGAATTTAAGCCCAAATAACTCTGAACTGAAATCTGAGGCGAACACGAAACAATATGGTACGATTAAAGTGAACTGTTTTATAATATAGACCATAGGTATAGTTTATGCGCCTTGTTACTCAGATTGGTACCACTGGGTTTCCTGATTGATAATATTGTGCATGTATATGTGGGTATTGCCGCATTTTTTGAAGAATGCATAAATACAGTAAACGACAGGTGAATCAATTACATCCCGTGCTTCGACCAGTATAGAGGTCCAAATAAACCGATCGTCAGAAGTGCGTACTTCGGTCGGTCGAAATCTACCCAGCAAAAAGAACAACAACATCGGACCAGAAAATCATCAAGTACAATAAAAAGGATAGTGCAGTGTTCATGTATCATATGTGCCCTTATTGTCAATCAGAAACCTGGTAACCAGCTATCAAAGGTATTCACGTAAACATGAATATCTTTACACTTTTTAAAATAAGTCATTTTGTGAAGCACCTCGCAGTACAGCGATGATATTATTAAAACATATTTTTATACAGAGTTAATAGCTTTTAAAAATGGATTCCCCGACAAGGAATTTACTATTTCTTTACGAATTCATATTATTGTTCCTTCATAATAAATTAATAATTTAAACTGTGACTTTGACCACACTTTAAATGTACGTTTAGAGATGTGTAAATTGAAACATACAAAAAGAAATAACAAATAGGGTTAGTGTTTTTTTGCTCTGATAAAAATATAGAACCATTCTGTAGACGTAAACAAATCTATTAATGGTCAAGCTTAGGAAATGCCTTGTATAATTTCCACGTTAATAACATGGAAAAGGTAAATAGATAGACTCTGCGAAGAAAGATGGAACAAGTAATTGACACAGCCGCTGTACAGAGAGTGGTGGAAGAGTGCTGTCCAAGCGTTAGGCCCCCTACCCAATTAGGATAAAAGGAATGGTGAAGAAGAAGGAGCGTCGTATAATTTCTAATAGAATTGTCAGTTGAGGCAAAATTAGTGGTACACAATGTTGTCTTAGTACCAACGCAGGTGTATGGAAGTGAAACCTAGACCTAGCATAAGAGGAACGAAAGTAGATCGAAAGTTATGAAAATGACATAACTTAGGCATATGTATGTACCCATTATTATGAAAGTGTTCTAAGTCCTGTTTCTTTCGTTTCGAGGTATATAAAGGTTTGGGTTTGAATTGATTAAAAAATATTTTTATTTTACACAGCACAATGTTTTAAAATTTATTTAGATTATAATCTATTTCGACATATAAATGTTGCATGTAGCTTATAAGGAAATACAAAATTTATGGTTGAAATGACTTACTCTACATCAAAATAAACACTAGCGAGATACCGTTGAACGTCGTAACAATATAATTTTTCACAATTGTTACAATTTGCATCATGTTATATTAATTTAAAACAATGTGGCACGAAATAATTGATTTACTAATTTTTTTCAATTCCTTAACATAGACCACTTTCATAATAACGAAAATACATATAAAATCCATATATACTGTATAAAAATAACAAATTAGGATAATACGTAAAACTGATTGAATTTTCAGAAATAAATGATAATTATTCAAAAAACTATATAGCCTGTTTGTATTTAAATTCACTTTTACCCTTTACCGCTTACACATAGAAACATTCGAAATTAAATTATCCGAGTAGGGACTTTTGCGTTTCTGAAATTAATATAAATTTATACCGTTGATTTATATAGCAGACAGATATAAAAGTATTACGGAAATAACCCAATTTGTAAAAATAGGTAACATAAAAATCCAATACTGTACACGCAATAACAATTTTACTGTCTAGACTCCTTAACATGGATGTTAACAAAGTATCGATGTTTTACTGAATATTTTTTCACTCCATCTGGAGTTATTTCAAAATGTTTTCTGTACTTCTTTTATTCCGTGCGTATCTCACAACTGAAGATTGACCCGTGACATGCACGTTTTCAGAAATTAACACATTTTATATTACAATAAAAGTCATCAGAACTTAGGTACATGAAAATCATCTTACATCTGATTTTATCTACAAATGTGAAAAATAATGCAACATCTGTGAATTTTAGAATCAGAACTATTTAAAAATTTCCGCTAAAGGGGGTACATCTGTTTATAGATTTTCAAAATTTTGTTTTCAGTTCGGAAAACATTTAGAGATTTCTGGATTGAACTTGGTGTTTATTATTATAATTAAGACTGAAATATATGTAATACATACCTATGCATAATATATTATTTAAAATATCATGTATTTTTTACAGATTCTTTTCTTCCAAGTGAGAAATTTTCGCGGATATACAAAGGAGTGGTGCATTTTATATTTTTATATGAAATAAAATAATGGACCCTGAAGGAAAGGGAAAGAAAACGGACTGATGCCTTTAATATGTGGTGTTGGAGACATTTATTGCGCATACCATGGACGGCGAGATGCATGAATGTCACTATTCTGCAGGAACTGAACATCAAAGACAGACATTCAACCATTTGCCTAAAACGAATCTTTAAATTATTTAGAGCATCTTTGGAGAGGGCTATTTATTTATTATTTATTTATTTAGACATATAAAATATAAGTATTATACAGCTATAAAATAAAGACAGTTTGTTATATATATTTTACACACATTTAAATATTATTATATAAATTATTTTGGGCTTAGCTTGGAGAAGCTTGTTCTGGTGGGCCACGTTGAAGAATGAAGAGGAAGATAAAAATCCTCAAATCGTTGGACCGCGCAAGTGGAAAAGGCAACAGGCACTTTTCTGGTGACACCCCTAAAATCTACAGGATGCCGAGAAAAGTGGAGAAGTATAGTCAAGGGGGCGGGAGTTCATGGAGGTCACGATCCTCAGTTATGAGGGACTGACATGGAAAACAAAGAAGTATTGTATATCCGCGAAATATGGTAAATAATAATAAGGTGTAAACAGAAAAAATAAATTACTGAAATAATCCAATAAGCTAATAACAGAATCAATAAACGAAGCTGAGAAACTGAGAAATTAATGCTGTTGTGATCTTGAAAATAATTTACAAATATGTATTACATACTTATGTATTTTAACTACATGAGATGTTATTAGTGTATACATGTATTATATATTTTTAAGAACACATTTCCGTTGCGAAGTTACATTTTCAGAACATAGTAATACTATATGGTATAATACAAATTAAATTATTAGGAGAACACATTCTTATTATGGAGTTGTAATTATTCAGAACATAGGTCTGTGATATTTTATTATCTCTTTCGAAAGAGATCCAAGTTCGAATCCCGGTGGCGCAACAACAATATTTTTCGATAAAATTGATTTTATATGTATATTTTTCTAATTATATACCTAGAGATTATCCGAAAAATCGGAATATACGTGCACAATAAACACTAAGAACATATTCACCATATTCTTATATTAACGGACATTGTAAATCCGATGGAACTTTTTGAAATAACTGAACATATTTAGTTTTATTAGAAATACGTCGAACATTCCTGTCTTTGGGAAAAGCAATATCCAGATATTGGAATAACCGATTCACTTCACGAATGTGCTGGAAAGAATGTTGTTATACCGCCATTCCTTTGAGAGAGCAATTTCTATTATCGAAATCACGATGAAGCAAAATTTTCCATCGACCGCGGCACATATATGAGAACATGTCTGCTCTACCGCAGAGAGCGGGCCAAGTCGTGGCGGTGGACTTTTGTTCACTTTTTAAAAAGGATAAAACAGTACTAAGCAACTTTTGCAAGATTGTTTTAAAATGATATTTCACCGTGAAAGAAAATTGCTTTCGTTATGCTCACATTACTAACTGCAGTTAACAGCTGTCAACTATGCCCGTGTCTCGATCGCCGCGTGACCGCAGTATGGTTAATAATATCATTGCAAATCTCAATTTATAATTATGCAATTTTATATATTTAAACGACTTTAAATTTACAAAGTTACGCTCTTATTTAGAACTTGGTGATTTACACAAAGGTTTCAACAAAATTCATTACTGAGTACGTTTTAAATTAGCGAAAAAAAAAACTAGAAATAACTCCATAACACTGATTTTATAATATTTTACATATTTATTTGTTTTAATTTTTAGAATGTCAAGAGTACATAAGTATCTTCTTCTTCTTCCACAGCAGTACATTCCAGGGTGGCATTTTGCCTGCTTCACGTGTGCTCTACATTGACTCCTATTCCTGGCCATTCTTCTCCAGTTTCCGAACTCTCCCACACTGTTCCAGTTTTCTTCTGCACAGTCAGGCCACCTCTGCCTTGGTCTGCTTCAAGGTCGCTTCCAAATTTCAAAATTGGTAAAATAGACACTGGAGAAATAGGTGAAACCATAAACTGCAAGTTTTATACGACGAATCAGATATATGACTAATAGGTACTCAATTTTTTTTTTAAACTATTAAATCTGGATGAAAAACGTATTAGTTTTAATTATTTTTTACATCATTAAAATGCTCGCAAAATAATACCTACTCTATGCAACTATAAAACTTTTTTAATCATTATTAATAAAACCAAAATTCAGTTATTAAGACAGTTATTTAATAAAAAATTACGTATATTACAACAAATTTATTAGCTTTTGACACACATTGCCGATTTATTTTTGCAAAAAAAGTTGTAGTTCATATTACACATTAGAGTATTTCTTGACTAGAGGAGGTGTGTTACGATTTGTTTGTCAATTATTAATTTTTTATCTTATACTAGCGTAAGTACAATATTCTTTAAATTTTATTTGCGGCGAGGTAAATTTCTCAGGTACATGTTTTGTAAATAATTCATATAACTAAGAGGGGTAACCGGTAACTAAATTATGATAAACAGAATAAAAAAAATAATTCTGTGTTTTTAAAATCGAGTTATGAATTCAGTTAAATTGATGGCTTGGAATCTATAAACACTATGAAACTATAGACACTCTCGAAACTTTTATAAAATACAGTACAAAATTAGTTCCGAGCACACAAAGACATTAATTCGTTCTCTATTCTATGCAGAGTAGACTAATCAATTAGTGCATACCGATTTACTAGATTTCTAAAACTCGAGACTAAATTTAATCTATCTAGAAGTACCTTCTACCTTTGTTCAATAAATTAATGCTGTATGTATGGTTGATGTATAAAATAAAAATTTATATTATATAAATACAATTTTTAACGTAATTTAAATCCAATTATTGAATTTATCCACGATTAAGTCAGTTAATCTTAGAAAAAGGATATCTAAATAAAGTTTTATGATTTAACGTTATAATCTCTAAAGGGAAAAATAGTTAAGTATACATAATTATAATTTTACGGTTTTGTTTTAACTTTCCCATCATTTTTGATGGCCTTCAGATAGTTGAAGTTATATTTTAATTTATAACATGAAGGCTACCTTCTTGTTATGTTATTCAGATCTGCAAGTAAATATATTGTGATGTCCTTGGGATTGTATAGTTGTGTGTGTGAGTGAGTGTGTGAATGCCGCACCGCCGGGGCGTGTGTGTGGGGGGTTATAAAGGGCGACGCGCGACAGGCGCGCGCGCTCTCTCTGCGTGTCCATCGGCTTGATCGTTTGACTTTTACTAGTGATATACCTTGTAACTAAATTGTATCTTACTTAATACACGTGTAATTGTTACAAAGAGTATTTCTTGGACCTTCACATTACAAGGTGTACACTGAAGACGTACTTAGGAGACAAGTATGTAACATATATTGTTTTTTTTAAACTAATTATGAAGTGATCTAAACTCTGGACCTGTTTTGAAATCCATCTTGTAATTATTTTATTGATCTGTCTCTGCTACCTGGCCTCGGATCACATGAGATGAGGTCGATCATTGTTTACATTATCATTGTTTTTTGTTCGTTTTTGTTTTCTTTATGACGGCTTCTATTAAATGTATATACCTATCATCACCACACCTATTACTCACAAATATGCCATAATGAATTAAATATATTGCAATTGTTTTATATCAAATTTTAGAGAGCTCCATCTACATTTTGCCGTCGCACTTCCGCCACGTATACAATTGCTGTATGTATATGTAATAGAAAACGTGTAATAAAAATTAAATTACACGCATGACATATTAATTCTTAATTTTTTTTTAATATTTGCGGTCAATTCTGCAAATACATGTATACAGATTCAAAGATCAATCTTCGCCTAAGAAAAAGATCTACTATATTTTAATAGTCACTATATACTAGTAATTTGAAAACATGGATTATTTTTCTTTAAATAACATTAAATTCCTTGCTTATTCCATACTTTAATTCTTATAGTTTCATTTAAATAATTTTACAAAATATTTATATAACGCTACGATAATTATATTGTTGGAGGAGCCACCATTGCTATGTCGCGACACGTGTTCGTCGAGAGAATAACACTTTATCGTTTATGTCTTCAAAAATATTCACAACGTTTAAAGAATGAAAGTTATCTTGGAATATATTGATATTTTTATACGGTCTTGAATTCATTCGACCACAACAAAATAACGCAACTAGAAAAATATATGAAAAAATACCGTATCGTTCGTAAAACTGCAAGTTCATCTTGCACATTATACGGTATCAAGGTGCTATTAAACCGAGTGAGCCATCTACCAAACCTAGCCATCTGTAAAATTTGTCAATTCCAGTAAATTTATTTTGTTAAAAGAGACTGTATCCATTGCACAATCATCTAGCTCAACTTCATAATTATTCACATTTAACACTAATTTTTAATACACGTAGACGTCCTGATGCTCTGAAATATTAAATTAGACATATTACTTCTAAAGGAAGTTCATTGGAGTGTTTTCTGTGGGTAATGTATCGTAATATATTAGTAACAGTGTTGTGTGTTGTGTTTTTATGTAATGGTAACGTTTCTTTGCTGGTCTACACTTATTTTCCTAGCTCCATTGCCCATAATATTTATTATTCTTTTGCATATTAATTTTATTACTTCATGCTTTTCATTGCGATATATTCTTATTTATTTGTGTATTCGTATACATTTATATACAAATAATTACAATTTACACGCACATTTAATATAGTATTATTTAGTGTTTTATTTTTTACTCCTAGAGAGGTATTAGGTATCACAAAAAATATTAGAGTTCATTAAACTATAATATTAAATTAAACGTAACACGTGTACCTACTTATAGACAAAATAAAAAAGAAAATAATTGGAGAACTATTTTATATTTTTTATCTTTGTGGTTAGATTCATATTTTTATTTATTTTCTTTATTTTATTAACCACTAAAATGAGTTTAAATACATCTACCGGTTTCGAAAAATACCATTTTCTTCTTCAGGATGTCATAACTAACTAAAACATATATTGTTTCTTTGAAAAATAAAAAAATATTTTTTTTAAATAATTCTGTCAAATGTCAATACTCCGGAGAACTTTTTAAACTCTTTCAAGTTTTAGATATAAGACAACTGTTTACCAAATCAATTCTAAAACTATTTTTTAAAAAAACTTTACTTTACATGCACGATCCGATTCAAAAGAAACTAGGAGCAAAACCTTAGGATACTTTTTAGTGCCAAAAATGAATACCAAATTTGGTCAATGAACTTTCTTGTTTTGTGCACCGCGTATATTTAATAAATTACCACTAGACCTTAAACGGTCTAAAGTGATTAATGATTTTAAACTAAAAATAACAAAGTGGTTACTTGATGTGGGGAGAAAGCAAAATGAAACTAATTTGTCATTTGTGCTAACTATATTATAGACAAACATCTTTTTTATAACTTCTAATTGTACCTTAACAATACATAACTTATAAAAACTATACGGGTAACTGTTTTAGAACAGACTACGTCTAGTAAAGTAATTACCTTTATTTCAAATGTATTATTTTACTTACTTACCATTACGCCGTTTCCCCGCGGAGGGTAGGCAGAGAGGATAGAGCGCCGTACTCCTCTGTCCTGACACACAGTTCTCGCCTCATCCACATTCATACATCTTCTCATACAAGATCGCCGATTGTTGAGGCTTCTAACACAACCATCCTCCATTATCTGGTTTACCTGGTCGTGCCAAATCTTCCGCGGACGTCTTCTATTTCTGGTGCCACCAATACTTGTATTATTTAATTCTAAAAAAAATTATATATATATATATATATAATCCTACATTTAGAGTAAGGTGGACAAATGATATCAGGTTGGTCAAAAATAATATATGATCCATTTAACGATAGTTTCATGTCATTAGGATTATTAAAATTAATTAATTAATTATTAGTTGCTGGAATAAAATACTTAATCTGTCAAGAGAAACACTAACGGATATTTATATCACAGGAAATATATATATAAATAATATGCCTCGAAAAAAATCGTTATTAATATATTCGAGTATTTTTTTCTGTAAACATTATTTTTTTATTAACAAATATTAAGATTTCGCTTTTTAATTTCAAACCTGATAATGTATAGTTATTTATTTCATTAAAACTAATATTTTACTGCGGAAAACAAACTCAAAACGCGCAATTTATTTATTTGAGATTTAGATAACAGCCTCTGAATTATTAAATTGTTTTATAAAATATGTAAACAATAAATTTGAATAAGATCGGTAAAGTGCAGTAGTTCAGAAGGTACGAAGGATACGGAGCAAAATTCACGCAAATCTGCTCATATATAAACATTCTGAAGTCTTTTTACATTTCAGTATGCTGGAGCGGAAACTACGCAAGATTTCGCACCAATCTCAAAAGCTATAAAAAACGCATGCCGAGAGAATTGAAGAAGTAATATGGTTTATTTAATGGTAATTTATTTCAGCAAACGAAGTAGTTTCTCCCCAATTTCTGCTCATGCGCAGAAATCTAGTTAAGGTTTCATTTTCCGAGTAAATAACCGTACAGCGTGTAATATTTCTAACGAAATTTCTCAAGAAAAATGATGATTTACGGTGCTAGCCTAAAGTGCTTACAATAACATATCGCTTCCTACAAAACTGCAATGGAGTGAGGTTCATTTTTAAAATATTAAACACGACATAATTGTTAAATACAAATAAATTATTCAACTAAATTTAAACTTCGGAATGAGTAGTTGGTAGTTGTTGGTCTGGTGGTTAAGATAATCCCTTAGTGACATAGTGATCGGGGATTCAAGCCTCGTTCCAGAAGTCTACAAAGTTAGTACTATTTTCACAGCAGTAACTTAGTTTAAAATTTTAATGTGGCATATTGATACATCAGTTCTAGTTAAATAATTAAAATATCATTTTCTTAAAAATGCATTTATTTTATTAAATCTTATAATACTATGACTATTTTATGATACTGTGATATAGGAACCGAGAAAAAAAAATAACAATAAACTTTAATCAAATTATCTATCGATATGTTTGAAAAAATATATAAAATACAGTAGTATTTACGATCGAACTTATCTTCGCGGCGTAATCAACAAATACCGCATGTTATGTATTTCTAATATTTTGGGAATACAATGATAGTAAATAAATTACCGATTTATTCGCTGAAGCAAAAAACAATATATTTTCTACGAAACAAAACGAACTGCCCTAAGTATACGGCGCGGGCAGACCACCCTCCGTCCGGGCGGGGGAAGTTCAGAAAAAGAGGACGGGGAGGGCGTGAGAGATGTGAGGGGAAGCCATCATATGAAATACGGTTCACCTATAAATACATCGACCTTAGAAAACCAAATATGTTTTGGCCCAAAGTATTATATTATATGAAATTAGAGGTCCCAACGTTGCCCGGGATTCAGATTTAGTTACAATTTAAAATACATAGATAATAATATATATTTTTTTAGATTCGTACTACAGTACTACTATATTGTTATGAAAACAAGGATAAAATATTGCAGCAAAATAAGAACACATAATTCGGGACCCTGCCTGTTACACTAGATTTTTGCTGTACAATAGCAGACTATATATGATATATACTATCGATGGAGTGTTAGTTTTAAACGAATGCCTTTATTATTGTGATGAAAAATTTAGTCCAACCAGGGGGAAAGTGAGATGATCTGAGGGGTGGGGTAGGGTCATTATATTTTCCTCAGGGTTCTAGAGAGCAAACTGAGCAAAATTTGGAACGGATAACATTCAATTAGAGATTAGGGTGGAGACGGTGAAGTGTACAGAGGGAAGATGACTGTGTTTTTTACAGGGTTCTAAAGATTACTTTTTAGGATATAAGATATTTGGTTCAAATTGGTCAAAGGATTTAAGATTGTATATACAACAGACATAAAGACATAAATTTAATTATATAAAAATACGAAATACGTTTGATTTTTCAATTTCAGTTTACTAGAACACGATATAGAGAAAAGTTTTTCAAAGTCGATAAAATTAATATATTTTAGACATAAATAAAAATACTTTATGAAAACTACTCGAAAACTTAAATACGAGTATAATGATTAACTTAGTATTTAAAGATCAAAGCAATACTTCGAGCATGTTCCGGCTGCCCCAATGAAAGTACTTGTAAAACTTGTCAACATAAAATACAATATCCTTTACTTCTGGGTGACACTATAATGCGTGAAGTTAGCAACAGGTCTTACAGAAGCGTAAAAACATTACAAGGCAATCTAAAGTTTCTCGAACGATGTTAAAAAAGAACCTATCTGTTTGAAATTGTATTATACATTTTTTACGTAGATTTTTTCTTTTAAGATCATTTTTAATTTCGATTCATTACTTTTATTGGATAGATAAAATAGTTCACCAGACAAAAGCCTTTGTTTTGGAATAATTAATTCCTCACTGTTTCCTTCGGCATTGTTGCAATTCCTGGAATTCGGTGTTGCAATCTATATTTTGTATGGAATTTTGGTTATGGCATAATAGTATTTGCGTCGGCATCGCGACCCCACCCGAGTTGCACACTGAGTGAGCGGGTGATTAATGTCCTAGCTAACCCCGCCAATAGCCTATCATATTTTATTAACAGCACAAAGGGTTAAAATATTACTACCGAAAGGGGGCATGGAGAGACAAAGGGGATGAGCAGAGATAGAGCAGCCATAAATCGTGATTATTTTTTACGTTAACCCACATAGGAGATGCTGTCTTATGTCTTATCTCATGGCGCAGTTTCATCTATTAAGATGTTACAAAAAGAGGAAATAGGAAGATACAGAAATATGGAGAAAACGATGGACAAAAAAGCTATGCAAATGTAATCGTTTAACAAGGAAATGCTAGTACGAGAAATGTCCTACATTGCTGATATTACAATCGTAAGACTCGCCCACAAAATGTAGATAAGAAAAATTATTTATATAAAGTGATCACTTAAGCCAGCCGAAGACGGGTCGCAAGTCTTGTAATTAGATATACTTCTATATATTTTCCATATTAAAATAAAATAGATTCGTCTCTATGAAATATCTATTATTTATTTAAAATAAATAGTTTTATATAAAATGTATAACATTTTTGGGGATAATAAACAAATACATAATTGTAAAACTGACTAGTTAAAGAGCACGTGACCATATATCTAATTATAGCTGATGCCCAATAGAATAAGAACGAGATGCTTATGTACGTACCTAATAATAAAACACAAACAAAATTGCTGTGTATCCATTCATTTAAAATATATCATATTGTTATAATATAATTTAATATATATAATTTTTAGCGCTCTTTACTAAAATAAGATATCAAAAAAAAAAAAAGGATTTATATAATAAATTTTTAATTGCGTAACAAAAACTGTTGAATTCAGCATAGGTTATTCGTTAATATACAATTAACTTTTAATCAACAAATTTGTTATTCATATATATATATATATATGAATAACAACTGCTTTAAAACAACTATAAACAAGTGTGAATGGGCTTGGCATTTCTGAGTTCGTCAGCTGTGTTAAGGTATAATAGATGATCCATTGGAATACCTGAATGTAAAGAACTTGAATAATTAACAGAAACTTGGAGGGTATAACCCAACTAAGTAAAAAAGATACTTTCAAATGCAGACGAAAAACAACCAGAATTTACAGACAAAAACCTCCCTGAATTTAGCGCTGTAACTAATCATAAAACGTATACCATGAAATAAGCTTCTGTAACTTATTGTAAAACATATACCGTAGTTATTATTAAATTGGTTATTCGATTTAATGTGACCGCATTAAAGAACAAAAAAAATAATTTTTCTGTAAAAAGAGATGATGGATGCCTTCGAGATGTGGTGTTGGAGGTGGATTCTGCGTATTCCGTGGACCATAAGATGTACAAATATCACTATCCTCCAGGTGTTAAGAATTAATAAAAGACTTTTGACACATGTACGAGGGCCATCCGGAAAGTAGTACCCGTTTGCACCGTGCAATTGCCGGTGACAGGAGTAGCCGCCGCTCAATGTGATACGACTTCAGTTGACTGTCTGCTGTGTCTGTGTGGGAAGTTTCGTAGCATTGTCATTGTTTTTATTGTTTATATGAGTGCTTAAAATGTTTTTTTTTAATTCTCTGGAGAAGGATTTTTGCATACTTTGGGCATGTTGCCAGAAGAAACGATGAGTCTCGAGAAGTTTGATCACAGAGACATTTAAGGAATGGTTAACATTTAAGAACGTCTTCTGCGATGAATGTAGCACAGGACTGGGATACGAAGATGTATTATGCACCGAGCTTCAGATATGCTAGGGGACCATGATACACAGCATTGAGCATACGATGATGAAGATGACATAAAGAGAAAAAAAAATTAAGAATTTTTTATTAATATACAAATAATAAATATAGATAATGCAATTATACATGAGTAATCAAATTATTCATAGGTAGCACATCATTATTTTGAAATAATCATTGATAAAGTAATAGGATACAATTAGGCTGGAAGCGTTAGAGATATGATACTGAGAAGAATAAAATAACGTAGAAATAAATAACAATAATCAATACATTCTATAAATGTATCGGGGTCAAAATGTGACATAAAAATTATAAGTAAATGAATTTAACTACTAAACTATAAGAAGGAATACAAAAATGAACAAAATAGGAGTCATCCAAATGAATGCTATTCGTCTCTGGAATAATTTTCCCCACGCCTTCAAAAATAATATACACAATACACAAAGTAGCCAGGGTGATTTACTGTATTTAATAAAAATAAAAAATAAATAGTGAAATACACACAACAAATAGCATAGCGTAACATAGCAAAACGTTGTTTCTTTCCAGGAACTACTGTCAGCAGCGACACAGACACATGGAAAACTCTTCTCAATTATAAGAAGACAAGTTACGCGAAATAAATACAAAATAACACAAATCAAATACTAGAAAATAAGCTGTACGAAGTCAGGTGCATTATGTCATGTAGTGAATATTCACAAAAAATCTCAAGACTATCGCTAATCATTATGGTAATATTTTAAAAAAAGTGTGCATTAAAATTTTCAGAGAAATTTAATCATCCGATCAATAATTTATGAGAAGTATAAAAGTACTCAATGGTGCAATGTACATATGTTTATGAAAGCTATCGGAAAAAAGTTATCTCAATAGAAAAACATTACAAGTGGGTAGAAAAGATGTTGACGGTGATATATATTCAGTGTGTCTGGATCGTGAAATAAGTAAAATGCCGAAAAACTTATCATAAGAACATTTATAGAATATGCATGTTGTAATTATATTAAATTTAGAATTACCAATGCACTAATTCAATAGTCAACTATTTAAAAAATATAACTGTAGGTATATTGAAGAGGTTACCAAGAATATTCATCTGAAATCTTTGGCGTGATCAAATATAAAACAGATATTGGAATATCGTCTTATTGAAAGCTTTTACGGGCGACAATCGTGCATGCGACGGTCTTTGAATACAAACAAGGCAGAAATTGATTATCAGGATTACTGAGTAAGTAATGTTCAAAATTCTCACATCGCATGTTTAATTATTTTCCATTTATTAATATATAAAAAAAAAATCTGTACATGCAATAGATTCTCACCTTTTCTATTATTTTTTATGATAACTAATGGCAGCTTTAGATTTAAAATGCTTCTGGGAGTATTTTATTCAAATTATTGTATGATATATTAATTTAATATTTTTATTTAAATATTATAATTATTTACATAATGTCGACAACCTCCATTGAAAATTTGATTTTTTTCTTTTATGTAGATAGTAAGATATAAATAACTTTGAATTTTATAAGGTTTAATTTTAAGGTCACCGTGACACTTACATTATATTAAATGTAGGTATTTCCAAAACACACAACATTATAGATATACGCACAAAATTGATCTACGATTAAGATGAACAAATATATATTTTATTAAGGGGAACACATTCTTATTGTGAAGTTGTAACTATTCAGAACATAGGTCTGTGATGTTTTAAATACTAATGTAATGTATTAATTATAAATATGTACATATAAAATCAATTTTGTCGAAAAATATTTTTTTTGCGCTACCGAGATTGGAAATAGAGGTCCAGGTTCGAATCCCGGTAACGCAAATATTATTCGACAAAATTGATTTTATATGTATATATTTATAATTAATACATTAAGTTAATATTTAAAACATCACACACCTATGTTCTGAATAATTACAACTTCACAATAAGAATGTGTTCTCCTTAATAATATAAGTTGTATCGATGTGTCCAAAATTTAATAAAAATGAATTGATAATTCTGGCGTCTGCAGTCAGTTTACTCAAAGGTATTTGAGGTTCCGTAAAAACAATGTAGATGGCTTTCAAATAATGGAAAGACATATGTATTAATTTGAAAAAGTGTAACATATAGGTTCGAATCCCGGTAGCGCAAAAACAATATTTTTCGACAAAATTGATTTTATATGTATATATTTATAATGAATACATTAAATTAGTATTTAAAAATATATATTTGTTTACCTCCTATCAACTAAATAATAAAAAAAAGGAAAATATAAAATATTGATTAATGTTTAAGACGTAATTGGGTTATCATAATTATTTTAAATAACTATTAAAGTAGATTATTTATCTTAAAAGAGCAGAGAGAAGTAGGATCGACAAAGAGTAAGAAGAAGGTATGAAAAAGAAACGATATCGAAATCTGGCTGAGACTCCACACTACAATAAAACGACATCATTCCGGATGTAATCCGATATTTTATTGCTGGCATAAACGGAAATGTAAAAGGAAAAATAGTCGCCAGAAACTGTTTAATCGAAAGGGAATACGAGCTCTGCTTCAATTACGCGAACGTCTAAATGTTTATAGGAATATCTCCGACATTGGAGATCAGTAAAACAACGGTATTTAGAAAATTACAGCTTCCTAATAAACTGACAAATACCTCTCGCACTCTACTAGCTCTCGTTGATTGATTCTTACATCATTTTTATCACCAAGAAAAATCTATCCAAGTAAATTGAAACTAACATAAACAACACCGACTGACGTCATGACCGATTGGTAATGATAAAAATTATTATTATTTTATTTCGGCAGGATTAGGTGGCTAACGCAATATCAGTTACATAAGACATTTACATAACTGTTATAATTGTGTTATAATATCACTACTATAATTTCGAGAGATGCAGATCTGATGATGAGAGGTACTTGCACCTCTCTAAACTATAGTAGTGGCAATATAACTCAACGAGTGTACTGTGCAAAGTTTAGTTAAGTGAAGATTAAAATAGGCTAGCACAATACTATATCTGAAAATGTGTACACTATCGATTATAATTATTTTAATATATATTCATTTATGATGGTTGCAACCGTGATCTCCAGATTTTATGAAGGAGTGAACTGAGCCATTGTCCGGCAGCGAAGATAATTACGAATTACATTATTTGATCCCTACAGTCTGTCTCTTGTTCCGGCAGATTTATTTATATATCGCAGCGCAGTAAAGAAGCCGTGGACTTTGTTTTCGACGAACATCACACGGTGTGCATTATGTACATTTTGTTTAAAATACAGTGTACGTTATTTAGCTCATAATTCGAATGTGCAAAGTATCATGCAGAAAGTAATGTTTTTATCTGAACCAATAAATTAAGCGTGTCTTTTATTACACAGAGATGAGTTTTGACACCAATAATTATGTAGAATCTTTGGTCTAGCGCAATCGACCGATAGCATATTAGTACGGCCAAAATACTACCGCAACCTTAATCAATATTGTATTGTATTATACATGTGGTGATGAAGTGTCAAGTGTGTTAGAAATACCTGTTTAGTTTAAAAAATAATACATAAAATTAAATTTAAATAATAAATATTATTGTATTATACTTAAATGAAAATTATTATGTTCAATGAAACCGTGAGAATATTCGATATGTTTAATCATAATATTTTTGTATACACATGTATTGCAACGAACTCTATCATCTATTTATCTTGAGCAATTACTTAAATGTTAATTTGTATCAATATGCATTTTATAGAGGTAGAAATTAATAAAGGTATTGGGGTTATTTTACACCCCTACGTATATCGCTGATAAATATGTACAAGGATAAATGTATAAAATAGTTATAAAATGTGTATAGGTGGGGAAATAAATGTTTGCATAATTAATAATTTTATATATCTATAACCACTCACTCACACGTGAAATGTTTGAATGTGATGTTAAAAAATTATTATATCGGGATACACGAAATGTAGCTGCGAATAAATGTGTCATGGTATTTGAGAATAAATAATAGTTTCTTGCGTAATGGTATGTGTCCATGAATGATATTATTAAGAGATTTTCTACTCGAGACAATCTCTGAGATACGGAATTAGATCCCATTTGATTCTTTGAAAGTAACTCTCAGCTTTTGCACTCCCCGTGTAAACATCATTATGTCTCGGAGATACGCCATCTCGCGTCTCACTTTGCGTTCGTTGTACGTCAGATATGACTTTCGTTTATCAGTTGGTTAATTTTGAATCCCCCAGTAACAGTTAAAACAGAATAAATGTTTGTAATTTAACACCTTATATGAATGTTAATATTTAATGTCTCACTTTGCGGAACAGATTGTTGAATAGTAATTTTAATAGTTACAATAGTTGTTGAAATATATGATGAGTTTAGGTGACGTTTGTATGCAGTGTGTGCACGTGTCGAATCTCGTCGGATCGAACATCGTGTACACTGGTTTGAGTATTTGTCTCTTTCTACCAATCTAAATATATCTTTAGGTTATCATCACAACTTGGTCAAACTCTCAATCAATTATTTGATCGACAACTCTGAGATTATTTCATCGTATCTCCATCTGTGGACACGGGTCTCAATAACAAAAGCTGAAGAATAAGTGAGAAAACGGTTTAGTCTAGAAATCATTTTGAAACCGTTATTTTTCTAGTTTAAATAGCAAATAAAGACAAAGCGAATCGTCTTCGAATTCTCCTCAACTTGCACAGAAAGGGACAGCACTGCAAAACCATTCATAAATAACCGATTATTGACTAAACAATCGTGTGTCATAAAGTTATATTCGCTTCAAACCGGCAATTTATGCCGATGGCAAAGGTAGTTAAATGATAATGCTCCACTAATGTAGTAATTGCCTTAATACAGCTCATAAACCGTGGGTTTTCTAGTTCCGTTTTTAATGTTTACAACTCCAAAACATCCAATTCTCTATAACCAACGAAAGCATGCATGCATGAGAAACGTGGAAAAAACAAAAAATGGAACACATTAATAATATTGGAAATATCTGGGGTCAACAGCCTGTATTAAACAAACGATGTTTTATAGATTTCGATGCGACGAATATAATTTGGTTCGGAAATTATTTGTAAACATCTACATGTTCATGTACGGGTAAAGAAAGACACTCGCTGTACAAACAAAACAAAATTAAATGTATTAATTAGAAAGATATACATATAAAATCAATGTATCGAAAAAATATTGTTATTGCTACCGGGATTCGAACCTGGATCTTTTCCTATCCGGGATTAATATATTTAATTTGTAGTAAAAATATCACGGACCTGTGTTCTGAAAAATTTCAACTTCACAAAAAGAATGTGTTCTCCTTAAAAACAAAATTGAATGAAAGTGAAATGAAAATAATAAATATGATAAGACTATTGATTCATCCTAATTTATTGCATATGAAATGAAGGTGAAGTCATGAATATAATAAATTTAGATTTTTCGAGAAGATTTTAATTTTGTTATTTCAAAGTGTATCCAGCAATATTCTTACAAATTTTAAACAATGCTTTGATTTATAAGAACACATCCCGACATTTAGCGATGATGATGTACAACACGCCACAACGATGTTATCATAGCGGACGACACAATAGCGCGTGCGTCACACCAGAAGTGAGGATAGCAGCCGCTGCATACGTCTTTTCTACCAGGCCTTTAACAACTTTTACTCTAAATATCCATCCTACATTGAACAAATCAAGTGTTCTCAAGCAATTACTGTTATTCCCACGCCACTATCTTAATTTCTTTCATTCCTCACTACAGCCAAGGTGAATATTATAATATCCGAAGACGAATGACGATTCGAAATATAGAGTCAAACCATCAGTATCACCACACATCCTTCTCATTATCATATTCATAACTTTACCTCCAAAAATCATAGCGCTTCCTATAAAAAATACAATCGACTTCTTGGTATCCACAAGCGATGAATGATCTCCGATCTCCCGGTTACTATGATTTAATGCCAGTTACCGCTAGATCTAACCAAAAAATTCTAAACTCTAGTCAAATTTTTTTTCGTAAATATACAAACAATTGTTAAGGAGAACACATTCTTATTGTGAATTTGTAATAATAGAATGGTAGATGTATTCATTTGAAAAATGTAACATATGGGTTCGATAATTTGTCGATAAATGTACTATCTGCTTTAGCATAGTTGGATAATGCACCTTCCCCAGATTGGAAAGAGATCCAGGTTTGAATCCCGGTAGCAACAACAGTAAATTTTTCGATTATATATGTAAATCTTTCTAATTAATACATTTAATTGATATTTTTTTTAAATACAAACAATTATTAGGTCCTGAAATTTTCGAATTTTTTGACATGCGTTATTTTGCAAGTTGGCTTTGAAACAGTTTAGCCACGTGACTACGTCACTCGAATTTTGCCCCGAGCTACACAGAACCATCGTCGTACGTTATAACAAAAAGGTTAACCCTAAGGCCTTCCAAAGGCACGATTTTCTATTTTCAACCTGCATATGAATTTCACAAAAGCTGTCAACAAGATTTCTGAAGCCACCCATGTCAGCAAGAAATGAATATACTTGGACGGAAAATAGTGTAGGTACTTAATACGTTTTTAGATAGTGTTTAAAGCAGATATTTTGTCAAGTCGAGACTAACAAGATCTCCTGGTTTGAACCCAGAGAATTTAAAAAAATATATATATATATATAGTATTTTCCACAGACCATTAAATGAATAGACATGAAATAAAGTATACATATAGAAGAGAGGGGTTCGGAATATTAGTTGCGGGATGAGGAGCATTTTAAATACATTATTTATGGAAATATAAATCCGATAGTTTATGACACATTTATGCAATTGTAAAAGTATTTGCTCTTCGAAAATTAAATCTTTGCATTTTTTAAATTAATGCATATTATAATGTCAGCGTTTAAATTTTCGTTCTAATCGAATCATATATTTAAATAAAGTTGCGAAGCTATTCTATTGCGTAAGTTATATCAAAGTGATCACTCGAGTAACATCAAAATGAAAATATTGAAACAAGGAATTTCCGTTAGTTCATGTCTATATATTTGGTAGTCTGGTATTTTCAAATTTGTGATTCGAAATATAAAGAATGTTTATTATCAGACTTACAACTACTCGTACATAGATAGTTTTCACATGTATAAAGAAATTATTTTTACGATTAAATTTAAAAATCTCATCTTATCTCATAATTGATGACCTTACACATGTTCATGCAACATGTCAATGCATTTCAATCCCCATATTCCGACAAATTTAACTTTGTCTTTTCTTTAAAATTACCTATATACCATTTGCCATTTGATAACAATGACCAGGAAGGAAACAGTTTAACAAATGCCGACACGAAATATTTTTTCTAATTTTGGGCTAACGATCGAATCCAAAGCAGTCAAATCAAACAATATCAAAATTCAAACTCAAATATGAACAAGACCGACGAATCATGGAGTCGGCGGCCACGAAGTATGGGGATAAGTATCAGGGGTGATAAAGATCGGATGCTAATTCTCCAGCCGAGCAGGGACGTGGCAGGCTTTAGCGGTCACCTAATAACTGTTGCGTGATTTAAAGTTCTATCGTTCTACCCTAAACCCAATCGAAATAATAAACAACTCGGGGGTAACAAGTGCAAAAGGGCAACGCGGAAAAAGCGCTAATCTGTTGCGGAAATCTTTTTAAACTATATTCATTGCATATATGCATTGCACACATATATTGTTATAAGGATAAAATATCATTTAAATTTATTGGTACGGTTGACTTATATTTTCTCATTTTTATTTCTGGGTAATCCCTTAGATTTATTATACCATTAAAATTGTACTTAACATTTCTTTAGAAGTGGGCAATTTTTTCATAATTTGCAGTAAAAATGTAAAAGGAGTGTAGTAATCAATATTATTTTTATTTTATCTTTTCTCTTTTAATTATTTTTTTATTTTCTACTTTTTCTCTTCTTTCTCTTATTTTTCTTGATTTTACCTACTCCTTCAATTTAAGAGAAAGTTTTCACTATTTTTATTGTCTACTACATATAATACTCGGCGTAAAATTAAATAAATTATTGTATCAAATGAATAAATTTTAATCAAAGTGAGACATGTATCGTCTTATACTATATCAATAGTCCATTGTTAATTCAGAGAAAACATATAATTGGTTGAATGTATTGTTATATTTGTATTATAACATATAATATAACATAACATTATGGTAATAGTTATAAAATAAATGTGTATGCTTTCAAAACAGGAATAGCTACAGAATAATTAAAGAACGAATTATATAATACTAAATGTTTAGTATGTGGAAGGTTGTCAGCGTTACATTGAATCTATACATATGTTCGTGATACTATGTATGTAACAATATTAGTACATTTTCAGAAATATCGCGTCCAATTTCAAATAACCAGTTATGGACACTTCTCGTAAAAAATATGTTTGTCATTGTTCGGTATATATTATTATTTATTTTGTATGATGTATCTTGATCAATAACAAACATCAAATGCACACTAACTAATACATATGTATACTAACATGTTGTGTAACATTATTTGTATACATATGTACGAACAAAATTTAATATTAAATGTACAGGGTGAATATTATGTTCCAGGCCGATATTGTTTAGCCGCCATCAGTTCATATTCAATAGTCGTAGAAAGTAGTTAATTACAATATATTATAAAGTAATAAATGCCTCAATAACATATTGAAGTTATAAAAATATTTTATCTAAATAATAATGGCAATGCTGTAACCATTAATGGCAATCGCTATCGTCACATCTTGGAAAACTTTTTAGTCCCTGAATTGGGTCGATTGGGCCTGCAACATATATAGTTTTAACAGGACGGTGCCACCTTACACATACCTTGAGCTACGCTTGAAATTTTGCGAGAATTTTTTTCCGGCCGCCTACTAGATGAAGTCTCAAAGCATGTGAGTAAATACAATATATTATTTAAAATCATTTGTTTTCACTAATACAAAAGTGCTTTAAAAACGTCTAAAATTGATATTATGTCTTGAAAACTGTTTTTATAACTCTATTAATTTTTAATATTTTACTAATTTCTCTCAACTCAGATATGTCTCCGTAATCTTGACATCAAGATTAAAATAAAATATATTTCGCATATGCAAGTTTTCCATATTAAAGCAATTTTGTGGCACGCGGAAAATGTATTTAATGGTCGCGGTCTTTCTTATAATACTTATACTATCTTAGTAATGGCAAATAATATTCAGTTTATTGGTTTTAAATGAGAATAAAGGTCCTATCTATGTGTACTATAATAGTTTTAAAAAAGTCAGATCTAGTGTATAATTTCTGATTCCACATTTTTGTAAAAAACACGAAACAGAAATAAACAAATATATATATATTTTTTTAAATTCACGAATAAAATAATAAAAATTGCCACAGCGTGCATTCTTGGGGAGGCTTAGGAACATCTCCACTATTTAGTTGCTCTCTTATACATATATTCTCCTGTTTCGTCAAAATCATAAACCGTACAGCCCGGTGTGGGTCATGACTTCTAGAAAAGTTATTCTCCACCGGTTCTTGTTTAACATGGTTCCTGCTTACCGGATGATTTCCCCTATGCTAGTGATGTACTCAAATAAAGTACTACAAGTACTCTCAGAGCAGTTTCGTTTACCCTATTTTTCTAGTTCTCTTACGCCCCTCTGGGTTGATAGACAAAACCTTATTTGCGGATTTTCCATATGCTATACACGATTTAACCAGCGTAATCTATCAACATTGATTGATTGGATCACGCTGACATCTTCGTAAAGCACGTACAAAACTCTTATGTTCCCCTTCATCTGCCCTCTATCCGGACAAGTTTTTACGAATCGTTACTTCCATACCGACTTTCAATATATCCAAGATATTAAAGGCGTACTGCAAAAAAAGTAATTTAACATCAACCTTTTCGAAAATTGATGTTTTCGAACAACTTGTTCGTATTTTTTTAACTCAAACTATATTTAACCTTGGAAATACCGCATCAGGTAGAGGTATGTATTAAGAGTGTATATTCATCTTTATGCATATGTAAGTGCACTCTTTTTGTATTTATTGTTAGTTTTAAATACGCCCTGGCGAAGTTTGAGCTAAGCGAAACCGGTTGGCGTTTAATAAAATTCGTGGTTTCATACAAAGTGGTTGTATTATATTTAATCTAATGTTAAGGGTGTTAACTTTAGTTGTATTTTAAAACATGTAATGTGTTATCCATAGACGGCAAAATGATTCCATTTCTGTGATCAAGTACGCGTTATCATGCAAAAACAATATTTAATTTATAAAACTCTGAGTATCCACAATGCTACCCCCGTAGAGAAAAATGTACCTTACGGAACTTCAAACATCCAGATCCATTTTCGGAGAACATGAAGAACAAAAAAAAATGTAAAGATATGCATATATATAACATTTTGCTATTGTAGAACTCTTGCATTTTTATCACATACTAGAAATCAATTTAGAAAATAATTACCTTTGTACAATCTCATTAATTATACGTCGACTAATTTAGATCAGAACGAATGTAAATTGTACGTATATTCTGTGAAATTTACTCTGGTATCGAAGTCTATCGACATCAAATTAGTTAACAAAGTTAGTTATTTTCATAATTAATAAATATCTCTAACTCCAAAATTAACGCCATAAACATCAAAAATACATCCGGAAACTTGTGTAGGCATGTACCTAAGTAACATTTACAAAGTTTGACGCTAAATATCTCCTGAACTGATCCACTTGAAAGACTAATTCTTCACTTGGTTGCTCGTGGTTGTATTGTTCTAGAACTGAAATATATACATCTAATTTAAAAAACATGAAAAAACAATGTTTTCATACAAATTAATTAAACAATATTATTCGTTTATTGTTATTTTTTTAATCATTTGTCTGCTCCATCGTAATATATTTTAAATGATTGCATTATTTTCTGTCATCGTTGCGTATACATTAAATAAATGCAGTAATTCCTGATTGTAAATTTATCGAAGTCATTTCATCATGAAACATGGTTTCCAATAATTTTCAATGCACATAAATTTATGACATGTGTTTCTGTAAACGTGTATAACGTAAACTAGCTACAAAAGCAACATATTCTAGTGAATTATCGAAGTTATGACCTATAAACACCAATTCAATACAGAAAGCTGAAGCTCTCAATCAGTTCCTAAATGAAACGCGTTAATGACATACTAATTGGTATAAAAGCAATATACATTATTATTATACAGATCAGAACGTACATTTCTTTTACTACATTTTTATTATATTATTACAAAAAATAAGTTAAAAATAAAGATTTTTTAAAAAGAACACATTATTATTGTGAAGTTGCAGTTTTTCAGAACATAGTTCTGTGGTATTTTAATACAAATGAAATGTATCAATTATAAGTTAACGCATTTCTCCGGATAGGGAAGGATCTAGCAGTAGCAACAAAAATATTTTTAGATAAATTGAATTTTCCTGTGTATCTTTCTAATTGATACATTTAAGTTGTATTAAGATTTTTTTGTTAAAATTTGTAAATCAATAAATATAAATTCTGAGCCACTGCTATATTAACTGCATTTCATCATCACCCACGTCGATTCCTTGTGACTGAGGATCGTGATTTCCATGAACTACCGCCCTCTTGACTATGCTCCTCTACTTTTATCGCTGTCTGCAGATCTCTTTTGCAGTTGCCTTTTCCATTTGGTCGATCCAATGGAGGGGTCTTGCTCTACTTCTTCGTTCTTCGACGTGTCTCACTACAATAAGATTCTCCAAGCTATCTTCCCTTCTCGCAAGATACTGTTGATGCTGTTGAGAGTCTGTCCTTGATAAATGGAGACATTTGTGTGCCTCGCCGTCCATGGTATACGAAACAATTCTTAGTGGTGAAGCATATTAATTAAAGGGGCGCCAGAAGGGGGGGTCACCCTTTCCCGTAACCATTGTAGAAATTTGCAAGTTATTTTATCGATTCCACACACAATGCTTAAGTAACGTAAATTCTACAATCAATAAAAAACAAAAGCTAATATAAGAAGAAAAACTTAAATTTATATATTAGTTTGAGACAATGTATAAGCAAAACAAACAAAGATTTGAATTTAAACCTTCCTGCGCCCTGCCAAGTGCTGTCTTTATTTACTCTTAGATGCAGTAGAAGGTACATATAAATATTACAAATGACAATATAATAAAAAGGAAAGAACATACAAAGATCAGATATCCTAACAAATAATAAAAGATGTTATATAAGGAAGGACACAAATCAGTGGATACAAGACACCCATCAAAGGGCTTACTAGTAAAGACACTCTCGTGAAGGGTCTAGGATGAAATACAATGATGTTATGAGTCACGCCATACCCGGTATAAGCCAACGGAGTGGTGTAGCATAGACAAAAATGCAGGAGAATGTGCATTTAACATATCAAATAAAATGAATAAATATTAAATGTAGGTATACACCGGGAGGACAGAATATCATGTTGCACATCTTATAAGCTCTTCAGCTATAAACCTTCTGAAAAGTGTTTTAAGTAGTGCCCACCCTTTATTACGGTACAAAATATACACATAAATTCATAGTATAAGTTTGTGTAAGAACATTAAATATTAATGCGCTAGGCAGGCAATGAACCTCTTTGTATCGTTAAATTGATGAATAAAAACATGGAATAACCCCGGCGGCGCCGGCGGTAAGGGCGTCGCGCGTCGGCGTGACGGTGACAACTACTGACCTATAACGGTTCCTCGTAAGGTTACGTGAAGACAATTTTAAAAATATTTTAAGAGCGTTCTTAAAATTTGTTCATTTAATCATGTCTGTTGAAGAAATAAACCTTATGAGAACCAAATCTATAGAACTAATTATTGTTTAGCAAATAAAATATTAAACACCCTCATTTTGTAGATTTTACGCTATAAATAATATGTTGTAAATATTATTAAACTCTTCATCAGAATCAGATATGCATCGCTATTTGCCGCGTAAAAGTAAAATAAAATATAAAACTCCGATTTTTTTTAGAGTATCCTAGAACTATCCACAAGTTTATTCAAATAATTACAGGCTTAAAAGAATCATATTGTGTACCATCCAGTTACAGATATTTTTTTTAGATTGCTAACACTGTTTTATTAACCACTTATAGAATTAAATACATCTACCGGTTTCGAAAAAAAATATTTTCTTCTTCAGAAGGTCATCAACTAATCAAAAACATATGTTATATTGTTTCTTTAACAGTTTTATAAAGTTTAAAAAAAAAAACAATGATTATTTAAAAAATAAAATTGTACCTGATGATACAAATTGTTACACTATGCAAAATGATTACATTAATTTTTAGAAAAAAATTGTAAAATGTTACTTGTGCTTAAATTTAATTGGTTGTTTATAATATTTTGGTTCATTTTACATGCTTTAGTTATTTTTAATGATTCTAAATTAAAAATTAAACCAACATTGTTTATATGTAAAATAGACTATCCCAAATTTGATCATTTTCTAACAAATGATTGAAAAATTCTGAAAAAACACTATTATTGAAACATCTTAATTGATCTTTGACCCTTATATTAAAATTTCTATCCTATTTTTTAAAAATAATAATAGTTTTTTTTTTAATAAATTCTGTTAAAGAATAAATATAATATATGTTTTTGATTATTTGATGACATCCTGAAGAAGAAAATAATATTTTTCAAAACCGCTAGATGTACTTAATTCATTAAGTGGTTAATAAAACAATGTTAACAATTTAAAAAATGGATTTTAACCACAAAGTTTTTTATCAAATATTAAAAATACAGATTAATTATTGAGTTTAAAAAAAGTTTATTTCTACAACATAATATCTGAAACATAATATATAAATATTAAAAAATGTATACTAAAAGATAACTTATTACAAATTAAATATATTAATATGATAGATGTATAAAATCAATTTATCGAAAAAATATTGTTATTGCTGCCAGGGTTCGAACCTGGATCTCTTCTGAAAAATTGCAACTTCACATATTAATGTGTTCTGTCTAAAAATATATAAGTTGTATTAATGTTTTCAAAATTTAATAAAAATGAATTATCAATTAATTCTGGCGTCTCCTATCGGATTACTCAAAGGTGTTTGAGATTCTGAAAATATAAAAAAGATGGCTCTCAAATAATGGAACGACACATGTATCAATTTGAAAATGCAACATATAAGTTCGAAAATTTGTCATCAGCTTACTGTGTTGGTGTAGCATAATCGGTTAATGCATTTCCCCAGATAGGAAGAGATCCAGGTTCTAATCCCGGTAGCAACAACAATATTTTTTCGATATATTGTTTTTATATGAGTATCTTTCTAATTAATATATTTAATTTCTATTAAAAATATCACAGACCTATGTTCTAAAAAAATGCAACTTCAAAATAAGAATGTATTCTCCTTTAATAAAAAAGATAACTCAATGACGTACGTGCTTTTTATAGTTACCGAGTTTTAAGCATATTATTTATAAGGGTTAAAATTCCTATGACCATACAATTTTCTAATCATTCACTTTCAAGTGGGTGTTAAAGTTGATTTTATGTGAAATATTTCTAAATGCCTAACTGAAATAATATTGTATTTTTTTAAAGTATATTTTCATTAGATCCATAATGCAAAGACTAAAATTAAATGTTGGTATTCTTTTAAATAAAATTTACCGAGAAAATGATATAATTAAGAAATATTATCAACGGATTAAACATTTCACATTCTATCGTCACATTATATTCGCATGCAGTGAATGATTTAGAAGTTATATAGTAAATAGTTGAAACCATTACAAATCATCTTAAAAAAGGTTCCTAATTATGTTTATTTTGTTTTCGGTACACCTTGTACATCTATCTCCTACGATAGGTTCGGTTATATTATATTTACATAACAATCGAAAATGTCCAATAATTTACTACTGCGCACTCTAATAATACACGATGATTATATCATTACTATATGTTATTGTATGTCTAATACTAACTAGGCTCCGCAATAACCAACTACTTTGGTACAAATGTCAACTAGGCTTCACCCCAGCGGGATTTCTGTGGACTTATCGGTGATTGGACAAAGGATTGGACAAACGTTAATACCATTTAATGTAGGTATTATTTGAGAGAGGCATCTTGGGTTAGCTATTTTTAAGCTCCCTAGAGATACCTCTAAACTTCTATCCTAACAAAAGGATGGTACATTCGATATCTCTGTGTGATTAACGAATACACTCAAGTTTTGGTATCAACCTCACATTTAAGAAATGGTCTAGTTGACGTAGAATGCTTTTGGCTAGTGGATTATTTAAACTCCCATCTCTTGTACTGACATGTAAAGATCATTTAGAAATATGTGGAACTCCGATTTTAGATGTCCAGAATTCACGTTTTCTCTCCATTTGCGTCTTAATTTTGCAGTCCCGTGTCATATAAATATATTAAAAACAATGTTTTACGATTGTCTTTCCCACGATTTACATCTAAAATATATTTAAATTAAATTTGGATAAAAATTAAACGTACGACATACATGACTAAACGCCGAAGGTCAACCAAATACAGTGCAATTTACGAAATTTTTACATTTTGTTTTTTTATTGTTTCCATAAAGCTGAAATCAGCAAGAAAATTACGTATAATATAGTATAGACAACATTGATGGCTGGAAGAGAATTTATGAATAACCCTTGCAGACTTTCTTAGACATTGGCTACAACAACGTAATAACATGGAAGTAGTGGAAATTTATGAAATTGTGGACAGTCGTATAAACAAAAACTTGACAGAAGAACCTTCATATGAAGATGAAGTGTCTGCTTATCTCATAAACCCAGTTCCCACAAAGTACGATGTCATGAGACATGTCGAAGGCTTCAAAGCCTGTTTTACTAGTAATATTAATGTACTACCAGAAAACATTAATTTAATTGATTATATTGAAAAAACTACAAATATTTAAAAACAACAAAAAAATATTGGTTAATTTTTTCAATAAAAAATAAATTATATCTATTTTTTTTAATACTCTCAATTTACATTTTCTCTCTGTTTACATTTTTTTTGTTGGTTCCTTCAAAAACTTTAAATCGGGGCTCCACTCTATAGCATTTTCCCGGTCGGTACATATAACCGAAATAACGTGAAGTGATGGTGTGAAAAATTATTTGAGTTGACTATTCCTAACCAGTATACTTTTATTTTGTGATACATTAAGTTCTATGCACACATAATACGGATTAAGGAATAAGATAGAAACTCAGACGGAGCGTGAAATCGCCCCAGAACACGCATTTCATAACGCTTGACATGGATTGCACGCGCGGACCAGAATATTAATATATACTATTGTTGATAAAAAAAAACATATTTTTTACACTGTTTAACAAACATAAATTCGACTTGATTGTCATGTTTAAAAGACTTTCAATAAATAAGTAAGCTATGGTTCAAATCTCGTCTTATTAGTTAGTCTAATTTTAGTATCTAGTGAGTAAAATTTTAGAGGCTAGTGAATAGAATGTACGATTTATGCAATATATGCAAGGAAGGCGACCTTACTATGAATGTCAACAAATCAAAAGTGATATTCGAGATGGAATAAAGAAAGATAACGTGCAAAATACTTGTAAGTAATGAATGTTTGGAACAAGTAGATGAGTCTATGTATTTGGGAAGTATGTTTGATAGAAATGGAAAAACTGATAAAAATATTTAGAGGGTGACTGCAGAGAATAAAGTAAACAGTGATTTGAATGCAATTATAGCTAATGGAAACTTGTCAACTGAGGCAAGACTAACGGTTCACAATGGAGTCCTGGTTCTGGTCCTGGAGCCGGCAGAAGAGGAACGAAAGTAGACAGAATGCAGTGGAAACGAGATCACTTAGAAATATATGTGACGTATCCATATATGACAGAATAAAGATGAAGATATAAAAAAATAATATAAAGTTGATCTCAGTACAGTGAGTAAGATTGATAAAGGATCACTTGGGCGGTTTGGTCATATGGGACGGATGAATGAGAAGAGTATATAGTAATATGTATGACGCAAGTGTTGATGGCACCAGAAGTATAGGACGTCCGCGGTAGTCGTGGCGCGACAAGGTAAACCAGATACTGGAGGATGGTTTTGTTAGAAGCCTCAATATCCGGCGAGCTTATATAAAAAGGTGGATGAGCTGAGAATTAACAATTCATTCGAATAAGGTTTGAATCCCGGTAGCACAAATAGATTTTTTATGTATATCTTTATAATTAATACATTTTATTAGTATTTAAAATATTACAGACCAATGTTCTGAAAAATTACAACTTCACAATAAGAGTGTGTTCTGCTTAATGAATTAAACTCACGATACGTTAACTTAACTTTCGATGATAAATAACAATACCAAATTGTTTATCCATAGAGTTACTTTAGTTTTATCAATTTATCGACCGTGTACGATTTTCTAGGCTGAGGCCTGCGCTAATCTGAAATAAAATTAAAGTATATTCGTGTATATATAATAATATCTGTGGTTTTCGTGTGTCATGCAAAGGGCAATTTAAAGGGAAACTGATACGTTACGTTACGATTGAAGTGTCAATTTTCTTTGAAACATACGAAATACTAGGTGGTTACGTGTCCTTTTTGTTTTAATGGTACATTTTTTAAATAGAAAACAAACAAGTCTATTTACGTTATCAGAAATATGAATTAAAACGTTGCTCTAATGTCGTACCGTAGGTAGGTAATTATTTAAATAATTATATTTATTTTTAAAAACTATGCGCTTGTGCGTCTATTGTGCCTGTCCTAGGACGAGATTTAAACACGTGTTAACTTAAAACACAAGAAAAATAAATTGTTACAGTGAAGGTCTTTATAAACTAAAATAAAAAAAATATTGATCAATAAAAACACTCGAAATATTTCGTAAACACAAAGTAAAGACAAATTTTTCAAGACATATTTAGTTAGCATTGACATGTTCATTTTTTTTAGATACATATTTACATGGTTTCATGAAAAAAGTTACATATAAAAAGTTTTTACTGTGCATTAGTAAAAATTTTCAACTCATTTTTCACGCTGTTGTTATTATAATACCTATAGAATGGTCAAGTCATTTTTTCGATTTTGGTTATTTTCACACCTCTTTTTGTTTCGATATTTCAAGATAATATTAAAAATGGTAATTACAGTTAAAGTAAGTACACAGTGCACCAATGTGTCACTCTTCGTCTAATACTGATGTCTTGAGAGTTAATTAAGGTATAGCGCGGCACTGACGATGGCGACCCTCAGCCCCCTGGTGATCTGGCGCCCTCTACGGACCATTTCTGATGTTATAAAATATTTCTCATTTTATATAAATAATAAGAAAGAATACTTTGTTTAAACTACTATTTATGATAATTCAACATGTTTCGATACCTGTGGTATCTTCTTCAAGGTATACTGAAATTAAAAATACACGCACAGATAAAACAAAACTTAAAGTGGTGAATAAGTAAGAACTAATATGAAAACAAATTTTAAAGGCGACTATTTGCAAAGAGATTTTGGTTATTTATAGTAGCTTGTTGGTGTAGTGGTCAAGACGTTGGCCTAATGATCTAGTGGTCGGGGGTTCGCGCTCGTTCCAGAACACTAGTAAATTAGTCCTATTTTCATAGTACAAGCGATTAGCTTATTTTGAAAATAGTAAGAATATTGATGTGACATGTATTCCATGTACGCATCTCTATTTAAAAAAAATATACATATTTAGCTTGTTATTAATACTGTTTCTTATTTCTACAATTTTAAATTTATCTAATTGTAAGCCCCTAGAATTTGTATGTATAATTTCTAAACCCTTGTTAATATCAAAAGAATGGTTTGTTTCCAAAAAGTGATTAGAAAATTCTGAATAGTGGTTACTACTTAGACATCTCAAGTGCTCCTTAATTCTAATATCAAATTTTATTTACTTATTCACCACTTCATAGTTTTGTTTTTATTTATGCTTCTGTTTTTAATTTCAGTATACATTGTTTCCTGAAGAAGGCACCACAGGTATCGAAACATGTTGAATTATCAATAAATAATAGTTTAAACAAAGTAGTTTGTCTAATTATTTTTATAAAATAATGATAATATTGAGTACAAGAAGACACAGTACACACGTAATAGACTATCAGAGATCAATGTCTCATTGAGAGATCATTGTGGACACGGGCCATTACATTTCAGACAATCATTTTTATGGATATTACGGTTTAATACCGTCAGTGGAATTAACATAATATTATCTCTTAACATTAACAAATAACATAT
This sequence comes from Eubasilissa splendida, assembly GCA_031772225.1. Taxonomy (NCBI): domain Eukaryota; kingdom Metazoa; phylum Arthropoda; class Insecta; order Trichoptera; family Phryganeidae; genus Eubasilissa; species Eubasilissa splendida. The sequence continues at coordinate 9,577,118 of CM062846.1, forward strand.
GTGAAAATAAAACAACTCGCTTTTTAATTTTACTCTTTTAATTTACTTGAGACGCGTTTCGCCTTTCAATGGCATTTATTAATATAACAATTTAACTCAACAACTTGTATTTATAACTATAATGCGGGACAGCTATACAATTTTATTAATTTAATTTTAATTAATTTTAAAAATATCATTCGAGTTGAACATAACTATTTCCTAGAATCGTGCAAACATTATGTAAATTCCAGAATACCAAAAATGTTTCTCTTACCGTATTGTCTTCTTAGATTGTAAAATTATATAGCTGTCCTTTTATATAAATCATCAATGACATTAAAATACCACTGAAACTGAATGATTACTTAGAATAATTAGAAGTATTCAAAATGCATGTAAGTCCACATAATTCCAATAAATAATGTTGTGCCTTTTCATCTCATGTAAATAAACTTGTATAGCTATCCACCATTATAGTTGTTGAGTTAAATTGTTAGATTGATAATGCCCTTGCAAGGCGAAATGCGTCTCAAGTAAATTAAAAGAGTAAAATTAAAAAGCGAGTGTTTTATTTTCACATATGTTATTTGTTAATGTTAAGAGATAATATTATTTTAATTCCACTGACTTAATCGAGTAGAATCAAAAAATTAATGTTTTATTTTCTAATGTGTGATTATGGAGTTCTACAAACTTACCTCGGAAACAGTAAATATGTTAACAAATAATGTATACTTTGTACAGTGATTCAAGATGTTCAGGTAACACTTACAAGGAATCGCACACGGGATTTTTTAATTATAATATGAATTGTAAATTGGGATCGATTAAAGGATTTTTTTAAATAAATAATAGTTTTAAGTTTCATAGTTAATATGCAGTGATCAAATTAAATGCAACTTAATAATAATACTTAATGATAAATCTTAGGGGCGAATCAAAAATAAGGTAAATAAATATTAGCAAGCACAGTATTTTCTATATCCTTCTGACTGTAACCCGACTGTACAGCCAAGATTTTAAAAGCCGAGCATAGCGCTTGACAGGCTGACAGTTCAGGAGTCCTGCGGGGGGTACTTCTCAAACCACAATCTGGGCTAAGGGAACGCAAACCAACCGCAGAAACATCCAAACAACGAATAATTATGTTAACGCATTATACCATCAGTTCAATTGTATGTCTGTATTAGCGATATTGCCCTCAATTGATAGATCGATCGTGTTGATATTTGTAATTTTATGAAGATGAGCCCTCATATTATTTTTTCATTCAATAAATGTCTAGTAACTAATAATAGCTAATAACTAATAACTATATGTCCCAAAAGCCTTTTTTATAATAAAAATTCTGTAATAAAATAATGGATGGGTTTAATAAAAAAATGTTTTTTTGCATTTAAGTACAGTCCTTGGGAATTTATTTCTTAAAAATTATGTATTTTAAATGTGATCCGTTATTTCGCTAGCACAAACGGGAGCCAACATTTTTGAGAACTGCTCGGCATGTATTCTCTGTGATCGCTGCCATTTCTTCTCGAATAATTTATTTTTATATTTACCTTCGATTTAATGTAGCCCCGTAGGAAAAAGTCCAATGGTGTCAAGTTGAGGCTACGTGGAGGCCAGTTTAAGTCACCTCATCGGGATATCAATTTTCCAGGGAAAATTTCACGAACAACTGGTAAGGACACGCGACTGAATTCCCAATGACGTGGCTAGCAATCGGCATATATCTCCGTCCCTCTCCCGCTCATTGCGTTGGTGCAGCGAATGAATCAAAATGAAAAATACTTTTGGGACATACTCTATGATAGATAGTATAAAATGTTCGATACCAATCATAGATATTAAATCAAGGCACGTCTCGTTCTTGTACATACGCAGTCGATGGCAATATTAGGCGTCGTCATCATCTCTAAGCAAGGCTGCAATTTTCATTATTGTATTAAGGTAGATATAATATGATTTTTCAAATAAACAGTGTCATAACGAATATGGATAACCGAGAATCCATATACGAGCAAACTAACAAATATATAAAGCCCCATGTACGACGTTTTCTATGTGCCGCATTTAACTGCGAAAAAGGACACCTGTCAGCCATACATGCGACTAATTCCCACGTTATTTCATATGTAACGTGTCCTTATACACAATATAAGAGCCTATATTTGTCACGTCCGCCATTTATATACAAGTAAATAGCACGTAGGTACGAATTCTGCCTATACATGTATAAGATGCCAGTAAATATTTTGTTCTCAGTTCTCTGGAATAAATCTATCGTGAAATAACTAGAGTTTTAATCAATACATAACCTTCACGCATCTGTCTACAAATCAATATGAAGATTACCACACCTTTACCTGTGATTACCTGTGAAAGAATACGAAAACGAAGAAAAACATAGTTTTTATTCTGTAGGTATAAAATATATACGAGATTAAAACTTCGGATAGTGAAAGTGAGTTGAAATAAATATTTTATGATAACGAAATGTATTGTCAGTAATGTGATTTATTTTATGTCACACATTGCTCCACAGATTATAATTTAATAAATCTAATCTTATATTTTATTATTTTAATTTTCACAACTAAACTTTGTACTACACAGACGTTGGGTAATTCTCACTACTAGTTTCAAAAGGTGCAGTCCCTCTCATAATAAGGTGATAACTAAACTAAATACAATTTTGCAGTCTAAATATGAATTAAATACATTTAATAGTTACATTATTTGAAAGAGCCATCTACCGTATGTTCTGAATAATTACAACTTCACAATAAGAATGTGTTCTCCTAATAATATTGTAGTCTATTTGTGTAATGGGGCGGGGTTTCTTAAACCACAAAGTAACCGCCATGTCAATTAATGATTTAATATTTTGTTTGTTATTATTGCTTTACAACAATTTTTATCACAGTGATTCTGAACACACCTTAGATTTATCTCTTTACTATCTTATAATTTAGCCACAAAGCTGCCGTAATAAGCAACCCGGAGGGTCTGACAACAGCATCGGTAAAAGCCGATTGCTTTCTCCTAGTTATTAATAATGTAATGTACTGTATAAGCTCGTGAAAGCTTTTTCAAATTAATTCTACGATAATGTTTTCAAGATCATCATTAATTTTTGTATACAATTTTTTATTTTACTTTTAAAATGCTTGTTCTATTAAAATAAAACTAACTTGGATACCTGCTGGTATTTCCGAAATTGGTCTTAAAGTCGGTCTTCTGATGATTTATCTCTACTAATTAGTCAGTTATAATTAATATTAATGTATTATAATTAGTATTAATATTAACATATTTATTATAAAGAGTATCCCAATAAGAGCGCCTTTTTCATTTCATTTCAAGAGGACAATCAAAAAATTTAATATTTTTCATTTGTCCACATTCCGATTAGTAAGTATGGAAAAAACAACGTGTTATTATTGTTAAAACTCATTACAAAAATGGAGAAAGTTTTAATGAAACATTTCATAAACTTCATGAAATTTTTGGTCTTAGAAGATTAATTTAAAAATTTGAAGAAACTGGTTCGATTGTGGACAGTAAGTCAACCATGCGTTATAATAGTGAGCACTTTTTCTAAAACATAGCCGCAATGAGATAAAGTATTGCTGAAAACCCAAGGGCATCAATTCGGCATCGTTCTCAAGAATTAGGCATTTCAAGAAGCACTTTACAGCAAACTTTCGTATAAGACCTGATCCTGTATGTCTACAAGATCAAATTGACTCAAGAACTCAAACCAGCAGACCATCTTAAGTGAAGAGAATTTATTAATTGGTTGATTGAACATCAGCGAGTGAATGAAAATTAAACACCCAGATCGTGTGATTTGACACCATGCTACTTTTTTATTTTGGGATTTTTAAGTCACACGTGTATGCTAGCTAATAAGCTATAACATTCAGAGAGCTTAAGGCGGAGATCCAACTTATTATTGCCACAATAACAACACAATTATGCAAGGATGTTATTTTAAATTTCATCAAAAGAGTAAGTTTGCAAGGAGAGCCGTGGTGCGCATTTGTCTGACATTTCATTCCGTATATAATCAGAACATTTTTACTTTACAACAAAATAAAATATTATCAGTTTTCGAATAAATAATGTGTTAAATTCAAAAATTAAAAAAGGAGTTCATATTAAAAAAACACCCTTTAAAGACAATAACAAAAAAAATCATTTTGCGGGCATCACCAATGTATGAACGTGTTTAATATTCTTCGATTGGTAGCCTTGGGTTTTATACTAATAATATACATGTTTAGCTCTATATTGGCGGAGCGCTGCTACTTATGGCAAGATATCCAACCGTCATCGAAATCGGTCCGCTATCAAAAAACGCTCTAGGAAGTTTTACGGGGCATGCGAGGAATTTGTGGAAATCGACCAAGGGAACATACATTAGGAATCAACAGAAGATCAGCCAGCAGTCCAGGTTAGTGGTGATCTATCTTACTAGAGTGACACGATCATTTTATCAAAATAAAAACCAGGACCAGGATTCATCGCTATCGAAATAGTTTTACACAACAATCAACGATGTGTGCTTTTTTTGAAGTAAATTGATACACTTTTTACCTGTACCAGTTTACTTTATTTTAACTTTTAATTTCAAAAATATAACAAATAATAGATATCTCATAGAGACAACGCTATGTTTAATGGAAAAATATAGAAGTATGGGTAATTACAGGGCTTACGACCTGTCTTCGGCTGGCTTAAGTGATCACTTTATACAAATATAACGTTCACCATTCTCACCCATCATTCAATCTCCATATCTATCAAATTTTTGGAAGTTGTATATATGTTAATATGTGGAAACACTTCGAGTACCACTACACTATCGCCATATATGAACTAAATTTGATATTCATTTTCCTAAAACAGCATATATGTGACACTGAGAATCGAATTATTTTATTAATGTCTTTGTAGGTGAAAATCCAGTAATTGTATATTCAAATATTGTGAATTAGATTAATTATTATCTAGTCAAAACCATCAATCCGTCTTCGAACCCATACAGGAATGTTTCCATTCTGCAGGAGCTGAACAAGGACAAACTCTCAACCTGCAAGCTGAGACAAATCTTTCCATTTTTAGGCCATCTTGCGAAAAGGGAAGATAGCTTGTTGTGGTGGGCCACGTCGAAGGACGAAGAGGAAGAAGAAGATCCTCCACCCGTTGAACCGACCGAGTGGAAAAGACAAAGGAACTCTTTTAATGACAGCCCTAAGGTCTGCAGGATACTGAGAAAAGTAGAAGAGTATATAGTTGAGCAAAAAAGTGGAGAAGCATAGGGCGAGATTTTATAGAGATTGCGATCCTCAGTTATGAGGGATTCACATGAAGGATGATTGTCTAGTCAATAAAACAATTCAACAATAAATTAGTACTATCTTAATGTATTAATTATAAATATATACATATAAAATCAAAAAAAAATTGTTTTAGCGCTACCGGGATAAATAATATTTATATATGCAAAAACAATATTTTTCGACAAAATTGATTTTATATGTATATATTTATAATTAATAGATTAAATTAGTATTTAAAACATCACAGACCTATGATCTGAATAATTACAACTTCACAATAAGAATGTGTTCTCCTTAATAATTAATAATAAATTAGTGTTTGAAATAATAATGAACTGCGTTGTTAACCTAAAATATATATTTTTTAATCTGTACACACTTACATATTATTAAATCAGTCTAGTAGAACTTCACTATATAAGGAAACACCGACCTGTTACTCCACACTCTAGAAGTTCCAGGCATAAAGATGCTTCACATAAAAATATGTAGTTCATTACGAACAATTTTCAGTAATACGGTGTATTTTAATTGATTAAATTTTAAATCATTGAATAATAATACCCAGTCACTGAATATCACTAAATCAAATTTGAAAATCTATCAAATCCATTAAGTAAATTATTCAAGCGCATTTTTCATTTCAGCGTAGCGCAGATTGAAAATTTGCAAAAGCGATGACCAATAATTTGTATTTAATCGAACAAGTATTAATGACAGGAACTTTCTACAAATCCGCTCTTGTATACGAGTACACATAAGTATAGATACAACGACCAAACTCGTGTTACGGTGAGTTTCCGCAAGTAGACCATGAACTACCGAAACATACATAAAACAAGCAGAAAATGTTTTATTTAACTTTTATTACAAACATACCGAAGTGAAATATATTACAAGAAATACATGTTTTCTGGAATTCTATTCGGCTATAGTATTGGCGTGCAAAAATCAATCAATAAATTATTATTTTCTGAACGAAATATACCGCGCGATTATCCAATTGCCACTTGCGCTAATTCCATTTGTCTAAATATTTCAAATATAGAGTGAATATTATGTTCCAGGTCGATTTTCTTTAGCCGCCATTTTGGTTTGGCAAATATTTGTTAGTTCGCATTTAATAATCATAAAGAATAATTAATTGCAATTTATTATAAAGTATCTAACGTCTCAATTACGTTTTAAAGTTGTTAAAACATTTTATCTAAACAATAATGGCAATGCACACCGACCGCTATCGTCACATTTTGGAAAACTTCTTGGTGGACGTTAATTAGGCCTACAACACATATGGTTTCAACAGGATGGTACCATCTCACACATAGCCCGAGGTAATATTGAAATTTTTCGAGAAATTTTTCCCAACCGCCTAATGTCATAATGTCAGAAAGAGATGATATCGACTGGCCTTCTCGATCACCTGATTTGACGGCTCTCGACTATTTTCTGCAGGGGTACTTAAAAGGAAAGGTTTACGTAAATACATCAATAACTATTCCGATGTACATGACAATATTCGATATGAAATTGTTGAAATAACACGCGAAGTGTGCGTGAATATTATAAAAAATATGGTTAAAGGACACGCATTTGTGCCACTACCAGAAACAGCCACTTGGCCAATGTCATGTGCTATGCATAATTGTAATAAATCAAATAATTATTAAGGAGAACACATTATTATTGTGAAGTTGTAATTATTCAGAATAGACGGTCTGTGATGTTTTAAATACTAATTCAATGTATTAATTATAAATATATACATATAAAATCAATTTTGTCGAAAAATATTGTTTTTGGACTACCGGGATTGGAAATAGAGATCCAGATTCGAATCCTGGTAGCGCAAAAACAATATTTTTCGACAAAATTGATTTTATATGTATATATTTATAATTAATACATTAAATTAGTATTTAATCAAATTGATAAATAAAATAAAAATTATGTTTCATTTCCTACATAATATTCTCTCTATAGACAAAAATTCATGATAAACTTTATTTGCAAGCTGTGGAATTGATAAAATGTGTTTTATAACTGTTACCTTTATATATATTAAAAAAATTTCCTAAAGTGCGCTGCCCTTAGGCATTACTTTACTCGCTTAATTCTTTAAAAAAAGGCGGGTCTAACGGATATTTCACAACATGAATTTGAATAGTCTTGTTGTACATAGAATGTCTTCGTACTGAAGATGGTCTCCACAATATGCTGAAAGAGAATTCTTGCGTAGAAGTAGTCTGAAAGATCAGTGACGAGCACACCATAAAACAAACAATATGGCATTAAATTTAAAGACATTTAAAATAATCAATGACATTAGCGACAATAATAAAATATTTGATAATTTTTATAGTGCCATTTTCGTAAAAATTTCACCACTAAGGCGCTTTACGCATAAATTGTTTATAGTTCTACATTATCTTTGTATTAAAAATTGTAATTTTAAGTTATAGAAATTATTTTTTCAAAAGGTGCTTTTTTAGACTTTTCTTAAATAAAGACTCTAATACATTGTTTCTTAGAGTTTGAATTAGTTTCAAATAGTCTGAGATGCAAAGCTCTTGAAAATACGGAGGCGCCATATTATGTGTCACCTTTTACATCAACCGGCACAATTTTAATTCAACTCTTTAAGGGAACAGAAGTCAATGTAGCTCGTGAAAAACGGATGTTATATGAGAAAATTTAGAAACTCCATATATCGCCATACGCTAATTGATTTACAATATAAATATTATAAACCTAAATCAGTTAGCGTGAGGAGACCTCTGATATTCAATAAAATAATATATATATAATATGAATTTATTCTTAATTATTAATATTATATTTGGAGCACATTTTCGTTCAAAATTTGTTTAAAATACGAAAAGAGATTCAGTAATTAAGTTTTTATTATTACATTACTATAAAAATGAAGTAGTCTCGAACAGAAAACAAAGATCCCTAGTAGCGAAATATAAGGTTTATTATAAAAATACAAGTAATAATTTTTCTTGTAGGGAAATTACGTTAAACCAGAGACAGTTTACTTTAAATTTTTTTTTACTATACAATTTTACACAATGATTAAGCTTCGTTAGTTAGTTGCACAGTTGCATTTACCGACGTCACTAATGCACTTTTGAACAAATAAACAGTACCTCGTTAACACACGTGTTAAACAAACATGAACGCATTAACTGCTCTGTTACCAGACAATCAACAGAATTATTAACGAACAGCCCTTCGGGCAAACAAACACAAGTGAAATGTTCATAAACAAATGAATATAAAGCGCCGTTTATAAAGTCGTTAGGAGCTTTCACGCCGTTACTTTACGGCCGTTGGATTAAATAAACAGACGGCGGATGTGTGCTGGTTAGGAGAGAAAGCCAAAAAAACAGCGCTCGGAATAGGTATTCCAACGAAGCAAAAATATTTCTGTATAATTAAAATGATTACGATATTAATTTATAACAGCCGAAAATTTTAGTATATTTTTTTCAAAAATCATGAATCGTTCAAAATATTAGGTTATTTCAAAATAAATGATCAATTTTAATCTTCAAATTCAACTAAACATAGCTGTAGAGTAAATAAATTATATTATTTAAAGTAAGAGCCATTTGATTGTATGTATTCTTTCCAATAAATAATAACTTAATTTATAAAACTCAGATGGGTTATAATTCAAGAATTCTTCGAGAGGGCCCTATCAAAGCTAAGTCTAAGTTAGGCTAAGTTACACGTTATTTGTTAAAAGGTGGGTTTTTATCAATTTTAGAATTTTTTTAAACCATAACTCAAATATAACTTTTGTACTAATATAAAACTTATAAAATTAATATTATTTTTAATAATTAAGGCAATACAAAAATTTATCGAAAGACGCGACCATTAAATTTGTTTTCAGTAAGCCAGAAAAATACATGCACGCACGTAAAATTCAAACACATACAGAATATGTTTTCTTGCGGGTCCAAAGCGAAGGTTTAGAAGATAAATTTATATTTATGAAATTATCAAAATGTTAAATATAATACTTTTATAAATTGTTAAATTTGCAAGACATTTAATTTTTTGATGGTTTTAAAATGCCTCGTGGAAAAGTGGAACCTAGTCAGTGATATACGGCATAATAAAATAATAAATAGCAGTATTTTTTTTTTTTAATTTTTTTTTTTTTTTAAATTAACTCTAGACCCACAAAACGTCTTAATATATGTTTATCTGCAGCTACATTTATATCCATTTGTTACATTTAATAAACTCAAAAACATAATTAATCAGTCACCGTTTGAACAATTCATATCATTCTTACAGGTAAGACAGGTTATCATCGATAAGCATTTTTTAAATAATTTCTTCTAAATTGGGAGAAAGCGTACTCTTTTGTAAAGACCCCAGGCTGTTTATTTTTTATTGTAGGAAAAACAAATTCTATTGTCCTCGATCCATACTTATTGGTGATTTTGGGAATCGTTAGATTCAGATTTGCTACACCTCTTGTATTTTTTCCGTGCGAAGCCACCCTATTTAGAGCATCGTTGTTATAATAACAGCCCATGTACAGGAAGAACGTTTAGATTGTGCCTCAATTTAAATGCTTCCAGGCTTACAAAGATTTTCACTATTGCTGTTAGAAGATTTTGTATTTGTTTAATATTTCAGTTACAGGAGTGACCCTACGATCGGATTCCATATCTTAGGAATGACTCAACCAAAGAGAAATAAATTATTCGTAAAACCGGCTTTGGGATTACGTAATGAATTTTGTAGAATCTTCTTAACAATGACCTAAGATTGGAGCAAATCTTATTTATTTGCAAATTACATTTAAAGTGTTCATCAATAACGAAACCATTGGATTTATGCGACTTCAACCGAGGTATAAACATTCACAACTGCTTATAATGTTACGATGTGCAGTCAAAGGTATGCGCAATTATGTTTGGTTTAATTATATTTTGATTATATATATTATATTAGTACAATTATTGTTAATTCATTTGTATATTGATTCATTTACAGCCTGTTTTTAATTTTTAATTGGTGATTAAAATGATCATATCATGTAGTAAGTGGATTGTTTGGTAAAATAAAAATGTGATTGTTATATTTGTCCAAGAACCACTACGTAAATATTTATTAACCGTTCTAAACACAAAAGTCAACATAAGTACTACTTCAAATTTAAATAAATTTCGAGAAACATTATTGTTAATTCAAATACAGTTAATATTAATATTATATTAATGAATAATAAATCTGGATTTAGACATTAAATAAATGAGTAATAATTTTTAATTTTATTGCTTTTTGCATTATGCCCATACATTATTTGAATTCTAGTCGCCTCCCCTTCTTCAGCGGAAGTAAAACAAAAAAGTTTCCGAATCGCTGGAACGCGAAGGGTTGAATTGATGGGGGTCGCAGTATAAATCGGATGGTATTGTTAACTATTAACAAAAATGAGATTTTTTTCGCTTCATTCGGGTTAAAGTGAAAAATGTCCATAAAGTACCAATGCCCTTATCACCAAATGTATGCCTATATTTTTTATCCACGCAATAAGGGTACGAATTAGATGTCATCGTATTAAATTTTTGCTGCTCTTTGATTCTAGTAAAGTTAACAAGTGCAGCAGTCTTCATTCTTCTTTCAAAAAATTATATTAAATATCTGTATCACATATCAATGAAGTGTTCCCCATCGTATTATATAATTTAGCATGATTTAAAAATCCTAAAATGTTTTTATTTAAACAAATCGACTTCTGACAACATAAATATTTACATACTTGTATTAAAATCTATTCTAGGATGTTTTGTATGTTTTGATTCGGTCTTTTTGCATATTAATTAAACATCACAAATACTTTTCAATAACCAACTTCCTGAAACGTCAAGATAAATAAAATTTGACGTTTTAACTTTGAAAAACGATCTTTGTGAAATAATCATCTTCTATCGGAGTAATGATTTCTATTTTAAAATGTTAAATATTCATATTTCAAATTTTTTTTTTAATTGTATTTAAAAATATACTTTCCCCCCCTCCTACATGAAATATAACGTATAACATACAGAAAGACATTGGGTTTAAATACATATTATATTAGATAGTGGCAAGCAATATTTGTTAAAATACTGTTAATTCTGAGTACGTCGTAATCAACGAAACGTTCAATGTTATATAGTCAAAATATGATTGTTAAGATACCGCGTACGGCTGGCGGTATTTGAAAATGTCCGGAATATCTAATTGCCGCGTGGCACACGTGCGCCGGATGTTTTAAGATCCATCGCCTTGCAAGGCATAAATATACTACGAAAGCAAATGAATATAGTATACATTAAACTACACAAGCTTTCTGGTAACGCACGGAATGTATACTGTTTATTTACGCCTTTCGTGGCGAGGCCATAACGTAGTAAAGAAGTTTTCATGGAATATAAGTCACATCATTATTCTTACGTTGTGCTATGAAAATATTACTCTCTTGGTAGTTTACCGCAGAGATGTCCGTCAAATAAATAAAACTAATTTTGATACCTCATACACCACCACCATTATGCATATATTAAAGATATTTTAGTTATTATTCTAATATTTTATTATGATAAGTACTGGGGTTTTACAAAACTGATTAGGTATAAAAAAACATGAGCAGCTACACAAGTAGCATAGAATATACACATATATCAATATAAAAATCGATAGAATACTCGTGTATATATATATATATATAGAAATTGACAGAATATACATACATACCTATAAAATAAAAATCAAAGTATAAAAATTCAAGACAGAAAAAAAAAATTAGGTTTACCACAGAATGGCTGAGTATCAAAATAAATCGTATCTTTGACATCATTAGCATCAAAAACATCACTCTTATATTTAAAAATTAAATATCGGAATATGTCTACAAGACCAAAATCGTTTCCAAACCTGTGAAGCACGCGGGAACGTGATATACAATCAGTTCAATTAAATTAAGGGCGTCCAGCATGCGATTTACTAAGTAAATAGTGTTTTTTTTTTTAAAGAAACGCAACATTTTTTCTACAACACTACTTTCTTGGAAAGCTATACACCTTAAACTACTTCTTAACATAGTCGCCACTTGTCATTACGGAGCACCAGTTTTTGTATAACTTCGTTATAGAACGACGCCGCATGGAATGAAAACTATGTCTGAACTCCGTCTTTTAGTTCATCGTCGTCATCAAAACGCTTGCCACCAAGGAACCGCTTCAGATGAAGGAAAAGATGAAAACAAAAAACAGGACACACTGTTACGTGTTTTCATATTTCATGCATTCAAGAAACGAATCACGAACCGTATCGCACAGTCGGCGGGCTGATCTATTATCTTGTACATTTCAGCTACTCACTACAAGACGGCCACACTATTTGAATGTCTCTAACGTTACATATAGTGAGTCAACAGAAAAAGAAAACCATTGCGCATGCGCAATCGCAATCGCAACCGCAGCGCTATACCGGAAATATTTAACAACGGTACTTACTTTAAAAAAGCGTGCCTCGTATTATAAGAGCAAGAATTCGTAGACACGAAATGTTTATAATAAAATCTGCAATGGAGTATTTCATACTGTCAAACAGTTCGTAAAAAATATAACCAAATAATTTCTTCGTTTGTAAAGAATCCGAGTAAAATAATTTAGCGTGTATAATTTATCAGATGTCGCCACCGTTGGGTGCCGCAAACCGATAAAATCTCGAAAAAGATATTTAATACTTCATAATATTCTCAGGAAACCTGAAAACTCCATAAATCATGTTCTACTTATGTAATAAAAATAAGTACACTACATACACACAATCCACCCCTTGTACAAATCGCTCGCGACTCGCCTAGCCCGGGGCTAAGTATTCTTCCCAGCTTAGGGGAGAGAGGGACGCACCGTGGAGAAACCCACGGGTGCGAGGAGGACACGTCTACAGCGGCTCAGGGATGGGTTAAAACTTTCTCACGAAAGCGTTTTCCGCATGTTTTATCATTCCGAGTTTTATACTACACTCGCATCGCACTCCGCTCTAAACAGAGTTCTGACCTAGCGACGGACTAGATTGGACGTTCAACTAAATAGTTATTAATTTATTATTTCTAATGTTTGTTTAAAAAAAATCAAATTTTTCTGTCACATTTATCATTACATAAACTTGTCTAAACCAAAATTGACGTTATTTGAAATAAAATATACCGTGGTAAACGAATGCTGTATTTATGAATTTAATAAGCGTTAATTAACAATTTAATCCAATTAGAACATTAAATTAAAAACGCTGTTATTTTTAAATCTGGTGATATTTAAAAAAATGTGAATATGCATGTTTTTATTGCAATATTATACAAGTTGTTTTAGTCGTGACGTAAGGTCACCAAACCCAATGCGCGCTTCAACTTCTTTTATGCTTCATATAATTATGAATTTAGAGACTCGACAATCACGTCATATTTGTTAATGAAACTTGTAAATTTCCTTTAAAAAGAGTAAATATGTAATTGGAATAGATACACATAGACAAGTTCGATATGTGTATAAAATAACAATGTACTTTTCGAATCCATGGATATTCAAAAGAATGTCTAGTGAGAACACAATCAAAAAAAATTATAATTATATATAAATTATATCAACTATTATTTGAATGATAAGTAGTTAATGTAAAATATTCATATTTATCCGACATAAAAATCGCAAAAGTCTACGTATACTAAGTTTACCGCATCGGAATGCGTACTTTTATTTTAGCATCGAAAGGGAAATGTTAAATTACCAATAAATAAGAATATTGACTGTTGCTTGTTGACCATATCTTATTAGAAAAATTTTACTCGTATAATAAAAAAGAAAACTTCAATATCTCTTAATTTAACTACAGTTTTAATCAAAAGCCGATAGAATTGAATTAAATATAAATATAAAAAACCAGTACGTATTCAGAAGTCTTGGCAAAGTCAAGTATTTTTCCACCAGAACTTGACTTGACACACAGTCTCGCTTCGCATTTCTTGGGTAGTTTGTGTCGCTTGGGGTGTTCCCGAACGGCGGGATGTTTCCCTTCGCAGATCTTCGACTGCGCGGAATAGTACGTCCCATTTTTAAAATATGGACGCCCCAGGTCCCGGATATAAGTTTCGGTTTTGTAACTTTGTTATTTCATGTTTTCCGTTGCTGCATTTGGTTCCGGAATGAAAATCTCGGGGAAATCAAGTTATTCACAGTATAGGAAGATGGATTAACTGAAAACTTATTTTAAAATTATAACGTTTTTTTGATATATTTTTAATTAAATTGTAAATCTAGAGCAGTTTTATAACTGTACCACAAATTGATTTTCAAAATAATGGTTATTTCAGTATTTTTAAGAATAAATGTAATTATCAAATATGTTAACTCTCGTCGTAATGACAATCTATCTTTCAGTATATTTCAAAATGAACAAAATTCGCCAGACGATATTTGACTATATTGTCAATATTTTTGATTATTATTTGGTAGAACTCTATAATTAACCATTTTAATTAAGAACGCATAATATTTAATATCATTAATTTTCTGTGAGTACTTTTATCCTATCTACAGCATTTTAAAGACAATTTTATAGGGTTAAAGTACTAACTATTTTTACATCATTTTATTAATGCCAAATCGAAGTTAATTAATAACATACTTAATATTATAAAGATATTTATCTATTTTGTCAGTTATTTTATATTTAAACTTCTAACAATTACGTTATATATAAACTATGTATGATATTATATCTATGGTTTCTGACCCAGGTCAACCCGGGAATGTATTTCCGGGAATACATGGGGTTTTCGATACATCGCGTCCCAGGAATGCTTATGTCGAGTCTCGGGATTCGTAATAATTTTAAAAGAATTGTTTGGGTCAAAATAAAAAAAGCATACTTTTCGAATGTGTTCCAGAAAACAATAACAATGGGCTCGGGAAACAATAAATCATTTAGTCGCTAAATACAGATTTACAAATTTTTAGAAATTTGCTAGTATTGAAGACTGTCGGAGAAGTGCAAAAGAAATACGAGTACATACATGAGTGAGTGCTTTCGCTGCTAAAAATTTATATATAAAATCGAGAAGCAGGCTATCAGATGTAAATTTTAAATAAAATTGTTTTAATGAATGTATTTAATTTAAATATTTTATTTTTGTTAATATAATATATAATAGATTGATTGTTAATATGTACATATAAAATATTTCATTCAAATTATATTTTAATTGTTTTTTTTTTAATATTAAGAATTGTAATTTTATTTAGAAATAATATTTTTTTGTTAATACATGTTAAATTTATAATAACAATTTAATTTAAATAAAATTAACAATGTTTATAAAAAAAAACCCTAATTACATCCATAGTTTAACCTGTACAGAAATTTATTTATTTCCAAGACAATCGTAATGATAAATCAATTTCACATTTTTTAATAAAATATTTTCAATTGCGTCTTAAATATCTATAATACTTTATAATTAAGTTTTGCGTACCTGTAATAGATGAGTAAATTAATCCAAAAAACGATGTTAAGTATTTGTATATATTCTCACATTTCGCATAGCGGCGCTGGGATAAGGGAAGGGATAACCATTAGAAATACAGATTCGATTAAATAAATTGTATTTAATTTAATCGTAAACCCTTCAAATATCCGTCCATCAGTAAATATTTAATCTCCGAATAAGACTACTGGTTACTTCGTGAAATTACAACAAACACACAAATAATGTTTTCAGAAAATCCTAATCCCATTAAGGCAATACAAAATTCACACATATATACATGTACCCAATTAAATATGCTGTTATGTTTTTGTGGCACCGGTGGGAAAAATTAATTACAACTTTGAAAAGTGTTTTATGTAAACATCATTTTATATAAATCTACAATAAAAATAAATAATATACATTTCCTTACAACAGAAAATGTTATAAGGTGAGTCGAAGTAAATGTATCTACGGGATAAGTGCATCTAAGTCTAACTACGTTTAAAATTGAATTCTAGTGTCGCAATCTATTAAGAAATATTCTAAATCAATATTTAAAAAGACAGTCCGGAGATGCAAAACCAAACAGTTTTATGATGTCAACTTGAGAGTTCTGTATGCCTTTTTAATATTTTGTATGTCTCGATAATCTTTTATGCCAGGACGCTGATATTTGGTAAGTACCTTTATTTTGAGTTGTAGTTTGTGATGTGTATATCAGTTTTGTAATTATTTCCGTGGATTACGATTTATAAGATACACTTACCCCATAAATTTTACACCGTGAGGGAAGTGCATTCACTCAGTGGTTGGTATGGTACCCCCATACATTTTTGTAAGGAAACTTTCTTAATTATTTATGTGTAAACAGGTCCATTATTTTTTTAAATTTAATTAACCAATTTCAAAAACAATCACTCTGATATGTCGTACTAAGCAATTTTACTAGATTTTTTGTAACATAAATAACTAATTCATATTGGCATTAAGCAGATCAGTAAAGATATTTTCATTATTTTAACAATTTTTCAAAAATAATACAACTAGATTCTCATACCCCAAATTTGGGGTAAGTGCATCTACTCGTCCAATTTTCATAAAATGCTTTCTATATCAGCTATCCTAAAAGGTTACATTCCGATTTTCAAAGACTTCAATTAGTAAATAGTAAATGATCCTTCTATTAAAGTTTCAAAGTCACAACATAGTCTTATAAAGTTTGAGAACAGTTCAAAGTTTCACCTTATCAGAAAATGTTGTATATGATAATCGAATGATTAATGTTGACCAAATACCCATATAGATGCACAAGGATCAGAGCATGTTTAAGCTTGAAAAATGTAAATATTTATATTTCTAGGGCAACCTGTGCACTGTACATTTGTAAATACGCTAAACTCTCTTTACATCTGAAAAAAAATCATGTTGGGTTTCAGGCAGCAGAATAGCTTTCTTGCTCTTTAGCGATTATTCATTATTTTTATTTAACTAATTATAAATTACCTTCTGTGTTCATTAATTCAACACATTAATCAACGACCTGTTCATTTCTCATTTTTATTTTATTATTATTTATTTTTCAAAAAATCTATCAGTTATTCGATCTGAATTAAATTGTGTTATGGGGTAAAAAGGAGATAAGATTATGTAAGAGTGTTTTCTTGATTGATTTTTGATGTTTGTGTGGACGTGTGGCAGGTGAATCAGAAGAGGTACGTTGTGGTGTGAGTAATGAATGTCCCAATAACTATTCATCACTCACATGTTCGTTTGATGATTATCGCGGAGTGTATGGGCCAGATCAGGTTAAGAAGTGAAAGGTAAAACAACTTACGATTGACACAAGTTTACTGTTTAGCACAGTTCCAGATTAGAGATATTCAATATTCGTACACTAAAATGACTCTGAAAGGCGGCAGCGAGAAGAGTGGCGCTCAGGAGCCGGCCACCCAGACAGCGTTCAGATGTCGTCGGCAGTAATGATGGCTATGGAGGCAACAGACCTCCACAGAGTAGAGTAGTTACTCATTTTATTAATAAACGGTAAAAATTACTTCCTTTGAACTTTAAACTATCAGTAACATTACCGATAAACAAGGCGAATTTTTTTTTTTAATATAAAAAAATAAAACTCTAATTTAATTACAAAAAATATGTAAAAATATGCAGTACGAAATATTAACTATCTTTATTTAATCTTGCATGAATGTTGCCATAAAAAATGCGATAAAATTTGAAGGAAAACATAGTAATAATACGTTTTCATATTTCTGGCCATTCCTCTAAATTTACGACAATAATAAAATCCAATTTCAAATATTCGTTAAAACTTATATAAATGGAGCGATGTTGAATCAGTTACGAGCTACCAATACAAACAGCACTCGAGCTTAATTAACCCTCAACTGTTATAAAACACTGACATTTAAGCTTAAGGTTTTATTTTAAATTGTATGATTCAATTTCGATTTCAGGGTTTCAGTAAAAAAAAAACATGTTTTATAATTACTACACACGTTCAATGTGGAACTAACAAATAAATAAAAATTTGATTATTAAGGAGATTCTTATTGTGAAGTTGTAATTATTCAGAACATAGGTCTGCGATATTTTAAATACTAATTAAATGTATTAATTAGAAAGATATACATATGAAATGAATGTTATAGAAAAATATTGTTGTTGCTACCGGGATTCGAACCAGGATCTCTTATAATTCAGGTAACATGCATTAACCGATTATGCTACAGCACACAGTATATAGTATATATATATATGTATATCTTTCTTATTAATACATTTAATTTGTATTTAAAAAGTTATATTTTTCATTAAAAATTATAACTTTTCAACTTGATTTCTATAGGCTCCAAGAATATTTCAATCTATTGGCAAAAAATCTTTTGGGTATCCGATTTTTTTTTCTATTGACAATCATCTTTTAGGTGTTATGGTGCCAAACAGCTCAATGGGATAGCATCCGAGTCAGTCATTTATGCATTTCTTCTAAGAATTTTGACCTCTTTTATTGTCCCTTATTACAAAATCGGGCATTTTAGTTTATTTTCTTAATTACTATTACACTCTTAATAAGGCTTTGATCTTTAGTGTCAGTGTCTGATATACAATAATAAAATAATACAAATAACAGCACATCATCTCATTCGCAGCTTCGAATTAAAATGTGTAAAAAAATATTATATAAAGAGTAAAACAGGATGCAATTAATAGCATATAATTATAATTTAAAACTTAAAGTAAATGCAATGTTCCATTTATAAAAAATTAAAAGTTAAAAAATAAAAAGTAAAGTAAAAGTAAATAAATAACTAACATACAAATATGAAGTAAACTTATGTAAAATTGTAATGCTCAATATAAAACGATTGAATAAAGTTCAATAGTATACTAACACAACTACAGAGAAGACTAAAAAATGCAATATTCAATATATAGATACTAGTGTAGTAGTTTTAACATCAAGTTTGTACTTTTAAAAGTTCTTAGGCGTAATTTCTCTCCATTTCGTAGAGCCAAAACTGCACTTTTCTTGAAAAATATGTAAGACTATAGTTGCAATTTTTCACGTCTGCATTAAGACTGTTGTATATTTTGGGTACTAGAAACATTTTGGCACGAGATAGTGACAGCCTATGTGAAAATGGTGGTTGCATTATCAAAACTGTTTTTTTTTTTTGCCGGATTCGATGAACTAGCTATTGATAGTAAGTTGTGTGCGTTTAATCAAGTCAATAGACTTTGTGTACGCATTTGTGTTGGTGGAAGATGGTTGTTTAGTCATTAGTGTGAGAAGAATTGAACCTTCATAGTTCGCCTGCAACATATTGGGTGTGTAGAATATAATATTTGGTCTTTTATTTAAAATATGCAAAGGATGATATATTAATGGATAATCTGAGGATTCAGTTTTAGGTTTGAATCTTTAAATAACAATTAATTTAGAGTTTCATTAACTGATTTTTTTAAGTGATCCGTATCAAAAAAGGTCATTTTCACATAATGATTCAATTATTTGTTGATTTTACACCCTTCATTCTATAAAAGTGCACTTAATTTTAATATACTAATATATGATTTCAAAGTATGGAGCAATAATTTGTTGAATATAAAATTAAGTTTAATGGTCTGTAGTGATACCGGAGTCAACCTATAACAAATCATGACCAACTGTAATAAAGATGTGTTTGCTAATTGTGCTATATAATAAAGAAATAAAAATAAATAAACGCAAGGTATTATTTAACTAACTGCCTTATAATAATCTAAAAAGCTTTGAATATTTTGTTTTGCTGAGTTCAATCGAAGCGGGAGTGCACAATTCTCAAAACGATTCCGGGATAAGGTGGGACCCTTTGGGGTTTCCTTCAACATTTTGCGTTTTTGTTTTTTTTTTTGTATTTCGTAAAGATTATTTTGAATCCTAGTTATTAGGAAAACACAAATAACATTCCTTGTAGTACAACAAAAGTGATTTAGTATGTATAATCTCGAACATATTTTATTTTTAACACTACAACAAGTAATGAGGCCCAATTACTGTAGTGAAACAACCAGGCTTTATAAAATAGCCTAGATGTATTATGTCTTTACTAGGAATCGAACCCGGATCCCCCGGTATGTCGAGAAGTTAGTTTTCATTTTTAGTCACATTTTATTCGCACACCGCCATGTTCGCGGCGGTGGCGAGCTTTACGTCAAACACTTAAAGATTGCCAAATTCACGATAGATGACCCTCCACCATCGCCGCTTATCCCCTTAGGAAATAGCGTGACGGAAAAAAAACATTAAAATTCAGTTAGGAGATTACACAGATGAAGGGAGCGATACCGCCCCCTTGAAGCCTGAAGTTATTTACATTTAAATGGGTGTTATTTATCTCCAAAACATCTCTTAAATTTCAAGAAACAACCCCTTTTTGTTTTGTGAATCTATAAATCTCTTCAGAATATCCGTTTTGTTTGTTGTGTGCACTGATACTGTTCAACGCTGGACTTGATTTCTATACAATTTTCTGATATCATTGCGTACTATCTCTTGCGAGATTTTCTGTTAGGCTGCAGTGAACACGCATATTTTTTAAGTGATAGGTTAATTATATTGAAGAAAAAACTTATTGAAATTACCCAGAAAATACACATCTACACTGCCTGCCGCACTTTTGATGGAGTAAATAAATAAACTAAACCTACGCCTCATATTTGGACGTCAATAACAATTTTTGCGAATTTCGATGGTTATCTTTATTTGAAAGCGTGATCAGCTTAATTATTTTATTATTGACGTTTGTAGCGTTAATTTTATGGATGGACATAATAATTATTTTTTAAAAACTAACAAACTTTGTATAAGCCACATTTAACGTCGACCGGTTTCTATACCACTGTATCTTCATCCTTTAAGATACTAAAGTACTCAATTTGGCTTATATAAAGTATTTTAGTTTATAAAAATCAATAAAAAAAATTAAAATGATTAATTATTTTAACATTCTTGTAAACTTACAACCATTTTGATTAAAGTAAATTAACATATTCAAATTATCGTAAATAAATAAAACATTATAATTAAAATTAAACAAACGAAACAAATCAGTAGGTATCTTAACTCGAATATAGGTGTTGTACCTATACGCTAGAGTGCAAAGAGAAAGCAGTTTTAATTAATTAGTCCGGAAAAATAAAATAAAACAAAAGAGTGCCGCTTTTTGCTCGCAAGAAGGCCTCGACCCATTTTGAACCCTAGATGTTTTTCCTTTTAGTAGAAAATCTCACTAGGATGCTGAGAAATAATTATTACTGGGATGGTAATAAATTCAGAATTATTGTGAAAGCTCTCTAATAAATCGAAATGCTTTATTTTAGCTGAAAATGATGAACAATTTTCAAAATTACGATACAATCCCTTTAGTGGATTTGCTACACGATTTTCATTATATAGGGGTAAATGAATTAGAAATTATCAGTTTCTGCTGAGATCTAAAAAGTGTGTCAATTTCATGGACCATTGAGTTGTTAGATGGACAGAGTAGAGAGGAACTTTTCACCGTATTCTGTCTAGCTCATCCATGAGTTAGAAAAGGGACTACCCCCGACCCGTGTGATGGTTTATTACATGACTTCCAATCGAATGACGCGTAAGGTGAATACTTTTCACGATATAAATTTGAACATATTTCAGTTGTATCTGAATACTTTATCAATTTATCCGCATTTCAAATTTAAGAAATTTACATACACAATAATATATTACCATAATATTTTTAGACGAATAGACAAAAATACGACAAGTTTGAAATCGTAATACACCAAACATATATGTAAATCTAAAAGAGCAGAGTGACTTTTCAATCACAAAAACTTCTGAATCAAAATGTTGCGTTCTTATAGTCAATATTAATTAAATATCTTGTTCTATTTTTTTATTTGTGACGCTCAATTTAACTTGTATTGCCATTGTTTGCAAAATTAGCAAAATATGCAAAAATGAATTAGGTTAATTAAAAATAAGTCAATTATTTTATTATATTTATTCACATTTTA
Organism: Eubasilissa splendida; assembly: GCA_031772225.1. NCBI lineage: Eukaryota > Metazoa > Arthropoda > Insecta > Trichoptera > Phryganeidae > Eubasilissa > Eubasilissa splendida. Next base: position 9,599,555 of record CM062846.1, read on the forward strand.
AATAATAACTAAGGAGGCTCAGAGTAGGGAAAATATAGAACTTTAGATTATGAAAATAACTACGTGTTAAAAATGGACTATTTAATTATTGCATTTGTATTTTTTTGGCCGACGACAGAAATTATTTTTAAAACAATATTAATTTAAATTTTAATCTCTTGTATTTCATATTTTTTTATTATTTATTGAACTAGAATATTTTCCTATTCGGGAAATGCATGAAAATTGTATAACAGATATATCAATTTGAAAGAGCTGCATCATATGCGTTCGAAAATGTATCGTCAACTTACATAGTTGATGTGGCGTAATGGTAACGCATTTCCCCGGATAGGAAAAGATCCTAGTTTGAATCCCGGTAGCAACCAAACAATTTTTTCGATAAATCATTTTTTCATTTAATATGTAACAAAATTTTAGATTATCAGTGAAGTCAGGTTCTTGGCATCATATGGTTAAGTAAGATAGATTGAGTTAGATTAGATTCCTGCCAATCTGCACAACAATAGTTAACGACGTAATGTATAAAAATCGTAACGATAGTAAAAAGGCGACATACATAGAAAGATTACACATGCGTGCTATAAATATACAAAATTAAAAAAAAAATCTTCGGAAATGTTTACAAAGTGTACAAAGCAATTTGTGAAGATAAAGTCCGCTGAAAGCGATTTACTTGAAACACGGAAGGCATTATAAAGCACAAATAGATGCAAAGAAAATTCTGTAAAAGTGCTGAATGAAAAATGCAAATTCCATTGATACCTCAATCCTGAACATAGACTTCGGCATTATGATGCACATCTCCAGCGGGCAACACCATTCTGGGAGAAACTTTTGGTGAATATTTTACACGGGGCTTTGGTTTAAATGAAAAAAAATAGGACTGGGTATTCCTCGAAACACCGGATATTCGAGGCGCTGTGCCACGACGTTATGTATAAAGAGGATTTGAATTTTAAAATTGTTCGCTAGACGAAAAACTTTTTTTTTGTGAAAAGTTTTGCATTCTAATTAATGCACTGTGTGACCATTGTCGAATTATAATTAATATAAACTTTTTATTTATTTTGAGAGCGTATTTTTAAATAATTAAATGTATTTTAAAATTAAAATTATTTTGTAATCGAGCTGTGACAATGTAATCATTATCTTTACATTAGAATTGGTGAACGTTACAATGTGTTAAGTAATCAATTAAGCCAGCCGAAGACAGTTCGTAAGCCCTGTAATATCCACAATTCCATACTTCGCATATAATATAATATAAATAGCTTCGTCTCTATGAGATATCTATAATTTGTCTTAATAACAATGCCTCAGAATATTCAAGTAAATCGCAAACATCCGTAGATGGACAGCACTCGAAGAGAAGAACTGATTCTATTATTTTGTATTTAATCAATGATATTAAATTCGTTTTATTTATGTAAAAAATAAAATAAAAAAACTACAAAAATACATGGAACAATACCTACACTACAGCTTCAAAGATTTAATTGAAGATTTTAAATGAAAAAATAATCAGTTTTTATAGAAATCTTTTGTTAAAAAATCGTGAAATGATCGGTTTCCAAAGTGCAATTATGTCAGCTTAAAAGCAAATCACCTATATTCAAGCATATCGAGTGCATCATCAATCCATTTAGTAATGCCGAATATCTGAAATCCCATCAGAAATAATATTTGAAACAAATAACAGCTTCGACAGCATTAGTCCTCGGATATCCTCATTGTTAAAAATGGTGCTGTGTTAAGAACGGATGTATAACGGTAAGAAACAAAAGATAATTTCAATACTAAAAGACTTTTTTTAATCAAAAGTTATAAAAGAAACGCCAGCCATTTTGTATGAAGACTTTTAGCTTTTAAGGAGTTTTATAAATGTACATTAATTTATCTTTGTGCCGTGTAAGGGACTTATTAAAATAAAACATTTTTTGATAGCTGGGTCTGTCTTACTTAAGCGCTGTTTTGAAAATTCATATACACTTTTTTTACTAAAGAAAATATCGTTGGCGTTCAAAGAAATGTCATTTAGTTCACAAAACGATTCAGTTTATGTTTTTAATTTAATGTTACATTCTTGAAAATAATTATGTCTTTGATATATGTGCCCATTATTATAAAAGTTCAATATAATTCAATAAATTGAACAAAAAATGAGTTTATAAATTATTTCGCGTCACAATGTTTTAAAATATTGATTATGATGCAAATTGTAACAATAGTGAAAAATTTAAGCGTTATATTCAGTGTATTTTTACGACGTTCAGCGGTATTCCGCTAGAGTTTATTTTGATAATAGAGTAAATCATTTTGACCTTAAATTTTTTATTTCTTTTTAAGCTACATACAAATTGTATATGTCGAAATAAATTATAAATTGAGTAGACTTAATAAATTTTAAAACATTACGTTGTGTAATATATAAATATTTTTTAATCAATCCAAACGCAAACCTTTTAATATCTCAAAACAAAAGAAACATGACTTAGACCACTGTCATAATCACTGTATGCGAGATCTTGACGGGAAGGCAGCCGCGAAAGGAGTGGCACTCAGGGGCCGGCTTCCCGGATGACTACCAGCACATGTTGTTTGCGTCGATAGCGGGCGTGAATCTAAATCAACTAAAAATGTAAAACTAAGCTCTGAAAGAGAACCTAGTTTTATACCCAGATATCTCCAAGGTGCATTCAGGGCTATTAACGATAATGATGATTGTGGAGACGAGGACATCCGCATGTTGTGACATCCGCAATGTTCCGTTATTGAAAATAATCGTCTGTCAAAAATTATACTTTGATATAACATCTTTTCAAATGATCCATTTCATTAAATTGAAAATAATATGGACATTTCTAATCAATTTAGATGGAATTAAGTGAACTTTTTTAATATTTAGAGGGATTATTGTTGAAAAACACAACACATTAACAATATTTAAATATGTCCAAGAACACACAATTACTGGATTTTCACCTGCAAAGGCACTGCTATTAAGCAAATAATAGATATCTTATAGAGACGAAGCTATTTTTTATAATATTTTTTAATGAAAAAAATATATATATATGAAAGTTAGCCAGCCGAAGACAGGTCTAAGTCCTGTAATTATCCATACTTCAATATATTTTCCATTAAAAAATATAATAAAAAATAACTTTGTCTCTATGAGATATCTGTTATTTGTTTAACAACAAATTAAGACTAAATTTTAAAAATAATTAGAATACCTGTATGGAATTAATTTACGAATATCAATTTGAAGAATTTTTGGCACACTTGTACTTAATAATTTTCATTTTATAGGTTATTCATAAAAAATGTAACTATATCAACCCCTTTTTTTTAAAAAAAACTAACTTTGTGATATAATAGGATATTCATATAATAGCGTATTCTTTAATGCCTTCAATTAATAAATAATCCTGTGATTGTTATTACATAATGTTGAACGATTGTGACTTGTTAATTTTTATTATAATAGTATTGAAACCAAGTTTGCCATCCCATAGAAGTGTTGACATTAAACAAATGATGATTTGTTTCAAAATAGTCGAAGTACAAATATTATACGGACGAAATGGTCTACAATCTCATTATATTTTTAAGTGTTTAGATAATACTATTATTTCAGAATAGGCTACATTATAATACAATTTTCGAGTTCCTTCAGGTGAGTCAAAATGTTTGCGAATTTAGAGAAAATCATTTAATACATACAATACTTTTTAAAAGAGGTTCTCTCATTTTCCGGGTTCAGAGACGAATAAATAATCGGGTTAAAAGTGTTTTCCCAACAACGTGATGAAAACAAACGCAAGAAGTGGAAAATAAACTCGTATAATTCATGCCTTTAGCCCGCACCGGAAGACGAAATTTTCATTAGCGTTCGTCGCTAATTCCGGCGGCAGTGCGTGCATGTATGTGTGCCGTGAAACGTCAAGTGAAATGTTAATGAATGACATTACCATGCCGGCGGAACCTTCCCCGAAAAACAAGTGGTGCGATGTAATATTTAAGTAAAAACAAAATTCGGACGCAGAGATCAACCCCGCAGCAAACTTGCGCCAGGCCGCCCTGAGGGGCCGCGGTCGGACGCTCGCCGTGAGGTCTGCAATTTAAGATAAATAAAAACGGTTTTAGGGACACAGCAAGTCATTCCAAAAGGTTCAATGAATGGATTTAACTTAATTGTTAAGTTTATAATGAAAAACTTTAAGTAAGTAGATAAAGAGTTTTATCTACTTACTTAAAGTTATATAACTTATTTCTCCTTCTCTAAGACAACATGCTCATATTTAGTCTACTTCTACAACGTAAAATGCTTGCATCAACTATTTGCGATCCTGGGCCTCATTTAGTGAGACGTGTAGTAAATATCCGGCCATTTCTTGGACTCGGTCCATCTTTTTGATGGACCTCTCGTCCTTGCATTTCCAGTGATCACCAAATTTTTCACGCTATGCCTGCGCTTTTAAAGTGCCCGAGAATTATTTTGAGTTTCTAAGGATTTGAGATATTCTTTCGTCTCTCAGTAAAATAGTAGCAGCTGATCTATTATATTGACTATATTGTTTTTTCTTCTTCTTCTTTATCCTCTTTATCCTAATAGGGTCGAGGGCTTAACGCTTAAATATCACAACTCTTCTTCCTGCGCTGTGTTGATTACTTGGGGCTACTGAAAGTTCCATCTTGAGTCTCTTCATTTGCTTTTATCATGTTCTCTTGGGTCAACCTACAAGTATTTTTTCCTCTGACACTGATGATGGAAAAATCTATTTAGGCAGTCTTTCTTTTCCCATGCGGAGAATATGTCCAAGCCTGAGGTTTTTCTATATGGAGCACCAGCGGGTGCATTCCAAAATCCTCTCGAATGACATCATTTCTTATTTGATCTATTAACGTCACTCCCGCTACTCATCTTAAGATATCTCATCTCTGCAACCTGGATTCTCGACAGATCTCTCTCCGTCAGTATCCAAAGTTGATGGTCATAGATCAGAGAGGAAGGTATACTGATTTGAAAATTGACAGTTTTATTGTATTGTAGAGTTTTACATTCTTTATTCCTAAGCTATATAGTGATCTCCTACTCCCCAATCTTATGGTTTGTAGATTACTATAATTTAATTATTATTTGTGTGATCTTATATATTATAATATAAATATTAATTAAATGTATTAATTAGAAAGACATACATATAAAATCAATTTGACCATTGGGATTCGAACCTGGATCTCTTTCCAAACCGGGGAAGGTGCATTATTCAACTATGCTACAGCGACATTATTTTTGACGACAAATTTTCGAACCAATATGTTATCTTTTCAAATTAATACATTTATCGTTCTTGAAAGACCCATCTACTTTGTTTTTACGGAATCTCAAATACCTTTGAGTAATCCGATAGCAGACGCCAGAATTAATAATTATATTGACAATTAAAAAATATTAATTTTCATGTTGACTGAAAATTAGACAATTCTACAAAAAGACAAAGGATAAAACAATCAAAAAATTACACTTCTCATTATTACTTAACTATTTTAGTGTGATGCTTGACAAACTATGTACGAACATTCTTTGATAATAACAGTATCTGCCATTCCTATAATAGCTAATTAAAATAATTAACTGTTTTGTAGGATTAATTATTTTGAACAAATATTGGAATGCTAAACATAACCCGAATTTATATATGTATATATAAATGTACACGCAGCATGTAATTTCGCATCATATAAGAATAAAATTGAGGAATAGAAAGAGTGAGTTGAAGATGTCACCAAAATAAAATTAAAACGTATAATCTAACCTAAAAAAACATCTCCCACTAATCACCAAGTTCACAGCATCTTTCTATTGAACTCGAAATGAAATTGAATATTTTGGAGAAATCCGGTAACGAGGTAAGTTTTTAAAGTTAATCAAATGAATTAGCGCTACGCCAATGGATCTTTGCTTTAGGTTCTTCGTGGTTTTTCTTCATAGTAAATGTATTATGAAAGTTATGAGGAAATTTTTCGGGAGTGTTATATAAATAGAAAAAAATTATTGAGGGATTTATGTAATTACCTATGATGCTTGAATATTTGAAATTTTATTGTTTTAAATATATATTATCATTTAAGGTATCGATTATCAATTTTGCTAATTTTTTTTAACAACTTTAGTTAAGATTAATTTTTGATGTAGGTGATAATCATAGACCAGTAAATTAATAGACATGAAATAAAGTGTACATATTGGAGAGAGGTTTGGAACATCAGTAGCGGGACGAGGGGCATTTTATATATATTCTTGGTTGAAGCATAAATCCAATAGATTATAATACATTTATGCAACAGGAAAAATATTTACTCTTCTAAAATTAAATCATTGGTAATCAAGACGTATTTATTTTTATATGAATGCATATTATATTGTCATAATTTTTAAAAAAGTCGCGGAGCTATTTGATTGCATAAGTAGTACCAAAGTAATCACGTGGGTAATACCAAAATTAAAATATTAAGACAAGAATTTTCCGTTAGTTCATGTCTATATATTTGGTGGTCTGTGTTGATAATAGATTAATCTGAAAAAACTGTATAATCTGAAGTAAATAATTCGTAATCGATATGCATTACCTAAATATTGTATAGATTTCACCCTTTTCAAAAGTTTCTATCTCAAGCAAATGTACCTATATATCTATGTAAATATATTATCTTAAGCGGTCCCTAGCTGCAAAGATGGTGCCTGCTATACTTTATGTGTTGTATATCCTCGTACAGCTGAGCAGCCCTATCCTTGAACCTCACACCCTTCCGCATGCTATGCAAGAGCATCTTCACTCTTATTCTTTATTTTCATTTGTTTAGTTACTATTGCCGTGTTCTTCCATTTGCAAGTTTCCTGGTGCAATGCAATTGTTGCATCATAAGCCACGGTTTACCAGTTATCAGGGTCTTAGCCACTTTTCTTCATATTTGCCATGAGTGCGTTTTTGAATCATTTCTTGGTCCAGCCAATCTGTCTTCTTTTTACATGAGATGGCTGCACAAAAATAACTTTTTTAGGAAGACACATACCATCTATACGCACGCAGTAAACTGTCCATTGTTATTGGAGTTTCAGGATCGTTGTTTCGGCACTGGAAATGTTAGCCTCTTCCAGGACTCTCAAGTTCTGCGTTCTTCCTATTTATTGTGGTATTTCTCGATATACTTTAGAATGCGGCAATATAACACCCATAATTCGCAACCATGTGGTAGTGAATATTATAATATAATGAAAATCATAATTTATGTTACGAATATAAATTAAATTAAAAGTGTTTTAATATTTTTATAATTTTTTGAAATATGTTGTGGTTGGTAATATTTAATAAAATGTACATATCATAGTAATGTAATATTTTACGTTAGTTACGTACTAGAAATAATATTTAAAACCATGATCATTATTTAGTTTTAGTTCTTATTTTATTGGTGAAGAAAATTTTTTTTTTAATGAAAAAAAATCGATGCCTTCTGGTATCGACTTAATATTAAATACATGGAAATAGGTACCTACCTAGGTTGGATATGCAAAACACACTTGATTAATTTATTTTAAAAAAATGGAATGTCCAGAGGATAATATGTGTTCATATCAAGGCATTCAGTCAAGTGACAAAGTATCAAAATATGCGTGCATGTACCTAATGCCCGCAAACCGTTATTAAAAGTATAACATACAAACGGCGAGAATTATTTTTGTGTATGTATAAAATAATGTATGTCTTAGTATGACTTAGTCTACATCTTTAATAGAATACTGTGTGTGTCGTTACCTATCTAAACTCTGGATCTAAAATGTTAAATGACTTGTGTAAAAATTCTGTAACGTTAAGAAAATTTCAAATTACAATTTTTTTATCAAAATATTCGTCTCGAGGATTTATATTTCTCATCGACAAGATTTCACTAAAAATATTACTATATATTATATTTCATTTTTGACAAATAAACAGAGGTTTGTTCGACGGATTGAATTTATAATACAATAATAATAACAATTGAAATTTAATGAATAAAGATTCAACTCCTTTTACTACTTTTTGAAGTCTTTAATCGATAAAAATGTTTGAATATTCACAACTTTAATAAAGTGCTTATAAAGGGTATTTTTTATAAGTATAGAACTTTAAAATGAAATAAAACATATTAAATTCGAGATAATGGCCATGGTATTGGCATTATTGGAAAGATAATTTTATGCTATTAGTGTTTAAATATGATTTTGCGCATATGGGTGCCGCTGCAGGCTCGAATAGAGCGCAATTTTCGACCACTTTTTGGAACACCTGGGGACGTATATCGGCAATAACGCGACAAATGTTGGCTTCCAAGTCATCCATCGTCTCCAGTTTATCGGCATGGACTAGCAACTTCACATATTCTCACAAAAAATAATCCAAAGGTGTCAAATCACACAATCTTGGAGGCCAATTAGGTCCATTACGCGAAATTATGCGTTCATCGAATGTCTCCTTCAATAAATTAGTTGCGGCGCGCACTATTTGGCATATTGCGCCGTTTTTTTAAAACCACAGCTCTTTCACATTAATGCCATTCAGTTGGAAAAATACAAAGTTATTAATCATGGATCTATACCGCTCTCCGTTAACTGTAACGTCTGGCCGGCACCATTTTTGAAGAAATATCAACTTCTTCGGTGCGCACTGTACGACGTCTCTGTGGATGCGTATTATCAATTAGAGTATACGTGGTGCGAAAACGATCCATGATTATTTGAATTACTTGGTCGAATGGACAATATGTCGACCGTAAAATGTCATCACATCAGCTATCAGCTATCAAATTGGCTGGCTCTGGAAAAAATATTGCTAATTCAAAAAACACCCTTTATATTCGAAATAATTAAAATTTGGCACACCAGCTTGAATATTTTATATCCAAAAATTATAGTTGTAAAAATTCACAATTAAATTTAATACGTCTAAATCCTAATAACCTTGTATACATTTATTTTAATTTGTTATGGTATACCTAAATAAGACACTAAACATATAATTTTAGTAAATATAATAAAAAAAATCGTACATATGTATGTACATAAACAAATCGTTTTTAGGAAAGTAAAAATAAGGTTTTTTATGTAAGTTGTGAACTAACAGATAGAAAGGAAAATAATAATTTGAAGTTTACTATATGGTAAGCGGTAGACGTGTTTTTTTTTTTTTTTAAATAAACACAAATTATACTTGTATGAAAATTTACAGTAATTTCATATTTAAATGAACAAAAATATTTGTTCCTACCTATACCTTACCTATAACTGCGCTGTATATCAACTCCATATAATAGAAGACAATATGAAGGAAAATATATGAACACGTACACGGAACTATTTATTGTATGTTCTATAAATGTTCTATAATATTGTTTATTATATATTAGCACACTATTATTATTAGGTATTTTGTTAGTTAATTTCTAAAACCCTATTATAATATATAATATCAATACATCAGAAAATTTAATACCTTTCGTTTTAAATTGTCGGGTCATCCACTTAGATATTATTTATCGCTCTAGATTATAGCGAAAGCACCCTGAAAGCTTAGTAATTGAATTATATGTCCATTACGAGGAGCAACAGCAAAAATTAATGAACGGAAAATACAAATCGATAACTTTCAATAAGTTAGTAGGAGACTGGGGTTGGTTAACTGAGTTTCGACTCAGGTCCGGTCTCGATGAATCAGTGATGAAATTGCAACATGCTTTATTTTACGTAGAAACAAACTGTTAACATTATTTCAGAAAAGGTAAAGTGAACCAATTTTGTTCGAATGTAAATTGCGATAGGACTAAATTTTCACAACATTTTTGGTTTCTAATAGAACTTTGGAGTTTGTGTTATCTAGAAATCTCTATAAATAATATTTATTTTTAGTTTAACTTTAAAAGTTGCATCATGTAAAATAATATCATTATAATGTTTAAAATATACTTATATATATGTTTGGCCAACTTCTCGACAGCCAACATTCATAAAGCCAAATTCCCAAAAAAAATTATTGCATGTAGATAATGTATTTGCATATTAAAATTAAAATGTCTAACTTTTTCGCCTAATAAAACAATCAAACTATTAAATTTAATTATAAAACTGAATTTCGATGACTTCATATAATACTTAGAGATGGTTTTTGATATTCTTGTATGGTTTGAAATATTCTATAATTTTATTTGCAGGTAAAATTCGTACATAATCAATGTGTAAACTTTTATAAGTAAAACTTTTTACCGACACCTACATAAAATTCCCATTTGATTAAAATGTTGCACATCTCGAATTGTAGTGAACTGGTTTTAAAAATACAATCCGTTTATTTTTATTTACATGAAATATACATGAGTATCGCAAAAGTAATTAATAAAAATACAAACGAAAAATTAGAAATTCCAACTAAACGTTTTACTCGTAGAACTGCTGATAATACTAACATGATTTATAACGATGAACAATGATCCGATCTTGATTCCGCAGCTTATTATTGGTAAAGAGATTACATCCTTTTACTCAATATTTATCCTCCAGTTTTATCTACGGAACTATTTATTGTCTTACGGCAAAAATTTAACTAAATATTTCTGCGAAATATTTCCAATAATTTTCAATACCTTGACCAACTATATACGTCCACCTACACTAGCCGCCTTGGGCAATATTCTTTGGGCGGTGACCCAGTGAATTGCCTCCCACCCCCACCTTTAGGATATTGGGCGATTACAAAATGTCGCCTATAAATTGATTATCACACCGTTCATTATTTGATTTTCGGGCGTTGAGGGAGTCAGCAATTCTGGAATTAATTGAAATCGTCGGAGGGAAGAATACATTGAAGTATGTAGGTACTCCCGCGCTGTTTATGCGATGTGTTCTCTTGATACTATACGATAATATCAATACAAATTAAATGTATCAATAAGAAAGATATACAGATAAAATCAATTTATCCAAAATATTTTTTGTCGCCACCGGGACTCGATCCTGGAACCCTTCCTATCCGAGGAAGTGCGCTGATCGATCACACCACGTCAAAATAGTAAGTTAACTACAAAATCTGTTATTCAATTTTTTGAAAGCAATCTACTTAATATTTACGAAGAATCTCAAACATTTTAAAGTAATATCCGATAGGAGACTCCAGAATTATATTAATTCATTCATATTATTAAATTTTGGAGAAATTAATACAACTTATATATTTCAAGGCATATATGGCAACAAAAATATTGTATTAATAAATTTATTGCATCTGTATATCTTTCTTATTGATACATTTAATTTGTATTAAAATATCACAGACCTATGTTCTGAAAAACTTCACAATAAAAAAAAATCTTTAAATCCTTAAAAAAAAGATAATATCAATATTAATTAAACATTAGTCAAATACATGAAGCATGAATTTAAGCCTAGATACGAAATGAAAAATAAATTGGAGGACTGACAAGTTATAGGGTAAACCAAATAAAGAGTACGCATGGGGATTTATTCCAAATGCATTGTTAAAGTTGGCAACACTGCGATATTAATCGGCTGTCTATGATATGAACTACCACTCGGCATCTTGTTGAACTCATGTATTGGAATACATTCCTTTTAAAAAAAAATTATACTCTTTAGTGGTTATGATCTAAAAATCAATTAAAATTACCCATCTGTTACAAAACAAGAACTACTATGATGGGCATTATTTTATCTTAATTATTTTTTTTTTATATAGAGATGTGTACACGGTATACATGTCATATCAATATTTTTACAATTTTCAGACTAAGCTGAACGCTTGTGCTATAAAAATAGGACTAACTTCCTGGTGTCCTAGAACAAGGCATGAACCCCCGACGACTAGATCACTAGACCACCGTCTTAACCACTACACCGACAAGCTACTCAATGATTATTTAACTTCTATTTAGCGTATTTTTTTGCTGTCATATTATAAATAATTAGGTTATGTCGTCAAATCGGTGCCAATTGTTGTGAAACAACTTTCACGTCCTATTTTCTACCATCTGAAAATTGCTCACTACCAAAATCTTCCATGTAGAGAAAAGAAAACATGAAAAGGAAACGTTCTAAAGTACTTACCAGTACTCCTTATAAAAACAACTAGTAGATATGAAGAAAAAATCGTAGTAAAAAAATTACCAAACCAAAAAGAAACCAAGAATTGACGGGACACCAAAGGGCTCAGATGGTGAAGCGAGCCAACAAGTCATACATTGCCCTCTTTGTACAGAGGTATACGCTGAGCCATTTTTTTTCTTCCTTAGAGTCTACGATATTCTGAGTGCTCTACATGCGGCTAGACCGCCAAATCTACTGCTACAAGTGCATCAGCGCTGATCGCTTTGACACTTTTACTAACTACCTTATTGTATTAAACATCATATGTGTTTTATTATAATACATTAATTGGAAGGGTAAAAATTCTGATAAAAATCCCTCTAGACAATTTACTGGAAGTTAAATGCTTCAAATTAACTAGGCGCGACACTTTATGCGCAGTGCCGCCTTATTCTATCATAATACTTATAAGGTAACTAAAATAAATTATAACTACACTTAAAAATATTGTTTTATTGTTACAGAGTCATTTATTGGAGAGTTCAGTCGACGTTGTCCGCTTCTGTGTGCATCTCTGTCCGGATGATCGAGCGCGTTACTTTGCTTCAGGAAATAATACCTGGGCAATCTATGTTTGTATCTAAAAGGCATTAGACTGATGTTGTGCTCGTACGAGCCGAGAGCTCGGATGAGAGGATTATCTTGAGAAGGATGGGTGCAAGATTTGTGGAAGTTTGCCGATAATTTATCAAAGCATTGAATTATTGTGTTAACCTTGTGCTGGTGGTGTAGTCTAGATAGATTTGTTTTGGGTGTGGTATTATGTATGATTTTAAGTGCTTTATTTTGAATAACTTGGAGCTGCGTATATTTCGTCTTGCGTATGCTGCTGAAGACAGGCGCTGCGTAGGTGATAGTAGGCAGAACCATACTGTGGTATAATATTGATTTATTGTGAGTGGATAGTGCGCCTGTCCTGTTGAATAGGGGACGAAGCGCGCCAATTGCTCGGTTTGCTTTCAGGCGTGTATTCGTCACATAACGTGTCCAATTCAAGCGCCGGCCTGCAATTAGGGCTCGAAATACCGGTCCCTTTTACCGAAATCGGTATTTTCGATGTTGAAGTTTTACGAATATTGGAATCCCGATATTTTCCATATTTAGAGAATCTTTCATCTAGATTTATCTGTGAAATCACATTTAAATTTTTAATAAGCTTTTAACAATAACACAAATATCTAACTTTAGACTTCTGAATAACACAATATTTTTCTGAATAGTGGCTCGAACTTTATTCCTCGTAAAATTTATTCTTCTTTCTTTCACGGATCTAGTCTATCGGTCAATCACATAGACAGCGAACGCTGTTAAAACACGTGATGTGAGAGGTTCGCACATCACATATATTATTGATATGTTTTGCTTTAAATACGACATGGAAATTAAGAAAAACAATTAAAATTTTTTGAAAATGAAATACCGAATATTTCGAAAATACCAGTTTTCATAAATCCAATACCGCTTTAGTCCGATATCCCGGTATTCTCGAAAATCGGGATCCCGGTTTTAATTATGATTTTTGTACGAATAATTAGCATTGTAATGTACGCGTACTCTTAGGTTGTGCGAAGAAATGTCTGTGCGTACTCTTAGATTGTTCATTTATTAAAAACATATTGTATTGTTTCTGAAAATGTTGCAGATTCATGTGAGAATAATTGTTTTTAGGTTATTTCATTATAAAATGTATTAAAATAAAAAGTTTATTAAGTACGCACTCTTTGCTTGCTTTACCCTAATGTTCAACACAGTCGACGAATGTATTATATACTAGAAAACATATGAAAGTGATCGAGGCAAGAGTTGCATGTCAGGACAGAATAGCGTTGCATTATGTCCACTCCGTCTATCCCTACAGGGAAATAGCATTATATAAATCAGTAAGTAATTTTTTTAATTGATATTATTTTACAGAAATCCGACTGTCATACGTGGTGAATATTATGTTCCAGGCCGATGTTGCGTGCTCTTTTAACGTGTTTAAGTTCTTTTAAAATGTTTTAATGACTTCAACACTTTATTGAGGATGTTGTTAGATGGTCCATAACAACTTGTAATCAACCACTCTCTACTACTACCAAATGCGAACTGATAAATGTTTGCCAAACCAAAATGGCGGGCAAACAAAAAATGCCTGGAACATAATATTCACCCTATAGGAGATTTATACGTCCTGCGAACAAGTAAAGTTGTATAGTAGTTTTTTGTGGCAATGCTTTTCAATGGCACATGTTACCATGCCAAAACGTCGGCCTGGGTTTCCTCAAAGAAAACGGATCTACAAAAACGCAACCTAACTTGGATGAGATGCCGATTCCATATATGTATATAAAATTATTAAGTGAGGACTTTAATTTAAACTTTTTGGAATTTTTCTTTTAATATGAATTCATCGTACTGACTTGTTTTTTTTTCAATCTTGTATTTTGTTTTGTAATTTTATTTAAGTTAAATTTAGTGTTTCAATTTATCTGTTCTTTCGATCACAAACTTTTTCAGATCTTTCATTATTTAGAAATATTATTGCATAGGTTGTCTGTTGTAACTAGAGCAGGCTATATAAATGAAAAAGCACTTACAAGGTTTCGTTTATTAAGGTGATGAATTAATACAATTTAAATGAGCGGTTGAACTTTGGCGTGATTCACAGGAGATGCTGTTGTGTAACGACGCTGGTGTTAGAACGGTTTGCGGAGAAGTGATCGCTAGTTGCCTGAGCAGTATCCGTATCCGTCTCTGGTGCTAATGGTTTATTGTATCTGCTCATTGGTCACTCTGATTTGGGCCCTAATACTTGATAGATGAGTCCTTACCCGGCCATGTCTACGGGCTCATGTATGGTCACCACATTATCTTTTAATCATTTTTTTATAAGTTATAAAAATATAATTAAATAAAAATAAATTATGCGTAGAAGAATATATATGATGCTAGTTATGGCTCCAAAGTTCGAGGATGTCTATGAAGCCTTTTTTTAAATAATTAAAGAATACATATCATATCAATATTCTACTATTTTCAAACTAAACTAAACGCTTATGTTATAAAAATTTGCTGATCTCCTGGAACGCGGCGCGAACCCCCGACCACTAGGCCAGTGTCCTAACCACTAGACCAAAAAGCTACATATTACTGATACTATCACATCATTCGCATCAAGTTCACAATTTGATTCATCCTCCCCAGTATTCCATCGTCCATAAATCAATTCTCAGTTTATGTCGCATAGAGCTTTGTACGTGCTAGTATGGATTCGACGCTATCCGAGAAAATACAAATACATTGGTACAATCTGGCAGAACAATTTCTCAAAATGTTGAGCGATCGAGTTGTACTCCGCCGCCTCTGTCTCTACCCGGGGAATTCCGTACCCCAAGAACTATCGTGGATTGAAAATGCAATTTTGCTGTGAACATTCAAGAAGTTCATCCATTTTACTGTGAATGTAGTGCATTTAATTTAAGTTTATTCGCGTCTATTGTCAAACCGTAATCAAAGTTTTCATAACGAAACACGCCCCGCCAACCAGCGTAGGTACCGATGAAATTATCATACCGCGGTACCGAGTACGCTTTGCATATTTTGAAAATACGATCGATTGTTCGTCCGTGGAGCAAAATTATGTATAAATATAAATATAACGAGCTTACCCGAGGATCCTACGCGTCCATAAATAAATATATTATATCCTTTTGAAACTTATCATCATAAAGGATAAAAAAATTCATCAATAACATCAAAACAATGTACGCAGATGTCTAAATTGTCTAAATTTTCCACTGAAAAATTTATTTTGAAAGTGTCATGTTTGATGTTTAGAATTTATTTCAAGTGAGCACATAAAATGACAAACTGTCGCTGGAATAAAAATATTACTTTTATTATAAAATTGTATAAATAAATCTAATCTTTTTCAAGATAAAGATTTCTTTTAGCTATTATTTTTACACAGGAAGTATGGAAGTCTTAGGCATTACAGGGCTTACGACCTCTCATTGGCTGGCTTAAGTGACCACTTTACTCAATATAACGTTCACCTATTTATAGTCTCAGCTTCAGCGACATCTATAGTGTTACATTAGAATTAATATCAAACTTTCAAAAAAAAAAATGCATAGATGGCGACAGCATAGTGGTAATAAATATTTGTAATGTTCCAACGTGATAACATATAAAATTTCCAAAAATTGAATAGATGTGGTAGCATGGGTAAATATATGAACGTTGCATTGTGTAAAGTGATCACTTAAGCCAGCCGATAACAGGTCGTAAGTCCTGTAATACCCAAGACTTCCATACTTCCCATGTAAAAATAATAGCTTCATCTCTGCGAGACATCTATATCTTGATGACAATCCCTCAGGTGATAAGTCCCAGTAATTGGTTCCTACAAAGATTTGTACATACTCATTGTCTAATATTTTTCTTATATAATTTTTTTCTTTGTATACATAATGGTTTTAATAAGTATTGTATAAATGGCCTGCTTTTACTATTATTTGTATTTATAATCTGTAGAACACTTGCTTTAGTTATTTATTTTCCACTATCTTATCCACTAAAAGTGTTTTTATTTTAATTTTATTTATTGAAAATAACACATTCAAAAGTGATAACCAATTATTTAACATATATACTTATAAAGCTTCATTAAATAGATTATGTACCTATGTTTATAAATAACTAAATATAAGTTTAATATATTTATACAAAACGAAGTAACTATATGTATACATTTTTTAATGTTTTGACTTTACAATTAACCTGATAATCTCATAACAAAAAAAAAAACTACTCATCGTCGGAATATAAAGGGTTAGGTAGTTCTTGTATATGTGTGTATTTAAGTTGTTCTTTCGTTCCAATAATATTTATTTTTATTTTTTTAAGAATGTATAATATTTTTGAAGAGCTGTAGCTAAGCTAAGAGACAAGCTGGTTAACAGACTTAGCCGAGATATTTGCCGGATCAATTTTTCAGAAAAGTATGATCGAAATGAAATCAGAACATTTGAAATTAAAGTGTCCATAAATCTGTTACATCCCATATATTTGTGTGCGAGTGTACATTTTTAACGGAAGGTGATATCGATGTCGAAAAAGTGCATTATATTTTTTTTATTCATTAACAAATTCATTGTTTTGGAGTATTCTTCACTTAATTAATGTAGGTACACCATACCAATGCCGTATAAAAATATCCTGTCGAAAATTCAAAAAAAAAAGTTATTATAAACTTATAATACAAATGTAAACATTTTTGGACTGGACGATAATGAATGATCCCTATATCAGAAAACGGACATTCTATTACTGAGATTGCGATTGTTGTTCTGATTTACGCTAGGTTACTGGTTTTCTTTCTATATTACATTTTTTTTCGAGAATATGAAAGAGGACGATCTACGATTTGCAATGTAGGGTCTACGAATAGAGTTCTAGAGTCAGAAACCAGATATAATAAGCGATAAAATTAGAATATATTGATGAAGAACATTCATGCAAGGTTTAATTTGATTTTCTTGTCAATCGGGGAAATAAATAACATACCACCTCAAAAAATATTCTAGTTAAAATAAATGTTGAGATAACCGGAGTACAATTTATAGTAAATCTTTATTGGTATTACTTTTTATTCCAATAAAGAGCTTCATCAATTTCCATCTCATAATTATACTGCGAGAGCAAAAAAGAATAAGCTCACCATGAAGTAAAATGAAAACAAGCTTTGGTCAATCCTTCCATATGTTTCTGGCCCCCAAAGCGAAGTAGTATGAAACAATTCTCGATGAATAAACTCAAACACCATCTCAGGAGCTAGTTATTGGGTGTTGGTAGAAAGGAAACTGAGGAAATTCATGGAAATGATCACATGAACAGAGAGCATTATTTCTTTATATTCATTTTTCTGTTTTGCATAATGTTTCAATCATGGGATAGCGAGAGTATTTTACTTATTTATTATGTTATTAGAATTCTTTTAAAACTGTTTACTTCATTCCTAATATTTTTGGTTTAGATAATTTAGTACGACTTCGGTCTAGTTAAGGAGACAGTGAACATCTCTTACATTATGAAACTTGTTCACATTTTTTGTATATTTATAAGAATGTTTATAATGTGTGATATAATATGTATGTATATTAAGAATAAATAAATAAAATAATAAAAAAACTTATGTATTTTTCTGTCTATTCCTCAATTTTAATAGTTCGTCAAATAATTTTAACAGAAAATTGGTTAATTGTTTGATATAAAATAAATCGTAAAAAACTATATCAGCTTGCGATGTCACATCAGATTGAAAAAATATTTTTTGCATGGAATTGTTAATTTCAGATAGAAATGTATTTTTGAAATGATGTTAAAAAAAATTCAACTTTTTTAGATTAATTTAATTATAATTATTATTATTATTAATTTATACTCAATTTGTATATCTCTGAGATTTTTACTGGTTCCTAAAAATACGAAATTTTCGACACGGCGCGTTCTTCAGTCGGTGCCTCTGTTACCTCTTCGAGTTATAAACAGCACGGTGGTGCTAAAATCATACGTTACGTTCAGCACTCACTGGATTTTCCAAAGCTCGTAGTCACGATAGTCACGTTTCACGGTATTTTATGAACACCCTTTACATGTGCGACAATATCAACATACCATCATACTATATTTACTTTTCTATTCTTACACAAAATTCTCGCTTCTTGTAAAACCAACAATAATGGACAGAAACTGAAATTCCTGTTTGCCAAATAATCATCATACGAGGCTAATTTTTTAAGTACTAAATTTAAAAAAAAAAAAAACTTTTACTTTCTTCGAACGTTACACACCTTAAACTACTTATCAACATAGTTGCCACCATTATAAAGGCTCTTGTATCCCTTGTCTTGATGAAACCCATGTCTGTAGTCCGCCTTTGAGATCATCACCGTCATCTAAACGCTCGCTACCAAAGAACCACTTCAAATGAAGGAAAAGACGGAAATTACTTGACGCCAAATCAGGACAAAACAGGACACAGTTGGCGATGAATTATAGCTGGTTTCATGTTTCGTGCATTCAAGAAACGATTCATAAACCGTATCTCACAGTCGGCGGACTGATCTATTATTTTGAACATTTCAACCACTCACTACAATATGGCCACACTATGTTACGTGTGGTGAGTCAACATATGAAGGAAACCATTGCACGTGCGCAACATAGCAATCGCAGCGCTACGCCGAGAATATTCAACAACGGTACTTACTTAAAAAATGCGCCTCGTATGTTTATTTTGCAAGCTTATGAAATTGAGGATTAATAAAGTAATTAATAATAATTTTTCAATAAAGGTACCTCCTCAATCGAAATCAATACTGTAATATAACTTTAACAGAGAAGTTTGTTTTCCTTTTAACTGAGATATTATGAGATAACGGTAACTATTAATAAACATGGTGTTTTCAATATAATCTAGCAATTTTATTTTAAGATACAGTTCATACCAAAAACATCGTGAAACTCCAAAATGGTGAATAACATGCCTAGGTAAAGAATTAAATATTAACTAACTTGCTGATCTCCTGGAACGAGACTCGAACCCCCGACTACTAGACCACTAGGCGAGTGTTTTAACAAACGAGCACATCGTATTTATAATGGCGTAAGTACGTGGATGAGATTTCTTTAAAAGATTGATCAAAATTGAACGCTAAGCTAGCTATGATTCATTGACACATGTATTTTGTATGCAGGGTAGAATAAGGCAACCGATATATACTGATCATTACCGATAAATCTCAGAGATGAGATAACAAAAAAACAGAACAAAAGGATAATAAAAAACATTTCAATATAATTATTCCAAATAAAGAAGTGTTTATTTTTTCTAATCGTAGAGCTTATATTTGATCATCGTGGTTCTCTATTTATTAGGCACTATTCAGAAGAACCTGTATCGGGACTCGTATCGTTTTCCAACGTTGGTTGATTTACCATGTATGTGATTGATTTACCATGTTTGTAATTGATTTACCATGTTTTTGATTGATTTACCATGTTTGTGATTGATTTACCATGTTTGTGATTGATTTCTTGGTTTTTGTCATTTTAATGATTATTACATTCTCTCGGCTTTCTCTACCTCTTCTTGTAGTATGCTAAAAAAAATTCAAGAATTAATTTACTATATATTATCGATAACCATTTTTAAATAGATATTTCTTCGTTTCACAGTCCAAGGTAGACGTCTGTATATGTATAGACTATTTAATGATGTGTTACGATCGCTTCCGGTCTTGTTTAATGATGCCCTGAAGTTTCAATCTAAAGATTTATCATAATTTTATGCAAACAAAAAGTAATCCTAGTATTACAATGTTTCCCATTTCTCTTTTCGACATTCGGGAAATGGGATTTCATTATTCGCCTGATTTATAGTCTCGCGTTTATTTTACTTCAAACGTTAGTAAATAATTATGATTGTACCTACACAAATTTTACGATCGCTACTTAATGTTACCATTCATGTTCTAAAATCGATCGAGTGTTCCTAAAACCACACGGGCCCGAGTCACGCAACTTCGACGCTTTGAAAATGGGAAGATAGACAAAATATTCATCGTGAGTTTAATTCAAACCTTTAGTAATTTAATGTACGTATTAATATCCTCTCTAATACCCTTGCGTAACTCATCTCCTCTGGACCGGGTCACGTGGTATGATATAGTATTTCATAATCTGCCCCGCTTCCGCGCAAAATCCGAATCAATTTAAATTAATACTCCAGAAGCGTAGTTATTTCAGAGTAAAACGTCTGCGCATGCGCCGCTTTGTTAAGCTCGAATGAATCCGCACCAGTACGTTGAGCGTTGGTAAAATTCCAACCCCTATGAAAAGGGTTACGTATACTGCTCAGCATAATAATACACGTCGAGTTTTTCTCGGTCTCTTTTCTGTGCGTGTGTGTGGAGGTTTAGAATAAATATATTGAGTATCTAAATGAACCCGGCACATGTGCAGGAGTATTTACGACTGCGCAGGAATAGTAGTCATGTATGGTGTTAACATACGATCGGTGACGTATTGAAAACTGCCCTAAAATATCTGGATCTGGTTCAAAATGTATTAACAACAAAACGACATTCATAGTTACTGTTGTGTAAACACTGCAATAATAATAATATTATATAAATATTCTTTTTATTTCCTTGTACTTTATTACGGTATATTATAAAATTATTTTGCGCACCCCAAATAAGAAAGATGTTTATTTATGAGGGCGGTTTTAATACATAAATCTTTAAAAATTATATTCTTAAATAAATTAAAATATTCACTTATACATATATATACGATATACGGTAAGATACTGGTAGTCCCTACTCGGCGTTGATTCAGATTTAGTTACAGCTTAAAATATGGAAGAGGGAAGCATGTTGCCATTGTTTTGGGTAGGCCTTAAATAATAGCGATGTATTCAAAATTTGGTCAAGGCAGGGGGAAGATAAGAAATCCGGGAGAATAGAATGGGGTATCCATATTTTCTTCGGGATCCTAGAGTGCAGCTGAACAAAATTTTAAAGATGTTTAATACAATTACAGTGTTTAATTTAAGGTTTCCGCTAATACTAGTGTGTGGAACTGGCATCTCTTGTAGATAATAATAATGAATTTAATAAATCAACTCATGGTGGCACATTCACTCGAAACAAACATATGAAGGAATGTACAGAATTGATATTAATGGATTGACTTCGAACTTCGAACTAAAATTTACTGAACTATGGGTGATTTATATCTTAAATATGAATTAAATATATTAATTATAAAGATACACATATAAAATCAATTTTATCGAAAAATATTGTTGTTGCGCTACCGGGATAGATTTATATCTCCTGCGAAAAAGGACAGTTGTACCATAATTTTATGAGGCCTTGACAATGGCACGTGCACCATGTCAAAACGTCGGCCTAGAAACCATCTACAAAAATGCGACCTAACCCAGAAGAGAAGCCAGTTCCATACATAGTAATAATAAATATATAGATAGATATACATTTTACCAAGGCTATGGCTATCAATTGTATACACATTTATATCAAATTAACGGAAGAGAAATGGGGAGAGAAAACAGGTTGGGGATTAAAACCTGTGTGATAGGTCCATATTATGTAACTTGATTGCAGTAACTGAGGTATTGGAAAAATCTAACTCACTTAAGGTGTGAATCAAAGCAGAGAGGCTCGGTAGATACATGTGTTTTGTTTTGCATCAGTGTTTCAATAACGTAGACTAAAAGTAAAAGCGGTTCAAGTTTAAACGGAATACATATAAATGTCTAAAAACGTGGATACTTGGATAATCTATTTACATTTATTCATATTATCTTTTGAATTGACTCAATGATTTTAAATGTGTAACACAAGTTCTTCTCCAATATATTATTCCGTATTGTAGATTGACTTTTTTAACACACGATATGTTATTTGAATGTTCAAATTTAATTCATTTTCAGTGGCCCTAAATATAAAGTAAATATATGTGGCATAACAATTAAATAGTTAACAATTTAATAGAAAGAGTATTTAAAAAAAATTAAAGAGTTATTTTTAAATCATTAGAATTAAAATAAATCTCTGAAATGGTTCATGGTCAAAAGGCTCGGTGTGATCAGGTAAATCGGATATTGGAAAACAGCACTGTTAAAAGCTGCAACAACCTAAAAATATGCATGAGAAGACGCGTAAAAGTGGGCAAGGCAAGAGTCGTATGCCAGGACAAAAAAGTATAGCGTTCTATCTGCGAGGAAACGACGTGTTAGTAAGTTATTTCTTACGCGCTATTTCTAACGCAGTTATCGTGACAAATGTTACTAGGGTACACGCAGAATAAATTCATTATTATTATATAATACAATTGACTTTGTATTTAATCACTGCTAATTACATTTTATTTTAAAAACTAAACAAATTCTGAAAAATCCTTTGCCTTCATCAGAATAATAAAAAAACTATACCTAAACATATAATTTAGATCTTCAAAAATAATATTTTAAAAATAATACAGATATACTTATAAACTGTTGTATAGTACTTGCATTGTACGAAATAGACGACAATACTTAATATCACGATTAAAAACCATGTATTGATTTATTATTAAACATTTCAGTAAGCTATTATTAGCTTACGTCAGCTACGTGACTATTTGTTTAGCCGTGCACGGAAATTTATTTGTAACGTCTTGCATGTGACGTCATCGGAAAGCTTAACATAATTATTTAAAGGCTACTTTATTTAACAACAAACCGAGAAACCAGTCACATTCAGTCCATACATAATATTTAAGTTATCCACAAATAGTACTTATGGGTGTAAAATATAATTGAAATATTTATCTGAATATAGATTAAAATAATAATTTATTAGGAATATTATGTAGCTAATGTTAATTTTGACGCGTCTCCCAGAATTTATAATTATGCATAGCATATTTAAAGATATGACTGCATCATATTCTGCACACTCTAGGAAATAATGTTGATGAGATGAGATTTCTCTCGGAGATTCGTATAGAAACCTGGTAAAAATCAGTACCGGATTCAGCGCCAAACGAACACAAATTCTATAAATCATCATCGTATATGTTTCGCTCACGGATTGCAATAACACAACCAGCATATACGTACCTTTACTGACTCTCAGATATTAAAGTCGGATTTAAGAATCACTGTGGATACAGGACAGTATAGTAAGGATTGTGAAGCGAGTGGTTATTCGTTGTCTATTATAATTTTAAAATCAAAGTACATTAACCAACTGATGCGTACCAACCTCTACCGCTCAATCTCTGAGACTTGAGAGTAGTTTTGGCCATGTAACATTTATGTACATACATACAATTACGAGATTCAGATTTATATATTAAATTTAAAACAGACACCATTTTTTGTTTTCAATATATTTTTTCTGGGTAATAAATTAAACAAAATAATTACTCCGCTTAACTGGCATCATACTATAATGACCTATAAGTGCTTTCAACCATTTACGAAGCCTCCATAATATGATATATTATTGAAACCCTAAATTTGCCGGTCTTAACGCGCTTTCCAACTTATCATTTTTATAGCTACGTATATTGTAGGGGTGTGTACCACCCCCTCTACAGCTCTTCACCGATGCCCTGACGCTAACGGTTTAAAAAAATGATACAAATTACCAAAAAAAAAAACAACAAAATTTCAGCTTTGCTTTAAAATGGTCTCATATTAAATCAAACCAAAGGCCAAACATATAAATGGACATATCGATTATAAATATTGAAAATATAATGAGCTTTTTTCAATGAATTTTATTTATTCATTCATGGGGAAATATTTGTATCAACTTATGACTAAGCCACGAAATAATATTTTGAAGTATTTCTGAAAATTGTGAAAAATATTCAAGTTTTCAATTTTCCATCGAAAGAAAGTTTTGTGTATTAAGAAGCATCAAACAATAAACTGAAAGAAATTTGGAGGATTCTATTCAAATAATCAAGTAGTGTACCTTGAATTTCGACTAATTCCTTATAATTATAAAATTCAATATTATTAATTTTTCGGTTGCTACCGGGATACGAACCCGGTACTTTTTCTATTTTCCTATTCGAAATGCTTTACCATCTTGGTAGCAGCCAAATTGTTTTTATGGTAGATAGATTTTTTTCTGAATACCTTTCTAATTGATTAATAATGTTTTAATAAATAATGTTTTATTTTATTTTCATGGGGATTTTAACAGAACAATAAAAAAATAAGATTATTCTGTTCTAAGTTTTACTCGAATTACTTAAGTATAAAATTACACGAGAACCATTTTACAAGGTTATACAGTTTTATGAATGGATTTATGAATTTATGATTTATGAATATGAATACCAATACCAAATAATGGTGGGAAAAATTAAACCTAACTAAATAAAATAACATATAGTGTACACCTATACACCTAGTGCGAAATATTTTAGGGGTAGATTAGATACATATAAAAAATATGAGTCAAAGATGTTCAAACTATATTGTCTAATCCAAACCATGACAGAGATATGAGCTTTTTTTTAAAGCTGTAGTTCTGCAATTATTTCAATTAATTAAAATATTTTATTTATTTCATATTATATATTGAATACAATAAATTAAAGGTCATCGAACTTTTTGTTGTATTATATAAAATAAAATGCATCAATTTCTTAAATATTTATTTCGAAGTACGTAGCTTAAAGTTTAATGTGATTTTGTAAAAATCACATTCGGTGATATTTTCTGTAACGGTACAGAATTTTTACATAATTATTGAACACATCGTTTAGTCAGATATCCACCCATACAGCGGCGTAACTACAAAAATTGGGCTCCAATGCATAACGGAAAACCTAAAAAGGTAAGGTGTAGTGCTACTCGATGCGAGTCCACATACTAACATATATACATCTTTCAAAAATTTGATAAATGTGGAGATTGAGAGGTGACAATTGGTGAACGTTATTTATATATATATATAAAGTGTATATATATAAATTGTATATAAATAAAGTTAAATTTAAATATATATATATAAAGTGATCACTTAAGCCAACCGAAGACAGGTCATAAGTCCTGTAATTACCCCATACTTCCATACATTAAATATATATTCCATTAAATATAATAAAAAATAGCTTTGTCTCTATGAGATATCTAATATATGTTTAATAACAGTGCCTCTGTAGGTAAAAAACCCAGTAATTATGTGTTCTTGGACATATTAAAATAAGGAAATATATTTAAAAAATTTAAAAAAAAAAAAATTCTGGCTTATTCTAGTATAAAATATACATTTTACACATAAAGAATATTGCTTTAAAATAATTTCAATAAAATTAGATTCTCATAATAATGTGATATATGCTGTTTAAAAAAAGAAAAGAATGAATTATCAAATTTGGTCCATAGGTCCATTTGGTGAACGTTATATATATATAAAATAATCACTTAAGCCAGCCGAAATAGGTTGTAAGCCCTGTAATTACCCCATACTTTCATATATTTTCCATTAAATATAATAAAAAATAGCCTTATTCTTATGAGATATCTGATATTTGTTTAAATCTTGATTGTTTAATGTTGACACGGACTGCTGTCAATATTGTTTTTTGTTTTGAATAAATAAATTATATAAGTTAGTTATAACATTGTTTATATAATATTATCTGTCCCGCTATCTGTTCTTGCTTACTAGTTTTCCCGTATTTAAAAATCTCCATAATTAAAAATTAAATGTAGGTGTAGGTACAAACCAATTTAATACAATTCTTAAATTTTGTTTCTGGTTAGCTGTTTATTGGAAGTGATTATGTATACGTGTTTGTGTGTGGTTTGATGAGGCCGCAAGGCTAAGCCACCCTCTATCCCCCACCCCCTCGAGGGGTAACGAACTGCGAAATTAAAGCGGGAAAGAATTTTTCACTTAACTTTACTATCACATTTTTATGTTTCAGAATTCCGAGCCTTATTTCAGCTGCATAATGACCGACGATTTCCGTTTTTGTTAATATATCATTTGCAGATTTTTTTGTAAATAAACTTTCTTTCGTATTTTAAACGAAGAATATTTATCGGATGATGAATAACTGAGTTTTGTTTCCCGCGATAGCCGCTACAATGTGTTTCGCTACTGGTCGGTTAACGTGATTCAAAAGAAAAAATTGTAGAATTATGTTTTCAAACACATTCTGGCTGTACTTAAAATCCATATTTAAAAGGAAAAGTTAATCTGTCAAGCGACGTTAAATAAAAGTTTATGAAACAGATTCCACTTCGGGCTTTAAAACAAATACAATTAACGTGTAAATAAAATTGTAAAAACATAATGTACGAGCAGAATCACCACCAGACGCGATCGCTTCATACATGTTTTGGATGCTCCGCATCCCTTGTGTTCTAGAGTCAAAAAGCTTTGGACTTTTTGTTTCTAGCCGAAAACAGCACTGCTGGAAATAAATTAATCCTGTCCTTTAGAGACCAGTCATAACACACACTACGTGCACGCGCACGGAACGAGTCGAAATACATCGTAAATACAGATACCAGTAACAGAGGATTCTATCATTCGTTCCGTAACAACAAAGTTTTAAAGTATTTGATTTACAAGCATGCGCATTCAGTTCCATCTGTCAAGGTCTTCAAGTACTGTATATGCATTCGTTAACAGCATCCAAAGTACACAAAACGACTTTACTGCGTATGGGCAGAATACACAGAATAGCATACGTTTTACGAAGCGAGCGAATTGTTTTCAATAAATTGTTTGTGTGGTATATTTTTGACAGTTTGGTTTGAATACTTGAAGCCGAATAATTGAAACATTGAATATCTTTCGATTATCTATTTAGACCAAATTTTTATTAATCGTCGCATAAAATTATTTGATCCTGTCACCTGTCATTATTCGAATAATAATAGAATCGTTCGATATCTGTGTAGTAAGATAATCATCATTTTATGGAATAGTATTATTCAGCAGTTTTACTTTTAATTCATCTTCATTAATTTCAAATTATTATTTAACTTATTTAGCCACGGGGTAGTAATTTCAATTAATATTCAAGACCATCATATCATTTTGGATAATCAAAAATACATTAAAATCAAAAACGACAATTTATGCAGTATTTGCATAAGTTAAATAGATTGAAGTCAAAAATGTGTATATCGTTTTTTAGTTATCATATGCCTATAAACGTTTTTTTTAGAACGTGAAGAAATTGATATTTCCAAACAAATAAATATTGTTGTTGGTCAATCTTTTAATATTTGCACTTTATGAAAGTATTAATAATCTTTTTAAATTCTGAGCAGAGGTGTGAAGTCGTTTAAAAATCCACCGACTCCAACTACAGCTCCATTCGATTCCTACTCCGACTTCGATATCGCCTAAAAACACCATAAATCAATGACTTCGACTCTGACTCCCGAGCTATTTTATTTGTGAAGATATGATTTTTTAGAACATAGTCCCTAAATAACTAAAACAAATGAAATAAATCACTTAGAAAATATCTGAGACCACCGGAACTCGAACCTAGAACTTTCTATCGCCAGTAGACTTACAAAAAATGGACGCTTCCTAATTGAAATAAATGTCTCTAAAAAAATAAGATGCATAGATTTAAATTATACGATAATGTATAGCGTTACTATGACGTAATTGGTAAAACAGTTGTTACGTTTGAATTTTACGTAGTTGTTACATTTTACACAGCTGCCTGTTTGGCCGACCTACAGCACAAGCGGTCATTGGCTGGCGAAAATGACGAATTATGGGAGGAGAAATTCGTCTCTGGCGAGCGGCCAAGCAGCTTCGCCGAGGGAAAATGGCGACGATCAAGACAAGAGACTAAGGTGATATCAGACGCGATGGATTCTAGAGATGTTTGGGCCTTGAATCCATCCGCGTGCGTAATAGGGGACGTGACACTCCGCCGGGACTAGCGGGGAGGCTGCGAGCGAGGGATGCCTAACGAACGAGCTCAACCCACACGGAAGCGCCAAGATGGCGCCTTTAAAATCTCTCGGTGGCGAAGGATCAATTTTGGTACGGACTCGTGGCGATCCGTGACCGCAGCTGCCACTTTACCCCATGGCAGCCAAGGAATCATTCTAGAAAATCACAACCTCATCTCTAACATAAAACGGTGTTAATTTCATAACAAATAGTGTCCTCACCCGGAAGAAAGTTATACGTCAGAATGAAGAAGATGAAGGACTCAAATCGTAAAATTATAATGTCGGGAATTTGATGTAGAATTTGTATTAAATAATGTAATGGTCATTAACTAATTTAAGAGTAGCGAGCGTTACACGATCACAGCTATACACATACCCACAGACTGTGCCTAACTGTGCTTCTGGCGTTCGATCCGCTAGAGCCGGAACGCACCGTGACACAATATATTGTCAATACAAAGTTCCGGGATATTTTTATGTGTCTATTCTTCAAGTAATGTTTGAATTTTTATATTCTCCATTTTCGTCTCTAAACTCTAACTTAATAGATTATCAAATCAATTTTCATTACTTCCGAGGTAATGGCTCGAATCCGCTCAGTTTCATAGTGATCTTCCCTGACGAGCTTAACGAACCCCTTCATTTTGCAGACAAGAAGAGGAGCAATTGTCTCCGAAAGAATCGTCCTGCTGCAAAACGAATCTAAAAGATAGCAGATTCCTCACACTGTCTGATTCCCATTGTTCGGCGGCGATTCTCCGCCAATTTTACCGCCAGCTGCTTTCAAAAGGCATTATTGGCATATCGCAAAATGATTTTCCACACAAAGAATGGCCATTTATCATAAATCTAATGAAACGCTTTGTTTCTGGAGCTAATTGTTCGCCAAACAGACACACGTACCAGACAATTCTTGAAAAAATATTACTCGAAATAAATACGCATTTATTATTTTTAATTAAACAAATTTTTAACAGACATCTTGCTTACGACACGGCTTTGCAAGCCGACACTTTCAAAGTAGCCCAAAAAACTCTACACAGAAGATTATCAAAAGGTTTTATTTACAGATTATTGTAGATTGTGCCGTAAAAACACATTGAAATTCATAATTATTTCATAAATGCAAAAAAATGCTTAAATTACAAGTAAAATGTTAAAATATATGTAAATGACGAGTAAAAAATTAATATATATTTTTTTTATTTTAATTCAAGGCGCACGGTTTTCAGATTCAATTGTCTCGAGACACATGACACTGAGCATTTGAAACAACGTGCCGTACTCGCGCAGCAGTGCCAATCTTTAACACGCATTACACGGTCGGTCATGTATATCAACAAGTGCATTATATAATACCTAATACGTTAATAATAAATACGTTATATTATAATAATTTGCTTTTTTACTGTGATGTCCTTGAGATTGTGTGAATGTGTGTGTGACAGCGCGCCAGTACCGCCGGTTTTAGATGTATGTGGGTGTGTGTGTGTGTGGCGAACTTAAAAGGATGACGCGCGCCGAACGCGGCCTCTCTACCATTTGTCTCCGTGAATAGTTGTATACTCTGTACCATAACACTATTATTATTATAATAAAAATTATAATTAGCACATGAAGAGTTTTTCATTGGACTACCAATAATCTTTAGTGAGTAACGTAACATTTACTAAGCCCGTGACATGAGTCAAGGTGATATTTTAATTACTGTATAATATTAGATATGGTGTACAATTAAATACGGTACGCATTATGTGTATTCCTTAATATATTGGAAATTCAGATACTAATAAATTAAATAAAAGATCTACAAACCTATTAGTACGATATTTTAAAGTTTTAGTTTGATATTAACTGATTGTGATTATTGCAAGTATTAGGGAAGACTTACATAAAAAGCTCAACGATGTATCAAAACTAAGTCTAAATAAAATTTGATAAGATCATAATTATGAAAAATATACAAAATAACAGAGAACCAATAAGGATATCAGGCAAAAACATTGAGTTTGTACAAGAGTACACAGTGTGTAACAGACCTAGTCCACAATATTTTATGGGTACCTGACTAAATTAAGAGTAGAAAATGTTCATGGGATACGTGCCTAATCTCAACCATGTCAGAGATATAAGCATTTAATAAAAAATCGTTTATTTCGATTAATGGAAATATTATATTGATTCCATATTATATATTGAATACAAAAAATTAAAGGTCATCTAATTTAGAGTGTTTTGACTTTAGATGATTTAGGGCCTGAAGCAAAGATATAGTTTCGAAGTACGTAGACTTCAAGCTAATATGTTCCGTAACAGTGGAGAATTTTCACATATTCCTTAAAAATTTTCGACTGGTAATTTGGTCAGGTATTCACCCATAAAATATTATGGACTAGATCTATTTCATTATGTATATACTTAGCTCAAGCTGCACAATCAGGGAAATATAATCTAGAGGGATCTAGAATCAAAAATGTATTCAGCTGAGCTGGGCAGCATTTGGAAAGCTGAAACATATCTTCGAAGCCAAAATACTATAATCTCTATATATGCATTAAAGCTTACAACCGGTACGTGCTCCCAGTAGTTACAGTGGATCCTCACCGACAATATCTTCCACAAATTAAAAGTTGCCCAAGTAGCAATGAAAAGGTTATTCTTGGAATATCTTTGAGGGATTGAATACCTACAAATTCGTTATAGAAATCAAAAAATCTACTGCCTCAAGTGGCAATAGGTTGGACATATTTGACGAAGAGATGACGGGCGGTGGGAAAGGAAGATCCTAGAATAGAGGCATTGCACTAATACACTAATAATAGTGAATATTATGTTTCAGGGCGATTTTGTTTAGCCACCATTTTGGTTTGGCAAATATTTGTCAGTTAGAATTTGGTAATCGTAAAGAATACTAGATTACAAATTATTTTAGAGCATCTAATACTTCAACAACGTATTAAAGTCATTAAAACATTTCATATGAATAATATTGACAACGCTGTAATCATTAATCGTGATCGCTATCGTCACATGTTGGAAAACTTCTTGGTAGTCTAATTGGGTCTATTGGTCCTGCAACACGCGTGGTTTCAATAGAACCATGCCACCTCACACACAGACCGAGATAAGCTTGAAATTTTTCGAGAAATTTTTCCCGGCCACATAATGTCAAAAAGTGGTGATATCGACTGGCCTCCTCGATCACCTTCGATCGATTTGATGGCTCACAGCTATTTTTATAAGGGTACTTGAAAAAAAAGTCTACGTCAATAAGCTAACAATAATTCCAATGCTACAGGACAATATTCAAAATAACATGTATAGTGCTCGAGAATGTTATGAGAAATATGTTTAAAAGAGCACACATTTGTGCCGCTGCCAGAGGCGGCCACTTAGCCAATGTCATATTCCATACATCATTGTAATAAGCAAAATAATCGATATATAAAAACCAAAAAAAAAAATTACGTTTCGTTTATTAGTTATTTAAAAACAACATTGGCCTGGAACACAATATTCACCCAGTCGAAAAAGTGTTGGCCGTCCTCGATCCAAATCTTTATCCCTTAAATATCGATGGAGCAGATGAAGAGTGACGGGAAACAAATGGATAAGAATGGCTGAATACAGAGACGATTGGCCATTTTCAGAAGAGGCCTATATTCAACAGTAGTGAGACGCAGGTTGATGATAATAATTCAATTATAAAATTATTACAAACCCATTTGGATACTGTCATGAAAAAAAAATAATCCCAAAAATTGTGTTCTTTGAATTAGCACTGAAACTTACAAGAATCATTTTATGTCTTGTATAAACACACAAAGCCACAACTCTATTTGGTGATCTGGGGCCACAACTAATAATTTGTGAAATGTACATCTTTTATTTACATTCATCGACATATTATGCAGCTTTGATTTTTTAATGAATCGAGAAAAGTACTTTATTATTTGTAGAACTGTTAATACTATTTTCCAAATAAAAAAAATCATTGATTAGAAGTCGTAAAAATATTATCTTGAACACAATATGTTTTCAAGTGAATTTGTAAATATCCAAATGATATATTTATATTCGATTACATTTTCATGTATAGCTAAATATGTTTCGGCAGAGCTGTGCAAAATCAATACAACATTATTTGTGAATGATATGAAAAATGAAATGATCTTTAGATCCGATGATATTTTTCGTACCTTGGTCCACCGAAGGTTGACGATGGTTCGTAGTCGACGCCTGATAAATGGGCATAACGCGAGTATGAGAGTGTAAAATTTTGAGGGTGAATACGTAAATTATGAATCAAATATATATTAAACTACTAGTTTTTAAGACCCGACCTAGGACGTTCTTTAAGCTTCGGTTTTTCTGAATTCAATCTATTTGTTGTAACTTTAAAAAACGATCGATTATGAAATACCAACATACATAACATTCGTACGAGTAATACTAATTTAAAAAGCCTACAGTAACAGTACTTAATTTTCAAATTTCTCACAATAGACTTGTTTTTTTTTACTATTTTAAAAAATGTGCCTTTAGAATAAAAAAATCGAACATCAATACTTTAAAGAAAATTGACACATCTCTAATTAAATTTAAATTTATGATATTTGGGTTTTATATAAAATAATCGTTAAGAAAGTAGTTTTATGCAAGTCGAAGAAATTTCATTAAAAATTGACTATCTTGTGAGTCAGTACGTAAACAAATTTGAACCGATTTAATTTAATTGAATCTCAGCACATAGCTGAACACCAATTTAAATTATCAGATGCATTATGAATAAAATTAGATCATTTTGGAGGGTCGTTAGAGTAGGAGTATGATGGAGACGAAACGACTTAGGATGTGACGTTATACCGCAGACCGGAAATATGTTAGGAAAATAACGGTCAAACACATTCAAAATTCTGTCTGCGTTCGAGTGGGGTGATATTAGTTTGTATTCGATTTTCAGTTGACTGCGTCACGTTTGTGTACGAAAAATACATATTTTGGTAAAGAAAAAAAGTATATCTTCACTCTTAAAGCTTTCACAGAAACTGACCATAGTATTAAAAATATATAAACCACACTAACACTACTGCAGCAGCATTTTATTTTTGGCTAATGAAACAACTATCGGCACTGCAAAATAAAGCTATGCTAATAAAGCTAAATAAAAAGAGATAAACTCGATTCAGTACCATGATGATGATTAATATGATGACCTTTAAATAGAAAATATATTTCAATATTATGGTGTTGTTTCTTTTTAAAATCCTCACTTAAAAGTGTAAAAATCTCAGAAATCAGTACGATGAATATTTTCAATGAGAAAGAAGAAATTACATTAGATTCAAAATTAAACAAAATAAATATGTGCAAGATGATTTAAAGTAAAAAGTAAAAGATTAATATTGTTTATTTTAAAGCATATATTCGCTATATTAGCATTCTGATATATTAAGAATAAATAAATTATCGATCATTGTTAGGAGAACACATTCTCATTGTGAAGTTGTAATTATTCAGAATATAGGTCTGTGATTTATTAATTAGAATGATATACATATGGTTATGTTTCAACATAACAAATAAATACAAAACCAGTCATGTTTGTCGATAGAGTTGGAGATCAAGACTTCATTTATCTCGGGTCAAGTAATCAAGTAAGTCGGCTGATAATGGCGAGACCGATGTTGTTTTAATGCATATGTGATACAAAAAATTTCAATAGCAAAACCGCTCTTTATTAAGTCTCTAATTTTTTTTTCATTTGAGAGCAAGCGAGAGAAAGAGGTGTGCAAAACAAAAAAAAAACAAAAAGAAAGTGCAAAAATTGCATTTAGCGCTTTAATTTTTTTTTTATGAAATGACTACATTATATTCAAAACGTTATTTTCTCTTCTCGCTTGGAAGTCTTATTCTATAAGCATAATATACATGCCACCCTTAAAAATAGGCATGTTATGACAGACCTCCATAAAATTATCCTAAACAGATGTGATTGTTTCGACATGTCTTCCATTACTTCTTATTATTTCATTTTCCTCCTTTTTTTTATTTTCTACCCTCATCTTTTCCATGTTCCTAAACGAAAAACATAATTAACGGTGTAATCATATTTTCAAAGTCAGCCACCTGTTAGGTAACAAATTACTTCACATCGATGTATTTAATTATTTAAACATAATGACGGCCCTAGTAGTCTAACGGATTTGACAATGTCTTCCAATACCGAGGGTTCCGGGTTCTATTCTGATCAATTCCATAAGGGATCAATTGTATTTAATATTCGTAAAACTTGGAGTATCTCAAAATAAATTTATGTTAAGCATTACGCACTATTTGATTTTTTCTTCAAGGCAATATGCTAAATAAGTATGAAATAATATTGTTCTTATGAAAATGTTGATCTTTAAGAAAAACTCTGTAAAACCCCCACACGTAGATAGGTACCTACCGGAAAAAGAATTTACATCTCATTTAGATAAGAAC
This sequence comes from Eubasilissa splendida, assembly GCA_031772225.1. NCBI lineage: Eukaryota > Metazoa > Arthropoda > Insecta > Trichoptera > Phryganeidae > Eubasilissa > Eubasilissa splendida. The sequence continues at coordinate 9,634,765 of CM062846.1, forward strand.
TCGTGAAAAATATTCAACACGTGAAAAGTTGCTCTCCGGTTATAGACATGAAAGCAAGATTTATGAAAGAATGTTCCGACAATTTTATCAAAAAAATAAATGAAATATATTTTTAATTGTGTATTTTAAAAACAAAGATTTAAATAAAGTTCTTTTTAACTATCTCAGTTTAATGATATTATTATTTATAGTGTATGATATACTATACTGATGACGAAAATTTAATTTTTAGTATTCTTATTACTTTAATTTACTAATAATATAAATATTTTCACTATGTATTGTGCGAGAGCAAGATTTTTTATCATTTTAAATTTAACTGTTTAAATATCTCAAAACAAATGTGTCAAAAAACAATGATATCCAACAAGAGATAAATCGGTAGTAGGATAAAATCAGGGAACGGTGATGTTACAATATTTAAAGATATTGCACCCTGTTCTAAATGTGAATTTCTCTTTTACTTAAAAAAACGTGAACCGGCTTTTCCCGGGACGGACTTACGCATACCGGTTTTTACCAGTTTGGCTCGCGTCAGGCTTGGGTGGCCAAAACCAAACCTAGCCTAAACGTGACAACCTAACTGGAGGATGGAGGAGTTTAAAGAACTTGAAACTTTATGAACGATGCGACACCCCAGATATCCAGATAAAGGTGAAAGCAACGAGGCTGCAGTAAGCGGGACACAACGCGAGAGTAGATGAGTTCTGAAACACACACAACGCCCTCTTACACAAGCCAATTGTATCAAGACCAATTTGAAAATGTAGATTCGTAGTATTGCGAATGCCCAATAAACTGAACCACAACGGGATGAATAGCGTGTGAATGATGTGATGTGGCGCGGTCACGGGCTTTGAATCCTTTGAGGCAGTAAAAAAAAAGAAAATACTTAAATTTATATCTTAAGCGCGGTGTACACAATTGTAGATTTGCTAATTATAATTGGTCATTTCTAAACTAACAATATCAATGAATCAAATTATTAAAATGTTTTATATAATTTATTATATACAAAATATAATAAAATAAATAGATCGCAAGTAGCAAAAATAACTTTAAAAATTAAACCAATTACTTTGTTTGAAAAAACATGTAAACTTGGCACGATGGCTGAGTGAATGCATGGTTACCTACGAATTTAAAAATCGAGGGCTCCACTATGATAATAATAGAAATATATAATAGCAATAAATTAACTATACTTTTACAACAATTGCACAGAATCTTTGAAAATGAAATCAAAAATGTAATATTTTAACATTTCAGGAGAATTCTAAAATATATTTATTTTTGTATAAATAAAAACCTCGATAATTATGCACATGAAGAAAAAATATTTAAGATTGTTCTACAATACAAGTAAAAATATTTGATTTAAAATGTTCTCAGGTTTTTAATACCTCTGTGTACAGTTTTCTGAGCTATTCTGCCGTGTATCTCTGGCTTGCGTTTTAGATCCCATCGCAGGGTTTATCATGAGGACAATAACATTAACTCTGACTATAGACCCTGCAATGGGATCCGAAAGGTTTGAGATACACGGCAGAATATCACAGAAAATGCTGCAGAGAAAATATTTGATTATTTGATTAGTGGCTTAGTATGCATTATTTTTTATTTTCTGCAAATGTTTCATATTTGTTTTTTTTATTATTCTTCAAAATTTCTAATTTATTTTTACTTATTGTCTGTTATTGATACCGTTATACTGTATTTTTCAAACTTTTGAGAAGATGTCCTTATATTGGGCCAAGTCCAAGATAGAAATTGCCATAAGCCCTCTAGTAAAAAAATTGTAAACAATAATAAAATAAAATAACGACAATTATAAGAGATTTTAATTATTGAAATATAAAGAGACGATATATATAATAATTTTATTTGGCCACAACACGGTTTATATATATTGATTAAATCAATAACATATATGTTTAATGATAAAACAAAAAATCTCTGGAATTTTTATAATTAATATCAAAGAATAATAATTACATTATTTTAAGATTATTAGCGTACATTAGTAAGTAGGTAAATGATTCACTTTTTAATTTTTTTAAATGTGTTTGACGCAACTTTCTTTCAAAAATGTATTATTCACATCATTCATTCTTTTCACGTAATTAATATGTAAACTGCTTTAATAAATATTTCCATGTCTTGTGCTGATTTCTTATAAATAATACAAACAAAAAATATTAATTACGATTAATAATATGCACCTAATGAACAAAATATTAAAAATATTTATTTCCATTTGTACAATTATCGTCGTAGACCTTCTCATTTCTCCACGACACTGGAACAATTTAATTAGAGAAAATGTTGAATTCTTCCTGGAAACAGTGGATAAACGGACAGGCCATAGGGTAATCAGTTCCCTTTGGAGAGAAGGGAAACATCTTCTTCCCGTTTACAGGCGCTGTTTCCCGCTCCTTTCGGGACTTTATCTTTTAGATGGCTTTTATCATTTCTTTTGCTGGCAAACAAAAGAATAATAAAGGCTTTCTTAAAAAATATCCTCAAGGGAAAGACGGAAAGCACTCCAAATAAACTTTATTCAAATACATAGGAATATAATATTTAAGAAAAATACAAGTATATTACATATAAAATATATAAATTATTAATAATTTTTAGTGTCTGTATAACAAATTTAATTCATTTAAATATAAATTAAAATATTTAATATTTTGATAATAAAAATAGACTATGTTATATCAATTCTTTAAACAAATGAATGCGTACATGTGTGAATACACTCTACTGAAAAATTATTAGATTACGCTCGTATAATGTAACGTTATTGTTTATGTTATTTGTTTTCAACATAACTTCTAAGAAATTGTCAAATTTCGGTTAATAAAAACAGAACAGCTAACCTCAGAAATAACAGACTGAAAATAGGTCACCCAAGTTTAAATAGCATAATAATTTGAATGTTTAATAAAAATAATATCATAATTCTAAGCAACGATATAGTTTTTGTTGTACATAAAAGTTATTTAATCAATAATCGGGTTAAATGTAATATCCGTTTCATTGATAAAGAAAAATAAAATTTAAAGTTTTAACAATAAATTAATGTTCAATCTAAATTCAACATTTATGTACAAGCATGATGTATTCTAAGATATTAATAAAGGCATTAAAATAAGAAAAACGACCGCGTTCAATAGTAATACAGAGATTGTTGACTTACAGAATTTGCTCTTCTCGGCCGTCACCCCCTGCAAACACACCATCAGCAGCAATAGCAGCGGGGGCAGAGCCCCGAGGGGGCCCCCGCGTATCCTCCAATCCATCTCAGAGACACAAGCACAGCCCGCGAAGCCTCATCACCCCTCACCAGCGCACATAACCTCCAAATACTGCCGTCCCTCCGAGCGCGAACCAATCGATGCGGAGCCGTCCCCCGCCTGACGACCCCCTTTTGCAAAACAAAATCCGACAATCAGACAATAATAATTTCACAGTTTATTTTATTGCTAACACCATTTATTTAAATTATTTTAGGGTTTGTTATAAACGTCACAGCGCGCTGACGGCCATGTTGGGACGCGATGAACGCGATCGGGCGAGGTGACGCGCGAGGGCTGACGGCACGGAGGTCGGTGATGGAATGGCGGGCGGCGGTGGCTGTGCGCGAGTAGGCTGCGCAGTGCCCGCGCGCCGTTCCCCTCCCCCGCGGAAGGGAGGAGACGCCGCGACGCCGATGTCCAGGCGATCGTCCGGCACTCCGTTTACGCGTCTGGAGAATACGCGGGTAATAAAGGTGAATAAAGAGGGTACCTACATTTTTCACTAAAAGTAAAATGGTTTCTTTTGTCATGAAACTGCGGACCTTTACACTTTTAAATAAATTTCTTCCCCGGGTTCAAATTCTTCAGTATTGTGCGACAACCATCTATTCAACAGATCAAATCATTGGTGAAATTTAAAATTAAAAAATTAGCCGTGCTACAAAAATCAGCCATCAAAAGAATATTTATATTTTTTGTATCATTAAAAAATTACAATATATCTCTAGCATATTATTTCGACGGTGATATCGACATTTTTAAAAATATATCGTGTGTATAAATCAGAATGATGACCTAAATAGATAATATTTATAATTCATTTCATAACCCTAAATGTGAAGTTGTGTAATAATAATAATAACAAGCAAAATATAATATTTTATTTATTGATAAAATCATAATATAGCGTTCAAATAATGACAGAAGATGAAAGTACGTCTTAATACTATACCAATAATTGCTGCAATAAATATATATATATATATATATACTTACCAAATTTAAATGGGTAAAACGTCATATATATGTTGGTGTTGTGCGTGTGTGAAAGTGTTATTTATTATAATTCATTAAATGTTCCAAAGGTAAATACTGGGATACGTACTGACGTTTGGGTCTAAGTCTTCACTAATTGTGGTATTTTGGGTTTGAACATATGCTTTGGCTCTTCAAATACTGTCTGTTTATTTCGACCTCTTAATTATATATCCCTAGTTGTACATTTTGACATAAGTGGATATATATCTTATACAAACTCAATATTGTTACCGAATATTCATATTTGTTCTCTGTTATTTTGTTAATTTGTCATTGTTTTGGTTTTATCAAAAATCCCAAACCATCCACAAACCAAGACCGAAAAAAGTTTTCCAATGAGTAATGGAAAGAGATATGTTTGAAATATCTCTACGATCCAACCTACAAATTTATCAGAGATCTAAGGTAACAGATATAGTTAAAAGATCTGCTCAAATGTCAAAGGGCTAAACATATATGTTGAAAAGATGATGGACCAATGAAAAAAGATAGTCCAAAAATGGAGGCCTTGCTCTGGTAGAAGAAGTATTAACTGTCTGAATGACTTCAAAAGAGTGGCGGGTAACATATGATTGAATTAAATTGAAAAATCTTAATATATCGTTAATTTAATCAAAATAAATTGATAATTCCGGCGTCTGCTATCAGTTTACTCAAAGGTATTTATTTGAGATTCTGTAAAAAATAAGGTAGATGGCTCTTTCAAATAATAGAACGATTAAATGTATATAAAAAAGGTAACATATGGGTTCGAAAATTGTCGCTGAAAATATTGTCGTTGTAGCATAGTTGGATAATGCACCTTCCCCGGTTAGGAAAGAGATCCAGGTTCGAATCCTGGTGGCGCAACAACAATATTTTTCGATAAAATTGATTTTATATGTATATTTTTCTAATTCATATATTTAATTCATATTTGAAAAATCTTGGAGGAAACTTGGATATTCAACAGTGCGGAGATACAGGTTAATGATAACAATGAATAAATGTTTTAAAAAAGTGTAATAGATGAAAATGAAATGCAATCAATATTCAAAAATAGACCATTTTATGTCTGAAATAAAATTCTCAAAGAGGAGATACAATAAAGTAAGTTTTTTCAATAATAAAATTAAATTCCACTTAATAAAAATTAAATTATCGTATTTTAATTGGCACTAATATCTTTGAATATATTATTATCATGCCATCTTCTGAGATATGCCTGCTAAATATTATTATAATATATAACCCTCTTACACTGCTTTACATCTGTTAACTTTATATCATATATAAAGTATTTTAAAACGTATCCACTTAAGCCCACGGGATCAATTTTAGTGGGGCAGGACCACAACAGGACCAGGCGCAGGGAAGAGTAAATCTTACCCAAGAGACACGCCGTTTTAAGACACAATATTTATTACTACCTAGGCCTGAATATTTATAATACGTCAGCAATAAAGCGATCATGTATCAGGCAAGTCACAAGTGCTGCAGTATGTAAAGGGTAAGTTTTAAAAAAATCTTATACGTAGCTGTAGTTTAGATGACGCTTTTATATTTTTTAAGATTCATATCTTATGTAGGTGCTTTCTAAAATTTTTTTACTTAACAAACAAATGAGGAGTATATAAATACAATAACTTAGAGCAAGTCTTTCTATAGCTTGTAAACATATATTTTAATCGCAAACTCATCTTTATACGAGAAATAAAACCATCTTTTAAGTTCACATTAGAAGCAAAGGTAGTAAGTATTCTTCATATAAAAAGTCACTTGACAAAATGGCCACTCACTACATGTGACTAGTTTTTTGTAAAATTTTCATACCTATTTAACAGTGATTAAAATGTTCAAATTGTAAGCCGAACAACTTGAAACCAAGAGTTGGGAATATGGAAGGTCATCCTGCAGAAGTCTCATCTACATCTCGAAAAATAAATAATTAAGCAAAATCAGCAATCTTGCGTTTTGTGAGCAAATGTTGACATTTATAAGTCAAAAATGTCAATAAATAATTTAATTTCAAAATCTAAATGCCTATTGATCCTCATTTCTACAATTGATTATTATTAAAAAGTTTCTGAATTAATTATTAAATACATTTAATCACTTCCTAGCGTTTTTCTTAAAATCAATCTTGTGGTAGAAAGCTGCCTGTGCTTGTATACCTTTCAAATTTATTGTTGATACATTTTAAAAGGTTTGCTATGTCTTTAATTTTTTCCGTATTATCTTTGTTGGTATTTTTACTTTTTATTTAAGTCTAAGTTGAAACTGTACAATAAATAATTTTTCTCGCTATCTCGCGTTTTTTAAATAATGCCGGATATTCCGTGTGAGAAAGTAAATTGTTGTAAATATGATGTAGTTTCTTTAAAAAAAAAATCGGTACTCAATTTAAAAACTCGCCTCGTATTAAGAATAACCGTATACGTGTTGAGATTTCGATCTGAATATAAACTCAGGGATCGATGATTCGTTCGATTTGACAGTGAGAACAAACATTTATTATATTTTAACTACCGCTGGCATTGAATTTTTAATTTATTATTCGAACAAATAGAACTTCAACTGTCAATGGACTGACATTTGACGTTTGACGTACAACAATCATGAAGTGAGAAATATCAAGCCCTATCTTAGCAGCATATACTTAAATACTAATATGGTGAGTACACAGTGGACTGAGAAAGTTGCGAGTTGTCTCCAAAGAATCTTACGGCAAGGTAATTTTTGTCTTCAAAATTGTCTCGAGATGAAATTCTTATCTGTGGACATGGGCCATAATAATAATTCTTGATAGCTCATTTATTTACTGAAAACATTTTTGTTTACGTTTATTTCATTATTTTAATATCATTTTTATTCTGAACATTTCGTTAAGCCCTCTTCATATTTTAAATGGTGTAATATAATGCTGAATCAAGATTGCGAATTATTTTATTTTGTGTTACTTTTCGCGATTCAAACGAATAAGCAAGGCCGCGTAAATGAAGGCGAACATGAACCCCGCCGACCGTAGACAACTGTATCCCTTCACGCCGAGATGCTCTCAGACACGCCGACCATTTACCACCCCAATTAGGGAGTAATTTTGTTTACATTTCATTTGACTATAATGTTTAAATATGAAAAATATATTTTAAATACATTTTTATTTTGGTCAATGAATAGATTTTTTTTATAGATTAAGTTATTTTTCTATCTATTATTATTTACTTGTTATTTTTGTAATTTAACTAATAAATTAACTTGAGCTAACATATGCTATTATATGATAAATATCAACCTTTTTTTTACCTTGTATGTTACGTATTCGATTTTATTGTGTTTTGCCTTCAATTAGTTTTGGATTTGTAAAATGTATTTGTTTAACAATTTGCCATAAAATAGGCAAGCCTAGTTGGGCAATGAATTTTAAGATGTGTGTAAAATATATGTAACAAACTGTCTTTTTTTGCAGCTATTCAAATCTTATATATGGCTAAATAAAATAAAATAAAAATATATATATATATACATATCTATATAAAATAGGCATTTTAAAAATTAATTTAATTTGAAGAAAGTATGATTAACATTAGAATATACAGATTTTTCGAATACATACGATTGAAAGCGCATAAGTAATTATTTATATAAACATATTTGGTAAATGCAATATACTTTACTATGCTTGCGAGATAGGATATACAGACATATAAATATATAAAAATGATTTTGATCGTACAAAAATAAATAAATTACCTCAGTTAACATTTAATCTTATTCATCTTTATATAGCCTTATTTATGAGACTCCGTGACCTCAGTCACTACAAAGCGCCATCCTTTCTTTGACATCACCGTTGCGGTTCAGTCTACTGAGTACTCGCCTACCTCGTGCAGTGACGACATTATCACCAGGGATAGGACTACTCCTACCACTGCTCCTATAATTTATTATATCCTTGAAACTTCCTCAAGGTCGATATGTATTAGTAATTATATTGCTAGTAAAAAATTACAAACGTATATTATATAGTAGATAGTAATTTTAGTCAATACGTTTACAAATAACGATCTTCAAAACAAGTGAATACCGGAGAACCCAAGCGATTGGAAACAAAGTATAACTTTATAGACTGTATCAAGTACCTAGGAATCATAATAGATCACAAACTCAAATGGAAAGAACATATTATTAATCTTATTTTTAAAACTCAGAAATTTAACTTTAATATTACAATTAGAAATTACTCAAAAAATGTAGATAAAAATAATTCTAAAAAAAAATTACTATCCACGTGCCCAACTATTTACAGAATTTAAAGTACCAAAAATAATAGACATATGCAAAAAAAGTTCAATAATTCAAATTTTTTTAATTAAAAATAAATTAAATATTAGAAACAACTTCAGATCCACAAGATTTAGATACCTAATTGATTTTCCAAAACTTAAATATATTACATCCCAAAATCAAGGCATCAAATTCTTTAATAATCTCCCCCTAGCAATTAAAAAAATTACAGACTATTATAAATTTGTATCTGAAATCAAAAACATGTTCACAGACTAGCAGGCACATAAATTATATACTCTCTTATATACTCCTTCCATATACACGAGTCTCGACTCTCATAAAGAAAAAAAAATGTAAATAGAAATATATGTATATATAATTACTGATTATGTTTAAAAATGTATTATATCTTCTAATTAATAAATTTTGAAATAGGTACAGTTATTTTATTTTTAATCAGTGACACATATATTTAGAGTTTACGATACAAATCGAAATTCGACATTCTAATGTATTTCAATAGGCGTGCGGGTGACAAAATAAAAAATACGATTATATGTTTTTTTACCAATTTGGTTGCTATGTACTAAATGTAATTAATGTGTAAAAAATATTACTTTTAAAATATTATTTTAGTTATTGTACGATATTTTATACCTACTGTAGGGTATAATAAATACTTGTGACACCAAAAATTTTATTTAAATAATAATGTATACCTAGTACCTACATACATGTGTCTCCTACTTTAGTCTATCCATTGTTATTCACTGCCAGGTATTGTCGCAGTGTTTGATGATTTAATTTGGTCCAGCGGGTTTTAGGATGGCCTGTCGGTCGCTTTAAACTCTCGGCTACCATTGGATAACTGCGTTTTTCCAACTATTGTACATTCTAGGAGCGATTTGGCCTGCGCATTACTATTTTATTTTCTTGGCTTAATCATTTATATTCCTCTTTATGTTACTGAAGTTTTAAAATCTCTCTTTTGTTGAGAGTCCAAGTTTCGCAGCCATATGTGAACACTGAAAATACGTATCGGTTGAACACTTTCCGTTTTCAACATAGTGAAAGATCACTTTTGAAAATCACATTCAGACGTGCGAATGTTCTCCAGCTCAGCATTGTTTTGCAAGCGTTATTCTGCTGACGCGCACGTTGATCATGTGGTAAATAGACTTTTGTTCTTCTAAAGAAAGGGTAAAATAATGATAATATTTATTTTTTCATTTTTTATATACAAATGTTTTCAATAGTAATAAAGTGATTGAATTAATGAATCCAAAATTATAAGTAATATATACGAAACACCAATTTAATCCGGAATACCCGTTATCAACGAGAATCACCAGATATGTCACCAAATACTTTATTCAAGAGATTAGCAATTTTAAAACTGTGATACATATTTAATTACATCAACAATAGTTCTACACAATTATTTATTGTATTTTATTATTTTTATTAATTTCAAATACAATCATACAATTGAATATTGAATACAATTATTTACAAAAAAATAACAGTTTTTCAAAAAACATGCCAAAAGAAAAAAATTCGTTTTAGGGCAAGTTGGCAAACAAATCATATTTCATAAACTAACAAAACTCATTAAATACGAGGTTAAATACAATTAAATACAAAATGAAATTATATACAAGGTAAAGTAGAAGTGAAAGTATATACCTGAGATTAGAGTAAAATCAGAGATGAAATATGAATATGCAATATAACATGTATAAATAAAATGAAAGTACGTACAATGTAAAGTAAAAGTTAAAATACATAAGATTAGTGTAAAATCTATAAACAAGTAAAATCTAGTGTAACATCTATAAATGTAGCTTATTCCGTTTCTTAAAATGTATATTCTTTCAAATGGCATCACATATAGTAAGAGAATTATTTTGGCAGCAATAATACTTCAGTATGTATACATACAAATATTTATAAAACATTTTTTCTGACAAATTATAATGGTTTTTGGCCGCCACACGATAAACATTAATTCTGCACTTGAAATTTATACATGTCATCTCTTGATAGAAACATTAACATAATCTATTTCAAGAAAAATAAATCATCCCTTGTTAGCTTCTATCGAACGACACATTTTCCTCGATTCTATAAAACTTATTCATTGAGCCGCTAGATGGCGCCAACAAATATTTATTATGAAAGTTAATGTTAATTATAAATAAATTTCTTAATTATTCAACCATCTTTGATTCTTCTATTAATATATTTTTATATTTTCATAAATAAATAGTTGTCCATCGTAGAATATCAATTTTTTTGTTCGTTCTTTGCCGACTTAGTATTTTTTTAAATCACAAAAGAAACGTATTTATAATTATTATAAAAATTATTTTTTGTATATTTTTTCGAAAAATTTCATTTATTATTATTGATATATCCAATATTATTAAATAAATTAATAATAAAATATGTTACTATTGTGTTTTGATTTATTTTCGATGCGTTATATTTATTTGTTTAATTTAGGGTGGTTAAGTAACGCATGAACAATGTTATACATACATATGCATTTATCAACCGGTGAATATTGACAGTTTACAATAATTACGCTTAATGCAATTATTGCTTCACTTTTTTCCAAGAATTTGGAATTAACTCTTTTTATCGAGGTAGGATCTTATAAAAAGAAAAAAACATTCATCGGAAAGGAATTCAAGAAAAAAAAAGATAAAAAGAAAATTTATGTTGGATCAGCAGTGGTCTCGAATACCAAACCATCCTTGTCAATAGCATGGTTGAAGCTCTTGGCATTCTCAAACACCGCTGATATATTGAGTGAGAAAAAAACACATTAAATATCGTATTATCATCAAATAATCATTACGTATGTGAGTAGATAAAAAAAAAACGTCATATCAACATTAATCCGTATCGCAAAGATAAAGGTAATTTCGTAATATTCAATTTGCATTAAATCTAATTCGATGTCCGACTTACAGAGAATATTCAAATTCACATTCACAGATCAGTATCACCTATACCCAAACGTGAAAAAATATTTTTACACTACTGAACTTTGAAACAATATAGTCTTACTAATAAATAAAATTGTATATCGCCATGTAACTGTACAGTAATAACCATAGAAATTTGTTAGCAATTTTATTATAGTAGAAATTAATATTTTTACAACCTTAATTTATTTCATAAATCAACTAAAGTACAATAACAAAACTATTTTCTTTGTGTGATGCGATAACCGCACACTTTCACGTGTTAGGCTATTTTACATTGCCACTTGACCCATTGTTTTTTGTTACTATGTGACATGATCGGATTGAGGTGCTAACATGATAAGTAAACTATATATGCTGGATTATATTAGAAAACCCGTTATAGGCTGATTTTTTTTATTTAGTTGATTATTTTTAGTTGATATTGATTAAAAAACGTGCTTTACTAGTATTAAGTAAACAATTTTAAAAAAACATTGAAATCTTTATTAAAATTAAACTCTTAAATATTTTTAATAATATAATAATATGGTCTACGTTTTTATTGTTATGCATCGGTGTAAAGCCAATAGTATGACTCCATTTGCGTAAAATTCACCATACTATTCTTATAACTTTTATAAAGTTATTCAGGGAAGAACAGTGATGGTGAATATTGATTTCATTGTCAACTAGCTGGTATAATATTTAAGTATACTTTTTAATTTGTGCTATCGGGTATTTTATCAAGATTATCAAAATATTTTCGCATCACTGTAATGCAATGTTCGTCAAATTAATCGTGACGCTAATTTCACTTATAGCGCAAATCAGATTAAATTTTTTCACCGCTCTGTCGATAAGCCAGATCCGATAGTAATCTTCTTTGCTTTTTGGAACAGTATTCAGGTGGTCTTGAATTTAATACCTGTACTAATATAGCAAGATTGATATTTTGTCAAGTACTTTTAATTAATTCGTAAAATTAAAACTATTAGTTTTATATGATATTTCGACTTACCTATTTCAGATCATCAAAAACTTGGTAATACGGACCTTTGCCGTTACATATTTTCGATGTGATTAAAATATCTTGATTTGAAATATTTATTTAAAATAACTTTATTTGAAAAAGTTTGCTAATTAGCACATATACACAAAAAAAAAACAAATTAAGTCCTAAAAAATAACATTTTATTTCTTTAAAAGTCCTTTATATGTGTTTTTTCATATCTAGTTGTTCCTCGCCTTCCTACCGCGATATTCCGCAATTTAAAAAATATATTTGGCACGCATAATTCATAAAAACATGAAATTACTAATTTTGATTCCAGACACTTTTGTCTTTTTTCAGACTTGAAATCCAGGGCTAAATAATCTCAATTTTTTATCTTATATTTACAAAATACTATTTTTCATTTTACACTAACAATTCTTGATATTATTTACTATTTGTAGATGTAGTGGAAATATAGGCCAGTTGTTTAATGTGTCATATTTGTAAAAATCATAAAGTAGGCGCCGGTTATTGTAATCATTTGACTTCTCATATATTTTGATAACGATAATTAATTACATTATCAGAAAACAATAATGAAATAATGAAACCATTAAATGTGTTAATATAATTATTGGGTAAAATAATAACACAGGAACGTCACTTATCACTTAAAGTATTTTAAAAAAAATCCATTATTAACAATGAGTCCATTTTACCGCAGTCTAAAATGTAAGACTCCAATGCTTGATTATTATAAAAACTAAAAGCAATAGCTTATATTAGCAATGACCGCTTTCAATAAACAAACGGAAGAGACAAAAATTACATTATTAGGGTAATAATACAAAAGAACGCATACAATTTAAGGAAGGGTGGCGCTGACTTTTTACTCAAAAATAAATACTAATATTCTGATTATTATAACCGAATTTTTGAGTCTAAAAAGCAATGTAAAATATGTACGGTTCCATTCAACTATAACAATAGGCTGCATTTTTATAGCCGTTGATCATTATAATCGTGGTTACTATATTAAACAAATAAAAAACAATATTTTACAAATAAAACTATTGTGTTTGTGCTATAAAATTATTCACCTTTTATTTTTCTGAAATTACTACAATATATTGTAATATATCACTGGAATTTATCACTATTGTAATATATCACTAGAATCGAGAAAAAATCTTGAATTTATTCAGTCTCTTCTAATAAATAAAAAAAAATCAGTCCTACGGTAACTTGAAGTATTTATTTATTTTTATAATATAATATCTACTTCAGTTTGGATGACATATATTTTTTGTAGATCGGTTTTAAAAAAATCAAATTTATTGCAGAATACTCCTTCTTCGCACTAGTCGCATATCAGTTGCAGAAAACACAGAAGACCTAGGAATGTATTGCGGATTGCAAAAGGAATGTAATATATATCCAATTGCAACCGCATTTGCATTACGTTTGTTTTCAAACGTGACGAATTGTTCGTGGCAATGATTATTATTTCTGCACAATGCATTATGCAATTAATTGTCATCTTGTGGTGGTTGTCTTTTGCGACAGAAGATTTATTGCGTTTTAAGTGGTTTTCGGTCATTTATATCGCTTTAGTAACTGGTTTTAAATTAATAACAGTGTGTCAAATAAATTTTAAACGTGTTTATGTAATTTTTGGTGATTTTAAACAGTTAAGTGTAGATATCTTTCCAAACCATAGTTGTGTTTCATTGTTAATATTGATTGGATTATCCACTAAACATACAGCCGTGAACGTTATCCTTTAAGGTAGTGTTGATCTTGAAGCTATCGTTAGCTGACGCAGTTCGAACCTATATCGAGTCTAGGTGAAGCATCGATACGGGCATTTAGACGTTTAAGCAAGCGTGATAATCACAAAGCTCTTTGTCACTAATCTAAATACTACATTCACGTTACTCGAGTGAAATGAGTGACAATATAGGTGAATGTTTTAAGTGGTGGCAGTCGGAAACGTTATACAAATTGATTACGAAGCAAAAAGTATTTAATGGGAAAGTGGACCCTTTAGAAACGGGTTGTAGTGTATCAAATTACAGAATCGCTGATGAAGAGATGCCATCTAAAGTTGAACTATGCAACGTTGACTTACAGACACCGATTATTATAATAAAAGAAGAAAAAACCGTCGATAAAATAGAAATGGCTAAAATAGAAAGTTATTTCGAAAGAATCCTGACACCGGAAGGAAACGTTAAATATAAAAACTACAGAATTCTCGCACCAGCCCCGTCCGAGATGAGAATGTACTCACCATCTGGCGACATCCATATGACGCCAAAAAAGAGGAAAATGGTTTCCAAATTCGACATCTTCCACCACTCGTTAATTCCAAGAGATAAACTGTTAGCGCTCATCGATCAAGATCACTTCGGGAGCGACGAATTAAAAGCTATTATCAAACCACCTGAAATGAATCGAAGAGCATCAGAGATGATCCGCAATACTGCAAAGTCTAGCATGGACGATAGATTAGAGTTTTTGAGTAGTGTCTTCTCTCCGAGCACCTCATCATTGTCAATGTTATCCGAAGGTTCCGCGTATTTAGACAGGTACGCAACGCCATCCCCGAATCCTGAAATGGAAAACGGTAATTTTCTCACTTCGCACAGTAATGATATTGAAGAGATGATCGTAGGAAGGAAAAGATTTTATCAAACACAATATTTCTCACCTTGTCACGAGATTGATTATAGTCACAACATGAACCTGTCGGAAGAATTGAAACAAGCTGATAATATTAGTCCACGGAGTTATTCGCCACGAAAAATGACAGATTTTGAGTATTCATATTTCCATAGAGCGCCTACTTCATTATTTAGTAAACTTACTAAACGTGAAAACTATTTCAAAACAGAGCAACCTCGAGAATCCAAAAAAACGATAATAAGAAACTTTATTCAAAATAACACGATTAACAGAGCGGCACACCGTGATAAATTGGCAAAACTGGCTCTGGCGATAGAAGAAGATTCTGAGTATGACTGTTACGCCTTTTTGTCATCAGCTCAACAACTGGAAAAAGGAATAGAAAAAATGCTGGATGAAACAAAGGATCTAAGAAGCGAGTTGATTGAAATTCAAGACGATATCCAAGTAAGATCTTTCAATTATTGTTATATAAACCTAATAGTTTACTATGTACGTTGTTAACCTACGTACAAAACGAAATACATACCCCTGGTCTTCTCCTGGCCACTCCACCATCTATTCAGAATATAAATATGTATTACATTAAATGCAGTCCATTCCAAATTTTGTTCAATTGCACTCTAGGACCTTCCGCTTCCTGGAACAAATGTTGTATACGTCGTTAGTCTGTATGGCCTGCGCATAATAAAGGCCACCCTTTTCCCTCATACTCCAACCCCGAACCAATTTTAAATTATAATAATTATTTATTGGGATGTATTATTTTGTACATATATTTTGAATTGTATATTAAAAATATTACATTCAGTCATCTGTCTCCCCTAACGCGGAATTACCGAGAAAATTATGTGTCATATAATTTTATTATTTAAGAAACCTCAATGCATCTGTACTTATGATAGGTAAAATTGCTAATTTGAAAGCCATCTACTTAGTTTTTACGGAATCTCAAATACCTTTGAGTAAACCGATAGCAGACGCCAGAATTAACAATTCATTTTTATTAAATTTTGGACACATTGATACAACTTATATATTATTTAGGAGAACATATTCAAATTGTGAAATTGTAATTATTCAGAACATAGGTGTGTGATATTTTTTTTAAATACTAATTAAATATATTTAATTAGAAAGACATACATATATAATCAATTTCATCGAAAAATATATTGTTGTTGCTATCGGGTTTCGAACCTGAATCTCTTTCCAATCCGGGGAAGGTGCATTATCTAACTATGCTACAGCAGACAGTACCATTGTCGAACAAAGTAGATGGCTTTCAAATAATGGAACGGTAGATGTATTAATTTTAAAAATGTAACATATGGGTTCGAAAATTTGTCAAAAAATGTACTGTCTGCTGTAGTATAGTTGTATAATGCTCTTTTCCCAGATTGGAAAGAGATCCAGGTTCGAAACCCGATAGCAACAACAATATATTTTTCGTTCAAATTTATTATATATGTATATCTTTTTAATTAAACACATTTAATTAGTATTTTTAAAAATATATATTCTACATTAAAATAAAGTGAAATATAAAAGATTCTACGCGAATATTTTTCGGTGGCGCAAATATCCTGAATGTTACAATTTATGGCATTTACGGTCCTTTACTTTTACAATTATTTTGGACATCTATTGTAGTCCTTTTATTTGGCACAGGGTAAAAAATGAAATGAAAATGAATTTTGAATTATTTGAATTCTCAAAAACTAAAAATATTAATTATTTTTATCTCTTGAACCTTTCTTTTATTACACGTTTATACATAACTTTTCATAATATTTTATGTAGGTAGTAACAAATAACTACAATATATTTTATAAAACAATTTTCAACCTAATAGTCTACTTTAAGGTGCATCACATACATAATACAGTCCTGGTATAATCGCTGATGTTTATAAATAAAGCATGGAGTTGGTAAAAAACGAACGAAAGTATATTGAAATCAGCGAAAATAAAGTCACTCAATGAATGGAATAAACAAATTATAAGTGAATATAAAGCTAACCTAAATATATTGAATATGTTTAAGATAGGGTAGCTTAGTAGGTGAGTTGGTCATGCGGAACTAATGATTAAGGAGAAGTGGATGATAAGAGAGATGTATGTATGACGCGAGTTTTGATGGTATCAAAAATAGAGAAAGATTTAGTATGCCTAGATAAACCAGATACTGGCAGGCAGTCCTGTCAGAAGCTTCAAAAATCAGCGAGCATGCATGAAAAGATGTGACACTTTATGGATATGGAGAGTGTGACACTTTTTCATCTCTAGGGGATACAACGTAATGATAAATTACTTTGCCCTCCTCTACTCCTTAATTAACTATAGAATAATAATTTGGGGAAGATTAACTGAAACATTATTAGAGTCGGATAAAAGAGGATGAAAGGCAATTCTTAGGGTTATTAATAGTCGCCCTTTTAATTATTCAGCGGATCTTATTTTTAAAGAATACAATGTTCTAGATGTATGACAAATCTATATGCTGAGACATATTAAATATTTACCACATACAAAAATACTAAATAATAAAGCACGGTCATAACACAAGACAGTGAGTGAACAATACCGAAAGCAACAACGACTTTCCATTAACGCTATACCTATATGTTCTTAGCTCCAAAACTATACAATACACCGAACATTAATATTGTAAATCGTTCACTAATAGAAAAATAATTCTAATATGGACCCAACATATGATACAAATGGGTAAAGATCAATCAGAAGCAACGCTGTCTTACTTTCCTACTTGAATTAAACACAAACACTAAAATACATCAAATTTCAGATATTCGACACTTCTTATATAATTTATTTATAAATTTATATATACTCGTATTTTTTTTAAATTACACCATCTAAACAATATAATAAAACTGGTCATTAACACAAAAGTCTAGCACAGTAGCCAAAAACTTAACAACTATCAGAGGTGACACCCATTGCAACCCACACAAAAAAGGAATCTAATTGTAATCAAATTTCTGATGCGTACATATGTTATTTGAATATAATATTGTTATAGTTTGGTGGGATAAGATCCTGTGGACAATATCGATAAAAATCAATTGTTAGTTGACAAACCGAATTGGAACAAGAAAGGAATATTGGTTGATGGATCTGGCTTACCTTGATCTCGGTCCTGGGTTGGACGTCAAGTTTCACCTCCAGTTGACTCGCACTTTTGTAATGAAGAACGGAAATATCACTGCAATACGGATGCTGCTGAACACAGCTTCTTTTTTGTGGTCCGGATTTTACGTACGGCGCTACTCTCGAACGTTAAAAAAAACACAGATGTTGAGCGTTTCGTGTCATAATGCAATCTGTTCCCCCTTCAGCGAAATTTCTAAGTAATTAGTTGGTCAGAGCGCGAAAGGTATATTAAGGTTCAATGGAAGGACAAAATGCACAGGAAGTAGGTACTCGACTTGCGTCAACATGGTAAAGAACCACCTCTCGTAAAATATTGTCAATAAACAACCAATCACATAAATGCTGTTGTGTGGATAATACTTAATTTTAGTCATTCTACATTATTTGTTACTTTATACTCGTAGATGTGGCTCGAAACAGTTTATTTCGCTACTTTAACACAAATATAAATGTAGTGAAGTACTAATAAATACTAATCGTATGTGTTTATTTCTACTTTTTATTTGTAGCATAAATAGTACATAAAAAATAATGATAATTACTTGACTAGACGTGGTCTGTTCTAAAGCAATTACCTGTACAGTTTTTAAAAGTTGTAAATTTTAAGGTACAATCGTTATAAAGTAAGGTAAGTAAGTATAATGTAATGTAAGTTATAAAAAGTTATGTGTGAAAAGTACAATCATAAGTTATAAAATGTTATTGTAAAAAAAGTTATAACAATATTATTGTCTGTAATACACAATAATTGGAGACAAAAATGTGTATGTAGTTAAGGTCTTGTATCAATTTGTTACATATACACGAAGCATAAAATAAGAAAGTTAGTTAAGCGAATTTGGTATTCATTTTTGACACTGAAAAGTATCCTAAGGCTTTGCTCCTAGTTTTCTTTGCATTAGATCGTGGAAAAAAAGTTAATGTCATGTTCCTTATGTATCTAACAAATTTAATTTAATTGAACAGTAAATCAATTTTATCTTAACTTTCGCCAATTCTCACGTCGCCTTTGTCCATTATTCCAGGATGACTACAGAAAGGTGTCGACCCTGATCATCGAGGCGAAAGCCTTGACAGTCGAGATTCGTGCGCTGAATTACTTAGAGGACATCATCTCTCTTCTGAAGGGCGACTTGGAGGCTGTGGCACACAAGGACTGGCCCTTTGCAGGGTCAGTTGATGGTCGAAAACGGGATCCAAACGCCAATCTTGTTGTCTAAATATTATTTCTAAAAAAATAATCAATGAATTGCTTTAAATTCTTATTCTACCGATATTTTTCAAAACTTCACGGTTGCTCGATGTTTTATTCAATTTATGAATCTTCGAATTATTTTTTAACATACGAGTATTTTTATATTCCATTGGTATACGCTAATACCTACATTTTTATGTTTAAATTTGTTCATTTTCGCATCCAATTTGCACGCATACAGCAGATTACGATCTTAATTCAACAGCGACAAGCGTAAAATAGACGCCTGCGAAATATACTATTGTACTTTGAGATGTTTCGTATTCCATTCCCACAAGAAATCCAACCACGGCAAGCTCTATCTACGGTAGTAAATATAAGATTTTTCCAATTTTTCGGCCATATTACGCATCAATGTGGTAGCTTAAAAAATGTAATTTTTATGTTGAATGCACTTGATTGGAGATACCCAGAAGTCATCCGTGAGGGCAACCCGGGAACAAAACTGGTGGAGCTGGACTACGAGCCGTATCTCTGATTAAGGTCATATTTATAGAAAGAAAGAAGCCATGAAAGAAAACATTAATTCATGATTTATTAATTCATTCGTCTTCACTCTCTTCCAGAAAGGGTTGGAGCGTCTACGATTATATTAATATAAGGTACTATTACTCGCAAAGTCTTCATTTAGATACAAGTATGAGTGTCCAACTGGCGGTGTTCCTAAAAATGATTCTAAGAATAAGTTCTCAGCTGACGTTCTGATAGAATTTTTAATCCAAGTGACCAACTCTTTACAGAATTCAGAGTACCAAAAATAATATATATATACAAAAAAAAACAATAATCTAAATTTGAAAAATTAAATATTAAAAGCCATTTTTGATCTACGAGATTTATAGATACCAAAACTTAAATATACTGCAACTAAAAACCACTTTATCTATCTAGGCATTAAATTATTCAATAATCTCCCCCTTACAATCAGAAAAAATAACAGATTATCCACCAGAAACCAAAAAATATGTTTTAAATACTATCAATTATCCCGGTAGCGCAAAAACCATATTTTTCGACAAAATTGATTTTATATGTTTATATTTATAATTAATACATTAAATTAGTATTTAAAACATTACAGACCTATGTTCTGAATAATAACAACTTCACAATAAGAATGTGTTCTCCTTAACAAAAAATATGTATACAAACACCTTCAGATAGATAAAAAATGTATCTACACTATACTCCTTCTCTATATATATAGTCTCCGACTCTCATTAAGAAGTAAAAAATGTATTAAGTATATAAGTGTATTATATATTTAGTCTATTCGTAGATAAATTGGTGCTGAATTTAAAATTTATAAACAGATTAATAGACTTTTGTGGTCACTTTCAGTCCACCTTTCCAAATTGTTGATCTGTATGTATGGCTTAACTGATCACTTTATATAAATATAACATTCACCATTCTCACCCCATCAATTTTTTTTGAAAGTTGTATATATGTATTAACATATTATTACACATATTATGTGGACTCGCTTCGAGTACCACTACAATAATATACTGGTCAAAATAAGAAAAATATATAAAAGTTGAAAAATATTGATTTTTATATATTTTACAGATAAAGAATATTACTTTAAATAATTTTCAAAAAAAAACAGATTCTTATTGAGTTGACATATATGCTGTTTCAAGGAAAAATGAATGATCAAATTTGGTACATAGATGGCGATGGTGTAGTGGTACTCGAACATATATACATAATATATATAAAAAATGATGGGATGAGAATGGTGAAAGTGATCACTTAAGCCAGCCGAAGACAGGTCGTAAGCCCTGTAATTACCCCATACTTCTATATATATCCCATTAAATATAATAAAAATCGCTTCGTCTCTATGAGATATCTGATATTTATTGAATTTTCTTAGGCTGTTTGTGATGTCTTTATAATATTTCAAATTTGTTGGTATTTAACTTAATCTGGAGCGACATACTGGATACTTTTCCTGAGGAATTGTCAAGAAGATACATCTCGGTAATCATTCCTCTGGCATTCGGAAGACATGCGTCCAAGCCACCTCAATTAAGAACTTTTATATGTAGGGGCTTCATGTCGAAGGTCTCCCTTATCACGGTATTTTGTGTATTTTTCACAGTTACACTATTTTCTTGAGAGTTCATATGTGGTCTGTACAGAGTTTTAAAACAATTAATTTGAACCTGACACTTAACTCGGTCTCTCCCGAATGACTAAAAATTCCACTACGAGATATTTAAATATGTTGACTTGCTTCAGCTGCACCTCTTGGAATAGGCCATCAGCATTACAAAATAATATAATCAAATATAATAGAAAAAAAACTCTACAAACAATTAAATTAATATACGCATATATCAATATTTATATATATTTAGATGTAATCGAAAGAATAATGCCTTAAAAACTGTGAATAAAAATTACACAAATAAATTAAGGTTTTGTTTCTTTTTCCGGAAACGATTTTGTTTTTATCCCAACATAATTTAGCAAAGATGGCGTGCCTGCCAGTCATTTATTACCGATTAATTTTACCATGAAACTTTGTTTATATTGACAAATTATAGCTCATCGCTGGATCGGAAACAATGTATTCTAGCCTATAATAAATTACTGTCTCGTGTAAGGCTCTACAGGCAGGGGACTCCCGGCCCTGGTGAAGAAATAAGCGTTGTTCAGATAAAATATTAAGGAAATACTACTCTAAATACTTATGATTTGTGAGAAATTCAATGTTTCGGAAATTCTTCTAAATGGGGTGAATAGAAACATATATACAAATATTTTTTGCAAAAAAGTCGTTCGAAAAAATTAATATTTTATTATTATTTGGTTTATATTTTGCGCGTGCCCTGATAAATAACGATGTTTGTAAAATTTGATTCGGGTAGAGGAGAGTGAGATATCCGGGGAAGAGTGGGGTGACTGTATTCTTATCAGAATCCTAGAGTGCAACTGAGCAAAGCTTGGGACGAATGATATTCAATATAATACACTTTTTGCGCAGGGTTCTAAAGATTTTCTGTGCAAAACCCAAATGATGTATGAATTGTATGGAGAACAGACAGACTCAATCAATTTTATAAATATGGATTGTAACATGCAAAACTTTGATTTCAGTACCGGTTTTGTATAATTATATAATTTGACAATTACTCCTCACACTGAAATACCAATCTCATTATTTTTTCTCGCTTCTTCAACAATCGCACCTCAACTAATAAAAAAATACTATATGTGTATTTGATAATGTGGACAGAAAAATTAATACAGTAAACATATTCAAAATACGACTACAACCTCGGAAGACATAAATAAAACAAACTATACTTTTGTCTTTAAAAATACACAATTCACCCCGTTTTACCATATATCAGTTTACGTTAGAAATTTTAAAAAGTAAGTTAACCG
This sequence comes from Eubasilissa splendida, assembly GCA_031772225.1. Taxonomy (NCBI): domain Eukaryota; kingdom Metazoa; phylum Arthropoda; class Insecta; order Trichoptera; family Phryganeidae; genus Eubasilissa; species Eubasilissa splendida. The sequence continues at coordinate 9,657,864 of CM062846.1, forward strand.
AGTATTTTTAAAAAAAATTTACATGTATAGTATTATATAAATAATTTAAAAATAAATTGTAACTACTCTCAAGTAATTGAAATGTAACGTAAGAGAGAAAGATATACCACTACGCAAAATAAAAACACATTATAATTTATAACAGTTATTAAATTCTGCTATAGTATTACTTAAATTTACCTGTATTTTAGACACTACTTACTTATTCTATTTTTATTTCACTATGTGACTAGTCGTAATTTGGTAGTCTGCTTAACATATTATATTACCGTATTAATTTTGTAAGGTTGATATGAAAGATATGGAAAGGTGGCACTACTGGAAATTATCACCAATTTTTTCATCTGATGCAAGACTAGCGGTGCAGTTCTTGTGCTGTCACTAATATATGTAAGTGATTCTCGGAATTGGTATAAAAAAACGAAAGTAGACTGAATGTAGTAAAAATGAAAATGGTAAAAATGATTAAGTGAAGAATGAAAAAAATAGTGGCGAACGTAGATCTGTAGACCTGACATGTTACTAGAAATTTCTTCCGGGCTCTCATATTCCTAGCTTCCAAACCGATCCATTTCATCTTGGGTTTACCAACCCTTCATCTTCCTTCAGGGCTGTCTTTCAGAAATCGTAGTTTAGAAAGGCCGACATCTGTATGATAGATAATCCCAACCCATTATTGTAATAGTCTAAACCATGTCGGGTTATTAATATAACTGATACAGTTCGGAGGGCAGTCACAGTGAACAAATCAAATCACTATCACTAGAAAGGTACTAAAAGTGATCAAATCAAATTTCTGTCACCGGGAAGCTATTTTCCCTCTAAGATGAGCGGATGTGCATCATAATGCACACAAATTTAAACATTATTAACAATTAAGAGGATTTCTACTTCATGTGTCACCTTTTATTAAAAGTTGGCTACCATATTATAATATATATTTTTATTTATTATCTTTGTTTCATTAACCACTTAATTGAGTTTAAATATATCTACCGGTTTCGAAAAATAGATGATAAATTTAACAATTCTGATGTCTGTAAACTTAGTTGCAAGGATTGTGTTGCATTTTATATTGGTATATAACGGGTAAAATTTTTAATATAAGAGTAAGGGAGCATTTGAGATGTTTGAACAATAGTGGGTTTTCAGAATTTTCTAATCATTTGATAGAAAATGGTTATGGATTTGATAAAAAATTGGGATTGTCAATTTTTCATATAAACGGTGTTGGTCACCAATTAAATAATTTGGAATCGTTGGAGATAAATAAAGCGTGTAAAACTAATCAAAAAATTATAAACAACCAACTAAGTTTAACTACAAGTCCCATTCTAAAATTTTTTCCTAAAAATTATTCGAGTAAATTTGTATTAAGTAACGATTTGAGTTAGGTACTAAAAATTTTTTTTTTTTTAAATAATTTTTTTTTAAATAGATTCTAGTAAAGAAACAATAATATATGTTTTAATTAGTTATGACATCCTGAAGAAGAAAATGGTATTTTTCGAAACCGGTAGATGTACTTAAACTCAGTTAAGTATTTAATAAAACAAAGATAATAAATAAAAATATGAATTTTAACCACAAAGTTAATATTGCTAATTTTAAAAGTACATATTATAATATACTGATTTATTCTGTATAATATTTTAGACACTACATTGCTTTAAGAGGTAACACAGCCAAGTTAATATTTTTCTACTTGCTTCTCTTCTCCTTCTCTCTATATTATAAGTTGGAAACTATCATATTTTTAAATATGAATTAAATATATTAATTAGAAAGATATACACATAAAATCAATTTAATCGAAAAATATTATTGTTGCGCCACCGGGATTCGAACCTGGATCTCTTTCTTAACCGGGGAAGGTGCATTATCCAACTATGCTACAGCGACAATATTTTTAGCGATAATTTTCGAATCTATATGTTACCTTTCTGATATTAATACATTTAATCGTTCCATCATTTGACAGAGCCATCTACCTTATTTTTACAGAATCTCAAATACCTTTGAGTAAACTGATAGCAGACGCCAGAATTATCAATTCATTTTTATTAAATTTTGGACACATTGATACAACTTTATTATTTAGGAGAACACATTCTTATTGTGAAGTTGTAAGTATTCAGAACATAGGTCTGTGATATTTTGAATTTGAATTAAATATATTAATTAGAAAGATATACATATAAAATCAATTTAATCGAAAAATATTATTGTTGCGCCTCCGGGATTTGAACCTGATAGTTGTTATTAGTTCTCTTGACTTATTTATGCAACTTAATACATCTTCATGTGTAATATGGTAAACCCAGGAGATCATTAGCATATGTCGATAGAACTACAAGACCCTTGTAAGGAAGACTTTCAGTTATTATATCGACAGGTATCTCATTAGGAAGAACGGTCTCGTATATCACAATGGGCTGTGGATAAACCGAGTCTGATTATGAGGGTAGTAGGAAGATGGATTGCTCTCTCAAATAAAAACAGGTTTAAGGAAAAATAACATATAATTTAAACAGTTATGGCATAGATCAAAGACAGATAAGATAGACGTAGTTCATCATCTGAAAATTATGACTAGATATGAAATGATGAGATGAATACTTAATCTTAATTACAAGTCTCGCTATGGTCCACTCTTTAAATGGACATAGGTTACAATTATCTATGGTGCACGGATGAGCTTGGTTCTTGATAATTTCTACATTATTTTACGATCTGTTCTTAAGATAGTTAAAATAACAATAATCAGATGAAAGTTAAATATCTGTTATTCGTACATATGAATATTGGCATGGAGCAGCTCAGCACAAGGTCAGGACGATGTGCAGTGTGACATCAGGATGCAGATGAATATGCGTTTCGCCGAGAATACGACGAGTAGATGTCCGAGACGGCGATCAAGAGACGGAGTGGAAATGGAATGTGGGTGCACTGGGGTGACTGCGCTTGGAGTAAGTTGCCAGGTGCCGACCGATGCTTGCAGCGCGCGAATCTTCAAAGAAGAAACATATTCTAAGCCCGGAACGCAGCCGAAGAATTAGGTATTGTAGTGAGATGTCAACGAAGACCAGGTTCTAGACAAACGGGTTCAAGGGGCGACCCCGCATGCAGAAAGGCATCGACTAAGACTGTGAATGACAATATCCGTCGATAATTGCGCAGATGTACGAAGTATATATTCCGAATAGATTGTGAGCTCTATTATTCAGCAATATTGATGTCGCTTATATTTGTATTCTATCTTGTGTATTATACCGCCGGTTGAACAGCAATACAATGGTAAAAATACAAATTACGACCGGCACAGTACATAATTTGACGCGCTTGGAACTCGTAGAATTTAAGATTGTTGGCGGCGTACTCGTAAGGGGTATATAGGTACTGATTCATTCAAACGGTCGATCGGAACGTGGCGAGATGAATTCGGGTTTATTCAGGAAAACACAACGATTCCCGAAGGTAGGCACGCGCGCCTCCAGCATAGCTCAGGGGTAATGGGTAAGCTAGTTACGGCGTAAAGCGCGGGGTCACAGAAGATAATACGATTATACCTTGTATCGGTGTTATGTTTGAAGGGCGTAATAAGTGTGCGGGAGACGAATCGGGTCTGAATTCGAATTATAATGCGGGAGAGTTTATGTACTGATTGTTCCAGCCGGTTTACATTAGAGTAAACAAGGAAGCGATATTACATTTAGAAACAATTCTTGGACATAGATACAGTATTGGCGCATATTTTCTGTGCGATACAGTCCAAAAATCAAAAATTCGGAGAGATGTTTTTACATATTTAAAACAATGGAATTTTCTCTTTAATGTAGAAAGACCGAGCAAATTATTAATAGCATTTTTTATATGGGAATCGCGCGAAAAAGGCTTTCTAAAATATTATTATTTCACGACACCCTACCGGAAGCCTTATATTGGTAAGGTAATGTTTTTCTTATTTTCTTCCTCAGCTCACAAACGCATTGATCCTTAAAATTACATAAGAGATTTTTTATGCGCACAACGTGATCTAAAAATAGAGGAAACATTTCTGAGAAGGCCCTAAATTGATCAAATTTGCAAAATTCTTTAAATCAGCCAAATACTATAATTTTACAAAATCAAGCATCTGTAAAACATGGCGGTTAAAATCGCAAACAAATAAATTAACTTTCGTGATGGCACAAAAATGTTCAGTATGTATTATTTAGTTTAATTTATTTACATAGTTCTGCGATTTCGCGAACGGAATGAAAATACGAATGTTTCTCAAATTATATTTAATGATATTTTTTCTCATGAACGATATTCAAAGTGTACGGCATCAAATATACTGCGGCTCGTCAAAAACAATAAAAATATATTTAACAAAGCTAGATCGGTGGGCACGGCACCTATTAGTTTCACTTAAAGATCAATTTGTAAAAAACTAATCATCCATCCGTAACAGTATTATTTGAGCACATTCGTATTTATCTATTAGACTTAATGTTACATTATGTACCTACCGCTCATAATTTTAAATCCATTATGCCAATTTGTATCCAACTTTTTATTGAATATGCAAATATACGGATTAGTATTTCTTGAAATAATTTCAAAGTTAACTGAGTATTTATGTTTGAAGATAATATGTAATGTACACATCAATATTTTTTTATAAATAGGTACATAAAACAATAATAAATGTCACGAGTCTTTAAACCAAATAATCACGTAGATATAACCCGATTTTCGTACATTTTTTATTTACTCATACGTGTAAGTACTGAGAAAAATATTTTACTAACCAATTTATTTTTATTTGATTGATCAATGCTCAGATGGCTTTTGCAAAAATAAAACATTTTAAATATTTAGTCGTGTACGCACAAAACAAAATTTGACTTTAATACTCTACAGCATGATATTATCGTTTTGTGGAGGATTATCGCCTCCACTGACGGTGTGATGCTGAACGTACCCAGAAAATACCGGAAAGTTAAACGCAATTCCCATTAGTCTTAAATACACCGAGTATGGATGGAATGTAATAACGTCAACACGGCCAGCAGTGGATATAATTGATATATAATAGTATTTTAATTTCTACAAAATTTTATAAATGGACATTTATTAATATTTAAAAATTGCTTGTTACGGCTATTTCCTAAGAAAATCGAAAAACAAGATAATGTCGCCACTCTCGAATATGATATTAATAAATAATAAAACAATTGGCTCTAAATATGATCCCTGTAGCCTCGAATTAAATTGAAATGTTTTTTCAAAAAAATTTCTGGTATTGTACAATCTACATCGCCGTAGTAAGAGAAGATGAACGAATATTATAACTTAGACTGATGAAATAATATTTTTTTTTATTATAAATATATATTTTTAAGAAAAAATAATTTTTTTCGGCTTCGTAAACATATTCTAAAATGTTTGAAAAACTTATAATTGTTCCGTAGTTTTTAATTAGACATCATAAAGTTTACAATCGTTTGAAATCAGCGGCGTATCCTGGTGGAGATTTGACATTCAATTAAAGTTTGTTAATTTCAGTCCAACTTGTGAGGTTTATTTTGAATGCAGAGAAAATCCAAGCGATATTATTTTTTTACGTCACACGACAACCAAAACAAAGCGCTTCCTTTTGCACGCAAACCCGCGATTAGCGAGCGGAGAAAGGAAAATTGTTAAATAAGTTTAAAAAATATTTCGCTTCTGCTTTGAAAGTAAACCGCGTTTATAAGACAGAATAGTGTGACTAAATCTTTTTACATCGGTTAGGTGCTTTCTGACATTTTTTTAATAAAACCGAATAATTTCAACTGTCGGGAGGTTAAAAAACTTTTTTGAATGAAAAAATATGATGGGAGTTCTGGAAAAATTCGAGGATTTATGAAGGTTCCACCATCAAACATAAATTTAAATTAAATGCAAATATCGTCATGATGAAAAAATGCACGTCAATACAAAGAGACACATATATGTATATTTATAAAAGATTATTTTCTGAGGGAACCCGCGTCAAAGAGTCCTGAGAAGGACTTTTATACTCTCGATGTTTCGAGTAAGTATCATTATTTATTCTCAACGGCTATTTATCCTGAATCCTGCTATAAACTGATGAATTAGCTCTATCGTTCGAAGCAAGAGCCAAAATGAAAGTGAATTAAAATATTATTAGGTACTTAATATTATTAGTTAACGTCACGATTAACGGTATATAATGGTAACGAAAGGTGACTTGTAATTAAGTTATTTGTTTAATAGCCGGTTTTTTCTTCGTAAAAACCTTGCTAAGTGGTTCTTTGATTATTATAGGGGGATTTTGTTGGTTTATTATGATGGGTTTTTTTGAATTGATGTATTTTCCTGGACGGCCGTATCTGTATTTATCCAGGTATGTGCAATTTTTGTGGAGTCGTTTCTACTGTTCGTGTTATTTTTATACGTGTTCGGTTGATATAGCAAATCCAGGTTCGAATTCCGAATATTATTTTTTATATTTTATATCAAATATTTTTTCGATTAACAGATTTTTTCTGTATATCTTTCTAATTAATTAATATATCATTTTTTTGTTGTGAAGTTGCATTTTCACTTCAATGGTATTTTAATACAAATTTAATTAACCAATTAGAAAAATATACTTACAGGAAAAAAAAAATATTTTGGATAAATAGATTTTTTCTATATGTATATGTTTCTAATTTATTAATTTAATTTGTGTTAAAAATATTATCAATTGTTAGGAGGACAATACTGATGTATCAAAAAGAAAAATATGCAGATATTCCAAACTTGTGTACGCCTAGCCAATGCTAACTATGCTAATTATTAAAATTATGTTAAAAATAAATAAATAATATATAGTATCATTTTTAATCACAATTAAAGCGAAATTTATATTCCAGATCACTGAATTCCTTTAAATTTTTTGATTGTTCGAATTTCGTTTCCTTTTAAAAATATATTTATAAATTGGAGTTACACGGTTATGCAAGTTTAAATTAAATAATTTATTAAATTAGTTAATTTTTTATTGACAACAGTTACCACCGACATATATTATATAAAGAAAACGAAATTTAAACAAACAACAAATAGGAAAAAACATGTGCTTTAAACGAGCTCCTTTAAAGCCACCGGCTAAGTTTTAAAAGATAAATGAATGTAAAATATATAATACATATATGATTTTCTACAATAAGAATTAATAAAAATTTCAAGATTGAACCTTCAGTGTAAAAATAATTTTTGTATTTTTTTAAACATTATTTTTAATTATTCGAAATTCATGTGCTTATTTATTTTATTGCGTAATAGATCAAAAATTGTATTTCTCATACGAAATAAATATATTTCTTATAATAAATAAATTCAATATGGATGTTACCAAAAACCATCAAAATCACACTCTTTAAATTTTGTACAATTTTAACCATTTATTTCAGAAAATAATATGACTTGGGCTCTTTTAGCGTGCGTCACTTTTAGTCTGTGTTTATTTTTTCAGTAGAGTTATGAAACTATTAAAGCAGTATTTCATGCCTCAAGAAAGTTTTAGTTTGGTGCAGGAGCTAACGTGCAGAAACTTGGCTAAATTCTTCCCAACAGCAGCTACCTATCGATTGCTCCCTACGCGCGGGAAGAACGGCGATCTTCTCCGCCAGTACACTTTTGAAACTTCACCCGAAAGGTGGCCCTTGCGAAGAATGTCAACAGTGCAATGTACAATAATTGAATAGTTTCTAAAATTTCAAAATGAAATTGACCCGTGAGTAGTGATCCATTATTTATGTACCATTTTGAATTGTAACTTATGTAAAATTCTAAGAATTAAATAAGTTGGAAGATGTAAATTAATACGGTTAATAATTTAAAGAAGAAAAAAAAAATCCTTTTAAAATTTAATCTTTCTTTTTTTAATTCTTCTTCTTGTGTATCATCTCCTATCAAATGATGTAATAGTGTGTATAGTCGATAATTATTATGCATATTATAATCATACTAACAGCAGCGCTGAAGTGCGACGTTGTGCTTTTATTGAACTACTGTCGAAAGTATTTTCAACAACGACGTACTTCTTCCACCTCTTGCTTTCAACATTTCATTTCTATCTATATATTAAATTTCTATTAATAAAGCGGAACACATTATTATTGTGAAGTTGCAGTTTTTCAGAACACAGTTTCATGATATTTTAATACAAATTTGTCATTAACTTACAATGTTGACGTACTACTGGCAATCAAAATATATTTTCGATAAATTGATGTTTTCTGTATATCTTTTTTGTTAATTTAATTTGTGTTCTATTTCATTGACAATGTAGAATTCATACTCCCTGTAGTATCTATAGGCTACGGTAGGTAGTCACATTATATATAGTAAACACGCGTGATAAACATTTTCAAAAGATTTAAAGATCATATTTTAAATGTTGCTCGTTTATTCTAACCTTTATTGTATCATTAAATTGTTAATGCTTTGTGCAATATAAAATTAAAATAAAACATTATCTAGCTATAGAAACCAATTCTTTGATTGTGATTGATTATTTCAACCTTTTGGTTAACTTCTCTTAACATTTCGATATTAGTTAATCTGTTAATCCATGAAATCGTATAACACCTTCTGTAATGCCACATTTAAATTTTAGATTCTTTTAAATTAATGTCGGTGCTTTTGCGTCATACAGAAGAATTGGAAATATGTAGCAGCAAAGCATACGTAGACGTAATTATAAGTCTAGTGTATTTAATTAAATAAATCGGAATCATATAAATTCTAATACAGAGTTTATTTAAAATAAACAAACAACGAGTGCTTAGCAAGCCACACAAAAATTAAGTTGACACTTAGAGGGTGACGATTCGGGTAAAACCTTAAATTATTTGGGTCGGTCATGGAAAGGTCTCTACTTTATATATTTACTCACCTAAGGAATATTCAGGAACTTGAATATTAGTGATATTTATATATGCTATTTAATATTTATATTAATGTCCCAAAGATTTATTATTTATTTAAGGATATTTTTGGTTAACTATATTTTAATGTTATTTTCGCACTTCATATCCTATCTTTATAAATGTACTTTTTCACGTTACATATGGAAGAATAGATGAAAATATTTTTTTTCCCCTAACACTTTTTTATTAGTAAAATTAATGCATATTCATAATATAACAAGATGTTTGTAAAAAAAATAAAACCTTTTTTTATATATTTTATTAAGAAGGGTAGATTAAAAAAATAATATTAATAATCATCTATATTTAAAAATGAATATAATATTTTCTTTGTGAAATCATATCAGTACAAATTCTTTATATTACAAAATCTACCAAGGCCAATATTTCACTGATATTACGAGCCTCCTTTGTATTGCTATAAAAATATCATAATTTGAAGCATTCCGTAATACGTGATAGTTCAAATGGTTAACTTTATCGTTATATTAAATTACCTATATCAAAAACCATTATGGAAATCAATAAATAAAAACATGACATTGACGCACGATCAATGTGATTGTAAAGTAAAAATTATTAAATTCTCACACCATTAAAACTCGTCCCCGTACTAATATGTAACAGACGCTTGTCCCAGGAAGCATCAACTGGAGCGCGTGACGCGTAATCATCTTAGGTATTACATCAAAAGTTCTAGAAAACTGATTATGAAAAATTAAACGTTGTTCTTTTTCTTTTGAGAAGCGCGTGCTCGGTGTGCACATCATAAAGCCATCATTAATAAAAAATACAATATAATGTATATTTTTTTGCAATTATAGTATGCGTGTAAAGCTAAAAATTAAACACAATATAAAAATTTTTGTGACTTGCTACATCTGTACAAGAGAAAAATCTTTTAAATAGATAGAGAGATCATTTATATCGTTTATATAATTATAATATTTAAACAAACATAATAATTAAAAGTATAATTTTCTCGTCAATCTGACAAATATTTAATAATCATTTTAACAAACACAGTAAAAAGTAAATCTGAAACATTTTTCTAATTAATACATTTAATTAGTATTAGTTATATAAACTCGTTATTATATACTTGCATTGTCGAACAATAATTATCGACGATTAGCCGCATGAATGAAGGTATCAAATTGATAAAATATGTTAAAATATGAATTAAATGTATTAATTATAAAGATATACGTACAAAATCAATATTATCAAAAAATAAAAACATTGTTGTTGCGCTACCGGGATTCGAACCTGGATCTCTTCCCTAACCGGGGGAGGTGCTTTATCCAACTAAGCTACAGCGGCACTATTTTTATCGACAATTTTTCGACCTTATATGTTACCTTTTTGATATCAAAAAAAAAAAAAAAAAAGATAAAATATGTGTCAAATGCATCCTATCATCCTCTTTAAATGAGAATTTTTGCTTTTTTTACTTTAATATAAACGATGTTTTTTAAAATAAAATTAAATGCAAATTACATAAATAATAACCCCCACCACACTGCGGAACAAAACATGCAAACTTGTCCATCATTTTCAGAGCAAAACACAAAGTTTAGTGCGCTAGACGATATTTTGATTAAACTGCCGGCACCGACATAACCGTTCATATTTTTATAACCTTTTATTGTGAAATCTACTCCATATAATATATTTTTTTATAACTCTACTTGATACAAGGGTGCTGTCATATATGTATACAATTTATTGTTTTTTCCAATGATACTCGTATCAATAAATATTTTATCTGGTCTATAACTTTGACTGTTTGACAGCAAGCTTACACTTACAAGGCTCAGTTTAAAAATAGTCATAACAAAAGAACGTGACATCCTTCATGCCTATGACATAAATATATATATATAGAAATATACACGCTAATACGTCCACGCACAGGTGAATATTATGATCCAGGTCGATTTTGTTTGGCTGTTATTTTGTTTTGGCAAACATTTATCAATTCGCATTTAGTATTCTACAAGAATAATTGATTACAATTTATTTTAAAGCATTTAATGCTTCAATAATATGTTAAAGTTATTTAAACATTTTATCTAATAATAATGGCAATGCTGTATTCATTAATGGTGATCGCTTTCGTCACATGTTAGAAAACTTCTCGGTGGCCGAAATGCGTAGATTGGGCCTGTGGATATAGTTTTAATATGATGATGCCACCTCACACACAGGCCGAGCTACGCTTGAAATTTTTCCCAACCGCATGATGTAAAAAAGTGGTGAAATCGACTGGCTTCCCCGATCACCCGATTTGACGGCTCCCGACTATTTTCTGTGGAGGTATTTGAAAGAAAAGGTCTACGCCAATAAGCCAATAATAATTCCGATGCTACAGGATAATATGCGAAATAAAATTGCTGAAATAACACGTGAAATGAGCACGTTTTTATACCGCAGTAAGAGGCGGCCACTTGTTCAATGTTATATTTCATCATAATTGTAATAAACCAAATAATCGATAAATAAAAACTAAATTTAAAACTGTATTTCATTTCTTAGTTATTCAAAAAAAACATCAGTCTGGAACATAATATTCACCCTGTATTAACCGAAATCTAGCATTTCAATAATAATGTTGAATTGCGAAACTGGAGATTTAATAAAATAAAATTAAAATGCATTGCTGGCTTTTTTGTTCTAAATTGGAATCAGCAAATAATAAACCTCCACCATCTCACATCTCACCCAAAAACGACCTGACGTGAAGGGTGGGTCTAAAAATTAATTCTGGGTTATTCTGCCGGAGGTCGGTTTTTATCATAGCCGATCTTTCGGGCTACATTCCAAACCATCATCAAAGTGTATGTAACATCGGTAGAGTAACACAAATAAATATCATGATGATCATGTATGTCTGGAAAAAATCAATGATGTAGGAAAACATCGAAAGCATTGAAAGCTACCCGTGACAATCCATTACACAAAACGAATAAGATAAAATACACGTTTGACGAATGGTACGCCCCAATTCAAAATCTTTGATTAGTATAGAAATTTTTGTTTTTTATTTATTATTACGTCATTTTATTTTAGATTATTAACTTTGTTTTATTAACCACTTAATGAATTAAATACATCTACCGGTTTCGAAAAATATCATTTCCTTCTTCAGGATGTCATTAATTAATCAAAAACATATGTTATATTGTTTATTTAACAGAATCTATTTTTAAAAAACAATCATTTAAAAAAAAAAAAAATTAGTACCTAACTTAAATTGTTACTTGATGATTCAAAACTATTAGAATAATTTTTAAGAAAAAAAATTAGAAAGGGATTTCGTTAAATTTAGTTGGTTGTTCATGATATTTTGGTTAGGTTAAGACTTACACCGTTTACATGCAAAATAGACAATCCCAATTTTTTATCAAAAGTATGATCATTTTCTAACAAATGATCAATAAATTCTGAAAAACCACTATTATTCTAAACAGCTCAAATGCTCTTTTACTCTTATATTAAAATTTCAACATGATTTACCAATATAGAAAACTATTATATATTCTTACAACTAAGTTTATATACACCAGAATTGTTAAATATATCATCTTTGTCTTTAGAATTTATGATTGTGTTTAGATATTTGATTCGAAAATATTATTATTACATCATTGATTTCCAATCAAAATCATAATACGGGGGCTAATCTTTGAAAGATTACAGATATTTATATTTGCAATCTTACTGAAGATGAGAGCGATACCGCTCGTACGGACAAACAAATGGTAAGATACGATAAGGAATTCTATTGTGTCTCAGTTATTCATTGATCATTGACGTTCATCCTATACTATACTCAACAAATTTCATGATTAAGTCTCTGAACTAAACTTTTATCTAACCAATTTTAACGCTGTCTTTTTGCCTGTCCATTGCGGAACACAGGTTTTTTTTACAATAATCTTGTCAATTGTGATTTTCAACTCCCAGTTAACTTGTGTCATCTTCTTTCCCTCAACTCGCCACATTTAAGCTATATAATGGTATTAACTTGTAGCGCAATATTCCCTATTCTATAATATTGTTGTACTGCTTTCTATGAAATAATGTTTAAACTTGTTTAATGGCACAAATCACTCTTGAAGGGTGGATTGCCTGTTTGAATGAAGAAGAAGAATCTTAACGCGCTCACTCATACCTACATGCGTCTATATAAAATACACAGACACATTTTTTACTATTATTGAAATATTAAAAGTTAAATTTAATTGTACTATTAAACTTTTTTTTTGGATTTTACGGATAAAAGCAGTAAGAACTCCAATAAAAAATTCTAACTAAAAAAAAGCTGAAAATTGAAATATTTTAATTAAAAATTAAAGAGATTCTTTAATTCGATTTTAATTCAAGTCTTTGAGATATGTTACTGTTACAAAACTGAATCATATATATCTTCTATCCCATTTACTAGACTTTGTAAATCTTGAAAGTTCTAAAAACATCAATACAATTGGATTATGTTCATGCTAAAAAAAGTGCATTTGAAATATTAACAAAGACTATTTTAGAATTAAACTACTTTTGGAAGATTTTTAGTCTGACGACTCTTTCTATCCATAGTTGTTTGTTTTATTTATTTATATTAAATGTTTGTTTCTGTTTTTTTCTTTGGTTGGTTTCTGATTTAGACATTATTTCGAATATTTGCCAGGCCGGCCTCAAGCCACCAATTCACGCCCATTGAATTCCTCGATCGGTTGTATACCTTATCTATAATATTTAAACTATTTGAATACATTCAATTTCTATTAAATCATTATCACATACCTTTCAACTAAAATCAAATCTTCCGATTCCCAAGACTACCCCCCTAAAATGAAATACAAGCGAGAGGCGTTCAACCCATTGTATCATAGCAACCCCTAAACAAACCCAACCTCCAAACCTCGGACATAGAGCCGACTGTAAACAATACACTGGTTTAATAGTTTATCATGTCTGATTTATAATAATTAACGACTATCCACACGACACGAACGAGTATTTGCGTTATGGCTTCAGGTAAGAAGGGAGGCCTGGTACAACTTCAGGCAGATATCAACAACAACGAGGAGTGGGAAAAATTACTGGAAAAGGAGGGGCTGATAGGTTGGTACATGAATTTTAAATGTCTTGCACGCAGCTAATCTATTTCTAGTATTAAATTATACGTTCTAGAAACGAACTTATTTGCATTTCTGTATCAATGATGACAACATTGTGGACTAAGCTACTGCGAATTTATGCGATTCGGCGCAATCCGCAGGAGAAAATCTATTTGAATAAATTGTATGGCTTTTGAAGGTTAAATTTAATCGCAATGTTCAGAATTATATAACAGAAAATTATGTATTTTTAAAATCAGTCACGATCGTCGATCGTTTTCTGTTTATTCATGAACAGTATTGTATTTATTAATGAAAACGGATATAAATTATATGTATTTCGATAGGAGAGTAGCTAATATTTAATTTATCTAATATATTTCATACATATTCTTAAATTATTGTTTTACTATTATGTTTCTTTACCAATCAGTTGTAGATATTTATTCGGAATGGTGCGGACCGTGCATAGGAATGGTAGGGAATTTGAAGAAATTAAAAGTAGAAGTTGGAGGGGACAATCTGCATTTGGCAATAGTAAGTCGGATATTTGTTAAATACCTTCATGTTATTCGTTCTAAACGTTCTTGAAATGAGCATCGCAATATTTATTTAATAGATTATTTTATTTATTACATAATGGATTTTATTTTATTTATTATAGGCAAAGTCTGACGGAATTGAATGCCTCAAAAGATTTCGCAAAAAAAGTGAGCCAACATGGATGTTTATAGCTGTAAGTTTAATTTTATATATCTAATCCTAAAAAATTAACAATCCTAAATTTCGAATAGATACAATAAAATAATAATTTTATTAAATATTATATTTTTATAGTGCTTGCGCTATGCACTACCATCAATTATTTTTCAATCCTTAAAACTCACGTGTAGATAAAATCTAAAAAAATTATCAGACAATGATTTTTTTTTCGAAGAAAGCAATCACTTTGTTGTTTGATATATTAGAATAAATATAATACAATCACTTTGTATTGAACCAGGAATTTTATTACACGTCGACCGGTTTCACTTAGCTCAAGCTTCGTCAGGACATATTTAAAACTAACTAACAAAATAAGTGCATTTATATATACATAAAGAGGGAGATATAATATAGAATTACATATAAAAGAGAGAGACAGAATACATATACAGTAATATGTAATATCAAGGAAGACAAAATATAAAATTATATGCGAAAGTGAATGAGAGAGAGACTATTTTTGAATTTATTGTTAGTTTTAAATACGTCCTGATAAAGCTTGAGCTAAGCTTAACCGGTTGACGTGTAATACAATTCGTGGTTTCATACAAAGTGATTGTATTTTATTTAATCTATTAATATTAATTTTCTTTTAAATGTTCATGTCACGCACATCTGTCCTAGATTAATTTATTATTCTTTTTTCCTCATAACATTTATTTACGTATCATAAAATCATTGCGATGATATTAGGTCTACCAAAATACAAACAAATTTGAAAGAAAATGGTCGCCATGTCACATTTATGAACTTGTTGTATTGACCGAGTGATGACAGTAATGTCTGTCATTATTACTGTCCGCGCATGTGTAAATGGTGTGACTGAAATCAAAATCTTCTATCAGTGTAGAATGTTTAGATTTGTTTTTATCATTATATCATTAATTAATGTCTGATCAAAATAATAATATTGGATCTCATCTTCAGAAATTACAGACTTTTCTCTCAAAACATCAATGCAATCTAACTTAGAATGAGCTAAAACGCTCAAACAGATAACTAATATTATATTTAATGGAAACAATAAAACCATTTATAATATGTTGGTTAAAATATTTTTTTTATTTTGCCTGAACGCTTCCCGCATTGCCCAGGTGATATTAATAAAAACATGTTATTATAAATTTCTTAATTTGTCATGTTTTAGGGTGGTTTTATCGTTAATCTAATGTTTGGCGCAGATGCGCCCAGACTGACCAGACTCATCACGGAAGAGTTGAAGAACGAAGCGCTGGCCCAGAGAAAGGAAAAAGAACGAATCCAGATACCGTTCGATCAACTAACGCCAGCTGAACAGGTCATAATTATTTTACTCTGAATGATATGTAGCTGCATTATCTTTTACTTACTTACGATCATGCCGTTTTTTCCGCGGGAGTAGGCAGAAAGGGTAAAGCGTCACACTCTTCTGTCTTAACACAAAATTCTCGCCTCATCCATATTCATACATCTTCTCATACAAGCTCGCCTATTGTTGAGGCTTCTAACAGAACCATCCTCCATTATCTGGTTTACCTGGTCGTGCCAAGTATTCCCCGGACGTCCTCTATTTCTGATGCCATCAAACTTGCATCATATATAATTCTTACCATTCTCTCCTCATTCATCCATTTTATATGACCAAACCACCTAAGTGATCTTTGATCTTCGTCACTATACTAAGAGCAGCTTTACATTCTTTCCTTACTTATTCATTCTTTACTCTGTTATAAGCGTTTCTGCCACATAAGCGATCTCATTTCCACTACATTCAGTCTAATTTCGTTCCTCTTCTCCGTGCACCTTTCACGCATCAGTGTCGATACCAGGATTCCATTGTGAATCGCTAGTCTTGCTTCGGTTGACAAGTTGTCATTAGCTATAATTCCATTCATAGTTTTTACATGTTTGATGCATATAGTATAGTTTTTTTTTTACGTATTATATGTATATAATAATATAATAATTATTAGTATAGTAGGCAGGGCAACAAAACCCTAAACAGAAATGCTATTAAACTACGCGTAACATGTAAATACTATATGTATAAATAAAATCGCTTAATAAATAGGTGTAGTAGTTCCTTTATATAGGTATATGAAAGAATACATCCAGATAACAAATCTTACATATACATATAAAGTAATACAGAACAAATTATTTAAAAACATTAAAAGCGTTTCTATATCTATTGTTTGAAAAATTATGTTTCGTTTAATGTGACCTACATATCTATTTGCTAAAATATTGGATCATGTTGCCTAATGGTGTGTTACATATTTCAACACGAAAAGTTCTGTTAATCATCATCGTATGTGTTTCGCATCATGGATTAGTAAGTGCACATCTAGTAAATACGTACATTTACAGACTGTTAGAATGCGAAATTACCCAAAACAATATTTTGTTCAAGGATACAAAAACACTTAGTCGAAGTAAGGGGCGGAGGATAATAAAACTCGGTATTGTTAGACGCAGGTGTACCGACGCAGAGTGAGTACAGCAATAAAGCGGCGTACGTGACTAAAGTCACGTCGGCAAAATGCACCATAAGGGATGCATCACCTCAGGCGAGTCAGTTTTCCCATATTCTCGGCCGGGAGAACAGGCTCCATAAAGACGAGATTTTATTTTCAATTAGAAAATAGAATCAATATCGTCTCTGATACTTTATAGATTGTAATTGCAAGCGCTTTATAGATTGTAATTCCGGGGAAAATTTAAACTGTGCGCCTCGAGTTTAAGCTTAGACTGTGATGTACTCTGCGTTTAATCGTTAATGTGAAAGTATCAAAAAAGGTCCCGCTGGATCTATAAAAAGTTGATAAATATAGTTGGTGTAGCGAGAACAGACTGTCGCTATTGCATAAACATCGCATCCAGAGTCCCGGTTTACCTGTATAATTGGGCATCGTCTTGTGGTCAATCAACTACAAGCCTGAACTCCGTCACTTTACGCTGACACCACAAGGAGCTGACCACACTTCACGTCCAGGATGCAGGACCATCCTAAGAGGTAATCCTTTACGTGAGGGACCTGCATAATCTTCATAAGACAAGCGTCAACATAGACAATTTGGTAGAGAACTTTATGCTGGCATGATGAACACAAATATTTAATTGTAATTATGTTAGAATAGCCTTATTAATAAGTGTTCAAGTAAATTGCTCATTTTCCACTTTTAACACATGCAAGCAAGTATCATAAGATATAGATTATAAATTTTCTTATAAAAAAAATATTATTTCATTTCATAACCATTTGACTTGTCAATATTTAAAAAAAGAACCAGTTAGGCTACATGCCTCCCCCCTAAACATGAAGCCGAGGCAGAAAGAAGAAATTACTCAAGGACCAAAGCCTCATTGAAATATAGCCGTGGACACGGGCCATTGTGTTAAATGTTTGTATATTGTTGAAACTCTTTAATAAATATCAATAAGATATGGAATAGAAAATGGTCAAGATACTTCTGAAATTATCACAGAAGACCCTGCACGCTCTAACTTATTTTAACTTCTTTAACGTCGTTGTAAAGAGACAGATAATATTTTCACAATATACATTTTTATTGTAAAATGCTTTATATAATTAAACAATAACTTACAATTATTATTATACTGAAAGTCGATAGTTAAACAATTTAAAAAAAAAATTACTTCCATTGACTACATTGTTTAAGAATATAACCATGTGAAGCTATAAATATTGTGAGGAATTATATAATTCCCACAACTCAGTTCAATGCCATCTGTTTATTTGATTATATTATACGTAATTTAAATTTCGTCAGCAATATTATAAAAATAACATTAATATTAATGATGGTGAATACACTACTAGGGCTCATTGGCACCCTCCCTTAATGGCAAGGATGTGCAATGTGCAGACACCCCCTCCCATATCAGAATCAGAAGATTTATTAGTACTGAGTTTTGTAAAATAAAATACAACTCTGTTATTATTCCTCACATCAACTACTGCAGCAGCATTTAGTTTTTGGCTATAACGAAGAAGAAATGTAACAATTGTCAGTGTTGCAAAATAAAGCTCAGAAAAAATAGATATACTCGGATCAGTGGAATGCTGAAAGATCTGAATATGATGACCTTTAAGCAGAAAATATATTTTAATATAATGGTATTTATTTTCAAAATCCTCAATAAGAAAATATCAGCTGAATTTACAAGAAAAATTTATGCAAATCAACATGAGCACAAGCATAGTACAAGAGGAAGGAATAAACTGAGACTGCCATTCAGGAAGAAGGCCAAATCTCAGAAATTGATGATGTATAGTGTGATGAAATGCCAAAAAACATAAGAAATTGAATAGATTTAAAATGAAACTGACCAAAAATGTAAAAGAAAATACTGTAATATATTAGAGCATATATAGGAGTTCTTATGTATGCACTATGTTAAGAATTAAACAAATATCCACCATACATTAATACTAAGTTGACAGCGCACTTGCTAATCACATAAATAAAAATAATTAACTTTTTGCTCTAACTGAAGTATTAAAAACTACTTGTTAGCATGAGCCTACAGCGACAAATTAAAATTTGTCACATTAATATAAATGTATTAGTATGAGAGGCACACGAGCAATCAACATCAAATGACGGCATACTACGCCCTAGCCCAATTAATCATTAAACATGGAGTAGTAGGATGGGGATGCACTACAAAAACTGCCCTGGTTTCAGCACAAAAAATATTACTCATGGTTATATTCAAATTATCAATGAGTACAAGCTCGAGTATACTTTTCAGCAGCCGGGAAAACTGAGCATTGTCCAAATCTCTGCTAAAAACATTATTAACTACATATTCATCAATAAAGACATCTGGAGTTTCCATGGAAATGCCAAAAATACCAGAATCTCAGAGGAGAAGAATTTAGCAATTCCTAGGATGTGCATCACATACGGGTAAAAATGCTATGTTTTTGTAGCACCCACATTGTATAATTCTCTCCCTAAATACATTTAAAAAATTGAGCAACAGACAGTTCTAAGGCACAATAAAATTCTGACTAAAAAACTCAGACCGAATGTATGTTTATAGTATGGCCACCCCTTCAATATGAACACATACAGAGTTAAGTAGGTTACAAATTTCTCAAGATCAAATATTGCTTCATATTTTGTTAGTCACACTTTTTATTTTATCCTTCTTTTTTCTTCTTACTTAATATCAATTTATATTTGATAAACTAATTATGTATAATATGATTGTTGATGACACGGGCGAATCCCAGTGAGACAGATATTAAAATACGAAATGTACTGTGATATATAAAAATAAATAAATATCAAGTGCAAAATAGGAGACATTTTTGGGGAACTGGAAATAAAATAAACATTTAAACGAAATAAAATATTGAAATCACCTACTTGAAACTACATAACACTAACCGTCTACCAAAAACAGCACCACCTTAATATCAATAACAAAGCTTGTAACTCTACAATTTACACATGATTGGTGAGATAAAAAATAAGGACGTAGAATCGGGGCCCCTGGATTTTGAGGCCCTGGGCTTACGTAATATGGCCCCAATCCAATACCCAAATCCGGTTAAAACAGAAATAGGACAATCGCGACTAATTCACAGCAATGACTTAAATAAATTAAATTGAATATAAACAGATTACAAACGTATTAAGACGAGCACTGACGTAATAATCACAAATAAACTGTAAAGCTTATTTTACTTTTTAAACTACCATTGTGTAATGCACGCGTTGCTTTTTTAACATTCCCTGATTTCTTATATTTACAACAAATAACAAAAATTGCCGTGTTTCTAGAAAGCGCGCCGACGTGGAATAAAAGGGAGGTGTTCTCGTTTCCACTGCCCACTCCGACGAGAAGGCGACATGGCTGTATACACAATGTGTATTTTGTTGTTTACTTTATGTTCAGGCTAGAAAAGCTGTGGAGGACAAAAGGCTTGCGGAAATAGCGGAAATAGAAAATTTGGCGGCAAAAACCGCAGGCGCGGAAAGGCGTCGGAAACGGTGTGAACTAATGGCGCCATTTATTGCGGAACTGGACGTTCTTTTGTTTTGGCCCCACGCATTTGATGGGCACAAGATGATTTATGAGGCTTGGGATCCATTGGGTATACGATATATTTTCTTTATAACTTATTATATTACATTCTTACTTTGCTACTTGTTGTTTATTTATGCCTTTGGGACTGTTTCTTTGCTTTTTCTTTATGTAACAATTTTGAAAAATGTAAAGATCTGTTATTTATTACAGTGACGATACTCACCAATCTACGAATTTTTCTAAATTGCCTCATGGCCCGTGTTCACAAATTAGATTTCTCTCGGAATTCAATTCGATTGCATCTAAAAAACGGTACAGTACAGAGTTCAGTACGAAGCGATCTATGAATCATCACTACATGTCACATACGTGAAAATAAAACACTTGCTTTTTTATTCTACTCGTTTAGTTTACTTGAAAGGCGTAGAATGCTAAGAAGGATATATGACGCAAGTCTTGATGGCACCAGAAGTAGAGGACGTTCAAGGAAGTCTTGGAACGACCAGGTAAGCCAGATACTGGAGGATGGTCCTGTTAGAAGCCCCAATAATCGGCGAGCTTCTATGAGAAAATGTATGAATGTGGATGAGGCGATAATTGTATGTCAGGACAGAAGAATGTACTAATGCCTACCCCCGAGGGAAACGGCGAGATGGTAAATAAATAAGTAAGTAAGTAAGAGACGCGTTTCGCCTTGGAAAGGCATTATCAATCTAACAATTTGTATTTATAACTACAATGGGGGACAGCTATACAATTTATTTACATGAGATGAAAAGGAACAACATTATTAATTGGAATTCTGTGGATTTCTATTCATTTTGAATGCTTCTAATTATTCTAAGTAACCATTCGGTTTCAATGGTATTTTAATGTCATGAGTAATTTGTAGAAAAGGACAGCTATATAATTTTACTATCCAAGAAGACAATATGGCAAGAGACATTTTTGTAATTCTGGAATTTATATAATGTTTACATAATTTTAGGAAATAGTTATGATCAACACGATATAATCACATAATGCCCTTGCAAGGCGA
This sequence comes from Eubasilissa splendida, assembly GCA_031772225.1. Classification (NCBI taxonomy): domain Eukaryota; kingdom Metazoa; phylum Arthropoda; class Insecta; order Trichoptera; family Phryganeidae; genus Eubasilissa; species Eubasilissa splendida. Next base: position 9,679,808 of record CM062846.1, read on the forward strand.
AACGCGTCACAAATAAATTAAATAACTAGAATAAAAAAACATGTGTTTTATTTTCACACGTGTGATTATGGAATCCTACAAACTTACCTCGGAAACAGTAAATATCACTACACGTATTTTGCTCGCGGATTAGAATGACGCATCCAGTACACACGCACCTTTACCAACTCTCAGAGATCAATTGTCATTGGGAGATCGTCGTTTACATCGACCATTTACGTTACATAGTAAAATTGGTGCTACAAAACGCTCATTCAATTAATAAAATAATCTTGTATTATTTATTTCGTTGTTTTTAACCAATTCCATAAGATAATTGAATACACCAACCAGTTTCAAAAAATACATTTATCTTCGTCAGGATGTCGAATGAATAATGCGGTTGATGTATTAAATTAAATCATAAAAGTGATTAAAAACAAAGTAATAAATAATACAATATTATAATGAATAACCACAATGAAAAGTTTACATTAAATATTAAAAATAATTCACTTTTTTTATTCAAATCATAACATTTTGTTCGCTGTATCTGATGTAACTATTTAAACAATCAAAAATAAACACTTTCCAAAAATATATTTATTTGACTAATGTTCAGTATTTTTCCAAAAATAATAATAAATAATGTTTAAAAAGTTTGTACTAATTGGTACTTAATTAACTTTCAGGTATTTCAGTAGCAGATAAAGAAACACTTAAATTAAACGACGATCAAATAAATACACTTTTTTATGAAAATTCTGACATATTGGAAAACGCAGCAGCCACAACAGCTCTGTTGGAAAAACCAAGTTTAGCAATATTGTTGAAAATTGCTCCAGAAAAGGGTGACATACTAGGTATGTGGTATAAATTTCATTTAATTCTTAAGGTGCGTGTCGACGAGGCCTCCACATGAAATAAGAGATCATATCGGTTGGTTCGGAATTCTTTCCATACAAAATGCAAAGACAACGTTTCAATTAATCATTCACGCTCCAACGAGTCTTACCGCGGCTCTCGGCGAATTTCGCCTATCGTGGACGCGCACTATTAAAGCAGAGGCTAAAGAGAAGATACCAAATATAATAAAAAGTTTAAAGCATAGTTTAATCACTGTATAGATGGCTGACTTTTTATGTCAGGAATTAATTAGGAAGGTTTTGATGACATCGATTTACGAAGGGTAATTATTTCATTATTGTCGAAGAATGACAATAATTGGTATCTATTAAGAGAACTCTTGTCTAACCAAGCAGTTCCCAAACTTTTTCGGTTCACAGCGTCCTTGGTGCGTCAGTATTTTCCACGGCATTTCAGTCCCCACGCGATCTTGTCAATATTATCTCCTTAGAATTGCATTGGAAGTATTTATCAAACCGATTGATAAGATGTATTAAATGCTCTTCAAAAGCACATTTAAATCGCGAAAAAATCGATTTCATTGGAGGAAATAATTTTTGCTACCATCTTCATTCATTTTTCTTTTCCATTGTTGTAATTTTTTTCAAAAAATAAAAAATTTTCTACCGACTTCAATAGGTTCTCAAAATATGCGCCGCAGCGCTACTTAAACTATTTATACTAGAACCGCTAGTCTAACCAATTATAATAATTTTATAAACGATGTATTTAGTAACCAACTACCATTAATTCACCAAATTTTAGTGACATCCAAGCTAGTAAATAGAAAGGTATATTAATACCAAAAGCATAACGAAAAAATTCCGTACATGTATAGGTCGATTTTTTAGTCATGGCACTTCAAGAATGTGTTCAAGAGTCATTATTATTATTAGGATGTGATTAATATTATTTCATTCCCTATCCATAAAATAAGTAAACATTATTCGAACCTATGTAGGTACTAGTATACTGTTAATTAATAAAACAATCTTAATAATAATAACTCTTGAATACATTCTTGAAGTGTCATGACCAAAAAATCGACCTGTACCTACCTCATGAACAACTCTTGAAACACTGCCATTAGGTAATCCTTTTAGGAATGCTAATTTTGAACATAATTATGGACTAATAATATCACACTCACTTTTAAAACAATTATTTCAAGATTGTATGAAGAGTTTGGCTGATATTGTGTCACCCAAACGAATGACCATTTTTTCAAATTTTCTTTAATAATTTATTGATCCAAATAACATTACAGAGAATACTTATATAAATATATAATATTTCTTAAAAAAAAATGTAATACCCTAAAGATCAACAGACATGGTACATCTATAGTCATCATCAGTTTCCTTCTAAATACAATATTTTCATTGGCAAGGTATAAAATTGACACATTTTAATATGCTAATAAAAATTAACTTTGGAAGAAAACTAAGACTATGAAGAAGCATCAAGTTTGTTCTTTTTTTTAAGTTATTAAAAATTTTCTTTAAGTAATAGTTTTTTACAACAAACAATTGTGACAACTTGTGTGATTGCGTGTGAACAAAAAAATCATTATATCTTCGGCGGTTAAGATTAAAATGGTCTTTAACCGCTGAAACAGCTATAACATTTAAATAATGCTTTAGCAGAACTCAATAATAATATTTATTATAATTAGATTTTTTTTAATTCAAACATGGAGTTCAACAAAATAAACACAATAACAATAAATAAACCATGTTCTATTTAATGGACTATTTCAGAAAAGGTAAAGAAAGTAGTGTATGAAGATGTATCTAAATCAGAAAAAACTCAAACTGGCAACGATGACCCTGATAATGAAGAGGAGCCTATGAAAACTGTTGCAGAAAAACTAGTATTGAAAGCAGCAGATGACTCCATCACCCCAGGGATATACACACCCACAGATCCAATATCAAAAGCAGCAGCTATCAATACCCTTTTCCCTAAAGTATGTAAAAATTCACTTAATTTATTTACCTATACTGGCTATAAAGACCATTAAGTCCATCATACAACCTCTCTTCAGGCATATCTGCCCTTCAGCAAGGGACGTGCAGACATATTGTTGATGTTTGTAGCGTTAACTTAGTGGTTAGACATAATTTAAATTGTATTTATATTCAACTTTGTTTAATATAAATACAATTTTAAGATGTGCAGACACATTGTACTGTCTGTTGCATTTAAAGACTTTTTAGAATGTTTTTCGTATCTTGTTTTGCTCATCTCGGTTTATTTGTCTTCTAAACATGTATAATGTTCGGCTGCTTGAAGGTCTCAAAGAGTATAGCATTGGTACAGTTAAATAAATCACGTTGAAAACTGTGGTCTGTAATGCATGATATTATAAACCAGGTTTCCATCAGAAAAATATTTTAAATTTTGAAATGAAAAAAAGAATCCTTTTTTAGAATCTACCCGAAAAGACAAAGCAAATTGATAGAATTTGTCTGACTTAATTTTAATTTAATCAAATATTCATATTGAGATTTTTTAGTTATTATTTTTTTAATAAATTATTCTTACTATTTTGAAACTGTGCTAAGTGAGACTCAAACTCCTATTAGTTGATTACTATGTAAGTGTCTTATCATTAGCCCATCAAGCACGTCCATAAATAATTATATACTTTTCTATTTGCATGAATTCCTAATTTCACAAATCTTAATTGATCAGCTCTTTCCCAGTATTATTATTTATAATATATATGTACATATATTTAAAAGTGGATATCTCCCTTAGACGATTGCCCAATTTGTGGAGCCTGAATTACCTCCCCTGCCACCACACGTAACAGTCATGTATGATGCCTTTAAAAGAAAAGAAGTACTGGAGGCTTGTACCCTTTATGAAAAAGATGTCTTAAAGCTAGGATTCTTCTCATCTGGCGATCTCCAAACTGTCAAGAACATTGGTGTGACTGTTGAGGAGTACGAAAACAACCACCAGCAAAAGGAATAGTAAGCCAAAAATTAACTATATTAAATAAGTAAATAAATGTATTATTATTTTGCAAATGTTGAAATATTGAATGAGTGGGTCACCACCACTTATGGAAGATGCGTGTATGAAGCATTAGAAGCTCATCATTGTGAGGTGTAATATTGCATGAATGAGTAAAATATCTTCTTCTTCTTCTTCTTCTTGTGCCCTATCCGTTCAGCAGACATTGGTTATCATCACTCTGTTTACAGCGGCCTGGAAAAGCTTTACAGCCTTATGTTTTTCAGCCATGATGTTCTCCTTTTCCAACTTCCAGCAATCTTTCCCTGCATTATGAGGTGTAAGATCTCGTACTTCTCCAGATGTTTCATTACATATCCAAGATATTGAAGTTTTCAGATTTATATTGTTTTGAATACTTCTTTTTCTTTATTCATCCGTACCATGTTCATTCGTAACTATTCATCCAGCTTATTTTAAGCATTCTTCTGTAGATCTACATCTCAAACGCTTCAAGTCGCTTTATCATTTCTTTGGCAAGTGTCCATGCTTCCATTCCATAAAATAAAATCAAGAACACATAGCATCTGACCATTCTCATTCATAATCTAAGGTTGAGATCATGACAGCAGAACATCTTTTTCATGCGGTTGCACGAACTTGCTCAACGCGGCATTTGATTTCAACAGAAGGATCCCATCTTTCATTTATATTAAGTAAAATATACTTACGGTTAAATCATATGTTTTATTCAGAAAAGTTTCAATTTGATACATGATTAGATGCGATGTTATGAAGCAAAGCTCTACGTCGACGATGCCAGCTGCATGAAATGCGGCGGAAGAATAATGCGCACAACAGGTCGATACTGGCTATATGCGCGGCCATCCCTCAGCGGCGCTGGTGTACATGCCGGTTGTTGAAAATGTTGTCATTTGTCCATCTCTCCAAGAAAAAGGAATGGTGAATGATGGACAAAGAGATGAATCAAACAACGATACAAACATTAAATATAAATAATTTTATAATTCAATATATTGTTATTTTTTCTTTTAGTGGAGAAAAATTGATAATAATGTTGTCAAAAACACAAAATGAATCGATGTCGGTATTTACTGAACTAGGTCCTACTTATATAAGTCCAAATGCAGTTGATGGTGCCAAAGAATGCAGTGTGTTCTTCCCACCTGGCTATGGGGAAAAACCTCCAGAAGTCGTAACAAAAGTCAAGAAGAGGAAAGGAAAGGTAGGCATGAATAAGATGTCTACAAGTATTAGCTAGCATATTATTAAAAAAGTGTCCATTATAAATAAACTTCTCTTTTGGATTTTTCCTGATGTATTAAATATTCTAGAAAAGGGCTGATGGTGCTAAAGTTGCCTCTGCTGAAAAGGTGGAGTCAGAAATATCTGAGAAAACAGCTGAACTTAGTATTGCCACTGAAATTGAGGAAAACGGAGATAGAATTGAGAGTGATGATGGTGGCGAAGCATTAGAAACAGAAGAGGTAATAATAATGTTTACATTTTATCTAAGTAAAAACATAATCATGGAAATTATTCAGAATAATATTATAAACTCATACAGATTTTAGTATTTTTCTTGAAATAATTAGTTTAATTTAATCTTTATTGTCTTATATATTCTAAAGAATATTTTATTACTAAAAGGTGGAAAATGGAGATGAGGAAATAGCACCCGAAGGAGAGGACAAGGCAACATCTCCAATTCACGAGGGGGAATAAAAGGAATATTAAACGCCATACAATACAACTTAAAAAAAAACAATTATCTGCAAGTTTAAGATTAAATTTAATTTTAATAAAACTTTTGTTACATGAAAACAAATACGAATTCTAAAAACTTATTGGTTGATTAACTGATTAGTTAAATTATGAAAAAAATTGCTGAAACTATTATATATGCTAACAAAAGAGCATGTGCGTTCAAAAAATATGATATCTTATGAATTATTTTAGAGAAGAAAATGTAAAATATTTAATAATGAATTAATAAAAATAAAATGGAATCCACTTCTGTGCAAAATATAGCACAAATAACACACAGCACACATAACCCAGTAAACTCACCATACAGAAAAGTAAACTGAGCACACACAAAAAAGTAAACACATTACATATTGACAAAAAACAGCATTCATATAAAATAAATAAATATTTGGAAAAATAGATAAAATATAAGTATTATCAATTACATTCAAATATGAAAGTATGTATTATTCAGTACTACCTATGCATACCCAATATTACAAATCATTTATTATATACAGGGTGCGCCGGTAGAATCCAGACAAAATTGTATTTGAAGTTCCCACTATATTTGAATTCAGGGTTAGGCGCTAGTTGGTGCTAAAGTTAGCTAAATATGTCAGTAAGACTTTCATAACCTCAAAATGGCTGAGCCTGCCAACCCAAGAATGGAGTATGATAGAAGAGCGGCAATTGTAGAAAGCCTTCGTGCCGGAAGAACTCCCACCGAAATTATTAAATTCTTCAAGTACCAAAGATCGACTGTATTTGACTGTATGGGATACCCACAACCACAAGGACGTCCCTGTGGTGGGTAAGACCAAATTTCCGGCCAATATCCACATCCTGAGCGCTGTCCCAAGTGAGGGTGATGTCATGCCGCCGCACTTCTTCCAGAAGGGTGAAACGGTCACGAAGGACGTTTATTTAGAGGTCCTGAGTACAGCGGTAAAGCCGTGGATGAAGACTGTGGCCTCTGGGAGACCGTATATCTATCAACAAGATGGAGCACCCGCTCACACAAGCCATTTAGTGCAAAATTGGCTCTCTGACAACGTTGACATCTACTAAGTGTGGGGCGTAGTCGAGACTAACCAACAAGTCTAAGCACCCAAACGTCAAATATAAGAATTATCAATTATATTCCAATATGAAAGTAAATATTATCAAGTACTATCTATACATACTCACCTGACATGACCTGGTCACATAATTTATTATATATATAATATCAAAAAAAAAAATATATATATATAAATGTACATGTTATTATAATCCTTTCAGAAAATACATTTTGGACTCCAATTTCAAAATGTCGCATAAAAGATTTTCTGTCGGTATATATTATACCCCTCTTACATAAACAAAACCACCACTATCCAAATAGACCAAAATAGCGAATGACGTAGATGAAAACAATTTATTAGGCAATAGTAATATTTTACAACTGATAATTACTCTTAAAAATATGTTAGTATGATTTTGAAACATTTTATCCAAATCATATCAATTTTAATACCTCCGATTTGGCTACAAAATAAATTACAAATATGTTTATCTAAATTTCGTCAATTAGATATGGACGCTTTTGTTTCTATGTCGGTGGTTACTGCTCTGTATTGAAACACCCTACAATTTTAATAGTATAGAATCCTTCAGGCACTAAAATGATTTCCTAAATCAGCATATCTATATAGTACAACAAAAATTGCAAAAAGTAATTTCGATAAAGTTTACATTTGAGAGAAACTTGATACTAATGTTATTAACAGAATTTGATTCTAGTCAACCACAAATTGCACAAAATATTGTCATCCTATAATTAATATTTATACGTACATAGATTATACAAAACGAACCATTACTTATGTAAAACAGTTTGGTTTTGCACAACAATATTAATATGTATGATTTATTTATTAATACGTATACACAGAGTATAATATGCTGGGCGGAAAATACATTTTACGAGTTCCATTCCCTTTGCAAACAAAAATTAGTGACATTTTTGCAATTCCAGGTTATGAAAAAAATTAGGGGAAAGCATAAAAGTGCATTGAATAATTTTGAACTTAAATAGAACATTGACTCATTACGCAGATAGCCAACAATCGTATGTGTACCTTGAAAGATATTTGGATTGTATTGGAATTCTTAGTGGCCTTTTATTGTTATATATACTAACCATCCTAGATCAGTTTCAGACATCATCCAGCTTTAATCCATGTATGTTTAGCATTTTTGTAAATAAAACAAAATTTAGGAAGAAGTATATGTCTATTTATTTTTTATAATGTGTTAACAAAATTCTTTGTACTAGAAGTGTGTTGAATATATTCTTCATGGAATCCAATATTAAGGATTAATATTTCATTTGTATATATTTAATTGCCCTTAAGTATAATATATTTACAAAGCACTTTTTTATTACAATAATAAAGATAATACCTAATTATATTTATATTTGGACTGAAAACGTTCAACAGTAAATTTTAAAACATATCCACTCATTTTTAGTTAATTTATACATTAGAGACAGACTGGCAGTGAGCATCAGTGATATCACCATTCTAATAAGAATGTACACCAATGGAAATAATTCAAAAACCAACTTGAATATACAAAATACACATGATGGTGATATTCTGCGAGCGAAGGCAATTAATTGAACAATCTGAATCTACGATTGAAAATGATGAATTCATTCACATTACATACTTGAGATTACTATTCTTCAAATTTGAACAGAGGAGTAACGCTCAGTACGTTATATTTGACTATGTTAAAACTACTTAAATGTAAAAGCTTCAGAAGCTGCATATCCCAAATTGAAAACATAGTTTACACCACTGAGTCTTTACGAGTCCTGTAAATGAAAATAGAACAATTTATTAATTTTAGATTCAAGTATTTGAATAACCAATACCAGGAATTATTTGCAACTATTGGGTTGTCTAATAAGGCTTTGCGGTTGTGTGTTAAATTATTTATTGTAAAAACAAATATTAGAATATTTCAATTAATGATGTATTTTCCATTATTGTTAGGACTTCATCCCATCGTTCAACCAATTTGTCGATACCTTATCTTTAAAAATTGGATGATCTGGCATTGAAATAGTTATGTAGACAATTTCTGAGGTCATCGTTGATGTTTAACATAACGCCACACATTTGACTAGGAATGAGGTCAGGACTGTACAGTGGACGCGGCAGAATTTCTCAGTTGAACTCCTGGACGACTATTTTAACTTTAATTAAAGGCGAAAAGAAATATGTCTTGAAAATGTTAATTTTTCTTGACACTCCATTATTTAAGCTCAAAAATTAAGAAAAACTATAAGATACAGGAAAAGGGAGACACTAACATTTTAGAGCAAAAAAAACACTATCGAATAGTATGTCATTTTTTAGAAAGTAGCATTTCAAAGATGCCCCAAAAGACTTATTAGAGAGCCCAATACAATAGATTATAACATTTCAAGTAAAAACAATTTCAGTAAAACAGTTATTTTAACTAAAATTAAGTTTTTTAGTTGTTCACTCATATATTCCATCACATTATTTAGCCTCTAAAATGTCATCATTATACCTATTTTTTCATTCCCATGGTAGATTGGTTCCCGAAAAAAAAATATGTAAATGAAAATCATGTTAAAAAAATACAATACATATGAAAAAAAAAAAGAATAGTTCCAGATTTGAAAACCAGATGCAAACAAAAGTTATTTCTAAATAAATCAAAGGAAATAATTCATTGACTTTTAATTAAATAACTTAATTTTTCTATCTTCAGTATTATGATGTATTTTGTGTACGATGACGACATGGCAGCTAATTTATTTCCAGCAAGAGCAGATTTTCTAATTGTTTTTCATTTTTCTTAATGATTCTCACAGTAGTATGTTCAAGTCAAACATTTCCCTATGAATGTTGCTTCTCCAATTAATAAACAATTTTAAATGTGTATCTTCATTTCTAAAGAAATCATTTTTCATTTCTTCTTCTGTGCAACCAAATTCTTTGACATTATGCTAGTAACTTCTGAATAACAATCGATAATTACTTTTATTTATTTGATATATAAACAAAACTTTAAAATTAACACACGTACAATTGTTCCCACCTAGGTATTCAATTGGATTAGTGTGAGTAACAGTCTATTCCAAAACACGTAATACATACTTATTCGTAAAATATCAATGAGAATATAAGGTGAGAAAAAACTCACAAAATATAACGCACAACAAATACAGAGCATACACTTTCATGTACATATATTGGATTTTACAATATACAGAGTGTAATAAACCTAGTCCACAATACTTTATGGGTGGATATAGGTGAAATTACGAGTCGAAATGTTCAAAGGATATATGTGCCTAATTTTTACCATGTCATTTCAAAATATCAGAATTATGCGATTATTTCGATTAACTGAAATATTTTATTCATTCCAAATTATATATATGATAATACAAAAAATTAAAGGTCATCGAATTTCGAACAGCCAGACGATTTTTTGTTACATGATTTAGGGCCTGAAGCAAAGATATAGATTAAGGCGCGACTTGCAATAATAATTCATATTTTCGCGTTTTATCGCATACCCCAATTATGGTTGAAATGAGCTTTTCCACCGTAGTGCAATCAAATGTGGAGAGCCGATTCTTACAGATTGCTCGTAGATTTTTTATCGGGTTTATGTCTGGCGAATTTCCTGGCCAGTCCAGCATGGTAATTTGTCTCTCTGTGAAAAATTTCACAATTTTTTTAGATGTGTGGCAGGAAGCTAGATCCTATTGCATCTCTGGTAGCATCCTTTCCAGTAGCATTGACTGATACTTGTCACTATTCAACATTCCAGTCACTGGAACAAGTGACCCTGGTCCAAAATAGGAGAAACACCCCCAGAACATTTTCTTGAGAGGGTCTTTGGTGGTTTGAATAATGTGAGAAGAGTTGAGATTTTCATTTCCTCTCATCTAAAAACAGGACTTTCTTCCAATCTTCTATTGTCCAATGTGCATATTTTCTTAACCAATCTCAAAAACGTGTTGAAATAAACTACGAGATATGCCAATATGAATTAAATGTCAAAATGGCAACATTGTTACCATAACAATCAAAGAAATTGTTGCCAAAGTTATACAAACAAAAAAAGTTTTGTTTCAATTAATCTATCTTACTGTATCTTATTATCTGCTTATTATACACATCACGCTCACATTAGTTTAAAATATAGCATTTATTTTTGTGCAAGATAAATGTCAAAAACAAACTATGCACATAGTTCTCTAGCGACATGTTCGCTTTTCATGGCTTATTTAACGACTTGCTGCCTAAAGTGTCATGTGTCAAAAATTCAAACCTTGTACTAGCATAATTCAAGTCTTGTTTCATAGAATAGGACTCAAGGACAAAGTAAAAAAAAATTAATTGTTAAATAAATAAAAAAAATTATATACAGTAAAGCCTCGTTACTGCGAAATCCAAGAGACCAAAAAATAAAAATTCATAATGACGAATTCCTACACAGTGAATTTTTTTTTCCCTAATATATGAATAAATGTAGTGCAGCTTCAAAAAAGTTCGTAAGTTCTGCAAACCACCCATTGTTAGTTTAATATGGGATATAATTTAATAAGGCATTCTGCCATAAAGAAAACTCTGAATAATCTATATAGTTTTGTTGTTTCAATAGATAAGCAAATGAATAATAATTAAGAAATTAAAAACTATTTTACGAAATAATATAAGATAACCTAAAATTCGGCGACATTTTTGGAAATTCCAAATTGTCATGCAAATATAAAACAACATTAAATTTTAACTGTGTTTAATTGTAGAGCCGCTACAAGCATTGAGAGTTTCGCATCGGTCAATCCATCTTCCTATTTTTTTTAAATCGTAGAGACAAATTCGGAATCATAGTTTTTAGTCGAGGGATAAAATTTTGCGGGAATTATCACGACCTGAAGCCATTTTAAGGTTTAGTTTAAAATATTAAAAAATGTACTTTAAAGAATAAATTACGGAATGCTAGTACATATAAATGTCGGTAAACACGAAATAATCATAATAATAAACACGAAAACAATTGTAAAATAAACGCATTAACGAAAATGTCTTATGCAATATTCATTACCCAATGTTCATTGGAAGATTGAAGATAATAATGCGCAGAATTGTAGGCTAGGCATCTTGAGCTTTGCGGGCGATACCATACACAAAACCATGCTCAAAAAAATGTAAAAAATTTATCTTTTGAAAAGAAAAAATAAACAGAAATAAGAATAAAAGAAATCAGTCCACCCACAGTTGACAAGACAAATAAAATTAAATAGTTTTAAATAAAAAATGATAAACCAATACATACATAATTGCTTGTGATTATAATAAAAATAATATATTTTTTTCATGAACAAGCATTTCGAATAATAAATTGTTTGGTAAATAAGTCAAGATGTCATTTTTACTGATTATACTAGGCTCTCGATTATCCAGGTGGTAGGAGAAAAAAAGTCTAAAGAATATCGAAAATAAATTAAAACAGAATCTAAAAATTATACTACTCATTTATCCTATTATTTAAAATACTTCTAAGGTCATCCAAATAATAATTTTATAACACACCATGATATGTAGCCCCACGGGTAATTTAAAATTATTATACTTTTAAAATAAGCAAAGTTATCTTTGTGGTTAAGATTCATATTTTTATTATTTATCTTTGTTTAAATAACCACTAAAATGAGTTTAAATACATCTACCGGTTTCGAAAAATACCATTTTCTTCTTCAGGATGTCATAACTAACTAAAACATATATCTTTTCTTTGACAGAATCTATTTTTAAAAATCTATTTTTAAAAGAAATATTTTTTTTTTATTTTATTTTTTATTTTTAGTACCTAACTCAAATCATTACTTAATACAAATTTACTCGAATAATTTTTAGGAAAAAATTTTAGAATGGGACTCGTAGTTAAATTTAGTTGGTTGTTTATAATTTTTTGATTAGTTTTACACGCTTTATTTATCTCCAACGATTCCAAATTATTTAATTTGTGACCAACACCGTTAATATGCAAAATTGACAATCCCAATTTTTTATCAAAATCATGACCATTTTCTATCAAATGATTAGAAAATTCTGAAAATCCACTATTGTTCAAACATCTCAAATGCTCCCTTACTCTTATATTAAAATTTCTACCCGTTTTACCAATGTAAAATGCAGCACAATCCTTGCAACTAAGTTTATAGACACCAGAATTGTTAAATTTATCATCTTTGTCTTTAGAATTTATGAGTAAATTTCCTATACTATTATTTGTATAAAATGCCGGTCTAATGTTTCGTGGTAGGTGTTTAGATATTTGATTCGAAAAGTTATTTATGTATAAAATCCTACGCCAATAATCATTATTATCATTATGTTTTATCTGTGATTTATATAAGAATTGGTTATTATATTCTTTTAATTTATTTTTTAAAATAGTGTCTATCAAACCTGTTTTATACCCGTTATTAACTGCTATTTTTTTAATTGTATTCAATTCAATATTGAAATTGGATGTTGACATAGGAATATTGACTAAACGATGTATCATAGAGTGGAACCCTGAATGTTTGTGTGATAATGGATGATTAGATTCATTCTTCTTCTTCTTCTTTCAAATAGGCAATCCACCCTTCAAGAGTGACTTGTGCCATTAAACAAGTCTAAATATTATTTTATAGAAAGCAGTACAACAATACTATAGAACAGGGAACATTGCATCACAAGTCAATACCATTGACATTCAGGAAATTTGCTATTATATAGCTTAAATGAGGCGAGTTGAGGGAAAGAAGATGACACAAGTTAACCGGAAGTTGAAAATCACCATTGACAAGATCATTATAAAAAAAACCAGTGATCCGCAATGGACAGGCAAAAAAGACATGGTCAAGGGTTTCCTCCTCGGCACCGCACTCACACATTGGGGAGTCCACCATGTTCATCCTGAACAAATGTGAGGCCACCCGGCAATGCCCAATTCTCATTCTAGCGATATTTGCTACTGTTCTTTTAGACACTTTCCTGTTGGAGAACCAAGGGGTGCGGGGAATATATCTTTGGATTATTTTAAGTCGATTACCCTTGTGATTGTTTGGATCCATCCATTGTGCAGACCAGATAGAATACGTATGTTTTTTTACAATATTAAGTTTGTCATACATCGGGATATGGAATTGATGGGGAAAAACTCCGGAAAGAGTAGCCTTCTTGGCCAGTTTATCAGCACATTCATTTCCCTGAATTCCCTTATGTGCAGGGATCCAAACGAATGACACCTGTTTATTGTTGCTGTACAAATCAAATAGGCATCTTCTGATGGAACAGATTATCTCATTGTCTAGCCAAACTTTCATATTAGCAGAGAGGGATTCAAGAGCTGCTTGAGAGTCGGAGAATATAACAGCCTTATCGACGTTCCGGAGAACGCAGATGTCCAAGGCCTCTTTAATTGCCCAACATTCTGCTGAGAAAACCGATGAATCCGCAGGAAGTCGAACCTTCACATTTATTCCTAATTGAGGTATGGAAACTGCAGCACCGCAAAAGCCCTCAGGGCAAAGTTTAGAACCGTCGGTGAAGATGTGGAGATAGTTAAGCCACTTCGAATCAAGTACACTATTAAACAACTTGTTTACATGATTTTCATTTAGCTGGGTTGATTTGTCTAGACCAGAGATTACATCCATGTTAGGAGCGAAAAATATAGCACGAAAAGGGGTAGAATAGACTGGAAGAGTAGAATAGCGAGGTGAATCGGGATATTTTGTTTTTAAACAGGATAAGCTATTGCATAAGTTTGGGCGAGATTTATTTAATAAGTATCTCCGTGAGTCTATCAAAGAGGAAAGGGCGGAAACCTTTTCTAATAGTGGGTGGGAAATAAAATTGCACCTTTTTAGAAAGAATTTATCCGACAAATATTGTCGCCTAATAAGGAGAGGCATTTCTGCACATTCCACTTGTAGAGAATTGATTGGAGATGAATTCATAGCTCCCAAAATAAGTCTCAAACATTTGGACTGGATTCTGTCAAGCTTGGATTGAAGGTAAGCTGGTAAAGGATCAAACAAAAAACTAGCGTAATCCAAATGGCTTCGTACTAGGGCTTGATATATGAGTTTCATGGTAGATGGATGAGATCCCCACCATACTCCACAAACCGATCTTAAAATATTAATATTTTTTTCACATTTAGCTAGAACCATATCTATGTGGGATTTCCAGGAAAGTTTTCTGTCCAAAATCATGCCTAAAAATTTAACTTGGTTTTTGACTGGGATACTCACGTTATCAATGATCATTGACACGGGAGGGACTTTGTGTTTCCTCGAAAAGACAACAATATGAGATTTCGAAGGCGATAGGTCTAAACCATTACACTTTAACCAATTGTTTAGAAAGTTAATACCAGCAGATAGTTTGCTGATCGCAGAATCGATATTGTTGTCTGAAGCATAAATAACAAAGTCATCCGCAAAGTTCAACACGTTACATATTTTTGATATCTTACTTATGAGGTCCGCAATGTACAAATTAAATAGTAAAGGACTCAATACCGAGCCCTGGGAGAGGCCTCTTGAAATCACTCTCTTAATAATCCCTTCCGGGCCGTCCACAACAATGGATCGCTCAGCAAAAATATTGTGTATTAGTTGTGCGAGATGGCTTGGGATATCAAGGTTTTTCATTTTTTCCAGAAGCAGAGGTAGAAGTACATTGTCATAGGCTGCATTAATATCTATAAATGCTGCCACTATAAGTTGTTTTTTTGCAAAAGATGCATGGATGTCCGTAATAAGAATACTTAGATTGTCCAGGCAGGAAAGGGATTTGCGAAAACCAAACTGAAACGGAGATAGAAGAGAATTGTGTTCTATATGCCATTCTAATCTATTTTTAAGCATTCGTTCCAGAATTTTCAGAAAACACGATGACAGGGCGATTGGGCGGTACGATTGTCCTTGGTTGGGGTTTTTATACGGTTTTAAAATGGGTACGATTTTTTGGGTTTTCCACTCCTGGGGAACTGTTCCTGAATTTAAGCATGAATTAAACATGCCTAATAAGTATTTATGAAACTCCGGTGGGGTTTTTTTGAGGAAAGAGTAAGATAGTTCATCAACACCAGGAGCGGAGTCAGATACAGTTTTAAAGGTTATCAATAATTCCTCCATGGAGAAGGGAGCATCCAGCCATGAAGAAGGAGAGTGATTTAAAGCTGACTTTGGAAATAGTATTTCACTGTGATTAGGGACATAGGCTGGAGCTATTTTATTAACAAATTCTTCAATCCACAAGGAGTTCAATGGAGACTGTTTAGGAGCACATGAGGAAGCGCGAAATCTTTTAATCATGCACCATGTGTAGGAGGGGGGAGAATCAGGAGAGAGAGACGAGCAAAATTTATACCATCCATCTCGTTTTTTCTTTTTCAATAATTTCTTGACCTTGGCTTGAATATTTTTGGCATTAAGAAAATTGTCTAGACTCATATCATTTCTATACTTACGCATCGCTTCCTTTCTCAATTCAATAGCCTGTGAACACTCCTCATCCCACCATGGATTTTTATGAGACTTTTTGGAACATGGTTTAACTTTCGGGACAGCTGCATCCGCTGCTGAATACATTATGACCGATATTTCTGAAAAGAGCGTTTGAGGATCGAGCGAAGTTCCCATGGCTGGGATGTTTTCAATGTTACTATTTATAATTTCACTATATTTTAACCAGTTAGCCTTTTTTAGATTATATTTATTGGATTTTTTAACTATAGATTTCATTGGATATAGAGGCACCGATATAATAATTGGAAAATGATCACTCGAGTGGGGATCATGTAATATTGACCAATTACATGAACTGGAAATGTTTGCAGTACATATTGATACATCAACCGCACTAGGATTCTGCGAGGGGGCATTCAATCTTGTAGGAGAACCGTCGTTTAGAATGCAGAGGTTACAGTCGTCGATAAAAGATAAAATTTGGTTTCCTGATCTATCAGAAAAGCTACTTCCCCATGTAGGGGAATGAGCATTGAAGTCTCCCAGTATAAAGAAAGTACTTGGCATTAAAGCAATGATCGAGGACCAGAACTCAGGAATAAAAGGGGTATGAGGAGGCATATAAACAGAGACAAAACCAATTCCGTTAATATCTGCGGCAACTATTTGAGTATTTGTTTGAGCTGGTAAGGGAATATTGGAAAAGGGGAGAGACGAATGAATTAGTAGCGCGGCGCCCGCTCTACCATCGTCTCTGTCGTCTCGGAGAATGGAAAAACCAGCCATTGAATAATCAATACCCGGTCTCAGCCATGTCTCAGATATCGCAGCGATTTTTATAGAAAATGAATTTAGGATATGTACAATCTCATGTTTATTGGAGACAGCACTTCTGCTGTTCCATTGCAGAATGTTTAGAGAGAGGGCACTAGAGTTGGTTTGATGCTGGTGAGTCATGGTTAATATTTATTAATGAATTAAGTAGAGGAAGAAAATTGGCAACGTGGGACGGTATATTTTCGGAGCTAGATATTATAGAAAGCAAGATTTGAGCGACTAAGGTGATTAAGTTAGTAATATTATTGGGTTGGTTTTCTTTATGAACTGGGGGTGAAGTTGAAGATCCTGATGGCGGGATGGCACATCCCACCGACGGGTTTGAAGGCTGGCCATTGAAGTAAGATAGTAAGTCATCGTGAGCTTTTTTTTCATAATAAGAAGTTGACTTTTTTTCAACTTCGTTGATAGCCTTGTATTTGTAAAGCATATTATGAGGCTTGAATGCTGGGGTTATCGGGATTGGCGTCGGGATGGCAATACGGGTTTTATTAGCTGTAACGTCTGCAAAGCTTTTTGAAGATGTTGGATACAGTTTGGAAGCTTGAATATAAGACAGGTTTTGTGAAGCCATGGCTTGCTTAATTTTCCTCTGTCTTGGTAATTCGGGACAAACGTTGCTTACCGCCGAATGGTTTCCTGAGCAATGAATACAAGTATTATTAGCCTCTACTGAGCAGTTTTCACCTAGATGGGCTTCTGAGCATTTATAGCATCTTGGGGTCGAGCGACATTGCAGTTTCGTATGACCGTACCGACAACATCTGTAGCAAATAATTGTAGGGTAAAAATAGAGCTCGACAGGTAAGGAGTTGTAAAAAAGGTATACATATTCGGGGAGGGATTGACCTTCGAATGTTAGGACTACAGTTTGAGAGGGTTTCCATGATGGAGTGTCAGAGGATTTATCCTTATAGTTAAGTCTCCTTGCTTTCAGGACCTTGCCAAACTGAGCAGGAACTGATACGTGTTCAATTATTTCCTCCTCACTTAATTCGGTGGAAATACCGCGTACCAGACCCATTTTGGTAACTTTATATCGTGGAATATAGGCTTTTAAGTTGTTAATTACCAGAAATGAGGACTTGATAAATGTGTTGGCCGCGGTCGGGTTAGTGAAGGTTATCGATATTTTGTTTCGACCCTCGGATTTAACACCTCCGGGAGCAATATTAAAAATTCTACTCTTGAGCAGGAGACTTCCCATTTTCATGGGATGAAGGGATTTAGTGGGATCTTTATCCTGGACCAGAACCAGGAAAGGGCCAAGGGAATGTATTGGATAATCAATCGTAGGAATAATTATTGGGTCGTCAATCTGAATATTTGTCGTTGTTGGGTCCGGAGGTAACATATCTGGAGTGCAGGGTTCTTCTTCTTCCCGACGTCTTTTATTAATACTAATATCCGGAGGGTCCGGGGGCTTGGCTATATTAACCATAATAACTACTATCTAATTCTATAAGATGAGCCTAGATCTAAGATAATATAACAACAATAGACACAAATGAAAGAGCAAGCCGTATACCCCGATACGAGCTTGCTTCTTATGCTAGTACAAAAAAAAAAAATAATAATAATTGGAAACAAAAATATTATAAAATTGGAACGAAAACAGTCTTATCTGAGCGTTTTGCAGGTAGATCCGTGAAATGTCACCCCGCTTGGAATTGTAACAAACAGCGCGCGAATATTATTACAGAAACCGACACTACCGCCCGCTTCGAATGCAACGATCGAACTGTTTTGATTCATTGTGTATGATAGTATCTGTAAATGTTGGTTTTCTAAAAATTTTGAATTCAATTTTATTATTATTTTTAATCAATGTTAGGTCCAAAAAATTTAGGGTCGAATTATTTTCCATTTCTAAAGTAAATTGTATTTTATTATTAAATGTATTAATGAAATTTAAAAATGTAGTTAGTTGACGTTGTGAACCTGACCAAATACATAATATATCATCGACATACCTTTTCCACAATAAAACATTTTTTAACAAAGGAGAATCACAATCAAAAATATTCCACTCCAAATTATCTACAAAAATATCTGCTATTAGTGGACTTGTGGGTGCTCCCATAGGAAGACCCTCTGTTTGATTATATATAATATTATTAAATTGAAAATAATTTTGGTTCATACAAAGATTTAACAAACGACATAGATCTTTTACTAAATTATTAGGTAAATTAGACGAATTTAATAAATCAGAAATTAAAATTTTACTTTCATTAATAGGTACATTAGTAAACAAATTAACAATATCAAAAGAAACAAGTTTAACATTTTTGGGAAGATCCATGTCCTTTAACAAATCCACTAATTGCAACGAATTTTTTACAGTGTATTTTGGTTTAAAAATATTAAGTCTATTTATAGTTTTTGTAAGAAAAGAACATAATTTAAAAGTTGGAGCACTACAGTATGAAACCACTGGTCTTATTGGAATATCAATCTTATGAAGTTTTAATACGGAATACAGTTTTGGAGGTTTAGGATTCATTAAAATAAGATCTGATAATACTGTATTATTACAAATAATAGTATAGGAAATTTACTCATAAATTCTAAAGACAAAGATGATAAATTTAACAATTCTGGTGTCTATAAACTTAGTTGCAAGGATTGTGCTGCATTTTACATTGGTAAAACGGGTAGAAATTTTAATATAAGAGTAAGGGAGCATTTGAGATGTTTGAACAATAGTGGATTTTCAGAATTTGCTAATCATTTGATAGAAAATGGTCATGATTTTGATAAAAAATTGGGATTGTCAATTTTGCATATTAACGGTGTTGGTCACAAATTAAATAATTTGGAATCGTTGGAGATAAATAAAGCGTGTAAAACTAATCAAAAAATTATAAACAACCAACTAAATTTAACTACGAGTCCCATTCTAAAATTTTTTCCTAAAAATTATTCGAGTAAATTTGTATTAAGTAATGATTTGAGTTAGGTACTAAAAATAAAAAAATAAAAAAAATAAAATAAAAATAGATTTTTAAAAATAGATTCTGTCAAAGAAAAGATATATGTTTTAGTTAGTTATGACATCCTGAAGAAGAAAATGGTATTTTTCGAAACCGGTAGATGTATTTAAACTCATTTTAGTGGTTATTTAAACAAAGATAAATAATAAAAATATTAAAATTATTTATACAACACAATAAATCAAACACAATTTTTTTTTTCGGTTCTATATTTCATTTTTTCTAATAATTAGACGATTGTTTCGGCTAGCTATTATCAACAGTCGTTATAAATTAGAAAGAATGAATATAAAATAATTACTTACATTTTAAATAATATTTCGAAATGTAATTTTTAACCACCCTGGTTAATGTGACTCCGGATAATCGAGAATCTACTGTATTTTGATATGTTGACACTTAGAAATATTGTATTCCAATTTATACATTATTATTTATTTTTTTAAAACACACGCATGCTCTATTTGGGCGTTACCAAAGCTTACGGTGGATCAAAGTAAAAGGAATATTTATAATAAACAGATTCAAAAAACACTAATAGTTTATTGTGTAGATTTCATAAATTTGATTAGGGGCCGATTTTGATGATATTCTTCACTAATACGATGCCAGCTGTTTAATATTAGATTCTTTGGCATAACCTTAAAATTTACTGGAAAGCGTTAATAACACTTTGGTTAGTAAAGATAAGGAGAAAAACAGTTGGCAGCACTTACAGTTATGTTTCTGAAGTTGTGATTCGCTTCAATCTTTCACATTGTTTGTGGATCCTGATAGTTCTTGTTGGCGCTTGTCATTCGAGAGCTATTGAGTGATATTTTAAATTTGAATTTCTTATTTTATCGTAATAAAATCATTGGGGTAAATTTTTTTTAAAAAAACTACCAAGGTGCATAGATTAAAGTTTTATTTTTGTCAAGTCAATTGCTGAATACGAAAGCACATAATCAAATAATGAGATATGTTGCATTTGCTGGTTAAATCCTGTAGATTACATTTATAATATAGGTTTGGCCCCTAGATCTAAATATATGTAACCTTATAGTTCAGGATTATACAAATAATATTTTTGAAATGCATCCGCACACATGGACAATGAATACATAAACTCCAGCCCGTGAGGCTATGCAGCCTAATTTAAAATTGTATCAACAATATGAAAAACACGCACATATAAGAAATAATACAATTAATATAATAAACACAACGATCTGTCCGAAATGTTCTGAACTTTTTACAAACTGAAAAAAATATTTCAAAAACTCGAAAATCTAAAGAAATGTCATCCTAAAACTGACTGTGAAATTGTGAATAATAATTTAGACAGTTCTGATATCTAATAATAACAAATGTAAAATTATTTTTACTTTATTAAATAAAATGAGATACAGGCTATAATTTGTAATTATTTTAGATATATAAAGAGTTCAAAAATGTTATTAAAAAAAAAACTCTGAAACTGAACATGGTATAGATTATTTGTTTAATTATAATCATTTATTATTGGAAGAAGAAAAAAATACATTATTACTTTTACTTACTAATTATATACTAATATCTAATAACCCATCTTTAAACTCCAGTCCTAAAAGATTATGGTTTGACTTATTTGAATGAATGCGTTTCAATTGAAGAACTGGAGAGAGAGATGTGGAAAACTGAAAGATTAACTTTCGTCGTACTTCCCGCCTCAGAATACATCCACATAAACTCCGATCCTCCCGGTGTGCTCAACATTTAGAGATGAATAAACTATTTCAAAATTAATTAAATCAATCATTCTCACCATATATAATTGTTGTCTGTGTGTGGGGCCCGCATGACCCCCACACCTCCCCCGAGCCTCCGATAGTTCATTGCCCCGCATAGACGCCATTGATTGGATTCAGGGTCGAACACTTCAATGGATTTAAGGTAGGCAGTGCCGTCGAAACCACCCACGGCGTACAATTGGCCATTCACCACAGCCAGGCCAACCTGAATGCAATACAAAAATGCCCACTGTCAATAAAATAAAAACTTATTAAAAATGAAAAATGATTTTGGTTTATAATTATGAGACTGATCCAAATATAATTACAGTAATACCATGAAATTGGTTCCAAGACAGGCAACCAGCAGTTGATTCCAATAAATATTTATTTCATATATCAAGGGATAAAAGATACAAGATTTATTTCAACACATTCATCGTTGACTAAAGTCCACTTAAATTCATGTGACAAGCAGTCCAAATGACACACTGATATCTCCGTGCCGAGACTTAAAAAAACTCACATCATGGCTTTTCAGTGTTGTAAAATATGCAAATGCTTTTTCTCATGCGACACAGTTAGTCTTACCGTGCTCATGATGCTCCAGAGCTTGTGGACTTACAATTGTGAAAGATAGTCGTACTTGGAGACAAGAGATAGCCGATTATGACGATGACTACATAGTATTAACAATTCAAAAAAAATGTAACGGTGCAGTACTCAGGTACTCTACTCTGCACAGAAGTAAAAACCTGAGAGAAACTTATTTACCTCATATGTAAATCAAACTTACCCTCAATCATTTGAAAATGTATTAGAAAATAACAATCATACCCCACTTCTTCTGGAAGTCATCGCAACGATAGGACTCCAAGTGTTGGTATGCGGGTTGTATCTCTCGGCGCTGGACAGTTCCATACAGTCATCCCTCCCACCCACAGCATAGATAAGGTTGTTGAACACCGCACAGCCGAGGTGCTTGCGACGTGTAGACATGGGACTTACCACAGACCACTTGTTCTGTCTGGAAAATAGGTGAATAAAAAAATTATACATTTTATAATTTATTTTTTTTACTTTTTTTTGCAGTTTAGATAGAAATTCTTTTATGTTCCAAATGTACCAGAAAAAATTATAGATAATGTATTGGAAATAGACAATTTTACCTTTAATTTATATCTACTCGTGTAATTATGAATGGCAATGAAAATTTTAATTCAATTGTTATGGCCTAATTTCAAACGGGCGATTTTCAAATACATATTTCTATAGGTAACTTTTTTAGAATAAATTGTCTTTTTAATATTTGTTTTATAAATAAAATATTTTAATTTCTTAGATATCGTAATGTAAGTGTAATGTTAGTTAAAATACAATATTAGATGTTATGTTCAAATAAAGTATGGAAATATTGAAATCATTATTAATAAGATTTCCTGCTCAAGAAGTTTTTATTTGATGCTCCCTTGGTAAACGTATTAAGGTAGCTTATTGGTCTAGTGGTTAAGACGCTGGCCTAGTGATCTAGTGGTCACGGGTTCGCGCCCCGTTCTCGGAGACCAGAAAGTTAATCATATTTTCGTAGTACAAGCATTTAGCTCAGTTTGAAAATAGTAAGAATATTGATGTGACATGTATTCCGTGTATACATCTCTATTTAATAAATATATATATATTTATCCACAAACATAGTAAAATTTATTGACTAAAATACCTTGGGTCGTATCTTTCAACAGTGTTAAGTGGACACTGCCCATCGGAGCCTCCGATAGCATATAGGTATCCACCGAGAACAGCCACGGCTACTCCGAGTCGCCTGGTTGTCATTGCACTCACTTTGCACCATTTGTTTTCTTTTGGATCATATCTAGAGGTAGGATAAGCATAAAATATAAAATAATTTATACATATATACATTATAGATTTTTAATATAAATATAGTATAAAACTGCTCATAATTAGAATAATAACATGTAATGTAATGTATGTGATAATAAAATGGTATTTAATAAATGGGAGTTTTCACAAACATCACTATGGAAAAATGTCCCAAAATGTCAACCTAGGCAGGTTCATGGCAGAAAAAATCAGTCATTTCCTTAAATGACCTTGAATGGTTCACAAAAACCCAGAAACCAGCACATTGTTAGTGTACCGATTTCCTAAATTTGAATATTGACTCTTAAAATGATTATATAATTCAATACTTTCAGAAAACATTCCTAATAGTATTAGTGATTAGAAGTACCCTAAAAAAGGGTAATTTTTTTTACAAGACTAACTATTTAGTCAGTCAGTTGTGACTTGTTAACCAAGTGTGTTTTTTTCATTCTCTCCAAACATATTCCCCGCATAAAACATTTAAAAATTGAGTATTTACAATGGAGGCACATTTTCTATTAAAAAAATGCATGCTATGCAATGTATCCGAGTTTCATCAAAAAAATTCAGCAGTCACAGAGACCAGAATCATTTGTGCAGTTTACGGTGACGTATTGAATGTTTGTCAATGCAACAAATGGACACAATAGGAAATTTAAATTGGGAGATCTTTATACAGAAGACAAACCTGGAAGTGCAACACCTAAAAGAATTGCTGCTGAAATTAAGGCCAATCCAGAAATGTCAATTCAAGAATTAGCTAACAAGACTGGATTTTCATGGCCCATGTCTATGATGCATTAAAAAATCAGGAAGGTTTGGAAATGTTGAATATGGGTACTGCACAAATTAATTAAGTACGCTTGTGACGCTTTAACAGGCAAGAAACAAATTCATCTTTTTTGCATCATGTGGTAACTGGGAGCGAGAAATGGTTATTGATCGAGGAAGTAGACAAGTAGAGAAGTAGCAAATACAACTCCAAAATCCAGTCTTACTTTTAAAAAGATCCTACTGTCTGTTTGGTGGAACACACATACCTTAATCTGCAAAGCAGCTAACTCCACCCATGGTCAAAAAAACGTTTTTGATGACATTATTTTCCTATTTTATTGTTCTATGGTATATTAAAAGCCAAAAATTTCTATCAATTTTAAAACACGTGAAACCACGTATTTTAAAATAATAAATAAGTACTACATGCTGAAAAACCTTAGATTGATTCTTGCAAAAAACTTAACTGACACCAGAGGACGTCTGCAGAATGGTTGCACTACATTATCATGGAAAATCAGTTAACTCCCAATAATATTTTACAATTTTGGTAAAGAAATTCAGAAAAACTCAAAATATTCCCTATAAGTACGAGATAAATCAAAATATCAATAAAATTTCTCAGCTACCCTATATCTGCATAAACAATCTACCAAAGCGTGTTTTGAATTTTTTGTAATTGGTTTAATTACAAAATTAAACAGTTTTTTGTTGCTCCTGAATATTTCATAAAAATTGTGTTAGCTGCTTTGCAGATTAATGTATCGACATGGGATAACTAATTTAAATTATTGAAACCAGGCGAAACAATAACGGCAGATGCATACTTGAGAGTAGCTGAATCAATTACATAAATTGTTCAAAATCAAAAAGACTTACAAAATCGAAACACAATCTTTCCGCAATATGAAAATGCTCAATCATGCGAGAAAAATGGATCGCCCTCCATATAGCCCCAATCTAGCGCCAACTAATTACCATTTGTTTAGATCTGTGCACTATTATTTAGGTGGAAGAAGATTTAGTGAAGTAAAAACGGCTCTAACAGAGATCTGCATCAAATCCCACGAGTTTTTATAAACAAGGAATCAAAAATTTGCTTGAATGATGGAGGAAGATCGCATCTATACAGACTAATAAGAAAGATCACATCTAGACAGAGTATATACATTAGAATAATAAATATAAAAAAATAATAATTTTTTAAAATAACATCATTTTTCATTTCTAAAAACAATATTTTTTTGGATACGCCTAATATAAGTCTTACATTATACGTGAGCGTACTACTGAATACCTAGTTCATAGATATTTATTTAAGAGAATTATCTCTTCAAAATATATATATAAAGCGTTTACTTCTCAACATGATTGAGACACTGGACACCATCTTGTCCTCCCACGGCATAGAGAGCACCATCCAGTACTGCAACACCTACTGAAGTGCGGCATGAAGTTGTCGGAGCCACTTCACTACACCATTGATTGGTTTGAGGATCATATCTGGAAAACCAAATTTATAAATTTAGTCAGTGTATCAAAATTATTTTTAACTTTGATGACCCAGTAAAAATAGGACTGATACAAATAGTATTTAGTAAGAAATAATAAACTTATAAATAAAACTTATAATAAATAAACTTTGATTTAAATAGTAATTCAAGCCTTAAGGCATGTGAGTAAATACAATATAACAATTAAAATATATTTTTACATGATTACAAAGCATTTTAAAACTATCAAAAAATGAAATAATGTCATGCAAATCTAACAATTTATAACTCTATTAATTTTAACCAATGAGGTTATATTACAAAGAGTCGAAACAAATGTGGTGATTTGAAGCTTCAATGGTGATTTCACGAAATTCGTACAAACACATAGATTAGTCATCTCCTGCCTTTTGCTGGTGACACTTGGCTATCATTATTAGAACAAAGTGCGCGTTTTAAGTGGTCTAATTATTCAAAATGGTGACTTGTGCTGTCAAACTGTGTTCATCTAACTCAAATAAAATATCAAAAACATTAAAATTTTGTGAAAATTGACTTATGGTGTTATTGTAAGTAACGCTCTTTACGTTCGGGTATTTTCAAGAACTGCTGATCATTGCCGAACAACCAAATGGTCTCACATATGAAAAGATCTGACATCAAAATTTATCTCAGAACAACGGAATAGTTCAACTCTCTGGATAAATCTCTTTGATTTTAACATTTTAATAATACAGTTATATTTTTATTTATTATCTTTGTTTTATTAACCACTAATTGAGTTTAAATACATCTACCAGTTTCGAAAAATACAATTTTCTTCTTCAGGATGTCATAATTAACTAAAACATATGTTATTATTTCTTTACCAAAACATATTTAAAAAAAAAAAAAAAATTTTTAGTACCTAATTCAAATCATTACTTTATACAAACTTACTCAAATAATTTTTAGGAAAATTTTTTAGAATGGGACTTGTAGTTAAATTTAGTTGGTTGTTTATAATTTTTTGATTAGTTTTACACACTTTACTTATCTCCAACGATTCCAAATTATTTAATTTGTGACCAACACCGTTTATATGCAAAATTGACAATCCCAATTTTTTATTAAAACCATGACCATTTTCTATCAAATGATTAGAAAATTCTGAAAACCCACTATTGTTCAAACATCTCAAATGCTCCCTTACTCTTATATTAAAATTTCTACCCGTTATACCAATATAAAATGCAGCACAATCCTTGCAACTAAGTTTATAGACACCAGAATTGTTATATTTATCATCTTTGTCTTTAGAATTTATGAGTAAATTTCCTATACTATTATTGGTTAATAAAACAAAGGTAATAAATAAAAATATGAATTTTAACCACAAAATTAATATTGCTAATTTTAAAAGTATAATACAGTAATACCCCGACTTACGCGAACTCAGTTATGCGGTTCGTTTGACAACACTGCCGCTAGACTGCCGCCCGCTATATTCAGTGTTTCTCTTACTGTGATACGCACTGGATGTGTTTCACGCGGACTCTACGCGCACAATTACGATTCAACGATCGATGAAAGTTAAGGTTGATTTGTTATACGTTTTCTAAACCCTTAAAAAAACTTTGTCATCCAAACGAAGTAAATCTCATTCTCCAGCAACTAGTAAGAAAAGGAAAATGATATATTTGGAATGTAAACATAAGATTATTATAGATTTTGATAGCAGAATAAAAATTTGTGAATTGGCAAAGAAGTTTGAGCTACCGAAATCCATAGTAAGAACAATAATAAAAGATAAAGAAAGAATTCTTGAAGCGGTGAAAAATACTCAATCCTTGAACTCGAGCATTATTCGTAAACGTCATAGTATCATTGCTGAGATTATTGTGTGATAATCAAGTAAAAGTGAATAATTGTCCAGTCAATCAGAACACTGTCTGCTATCAAGCTAAGCTGATTTTTGAGAGGTTGAAAGTAGAAGCTGGGGAGGCGGGCGAACATGAAAACTTTATAGCTAGGAACGGTCGGTTCAACCGATTTAAAACTCAATGTAATTGGCACAGCATCGCGGAGAGTGAGAGGCGGCAAATGCCGATAAAAAAGCTGTGTCTTCTTTTCCTGAGACACTCAAGGCCATGATAGAAGAAGGTGTCTATAGCAGTGAAAGTGTATTTAACATGGATGAGACTGGCCTGTTCCGGAAGAAGATGCCTAAAAGAACTTTTATTGCACGTGAAGAAAAACACTTTCCAGGCTTTAAGGTTTCCAAAGACCGACTGACAGTGATGGTTTGCGGGAATGCAGCTGGTGACTGCAAATCGCTCCGAAAACCCAACAGCCTTAAAAAATATTTCTAAAATTACCTTACCGTTGATTTGGAAGTCAAAACAATAGAGCATGTGTTACAGCTTCCAATTTTGAGGACCGGTTTGGTCACCACTTCATCCCCAAAGTCGAACATTATTGCAAGTCTAAACAGATTCCATTTAAAGTGATGCTTTTTATTGACAATGCACCCGGTCATCTTACTTTCCTAATTGATTTCAACTCACGTGTTAAAGTTGTGTTTTTCCCTCCAAACACAACCAGCTTGCTTCAACCAATAGACCAGGGAATCATCAAAACTTTCAAGGCTCTAAACACGATTTCGTTTGCACACCTGAATGAAGCGAAGCTATGGGGCAAAACAGTGAGTTATCTGTTAAAGAGTTTTGGAAACAATTTAATATTTTAGATGCCGTAAGAATCATTGGAAAATCATGGGATGAAATATCCAAAAAAACATTGAACGGTGTCTGGAAAAAACTTTGCCCATTTTTTTTCAAAAACGAGACGGAAACAACGCTAGAAACTGATATCGCTCATGTGGTAGAAGAAGTTGTTAATCTTGGCAGGCAATTAGATTTGGAAGTCAATGCTAACAATGTCAACGAACTGTTGGATTCACTTAGTTAGGAACTAACAATCGATGAGCTCATAGAGATGAGTACGCAAAATGACAATGAAGACACTTCAGACCCAATTCCCCCAAAAAAGCACATGACAATTGCAAGCTTGACAGAACAATTGAAAATGGCTTAAAAATTTTAGAAAACATAGACTCCAACGAAGAACGCATTATAGTTACAAAGCAAGGAAAATAAAATTATTAGCTTGCTATGAAGAAATTCTGCGTAAAAAAAAGGCATTGTGTCATTAGACGAAGTTGTTAGATTTTATGAAGCCATCGACATCAAAATGACTTTTTCACGTAAATCGTTTGTTTTTTTATATTTTGTATTAATATGTATAAAGAACAGCAATTTTATTAAATATTTTTCTTCTAAACTAGTGTTTTTGTTAGTCCTTGGTCCCAATTAAGCAAAATTGTATGTTGTATTATATGCAAAGTTGTACCCCGACTTATGCAAATTCGAGTTAAGCAATTTTTGTCAGTCCCACCTATTGCATAACTTTGGGATATTACTGTATTATAAATACAGATTTATCTTTGAAACTTTGCATTGAACCCATAAGAAAACATATTCTGTACATGTGTGAATTTTCCATACTAAAAAATTTTCTGACACGCTGTAAACAATGACAATGAATGCCTATATTGTCTTAATTATTAAAAATAATATTCAATTCATTAGTTTTATATTAAAACAAAAGTTTCAACCGGGTTTTTGTTTTTAAAAAAAATCTTATCTAGTGTATAACTTCTGATATAAATGAATAATAAAAACCCACATTTTCGCAAAATTTAATGAATTAGTTTTGAAAGGGGCCCCCCCTTAAAACAACATATTGATATTACCTCTCAATACTATTCAGATAACTCTGACCATCATGTCCACCAACTGCATACAGAAGATCGTTGAGAACTGCAACTCCTACTCCACACCTTCTTTTTGACATTGGCGCTACCATCTTCCATTCTGATGTTTGGGGATCGAACCTCTCCACTGATGCTATGGCGTCACCAGAACACCATCCACCAACAGCGAAGAGGACCTCACCTAGAATGAATACATTTCCAATATCACTAAATGAACTATAATAAAACGAAAGTGTTTAAATGTGTGTAAAACCTCTGCTGTCAGAATTATTAACTAATGAATATTACAGTCAAACTTGGTTATAGTGAGTTCACGGCAAAAACTCAGACATTTTAGTTAACGCAAGTTTTCATATAAAAGTGAACCATTATAATGAGCTTGCTTCTCGGTTATACCGAACAATTCTGGAAAAACGTAAGCAATTAAAGTGAAAGAAGTGGCAGACACGCTGACCATCACCGACTGTTGGGTCATATAATTTATGACACTACCTAAGATTTCCAACTGCCAAAATTTTGATCATGTTGACGCTTACAACTTATTATTGAGCATCAAACAAAAATGTCAAATAAAAAACAGACATCCGTAAATGCCATTTTACAATCTCATTCCCATTCTACATTTGTGTTTTTCTCTGAATTCTAATTTATTACGAGATTGTCTAAAGAAATGCTTTGCATACATCGTTTTTGTTTTTTATAAGATTAACATTCAATTTCAAAAAGGTAGCCGATTTATTAATTAATGATAGGTAATTTAAATAAACATATAAATGCTTAACATTGATATAACGAGTAATGGCTATAATGAGCAAATTTAGTCGGTTCCCTCATGCACGTTATAACCAAGATCGACTGTATTGTTACAAAAAAATTAACAATGTACATGATAAATACAAATTAGAACATTCGATCCATATTGAAGACTTTGACTTGCACTATTGCACATGCACGATGCAGAGTCAATCATTAACAAGTTGGAGATGTCACATTGGAAAATATAAAATATCATTTTTTCATGAAGATATTTCTCACTTTTCCGAGCAGATATTTGAGTGGATAATATTCAAATATTTGTGATCGTCTTTAAATAAAATCCATTTAACAAAATATCTAATAACAATCATTTTAGCCTCCCTGTCTCTTTAACCTTTACTATACCGTGATATAAAATACTTGTACGCAGCCATGCTGTCAACTTGTGTTACCGTAAGAAATTAGAGATCTATTAGCCTTTGAAATGTGAAAAAATGGTTAATGCCATAAACTTACTATAAACATTACACATAAATGTGACGTCTACCCTCCCCTTTTGGGGGTGTGTGATTTCTATAGCTTCTTTCTGGCTGCCTTTTGAAATTAATGTGACAACAAGTCTCTCATATTGTACAGGTTTAGTTCTGGTACGACGATACCGGAGCTAACCTATGATGGTGTTATGATGATATGTGTTTGGGACATATTTGTGCTTGAACGAGAATGATGTACTGTGCCTTCCACCTCTCCCCCCTTCCTCACCTGCCACGGGCCCAGTCGATTGGTGACCCCGAACCGGTACGGTTACAAAGGTTTTCACAGTGTAAAATAGAGTGAGAAGTGTGTCTACGTGACTATCTATTGCAGTCTGAATCATAAAAGATTCTGAACGGAGATAGTGTCAAAACCCTAAGTTACAGTCCACATTAGAGGTGCCAGGAGAACGGATTGTGGTGAGTGGAACTTCTTCCGAATCCTGTTTCTTCCGGCATCTATGCCATCACGCAACAATATGACTGAATGTAATAAAATAAATAAAAATATATGTAATTATGACGAATCGAAACGAGGGTAAACACAACTCTCAAAACAATTCAGTATTGGGTGTAAATAAATAAAAATATAAATATTAAGTATTAAAAATAAAAATAAAATATATATAATATTATAATTCGGAGCATTCATCAAGTTGCATTATATAATGCAACTTTCCTTTTTATCTTTCTTCAATTAGTGAGTAAGAGACATCATTATATTTGTGTGTTTGTTATTTTTTTCACTGCAAAATTAATATATGATTTCTTTCTGTCTTGTCACAAATGATACTTTTGTCAACATATTAATTTTATAACGGATTGAATTGAAAGATAATTATTTTTGTTGGATTTGCTTTACATACTTGATTTTTCACTAATCATTTCTAAGCGTAAATATTTTCCTTCAATTTAACTAAAATATGAATTGCATATTGCGTGTATTTACCGAAATATTACAGGATTAATTAAAGCTGTGTTACTACATGGTTTGGGAAGGATTAACAATGCCGTCATTTTCTTTACATTTGTTATTGTGGGCATTTTTGCTACGGCATATGTAATATTGTCATGATATGCATTCTACTAGTATGTAATAATAATGAAAGAGCTTTACTAAGCATGTACTTAAAAATTTTACTGTTATTAAATTCCCTATAATAAAGGAACATTCAAGGTCATCCATTGAAAAATAATGCAAATTAAAATAATACAGTAAAACCGCATATAACGAAATCCGATATAGCGAAAAATGACGTATATCGAAAAAAAAATCAAATTTAGTCCCTAAAACCAATTTTTCATACAAAAATGCATTTATATAACGAAATCCCGTTAATATTTATAACAAAATCATTTTTGTCCCGTACGAAAAAATGCCAATACATTTACGTAAATTTATAACGAAATAAAAAAATGTTAAAAGAAGAAAATATTATTTCGCACTTACAAAGCCGCGCCGCTGCACCCGCCATATGCGAACGGTTTAATGGCCTTTTCGGCGGTGCGCGGCGGTCTGCCGACAGGGTAGTAAAACAATTCAAACTTCTTCTCGGGTTCATAGTATCATATTTTGAAGTGGTTGCCGCCGTTACCGGTAAGTACCTTCGTAATTTATATACGACTCATTTTATAAAAATGCCGAGATTGAACTGTAAATTTTTTATTTTTGAATTATTTTTTATGTTTCATGCTCAAAACTATGTTTGAAGCGGCTCTACATTTAAACACAATTAAAATATTGTTTTGTGTTTATAATATTCTAGAATTTACAAAAATATCTTCCAATTGGTGTTGAATAGGTTCTGTTCTTAATTTAATTCCTTTGATTATCCATTCGCTTATCTGTTTTAATAACAAAACTACTAAAAATATGTAGGTATTCA
Organism: Eubasilissa splendida; assembly: GCA_031772225.1. Taxonomy (NCBI): domain Eukaryota; kingdom Metazoa; phylum Arthropoda; class Insecta; order Trichoptera; family Phryganeidae; genus Eubasilissa; species Eubasilissa splendida. Next base: position 9,712,724 of record CM062846.1, read on the forward strand.
GTTCCCTATGGCCTTTTTCTTCCTTTGTTTGCAGAATTTGCGATCTTTTTTGAAGCCGCGCAACATTTTTTTGCGACGGCGCGTAACATATAGTAGGATTTTTTAAATTTATTTCGTTATATGTGGGAATTCGTTATTACGAATTTTTATTTTTTGGGCCCTTGGATTTCGTTATATCGCGGTTTTACTGTATAGCCACAGCAAGGCTGATAACTGCTTACACAATAGTAAAATAAGGTGGATGACGTAATATGAGGTGAATACAGTAATTCTAAATTATACCTCTTCTTGTGGGTTTTCGTGGCCTGGTACGGGGACCTTGCATCAATGGCCTTTCTTGCGGAAGTAATAAGTAGTTTTTTGCCTCATCCACTAAATCCCTACATTCTTCGTCTGATCTCACAAGAAGATCGGAACTTACGGTTCCAACAAGGAATTTTGGTGATAGAAGGGGGAGGCGGACGTGTTGTAAAACCTGAAATCCAATTTTATTTTAAAACTGATGTTAGAGATAAGTGCCTTTTTGTCAATTTGAATATGTATTATGAAAAAATTGTAGTAATATCATGAACATAAATTATGAGAATTTTGAGAAGACAACATTGAACACGGATAACAACAACAAAAAAGAACTACAAACAACCAAAATTCTAAAATAAAAATGATTTATTTTTTTATATATTATTTAGTAATGGTGGTGAATGATATGTATAATTCAATGCAAAACTTTTAATCAGCAAAATATGTCAAATTAATCATCAAAATTGTGAAAGATTTCTAATGTCGAATATATGACCGACATACTTGTGCTAAGTGTTGGCGTCTTTCGGCTACATTGTATTTAACCCAAGACATTACAGAGTTGAAGGTTTGCTCTTCATTTCTAACGTTCAATTCATCCGACGAGATTATGTCAACTAATTGTCCTACAGGAAGTAACAAAAATTCTTCACTCTCCATGACCTGTAAATAACCAAATAAGATACTAGATTAGTAAAATTTAAAAAAATATATACATACGTAATTTAAAATCGTAAAATAAGAAAATTTATGCACACATAACATGCATATTCCTTATACGAGGGCTGTATGATAAGTACCTGTGTTTTATGACTGATGGCACCACTGACGCAAAATCTATATACCATTTTTTAACAATATCTTTCGAACAACGCCTATCAAAATTTCGGATAGATTTATGGAGTATTTTTATTTTGATAGCTGTTGAAAGTGGGCAAATACGTGTTTGTTTGCAACCGTGGAAAAAAAGCAACAACCGTCATTGAATCGATTCCTTTTTTGGATGAGAAGACAGGTGAAGAAATCAAAGTAAAGTTGCATGCCGTTTATAAGGACCATACACATCTGATGACTACCATCAGATATTTGTTTAATGAATTCAAGCGTGGCCGAACATCCATTTTTAATGAAGAGCGCCCAGGCCGTCTGATTGAGGTGACTATAGACGATATTGTCAACAAAATCCATGATATCATGTTAGCAGACAGCCAGGTGAAGATCAGAAAGATTGCTGACATTGTAAACATCTCAATGTCCTATATGAAAAATTGGGCATGAGAAAGCTATCGGCGAAATGAGTGCAGCCTTTGCTTACAGTGGAACAAAAACGGAATTGCATGACAACTTCGGAGCACTGTTTGGACATGTTTAAGCACAATCCGAAAGAGTTTCTGCAATGTTTCGTGACTGTTGACAAAATATGGATCCATCACTACATGCCTAAAATGAAATAACAGGCAACAGTGGACTTCACCTGGCAAACCTGCTCGAAAGAAGGTGAAAACGGTTCCATCAGTCGGAAAGGTCTGGTCACTGTTTTTTTGGGATTCACAAGGTGTCATCTTCATTGACTATTTAGAGAAGAGTACAATCACAGGGCAGTACTGTGCTGATTTATTGGGCCGATTCGATGCTGAATTGATGAGAAAACGGTCCCATTTCGCAAAGAAAAAAGTGCTCTTTCACTATACAACGCACCGGCTCACTCGTCCGCAATCACTACAGCAAAACTGGTTGAATTACACTACGAATTGCTGCCTCATCCACCCTATTCTCCAGATTTGACCCCATGATTTATTTTTGTTACCAAACATAAAAAAATGGTTTGGCAGAAAGCGGTTCAAGTCATCACCGAAATAGACGCCTATTTCACTGACTTTGACTAATCATATTTTTTAGGCGGCTTAAAAAATATCGCTGGACTAAATGTATCGTGCTGAAATGAGGAGACTGACTATGTTGAGAAATAAATTTAAAAAAATAATAATTAAATGCGTTTCCTTCCCTAACACGGGTACTTATACATTTCATATCTATCAAATGATAAGAAATAAAGTGTAAATATGTATACATTAATTAAAATATAAAATTTCTGTACATTTTTATTTTGGCCATACACATGATGTCTATAGACTACGGTCGCACTGCAGATAAGACACCTATGCCTATCTTAGGATAAAACCGGGTGCATGCAGTCAGTACGATGAAATAATCAGTACATTGTGGTAAATGAAATCAAATAAAATATTTATCTGACCGAATCTTATGATATACATATTAAAATCTGATAAAAATATTATGAGATATATATTTTATTTAGAATTATTTTGCAGAAATTCTAGTTAAGTTCAACGTATTTCGAAGTATTAACTGCATGCCACTGGTTAAAATCACATATACGTCTACACAAAAAGATTTAAAATACATTTCTTCAGTAAAACTAAAAAAAGTAAGTTTATTAGTAAAATAAAAATGTTTATCTTACCTTTCCATTTTGTGTATTAAAATGGTCATAATTATAAAAAGAAAACTAAGCTCAGAATTAATAATGCAAAAGTAAAAATAATGTTGTTTTACCTCCATAAAATTGTGTTGCGTAAACTTGTCAGCGATACGAAGGAGTTCTCTACAGGAATGGGTGTCAGCAAATGCTCGGATTCCAAGACAGTTTGTGGGATCAAGCTGTCTTTTGAGAAACTCACAGCAAATATCCTGAAATATTATGTTTTACATACATTTTTAATTATCTTAATTTATTCATTCGCCTTCTACACAGTCTTCCAAAACTAGTTAGGGCTTCAATGCAGACAGAAGACACTTTCATTCATGTCTGTCATTGGCTGCTACTTATCGTATTTATAGAACGGTTACTAGGATACTTTTACTTTATTTTATTTTTACAATTAGTGTTTAAATCAATACAAACCTGTATTTCTGCAAGTTGCAAGAGACAAGCAGCCGGTAAAAGAGTTTGTACGTTCCCTTCCTCGACCATAATGTGTGATGTGTAACAGAAGTCAATCAGCAGCTCCATTGCATTCTCATCTATATCTCGAATTGTAACTTCAGTTTGCCTAGATTCTGCCAGCTCTCCAGTGAACATAGCTCTAAAGTATGGACTGCACGCGGATAAGATAACCCTAAAAATAAAGCATAAAATGTCCCAAAAATGCATCAAAATAAAACATGCACAATATCAAAATAACCTTTATGTATATTGCATCAACGACTACTGCTCAAAATCTACAAAAACGTGTCATTTTTCGTATAAATATTATCTGGAGACACTTTTAAGCTGATCTGATTTATCTGCTAGATAAATGAGAGTGTGAATAGATACAAATAAAACAATGTTATAACTCTACTTGAGTTTATTTGCACTACTTGAGTTACGAGAGAAACTGTAACTCTCATTGACAGGTGAAGTATTAAACTAAATACACACAAATATAGAAAACAAGGCTTAAGTGGTAGACGTACAAGTAATTAGGTACTGACAGAAGGAGGGGGAGGGGACGGAGTTACTGGTGGAAGGTGGAGGGGTGGTTGTAATGGGAATATTGAATATACTCCTCTCAAATAGAGTTATAACATTATTTTATTTATATCCATCCATTTTGATGATGTTATTGCCAATTCTATCAATAATATAATTAAAAGGCAGAAGATATACAAAAACATGTAAGGCTATAACTGAATACTCAGATGTAAAAATTAATTTAACATTTATATCATAAACATCCAATATAAAACATGTGTACCTACCAATATTTGTATGTAGCATTCAATGTTATTTTTTACGCTCAGTAACCTCGGGTACTGTTTTCTTTACGCAGCTCTTCAGTAAACAAAAGTTTAATATGTAACATTTTATCAATGCCAATCAATCAACCATTACCAATGCAAGATAACACAATTTATCTCTTAACCTCATTGGTTAAAGAGAAAGATCTACAGCAGTATGTTTGAAATAGAGAAATAGATACAAAAATGTAATAATTACCGATGTGCAAAAATCTTTCGATTGCCAACATTCAAAACAACGTCACATAGTTCCCGGTGCCTTCGTAACACATTCAGCTCCTGCAGAGTGGCTCTGGGGTGCTTCTCTGAGGAATGGGGTAGCCTGGCTGGAGAGGGAGGACCCTCGCACACCCCCATCTCACCCATCGCTCTAAAATTGTTAGTTTGAAATATTAATACCTATTAACAGAAATAAAATACAAAATATATACAGTAATTATTCAAGAGGTGACAACAATTATCATTTTCAACTGCAACCAACGGGACCTCTCTGGTATTTATCCATGTAAATACAGGCGGACCTCAACTTTCGTACATGATTGGTTTCTCAAAATTGTACTAAAGTCAAAATGTACGAAAGAAGAGAGGAAAAAAACATGTAGTAAAAAATATATGAAAGAGAATTTATTCCTTAATAAATTTATCAAAAGTTGATAGTAACATATTGATTTTCTTTTTTTCCCCAATGTAATTACTTGTGCAATCGGAAAGAAGACCTAAATAGACATGTGCTTACGCACACTGGAGATAAACTATTTTCATGTTCACAGTGCAATTATTCTTGCAATCAGAAAAGATCATTAAAATGTCATGTACTTTCACATTCTGGGGAGAAACTTTATTCGTGTTCACAATGCAATTATTCATGCAATCATAAAGGAGGCCTAAAAAGTCATGTGCTTGCACTCACTGGAGAGAAACTATAAACTACTCAATGTTCTCAGTGTATTTATTTGTGCAATCATAAAGGATCGAGGTTGGCAACCTGTGTCAAAATGACAACTTCGAAGCACAAACCATTTTTTAATTCAGAAAGAAAATATACAAAATAGCGAATTGTACGAAAGTAGAATGTAGGAAAGACAAGGTCCGCCTGTATCATTGAAGAGATAGCGAGAGATATGCATCAGAAGAAATAATTTTTTCTTCAGAAAATCATGGTTAATATATAATATTAGGGGTACCCAGAAAAAATGACGTTTTTATAAATGAAAATCATTTTTTTAATAAAAAAATTATTGTACAAAATAGTCACCGTCTATATTTAACACTTTCCTCCATCTATCGAGCAAACTTTATATTCCTTTTTCATAAAATTTAGACAGTATTGACTCAAAATAGTCCAAGAGACCGTTTTTTATCCTATCATTAGAGGTATATTTTTTGCCATCTAAAAAACTTTGTAAAGATTTAAATAAATGATAGTCCGATAGTGCTAAGTCCGGTGAATATGGGGGGGATATAGAACCGTTCTCCATCGAGTGCGTTGATTTTGTCCAGAAGATTTTAGCGGTGTGAGGCCAAGCGTTGTCGTGTACCGTGTGACGATTAATCAAAGCAGGCCTATTTTTTTTTAATTCATTTTGTAATTTGTCCAGTTGGCTGAGTACTTTTCTGCCGTAATTGTTTCTCCAGATTTGAGTAATTCAAAATAAATGAATCTGTGAATGTCCCACCAAACAGATAATAGAACCTTTCTTGTAGTAAGGCCAGGTTTAGGGATTGTTCTTGGTACCTGCTGTGCCGATAACCATTGCCTTTTGCGCCCGTTATTGTCGTGTATTACCCATATCTCGTCTCCAGTCACCATGTATTCTAAAAAGGGTGTTTTTGTTTCTTGATCGAGCAACGCTTCATACATTCGTACGTGCGCCGTCTTGTTCTCCTCGTTTAATGCGTGCGGTACCCACACGCCTTGTTTCCAAACTTTCCCAATGTTTTTCAAACTTCTTTGGATGCTTGACCATGAATACTCCGCCTTATCCATTAAATCCTGAATAGACATTTCCAGATTGGCTTCGACTTCTGCAACTATGCGATTTTCATCTATGACTTTTGGTGATCCACTTCTAGGATCATCTTCTAATGAAAAATTTCCTGATTTCAATTTTCGAAACTATTTTTGGCATTGACGAACTAATAAGTTAAGTTAAGTAAGTAAGTAAATGGCACAAATGTTTTTGGTTGCCAAATTTTTTTTGTGAAACTCGTACACCATACAAGATCATAAAAACAGCTTACTCAGAACGAAGTCTTCCATTGTAAATAGGGGTTGTTTTTCTAAATAAAAAATTCCAACACACTTTCCAGACGTAGTCACAGCACTGACAAAAAAAATACGTGCGATCTGAAAGACAGATGAATATAATATAAAATACGTCCTTTCTTCTGCGTACCCCTAATATTTTAGTCATAATTTTTGTATAGTAAGTAAAGCATGAAATGACAGTGAAATTCATACAATAAATTGGTTCAAACTCATAAAAATAATTTATATTCAAAGCTTAAATACTGCTTTGAACCAATTTAATATTCTGTCGCTAGATACGCTTCTGCTTCAATGTTAGTCCTAATTTGTATTCGCCCATAAGTTAAAATCGAGAAATACATTTGAGATACTGTGCATGAGACAGCAACCTAGCTAGATTTTTAATTGTTATGCCATTGTTTACATTATTCTGGCCAATTAAAATGTTAAATTATTTATATTTACTAGATACAATTTTGAGAAAGAACAAGCAATGCATGCAGAGTAATTGCCCACGTTATAGATTACATTATCAGAAACGTAGATAATGGTCAGAAATGTACGATCATACTTTTAGATCTTGCTAAATCTTTTAATACAATATCACACAGTAAATCTTTTTTTTTTTTAAAAACTACCAATTATATGATTACAGGTAAGAAGGTACAGTGAGAATACAAATTCATCTGACTCAAGTGCATATAATTAATTTCAGGATTCTACAAAGTGTGTTAAGCTTAACTTTGATCCTGATATACGTCAATATTTGCAATTCTTCTTAATGGTAAGAGCATAAGATTTGCAGATTATACTTGTTACGAATGTGAATAACAATATTATCCGAGAATTCAGACCCATGGTGTATTTACCTACAAACAAACAAATGATGCCCCATGTACAGCATTTCTTATGTGCCACATAATGACAAAAAAAGAACACCTGCAAGCTCTATTTGCAATAATTCCCATGTTATTTGTATGTAAAAACATGTGTTCTTATGTATAATATAACAACCATTTATGTCACGTCCTCACTATTATAATTACACAAAATATTAACTCCCACGGGAAGTTAATATTTTGTAACCAGTTCTCTTGAATAAATCCAATGTGAAAAAACTTGAGTTTTTATTGACAGAGCACATCCTGAAATCTTAAATACATAACCTTTGCACATCTCACTACAAATTATTATCAATTAGTTAAAATATCCAAAAGATTGACAAAACCAACACTTGAGAGAGCATACAAAAATGAGGAAGTACAGTATTTATTTTATACATAACAACACTATATTACTTTTTCAAGCAAACAGTAAACAGCTTTTTGTTAATAATAACTGATCAGTTATTATTTACACATCTCGATGAGAAGGACTGCACCTCTAGAAACTATAATAACTCGAAATTATGTCAAAAATCAAAACTCAGTTCCGTATACATTGAAAAATTAAATCAAACTAAAACAGTAAATGATGATTCTTGAAATTGCAATCTATATATTTTAATGGATGTGTTGTTCTCAGTTCCAAAGTGTCTAATTTGTATGCGGATTTTGTATAATTATTTTTCCGTTGATATTGGCACAATGTAGAAATAATTCAAAGTTTTTCTGATGTTTTCTTCTTCTTCATGTGTAGTTCTCTACTAAAAGTATATTGAAGGAAGTTGCAGTATGCTGATTTATCCTGATTATTTTCCATTATATTTGGAATAATATTGACTTCCACAAATGGTGATTAATTTGGTAACAAAAGTAAAAAAATTGAGTTGATGAATAAACAGTACTGCTCAGATAAAAGAATATTATATTGAGACGTAAATCTAGTGCTGTAGTCGAGGGTACACGGGTATAAAAGTCGTATAACTCTGTTATATTCGCAGAAATTGTGTTTATCCTCTGGTTAAATCAAAATATTCTAACATCAGACAAAAATTAAAATAATTCTAAACTTTATACTTCATTTTCCCTTTTCTAATCCACAGTATGGGAATAATATGTTATAGGGTTTAATTTATACTGTATAAATATGGGTGTTAATATAAGGTATACAATATCACATAACAAATATCAAAATTAGAACATATAAACTTACGTGTTGTGGGCTCGGGAGTGTCCCAACTGCAATCGCAGCGGGGGAGATGTCCAGCCCCACACAGAGTCAATCTAAACACATAATACGTGTAATTTTTAAAATCTATATATAACTTGGTTTGGACATGCCAAATTCAACTGAAATAACTGAATAATCAAAAACAGAATACTTGTTAACCTGTGTCTTGAGAAACTGGGGTCAAAAGTAAAAAAGACACAACTAAGCTTACGAATTACTGCCCATCATTAAGTATAGGCAATATTTACCAAAACAACTCATTCTCAGTATATTAATGTTGACTATGCGTAGGGAGTTAGCAAGATAATTACCAATGTTTTCAGTACACCCAATCAAATGCATAAGACTGCTGTCCTGAGTGACTGTTAAACCCAATAATTTTGTGTATTTATGATTTATAGAAAAATTTAAGCAGGCTCTATAAAGCACATCAAATGTTTTAAATGTAAGCATCACAATTACTTTGATGGATCCCCCGTATCGCTTGTATGATATAATGATACCACAAATGATATTACTCAATCGTGAGTTTATCTATCATGTAAGCGTCAAAAAATAATGCATTCATGTCAATCAAAACAAGTAGCATTTTCTACATTTGGTGAAGAACATAAACATTCTGATGAAATCTGAGATCTGAATGATCAAAACAAATTCTTATACAGAAAAACAATTAATTTATATGATGAAAACGGCGAATGTTGGCACAAAACATGACAAGTAACATTAATAAGTCTAGGCGGAACCTTGTTCGACATTTAAACGTGGATTTTATCGGAGTTATTCACACTTACCTTTGATATTGATGCAACGGAACTATGAAATACATATAATTTTAATGTTCGAAATGGAAGCAGCCTCTTTAATTAGACGTTTATTAAATATAAGCTGACTATTACACTAGAAACTAAAAATACTGCCGTCACAAATCTCAGATGTTTTATGTTTACCATTTTACCCCGTTAGACGACTGTCAGAAAAATGATGACATTTATTCATATGGCAACAACAAAATTAATTTAGGGTACCTACTACACACTACATTAGAAGATTTGCAATCATCGCGATCTACCGTCTAGTGTCTGGGGTATAAATATATTTTATCTGCTGCCTACGAAGTTAACCAGCCCGTAAAATTATATTATCAATGAAGCAGCCTTGCAGCTGTATTGCTTAAAGCTAACGTCTGAGCTAATTGTGATTAGTTGGTGCAAACGTCACTTATTCAATACCACTACCCGGAGTACATTACTTAATGGGCTGACCGAAATAAGAAACCTAGCTGGATTCACGTTTATCTCCGTCTACACATAAAAAATGAGAATTCTCTTATCAGTTTTCTGAACACATTGTTAAGACAAAAAATAACAATCTTATGGTAACTCTTGGTGTTCTATTCTCTGCTTAGTGTCTTGCTGTATCTTGGTAGGATTATTAAAAATAAACTCTGCCTTCCTTATAATAATTATAGGTTAATTACAACACTTTAAGTACATATATGAAATATTTGATAATCTTGGGTTATACATAATTACGTATAAAGTTCGCTCTTTCTACAAATTTATTTTCAAATTACTTGTTAAGCTATTATTTATAATTTACATAACTTATTATACTACACTATTTTGCACATCCAATATTATGATATGTTCTTTTATATGTGTATTTCTTAAGTACTTTGAAACACAGGAATATTATTATTTAAGAAGCTTAATGAAAAATAATAATTTAAAAATTGCAAAGTGAAGAAAAATAATATTATGTAATAAGCATACTTTTTTGTTGAATCATTGCGTGATTAAAAATAGCAAAGCAGAAAGCTAAACAATCAACATATTTGTTAAGTTTAGTAGTAATACTAGAAACCGAGTCGTCGAGGGTCTGAGTCTCATCCCAAAAGATCGCAAAATTTAAAACAAAATTAAATGATATGTATTGCATGTGCGAAGATTTATTTCATGAAAAAGTTAATAAACTTTTATTATTATTTTTAGCACAATATAAATTATAATCATCAGTAATTATGAATACAATACTTAATTAAAGTTTTTCATGACTTCCACTCTCCTCAGTCTTTAGTCATTTTCTGAAATAATTATCCGTTAATTTGATGAATTCTGCTCCTGCTTCGATAAATTTGTTTGTTCAACGGGACTAGGCTTTCCGAAAATAATATTTTCTATTCTTTGATTATCTGATCAATTTGAATTATGACGAAAATAATATGTAATTGATAATGACGACTATGGTCAAATACATGTTTTCCTTTATATTGAATAACGTGATCATTCAAAAGAGTAATTTGGTTGTAATTTCATAATTTTATTTTTTTATAAGTAACGAGAATAACCATAAAAGGATTTTGAGTAAGACTTAATATTGCGTGTATTATTCAACTATTATATACACATCATAGATAAGATACACATATACATAAATGTAATGTTTTGTGTGGTGCGAGCATTTTTTTTTTTATCTATGGACATATTTTGACAAGTCAACAATTCCGGGGAAATGTCAAAAATTTTGTACGAAAATAAATACGATTTATCTAATGAGGATGGGATTCGACAAGCATGTGAAGAAATTGAAAAGGAAGAAGTGCGAATCGTCACATTCTCTAATTGAGTAATATTTTCAATCAATAATTGTCTTTCAAAATTTGATTTTGTTTTAGGATGAAGTAAATGCCGCTCTTGAAGCATTAATTCAAAGACAGTGCCATTTGGGTGGTAAATTAAGGTCCATAAGTCAAGCTCTACCTAATTTACAAAATCTCAAAGGCGATGCTTCCCATCTATCCGAAAGAATTACTTTTACCTCTAACCTAGCCGAAAATGTCAGTGCTAAAGTTCGACAACTTGATGAAGCCAGAGTAAGTTTAATACGCATTTTAGGAAAGGGAAATCTCCAACTTAAATTCTCATTGAAATGTTTCTTTATTAATTATACAGAACATTAACAATTTGATGACAAAATGTATATAATGCTGGCAATATTGTCATTGATCTGCGTATAAATGTTAACCACATGCGTGAATCACAATTTGACAACCCACTAACACTGCTCTAATTTGGTATCCACATTAAATGATATATAATCTGTTGGAATTTGTTTTTTAAAAATATTATCATTTAGAGCAGGTTTAAGCTGAAGCTTGGAAGCGTACAGAAAGAAGTCCCAAAGGGGACCACTCTTTTTCGGAATCGTTATGGGAGATGTGCACTTTCACATCGATTCCACTTTGCAAGATGAGTGAATTAATATTATATAATAATATAATAATGAGATGAATCCAAAGAAAGTTGTTTTTTGGAAAAGGATATTAATTAAGTAAAGAAAATTTGGATTTAGAGCTGTATTGGCAATTGTATTTACTGTATGTTTCTATTTAAATAAAGTATAAATTATCAGAAGGAAAGCCAAAATCCCGGAAGTTTACAATGAATTTTTGAAAAACAACACATTAAGAAGTCAACATGTTAAGTAGTTTTTACTCATTAGGAAATTTTAATACATTAAGAAGATATTAAAAAGTCTAAATACAAAATGCAGTATCGTTTATTTTATATTTCTTTTTAAAAAATGTAAAAAACCTAGTTGATACTACTCAGGCCTGTTCTCAAAATTGCAATATTGAAATGAAGGTGATTGTTACACCAACCCTCAAAAATAGTGTTATATTTGAATGAGAGAGAGAGTGAGGGAGTGAGGGAGATAAATGTACCATAATCTGTCAAAACTATCTGTCTATTTTTGAAGGTTGGTGTAAAAATCACCTTCATTTCAATATTGCAATTTTGAGAATAGGGCTGATTAATTGCTCAAACTAACCGAATAGTACTCAAGTACCGAATCTCAAAGAAATCATGAAACGTTCACTACAGCAATTGCGCATTATATTCACAAATGTATTGGTCGTACATTGTCAACAGCATGAAAAATGTGTTGGCTGTATTCTCTAATACATTGTACTTTGAAAATTGTCTTTAACAGATTGTGCAGGTGTTCAAAACTCTTAGGCGATTAGTGACGGCGAATAAGTCAAATGCATATGCAGTCTAATGTATTGAAAAAATGCAAATCATTTATTTATTTCTACACAGAGGGTCTACTACTTTTAGTCTATTATTATATACTTTCTCTTTTACAAATATTTTACAATTAATACACATTTTAAATATTTTTTTTTGCCACAAGGTTTTATTTATTTTATTTGATTTGTATTAGAGTGAGTGAATTTATAAAATTCAATATAAAAATTACTTCAATGATTGTACAAAATTTTATAAAAGATAAGACGTAAATATTGAAAAAGAAAGAAAACTTTAATGTCACTTCTCTTTTCTTATCTGTTGATGTTTTTCTCAAAAAGTTATAATATTTTCTATACAAATTTAAATTTAGACAATTTCCCCGAAGTTTGGATAGCTAGGTTCTTGGACAATACATATGTTGGTGCTAAATGTAATTTTATAATACTATCTATGTTCCTTATTTCCCAACTAATCTGCATATTTTTATTAATCATTAAATTTTGTATTTATATTTATTCAAACCTTCATCGGAACATTTTATTTTTATATCTATAACAAGAATTATCTACATACAGTTTTACATAGATAATTATCTATGTGAAGTAATAAAAAATATACTCCAGTTAACATGTATAACTGTATGTAGATAATTATTATTATAGATATAAAAATAAAATGTGCCGATGAAGGTTTGAATAATAAATAGCACAATTGTCGTAATTTTCTGTGGATTTTACGAATTTAATACACTGATTTAATTGATATAATATTATGTTTCATTAAGTATTTAAAAAAAATAATTCACATCCAAGTGTATTGCAGAGTCGGGTTTCGGAGTGTCAACAGCGGGTTCACGATCTTATTGATTTACAACTTTGCAGTGAGGGGGTGCAGACGGCATTGAAAAATGAAGACTATGAAAAAGGTAGACGTCAATATTGTTTTGGGAATATTTGTTTTCTGAACTAAATTTTTTCTAGTTATCTCACATGACTCTTTGAATTGCTCCATGATAGTAATTCTCAAATGTTGTGCATTTGGAGAGTGTGCTACAAAATTTGTTATGTTTAGTATAATTCAATTATTTACTGAATAAGCTTTATTCTTTTTAATTTAAATTATGTTTTTCTTACTTTATCACAATAAATATTTCTTGTTCTGTAGCATGCCTTTCGACATGCAATTTTCATACAATTCTATGTTTTTTTTTATATTGTATTATATTACAAAGAACTGCATCTGCTTATTGTTTTTAAGTAAAATATGTTATTTTAATAATTAAATATTGATTAAGTTTTATTCATGTTGCAAAAGTTATATATTTTGAATGTTGTAATGCGAAAAATGTTGGGAACCATTTCTCTATAGATCAATAAGATTAAGGGATGAAATAATAATTGTGTAAATTTTTACTTTGTTAGATAAGGATAACATGTAAACAAAATCTTAAAAATGTGTATATTAATAATCCTATACCTTTTGACAGATCTAAATAAAATTTTGCTTAGTTATTCCTTGGAAGAGTGTACAAAATAAAATATTCTTCTCCCTGGCTACCCCACTCCCGCCACTGATATACAAATGTATTAAATTGAATGTCTCTACCTGTTTCAAATTTTGCTCACTTACACTCTAGGATACTTAATAAAATAGTCACCCCAACCCACTCCTTCGACATCTCACCCTCCAGGACAAAATTTTGCGTCCATTGTTACTCTTTAGGGGCCTATGCCAAACAAAGGCATCCCCATGACTAAATTAAGGCAGAATTTTTTATTTTAAGGTGCTGCTCATGTACATCGTTTCCTTTCAATGGACCCACTGATCTTGAGACAAACAGCTGCTGATGTGTCAGACACATCAGACAGTGAAGGACCTAAAAACGAGCACAAGTCTGTCAGCAGCAGTGCGGTCAATCAGTCTTGTCTAACCCTTCACAACGCAGCAGATAAACTTCGAACTGCTGTCACAAACAGGTTTGCATAGTTTTCTCTATGTGATAATTTAAGCACCACCGTGTCATTTCATCCCAACCTTCTCTTCATTTCTCTTAACTTTTCTCTGTATCTAAATAATTTTAACCGACATAGTTACTAGGAATTCCAAAAATTCCATCGGTATCACCGAAAAAAAATTTCCACCACCAGTATTACCGGTTTCAACTGGTATTGATTTATTTATACAATTAGTGCTAAAAATTCAAATAATTGTCAATGAAATATTAATTGAAGACAGGTGAGTTCAAAGACTTGTTAACAGTTAGTTGTAAATCAATTCATGTACAGTGAAACCCTCTTAATTCGTTTTCCAAGGGACCATCAAATAAATTTTCTTAAGTAGGAAAACTTATTAACAGTGATTTAAATATTTTCATGCTTTATTTGAACATAACATCTAATTTAACATTACACTTATATTATATAACAAAGAAATGAAAATATTTTATTTATAAAAAAAAACTTATTCTTAAAAAGTTACCTATATGAACATATATTTGAAAATCACCCGAGAGAAATTAGGCCATAACAACTGAATTTAAATTTTCATCGCTATTCATAATTACACGGGTAGATAAATTAAAAACAATAATAATGTAGCAATTTATGTATTTTTAAAATAGTCATACTAGATTATTTTATTTTTAAAAAATATAATTGTGACGTAAAATTGTCTGTTTCCAACACATTATCTATATTTTTTTCTGGTACATTTGGAATATAAAAGAATTACTACCTAAACTGCACAAAAAAAAAATAAAACAAAATTAAAATTAATCTGACATAAAATATCTAATTACCTAAATAAAATAAATCGACGTAGCAAAACGTAAAAGTAGAACCACTGACAAGACCAAAATTAAAATTATTCGTCATTTTTATAGTAGAATAAGGGTAGGTCAAAGGTATTTGGAGATAAAATACATATGACAAAAGATGTCACCTGTAAGTCCGACGAAAGTTCCTTCTATTTACAAAATGTAAAAAATTTTGCATGACAAGACGTATCGTATCTCTTCCTGGCCAACTTGTAAAGTACTGTTTGTAAATATAAACCTCTTGGACTGTATACCTAAAATTTGTCCCTTTTGATGATTTTTACATAATTTATCTGTACACTCAACATATCGAAACATCATCTGCAATGTCAAGAAGGGCGATAGAATTACGTTTAAACATAAGCCCTTACTGAATCTCAGTTCAGGGAACTTATTGTCGGCATTGACATCGACGATGGCAGGCCCGAACTTACAATAGTACAATACTTTCAACATACCTTAGCTTTACATTTAATATTTTGAATTTATTTTACTTTGTTTTATGATACTCTTTTGATACTATGATACTCTTGGCGGTTCGTTTGAATAGCAGGTAAAAAATTCGAGCTGAATGTCGGTTCGGTGTCTTTCTCGACCTGCTATTCAAACGTGTATCGCACAAATTAGCCGTTACAATGTTTTCTTTTGAATTCAAAACAATTCAATGTGAGTACGTATATATAAAATATAAAAGCTTTGGAGATGTGCAACCATCTTCTGGTCATACCGAAGATCGAATTTTGGTTCAAAACCGGCAATACTGAAACCGGTATTACCAGTATTGGATTCACTATTCGTGACATATTGATTACATTTCAATGCTCATAGGTTTATGACCATTGTAATATATTTCAACTACTTAATATAATTTGCTATTTATAGGGTTTTATAATAGGTATAGTTTTTGATCAAGGATATTTAATTTAATTCAGGTTCAATGAAGCTGTCAAAAAAGAGGACTTGGCTTCAGTAGAAAGATTTTTCAAGATATTTCCTCTCCTGGGAATGCACGAAGATGGTCTGCAAAGATTTGCCGTCTATCTTTGTTCAAAGGTTTGTCTTGCAAGTCAAATTTTAAAATTATTAATTGCGCATGGTAGGTTATATAAAAACGCAAGTGATTTAAATTATTTCTTTTATATTTCAGATTCAAGAAACGTCACAAAAGTCATTGCACAGCGCATTAGACACTAATTCTACTGACAAAAGAGCTAGTGTCATTTTTGCTGACACATTAACCTCGTTGTTTGAGTCTATCGCCAGAACCGTTGAAGTACAAACCCCGCTCATTGAAACATACTACGGGCCTGGCAGACTTTTACCGGCCATCTCTGTCTTACAAAAGGAATGTGATAGGCAAGCAAGTAGAATTATGGTGGAATTCACGAAACACAGGCAGTTGAATAAGATGACATATCAAATTAACGATTACAATAAAACTGGCGGATCCGGTTCATCAAGTTCAACAAAGGAAAGGCTTGATCCAAAGGCTTTAGATGTTTTGATTGGTGAAGTTTCCGTAATGCATTCCAGAATAGAATTGTTTTTTAAATTCTTAAAACGAAGAGTCACTGTAAGTATTCAAATAAATGATTTTTTTTTTTATTTTAACTCTCTTTTATTATTTATTATAGAGATGTCAAAATAAAAAAGTGGATTATAATTCTGATATGTTTAATATTACGGTTAAATTAAAAATACATTAAAAAAATATATGTACTATTGGACATATTACTATCTTCTAAACTATTGAAAAAATGTGGAACTATAATTTTTTTTAGACATTCAATGGATTATGTCGAATTTATTATATCCTAATATTTGGTGTATAAATATTAATTATTGAACGAAAATAATGCACTGTGCCTTCCTTCCCCTTCCTGAGCCTTCCCGGCCTCACCGCCGACTAGTCGATTGGCGACTTTGAGCCAGTACGGTTATAAAATTAAATTTATTGAAATTTTTCCGGCATCTATGCTTTGTACGCAACATCCGGGGTTCTTTTCTTCAAAAAAATATTAATATTCTAAATTAAAATATAATATTAATAAGATGATTAATTTCATCTTTTCAAGTCTGTCTGTTCTTTTATATACATTACACATTCCAATAATCGTGATCCTTTTTGCCTCCGTTTCGAGTCAATTCGCCCGTTTATACACCTTTCACATACAAATAGCTTACAAGCATCCTTGCAACATCAGTCAGTATCGTCCCACTGTGCTATCGAGTGCATTGAATTGGTATTGGGCACAATAAGAGATGGTTCACATCCAGTGTTGCTCCACATTTACACTGTAATTCTTGCTCGATTTTCCATTTTCCAGGTTATTATTAGTATCCTGTTTCTGTCTGGATTATGTTAAGGGTTTTCCAGGTTCTCCACTGTAGACTGGCGGTAGTCTGTCTGGATTTTGTTCAGAATTTTCCAAGTTATCCACGGTAGACTGGTTGTCTGTCTTGATAATGAAATGCATTAATGGAATAACTTGAATATATATTTTAAGAACACATTTTTGTTGTGATGTTGCAATTTCAGAACATAATTTAAAAATGGAATAATACATAGATGTATCAATTTCAATAAGCTACAAAATATAAGTTCAAAAACTTGTTGTAAATGTAATTGGTCGATATAGCTGAATTGGTTAACTTATTTACCCGGATAGGAAAAGGTCTTGGTTCGAATTCCGGTATGAACTAAAAATATTATATCAATAAATAGATTTATTTCTGTATATCTTTCTAGTTGATTAATTTAATTTGTATTAAATATATCATCCTCTTATCTTTGAAAAAGGCGTATCTCATTTTTTGGCGAAATTGAGTTACGATTGGGGTTACATTGCCCAAACACTTGCCCATAATCCATTCAAACAGGCATATCTGAATTTTATTCCAATGAAGTAATATTACATAAAAACATTTTGACATAACCATACTTATTTCGGTGTGTCATTCTTACATATGACAGTAATAAGTAATATTTATGGAATAAATACACCTCACATTGTCTTTAAATCAAAACATATTCGTCAAAATCAATATGATTAATTTTTTTTATCATTTTTCAACAGTGTCCATACAATTTGTTAATACATATATCATCTGCTGTAAAATTAACAAATTCGAGATACACCTCTGTGAAAGATGGATGACGATATGTGTGTATGCTTGTCTGTAAAACTTAATACAATGGTGAATGTTAAAGGTTCCAATTTAAAAAATATTTTTTTCTGTGTTTTGTTATCTTTAACGTTATTATTAGAACCTTTCAGATTACTTATAATTCAGTTTTCTGTGTATTTTAAACTTATTTTTTATCAGTCTGGTGATAAGACATTTATTTGCCTAGTGACTAAGCGGTTGGAGTTTGAATCTTGTCCCAGGGTATCATCAAGTTACTCTAATTTTTTCAGCATTAGGTTTTAGTTTAAAAAATAATAAGAATATTATTTTAGTATTTTAGTAATGGATAAAAGTGGTAAATATAAAAATATATAAAACCTCATAGATATTTGAAAAATATTCAAGAAGACTACAATAATTTATTTTATTGAAACACGTCAAATGATTATTTTTCAGAGTGATATTGAGGTAGGTGTGAGTGATGCTGAAAAGAGATCATCGCTACAGAATGAGCTGTCAACATTGATAACCAAATCGGCATTGAGCAGGACTGGCCAAGATTTATTAGGTCACTATCTATTGTTGGAGAGGTAATATAATTTACAAACTTTTAATTGATTATACTTTTATACAGAACTTGCATTTAATGTCACATCTAGGCTGATCGTTTTTCTCCATGTGTCTCAATTTTCGAGACATTGATATTTATTGTATCTGGTGTACATTGAAAATAGTTGCCGATACATGATATGACACTGTCATGTTTGTCATTATTTGTGAAAATAGTTATATTTCAAATTGTAATAGCACGTAACTTTTTTTTTTCGATCAAGACTATGATTGATTAGTGTAGTGCTCGTTAAAATACATCCATCTCATAGGAATATATCTAACATCAGGGAATATATCTAACAAAAGCAAATCTTGCTCTCGAAAGTCTTGCATGTATGTATGCGCATAGATTGCAATTAGACTGTGACTTGGAGTGGATTTTCTTAAAAAGTTGGGAATATATAGGGCATGTAATTTTCGGAGACAGTTTTTAAATTATAATTTCAAAATTTTATGTAAAGTACTTTCCGGGTAATGGATATCACTAATCACACAAATATTACCAGAATTATCATTATATGTACTGTTTATTAATAATGCAGTTTGAATTCTTCAAGATGGGCCAAAAGTCACCCTAACATTTAAAAATTAAATAACTCTTTGTATTTTTAAATTTATTTATCTTTTCGTGATATCCTCATAGCATGGACTTCTTTTTTTTTACCTATACATGAACAGTAATATCTATGTTGTATTTTTCCCCATTTTCATCTTCACAAATGCAAGTTTAACATATACTCATTCATGTTTCATGTTATGTAGAATATTATTTAAAAGCTAAATTAAAATTGATTTAATTTTTATATGCTTAAGTGACTTTTGGCCCAGCCTATATTATTAACTTATCATCATTTTCATTGATTCTTTTATTATGGCAATTTGTATTAGTTAATGTTTGTTTTATATATTTTAGATATTTTATGGAAGAGAGCGTTCAGAAAGCTATTCAGATAGATGCACTAGAAGAGGGACAGTTGATTACTAGTTTGATTGATGATGTATTCTTCATTATAAGGAAATGTATCAGGTAATCTATAAAGTTATTGTTTATAATGTTGCAGTATTTTAATTATAATATTATTTTCTTTTTTACTATAAAAAATATCTTACCTCTAATATTACTCTTTATATTAACTTATCCGAACCCGCTATTTAATTGTACATACTACTAACTAAAAATATACAACAGTACCTACTTAAAATAACCAGCAATTTTTAATATATCATATATTGAATATAATATAAATACAAGTCTAACTTTGCGTCTAACGCTTCTTTGTTTGTAAATAAATTTGAAAGAAAAGTTATACATTATATCAAAGTGAAGTGTCATTTTCCTTTGAAACACAAATTAGGTGGATGTGAGACCTCTTTGTTCTAAAGGTACATTTTTAAATAAAAAAACTAATAAGTTCACTTCTATTGTCAGAAATTTCAGAATTAGAATTTCATTTTGAATTTTATACCTGATCTGAGTATTTTAATAATATAAATATTAAAATTCAATTTCAGTATGTCTGATGATGTATAATTTATTTATTTATTTGTCTATTGTACACACCCCATTCAGGCATTAACATAATTTTTTATATATAATAGAAAATGACATCGGAAGCGCAATATGTACAAAGATAAAAATTATATTATATCTGCATGTTTTTCATAATCAAAATTATAAAAAAAAGGAATGTGATATAAAACAAATTGGAAAATGGAAGATGTATGAATGTGGATGAGGCGAGAACTGTGTGTCAGGACAGAAGAGTGTGGCGCTCTATCCTCTCTGCCTACCCCTGCGGAGAAACGGCGTGATGATAAGTTAGTTATATAAATACAAATATAGTTGGAAGAAGTGTCAGTTTGCAAATTACACACAACTAGTCGGCAAGTATAACATAATAAACATCAGTTGCCAACACACTTGTAATAGAACAATGAATTGTGTCTCGATGACCTCAATAATGCTAATGTTCTAACATTTCCTCCGTAATAGAACAATGAATTGTGTCTCGATGACCTCAATGATGCTAATGTTGTTCTAACATTTCCTATGAAATAGAACAATGAATTGTGTCTCGATATAACAAATAACGATAATGCTGAAAGGTCGTTAATAGTTACAAAACTTTAAGGCATCTATCACCTACCTCAGTTAATGTATAAGCCCAAGTTCTTCTTTAAAATCTCTGTTCAGTGTTGATAGTAATCTTCCACACCTTCCTGTCTCTTGCACTTTGCTTCCAATTTTACCTAACAACTTAACTTGTCTGACCATCGTGTCTCAGGACAGGTAAAAGGATAGTATAATATTTTGATGTTTGGGTTATCAAATTTTGTAACTATATAGTTTAGACTATCTTACTAATCTGATTGTGGTAGCAATCAGTTATCATGTCTTCACTTCTCGTATTGAACTCTCCATAGTTGGTGTCCTATCAATATTCATTAAGCAGCATCACAATCAAACGTGGATGTTAGTTTTAGTTATTTATTAATAATGTTACAAATAATATATGTAAATGAATATTTATATTCTTTTCAGACGAGCCTCATCTACAGGTAGTATAGACGGTGTATGCGCTGTTGTCAACATGTCTAGTGGAGTGCTTGAGGGTTCAGTGTGTGGGGCTCTCCGTAGAGCGCTACGGCAGGGCTATCCGTGCGGATATTTGGACCTGGCCCAGGCCTACTCTGCCATCCATACCACCATTCAACAGGGGAGACTGCAACCCTCTGACACAGAAGCGCAGAAGGCTATGTTCTTGGTAATATTTCATCTTAGACCCTTAATGTTTATTAATCATTGTTGTATAATAAGAAAATAAATATTTGTCTTATTATGTTTAAATTATGGCATTTTAGTTTGTAATATGATGATAAACCAACAAACTTCCACAACTATTAATAAAAGTTTTCAGATATTATGCAATTAAATATAAAAGTTCCTATATTTTATTTTTGTTCTACATTAAAAAAATTACTATTTAAAATTTAGGGCTTGTCTTACATTCAAAAGTTAAGACGTAATACACCATTATTTGGTCTTATGTAATTTAGTAAGTGTTGCGTGCACTCAGGCTATTTCTTGCAATTTGCACTCCACATGTATTCTCTTAAGAATACATATTAGATAAACTAAGGTAAACAATGCCGGCCATAAAAAATCATAAGTTTATTTTAAATATGAATTAAATATATTAATTATAAAGATATACATATAAAATCAATTTTATCGAAAAATATTGTTGTTGCGCTACCGGGATTCGAACCTGGATCTCTTCCCTAACCGGGGGAAGGTGCATTATCCAACTATGCTACAGCGACATTATTTTTGATGACAAATTTTCGAACCTATATGTTACACCTTTTCAAATTAATACATCTATTGTTCCATTATTTGAAAGCCATCTACATTGTTTTTACGGAATCTCAAATACATTTGAGTAAACTGATAGCAGTCATCAGAATTTACATACATTAATACATTTAATTAGTATTTAAAATATCACAGACATATGTTCTGAATAATTACAACTTCACAATAAGAATGTGTTCTCTTTAATAAATATTGCCAATTTAAATACAGGATGTCACTATATTTATTATTGCACTTCAACTGAAATCATCGTGACGCATGCTAAAAGGGTGATTGTTGCATTAATTCACTTTATTGAATGTGCTTAACATTACGCAGCCAAAACAATGGTTCATTTGCTACTACTATTCCCACCTGTATTAATATATTGTACCAACTATCCTCTGATAAGATGTGTATGTATTATACGTTCTGTGATCACTTCTCTTCTTTACAGGCACATTTGAATAACAGCGATGTTAGTGTTGAGTACGTGGAAACTCTTTGTCAATCTATGCTGAGTGAAATCATTCAACAGCATGTTTCTATGACCGACAGCGAGAGAGGAAAATTAGAAAGTTGTCTTTCAGGTATAAAAATGCTGATCATTTTCTATTTCTTCTTTTCTTGCTCCCTGTCTGTATGTTCTCAATTCATGGTCTTAGGAATAGAGATACAATATTGAAATGTCAGTGTATTTTATAAGTTAAATTTACCACCCTTCCCCCATCTTCCCCTGGATAGGATGGACAATTTGATTTGCAGCCTGAAGAGAATCACAAATCAGGAATAGATGTTAGAGACGGATTGTAGATATATAAAATTGGTTATATTTTTGTCAAATATGTAATACATTTTTATTTTCAATTCAAGTTAAATTAATCAACTTGAAAGATATATAGAAAAAATCTATTTATTGTAAAAATATTTTAGTTGATACCAGGATTCGAACCTTGACCTATTCCTATGTTCTGAAAAAACTGCTATAATGTGTCACTATAAAAAATTAATATTATTTTTATGAAACATATTGTACGGCTATAAAATTTGAAGAAGATTGAAATTGATTAAATAGTTTTTTCAATATTAGGAAAATTACTTTGTGCCCCCACTTTATATACATAAATAATAAAACAAATTACTTTGTTTCAACAATTATTTATTGATTATTCAACATGTTTCGATACCGATGGTATCTTCTTCAGGAAACAATATATACTGTAATTAAAAATACAAGCATAGATAAAAACAAAAACAAAACTATAAATAAGTAGGAACTACTATGAAAACAAATTTAAAAGGTGACTATGTATTTGTAAAGAGGATTTGGTTTTTTATAATATTTAGCTTGCTATTAACACTTTTTCTTATTTCTAAAATTTCAAATTTATCTAAATGTAAACCATTAGTATGAAAAATTTAAAGATTAAATTGTAATTGTTCGTAAGCCATCAGGGTGAGATAAGTGGGAGGGGTATTGTTCGATGAGCGTGATTTGCTTATTTGACAGTCACAATGAGTCACTGGTCGGGAGCATTGAGTGTTCGCGGTTGAGCAATATTTAAAGTGTGGTGATTCATTGGTTTGTGCGCGTCGCGCTTTTTGTATTCACTTTAATATTCGACGAGTAAGTGATGGGCCGAGCACGCAACTTATTTGGTGTTGTGTTCAAAAGTTCAGACAAGAAGGGACAATGGTTAACCAAACTCTTCCGGGACCATCAACGTCAGTAGCGACACCAGAACATGTAGCTCAAGTTCGATGTGAAATTATGCGCAATGCGCGTAAATCAATAAGGAAGATTGCAGCCTGTACTGGAATAAAAAAATCAACAGTGCACGTTATTTTGAAAAAGAAACTACAGTTTCACCTATACAAACTGCATATCATGTAGTTTCTCAACGAAAATGTCTATTCTTTATGTGAAACCTTAGCGAGAATGATGCTGGAACGTTTTGGAACAGCACGAATGCTTGGAAACATATTATTTACTGATGAAGCACATTTTAATATCGATGGCTATGTTAATAAATATAACATGAGATACTGGTGCCCCGACAACCCAAGAGAACGCCATCAAAAACATTTGCATTGTCCAAAAACGACAGTGTGGTGTTTTTGTAACCAGCGAGAGACTGTCACTGCTGACGTGTATTGCCGAATGATCGACGAGTTTTTGGTACCGCAACTGCAGCTGTTTTACGGGTTCAACAACAGAACACAATTTCAGCAAGACGTGGCTACTCCATACACAGCTAGAGTTTCAAATTCAATTTTTTCCAATAAATTAATCAGCAAATACAAAGATATACCCTGGGCACCTCGGTCACCGGACCTTATACCGTGCGACTTTTTTTTGTGGGGATACCTTAAGTCAAGAGTTTACAGCAACAATTCTCAAACAATTCAGGCCCTACAAGAAAATATCCTCCGTGAAGTTGCTGCCATTGAAGCAACGCTTTGCTCTCGCTTGTTCACAAATTTAAGAGTCCGATTGCAAGAGTGTCTTGAGAGAAATAGACAGCATTTAGATGATATTGTTTATAAAACGTAAAATCCGCATCGTTAAACTCCATTTTGTATAAATGAAATATGAGAATAACATTATTTAATATTAAACTTGAAAATTTTCCGCTGGACACCCTTTATTTGTATGTATAATTTCTAAGCCCTTGTTGATGCCAAAAGAATGGTTGTTTCCAAAAGGTGATTGGCGAATTCAGAATAGTGTTTGCTATTTAGGTATCTCGAGTGCTTCTTAACTCTAATATCAAAATTTCTGCAAGTTTTACCTATATAAAAATAATTGCAACTATTGCAATTTAATTTATAGACCCCCGATTTTTTTAAAAGCTGGTTGTATAGAATTAAGGATATTTTTTATAATTAAATTTGCAGTATGATTATTTGAAAACACAATTTTTCTCCACTGCTTCCCACTTACCTTTTAAATTTGTTTTCGTATTAGTTCCTATTTATTTATAAATTTGTTTTTATCTATGCTTGTATTTTTGATTTCAGTATACATTGTTTCCTGAAGAAGATACCATGGGTATTGGAACATGTTGAATAATCATTCAATTTTATTTTATTATTGATTAAATAGTGTTTTTTCAAACCGAGAAGACACGTATAATGTCAAAATTATCTTAGTTGTATTATTATAATGTTTGCAATTGTACAAACTATTTATTCCTTTTAAAAAAATCCCCATTATTTCAGGTTTGTCAGGTGTGACTGTGAATCTGAAGAGTGTGACTGAATATGGTCTACAATTGTTAAGGTCAAGTGCTGTTAAACCTCGACTTAATCCATGGATCGATTCCTTTAATCAATACAACCATCACCCCAGTGAGGTAACATCATTTTAGTAGATTTCATTATAATTGTTTCCTTGTAATACTTTTTTTTTTTAAATTTCTAGAATCATTAAAATGTAACAAAACATTAAAAATATTTCAAGCTATAAATTCTCTCATAAATTAAATACAAAGGTGTTTAGTTTTAATTTAGTATGAGGATAACAAAACGAAAATAGTGAAAATTTTAACCCACTTCGACTGCATATATTATATATAAATATTTTACAGTTTTTATATTAATGAGTAAAGAGAAAATCTTTATTAATCAATGGTATTAAATTTATATTTTAACTGCCACTCAAAGAAAGAAAATGTTTGTATTTTAATTCTGATTATTGAAGTGCTTTTGGATACACAATATTTTTTGTTTTTCTGTCTGGTGCGTATACGAATAAATCAGAAGGTTTTCATCAGCTGTCCATGTGAGAAGCATGGATTTTCCAAATTTAGTCCACACACTTGTAGCGATTGTCCCTGTGCTTTTTTGAGAGTCATTGCAAATGCGAGTCGCACCAGAAACTGCAGGGTGGCATAATTGATTTGACAGCGAAAGTAATGTTTTGTGACGACTATTACAAATTCACTCGATAATTGTTCACAATACCCCGTGATTGTTTGACATAACCAAGGCGCATATCAAACGTCACTATGACATCAAAAACGACTTCAGTCCAAGCCATACCGGTGTCTCGTTAAAAACCAATCACAGATCACAAATAGTGGACGCAAATAATTTATTTTGGATTGTTGTTTTTGACATCTCAGTAAACATGACGTATCTAAAGCGCTTACAGTTCACACCGAACACACGCGAACTGTCGATAAACTATATGAAATACACACATTTGTTAAATTGAGAGAAGTCGCCAGAAAAAGCGATAATTCTTGGAAAATTCACCACAGAGAATCCTAAAAATAGCCAATTGATGTGTCCGAATTTCACATTTCATGATATATGGTTTGCCATGAAACTGATAGTCGTGGCACACAGATCGCTTTCTTCGGCAAACTTTCTCATTGTAAAATGGTTGTACTAATTCAGAAACCTTTGCGGGGGCGTGCGCACAGCATCTCAACAAAGTTTCATGGTAATAAACTATATGAAATACACACATTTGTTGAAACAACTCATGTGCCACCTATTGTAAAATGGTTGTACTAATTCAGACACCTTCGCAGGCGTGTGCACAACAACTCACCAAAGTTTTATCTCAATCGTATGAACAGTATAGGAATGCATACAGGACAAACAAACAAACATTAATTTTTATATATATATATAGATAATGTTGCAATTTTTTACAGGACCCATTGTTCTTCGATAATTAAAGTTTGATTTATTTAGTGTATTGAACTGCCTAAATAATAAAAATTAAATTTTCATTTGATATTAACTACAATTAATTATTGTACAAAATAAAAGAAGTAAAATATATAAACAAAAAAAAGTGAATTTATTTAAATATATAATTAACACTATATTAACCACATTGATGCAAAGTTAGTTATTTGTTTAAATTATAATTATATCTAACCACAAAATTAACCCCGTAAACATTAAAAAAATATACATATGCTTATACACATTAATAAAAATACATATCCCTTGATTTTTATTTATATTGATGAAGTTTTCTGTATCTTTTTTCCTTTTAAGGATGATTTTGCTGCTTATGAGTCCGAAGAAAACTTTGCTCAGACGTTGATTATGAATTTGGACGGTCTCCTAAGTCCATTTAAAGAAACACTGACTCCGGCAAATTTTGATTCCCTTGTGACAACCGTCACTGTTGACTGTAATCAGAGGTGGGAAAAGCTGATTCTGAAGTCTTCTTTCAATAGGGTATGAAATTGTTGATTATTTGAATATAGAATACCAGTCACATTAATTTTCATCATATTTTGGTAACCACTGGGTAACATATTATGTGTGCTTAGTTTAAAAGACAACACGATAGTTGAATTCTTCAATTCTATATCTGCCTTAATTAATTTATAAGCTGATTTCAATGTTTTATAAATCAAAATTTCAAATTAAATGCATCAATTATAATGATATGTGTACATACAGATAAACTCAATTTACCGAAAAAAATATTTTAGCTGCCACCGGTATTTTAACCAGAATCTCTTCCAATTATACTACGTCAGCTTCGTAAATAATCATCAAATTTTCGAACTTATATGTTATTTAATTTGTATTCAAATATCACAGAACTATGTTCTGAAAAAATTACAACTTTACAAATAATTATGTGTTCTCATTAAAATATTATATTTTCATCTATTTTATAGTGTTTTGCATACATGACAATGAAGTTCAAATTCAATTTTGTTTCATTTGAAAATTAAACTATTAACATTTTTATTAATGTGTATATGTATAATATTTTTATTATTTTATTTAATCCATACATATTGATAGTATGCATCACGATCTTTTATTAGAACTGGGTATTGCATTTTTTTATTCTTTGTGTTGGTATAACGATTCACATTACTTGTAATATACGACAGCTGCCAATGTTTCACAGCCTATAATATGCAATTTTCTAATCTTTGGTATTGAAGGTAGAATTTCACGAAAGGAACTCAATGAGTTTAGTTTATATGTACTGCAATTCACCATAGATTGATCTTAAATTCTAATTCAAAGTCAGAAGGGCTAAAATCTGATCTAACCAAAATTTACAATTTATACATATGCATATTTAGGAAGGCCTAATTTGTCTATCTGGCAGGTGTCTGATTTTTTTTTATTCTTTTCAGTTGGGGGGTTTGATTGTGGAACGTGAGGTTCGCAGTGTTTGCTCTTATTTGGGTGGATTATCGTCCTTCTCTGCCCGCGACAGGTTCGGACGGTTGACGCAGGCAGCTGCCTTACTAGCCGTGGAAAGACCTTCAGAGGCAGCTGAGTGGGCAGCTGGAGCCGCATGGAGACTAACACCGCAGGAAGTTCGACAGATCCTTGCCCTCAGGTATGTGTATTTTGTTGAATTTTTAAATTTGTATAGATATTGGACACAACCATATCAATGTTGCATTGATGATATTTCGATTACTGATTTTCGCTGATTGCCACATTAACTAATACTGATTGAATGATATTTAAAAAAAATATATATTATAAAAAATGTATTGGAAAGAAAATACATGATAATTAAGCACATCTAATAACATTTTGTGAACACCAGAATTTTTGAATACTTAAACAAAACATTAAAGGATTTGAAAACTATCTTTAACCTTTCCTCTCCGGTGATGTAAATTGAGTTGACATTGCCTCTAATTATGTGAATATCTATGTAAATATACTAAATACAGAGTTCACATTTTAGGTATTCCTCCGTAATATATTTATGTATTGGATAAAATAATTACAATATATATGTATTTACTATACGCAACAATAAAAAATGTTTTTTCGAAAAGTCTGGTGTGATTTGTATGTGTGGAGCGGTGCTGAAGGCGTAGTGCGTGGAGCGCGGGGTGTTGGATGCCGATCGTCACTTTAGTTATGCCAGCAGTCTACTCTCGCCAAGGCATGGTGAGAGGAGCCTAGCACGAGAATGTACTGCAGCTCTCGGCTTGCATTGTCTATTTTCGTGATGACACGGGTCGTCTTGTGCCATCTCGCTTCGCCTCGCACGTCTGCCTCGCCCCGTCTACGCTCCGTTCCGGTCGGAGCGCGGACGAGTCGTTGCGAGGTGAGGAGCCTCGGGGAGGAGTGGACTGCTGGCACTAGTGGCAGAGCGAGAGGGTACGCCGTTTGAGTTAGATGTGTCTGATGCGTCTTTGTGCTGTCGTTCCGTATGACCAATGTTTTTTTCTCATTCTTAGCACTTTTTCACAATAATTGAATATATATATATATTCACTTATATATACATAAACTATTATTTTAATGATGAATATAAGTAATAAATGTAAAATATTCGTATTTATCCGACTTAAAAATCGCTAAAGTCTTCATGTACACTGAGTTTACAGCACCTGAGTACGCGTTATTATTTTAGCACCGTGCGGGAAAGGTTAAATGAGATTATACTTGCAACCAATATATCACTATTAACGTCAAAGCAAGAAATTTATGAAGAGAATTTGTCTACATTGAAATTAATCAAACTGCAGCAGTAACCTGATTGACCAAATTTCCTGAATCCTTGATAGGGTAAATGTGCCCTGTTTTGGTAATCAAGGCATTTAATTTTATTGATTTACGAAGGAAATCTTTTATATGCATCGTGTAAATAATTAAATAAATATTTCTACACATGTTATGTATTGCTGGAAAACTTTGACTTAGGATTAAGAATTAAAATGACATTTTTATAAGTACTGTAATCTCTCTTTATTCTCGCCAATAATTTTGTTGATCCTGATATTGATGTTTTTTTATATCCATTCATTTATATCACAGAATAGTGGAAATTGTTTTATGAACCCTTTTATGGAAAAAGTATTGAACTTTAAAGATATTTAAATAGCTTACTTGAGAGCACGAGAAAACGAAAAAACACTAGGTTTCACTAGATTTTTGCTCCTCGTAAGTCTGCCTGTATCTGCAGTAGATCTTTTTTTCTCTTGATCGATGTGCTCATGAATGAGAATCGTGGTCCTCTATTCTGCTTCTAATGCTCCACTGTTCGTAATTCTGGGCCTTGTTTAGTGCGATGTGTGGCGAGGCTCTGTGCTGCAGACCTGGTCTTTCTGTCATATTGGAGATCGACGTCTCACCCTTTGTTGTTGTACTTTTCCCGCAGCCGATATCTTTCTTACATACACACTATTTAATATATATAATATAATGTTATTTTTATATGTTAGTAAATGTCTAGTTTCATTTTTAATTTAGGTATCTTATAAGTTTGTACATATTAATTTTTTTTGTGATTTCATTAATCTCAAGTTGAGCTCCACAAAAAACAAATGATTTTTGTTTTCTCTTATTTATATGCTTATTTGCATATTTATGAGAGATTAAATTATCGAAAATAGAAGAGTTCAATTAAAATAGAATAAAAAAATAAGTGTGTCTTTTCAATTAGAAGTACCAATTAATTATTTTTCTTTTAAGTGTTCTTTATATTGAAAACAAATACGGAAAATTTGTATGAAAAAATGTGGAGGCGATATCGCTTGTCTATCATGGAAACATATTGTTAAACGTACTAACAACAATGGGTCAATTCCAATGCAAATATTACTGCGTAAGTTATGAAAATACGTATTTTTTTATTGTCTATACAAAAACTTGATAAAAATTATAAAAAATTCCATATCCTCCCTAATGCATTCCTTTACAAAATAAGCCAATTAAAATGAATGAATAGGGCTATATGGCTGCATTATATGAAGAGTAAACAATGTAACAGGGCTGTGAGTAGCATTGATGCAAGCGTGCCTTGGGAGGCGCCGGTTCCGGGATCGAGTGCCACTCACCACCCCGTTATTTTAGTGAGCCTTTGTCTCTGCCATTCGATTATGCACCTGTGTTGGGTAGGGCCTGATACTATAGCTTACCGTTAGAATATTTTGAATTAAATAATACATGTAAAATATTGAATACAAATATTTGATGTGGACAACATTGTGTCGAGCGAAATCTATTGGCTCGGCAATGCAATCAAATTATTTTACATAAAAACTAAAAAAAGATAATTTTCTATATTTTCGCTCTCTATACTATATTTTATTAACACCAAATTTGTGATTTTTTTTATTTTTATGTGTGCAATGTCCACAAAATTATTAGTTCCCCAGTAATCTGGTGATTTTTTGTGTTTCTACAATTTTCTCTGGTGGTATCATAATATACACACTCATATATATTATTACTATTCATTTATGATATCTAAACATTTAAACAGCTCTCTAAAGGTGTGACGTTGTTTTCTGAGAATGTCTGCTAATGTTTTAGAAAAGTTACGTTTTTAAATGAGACAATTACGAAAATGTGATATTTGATTTTTTAAAAGTAATGTAAAATATTAATTATAAAGATATACATATAAAATCAATTTTTATCGAAAAATATTGTTGTCGGATCTCTTTTCCAATCCAGGGAGGGTGCATTACCAACTATACTACAGCGACAGTATTTTAGATGACAAATTTTCGAACCTATATGTTACACTTTTTCAATATTCTATCTATCTATCGTTCCATTATTTGAAAGCCATCTTACATTTTTACAATGTAACGATAGATGTATTAATTTGAAAAAGTGTAACATATAGGTTCGAAAATTTGTCGTCAAAAATACTGTCGCTGTAGCATAGTTGGTAATGCATCTTCCTCGGATTGGAAAAGAGATCCAGTTTCGAATCCCGGTACATCAACAACAATATTTTTCGATAAAATTGATTTTATATGTATATCTTCATAATTAATACATTTAATTTGTTTTTAAAATATCACAGACCTATGTTATGAATAATTACAACTTCACAATAATAATGCGTTCTCCTTAATAATAGTAAAATATTAGTTTAAATGATGAAATATTTCGATACTGAAGAAACAAAATCTTGATTATTGCAAATTCTGATGTGACGAATACGGATAGAATCCGTACATCCCTACTTAAATAATAAGAAAAGATTTAAAACTGAATATGGTAATGGAGTTGTAAAATCCAGAAACAAATTCTAATTTTGAAATTTCTGACGGAAGTAATAATGTTATTTATTTTTAAAAAATGTACCTATAGGCCTGTTCGTATTTCGTACCAACCAGTTCGTATATCAAAGGAAATTAACTGTTAAATTGAAATTCACTTACTTAAATTAGTTACGTTACAAATAAATCACTGTGTGTTCACTTCTGATGTATAAAAATTGATGTCAAATAAAAAATATAATACCTAATCGATAAGATTTTATTCATCAAAGAAACATAATTTTTGGCAGTACGGGAAATACCGCACAATCCGATTGGTACGTGTTGTGGGCGACTGGCAACCCTAATCGCAGCGGATGTATTGGCGGATGTGAAGGGCGCGCCGTAAACCGCCTGCCTTTTGTTACTGGATAACAATTATTTTTTCTCTCCCTCTCTCTCTCGAGCCAGCGCTTCTTAATGTGAAATTTCAAGTAGAAATATGAATTTATAAAATAAATTATAATGTCATAAAAATGTAATAATACAAATTAAAATTTTTGTGCATATAAATTTCCAAAATGTGTCAAAACCCAAGTTTGACTTTTAAACATACTGTACCTTCAAAATATGTACTCACCGTGGTAACGAGTATGATACAACTTAACCGATTGACGCGAACAAACACACTATCTGACATATTCTTACAATCTGTAAATAATTAGAAAGACTTGGCATGATCAGGTAAATCAGATACTGGAAAATGGTCCTGTTAGAAGCCTCGATAATCGACGAGATTGTATAAATGTGGATGAGGCGAGAGTTGTGTGTCAGAACAGAAGGGTGTGGTGCTCTATCCTCTCTGTCTACCCCCGCAGGGAAATGGCGTAATGTTAAATACGTAATTTAAATGTACCGTTCAGGCAGTGACACACGTATGCCATCTTTCGTAATCGAAAGGCAACTAACGGTCGGACGATGTCTCCTGGCGACAGATCTTGCCGGTAATACAGAGTCTACCCTGCTTGCATTTCTAACTTAATATAATTATAGATAATCAATATGTTATTATTTTAAAATTTCTTATTTTTATCTAATTTTATCACATGTACCTAATTTCCATTATGATGGCTTTCAATTATGTTTTACGTATTTTTTTTTATATATATACTCAATTTCATTCATCATACTTGAGTTGTTGTTGCCCTAAGACAAACTTAGCCGTAAAAATTGAGAATATATTTATATAACCTAATATCATTAAAAGTGTTGATAAAAATAAATCTAACAATATTTGAGATGTCCAAAAACACACAATTACTGAATTTTTACCTCCAAAGGCATTGTTATTAAGACAAATTGTAGATATCTCATAGAGACGAAGCTAGTTATATTATATTATATGGGAAAATACGGTAGTATGAGTAATTACAGGGCTTACCAGTGACAAATATGCTGTTTCAGGGTAAATGAATATCAAATTTCAGACCATAGATGGCGACATCTACATGGTAACATATATACAACTTCCAAAAATTTAATATAATATAAATAGCTTCGTCTCTATGAGATATCTATAATTTGTTTAAAAATAAGTGTTTTTGCACATTCCTTATTTATTTCAGAATCAAGTGTAGGTCATTAAATTAATGAAAAAATCAGAGAAACTCGTATTTGTTTATTTATTGTTAAAAACCATTCTAAAAACGCGAAGAAATGTTCTTCGATGTGTAAATATATTAGTAAGTTCTTATAACACCGTCCTTAATCTTATTTTCTAGATACTCCATTAATTATAGGAGAATAAACATGCCTCTCGTATTTTATCAATTAGCCACACTGTGAAAATATGATTAGTGTATTGTACATCGCGTAGGTATATAAAATCTCGTCAAAAGTTATTAGTCATCCTCATCTCATGATTTAGTACATTCCGATATCGGTCCGCGTAGCGTAATTCGATTTAGCTGGCGGCGCGCCGACGAAACTCGAAAGTTTTGATTGAAAACAGACCACTAATAATTTACGCGCTACCTTAGTGTGTGTGCCTCGATTAATTCCAAATCTCCCACGCGTATATGGGGTGGGGTGCACACTCGCGTCACTCCGAAACTCTTCGTCCTCGCTCCGGGTGGGGTAATGTGACGTGACATATCCGACTTCCACTCTAATTCTACATTTTGCTTCCTGGCCCCATTCAAATTCCTTCCGGAGTCTTGTGACCCGGAAGCGAGTTTACAAACCTACCCACGATTCGGCGCGCCACCCGATTTGGGTGCACTTTTGAACGGGATACTTAGAAACTAAAAAAGTCAGTGAAATGATAATTCATCCTTATTATATATTGCGTTTCCCCATCTATTTCTACGACTTTCTGGATATCTAGGATGTATTGGATCAAGAAAGTCTATGGCTGTACAGTGCTTGATTAAACGGCCAGGTCTGTAAGACGCGAGCAGGGCAAAAACGAACGTATTTTTAATATCTCTGGGTTAAGATTACTTTAATGTTTTCTCTTTTATATATTCAATGACAGTACGTAAATATATATTCAATTTGAAATGAAGTGTACATTATCTTTATAACGAGTAAGAAAAAATATGCATGACATTTGTCATCTTTTCTTATCTATGCTGTCTTCCTATGCTATTGACCTTTTTTATTGAATATTGACGTTTCATCCGATTCCGTCTTCACTTATATTTATCCGATTCCGTCTTTATTATACTGATAAAATAGCGTTTTTGCGTTTATTATCGTCTATCCGCGATTCTTATACATCATCTAGGTGTCATTTTTATTCATTTTGATAGCTAACTTACAAAGGTGGAATAATTTTCATTACCAGGAGAATACATTCTTATTGTGAAGTTGTAATTATTCAGAACATAGGTCTGTGATATTTTAAATATGAATTGAATATTTTAATTAGAAATATATACATATAAAATCAATTTTATCGAAAAATATTGTTGTTGTTAAGGTAGATGGCTCTTTCAAATAATGGAACGATTAAATGTATTAATATCAAAATGGTAACGTATAGGTTCGAAAATTTGTCGCTAAAAATATTATCGCTGTAGCATAGTTGGATAATGCACCTTCCCCGGTTTGGAAAGAGATCCAGGTTCGAATCCCGGTGGTGCAACAAAAATATTTTTCGATAAAATTGATTTTATATGTATATATTTCTAATTCATATTTTAATTTTAATTACATGGAGATTTCATTTACGTGTGGTTTGTTTTGTGGAAAGCTTTAACATTTAAATATAAATTCTATTAAAACAGACGCAGGGCCTAGGAGCAAGCAATTGGCTTCTGAATTGTCAATTTGTAATATTTATTTTTGAACTGTGTTTCTATCTTTTCAACCGCTAATAATATTTTATCCATTCCATATTATTTACCTTCATCTTCATATCTCATATTGTGTTTTAATAAGTATTTGTCGGACTATCTATTAGAGATATTAACTAGCTGTTGATAATTTATTTCGTTAAATACCGTAATCCATCGATTATAAGATGTACGTTTTTTTCTGTTTTGCTTACAATCGTTGCAAAACAGTTAGTTTCTGTACAGTCGCCATTACCTAAACACGACGACTTTGAATAATATTATTGCCCTTAGTTGTCGTTTTAAATGCCTTCAAGAAGATTACGTAATGATATTGCATTAAAACGAAAAATTATTAAGCGGATGATTATAATTGATGAAAAATGTGTATATTTCAGAAGAAACTGCTTAAATAATATTATGCTTTTTGTTGTCATTGTATTTTCATCTTCATAATAAAGATTTTATGATATTTTTATAATTGGTATATCCCGGTAGCAATTAAATATTTCGATAGTTGATTAATTTAATTCGTATTCAGATAAAATAATGATGTTATTTCATATATTTTCCGAGAGCAGACTGACCAATTGATTTATGTAGAGGAAGTGGTTTAAATATGGGCAATGGTCCAATTATGGGCTAGTAGAACTTTATGTTAATAAAATAACTGCCATCTTGTGTAGAGCACTTACAATTAGTTCTCATGAAGATAGCCAATAGCCATGAGCGAGACAGAATGCTAAACCGACGTTTACGTTTTCAGTGTTGAGAAATACGGTGTTTGGTGACATTCGCGCTGTCTAAACTTTTGAAGAGGTATGTAAATTATGTTATTTATTCTAATTTAAAACATTTTATACCTGTTAAATATCGTTACAAATTAATTAATGAATGTGCTGCTGTCGAAAAAGGCGTGTACATTTGTGATTTTTAAAATTTATTGTGGTTTAAATATAAGCTAGTATTTTATTTATAGAAGTTATTATAAGACATCTTTTACACTACATATTAGTACATATTGATTGAAAATTTTATTACTGAAATAAACATAAGAAAAAAGAAATATTTAGTAGTGTTATTATTATTATTATTTTTTTTTTTTTTGAAAAACCTTATATTCCAATAAAAGTTCAGATATCATTTTTAAAATACAAAATTATCAAATAGGAACAAAAATAGTGTTGACTTCTCTATATTCGAATGAAAAAAACTCAATATTAAAAGTGGTAGGGTAGCTCATATTTAGACCACTTTCTCTATATTGGAATATTGAAATTTCTTATTTTCGTAAAATTTTTATCGGGGTGCCGAAACGGAGGCGAGTTTGTAAATTGGCGTCCCGGGGTGGAGAAGCCACCACGGTCGCTGGACAAATCCCATCACGTTGGATAACTTCTGTATCGATCGTGAACTAGCAGTACCCACACTAATGGACGGATCGCCGGGGGAGGGCAACTTTGTCGTCGGACAGATTTGAAAAATTGAGAATTTCGAAAGTCGCATACATGTAATTCGCTACGTGACGTTGTGTTGTTTTTCGCGTATCGAAATACTGAACCGAGCTAATCTAAAACGAACTGTGGGTGGTTACGAGAATAACGGTTATAAAGGATTTCTTTTTACTTTTATATTAACGTTTGTTTGTTTTATGGTAGAATATGTTTATTCAGCGAATACCCCAATAAAATAATAATGGTCATAAAATATGCGTTAAAAATAGAAAATATCTTGACTTATTTCAAAAATGTAAACACATTTTTATTATGAAGTTGCACAGACCAGTAAATGAATAGACATGAAATAAAGTGTAAACATATGAATAGGATAGGTGTTTGGAACATTAGTTGCGGTACGAGGGGCATTCTACACACATTCCTTGTGGAAACATAAATTCGATATTGAATACAAATTAAATGCATCAATTAAAAAGATATACATACAGATAAACTCTGTTTACCGAAAAAATAGTTTAGCGGATAGGAAGAGGTCCTGGTTTAAATCCCGGTGGAAGCTAAATATTTTTTCGGTAAATTTAGTTTATATGTATGTATATCTTTCTAAATGATGCATTTAATTTGTATTAAATATCACAGAACTATGTTCTGAAAAAATTACAACATCACAAATATAAATGTGTTCTATTTAAAATATAAATCCGATAGTTTATAACACATTTATGTAACAGTAAATGTATTTACTCTTCGAAAATTAAATCTTTACGTAAACAAGATGTATTTTTTACATTCATGCATATTATATTGTCAGCGTTTAAATTTTCGTTCCAATCGAGTCATATATTAAAAAAAAGTCGTGTAGCTATTTGATTGCGTAAGTGGTACCAAAGTGATCACGTGAGTGACACAAAAATCAAAATATCGAAACAAGGAATTTGCGTTAGTTCATGTCTGTGTGATGTTGGAATTTTAGAAAAAATGAAAAGTTCCGAGTCCGTATCCCGGTGGTAACCAAAAATATTTTTCTGTACAAATATTTTTCTTATTGAATTATCTAATTTGTTTACCTTGTGTTTTATTTTAGTCTGTACCGGTAGCGGGATTGACACCAGGCTTCTTCGAAATCTTTTTTGATATCAATAATATTTTGGAGGTTACGAGTGTCAATCTCGACACCTCTCGCATGCATGTCAGCACTCTGGCAACTTAACTAATCTTCTAATGAACTGTAATGTCTAATTACCATATATGTGTATAATGCTGATTTTTTTGTGGTAGAATTTAATAGATTGATTTATATTTTTGTATTATTAACATAAAATGTCTGTCTGTCTTTGGATGTCTACCAGGCTAGAGGGGTGACCATCAAGCGAATCATATCAGTAGTAGTTATAGATTTAGGTTATGCTGCTACCAGTGATATTATACAATCATATATATGTTGAACATAGGATTATGAACTTTCGTTTAACCAACGTGTTTAGGCAAAATGAATCCGTCGTTTGTACGACCCCACCATTTATTTATTTGTAATTTTAGAGTACTATTCGTAGTGCTTTTAATGATTAAGTTTTAACGTAAAATAATACCATCTTACCCATATAAAAATCAATATAAAAAATGTATGGATGTTTTTAAGAACACTTTTTATGACAACATGATTCTATTATTGTTTGAAAATCTTTCACATAATAACCAAAATAAATAATAATTATTATTATAAGTTAACGTAGGAAATATACACTTCGAACGCAAAGAACGATCATGAAAACAACACGTTAAAAACAATAAGATCTCAAAATTCGCGAATTAGTAATAAAGGAAGTAGACACTTCAATGATTTGCATGTAGTTGTAAGCCTTTCAAATGTTATTCTGTTAAAAAACAGCATAAGTAACGACTCCGTACAAAACGGATCAACCGAAAAAAATGTTCAATTCAGTAGGTAGCCAATTGTATGACTTGACTAGGGCGCTAGCTTAAAAACAGAAGATTGCAGTTTGAATAGCTAAAATCTCCGCATCGGTCGATAACAGCGCTACAGCGGTGGGTTGTCGTGGTAGTTTTTAGAACTAATTTATATTTACCGGAATTTTTAGTAATGAAAAGCTTTTTTGCTTGTATGCACTGCACCCCTCCTCCCCCGCCTATCAGGTTTCCGTAGTGTTATTATCCAAAGGCAACCGAACATTATTGAAATTTTGAATTTAATTATTATTTTGCACTCTTATATGAAGCATCCCCGTTAAAGCGGGAAACGACCTTTTAATTCACCATAAAATTGAGATAAGACTTGGTGAAAGTAGTCTTTGATAAGTCACTCCGGCGCGTCGGGTACTTTTATGAGAATTTAAATTAAAACACCCCGCGCGTAAAACAAAGAACACCGAACAGAGCTTTATCGTCAAACATAGCTTTTATCAAAGGGTTTATTGCTTAACGTATGCAAATTATCGTTAAGCCCTACGTCATATGTGGGGGAGCACGTTCTAACGAGGGAAACGGTGGTTTTATAACCCCGATATTGGGCTATTCGCAGTGTTGCGTCGTCCCCTATCCATATTGCAAGCATTTCGAGCGATCCCACCCCCCGAGACCGTCTATACAAAGTCTCTACTTTATGGTGAAAGTGCATGATGACGTCTTTGTCACCGTAAAAGTGTGGAAGACTCGGGGACGCACACACATCTGAGGTACTTTATAAAATGCCCACCAGTTTTTGCCAAACGACGGCGAATTTGTTAATGCTTTGGAGGATGGTTTGTGAAGGATTAGATGAGAATGGTAATCCGCCCCCGAGTCGGTTAACCATTCAGTGTTCGTGTAGATCGCAAGGCCTAACTTGGTTACGTGTCAGGCGTATTACCCTTAATTATGATTTAACACGAACGCGCACTTACTATTTCCAGTGAATTTATTAAAAAATTGTATGTATATTTAACTTTGTTTAAATCACTGTGTTGTTATTATTTTTATTAACCGGTTTCGATACTGACGTATTTTCGTCAGGACTGGAGTACAAATGAACTATTCCATTAAATTTAAACGACATTCATTACGTGGTTTAAGCTGAGTCTTGGTAAGAGTAAAGTGGTGATTGAAAAGGGGGGCACTGAAATAGGGAATATATTAAATCGCGGGTTGTTTGTAAGGTTTAATTGGTTATTAATTATATTTAACTTAGTGTCCAATATAACCAACACAGTGGTTTAAACAAAGTTAAATATAAATACAATTTTAAATTATGTCTAACCACAAAGTTAATGCTACAAACATCAACAATATTATTAAAACAAGATTACAAAAGGTTATTGTAATATATGGGTTGATATTGGGAGTTCACTGCTGTCAACTGCGTTCAGCGTGCGTGCTGCTTCCCTCGGGTGTGCGCCTCGGCTAGGTCGCCTGGCTTAGCTCGGCGACCCACAGATGGCGGCAAGCGTCCGTCACAATCCTAACTGTTGCGTGTCGGCTCATGTTTTTTTAAGCGTTATCGCACGTATACAGCGTTTGGATCGGTGGCGTCGCACTTACGCGGTATGGCGTGCTATCGGCTGCCCGTATTTTAATTAATCAATCCGTTGTCTCGACTAAATGATTCTTTCTGTCGACCTTCTATTACCTTCACGCTTTTGTATTTCGCACGGCGTAAATGTAAATTCGCAAAAAAACTCGAGTTGCTTTATTGAACGGATCTGACGTGGGTCCGGGACTGACGAGGTTTGAACCCCCGATTACCAGATTACTAATGACTAGGCCACAACACGCTACTCTGATACAGCATCCAGTTCCCAGAGCCGTTTACAATGACAGTCACTCTATTGCGAATTGTATCGAAAGTATCGAAATCAAGTGGTGTAAAAACAAAATGATAGTTTTTATTTAAATTATTAACGGAATTTTGTTAGTATGTCCAAGAATTCCAGTAATTGGTGTATTCATGGACACACTCCAATATTGTTCATATAATATACTGGTCTAAATAAGAAATATATTAAATTAAAAATTTACTTTTCAGGCGTATTCTAGTATAATATGTTAATCATTCGTCATATATAGTGATAAATAATATAGCTTTCATATTTTATAATACATTAGATTCTCATTAGTGACATTTATGCTGTTTCAAGGGAATTAATATCAAATTTCAAACCATAGATGGCGACAGCGAAGTTGTACTTGGAATGTTTCTACATGGTAACATATATACAACTTACAATAATTTGATTAATATGGAAGTTGTTTGTGGGTAGAATTGGTGTGTGTTACTTTCTGTAAAGTGATATCTTAAGCCAGCCGAAGACAGGTCGTAAGCCCTGTAATACCCATACTTCCATACTTCCCATATAATATAAATAGCTCCGTCTCTATGAGATATGATTTGTCTAGGTTATTTCCTCTTTCTTCATTCCTTTCATCACCTTCTTTCTCACCCAGCATCTTAAAATGTATAATGGATCGTATTTTGAAGTAGGATGGCGTCTCCTGTTTACGTTAACGTTTTGACGAACAAAGTTTTATAGTTTACTTCTTTTATAAACCATATTGCGAGTAAAGGAATTGTGGGCACGCACCCCTCACGGCCTGTATTCATTAATTTATTGTCCCGAGTGGACGGTGAAGATAAATTGATCCACATTAAGTCATTATATAGATTAACTAATCTTATTTAAAAAAAAAATGAGAGGTGTAAACACGGAATACTTACTATTGAGGAGAACACATTCTTATTGTGAAGTTGTAATTATTCAGAACAGACGGTCTGTGATATTTAAAAAAAAACTAATTAAATGTATTAATTAGAAAGATATACATATATAATCAATTTTATCAAAAAATATATTGTTGTTGCTACCGGGATTCGAACGTGGATCTCTTTCCAATCCGGGGAAGGTGCATTATCCAACTATAGCATTATCCATTATATAATAAAGTAGATGGCTTTCAAATAATGGGATGGTAGATGTATTAATTTGAAAAATGTTACATATGGGTTCAAAATTTGTCGACAAAGGTACTGTCTGCTGTAGCATAGTTGGATAATGCACCTTCCCGGATTGGAAAGAGATCCAGGTTCGAACCCGGTAGCAACAATAATATATTTTTTGATAAAATTGATTATATATGTATATCTTTCTAATTAATACATTTAATTAGTATTAAAAAAATATATTCTTACTATTTTCAAACTAAGATAAACGCTTGTGCTATGAAAATAGGACTACCTTGCTGGTCTCCTGGAACGAGGCGCGAGCTCTCGACCACTAGATTACTAGGCCAGCGTCTTAACCACTACACCAACAAGCTACTCACTTTAAAATCCATCCTTGGACTTGGTTTATGCGTTACATTTTCGGAACTGCAATTTCTTCCATATAAATTCAACACCACAAACATTTTAAAATAACTAACATCTTGAAACGCTGAACAAAATAGTTTGACATTTTAACTTTATAAAATAAGCATTATGGAGAGGATATTTCTAAATGTAGGTATAAAATAATAATTACCTACTTACACAATTATTATTATATCAGAAATATAATA
Organism: Eubasilissa splendida; assembly: GCA_031772225.1. Classification (NCBI taxonomy): domain Eukaryota; kingdom Metazoa; phylum Arthropoda; class Insecta; order Trichoptera; family Phryganeidae; genus Eubasilissa; species Eubasilissa splendida. The sequence continues at coordinate 9,755,440 of CM062846.1, forward strand.
ATGTAATTCTGATGCCAATTTTTTTTTTTTGACAATATTATCATAATTCAGGTCGGTCCTTCATGATTAAGGATAGTGATCTCCATGAACTTTCGTCCTCTTGACTATGCTCTTCTACTTTTCTCGGCATCCTGCAGACCTTAGGGCTGTCACCAGAGAAGTACCTGTTGCCTTTTTCACTTGGTCGGTTTAACGGGCGGGGGATCTTCCTCTGCCTTTCTGTTTATCCAAAAAAAAATATGGTTGAGAGTCTGTCCTTGATGTTCAGCTCCTGCACAGTTGGGACATTCGTGCGTCTCGCCGCCAACGGCGTGCGTAACACGTGTCTCCAGCACCACAAAAAAATTATCGTCATAACAAATATATCACATGTATACGTTTCAAAGAAAATTACACTTTTTTATTTTATTATATGTAATTAATTTATATGAAATGATTTTTTTTCTCTCTCCGTGTGATATACGGAAAGTCATTTAAATTTTATATGTAAGATAAATACTATCTTTACTTTACCTAACCGGTGGTATATGAACTGACAAGGCGCGCGCATGTGCAGAAAACTTTAAAAATTTTACCAACATGGCATTTTAAGAAATGTCCGGATTATCCATGAAATATAGGGTTTTCGTATTTTCCCTTTGCATCGAATACCTAGGAATTTAATTTATCGCGAGTCTCATACACTCTCCCGGTTACATCCGTGTATGTAGGTAGGGAAGCTATTTTGATCTCATCATATCTGTCTATTTTTCTTTCGTATTTTTGATAATTTCTCCGCTTTCTGGTAGCTGGTGGTTATTTATTTAAAAATTCAAAAATGGTTCAGGAAAATACTCTTATTTACTGCCGGGATTATATTAAATTATAAACAATTTAAGAATGCTTAAGGGTAAAGGATGCAACATTTTTGTAGAACTTATATATCTGTTAGTTATATTAACAGACCACCAAATATATAGACATGAACTAACGCAAATTTATTGTCCCAATATTTTCATTTTGGTTTCACCCGCGTGATCACTTTTGTACCACTTACGCAATCAAATGGCTCCGCGACTTTTTTAAAACTGACGAAAATTTAAACGCTGACAATATAATATGCATTCATGTAAAAATACGTCTTGTTTACACAAAAGATTTAATTTTCGAAAAGTAAATACTTCTATTGTTGCATAAATGTGTCGTATACTATCGGATTTATGTTTCCACTAAGAATGTGTGTAGATGTGTAATGTTCCAAACCCCTCTCCTAAATGTACACTTTATTTCATGTCTATTCATTTATTGGTCTGTGGTTATATGTTTCTTTGCACATTCGGCTATTCTCGTGAGAACTTTTCACAGCTGTGTAACACTCCTTTTTTGTTTACTTTAATAGAGATAAATACGATTAAATTATTCATTGTTTGTATTTGATGTATAAAGGCAAGACTAGCGGTACACAATAGAGTCCTGGTACCAACACTGATGTATGGAAGTGAAGCCTGGATGTGAAGGAAGAGGTACGAAAATAGACTGAATCCAGTGGAAATGAGACGCTTAGGCGTACTCGTATATGCGGTAGATCCATTTATGACTAGAGTAAAGAATGAAGAAATAAGGAAAGAATGTAAAGCTGATCTTAGTATAGTGATAAAGATGGAAAAAGGATTACTTTGGTGGTTTGTTCATATAAAATGAATGAATGAGGAGAGAATGGTGAGAAATATATATGACGCAAGTGTTGATGGGACCAGAAATAGAGGACGATAGATTTGGCACGACCAGATAAACCAGATACTGGAGGATGGTCCCGTTAGAAGCCTCAATAATCGGCGAGCTTGTATGAGAAGATGCATAAATGTGAATGAGGCGAGAATGGTGTGTCAGGACAGAAGAGTGTGGCGACCTATCCTCTCTGCCTACCCCCCCGCTGGGAAACAGCGTGATCTTAAGTCAGTTCGTTTTATTTGCATCCTTACATATTGTAATATTGTTTTTTTTTTCATGGTCCAAAATACGTTTTTGTATTTTTTTAAATTATGTAATGTTCTGGTTTACAATGTCAGTTTAAAAAAAAAATCAATAATTTTGCGTTTTCAGCAAATTCAGTAAATAAAAAGTTAAGTTGCGAAAAAAAATGACGAATTGCTTAATCGGTTCTGTTCCTGCCTGTCAGAAATTTCTCGAAAAAAATTGGCGTGAGACCCGTCGCGTCGCGAGGAAGATCGTCTGATTACCTTACTGGGTGTAGGATCTGCCTCTTGTCAGGTGATGGATGGTTCTTCCTTTCATCGTAGGTACTAGCTGCTTAGTGGAATGTGGCGTAGTGGTAAAATATAATCATATTAAAACATCGTGTTTGCATAATACTTACATATATATATATAATAGTTCAAGATAACGCTAAATTGTCAGTTATTAGTTTTTTTCCAATTTTAATGTATTCACAACCAAATAATATTTTGAGGATATGCTTGTTTACTTACTTACCATCACGCCGATTCTCCACGGGGGTAGACAGAGATGATAGAGCGCCACACTCTTCTGTCCTGACACAAAATCTACATTCGTACATCTTCTCATACAAGCTCGATGATTATTGAGGCTTCTGACAAGACCATCCTCCAGTATCTGGTTTACTTGGTCGTGCCAAGTCTTCCGCGGACGTCCTCTATCTCTCCTCATTCATCCGTTCCATATTACCAAACCACCTAAGTAATCTTTTCTTAATCGTACTCACTATACTAAGATCAGTGATCCCATTTCCACTGCATTCAGTCTACTTTCTTTCCTCTTCTGCCAGTTCCAGGCCTCACTTTCATACATCAGTGTCGGTACCAGGACTCCATTGGGAACCGCCAGTCTTTCCTCAGTTGACAAGTTCCATTCAAAGCGCCGTTCACTTTATTTCCTGCAGTCGCCCTCCTTTCGATATATTTCTCTGTCTTTCCGTTTCTATCGAACATACTTCCCAAATACACAAACTCATCTACTTGTTTCAAACATTCTTTACCTGCAAATATTTTGCACGTTATCTTACTTTCCTCATTCTCGAATACCATCACTTTCGACTTGTCATTCATAATAAGGTATATGATAGATATGCTATATGAGTAATGATATAATATAATTAATTTATTCATCCAAAATTATATTATATTTATATTTTTATTTATTAACTTTGTTTTATTAACCACTTATTGAGTTTAAATACACCTACCGGTTTCGAAAAATACCATTTTCTTCTTCAGGATGTTAATACTAACTAAAAACATATATTATTGTTTCTTTACCAGAATATATTTAAAAAAAAATAAACACTTAAAAAAAAAATTTAGTACCTAACTCAAATTGTTACTTATAAAAATTTACTCGAATAATTTTTAGGAAAAAATTTTAGAATGGGACTCGTAGTTAAATTTAGTTGGTTGTTTATAATTTTTTTTGATTAGTTTTACACGCTTTATTTATCTCCAACGATTCCAAATTATTTAATTTGTGGCCAACACCGTTTATATGCAAAATTGACAATCCCAATTTTTTATCTAAACCATGATCATTTTCTATCAAATGAATAGAAAATTCTGAAAACCCACTATTGTTCAAACATATCAAATGCTCCTTTATTCTTATATTAAAATTTCTACCCGTTTTACCCATATACAATGCAGCACAATCCTTGCAAAATTGTTAAATTTATCATCTTTGTCTTTAAAATTTACGAGTAAATTTCCTATATTATTATGTCAGTCAGTATATTTTATTATGTCAATCAGTATATATTATTATTCCTATATTATTATGTCAGTCAGTATATATTATTATGTCAGTCAGTATATATTATTATTCCTATATTATTATGTATAGTCAGAATGAAACCAACATTGTTTCATTGTTTGAAGAAGACACATTACAGTTCTATTGTAAGAAATATTTTTAGCGTTGCTTATTTTTACATAATTATTACTGAACGTTAAATGATGCATTCCTCAAAATATAATATTTCAGAAGTATTAAAAAAAAAAAGTTTACTAACACCTAAAATGGATGTTATGATGGTTTATATGACAAGTATTTTTGTTTCCTGTATGACATGACTCGGTAATACCCTTTTCGCTGTAAATTTAAATATAGCACATCCTTAACTCGTGTTTACGACAACTTCCCTTGTTACTCTCTTTACGATGTTACAATTATTTTGTTACATTATTAACTAGGTATAACGTTATAAATTACTTCCGTCTGTATATTGTTCAATGATGCGGGAACCCGTCGGAATAACCGTCGAAGAAGAACATTTTTTGAATGTTTATGGCCACCCAGTGGGTCAGAATTTATTTTTCTCACTACAGGTAACACGGTAGATTAACGGGATCTCAGGTTTTGCGAATGGTAATAAAATTTATGGGGAAAAATGTATGCGATCATGGGAAGATTATGTTTGTGCGGGGTATGTTGATGACTGTGGATCAGAAGGATCTGCTATTGTGTGAGAAATAGGTGCCCTATATAAATCATCCATGACTCACGTGTTCGATGTGTGTTTAATCACGGAGATGTATTGCGTGTGAATGTGGCCAGAAGAGGTTGGTGAATTATTTATTTATTTATTTAGACATATATAACATTTGTACAGCTCCAAAAAAAAATACAGTTTGTTACATATATTTTACTCTCATTTTAAAATGCATTGCCCAACTAGGCAAGTCTGATTTGGTAAACAAATTTATTTTACAAAACCAAAACTCATTGAAGGTAAAACACAATAAAATCGAAGACGTAGCATACAAGGCAAGTAAACGTGAAAGTATTAAATATATATATTTATAAAAAAGAGAGAAAAAAAAATACCAAAGGACATATAAGGTAAATGGAAATATGCAAGATCAATATACGCAAAAGTAGTTATAAGAATTATTTCATCATTAAATAAAAATATAGAATAGAAGGACAAAATAACATACGGTTGACACACGTTTATTGTTGATCACAGTACAATACATTAATAGCAATAAATCATAGACACAACACAAGACAAACAACGAATGTCTACACGCCAGTTCCGAGAGCAACGACATTTTATCAAAGATTCTACATGTTCTTAGCTCCGAAACTGTACAACACACTCAGTACCAACTGAAAATCGTTCAACTCCAATAAATTTACACAAATTTGGACCCAATATATGATCCAATCGGGTAGAGAGCAATCAGAAGCATGGCTATCCAAAATTCTAACATAATCATTATACAGTGCCTACAATAATAATTAACTAATTCTACAACACTCTCACTACATTTTAATTTAATTTTTAATTTTTTTTTATTTCTGAATCTGAATCTTTTTCTTAAGTAACACCAAAACAGCACCAAAAATACTGGCTACTTTAACACTAGATTTCAGTGTAGCAAAGTAGCCAGGACAACGCTGTATATATCAGAGGTGGAGTCTACTCCATCCCACACAATAAACTACGAGTATTTAATTGCAATATAGTTGTATCTTATGTTTATCATGTTATATACGTGACGTCGGTACCTGGCGTGTTTTTACGGCTGTTAGGAGTCTTATTTTACGCACTGGTATCTGTAGGGTCATCGGCGGTGACAATGATTGTGGAGGCGATAAGCCTTCACAAATCGAATTGAATCGAAGTAAAATAAGAACTTGAAGAAGAAGACTTGTTTTTGAAGCATCTTATTGTTATTGATATTCTGCCGAACGCACCCTTAAGTGTATACAAGGACCATCTCTAGGGACCGTGATTCTCGGGACACCTAATTTCAATATTTATTTTATTGAATTATCTTAGTTTTATTAAGATACTTCAACTCTGTTTAATTAAAATAATGATCTTCTAAAATAATAATTTTCTGTAACTGTTAAGAGACGTGTTAAAATTTTAAATTTAACAATGGGCTTATGAAAACAAAATTAATATGTCGTCTAACAATCTTCTGTGTACAGTTTTCTGGGCTAGTTTGACATGTATATCTGACCATTATGTGCGACGTTTCGGATTCCAGGGTGGTAATAGGGCTTCCTATTGAAAGCAGGGTGTGTCGTTTTTATGTACTGTTTCGCAATACCGTATCAAAAATAGGTGTTGTGTTATCTGTAAGTTCCATCTATTGTCGGATCTCCATCTGTGCGGACTCTTCGACTCCTACGGCTTTGAAGCGCCAGATACCACGAGGTTTTTGATTCTATAACTGTCACATCACATTAGCCCTGAATGGGATCCGAAATGTCGGCCAGAAATGTCAGATATATACGGATTAGCCCAGAAAACTGTACAAAAGAGATTCTGAGCGGCCGTGAAAACCTAAGAACATTTTTATAGTTTAACAAGATTACAGTCGTGACCTGATTTTAATTGACAATTATTTAAATGATAAATTATCTAAACACATCAGTATTCGAAATATATAATATTTTTTACAAAAAAGAACGATGTTTTCTAGTGATTTTAACTAGCCGTTTTCGTATTAATAAATACAATTAATTAACTATATAATACATATGTTTATTTGTGTTTGGACTGTGCCCGTCTCACTAGGGAAATCTGTATTGAGAATATATGAATCAAAATAATTATTTATTGTTTTCTTTGAATACGAAATCTAGCAACATATATGTGTACTTTTTAGATATTTATGTCGTCCTGATTGGCCTGTCTCATATTTATTAGACACGTTGCTGCAGGAGTTCTGCGCGCGGCGCGGGAAACATCCTTCTGTTCGTGAATGTTGCGAATATTTTTACAACTCTATTTTATACTGTTGTAGTTTTCAATACCTTCAATGTTTTAAGTATGTCCAAATCTTTATAAGAATCGATTACTGGGATTTATCCCCTGAGGGATTGTCATCAACATATAGATGTCTCACAGAGACGAAGCTATTATTTATTTATATCGGATGGTAAATATGGAAGTCTTGGCCCATTACAAGGCTTATGACCTGTCAACAGATGGTTTAAGTTATCACTTTACAACAATGTAACGTTCACCAATTTACCCATGCTACCGCACATTTGTTAAATTTAAACTTAACAAATATTAATTACGCGGGCGCGCTGTGCGAAATTATACACATTTATGTCATATTAAATAGTCCAAATTCTTTGTAACTTTCAGAATTATTTCCGACTTTTGGCTTGGTTTACACAGAAATGCACAATTTTCAGCTAAAAGATTAAATTATTTTCTTCTTCAATATTTGCAAAATTACTTTGTGGCAACATATTATATATTTTTTTATGGAGAACACATTCTTATTGGGATGTAATTTTTCACAACATAGGTTTGTGATATTTTTGATACAAATTAGAAAGATACATATAAAATCAATTTATCGATAAAATATTGTTGTTGCTAACGGGATTCGAACCTGGATCTCTTCCTATCTGGGGGAAATGCATTAACTGATTAATATAAAGAAGATGGCTTTCAAATAATGGAACGACAGATGAATCAATTTGCAACATATAAGTTCGATAATTTGTCGTCAACTTACTGTGTTGGTGTAGTATAATCGATTAATGCAATTCCCCGGATAGAAAGTTTTTCAATAAATTGATTTTATATGTATATCTTTCTAATTAATACATTTAATTTGTATTATTATATAAGTAATAAGAAAAATACTTCATAATAAAATACTACTTCAGGAAATAATGTATGAATTAAAAATAATAATAGCAAATTAAATATTATATAAATAACCAAATCCATTTTGCAAATGGTAACCTTTTAAATTTGTTTTTACAGTAGTTACTAATTAGTTTTCCACCGCGCATATTTTTAGAGTTTTGTTTTTATCTATACTTGTATTTTTAATTTTAGTAAACATTGCTTCCCGAAGAAGATACCATAGGTATCGAAACATGTTGATGTATCAGTAAATGTGAGGTCCAGAATCAAAAGCAGATATGTCCACTTTAACTGTAAAATGCAAAACTATGTCACTTGTTACTTTTTTGGAATCGTATTGAAAATAACCAGTAACTACAGGTCACATGACCAAATACTATCGTCTTATTGGCTGAAAACATATTTGTCTGGGTTTGAATAAATTATCTTGTAGACATGTCTGCGATTAAAGTAACAAACAGATTTTAAATGCGTTTTTATATGAGATTCGGTGATATTTATCTAATTTCGATAGGCTAGTATTGTAGACATTCATTTACTTTATATTTGTACATAACCAACTCAAAAACCATAAAAATTGGACATGCCTGATTTTAATTCTATACCTCATAATTTGTGGCTTTAAACAAAGTGTTTTTTCTTATTATTTGTTTAAATTAATGTTTGCACCTGATTATGTTTACAGTACACATGCGATATCAAATGATTTCGGCCTCAACGCTGCCCAAAGTCTACATATTTTTTGTAAATCATGAGATCGATTCGTTGTTGAAATAGGTTGTCATTGATTTTAAGACGAAACATTTCCTAAAAGTAATTATAGTGGCTATTATATTTTATCAAATATATCTTAAAATGACTTCTCTATCGCTTCCCCTATATTCTCTCCAGTGTGAAGACGCCCATTAGATCCCTGTTTACTACACCCGTAAAGAGTAATTCACCCACTTATGGTGTCATTAATGACCCCTATAACCCCCTCTCCCCCTACCGGGTGCACAGACTCGTTCAATATTAGCACAGGCGAGTACACGTACGTCATTTTATTGTTACTTCTTGTAATTGCGTCGCCTTACTTATGGTATCATTCGGCTTGAAGATGGGAGTCGGTATCGTCCCGCATTTTAATGTTTGCCCTTTTAGTTATATATACTGTTCAACTAAATATTATGATCGTCAGAAGTGCGTTATTATTTTGATAGTTAAAAATAAATAAATTAGATTTTTGGGTAACGACATTGAATTGTGCAATCTCCGGGTCGCACGTCCCACGGAATGGGTTACGACAATTCCCGTCGTAAATCGGAATCACCGCAAGGTGCGGGGGGATGGGGAAACGTGGTACAGGGAGAGGTCGGTGAGGAGATAGGGGTTTAGAAGAAGGACCAGTGATCATGGGGAACCGGGATTCGGAAGGAGTGCTCGCCTTATCTTGATTATGACCGCTCTGCAAATCCCCGTGGTCGCCGCTGAAATCATATGGATGGCACGTGGTTGAGCCGATCTCCGCTCCCGACTGAAGACGGCGATGTCAATGTGCATCTACGGCACACACAAACGATAGACACTGTGCACACAAATCACAGGATCACAAAATACAGTGCTGGTGCGCTGGAGTTGAAATGTCGCAATGTCGAGATCGAACATAATATCGTTCAAGTTGACGTCTGCTGGCATCAAGGTCACATTTCACATTGGTGAGCAAGCATTTGGATAGGTCATTGGTAAGAAATTGGGACGCGGACATGCAACAACAATAATTTTTGCGCCCGATATTACAAACGCGCTAAAGTGTGTTTTGCAAATACGGAGTGATGACATGTTTTTCTCCATTTCTGTTGGTGACTTCTTAAAATTACTATGATATGGAAGCCAGTAGCGTCGCACCAAAGTGTCAGAATGTCGACACAGTGCCTCCATCTCGACTATAGCCTGATTAGTATGGGGGTGTAAAGGCAAAAAATATATAAAATTGCACAAAACGAGGGGGATTATAGAATGGTGCGACAGCCTAACCTCGCGGACTCAGTCATGTTAGTATGATACTTTATCGTTATGAAACTTCCATCTCCCATCTATAGCACTTAGAACTATATTATATAAGAAAGAGGCATTAATGATTTGCCAGATGCGATTGATTCTATTTTATACACTCCCGCCTCGCTAAGATGCAGCATGTTTTAGATTGTTTTGTTTTTGGATGCCAACTGGAGAAGGAGGATCTGAAGCATTTATTTTTATTTGCGCTATAAATATTGATAAATCGTCTCATCTTCAGAATTTATCTAAACATAAAATCTCTTTTCCAACGATGCAGTATTTGGTTCCCGTACACTGCCATTTCGCGATATTTAAATTATTTGTAAACCTTTTGAAAAATAGATTCGATTTCATTTTGGAATGTATTTGTTTTGTATGTATACAAGGGTTGTCACAAATTCTATACACATAAAAAAAAACCGAAATATTATAAATAACAAACCGTATTTAACTACTGTGATTGTGCATCTCACAACCCTGACGACACTCGAGACAGATCTTTTTTCAACGTGTAACAGGAACACAGTGCAAATTTAAAAGCGAATTTCGAGATATTTAGTGAAACCAAAAACAAAATTAAATGTTTATATTTAGTTTTACTCTGCCTTAACGAAAGAAACTGGTTGACGTTAAATAATAAAATCCAAGTGGTTATACACAATATTATTTTAAATGTATTCCATCGATTATAAGATGCATGTTTTTTCCTATTTTGGGGTCTCTGAATTAGGGAGTGCGTCTTATAATCGATGGTGTCTCAAAAATCTTCAGAAGATAGTGGTGGTGTTGGTTGGTGCGTCAAGGGGGGTAAATTGATACGACATATCAGGTAGTTGCCAATACTTAAACGCCAGTAGCGTGCAGTAGGTATAAATTTAGGTTATGCTGTTACCGATGATATTATACAGTACATATTGCATTGTTCTTGAACGCAAATAACGATTATGAGTGTAATACGTTCAGTAGGTCTGTTAATAAACAGCATAAGTAAGGACTCTGTACAATACACATCAGCTGAACGGAATTTTCAATTCAGTAAGTAGCAATTGTATGGCTTGAGTAGAATGATAGGTTAAGAACAGATGCTAGCAATTGTAGTAGCAATAAATCAACAATAACCCAGTAGACGACTATAGCGCTTCGGCGGCGGATAGTGGTGTGTTTTAGAACTAAACAATTAATGTACAATAATTAATTTGGTACACGGCTGGCGTTAGCTTTAAAAAATTAATTTATAGTGTTAAAAACTGCCAACCTGGCGATGAATATGAAGAACTGATATGGGAGCTTTTGCTCATAAATCGGTCATGGGTAAGCGGTGGGTCACCATGCACTGTCCGTTTATAACATATGGATTATTTAATTTACATTAGTTTCCCAGAATTTTCAGTAGTGCACAGCATTTTTTGCTTGTATGCAGTGCACGCCCCTGCTAAACATAATAATTGTCATTTATTCAACATTACAACGAAATTTGTAAAAAGGAGATGAAATCCGTAGAATTTGTGTTAAGAGAGCCAAAAACTTTAACTCGCTCCGCTCTCTAATAACTTTATATACATTTATTGTAAGAAGTACGCTGGAATTTAACTTCACTCTGTGGTCTCCTTACTATGGCTCACATATTAGAAAAATCGAAAGAATGCAACATAAATTTCTAAGATTTATCAATTTTAAATTACATATTCCGATAAAAAATATAAATTACGATTATTTAATAAGTACTTCATTTAAAAAAATTAGCCTGGAGAAGATATGTGAGCGATATAGTATTTCTATATAAAATGATCAATAGCATGTTGGACTGCCCTGAGTTGATACAAATGGTTTCGTATAAAGTACCAACTTAAACGAGACAACATGAAGTGTTTTTTGTAGGTACACATATAAATAATGATGCTATTAACTCGCCAATATCGCGGATGTATCGGCTTGGTAACAAGTTGAATTTCGTTGACAATTTTCGTGCAGGAGCATACCTTAATTGAAGAAATATTATAATTTTTTTTATGATATATTTAAACTGCTATATTTTTACTTTTATATTTAAACTGGTATATTGAAATATTATTTAAAAAATGTTCTGTTATATTTAAATTAAACACATTTTTATTCTTATGTAAAAGCCCACAAGGGCGTTGATGGAAATAAATAAATAATCGATGGATACGGTAATTTTTAAAAAGTTTGAGCAGACGCGAAGCTACGCGTATTGGAAATAGATAAGAAACAGTTTTCCATTCCAAACTTTGGCCAAGATTAAATTTTCTGATATAGAATTAATGCTACGTTAACTGCAGCACTTGTCGCCTCCAAAGAATGCAGATAATCCACGGTGATGTTTTGTATTTCCGCTTAAGTCTCACACGCCATTTCCCCGGCCAAGTTTTCTTTGTTGAGACAAAATTACTTTTAATTCATTTAAGTGCCATACAGTTCAGCTAGCATGTTCTTGTTCCATTCCATGCAAACAATTTGTATTTAATGTTCGCAAATTCAGGAATAAATTATCAATACCATTGCACCACTCTCCGCCACTGGGCGATTATTCATATTTTACATATTTTAAATAAGCTATGTTTACAGAGTGAAAACGTGCGCGTGTAATAGCCGCTTTAAATACTCGGAAGATTATTAAAATAATTTTTCCATTTGCCGTATTAATTTTTATTTATGTGCGCCCGTTTAAATAAAACTTTCAATATTAATCACACGTGTATTTATAATTTTTTTGAAAACACATTTTTGTTGTGAAGTTGCAATTTCAGAATACAGTTCTGTGTTGTTTTTAAATACAAAGTAATCAATTAGAAAGATATACAGAAAAAAATCTATTTATCGAAAAAATATTTTGGTTGGTACCGGAATACGAACCCGGAACATTTCCTATTCATTTCGCTATATCAACCGATTACGTTTTCGACAAGTTTTGAACTTATATTCTCGTATGTAGTTGGTAAGTAGGTACCTAGTAACTTCTGGTATCAAATTAAATGATAAATGAAAAATTATTTCCATACTTAAAGTATGTACGATTTGTATAACAATATTTTAACTACATTATTTTTACTTACCATCACGTCGTTTCCCCGCAGGGGTAGGCACAATTCTCGCCTCATTCATCTTTTCATACAAACTCGCCGATTATTGTCGCTTCTAATAGGACCATCTTCCGGTATTTGGTTTACCTGGTCGTGCCAAGTCTTCCGCGGACGTCCTGTTTCTGGTGCCATCATATATCTTACCATTCTCTCCTCATTCTTCCGTTCCATATGACTAAACCACCTAAGTGATCCTTTCGTAATCTTACTCACTATACTAAGATCAGCTTTACATTCTGTCCTTATTTCTTCATTCTTTACTCTGTCGTAAATCGATCTGCCACATATACGCCTATGTGATCCCATTTCCACTGTATTCAGTCTACTTTCGTTCCTCTTCTGCCAGATCCAGGCTTCACTTCCATACATGTATTAGGATTCCATTGTATACCGATAGTCTTGCCTCGGTTGACATGTTCCCATTAGCTATAATTCCATTCAATGCGCTGTTCAATTTGTTCCCTGCAGTCACCCTCCTTTCGATATCTTGCGCAGTCTTTCTGTTTCTATCAAATATACTTCCCAAATACAAAATCATCTACTTGTTCCCATCATTCATTACCTACAAGTATTTTGCATGTTGTCTTGCTTTTCTCCTTCTCGAATACCATCACTTTCGACTTGTTGACATTCCTAATAAGGTCGCTTTCCTGGCATACTTCGTACATTCTACTCACTGGACTATGTAATTCTTTAAAATTGTATTAACATTAAAACAACACAGTTAAATATAAATACAATTTTAAATTATGCCTCACTACAAAGTTAACGCTACGCTACAAACATTAACAATATCTGTAATTCTTGTTCATCTTATGTATTTCAAAATAATAAAGATAAAAATAAATAAATACATTGTCCACCTGATAGCTGATTGTAAAATACAACGATAAAATATATCTATTATGTGTATATAATTATGGTAAGAATATTATATTTAATTAGAAATAGCGAAGATATTAATGACTTGGTGAGAGAAAAGGTTCTAAGAGCATAGTAAAGGTCTACTTGGGGTAAGTTTTTACGACAGATAATATAGGCCTATCTGTGGGGTGGGAGTTGGGTTGTGATGATGCAGCTAGTTTGATGGAGATAATTATTTCTTGAAGTATGTGACTGTTGGAGTTGTATTTTAAAATATTTTTTTTGTAAATAACATGAGTCGAAAATGTTCAAAGAATATGTGCAAATTCTGCACGGATACGAAAAATATTATTATTATTACTTTTATTTTTTTTTCAATAAAAAAGAATATGGATTTTAACCACAAAGTTAATTTTGCCAATTTAAAAAAAAAAAATTGTTTGAAATTTTTACAAAATCATGTTAAGCTTAAGTCTACGTATTTCGAATTAAATATTTGCGAAATTTATCCATTATTAATCTATATCTTTGCTTCAGGACTTAAATCATCTAACAAAAAAATAGTCTAGCCGCTCGAAATTCGATGATGTTTAATTTTTTGTATTCTATATATAATTTAGAATTAATACAATATTTCAATTAATCGAAATAATTGCATAATTAGGATTTTTTTGAAATGCTTATATCTCTTAGATGGTTGAGATTAGGCACACATCCCATGAACATTTTCGACTCGTAAATTAGTCAGGTATCCATCCATCCATTAAATATTGTAGACTAGGTCTGTTACACCTGTATATATATATGTGTATTCCCTCTCCAAACACAAGAGCTAGTCTCTTTTTTAGAAAGGTAAGCGATTACAAAAAAATGTAACAGATTCAAGTAACTCAATATATTATATAAAATTGTAAAAATTAAAAAATAATATATATATAAATATATATATTTTTATATCTGTAAACATGCCATTAAATGACATCTTAATAATTTAATATAATTTTTTTTATTACATTTTTTAAAACAGCCAATGAATTGTGTATGTTCAGATTACATTAATTGTACATATTTACTTACTCTGTTGGTTTTACGGACCATGATTTCGCGACTGCTCTCCAAGCATCCCGATCTTCGGCTACGTCATTCCAGCTGGCAATGTGCAGTCTTGTTGCGTCCTATCTCACGCTGTTAGTCCATCTCGTATATGATTTATTTATGATGTTTTGTAAAAGTGTTACTTAATAAAATGAGACTCGCGGTCACCACTCCCCTGTTCTGGGTCGAAAAATCCCCATCGTCGGAGTTCGGACATCATTCCAAGGTACGTGAGGATTTGTGTTTGTTTTTCTGGGATCACTATTGTTTGTCTGTTCGAAACAGATTTCCTTTATTCTATATTATGTATTTTTACCACATCCTTCCCTATTACGAACGCTTAAATGAACAGTGGTTGGGTACATACTTTTATTTCCAATTTCCAATCAAGCATCGTAAGCGAACCGTTTAAATGAATATTTCTCGCTCAGGTTTAAATTCAAATCATCTCAAAAACTTTTTAATGTGTTAAATTTTATGTATATAATTATTTTTAATGAAAACATATTTTTGTCGTGAAGTTGCAATTTCAGAACGTAGTTCTGTGGTATTTTTAATACAAATTAAATTAATCAACTAAAATCTATTTAACGAAAAAATATTTGCTTGGTACCGGTATTCGAACCTGGACTTTTTCTACTATTTCTTAACAATCAATAACGTTTTCAACAAGTTTTGAATTTATTGTCTGTAGTTCTTTATAATTGATACATTTATTATTCTAGCAATATTTGAATATGTTCAAAGACACACAATTACTGGATTTTTATCTATAAAGGCACTCTTCTTAAATAAATATTAGATATCTTATAGAGACGAAGGTATTTTATTATAATTTTTTAAATTAATGATATATAGAAATATAGGGGATAATTACAGGGCTTACGACCTGTCTTCGGCTGATTTAAGTGATCACTTTATATAATAGTAACATTCACCAATTTTCACCCCTCAATCTCCATATTTATCAAATTTTTGAAAATTCTATATATGTTATTACATGGACTCGCTTCGAGTACCACTCGATAAATATGGAGATTGAAGAGTGAGCATTGGTGAACGTTATATATATATATAGAGTGATCACTTAAGCCAGCCGAAGACAGGTCGTAAGCCCTGTAATTACCCCCCATTTTTCTATATATCATTCCTTTAAAAAATATAATAAAATAGCTTCGTCTCTATGAGATATTTATTTATTATTCTATTGATATAGTGAAATTGGATTCTGCAGGATCCCGCAGTCGGTCGCAAATGTGCTGTAATAACGTTAACCATTTTTAAAAATATTGTGTTGAATGTTGGTTACGTCAATAAAGTAATATATATTATTTACACCCTATACCGGAATCGTTTTGAGACTTGCTTACTGTCGTTTCGAGTCGTCAATATTATTATTATTTTATTTCATTCAGTTATTAACATCTCACGGTATCATCGTACCGGAGCCATACCTGTACAATTTGACGTGAGACTCGTTATCAAATTAAATTCAGAGGGCAGCCAGAGAGAAGCTATATAAGCTATATGCACCCTCAAAAGGGGAGGGTAGACGTCACATATATGTGTTGCAGTCGCAGAACTCGGTCACAGTCCAGCAGAAATTCACCTTATCTAGTTCGCAAGAGGTGCGAGGGAGAGCCAGTAGAAAGCTCCGTTAGGTCTCTCTAGCCACTGCTTTTCCCGGCATCGTCCATCCCAGCAACCCCAGCGGGAGACCCACACCCTTAAAAATACCCGGAAATGTCCGAGATTCAAGTAAAGTCATAGTAAAATGAGTCCCGCGGTTTACACGGAAAATACAGGTTGTTAATTTACTAGTTGCAACGTATAATTCAATTTAGCCATCGCCCCTCTGAACTAGTTTCGGTAAAGTTTGCCCCGACATTACGCGACCCATTTTCTTGTCGTAAAAAATAACCATTTTGAGTTGTTCAATAGGAAACAGTAATGCGTTTTCCGTACATTGCATTTTCCAGACGTTGGTTTATGATATCTCTCGCGCTATATCGAATTTCGTCCCGGGCTGTTAACCAGCGTTCACCACTTGAAGTCTCGGGATATGCAGAGTTTTTAAAGTATGGGGGATTCTGTTCAATTCTTCGGGGGCAGACGCGCATTAGTGCGGTGTATTTGAATATATATTACACGTTATTTTTAAGGGACAGTTATTTTTAATTATCTAGAGCCGTTGTCAAAATTTTATTTGTATTTTTTTTAGTTATGAGTTAACCCTTTAACTGCCAACTCTATTTGAAATAGAAGACACCACATAGGCTAATACTAGGCTTTAAGGGTCTTGACTTATCTATCAAAAGCTGGGACCCGTCGTCCACAGATGGTAAAATTTAAGTTTGCAAGGTCCAAAAGTGCGTGTTAACACGCCTATAGCTTAGCGTGGCATACAAAGTTTAGCGAGTTAACGCGCTCATAACGTTTAAAAAGTTTATAATATATTTTGGAAATGGGATTATCCTGCCACAAAGGAGTTACAAAGGAAAAGTTTACGTCTAGACAAGCCACAATTCCGATAATCGAAATCCTCGTAAGCTAAATTCTCGACAACAAACCAAAATCTAATAAATATTATCATCGCTTATCTATGATCCATTAAGGTTCATTGACTTCTAAAGTAAGAGTTTCCGGCATTGTCGTCTTTCTTCTGTCGTGTGCGTCTCGTTGTATTGCACCTTTCTCAATATTGTCGCCCTATCTTCTTCGAGGTCTTCCCCTTGAAGGTTGCTAATGAATATTCCAATGCCCTTTTGTGTCGCGTGAATTGAAATTAAAATAAAAAAAAATAACCTGATACATTAAAATTGAAGAGGTGTAATTTTCCTTTGAATTAGGTGGATATGTGATCTTTTTGTTCTGAAGGTACATTAAAAGAAGTTATATATTATTCTATTTTCGAATACAAAATATAAATTTTAAAATTGGAACACAGTAACGCTGCAGTACTGTAGGTATGTAATTATTTAAATACTAATTGGATGTGTTAATTAGAAAAATGTAGATATAAAATCAATTTTCTCGAATAATAGTGTTGTTGCTACCGTGATTCAAAACTGGATCTCTTTCCAATCCGGGGAACGATAGATGTATTAATTTGAAAAGTGTAACATATGGGTTCGAAAAATTGTCGTCAAAAGTATTGTCCGCTGTAGCATAGTTGGTTAATGCACCTTCCCCGGATTGGAAAGAGATCCAGGTTCGAATCCCGGTAGCAACAACAATATTTTTCGATAAAATTGATTTTATATGTATATCTTTATAATTAATACATTTAATTAGTATTTAAAATATCACAGACCTATGTTCTGAATAATTACAACTTCAAAATAAGAATGTGTTCTCCTTAATAATTATTTAAATTATTAAATTTTTTATGCTTATTAATTGAGGGGTGCTTCAAATTTGAACTATATTACAAGCAATATGGAGATTGGTGGTTAAAATTATATAATATATGTATTTTTTTATTTCTTATAATAGAGATATGTACACGGAATACTTTAATATTCCTACTTTATTAAGGAGAACACATTATGATTGTGAAGTTGTAATTATTCAGAACAGACGGTCTGTGATGTTTTAAATACTAATTAAATGTAGCGCAAAAACAATATTTTTCGATAAAATTAATTTTATATGTGTATATATTTATAATTAATACATTTAATTAGTATTCTAATTTTATTTTATAATTAATAGATAACCACAATGTAAAGTTTGCTATAACGATTAAAAATAATAAAATAATATTCTTACTATTTTGAATTTAAGCTAAACGCTTGAGCTATGGAAATAATACTAGCTTGCTAGTTTTCTGGAACGAGGGACTCGAACCCCCCCCCCCCCCCCCGAATACTGGAGTGGTAATACAGTAATTGGAGATTCGAGTCTCTCATTCCAAGAAACCAGCATTTTAGTATATATATATATATATATATACGCGTTTTTTGTAGTTGGTTTTCTCGGGAAAATATAGGCCAACGTTTCGACACTGTAACACGTGTCATTGTCAAAGCGTTGCCTTAAAACAATCGAGTTGTGCTCGACTATGGCAGATTTATATCTAGCGAAAAAGTACGATTTCGTATACAATTTTACAATCAATTTTCTTCAATTAGTAATCTAATTTGAATCATTATTTGGTCATGATGGTGTTTCCAATGTGAGTTATTTTATAATTTATTTTCATACATGACATTTGTTTGGGACATATTTTCATTTTTGAACAAAAATAATGCACTGTGCCTTCCCACCTCTTCGTTTCCCGGTCTTGCCACCGACACAGTCGAATGACGACCTTTAGAGATGTCAGCAGAATTCGGATTGTAGTGAGTGCCAAATTCCTTCCGTATCCTGAATTCTTCCGGCATCTATGCTTGTACGCAACAGCATTAATATAAAAAAATAGAACAAAAAAAACCTTTTTAATTGTTTATAAATATATAACTAATTAAATAATTACCTATAATAGTAGGTAATCTTGAAATGTTAAACGCGACAAATGCAAGCACTCAACAATCGGCCCAAGATGGGGGCCGATTGTTTCAATGTGTTTAAAGTCCGGGGTTGTATTTATAAATATTATATAACATATACAGGGTGGGACAGTAATTGCGTTTTTTACATGGTGTGCAGGAATCGCATAGTGTTGATATTGGTGAATTTTTCGAAATGATGTATACGGATTCTTATACGTAAATTCTTTCTTTGTCACTGTGTGTGTAGTGAAATTGATTGTGTCAAATTTCTTTGAAATGTGTATATGTAACTTTTTTATTTTATTGTCAGAAATTTTAAAATTTGAATTCACCGTATTGTTCTGCTATACTGTAGGTATATAATTATTAAAATTAGGTCTCGTCTTTCGTCCGCCCTAGGACGGGTTTTACATACTAAAGTTCCTTAGTTTCCTTAGAATGAATAATATAATACAATTTCTGCACGCCATGCGTAATAACGCAACCTAAACAAAATATATAACGCAAAATATTTTGCCTACAACCCAATATAATCGATATTCATCTTTTTACCCTACCCTTTACGTCTCTTACATTTCATGATCTACAACGGTGGAATTCTTATTCCAAATACACAAAGAATAACCAAAGATATGTATGTTAAAGTTTTTTTTTCATATTAGTAATGTAATATGATATTTTAAAATCAGTCTAATATCTTAAATTATTATATGTACATATTTATCTCGTTGAAGAAATATCGAGCATATAACTAACTACCTTACCTCCTTTGAAGATTTTCCGACTTATTCAATCGTACATAGAATAACCCGGGGTGAACTCACGCGTGTTATATTAAATATCAAGTAGATAGTAGATGTGAGATGCGATGGAGTACTCTCCATTCTCAAGACTGAATTTGGAGTCGGGATATTTCGTCTCATTATGCAAACTCCAGTGCACAAGCTGTGCATTTAAAATTCTGCATAGTCAGTCTCGCGAAATTTTAATACTAAGATGTTTCAGACGTCTCTGCATATACTGCGCTTGTTATATTTATTAAATACTTACCGTTTACTTTGAATTATAATATTTCATGTTGTGAGTTTATAAATTTATCTTTAAATAAATATTATTAAATTTTATCTCTTTCTTTTTTTTTGTGCCTTGTCTGTTTAACTGACGTTGGATGTCATGTTGGCTAATATTATTTTGTTTACTGTGGCCCGGATTAGCTCTACTGTAGACTGGCCAAACCATTTTCTCAGGTTCTTCAGATACGATGTTTTTCTTCTTTCACCAATGTTGCATCTAAGCTGCGCTCGTGCGCGTGGGCAGCAATCTGATTAAGAAATAAAAATATCCAATTAACGTTTTGAGAAAAGTTTTTTGTCGAGACAAATTTATCGAGATAATATTGCAGGCACATGTGACGGTAGTCTCTTATGATAAATCGATTGTATGTAATATAAGTGAAATTATGAACTCCATTATGCGACGCTAGTCTTGATGGGTGATTCCAAATGTTTGATAAATTTAAATTAAAATATTCCATCCTTATCGAAGATTTTGATTCGCGCCATCAATAATGCGCGACGCGCAGCCAATCACTAATAAGTTAGACGTGTTGCAGAAGTTATAGAAGGCAAAATATAAATAAAGATTCTTTATATTTTGCTTTCTGGAAATAAGGAATACAATTTATGCATCCCACGTTCAGGAAGGATGGGCGGAGACGGGAATGGGAGGCCGCGAACGTGAAAAATAAAACGCTCGTGGTAGATCCGACGACAGAGCATACTGGTTTTAACCTTCAGAAAGCCATGAAGCCGTACGAATCGCGTCTGAAGCTTCCACAGCCTGTGTGCATATTTGATGAATAAATGGGACTTAAAGGAGTAACCCCCGCATACATATTCGGAGTTTCTCAAACAACGGAGCAACTCGTGCATGTATGCGCTTCCAATCTCCACCTTTTCGAGAGGAATCGCAAAATATAATTATAGTAGTTGTAAATAATGATAAAATACAAATTGTTTGGCTAAAACCATTATTTGTGCATTGAACATCTGAAATTTGTTATTTATATATTTTCTACAAATTTTTTATATTAAGTATTATACCGATAAACAGCGTTCAAACTTCAGATAAAGCACTTAAATTATGTAACATAAACATATATTTTCTGTGGTATATTTATTGATAAAAAAAAATCATCGTATTTCTTTTCATTGTGTTTCTAATAAAATAAATTATTATTTATAATTAAACTTGATAATTAAAAATACTACTATTCGTAAATTTTTGGTTATATTTATTTGCGATACATTGAACCATTTACCAGTGCATTGCATTGTAGCGTTCCATGCAATTATTGGGTTGTGTAATAAGTATTTGGGGTTTTGTTTAATTATTTATTATAAAATTAATTTTTTAAACAAAAATTACAATATTTCAATCAATCATATATTATGCATTATTGTTCTGGACATAATACCATCTTTCAAACAATATGTCGATGCCTTTTCTATAAAAATCAGCTGGTCTGGTATCGAAATAGTTATCGAGCCAATTTCTGAGCTCATCGGTGATAAGCATGCAAATGTGATAATCTGACGGAGCAAGGTCGGAACTGTAGGGTGGATGTGGCAGAATTTTTTTCTTTGGAATCATTGGAACCTCGATTAAATTCGTAAATAAATATGTGCCGAAAATCTATATGCCCATATTTTAGTCCAAACATTAATGAAACTATAAGATACAGGAAAACGGCAACACTGACATTATAGAGCAGAAAAAAAATCTATCGAATAGTATGTCATTTTTTGTCACAGAAACAAAATAGCGGTAAAATATTATTAGACCACCCAAGTCAATATCATAATGAAATCAGAAGGTGTAAAACAAAGAAATGAAAATACAATTGAAATAAAAGTTAATTTATTTTTTCATAATCATACTGGAATAAACTGTTTGGTTGGAACGTCGGGTTCGACAAAAACCGACCCACGGCAGAATTATCTCAAAACAATGTTATCAAGCTTTTTTAATCAAAATAAGTTTGATGGAAAATTTTCTTTATAAGATGTTTATAATACTCCTATTATTCAAAGTATAACGATATTTTTAAGCTTGTTAATAAATTAAGCACGTTTTTTTACTAGTAGGTACCTTCTTTAGAATTTAAAAACATGTATTTAATTTTTTCACAATTAATTATTGTTGGTAAAAATATATAAATAATTTTGTCTTGTTTATTTGAAAATGCAATAAAAACATTTTTTTTTTATTAATGCTGGCTAAAAACGAAATTAATAAACATTCTGTGATTCCGTAAAAACAAAGTAGATGGTTTTCAAATAATGGAACGATAGATGTATTAATTTGAGAAGTGTAACATATAGGTTCGAAAATTTGTCATCAAATGTATTGTCGCTGTAGCATAGTTGGATAATGCACCTTTCCCGGTTTGGAAAGAGATCCAGGTTCGAATCCCGTTAGCGCAACAGCAATGTTTTTTGATAAAATTGATTTTATATGTATATCTTTATAATTAATAGATTTAATTAGTGTTTAATAAAAATATTTTATTTTTGGTTCGTGTTCCTGTACTGTTTATTTAAATTTATTCAAATATAGTAAGTACCTCGGAAATACAGGTCGGACCCATAAAGCTCTCAATATTCAATAATAATATTATCGCCAACAGTAATATTGTTATATTGGTCTCGACGATTAAAGCATACATTACCATTCGAAACTGAACCCACTACATCATGATTCTCGTAGTATTTCCAAATAATTATGGTATTACTCTCAGCACCTGTTATTTTCAAAAAGAGGTGCCGGAACTCAAACCATGAGAGCGCCAATTTTGAATTCATCCATATTTCATCTGGTTCATAAACACATCATATTTTTATCATTTGTGCGAATTATATAAATGTAGCGCCTTATTCCAAAACCCCATAAAACGATTTTTTGTGTTTTTAAGTTATGGATGAAAACGTATATTTTGAAAGCAAATGTACAAAATGTTTGTTTTTACATAAGCATTTTTTACAAATCAAACAAATCTGTAATGTAAACTGTTTTATATAATGAAATAATTCCCTATTATATATTTCTCTTTACCTTATATGTGCTTACATTCTTTTACATATTGTATTGCACATTGGTATTTTTTTTCTTTCTTTTTATATATTTTCACGTTTACTTGCCTTGTATGTTTCGTATTCTATTTGATTGTGTTTTGCCTTCAATGAGTTATTTGGTTTTAGTGAACTGTAAATTGTTTGCCAATTTGCCCTAAATCAGGCTTACCTGGTTGGGCAATGCATTTTAAAATCTGTGTAAAATATATCTGTCTAAATAAATAAATATAATCTTTTTTTCTGCATTTATCGTTCTGGCAGCCATACTAGATTTTAACATCAACAAGCGTTATGATTGGCTTATTTCATTTTAGGGGGAATGGCAACTTATACTCTGTCTGCTTTGTGGTATTTTGGAACTCACTCTGATTTTGAACATGCTATATCAATTGATTTATGTGTTTTTTTATGAGAAACAATGTGTTCTGCATGTAGCTTACAAAAAAAACTATAAAACTGCATATTTAATTCTTGGAATTAGGCGCTACAAATATGGATTGTAATTATGTATGCGCCAACATTCTTTCATTTAATTGCTTTTGAAACATTAAAAATACCCCAAAAAAGGTGCCGGGACGCCGCTCCACCGCGTTACGTAACATAAATGCACTGGTATTACCAAAAAACAATAGCAAGAGGCTTACATTGCCTTATTTTTAAAAATATATGGTGCAACAGCCTGGTAAGGGGCTTGGTCCCCTCAAGCCCTCCCGTAGACTGCTTGATCATCCTGCATAATGCCATTAGACCACTGCAACTCTTAGGTTTTTTTATCATTCCGGTTAATAAATTTTGCTTCCAAGGACTGTATTCAGAATTCGGGTTTAAAGACGCGGACTTACGGTACGGACCTAAAGCTGATTGAAGAAAGGGTCACACCGACGTCGGTCATATCTAAATATTTCAAGTCTTGTACGACGTTAAGGAAATTTCACGTGTTCATAAATTTCTGGTGGAGACGTAGCGGCTGTTAAATTTAAAGACTATGTTTTAAGCGCACCATTTTACGTATTTATTATCTGTCATATTTCTCTACTGTCGCGAAAATTTAAATTGTTGCATAACTATTAAATTTGCCTCCTGTTTAATGTTTAACTATTGTTAATTAATTGTTTTAATTTTCAATTGTAGTCAAGTTGATTTATTGTATATTTATTACTCTGATTACGTTTATTATCCTTTATATAATCACATTATCAAATTATATGAAAGAATTTCAATAAAATATATACGTACAGAAAAAAATATTCTTAATACTAATTAAATAAGTTAATTAGAAATATATACATATATTATAGAAAAAGAATATATTTATCGAAAATATATTTTTAAGGAGAACACATTTTTGATGTGAATTTGTATTTTCAGAACATAGTTCTGTGGCATTCTTAATACATTTAATTTAATTTGTTTGAAAAAAATATTTGGTTGCTTTCTTATTGATTAATTTAATTTGTATTAAAAATACCACAGAATCATTAAAAAAGTATTCCTATTGTGGTGTTTTATTATTCTAAATTATAAAGCCCTCTCCTTTTATTTATTAATTAGTTTTGTTGGTATATCGATATTATTTAAATATTACGATTCTATGCAGTGGTAAGCGCCAGTACCTTGCAACAATTTTGTGATATACCTACAATCTAAATATGTGTGCAGTACCAATTTTATACAGTATTCAGTTAGAAATGAAATAAAAATGTATAGAATTTATGTGTTGGTTGACAAATAATAATTATTGACATAACGTTAATATAATTTCTCGTCTGGCTCTGACCAGGTTTTTAATCAATGCATCCCACCACTCGTGAAAATCGCGCTCTTCTATTAAAAAACCTCTCACGAAGGACCTGTGAACGGCCGAGAGAATTTTACGTAATCGGTGACTCGGTGTGTTAAACTACAGCAATTGTTGGCACAATTCTGCTGGGAGTCGACTTATTTTATGTAGATCTTCAGCGACAATCTGAAAAAAAATTTTGTTAAACGATTTAAATAATAATGTGTGATTAATTGATTTAAAATACGATTCTAACAATCGTATCTATAGAATATGTACAAACATTACTGCGCTGACTGATATAATTAATATCTGGAATTTGATATATGATTTTGAATCCACATAAATATTACAAATTATTGTCCAGAATGTCAAACATAAGTGTTATAAAACTACAGTAACTTGAAAAAGTCTGTCAAAATTATTATTACTAACTGACATAGCTAATAGGTAGCTATTGATCTACTTTAAAATTTGATACCTGAAAGGTTATTGTAATGTATCTATGGAACGAATGCGTGAGCCCGTTAATGTTGGTATGAGATGAGTGTGTGAAAGAGATGAATGTATCGCGCTACTTACTTCCGAACCATTGCACTGTAAACATCTTATATTGACCTGTACTACACAATCCCGTGCACAAAAAGTCAACATCGTCATTAGTGCGAGTTAAATATATAATGGTTATCATCATCCACGTTGGTCTTTCATGAGCCCTCTTCACTGTGCATCTTCACTTTTCTCGGCATCCTGAAAATATTTGGGACCTGGTCGGTCCAATATGTGGGGATCTTCCTCTTCCTCTTTGTCCTTCGACGTGGCCCACTACATGTTTCTCCAAGCTATCTTACTCAGTTCAATGGAGAAATTCGTGCATTCATGGTATGCGCAACGTGTGTTTTTAGCACCTCATCTCAAAAGCATTAATCTGTCTTCGCTCCCTTGCCTTCAGGGTCCATACCAGAAAGGCTGTTTCCCTTCAATTTGTGATAATGGGCATGGGCGGCCATTCGTGTTGGACTCTGAATTAAAAGTTTATCGCAGATTTCATATAAGGACGCGTCGTTATGGCCCGTGTCCACGATGGTCTCTAATTGGGTAATTCATAATCTAATGATTATTTTGAGAGTCGGTAAAGATATATATGTGCCGAATGCGTCATTCTAATCCGCGCGCAAACACATGCGATGATTCATAAACCGCTTCGTATGCGCGCTCGAGTCGAATTTCCGAAAGAAATCTCATCCATAAATACGAGCCATTAAGATGTGATGTCATATCTAAGTATCGTGAATTTGGTGTGAGTTATTTATTTAGCCTATTTCAGCTGTACTATTTTAATAACCTTGACATCGTTGGATTCACTGAATTCTAAGTTTTCACCGTTTCATTCTTGGCTCCAAATATCTTCCTTAGAATTTTACGTTCGAAGACCATAATAAACATTCATCTTTCTTAGCCTTTAACCCTCGACCGTAACCTAGCATTCAGATCCATATGTGAAAACTGCCCCCGGAGGGTGTTTTTTTACACTTGAATCTTAGTTTTCCGGATTATTTTATAATAAAAAAAACACAATTTAAAATAAACTGTAATCAATGTCGATTTTTTTTAGTATTATTGAAGTTTATTTTTGCTATTATACTCGTAATTAAATTTCGAGAACATTATTTCTTTATTGTTAATTCTCATTAGCCAACGATAACTGACGATTTTACATGTTATCAACAATAAATTTTATTAGAAAAAATATGTTGTATCTAAAATTACATTTTTTATGACATCTTGTATTGATATATAATGTATAACCCAAAATTCTTTGAATCCAATAATTTTTATTTTATTAGATGATACAATTCTTGGTACCGATTGTCTTGAACAGGGCATGAAAATGACGCGTGATTGACAGCTGTGGAAATGTTGCTCGTCAAAGCGTATGTTTCAAAAAACGTTTTGACAAAGAAATTTAAAAGCCACCAAGACCAACAAAATTGTTAGAATCAATAAGTGACAGTTGAAAATCAAAAATAATATTAAAAATTTTACGTTGCGGGTTTAGACGCTTGTCTGCTTTTAAAACAAATAAAATAAAATATTTTAGGATATATCTATGATTTTTATTGATATGGGGATATAATAGTTACACATTTTAATTATAAAAAAAAATCTTTTAAAATCTATTAAAAATTAATTGCTTTCGACTTTAAATACGTTTTCCGACGGTGTATATCGTTACTAGAGATTCCAACTATTCGACATCATCAACTATTCGAATATCGAAAAATAAAAGTAAAAATATTCGATTATTCGAATATATTCGATGTTTCTAAAGTATGACAACAGTATAAAATAAATTTTGAATGCTTAAAATAAATCGTATTATACGTAAATGCATCAAAATTTATAAGAAAACGAGCTAATTTGAAATTGTCCAAATATCTAAAATGTTTTTTTTTAGATTATTTGAACAAAGGGATTGCTCGAGGAGTTCTTCTTAATTCTGTCTGCAATTTGGACGTCAATGAACTCTTCGAACAAGCAACGTGTATCTCTTCCACATCCGAATCAGAATCTTGAGAATTGTGTAATATTGTATCCTTAGTAAACAAGCTAAGGTGACATTTTTACATAATACTTTGTGTCAAAAATACAGCTTCTTTTTTGTTTACATATTTTAAATTATATCATAATTTGCAAAACAATTCATTAAAAATTAGTACGAATACTATTGGAATAGCTGCACATATATTCGAGTGTCGAATAGTAGAAAAAGGCCGAATATATTCGAATATTCGGGTTGGAATCTCTAATCGTTACCTAAGCGGCAACACCGGCTATCTCAATTTTTTGTGATATTGAGGTGGCTTCATTGTTCTTTTTTTGAATCGAGCGGGCGTACGTTTGGAAAGCCTTGAGCGTGCTAAACGAAATAATAACACTAGTTATCTAAATTTATTTTATTCCTCACCTAAAAAGTGATGAAAACTGAGATGAGTGTTGCCACTTTGGTAACGATAAATTTAATCTATAAAAAATATTATGATTATTTTTTTGACAAATTGGCGTGTATATTTTTCAAATATACTTCATGTTTTCGTTTAAAAATAACAAAAGTTTTTTCGAGATCCTCAACTTGATGAATTAAATATCTTAATTTATAACAAAATTTGATTCCCGGGTAATAAACGCTTCCTTTCTATATTTTTATTTATTTATTTATTTAGAACAACTGTTGATTTAATTACAATAATACGAATGATCTTGAATTATGAGGGTGGCTATCGAAATTTATATAATAACATGATCAAGATCCATAATTTATATAATAACATGATCAAGATCCATAATAATACAATGCGAAAATTAATTATTAAATAATATTTTATAAATAATATTGAGAAATTGATCAAATTAGAACTTGGGAATAAGAAAGATTTCCAAAACATAATTACTTTTTGAAATTATAGACCTTTAAGACATTTTAGAACCTCATTTATATTTAATTTGCTCCTAATTTAATTGATTTCGGCAGTTCGTTATACAGTCTAGGAGCAATGTACGATTTGTCTCTTTCCTATTCCTAATTTAGACACTTTAAGAATAACATGCTCAACAGTTTTTTTCCGAGTCTGATAGTTGTGATGGATTTTTAATTTGTCCTCTTTAAAAAAATTATATAGGGAAGGTAAATGTAAAACAGGAAAATCTTTAAAAACTAGTTTGGTTGGATAATCTCTAGACTTTTTAAGAATTTATTAATTATCTTATAAGTCGTAATTATAGGTTTGAGATACATGAGATATGTTCCTTCCCAACCTAGTTATTGATTCAACCAATGCATGGTATATCATTTTAAGAGTAGTAGAATGAAAATTTACGTATATATATATATTGTATTTTAACAATTAAATATTTGCAGAGCAAACATAAATAGTTTTACAGACATACAAAAATATTACTTAGTGCCTAGGAATACTATCACGTGTCTACAGAGAAGATAGTCCTTTGTTTATAGTTCCTTTAGGCAAAGGTTCATATTTTTCTTACGCATGTCTTTATTACAAGATTTTTCCATGTTATTGTGACGTAGCACAGGCGGTTCGGGCTCATTCTACGTAACAGTACTTACGAGACATTAATATTTCTTATCTTACAGTGACTGTTGTTACTGTTACTCTGTCAATGCTACTGACGAGCGAGTTAGCTCTAATGGCACATTAGCCCTAAAGATTAGTCCTCCTTAATCCCATTCGTTGTTGCCAGAGAAGTGTTATCTACATTGGCACAACTTTGTGTTTGAGAATTTGACTCGTGCGTATTTTTTTGTAAGCTTAACATGTTTAGAAATTATTGTATAAAATAAATATCTAAAAAAAATCATGTATTTTTCATTATTAACGAGAACACATTATTATTGTGTAGTTGTAGATTTTGCAGAACACAGTTCTGTGATATTTTAATACAAATTAAATCTATCAATAAGAAAAATATACAGATAAAAATCAATTTATCGAAAAATAAATTAATGTATTAATTTATTTAATTTTGGCGCCTTCTATCGGATTTTACTCAAAGGTTTTTGAGATTTTCCGTAAATATAAAGTAGATTACTTTCAAATAATGGAATAACAGATGTATCAATTTGAAAGTGCAACATATAAGTTCGAAAATCTGTTGTTGACATACAATGTTGACTTGGTGTATCAGGTCAACGCACTTCGCGGGATAGGAAGGGTTCCTGGTTCGAGTCCGGGTGGCAACAAAAATATTTTTTCGATAAATTGATTTTATCTGTATATCTTTTTTATTGACAACATTATTATGTATTATTAATATATTTTATTGATTTACATTATTATGTATTATTAATATATTTTTCTTTTTCAATGCGTTTATTTATGAGCGCTAAATTATTTTTGATATTATTAGTGTTTAAAATCCACCATAGACATCGTTTATGTGTCGCTTTTTCTGAACAATTTCTTACTAATAATTATTGTCTAACAACTAACTTGCCATCACGCCGTTTCTCCGCGGGGGTAGGCAGAAAGGATAGAGCGTCACACTTTTCTGTTCTGACACACAATTCTCGTCTCATCCACATTCATACATTTCCTCATACAAGCTCGCCGATTATTATCGCTTCTAACAGGACCATCTTCCAGTATCTGGTTTACCTGGTCGTGCTAAGTCTTCCGCGGAAGTTTTCTATTTCTGGTACCATCAACACTTACGTCATATATATTTCTTACCATTCTCTCATTTATCCGTTCCATATGACCAAATTTCAACACCAACGTCTTAAAGAAAATAGACGATTTAACGTTGTTAAACGATCGCTATGAACTGAAGGACATTTTTCAAAAAAAAAAATCTTAATATTTAATATCATATAGGTAAGTAATAATTGGTGTTTTCACATCTGATGATGAGAGGGACTGCACCTCACTATAGCAACGACACAAATATAAATCAACGTGTATGTAGTTCAAAGATAAGTTTACTTAAAAAATTTAAATAATCATCTTGCATCACATAACAACTGCCTTGTTAATTAATGATGCCGATTTAATTAATTAAAAAAAAAGATAAATAAGAATGTATAATTTATCACATAATCTGAATATAGTTCCATTTATAAGGCGTGACGGTAAGAACCCAAGTTAGTTAATTACTTGTAAGTAGTTATATTTCAAAATTAATTAGAATTCTCCCTTAGTATTTTAATTACTTGCGAATTGAAAATAATTAAAACATTCAAAACAGCGACCGGCAATCTGTTCGTAATTTTTCATTTCATCGAAACAGTTTTTAATTAAGTTTAATTAACTTCTTAAATATTTTTCAAGCACTTGATTGCCTTGTCCTCGTGTTTTGAATATACCCCGATGTGGATGTTCTTTCTTTCCACCTGGAGTTCATGGACCAAGTGATCGACACCGTCGCCTTAATGAGTAAACCGATTAGCACCCGCCTCGCCCACCGCCCCCGCAGTAGTCGTCGATCCCGGCGGATCACGGCGGAGCCTTATTATGCCTTCCAACCAGGGGGGACTCAGTCACACTTCGATGTCATCATAACCACCCCTATCATCGAAAAGTGCTGACGTTTTTGGTCCTCAAAGCGGCAAGATATCGAGAAAAGTGCATTTTTTATCACGTACTTATGAAGTTAATTAACAAAGCTATAAAGGTTTTACACGATTCGAGATTGTGTCAGAAGGTTATGATGCTGTGGGACACAAGTTCCTAACCTCTTCTTGTCTCACACGTATTGGTGGAATGTCGCAGTGCGGGGTGCCTGTTGTGACTAGAACAGGGTATATAAATGAAAGAGCACTTACAAGGTTTCGTTTATTGAGGTGATGAATTTATACAATTTTATATGCGCGGTTGAACTTTGGAGTGGCTCTCTGGAGATGCTGGTGTTTGGACGGCCTGCGGAAAAACGGAGAAGTGGTCGCTAGATGCTTGACAGTATCCGTCTCTGGTGCATGGTGTTAAATTGCGTCTGCTGATTGGTTGTTCTGGTTCGGGCCCTATATAGTTGATGGGTGCATCCCAATACGGCTATGTTAGTATGGCGCGTGCAGGGTCACCACAAACGTATAAAAGCATTTGTAAGAAGTACTTGTTGCTCTCTGTGTGAAATTGATAAGTTTTAGAATATTAATTTGTCTCACATCCGGAACATTATACTATTTTAAAAAGTGAATGACCTTTTTTACGTTTTTAGTCAGTTCTTACAATCCTTTTGTTGCTCCTCCCTAAATTGATATTGCATAATTAGTTACAGTGAAAAATACACTGATTTTAAGGGTCAAATAGATTCCGATTACAAAAGTAGATACGTTTTTGTATGCGGCCCGATAGGTTCATAGTATTTTCGTTTTCAACGACTACTAGACACTGCGAATTGTCGAATAGTTTTGTCAATCATATTTTATTTTACACTACTATGGACGATGCGTATAGGATTTTTATGTTCTGTAGTTCTTTCGTTAATACAGAAATACAATCTAACTTACGGGGTAAAAGGCCTAAGTCCTTCCCTTTCACCGGCTAGACAGTGTAGAACATGAGATCCGCGGGTTCTTTTACTTGAGCACACATACCCCCCTTACTTTTGTCACATTCTGCCTTCATCCTAAACTGGGAAAAAAATATAATAATACCTGGAGGTGATAAATAAAATATGTTAGTCATTAGTAAAGGTAAGACATCTAATCATGAAAAACACAAGACTACAAGAAATAAAACAAAATAAAATCCACATGACAAATCCTCATCTCGTCGGGTTGGGCGCGAGTTCGACGTACTTCGTGAATGGGACACCAGATGTCTTGGCATCACATTACGTTTTGGCCCGCAGCATCCAGGCCGACGCGATCAGATTGTTGTGTGATTTGTTATAGATCATCATGATAAAATTTGTCGCCTACAATGAGGCGTCTAACTCCAAGGTAAATTCAAAGTAGAAATTGAAGTTAAAAACAGAGGTATGCACCAGAAGCATAAATCAGAGGAAAAGCCAGAGGCAAAAACTAGAGGGAAACGTCTTCTTTCCTGTAAAGATCATTTACCACGCGATTAGATTAACAATTTAATAATAGATCATGAACTAGTGATTGAACAATAGAAATTAATTACCCTCTGGGTATAGTGAATCACATACAGCTACGTTTAAGTCTGACAGCTTCGGCAATGGTTTGAAAATGAACCGTAGATCGCAACCATTTTTATAAACCGAGACACCGAATGTGATACCAACTCGAGGACAACTATTTGTGTAATGTCAAGGTTCTTGAGAAAAATAAGTGACAGGGCAATTTTGTACGTGACCCCCATTTATAACGTCACAATACATTAATTAATTGGAACAAATAACTACAATATCTTTATATCTACAATGATTTGATGGATTAGACTGTATACATCCGTTCTGACATCGTGGTTTAGGAACAGTAAAAAATCAACGTGATTAATATAAAGTTAATACAAATTAAATAGAAAGATGTACATGTAAAATCAATTTATCGAAAAAATATTGTTGTTGCTACCGGGATTCGAACCTGGATCTCTTCCGCACAGGTAGGAACACAGTAAATTGACGACAAATTTTCGAACTTGTATGTTGCACTTTCAAATTGATATATCTGTCGTTTCATTATTTGAAAGCCATCATATTTATATTTACGGAATCTCAAACACCTTTGAATAATCCGATAGGAGACGCCAGATTGATAATTGATAATGAATTTTTATTAAATTTTGGAAATATTAATTGCAACTTCACAATAATAATGTGTTCTCCTTAAAAAAATATATAAAGTTAGTAATTTG
The DNA here is from genome assembly GCA_031772225.1 of Eubasilissa splendida. Taxonomy (NCBI): domain Eukaryota; kingdom Metazoa; phylum Arthropoda; class Insecta; order Trichoptera; family Phryganeidae; genus Eubasilissa; species Eubasilissa splendida. The sequence continues at coordinate 9,788,924 of CM062846.1, forward strand.
TTAAAATTTATAATTAAATATGGTCACATATTAAGAGACATAAAAATAAAAATGATGTATATTTCATTTTTAATGCAGAAAATGATCATTAGTAAAATAAATAATATTGTAGTAACAAAATAGGAATTTATCGCCGAAGGCCCTAGGCTAATTTTATTTGACAAAATTCTGGCTTAGACTAGTTTCAAACATGACAAAATAAGAACAAAGTAGAGTTAAAAATTCATTAAAAAAATTAATCACTTGGTAAGATAAACAGAAAAAATGTATCTTTAAAAAAATATGTAGTTTTCTCTTAATGAAATTTTGCGCACTTGACATTCTAAATAAAAGAAAATTACTGTCTATCTGAGATTTCTTAAAAAAACTACCTCCATCTCCCTAAGCGAAGTCTCTTCACTCTGCGTAAAGCCCGGTCAACGCTGGGTACTTCAGTTAGTATTATATAAAATACTCATCCTCACGTAAAATTGTTCGTATTTAAGACGCCAATATTCATAATTCATATCTGGGGGTGCATACTGCAATATTATAAATTCAATGCAGTTGTAATAGCACATAAATGTTAAAATTGAAGAAATAATAATAATAATAAGTATTATTATTATTGTTATTACATGAATTGCTGACGTTGATTTTTATAAAATCGGATAATATCTTCGATTAATTAATTCAAGAGTTTTAAATCACATTCTGCGTGACAGATTCAGGTACGAAAAAGTACCAAACAAAATTTAAATAGGGCACTCACCATTTTGCTGGTGAGATACTGCCCGCAGCTAAATTTGAATTTATTAAATGCACCAAACCCTCCGGTCTCTTAAATGTAATTGTAGTATGGTTTCATGCGGGGTGAGAGGGGGTGTCTGGTTCAGAGTGCGAATGAAAATGCCAACCCTTTGTCATTATGTTTATGCTACATGAATAACTCGTGCCATGCATGGTTTTAGAACTTTTTATGACATTTGTGAACTGTTATTAAACGTTGCCTGAGAGAGGACACATGAAACAAAAAAATGTATTTTCAAAAATGAAACAAAATCTACCTGACACGTCGATTTACAACGGAATGTTGAAATTATAAAATCTTTATACTCGCACTATCAGAACGTAGGTAGTTAAAAATGAATGATTTAATTTTAAAATATAAATTATTACAGAGCGTGGGCCTCATTTTATTTAAGAAATGTAAAAATTATGCGATAATCAGAACAACTTAAATTATTATCGACAATTGGGCGACATTTGTCTTTAGATTTTCAACATTTTGTAATAAGTAGAACCCTTATTATTCGAGGTAAGGTGAACCGAGGTTACTTTCGATCGCGGGCCTCATTTTATTTAAATAAAGTAAAAATAATGCGAACTACCTAAATTATTATCGACTATTAGGGCGACATCTGTCCTTAGATTTTCGACATTTTGTACTAAGTAAAACCTTAATTAATCGAGGTAAAGTGGACCGATTCTACTTCGGATAATTAAAAACTCGCAAAATAATAAGGCCACGGCTGTTACCTACTGTTTGTTTTACCAATTTGATATAATATGTTTGAAGTAATACATAAATTTGAAATAATATACCAATTTACATATGTAGCGCTTAATTACAAAACCCCCTAAAACGACTTTATGTGTTTTTGAGTTATGGATGAAAACGTATATTTTGAAAGCAAATGTACAACATGTTTGTTTTTATATCAGCATTTTTTAAAGAGACAATTCTGTAATGTATTTTTTTTTGTTATGCGTATATCGTTTTGGCAGGAAACCTGGATTTTAGTTCACGTGATCATCAACAAGCGTTGTGATTGGCTGATTTCATTTTAGGAGGAATAGTAACATATCTTGTCTGCTTTGGGGTATTTTGGAACAAACTCTGATTTTGAACACGCAGTATTTAAGTGGCTTTTGCGAGAAACAATGTGTTCTGCATGTCAACTACAAAAAATCTACAAAACTGCATATTTATCTCAAACTATTCGAAATCCATTTTAGGGGGTTTTAGAATTAGGCAATGCATATTACTAAAATATTAGAAAAAAAAATAGCATTTTATTTTTCAATTTTTATATAATAGTTTCGTAGTATTTATGTTGTATTGAAATGTTACAATAAAAATGTACTGTTATATTTAAATTAAATTAATTGTTATTCATATGTAAAAGTATTTGCAGGGCATCGATGGAAATAAATAAATACATAGTTGTTCCTCGCCTCCCTACCGCGATTTGATAAATACATTTGGCTCAAATCATAAGCAGACTCGGATAATCGAGAGCTTCTGTATTTGTTTTCATTTCAGATAAAGTTTCGGACAGATCTGCATATTTATTATATTAATATATTATTTTATTTTTAATCTTCATATCGTTCCCGGGTCTGCCGTGCAGTTGAACCGCGGCGAAGTTGTAAATAACGTCACTTTCTTAATTACTTTTTGTGCCGCTTTCTCGGCAAACAGACTTATTTTTTCGTGGGCTTTGAATAAAATTTTTGTTTCTTTATTCTCCAGATAAAAAGTCCTCGGTCCTTTGTTATTGCCAAAATGCTATCTCTCTTTCTGGTTTATAATGGATTTTCAAATCCATTTCTTTATTACAATTTCAAAAGCATTCCGAATGTTGAAATCTCAATAGCGCGCGAAAATTTGGGATAGTGAGTGGTCAAAAGTTAATTTCGAATGGTCGTAATGTTGCCAATGTAGGCGACAAATTACGCAATTATGTACATAAACTAATAGTAATAGTACCTACACAATTCACAGAGACTCAATCATACCTCGCTCAAATGACACACATACAGTTTATTATCAAAATTTTATTCTAAATTAATTTCCATCCCAAACCTTTCCATAAACTCCCTCCGCCTATATGATCCCTCATCCGATCCTCATTATCTTCGTTCCATTTCACTTCTTTACCCTGTTCTTGACTCTATTGAACATAATTTATAAAAAGATACACTAAAAATAAAAATAAATTCAACAAAATCAAACAAAAAAAGAATTAACAAATTTTAAATAAAAAAAATGTATTTTATAAAAAACTTTACCAATTTTCGCTACTACTTTATGCAATTATACACAAAGTTTAAATTACTTGAAATTAAAAAAATACAATTTCGCCATATTCCCCGTTCAATAGGGTTATCAAAAAATTATTACGCCATTGTTGTTACCTCATATGTCGGAGACAAGAGGGCTCAGCCCTTATCCCTCCCCCCTATAACAATCGAAACCTAAACCTTCATAATTCATTTCTGAAAACGTGCAGGCGAGCAGTGATATGTTTTCCATATTATTCCAACCATAAAAAAATCCCTTCCGGTTTCGTCTGCGATTTTTTCTATTTTTTTTTCTAGGTCCAATATTATCTTATTTTGAAACAATATGGCGGATCAGGTTGGTTAAAGAACTTGGCCGAGATATTAACAGGTAAATTTTTATAAAAAGTTTAAAATCTAACTACTCGAAAAATTACGTGTTGTGTTCACAATATCAGTTATTTCCCATAAAATTCCACGGTAAATTCCATCTCATCCGGTACTCAAATAACCCGGATGTAGTGAAGATAATTTTGTTTTCAGTACATACCTATTCAGTTTATGTATTAGATTAATGAAATTTGTTTATTACTTAAATTATACTTTTATTTCTTTAGTAACAGCACCTAGGTATATAGAGTTTTAGTGATTTTTATACGGTGATATAGTATTTTAAAGTGATAATAATCAGATATACGAAAATTTTTGTTTTCCGGCATCACCGGTCTCGGTACCGAATAATAGGGAGTGTAATGTTTATGTTTATAGGTAAACTTTTAAATGGAGCGTGGTTTCGAGGTGTCTTGGCCACGGTCGAAAAAGTGCATTATAGTTTTTCGGAAGTAGCGTCATGAGACCTTTGGCAATATGTAGTATTATATATCTATTTAAATCTACTTTAAAATAACAGATAGCGGTAAAAATGCCATCGCCTAGACTTATATGTGTTAAATTATAATTCGACTAGGTTTCACATAAACTATTAAAAAAATTAAAAGCTCTGGAAATAAGCAATAACTCCTCAAAATGGAAGGAAACTTACTTAACTTCTAGAAAACTTACGTCAAAATACTTAATTATAAATCTTTTCAATTTAAAGCGTCCAGTGGCGTACCACCAGGGTCCCACCTTGGACCTGTTTTATTTTTACTATTCATAAACGACATTGTTGATATTTTTAATGGGGTTTATGTTCTGTTGTTTGCAGATGTATAAATATATAAAGCAATTTCTAACATAAATGACTATATTACTTTGTAGAATAACCTAAATTTGCTTTATATGTGGTGCTGTGCGAACGAACTATATATCAATGTAGAAAAATGTAAACAAATAAGTTTCAATAGAAGTAAAAATCAACTCCTTTTTCAATACAGCATTAACAATATTGATCTAAGTAGAGTCGCAGTTATGCAGGATTTGGGTGTGCTCTTCGACGAAAAATTGTCATTTATTCAACATTACAACGAAATTTGCAATAAGGCGATGAAATCCTTAAGATTTGTGTTAAGAACAGCCAAAAACTAACTCGCTCCGCTATCTATTCTATCTATTGTATTGTATCTACATCTATTGTAAGAGTACGCTGGAATTTAACTCCACTCTGTGGTCTCCCTACTATGACTCACATATCGCACACCTAGATCAAAACTCAGACAATTCAAATAGTCATTATTCAGTAGACAAAAAATAATAATAATTTTCTCAATTTTTTGTTACTAAAGTTATGAAACTAAATAACGTTTTAGGTCATAAATGTAACCTAAAATGGCACTATTCGAGAACTGGGGCTATGTTAGTTGCGTATATGACAGAGTATCCGAATACAATAATAACTAAAAAATCGAAAGAGTGTAACATAAATTTCTAAAATTAATCAATTTTAATTGCATATTCCGATAGATAATATAAATTACGATTATTTAATGAGGTCTTCATTTGAAAGCATTATCCTGGAGAAGGGATGTGAGCGATATAGTATATCTATATAAAATGATCAAAAACATGTTGGACTTCCCTGAATTGATACAAATGGTTTCGTATAAAGTACCAACTCAAACGGGACAAAATGAAGTGTTCTTTGTAAGTACACATATAAATAATAATACTATTAACTCGCCAATATCGCGGATGCATCGGTTTGGTAACAAGTTGAATTTCGTTGACATTTTTCGTTGCAGGAGTATACCTGAATTGAATAAATATTTGTTCATAAATTATACTTTTTTTTTTTTATGTTATATCATATTTAAACTATTATTTGTTTGTATTGAAATGTCAATTAAAAATGTACTGTTATATTTCAAATAAAATTGTATTGTTATGTATAAGCCCATAAGGGCGTTGAAGGAAATAAATTAAAAAAATATTTAGAAATGATTATTATGCGGAACGGATGAATGCGGACTGAATGACAAAAATATGGCTAGTGATGATGGTACCAGAACATATAATGTCAGCGAATGACCTAGCATGACCAAGTAAATTGAATATGTATAAGTCGAAAGTTGTCGGAACATATTAATCTTGCATTCTATCTTCTATGCCTATCTCCGCGGAGAAACATGAGTGGTGTCAAAACAGTTGGTTAGTTAAAATAATAATAATAACGTAAGTGGAGAAGCTACTGGTTTGCCAGAATGATCCAAAATCTTCTTTTATTCCTTTTTCAAAATACTCATATTCCTTGTAAGTAAAGTCCGACAAAGCTTCAGTTTCGGTAACCTTCGGCTTCGGCTAAAATCTGCCGAAGGTTTGGCTGAAGCCGAAGCTTTGTATTTAGCCGCCGAAAAGTGCCGAAAACGCACGAACTGAAATAAAATTCGGTTTATCATTTCTGTAAAACTGTAATTTATTTATTTAATGGATATATTTAAAATTATTATCAACACCATAACGCCGAAAACTAAGTAACAGTGTAGAATTTGCATTGTTATGTATACTTTCTAGTCGATGTTCTAAGATTAAGTACGATTGAACCTTCGACTTTGGCCGAAGATTATGGCAAGAGCTGAAGAGCTTCGGCCAAAAATTGACCTCAGATCGGACACCACTTGTAAGTATCGTGTCCTAGAAACAACAAGATATCTGGCATTTACATCAAATTGAAATATTGGGCTTCAAAGTTTTGAATATTAATTTTTCATTTTCTTTCCGGTCGGTGAAGTGAAATTTTTACAAAAATGATATTTAATAATTTAGAGTTGGTAATAACCGATTACAGATTTTGGATATTGATTATAAATATTCTATAACTCAAACATTTTATTTGTTCAACAGTTGTTTTAAAAAATATTACTCGCGCTACTAAAACATAATATTTGTTCTCTCGTCATCTAAAATATTGTAAAATTCTTCATCCAAAAAATTTATATTTACCAAAATTTCAGATATCTTATTGTCGTAGAAGAGACAGCAGCGAATGTACTCTCTAAAAATATTTCGGTAGCCAGAACAGTTGAGGCATGTTGTCTGCAAGCTTTAGTTTTTCCTTTGACTGACCGCACGGTGGAGCCACAGTTCGGAGCAATAATGCCCTCGGCAAATATGCAAAGGATTATATTGTAGAAATATGTCGGCTCGGAGATGGCGTCCTTATGAATATTGTAGTGTATGAATTTACGAATGTATTTCAAAATGACATCCACCATTCGTGGAAGTTCTCGGAAATTATTTTCTCTAAAATTTGTCTCCTGTTGCCCCCGGCCGCGTACTCGGAGCGATTGTGAACCGAGGACGTGTTGAACGTTTACCAGGCATCCGTCCTGTTTTCGTTTGTCGTATTCAAAGTTTGAAAATACTTTATTTGAAAGCAGTATCATCGGAGCTATTGAGATACATATTTGTAATTTATATATAAATGTTGTCATGATGGAAAGATGCACGTCAATGCAAAGAAACATATATATATATATAATATATAACGGATTATTTTCTGGAGGAACCCGCGTTAAATAGTCCTGAGAAGGACTTTTATACTCCCAACGTTTAGAGTAGATACCATTACTCATTCTCAAGGGTCTTTAATCCTGAATCCTGCTCTAAACTGACGAGTAAACTCCACTATTCAATGCAAGAATCAAAATAAAAGTGAGTTAAAATCTTAGTAGGTGCTTAATATTATTAGTTGATGTCGCGATTAACCGTATCTTATAGTCGCGAAAGGTGACTTGTAATTTAGTTATTTGTTAAATAGCCGGCATTGTACCTGCGTAATTACCTTGCTAAGTGGTTCTTTGTTTATTATAGGGGGATTTTTGGTTTATTATTAATGATAGATTATTTTGGATGGATGTATTTTCGTGGACGGCTGTATCTAATATATTTGTCAAGGTGTGTGGATGTTAAGGTTAGTTATGGTGTCAATCATTGAACATTTTCGACTCGTAATTTAGTCAAGTATCCACCCATAAAATATTGTGGACTAGGTCTGTTATAACCTATATATATATATGCAAAAGTCTTTCTCTTCGTCACAAAAGAAAAATGGATACATTTGTGTGAAAAATGGATATAGGTATAACCTTTTTGTTCTAAAGATACACTTTTTCAAAGTAGTCTGCTGACAGAAATGTGAAAATTGAAACATTCAATTAATTCAAAAATTGATATTATTACTATTGAAATTAATTAAATGTTTGAAAAATACGGCAATATATGAAATCGTGTATGGAGATGTAAGTTGTCTTTATTTTTTTAAAGTAATATATGTAATCATAAGAAGATGTCCGCTCGTGTAACGTAAGAGAAGAGGAAAATATGGTGTTTCAGATATGTTCATTACAAAGGGCATTATTAAATATCACATCCGATACTTAATGTAGTGCATGTACATAATTAGTACAAGCCGAAAATGGGGGACACCTAATAGTATTTTGAATCAAAAATGTTTCTACTTGAGCATTAATTAAATTAATATACTCTTTTAGGTTTCGGCAGCGACTGTGGCTGTAGTGTGTCACTCACCAACACTTATAAGAAAATATTATCTCATTACTATGATAATATTTTCATTTCAATATGAGTGAATTTTATTAGATGGTAAGAATCTTTAGAGCGATATTCCTTAAGAGATTTTTTTTATTAAACTACTTGAGCCAAAAACTACTCAACTAAAAATAGTCATTAATTAATTTAATAAATACGATTTCAATACACACATTTTGATGTGTACTAGTAATTACGTAACACCGTGTCTAACGAATTTATAATTTTTACCGTAGTGGCGTCTGGCAACCGGAGAGCGCAGTGGTATAGTGAATTCATTAATTAGCATTTTCAACGCTCTTAAATAAGGGAGAGAAACGGTATTGTCCGACGTCTGGCTTGCTCGAAAAATTATATTCTTACGCTAGAAAAAATACATCCAAAATACTGTCCCTGCATTTTCTGAGAACTGCAATGCCTTAAAGAATTATCTTTTCAGAACCATTTTTTCATCGCCTGAGAGTCCACTAATTACAGCACTTTTTCCGATTATATTTCGTATTTCTACAGTAAGATAAATCTTGCATTTTGAGATTAATATATTTATATGATGAGCCATTAAAAAATGTTATCAAAATAATAATATCTTTAGACAGATCGTTAAACAAGCATGGCAAAGATTATTTATAGAAAATTACATATAGAAATAAAAAACATAAACGTGATAACATTGTGTAAATAATTCATTACAACTGATTTTTTTTACATAATGATTATTTTTGATGAGTTGAAAACAGAAAATATATATCCAAAAATAAATAAAAATTAGGTTAATATATAAAAATATTTAGAAATAGTAAAAGTATTTAGAAAAAGTAAAGAAGAAATGTATAGGATATCAAATATAGTGAAAATAAAATATAACTCATATTTTAACGTAGACTTAAATCTTCATAAAGAAAAGAGAAAAACAACAATTATCTATGATTATATAAAGCAACATAAATAAATATTTATAAAGAAACTGTGAAAAAAAGTAAAAAAGGAAAAAGAAAAAAAATATAGCAAAAATTACATTACATTAGTATATTTTTAAAAATGCCAGTTTATGACTGCAACTTGTGATGGATTCTTAATATTTCTGCTGATTTGCCAGTTCTAAACAAAAGTGTTTTTTTGTAATTAGGTAAAATTATATTCTATTCATCAGCGATAACATTGTGACGTCTGTATATTTCATATAATTATTGAGAAAATTTCATTTTCACGAGTTCCATGCTCCGTGTGATTTTCGTTTATTTAACCATAGATGATTTTCGATATTAGCAGTAATTTTTGGTGAACATTTTTTTGCCACCAACACGATTGTCATGTTGAATATTTTCTCCCAAAGTTTTTATCCCGCTCCACGCTCGACTTGATACAAGCTTGTTGCAAACGACTCATTGGGGAGTAACAATCGGTTACTTTCAACTCAAGTTGCTCGTTGTAATGAATAGTTGTGTATATTTTGTGGGTCCATAACTCTATTCGTATTTCGCCTAACTCAGTTGTTGTTGTTGCAAGGTCAACTTTTTTTTCCACATTGGAACATGTCAACAATAGTTCCTCTTCGTATCTTGCCAGATGACCCGCGTGGACCCTGTTCAGATTCGCGGTTGTTTGGGAAATGTTGATTTTATTTTTTACCTTATTCACTCGTTTGTCTTCCTATCTATCAATCAAATACCCAGTATTGCTCGTTCCGTAGCTGTTTATGTAACAAATAGTTTTGATACAATTTGCTGTGAAAGAGTCAATGTCTGCATTCCGCACGTCACTATAGGAAGAAGGCACTGATTATATACGCGTGTATGAAGAGGTATTTTGTTATTAAGTATGTGATTTATCTTTCCTTTCAGTTCAGTTCCGTTAAATAGGTATTTATTGATAAAACAACATTTGAATACACAGCTTGCAACAACATTTATATATATAACAAAATATAACATCAAAATACGTATAGTGAATTTATTAATATTTGCCAGCCTTTCATCCAATACCTACATCAGGTAGGTACATATAAAATACATGTTTGAGGTTGGTAGCAATTTTTGATTCATTAGCTAATGAATCACGCTGTATTGAGCTCAATCAATTCAATTTTTTTTATTAAATCAAATTATTGTGTCGAAAATCAGAGATAAAATAACGATTTAAATTAGTATAAAAAATATGAATAATTTAAAAAAGAAAGGTATAATAAATTAAACTGTAAACAAAGATTTAAATCTAGAACCTCATGTATGTAGTCTTTGACAATTAAAAATAAAAATTACTTAATGTGGACTTGTTCAGAAGAATAATTATTGAAATTTTAATATTACTTACTTTTTTATATCTAATTTAGCATTATTTTCTGAAGATTTAAACCAAACAGCTCACACTGGTCTCATATTTGGTGTATTGGTGATTCTTTAAGTATTCATTCACACACGTAAAACTGTAAATTTCTTCGAGTAAAGATAACTCCTTAAAGTTAACATGGGTTCAATGGGTGGAGTTCCCCCGACGTAAATATAATAATTGTTCTCTCTAAAGTTCCCTACTTTATAAACTCTCTCTTTGAGAGCTGAAGGATAGTCGAATTTCCTTCCTTCAAAAATACCATAGGTGAGTAAAATGCTCACTACAGTACCACAGCCTGTAGGTCCTTTACAGTTGCCTATTATTACCGTCTGTTCGGTACAAAGGCAAAGGCCTGAACATTTCATGAAGTATTGAGTTACTTCACTTCACCCATTTTAAATGTAAATTAGAATATTCACTTTAGACTTGATCTTACATATATGAAGAATTCAGAATTATGTTTATATTTATCATTTGATAGTAAGCCTGTATGTTACACAGATAATTATTTAAATATACTCTTTATTCAGGATTTATTCAATTATTATAAATAAAAAATATGTATAAAAACAAATAATTTACTAATTTATAATAACAATTACAAATTACATCAACATACTATTTTGTGACCTTTCATTTGTTCAGATTGAACTTGATAGATTCCCCAGTGTGGTACCGAGGAGTAAACCCTTGACCATGTCTTTTTTGCCTGTCCATTGCGGATCACAGGTTTTTTTTTTACAGTGGTCTCGTCAATGGTAATTTTCAGCTCCCGATTAACATGTGTCATTTTCTTTTCCTTAACTCGCCACGTTTAATCTATATAATAGCGGGTTCTTTGAACGACAGTGGTATTGACCTGTAATATAGTATTTCCTATTCTATAATATTATTGTACTTTTTTCTATAAAATAAAGTTTTTAACTTGATTAATGGCACAAATCACTCTTGAAGAGTGGATTGCCTATTTAAAAGAAGAAGAAGAACTATTTATCAGACTGTACCCACACTCATGCATTTATCTGTATGCATTATTATTATTTAATAAAAAAATGTTTTTGTGCTATTTGAAGCAATAATTTTGTGATTAAACATTTCAATAATTAATAGTCATAAAATAACTCATTTAATGTATTAATTAGAAAGATATAAATATAAAATCAATTTTATCGAAAAATATTGTTGCGCTACTGGGATTCGAATCTAGATCTCTTTCCAAACCAGGGAAGGTGCATTATCCAACTATGCTACAGTGACAGTACTTTTGACGACAAATTTTCGAACCCATATATTACACTTTCTATCTATTTCCATTATTTAAAAGCCATTTACTTTGTTTTTACGGAATCTCAAATACCTTTGAGTAAACCGATAGCGGACGCCAGAATTAACAATTTGTTTTTATCAAATTTTGGATACATTGATACAGATGTAATTATTCAGAACATACGTCACAATAATAATGTGTCTTATTGAAGAAAGTCTTAATAATAAAATTACTCTGTACATAACCAATTCAATTTTATTGTTTGCCAACCGGTATCGGAAGAACGTCCGTTCCTTCGTCAGGTAATAGTTTTTTCAAGAGATGTACCTATTCTAGCTTGCTACGTTCGAAAACCATTAACTTGAATGTTTCTATCGATGTTTACTAATTTCTAACATATCGAATAAGCACTTATGCAACTATGTGCAATATCTCCATTATTTCAATATACCTGATATAGTCTACTGAAATAGGACCAGACACGTCAGCAACGACAAAAATCGACCCACGAGAGAATTACGTGAAAGAAGTAAAATATCATCATACGGTAAAAATCTTCGACCGTATTTGACCAACCTAAAGTGTTGACTTGCCGACTGGAGATCGGAGACAGGGAAGAGGGAAGGAAGTCTGGGCTGCATTTTTGCAACGCTGCAGCTGTCAGTCGGCAGTCCCATCATTCATCGTCAACACTGAAACGTAGCTCAAAACGTCGGCTAAGACCCAAGGCAGAATAACGCAGTAACTCTTTGAAAATAACACTTGAACATTCGTTATATTATAATGATTTTTATATAAAATATATTTTCCAACAATTTTTTTAAACGGCGTTATTTAATAACGGATATTGAAAATATTTTTTTCAATTAACGTAACTATTAATGATTAACATAATTTACAATCCGTCTTTGTCGTTGCCCTGGATTCAGATTTAGGTGAGTGCAGTCGGGGCGGTGTTCGAATCATTGTTTGGCGCAGGCCCTAAAGAATATCTATGTAAAATTTGGTCCAGGCAGGCAGATGGTGAGATTTATTTCCAAGGTGCTAGAGTGCAACCGAGCAAAGTTTGAAACGGAAAAATTTAAATTTATTAGACATTTATTTTGGGGGGAAAGGTTGGGGCGGCCAGTGAGAATGGTTGGAGGGTGTCTGTTTTACATGGAGTCCTAAAGAGTAAATACTTGAGATGTCTAAATAGTAACAACTATTCTGAATTCGCCAATTACCTTTTGGAAATAAACCATTCTTTTGATATTAATACGGGTTTAGAAATTTTACATAGGTGTTTTCAGTTAAATAAATTTGAAATTTTAGAAATAAGAATTTTTTTTAAATGTTTAAAAAATATTATAATAACCAAATCCTTTTTGCAAATAGTCACCTTTTAAATTTGTTTGTACCGTAATTCCTAATTCGTTACCCACCACTTATAATTTTATAGTTTTTTTTTTATCTATGCCTGTATTTTTAATTTTAATATACGTACATTGTTTCCCGATGAAGATACCATAGGTATTGAAACATGTTTATGTATTAATAAATAGTGGTTTTAAACAAAGTGTTTTTCTTATTATTTATACAATATGTTGCCACAAAGTAATTTTTCAAATATTGAAGGAGTAAATAAGTCATCTGTCAAAGTGTATAAGATTGTATCGAGAACAGACAAATATATTCAATTTTATATAAATATAAACCTGCCTTCATTAGATTCAATTATTTACCCCTGGAAAGTATTGTACATATCAACACGACAAGATTATCCCTCATTCGTAGGGGTCTCGCGGCGCCCGTCTTTCACCGCAGAAACTAGTTTTGCGTCACGCCGCATTCACCAGTGGATGTTGCAGCATTTTGCACGGTACATTCGCTGTCGGTCCTGCCCGCGGTGGACACGCCCCCTGTGTAGACGCGCTAACGAACGCTTAATGTTTTCGAATTAAACGATGTTTCCTCTTGGGGGAACCGAGGACGCGGTTAAACGTTATTTATCCCTAGAGCGTTGCTTCGTAATGAATATCTTGTAACGTCACAAACTCATTGCATGGCCTATCGAGGCGTCAAGTTGTTTATTAAATATATTTAAAAGTTAAGAATACGGCTCACAGAATCACTGAAGCAATTGCGAGCATTATGCAGAACACTCTTTATCGAGTAGCAGATTATAAACTTTGTGTATGAAATATTCTTGAATCTCTTTATTAATTGACAATACTTTTGTGCACAATATAACTCAAAAATTATTCTTAATAATAAACTATTATGACTTGCTGTTATATTATTTAGTGGCTAAATTCGTGATCATTTTTTAACCGTCATTCATTATTAATTTATTGTTTTTATAGATAAGAAACTCACCTCACGTTTGCGACATTTTGGAACGTCTTTAAAAATAAAATGACCAAATGTATTTACTTGTTTCAATATTCAAGGTATGTAATTTACTTGTTTCAATATTCAAGGTATGTAATTTACTTGTTTCAATATTCAAGGTATGTAATTGACTTGTTTCAATATTCAAGGTATGTAATTTACTTGTTTCAATATTCAAGGTATGTAATTGACTTGTTTCAATATTCAAGGTATGTAATTGACTTGTTTCAATATTCAAGGTATGTAATTTACTTGTTTCAATATTCAAGGTATGTAATGGTTGTAACTTTTGTAAACACTGTACGATTTCAAATTTTAAATGTAATTTTTTTCCATTTTGTTTTTATGGCATTAAATCATGCTTTGTTTATAATTATATACATATTACTATGCGTCATAGATTTAATATTATCTCGACACAGCGAAATTATCGTGGACTTTCGTAGGTTTGGCTTTAGCCGACATATCAAAATGTAAACGTGCTTGTTCGGTCTAACGGTAAGACGCTCGCCTAGTGATCGAGAGATCGAGGGGGTTCGGAATTCGTTCCGGGGGAGACCATACGTAAAATACTTATGTAGCATGTATACCGTGTACGTATCTTTGTTGAAAAATAAGTAATCACGCAATGTAATATTGCAGCGAGGGATTTTATTTAATTTCAATTTTTTTATTTAACGGTAGTTATGATTATTAAAAATAAGATTTTTTTCCATATATTAGTACATAAATAAAATACAGTCTTATTGACAATTTTTTAGGCAACATTAGAGTTATGTATGCATCACAAATCACGAATAGAATTTGGGAATACAAAAGAGATGTTACGGTTAGAACCGTAGTATAGAAAAAAATCTATTTGACGAAAAAATATTTGGTTGCTACCGAGATTTGAACAAGGAATTTTTCCTATCCGGAGAAACGCGTTACCATTTCGCTACATCAATAGTTTACGACAAATTTGGAATTTATATTCTGTAGATTTTTTAATTGATACGTACATCTATTATTCCATTTATAGATGCAATTAACTTTATATAGACGCCAGAATTAAAGAAATCCATTTTTATTAAATTTGGATAAACTATGATATTAGTTTTATATTCGATCGATAAATATATTTTTATTCATATATATTTCTGACTGATTAATTAAATTTGTATTAAAAATACCACAGAACTATGTTCTGAAATTGCAACTTCACAACAAAAAAGGTACTATCTTTATAAAACTTGCCTCGGCTGGGCAAAAGATTTCAAAATTAATTAACACAGAGAGGTCTCGTAATACATTTTTCAAACAAAATTCGTACAAAAATATACGTAGAATTTTTCTTCCGTGAAATGAATTATTTCTGTAATACTTTTCAGATGTTTCTAGAAAATCTGCTTTGTAATCTCGGAACAAAGTTGTACGTAGACATGTCGTATTATTCGGTTCTCATTCTTAATACTTGTGAGGTGAGAGACCAGAACAAACGATTCATATTTAAATGTATGTTTGAGAATATATGTAGTTTTGTCTGGTGTTCCGTACAGGAGACAAAAAATGTAGCCAAGGGTGGTTCATCGATCTCCGCTTCTCTTAACTGGTGATGATGAGGTCGAAAGAAATAAAACACAAAATATGTTTAATCTTGGTACACAACGGTGACAAAATCGAGAATGCGTTCCCGCCCGCAGAATACCTCGTTTTATTTCCATTATAAACAGTACATTAATTTATTGATATTTTTCTCAAGGTGAATTTTATAAGAAAATGACAGTCATTGTTTATGCCACGTCTCTCCGGCGCTACACCGATGATTATGCCTCCAAATAACTACCTCGTGTCCTTACAACATCAATTAATTGGCGTCACCTTAGCGACTTCTCAATCCTGCGAGACACATCTAATAAGATAATTCACAATTTTAAACCACAAGAAGAACCGCTACAACCGACTCCTACCACTAGACTCAGTATATGACAGTTGGGGTATACATAATACTTATAGCATAATAAACAGTACTTGTATAGTATTTATATTTATCTATAAATATTTCTGATTATTTTCAGTGTTGCTATGGAATAGTTTCTTAAAAGTGGTATTTATTTATCTATCCTCTGAACTGATTTTTATTTGTTGATCCCCTGAATACGAGTATGTCTGTAAAAATATACTTACGAGTATTTAAAAAAACTACAAAAAACTTAAATAAACACTAATTTAATCGCATAGAAATAAAAGTCCAGCTTTGTGATGTTCTACGCTTCTTGATTCATAGGTAAATTTGAAAGAAAATTGATACATTACATTGGAGTGAAGAATTAAATTCTTTTAAAATACGAATTCTATGCTGAACGAAATTTCAAAACTGTACTTTGATAATTGATTTTTACAATTTTATATAATTATTATATAGTTGTGGTGAGTCTTGTAAACTGAAATTTGTGTCTTTTTTGCAAATAGGTACCTACTGTACCGACTATATTAACGCTGAAATATTGTTAATAATGATTTTTTTTCTACCTTTCTTTTTTGAACCTTTCAGAACATAATTAGCTTTATGAAAATCATTTCATCAAATGCATGCTAAAGCTGTAGCCTTTTATCTGTCTTAAGATGGGCGCGCTACGTTAAAATCCTTTCAGAACCAAATTAATTCCCCTTGATGTAAAAAATATTTCTTTTTTGATTATGTGTGTCTAGGTATTTATTAAATTTACTTAAACTAAATTTTCTAAAATAAATAAATTTAGAACTATCACTAATTATAACCAAATTTGAATCGCTAATTGTGATATAAATCTTGTGTGGTTATAAAAAATGACCAAACTATTAAACGCTTAAGAAAACTAATTTCCTTTTTTGAAGGAATACAATGTATAATTGACTACAAACTCTTAAGATCGGTGTACTTTGCGCTCTACTACTCCTTAATTAATTATGCTATTATAGTTTGGGGAGGAGCAGCAAAAACAATATTAGAGTCGGAAAAATTCTTAAGGTAATAAATGATCGTCCCTTTAGATATCCATCATATCTAATATTTAAAGAGTATAATGCCCTAGACATAAGACAAATCTTTATGTTGAGACTCGTCCAATTTTTCCATGCTAACAACTCACCCCAAGCAATAAATCATGGACACAACACAAGACAAAGAACGAACATCTTCACGCCAGTTCCGAGAGCAACAACGACATTTTATGAAAGATTCTACATGTTTTTAGCTCCGTAACTGTATAACACACTCAGTACCAACTGGAAATCGTTCAACTCCAATAAGTTTACACAAATATGGACCCAATATATGATCCAATCAGGTAGAGAGCAATCAGAAGCATGGCTATCCAACATTTTAACATAACCATTATACAGTGCCTACACTAATAATTCATTAGTTCTACAACACTTCCACTACATTTTTATTTAAAATTATTATTATTTTCTTTTTTTTATCTGTATTTTTATTTCTGTCGAATCTTTATTAAATAACACCACAACAGCACGAAAAAAACTGTCTACTTTAACACAGACTTCAGTCTAGCAAAGTAGCCAGGACAACGCTGTATATATCAGAGGTGAAGTCTACTCCATCCCATACAATAAACTACAAGTATTTATTTGCAATATAATTATATCTTATGTTTAAAATGTTATATTATAATATATTCACCTGTGTTGCAACAAAAATATGAATGTCAATAAAGTCTAAATAAATAAAAATTATCAAAGGATAGAATAATGTCAGGCAAATTTAATAATTTATTACTCCATTAATTTGAACGTTTATATAATTTCAAAAATACAGATTTATCTTCGAAACCTTGACTTTGGACCCATAAAAAAACATATTCTGTATATGTATTAATTTTCCGCACATACAAATTTTTCTGGTGCAATAGAAACAATTTTAATGATTGCGGTCTTTCAATGAATGCCTGTATTGTCTTAATTAAAAATAATATTAAGTTTATTTAAAATTTTGTCCCAGTTATTGTTTTAAATAAAATAAATCTTGTATATAACCTCTGATATAAATGAATAGTGAATACCCCCACATTTTCGCAAAAAAACGCGAAAAATTGAATCTAGCGTCGAAATTGTTATTGTATAATTACAATAATTTAATTCTTTCTTGCCGATCAGTGTCCAGTGTTGAATACAGGCCTCCCTTTTTTTACAGATTTCGTGCAGTTTTTTTCTCTATCTGATCAATCGCGTCCAAGGATGGGTAAAAGGTTACTGTGGTTTCACTGGGAAAGTAATTGGCGCAGGTTTTTTTGCGGTATTTATTTTCACATTATTGAGTGTATTTTGTTGAGGCTAAAGTAATTGCCGTGTCAATGTTGTCTAATTAAACGCAAGTCTTTTACGAGTGGAAGACTGAAGCGACGTCTTAATTAAAGGAAGTGGTTGTCTCACTTTGAACTTTAAAAGACTGGTGAAGCCAAAGTTTCCGCAGCGAATCACCTAAGCGGCCTGGATGGTTCAGTTTCGCTTCTGCAAGTGTTTGCGCACTTAATCCCGTCAAGCGATTGCCCCACAACGAAGCGCTGGTCGTAAAATGTTACGACCTGTAAACCGTCATATTAGATACATAAAGATTAAAGCTCACTGCTTTGGAATCTCCAGTTATGATACTCCAGCTTCATAGTCGAATGACGTACAACTTCCGACAGTTGATGTTTCCCGCCGCTAGTGATTTCACTGATGATGATATAATGATTTTAAGAAGATTCGTATTATGTATTATTGACTTCATTAGTCTCCGTATTCGGATTTAGTTGTAATTTTAAATACAAATTAAACGTATCTGTTTGTGCACATATATTTATTTGTGTATAAATATATTAATTATTGAACGAAAATAATGCACTGTGTCTTCCCCCCCTTCCCTTCCCCACCTGATCACGCCGCCGACCAGTTGATCGGCGACCTTGAACCAGTACGGTTACAACGTGTACTGAATAGTTAATACTGTTATACAGTCTCCAGACTCGTACGTCTATACTTTGTGTCGGAACCTTGACGAAATAGTGAGTGAAAAATATACACAGTCCACATTTTGGAGATGCCAGCAGAATCCGGATTGGTGGTGAGTCGCTATTCCTTCCTGTCCTGAGATTCTTCCAGCATCTATGCTTGTAATGGGGTAACAAAAATTTCCTGTATATCTTTCTAATAATAAATGCAATTCGTGAACGTCACACATAAGATACGGCCATAACAATGTCATTCGCAGACATACAATAAAATAAAAATGTGTACGGCCAGTCCGCACGTTTTGTGAACTTGTATTTTGATTTTTATTTCAAATAATATTAAAAATCGTGTGTTTAATTTATTTTTATATTTATTATTAATTTAATTTCAAGCAAAATTTTCCACAGATTCAGTTAGAATTCATGATACAATTGACTTCTGATATTTAAAATAGGATTGCGAAGTATTCTTGTTTAGTTAAAATATTAATTAATTTTGTCAAAATATCGGTCTGGAATTGATAATGCGCAACGAGCTCCAGTCGATGCCGCAGATAAAAAACGCCTTGCACAGATAATGGGAAACAGAGTCTACTGTGAATGTGGATGTTCTAAGTGCCAAAAGGTTATTTTTCGAATACGTTATCTAAAATATACGTATTATTGAACTTAAATGATAATTTAAAAAAATTATATGTGTTACATGTTTTTAATAAAAATGTCAAAATTTTACCAAAGCAAAAGCTTTCGTAAAATGTATACAAAGCAAAGAATCCCTTTTTATGTATCAATTTTGCTTTTCGGAAAAGACCTGGAGCTGACGACCCGACGCAAGTAAACCTATTTTTATATTAGGTGGCTAAAAATATTACCTTTACCTTAAAACAACGCGGTGCGAATCTTTGTGCAATAGAAAGGTTGGATTTTTATTGAAAATTCATTAGATTTCAAATCAGGGCTGTCGGTGTCATGTGTTAATTAATGTAATTGATAATAATATTTTTGGATTCGTCCATTTTATTTTTCTGATTGATCCAATTTTGCCAGTAAACACGTAAATTCTAATATACTATAATAATATTTTTTATTCTTAAAGCAAACTCGTCTTATGGTTTTTGTATATGTTTTTATTTTAATTTTAATACACGTTTAGCACAAATTTTAATGAAATCACATTTTATTTGTGATGTTACGTTTTTCTGAACATAGTTTTGTGATAAGCGATTTATACAAATCACTTGGATAAAAAAATGTATCTATCGAACCCGGAACTTTTTATTACATTACAATTACCAATTAAGCTACAATGATCATATAGAAAATCACCACATACGCCTCTAAATAAGACACCTATTTTGTGGGACATCCATTTAATTACAATGATACAAAATACATAACCTTTGAACTAGATGGCGCCAGTCCATTTTTATTAACAGAAAACATTAACTATTTACACTCATTTTAATGAAATCGTATTTGTGAAGTTACGATTTTTCAGAACATTGGTCGATAATGGCTACCATAGACCACCAAATATTTTTTTTTATTTTGGTGGCACACACGTGATCACTTTGGTGGCACTCACGTAATCAAAGAACTCCGCGACTTTTAAAAAAAATATGACTCGATTGGAACGAAAATTTAAACGCTGACAATATAATATGCATTCATGTAAAAAATACGCCTTGTTTACAAAAAGATTTAATTTTCGAAGATTAAATATATTTACTGGTGCATAAATGTGTCATAAAATATCGGATTTATGTTTCGTTGTGTAGAATGCCCCCCGCCCCGCAAATAATGTTCCAAAGCCCTCTCCTATATATACATACACACCATATCGTGTCTGTTCATTTACTAGTCTGTGATGGCTAAAAGATCGATTTTTTTTTCTGTTTATTGGTTTTTTATCTTACTAAGTCCAAATTTGTTTTACTTAAATTCGGCAATAATAATAACTCGTGTACACCATAATAAGGCGACCATACTGTCGAGTTATTTCGGACGAGGATTCTTTCAGGTAAGTGGGGATGTTAACAAGATACACGTCAAGATAATACAGTTTGGCGTGATTAATTATTACACAAATCGGCGGTGGCTCAGTGTTGGATACTGCGGAGGAATCTCCCACGATAGGTATCCGATATGTTAATTGACGGGGAACGGTCTCACAGAGTACCCGATATCAGTTTGATAGCAAATTACTTCATCACGTAATCGATAGGTTTGTAATTAATATTGTCGGGAGATACATACATCAAAATTTAATTAATTAATAATATTGTTATCGTTACACGTTTACATAAATTTCATACTGTAATGGTGCACGATGCGTTGGAGTGATTTTAATGGACAAAACCATTTGTGGAGAGACGTACACGTGATGTAATATATATATATATATATTTTTCAAAGTAAATAGACTAAGGTGTAAATTGGTGTAAGGCTGTTAACAATGACAGGAAAAAATCATATTTACAAATTTATACATAACACTTATCGCTCACGTTCTGGTACCTATCTAGATTCGACGCGCAAAGCCTTGGTCAGATAGCGCCGCCAGCACTTATGGAAGTATTTTATTTACGTATTATTTGTATTATTTGCCATAATTAAGCATTAGACTGCGACGATTAAATTAATTTTCCATGTGTCACAAAATTGTCTTCATATGGAAAATTCTTGCATATACGAAATATATTTTCTTATAATTTTGAAGCCAAGATTACGGAGACAGATCTGAACTGAAACAAATTTAAAAAATGTTAAAAATGAATAGCGCAATAAAATGTTAAATTTGCAGGACATATCAATTTTCGACATTTTTAAAATACTTTATTGAGTGAATACATGTTTTTAAATATTGTATTGTATTTATTTACATGTTTTGAGGCTTCAGTTACTATTTTAAATCAATTTTGATATCAAAAACAATAATTTCTTATAGTAATATCAATACTATTAATGTGTGTTTTTTATTGTTTTTTTCTGCTTCATTCCGCCAGTCCCGAGCAGCGTGATAGACGTCGAATTCGCGCTCTCGCAATTTTCGTTAAACAATGCCGAAAATATATGTTTTCACGCATATTTTAGCCATAATATGAATTAATATTAAATGTATTAATATTGATGTTTTTTTTTACTGATTTTAAGGGAAAACGACGTAAACAAAAGTAAACATTTTAAGTACGTTTTTTGTATGTAAGTCGTAATTGAATATTTCGTATATATTTAACACTGTTGTCTTTTAAACAAGGCAAAATACTATATAATTATGAAACAAACAGATCGCAAAACGACAACTTGGCATATTTAAATCGATCTCTATAAAAAAAAAATTGAAGTTGTCACAATTATTTTGAATTTGCAACATCGAGGTGGTATATGTGGATACTTTTGACTGATCTCAAAACATATTTATGGCTATGAGTTAGGTACTTTAATATATTATTTAATTTTCGATCGATTAATTCAAATGACAACACACTTTATTTTTCATTCCATAATATTTATTAATATGAAAAAACTCGGACAAGACTCTAGATATGAGTTATTTTTGACACTCGTCTCGAATGCGAGAAAATCAACAATTTTATTGTCATCTCTTTTTATACTAACTTTTATCTCTAGCAAGATTTACGTAACAAATTATGGTCTTTAGTATTTAGGTAACATTTATCAGATCTTTAACTATTAGTCCCGGCTTGAAAGAGTATGTAATTCACGTACAATTTATCAAATTTCTAACTGGAAAGTTCAAAAGTTCACTCTTAATGAAATATGGGAATATTCCATTTCAATTTCTTAAATTTTTGTAGGTTAATAAATAATATTCATCAACAGATGGGTTACTAGGCTATATCAATACGTGGGAGCCAGGTTTTACGCATCAGGTGACAAAGTGCCAGACGATTATATAAATATTTTATTTGAAATATGCTTACGCTCGTAGACCATTATTAAAAGTATTACTAGAATTATATTTATTTCAATATTTCAGTACATGTGTTTATGTTTTTATAACATTAAAAAATATTTGTGGCCTTGGTGAAATTACAGGTTTATTTTAAGCGAATGATAAATAAGAACTATACAAAAAAATTAACAAAATTACAATTACTTATGTTGGCACACGTATTACACAAACAACAGCCTTCTGTACAATGTAAGGTTTGTTCCGTCCATCAGTTATTCAAACAATCATTCTTAATTAAATTGTGACCTGGAGTTGGTAATAAAAACAGGTCAACAGCACTGAGTGTTGTATTCAAATTTATTTGTTAGTAGTGTTACTCATTTCAATTTTGTATTCTTTATTTGAGTGAAACAGATCGTTCCGGTGGCGGCCTTGGACATACGAGTATCATCCAAATAATTTGTATGCCAATTAAGAAGAAAATTTTCATAAAAATTATCTTGACGGAAGTTGGTTTTTTTAAATTTACATTACATCAAAAGTACTTCATCCGTGCGCATAATATTAAATTATTTATATTTTTTATTCATTCAATCGATTTATCTTAGCTGGGCGCGCGCACAACTGAATTTTGTCTGTTCAGAAGATTAAGTAAAAATATTTTTTTAAATATATATTTTTCACTTAATATATAATATTGTATCTATATATTTTTAAATCCCGTCTGCCACTGACCGAGTCGAGAATTAAATAGATTTCGCCTGCGTATAAAGTGGATTTTTTTTTTTTTACATTAATTCTGGAAAATTTTAATGGATTGTCTTTGATCATGACCAGGAGTTTTCGGAACAAAACTCAATTAGATATTTCACAATTTATTTTTATCTACGGCATTTATCTTCCAGTTTATCACAGCCATAGCATGACAGTCCACTACCCCACTCTCTTATGTGCTTCCTATTGCTATTGTCCTCTGTAATACCGTGTTCCATCGATTATAAGACGCCCTCGATTATAAGTCGCACCATTATTATTAAATACCAACAATAAAAAGTTATTTTTATCATAAAAATGATTATTATAATAATAATAAAATGCAACATATTAATTATTTACTTTCGTCTGTGATATCACCGTGTGATATCAGTAAAAATAAGGTAGATGGCTCTTTCAAATAATGGAACGATTAAATGTATTAATATCAAAAAGGTAACATATAGGTTCGAAAATTGTCGCTAAAAATATTGTCGCTGTAGCATTGTTGGATAATGCACCTTCCCCGGTTAGGAAAGAGATCCAGGTTCGAATCCCGGTAGCGCAACAACAATATTTTTCGATAAAATTGATTTTATATGTATATCTTTCTAATTAATATATTTAATTCATATTAAAAAAACAAAGCTTTGAAAAAAATTGTAGTGATATTTATAATAATTTTATATGCGTCATTGCGGGGAAACGTTTTCTATTTTTATATCACTTTTTTGCAGCAATTTCAGTGTTCGTGCTGCTATACTTTAGCAGTTGACAAATTTATGTCCGACTTTTTATATTTTTTATTACGTTTCCATTAGGGTTAAGTGACTCTCTTGCATGTCGCATCGCCGAGTACTCAACCTTTAACTACTAATGTGACTTCTCTAAGTATTTTAAGAAATAGTACGTTATTCAATATAATTATAATATATTTTTAGACTGTATTCATGTATTAAAACTATTAACTTTATTGCAGTATTTTTAAAACAATTTTTTTTATAATAATTTATTTATTTTTATAAAAAAGAGGTTCTTATAAACGGTAGATTTTTATATAATACATTCCTTCTTATAAACACTCTTATATTATTTGAAAACTTATATGTATCAAGCTAAATGAAAAACGTATAGTCATCTTTCACATTACTTTTTTACACACTTAACACAAAGTTTTTCTGTATACTGCAGATAAATTGGCAATTTGCACACGTCATATGAATAAATTTTCCTAAGAAAAATACGTAGTTAATTTTAGATCTGTCCTCTGCGTTTAAATGTAAGTCATCTTCTTATTCCTCTACGGAAATCTCGGGTCAGTACAGTCTTCGCTTCTAATATAAAGTTATCAGTCACTAGCTTGTTGATTTTCGTAATTCAATTAATTATTAATTATAATTTCGGCGCAATTGTCTGCTATGGTAACAGTTTTACAGGAATTTGAGAGTTACACATGCGTTACTTCTGAGGTGACGTCTGTAAGACGCCGCAAGCATTATATGAATAAAGACACTGCCCTGGTAATGGTAAATCATTCACTCACAGATTCGTACAAGTGAAAAAGGAAGCTACGCCAAGAGACAACACGTTGCGGTTTGAGGTGGAGGTAAACATTAGGAGTTTTTAATCGCAAACGTCCGTCAGTCGCCATGTGTCAGATTCTACGTCCGTCAGACAAACGTGTCTGAAGTTTAACATCATGATCTAGACAAATACTATAAAATTTTGAAGAGTTCACTAAGAAAACATTCTTGAGCGTCGTCACACAGAGCAGAAATGAGGTTTCTAACTTATTCACCATCCGCAAACCCACTTATTTTATTGTTTGATGAGCGGGAGAACTCAGTGTTAATATTAACATTTCTTCTTAATCTAGTCCAAAGCGAACACTTTAGTATTTATTTATTCATATTTCAATGTTTTAAAGAAAATTAATTAATAATTAAATCATTTATTATTTAATTTCACCAAATCAACGTCATCTTGAGATTACCTTAAATTAAAACATATGCAGTTATATATATTTGAAATTTACTTATAAATTTGTAGTTTTCCATTACATGACTTGTCTGTCAGAATAAAAATCGTATAACAGTATATTTTTTGTTGCGGTAATTATCCTTCGATAGCTAGTCCTGGGTTTTCTATAGGTAATGTTGAATAAATTCATTCAATCCATGCAAATATAAATACACCAACCTTTGTGAAACTGGGCTGGTAGACGCCGATGGTCACTCTCCTTGCAGTCTTGAAGCTTCTAAACTCTGCTGATCAGCCTCCGAAACTTATCCGACTTATAACCGTCTGTTAGTTTACTGCTAAATTGTCTATGGTTCCTATAGCTGTCAGCGACAAAACATAACCTAAAAAATTTCGTGCGGGCTTTGGTAGTTCATATTTAACATATATGTTATATCATTTTAAGTTAATAAAATGATTGTTAAAATTGTTATTTACTTATAAAATTTCATATCACTGTCGAAAGATATGTTTGCAAAGGCACGTCAAACTACGAATTAGCGATTTTAGAAAATTATGGAACGTATACTTTATTTTTATACGTGTGTCTAGTCTCTTTTTATGCGTTTTCCTGTGGAAAGTATCTACCGCATAAAAAGAGACCTGAGTGTATTTAAAATAAAAGCGAAGTTAATACTCTCTCTCATTCAGTTTGCTCATCCCAGAACACGTGGTCCTTTGGTCTGCTTGTACAGGGCGAACTGATTGCCTTCACTCTTTGCTATCCTGGGCCGTGTTCAATGCGACGTAAAGCGAGGCTTTGGTCGTTTCTCGGTCTTGGTCTGTTTATACTTGTGGAGGTCGACCTCTCGCTCTCCGTCCGTGTATTTAAATTCCCAGCGAATACTAATTTTTCCAGGCTATCTACATCCCTTTTCCATGATTTATTCCGTGGGGTGAGTTGTTGTTAGCATGGAAATATTGGACGAGTCTCAACATATAGATTTGTCTTATGTCTAGGGCATTATACTTTTTAAATATAAGATTTGATGGATATCTAAAGGGACATGAAAATGAATGAGGGAACTATGAAACAGTATTTACGATAGTTGCGTTTATTTATGGAAGAAGCACAATTAAATTTAAAACTGTTACATTATACAAAGTTCAAGATAAACGATGTTCATTGAAGATGGTGCCGTGATGCGTGCGAGAAGACGTGTCCGAGGAGCTGACCAGGAGAAGAGTGAGCGATTCTGGTTGTTTCTCAGACTGGTCGCGTCGCGTTGTATTGTTGTCTGCACATTGGAGGATACTAGGCGGACTGTTTATAGGAATTTGTGAAATTTTGTCAAGCACCACATTTATAAATCTATTTCTTATATACATAATTAAATATACGTAAGAAAAAATCGTCAATTTTTTTTATTTATAAATGTAAATATTAATTAATTAATTTATTTATTTTTTATTTATTATCTTTGTTTTATTAACCACTAAAATGAGTTTAAATACATCTACCGGTTTCGAAAAATTCAATTTTCTTCTTCATTTTAGTGGTTAATAAAACAAAGATAATAAATAGAAATATGAATCTTAACCACAAAGATAATATTGCTGATTTTAAAAGTATAATTAACATTCTTTGTAGCTTGTGTTGGTTTCAAATCAGTCCGTCCGATCTGCCAGTCATAAACAAATATGTTAGAATTCATCTGTATTTCGGTAATGCTGTGTTTCATATAGTGATGGTAAACCGAGATTTAACATTATTGGTAACTAAAATTTAACTATTGGAAGTTTACTTTTTTGTATACCAGTAATTGCTCGAAGAATTTCGAATATCATTTACCAATCATTGTTATAATGGAACAAAACTACAGTCACAAAAACGATTTAAATATCGGTTGAGATAACGATTTAACCATCACTAGTTCCATACATCAGCTACATCCGCATACTCGTTACCCAAGTGTTGAATTCTGTGTAATGGAGAATTAAAGTGAGCAACCGTCCCAATATTGTTACAGTAATCCTGGCAGATACATGAAAATTGATTAGCCGCAATAAATCAGGGCTATAAATTTTATGATGAATAATTTTAAATAGACATACTAAATCAAAAATAATTCTTCTTTCGCTCACCTTTAATAAGTTCATTGAACAATTTATTGCATATTGTGGAGTGGTTTTTTGCAGTACGGAGTTCCTGAACACTTAGGATGATGTTCGTAGCATATGACGCCAAACCGCATATCCAAGGTGTCGAGTATATTTATTTTCTTCCTTCTCAAGATCCACGTTTCAACTCCATACAAAGCTATGGAGAATACCAAAACTTCTTTAACTTTTATGGACAATTTAACAGAAATATGTTGAAACTAATGTCGCGTATTATTATATTTGTTACGCTGTTAGTCAGAAGATTCGGTTATATGAATAATATTTTTTACATGGCGAAATAGCGGAAGTTGGTGAGAACCGATAATTACAAACAGAATTTTCACGTGTACGTGTACGTGTAATTTTGAAATGATCGCCGGATATAATCAACTTTTTTTCCTGTATAATCCTGCAGGATTACCGACTAATACTCGTCTCAAATTAAAAAAAGGAGACAATTTTACATTTAATTGGATTATACTTTGCGGACCTTCCAGGTGCGTGAATTTTTTTTTTCGTTTTTCGGCATATTTACGAATAAAATGATGCCGCAATAAATAATAAATAAAACAATACTAGACAAATTTTACGATCACATTGATCATCTCTCTAACAGAAAATAAGCTTTTTTTTTTATTAGTACCTAAAAACTGCAATAAATCTGTTGATCTTTTTGGTTATTTATGTTTCGCCCTACATCTTAAATTTTTTTATCACACCGCGATGCAGAATTTATTGTTAGTGCCGAGAGTCTTGCAATTTCAAGATGAAAAGTGTTTTATCGTATTTTTTATTTTCGCCGAGCTCATTTTTATTAAGCCTCCCTTTCGCCTCTCTTATTGGCGTTCTTTTTTTTTTTTTTTTAAAGATTTTATTTATTTCACGTTTTCAAGATTTTTTACACGACCGGTTGACATTTAAATAAATCTTTTGACGGATTACGACACGCCTTGATTTTTTTCGTTTATTTTAGACGGTCTCTCGTTTCGTTTGTGCTTATTACAACCAGTTTCACCGAAGTTCGACGCTTGTAACATCGTTAACAATCCTCGAAAACACGAAAGTAAAGAGACGGATATCTAAACAGTCTACTTGTCTTTTAATGATGGTAACTGCGATGGTGGTTGATGGGTGCAAACTCACCTTGGTCGAGGGTTCGATATTTATATATATATATATATATATATATGTATGTATATGTATGTATGGCGTTTCAATGAAATCATATATATTATACATTTCCACCGAAAGGTATATATTTCTTAACAATATTTGAGTGTGACCAAGAACACACAATTACTGGATTTTTACCTTCAAAAGCATTATTATTAAGACAATTTATAGATATCTCATAGACACGAAGCTATTTATTTGGTAAATATGAAAGTATGGGTATTACTACAGGGCTTACATCCGGTTTAAGTGATCACTTTACACAAAGTAACGTTCACCAATTCTACCCACAATCAACCTCCACATCTATCAAATTTTTTGAAGTTATATATATGTTGCCGTGTAGCAACTCTTCCAAGTACAACTTCGCTGTCGCAGCTATATAACTTATTTTATTATCTAATTTTTAGTAGTAAATATCTTTGGACTAATTTCTTCTTAATGCCAATCTTTATGCAAAACTTATTTTTTTCTTTAAAATATACACACGCACCGCTCGTTGTTGGGTCTACCTGCAACATGACAATAGACAGTTGAATTAATACAACTTGTTGAAAATAAATAATATCAAGAGTAATAAATAAATAAAATAAATAAATAAATTACGAGTCTCGAGTATCGAGTAATTTTTTTATAAAGTCCCGGGACTTGAGACAGCAAAAACAACGAGGAGTTCCCAATTCCCGACAAGTGGTTTCAACAAGATGGCGCCATGTCGCACGCAGCACGCAATACAGAACAATGTTGAATATGATGTTTCCGGGCAAATTAACTTCGAAATACGGCGTCATCGATAAGCCTCCAAGGTCGCCGAATTTAACATAAGGGTCTCTAACGAGAGGGTCTATACTAAAAAGTCACAGGCTATCGACCAACACAAAATCAATATTAGAGAAGATATCGCTGCTATATGCGAAATTATCAAGCAAAATGTTGTCAAAAGGATGCACATTTGTATGTATGGCTAGTAGAGGAGGTCATTTAAATAATTTATATTATTTAGGAAACACATTCTTATTGTGAAGTTGTAATTATTCAGAACATAGGTATGGCTTTCTAATAATGGAATGGTAGATGTGTTAATTTGAAAAATGTTGCATATGGGTTCGAAAATTTGTCGACAAAGGTGCCGTCCGCTGTAGCATAGTTGGATAATGCACCTTCCCCGGATCAGAAAGAGATCCAGGTTCGAATACCGGTAGCAACAACAATATATTTTTTGATAAAATTGATTATATTATACATGTATATCTTTCTAATTAATACATTTAATTAGATTTAAATAAATAATTTATAGTTAATAGCTAACTAACAACTGGCTCTATGGGCTTGAAATTTACGCACGTATTAGTTCAAACACGAAATACTCTTGTAATTTCGATACAATTACATCATGGGCGATTTTTTAAAACATATTTTGATTTACTATTATTCTTTACAATTGTAATAGCATCATTTTCGTGCCGCCATTGCGTTAAAGTGGTTTTCACCATATTCGCATATATAATACTTAGCAAAGTTAACCCCCGTATAAGGGGACACCCTTGTAATGTATTATATTCAATCTGAGCTTTACCGCCTTTGGAGATGAAGACGGAACTAACTGAACTCACCTGGGAACCCCGACATCTACATTTTATATTACAAATACGGAGGGGTATTATGATATTAAAATAATTATACAGCACACAGCGCTCAATCTAATTGAACCTTTCTTTCATCTCTCACATCCTCGTGCACAAGTGCCGTACCGCGAGCGAATAAAATGAAGGTATAGTCTCTTTTTGGTAGATGGCTCCTGATTCATCACGCGTAAAAGTGAATAATCATGTGTCCTTGGGATTTTATGGTTGTGTGTGTGAGTGTGTGTGAGTGCCGCACCGTCGGCGCGCGACACGGCGCGGCCTCTTTCTTTGCGTGTTCATCGGCTTAATCGTTTGACCTATACTAGTGATATACCTTATACTAAGTTTTATTGTATTATAATAAATGTATAATTATTACAAAATCTATTTCTTGGACCTTCACATCACTGAGGACATACTAAAAAGACAACTACGTAACATTAAATATGTCATTTTTTCAGTGTCGAAAAAAAATCTCGTTATTACCGGGACTTCATTCTGATAACCTTCTTTTACCGATAAATTGATTTATCAACTGAACAAAAGGTAGTCTGTCAATAGACTACTCTACTAAGTGGTCTATCTATGTATCAGATAAAAAAATATAATGGCAAGGCTGGCGTCCATACAAGAAGAGACCTACAAGGGTTGATTTATTTTTTAAATGAAGATTGTACCTACTCAAGTGATAAAGATCAGCACTGCAAAACGAAGGTAAAGGTGGTCGGTAAAGACCCCAGAAGTAGTACACGATCTGTATGCAGCACAGGGGCACATCTAAAGCAAGTCGACGAATTTAAATAACTCTTAGTGGAATTCTCTAGCGACGGGAAACAGGAAGGTGAAATAGATTGAAGAATCGGGGCTGCAAGTGGTGTTTTACGTTACCTTTGTAATGCGGTGATAAAGAAATCCGAGTTAAGTGTCAAGACTAAACTGACTGTTTAAAGCTGTATATGGACCCGCTTCAATATATGATCACAAAATACTGAGAGTGTGAGATCAATAAGTCAGGCTGTCGAAATGTGTTATACAGAGTGAATATTATGTTCCAGGCCGATTCTGTTTGGGCACCATTTTGGTTTTGCAGACATTTTTGTAGTCAAATTTGGTAGTCGTAAAGAGTAGTTAATTACAATTTATTATGGAGCATCTAACGCCTCAACAATATGTTGAAATCATTAAAAAAATTTATTGAAATAATAATGGCAATGCTGATAATAATAATGGCAATAAATGGTGATCGCTATCGTCACATGTTAGAAAGCTTTTTAGTGGCCGAATTGGGTCTATTGGGTCTGCAACGCATGTTGTTTCAACAGGACGGTGCCACCTCACACACAGATCAAGCTATGCTTGACATTTTGCGAGAAATTTTTCCCGGCCGCATAATGTCAAAAAGTTGTGATATCGACTGGCTTCCTCGATCACCTGATTTGAAGGCTCCCGGCTATTTTCTGTGGGGTACTTGAAAGGAAAGGTCTACGCCAATAAGCCAACAACAATTCCTATGCTACAGGATAATATTCGAAATGAAATTGCTGAAATAACACGCGAACTGTGTGAGAATGTTATGAAAAATATGGTTAAAAGAGCACGCATTTTTGTCGATGTCAGTGGCGGCCACATGACCGATGTCATATTCCATACATAATTATAATAAACCAAGTAATCGATAAATAAAAACCATATTAAAAAATTGTGTTTTATTTCCTAGTTATTCAAAAATAGCATCGGCCTGGAACATAATTCACCCTGTAATAGGAGTACTATTAATGAACTGAGTGAATTGTACCGAAATATGAGAGAACCTCGGAATGGAGCCCTTACTTCTACATATAGACAGATCTTCATTAAGGTGACTTTGCAACGTCTTACGAATGCCAGAGTAACGACTACGTGGGCCGCCCCAGACTTAGCTGGGAAAAATTGCAATAATAATAATAATAGTGGTCGCGGCTGAATCAAAAGACGCGCCAAAAGTGTGTTTTACGAATTCGGAACATCCGGTATTCAACTGTCTCAATTTTCTGGGTCCAGAAGGTGATCTTCTGAGATAAATGGTCGGAAACCTTTTCGTTATTCGCAGTTCCTGCAGTTTGAGGTAATCACAGGCAACCAGCCTCGGTATGTGTTTCCTTAAATATATTTCGAAATTTCTTTCTTCCTTCACCTTCAGGGTAACTTCGTAAAGTAATGTTTGAAATCGTATTTTATTTTTCTGATGTTTTGAAAAATAAACCATTGGACGTCTCTCGAGTATGAAAGTGCAGCCCCTTGTAGCGAGATGTGGATGCGCTCTGATGCTTCTGTATTAATAATTAGCCCTCACCGCTGGTAATGGATGAGAGACTCGGGAAGGCCGCTGCGCCTGGAGCATTGTTTTATGCAATTTATGTCTATCGATAGATACAAGTACACATGTACAATAATGCAACATATAATACGGATAATGTATTTATATGATAGGCATATATTATTTTATGTTATAGGTGTATGCTACGTGTACATGCGTGAATAGGGGTGAATTGTTTTATGATATTTTATGATATACAATGTATAATACGGAAACAGATTAGACGGTGGATACAGATAGGGATATTTTGTTTATATTTAAATTATTTTACTTAGTGTAAATGGACGCAGATTACTACAGCGCAGTTGATGCCATTATATAGTTATTTTTATCACATTTGTGAAAATATAACACTTGTTTTTGATTCTACTCATTTAATTTACTTAAGACGCGTTTCGTCTTGTAAGGTTATTATCAATCTAACAATTTATCTTAACTTGTATTCATAACTAAAAGATGTTTTTAACACTTTTCCAGAGATAGCCAATTTGACAGGTGGCAGCTGATTTGTGCTCAGTTTGCTTTGCCATTTCACCATCAATAAACTTACGCCAGAACGATGCTTGTAAATTGTGCGAATTTATTTCGAAATTCGTGGTACAGTTCGCGAAACTTCTCGTGCGCTACGTCCATTTTACGGTCGACGTAATCGTCCATCAAAATAGTTTTGGTTGCGCTGGGTATCGTTCCCGGTACCTCTCACATGCTAAGCGAATGCTTACGCTCAGCTACACCCCCCCCAGTCGAGTGCCGTGTCAAGAATATATATGTATATTTTTTTTAGTTGTAAAAATTATAATATTCTTGTACATTATCTAGTATGTAATAGTTTTGAAAACATAAAATATATATTAAATTATAAAATCTAAAAGAAAATATTAAACGCATGAAAAATCATCGGTAATTGAACTGTTATTACTTTAAAAATTAAAAAATTTATAAAAAGCTAAAAATGAAATATAAAAGATGTGAAAGAAAAACAAATTTTACTCTAATTATGCAAAAATAGGCTGTGTATTTTTTGTGATTTTTATAAAAAAAAATATAATAACATTCCAATAAAAGTGAAGTAATTAAAAAAAAATTCTTTCCAAGATATAAATTTTGAACTAAAGATCATCAGGCTGTACAAGACTTTGAATATAAAAGATTTCTTTGACTCCATTTATTTCCCTTTGTCATTTGTGGATTTTTCATTTTGCATAATTATGTCGAATGTCTACGGTCTGCGAGTATCATCATTTTATTTTAAAACATTTTTCTCTGAAGACACGTAAATTAATTTATTCAGTCTGATTATCTTTATGGCGGCATGTTTTCGTGTATTAAATATGAAAGCAGCGTAAACAAGCAAAATTAAGTAGAAACAAATTGTTGAAAAAACGTGCCTTTTCCCTAGATCTTCAGAATTTAAAAATGTTCGTAATAATATTACTATACCAAAAACACGATCGTTTTACATTTAATCAAACTAAAACACTAACGACCGCCGCAACGACGTGTACAGAATTTAAACAGCACTTAATATTATGTGTAATTGATATGTGGTCCGCCACTGGAATATGAGGAGTACCCGGCGGGCGCGTAATTAGCGGCGCGCCACTGGGAGCCTGCGTCCCGGGCGTGGCCAGGGTCGCCTCAGCAGATCCGCTCCGGTTGAGCCGCCGCCGCGGGCCGCGGGAACCCTCGGTAATTTAATTATTAGACGTCTCTTGTTAGAAAATGGATTGACTTTTTTTTGACGGTTACAAAACGTGCCATTCGGTTAATGAGATTTTATTTTGGAAATTTCAGATGGATTTTTTTCAATACACTATTCCACTAATTCTAATCTTTTTTTCGAAATGTTATGTTTTTATTTTAACATCATTGAATTAACCAAGATTATTTTTCGTTTAAAGCTGATTTATACAAGGTCTTCACTATAATCTTAACTACAGACTAACGGTAACTTAATAAAAGTCACAATTAATTAATACAAATTTTAGTAGGAACATGATTCATTCTTACTGTCTGTATTGTAATGATATTAGATAATAATAACATTGGTTAATTTTTATAGCGCCATTTTTGTGAAAAAAATCATCTCATGGGCGTGTTTACACGCGCTATTTACTATTTATTCCTGCACCATCTTTGTATCATATTTAAAATTAAATATAATTTTTTATTTATTTATCAAATTATGATACAATATTTATGGTAGGTACAATAATTTTATACCTTTCGTTACTACGCTTCTCACGAAAGCCTGTGCTTGTGTAGAGAAGTGGACTGTATATCAATAAAAATTATTGTTTATAATAAGTGTTAAATGTTATATAAGAAAAATAAAAGTAAAAAAATTAGGAGTACATGTATCTTTTTAAGCTCACTTTGAAGTTTTTTTTTAATAGCGCTTGATAGTTGTTTAGTATTACTAATTTTTAAGTGTTTTCAAGTAAGTCATTAAATAATTTTTTCCCTAGGTGTTTATAGTGATTTTGTGGAAAAAATATTTTGATTTTGGAGCATGAAATCTAGTGCGAATTTCAGTAATAATACATTGATATTTTTGTTTTTCTTTTAATATTTGAAGAATAGAGTTTCTTTTAAATAGGTTACAAAATGTGATTGAATTTATGGATATGATTTTCTGAAAAGGTGCGTTTTTGGTCTCTTTTTAAATAAAGTCTCTGTTTTTTATGACGGAGAACAAAGATTTCCACGCTTTAGAGCCTGACACCACAAATGGCGGTTGGCTAAAAACTTAAGACTTCTAGCAACAGCTGGTCGATTCTACAACCGCCGCAGAAGTAGACGTTGACGTCTGCATAGTAAGATGCATAGGAATGCATATGATGTCTGCATAGGAGATGAATTGGAATTCATTCTAATCTATAACGACATTAGATATACGGGCATTAATTTTAATGTCTGCACGTTCATATGTTGTAATGATAGTAGATGCACATGACTTACTTACATTAATTATATGAAAACTGTTTACACTAATGGCATTAATTCTAATGGTTAATATATTATAATGATACTATTTATGTGATGTAATGATGCATTTGCATCGAAATGCATTATAATCTATTGATGCTAATAATTTGTCGCTCTAATCTCTCCGTGTTAATATTAATCTCGTGATACGTTGTGATCTAGATCGGTAGGCATTTTTTTATAATTTCATGATGTTAACACGTTGTAATGATAATTGTGCACGTTTTAATGACAACGTGACACATTTGACATATATTTCCCCATTGTCCCCTACCCTTAGAGGTGGGATAGATTGTATCTTGAGGCAAGACAGCCTACACGTATGTGAGAATTATATTTAAAATGCGTAATTTTAAAAGGCTTACGCCAGCCCTTATTCTGTACCCGCGCGACGAAGAATTTCTGTCTCCCGTCTCCGCTTGTTATCCTACTTTTTCAATCTCTGCAGTTCTCGCTGTACGGAATATTCAAACCGTTCTTGCTTTATAGCCTCAAAGGCGGGAACGACCATGATGAAACTCATACATATGTATGTATTCTCAAAATTCTATTATTTTAATGGAAAACTAGTTCACCTTCGGCGATCTAGGGAAAATCTTGTGTTACTGAAATTCAACTTTTGAACTACGAGTGCACGTTGTTATTATACACATGACTAATTTTAAGGAATAAATTCGATTAACGAGGGGGAGAAGGGAAAAGAGACAGATGATATGGTGAAAGGGAACATATTTAAGATTGGACTTTAGGTTAGATTTTTTTTAGTTGTTATTATTTATGGACTTCTTGATTTCTAGGTTATTTTCAATAATGTATTATAATAAGTGAATTGTTTTTAATTATATTAATTATAATGAATTAGTTATAGCGGAATACAACAGTATAGATGATTATATTTCTAAAACTAGAAAGATATAATGATCAAATCAATCTTTCGAAAAAATGTACCTACATAGTTGCCACCGGGACAGAACTTTCAATTGTCAGTAGAGTGATTTACCCGATTTTGCTATGGCAACCTATGTTATTGCCTTCAAATTTGATTAGTATGTGTTACATGTATGCGAGATATTTATTAGATCTTGTCGGTTGGCTTTTTTGTTTTCGCGTTTGGGATTTTTGATATATAACGATATTTTTTATAAATAATGTTTATCTAAACGATATATCTAATTTGTTCTAATTATCAAGAAACTGTGTTCTGATTAATCGTTGAAACATGTTAAATATCCCTATGTGGTTTGCGTTTAGGTATCGTAGGTTCACTGTCTGTCTGTATGTTTTCGGTCCAGCGGGTCTTTGGCTCACATTTTACCTTCTCTATTCAGTCGTATTTTTAGCCCGCCTAATGGGAAAATGCGTTACTATTTCGCCACGTTAACCGTTTAAGTTTTCTAAAAATTTGGGTGTTTTAGTCTGTAGTATTTATAAATGGTGCACATATTATACCATTGAACCTTTGATTAATATACGCTAGTAGACGTAGACGCCAGTGTTAATCTTGAAATTTCATAATAAAATGTATTTTAATTTAAATATATATATGGAACTGACGTTTCTTCTAGGTTACATAGTATTTTTTGTAGCTGGCTTCCTTGAGAAAACCTAAGCCGATATATCGGCACTGTAACACGTGCCATTATTAAGGCGTTGCCTCAAAAAATTATGGCACAACAGTACTTATTCGTAGATGATATAAATCTCAACTATGGGAGATTAATATCTCTTGCGTAGTGCTCGCGGAAACCTTACATTATATGTATTTAATAATAATAATAATAACAATATATATTTTTAGTTTAGTAACGATGCAGAGGATTTTGGTAGCAAAGTAAAAAATACTTTATTACTGTATTAAAACTAGCACAAAAATAATATATATTGACTGTGTTCTTTCTCGCCTACCCAGAAACTTTCTATTGTATCCAGGTAAATCCCCCTATTCTACTGTTTTATTAAATTTTAAATATTGTTTTCTACCGTGAATTATTTTCAGTTGAAAACTTATAATTTTAAGAATTCTGCTCCAAGAATTTTCAATTCGCTTTCATTGTCATTTAATATTTTTACGGGAAAGGGTTTGAACATTTTATACCAGTACAGACGGAACAACAGCGGCACATTTTTGGAATAATCCGATTAGTCTGAAACTCTATGGTCGCACATTAATCTTGATTCATTTTCATTGTTTCCAATTCCCGACAACTTTATCGTAACTTGCTGGTGTGATACCGGCTCGGAGCGGCCACCGACCGTTGAATCGATAGTCTATGGAGTTGTCGACTGCCAGGTTTAATACTGTACCATTTGTTACTTACGGAAGATTAACGTATTATAACTAGCTAGCGTTTTCATTTTCAATTTTTTAAAATTTGTAAATATTATTATCTATTCACTTTGTATATACCGACACTCAGGGCCGGATTTATTATTAATTTATCAGAGGCCCCGGACTAATGCATTTTGGGGGTTCCATTTTTTTTTTATTATAGAGTCATTTTAAAGAAAATTATTCTCGCTTAAATGTATATTAATTATTAAAGCGAACACATTCTTATTGTGATGTTGTAATTATTCAGATCATAGGTCTCTGATGTTTCAAATACTAATTTAATGTATTAATTATAAATATATACATATAAAATCAATGTTATAGAAAAATAATAACCAAATCCTTTTTGCGTGGCCTATTGTGCCGTCTTGTTGAAACCACGGCTCTTTCACATTAATGCCATTCAATTGGACAACGAAAAAGTCAGTAATCATGGATCTATTACTGTGCACGATGGCTAATCGACTCATTCGGGTCCTCCTCAATAGTACACTCCACTGTAGTAACAGCTTCCTCGGTGCGCACTGTACGATGTCTCCGCGGATGCGTATTACCAATTAGAGTGTGCGTGGTGCGGACACGATTCATGGTTATTCGAATTACTTGCTCGGATGGACGATTATGTCGACCGTAAAATGGACGTAGCGCACGGTAAGTTTCGCGAACTGAACACAAATTTGCATAATTTGCAAGCGTTGTTCTGGCGTAAGTCTATTCATGGTGAAATGGAAAACCAAACTGAACACAAATCATTTGTCAGCTGTCAAATTGGCTGTCGTTGGACATAGTATTGCCAATTCGAAAAACAAACTTCTAAAAGAAACACCTTTATTAGAAAGGAACATACGTATTAACACACTACATATTATATAGCGTTATAATACAATATTGATCTAAGCGTTCTATATAGTATAAAAATTACTGCTTAACACAATATTGGCGTAAGCGTCCTGTGTTATCTTAAAAGGATCAACTACTTATTGTTGCCGAGCTTAACGGTCGAATTCTTGACCTTTATATCTCTAACCAAGAATGAATCCTCTCGCCCACTGAGCCAATCGACGTTTCCCCTCTAAAAGCCAATGAAATATTCTGCCGAAACGGAGTCAATTTGAAAAGATTTTTTCGCATTGAGCTCGCGATTTCACAAAGGGGAGAAACATGGCTTACTTCAGAAATAACACATTTCGCGTAATGCTTCCTGTTTTGTTGCACACAAGAAAATGTCCTTTCGTCGTTTTTATGGCAACTTAAAACGAAATGGATTTGGTAACTGGCCAGTATTGATAATGGCATCCGCGGCTTTATTGTCCCCGATACTGCCTCCTCTCCAAATGAAGTGCTATTATTCTTCGCCGTGAAGACGGAGTTCTGCTTTTTAAATTTAGGGCCGCCAGTATTGTACTTGGGACCCTTCAGTGAACTCTTAATTAAATTTATATTAAAATTTACACAATTAAAAGCGAGAAAGGGAGGATCTATAAATTTTATTTAAAAATCACATAATTA
Organism: Eubasilissa splendida; assembly: GCA_031772225.1. Classification (NCBI taxonomy): domain Eukaryota; kingdom Metazoa; phylum Arthropoda; class Insecta; order Trichoptera; family Phryganeidae; genus Eubasilissa; species Eubasilissa splendida. The sequence continues at coordinate 9,828,667 of CM062846.1, forward strand.
TTAATTAACTTTAATGAACATTAGAATATTTCAAATTATGCATATAAAATATTCACGTAGGTAGTGATTACGCATCGTCAAACAACAACATATATAGTTAAATAGAACATCAAGGGAGATAGAATATAAAATTATATGCGATAGAGAGAGAAATAATACATATACAGATAGACGGTACATTAAGGGAGGGGAAAATACAGTGTTGATGGATATTAAATTGAGTTATATGCATTCTGTCCCTCTCTTTCACATGTAATTTTATATTCTATCTCTCTCTATGTATATATAAGTGCACTCTTTTTGTATTCATGATTAGTTTCAAATAAGTCCTGATGAAGCTTGAGATAAACGAAACCGGTTGACGTATAATAAATTTCGTGGTTTCATACAAAGTAATTGTTATTTTATTTAATATAATATGTCAAACCACAAAGTGATTCTACGAAAATATAATTATGTATCAATTGGAATGACTACAGAATATAAATACAAAATTGTCGATAACGTGTTCGGTTGATATAGCGAAAATGATAACGCGTTTCCCCGTATAGGAAAAGGTCCAAGTTCGAATCCCGATAGCAACCAAATATTTTGTCGATAGATATATATTTTTTTATTGCTTAATTTAATTTGTGTTTAAAATACTACAAAACTATGTTCCGAAATTGCAACTTCATAACAAAAATGTGTATTCATTAAGAAATATATTAGTTGTATCTAAGTTTATCCAAATTTAATAAGGATTGATTTGATTTTGACGTTTCCTAGCATGTATTACTCAAAGATATTTGGGATTCATCGAAATATATTATTTATTTTTAAAAATTGAATAATAGTTGTATCAATTGGAAAAACTACAGAATATAAGTTCAAAATTTGTTGAAAACATGTAACAATTGATATAGGGAAAATGGTAACGCGTTTTCCCGGGTAGGAAATTATTGGAAAAGTCCAGGTTCGAATCCCGGTAGCAACTAAGTATATTTTCGATAGATATATATTTTCTTTTTTTTTAAAGAAAGCAAACACGTTATGGCTTGACATAATAATAAAATAAAATCATGTTTTAGTTTTAAACCACTTTATTATGCACATATACTAAAGTCAACATGTTTCGGTTGGACCCAACCTTCTTCAGGACGATATAATATATAGAGTAGTCTATATACTATATTGTCCTGAAGAAGGTTGGGTCCAACTGAAACTAGAACATTATTTTATTATATTTTTTCTGTATCTTTCTAATTTATTAATTTTATTTGTATTAAAAATACCACAGATCTATGTTCTGAAATTACAACTGCACATCAAAAACGTGTATACATTTAAAAAAAAAAGAATAATTATGGTGTTAAAATATGTATCTACCGTTCATTACAAACTACTGGATACTTTCAAGCAATTATGAACGTTAAATATTTTAGTGATAAATCAGATTCTCATAGTATAACATATATGCTGTTTAAAAAAAAATGGAAAAAATTTATTATCAACTTTGTGTAGTGGTACTCGAAGTGAGTCCACATACTAACATATATATAAAATTAAAAAATATTGATAAATATGGAAATTGAGGGGTGAGAATTGGTGAACGTTATATATATATATAGAGTGATCACTTAAGCCAGCCGAAGACAGTTCGTAAACCCAGTATTTACCCCATACTTCCATATATTTTCCATTAAATATAATAAAAAATAGCTTTGTCTCTATGAGATATCTGATATTTGAAAATCATTGCGAATGTCTATCGCGAATCACTTTAAAATGTTTGTATGGAAAAGCGTTTTAATAACAGGTCTAATATATAGAATATTTTCGTATTGCTACAGGGGATGAAAAATATACCTCCATATGTTCTTCGGGCATCTGCTACCAATAGTGAATAGGAATTTTCCAGCGATAAATGTGTGTAAATAAGTTTGTGCAAATTGAATGGAAACGGTCAGAATTTTCCTTTAACTGCATTCAAAGGTTTGGGAATCCATTTGATCGTGCAATTCTATATACGAAGAATATATTATCTTTCCGATAACTCTTTTCTCACCCTTAATCCCAGATATACGCCGGGAGTTCCCTCCGCTTGGAAAAATACCCGCAAACCAACCGCATAAATCCATCCAAAACAACGTAATGTAATATTTTTTAAACAAATTATAGATATCTCATAGAGACGAAGCTATTTATATTATATTATACGGAAAAATATGGAAGTATGAGTAATTACAGGGCTTACGACCTGTTTTCGGGTGGTTTAAGTGATCACTTTACACAATGTAACGTTCACCATTCCACCCATAATCAACCTCCATATCTGTCAATTATTTGGAAGTTATATATATGTTATAATGTAGAAACACTTTGAGTATTTAACTACAACTTTGCTGTCGCCATCTATGGTCTGAAATTTGATATTTATTTCCCTGAAACAACATAGATGTCACTAATGAGAATCTTATTTTATAAATATGGAAGCTATATTCTTTATCTGTATATATGACAAATGATTAACACATTATACTAGAATACGCCTGAAGACAATTTTAAATTTGATATATTTCTTATTTAGACCAGTATATCATGTTAACAATATTTGGGTATGTTAAAATTTTTGTAAGAATACACAAGTACTGGATTTTTACTTCCAAAGCTATTGTTATTAAACTAATTATAGATATCTCATAGAGACGAAGCATGGAAGAATGGGTAATTACAGGGCTTACATGTAACGTTCACCATTCCACCCACAAACAACCACCACATCTATCAAATTTTTGGAAGTTGTATATATGTTACCATGTTGAAATACTTTTTAGTTATACGTTACGTACTTGCGTGATAAGTACTTCACAAATTGTATACCTCCTAGAAGATTGTTGGTGGTCCAATGAGAAACTCTTATGTGGCATCGCATATATTATATAAGTATACAAATATTTTTTAGTTACCGAGATATTTTTCAAAATATATCGGATGAATGTTAATTAAAATCCTTTTAAAATTAGCAATATTAAGTTTGTGGTTAAAATTCATATTTTTATTTATTATCTTTGTTTTATTAACGTAGATGTATTTAAATTGAGTTTAAATACATCTACCAGTTTCGAAAAATACCATTTTCTTCTTCAGGATGTCATAACTAACTAAAACATTGTTTGTATTGTTTCTTTGCCAGAATCTATTTAAAAAATAAATAAATTATAAATATATAAATTTATATATTTTTAAATATATAAATCACAGATAAAACATAATGATTATTGGCGTAGGATTTTATACATAAATAACTTTTCGAATCAAATATCTAAAAACCTACCACGAAACATTAGACCGGCATTTTATACAAATAAAATTCTAAAGACAAAGATGATAAATTTAACAATTCTGGTGTCTATAAACACTAGTTGCAAGAATTGTGCTGCATTTTATATTGGTAAAACGGGTAGAAATTTTAATATAAGAGTAAGGGGGCATTTGAGATGTTTGAACAATAGTGGGTTTTCAGAATTTTCTAATCATTTGATAGAAAATGGTCACGGTTTTGATAAACAATTGGGATTGTCAATTTTGCATATAAACGGTGTTGGTCACAAATTAAATAATTTTGAATCGTTGGAGATAAATAAAGCCTGTAAACCTAATCAAAAAATTATAAACAATCAATTAAATTTATCGACGAGTCCCATTCTAAAATTTTTTCCTAAAAATTATTCGAGTAAATTTGTATTAAGTAACAATTTGAGTTAGGTACTAAATTTAAAAATAATAATATTTTTTTTAAAAATAGATTCTGGTTAAGAAACAATAATATATGTTTTTAGTTAGTATTGACATCCTGAAAAAGAAAATGGTATTTTTCGAAACCGGTAGATGTATTTAAACTCAATTTAGTGGTTAATAAAACAAAGATAATAAATAAAAATATTATTTAAAATCGTCAGATTTGAATGAATTTGATATGTGGGCCAACGTAATTTATTATGTTTTACGAGAGATATCTTACGAATAAGCTGACACGCGGGACACACGATGTTTTAAGTGCCTTTGTATTTTTTAGTACTCGAATGAATTTATTATGAAACAAAATGAAATACTGAATAAATAATTCGTACGTAAGTTAATTCATTCACGAGAGAAATAAGAACATGTAATTAAAAATTGATATATATTTTTATATTATCCTGTATATATATTTTTTATTATATATTATTTAATCTAGCTAGAACTTAGACAATATATTGGACAAGCACAAATGCGCAGGATTTTTCTACTGTACTAGGTCGTATCGTGTTTGAGTAATATTGTTTCTAAGTATGTTGGTATACTGATAATTGTTTTGTTTAGATTCTAGCTAAGCGTGGAGCGAGCTCTCGTTCGTTGTCTATTATATTTTTTACGCAGAGTAGAATGATCAATTGACGCCTTCCGATTTTTACCGTTAAATCTCCGAGGCGCGAGAATAAATAATATTCACGCGTAAGAATAAATTACAAACTTCCAACTAAATTTAACCACAAGTCCCATTCTAAATTTTTTTCCTACAAATTATTCTAGTAATTTTGTATCAAGTATCAATTTATGTTAGGTACTAAATATTTTTTTAAATATATATAATTTTTTTTTAATGAAAGAAACAATGACATATGTTTTTGATTAGTTAGTAATGACATCCTGAAGAAGAAAATGGTATTTTTCGAAACCGTTTGATGTATTTTAATTCATTAAGTAGTTAATAAAACATAGTTAACAATTTAAAATAATTAAGTAATTTAATATAATAATTTGTTTTTGACATGCAGCGCCTTTAAGCACAACTTTTTAATTATTTCAGAATTGTAGTTAAATATCGTGCTTAACACTTGATTATATTTATAGATTTCCAGAAAATATTACTTAAAAAATAACATGGATTACGTGAAATTTATTAATGTAAAAAAGTGGTTTCTTCATCGTTTTAATGCTCGCGCGAAACTGGTGGCAACACGTTGTGTTTCATCCCTCTAAAATGAGGATTTTCTGAAAGGAAACGTCCCTTAGCATCTTTACGAGTCTCGTACTTTTTGCCGCGCGAGAAATCATATTTGTAGGTCACGACATAAACACGGGCATCACTTTGAATCGTAGTAAAAATACAACTCGCAGCATCCCTCGTTTCCGTAGTGAAACATATTCAAATACAACAAGTTTTTGCGTTACTAGTGAAATATAGTGTAAGCTATTGAAGTAAATAATGATTATTGCAAAACATTCTGTTTATTTGATTTGGTTGAAAGTTTGCGGTGATTCATTCTAATTAGGGTTATTCATATCAGTGGCGTAGTAATAAATTACCGGGCCCCTGGGCAAACACGCACACCGGCCTCTTATCCCTTCCCTTCCCCAAGAACACACCTCGTTTTATTTAAAAAAAAATTGTTAATGATCACTAGTATAATTTAAATTTAAATCTATAGTAATACTCATACGTTTATTTATATTTTAACATATTTTTTTTACTTTTCGGTACACATAAACGTGTACTTTTAAAATAATTAAAATTAATGTACAAATAGCTGTTACATCTGCCGTCCTAAAACTATTTAAAACGTTCAAAGGTCAATATTACTCGGCGATGATACTACTATATTATGTTATAATTAAATTTATACATACTATTTCTTTTGTAACAAAGATTTTTAAACCTTTGCTGTTGTTGAGCTTGTTCAGTGATTCCGATCCCCCCTCCACCCCGGGGTCCAGGCGTTGCCCAGGCGGTAGTTACGCCACTGCTATATATAACACTACACACAACGATAAAATTATTTATACAAAATATTTGTTTATTTTGTATCTATATCAATCAACACGTCAATTCAGATTCTAAAAGTGTATCTGCTGATTCGATTGTTATAGGGGGGAGGGATAAGGGCTGAACCCTCTTGTCTCCGACATACGAGGTAACAACAATGGCGTAAGATTTTTTTGGGGGACCCTATTGAACGGGGAACGTGGAGAAATTTGTTTTTTTATTATATATTTTTAACTTTCTATATAATTGTATAAAATAGTAGCAAAAAGAGTTAAGATTTTATAAAAAATATTTTAATTTTATTTTGTTATTTCTTTTTTTGTATATATCAATATTTTTTATTTTGAAGAATTTTTTAGTATAATTTATTTTTAGTGTAAGTTTTTTGTAATCTTTTTTATTCAATTTGTTCAGTAGGGTTATGTACAAGGCAAATAAGTGAAATAGGGCAAAGATGGTGGGGATCGAATGAGGGATCACATAGACCGAAGGAGTTGATGGTAGGGTTTGGGGTGGAAATTAATTTAGAATAAAATTTATAAGATGCGTCGTGTATATGTCGTTTGAGTGAGGGTATGTTTGAGTCTCTGCTTATGATTGTGTTTCTGACGAACGAGGGCGAGTTGACGTAAAAGTACAACAAAAGTTTAAAGTTATTATACAATATTTTGTGACGTCATACAAGTAGCAGATAGAAATTAAGCAGAACCTGGTTAGTTATTCACACAAATAGTTATATTTAGGCATAGGATGAAGAGTGTCAATGTCACTGAGACTGTCCATGTGAAATAACTGATGAATAAAAAATATTTTTGAGTAGCGTCAACCAGACAAAAAAAACCACCAAGAGACTCCCAAAGTATCAATGGGTAATCGGAACAGTGGGAGTGATATGGCAATAAAGACAGTGGCAGAATCATGGGGTGGTCTTCATACATCGTGTGTTGATGCTAAAAATAGTAAATTAACGAGCAAATAAAAAATATAAAGAACGGACACATGTTCAGCACATTTCGAATAAGTCGTTTCTCTGAATCATTTGTTGTGCAATCGCCACAGAGTCTTTTTAGGTATCGGATTAATCGTTCCCTCACAATATCTACTTTTCACCCTTCCGTCTTCCTTCAAAACACCCTACCACAGGGCGTTATAGTTTTATTATTTTTTTTTGCATGAAAACGCTCCGTAAAAATAATATTATAATAAGGACATACTTTATTATATGCTCCTGCATTATTTTCGCCTCCTTTTCCCCGTCAGAATTAATCTGTTCGGGGCACACGCTCGGATAGGCCGGGCATCCATCATGAACCGTGTCACAATTTGAATATGTAATATTGTGGTCGCCAGGGCGCGCGCTGAATCTCCGCCGATTATCGCGCGGGTCAAACGGCGGAAAACCGCGGTCATTATTTCACCCCGCGCCTGGCAACACTCGCGCGCCGCTCGGGAGCCCTCGGCCGCCGTCGGCGCTCTCCGCGTCTCGGGTCGCGCCGCGCCGCTCGGCGGTCTCCGGCGGCCGTCGGCAGTTTCCGCCTGCCCGCCCCGCGCGGCCGCTCGCAGCCGCGCGAGAAGTGCTCCCGCTTGTTTTGTCTTATTTTTCATCCGGCTGTTTCGCGAATTCGCGTAAATCTCCGTAACTTGCGCGCCTCCGAAATTTATCACAATTTTTCTCCTCGAGTGAATGGCGTGTGCAATTTTTATAGTCAAATTCTCATGTTTCTTTTTACGTTAGCGGGGCTTAGATTAATTTATCACGTTGTCGGAGGGGCTTTTATATGTTGTTCTCTCAAGATTCGGACGCAATGTTTTACCATAAATAAACGTCATTCTCCCGAATATACCCGTTTTATAGTACGAAACTCCCAACTAGCACCTAATTTTTCTCTCTTTCAAAACTATTGTTACCGGCAATGTTTGGAATGCTGGGCACGTGTAAAATGCCCGGGCATTCTATAAAGCGTCTATATTACTTTCGAGAGTTTGTAAAACGAACGACGTTCGATTGGGTTAGGTTGGGCTTATTTTATATTAAATACTAATTAAATGTATTAATTAGAAAGATATACGTATAAAATTAATTTTATCAAAAAATATTGTTGTCGCTACCGGGTTTCGAACCAGGATCTCTTCCAATCCGGGGAACGTGCATTAACCAATTATGCTACAGTACAGACAAATTTATGTATTTAAAGTAATGTACATGGCTTTCAAATAATGGAACGATAGATGTATCAATTTGAAAAGTGTAACATATAGGTTCGATAATTTGTCGTCAATGTACCGCGTGCTGTAGCATAATGGATTAATGTACGTTCCTCGGATTGGAAGAGATACAGGTTTAAATCAATCTGAATAAATGTGAGGCTACCTGGCAATGCCCAATAATCATTCTAGAAATATTTGATATTGTTCTTTTGGAGACTTTTCTTTTGGTGAACCAGGGAGTGAACCAGAGGGAGTAGATCTTAGATGAATTATTATAAGCCGATTTCCCTTACGCTTATTTGGATCCATCCATTGTGCAGTCCAGATAAAATTCATACGGTTTTTATTAGTACTATTAATCAATTAGATTATATTAAGTTTACTTGTACAACGTGGTAGGTACGCACTCAAGTACGATTCTGTACATCGGTTTAGCGAGCTCCTGAACCATTTCATTTGGAAATTTGATATATTATCTAATATCGTCAGCCTTACGTGCATTGTTTGTAATACATATATTTAAAATACCGCCGAAAGCGTCTTATATCGTATCGCTATGTATGTACTTTTTTTTTCCAGTTTCCTAAGTAAACAATCATTTAAATAATAAAACAAAATTCTTTGTATAAACCACTATTTATTAATTATTCATCATGTTTCGATACTTATGGTATCCTCTTTAGGAAACAATGTAGGTATTGCAGAAATTTGGTTATTAGAATTAAAGAGCACTTGAGATGCCTAAATAGCAACAACTATTCTGAATTCTCTAATCAGCTTTTGGATACAAACCATTCTTTTGATATCAACAAGGGTTTAGAAATTATGCATACAAATACATTAGATAAATTTGAAATTTTAGAAATAAGAAAAAGTATTAATAGCAAGCTAAATATTATAAATAACCAAATCCTCTTTGTAAAAAGTCACATTTTAAATTTGTTTTCATATTGGTTTCTACTTAATTATAGTTTTGTTTTTATCTATTCTTATATTTTTAATTTCAGTACACCTTCATTGTTTCCTGAAGAAGATACCATAGGTATCGAAACATATTGAATAATCAATAAATAGTGGTTTAAACAAAGTACTTTGTTTTATTATTTATGTAAAATAAGGCCACAAAGTATTTTTACTAATATTGAAGAAATCATTTTTTCTTTACTTTTTACTAACTATAATATTTTATCTTCTCGTTAAGGGAGCATATTCTTAGTTTTTTGATTACGGGATCATAAATAGATTTGCCACACATGCACTGCATTCAGTGAACTTTTCTTCATTTCGTTCTTTTACCATCTTCACTTTTGTCGCGTTTTGCCTGAGATGAGTTTTCATTGGAAATATATTAAGAGTGATAGGAAAATTGATCTAAGTATAGTTAATAGGATTAAAAAGTGGTCGCTTAGGTGGTTTGGTTATGTAAAATGTTTGTATAAAGCGAGAATGATAACGAATATTGATGGCACTTCATTGGAAGACTTGATATGACAAGGTGAATTTGATGGTGTTAAAAGCCCTAATCAGTCATGCATGAGAAGATGAGTGTTGATGAGGTTAGAATTATGTGTAGCGCTCTATCTTCTCTGTCCATTCTCACGATAAACGGTGTGATGGTATGTTAGTTAGTTAGATCAAGTAGTTCTATACCAAGAAATATCATAAATAACTGTTTAAAATAGTCTGAAAATAATCCAAAAAATTAAGCGAACAACAATAGAAAAATAAAAATATTACTAAAATCGTTGTTCGCGAGTTGGTATAGGCGCATATATACAATTTTTAATCTCTCGACTATTTAGTAGTTGGTCAAATGTATATTGGGATATCAAATGGGAGTGCGTATATTATCGACACGATAGTTGCTCGATAAAAAAATCAGAAAACTTTATCGATCGCCTTTTGACAAAACACTTGAACTATCGGTCGACAGCTATAGTACTCGTACATTACCGTGTAGTAATTTTCCATCTGTATGTATGTTCTATGGATTTATGTTATATCATTTTTTATGAATACAGCACTTAAGGGACGCGGGAGGGTCTACATTTTAAATCTGAATTGCTATTAACCACATTGAATTTGTAATTGAATTAAAGTCGCGTATTTTTATTAACTCTGATGAGTGGGATCGACAAGGAAGTTCTTGCTTGTAAACCTGTCCTGAGAAAGGGTGGGTCCCTCCGCCCTCCAACTGTTATTTTTAATAAAAAAGTACATTGCCGTGTATTGGCGTACGCATACACTCGACTAAACAATGGTTCCGCGACCGTTGGGAAAACACACACGAGTGTTGGGAGATCTCATTTGCAACCGATTGAATATATGCACACTTCTAACAACTAAACAGTTTAGTCGAATAAAAATCGAGGAGTTCATCGATTTCGACTCAATAATTTAGTCGCGGTAATAATCGAGTATATGCACCTTTTAAATTTAGATTTCTTCCAAATCGTCCACCTTCGACCATCCACACCCGAGTTTTTCATCAGTATGAAAACTTATTACGGTAATTGCCTCAGATATTTGTTTTCAAAAGCAAGATTGTTTTGGATACCAATTTAACAAATTTGTCACTGACTGTGCACCCCATTGTTATCCCCGCGTAGTGTCGCCACTCATGTGGGGGAGTTAGCGGAAGAAAAACAGGATTGCCGAGATGGTCAATTTCGTCCTGCGAAACGATACGATTTATATACAAAGTTTTTACAATGGTGGCCCCTTCGGTTTTTTGTTTAGGTCTGTCGATAGAACAAAGTGCTGGGATTAAAATACATTTATTGAAAAAAAAAACTGATAAAGTATCGAACCCAATTTTTTGCTCGTGTATCACGTCTGTATGATTTATATTTGAATTCGAAAAGCGTTTTTGTTCTATTAATGTTATCATTCCCGACCTATGTCATCCATCTTATATATTCTATCCCATCTCATATAATATGCACCCATTTGTTTTTATATCTGTACCATTTTTGATCACCAAATATTACTACTAAATTTTTTTTACTTTGCTACTAAAACTCTCAGTAGCATTGCTGTTTCAAACTTTAACCCTTTCTACCCCGAATTATTGTGCCTAGAATCTGTATATTTTTGTAGTATTCTTCAAACGTAAAAGTAGGAAAATTGTAATGAAAAATTAATAAAAAAATCAAGGTTTATTAATATTATTTATTATATTATTGTGGTACAGTTAGACCTTACATGAAATATGCAAAAAAAAAGCATAGTACAAAACACATGGAAAAAATATTCTAGTCTAAAACATTAAAATAATAATTAAAAATTTAAGAAAAAAAAAATTTTGATCAAAATAACTATTAGTAATCACAAGGAATACAAGCGCGTCAAATTTAACCTTGTAACAATGCACAGCTGATATTTCATCCACCGCAGTGTTGACACAACAAAAAAATAACTAATGTTAGTAGTCTAAATAAATCAAGCAGAATATTATTTACGTAGTATAGTCAGAGGATTAACACCACAGTAAGATATATGACTAGATAAAGTTGATGGTACTTTAAAGTACCGTTAGTGTAAAAAGGGTTAAACATGTTATTACTAATCATTTAATAATTAAATAATGATTATTTTAAATTATTAACTTTGTTTTATTAACCACTTAATGAATTAAAATACATCTACCGGTTTCAAAAAATATCATTTTCTTCAGGATGTCATTAATTAATGAAAAACACATGTTATTGTTTCTTTAACAGAATCTATTTTTTAAAAACAATAATTATTTAAAAAATAAATTTAATACCTAACATAGATTGTTACTTGATAATACAAAATTACTAGAATAATTTTTAGGAAATATTTTTTGAGTGGCACTTGTTAAATTTAGTTAGTTATTTATAATTACACGCTTTATTTATCTCCAACGAATCGAAATTATTTAATTTATGACCAACACCGTTTGCATGCAAAATAGACAATCCCAAATTTTTATCAAAACCATGACCATTTTCTATCAAATGATTAGAAAATTCTGAAAACCCACTATCAAATGATTATTATTGACCGCGTACTGAATACGACTCCTTACTTCGATTACTATCCTTAAAATATATTACGCCATGAACGCGTGTAATGGTGTACAGTCTATATTCATAGTATTTTTTTTCTCGAGTAATCCATATTTACATACATTTACAATTTATATAATGATTATTTATTACAATAAAGAGATTATTAAACATTATTTAACAGTAGGCTCTTAAATAATCGCCGTCGGGTAATAATCGGCGCGATAATATTATAATCTCTCACTACATAGCGCGTCGCTGGATCAGTAACATATGTTTGATTGGATACTGGTTTGCGTTAATTGGCCATGTTAAATTGTACTGTGGTAGACTACTTCCCGCTTTTTGATAGTATTAAATTATATTTTCATAATTAAAAAATAAGTTTTACGGGAATACTGGCAGTCGGGCTTAGTGCACCGATCACGCATGGGAAGACAAACGCGATATGAAGATATAAAATTAAAAACAATTCTCATTTTAAAATTTCTGATAATTAAAATAAATTAGGTCGATTGTTTTTCTATTTGAAAAATGTACTTTCACAATAAGGTAACATACATAAAGGAAATGAGAAAAATTTTGTACAAGAATAAAGCATTAGATACATAGCTGCCATTTTATCATATAGTGTTCTGTATTAAGACATTTTCTTATTCCTTTAACTTTTACTCGCTGTGTTAAGTTGACATCAGCACCGACATATTTTTTTATTCCTTTAATTTTCAACTTTTATTTATTCATCTGTCAGTTTTTTCTTTATTGAATTTTTAAAAAAGACGTAATACTTTTTATAAATTCAATCGTTTATATTTCATCAAACTTATTTAATTTTCAACATAATTTGAATATAATTAAAAGTCGCATATTTATATTAATTAAAAATGTTTTATAACTTATTGTTTTAGACGATTTATAGAAATGTTATATATTAAAATATTATAAATTCATTGTAATTATCGTGTAGAACGCCACCTTTACCCGGTGGTTCTATTTCTACTCGCTGCGAGTATCCTCGAGCCGACTCCTCACCCTCGCACACAGATTTACCGTGAATTGTGGCGGCAACTCGCTATCCTGAAAGGTTAAACAGAACTTTAACACCTTCAAATCTATTCGTATAATAAAAATAGAGATTATTTTATTTTGATACGATATTAAAAGTTGTCATCATTATTGACGTAATAACCCTGGGTGGATCTCAACCCCCTTCAAGAGTCTTCCATCTATTCCTATTTTGCGCCAATATCCTTGTCTTTTACATTACAATATGAAATTGTAAATTTAAATTTAAAAGTATAATGTAACATGTAATTTGTATTTAAAAAAAAAATTTTATGTTAAGAAAAATATGTTTAGCAAAAGGTTGAATTTTATTTGCAATAATATGAATTTGGTTGAAAATTTTTACCTACTTGTAGTCGATGCCATTCTTGCAGGTTGCATTTAAAACTATAAAATATCCAATTTGATTGTCATCTGTTATTTATCAAGAAAACAATATTTTTTTTACGTTTGTCTTGTGTTTATCTTATTTTGTGATTTCAAAATCGGGAAAAGTCAATTGTAAAATTCAAGATAATGATCGATAATGAACTCGAAACGTCGGGTGTATAAAAGTCCTCAGGATTATTTGACGCGGGTTCCACTAGAAAATAATCCGTTATCTTTTATCCATGCAAACCTTAAATATAACACAAATATACCCCCGATGTCTCGAGTAAATTCTCGTTCATTCTCAAGAACCTTCTATCCTGAATCCTGCTCTAAACATTTGAGTAAATTCGACCGTTCAATGCAAGAACTAAAATGAAAGTCATTTTGGTTCTTGAATTATATATATATATATACATATATACTCGTATATTTACTCACTATCATACAACCTAATATTCTTATACACACACATATACGATGAATTGCTTTTATAGTAGTTTGTGTTCAGGTTCTGCTTCTGAACCAACTCTTCCTTCCAACGTTTTGACAGAATATCAACCGGCAAACAATTTATCACATTCCGGTATTCCATGTCCTATATATAATATTTTAATTAAAAAAAACGCGTTACATGTCTCATATACAAGTATCATTTCACCCCTGCACAACATATATTTTCTAATTCGAAAAATATATTTTTAATTTCAGTTAAATAAATAAAAATAAAATTAATTCCTTGGCGTGGAACCGAACCCCAGTTTTACCCAGTGTTATTTTGGCATGTAAGAGGTACCGGGATCGATACTCGGTGCCTTCAAAATCATTTTAATTTTTATAAAAGTTTGGAGGCAGTTAAAGGTAAAATAAAATGCAAGGTAAAAGTGAGAAAATATTTAAAAAATTCGAACACAGTTTTCTTGACAATATTTTCTGGAGTACCTACACGCTGAATAAAAACTTATTCTGTGTTAAAAATTCATAGAATTTATTTAAATGTATTTCGTTCTACACGTTTGTCTGGATCTAAAAGAGTTGCGTTTTATTATAAAACTCCCGAGCAAAATATACATACACCTCCCAGCGCCATATTACCTGGCCTAAAGACGACAACGCAAACTCTCACCTGACAGTTAACTTTGTCCACTTTGTAAGAAGATACCGAAGATTTAATCCAACCACCCCTATGCGTTAACGTCTAAAGAACTAAACTTTTGACTGAAAGCGTCCCGGGCTTGAAGCTGAGGAAACGTGTATTTTCGAGGGGACATCTTCCGTAGGATAAGCATTTTTATTCGGAGAAAAGTATTTATATTTGTCAAAAGATACGTTTATTCGAATTGTAGATTGTAGATTGTACCATAATATATTTTAAAAGAAACTCGAAATAATCTTGGGTTATAAAAACGTTCACTTGGAAAATGTAAATTTTTTATTGTTTTATTTTTATCTTTTTTACTAATCGGTAAACACTGTTTGTAATGACAACTTTTTTTTATCATTGTGATAATATTTATTAGATTTGTATATATTACGTAATGATGGAATGAAGGAACTGAACCGAATGATTGAGAAAGTAAGATGTATCGAATATAATAACATATTGTATTAATGATGAATACATTTTATTGTGAAGTTGCAATTTCAGAACATAGTTAAAATAAAACAATCATTTATAATGAATCGATTATAAAGATGTTATAATTGATTATAACATATATTTATAATTGATAATATATGAATCAGAATAAATGTATATTAGATATATAAATAATCAATTATGGAGATATGTTATATTAAATTAATCAATTATAAAGAGATATGCAGAAAAAATCTATCTATCGAAAAAATATTTGGTTACAATATTTTCTGTATATCTTTCTAATTGATTAATTAAATTTGTTTTGTAAAATATATGTTTCAAAATATTTTAAAATATGGGTATAAAAATATTTTAATAGTTGTTGAATATTCAAGGGTTTTTGATTAATTTCAACCGCTGTATCGTCGATACAAATAGTAATGCAGGTAGGAATAGGGTTTTTTTTTGAGGATTTTGATTTGTGTTTGAATCAGAAAGATTTGATATGTGGAATGCGGACAAACTGCTTTCATATTGTCGGCTCGTCGTTCGTGTTCAATTTACTTTATTATTCGCTATGGATGATAGTTAGGTTTATGTATTTGGACAGTAATGAGCTATAGTAAAGAAACACATAACTAATTTGAGTTACACTGAATTTACACAACGGTAAACAATAATTACGAGGTCCAGCTGTGTCTATCTCCCTGCAGGTCTTTGAGCAATCTGTAATATTTCTACTTTCTTCCCAATGTATTTTATTGAAAATACTAATCATTACTAAAAATAATCTATGTTTTATTTGTATTTTTTAATGGGATATCACAATAATTATTTGAGCGTGTGGTAGGACTTGTCATCTATAATATTGTAAGTAGCGTCCATTTGATTTCTAAAATATATATTTTTGAACGTTTGTTGATAGTATTTTGTAACAGTCTGTATATTCAGGTACGGATTTTCTTTTGCTGAAAATAGAATATGTTCAACGTATAAGTATACCAAGCCACAGTTTTGAAACACTACGTACATATACCTAGAAAAGATTTTCACAGAGAAGCTAAGCTGGGCTGAGCTAAGAAAACTGACAAAGATGTAAGCCGATACAGAGATTATTTTGTGCGCAAAGTTTTCTGCGTCACGAGCATATTTATGTAATTTAATTAATCTTACAAATTAGAACAGATTTAATGAACTGCTGTTGACGAACTAGCTGAATGCCCTTATGTAACTATTTAACTAATAAACTAATTTAGCATCACGCCGTTTCGCCGAAGGGGTAAGCAGATATGATAGAATGCCACATTCTTCCGTTCTGGCATACCGCTCTTCGGTTGGTGAAGTTTCTGACAAGACCATTCTCCAATATTTGGTTTATCTGATATTGCCAGACCTTTCGCGGACGCTTCCTGTTTCTGTTGCCTTTTAACACTAGTTTTATATATTTTCTTAACATCTTTTCTTCGCTCATACGTTCCACATGACCAAACCATATCATCGATCTTTTTTTAATACTACCGACTATACAAACAAACCCACTTTCGATACAAATTTACCTTAATAATTACATAATTTATTAATTTTATACATTTTACTATCCATATTTTAAAATTTGATAATAAGTCGTCGTATGATGGGCGCGAAATACTACATAAAAACATAGAAGGGATAATTACGCGTGACACAAGAACGACATTGTGATTTTACATGTAAGAATATAAACAAATTTATGATGATAAAATGTTGGGAATGAGAAAAAATAATTTAATTTCGAATGTATAATTTTAATAAAATTTATTAGAATATGAAATTTCATGCGTCAACCTGGTGGGGATATTAGAATTATCACACGTTTCGCGGCCACGCCAAGTCGATTATTTTAAAAGATTTTGGTCGTGTTAAAACCCACCCCTGTTATTTTTAGCCCTGGTCTCCCCTATAAAAACTGAAAATAGCAATTTAATCAATACAATGTATCTCGGTTAATATTGGACCCAGAGAAAAAAAAGTACCAGTACCACCTATAAAACGGGAAATATCCTTTCGGTTTACATACATGCAAAATCTACCTGATTCTTGTGTCCGGTACCGGAAGGTAATTTTCACTTGGATGACACCGATCCGATTTGCTAATGTTGATAATAATAAATAATTAGGTCCCTATCCTAATTCACCGCCACCAGCGGATTCAATAAGTCACCCGTCCGGCGGCCGCGGTCCGTTGTTTTTTCCCCTGCGGCACTTAAAAGTTGGCACGGGACCGCTTCCGGAGACACGCTACATGTCCCGCTGTAGTGGCTAGTAAATAAATTAACCTTTTTCTTCCTGTCTCTACGTAGAAAACGGCGGTTTGGCTGGTATCGCCTCTTTTACGTAACAATGGAGAAACTTTGGTAAATAGAGAGATTCTTAAAGTTGCTTTCTAGATTTTCAGTTCGGGGAGCAATGCTATCCACTTATTTATCCCGATTGATTCCAGCCTCCCGATTGATTCCAGCTTCTCGATTTGAGAATACATCAGCGAGTATTGGTTTTTTTTTGTTACTCGGTTCGTACAATTTCCACGATCCGTTTTACATTTTCATTAAGTTAATTGAGTCAACTTGTTTCACAACTTGAAGAATACAATTGTGCAAAAAAGTAAGCAAACAGAACGAGGATGGTTCGTCTCATTAATAAAATGTCTTATCAATAAATTAAATACAATTTCCTGATTATATTGGTTGTCTGAACATCGCCGTCTATAAGACGTAGATTCTGTAGTAATAAAACCATGCGGATATTTTATTTCAGTAACTGAGATTAATTTTATTTGGAAGATAAAATGTTAAATTTGATACCCCGTGAAACTGGTCACCCAGAGAAATCAAGATAAGTATTTATAGAATAGTACAAAAGCATTTATTTGTTTCGATACCTGCGTATGATATTCTTCAGGAAACAATGTACCACCTATACTAAAATTAAAAATACAAGCATAGTAAAAAACTAAACTGTACAAGTATAATTGGTGGGTGTCTAATTAGGAGCTACTTTAAAAAACAAATTTTTTCTTCGTTTTTTCAATATTAGCAAATAAATTTATTTGACATCTCTAGAACGTGTCACTGTCTAGTCGAGCTAACTATCAACATTGAGACTTTCAATGTGATATTTTGTATATTTTTATAAATGGGCATTGATTAATAAAATACAATTTAAATCAAAGCTATTTCATATTTTACTTAATTAATATAATTATTAGCTGTCAATAAGTCGCTCTCAAGAGGGTATTGTAAAATAATTTAAATAACTTCAATAATTTGTTGACAGTTTGTTAATAATTATTCTGTTGTCAGAGCTAAATATTGACCCAAGTAATTTCATTGAGTCAGAGTAACACTGTGTTCTAAATATAATATGAAATCCTGGTTTTCTGTCACGATTTCATATTACGGAAATGAGAATTAATCATCCCTTATAAGAATCTTTATGTGCTCGTACTTTCTTATGCCGGAAGTCGGCGTCTGCAAATCTGAAATTTTGTGAGGCGTTGTAGTTCACCCCGGGATTGATCAAGGAGTGTGTTTGGTGGGGTCTGCTTACTCTGTGATCCACGACCGTATAGATAGTTCTAGGAATATCTCGGATACCCGAACTGCCGGGTTTGTTGGCTGCTCTCTTGTGAGTGAAAATTCACGGTCGTATGGGATACGCGATAAGAAGCGGGACAGCCACGGGAGGGTGACTAAGGGGTCTGCTTTGTGCTCCAGGTTCCCCTCTCCCGTACACGTTTATAATTATGCGAATTATTAATATAGTTTACCGTAGGAGGAGAGTAATTTTTTGAGGTTACGTGCTTGTTTGATCTAACGGCAAGACACTCGCCTAGCGATAAAGTGGTTGGGGATTCGAACCTCTTTTTGGGATACTATCGAGATAATCTTAATTTCCATTGAATGCCAATATAAATATTCCATTAGATATCATTTAGTACAGTAGAGAAATTGGACTAAAGAAGAACACTGCCAAAACAAAATAAGTGGAATTGAGCAAAATACCATTTTAGCCATTCGTAACACAACGAGCTTTTCGGCAATCGGTCAAACAGTTTAAATATCTTGAAACAGATGAGATAAGGAATAATGACATCCAAAAATAAATAAATTGCAGGATAAAATCAGAAAACGCTTGTCATTCAGATAATTCAACGATTAAACTGTGTACAACAAATCGCTTTATGGGCCGGTTGTGTGATCATTAGTAACTTTTTACTATGGTAACTTTTTACTAACGTCCGTGGTTAAAATTGTTTGCGGGTTGTGCGAACGACAAATTTACTATTGTCAAAGCATAGATGTCTATAAGTGTGATAAATAATCATGAAATATGCTTTATTTTATGCATTACCTATGGATTATTTTCGCCTAAGCGTTCGATATGTTTCATTGGTGGTGATTTGTTTTCGTATTATGTGTAATGATGTATATTAAACAGCGGGATCATCATGGGACGAACTCTCATCACAAAAAAAAATCGGAATATTGAATAATTAATTGTCGTATATTGCAAATTTCAAATTATCAATGTGTCAGATGACTTTTGGAACACCTGTGAAAGTCCGCCATATTTAACTATAGATTTTCGTTATTATTATCGGATATCGC
Source organism: Eubasilissa splendida (assembly GCA_031772225.1). Classification (NCBI taxonomy): domain Eukaryota; kingdom Metazoa; phylum Arthropoda; class Insecta; order Trichoptera; family Phryganeidae; genus Eubasilissa; species Eubasilissa splendida. Next base: position 9,848,359 of record CM062846.1, read on the forward strand.
GGAGTAAAATGAGTTTACTATGGGATGTACTTTTGAGAAGTAAATATTTTTTTACTAACGATCGTTTTCGCAAAAAAATTTACTTTAGTAACTTTTTCTATTATAGTAAAAAGTTATTACTGATTACACAACCGTTCTCAAAAGTAAGCGCAAGAAAGCAGGTTTCATGTCTTCGAAAATAAAGTTTTGCGCGTCATAACCTAACCGGAGAATGGAGAAGGTTAAGGAACTTGGAGCTTAGGGAACGGTATACTGCATCAGATATCATGAGCAATGAAACTGCAGGCAGAAGACATGGTGGGACGTACAGTGAGTAATGAGTCCCAAAACACTCATAAAACCCACGCAGATCTAGCGAAGACCAAGACATCGGGGGGCAAATAATATCAAGATAGACCTGCAAGATTTTGGCGAGTGCTTAGCTGACTGGATTACGACAGCGATGTTGCAACAGCAATATTGGATCATTTTTATAGCGCCATTTTCGTAAAAAAAATCATCTCAAGTTTATAGTCCTACACTATCTTTGTATTTAAAATTAAAAATCGTTATTTAAACTTATGGAAATCATGTTTTGAAATGGTGCGTTTTTGGTCTCTTTTTAAATTATGTCTCTAATGTACTGTTTCTTATGACGGAAGGCAAAGAGTTCCACGCTTTTGGGCCTGCCACCGCAAATGAATACTTTTAATCTGTCTCAGTTGATAAAAGTATGCACTGATAGTTTTGTTGATTTGTGTATTCATTGAAAGATCTGTATTAATGTCCACACCCAATAACTCAACGCTGACATTAAATCCTGGATTAAGTGTTGCTGCCCATAGTAGCTCTGTTTTATGGGATGAATGGCTATAGCTATGTACTGACTGTGATCATGGACTTCCGAGTCACATGAGGCCGCTGAAGAAGTAGAAGAAGTATTCCGTGTACACATCATTGTTTAAAAAATAGATTTATTTTTTATAGTCGGAAAACGCCGAGTATTTCAGTCGATTATTAATATTTGTGTTATCTGTGACACATGACAAGTATAATAAACAATCTTAATTTAATAATTACATTTTCGTTCATTGTTTACTGATGATAAATTATTATTAAACCCGACTCTTTAGATTACAAAATACAATTTTGTGCTTTGAGAAGGTATATTATTTGATAGCGGTTTTGATACAATCTTTCAACGGTTTCGCCTGTCGTCGTTAGAAAAGCCTTGGAGATGTTCGCGGCTGTAATAATATAATTGAAATTGTAAACCACAAAAGTCGGCCATTTCGTAAAACAAACCGCGTTCTTTCAATTAATGTCTGTTCATACACTCTTGATCATTAAGGCTTTGTTGTCGTGTCTTATTTATGTTAATTTCATCATTTATTAATAAGGTTCAAAAGCAAAACACTCCTGGGTGAAAACAAGTATAACCAAATAGAATTTAAAGTAAATTAATTTAACATAATTTATTATTTTAGGCTTTATCTAATACATTTCAATAACATAATTACAACTTTCATCAGTCTAGACCAGGGGTCGCCTAACTTAGGACCTCACGGACCAATAAATTCATAATTTTAAATCCCGCGGATATCTAATAGAATTATTAAGGAAAACGCATTCTTATTGTGAAGTTGTAATTATTCAGAATATTATTCAGAAAAGAGATCCAGGTTCGAATCCCGGTAGCGCAACAACAATATTTTTCGATAGAATTGATTTTATATGTTTATCTTTATAATTAATACATTTAATTTGTACTAATATATTTTTTTAAAGTGTTAACTATATTTAGAAAAAAGTGATTAAATAACACATAAAATTCACCTAGATAATAAAATAAAACTATTAATTGTAACCAAATTATAAAAGCTGTATTAATAAATAAAAAATTGTAAAAACAAAACAATTAAAAGATGGTTTAATTAAATTAAACTTTTAGCATTATACATTTCTTATGTGATGGATGTTCCAGCTTGCTTGAAATAAGATTATGGATATTTCACTCCAACGATTTTACTGCGAGACAAAGAACTGCATTTATTTCCAGCCGAGATCGGTATCGTGTTTCGATTGCTATGACAGATCAAAAGGTCTTTTCGCATTAATAAATTGCGGGGAATTGAATCAGAATTTTCATCGTATTTTCACTAAACAAAGGGTATTCACTTTTTATGGAAATCCAAAAACTGAGGTCTTGATAAATATTAATGAAATTTAACTTTAAGAGTGTCGTCAAATTTTTTTTAGATTCATGCTTAAATTACTATCTTGAAAGTTCGCTGCAAACAGATCTATCATCCATATATACCGTGGATTAAAATGCTTTGGATTAAAAAATGCAAATAATTTCCACATTTCTCCACGGACTAGTGAAATTATCTCGCGGTCTAGACTTATCTATTATACGGATCACTAGTTTTATTTAAATATAAACAAAGCACCTTGTTCTTCCCTTCCCCTAAAAACATTATTTAAAATTGTAATAAAATCTGAATCCCGGGTCCCTCCTAGTAGGGACCGCTAGTCATAAGATATAATATATTTTCAAAGTAGGTAATTTAATTCATTAATCCATTCATTAATATTTTTTAATAAATAAATATATATTTTCTATATATATTTCTAATTGATATATTTAATTTGTATTAAAATACCACAGAACTTTGTTCTGAAAAAAACTGCAACTTCACAATAATAATGTGTACTCCTTAAAAATAATATTTAATTTTAAAGAGTGATAAATTGTATAATACATATATTTTATTAGAGCCTATTTAGCTATTAATAAATTACGTATTTAAAATGGACTGGGAATTATTAGAAACCCAATTGCCATTATTCTGGGAAATATCTGTATTTTAATGGCTACTTTAACTTTAAGACTTATCGCCATTACGTATCAACTAAATTAATATGAAGTTGTAAAATAAATAACATTAATTGACATGGCGGTTACTTTGTGGTGTAACATAATTATTAGAATTTTTACTTTTAAACTTTGTTTTATACACACGTTGGGTTATTGTCACTACTATTAGTTTCGAGAGGGACTGCACCTCTCGAAACTATTTTAATGACAATATCCCAACGTGTATGTAGTACAAAGTTTAGTTAATATAAAACCAATTTATTGATTATTTGTACCTATTATTAAGAATATATGTAATATATGTACCCATTATTAAAAATATATGTTTAAATATATATACCCAATATATGTACCCATTATTAAGAAAGTCATGTTTCTTTCGTTTCGAGATATTAAACACAATGTTTCAAAATTGATTTAGTCTACAAGGTTTATAATTTATTTCGACATATGAATGTTGCATGTAGCTTATAGAGAATAAAAAAATTAAGCTCGAAATGACGCTCTATTTAATACCGTTGAACGTCGAAACAATATACTGAATATAACGTTTTTAAAATTTTTGTGCATTTTGTTACAATTTGCATCATATTATATTAATTTAATGTATTAATTATAAATATATACATATAAAATCGATTTTGTCGAAAAATATTGTTTTTGCGAACCTGGATCTCTATTTCCAATCCGGGGAAGTACACTACCAATTGTGGTATAGCGCCAGTATTTTTCATGACAACATTTCGAACCTATATGTTACACTTTTTCAAATTAATACACCTGTCGTTCCATTATTTTATTGATTTTATATGTATATATTTATAATTAATACATTAAAGTAGTATTTAAAACATCACAGACCTATGTTCTGAATAATTACAACTTCACAATAAGAATGTGTTCTCCTTAATAATTATATTAATTTAAAACATTGTGACGCGAAATAATTGATAAACTCTTTTTTTTTTTTCAATTTCTTGACCTAGACCACTTTCATAATAATGTGGATATGTGTAGGAATTAAGTATTATATATGTGTATAAATACTATCGGTTTGTCACACACGCATGTCGACTTCCATATCCATTCAGAAATACAGTCGTCGATTTTTTTAGGTTTTTCCTTGATCTTTCTGGACGATGGAATAATTTTCGCCTTCTGTGGAGCAGGTTCGCTAGATGAAGTCCACTGTTTTGGTTGTCATTTCTGGCGTGTGGTGATGGATCCATGTTTCGTCAGCAGTCATGAAACGCCGCAGAAACTCGTTAGGATTGCGCTTAAACATGTTCAAACAGTACTCCGAAGTTGTCATGCGATTCCATTTTTATTCACCTTTCGCCGATAGCTTTCTCATACCCAATTTTTCGTGTAGGATATTTTGTACGCGTTCGATTAAGATGTCAGTAAGTCAGTAATCTCTCTGATCTTTTGTTGACCTCATCTTCCGCAGTCACCTCAATCGGACGGTCTGGGCGCTCTTCATCAAAAACGGATGTTCGGCCACGCTTGAATTCATTAAACCAATGTCTGATGGTAGTCATCGAAGGTGCATGGTCCTTTTAAACAGCATACAATTTCATTTTGATTTCCTCTCACGTTTTCCCATCCAAAAAAAAGGAATCAAATCTCTGACCGATATTGTTCTTTTTCCATGGTTGAAAACAATTACAAATTTGCACACTTTCAACAACTATCAAAATGCATCTGTCTTAAATATTGATAGGCGTCGTTCGAAAGATGGCGTTAAACAATCGTAAACAGATTTTGCGTCAGTGGCGCCATTAGTCGTTGAACACGTGTACTTATAATACAGCCCTCGTATACGCTGTTCTGTCTTCAAGAAAAATAAACTAAAGTATATCAACTCTATTAAATGTATTAGATTTCATATGTTGATGTTTATAATTTTATATTATCATTATTATATTTTGATTGTTTATTTTTTCGTAATTATTTCATTTTTACTATATTGTCTTATTTATAGTGTTCTTTTTTAATCTTATCAGTTCATTTTATTTATTTTTACTCTATCGTCATCAAAAAATAAAAATATTTTATCAAATCAATAAAAATTAGCCTAATAAACTTCTAAATTGTTTATTGTTTCAGAGATAAGTTTGTAGAACTTGATAATCACACATATGAAAATGAAAACACTTATTTTTTAGTTCTATTCGTCTAATTTCCGTGAAACGCGTTTCGCCGTATGAGGGCATTATCTATGCATTAATTATTGTCAATCTTACGAGGGAGATTGATAATGATCTCATAAAGTAAAATGCGTCTCGTTTTAGTTTTAATCACAAAATTCCAGAGTATTTACTTTGCGGTTAATTTTTAAATAAGTAAGATGTAACTGACCATTTAAAAAATATCTTAAACTTGCTTCTTTTTTTGGTTTTAGCTTATTTTTTTCCTTGATCCTTTAAGTCATTTTTATGGCACCGATATCAACTAAAATATGTTTTTGAAATCTAGTACTGTATGTACATTGATTTAATGATCAAAATCGGTCAAAGTAAGCGAAGCGGGTTTTGCTGTATTTATTAATCGTATTTTATAATTTTAAATATTCTCCCTTATTTTCTACGATATCTGGACCCGAGGTCGCGCTATTATAATACGCTGAGACCGCGTTTCCAATCCCGCTCATAATTCCCAACCCTTATCGATGATCCGGAAGAACCACCTGCAGTGTTTTCAATCACCCTCCACACGAGTCGGGGTGCAGACCCGCTTCACCCCATTGAGCGCACGGCCGCGTAAATAAATAAACTTAACGATCGCTTTAAGGGTACGCGAAGATGTTTTTCTTATTCCCGTGTGTTATGGGCTCATATTTCTCCGTGTTTGGGGTGGGTTGTTCGTGCCGACTCGATTGATACGCCTGGAATTGGGGTTCTTCATGGGAACTGAGGCAAATCTCTGCGCATGTCTTTTCCGACCACTTCATCCAAAGAGATTTCGTAATTCCACCGGGACGTTTTTCGATACCTTGCGTGGACACGCTTTTTTTCTTACTGGAATCTTGTTTTATTTTAACATTGACACCATTAATATATTTCTATAATGATATTACATTTTCGTGTGCAATATTTTAATGAAAACATATTTTATTGTGAAGTTGCAATCCCAGCGCATAATTATGTAATATTGAAACCAATTAAATGAATCGATTAGAAACATTCAATCGAAAGTTATTTGGTTACCACCAGGATACTAACCCGGAACTTTTCCTGTCCGGGGAAATACGTTACCATTTCGTCACGTTAAATAGTAACGCATGAAATAAATAAAAAAATTAATTAAATACAGTTAGTAATGGTAAGGCATAAAATTAATAAATACATTTATGAAATGCAGGTAGTAATGATTGTCTTTACTTGCCGTGTGTCCAACACTTAATATTAATTCAATTATTTTTAGCGCGATATTTTCAAAAATATCCGAAGACAGCAATATTTCTGATTTGAGATTATACGGCTGATGAATTCGGATGTTTCCCAGTCGATCACTGATAATTTAAGATATTTATTTATTATTCATTCGTTTTATTTTATTCAATCCAAAAATGTGGAAATATTCAAACATATTTGAGCAATTTTTATTAATGTATGATTACTCGTATTATAAAAAAAAAACAGCAGATACATTTGTTTTCCAGATATCGTAGCCATTTTCAGACTAATCCCAAGAATTACTTCATGTGTGTCGAACATATTACGGAAGTGAGTTTTTTGGGAGCTGACGGATAGAGTCCCAAGGGTAGGGCTCTTTATAAACCTCTAAACTGAAAAAGCTTTATAGGGTGACATCCGAGGAACAAATATTTCTTGCAGTGATGGAAAGCTTTATATCTCAACGTGTATTTTATCTTTATTCAGACATATTGCTTTTTTCTTGGCAGTACGCTCACCCTATTTGCCTTTATAGATTTTACACGTCTAGAAAACGACTGTAAATAAGTTTAGAGGAATAAATTCAAACTAGATTTTTTGGCTAGCGAAAAATTTCGTATTCTCTTGTAGCAAATTTCTTATTCTCTTGTGACAAATTTTGTATTCTCTTGTGACAAATTTTGTATTCTCTTGTAACAACACGCATGAAAAGATAACAAATGTATTCCTTTCGTTATTTAATCACGTGTATATTTTGAATAAAAGCAACTCAATGTTTTCTCGCTGTTTGACAAAAATGCACGAACGCAGCATTAGTGTTTCGATCTATATACTGGTTTTTCAAATAATGTCTGTGTTTTTGTTCTAAAGCCAGGTTTCCACAGTTTTTTTTTTAAATCTAAAAAAACTTGTTTTGTTGTCTTCAAAACAGTTCTGGGAGACTGTTACAAAAACTTTGTCGCTGGTGTTTGTCTCCTTTTCTCATTTTGTTTAGTCCCGCAATGGTGTCCTTCACCGACGACACGACGATTTGTTTATAATTAGCTGTGGTCTGTTACGATGTCGGGTTGAATTGCGAATTGAGATCTTCCTTCCACAATTTACCAGAATGTCAAGTACCGATTTTGTATTGTTAATTAATTTGGTAGGGCCTAAAATTGTCAAGAAGAATACAAAATATTGGGACAAACTCATAAATATCACATTTGGATAAAGAGTGCAGTACAAATGTCGCAGATAACAATACTACCTACATTCGCGTGTTTCAACCAGACTGAACAGCAGGAACAAACTTGTTTCCCTATGATGTACCGACTCAAGATGGGAAAGTGTTTTGTTTCCTAAAAACACTGACCTCGGACAGACTTGTTTTCAGAACTGTTAATTTTTTACAAAACATGACTCATTTTGTTGAGAAAAACATTTTTTGTTTGTGTTTCGTGTTTTGTCAGTTTTTGGAAACCCGGCTTTAGGGACTCCGTAATATTTACGCGTGAAATTTTTTCAGATCGTAAATTTTGGTTTAATAATAAATATTAATACATTTTTCAACATAGAATATGTTTCTGCAAAATTTTTCACGAAAATTGAGTTAAAAAATTTTGTGACATTTTTGTATTTTACTATTACCTTGTGTTTTATTTTAATTTTTACCGGTACCGGGATCGATACAAGGCATCTCCTGTACCTTTTTGAATTAAAAACTATTTTGGAGACGTCGAGTATCGATCCCGCTACATCTCACATGCTGTACAATCTTGCTATTCCTTCAGTAGACTGTGGTGTCAAATTGTCATTATAAGTATACGATGCAGGTTTATTGCTTTTGAAATTAATGCATTGATATACTTTATTATTTATACATTCTTAACATAAAATTTTATTACTAATATTGAATTTTATTTTAATGTGTACTAACACCTGGTGAACATATTAATAAATATAATTATTAAAAAGCTTCTTAATACAGACCTTTGTAGATGTCTATTTCAGCATATCGTCAGCAGGGTAGTGGTTAGTATTAACGAAGATTTTTTTAAGATTTTGGATTCTTGATTACTACCGAAAAGTATGCCGTGACGTTTGAATTGCGGGAAATTTTTATTTAATTTTTTTTTTTATTTAACTTTGTTTTCCAAAGTGATTTCAGAAATTACCGTTTCCTTCGTAATTAAAAATAAATATCTATGTGTTCTAAAGTACCAAAGTTACTAATGTACGTTTTTAAAAAAAATAAAAAAATTTCTCACTCTACAAATAGTATGTTTACTTTATATATGTACGCATCAACTGTTGTTCATTTTCAACGGAAAGGTTTCAAATTCACTTAAATATTATCAACATTGATACGCCTACTTACAATTGTGTTGCCCGTCTTAAGTTGAGGGTACTTTACCGTTTTCAATTCTTGTGCCCTGAGTGTATTTAAATTGCTTACGTGATGTAAATGTAAAAATAATAAAAAATTCGTCATTTATTTTCTCAATAAAATGTTACGGCCGATAACATTTATAAGGGATCTTGAGCTTCGATGAAAATTTGACGACACTGTTTGGTGTTTTGTTTTCAATAGCAACATTTTTTTTTTTTGTATTAATTTGGAAGCTTTTAAAATGTGACTATACGTTACCTTTGAATACTGTGTGTTACCGAGGAGTTGTTTTAAATACCTAGATGTTATGTATTCGTAAAAATACTATTTCAGAGCGCAATAATATCAGCCGCAAATAACGTTATTGTCACATGTCCGCGTTCAAATTCCCATCCCCCATACATTTCTTACTGCTTGCCCTCAGTGTGAATTGTAAGCCTGATGTCATCGGGCGTCATTTGATCAATATTGTTTGTTTGATCTCGATATCGCGATACCATTCGCGGTGTGGACAATTACCTCCAGTGCTGTGGAGCACTGTTTTGTGTGATCGTAGTGTTAGTGACACCACCGTCTTCAGTCGGGAGCGGAGATCGTCAAATATCTTCTTGCACGCAGTGTGTAATTTCTACGGCGCCATCAGAAATTTCGGAGGCGTTATATTTGAGGTAAGGCAAGCAGTCCTTTTAAATCTCGATCCCCGAGATCGCTAGTCCTTCAAAAATCAGTTTTCTCTCATCAACCTCTTCCTATATTCGTCTTCCGATTTCCTTCCTCACCTTGCGGTAATTCCGACTTACAACCGGAATTATTGTAATCCATTCCACGGGAAGTGCGACTCGGAGATAGCACACCTAGACGTGTTTAGAAAAAGTATTTTATAAAATAAAACAAACAAACATTTCAATTACATGTATCATACCACCCTTACAAGAATTATAAACGATAATAATTAATGTAACAAATCACACATTACCCAGCGTTTTTCGGTGAATTTATATAGTTGCCGAATTGTATACTTTATCTGTAACGCAAACATGTTCCTTATAGTGCTTGTACAGAAATGAGACTTGTTTTGAGTTTCATCTCGTTGGTCACATAAAGAACAGTACAGAGTTATGTACACGCACGCACAGACCAGTAAATGAATAGACACGAAATAAAGTGTACGTATAGGAAAGGGGTTCGGAACATCTGCGGATTCACAAATCCGATAGCTTATGGCACATTTATGCAACAGTAAAAGTATTTACTCTTCGAAAATTAAATCGTTGTGTAAGCTAGACGTATTTTTTACATTAATGCATATTATATTATCAGCGTTTAAATTTTCGTTTCAATTGAGTAATTTATTTGAAAAAAGTCGCGGAGCTATTTGATTGCTTAAGTGGTACCAAAGTGGTCACGTGAGTGACATCAAAATAAAAATATTGAAACAAGGTATTTCCGTTGGTTCACGTCTATATAAATTTTTGGTAGTTTGTGCACGCATTCATTTAAAGATATAGAAAAAAGGCCGTTACGTGACTCAGACACATGTATTATACCACTCTAACATAGAATATCTTTTTCTGGTTATAAAACAATATTCGTAAATTTATTTAAATAAATTTAATTTTAAATTAAATCTCCCTGGCTGAGAACCGAACCCCAGCCTCAATCAACTTGATCATGACTTGACTATATGACAATTTGATTCTAAAGAATATTTTTTTTAGAGAACTTTAAAATGAAATAAAACACATAAAAATCGTGCCAGTACCATGCTTTATTGGAAAGATAATTTTACTCCATTAGTATTTAAATATAATTTCATGCATAAAAGCGCCGCGGCTAGCTCGAATGAAGCGCAATCTGAATATACAATTTTCGACCACTTTTTGGAGCAGCTAGGGCCGTATGTCGGCAATAACGCGGCGAATGTAGGCTTCCAAGTCATCTATTGTCTCTGGTTTATCGGCGTAGACTAGCGACTTGGCATATACCCACAGAAAATAATCCAAAGGTGTTAAATCACACGATCTTGGAGGCCAATTCACAGGTCCATTGCGCGAAATTATGCGCTCTTTGAATGTTTCCTTCAATAAATTGATTGTGGCGCGCGCTGTGTGGCTTGTTGCGCTGTCTTGCACATTAATGCCATTCAATTGGGGAGCGATAAAGTCAGTAATCATGGATCTATAGCACTCTCGATGGCGAATCTACTCATTCGGGTCCTCCTTAATACTGCTCTCCACTGCAGCAACAGATTCTTCGGTGCGCACTGTACGACATCTCTGCGGATGCGTATTATCAATTAGAGTATGCGTGGTGCGAAAACGATCCATGGTTATTCGAATTACTTGCTCGGATGGACGATTATATCGACCGTAAAATGGACGTAGCGCACGATAAGTTTCGCGAACTAAACCATGATTTTAAAAATAAATTTTGCAAGCGTTGTTCTGGTGTAAGTCAATTTATGGTGAAATGGCAAACCAAACTGAGCACAAATCAACTGTCAGCTGTCAAATTGGTTGTCGCTGTAAAAAGTCTTGAAAGACAAACCTCTAAAAACACACCCTTAAGCAATCAAATTGGGGAGTAACAAGATGTTAGAGCGCTGGCTTGGCATGTGAGAAATCGAAACTCAGCACCTGGTACCGGTAAATTTGAAAATAAAATACAGAGCATAAGTGAGAGAATGTAAAAACATTACGAAATTTTCTAACGCTGTTTTCGTAAAAAAATTTTACTGGTGGTAAAAAACATACTCTATGTTTAAAGTTGGAAGGTTTAGAAAGTATGTTGATTAAATGTATTAATTGAATTATATTTTGTTACCGATTTGAACGCAATGAGAATTAGCATAAATTTCCCGTGTTTTCTGCAAAGACCATCCGTTTCTTGCCGACACCGCGAGCCTCCGACTAAATCAAAGGAAATTGTATTTTAATGTTCTTTCTTGGAGTTTCCCCATTAGTCCCTGGCGCCAGCGAATATCCGCCGGCTGAGGGGAGTCCTGAGAGAGGATAAAGAAGTTTCAAATATCCAACAGAAATGTCGTTTTCTCGTATGGCCTGAGGTACATCTATGAAGGGCGCCCCCTACTATATGCCCCTCCCCCCCTACCCGCTACTGTCGTGTTTATCATCCAGGGTCAAATAAAATATTCCAACTAAAAGGAAAACGGATCTTTATTGGAATGCCTCACTTAGTCACGCCGTGACGTTCAAGTGCCGGAGACGTGACTTATCTCTTTTTTTTGTTTTACGTGGTGTTTTATGGTTGTTTTATGTAATATCGTGACCTTGAAACAACGAGGTATTATCTAATACAAATAAAATTAATCAATTAGAAGGATATACAGAAAAAATCTATCTGTCGTAAAAATATTTGGTTGCTACTGGGATTTGAACCTGCACCGTTCCCTTGGATAGGTAAAGGTCCAGGTTCGAATTGTGAAAGTGAGATTGTCACAAATTATTAAAATTGTGTATTGAAGCCTATCAAACGCGTTGAAGCTTAATGAAAAGTTTTCATAGTTAATTACTTTTTGTATTATGCTGTATATTTTTTAATTTGATCTCTCTTTTTTCATCTATATATATATATATATAAAGAAGAGTGTTGGTTTGTTTAAAGACAAAGATGATAAATTTAACAATTCTGGTGTCTATAAACTTAGTTGCAAGGATTGTGCTGCATTTTATATTGGTGAAACGGGTAGAAATTTTAATATAAGAGTAAGGGAGCATTTGAGATGTTTGAACAATAGTGGGTTTTCAGAATTTTCTAATCATTTGATAGAAAATGGTCATGGTTTTGATAAAAAATTGGGATTGTTAATTTTGCATATAAACGGTGTTGGTCACGAATTAAATAATTTGGAATCGTTGGAGATAAATAAAGCGTGTAAAACTAATCAAAAAATTATAAACAACCAACTAAATTTAACTACGAGTCCCATTCTAAAATTTTTTCCTAAAAATTATTCGTGTAAATTTGTATTAAGTAATGATTTGAGTTAGGTTAATTTTTTTTTTTTTAATAGATTCTGGTAAAGAAACAATAATATATGTTTTTAGTTAGTTTTGACATCCTGAAGAAGAAAAAGGTATTTTTTGAAACCGGTAGATGTATTTAAACTTAATTTAGTGATTAATAAAACAAAGATAATAAATAAAATTATGTTTGTTTGACGGATGGATGTTGTATGTAAACATTGTCATGCAAAGAAATATAAATGTGAACCAGCGGGAATGTGTTGCTGCTACAATGGAAAAGTGAAGCTGCCGCCTCTTAATGAGCCTCCAGAGTCTTAAAAAATAAGAGTAAAACTACTGTTTACATTTGATTTCGAAAAAAAAACTAACCCCATCCCACTAAATGAAGCCTCTTCACTCTGCGTAAAGTTCGGACTACGGCGGGTTCTTCAGATAGTTTGAAATATGAATTAAAAAAAAAAAATTAATTAAATTTTCGAATACACTTAAATCAGGCGCAGTGTATTTATCTTATTTTATATCGCCAAAAGGTGGAAGGTTAGATTTCTATATTTTCCTCATGGTCCTAGAGTTCAATTGGACAAAATAATTTTGAATGGCGTTTCTGTTGAACGGCGAATGGGAGGAGCAGGAGAAATTAAGTGAGGAAAGCAGAAGCGGATCGGATGGGAAGCGCGAGGAGAATGGGAGGAGAGCGGGAGGAGAGCTTGAAGGAGTGGGAGTGGGAGGGGAGAAGATGGGGAGGAGAAGGATGTTCGAGGTGAGTGTGAGAGGATCGGACAGGGAGCGGGTGGGGAGTGCAAAGAGATCGGGAGGGGAACCGGTAGGGGAGCGGAAGGAATGTTGGGGGGGAGCAAGAGGGGTGCGGGAGGGGTGCCGTAGAGGAAAAAGATCGGGAGGGGAGCGGAAGGAGAGTGAGAAGCAAAAGGTAGGAGAAAGAAAGGGGTGCGGGAGGGCTGTGGGAGGGATGAGGAAGGGGAGCAGGAGGTGAGTAGAAGGCGAGAGGGAGGTGAAATAGAGGGGAGCAGAAAGCGAGAGTGAAGGGAACGAGAGAGGAGCGAGAGGGGAGTGGGAGGCGAAAGGGAAACAAAAGAAAGACGAGAGGAAAGGTAGTAGGAAGGGTGCAGGAGGGTGGCGGAAAAGGAGCGGGAGGGGAGTGACAGGCAATAGTAAGGTGAAAGGGTGGGGAGCGAGAGGCGAGAGAGAGGTGAGAGGGAAGGGAGTGAAATGGGAGTAGGGACTTAGTGAGTATGTCTAGCGTAGTGTCCTTATTTTAAGAATAATTATGAGTCCTAAACTTAATATAAATAAAAGAAAGATCACTCTCTACATGAGATTTCGAATAACCTCCCCAATCCCCCTTTTCCACCCCCTTAAAATATAATTTTGGTACTTGATAAAATTTTGTACACTTGAGGTTAAAAATAAGAGGAAAATGAATGTCTACCTAAGATTTGGAATAACTACCCCCATCCCCCTAAATGAAACCTCTACATTTTGCGTAAAGCCCGGGCAACGCTGGGTGCTTGAGGTAGTATATATATATATATAAATAATATTGTCTGTGGGTGGGTGTGTTTGTTTTTTATACAAATCTACAGTTTTATTCCGAGCTTGATGGAATTTTGCACACTTGACCTTAAAAACATGAGTAAGGTGACGTGTCTACGTGAGATTTCGAAAACCCACCTCATCTCCCTTTCTTACTGTCTACCCCATCTCTTCAGCTTCTTAACTCTGCGTAAAGCCCGGGCAACGCTGGTTCCTTCACTATATTATAAAATATTATAAAAATTTGAAGGCAGACTGAACAATATGCAGAAACACGCTAGTCGGTATCTGTTTATTATATTTTTGTTACTATTGGAACATCTTGGAATTTCCGTTTACTTTTTATGTTTGATTTTAATCTTTAAGAAGATAACGCAAACATTGTCAGAATCTGTTCTGTCATATGCAAAAAGTAGGCGGCCAAGTTTCAATGCGAACGGCCCGATGTTGATGACGAGCCTCGCTGTGGAAGGCCGTCAAATGGAACGTCAACAAAATCATGAACTTGTTTTGCAGATCGGAGAATTATTTTTAATAAGATAGCGTAGGTTCTAAATATGTCACGTGAATTAGTATAATTTATCTTAGCTTTGGAATTGCACTCGTAGAAGATTTCTGCTCGGTGGGTGACCGCGCTGCGTGCTACTGGCTTCCAATTGATGACCTTCCGCCCAACCGCCCTATTCACCTGACACAGTATCATCAGATTTTAATAATTTTAGGCCGGAATAAAATTGTGTTTGGGGTAGACCTATTATATATTATATAATAAGTCTCCCCCAAACAGAATTTCTTCAAAAAAATTGAGCATTGAAATAATTGATTATTTTGAAAATAAAATAATAATTGAACCATAATTCAGCCTACTCTAATATATTATTGAATAATGTATAATTAAATTCGGCTTGTTAATTTTGTACGAGGAACAAATGCGTTGCCTCCAATCTGAATGTGAAATATCATTTATTTTTAAATTGACTTGCGTGCTTAGAATATATGTCTTAATATTATCCTTGCCATTTTTCAAATGCAGGTAGGTATCTAAACGCTTAGCTTTAAAAATATATTAAGTCTAATTAGGATTTTTCGGGACTACGATTGAGCCCATCCTTGATTTCTTGGTTACTACGAGAGCATCGCTCTTTAATTTTGTTACTACGGAGTACACATTCTTATTGTGAAGTTGTAATTATTCAGAACAGACGGTCTGCGATGTTTTAAATACTAATTAAATATATTAATTATAAAGATATACATATAAAATCAATTTTATCGAAAAATATTGTTATTGCGCTACCGACGGAAAAGAGATCCAGGTTCGAATCCCGGTAGTGCAACAGCAATATTTTTCGATGAAATTGATTTTATATGTATATCTTTATAATTTATATATTTAAATAGTATTTAAAACATCACAGACCTATGTTCTGAATAATTACAACTTCACAATAAGTATGTGTTCCCCTCAATGATATATAAGTTGTATCAATGTGTCAAAAAATGTAATAAAAATGAATTGTTAATTCTGGCGTCTGCTATCGGTTTACTCAAAGGTATTTGAGATTCCGTAAAAACAATGTAGATAGATGGCTTTCAAATAATGGAATGACAGATGTATTAATTTGAAAAAATTGTAACATATTGGTTCGAAAAGTTGTCGTCAAAAATACTAATACTGGAGCTGTAGCATGCACCTTCCCCGGATTGAAAAAAGGGATCCAGGTTCGAATCCCGGTAGTGCAACAACAATATTTTTCTATGAAATTGAATTTATATGTATATCTTTATAATTAATAAACCCACCCTCAAAACGTACCTGAGGTGAGTGAGGGGTGTGTACTTGTATTTAAATTTTAAATCATATGCAATAAAGTTAACGAATGATACCACAAATACGATAAGAATACATTATTTTGGTATTTGATACTTACACTTGTTACACACCCAGCTACACATTTGGATACAACATATTTTTCTGTACAATCACCTTTTCCGCAATCTTACTTCCCCATTCGTACCTCTGTTTCTTCCCCTAACACCTCCACCCGTTGCGGGCCCACGTGTCTCCGGTGTAATTCTGAAGACTCGCTTTGTCCGCGCCCTCCCCCCGCCTCGTTCACCCCGCCCCGGCCGCCTGCGCCGGCCTCCGCGCCCTTCCGCCTCCTCGCACCGCGGCACCGCCCGGGCAGGCCCGTTTCACTTCGCCCGTGATGGATGATGCCGGCTGCCTCGCAGCAGAGGACGATTACTAACTGGAGCTAATCAGGAATAAGAGTTAAAACAAATTTACCCAGATCATATTTGAATAATTCGTTATCAAGCTTGAAACAGTCGTAATTCTCATATTTAATATTTCGCATCGTGTACCCGCTACCGGTGAATGGACAAAAAATATTAATCCAGTGTATTGTTATCACTTTTGTTAAATTATTTCTTGTCTCCGTGGATATTTGCTTTTCCAAAACAATAGCTCAAATAAGAGTTTTTGTATAAATTTTAGCACGCATTGCGTAGGTAAAGTTTTTTCACTAAGTGATTTCTGAGTTATTTATTGCTCCGTGAAAATGAATCTTACAAATTTAGCTGTTTTTTTTTTGTGTCATTATTTTCGGAATATTATTTTTTAATAAATAGATATCGGGGTATATCAGATTAATAATATATAATTGTTTATTTATTTTAATTTATTATTTAGAATCGTGACAAAGTACAACACTTATGTTTTAAATATGAATTAAATATATTAATTAGAAATGTATACATATAAAGTCAATTTTATCGAAGAATATTGTTGTTGCGCCACCGGGATTCGAACCTGGATCTCTTTCCTAACCGGGGAAGGTGCATTATCCAACTATGCTACAGCGACAATATTTTTAGTGACAAATTTTCGAACCTATATGTTACCTTTTTGATATTAATACATTTGATTGAAAGAGCCATCTACCTTATTTTTACAGAATCTCAAATACCTTTGGGTAATCTGATAGCAGATCCCAGAATTATCAATTCATTTTTATTAAATTTTGGACACATTGATACAACTTTATTATTATGAAAACACATGTTCTCCTAACTTAAGTTTTATGTTATTTCCAATCTAAATAAATGCTTGCGTAAAAAATACTGCAATCAAATAGCTGTTAAAATCTACATTTTAATAATATATCTAGTGCCCTAATATAATATAATATGAGGCTGTTTAAGTCAGTGTGCTGCGACACAATCTGTTGCATTTTTTATATTTGTTGTATAATTTATTTCAAACAGTCGTATGTTCTTAAATTATCTTCAATTTAGTCCGTATTCCGTTTTTGAACACATTAGTATTCCGCAATGCAGGTACTAGAGTGAATCTATGCTTTGTACTACACACACGTTGTAACCGCCATTTCAATGAATGATATGAATCTAAGCTATTTAAAAAAGGTTTCTTTTCAGCTATCCATTCATCGGGAATGTTTTTATATTTGTTTATATATGTTATTCTTATTGTGGTCAGGGTCTCATAGGCTGTCGTCGATTGCTTGCTGTTAGCCCCTGCGGGCGGTCATTGGTGACCGCTGAGCGGTCGGGGTCTCAATATATTCTATATTTCAATGATAGAGCTTTCTCTAAGTCATAACACACGTAAATAAAATGTCGATGTTATTAAAATTATTCCATCTTTGTAAGTTAGCTGTCAAAACGAACAAAAATGACACATAAGAATCGTGGATAGACAATTTATATGGTAAGTAACATTTCTCCCTTACCACAGACAGAAGAAAACAGTTGTCAATATACGATTTCGCTTAAATATTAACCTAGAGATATTAAAAACACTGACGGACGATACCGAAGATGGCATCCATCCAGTCATAGAATTTGACCAATGTAGATGGGAAAGCATAATATTATTATGGATTATTTATTATATTGTTAATTTTAAAATGAAATAAAATGTGTACTTATTATAGTGTAGTAAATATTTTGGAACGTTTTGAAATATTACAGTTACCTCTCTGCATATTCGTTTTATGATCTAATAGGCTGGACCTCGGCCTCTGGGTAACCTCAGGCCTTTTGAAATGTTATTAAATATATAATCTAACAAGAATTATGAAACGTGTGGCTAGTCCATTTTAAGGCTCCAGAGAGTAGACCCCGGACTCGGGTCGGAAAGGTAGCGAGTGATCAAAAACTGTTGCGAATTGAGAGTGAAGAAGTCAACGATATGCTGAGTGACGCGAGAAGTAGTGCGTTTGTACTCGGAGTTGAAATTAAAGGTTTTCTCTTTAATGGGGTCACTACCGAGGACCATTTACGTTGAAAAGTAAGACCCATTTTCTCAGCAACCGCTAATCCGATTTCAATGAATTTTGCACACTTCTGATTTAGTATTAAATAAGTTAATGTAACTGAGGATATAAAAAAATAAAAGCTGTAGCAGCTTTCAAATTTTTATTTTTTTTCCTCTGAAAAAAGGCGGTAATTGAACAACTGATTCGTTTGATATTTCCTTAGTTAGGAATGCAATCAGTGATGCCATAGACATTCATAATCATAATTCATAATCTATATAGTAAAAAGCATGTATCATTTATAAAAAGTTGGATATGGGTGGGATGGAGCGCGCGGCGGGCGGCCGAGCCTCAGCGGACTGTCTCACCGCTACGACGATGGTTCATACCTTGGCTCCTTTGTACTAAAATTTCAAGCAATTCTATTTATCGTAGAAATGTGCGGATTGAATTTTCTTGTACAAAAAAAAGTCTAGGATAATAATTATTTTTTTATTTTTTTATTTTTCTCTATATTAAATAAATGTATTCAAGTAGTAATTTTATTGCTTGAAATTTTTGGAATCTAAAAGCACAATCACGTGTGTTTTATTAATTGTTGAAAAATGACAAATTGTTAATAAAACATACAAAAGTTATTACCGCGATAATTTATGTACATTTTATTGAATTTGACGTGTTTCTTCGGTCTAGCGGAAAGACCCTCGTCTAGTGACTAAGTGGTCGGGGCGGATTAAAGCTCGTTCAGGTAAACCACCTGGTTACTTCATAGTACAAGTACTTCTATTAGTTTGAAAAATAGGTACATATGAGTATATCAATGTGACGTGCTTTCCATGAAAGTATCTCTATTTAAAAAAATTGTAGGTAGTTGAAACATAAATACATCATTTCATGTCTTCAAGAGGGTAACACAAACTGACGTGCAATGTAGATTAATATTTAAAAAAATAAATTAGAATACACAGAAATACCACTACATTGCCGACGGACGATAAAATCGGACCTAAAATCGTAAAACCCTGTGGATCATACTGTGGGTACTTGCCCAACATATCTACACTGAGAAATTAAATAACTTTAATTTACAAACTTCAAGTAAACCAATTGAGTCTTGAGTAAATGGCATACTGGACGCCCCTAATTTTACTGAACTGATTGTATACCACGTTCCTGCGCGGAGTTCCAGGTTGTCGGCGCTGTTCCATGTTAATTCATCATATATATTTTTTTATAGAAATGCACCCCACACTAAGACTCAGGCTTGGGAATGATTTTGGTCTTGTAGGTATTTCGATTTTCAAAGTTTAAATATAAGAATGATGTTTTTGATGCTGTTCTGAGTCAAAAAAACAATTGACTTTGATACTCGGCCATTCTGTGTCAAATCTAAATTGTTATTGTTTGTTTAGCTTACTTTTAAATTAGTTTTTTAAAAACTATATATGTATATTTTGTGTAGCTGCTCATGTTTTCGTTTTTTTTTTTTATACCAAACCAACTTTGTAAAAGCCCATAAGGACGGGTCAACAATATTTGAACATGTCCAAGAACATACAATTACTGGATTTTCACCTACAAAGGCACTGTTATTAAACAAATAATAGATATCTCATAGAGACGAAGCTATTTTTTATTAATGGAAAAATATAGAAGTATGGGTAATTACTGGACTTAAGACCTGTCTTCGGCTGGTTTAAGTGATCACTTTACACAATCAGACGTTAACCATTACACCCAATCAATATGAAGACGGGTCGTAAGCCCTTTAATTACCCATACTTCCATATTTTTCCATTAATAAAAAATAGCTTCGTCTCTATGAGATATGTATTATTTGTTTAACCAAGGTTAGGCTTGTGTAGTCTGGTGTTTTAAATATTTATTTATAGTGTGGAATCATGAACTCTTATAGGTCATGGAAAGAAGGCGTTTTGATGCCTTTGAAATGTGTTTTTTTGATTCACACGCTGTGCAAGCCGTGGACAGTAATACATACAAATGTCTCCATCCTACAGGATTTTCATCTATTTACATATATCCTCCATTTTTTGGATATCTCGGGGAAAGAGAAGATATCGTGGAGAGGCATGTTATGGAGGACCACGTCTAAGTTCGGAGAGGAAGACCGACCAAGTGACACTAATTTCTCTAAGATCACTAAGTAAAATAAAAGCGAAAGAGTAGTCAAGAGAGCGGGCGTGAAGATCGTGATACTGAGAAACCGACGAGGAAGAAGAGGCTTTATTGATTGACGATTTTAAACCAAAAATAACAGTGGTTGCTTGACGTGGATAGAAAACAAAATAAAACTAATTGGCCATTTGTGCGAACCTGACTACCTACACATTTTTGTCTCCAACTATATTATAGACAAAAATATTTTTATAATTTTTTTTTACAATAACATTTTATAACTTCTGATTGTACTTTTTATAACTTGATTTACATTATACTTACTTACCTTAATTTATAACGATTGTACCCCAACAATTACAACTCTACAGGTAATTGCTTTAGAGCAGACCACTTCTAGTAAAGTAATTACCTTAATTTTCATATGTACTATTTACGCTACAAAAAAAATATTCTATAATAAATAACTTCTATTAGTGCTAGTTAATTTTTGTTCTCTGTACTGAGTTGGACATGAGTATTCAAAGTTTAGTTGTAAAATGTCAACATTTTATGTTGTAAATGATTGATATACTTTTAACAAAAAGTTTTTCGCAGCTCGGCAAAATGAATTTGGGTCCCAGGCCCCGGGAATTCTTTTCGCGTAACGTAAATTAGTTCCGCAATTATAATTTTCGCGCAATAATTCATTTCCCACCGCCGGAAAGGGAACGGTTCCCGATTAATAAATTCATCCCGAGTAATCTGGGAATGAAGCAGCCACCATTGTTTACTTTTTAATTTACTTTACGGCGGTCCATTTGCGCGGATCTGATAAGCCGCGCTCTCTGCCGCGCGCTGCCCGCGTGCTACCCCGGGCCGCCCCGAACCGCCCCGAGCCGCCCCGAGCTGCCCCGCGCCGCCCCACGCCGCCCCACGCTCCTCGCCACTTTAACTTTTAAGCCACCTCCCGAGAACAATAATACATTTAACGCAGCCGTAATTTTCTTCGAAAGGAGTGTTGGATTTATTTGCTTTTCTTATACTTCTACTCGGCACTTGTGTTTCGACTACCGACGGAGTAAAGAAGAGTGTGAACGCGCCTTATAAATATGTGCATTATAAGTGTACAATCTAAATATGGGCACATTTTTTTTTTATCTAATTCTCCTGGATGCAATTTTTCGATGTAATGACAATGCAACTTCTTTCAAATACGAGAATTAATTTTTAAGTAGAGCACATTCTTATTGTGAGTTGTAATTATTCAGAACATATATCTGTGATATTTAAATACTAATTAAATTTGTCGTCAAAAGTACTGTGTGCTTTAGCATAATCGGTTAATGCACCTTCCCCGCATTGGAAAAAGATACAGATTAGAATCCCGATAGTAAAAACAATATTTTTCGATAAAATTGATTTTATATGTATATCTTTCTAATTAATACATTTAAATAGTATATAAAATTAATTTATTGTAGAATGCGCGTTAATTTACATACCTTTTCTTAATATTAAAATATATCAGAAAATAATATTTAAAAAAAAATATGTACGCTCTTAAAAATAATTATGTGCATACCTACAGTAGAATTTTATTAATCTGGCATTATGTATATAAAACCTTATGGTGCCGGATTGCTAAAATGGCCTGATTACAGGAATGTATGGATAACTATAAAATAATAAAAAAACATGAGAATGTGTAAGTATTAATACTTTTATTTAAGATAATATGTGTATTTTCTACACATTAATTTAAACAATCAATCATGTTTTATAGGTAGTAGCAAAACATAATGTTTTTCTATTGTATATCAAAACAATCTGTCATCGGTGTTTGTTTCAAAACTCTCTTCCGTAATTCACGCAAAACGTCTTCAGTTGAAACACCATTTTCTTTTGCACATATAATGCAGAAAGTAAAGCTTAACAAAGCTAAATCTGATGTTATTGTAATGGAGTTAACCTCAACCATATCTGAATTATCTTCATTATTATATATTCTGTAGATCCCGTTAGCCGAGTTTCGAATGTTAATAAAACTATGTCAGGAGATACGAGTGTCAGATAATGCCGGATTACTGGACGTGCCGGACCTCTGTAGTGCCGGATTAGTGAGATTCTACTGTATATATATATATACATAATCATCCGTTCGTTTAGTTTTCAGGTGAAGATTAATTTAATTTTTTCAGTGCCGGATTATTGGACGTGCCGGATTTGTGAAACTCTATTGTATATATAATTATACCATTATTTAGTTTTCAGTTGAAATAGATTAGTTTTAACAAGTAAAATTTTTAAAAGTAAAATGTGTACGTTTGAGTATTAAACTTTCTTATAAATAATCTATTGATTAAAACATATCTAGCCATTTGGCAGGTGGCGTTCGTTACAATTATACATTAATATATTTAGGTGTAACGAGATTTTCGAGACACAAATAACGCATAAGACACGATATGTTTATTTGTAGGTAGCCACATAACATTTTTATAAACTGCGGCTTTATTTCATTCATTTGAATCTCTTTTTGGCACTTGTGAAATAATAGATAATAATATATATACAACGAATATTAATCATGCACTATATATACTGTGATTCAATTTGCAATAATTGTTGGGACCTACTATTTATTATACTTATATAATTTCCACCAACCCCCATTTGGTTGATAGTGCAAATATCATTTACAACTCTGTAAGTGATCAATAATAAGTATTTCAATAGACATTTCAAATGAAATTCTTTGTTACTAATAAACGGTGGTTAATAAAAAATAATATTTATTCTTCAATTAAGAAATCTTCGTTTGTACCAAACTGTCTCGCTGTCACTTCTCAGAGTGCCAGCGAGATACTTTACAGGGTTTGCGATTTCACAAATACTTTACTCATCTAAATGGGGTGCGGTGGTCGATTTCATCTCGCCTCTGAATGACATCAAAGGCACGCCATCTTGTATGAGGCCAAGTTGGAAGGCCTCGACTTGTCAATCTCCTGAGGGAACCCACCAGATGATCCTTCCTTGACGCGGTGAACCGGGGCCCAGATATCTCCCGAATCACTGCAACTAACAATGCCTTGTTGCGTTAATCCTTTTCTCCATTTCTCCGGCGAAAATGCTGCCCGATGGTCGCTCCCTGACACCTCTACCGCCCGTGCGGAAGTTCTCTCCTCGCCAATCATGCCATCTCGCCTTTTTTATTCATCCAGTCCTCCGATCAACGACTGCTTCTGCTCTAGGTCGGTATAATAGGCGGCTGTCTAATCTCAATTTGTAGGAACTCTTTAGGACCCTACACAAAACATAGGTAACCTCCTCCCACCCCTGGCTACCTTACCCCCTCCCACGTTATAAATGTGTATTAAATTTAATGTCATCCGTTCTAAATTTTACTCAGTTGCGTTCCAAGACCCTGAGAAATATAAAGTCACTTCGCCATTCCGGTCATAATTCTATCATTAATTTGTAGAACCTGTGCAAAATAATTACACTCCACATCGCCTAACCACTTGCACAATAGCTTTGACGTAAATCTGATTTCCGGGCGCCGCCGGGTATGGTCCGCTAATAATTTATATAATTAAGTGCTTTAATAATTTATATAATTAAGTTTTGTCTCCGTAAGCTCAAAACAAAGTTCCAGCGGGAATGAAATCACGAAGTTTAGGGGCATGTGACCTTTTTAAATCCCACCAGATCTGTTTATCGTGTTGCGGTAACCCGCCAGCCGATTTCTGCACGGACCGTGAAATGGCACGGAGGCTATTGGCCGGGGGGTGCAAGCTACCCTTGTACGTAGTTGTGGTGGGCGGCTCGCGATGTAACCCATCCCGGCACGCGAATTCATTGTTCAATCGGAATCGAAAATGCGAGGTGTAATTTGGAAATACAAAAATGCTTTGTGAATTCGTTTATTTTGGGGGTGATAATTGAATAAGCGGAACGGAATTGAAGCCCAAGGGTTGATGAATGTTCGTTTTCTCTTACACGGTTTTACTTTCTAAATATTTTGCACATACGAATTCATTTATAAATTATTATTATGAAGTTGCAGTTTTTCACAAGATAGTTCTGTGGTATTTTAACACAAATTCAATGTATCAATTAACAACAATCCCTGTAGCAACAAAAATATTTTTTTGATAAATTGTATTTTCCTGTATGTCTTTCTAATTCATACGCTTAATTTTTATATAATTTTTGTATTCCTAACTCCTTTTCGTATAATAATTTTATACTGGTACAATACTGGATGATATTAACTTATACCTATCTGCCACTCAGGAATAGGGTCAAATCTAAAAGATGATGTAAAATGTGATGGATATTTTTAATGAAAAGCCAGATGATACAAGAATAGAGAAGAAATTATATAAATTCAAAATTAATCTTGAATATAAGTCGTACATTTATATTATATCAACGTAATTAATTAATTTTGTTTATATTAAATATAATACCTTTAAAATTGAGAAAATTAACTTTGTGGTTAAAATTCATTATTGTTATTTGTTAACATTGTTTTATTAACCGATTACTGAGTTTAAATACATCTACCGCTTTCGAAAAATAGCATTTTCTTCTTCAGGATGTCAATACTAATCAAAAACATATGTTGTTGTTTCTTTAACAGTATCTATTTTTAAAAACAATAATTATTTAAAAAATAAATTTAGTACCTAACCTAATAACAATATTACATATATATATGTTATACGATTGACGAGTAAGTCGGTCTTTCAAATATTTTGAATGTAGTTGCGATTAATGCGTAATAACGTAAAATACACTTATTTACTATTTTTCAAATTTAAAAAACAAATTGTTAGAAACGTTATTTCCAAAGCATGCTATAATGTAATTTAAATTTAATGTTAATTTTTGAGAATACGGTGTTTAATAAACTTTTGATGTATTACATTATTTGGAGAAAAAAGTCTGGATGCAAAGTTACCCAAAAATCAATACCGTATATTTAGTCCCTGACTGTGATTTTTGTTTATTTTAATAAGCTTAGAAATTCTGTAAGTGTATAGACTAAACAATTACATAAAAGTTGGTAAATATTATACTAAGATTGATATTTACCCTTGAACACAAAAGACAAATAAAATTATCTTGCACAGGAACACAAACTGCACGTGACGTGCACAGACGTCAAGGTAAGTTAAGCTCGATTGAAAATGTCGGCTGAAGAATTTCATATTCTTCAGAAGTTTGCACGACTCCGCCCACCGATAAACAGAAATAAACTGCGTAATAGTATAATTTTTATCTAAAATATAATTTTTTACGAACTAAGTTTTTAGAGAATGATATTCGCCGATTTAATATAACGACAGAGGGTGTCCTAATAATATATTCTGCCTGCCCAGTTTCAACCAACTGTAATTTCGCCTTTTTTTTATGTAACTTTACGAGAATTTTTTTATCGCCGGTGTGCTTTCACGTTTTGTCAGAAAAAAGAAAGCCGAATGGAATATATTATACGGGCGATAACAAAAAGTTTTATAGGTAAAGTTTTGTTTTACAATCATCGTCGTGGACAACGTGCTACCGCCGTGTCGTCATTTCCCGCGTCATATTTCCAACGGCAAACGCCGCCGCGTCTTTATAAAGATGTCTTCTGTGGTTTTATTTTCCCTCGCTGGTGCCCTCCCCCCCCCCACCGCCGCTCCCGACCCGGACGTTGCCTTTTTTATGTTTCCTTTGGAAACGTGAGACGACGTTTATTGCGATGTGCATATTTTGATGACGTCTGCCGTACAAAGGTGTCTCCTTCGAGTATTGAAGATAGTTTCATTGCCGTGAGTTTTTTTTTTTTGGTGTTCAAAATTTCCGGTAGGGTGACTGCTAACTGCATCTATAATAATAATAATGCGTTTATTATTTATTTGTTTTATGAATACCCGATTCGCCATAAAAATAATACATTAAAGTTACGAAATATTATTTGTTGTGAAAAGAAAACCAAGGAAAATACAAATAAATAAAAAGTTCACACTTATATATAAATATAAATACTTCAGTCACGGCTATTATTGTATCTGTAGCTATTATGTAGTCCTTGCCAGCTTTCCATGAGAGCGCCGCTTGCACCAGAGAGTTGGTGCTGAGCTCCAGCCGCAGCTTTACGCCCGCAACACGATGTCTCAGAAGCGGAACAATAATTGAGGAAATATGGTATATTATTATTTTATTTGATATGTCAGTCGGTCAGCTGTCTGCAATCTAAAATTATTTTTAATGACTTTAGCAGTATTCGAGTAGTCGTTGTAATCGACAGTGGCCCTACCTCGCATTGTAAAATATAAGATTTAAACGCGCAGAATAACCTATTCGCTTGCTGTGGTTTTTTTTTTTTCCTCCATAAATGGACAGCATCCCTTTGTCGAATTAATGATCCCTACGATTCCCCGAACCACGAGCGAGCGCCCGTGATCGATCTTGTTTGTTTCACGGGAACCGAATTATCTGGATGAAATTACGTGAACGAATGCCGGCTGTCAACGGGAACGCGAGAACTCGCGAGGCAATGATCCGTGTAACCTCGCATTCTCGTGTCGATTGCTTTTCCGGAATTTAACGGTCGCCGTGTACGGGTGCGGTTATCATTTTTGTATGAAATAATGTTTGTTTATTTCCGTCTATTCGGTTTGGATTGTTCGCTGTGTTCTTCAATGTTTGAAATTTATCATCCCTATATCGTAACACACCTGGGATCAATACCAGTTGAAGTCAGCTATTACAATCCATAATAATATTACGCTTCCTCATTTATATCTATGACTTTCTCGATGTGGCGGCTTCGGTAGTGTCATTTGCGGCTATAAAGTGCGTGCTTAAACGACCAGAGATGTGAAACGCGAGAAGGGCAAAATATCTCTAGGTTTATGCTGTCTGGTTTTTTGAGACGACTCAATATGCTCAGCAAAAAAATATCAGAACTTTACAAATTGCTTTAATGACATTTTCAGTTTTAATTATATGACAAATGCAAAGTTTCAACGTCGTCGTCCAAATCTACCCATATCTACCCACCGTGAGTCGTAACCGACCACAGGCAGAATAACCCAAAATAATCCACATATACATGTAAGTTTTGTAAAGCCTTCGATAGTATTTATTCTATATTTTAAGTTTACCTATCAGCCTTCCGCGAATTGCAAATATTTGTTTACACAATATTTTTTGTCAATGCGGTTTGAATTATTTATTTTCAACAATTATGTTATATTATTAATATTGTCCAAAAACGGTGTTTTAGTTGCAGTACATATAAAGTATTTTCGGTATCCCTCAAATAAACATTTCAATGAATGACACGTCTTTGTACTCAGTACGCTAAAATACTTTTATAATATATATAAAATATCCGATTTTATTACTATTTTGTGCCAAAAACAAACAAAAATCAGTTCTGGTTTCATGAAAACTGAAAGAATCATGCACAAAATCTGTTGAAATTTCCCCATAAATAATGTCTAATGGTGACAAAGTTACGAACTATTACTTCTTTTGTTTTTTTTTCTCTCTCAAAAATGTATTTGGTGTATTCATTTCTGACATATGGTCGTCCATCTTGTATATTTAGAATATGAATCCATTCATTTTCATATCATCTCTTATCTTCGATCCCAAACGGAAAATGTATATGTTTCCTGCTATAATACAGTAAAGAACTATTGTTCCAACGAATGAAATGTTTACAGTAAACCAGTATTAAGTGGCTTGTTGGTGTAGTGGTTGAGACGCTGGCCTAATGATTAAGTGGTCGGGTGTTCGCGCATCCTTCCAGGACACCAGCAAGTTAGTCCTATATTCATAGTACAAGCGTTTAGCTTAGTTCTAAAATAGTAAGAATATTGATAAGACATGTATTCCGTGTACACATCTCTATTTAAAAAAAAATCTCTTTATTATCTGGGGCGGTTGGGGAAAAAATTGACCCGGATAATAACTAAATAACTAAATAACTAAAAGTTATTATGCATACTTACTCTTTTTAAAGGACAATACTGACAATACTCAGTATTGTTCTTTATAGTGCAAGCTTTGATTCATCGATGCATGTACGCAGAGTGATACATTCCGATCTTACCGACAAATCTTCAAAACGAAATATCAAAGCTTAAACTGTGTACACGCATCGTAATTTCTACCCGCGGCCCCAACTGAATCGAATCATAATTCACGGAAGGTTTATGGAAATTCGACACCACTTGACTTCGTGCAAAAATTGTGGTAAATTATTTTAATGGAAGATAGTCATTAGAAAACAACCCTGGCCTAACACTGCGGTCAGTATTGAAAAAAATGTAGAAAGTAATTCTTGTAGATTAATTTATCTAACGGATATAGATGATGCTCTAAAGTTTAGTAAAGAGAGATTAATGGTCTATTATTATTGAGTTCTACTAGTTTGCGTAAAGCATTATTTAAATGTTACAACTGTTTCGGCGGTTAAGGTTATTTTCAAACTGTGGATAAATCACGTACAATCAACTTATTTGAGTGATTTTAGTTACCCCTTCCTCTATGGGTTAGTAGGTGGTTTCGGTGAAGCCGATGTATATTAAGATAATTTTTCTCAGAGTAATAATAATATTTATTAAATTTCATAAAAAATAAACACGGAGTTCTACAAACTAACACAATAATAATAAATGGTCGATGAGATTATTCACAGGCATTTGGGAATGAGTTCGATATAGAAAAGAAACATTCTAGTGGGGTCAAAAGACTGATTTTATTTTAATAATGGTGACGTATAATTACACTTTGATTCACTGGTAGTATTCTGACACTAAAGTGGAGTCAATGTAGTGGAAATAACTTCATGAAAATCCTCGTGGTAATATCGTCATGAAAATGTATAATTTTAAGGTGAAATTGTCGGCTGAAAACTTTTGATTTAATTTTTTATTGGTACTATAAAGTAGTTTTATTGATTCATTATTTTTCAAAATAAGCTACTATAATTTTCCAGTACTATGATAATATAATATGTCACACTAGATATGAATTATGACTACAAGAAAAATAAACGAACTACCTAA
Source organism: Eubasilissa splendida (assembly GCA_031772225.1). Classification (NCBI taxonomy): domain Eukaryota; kingdom Metazoa; phylum Arthropoda; class Insecta; order Trichoptera; family Phryganeidae; genus Eubasilissa; species Eubasilissa splendida. The sequence continues at coordinate 9,877,997 of CM062846.1, forward strand.
TGCGTGGTGGAATTTGGATTCTACAGGATAATGCACTCGTCTACACAAGTCAAATCGCAATACGTGTATTACGGAAGATTGGAATCGAAAACGTGGACTATCCACCCTTTGTTTACCCCCTGTGACTATTTTATACTCAGCATTTTGACATGGAAGCTTTATGGAAACATATTTTAGAAAATGATTAAATGAAGAGTGTTGTTGAACAATAAATGAAGATAAGGGAGTTGAAATTTGTTTTGAAGACAAATCTTATTTGATAATTTATCATTATTATTTTAAATAAATTATATAATATGTATTGGAATTGGAAGAGAATATGTTGTAAAATTAAAAATTAATCGTTGATATTCCAGTATGTCAAGTCGCTCCTCGTCCCTAGAAAAAACTTTGGGTTTTAACATTTGCAAATAATAAAATAACAAATTTTATAGTATTAAAAGTATTATAAAATACGTAAAAAAAGGTAGATTTTTTTTCTTTGACATCCTATATTCGTCTTTTAAAAGCCTTTTGATGGTCTTCTCATTCAGATTTTCTTTCAAGGGTTGATTGAAGGGAGGCACGTCCTATTATGCCCCGTCGCTCAAAAATATTTGAAAATTATTTAAGCAGTAGAGAAAAAATCCGACGTTGCCTGGGTAAAAAACAATCCTTGGTGGATCCCCCACCCCCAACTCTTTACTTCCTCACTTTTCTAGATTTCTCATTTACTTTACCTACCGTGAATTGTGAATCATATTATTAGCCTACCTTATAGTGTGGGATGGCTTCCTGGGTGGAGCATTTAGGCAACATTATTTGTCTGTCCCGGCGGTAAATCATACCTCCACGCATTATTTGAGGTTCGTATATTGTATATCGACCCCTCCTACGTAAAGTATCGTAAGTAAAAAATGACATTTTTAATCATTCTAGTATTTCACGTGTATTGATACTTATTTACGTGACAGAATTAAAAATAATAATTGTATTCTATGATATAGGTACTAATAAACACAATATTAAAAAAATTACAGCTATTTAAAAATGTATCAAGTACGTGCAAAATACTAGAATGTTTAAAAATTTAATTATTAAGGAGAACACATTCTTATTGTGGAGTTGTAATTATTCAGAACAGACGGTCTGTGATATTTTAAATACCAATTAAATGTATTAATTATAAAGATATACATACGAGTATAACATCAATTTATTGCAAAAATATTGTGTTGCGCTACCGGGATTCTTTTCTAATCCGAAATTGATTTTATACGTATATATTTCTAATTAATACATTTAATTAGCATTTAAAAATGTAATTTTTTATTTACGATTCTTTACGTAGGAGGGGTCTTCTATCGAAATGAAATATTGTGTTGAGCAAGCTCAAGCTGCGTTCTTCCACATGAATAAAGTGTTGTGTAGTCTTAACCTAAATTAAAATTTGCTAATTAGAACTATACGATCCTATATGTGTTCACTGTACGCATAATCGATTACACACAGTGAAACAATGCTAAAGAGACATTGAAGCATTTGAGATATGGATCTATAGACGACTACTTAAAATAAATATTTGCTGGATTGATAGGGTCACGAATGACAATATATTGATTTGTATACGAAACGTAAAATAAATATTTAAAACAATAAAAACCCGGAAATTGCTTGTAAAATATTTTGGCCATGTCACGAGATATTCAGATAAACATCAGATTCTATATATCACCATTCAAGGAAAAATGCTAGAAGAGGCCCTGGAAAACGAAAAACGTCCTGGCTGAAGAATTTAAATAAATGGTTCGGAAAGTTCACAGTTTAATCAGAGAAAGTAGAAGAGAGAGAAAAGAAAAAGATTAGAAGATGAATAATATATCTTACCGAAATGACGACCGACAGACGCATCCACATTTCTGAAAATTAGTTAGAAATTCTTCTTAATCCTCCAGTACATTAATGTTATTACATTAATTAAGTACATTATATTTACAAATACATTAGGGTCTTGATTTGCGTCGGGGTTACGCTCCAAATAAGACGCACACCGAAACAACGAAGTAATAATTCGTTTTTTGATGTTCTTATTTTTATTTATTATTGAATATTATATGAGGCCCGGGTGATCTATAATAACATTCACATATAACATAGAAAGTTTTTTTTTTAAATTACAGTTATTTGTGTTTGTTACATCTGCGCACGGCTTGGTATGATTGTCATTTCTTACATGAGTCACTTCATACATGTCAATTTTCAATTGTCTTGTCCGTTGTGGTAAGCCGTTGCAAACGACCCGCGATTCCTTTGTTTTTATTCCAGCTGAGTTTTGAGATAGTATGGTGTATTCTTGTATATTAGTGTTGATGTACTCGTATATGTGTAAGTTTTTCAAATTTGAAATTCAATCTTTGTTATATTATCGATATCCAGTTGCTGTGTTTGACAAACTGTTTCAGTCCGTGACAGGTAGTTCAAGTTGTACACTGTTTTCAGTATTTTGTTTTGTTGTCTGTGAAATTTATTTTATATGCAGTTTAACAGAAAGTCATGTATCTTATCTTACTCTTGACGTTTGCCTCCTACTTCAGAATTTTTAATATTATCTATCCATAATTATAATAAAAATAATTTTGATTTTTATGAGGACGACAAAATATATATAAAATAATATTATCTCATTCAGATAGTGAGTGTTATAATATTATTTTAAAATCCCCCCCCCCTTTTAAATAGAAGAAACGCACAAGATTTATGCTATCTCTATAAAATTTTTAATAACTTTGTTAATTCGCTCTATTTATTAGAAAAAAATAATAATTTTATACTGTCCCACACACATACAAATAATCTATTTTAGCCATATTTTGACAGATCTAATTACTTAAAAAAATTGTTTTATGACCCGCTCTACGTCATTGCTTCCTTTTAAAATGAAACTACGCCAACCTTTTAATAATTATTGACATAAATTGTATATACATACATGCATATATATATATATAAAATATTTCATACCATTTACCTCCCCTCCTCACCCTTTCCCTTTTATATGTTCAGTGTAAAAAAACACTTTGTGTTTATACATTTTTTTAATGTACTATTTTTTAGTTTATTATTTTTATGTGTAAAACACTTTTTGTTTATCAGTTTATTATTTGTTTATCACCAGTTCATACAAAGTGATTGTATTTTATTTAATCTTGTTAAAATGTGTGTTTCTTAGTTTGTGTGATACTCCGAAGAAGCGACACTGGTATTATTTTTATACATGTTTTATATTACCAGTTATTATTATAGTACTGCTGTTTGTTTCTCTCAAAAATAAAATAAATATATATATAAGATATTTTTGACCACATATTCTTAATAGTATTTTAAAATGATTCAATCAGCGCGACTGTTGTATCGTTTTCCGCCGCTCGTCAAATTGATCACTCGAACAATAATTGACGCGCCAGATTAAAGCTATATGCGCGAGGTCTCCCCCCCCCCCTCCTGGTTAGCATGTGCTCCTGGTAGTTTAATCAAAATAAATTGACGGCAGCGAGTTTACCGTCAGCACATAAGCACCCTTCCTCCCCTCCTCATCGCCGCCCTTCCGCACCACCTCTGGGCCGCTATTAATTACCCCGGCAAGCGAAAACTTGAAAAACTTTTCTTCGGAAATTTGTCTTGAGTTATTATTATTTCTTCTGTGATTTTTTTTGCCGCCATTTTTTCGCAGTGGTAAGAGGAAGTTTGAAGATATATTTGTTGACTAGTGTTTTAAATCCCGTCCTATTACGGTTTTGTGATAAAAAAAAATGTAACATAAAAAAATTCTTGGTAATTAGTTCCATGATGACGATGTGTGCATTTCTTCGATATGCATATCGTTGCCTTCTAACTTCTGACATAATTTTTGAAAATAGTTTGACGTTTTAATTTCGAAAATCGATCATTATGAACATAAGAACGTTAAAGAGCTCGTCAATACATGCTTGTCGGTTTAGTGGTACACCCTCTTAATGAAGACCACCAAGTTAGTTCTCTTTTCATAGCACAAGCGCTTAGATAACGTTAAAAATAGTAAGAATATTTATGTGACACGTATAAACGAAAAAAAAATAAAAATATATATATATATATATTTAAAGTGATCACTTAAGCCAGCCGAAGATAGGTCGTAAGCCTTGTAATCACCCCGTACCCGTATATATTTTTCATTAAATATAATAAAAATAGCTTCGTCTCTATGAGATATCTAATATTTATTTATTGAAAAAAAATATTTTGAAATTTACACAGAATGGTTGGTAGGTGGCCCATAGTGGGAAGCAGGTACCTACTTATGTTGAGTGTGCAAAGCTTAGATGATTGATTTTAAAAAAAAGGAATATCCATTGAGCAATATTTTCTTCATACCAGTATAGTGACGAAGTGCCGGAATGAGATTATAGAATTATTTTATTCGAAATAAGCTTAAATTATTACAAGCGTGACCGACGTACAAACGAAGAAAATTATCTAAATGAATGAAATAATAATTATTATCTGCCAACATAATGTTTTCATCAGAAATATTACTGCTTTCCAGTTCTAATTTTTAACTTTCCCATAGTAAAATTTGAAAAATGTTATCTTCAGACTATGTTTTTACTAGTGGTTGGCAATAACTATTTACTGGATTTCATGTCATTAATGAATTTTAAAAAAAAACACAATCAATTAAACACGCAAGGATATTACGCAAACCGGGTAATCCGGGCACGGGCAATCGAGAATACACTCTGTTTTTATTTCCACGTATATATTTTTTATTCTTTTAATTCGATATATTTTACATTTTTCGTCTCGGTATAAAATACTGGGGTACACGTGCAATTCGAGAAAATTCGTCAATAGCGGTCGGAATTTGGATTGCTTAAGACTTTTTTCAAATGGCTTTTTTTCTTGACATTTATTTCTTCAAACAACCTCAAACAATGATTTATTAGACACCGGCGCCAGGTCTTTGCTTTGATTGATGACGAGTCTTGAATATCTAAATAGAATTCCTCGGCCCTTCGTCTTAATCCCTTACCTTCGCCTCGTCAGCTCCCGGGTCCTCAGCCACTCAGCTCATTTCTTCGCTGTAATAAATCTCGCGAAACACATTATTTATTTCGCCCGCATAGACATTCGTGTTATTCGTTGATTTGCTGTGCTAGAACGGCCTCTAATGCATTCACAGCGTACTTTCGGATTAGTAATTATTTTTAGAATTATTATTGTTGAATTAGTATATTATTTTTATTCTAAAATATAACTTTCAACATAGTATTTTTTTTATTTCAACTTTATTACATATATTTACATTATAATTTTATTTTTAGCCAAACTGCATGGAAGTTTTATGGCAAGGATTGCCTTTTATATAGTTATTATTGAGGTTTTATAAAAAACTTTTTTTTTTTATAATTCAGATATATAACAAAGAAAAAAAAATTGGATAAAAAGATGTTAATGAACTAAAAGTATGCATTATCCTACACTTAATTGGTATGTTAATATAATGTACAGTAATTTGTATTTAGAGTGGTGGGACACACTTAAAAATCATGTTATAGTAAAGTTTAAAGGAATTAGATGAATTACTTAGAAAGATTTAAAGAAAATATAAATAAAAAATTACAAAATATAACAGACCTAGTCCACAATATTTTAATCTCTAGTAGTCTTGGAAAATATTGGGTTATTAATGAGTAAGTTTGTTAATTATTATTAATTTTTTTTAAATAAAAAATACATAAAATAATCAAAAAAATATATATTTTCCTGCATTGTTTATGATTTTCAATTTTCTGTAAGTTTCTCAATTTCACACCTGAAGGTTTTTAGAGGTGAACACATCGTCAAGTCAGATAAAAAGCTAAAAGAAATGTAGGTACATGAATAATGTAAAATATATATGTATATAAGATACCCCTAGGTACTTCCAAAGTGCTTGACGGTAAAATTCAGTACGGTATCAGTTGGTCATTGTACTCTGCATATAATATGCAATGGATATCGCGCCTGTACTCGTTTTCGCTACTTTCGAGGTGAATTTCATCCGTGTAGACGTACCATAACGTCTTCCATCCCACTCATTATCCCACTCACCATAACTTCTTCACATCTTCCATCCCACTCACTAGACTCGGCAAACCAAATCGCTAGCGATAATTCTATGTTTTAATTATTTATTCGGCCAAAACGATCGACGAAAGAAAAGAAAAATCAAAAGTGTTGTATTTCCGAAGCCTGGCCGTGTATTTTCTCTTTGGTAATAAATACACTGCGGTTCCTCGTGAGAGAGAGCTTGCGCAACAGTCCTGGGGCACCACTCCAAATCCTCATCTCTTATTACTACCTTCTGTTTCGCGGAGAAGGCCATTTTATTTTTAACCAGACAATTTTCCAGGGCGTCCTTAACCCACGTTATCTGAGGCCTCTTCCGCCCTGTATTATATATACCATCCCCCGTGGGCCTCCCTGTGGATAAAGACACGCGGAAAATAACAAGCAAATTGTGGCCACGTCCTCAAAATGTTTTTGTTTTTAATTTCAAATTTTTTGTCTTCCTGGAACTCAAGTCATTACGATATTTAAAATCTATATATTAACATACAATTTTTTTTCATTCACGTCCATTCTGATTTTATTAGGCAGGTGTATTGATTGATTTAGTAATAAAAATAATTTTTGTAGATGGTTTCGCTTTAACTATGGCACGTGTTATCGTGCCGAAATGTCGGTCTTGATTTTGCCAAGGAATCCATCTACAAAAAAACGCTATATAACATATGTAGAAAAGATTCAGTTCCATACACTAGAACTATATACTTCTTCAATATTAGCAAAATTACTTTGTGGTCACCTATTATATAAATAATAAGACAAAACACTTTGTTTAAACCACTATTTATTGATAAATCAACATGTTGCGATATCTATGGTATCTTCTTTAGGAAACAATGTATTCTCAAATTAAAAATGTAAGCATAGATAAAAAAAAGATTATAAAGTATAAGTGATGGGTAACTAAGTAAAACTACTATGAAAACAAATTTAAAACAAATTTAACAAATTTAAATTTTATTTGCAAAAAGGATTTGATTATATATAACATTTAGCTTGCTATTAACATTAATTATTTAATTTTAGTATACATTGTTTCCTAAAGTAGATACCATAGGTATTGAAACATATTGATTTATCAATAAATAGTGGATTAAACAAAGTGTTTTGTCTTATTATTTATAAACATATAATTAAAGTTTTGGCGCAATAAGATATGAGAAATACCATCTGGTCCCATGGAAGGTTACTTAGATATCCTACGAATTTATCTACTTTTATTATTTTAATTTATTTAATATAGTTTAGTAACTCGTATCATTTTTGAAAAATGTTGTGTTCTGAATTTGGCTAAAGACGAACGTAAATAGACCGAACGCAGTGGAAATATGGTTGCTCAGGCGCGTATGCTGGAGTAAAAAATTAACATATTATATTTAGAGTGAATGAAAAATTCATATCAGTATGAATAGCAAGATATAGAAAGGGTTACTTAGGTAGTTTGAACATATGGAATGGATAGATGAGGAGAGAATAATAATATTTCTCGAATGTTAATGGCATCAGAAATAAACGTCGCCTGTGTTACTAGTTAAACCAGATACCGGAAGATGATCCCGTCAGAAGTCTCAACAATCGATCCAGAGTCTCCAGAGTTTAACAAACAATTTATATCCATTTTCCAATATAAAATACAACACTATGGTTGGTATATAAAATAAATGATTTTAATTTTATAATTAAATTAATACAGCGCACGTCTCATTTTATGTACAAAAGTAAAATTTAATACAATGCCTGTTATTATGCACAGAATAAAGACTGTGTTTCCTCGTTTTCTCGTGTACTGGATTTTTAAATCTTCTGGATGTTTTAACAGTCTGATAATGATTTGTAGAGAGATGCGTGTAGGTTATGTATTAATAAAAACTCCGCCAATAAAACTCAAGTTGTTTCACGTTGGATTTATTCAAGAGAACTGGTCACAAAATATTTTCTGGCGTCTTATATAGACGGAATTCCTGCCTACGTGCTAGACTGGTGTATGGTGGACGTGACGTATATAGGCCATTATATATAAGGACACGTAACACGACATACGAAATAACGTGGGAATTAGTCGCATGTATGACTTGCTGGTGTCCTTTTTTTGCTGTTAAATGGGGCACACAGAATACGTCGTACATGGGACTTTATGTATTTGTTTGTTTGTAGGTAGATGAATTCTCGGTTTATCCACCTGCTGTCATTAGAAATCAAAGCTATCTAAATTATTATCAACAATAATGTGATATGGGAGCGACATCAGTTTTTATATTTTCAATATTTTTGCAATAATTATTTTTATTTTGGACGAATGTCACATCGTTTCGTTCAGATCCAGGTGTTTATTGTATTAATTTTTCATATAATATATTTTTTCAACAAGTTCCTACCTACAGAGATAACCAATAAGTGTGGAGTTTTGCTTTGCGCCGAACTACTCCAGTCGAGGCGTCTTCAAAACTGACTGTATAAGGATGTAATTATATTCTTATTTATTACTGCAGCTGGTCCCAAGTGTTACCATATCAGGCAGCGCTGATATCCTCTAAGAGATAGCGGATGGTTCATTCATTAGGGACACATTGATGTTTAAAAATGAGATAATTCCCGATTTTATAGAAGCCGTGTAAGTCACTTTTAGCTGATAATCCTTTTAAATTGGGTTTAGGCATCGTGCCTGGGTATTAACTCGCTTCATGCTGTATATTTGAAACATTTATTTACTTAGACTTTCTCACGGATAAAATTATAATTTACCGGGTGGCGTAATAAAGATTACCCGATTTAAAATTACTTTTAATATGATCGAAGAAATCCAAATTCTTCGAGAACGATTTTTTATTACAATATTCTCTTTTATTTTGAATTCTCCATATATTTATTTTTCAACATTTATCTTATTGTTTTGTGAATTTATCTAATTATTCAATCTTCGTGTATGTATTATATTTTTAATGTGTAAATATCTTAACTCGCCCCCTCCCTCCCTTCCCCCTTCCTATCAAATTTTGTTATGCAGTAATCTCAGAAAAATATCTGACAAAAAGTGACCAAACAAATACGTCGTTCCATGGTGACTACATGTTTTATTCATTACATTCATTCACATATGAAAATTAAATGTTGTTTTACATCCAGTAAATATCTTCTTAGTGAATTCAATACTTACGCTAACTTACCTAAAATTTGAATAATAAAAATAGTATACTGTTACGTACTTGCGTAATAAGTACTTCTCAAGTGTATACCCCGTAGAAGATTGTTGGTGGTCCAATGAGAAATTCTTATGTGACAATTATAATTTTTATTACACGAATAATACAGTTTATGATACAAAGTATATAACTAGTTACGCATCCAAACGGTAATGAAAAGAGGCCGTGCCCCGCGCGCGTCTTCCTTTTAAACCCGCCACACACATACCCAAATACATCTCGCACCGGCGATGCTGGCGCGCTGACACATATACACGATCTCAAGGACGTCACGTTTACACACGCTACGAGAGTGCTTATTGTATTTGTAATTTTTTTAATAACAGATGGCAAAAATCTCTACGACATGGTATTAAAAAATAAAGTATTTATGCCTGTAATATGATCTCGGGTTCATTAGACATATGCCAATATATAATTTGACATTATTGGTGAAATAGAATCCACAGAACAAGTGATTAAATTATCTAAGATATATATTTATTTATTTATAATTGTTCTGCCTTGACGTAACAGTAGTCACACTAAAATCGCATCGACATGAAAAAATAAAATTTATTTTATTTAACACAAACTAATATATAATACATAAAAAAATAGTTGTTTTTTTGAAAATATATAATCACAGTTATTGCAGTAAATATTACAAAATTAAAAATAATGGAACCGTTATCGCCATGAAAATATTTCAAAGAAAAACTGATTGAGATTTATTTTTATTAAATATTAAACAAATATTATTAGTTTTTTCTTACATAAGGGAAATATTTTTATATTAGTTATTCTGTTTCGTACCTCTCATTAAATGATGTACCCTAGAATGTGATACAAACATTGCGGGAAAACTTATCACAAAACTTTCAGAACGGCCGTGAGAACAGGAAAACTTATTAAAGAAAAACATGGTTACAGTTTTTCTTTTTCTTAATATAATGATAATGAACCGAATTTTAACATTTTTTGTTGTGTAATATCGGACTTTAACACATAAATAATATGAGTTCAATTTCTATTAAGCATTTGTTATAATTAGTATTGTAATATTTTTAAACAGACTCACTGTTTGAGGAATGTCAGCTTCTTGATATTCGACAACGCTATGTAAAAAGGCTGATCCTTTATTTTCATTCCAACAAAGAGTTTCATCTCATAATTATGCTACGAGAGCAAAAAAGAATAGGCTCACCGTGAAGCCTAAAATGAAAACAAGCTTTGGTCAATCCTTCCATATGTTTCTGGTTCCCAAAGCCTATAACATTTTGCCGAGCAGTATGAAACAATTCTCGATGGACAAATTCAAACATTATTTCAGGAGCTGGTTATTGGGTGTTGGCAGAAAGGAAACAGCAAAGATTCATGGAAATGATCACATGAACAGAACATTTTCTGTTTTGCATAATGTTTCAATCATGGGATAGCGAGAGTATTTGTCTTATTTATTATGCTATTAGAATTTTTTTCTTAATCCTGTTTACTTCATTCATAATATTTTTGGTTTAGATAAAGAAAAAAATATAATAATAATAATAATAATGGTTTTCATTTTTGTATGATAGAAAACGGATGAGCCTGTCTCCTTTAGTACAGACTTCGGTCTAGTTAAGGAGACAGTGAACATCTCTTACATTATGAAGCTTGTTCGCCTTTTTTGTATATTTATAAGAATGTTTATAATGTATATCAAAACGCATATCGGTTACTCAAGACCATTGTTATGTAAGCCAATAAAGCAAAGAAACACCCTGTACATTCTGATTTATTCGTCTTCATTAAGTTTGCTATTTTGTACCGACGTGCATGCTTAGGCCTAATGCGTCACACGTTTATGTGACGTCGGAGCGGCTACGCAAAAATGAGCCATGTAACAACTGTTTTTGTTTGTTACGTCAAATATTTTCGTACAGCTAGAAATATATACGCCGGCACTAACAAGGTTAACATAACGTGTTAGAAACAATTCCAACAAGACACCATTAAACTTTCGCCCTCACGTGTCGTTAGTATTGCGGAGTGTACCTCGCAAGTAGTCGAAGGTAGATTTGTCGGGGGTTTTATTACTCCCGCAACTGTTGGGCCAAACCTTAACGACTGTTATAACTCTTAAATTATTTATACTCTAATTAACCGCGTGTGCACGCGTGTGGGGATGTGTGCCGAGTGCCCGCGTCTAGTCGAGACCTGTGAGAACCTTCAGCACATGTGTCATAATCTTGATGTGTGAACATTTGTAACACCAACTTGAGAAGCCACTACTGAGGGTTGCCAATGATAAACTTCTCTGCTCTAAGTTATCATGTAATCTTAGGGTTGAATTACAGCATCCTTCACGCTTGGACCTCTGTTTATGTGGGTTTTAACTTTGGGAATTAGTATTTTGTTGTTTCTACCTTAGTTTTAACCTATTTTATATAGAAAAATTGTATCTTTATAAAGAGTTTTTTTTTTATAGGTATAAAACTTTAAAATAAAATAAAACACATAAAAATCGTGGTAATAAGCATGGTATTGGCTTTATTGGAAATATAATTTTATCCATATTATTAATTTTAAATATGATTTCGCGCATATGGGTGCCGCGGCTGGCTCAAATAAAGCGTAATCCGGAAGTCCAATTTTAGACCACTTTTTGGAGCAGCTGGGTACGCTTATCGGCAATAACGCGACGAATGTTGGCTTCCAAGTCGTCTGTCGTCTTTTTTTTATCGACGTAGACTAGCGACTTCACATGTGACCACAGAAAATAATCCAAAGATGTAAATCACACGATCTTGCAGGCCAATTCACTGGTCCATTACGCGAAATTATGCGCTCATCGAATGCTTATTACTTTTTTCTTCTTCAGCTGCCTCATCGGACTCAGAAATCCATGATCGCATGATCCATACATCCCTTGTCATCGCCTTTGAGGTTCTATCTGATGGGTATTCGCCCATCTCTTACCTTTCTTGATATTATTCGCCCACTTACTCTTTAGTCTTCCGTTCGGTCTCGATCCTGTTGACTTGTGTATAAAGGCTTTGCGCGTGGAGCGGCATTCATCTTTTTAATATTTCGAATGTTTAATAATTCCAATGAATTTCTAGATGAAACATGCGTGATTTATAACGCACATCTCTTTTATGATTTTTATTTATTTTATTGTAGATGGCGATGAAACAATTTTTACAATTTATAAAATAAATCAATTCTACACCGGAAGTTAGGTACAGTAACAATGTTATTTTAAAGTATTACAAGACATCGCTTGAAAAATGATTTCAAATGTAATTGTTCTTTATTAAATGTATACGCTATTATAGGTAATTCACTTTTTTGTATGATTCTTCCCGGGACATCAAAATGCTCTAAATTGTCTTGCATTTATAAATTCGCGCTGTACATATTTGTTTCTATAATAGTTTATTTTATCTTTATGTTAAGTATACATTTTTAATAAAACAACATTTTCTTACTTAAGCAGCTAAAATTTAAGTTTGAAATAACTATGTGAATTTGAACGAAGCGTTGTTATTTTATTTTTTTCGAACTGTTTTGATCCGCAATTATCGTAAAATATTTAGCCCCCTTAACATGTTTATTGAATACTTTCAGGTCGTTACTCGTGTTTTTAATCCTTTTGCGCTGATTTATAAAGCTTTCAATTTTAAAAAAAAACCTTGAAAATGTGAATATTAAAATGAAAGCTCGATGCTAAAAACGTTTTGTTGGAGTTTCTAAAAGTTTTGTCTTTAAGCTTCGCTGGGAAAGTTTTAAGATAATTTTAAGTAATTATTTTAGAAAATCTTAAATATTAGTTCAGCTAACAGCTCTTATTACGAGATGGGTAAATATGGGCAATGAGTGTCTCAATTTATTTAATTTTATTTGAAATACCCGCTGCAATCATTTCGACGACAGTCGAAAATATTATTTTTATAAACAAAAGTGAAATGTCACCCTTCATGGGTCAAGTCCAACCCGTGTTTGGGATATTTCAACTGTTTAGCCGGTTTTACATATTTTAAGGTGGCACTTCTTAAAAAAAATTCGTCACATTTACGAGTCTTTTAAAAGAAAAATTATATTTGAAAATATGTTTTTCCACACAATTATCACGTTAATTTTTACTGTCTTGCGAATCTTTTGTCACATTCGGTCGACAGAATTAACCCAGTTTTCACCCTTTCATGGATGGAGGTTTAATCTCGAAACTACCCATTTGCGTAGTGCCATCTGTTATCTATTTATAAAAGTTCGTCTTAAGCAAGGTTTTGGGGAAATACTTAATTGCTCACGGTTCATAAAACACATTGAAAGTGAGACGCAGTCAGCTCTTTGTTACTCTTTATTAGGTTACCCTTCGTAACAGCCAGTTTTTTTTGTGAATCTCGCATAAAATACATTTTTATCTCGCGATCTCTTCTGAATGATATTTGTGATGTGTAGGATAAGAGAGGAAATCTAACAATTCACATCTGGTCAGTAAACGTAGCAATGTATTTTCTTTGTTTTATTATATCATAAAGCAACATTTGAATAATTGTTAATAATCTTGGTCCGGTAGGACAGTTTTTATCATGTAATTGTCAACGTAATTGAAACACAGTGATTAAAACCAAACATATTTGTTGTATACGTAATGCAGTTTTTCAAATATACTTATTTAAAAAAATATATATGTTAGATACATGCGCTCCTTCTTGCGATTCGCATTCTTGGAGCCGGCCGCGAAATGATTGCGTAACAAAGTAGTTGCGTGATGTGGGTAGAAAGCAAAATTATTCTAATTTGTCATTTGTGCTAACCTAACTACCTATACATTTTTGTCTCCAACTATTGTATATTACAGACAATAATATTTTTATAACTTTTTTTCAATAATATTATATAACTTCAGATTGTACTTTTTCAAATAAATTTTTATAACTTACTTAACATTACACTTACATACCTCTAAACAATTACAACTTTTAAAAACAGTACAGTTAATTGTTTTAGAATAGACCACGTCTAGTAAAGTAATTAGTTTTATTTTTTCATATGTACTATTTATGCTATGTACAGTTTAACTCGACCTCTGCGACTAATCTAGATCTCAAAAATAAATAAATAACAGTGGTTCAGATCGCTCTAATTTCGTTGTTTATGTTGTTTTTCAACCCTTGTAATGTTTGGGGTTCATCGACAAACACATTGGACTTCAGATATCCCCAAAAAAAAATAATCGCAGTAACACCGTAACTGAGTAATAATTTAATTCTAACTTTACGGGTCTTCCAGTTCGGGCCCCCATCATCACGACAAATTAATAAATTAAACCATCATCAGTGTAAAACATGTTTGATGATAGTTCTTCCTCCACTTTAAATGTAAGGGTTAAACAAGGAAAAATACAAAATGATGAAACATAATCCAGATCATGAAATTCGTTATTTCAATTCAAAGGTCAGTGTCAGGCTGAAGTACCCAAAAAAATGCAAACGCTTTCTTGTTCGTCTATTTGAAATATAATGAAGGTGAAAAATATCCTAATAATATTATTATACTTTAATAATCAATCGTGGCTTTTTAATTGTTTATTGAATTTTCCTTACCCTTTCTACGAAAGGTATTAATGTTAGTACTGCTCCTATTTGAATCGTGATGTTTTCCAATAATGATATACTGTGCTGATAATATATTTAACTATAAGATATTAGACAAGTCGCAGTAAAACGTTTCTTATGTTACTTCTACCGAAACACAGTGAAGCACGTGTAGCATCGTGACACAAGAACATTAATTATGCGAAGCTGCAAATGAAAACGACACATCAACGGCAAGATATATAGTTGGTTCCCAAATTATACATTATTTTTACTAAACCTCTCAAAAGCAAAATCTGCATTCCTATGTTTGTGTTGTCTTGCAAAATACATCAAAATTCGAACACATTGTATAAAACACGTACTATGTTACGTACATGTTATAAAATAACGTATTGGTAACTCTGCCATGTGACAATTTTTGTCGTAGCCGTCGTTTCAAACCCCATTCTAATGGCCATCATCAGGATTATGTAATGAGTGTTGTAAAAAATTAAAAGCTAATCGATATACCTGGCTAGTACTACGTTGTGAGTTTTTATTGTTTATGATTTTAACTTCGTTACTGTCAATCACTTAATATGAGTAAATAACAAACTTAACTTACAAGTAATAAGCCATTAATAATATGTTATAGTAATTGTTATCAATGAGGAATGTTATCTATCCAAATAAAAGTTGTTGATAATTTGTTTGAATTATTATTTTCGATAAGAAAACTATTTAAATGTAATTTGTTAAAAAAAACTAATTATATTGAAAATGAAATATTTTTTTATATTTTTAACATAACTTTTTTTCCAAGTTGGCTATTTTTATAATGTGGGTTAATTCAACCGTCTCGGAGATCATCTCTGAAAAAAATGTCCCGCCTGTGGTTGGATTATTTTTTAATATTGTTTACGTATTCCAAAAATGAGAGATATAAAATATTTACAAGAATTTAAATTAATATCAAAGTTTCTGCCGAATTCACAATTATTTTTTTATTAAATATTTTTTTGATTTCTAACTGACATTTTTTTTGTGTAATACGTAAAGTTATATTCGTCAAGAACAATAATTAATGAATACAGAAATATAATATAGTAGTATACAGATTGCTTTGTAAAAGCTTTCATTGTTTTTTGGTTCATTTTCAATAAATTTGAGATCAGTTTTGTATTTTACGGTTTGTTTTATATTAAATTACTTCGATATTAAATATTAATAATGTCGACAAGGATGACCCGCCCAAGCGATTCCCTCGATGTACAGGTGTACCAGACCTAATCCACAATATTTTATGGGTGTATACCTGACTAAATTACGAATAGAAAATGTTCAAAGAATATGTGCCTAATTTCAACCATTACAGAGATATAAATATTTCAAAAAAATCGTAATTATGCGATTATTTCGATCAATTGAAATATTGTATTAATTCTAAATTATATATAGAATACAATAAATTAAAGGTCATCGAATTTCGAATTGTCAGACTATTTTTTGTTAGATGATTTAGGGCCTGAAGCAAAGTTATATATTAATGATAATTTTGCAAATATTTATTTCGAAGTATGTACGTAGACTTAAAACTTATTTTGAAAAAATTTCAAACAATAATATTTTCCTTAATATCCCATAATAATAAAATATTATGGACTTGGTCTGTACACTCTGTATACGACAGATGACTCAAAAGTTTACACCTAATCTCATCGGAAAAAAGACTAAAATCACGGACCTACATATAGTTATTAACAAGTTTCCTCAATAATTTATCTAATGGATTTATAAAATTTGATACATATTCCTGTCCGATTAATGAGATCTCCAACGCTATTTCACACCAAGTATTACTAAATTAATTTAAGATATTTCTCTCCTCTACCAAGAATGCTAAATTACTTCAACGAGATCTCATCCATAAACCTGGATACATTTTTAATGAGACATGCTCAGATTAAGAGATTAATTTGATTGTATTGCACAATTAATAGTCATTCGAATGTGAATAAAAAAGTATATTCTGTTACAAGTTATTCCATTAATTGTTTTTATTTAAAATATTTTTATTTTACACTGTACCTTAATGCCATACTAGGATTATGTATCAGGGTCACGACCTCTTGATAAACTGTATATTAAAAAATATAAATACTTTATTTTAAATTTTGTACTGTGTAATGGATGTATTCGATGCCATATGTGGATGATAAAATGTACGGCTAGTGTGATATCGTTTAGTAATAATCTATTTGCGCAAACATTCAGGCTTTATCGCCGAATGTAGCGGCCGTTGCTACAATCAATAAAGTGCGCGATATTCCATTTTGGTCGGGGATGAATATTTTTTGGGGTTGAAGGTTTTACTGCGCAGGCTGTGTTTATTATTATTAAAATATCCGATGACCGAGGTGCCTTTGTGTGGGAGTCAATATAGGTATGCAAACATCACCAATACCACCGCAAAGTGAAGAAAGTGGTACATTCAATATTACTGGTATATTTTTTTTAAAGATAACTCATTTATGTTGTGATATTGCATTTTCAGAACATGGTTCTGTGACATTCCCGATAGTAACTAAAATATTTTTGGATAAACGAATTTTTCCCGTATTTATTTTTAGTTCATTAATTTAATTTGTATTATATTAAATTTTGTTGATTTTCGCAATAATTCAATGAGCTTTTACCGTTAACGATTACTTAATTGTCGTTTAATTGTTTTCTCTTGTTCTCAAAAACGTTTAATACATTTTATTTAATATAATATCGCTTTTTGTTTCGACGACGGGCAGCCCACTTTGAAGATTGTGTTTTGAACTATTTAACGTTGAAATGTTCATATTAAAAATTATAAATAACCAATTAAATTTTTTATTATTACAAAAAAAAAAACGTGAAAATCGTCAAATCATCAATTTCACCGGACAGCGCAATTTTAATTAAAACTATATTTTGATTAAAATTGCGCTGTGCATCAGATATTAATATTAACACCATGCATTATTGCTTTTTGTGTATAATTATGTTATTTGTTAACTATGTTGTTATGGTCATATGTTAATAGGAATAAATTATATATGTATTCCGAATACGTATTTATAAAAAAAACTTTTAACTCTTAACTTTGAGTGTTGACATAAATAATTCATATGTTTTTAATGAAAACACATTATTATTGTGAAGTTTCACGGAAATCCATGTTTGGAACAGCTTTTATAGAAATATTAAATAAACATTAGAATCGTAAGTTAGCCCATCGTCAATTTGTTAAAAACAATTGTGATAAATATAAAGTTTCTTATTGAATAATATTTAAAATGTCAAACAACAAAGTTGTTGCTGTAGTACAAATGTATCTCGGATCTCGGTTGAATAAAAGTATTCTCTTAAATCTGTTCTTTCTTTCATTTTTTCCAATTTTTTTTTAATAAAAGTTATTTTCTTGGATTTTTTAAAAGTATTTTGAATTACACGAGTAAATACTAGTCTGATTGCAAGAGTGTCTTGAGAGAAATGGACGGAATTTAGACGATATTGTTTATAAAACGTAAAATCCGCATCGTTAAATTTCATTTTATATAAATAAAATATGAGAATAACATTGTAGTTAAACTTGAAAATTTTCCGCTGGACACTCTTTATAAGATTGCACCTGCTCAGCGACCAAATCAAACATTTGTAATAATTTACCGCTTCCCATACAAGAAAGATTATTTAATGACTACCGCTCAAACGTTACGTAACATCGCTTTACCTTCAGTGAATTCCGCAATTGTCTCGCTCTGCAGTGATCGTTGGGATTTTTCGGTTCGTTGGTTTTTTTTTGACGCTAATCTTGTTTTGAAAATCACACTATGGGTATTACAAATTATGAATTGATGTGTGTATCGATTCTGTGGAACAGGTATGTTGGTTAACATAGATTAATGTACGTGTGTGGGTTTGGAAGATGAATCAGGATATGTCACGGTGTAAGTGCTGAATACTCCCAATAACTATCCATTCACTTGCACATTCGTTTGATTATGATCGCGGAGTATGTGTGGCTGGAGCAGGTTGAAGAAGAGAAACTACTTACGGTTGACACAAGTTTATCGTTGAGCACAGTTACAAATTAGAGATATACAAAAGCAATGAAACGACTACACGGAGGAGGCGTGATGCTCACGAGTTGGTCTTCCAAATAGTTGCGGGCGCATGTTATTGGCGCCAGACGTCGGTACCGGGCGTATTTTTGAGGCTGTTAGGGGCGCTGGTTTTACGCACTGGTATATGTGAGGTGCGTTCAAGGATCGTCGGCAGTAATGATGGCTGCGAAGGCGATAGATCTCCACAACACTATTATTACCTGCGTTGTACACATAATTAATATTATTTTGTTAAAATGAATTTGAATCCTGCAAGAGCATGTGAACTAAAAAAAAACACAATGGGAAACTTACCTTTCAGCTTCGATAAAAACACAATACAGTAATTGGTTTGAATTTATTTATTAATAATTTGAACCTTTTTTGTTCTACTAGCAATATCTGACAATAGTTGGAATTTTCGTTCAACTATGACAGCTGTTGAATTTAGTGTGTTTGACATTTTTTGTGAAAATGGACAATATTCGGTTGCTCTCCGTTATTATTTATCAAATGTTTTACACCGAAATAAAATCTTTAAAGAAACATCGACGTTTTGTCTGAATCTGCTTTGTTATACGCAATTATTAAAAAGTGGGCATCTGATTTTAAACGCGGACGGCACAGAATGTTGAAGACGTGCCTCGCAATGGAAGGCCCATTAACAGCAAGAATTTCAAAAAATGTCAAAAGAATTTAGTTTTGCAGATCGATTATTTTATTTTTATGAATGACTGTTATTTTTATTAATTTCGGAATTACATACACCTGTGTAAGTTTTCCCGTTTATTAGATGTTTGATTGTTTTAGTTTTTTGTTGTTGTAACCTTTCAAAAATCTTTTTGTGTTTTTTTTTATTTTTATCAAATAATCAAATCTCCATCTTGTAAAATTGTGTAACTTCGGTACGCAAATGTATATTGAGTCGTGTTCGCGTGCATCGGGCCGTGATATCATTTATATAATATGACGCGCGCTCTGAATTTGAGCGTCGAGTTAACCCCGGCGACCGGGCGACGGCAATCTGTGTGTATGTTTCCCGGGATTTAACCGCCAGGTGGCTCTCGCTTTGTTCCAGCGGCAGGCGCGGTATTCGGCCCGCGTGCGAATACCGCAACCGCTTATTGAATCTATAGCAACCTGTGTCAATTTGAACTCCTCCTCGGTTTCTGCGATACGCTAGAAACACGCAACACGTTGTTTTCATACGTAATGGTTTGTGCGTTCTCAATTTAACATATTTACTCACAGAAATGTTGCCTAAATGAATGTATAATGTGCTCGTCCGTAAATTTCTAGACAATGTTCGGCATCTGCACGGAAATATAGCTTTAGTAGAAATTATGTAAAGCGCATTCCGTTCCTTTTGTATAGTCAAATTTTTGTCATTTTTGCGACCAGAGTTGGATAAAATAAGGCGAGCATGATGGGTATCATGTTTGTATAATTTATAATATTGTTTACCGCTGCGTAGCCGCAGCCGATTATTCAGTTAAACTTTTAATATTGAAAATTGTATAATTTATAATTTATTGACAAAAAAGGGAGGTGGTCGCAGACCACCAAATATATATAGATATGAACTAACGCAAATTTCTTGTCCCAATATTTTGATTTTGGTGTCACCCACGTGATCGCTTTGGTACCACTTACTAGTGATGAGCTCAAAATCACGAACCGTACGTCAATCACTGATATCTTTGAGTCACGCTCACTATCAGTGATTGAATATCTAGGAATATCGTGATTTGTGATTCATTTTTAATTTATTTAACGGTTGTGAACCGTGATTTGGCGCATGTGCATATGAAGTAAAAATATTCATGAAGGAATAATGTTATAATTCGTGATAAGCGCCATCTAGTAGATTCTGCTAAAACGTTTTACGCATTTGACCCAAAATGCTGAGAATTTGAGCCGAAAATAAACTCAACTTTTTAAAAGGGTTTTCATTCTCTTTGTCATGATGATAAGTTAAATATATATTAATTATATATGCTAAAATATATTTCTTACGCA
This sequence comes from Eubasilissa splendida, assembly GCA_031772225.1. Lineage (NCBI taxonomy): Eukaryota > Metazoa > Arthropoda > Insecta > Trichoptera > Phryganeidae > Eubasilissa > Eubasilissa splendida. Next base: position 9,899,024 of record CM062846.1, read on the forward strand.
AATTATGTTTGATTAATATTACTTATACGCTCAAAATTATGTTTTTTTTCTCATTTATTTTGTGTATTGTGATATTGTGCGGCGCACGTGTATCAGTAATGAAACTGTGATCACAGTCACAGTTTTCAATCACTGATATTATCGAATATCGATCACAATCCAACCAGTGAGTCAAGAGTAGCATTTTTTCGCATCACTACCGCGACTTTTTTTTTAAAATTATGACTGGAACGAAAAATTGAACGTTGACAATATAACATGAATTAATGTAAAAAAAAAAATACTTCTTGTTTACACAAATATTTAATTTTCGAAGAGTGAATACTTTTACTGTTGCATAATTGTGTCATAAACTATCGGATTTATGATTTCGCCAATGTGTGTTGAACACCCCGTCGTCCCGCAACTAATATTCCAAACCCCTCTCCTATATGTACACCTTATTTTATGTCTATTCATTTACTGGTTTGTGGAGGTGGTACAACACAGTACAACCCAACTTAACAAATTAACGCGAATACGATAATTCCGGATCTCGCAGCTCTAGTATATATATATATGGATGCAATGTGTTAATTCTAAAATAAAATAACTGCAACTCAGGTCAGGTTCTTGAATGAAAAGTTGTATACTTCGTTTGTAAAATATTTTAAGCAGCTGAGACATTCGCAAAGTAAATTGAAAGTAAAAGTAAAGCAAATTTAGCGTCAAATATCATAGTTTGAATTGAGTGAGAAAACTTTCCATATGATTCGGTTGAATCATATGGATAGTTTTGATAATTGAAACTATCCACTTGAATGCTATTTATTACACTGGTATAGCATTTTTGCGTTAATAACAATTGCATTTATTTATTCGCGATTCTTTAATGACGCCATTTTTATGTCAGTTTTGATTGGTATTATTTATGTATGACTACAATAGGTAAGAGATGGCGAATATTCTTCCAGTAGATTTAAAAGAAAGAAACGTACTTTGGTGTTTTATCTTAAATTGAACATATATTTGCGTTCTGTAATGTAAATGCATAATATTAGAGACGGTCTTACATGTGCCGGGTCATCATTTGATCATCCCCTTCTTGGGTGCATTTACCTCCAGTGGTCTGGAAAAATATAACGGGCGGCCAAGGACAGTCTCTCTGGCCGCCTCGCAGAATCCGCAAACCATTGCGGACCAACTCCGTGGTTCCGGCAGCCTAACATTCGGCTGGGGTTCGAAACATCGAAATCCTTAATTAATAAAATAAAAGTCGTTACTCGCCAGATTATCGGACATTTTGACAGATTCTAATCATACCCCGCCACAACAGAGTGAGAGCATAAATGCACCCACCCTGTTGGGCCACCAGTCGACGTCTGCCCTCTTGGAGCGAGTGCTCCGCGGCCGTATGCCGCATTAAAAGCATAGATTTAAATTTTATAATAATGAAGCTTACTAGAAAAAATAATCTCATAATTATGACAGACTAATATTAATTTTATAAATGCGTGACGGTACTTTGTAATGTCACAATATATAAATGAGAAAATATTTCATTAATCTTAACTTAGAAATATTAAGAACAATTTGACATATTTATATTTATAAGACATGCAATCTCCTTACTGTAGTGGTTTTTCTTACTGTCAATGTACACTAACAAACATATTATTTTTTTAAATACAAATTAATTGTATTAATTAGAAAGATATACAAATCAATTTTATCGAAAAATAGTGTTGTTGCTACCTGGATCTCTTCCTATCCGGGGAACATGCATTAACCGATTATGCTACACAAATACAGTGCATTGACGACAAATAATAGAACTTATATGTTACACTTTTCAAATTGATAAATTTATCGTTCCATTATTTGAAAGTTATCTTCTTTATTTTTACGGAATCTCAAATACCATTGAGTAATCCGATAGGAGACCCCAAAATTAATAATTCCTTAATAATACTATTTTTGATCACTCGATAAAATATTATACTGACTTACCACGTGGACAACTAACAAACGGTGACATGTGGGTCAGATTCTAAACATGACAAAATTATCAAGTGAAAATACATTCAAATTGTTTTATATTGTTATTTTATTTTTTGAATATAGACCGTATTCATTTTGTGGAACTCGATTGTTAATCACACAATAAATCAAACACGATTTTTTTGGTTCTATATTTAATTTTTCCAAATAATTGGACGATCGTTTCGGCTGTCTAGGACATTATCAACTGATCAGTTGTCTTTTATTGTTTCTCACGGTCGATATAATATGTCATACAGCGGAATCACTCTAGATCGGCATCGTACGTTATACATACCATTTAATTCACGGAAGTTTGAGAAATTTCTTAATTTCCTCCATTTAATTATATTGTTTGTAATTTTTTATTGAAAATTTCAACTATAGATATGAGAAAATGAATGACCTAAAGTCGTTAATAAATATCATTAATAATATTGATGAGATATTATATTATATATTATGGGTTGATACCTGAATAAATTACCAGTATAAAATGATCAAGGAATATGTGCAAATTCTGCACCGTTACGGAAAATATTATTGTTTGAAAGATTTACAAAATCTTCGAAATATTTCGATATTTGTAGAATTTATTGATTGAAATTGATGACTTTTCAATTTTTTGTATTCAATATATAATCGAAATAATCGCATAATTACGTTTTTTTTAAATGCTTATATCTCTGCCATGGTTGAGATTAGGCACATATCCCTTGAAGCGTGAAGTTCAGAAAAATAAAGGTAGGGCTGTGTAAAACTGATGTTTCGTTCAGGAAACAAGAATGTAGACATGGGTGGTTCTCCGATCTCGGCTTATCTTAATCGGCGATGATGATGATGATTACGAGGTCGAAAGAAATGTAACACAAAATATGTTCAATATCGGTACATCACGGCGACACGACTCAATCGAAAATGGCTTCCCGCCTGCAGAATACTCTGTATTTATTTAGATACATATTAATACATACAGTCATATTTGCAAGTACATACCTACTGTGATGTTTTACTAAGACGTCTTTGTTTTCCTAAAATATATCCCAAGGGTATTTTGGCGCCACGCCAATGATTACACCTTACGCCTCTGTTGCGACCTTGCAATTCTGTGCGATACAATTGTGATTAGACTAGTGCTTCTCTACGCATTTCAAATTTTCCCTCTTAACAAAGAAATATGAAACAACACTGCATGTATTTGATAAAAGGATTCTCAGTAGAATTTTCGGAGTTTTTAATGGAATGTGGCCTTATAACCAGGAACTTTACGAGCTGTATTGAGCCGAAAGTCACAAAATTTAAGGAGGCCCCCACAGGAAGGCTGTATAGAGCGTAAGAATGATGCGCAACCCTCTAAATGGCTGCTCAATAATAAATTTTCGCAGGAAGACGAAAATTAGGTAGACTCAAAATGAGGTGGCGGGACAACGTAAATTATGACCGGTGGAGATGTACTCTCATGATAATTAACCAAATACGTAGTTATATTTCATTGTTAATTAATCTTTTTTATAACTTAAACACTTAAAGACATTCTTGAAAAATGTGAACAAAACATTCATGTTACATTTGACAGTGACATAGATAAGAAAGTAAACCATAGAGTGCGACGCGATATGATCATGACACAGATGAGTTGACAGGATGCTTTTCTTATCTATGACAGGAGTCTCACAGACCTGGACGTTTAAGCAAGTACCTCTTTTACAGCCTACCGAAGTGGTCACGGTCGCCACGTCCAGAAAGTCACAGATTTAGATGAGAAAACGTCATATTATTATGGATTAAATCCATTACGTAGATAAACAATTAAAACCCACTAAAGTAATTTACACTTCATCATTTTTCTTTTCAATTATAACTATATTCCCTGGATTCACTATTCTTAGTGATAAATTCTTAATATTCAAAAAAAGTGATACGCCAAAAAAAAAATAAGTTGCCATTCTAACCCTTACCGGAAAATGGCGTGATAATAAATTAGTTTATTATTAATACAAATTAAATGTATTAATTAGAAAGATATATAATACATATAAAATCAATTTATCGAAAAAATATTGTTGTTGCTACTGGGATTCGAAGCTGGATTTATCATTAATAATATGTGATATTTACATACATATTTATAAATCTGACAAATATGTTTAATACATAAATATATTTTCCACATCTGACGTATCTGAAATAAAGCTAGGCTGAAGTGCTGAAGTTTGAATATGATTTTCCAATGTGTCTAAACGAAAAGTTTTCAATCAGTGCAATGCTCGCGTATGGCAGCGAAACATGGACTCTCAATGATTCTTCTACAAAGAGGCACGGAAAGATGGATGTTGGATTTCATCTGAGACAGGAAAATAAACATGCGGATGTAATTGACTACGCCAAAAAAATAAAATAGCAATGGGCGGGCCACATCGCTCGGAAGATGAACACTCATAGGGTGAATCCAGTGGTGTCCGAGGGGGATTCAAGAGGACGAACGGCCACCCCAAAACCCGCTGGACTGACTGAATCTGCGGAATACGCAATACGGAATACAGTAAATAACAATGGACACAGAAGAGTGGGAGACACTCGGGGAGGCCTTCATCCAGCAGTGGATGCAAATGCCTGATAATAATAATGATGATGATGATGATGAAATCTGATAAAATTAAGTAAATAATAGAAGTTTCCCTTTTTATATTTACATAATTAGATATTTTTATTCTCTACATAGCTTTCCTTTGACTTTTTTCTTAGAAATTTAATTAAGTCCTTGGAAGTTTAAATAACAGTTAATTAAACATTTTGATCATAAAAACTACTTCAAAAGTTGAGCTTTGGAAAGATAATTTTCATTTTCCCCGAAACGTTAAGGACTAAAATCCCTCCATGAAAACTCTGGTTTCAGTAAATAATTGTAAGGGGAGTACGACATACAAATTAAAAATTATTATATTATAGTTGCGATTCCTATCCTATATTATGCTCTTAATAAAAAAAATAACCAGCTCTCACCTGCTGTTCGCGGATTTGTATTATTTTTTTAAATTTGTTATCTTTGAATTTGTTTGTGCGTTCAATTCATTCCAAATATAATAACCGAGCTAGGCGAGCCCCCCCTTGTGCTAACAGTTCAATGGTTCGTTGGTTAGTCTTCGGTTAAGATTTTTTTCAATCTTCCCGTTCGTATTATATTTTTATAACTCCGATTATAATTCCGAGACTGTCATATCAGAAAATGAACCGTAATTTGGGGTGTCTTGCGTCATGGAGGGTGAATCGCGTCACGTAAATAGACTTTTAAGAAATATCCAATTCCATCTAATAGTGAGAGTTCAAACTCTTTGTTTTTTTTTCCTGTGTCGTTATCCGTACCGCGAATGACATTTTGAAGATTTTCAACTCGAGACAGATACGGATTTTGCTCCCATGAGATTTTTTTGTGATCTTTTGTAGTCCCCGTGTACACACCGTATCTTAAAGATTCTCGTCTCGCGCCTTACTTTACGTTCGTCATGTACGTTTTATTATTTTGCAAACTTAATTATGTTTATTCATATTATGTTAAAAACGTTATAAATAATGCGTTTTAATTTATAATTTTGTATATTAAAAATACTTTATTATTTTGTACATTAACTCAAGAAACGAAAATGCTTAATCGCTGGCACGTTTGATGTCTAGTTTTAAATTTGGGCGTTTTATTATATTTTGCTGTGGAATGTGGTATTTAGAAATAAAATTTTGTTCACGTTTATATATTATATATTCAGTAAACTACCAATTAATACGTAACTTAAAAAAATATAGTAGATATTTCAACATTAAAAAATACGTCTTATTTAACTCAATTAATTTTATTTTTTATTTTATTTATAAATTAAACAAATTATCAGGTATAAAAAAGAATTACCCTTTTCAAACCTTTTTTTTTTGTTGTTAACTATTTTGGGAACAATTTGTCCCAAGCTCAGGTAAAACGTCACATTATTATATTTATACATGATCTTGTCCAAAAAAATTGGTCATTCATGTAGTTTCACATATCAATTTACGGTTATATTTCATTGTAAGTAGGTACATGATTATCAATGTTTTGTCTACCAACATAGCTCACTCAAAAAAATATAGCGCGCACAAAAGACACTTAACACAAAATGCTGACTGCTTTGAATTTTAATTTTAAGACAAGTATCAAAATACTACTGTAACCTTAAAGCGTTTTTTTTTTTGTTTACTCTCTATTATTCGGTACATTCAGAATATCAATATGGAAGGATCAATATGATTATATATTTATTAATAATTTGTATAATAATATATAATATACAATAATGTATAATACTTATATACAAACTAAAAAAAGATCAGGCGTATGCTAGTTAGATAATGTTTTTTTTAAATTTCTCCCTTAGTGTACAAATTATGGCATTAGACCGTAAAATTGTGCATAAGTTTTTTTTGCGAGCACAGTGATTCAAAAATTAGAGGGAATATATTTTTTTTCATTTAATTATTTTTTAACATCTCTACATGCAAAGATAAAAAATACTTTAATTTTAACAGTAAGTACACGCGAGGAATTAATTAATTCAACCACATCCTAGATTTCAAACTTTGAATCGTTGTAATATGAAATCGGCAACTATTAACGTCACAATCTATTAATGTTTGCAAACTCTCTAAATACTGCGGAAGCTGGCGTATTATTCCGTGGTGATTTATTCACTTAGCACCAGGAATTGTGTCCGTCTCTCAAGACTTTGATTTAATACAATAAAATATATTAACTTTACTTTTAAACTAATCTTTTGATGTCACGTGCTTTATTTATCTTTTATATCTATATTTTTAATTACAAAAATTCAAAAGTGTTTGAAAGGTGAATTTTCACAACTTCTTGACTCAAAAAGTTGTATAATAAATATTATTTTAATGATTTTATTTTTTTCCATTGAAAAAACTTTTCATTTATGATGTTTACTCAGTCATTTAGTTTGTAAATTGGGGTTGAACCAAAAATTATAAAATTACTTTTATTTTATAATATTATTGTCAACAAATTACGTGTTTAAAAGTAGTTTTTTTTCTTCAAAATGGGCTTTATCAAGTCATTCCTAAGGTTAATTACAAATATGATATTGTTTTGACGTACATTTAAAAGCAAAAATTAAAATTGCATGCGTAATTTTTTTGTAGAATGTGCATTATTAAATAATGAAAACAACGGCTTTACGATAGGTAAGACGCATAATGTTCACAAGACTTCTCGATCTTTACTTCAGTAGAAATTATTTATTTATTTCATAGCACAAGCGCTTACCTTAACATACATTATTTGATCATCATCATAAATGAAGTAACCATTATAGGAAAAGTACTTAGTGCATCTTATTTAATATTTGCAAAAAGTACGAGGCGCGTTTTATATAGTACTGTTGCCGGATATTCCTGGTGTAGGGCTGCGATTACGATGTTGCCATGCGCAATGGTTTACTTCATCTGTTGACTCACCACATGCAACGCACATAGTGTGGCCATGTTGTAGTGAGTGGTTGAATTGTTCAAGGCAATAGATCAGTCCGCCGACTGTGAGATACGATCCGTGATTCGTTTCTTGAATGCACAAAACATGAAACCAGCTTGACATTCATCGCCAAGCGTGTCCTGTTTTGTCCTGATTTGGCGCCAAGTGATTTTCATATTTTCCTTCGTGGCAAGTGTTTTGATGACGATGGTGAGCTCAAAGACGGAGTACACACATGGTTTTCATCCCAGGCGGCGTCGTTTTATGACGAAGGTATACAAAAATTGGTGCCCCTTTATGACAAGTGCCTTAATAATAGTGGCGACTATGTTGAGAAATAGTTTAAGGTGTGTAGCGTACGAAGAAAGTCAAATGTAGAAATGTTGTTTCTTTAAAAACAAATCCGGTACTTACTTAAAATCGCGCATCGTACATATAAAAAAAAAATTTCTTCTAATAAGAAGTTCAACAATAGTTGTGAGCCTGTTATTTTTTTTGGTAGATATGATTTTGATATAAAATCGGTCAGGTAAAATTGTGTCCATGACAATATTCGATTTTTTTAAATGTTTAGTTCTGCATTTTGCACAAATCTAGTGATTTATCTTGGTCTATGGTTCTATTGCTTCATCATAATTTACTACATCGAAAAACGAAAACTGTTTGAACACGTTTAGATTTTAATTAGCCCCAACGACTAGTTTCCACGGTAAGGAACGAGGATACTGTCTATTTGACTTGCCGGTTTCTCGAGTTTGAGAAAGAGTAGAATTCAATTAATTTAGTTTTCTTCGTTTATTTATGAAATGTACTGAATACTTTAGCGTTTTTTTAATACAATTTCCGAATACCCTGGTTGCAAATGTGCCCATTATTATGAATGTGGTCTAAGTCAAGAAATTGAAAAAGATGAGTTTATCAATGTTTTTAATTAATTTAATATGATGCAAATTGTAACAATTCAGTGTTTTGTTACGACATTCAACGGTATCAAATTGTAAGAATTCAGTGTTTTGTTACGACGTTCAACGGTATTCCGCTAATGTTTATTTTGATAATAAAGTAAGTCATTTCAATCTTACATTTTTTGTTTTTTTATAAGCTATATGCAACGTTTATATGTCAAAATAAATTATAGATCTAGTAGATTGAATACATTTTGAAACATTGTGTTGTGTAATATATATATATATATTTTTTAACAATAATAAACGCAACATTTTTATTTTTTTTATTATTATTGTGTTTAGTTTGTAGAACTAGAAATTATAATAAATATTATTACAGAGTTCTGCTAGTTTGCGTAAGCATTGTTATATGTCACAGCTGTTTAAATAATAAATGTTAAAATAAATAGAGGCACTTGCAGAATATTTCAATTAATCATTTACAGAAACGGAAAAATTGACAATAAAGCTCAACCATTAGCAAACATAGATGTTATACATAGTAACGGGAATTTTTTAATGATAAGGTATATGAGAATAAGGAATATTAATATACATCGGTTCCACCGAAATCATCTCATTACCCGTGGATAGAGGAAGGGGTAACTAAAATCAGTTAAATATTGAGTGTACGTGGTTTATCCAAACGCAAACCTTTAAATAACTTTCATAATAAAAATGGATACAAAGCAATATTGTAATGTCAAAAAATACTGGTACAATTTTATTGTTTATCAACACAATACATTTTGAACGTGCACTACATTAATCTTTCTTATAATAAAAAATCCACTTTATCTTCTACACCATTTTTTCCCACTCATGTTTGCTTATATAACATATCTCACTTGTCACTTCTTCCCTGTTGAGTGTGTATACTGTGTATGCATATAAATCTGATACTCTTTATATTTATATTTGTCATATTTACGCGTAGATGATAAAATATTGATGACTGGTGAAAGATCAACTTTTTTTTTTTTAATGTGTTGTACAAAGATTACAGATCGTCAAGTTTCTTCACGATTTGAATAATACTTTATTAGTATCAGAAGTTTTTTGTACTTAGGATGCCGCCACACTACAAATGACCTGCACGGTACGGACCTACGCAGTTGACGTGCGTACGTCATCCGCGGATTATATAATTTGTATTTCTTTTGAATTGTAATCAAGTTTTCACTATTTTTGCGTAAACTCTTTCTTACTTTGTAATTACTTTCATTGAATTAATTAGCACATCGATAGTTACAATACCATTTGTGATAGTGTGTACTTTCACATCTTTCCACAGTCCTAATACATCTTAGAAAAAATGGTAATTCTGTATTTCGTTATGTATAGTGTACATGATTTAAAATTAACAAAACTGTTTAGATATAATATTAATTTAATGTAAATTTTACATAAATTTTTAATAGCGCTGCAAAATTTCATATTTGAGCGTTCATTAATTATAATAATTAACGTAATAATGTATGAAATTAAAATAAAAAATCGTTAAATTAGTTTAAACCAATATGGGCCTTTATAAGTATTTCAACAATTCAATAAATGTATTAATTTTCTTTAAATGAAATACCATCTCTAAAGGTATCCGTTTTGATTTGAGATTATGTATTTGAGGAAAAAGTATTAAGAAACTGATATTTTGTTTCCTTTTCATCATATGCTTGAGAACATATACACAGACACAACATGCTTTTTCAAGGTGTCTCTAGACTATTGCACACTACTGTTCGGTTTTTGCCGCTTTCTTTTATTCAACATAATATGCTTTGGAAATTTTCTTTGTCGTTCGCAATTTGACAGGAATGATTGATTCACACATTTTAACACAAATATTAAAGAAAATATTGGTTCTGATTCCAAGGAAATTTTCTATATAATATTTATATATTTTTTATATACATACTAAAATATTTAAAAGGAAAAATGGAACAATTTGGGTATTTATTTTGCTTTATAAAATTTCACACTAATGATATTTTTAATATAATCCTGGAAAGCCCTGGTTATAAGTGGTGTTTGTTAAACATAAAGTATCTAATCAAAACGTTTATCAACACCGACTTGTTATACAATATATTTTTTTTAAATAAATTATTCATTTTATCTTCTACGGTGATGAAATTACTAATGCAAAGTACTCTTTTTCATTCATTTCGGGCAGTGAGAGCGAAAGTGGACTAATAAATATTCCATACATAAGTAATAACATTAAATGACAATGAATTTGAAATATTTTTATTGTAATACTGGACTAACCCCGATTATTAAAATTATCACTAGGTGGGCAATGTGTAATTAACCGTTTTTGTATTTATTTTATTGTATTTAAAATACTGCCACTCAAAATTAATCTTTTCGAGTTTAGTCCATTTTTGCTCTCAAATAAAACTTCAAATGTACGTCAGTCGCATAGTAAATCTGGTTATATACATGTTACATAATTAGTATTATTATAGTATTTTTGAATTGAATGAATTTTTTCACCATATTGTGATTACTATTTCTAAATCAGATGTTGCGAATATGGGTAACAATATTATGAGATTCCATGTACGTGCATCTACCTACAATTAAACGAATACGTGATACATGCTCCATGTACATCTCATGTATGTCGCATTTAACAGAAAAAAGAACACCTGCCAGCCATACTTGCGACTAATTCCCACGGGATATATATGTTACGAGTAAATAACACGTAGGCAGGAAATTTACCTATATAAGTTCTCTTGAATAACTCTAACTTAAAACGACTTGAGTTTTTATTTGCCTTTGTACATCCTGAAATCGTAATAAATAACACATCTATATTCAAATCGTTAAAAGATTGAAAAACAAGCAGCTGTGAAAGAATACGAAAACGAAGAAATATTATTCTGTACATAATATCAGATTTAAAAAAAAAAGTAGTTTATAAAGTAGTCACCATGGTGTGATAGTGCATTTTAGTGCTTACCTGACTACGCTATACCTTTTCGATCAATTGAACGATTTTTGGAATCGTCTTTAAATAATGTTTCACCTTCCGTCACTTTTCGGTTGTACCTGGCTTGCACCCTGCGAGAAGAGTTAAGTTTTAAGTTACCTTCCTAGCCGTTTACTCTGCGGCACTCATTGCTTGTTCAAGGATTCTCCGTCTGTTTTACGATTATTATTCCTTTTTTATATTCGGGACTCTTTCCTCTAGACGGTTTCGCTCACAAACATACAATCTCATGTTTATTAAAACTCTGTAAAGAGAACATTCCAGAGAACAAACATTTGCCCTTATTCGACAGACAGCGCGGGCCCCTTGATAAGGTTGCCGGCAGATTGCCTGGAAACAATTTGAAATCTGCGAAATAACCTACCGTTTACGACATGCCTGCTTATATCACACGTCACTTTATCCATCCCGGATGATATACTCTTTCTATGAAACGATTTGTATGACTGCTATAAAACTCGAGTACGTTCGCGTCACTGGAGTGTCGGCTGCGGTGGTAGGTGGTTGTTTAATTTTTAAGGCAGCTTATGGCAGAGGCGTACGATAAGGAAGGCCAAACTAATTTTTAGTTTATATATTTTTTTTACGTTCCTTACAGGTTTGAAGTAGAGTGGTGGTGTTGTAATAATAGAACTTTGATTGCCAATATTAATTTTTAAGTAGTGTTTAAAATACGTATATATATATATAACATAATTTTAATAATTACCTACCTAGAGTACAGTATCATAATAATATCGCATTTAGGGTTCGTATCCCGATAACAACCTAATAGCTTTTCGATAGATATTGTGATGAATCCATAATTGGACATTCAACGAATATATATTAAATATTGTGACCAATGCCTGGGGATGTAACAGACGTCTAGCGGAGGGGTGGACGTCGACGGGGTGTGAAGGGACGACGGAGTGGAGGAGGGGGTTGCGATGGGGATTCTCAAGACAGTCGGGTCGAAACGGGAAAAGTAGTGACATGTGTACTATGGGAAGTTAGCTTTGCGCGATGGGAATTGCATGTGTGGCAGTCACTGCGGGGCGGGGGTTGGTACAGCGGCGACGGTCATTTGGAGCGAGGCGTTGTAAGGGGGGTGAGGTAGTCAGGTGCGGATTTAGTTTGCGGGGGCCGGTTGCGCGAATTAAATCTACGCGGTCGAGGGTAGTTTTGTTATGGTTGATTAATTGTTATAGTTATAATCAATAGCGTTACGATCGTCGCGAGTGTTGTGATTCTTCGCATTGAACAAGCAGGAGCTAGTATGTTGCACCTGGACGAGTCATAACAAATGATTTGTTCTCTGTGACATTGGCCGATGCAAAACTTGGATAATCATCTTTTTTAACTCTTTGAACGCGTGGGTGATAAGGGCTTGGGGGTTAAGAACCCGTCACCTAATGCAAGTACGTAACATGTGACGCTTAGCATGTCGCACGTCGTTTCGCATGTCCATATACCTTTGAACAGCTAGGCGACGCCACGAAGCGGCCACAGTCACGAGGACAAGTCTACGACTGATTTAATGTGTAATCTCTTTTCCATTCCAGCACCGTATAATTCCATATTCGGCTTACTGATAATTAGCTCGCGCCGAGATCCACATATTTATATTTGTTCTAAAGCGACGTATTCGGGTCTGCTTTACTTAAAAGATTACGGCGAATCGAAAGTAATAAATTGAAGATTAGTTAATTAAGATTATATAATGGTATCATTCGGGTATAATCGCAAATTAAGGGACTGTTCATTATTAAAATTACACAACGCGGGCCGAATAGACTCATGATTTTGCATTTATAAATATAATTTGAAACAAGAATCGTTATTTAACCGCGTACTGCAAAATAGTCGGTATATTTATTTAAACAATTGCTATATAGATATTTGAACGGCTATATTACTGTGGATATTTGATTGTTGCAGACGCGGGTTTAAAAGAACTAGGATTATTATGAACATAGCCTGGGAATATTCTTAACCATTTGTTCGATCACGTTGGCCAAATTTAGATATAAAGCGTACAAATAGTATTAAGCGTACACACTACTATTAAGCGTATAAATTTCCATAATACATATTTTTATAAAATATTTACGAAGTGCGTATTTCGAGTACAACCCTGTGTTATATCTCCGTGTCTCTTGCTCCAGTCTAGGGCGGGCCCCACATCTGGGATTTCCGCGATACGAGCGGTTGATAAAATATAATCAATTTAATTATATAAAATTTAAATTATTAGATGTGAGTAGGATTCATTTCAGTACGTGCACGAGACCGGCAGCCGAATAGCAGATCTCAATATTTTAGATATCGAATCTAGAAAATACTAGGATTTACTATATTAATATTATTTAAATTTAGGATATAGAAAATTTGAATCTTCCCAGTGGTGTCGCGACCAGGAGTAATTAATAAGTTAATAATATGGGGGCAACGCGCGCCTACAGCCGTATTGAAGTTATTTAATAAAATACTACTTAATAATTATATGTATTGATATTTTAAATATAGGATTTATTAAAAATAACTTTAGTATAGAAGTCACACAATTAACTCAATTCGTATAATTTATTGGAAATTAACACTTCATTCTAATGTAGTGATGAGGTTAACAGTTATTGTGTAACTGGTGTTCAAGATTTAGCTGCCGGAGGTTTAGTTTCTATGTAGCAGCGATCGCTTGCCGAATTACAAATATTCAGTTACCAATCATCGTTACAATCGAACACAAATTTCACAATCACAGTTTAGTTTATCACATTTCCAATGTAATATTGTGTGACACAATGATATTGGGATAGTGAAAATAAATAAAAATTAAATATGATACAATCACCATGAAACCACGAAATTTATTACACGCCAACCGGTTTCGCTTTGCTCAAGCTTCATCAGGACGTATTTAAAACTAACAATAAATACAATAAGAGTGCACAGTTAGACGGAACATTAAGGGAGGGGAAAGTACAGTGTTGATGGATATTACATTGATTTTAAAGGAAAGGAAAGGTTGGCGCGTAATAAAATTCGCAGTTTCATACAAGGTGATTGTGTTTTATTTAATCTAATATATCAAACCACAAAGTGATAGTTTTCTACGAAAATAGAAAAAATATATATATATTCATGCCTCATTTAAGTGTTATTGAATATTCATTATCATTTACAACCATATTTTTTTTATTTCTGTATGTTGACAATGGTGTACCTATCTTATATATAATCTTAAACCTCTACAATTCATTTGCGTTAGTATACAATTTATTATATTTGCTCATGTATATCTGTGTCTCGGAGCAATAGGTCTAACCTAACCTAACCTAATGATTAAAAGAACTGTAATTTTTAAAATATTTATCTTTTCTTTTACAGGAGCGACTTTCGCATGGATGTCATCAAACGTCTGAAACTCTGATGATGTGCACAATTTATTCATTCCCGAAGTTGGCAGACCATAGAAATGTACCTATATATTTTTTAATAAAGTGCTAAAATATTTTCATTAAATATTTTCTTAAAAATCTTTTTGTTTTTATGTTATATAATATATACAAATTACAACTATCATATACATATATATATATAATTAAATTTTATTCTTACTAAAATTACTTGGACCTTATTTGTTTTTTAATTACATTATTACATATTGTTAATGCATCGATATTTTATCATTTAAATCAAAATAAAAGTGTTCATATTAATTACGATTTATTGAATGTTTTTATATATTTCCTTTATGTATAAATTTGTAATACGCTATTTTATACACAACGGGATCATTTTCCAGTAAGGAAGGCGATTATTTCATTTTACAAATTTAGTTTTAAATTATCGATAATTCACGGAGAATATTCTCCACTACAGAGGCGGCACATTAAAAACGCGGAATAGCCAAACTAATATTAATTATAATTCTCTTTTAAACTACATTTCTGTCAAGAAAACGAGCATAAAACTCCAAGGCTGCAATCAAAACTTTAAGAATAGTAATTTTTATAATTTGTTGAGTCGTTAATTTTTACTAGAACAGTCGTATTGCCGGCTACCAATATTAAAATTGAGAAGTATATTTAATTAAATAATTAGACTGTTATACTGGGCATGACTGGTGATATTTTTATATTATCAGATTTTATGAATAATTATTTTTGGACATAACAAATAAAAAATCAATGCAAATTATTGCTAAAGGGAAAAGAATTATGTAGTTGCTGTAAATTAGGGTATAATAATGATATTGGTATCGAGTAACATTTAAAATATTTTATACCAGTTATTATATACCTATAATATATCGATTAATTCTCAGGTAACTTAATTTCAATATGTAATATTTTTAATTATTTTTTATTATATTGTTATTATTCATTATAATAATAAATAATTAATTATTAGGTGAACACATTCTTATTGTGAAGTTGTAATTATTCAGAACATAGGATTGTGATGTTTTAAATACTAATTTAACGTATTAATTATAAATATATACATATAAAATCAATTTTGTCGAAAAATATTGTTTTTGCGCTACCGGCATTCGAACCTGGATCTTTATTTCCAATCCCGGGAAGTACACTACCAATGTAGATGGCTTTCAAATAATGGAACGACAGATGAATTAATTTGATAAAGTGTAACATATAGGTTAGAAAATTAGTCATGAAAAATACTGGCGCTATAACACAATTGCTACTGTACTTCCCCGGATTGGAAATATAGATCCAGGTTCGAATCCCGGTAGCGCAAAAACAATATTTTTCGACAAAATTGATTTTATATGTATATATTTATAATTAATACATTATATTAGTATTTAATAAAAAAATTCATTATTAGAACACATTCTTATTGTGAAGTTGTAATTATTCAGAACATAGGTCTGTTATATTTTAAATATGAATTAAATATATAATGGAACGATTAAATATATTAATATCAAAAAAAGGTAACATATAGGTTTGAAAATTTGTCCCCGGTTTGGAAAGAGATCCAGGTTTGAATCCCGGTGGCGCAACAACAATATTTTTCGATAAAATTGATTTTATATCTTTCATCATCATGCAAATACCATAATAAGAATTTTACAGAAATTGACTTGTTCAACATTAGCTTTACTACGCTTAAATTGATCTTCTTACGAACCACCACAATCTCAATTTGATCATGTGGAACGGATGAATGAGGAGAGAATGGTGGCACCAGAAATCGAGTACGTCAGCGGAAGACTTGGCACGTCTAGGTAAACCAGATACTGGAAGGTGGTCCTGTTAGAAGCCTCAATACTCGACGAACTTCTATGAATGTGGATGAGGTGAAAATTGTATATTGGGACAGAGTGTGGCGCTCTATCCTCTCTGCCTCTTGGAGATAAATAAAATAAAAAAATTTAAAAATAGATTCTGTCAAAGAAACAATATATGTTTTAGTTAGTTATGACATCCTGAAGAAGAAAATGGTATTTTTCGAAACCGGTAGATGTATTTAAACTCATTTTAGTGGTTAATAAAACAAAGATAATAAATAAAAATAGTAATAATTATATTATGTTTATAATTTTAAATTCGTGTAGAAATCTGACAAAAACATTTTATTATGTTGAATACTAAATGAGAATCAGGACAATGAATACTATTGTATTATTGAAGACATTTAGAATTTGTACGGCTTATATAATATTTTCCATTCTTACATAAGTTTTGTTTACTTTCCAAGGAATCTCTCGGTTCCTCGATATATTTTCGTGATATAATATTTCATACCTTTTTCGGCATCCGCTTTACGGCGGCGTAAATGAAATGGTTTGATTATGAAAATTCGACATTGATTAGGAGTTTCCTTCCTAGAAATGTGTCCTTCTCGGAACCTGCGATACATCATATTGTGAATTGTTGCCTTGTTTTTGATAAATATAGACTTACTGATTTTATCTCGTGTACTTAAGACACCGTCGAGAATTTCAAATGGACACCTTTTATTAATATTTTTTTTTCACAAAAATATTAATAAAAGGTGTCCATTTGCGTCAGGGTGAGGTAAGTGGGAGGGGTATTGTTCGACGCGCGTGATTTGCTGATTTGCCAGTCGCAATGAGTCACTGGTCGGTAGCGCACCGCGCGTTCGCGGTTGAGCAATATTTAAACTGCGGTGGTTAATTGGTTCGTGCGCGTCGCGCTTTTTGTACCTACTTTAGAATTCGACGAGTAAATGATGGGCCGAGCACGCAACTTATCTGGTGTTGGGTTCAAAAGTTCAGACAGGAAGGGACAATGGTTAACCAAACTCCTCCGGGATCATCGACGTTAGCAGTAATGGACAGCATTTAGACGATATTGTTAATAAAACGTAAAATCCGCATCGTTAAACTCTATTTTGTATAAATAAAATATGAGAATAACATTGTAGTTTTTTTTTATTATTTAATATTAAACTTGAAAATTTTCCGCTGGACACCATTTAGATCATGTCCAATACATTAAATACTATGAAATTATCTTCACATTTATCATTGTGAGTATGGCGTTGGTAAAAATGAAGTAGATACGATATCTACATGAAACCGTGGCGTTAAAGATTGGATGGACACGCACTAGTGAGCAACGTCGAAGTATATGGATTTGATAAGGAGCGGAAGGCTTTAATAATAGGTGGTGTTAGTTAAGAATACGGAGAGTGCAGAGAAAACTGCACAGCTTTTATATATTAAAGATATACAATATTTGAAAAGGTACAAGTACATATAAGATATGGATCGGTACATATGTTGTAAGAATATGGTGTGTGTGAGCGCCTTGTGTCCCCATGTATTATACCCAGCGCTCACATGTTCTTTAGAATATTATCGCGGTATGTGTGTAGGTGTGTGAACAAGAAAGACTATTTACAGTTTACAGGTTGGTGTCAGTACCGAGGTGTTTTTGCGGCTGATGAGAGCTTAGTTTTACACCCAGATAATTGATAATTGTGGAGGGAATAGACCTCCATACATATATATCAAATTCGTGACTTGTTATGGAAAGGCAAACAACCTTAGAACGTCTATCTATCACGAGGGTCAGTGAAGATTTCTGTGCAATTGTTATCGGTGAAGTAATAATAGTCTAACTAGGAGATAAGCAATTAGTTTCGCCGATTGCTTACTGCTAGGTCCTGTGGGTGACTATTATGCCACCAATAATAGATATCTCATAGAGACAAAGCTATTTTTTATAAATGGAAAAATATGGAAGTATGTACCTGTCTTCGGCTGGCTTAAGTGATCACTTTACACAATGTAACGTTCACCATTCCACCCAATCAACCTTCATATCTATTAAATTTTTCAAATCTGTATATATGTTAATATGTGGAATAGCTTCGTCTCTATGAGATATCTTTATTTGTTTAATAACAGTGCCTTTGTAGGTGAAAATCCAGTAATTGTGTGTTCTTGGACATATTCAAATATTGCATATTCAACTCGCCAATAACAACTTCCCATTTGTTACATTACATGGTAACATATATACAGCTTCCAAAAATTTGATAGATATGGAGGGTCATTGTAGGTGGAATGGTGAACGTTACACTGTGTAAAGTGATCACATAAGCCAGCCGAAGACAGGTCGTAAGCTCTGTAATTACCCATACTTCCATGTTTTCCCAAATAATATAATATAATATAAATAGCTTTGTCTCTATGAGATATCTATATTAGATTATAATTAATTCAATAAATTTATTTAATACTATCATTAATTTAATACATTCAGTATTTTATATTTCCTGCCCACCACACTAGATCAGAGTCCGTATTGAGATGGGCAGATCTATTGGTATCTTTATACCTTTCTTCAATCGATTTTATTGAGTTTTATGCAAAAGGAATCATGTTTGACTTCTCTCAAATAAACAATGTCATATGTTATTATAATGGATAGAATTAAGTTTTACAACATTAGCACAGAAGAGTTATAAAATTAGTCGAGATATTGATTAGATTATATAATATATATGATTAGATCTAATTTAGTAATAAAAGATTTAAAATCAAACATTTATCTCAATTATGCTGTAAACCCCAGAGTCAACAACTGTGAACAATCAGCAATTATCAAACCACGGAATATTTACAACTTCTCTCAGCCAATAATACGGATTTAGCAATACCCACTACATTGTCCTTTAATAATAAAATATCAGATAATTCTCACAAAGTTATCAATTTATTTGCTGAGAGTTTTGACAAAGTTTATGTTTAATAATAAACCGCTAAGTAATGAAATTTATAACAATAAATTAATCAATTAAACTACTGTATATTTGAAAATGCCGATATATGTAAAGTACGGAATTAAAAGTTCAGACGAAAACAAGTTTGGTGTCAACATTCTATCACTTTTCTTATTGAAATATATTATATGTCCATAATCATTAGGGATTCTGTGTCGAGACAATCCGGAAATTCCTTTTTTTTTTGCTGTCTCGAGTCCCGGGACTCTAAAAAAAGTAACCCGAGACTTGAAACTCCATTTTTGTAAAAATCAATTTTTGCAGGTTTTAACTTCTGTCTGTGCGATATATACAATGGTGTAGTGCTAAATAAAAAAGTACCATGGGGGTATGTGATTTTAATCCCCTCCCCTCTCCCCACCCTAATCCATATTTTTCTTCCATGTATTCCCACGGAAATTGGATAATAAATATGTTTGAAGTTAAAATTAAATTATTTAAGACAGCAAAAAATTAGCTCTTGTAAATGATAAAACCATACATATGTCAAAAAAACAATTTAAGGATGACTTTTTAATAATGTTGAGTTCACATATTTCATCTGTCACATACATGAGGTCAATGGTTGAAAGAATGGGATGGGATTGCCGCGCGCCTAGATGATCCAATTTTTAACAAAACAAAAACTTTAAATTTCCTCGTAATGACTTGCATGTTTTGAAAATGCTCCGGTCTTATACCTTTATATTTTTTTAATTCTCATAATATCCGTCCGTGTACAAAATTCTGTGCGGAATATTTTGTATCGAAATATTTTCTAAATGCACTTGAAATATAGGTATGTAGTGTCAAAAATAGTGGCACTTCTTTTCGAGCCAGGGTGCAGCCCTAGCTCGACTACCCCACTGGATATATATGGTCAGCTGTAAAAATTCTGAAGGGAATTATATTTCCTTATAATGTGATGTAAATATTTAAGATAAAATTGTGTAATCTTTGACGAAGCAAAATTTAGATGAGATGAAATTATTTGTAAAAGGTTATTAGGGGACTTCAGTTTATCATTGTTATTATCTTCTGTGATAATTTTTGGATTACCACCAGATTCCCTTGGGGTTCTATCCTCTGATTACTGTCTAATTACTTGGGTCTCAATTTCTTGTAAGTGATACTCAGTCTTTCCAAGAAACAATATTATACGTTAATTACAACACGTTATACAGTAAATATAAATTATATCCCCAGAGACGGTCTTTTATAAGGCTCGTCCCCCACCACTTATCTACTCACTTTCATTACACACACACACACATACATTTACAAAGTGACAGTTCTCACATCTTCCGGTGTGTTATTTTTTTGTATATTTAAAAAAATTTTGTCAATTAATTTATAAATGTAAGTTTAATTTCATTAAAAAAACTATTAATAATTATTTTATCAAACAATTTTTATTAGAATAAACCAGATAGCTACTGTACATACTTCTTACATATGAATATTCCGTCCCGGGAATTGAAAAAATTCGATAATACAGAATCCCTAGTAATCACAAGTTTAACTATTTAAACTTTACAACTAATCCATAAAAAATCTGCATGTTTCTAAACGATGGATATTTTTTGACACCACAAACTAGGTTAACAAACGCCTCAAACTTTAAACTAATTTGTGTTTACTCGGCAATCGCCAGATTTTTTAATTTTGCTACCAAAACTAATATAATATGTGTAAAAGTTATTAAATCACATCATGGATTTATTCATTTTAGATCAACACTTATGTTATATTATTTACGAACCAAAAATTGTTGATGCCCTTATATCCAAATAAAAACTACATTCGGATGGCGGTCCACACAAACTTCAGCAATGATTTCGCAAAAGTTTCACATATTTTATTGAAGGCACTAAAACTCCATGGAAAGTTTGATTTGAAAGCTACTTAAGATTAAGAAAACTCGTAAAATTATTAAATTACCATACAAAACTACTAAAGCGTTAAGTGATCTTCCACGGGGATCACATTTAGAACCTGCACTGTATTTACTGGTTTATTTGGGATATTTTAATATTTATTCTTTATTAAAATTTAAAGATATTATAGAATGGCTATCTCCGATAAACCATGCTAACCAACGAATACATAATACCCCATGTACGACGTTTCTGTGTGCCGCATTTAATAGCAAACAAAGGACACCTACTAGGCATACATGCCACTGATTCCCACGTTTTTCTTATGTAAAAACACGTGTCCTTATATATAATATAAGGGTTTATAAGTGTCACATCAGCCATATACTGGTAAATAGTATGTAGGCTGGAACTCTGCCTATATAAGACGCTAGTAAATATTTTATAATAAATTAGGAATAAATATAACGTGAAACAATTTGAGTTTTATCCATAAAGGGTGTTTTTTTAGAGGTTTGTTTTTCGAATTGGCAACACTTTGTCCAGCGACAGACAATTTGATAGCTGACAACTGATTTAGGCTCAGTTTGGTTTGCAATTTCACCATGAATATACTTATGCCAGAAAATTCCTTCAAATTGTGAAAAATTATTTCTAACATCGCGGTTCAGTTCGCGAAACTTGCCGTGCGCTACGTTCATTTTACGGTCGACATAATCGTCCATCCTTGCAAGTAATTCGAATAACCATGGATGGTTTTCGCACTATGCAATTGATAATACGCATCCGCAGAGACGTACAGTGCGCACTGAAGAAGCTGTTGTTTCTTCAAAAATGATTCCGGCTAGAACGTTAGTCAATGGAGAGCGATATAGATCCATGACTACTAACGTTTCGTTTCCTAATTGAATGGCATTAATGTGGAAGAGCTGTGGTTTCAACAAGACGCCGCAACATACCTGTGTGGTATGTGCGCGCCACAATCAATTTATTGAAGGAAACATTCGATGAGCGCATAATTTCGATCAATAGACCAGTGAATTAGCCTCCAAGATCGTGTGATTTAACATCTTTGGATTATTTTCTGTGGGGATATGTGAAGTCGCTAGTCTACGCCGATAAACCGGAGACGATAGACTACTTGAAAGCCAATATTCATCGCGTTATTGCTGATAAAAAAGTGGTCGAAAATTGTACTTCCAGATTGGGCTTCCCGTATGCGCGAAATCATATTTAAACACTAATGGCATAAAATTATTTTTCCAATAAAGCCATTACCACGATTTTTATGTGTTTTATTTCATTTTAAAGTTCTATACCTATAAAACACACCCTTTACATAACCTTCATGCATCTGTCTACAAATAATTATCAGTTATTACAGTTAGAATATTATGAAGATCAATAAACCAGCACCTGAGAAAGAATTCGAAAACGAGGAAATATTGTCTTTATTTTGTATGTAATTACATCGATCAATCAGTATTGTAGCAAAGTTACCGAAAAATTAATTTCTTTTAATTTTAAAATATATTATTAAAAAATTATAATGATATTTTAAATGACGTTGTCTTCTAATTTTCCTAAGAAGCTCAGTAGTATAATTATTCGTGTATCTCGACATTCCGCACGATGTACTTTAATAGCGATGATTTGGCGTAATCTCTATCGGGGGTACATTAAACCGAGACTCCTGGGCCGCGAGACTGAAGGAACGGGAGACGGTCCTTCAGGCTTTAGCCAGCTCAATTACATATCCGCCAATAAAATACGTCAAATTATGTGACGTCACTACCATCGTTCGCTTCCGTCATCAACCCATTCCACCCACACAACCTTGAGTGTGGATGCGGCCCCAAGTATATATTTATAAACATGTATATTTAACGGAAATTTGTCAACCGAGGTGCTAGCGGTGCAAAATGGAGTCTTGGTACCGACACTGATGTATGGAAGTAAGTCCTGGACCTGACAGAAGAGGAACGAAAGTTGACTGAATGCAGTGGAAATGAGATCACTTAGGTGGTTGGGTCATATGGAACGGATGAATGAGGAGAGAATGGTAAGAAATATATATGACGCAAGTGTTGATGGGACCAGAAATAGAGGACGTCTGCGGAAGACTTGGCATGACCAGGTAAACCAGATAATGGAGAATGGTTCTGTTAAAAGCCTCAAAAAACGGCGAGCTTGTGTGTATGTATGTCAGGACAGAGGAGTGTGGCGCTCTATCCTCTCTGCCCACCCTCGCGGGGAAACGGAGTGATGGTAAGTTAGTTAGTTAGTTAGTTACATGTTTAAACTAAACTAAATATTTCGCACACCTAGATCTAAACTAAGACAACTCAAAAAGTAATTTTTCAGTGGACAAAAAATAAAAACATTTTTCTCTATTTTTTGTTACTAAAGTTATGAAACTAAATAACATTTCAAGTCATAAATGTATCCTGAAATATTCTGAACTGGGGATAAGTTTGTGCGTATATGACAGAATATCCGAATACAATAATAAGTTAAAAATTCTTTTTTTTTTTAGTTTTCTTAGTTTTAATCTAGGTGTGCGATTAATGAGTAAATATATCCATTGTAAATTTTATTTATTTTATTTTTATTTCTTAGGAAAACATACAGTTAATCAATAATAACATATTTATAACATTTGTAACATATTATTACACACATTTTAAATGCTTTGCCCAACTAGGCAAGCTTCTTTTAGGGCAGATTGGCAAACGAATACATTTCATAAAACCAAAACTCATTGAGGGCGACACAGTATGATTGAATACATAACATACGTAGATTATCCATTATAAATAACTTTTCTGTTAAAATGTAAGTAGGTCGAGATCAGTAAGTTGGTCGAGATCAATCTTCTTGATTAAGAAATTGTAAGAAATATTTTAATACATAATAATTCATTGGTTAACAGATTTATAAAAATATTTTTTTATATTGTTTTAACATTTGAACATCAACTGTTGAGAAATAAATAAATTTACGATGTCTAACCATTTATTTTCAATAATTCTCCATCCCCTCTCCATAATTTGATATGCATGATAATATCAATGAAAATATATCCCTTGTAAGCCCTTTACTGTGCCCCTAGTACCTTAAGAATCTGTATAAATATATACGCCATCGTATTTTCTTGTTTTTTATTTTATTTACAATTTCGTATCTCTATTAAAATTAGACCTAGAGAAAATTTGTTTTATTTTTTTTTAACTATGAACTAAATCTATCTGATTCTTGCAGCCAGCGCCGGAAGTGATTTATTTCTAAATCTGTTTATAAAATTTAAATTATTTTATTAACGCAAGTACCTAATAGTACTTTGTCAGTGTAATGTATTTCAAATTTAAAATGACCACGCGGTATATCTGTTAATTTTGGCATATTACCAAATTATATATTAAATTGAATTCGAAGAAGTGAGTCTGAGAGTAGTTAGTAGGTATCCTAATTAATCTAATATATTATTATGCTCAAAGTAAATGTAGTTTAGGTTTTAATATTATTTAATTCAATAATAATAATAATAATAAAAATATTCATATCTAATTATTATTTAGGTTGTATAAATTGATAAACAAAAAATGGTGTTCAGCACAGTATATAATTAGAAGTTTGCATTATACATAAATAGTGGAGTTTTAAGTCGAGTTACCTGAAAATCTAACTAAACGGAACATGAAAACTAATCTTTGCTAACTAATAAATCTAGACAATCGCTGATGCGGTTGATATCCTTAATAAAATTGATCTTAACACGTTGAGAGAATCAAGATTTAGTGGTCACAGTAATAGATTGCCAATTAACGTTAAATTTAAACCTAACGAGGTGGCCATCATGGTCCACAACCTCACCGTTAAGTAATTTCCAGGGGTAGACTGGGAATAATCTTACCAGGATTAGTTTCCTAGAGAGCACAATCCGCGGTTATCCTCGGTAAGGTAGATGGGATGAATTTTTCCACACACAGGATTGGATATTCCCGGGGGATGAAAATCTACTAAGGAAATTGAAGGAGAGAGCATTTTACTGATACAATATTTAGATTATCTTATTTATCTCATAAAATATCGGTTTCTTGTGTAATTCCAGTGTTATCAAAAACCCTTTGACTCGCTAACCGTAATAAGAAAATGATGTTATTTGGTTTGGGTTGGTTTTACCCACATTTTCTCTGCATACTATTCATTGTCGGTAAATAAAATAATTGAAAATTAGCTGCTGTAAAGGAGCTGGGTACCTTTAGATAAACTGCTAAATTACTACGCCTATTATTATTGACGTCATCTGTTATAATTCGAAAGCTCTGCATTGTTTTTTGATTTAGTCGCTAGTTTTTTAGAGATTTTTTTATACGTTGGATGAAGTACTGACATTCACGTAATAGTTATAACCAGTAATACGAAATATTGTGTACCATATATGAGATATTATCCATCGAATAACAGAATAGCTAATCAGAACATATCCAGATATGCTGAAATAATACTTTAAGGTATTATTAAACATAATCTATATAAATTCTTTTTATTTATAATTATGATTTTTTATTGTTCAATTTAATAACCTGCAACAATAATTCGTTAACAATTTGTTAAGTTGTGTGAGACGGAATATATAGAATGTGTAATAAAATAGAATACTATATTTTTTTTAATACAGGCTGTATTCATTTTATAGAACTACATTGTTAATCAACATAATAAATCAAACACGATTTTTTTTGGTTCTATATTTAATAATAGTATCATCAACGAACAAATTAATCTGCAATTATTTAATATTAAAAATATTTAACTCTACATAAGTAGGTTGATGTCTATGTATACAAAAAAAAAACATATTATATTGTTTGCCTCCACTTGAATTTGTACTAGATGTACGTATAATAGATATTGTTAAGATATCTTTTGCTAACGATAGTTAAACATATAAAAAATTGTTTTTTTTTCAATATTTATGATAATAATGACATGTAACTAAAGATATTATTTTTAGTATTACCAACATTGTCAATTTTAGCATTAATGGAATGTTGTATTGTTAATCACCTATATATAATACCCAACTTTGTAAATAAAATGTATATAAGCTCACCACAATAGCCTAGACAGCCGAAACGATCCTCTAATTATTTGGAAAAATTAAATATACAATCAAAAAAATCGTGTTTGATTTATTGTGTTGATTAAGAATACACCTTGTTTTTCAGATGATTGTAATAAAGCTATTCAGGCACTTGGTAGTGAATGGTGAATGATGGCTGCACCAGGGAGATAACAGAAGAGTCTTCCAATTAAAGTTGTGGGTTGGACGTGGCACGCCCGCAGAGCGTGAGGCCATCTATCTAGCTTACGGCGCGCAAGCCATGGAATCAAATCCCGTTGTGTACTTTTACAAATTTTCTCTCACCGGATAGCCCCGTACACCTCGTTATATATACAATACCTCGTTAATTTAATTCAGTTTTGATTCTTAAGATAAGGAAGGTATTTCGTAAAATGATAATTTACATTTAATGTTAAATTTATTAGTGAAGTTGCGATTCTTCGGAATATATCGTTCAAAGCAGGTATCACTCCAATTTTAATCTGAAAATGTTACGTTTTAAAAAGATAATTGCTTTTTATTAGAAAAATAAAATAGAAGTAAGATAAATTTTATCATATTCTAACAATAATACAACATACCGTACTATGACTCAAATAAATAAATTGAATAAATCCGCCGAAATTAACAAGGCTGATTATAGTTTACTGGCGGAGCTTTTTAAGTTTAAAAATAATGGTTTGTTGTAATACATTTTTTCTCTAACATATTTACTTTTGAAATCTCAATAAACTCATAAAATCAATCTATAATATTTAGTGTATTGTAAACCGTATTTAACTTGTGTAATAACCGTGTATTGTACATTCATGCCTATATAGGAAATTATATAAGTAAACTTTCAGTACGAAGGCATTCGCTTATAAATTTAAAACTAATTAAGCTATAATTAACAACAGTTTATTAGTTTTGGAAACATTTATATTTCGAATTCCACCCGCAGACCAGCGTCAGCATGGCTAAACGGACTACCACGGGCGTGCAGTTTGTCCATAATTACTGTTATTATCAAATGGGTGTTAATATCTACTCCTAATTATAATTGTATTTATGAGGTACATACAAACATAGCAATAATAGAAGCACGAGGGACATAATTGACCGCCCAACATATTCCGGCTGTCGCGAGTGAAATTCATTATTCATATTTCAGAAAACCGACGATAATGCCGAGAGACACGCATGAATTTATTAAATCTCCTCGGGGAGCGGGGTCGCTTCAAGACCGTTTAAGACGAAGTTTTTTCGATTAAGAGCTGCCAGTCAACAGGACGGCGAATATCTCACAAATTTGTCAACGTGGAATTTAAGGGTGCTAAAGGAACGACAGCGCAATGGCGGGATGAGCGTCTGGCGACGTTAGACCTCGCCTCAAGGTTCATTACCTGGGTAATTGACGCAATTTGGATCAATTTGATGAAGGATGCTGTATTTCATGGGCCGTTTTATAAAAAAATATATTTCATAACGATCGTTCTGATACAAATTTCTAATGATTGTTGAAGAAATTCGCTATTTTTAAATAAAAAATATAAAATATTTTATTAAAATGAACGTACGGTATTACAGTTATGCCCAATAAATTCTGTTTATAATTATAGAGAAATAATCTTACCCAAAATATTATTATAATAATTTAGTTTTACAAATTATATTCTCATTTTATTGGTGACGTGAAAAATGAAATAGATGAATACACGTCACTGAGAAAATGCAAGGAGCAAGTTTTCTATAGTAAAAAATCGGGTTGCCGGCGGTATTTGAACCCAGGGACCTTTCAATAGCTAGTAAAACTACTCTCCCAGTCTGAGATTTGTTCTTTCCTTTTTTAGATAGATATTTTTCTTTGGTTTACTTTTTGCGTTTTATTTTATGGATTAGTGCACAATTTATCTTTATTAAAGTACAGTGCTACTGAAACCGGTCGATGTCTAAGTATATACCTGATTAGTATGCAGGCGTGTGCAGTCAGTACAATGAAATAAACTGTACGTAAATATATAGTTTGGAAAATAAAGCGATATTAAAATTTATCTGACTGACTGTACTGACGACACGCCACTGCTACGGTGGTTATACAGAACAACTTGTTTAATATTTATTTTCATTTTAATTTTGGCGTAAATAATTATTTCCTTCAATTCTTTATCTAACATTAATGAATTTTTGCCTGAAAGAAATTAGGATGTTTTGAAATGTATGTACAATTCATAACATAATAATAATTTTTCGAGTCTCTTACGATTAATGCGGACACACCTTCGAGAATCGAACGTAAAAATCATTAATAATCTATAATTCATACGGAACCTTGGCCAAATATATTCAAGGATAACTTTTTATACAACTCTTGCGTCAAGTATATGTTAGTGATAAGTTATATATATTGTGTCATATATGTAAGTACAGACAGGTGTGTTGTGGTGTGTGTGGAAAATTTATGTTGAAAAATACCTGTCAAAAATTATGTCAATTAAATAATAATATGTTTTATAAAAAATGAAATTGAAAGCAGTCAACCACTCAGGCACTTGTGATTTATAAATACCCGGTTAACATCAATAGGGATGAAGATCTAAAATTGAACACTTCTTGTATAGGACATTCGAAAACACTCACACAATGAACATGCATTAGATGGAAATTACATAGGTGTGATACAATACTGTCATCGACACGGTATTGCCGCAAGACACATTTACCGATACACCTCGCTTTTGACATGGTATTGAGTGTCAGTATTTAACATAACAACTACACTAACTCGTCGCACCAGCGACGTCAGCTCTTTTGATGGATTCCACAATACAAATCATAACGTCACGACTTTTCCGGACTTGAACCCAGAATATAAGATACATAGCATACAGAAGATAGTACAATTATTTTAGTAAATTTCCGTAGGAACATTCAAATTTACAATATATTTTCATCAACGCCCATCGTGAGCAATAATAATAATAATAACTTATTTAAATGTAACATTATTTAAAAAACTAAGTATAATTCAAGTACAAATATTTCTTCAATTCGTAGCCGATGCATCCGTATTATATATATATTGTGACGTGACAAATCACACCCCTGTGGAAATAGGAAATTTAAATGTGCGCTATAGCCATGTGGATTTGCCATTACAAAATTTCCGCGTTAATGGAACGCAATCGAGCGGTCTCCTTGCGGTGAGTGAGAGAAGCTAGATACTATCGGCCTCTCCTGGCGGGGCGGGACTAGAGAGGCCGCTACCGCGCCAAGCCTCAGCTTTGGAAATTAAAAACCAGTGGATGGAAGCCGAGAGGATGGCTAAAACAACGGAGCAGACGATGCCTGGGTTTGACATGTTTGAGAAGACATCCGGGGACGATGGGTCGAAGACACGGCAATTCTCGGAGTTGGGAGTTGGGGCTCGTGACACCTGGTGTCCATTGGTTAACATGGAACTGAACATTATTAATGGTGAACAAAAGTGGTGTAAATAAACACTCGAACCTACGCCAGACCAGAAAATTGAGAGACTAAAATTTGTTATTTTGCCTCGGTTAAGTTGTGTATGAAGATTGTGACGGCGATGTAGATATAATTTGTGTGAAAATTTATCGACTTCGTATTATACAGGTCCATTCCCTCTTGTCTAACAGAATATACGGCGTCGGTGGCAATGCGGTTCTGGCGTTCGATCCACTAGATCAAGCAGCACTGTGACAAAATATTTAAAAAATGTAATGTTCAAAAGTTACAATATTTAAATAACTGGTTTTTATCCATGACTCACCACATTAAAAATAAATTGACAAAATCTTTCAGATGTATGTATGTACCTATTTAAGACGGAGGAATAATCTAGGAGAATACTTAAATTTCTGATAGGTTTTTTCAACCTGTTTAATCTAATAGCATTTGTACCTATATCATGTCTTCCACTTTGGATAATGACGCGTGAATGTCAGATAACATAATTCAAGGAGGCTCTTGAAAAAAGCTTAGAAATTCTTCCACGAATTCGATTAATGTAAAAAAGCTTTTTGGGACTACCCTTTCATAAAATGGATGCTTAAAGGGGTAATAAAAAATAGTAAAATGTGAGTAATTCACATAAATAATTCAAGAAAATTGTTTTTACTATAATCTTTCATTTTGTATTGCACGACTTCTGTAAAATTGCACGGTAAAACAAACTTAATATTTCACATTTACAGAATGGATTAGCTAAACTATCCAGTTTATTATCCAGAATATTAATAGATTTGTTTATGTGTATTAAAGTATTTATTGCCCAGTACGTGATAAGCTCATCGGAAAATTGGAAAATAAAGGAACACAGACCTTTGTGAACACTATGACTCATCAGATATCCCGAGAATGGTGAAAACAGAAAGGCTGCAGTGGGCAGGGCATGTAGCAAGAATTTATTTATTTATTAACATACATATTTTTGTTATAACAGAGGTGAATATATTATAATATAACATGGTAATATGTTTATTGTGTGGGATGGAGTAGACTCCACCTCTGATATATACAGCGTTGTCCTGGCTTCCGTAACATGTACAAATTCATCTTACGCAAGCCAACAGGATCAACACCGAGGGGAAGACCGGTACATAGACGGTTACTGTTCAAATATAATGTACTCAGTAGGTTAGACCATAACTGTGGATGCCCCGTGGTGTACATGTGGGAGAGTGGAACAGACGCCTGACCATATTTAGTGGAATTGTGAGATACTTAGAAATGCACGTGAACGTACGATTGGTAGTTTGACTGGATTTAGACATCGCACGCCCAGGAATAGAGAATTAGTAATGGTACGAAGTATGGTCTTGTTTTATATAAAGTATTTATTCGGGTATGGGTGACTCGTTGGAGCTCCTTAGATGGGTAGTTAGGCCGGCCTGCGTGGGTGGGACTCTACCTAAGAGTCTACCTCTCACTCTACATACCTCGTGTTTTGCAACTCCGTTAGTCTGCCCGTGTAACTGTGACTCAATCCATTTTGTGTCGTCCAATGTCTCTCTTTTGGGAGTGTTTTTTGATGAATGGATCCCTGAGTGTCTGTCTTGAACTACTGCACTTTAATTTTCAATCTATTTGTAAAACTATGTTTTATGGATTTGTGTTATATGATTTTTATGAATAAAGATAGCACTTAAAGGACGCTGGAGGGTCAAAAATTAAAAATCTTTGCAATGATTGTTAATAACCACATTGAATTTCTTCTCTTTTTTCGTTTTACATATACTTAAATATGTCATTGGATTAAAGTCACGTATTTTTATTAGCTTTGATGAGTGGGACCGACAAGGAAGCCCTAGCTTCTAAACCGGTCCCGGGAAAGGGTGGGTCCCTCCCCCCTCCAACTGTCCAACATGAAAATAATTTTTATTTACTTTTGAAAATTATGTTATTCAAATAGCCACCATACCGACTGCAGGACGCACGAAACACTCCAGCATATCCCGATACCTTTCTTCTGTAAGGGTTGGTGCGTTTTACACCACATCTTCAAGGTATATACTCTCCGCACTTACACCGCACCAAATGATCACTTTTACGGAGTCCAACTCATGTTTGTGGGGTATTATTGGGTTTTCCGTTCCGTAAAATTGGGTATTTTGTTTATTGACAAAACCGTTTAGGTAAAAGTGGATCTTGTCAACCATAAAAAATTTGAAAAAGAATAATCGCAAAAAGTTATTCGATTTTTAAACGGTCTAGTGGCTTTTGTGTCAATTAATCAATATTCGAAATATGTTTTTGTCTACGCTTTTTTGCTACCAACACGAATATCACATTACGTTATCCGTATGTCCGAAATTCTTGCCCTACCCCACGTTCGACTTATTTATTATCACCAGTCAGTTGCACACTTTTTGTGAAGAACATTCGGTTATTTCCAAGTCTGATGGAATACATTCGTCAGGGAGCAACAATCGTTTACTCCCCGCTCTTAGCTACTCAGCTGTTGCGGACATTTTGTGGATAGACAATACTATTTGTTTTCGATTCATTTCGTCATTGTTTTAATGAGATAAAATCAAAGGATTTCAACTCTCGTGTATCGTATTCGTGCAGTTGAATGGGACGGTTGGACCATGTAGCTTATATGTGTGACTATTTGTGAACAATCGTGTTAAACTTTGTGTGTTACGTAAAAGGTCTGACGCGGAGCTGTTTGCAGTATCGCAATATCGAGCGCTCCTGACTTCTTCTCCCGT
Organism: Eubasilissa splendida; assembly: GCA_031772225.1. Lineage (NCBI taxonomy): Eukaryota > Metazoa > Arthropoda > Insecta > Trichoptera > Phryganeidae > Eubasilissa > Eubasilissa splendida. The sequence continues at coordinate 9,931,970 of CM062846.1, forward strand.
TTGACTATCTATCATTCTATCTATCGGTCTATCATTCATTCCAACACCTTCCAAAACCTTCTTAAAATAATGGTAGATATTATTATCTACCATTATTTTTCTTTCTTTTATACTCCTTCTGTCCTGCACTATTACCGACGGGTTGAATAAATAAATGATTATGTTATTATGAATTTGCGTGTGGGTTGATGTTGTGTCGATGTTGTATTATAAAGATTTGCCTGTGTGTGAGTGATGGGCACCTCAATAATCATCCATCACACACTGGGTTCGTGATTGTTTATCGCAGAGTGTATTGCATAAGTGTTTGTGGCCAGAGTAGGTTAAGAAACGGAGACTATTTATTGCCGAGTTCGTTTACAGATTTAGAGAAATCCAACAGTCGTACAATGCGTAAAGTTACAGAGAAATTGACTTGATATATTATCTGGAAGACGGCGGCGAGAAGAGTGAGGCCCGGAATGCGCATGTTATTCGCATTCGACGTCGATACTTAGTGCATTTTTACCGCAGTTAGCAGTTCTAATTTTACGCATCAATATATGCAAGGTGCGTTCAGAATCGTCAGCGGTGATGAGAGTGGAGGCGATAAACCTACACAAATGTTTAAAATAATATGTTCAATGCATTTATACATCTATATATGTACATCTGAGTATCCCGGTAACGCAAAAACAATATTTTTCGACAAAATTGATTTTATATGTATATATTTATAATTAATACAAACAATAAATTAGTATTTAAAACATCACAGACCTTTGTTCTGAATAATTACAACTTCACAATAAGAATGTGTTCTCCTTAATAACATCTATATATCCCACTTTCATATATACATGAACAATATCATATCTTACAATATTTAACACTTAAACAGGTTTATATAATAGTAGCTGGATCTGAGAATTTTTAGAGAGCAAAGTGCATAAACTACGCGAGCTATTAACACTGCCATGAATCAATATGTATTAACCAACAAGAACCATATATTTTTTTTATTAAAATGAATTGTCATATGTTAGTTTTTTATTTATGTCCACTCCTCATTGCAGTAGGCACTGTACATCCATTTAAGATCAAAGTGTGGTTGTGAAACAAACTTAGTATTATTGGGTGTTTAGAAATGCATTATTTTGAAACTCATAAAATAATTTTTAGCTCCAATGTATTCATCTTAAACTCCTCAGATACTTTCTACATATATTATTCTGAAGATGAACGTTAAATTATTAGTTGGAGGTGTTAAATATGCTTTTGAATGCCCTAACAATATACTAATACTTTACATTACATTAATTATGTACCAGTTACTAGTAATTCAATTTGTGTAAATTTGTCAAAAAATTGTAATTTATTAAATTCAAAGAAAGGTGAAATAAAAATAAAAAAACAACATTCAGAGCAGGTCTAAGGAGAAATGTTGAAACATATAGTCAATCGTTGATGAAAAATAGATTAAAAGTTGTACATGAGGCGCAATAATGCTGATCTGATATTTCTGTGCAAGATTATTAATTGTCTGGTCGAAAGTATGCTGGTATCTATAAGGAAGCATTGACAAATTCTGACTAGATACCTACCACGGCAATGTCGCTTTCTTTTATCTGATTTCACTCATATATACTGTGACATTTCAAAAACGCGCGGCGACTTAAAGCGCTACTATACTGATCCGGGTGGACAGGGTCGGTAATAGAGAAGGAAGAACGAAGGAAAGAGGGGTTGCGCACGAGTTGGCGAGGTGCGAGGTGCGCACGGGAGAAGGTGCTCCACCGCAAAGAATCGAAAAATGGCGACGACTTAGCAAACGAGGGTTTTCTCCCGCGGTGGATACGGAGATTTAAAATGGGCCTGATCCATCCACGGGATTTGAGAAGACTCCGTCGCAACCTGCGGAGAGGCCGCATGCGAGCGATATCAAACGAATGGACTCGACGGACTCCACAGTGACAAGATGGCATCAGGGTAACCTTCTGAAGGAAGAGATTACTTTTGGTACGGGGGCGTAGCGGCCTGGACCATGGCTACGGCAACACTCCATGGCAGCCTGGCATTTGTTGCGACTTCACCTCTTGGCAAACTGGCTATAAAGCGATGTATATTAAATCGGTAATATTGTGTGTCCTCACAAGAGTTTAACTAGAAGAAATAAGATGTCAAAGACTATTATCGTGCTTAAAATTTTGGGATAAAATTGATTTTATATGTACATCTTTCTAATTAATACATTTAATTAGTATCTAAAAAATCATAGACCTATGTATGTTCTGAATAATTAATTATCTACGGGTTGCTTTGGCTAGTTGAATTATAGTAAACGTACGTGATGCGCAATTTTAAAAGGTTTAATTATAATATTTTTAATAATAAAATGTACCATATTTAATTGTCATTGAACTGTTATTGCTTTGTAAATTATAAAATAATTAATTGCAACACTCGTGGTTGGAGAAATTAATGAAAAACATTCATGAATACACCAACGTACAATTAAAAAACGCAAGCAGTGTGCAGTTCTTTATTAAGCCAATTAAACGACATTGCAATTAGCATTGTCGCAACTCGGAGTGACTTCCTAGATGAGATTCTCAAGCTCCGACGGTAATGGAATCATTTACAAACTATTACCATCCCACGTGAGCTGCATACACCCTGCTTTGGGGGGTAAAACCGTAAGATCCTTTCTGCAACGGGTAATGGCGCATTAGCGAGTCACGGCCTCCGGCGGTGCTGGTACTCTGGCGCAACAGCGAGGGCGCCTGCAGCCAGATGGGTGCAAACACCAAACGCTCCAGCAAATAGTATCGTATTCTGACGAATCGTCGGTGAATAAACAATACTGATTAAGTAAAAAAAAAAAGTAACAATGTTCATTAAAATTCAGTAAATATTATCAAAATTTTTGTATTATTGCTTACTTACGGAAAATTATGAGTTATATACCTCTTTATGTGTATATATATATATAAGTGCACTCTTTTGGTATTTATTGTTAGTTTTAAATACGCCCTGACGAAGCTTGACCTAAGCGAAACCGGTTTGGGTGTAATAAAATTCGTGGTTTCGTACAGAGTGATTGTGTTTTATTTAACTTTTTTATTCATAATCGGACATTGCATTAATGCTATAACCAGACAAATATTTCTCGTCGAAAATTAGGGTTTTGCAGTTTCACCCTTTACCTTTAAAGTAACCCCGTGGATATACTGTTAAATCCACCATAAAATTAAATTGTTTTAACTGCTTGCGGTTAGCCAGCGATTGAACAAACGATAGTTTCGTCGTTAGTCGTTGCTGTACTTATATTCTGTTAAAAGGTAAAAAAAAAAAAAAATTCATTAAAAAGCTTCAGAATATTTTTTACTGTAAATTAAAACGAGGTCCCACCATTTTTTACAGTGTGAATAAGGCATTATGAAAGGTTGCCGGTTCATACATAAATTGAGGTACGCCGCCAAATACAATTAACATGGATGCGGACAGCATTTTTTGTAAAAGAAGAGTTATACAGGTTCATGTTCGTGTCAAAATAAAAGACTTCGGAGTACGATGTACGTTGACGAATAGTAAAAATTTCAAATAAAAGAGAAAAACGTACAAGAGGCGATATTATTCAATCCCACAAAATCCCGGCAGAGCCGTTTGCCAAACTATGTTTGCCTCGAATCGTATAATGCCGGTAGACCCCCTCACAAAAGGGGTCAAATGAACACAAAACGGGGCCAAATGGATTTAAAAACGGGGACAAGTGGACTTATACAGTGTTAAGAAGACTATATCAAATCTCGAAAACAGCAAACATTTACGGGCGTAGTTTTTTAATCACTAATTTGATTAATTTATAAGTAAGTTATATTTCGTTTTCACGCACGAGATGTCCTTCCGATTTCATTGACGATTTTCTCCAACTTTCTGGACATTCTGTATAGTGAAATGTATATATTAGGAGCAGATCCATGGCAAGTTCCACTTGGTCAAGAGGTCATCGTCTTCCTCTCCAACCCTTGACCCTATCAGTCACCACAAGTTTTGTTGCTCTCTCTGCTGGCGACATATTCAAAGAACTGCAGAACAAATCGCAGATTTATCGATGAAAGTCGTTGTTCCCATATATTGAGTTTCTGGACGATCGATACGTTTGCCCATCTAGCTCTTGAATTCATTATCCAGGTTTTCAATGCGTATAATGCCATGGAAAAGATTAAAGATTTGAGTGAAGGCATTTTGCTTTGAATTGACAGCGCACCATTTTAACAGATTGAAGATTTATTCATATTAACAGTTAATAGGTGAATACCATAAACGAGTAAATGAATAGACATATTAAGATTATATATATATATGTATAGGAGAAGGGTATAGAATATTATTTGCTGGACGAGGGGCATTCTACATACATTTATCTAACGAAACATAAATCCGATTGATTATGACACAACAGTGAAAGTATTTATTCTTCGAAAATTAAATCTATGTGTAAACAAGACGAATTTTTTACATTAATGCATATTATATTGTCAGTCATTTTCGTTTCAATCGAGTCATATTTTAAAAAAAGTCACTGAGCTATTTGATTGCGTAAGCGGTACCAAAGTGATTACGAGAATATTGAGACAAGAAATTTGCGTTAGTTTATGTCTATATATTTGGTGGTCTGTAGTAATATGAATATTGATGAAGATTTTAACAGCAAAATAAAACTGCATACGCTACTACACTAGTTTTCTACTCTATTATGTACTGATAAAACAATATTATTTACAGAAAGAGTGTATATATACCATTATCATTTTTGCAGTAATGAAAAATATATATAAAGTGGACATATAGTTTAATATTTTTTATTAAAAATAAAGAATATAACTAGAGTAGAATAAAAGTAAAGTAATATAATATTGTTACGAATACGTTTATGAATAAACTTATTAAATATTTAATAGAATTGCCGTGTGTTTTATTCCTTTTCGAGATGCCAGATCATAAATTTTACCGTGGAATATTTCAGACTTTTCAGGTTTGAATTTAGGATGCTGTATATTTTGGATGCCAAACACAAGTGAAATTTTCGTGTTAAGGATTTATTGGTTTTTGGTACGAGATAGCAATAGTTTGATTGCTCTCTCGCTAGGGGGAAGGTGTTTGTTGATGATGACAAAAATATTTTGGAGTATTTACCAAGTATCCGCATATATCTGAAGAATGAGTGAGATGTAACATTCATTAAAATGTCTATTTGAAGGGCAGGAAAAATGCTTTTGATGAACAACAATCACGAGTCTAGGTTCTAGCTGCACCAGTACAGCAAATAAAAGTAGTAAAATATTGAAATAGTATTAAAAAAAAATAATTGTATAATGGATATTTTCCACAGACCACCAAATAAATAGAAATAAACTAACGCAAATTTCTTATCCCAATATTTTCATTTTGGTGGCACCCACGTGACCACTTTGGTGCCATTCACGTAATCAAAGAGAGCGACGCGACTTTTTTTAAAAATATGACTCGATTGGAATGAAAATTTAAATGCCGACATTATAATAAGCATTAATGTAAAAAATACGTTATGTTTACATAAAGATTTAATTTACGAAGAGTATGTACTTTCACTGTTATATGTTTGGTTGGATCAACGTGCGTAGAATGTATCTCGTTCCACAAATAATGTTCCAAACCCGTCTCTTATATAGATCTACTCTTTATATCATATCTATTCCTTAACTAGTCTGTGGTATTTATATAAAAATATGTAAAATAAGCTTCATTCGTTGTTCCGTCTGCTAAACTGGTTTTTTAATGGAGCTGAGCTTTTCCGTGTTGGTGGGTAAATTTTTTTTTCTTCTTTTAATCTCCTCCATTTTTTAATTAAGTTATCACATATTAAGCCATAAATCTTGCACAATACTATTTTTTTTGAAGACCCGCAACCTATTTTCTAAATGAGAGGCTAAACTTCACACCCGTTTAAAGCGAACGGTTAGATTAATATTGAATACAATAGTTTAATGTTTAAATTTTGTAACAGCAAACAGTAGAATAAATTGTTATTTTAAATAAATTATTTCATTAAATACTTGCTTATTATTTTAAATCGAATCTTTGGTTTGAATTCATTTCGCCCCAAGCGCTTCACATTACGTAATGCAGTCGCTTCATCTATATTATGCATCCGTTCTGCCTTAATTGAACTTAAAATATACTTCTTGAAACTTGCACCTTTTCATATTGGTTTAAGAGCATCGGTTGAACTTTTATTACAATTTAGTTATTGAACATTCTCCATTGCACCAGTTATGAACATTCTCCATTGCTTAAGATTTACTTTATTTATTATTTTATTACTGCTTGCAAAGGTAAGAAGAGATAAGTTTTATTATTTTTGAAAAATGGCCTTTATTAAATAAAATATAACTTTAACTATATTAATTATGTTCGATATTCGTAATTATTTTGTTTTTGATCGGTTAACACACATACTTCATACATATGTTCTATGACTTGAAACAAATTATTATTAAAAAATGTAGTATTGACACCGATTTGATTTTAGTTTTGTTCTCTCACTTAGTCCACTCCCAATTTAGGACACATTGTTCCTTCAGTCCAGTTTGGATCTTATAAAAGTACCTTTTGTCAGGCAGCTCGACTAGTTCTATTAGTTTCGTGAACTCGTCGAAATTTGTAGTGAAAGTTTATTATGTTCAGTGGATCGTACTGATTTTACAGAACATGATATTTGTGTTTGTGTAATTCATTGAATAGTGTAGGGTGTATTCATCAGAGTCGCCTGTTCGTGCCGTTCAATTTGGGTGACCATCAGGCTAAGCCAATGACAGCGTCATCCACGGGTTAGTAGAGCTGTCCTCATTATCCTGAAAGCCACCCTGATCCACTATTATCAAAGGATTCTCTCATAATTCCCTACTTCATCCATCTACCCATTTCCTTATATTCCACCCCATTCCAATTCCATCACCACCATTGTGATCGACGACTTGCGTCGGTCACACATTTTAAAAAATCATTAAATAGGTTAAGGATTTAAAAAAGTAATTTGTAGAAAAAGCCCAATATATATATTTTTTTTTTTAGGAGAACACATTCTTATTGTGAAGTTGTAATTATTCAGAACATAGGTCTGTGATATATTAATTATAAAGATACACATATAAAATCAATTTTATCGAAAAATATTGTTGTTGCGCTACCGGGATTTGAACCTGGATCTCTTCCCTAACCGGGGGAGGTGCTTTATCCAACTAAGCTACAGCGGCACTATTTTTAGCGACAATTTTTCTTGTAAAACAGTAATAATTTTTTTTGTGTCTAGATATAATGACTTCAAAATATTTTATTGACGACGACAAAAATTCTCTAATATTTATAGCTAGAGTAAAATTGTTTTCATCCCTTCCCCGAGAGATTTCACTCAGTGGTTTCATAATCAGCGATGTTCGTTGGTGCGTTCGGTAATTTTCACGCCTAGGTGCTTCGGTGCATCCCCCTCTCTCTTACGGGGCGTTGAGTGGTGGGTGGAGACACCGATACTGAGATTTGCTAGATTACAGTTTAAGCTTCGTCATTTGGTTATAAATATACATTGAGACGATTTATTCTTATTGCTATGAGATTTAAATATCATGGATTTGGGAGGAAAGCAGATTACACATTTAAAATAGCTGTTTAATGTGCTCTAAATAAATGAAATGTTATTATTATTCCTGAATATTAAACTGATCAAGTAATCATCAATATCGTAAAATATCAAAATTTGAATGTAGGTATACATATATATATATATATGTTAATACTTTCATTATAAATTCGGTAATATCGACACCTCGCATCAGCGGTCGTAGCGAAGCTGTAGTGACAATAAATCTGGGAGCGTAAGTTAGAATCCTAAGGTCTGTGAGCTTTTTTAAACTTTGGTGTTTTCTAAAAGTTATTTACTATATACTCTCAAAATTATTTTTAAAATTTAATTTTCTTAATCGTATATTATATTACGCTACGCCAATACGAGTCGCGTACACTCACTGCATTTATTTAAGACATAAACCGATTTATTTATTTTTACAAAAATCCGCTTAGTACTGCCGATAAAAGCCTGGTAGCAAGATACCGAAATGCCAAGTCGCACAGCAGTCGCCTTTCGGCCATGAGAAATAAGGAATGTGAAAAATAAAAATTCTTTTCATATGATCATAACACGGAAATGTGTTTTTTTAATAAGAATTAGAATTTGAGAATGATAATTTTATTGAGATTAATACTATTTCACATAAAAAGATCATTATTTAATCCTTAATATAGTTATATAAATAATTATGATAATTAATTATGATAATAATTATAAATATTTATCTAAATAATTATTTCCTTTGATTATTACGCGAAGGATTTTCAAAAAATAAAATAATCACGTTCAGTCATAAAAAGTGTTATAGTCCTAAAAACGTCCATGCATTTTTATATAGATAAGAAGGTATTATTTTACGTTAATACTTAAACATTAAAAACACTGCTAATAGTACTCTAAAATTACAAATAAATACATTGTAGGGTTGTATAAACGACGGATTCATTTTGTCTAAAGACATTGGTTAAACGAAAGTTTATAATCCTATATACAACATATATTATATATAATTGTATACTATCATTGGTAAACAGAATAACTTAAATGTATACCTACTGCACGGCACTGTTATTTATGGGTAGAAAATATAATGTTTAATAATCAATACTTTAAGCGGAAAATGTTTTGCCGTGATGTACAACTTTTGTATCGAATAAATCTTATATTCCAAGCACACACCATCAATCGTCTTGTTCACGTTGGGTATACAATTTTACATATTTACTCTACGATTTCAACGTAGTGCATTAGCTTTGGCAAACAAAACTATTCAAATATTATCTCAAATTACAAATGCATATATCGGCGACACTGTAAAACTAGCATATAGCTTGTACCTACATGGATATATACATTAATTTAAAGGAATCAATGTCTTGTTACTTGAAAATGAATTATGGATTCACCAAGTAATTTTGATTTTATACATTACAGTAATTTGAGGCATACATGTATCTTAATTACTTTTACCTTAATTATTCACCATCCACTCCTATACGCGAGGGCTACTTCATGGAGCAAATATGTGTGCGCGTATAGGAATAGATGTGGGTTTACTTCATGACATAAGTGTGTCATTATTTACATAATTAGTTATTTTTTTTAATGAAACAGATTATTAGTAAATCGTTTTATGATTCTAATTGAAAATCGTATAAAAATATTTAGAGTACATCATAGTGGATTCGATATAGTTATGTTTCATTATGTGATCGGTATACTAATTAGTTGCGTATTACTTACTAGTGACATGTGCACGGCGATTCATATTAAGTTGTAATTTAAAATTGGTAGATGAAATGTTAATTTTTAAATACAATCCTAAAGCTTTGATAACAATATTGAGAGAAAATACATATATTCATGTACAGTGAAACCTATATCTATCGTTTTTGAAGGGACCTATTGAAATAAACTATGAATGCGGGAATACAGATAAAAGTTACATTTTTCATACTTAAATGTTTTACATATTCTAGAAAACATACACATTTTACATGTAAGTGAATGTGTAATGTATTAAAAAAAAATTAAACTTTGTATCGTATTATGTTAAACGACAGTAAGTAGCTGCATTCTCTGTCTCTCTCTCGAATGTTCTGCTCACTGTTTACGAGTGCTGTTAATCGAAACCAAGCATTTAGCTATGAAGTATGCTGCGTAATTTAAACGATTAATGCGGTAAAATTATGCATACAAGAACGATCCATGCAATCTATTTTTGGGTGTTTCGTATGAAATTAAATCGGAACTTGAAGAAATAAACGATACATGTGGGAAAACGGTTATTCGAAGAACGATAAATCTAGATTTCACCGTACACGAATCATTACAATGCTGAAAGATTTTAATACTTTTAAACAGGAAATATACTTCATTCTTATGGTCTTTATTTTTAAAATCCTCACTAAAAATATGTGTCGCCCGAATTTATAAGAAAAATTGAAGGAAATCAACATGAATACGAACGTCATATAAGAGGAAGAGATAGAATGAGACCACCATTCAGAAAGAAGGCTTAATCTCAGAAATCAATGATGTACAGTGCGATGAAGATTTTCAGTGAAATGCCAGATAACATAAGAAAAGAGGAGAAATTACAAAGATTTTCAATTAAACTAAGCAAATATGTGCAGGATAAGTTATAGTAAAAAGAAAAATATTGATATTGTTTATATTGGAGCATATATGTATATGTGCGTACATGTATGCACTATGTTAAATAAATTGTGTGATAATGTATGTATATTTATTTTCGAAATGATTTCATAACTCATTGATTATCGCAGGTTAAATTAACTATTATGTACAATCTAGATAGGTAAACAAAACTAATATATTGTATATAATTGAATATATTTCAAGACTTTTTTTAAGCCCAAGAGACCTGTAATCCACCGTGAAAAGATATCCCTAGTAAGCTTTTTTTGTGTCCTTAGAATCTCACATCGTATAAGATAAGATTATAAAAAAGGCAAGCATAAATTTGAATAATATCTGTAATATTAATATTACTGTAAACGCTTTTTTTGAATTTTCAAGCGTTTTTTTTTAATTCATCATTTATTTTACTGATTCGATTTGAAATGACGGCTTATAAATATTGCATCATTCCTTTTTAATAAAAATTATTCGATATCATCCGAAATATGCCATTTTTAATAAATGGCCTTTCCACTGCACGAGATAAATATAATTTTTCAGAGTTCCAAATTGTATTGCATTGAAACGATTAATTAATTTTAAAACTGCGAAGTTAAATTTATCGTACTGGTTTGTGATAAAATAACAGGTATCTGATGAAAAACACCTGGATAATTAATATTGGTTTTAGGATAAAAATAATCTTAATAATTTTTGAAAACTTTGAATTAAATAAAAAATTACATTTGTTGAAAACTAAGTTTTTAGAGAAAAAAAAAATTATGAGGTATAAAATAATTATACTTTAATATCATTGACTGATTTAGCATTTTAGCTTCGTGGTGTAACATTTTAATTTTAAAATTATATAATTTTTATTTTTACTTTGTTCACCCTCACCCTTACAATTTTTTGAGTTAATATCAGAACTAGTTTCGGGTTAGTACAGTTGGATATGTGGAAGTGGTTTTATTGTTTCTTGGAAACATCGATAATAGCAGTGAAGTATTTGGGAATGCGATGTTATTTATTAATGTTTTCTCCGAATTTCTATCTCTTCTAGATTATTTATTATTATTCCTCTATATGGTACCGAGTGGAGTAATTTTAAATTGTGGCTGTCGAAAGATAGTTGGTTTTAATGATATAGTTAGCTAATTCGGAAAAATTATTATTTTTCAGACAGCGTCGATGTTCTTTAATTCGCGTATTTAAATTTCTCTCGGTTTGGCCGATGTTTTTTTTTGTTATTTGATACGAGGATAAAATATCTATTTTTGTTTTAGAATTTAGAAGAATTTTTTCAATATAATTATTGTTATAAAATACGGGAGTAATGTAGGTAGAGAGATAATGTGTAATTTTAGTAGAAATCGGATCCGTGTATAGAATTTTTTGCCAGAGTATTATCGGTGGTGTTAATGTTATGGCCTGAGTATAAATATGTTTCCATAAGTGTATTATTATTAGTTTTCGATTTTACTATTTTATCTATTAACGTGCAATTATATTCGTTAGTAATAGCAATTTGTTTGATTGTTTTAATTTCATTATCATGTTAATGGGAAGCACTGCTCTTCCCGAAACTATTAGTAGTGATATTAACTCAAAAAATTGTGTTCATATTGTGGTATAAAGTCAAAATAAAAATGATATATTTTTTAAATTAAGGTACTTTTTAACAATATTTGAGTATGTCCGATAACATACAATTAAAAAATAAGATTCTCATTAGTGACATCTATATTGTTTAAGGGGAACGAATATCAAATTTCAAACCAGCGAAGTTGTAGTAAAATACTTGAATGATTTCTACATGATAATGCATCCAAAAATTTGATAGATATGGAGGTTTATTGTGGGGAGAATTGTTGAACGTTACACTGTGTAAAATGATAAGTTAAGCCAACCGAAGACAGATTGTAAGCCCTGTAATACCCATACTTCCATACTTCTCATATAATATGATATAATATAAATAGCTTCGTCTCTATGAGATATCTATAATTTGTCTTAAGGTTCTTTATTTTATTCATTAATTTATACTTTATTTAATTTAATTTAATTTTTAATATGCAGTTCATCAACAGGTCGTTAGTGACAGTCTTAGTATTACTTACATACATTAGCGTACAATGTAGAAACATTTTAAGACAATTAGAGGCATAATATGTTACGGAATACACGTTTTTAAGGTAATAACACTAAAAAAATAAAATAAAAGTTATGTTACAATTTGACATTTGAGGGGAATGAACATAATATTTAAAACTACCGCACAGAAGTACGAAATTGCGTGGGTTCGCGTGACACGCGACAGTTGTCGGCGTTAAAAGCGAATAATGTGAACTTGGTACGCCACTGTAGTTATTCTGTATTCTGTCACTGTTTGTTGACTGTTTGAACGACTATTAACCATGAAACTAATCTGCTTTTTAAACTGAGCCTGTGTCATAAAGAATATATTATCCAGGTTATTGTTAATCGATGAGATCCACAGAATACCAAATATATAGACATGTACTAACGCAAATTCCTTGTTTCGATATTTTCACTCACTGATCACTTTGGTACCACTTACGCAATCAAATAGCTCCGCGACTTTTTTAAAAATATATCACTCGATTGGAACGAAAATTTTAACGCTGATAATATAATATGCATAAATGTAAAAAATACGTTTTGTTTACACAAAGTTTAATGTTTTCAGAAAGAATGCACTTTTTTTCATTTCTATTAATTTACTGGTCTGTGATTTTTGTTTTATTTGGATATATATATATATATATATATATATATATAAACATTTAATATACATTTAATACACGGGGTGTAACATACCTAGTCCATAACATTTAATGGGTGGATTTCTGACTAAATTATGAGTCGAAAATGTTCAAAGAATATGTGTCTAAACTCAACCATGTCAGAGATATAAGCATTTAAAAAAAATCATAATTATGCTATTATTTCGATTGATTGAAATATTTTAATGATTTAAAATTATATATTGAATTTTAATAAATTAGAGGCCATCGAATTTCGAGTGGCCAGACTATTTATTGTTAGATGTAGCAAAGATACAGATAAATAATGGATAAATTTGCAAATGTTTATTTCGAAATACGTAGACTTATTATAACAGAGTAGAATTTGCACATATTTCTTAAACATATTTGACTTTTAATTTAGTCAGCTATTGTGGACTAGGTCTGTTACAGCCTGTAAATAAAAATATATACAAAGTGTAACATACACATATATTTATTTATTCTCATAAATAAATATAAATCGTGTTATTAATTAACAATTTTATATTATTAAGAAGAACACATTCTTATTGTGAAATTGTGATTATTCAGAACATAGATTGGAAATATAGATCCAGGTTCGCTAGATAAATGAACCGCTATTGTGACTGAGATTGTGTTCGATTGTAATGATGATTAGTAACTGATTATTCATAATTCGGCAAGTAATCACTAATATACTGGAAACTAAACCTCTAACAGTTAAATATCAGATATCAATCATCGTTATAAAGGAAATACCAAACGCATAATCACAGTCACAATAACGTTTAGCTCATAACTATTTGAAATCTTTTGCAGCGTCCTCAGTGTTACGGGCCGAAGCCTACACGTCCTAAGAGAGCAGGGGGTGTGTAAGTATTGATTGATTGAAACAGACGATCGTCCCGGAGCAAGATGACTTCAGGTTTACCCGAGCATTTTCGACACGTGCGCCTTCAACATAGGCCAGGTGTAACGGGTAAGCTACTTTCGGTTGGGAGTGCGGGGTCCCAGAAAATAATGCACGAGAGTTTATGCATATTCATTTCAGCAGGTGTAAATATAATAGCGATATTTAATTTTGAAATAATTCTTGGACATACGGTGATGGCGGATATTTTCTGAGTGATACAGGCCAAAAGTCAGCAATGTAGTATGAGTTTTGGGATGAGCTATTTTGGCATGTTTTAAAACAACGAACTTCACCATTGGTTAATATAGGAAGACAGAGCAAACTATTACTACCGTTTTACCGTATGGGAATTGCGTGAATTTATATTATATTATATATATATATGTATATATGTAAGCATTAAAATATTTCCGAAATCCTTATTAAATTAAATTCACGCAATTCCCATACGGTAAAACGGTAGTAATAGTTTGCTCTGTCTTCCTACATTAACCAAGGGCGAATATAAATATATATATTTATATATATTTAACCTCTCAATTTTCACGACAATGGTTGTGTTCAACATGGCACTATTATTAGAGATTGTAAAAATATGATCTTAATCGATATACTCGAAGGAAGAGAACAATCTCGTTATTGTCTTGTGTACATTGCAAGACCGGAAAACTGTGCTTCTTGCAATTTTACAACGCGACAGAAACACAGAAACTTTTCCGTGAAATTTTCTTTTACGACCGTTAAGTTTTAAAACTGCTTTAATAAAATTTATTTCACGACCAACATGCTGCATTATTTAATATTGTATCACGACATGTTTTGTGGTAAATCAAAATTCAACGTATGAAAATGTTTTTTTTATAAAATGTTATTTAAATAAATGTCAATTTAATCAAATAAAATAAAACTAGAGACAACTCACTTCGTCCGAAAAATTATCATCAATAATCATATTGACGTGTTCAAAACTGTGGATAATTGATTTTATGAGCAAATAACTCTTGAAATTACGCTACACCAGTTAAAAATATATTTCGAGGTATATTTATTCAAATTTGTTCAGGTTATTATATTTTCTCATTTCTTTAATGTTTAATCAGTTTTGAGCAAAATAGCAAGTTAACATTCGATTTTGCATTGCTCTTCTAATATATTAATATGTAATAAGGAATGCATTTTTCGATGAAGAACCAGAGTCGCCGATATTACTCAAAGTATTTGCAAGCTGAAATAGCAATGAGCTAGACACCTTTGCCGAAGAATAAATTGCTAGGTGATGAAAGTGTTGGAGTGGAGACCATGAACGGAAAGATGTGAAGTACGAGTCGACAACAGCTCGATGGTTTGTTGATATAGTAGGTGAGAAGCGGACTTTAAATTCAAGTCAATAAATTATTTATTTTATACAATAAAATTACAAAAACTTAACGGAATTTTTCATTATCCAGTTGTCCAAAATCAATTTTAAGCTATCTTCTTCAAATTCTTTGTAACACTAGAAATTGAATGTTAGTTCGCGGGAAGAAATAAAACCTGATTGCAGTGCATTTTTCTGGTGTCCTTACGGATCCAAACCCACGCGCAGGTTTTGGGATCTGAGATACATAACTCAGAATCCCGTACGTCAGGGTAGTATGCAAATTTTCGTTCTTTCTTGCGGGTCTATACATTTGCCAGGTCATATAATTATATTGAGTCCATCATTCATTAAATCATCCTCCTTGGGTGCATTTGCCTCCATTGGTACGGCAAAATATAACGGGCGGATAGGACCAGTTTCTCTATCCGCCTCCTAAATTACACAAACCATTGCGGACCAACCCCGTAGTTTCCGCAGCTAATCATTCAGCCGGGATTCGAAATTTAGAAATCCTCAATTTATAATAAAAATAAAAGTCGTGACAACAATTTTTCGCCCCAGTACCGGACATTTTTACTGATTTTAATAATGTAACGCCACAACGTAGTGGGCTTAGATGCCATTACTCTGCCAGGCCACCAGTTAACGTCTGCCACGTAAGAGTGAGAGCGAACCCCTTCCCGCGGCCGCCTGCCACCGTAACGGCATAGATTCAAATTTTGAAAAGATAATGACTCCATTCCAAAAAAAAAAAAATTATCACGACCTGACTAGATTAATTTATTATCAAATGCATGACGTTACTTTGTAATGTCATAATATCTATAATAATAATGCCATATTCAACATAACCTCCAATGATTGAAATAACGAGTAGGAAATTAATTGCGAACGCGAAATGGTGACTCTGTTTCCGAACTGTCCGCTTAAGCTTGTTAACAGCGTTTCGCTTCAACCTCCGTAATTGCTTTCCGCTGCATTATATTATCCGCGAATTATTGAATATCTTAATTAAGTCAGATTACATCCTTGTTTATGTTGTTCATGCCACTGTTTGAATATCTTCATTTTCCTAATAAACCAACATGAATACAAAAGTATACAAGCATGAATAATGAGCTGACTTGGAGGCGGTTTATTGTTTCACTACATATTCATTTTGATCTTAAACAAACACGAATGAAATACATTCAAATCCTTGAACACGAGCGTAGTTAGGGTGTGAAAACATTTCAGTAACTTCATTATTTGACAAAATATAATGTTATCCTATAGCACCATACAACGCTTTGGTTTATTTGTAAATAGTACAAGAATTCCAAATATAACATTACCAACAGTATGAAATATATTTCAACCGTTGCAATTGAACTTTTGGAACCACAAAACAATTAAACACTCTGGAATGTTTACTGTTCGCTGAATATTTATTTTTATACAATCCAATTACAATTTGATTAAGCTTAAAATTTCGTTTGAAACGTTCATTAGTCAGTTAAATTATCAATTTCACAAAGTGAGTGAGCAAACGCTCCATTTGTTTTCATGGCCGACGTTATTTATATATTTTGTTAATGGACTTAAATGGCGACATTTATTTTTCAACGGCTTTATAATAAAAACCTTTTGTTTATCAATTTTTAAACAAATAATACTTTATGATGCTTTGAACAAATAAAAATTGTCTGTTCTATCGAATACTGTTTTTCCGCGATAATTTGATCTTATAACTAACTATAGAGCATACGTAAACTAACAAACTACTGCAAGCTACATTTTTCAACTTCTTCACTGATAGTAATATTACTTTGTGGCCACATATTATATAAATAATAAGACAAAACACTTTAAACAACTATTTATTGATAAATCTAACATATTGCGATACCAATCAGAAAACAATGTATACTAAAATTTAAAATACAAGCATAGATAAAAACTAAATTATAAAGTATAAGAGATACTATGAAAACAAATTGAAAAGATGACTGTTTATGTAAACGCCTTCGATCGCTGGTTCCCAGGTTTCCGATCAATAGTAAGTAGCTGTCGTTAGATTTCGGCTGGCTGAAGCGTGCACTGGTGGTCTGGTCGAAGCACCGGTGGTAACGAGAATCACGCCTTCATTATCGTCTTTTTTTGATTCCGACAATAGTCGGCAATAATCACGCACACACATGCACATTATCATCAACCAGGAAACCCAGTGGTGCCAACCGAAGTAATAAGGCGCGTAAACAATGACTATTTGCAAAAAGGATTTGGTTATTTATAATATTTAGATTGCCATTAACATTTTTTCTTATTTCTAAAATTTCAAATTTATCTAACTGTTAACCCCTAATATTTATATGTATAATTTATAAACTCTTATTATTGTCAAAAAAATGGTTTGTTTCCAAAAGGAGATTAGCAAATTCAGAATAGTTGCGTTTAGGCATCTCAAGTGCTATTTAATTCTAATATCAAAATTTCTGCAAATTTTACCTATATAGTATATGCCTATATAAATTTTGCAATCATTGTAAATTAATTTGTAGACCACCGATATTCTTTAAATATCATCTTTATCATTGTTTTTTTTATACAATTCTTTAATTTATTATTAGTGTAAAAAAGCTAATTGAAAAATTTGCGATATTTTTTGTAATTATTATTTATTATTATTATTTTGCGATTATTTAAAAACACGATTTTTTCAAACACTTTTTTATTTAATAAACACATACATTATTACAACTAAATATCATACAAGACTGCTTGGGTTATTCTTAAGAATGAGCAAAAGTTTTAAAAATACCTTAATATAATCAATAGTTATTAAATTAATACTGCCATTAATTCGTAAATATATCGTGCTATAAACAGTTTTATAAATTGTGAAAAATAACGTAAATCATAAATATGTCCGAGAGAGTTGTTTAATATTTAAAAATAAAAAATATTTAGTTTAATTTCTCTCTTTAATAACCTCATCTTATACACTCAGGTACACAGTTCTTCACGCTAACATATTCACAAACGCATAAATTCGGTAGATAAGTAACTCAGACTAGTTGTGAGGTACAGAATCAAAATCAGACATCTCCAGTTATTATGATTTTTGAGTTAAGTATGTACATAAGTTAAGAAAATTCATCGAAATTAGTTAATTAAATTATTGCTGAATTTCGTATAAAAACGCATTTAAAATTTGCTTGTTACTTCAATCGCAAATATGTCCAATAGACAATTAATTCAAAGCCAGACAAATATGTTTTCAGCCAATAAAACAACAATATTTGGTCATGTGACCTGTGGTTACTGGTCATGTTCGATATGATTCCAAATGGAACAGTTGTGGTACAATAGTTTTTTGCATTTCACTCGAAAACAAGTGAAGTGGACATTTCTGCTTTTGCTTCTTGACTTCACAGTTGTAATGTTATGATGTGCTACATTAATACTAAATGGTGCATTTTATTAGTGCAAGACGTGTGAATATATTATGTCAACTGAATTAAATTATGTACGTATGTTAGTGCTGTGTTGTATCCGTGTTAAGTAAATAATGTTATCTGTTCAATTTACACATCGGTTTATCTATATTGATATTATGTATAAAACTAAAAATCTGTATATCCGAAGCAGCATAAACTCTCGAACGGTAAGATCTGGCACCGTGATATTTGCACGACAAAATTTGTTTGGAATTTCTAGGTTAACGCGATAATTTTCAACTCGCAATGACATTTCCGTCATGAGCTGTACTGTTTTGAAATATTTATTTAACTGTCAAAAAATAATACGACACGCCATATTATAAGTACAATGTTTTTCAATAATATAAAATATTTTCCAAAACATTATGTTGAAATCAAGAAAAAAAAATATTTCGAAAAAATTGCGTTTTAATGAACAAACAAAGAAATTAATTGTGAGAGAAAAACGTCAGACGTCAAAAAAATATTTTTCGCAGTTAAATTTTTTTTTAAATATTTTTTTTGAGATTTGGACCATGGACACACTAAGGGCCGGTTTTGTGATCAGTGATAAATTTTTACTATAGTAAAAAAGTTACTCTATTTTAAAAAAATGGGAAAACGGGTTGTTTGATCGTTGGTAAAAAATATTTACTCATCGAAAGTATCCACATTTAATAGTAAATTAATTTTACCATCCAATATCGAATGGTAAAAACCGTAAATCGTTAGTAAAAATGGTGGACTCTTCACAGCTGTTTCAAAAGTCTTCTGTCACATTTATACTATGAAAGTTGCAGTGTACGACAATAAATCTTTCAATATCCCGCTATTTCACTGATGAGTTCGTTCGATGACGATCTTGTTGTTAAATTTAAATTAACACATATACCAAAAAAAATTCTGCCACAAAGTGATAGGTTTAGACAACAGGGGTAAATAAAGCCATATATAAAGTATAAAATTGTATGTATTGCCAATGATGAATACATAAAATAAATCAAATTATCAGATATTTGCCACACTATAAAGTGAAATTATCTTTGACTATAGTAAATTTGGCGTACGAACAATCTGCAAACGTTTTTTACCATGGGCGATGGTAAAACATTTTTTTATTTACTACTGATGACACAACCGGCCTTAAGGTAAGTCAATATTGGTTAGTCAAATCAACATAGCAACAGTGACAAATTTGAATATATGCAATTAAATCATGGGTCACGCGTGTGAAGCAAAACAGAGGCGGGACTTGTTGAATTGATAAAATACGAAGCAACAATATTGTCGAAGGGACGGACGAGCGTCAAACGCCAGATCGCCTACAAGCACAATATTTAAGAGCTACCCTAAGCAACTGTATAAATATAAAGGACGAAACATTCAATTATGATCCTGAATTAAATTATTCAAACTCTACTCCGATTGTCATTAGTAGCATGTCCTTGACGTACCTACTCTTTTGCGATTCGCTGAAATTTGTAGGCGGAATACCACGAATGTGCGGTTTCGCGCTGGAAGTATAAATAATTTGTGATGACCTGTTCGTTTGTGTGGTTTTCTCTTGCAAACATCAATTTTCTTTCAGCGTTTTTCAGTGAAATATAATAGTATATGAAATTAATAAATACAAGAATCCAAATCACATATTTATATCTAACATAACTATTTTTTATTTTGCTCGAATTATTCTGTTTTTCTCGTTATGTTTGAATTTATTATTATAGGGCGCAGAATGTTCTAAAAATATATATTTGATTTAAAAATCTATGTTAAGGAAAAAATTCACTAATCTAAAATGCTCATTACTATTAGATATTTGTCACATCAGAGAGCAGATTTTTACATACCTGGATATATATTATACCTCTGTAGGCATTTCTTCACATCTGAAATACATTTACATTATTGAATTCGTATTCAATATTTTACGCATCCCAGAAAATTGTACAGCTTCATTATTCATATTTCATTTAACATTCAGCACGATGTGCTGAATCATAATCATAATTAAACTAAATGAATTCATATGATTTTGTTTTTGTATTTTGATGATATTTATATATTTTATTTAATAACAATATCGTCATTAATGTGGGTTACCACTTTTTATTTTTAAATCTATGTATGTAAAATAGTAAAAAAAAAAAAAAATTAAAAAAGTGGTAAGGTGGCATAACCGAATGAAAAAAATGACCACAACAAATATTTTTTATTTTTAATAAAAACACATTTTTTTGTGAAGTTACAACTTCAAAACATACGAGTATTTTCATGGTATGTTTAATACAAATTAAATTAATCAACTAGAAAAATGTACAGAACAAATCTATTTATCAAAAAAATATTTCGTTGTAATAAATATACGAGTATATGTTAAATATCCCGGTAGCAACCAAATATTTTTTTGATAAATAGATTTATTCTGTATATCTTTCTAATTGATTTATTTAATTTGTATTTATTATTTATTTTAATCAGTCATTGTCGTTATCATCATCATCATCATCGTAATCATCACCATCTTCATCGTTGTTATCATCATCCTCATCATAATCATTATCATCATCATCATCACCGCCACGGCACTAATACTCTCCATGCATCCACGTCTCGAACCAAATTGTTATTTTTTTTATTAGAAGGTATAAATAAAATGTATACATTTTTAAACATAATCAATAATTGTATACAACTTCTTTTAACATTTTTTCCTTCTCTATGAGAGTCAAGATTCGTATATAGAGGAGTATATAATTTATGTGTGGTAGTCTGCATACATATTTTTTGATTTCAGATTCAACATTTTTCTAATTGCAATGGGGAGATTATTAAAAAATTAAATGCCCTAATGAATATAGTAGTTTTGGGTTGCGGTATATTTAAGTTTTAGTTTATCAATTTGGTTTCTAAATCTTGTATATCAGAAATTACTTCAAATATTTAATTTGTTTTTAATTTAAAAAATTTGGATAAATGAATTTTTTTTGTATGTCAATTATTTTTTGTGCTTTGAATTCTGTAAAAAGACACTTGGATAGTAATTTTTTTTAGAATTATTTTTATTACGATTTTTTAGTATTTTATGATTGTTTTTCAGTCTGAAACCTGCTGTCATTCTTCACTGTACTTCTTCTTGGACAGCCAAGTCAATTCAGGTCGTATTCCGGCCGGAACTCTCTCAATTTTTGTAAGATACCAATTACAATTTTGCATTATTTAATTATTGGGAAATACGTCATTCAGTAAATAAATCTATATGATTTATTATATTCGTGCAAATATTATGGGTTTCGATACTGCGCGCTTTTATTTATTGCTGCTCGAAATAAATGCAATCTGCCGCTGCGGAAAAACATTCTGTTTGACCACATCACGGTGTGACACGCCCGGCTGCATGGCTCCAGCATTCGGAACATTTTGAACGCTGTGTATTTGCATTCTTATATTTACTGTATATAAAATATGACAGTAACGGAACAGCGTTCAGATAAAATCTCTGATAAACAATCATTTACTGAAACTGAAACAGGGTCGGTGATATTCAAGCCGTGGCACATTTTACTGCCGATCCGTGCATACAATTTCCTCCCTGTTGTCGAGCATTTTCTGTGTACTGTCATTTTTCATTTACCAATTCTACCGTCCACATTGTATATGCATTTATTCTACGGACGCAGAATATAACAGACCGTTGCGAGAAAATAACTTGTGGCTTTGGAATATAACAGCGATAGACCAACATGGTAAAAACCAGTAAAACACTGTTGAGAAAATGGAGAATGAGAATAAGTAATATCCATGAGAATAACTAATACATTGAAATGAGTAAACTGAAATGTAATTAGTTTTAAATAACGTAAACTTTGTTGTACACAAAATAATTAATTTTGCGAGTTAATGTTAGGTAATTGTGTTTTAAAAGGATTACTAAGTGACAGAAAGATGTACAGTGAAGCTTAAAATAATTAAAGTCTGTCAGGGTACTACTGTTTAAAGCCTTACGAATCATCGAGTTTGTGAAAAATGAAATGCGAGTAAAATAGACCTATTAAGAAATGAAAGGAATCTTGGACATTTCCGGGCATTTATTAGGGTGTGGGTCTTTCTCTGGGGGTTGCTGAGATGGACGATGCCGGGAAGAGCAGTGGCTAGAGAGACCTAACGGAGCATTCTACTGGCTCTCCCTCGCATCTCTTATGACCAGGACAGAGTGAATTTCTGCCGGACTGTGACAATACATAAATGTGACGTCTACCCTTTGCTTTTGGGGGTGCATGATTTCTATAGCTTCTTTCTGGCTGCCTTCTGACGTTGCAAGTTGCTGCATTTTATATTGGTAAAACGGGTAGAAATTTTAATATAAGAGTAAGGGAGCATTTGAGATGTTTGAACAATAGTGGGTTTTCAGAATTTCCTAATCATTTGATAGAAAATGGTCATGATTTTGATAAAAAATTGGCATTGTCTATTTTGCATATAAACGGTGTTGGTCACAAATTAAATAATTTGGAATCGTTGGAGATAAATAAAGCGTGTAAAACTAATCAAAAAATTATAAACAACCAACTAAATTTAACTACGAGTCCCATTCTAAAATTTTTTTCTAAAAATTATTCCAGTAAATTTGTATTAAGTAATGATTTGAAATAGGTACTAAAAAAAAAAAAAAAATTTTAAAAATAGATTTTTTAAAAATAGATTCTGTCAAAGAAACAATATATGTTTTAGTTAGTTATGACATCCTGAAGAAGAAAATGGTATTTTTCGAAACCGGTAGATGTATTTAAACTCATTTTAGTGGTTAATAAAACAAAGAACAAATAAAAAATAAAAAATAAGTACAATATTTTGTTGTTACTTTTATCGAAATTAAAAAAAAATACCTATTTTGAAACAGAATATCTAACCAAATAATGTATACATATAGTAATATACTTACCTCTGACGTGTTGTACAAGACAAGCATAGTTATATTACAAAATTCATATTGGTGATGGAAAAAATATTTGGAAATAATTTTTTTTGACGGCACTTTAAATTTTTATACGACTTAAACTCGTTCAAAGTGACAAAAATATGTTGTGGAAATTATCATTCAAATCCGTCGCTGACTCAGTTCTCATCGTTGTACAAGTCAGTTACGGGCACTTTTCATGGATGGTAGCAACTGTCTCCATTGCGATTGTCTCCCGTGTTGTATTACGAGTTCTTGTAAACAAATTTTCATACATGAACATTGTTCAAACTTCATAAACAAAACGCTCGATTTGTATTTAAGTAATGACAATTAAATTATTAGTAAATCTATGGAAATACACTAACAAAAGTACTAATTATGTCGCAGATCTATAAAGATAAATATGCAATAAGTTATCGATCAAGAACATATAGATACATACAAATCCTTATTACTACGGCGTAGCTTCACTATGCTAGAATTAATTATTTTAATGAACTTATCACTTTCATAAGAAATGATTATTTAAATGAAATATAAAGAAAACATAAAAATATTTTTTATGGCGAAATAATGATACCCAATTATATTCAATTGTAAATGAATAGACATGAAATAAAGTGGACATATAGGAGAGGGGTTTGGAACATTAGTTGAGGAACGAGGGGCAAAGTGATCACGTGGGTGAAACCAAAATGAAAATATTGGGACAAGAAATTTGCGCTAGTTCGTGTCTATATATATATATGGTAGTCTGTGATTACATATCATAAATGTTATCTCGGTTTTTATTATTTATATACTTATTCTTCTGACTCATTGTATGAATACTTTAACAATTCTACAATAATAATTATTCTTTTAAACATTTTTTAAATTTAAATACTTTATTTTTGGCTTCTCCTTATTTATCGGTTATTATTATTATTATTATTAATTGTATTAAACTGTAATTTTATCTAACTTGTTTCATAATGTAAACGATCTCCCTCTCTTCTAAACATGACATTATTTTCTTATGAAGTAGCACGTCACGTTAAAAAATACATAGGTATATTATATTGATCACTAGTGATGATCTGAACCATTATTGTGACTGCGATTGTATGATGATTATTGAATGAGATATAACTGTTGAGTTTGTTTTCTACTGTTTCAGTGAATAATCAGTTACCAATCATCGTTATAATCGAACGTAAAACTCACAATCACAATCACCGTTTAACTCATCATTATTGAATACGGTGAAGTGAATATTGTAATAATTGTTATAGACAAATAAAATGAAAAAAAAAAGTTTATAATAATTATTCTAATTAATTATTTAAAAACAGTCATTCAGTCAATAAAAATCATACAAATACAATTCGAGATGAAATTTCATCTACAAAGTGAGTTCTATTTACACTTCACTTTTTTCCACCGTCGCACTGTTTTAAATAATTAATTCGGCATGCGAAAATGACATTTAAGAAGACTAATAAGTATCTTATTTTCGTCTAAGTAAATTTTCTTCAAATACGAAAGCGAGTGGCAAAAACATTTATTATATAGATGTTATTAATTATTCACGCTGATTAAATACGGCACGACACTATATTAATAATATAAAACCGTGCTTACAAAACTCAAAAATATTATTCTCTAAATCTTTTAAGTATACATTCAAGATTCATGGCTCTTTCTTCAAGATAAAATATTTATATATCTCATGTACCGTTAATTCATTTCATGAAATGCCGACAAATAATTTTATTTCAAATCAATTAAACATAAAATTATACAATTTCAATCTTTCAACAAATTTAATAAAAAAAAAACAAAATTCTGTGGAAGTCTTTTACCTCCACAATTATCAATACCACCGACGACCCCTGAATTCACCCTACAGATACCTTGGTGTTAAACTAGGCTCTCATTATTCGCAAAAACACACTCGTTACCGCTACCTGACCACAAACAAGCTATAATTTTTTTTTTCGTTTCAAGCCTGTCAGGCCTCGCAAACTCACACATACATTCCGCAATTATAATCAAATGAAGGTCAAAGAGGTCAAAAAATAATTTGCAATGATTGCAATAATTTTTATATAGGTAAAACTTGCAGAAATTTTGATATTAGCCCTTGAGATGCCTAAATAGCAACAACTATTCTGAATTCGCCGATCGCCTTTTGGAAACAAACTATTCTTTTGATATGAATAAAGGTTTAGAAATTATACATACAAATACTCGGGATTTACAGTTAGATAAATCTGAAGTTTTAGAAATAAGAAAAGCTAAGCTAAGCTAAGCTAAATAATCTAAATAACCAAATCTTTTTGAAAATAGTCACCTTCTAAATTTGTTTTCATAGTAGTTCCACCACTTATACTTTATAACTTAGTTTTTATTTATGCTTAGCATACATTGTTTCCTGAAGAAGATACCATAGGTATCGCAACATATTGATTTATCAATAAATAGTGGTTTAAAGAAAGTGTTTTATCTTATTATTTAGATAATATGTGCCCACAAAGTAATTTTGCTAATATTGAAGAAGAATATTGAGATTAACATTTTAAATAATAAGTCATTGAAATATGTGTATCAGTGTTAAAAATCTTTATATGTGGTTATATTTAATGATATTAAGATTAAATCGCATTAAAATATAATACCGATAATTGAGAATAAATTTAAGATTAATTATATTTATTCTATTCATTGTTTTAATCGATGTTGGTATTCATTAAAAAATATCAATAATTATTCTAATCAAACGATTATAGGACTGTGTCTTCACTACACAGGGTGTAACAGACTGCTCACAGAGATAATCACATATTATTTTAAACAGGTATGCAGGACACTGCCAATTTTTAAGATGTATTAAAATGATCGACCATAAAACATTATCGAAGTTTCACCTCTATATATCATTATTTCCACCGTTCGAAAATTTAAATCGCTTTAGCAAAGTATATATACAGTATGTAACAGACCTAGTTCACAACATTTTAACACCTAACTAAAATACGAGTCGAAAATGTTCAAGGAATATGTACATAATCTCAATCATATCATAGATATAAACATTAAAAAAAAAACATATTTCGATTAATTGAAATATTTTATTGATTCTAGATTATACATTAAACAAAAACAATTATAGATCATTGAATTTCGAGCGGCTTGACTTTTTTGTTACATTATATAGGGCCTTATGCAAAGATATAGATTAATAATAGATACATTTTGTAAATATTTATTTCAAACAACGTAGACTTAAAGGTTAACATGATTTTGTAGAGATTTCAAACAATAATATTTTCCGTAACGGTACAGCATTTGCACATATTGCTTGAACATTTTCAACTCATAATGTAGTCAGATCACCCATAAAATATCGTGGACTAGGTCTGTTATACTCTGTATATTTTATACACAAATATTGTATACCTCAGTGTATTTGACACATCTTTAAACTAAACAATCACCTACGTCAGAAGCAATTTAATATCTATAAAAAAGTTACACACATAATGATAGAATTGATTACGGATTGTAAAAATGTACAATTGTAATGTATTCGGTGATATACATAAATCTAAAACTTGTTAGGGAAAGAATATATTAGTTACGTTTATGTTAATAATGAAGTACAGTTGCGTGCAGTAGGCACAAACTTAGATTATGGTGTTACTGCCGATACTAAGTATACAATAGGTAGGTATACTAAGTATCAAAACAATGTTAGATTTTTTTTTTAATTTTGAGAACAATTATTTCTATCAATTTTAACATAGACTATAAATGTACATTTATTACTTTAAAATAGACAATAGTTATTTTATTGCTCGGTACCGTACTCTGCTTTCAATTTCGCTGAAAATATTTTCTACGATTTCTCCTTCCGACAACGGATTTATAATGTTTCATTAACAGTGTTCAAAACATTTATTTAATTAACTAGCTTTATAAATTAGCATAGCCGAAACTCGTAACATAAATAATTGTATTTTGACATTTTATTTAATATTGCTAATAATCTAACTTAATAATGTACTGAAAAATGTAAATTCGCTAACTTGACAGGTGATAAATAACCTATTAATTTTATCTTCGCAAATACCAAAATATGAAATCATAGGTTGGAATACACTAATAACATAAAACATTTAGTCTGTGAAGTAAAACAAATACGTAGAAATGTTATTCTATGCAGTTTTCAGTAAGGATTAATCCCTTTCGAAAACGGCAGCCTTAAGCACAAATTGTTTGAAAAATGCAGAAAATCCGAAAACGTCAAGATGTCAACATAGATTCAGTAAAAAAATATTTGGTCCAGTACAAATATTCTAAGGATTGAAAAAACAAGTTAGGTTCATTAAAGACCTAAGTGCTAGCAAATCGCGGAGCAGAATGCACATTAAGTTATTACAAATGGTTCGCAAAGAACCCACGGCTATACGTAGGTTAGGTTATAGACAAGGTTATACTAGATAATAACAATAATAGCTAATAACGGCTAGAATTTTATAGGATATTTTCATAATATAAAGATTATTTAATTTATTTTTATTTCCCAGAATTTTAAGTAGTGCACAGGTTTTTTGCTTGTATACAATGCACGCCCATGATGATCATATATATTGAACTGGATCTTTATGTGGATTACCAGCTAAAGGGTGGGTGGTTTATGTTTCAATTAAGGTGTCCCAAACAGTCTGGTTTGTAAGAGTCGTTTTAATGGCTATATCGTGCGTGCATCTGATAACAAGCAGCAATTATTTATTCGTATCTACTGGCAAATCTGTAAATTTTCGTCTTGACTATCTCGTGTAGCCCTACCCTCCGAGAGCTAACAATCTATTTTCTGTTAATTAATACAATACATAATTTGTCAAAAATCAATTAAAAAGACTATCAAGTTGAAAAAAATTGGATGTTATATATTTAAAAAGAAAATAAAAAATAAAATACTAGCTAATCAAAAAATAATCACTAACCTCACATTCTTCTTTCTTAATGTTTATAATTATTTTATTTAATATAAACAGTCCATTAATATTTCATCTTTGGGAGTTGAGAGACGTTATAAAATAGTGTTTGGAATTATGAATTAAGGGTTAATGTTTATATGGGCATGTTGTATGTAAATAGGAAGGATTTGACAGGTTATTTGAAATACGAAATTGCTTAAAGCATGAATAGTGGTTGCCCCAATATTCATCCATCACTCACGTGTCCATTTGATAGTCGTGTAATATATTGTGTATGTGTGGCCAGAGCAAATTAGAAAATGAAAAATTACCTACAGTTGACACATAGTTTATCGACAGGTATAGTTTACAAATATGGAGTAGTTAAGCTGTACAATAAAATTACTATATGCGAATAGTTTATGTCGCCGTTATCGGGAAGGTGACGGTTCGAAGAGTGACACATGAGAGATGGACTACCCGACGGTTGCTGGCCGCAATCGTGTTGTTACCTTGTGTCGGTACTGGGAGATTTATTATACGCACTAGTGTCTGCAGTATGCATTCAGTAATACCGGATGGAAATGACAAGAGCGGAGGCAATAGACCTCCAGATATCTATTCTCAAATATTAGGTATATATATCTATACAGTTGACTTGACTTAAACTCAGACTAAATCTAATAATTAATGGTTTTTTATTAAATTATTTTAATTCTTCAATGTATTAGTCCTCCGTCCCCTATTCTTATTAAATTTGTGTTTTTAATAATTAATCTATTTAAAAAGATGACTCACAATTTTGAATAGTTAATTTTAATAATTTCAAACACAAACTCAGGCCAAAATCCAAATATATTTTTCATCATACCAAATGGTAATATTTTTGGATTCGATAGGAATTGGACCTATAAGCCCTAGGTCGGAAAGTAAACGTTAGAGCGATTTCCTGAAGATGACAAGTATTTCCACTGCATTGAAATGAAGTGTCTGTTTAACAGTTCCTTTAGAGACTAACCGTCATAGAGGTGGATTTAGAATGGCGCCTAGACGTGGACTTCTATTTAATTTTAATTTTTCGTAAAATGTGACTCAAAAACTTAATTCAAAACGATGATAGATTATTTTTTAAATTAAAAACAGCAGATGGAATTTATTCAGAGAACGTACAAAATAATTTGTTTGTAAAAATGAGAATTTTATTTAATGTACTACTATAAATACAAAGTAGTAACAAAATGAGAATTTTACTTGATGTAGTAGGTACTACAAAAAATATTTACTTATATAAAGCGATTGTTTCCATGGAGATATCTCTTTTAAATTTTTAAAAATTGAGAAAAGTGCTATGAAAAACAGGAAAATGATAGAACAATCAAAATTGGGGAGTTCTTGTACTACTTGTATCGTTTCAGTATTTGAGATTATGCTTTGTGATTGTAAATACAAAAGAGTCTGATTACGAATAAAGTCCTTACCGATAAAATGCCTCGGTTTGCGAACAGAATTTCGGTTTACGAACAGGCAGTTACATCCCTTCGCTGACTGAGATCTTGACGGACAGGGCGTTAGTTTCGCGGTAGCGTTCACACAGAGTGGACTACTGTTCGAGTGCGTCCCTTTTGTCGGACTGCTGCTCGAATGCGTCTTTTATTGTTTGAAAATTTAATTAACACTTAATTAAATTTGTTTTCTCCTTTAATATAAGTTAAAATAAAGTTTGTTTGTACGTTTATTCTTTTAGTTTTATTACAATATACAATTTCAACAATTTTAATTGCTTTGTATAGGATTTCATGCATGAAGTAGATAATAAAAGGCAATTTTTGGGAAGTCTGGAAAGGATTATTTCGTTTTTCATTTATTCTTATGAAAATAATTGTTTCAGTTTACAAACTCGGGTTACGTAGTCTTATGGAACGAATTAAGTTCGTAACCCGAGGTTTCACTGTACTAAGAACCTATGTTCGAAAAAAACATTGTCAAATTATTATGTTAACCTGTTCACATTGCCGGTAGGTACCAATGCCGGTGTATTGCGCGGTGAATCATTACGCCTTCCGTCAACTGTCCGACGGACATGGGAATCATACCCAATAATACCAACCTTTATAAATAACGCACATTGTTGCACTCTTTTGAATTATTATTATATTAATTGCATATAAAATAATTTACATACATTGTATACATTGACGATTGCTGAATAAAACACAACAGGAATCAAAATCATACAAAGAAACGACTTTCATTCGATCGTCGCAAATATCCTGTTACTCCGGATATCCGACGGTGGATGCTTCCCGTCTAGAATTTCTCATTGTCTACTGCAGAGAGGAGAATTGTCGTCTATCATCCATGGAACTTGACTCCGGTTCCTCGGCAGACAATAGCGAGCCGGCAAGATTGTAGATCTCGGCTTCTTGAAGAGCGTAATGCCTTCAGGAATACAAACAAAATGTGTATACAAATACTTTTAAAATATGGTGCTTTTAGAATTCTCATTTCTTTATAAGAGAACGATTTTATTTTGAATATTTTAAATACAAATTAAATATATTAATTAGAAAGATATACATATAAAATCAATTTATCGAATAAATATTGTTGTTGCTATCGGGATTCAAACCTGCATATCTTTCTCTTCCTATCCGGATAAATGCCATTAGAGAGATATTTTTTCGATAACTCAATTATATATGTACATCTTTCTAATTAATACATTTAATTTGTATTAAGAATATTTATTTAATACAAATTTAATTAGTATAGTAGAATTACTGTACTTTAAAAAGAAGCATTATTTAAGTACAGTAGCTTTACAATGTTTCAGTTGTAAAATATAAAATTAACGATTGAAATTGAAAAGTGTACCTTCAGAACAAAAATGTCACGTATTCATTGAATCGATATATTTCAAAGGGAATTGATACTTCATTAGAATGCAATGTATTAGTTTCCTTTCAAATTTCCTTATACGTAACACACAGAAGAACATTGGAATATTACATAAGAGATTCAGAAATAAAACCTTAAGTGTTACAACTGACGGAATTGAGATATTTGTAAAACTGATTGTATAGCCAGAGTGGAGATTTTAAAATTGATATGTTTTTGAAAAAAAATGCTTCAAAAACACAAAACATATTTTCAAAAGTATCAATTATAAAACTGCTACTATTACCAGATTATTATTTTTAAACATGTCACGCTCCATTTTTATTCAATTGGTTAATGGCGGTTTTGTTTCTAAACCTCTCATACATAAATAATAATAATAATGGATAATTTATATAGCGCCATTTTCGTAAAAAATATCACGTTAAGGGCGCTTTACACATAAACTATTTATAGTTCTACAATTATCTTCATTTTTAAGATTAAAATTTGTTATTTTCACTTATGGAAATTACTTTTTGAAAAGGTGCGTTATTAGTTTCTCAAGTCTCTGATGCACTGTTTCTTATGACGAAGGGCAAAGAGTTCCACGCTTTTAGGCATGCTGCCGCAAATGTCCGTTCACTAAATTTAGACTTACGGCAACGGTTGGTCGGTTCTACAACCCTTCCTGCATCTGAAGTAGAGGCTGAACTGAGAGTTTGACGTCTACCATTCAAATTGTTTGGGATACAAAATTCTTGAAGATACAGAGGCGCCATGTTGTGTGTCGCCTTGTACATTTATCAGCACAATTTAAATCCAACTCTTTCAGGGAATCGGAGCCAATGTAGCTGCTGTAAAGGGGATGTTATATGAGAGAATTTGGAAACTCTATATATTATCCGTGCAGCGGCATTTAGAATGGATTGTAATCTATACAGCTGAAAGATTGGCAGGCCAGCATAGATGCTGTTACAATAGTTCACACGTGACACCACAAATGCATTTATAAGAAGACGGACTGCCTCAAGAGGAAGATGTCTCCGAATACTTTAAATCTGTCTCATTTGGTAAAAGTGTGCACTGACAGTTTTACTGATTTGTGTATTCATTGAAAGATCTAAATTAATGTGCACGCTCAACAACTTAACTGGATATTTAGCATTCGCAGACATTGATTTTTGTATTAAGTTATGCCTCTAGGTGTTGCTGTCCATAGTAGTTCTGTTTTGGATGGATATATATAAGATAAATATGCAAATATCAATACAGAGAGAAAAGGTAAAAAGAAGACTATCATTAAGGAAAAGGATTGAATCAAATTTTTATTCATTGATGTTCAGATTATTGAATATATTTAGTATTCTTTGCATCAGAACGGAAATAATATGTGTAATATGTTCTAAATAACGGCCAACTTGAAAATTTTCCAAACTTACCCATAATAAATAAATAATTAAAAAAAGTACAGTATATACACAGATCGATGATAATGAATATGATATAACAATATTTTTTACACTTTGGATGACAGCTTCAACACACCTCGAAAAATGACGCTGAAATTTTCTAGGATTCGCCGTGACGTGGCGTTGGTCATATTAGTGGTCTTACGTAGGTTAAAATATATTCTGTTGACTGTGAATTTAATTTGAGACAACTAGGACACTCCTCCTCTACTGCACTTTCAACAAAAATTCAACAGTTGAAAAAGTAACGTTTCCATATTTACGCACACAACGTTACAATTAATTACATAAGTATAAAAATCAATTACACAATTCGAATTAGATTCCACTAATTTGTGAAATGAAACAAGTCTAAATTTATTATATGTCAAAATAGAACAAAGTGCTAAAATAATAAACTAAGAATGGTATGTATTTGAAATATATATATATGGGTTATTTAAAAAATATATTGTATTGTAATTTCAGTATTAAGATTGATATATAGATTTATAAGGGGATCTGTAATTTTATATGAAAATCTAGTATGTAATTCCAATAAAACTGACACACACCATCTGGAATCTCATTAAATAAGAATTCTAAAACTAATGGTACCTAAATTCTTACCAGCTCTATGAGTTTATTAATATTTTTAAATATAAAATATTATTTTCCAAGTACTTATTTACGTATATATTAAATTATTACTACGAGGATATATACAAAATACCTATTTTCAATATCTATAATTCACGTTATATGGTTCGAGCTGATCTTAAAATTCCCCGTTAGAACAACTACTATGGTGAAAGGACGTTAAGAATAGCCGTTCAAAATCCCTGAATTTCAGTCTCCTGAAATAAGAAACTTCAACAAAATTTCAGATGAAAAAAACGCAATAAATTCAAAGTTATATTGACTGTTATTAATATAAATATAAAGAAAATGAATAATTTTTAATTTATTGAGATCTTTTTAAACATTAGTTTCTTAAATAAAATAAAACAGAATGGTTGATATAATATGATGTAATAATGTCTGAAAATGTGGTTTCCGTTATTTATACCACCTTATATGTCAGGAATCCGAATTAAAATAGATAACTTAATGTTTTATTTTAATAAAATAGACTAAGAGTCGTGGCGCTATCTAGCATGTTCAATTCAAAGGTTTTTGATAAATATTACATTAAAAAGAGAGAATAGATAGGTGTCCCATTTAACGTACGTATGTACAATTTTGAGACTTCTGCAAGGGTCGTTGTAGCTTAATCGGTAAAGTAGTCTACCGGTAATATATTTAAAATTTTGAGTTCGTTACTCCATGAACAGTATATATTTTTTTCGATACATACATTTTTTCTATGTATCTTTCTAAATGATTTATACAAATTTGTCTTAATACTATTTTGTTTTATGATATTACTTAATATGTTTATGACATTTGAAAAATGTTGTGTATTAATAAGTTTTGACCTATTAACTACCTCGCAGCCCTTCGTCCCCGCTGTTAAGGTCACTTCGTGGCCTATAAAAAAATAGCTAACTTCACTGAAGGGCAAGTGTGTATAAATACCGAAGGACTATTCAATGAGTTTTTTTCAAAAATATATAAGTATTATACTTTTCTCAAGGTTTGTCCAATGATCTCGATAGAGATTTTTTAGATAAATGTTATTTATAATATTTCAAAAAGTTTGAATGTCAAGTTTCGCTACATTATTTATATACTTCTTCGTAGAATGGTTATAAAAATGTTTGTTGAAACCATATGTAATCGACCCAATTCGGCCACTAATAAGTTTATACAGCATTGCCTCTTGCATCCTGAAAGACCCAATGATTCTGATGGCTCACATGGTGCACCATACAGTGATTCCGTGTAGATGTAAAGGTTGTTGATGTATCAATTCAGGATTTTCAGTGGCCCAATAACGGATGTTTTGTTTATAAACAAAACCCTCCTAGTCGAAATGAGCTTCGTCGCTCATGATTTCCTTTAATGTTTTAATAACTTCAAAACGTTGTTGATACCTTAAATACCTAATAAAATTAATATCAATATAAATTGTAATTAACTACTATATACGACTACTAAATACAAACTGACAAATTTATGTCAAACTAAAATGACGGCCAAACAAAATCGGCCTGGAACATAATATTCACCATGTACAACTCTTGTTGCAGCTTTTACAATATTGTCAGCTCACTTATGGAATAACAATATTATCAAATGTAAATTAATATTCGTACAAAACATTTTTTAATGTTAAGTTATTTAGCAATACTTATTTTTCACGTATTTTTAAATAAATAATACTGCAGAGTGGTTTTAGTATTAGGATTACGAATTGCATTTATGTTCAGCTCTAAGTGCAGCTGCGTAATGTTGCATGTGACATGTTTCCGCAACAGGGTAACATGTGTAATGAAGATAGTCTCGCAAGAGTTGATGCGATGTTGCTCTTAAACTCGAGAACGGTGTTCACAACATCCACATACGTCTGACGTACGCCCAGCCCAGGCAACACTCAATGGAGAAAAGATTCCTTCACGACGATGAATTATTGAAAAATTACTTAAACGTTAATGCTATTAAATAAATTTTATGTGACCTACTGTATGTAGCATATATATATATATATGATATTAATACATTTTGTTTGTGTACCTTGTTGCGATAACTATATAAATTTATTGCTTTTATATAGGTATGTACATGCATGTTGCTTTTAATGGAAACATATTCGTATGTGGACTGCGGTATAACCATATACTGGAAGATGGTCTATTAGAATCCTCATTACGAAATAGAAAACTACAGGTCGATTTTTTGGTCATGGCACTTCAATAATGTGTTATGTACCGATTATTATTATTAAGATGTGATTAATATTACTTAATTTTCTATCCATAAAATAAATAAACATTAAAAAAATCTTATGAATAGAAAATAAAATAATGATAATTATATATTAATAATATCAATTGGTATACAATACATTCTTGTAGTGACATGACCAAAAAATCGATCTATACTTTCAAGGAGAATCGGCGTAAATATTAATGCGTATGTATATATACATCTATATATTTTTTTGTTTTTAAAACAACTGTTGATTTCAATACAAATATAATGTATGAGATAATATATATATATACATTCGACAACTTAATAACAATACCGGTGTGTATCCCCAAATAAGAAAGATCTTGAATCATGGGGGTGGCTATCGACATTTATATAAAACAAGATTATAAATCTATAATAATACAATGTGAAATAATAAGTATTTATTTAATTTTTTATTATTTTGAAACTTTTACAATTTTATATAATATATGAGTTACTTGTGAATCGTTTACCTCTCCAAAAAATAGACAAGCTCTATTGTTAGGAAATTGATCAGTTTAGAATTTGTGAATAAGAAACGTCGGAATACATAATTATTTAATTATTGTATTTTTTAGCAATTTTAGAACCTCCTTTTTGTACACATTTATATTTGCTGCTAATTTAATTGATTTTGGCAGTTAATTATACAGTCTAGGAGCAATATACGATGTATGTATCTGTTCTATTCCTAAATTAGACATTTTTAAAGTAACATGTTAATTAGTTTTACTCCGAGTCTGATAGTTATAATGGATTTTTATTTTGTCCTCTTTAAAAAAATTAAATAAAACTTTTTTTTATATAATGAAGATAAATGTAAAACAATCTTCAAAAAAATATTTGGTTGGGATATCTCTAGCCTTTTTTTAAAATTATTTTTATTATTATCTTGAGTTGTAATTATAGATTTGAGATGTATGAGACAAGTTTTTCCCCAACTTAGTATTTCATATTGTAATATTTATTCAACCAATGCATGGTATACCATTTTTAGAGTTTGTAAATCACAATCTTGTCTAAGGACATAGAAGTAGTATAAAAATGTACGCAGTTTATTATTTAGGTGGGTTATGTGTTCTTTGAAGTTAAAATTATTATTAAAAAGAAATCATAATTATTTATACTTAGTTGTTCTTTGTATAATGGTTTTAAAGTTACATTGACAAATAGTGTTCGTTACAAAATTACAACTATAGGAATGCAAGATAAGTTTATATTTATCAGTCGGTTGCCGTATTTTTGTTACAGAAAAGGTTATATAATTTATTTTGTCGGCTTTTAAAGTTGGCAGATAACATTAGAGTCATTGTTAGAATGCGAAATTACCCAAAACAATATTTTGTTCAAGGATACAAAAGCACTTAGTCGAAGTAAGGGACGGAGGGTGATAAAAACTCGGTATTGTTAGATGCAGGTGTACCGACGCAGTGAGGGTACAGCAATAAAGAAATGCAGCGAACGTGACTTAAGTCACGTAGGCAAATGCACCTTAAGGGATGCATCACCATAGGCGAGCTGTCTTCTCATATTCTCCGCCGGGAGAACTGGCTCCACAAAAGACGAGATTTTATTTTCAATTAGAAAATAAAATCTATATCGTCTCTAAAAGTATCAAGCAAGCGCTTTATAGATTGTAATTCCGGGGAAAATTTAAACTGTGCGCCTCGAGTTTAAGCTTAGACTGTGATATACTCTGCGTTTAATCGTTGATGTGAAAGTATCAAAAAGGGTCCCGCTGGATCTATAAAAAGTTGATAAATATAATTGGTGTAGCGAGAACAGACTTTCGCTATAGCATAAGAATATCGCCTCCAGAGTCTTGGTTTGCCTGGATAATTGGGCATCGTCTTGTCATCTACTACAAGCCTGAACTCCGTCACCCTACGCTGGCACCACAAAGACCTGACCACACTTCACGTTCAGGATCCAGGATCATCCTAAGAGGTAATCCCTTACGTGAGGGACCTGAATAATCTACATCAGACAAGCGTCAACATAAACAATTTGTCATGGACATTTTGCTGGCATGATGAACACAAATATTTAATGTTGATTTAATTATAATTATTTTTGAATAGCCATATTTACAAGTCTTAAAGTAAATTGCTCATTTTCCACTTCACATGCAAGTAGCATAAGATATAGATTATAAATTTTTCTTATATAAAAATATTATTTCATTTAATAACCATTTGACTTGTCAACATTTGAAAAAAAAAACTAGTTAGGCTAGATCCCCCCTGAACATGAAGCCGAGGCAGAAAGAGAAATTACCTAACATCATTTTATAATTATGTTAGAGTGATATAATTATTATAATGCTACGTACTCTTCAAGTAAGGTAATAAATCGCACAAATGTAGCAGCCGTTCTGACTATCAAAGGTTTTATTTTTTATAAATTGGATACGAAGCAAGGAATTTTGTTTAATTAAAATTAGGTCAAAATATTAAGTATTAAGGAGAACACATTCTTATTGTGAAGTTGTAATTAAGTTGGATTGGAAAAAGAGATCCAGGTTCGATCCCGGTAGCGCACAAACAATATTTTTCGACAAAATTGATTTTATATGTATATATTTATAATTAATACATTAAATTAGTATTTAAAACATCACAGTCCATCTGTTCTGAATAATTACAACTTGACAATAAGAATGTGTTTGAAAGTGAGCAAATTTACACTATAAAGATTTCTTGGAGAACAGATTTTGTAACAATTTCCGGACAGAGTGACGATTTTTGACAACTTTGATAATGCAATTTGTTGGACTTGGGAGAATTTCGGCAATAGGAGGATAATAAATAGCTCCACGACTTATTTTACATATATGACTCGATTGGAACGAAAATTCAAACGCTGACAATATAAAATGCATTAATGTAAAAAATACATCTTGTTTATACAAATATTTATTTTTCGAAAAGTAAATACTTTTACTGTTGCATAATTGTGTCATAAACTATCAGAGTTATGTTTCCACAAATAATGTATGTAGAATGCCCCCATTCCGAAAGTAATGTTCGTCAGTGAAAATGTGAAAGTGTACATGTTTATTAATTTACGGATCTGTGGTTAGCACCTAGATGTCAGTAGCTAGCTACTTGTAATAAAATTGACTTCTGATATGTAATCATCTTAGCTCCCGCTTCTTAAAAATTTCGAACGGAAGTAAAAAAAAAAATGTGACCTGGTGTGATATAGAGTTTCTTGTTACCATGGTGA
Source organism: Eubasilissa splendida (assembly GCA_031772225.1). Taxonomy (NCBI): domain Eukaryota; kingdom Metazoa; phylum Arthropoda; class Insecta; order Trichoptera; family Phryganeidae; genus Eubasilissa; species Eubasilissa splendida. The sequence goes on from CM062846.1 coordinate 9,971,162, forward strand.
CCACATATTTCATTTAGTACCCATAAAGGTGAAACTTATATTTTGACTCATTTTAGAAATTCAGAAGTTCGAAAAGCCGTAATACTCGGTTTAAAAATATATATAATATATTCTTTCAAGTCCATTGAAGAAAGAAATAACAACAACTTAACAATTTAAATTTTGAAAAATAATGCATTGTACCTATCACAATATGTCAAGTATTAAATTAATGCTAAGCAACTAACCGTTTAAATATTGAAAATAAATAAAATAAAATGTCATTCTATTCTTCCTTCCTAGTGAACTGTACACATAATACATATGCATGTGCAATATTCAGACATCTATGAAAATATATTAATAATATTTTTAGAGGTATTATTAAAATACATTTTATTTATTTAAATAATAATATTAAATACCATAAACAGTTCGTTTTAAATACAGAATACACAAAAAACCAATTAAGAAAATATGTAGATTCTCAAGGGTTAAAATTTACCGCTAATGCTTATGACCTCAAAGCAATTATTCAAATTTTATAGACCACAGACCTGTTATGTATTTGATAAAACCACGTTGCATAAATAACGAAGAGCGATGCATACATTTATTTAAGGAATTACGTCTACTTGTCATAGGTACGTTGGAATTTTTTTTTTAAACTTAAATGCATATTTTAATTCAAAACAATGTATGATTTTATGGTACAAGCCTGTATTAAAGTTAATACTCGTATTATGTAAATTATTTTAATATAAATAATATTTTAAAGGATTTTTTTTGTGCGGTGTATACGATTACTTGAGAATTACCTTATCTGAAACATACGAAAAAAATAATTATGTTAGAAAATATCAACATATAGAAGGATTTTTCTATATTTTGATTTTTACTGAAAAATATTTTTTTTTACTTTCAAATTCTCATTTTTCCTTAATAAAACAGCAAGATTCCACCGAAAAAAAAAATTCAACCATAATTCAGCAGTTTTTCATGCAGAATAAGCTCTAGAAGTTTGAAGCCGATCGATGAAATTGTTTTTGAGAAAAACGCGTTTCATGTTTCAAGTTCGAATCTATGAATATAATTTTTTTTTCAGATATTCTCCAGATGTAATACTTTTTGACCCAGACAAGTAGGCAAAATACTTTTAGTAATATCTCACTTTAACTTCGTCAAATATTATAAAAAATATTTAAAAGTATAGTGGACCCTCTATATTATAATATAGACAGTTTTTCCCATAACAAATAACTAAAATTCAATTAATTCGTTCCCAGCTTCCAAAAACAGTACAGAAATGTCAAAACTTTATCTTTCTTGTACTGAGGAGACATGATGGTAGAAGCGGAAGAGGAGGAAAGTTACTAATATTTATGAGACAAATTAAACACCGGGTAACTCTAATTATGGTGATGGTTTTCGTTTGATGATGATTCAGTAGCACTCGATTTTACTTGCCCAATGTTGCCTGTTTCTGTCTGTTTTTAAAACCTTCATGAAGTAGTCAACCATATTACCATTGAATCTATAATATTTGTGTTTCGGTTGACTATGGCAACATTTGGATGAACTTGTCGACCAAATTCTGCGTTTTGGCCCAGTTAGACAGCATTGTCGGTCGGTGGAAGTGACAAATATAGAAAATATTAACGAATAAATATGGAAACATTTGTTTGTTATTTAAATGTGATGATATAGGGGCTGACGAATATAAAGGTTCCATTGTACTAACGTAATGAAAATAACATTAAAACTTCAGATATTATTATGAAAGTGAACAAAAGCTAAGTTCTTACGATGATGCGTTTTCATACAGTTCAATGATATTTTTGACCTTGTTTATCATTTGAGTGTTGCTTCATCATATTATTGGACTTCACCGAATATACTACTATCGATTTCGTATGGCTTGCTGCATATATATAGAACTGCATTCCTAAAGCAAATAAGTATCCCATGCATGTATATTGCTATTGCATGAGAAAATCTATTACGTGAAGCTACTGCATATCTGAATGCGAGGAGGGTTATCTGTAAAACATTACTGTCAAATTACACTTTACGAGATATAGGTAGAAGAAATATCTCTTTCAAATACTTGTATGAGTAAAAGAAAGATGTGAAAATGTATTTCTTAACCCTTTCTTAGCAAGTGTAGATATGATTCGAGATGAAATTTGAGAATTATTTCTTTAGAGGTATAGTAGGGAAGGATGACAGTCAGGGCGTGTTAAATAAATATTACAATACCTTAGGTTTGTGTTGTTGATTTATTCTCGTCCAGAATGGTAACACACTATTATATTAAGGTAGATAGGACTATCATAAATTTGTAACTGAAGTAAAAAATATGTATACAGACTAACTGAAACATAAATTAACTCGTATATACTTTTTTTTCTGTTGACATCGTTGCATATAAAAACTGAACGCTATTATTTTTTCGCACATGTTTTGTCTTTAAGGTAAGTATGTATTTAGTTATTTTTAATATTTTTGATTGCACGTAGAGAAATGTATATGCTTTCAGATGATATCAAATTTCTGTAAAGGTTTATCGCCTCCACAAAACTGAGATTTCATCAACCTTAAAATCACACTAGTTCTGACCGAAAAACAGGTACCAATACAACGCGCCGCAGCCGCCCAGACAGCCGGTGAAGATAGATTTGAATCCAGCTTAGTGCTTTGTCGTCTATACATTATTTTTTATTAATTTTAATTTTAATTTTAATATTAGTTTGTTGTGGAAGATACTGTCGATGGCTTTTCTCAAGTCCGCGACAATTACAATACATTTAAAAGATTTGTCTAGAGATTCTTGTATGATATTAAATAGTCTACTTCATCATATTATCATCATATATTAAAAAATAATAATTTAAAAATATTAAACAACTGAGAGAATGAAAACATAAATGAACGAATAAAATAAAATAAATATAAACAAGGAAATATCTCAGAATTCTGTTAATATTGTTTTATGACAGAGAACAATTCTTATTTCTTGAAAATAAATAATAATATTTAATTATGATTTAATGATTTTTTGTTGTTGTTAAATGTACATTTTATATTTATTAAGGACATTTATGAACTTGCAGACAGGTATTTGGAAATAAACTTTGTATGTACAATAATAAAGTATGTACACTTTTTATAAAGAATTAAATTAAATAAATTGTCGGATAGAACGCCATGGCAACCTCACCGGCTAGACCGTGGTTGACACGAAGATGTGGGTTCGGATGAAATTGAATCCTGCGTACTTACCTTCAGCTGACGACATTTCTTTCACCTGTGGTAAATTTATAATGTGTTGTATAATTCGGACTGGTAACCTAACTTAATTAATGAAAACGGTAAATTCAGTAGGTTTGTTTAATACAAAATAAATATCAAGTAATCGATCTCTCCATTATGGCCATCTGTCCACAGATACAACTTGATAAGGAAGTGGAACAATAATCATCCCGAAGCATCGTTGACTCGATTCCTGTGGCAAACCTCTCGGATATGCAGCAAGCCAAATTTCACTGTAAGATTAATTCCTCCTCCACGGTGGTGAACTGTCGTTCTCTCTTGATATTACAATCAAGTCTAAATGATGGTCACGTAACCTTGAAATCCGTGCGCCGTAACTACCGCACACACTCGATCCACCATAGTATGGGATCGTGGCCGTCACGCTGGATCTGCCGATGATTGCTCCATTTCAAATGGAGACTACCTCCTATCGCACATCCCAGTTACCCGTGATGCCAACTTCAAATTAGAACCGGGTGCCCTTAGCCCGGGGCCCGAAAAAGGAAATTGTCATTTCTGCATAGGAAGAGAGTACAATGCAAATTAGATACTATAGTATCATACAAATTGTGCATTAGTATCAACAAGATAGATAGATTCTCCGTCGCGGCCGCGCAACGCCAACCCGCGCGCCCTCTCAGTTCGCCTCCTCGAGAAGTAGTGGCGCCGCGCGGTGTCGTTTCTAAGTACGAATTATAGATCTACTCACGCGCGGAGAAAATGTTGTCCGCTATATAAACGCGGTGGGTTATTTAAAAGGATCCCAACTCGAGGGACTTAATTCCAACATTAAAGTATACACATAGGTAACATACATGGGTTAAATCGCAGACCAAGGTGAAGGATGTTATTGTCACTGTTAAAAAGCGTAAATTACTATGGGAGTGTCATTCTAAGGCGCACTAATAATTGAATTTCTCTGAATGGTATCCAGATATAGATGAAGCCTGAACTCTCGATGGATAGACAAAATTATCGGAACAGTAGGAGTAACATGGCAAATATGGTAACATGGCAGAGGACTGAAGAGGATTGCAGTGCAATGATGATGATGGTGATGATGATACTCAACTTTAGACAAGGCTCACTAACAATGGTTATCATTTAAGCTATTCATGTTAATTGTATATGTTAAACATGTCAACGTTTTTCTCAACTTAAAAGACAACAATTATATTTTCGAATTTAAACAGCAATTAACTGAAAATGTTTAATAACAGCAATGCACCAAACTTCACTGAGTGACATTGTACACGCACACCGCCGACACACGCACCTCACGGGGGCGGTTTGTGAAAAGAATTAGACTTGTGAATGTCATGCGATAATAACATGAAAACGCGTCATTGTGGCCGGTCGACAAGCTCGCGCACGGCACTTGTATGCGATCGCTGGAGCATCGCACCGACATTCGTAATCAGTATGCTCGAGCATACCGATTGTGACATTTTTTGCGACATTTATGAAATGTCGCACACAACATTGCGTGTGCAAAATTGGAGAATGTGCCTGGGTGTGGCGCCTGGAATATTTAATAGAAAAATATTCCTTTAAAATTTTGTACAATATTTACAAATATATTAATTTGGATAAGCAGAATGGCTTTTTGCTAGTATGCATATGAACACAGCTATTTTTTCCATGCCGATTGTTTTTATTCGATAGTATAGTGGTAGCCACAGACGGTTATTCCGTAAAATATATTTTTTAATGATGAAAATATACACTCATCCCTCGATTTATGCGGTAGATACGTTCCAGGAAATTCCACGTAATGCAAAACCGCGTAAATCTAGGCATAGAACGCATACAAAAAAGATAGATAGATTCCAGAAAATTAAAATCCACGTAAATCGAGACTTAAAGTTCATATAAAATAAAGAGATAGGTTTCAAAAAACCGAGGAAAACGAGTACATACCATAGACATATATCAACATAAGAAAGAGAGAAAAAAATATTTTTATGAAATATGCGTTGGCGCACGGTGTTGTGAATAAAGTGAGGGTAAGCCGTCGATGCATGCGTTGTTATGGCGCGAACGTGTTTTTACATGGTCGGGCAGTCACATGTTGACAAAAAGCGGTTGGAATAGCCAGAGCGCTCCCCGACACAACATAAAAGTGTGCACACTCGCCAACACGATAGAATGCGCCACGACACGATAATGTAATTCCGCCTTACGCGTCGTCCTTTTACAAATGTTTGATTAAAAAAAAAAAAAAATTCTCAACCGCGTAAAACTGAAACCGCGTAAAACGGATACCACGTAAATCGAGGGATGAGTGTAATACAATATAATTTATTACCAAAAAAAGAAACGCGGTCTAATACAGTACAAACTAATTTAACCAATTAATGGAAATATACAATAATTCCAGATCTCCTTAGAATATATAATGATTCAGTTTTTACCTAAATATCATCATTGCATTATTCTGCAATAACAATTATATTTCGCGTTTAATTTTTTATATTTATCTTCTTAAATTATTACGTTTTAAATATTGATCGAATCACGGTTTTAACTTAATTGTTTCTGTAAAAACATTATTACGCCAAATACCATTTATACTTTCTAGTCAATAAATGTACTTGTCAATAGAAAAAAAATCTACGTATAAGACATAAAATACCAACAGATTTTAAAGAAAAAATGAAACTTTGATATTTTTTCTTATTAGTAACAAATACAATGTATTAAAGAGAACACGTTCTTATTGTGAAGTTGTAATTATTCAGAACATAGGTCTGTGATGTTTTAAATATTAATTTAATGTATTAATTATAAATATATACATATAAAATCAATTTTGTCCAAAAATATTGTTTTTGCGCTACCGGGATTCAAACCTGGATCTCTATTTCCAATCCGGGGAAGTACACTACCAATTGTGATATTATGTAGTAATTTGAAACGTGTAACATATTAGGTTCGAAAATTTTTCATGAAAAATATGGTGCTATAAACACAGTTGGTAGTGTAACTTCCCGGATTGGAAATAGAGATCAGGTTCGAATACCGGTAGCGCAAAAACAACATTTTTCGACAAAATTGAATTTATATGTATATATTTATAATTAATACAGTAAATTAGTATTTAAATACAATGTACACTGTCTACTATTCGCAATCTTAGCGCATTCAAGGATATAGGATTTATAAATACTACCTAAAGATTATAAAGGGTAAATATAGGCCTCATTCCTCTCCACAATCCCCAAATTCTGTGCAGTCCTCCTTCAACAAAAGCCCGCGGCATTTGCGGTCGGCTTACTTCTTTTATTCAAACATGGTTGCTACTGGAAGATTTCACCTTTCCAACTTTCAACGGTCAGTCTTGCTACGTATCCGATATAGTCCCATTCTCATTTCGCGAAGTTTGTAGAGTATAGAGAGACATAAAATTATTTTATAATGCAGATTAATAAATAAATAATGATTGATTCTGCGAAGGATTCAAATCAACTGATTCGTTAGCGATTGCATTTAATTTGCGCGAAATAAGTTGAAAAGTACAGTAAAGAAGACGAACAACCACAAAAATGAAATTAAAAATAATTTAATTTTAAACACTAATATAATAATAATAAATTTAATATTGATGCTGACTACCCTAGTTTTGGATCTACCCTGTAAACAAGTGATCGGAGGTTCGATCAAGTTAGTCTCATTTTTAAAAACACAAGTAGCTTATTTGGAAAAATAGTTAGAATAAAGATTAATGTAATATTGTATTTCGTGTACTATTTCTGAATTTCTATTTATTTTTATTAAGAAAATCTATAGCAACTACCTTATAGATGAAGTAGTTATGTCCGATCACAAAGATGCCGTTTTGAATATTAAAAATAGTATTTTAACCCTTTTTCAAATATTTTTTAAATAGAGATGCGCACACGGAAAACATGTCACATCAATATTATTACTATTTTCAATCTAAGCTAAACGCTTGTGCTATGAAAATAGAACTAACTTGCTCCTGGAACGAGGCGCGAACCCCCAACCACTAGATCATTATGCCAGCGTCTTAACCATTAGACCGACAAGCTACTAACGTTACCTAACCGGTAAAAATGTTTATAATTCATTATTCATATTCATATATACAAACGAAAAATATATACTAATTAAATGTATTAATTAGAAAGATGTTCATATAAAATCATTTTTATTGAAAAATATTGTTGTTGCGCTACCGGGATTCGAACTTGGATTTCTTTCCAAACCGGGGAAGGTGTATTATCAAACTATGCTATGATAATTTGACGACAAATTTTCGAACCTATATGTTACCCTTTTTTCAAATCAATACGTCTATCATTCCATTATTTGAATGCCATCTATTTTGTTTTTACGGAATCTCAAATACCTTTGAGTATAATTGGATAATGCACCTTTCCCGGTTTGGAAAGAGATCCAGATTCGAATCCCTGTAGCGCAACAACAATATGTTTCGATAAAATTGATTTTATATGTATACCTTTCTAGTTAATACATTTAATTAGTATTTAAAATTTCACAGACCTATGTTCTGAATAATTACAACTTCACAATGTGAATGTGTTCTCCTAATGAAAAAGATATACATTTTTTTATATATTATAATAAAAAAGTTAAAGTTTAAGGTCAATCCATATGAAATGATCCAGCACTGGTTGCTTGACTATTTTAAAAATGTTCATATTTTTTTGTACAATCACCCTAACTTGTTGGTACGATGAATATTTTAATTTTATTGTTTTTGGTTTTTGCGTGGCAGCCATATTTGTTTTACGCGCCGCAGCTTATTTTGTAATGTAAACGGTTTGCGGAAATTGAAATATCTCAACTCTTATTTGTCCTATCAACACGTGGTTAAAACCAATTTCGGTTATAAGATTGATTTGACACATTTTCACCTACATGCATTCCCACAGTGTTAAATTTCAGCCTTAATTCTTAGCTTTCGTTTTAAATAAAGTCCCATCTTCACGAGGATGTTTCTTCAGAAAGGGTTAACGTAAAGAAAACAAAAACAATAAAATTTAAATATTCATTTTGAACTATCAACAAGTTAGGGGATTACATTAAAAATGTGAGAATTTTAAAAAATGGTCAAGCAATTATTTATTTAATTTCTGAACCCTTTCATATGGAATTAGACTTAAGTATTTTTTTTTTGAACTTATATTTATGTACATTCGTTCTTGTGCAGTGAATCACTTATTCTGATAGATTGGATAATTTTTTAAAAGAAAATACTGTTTTCGTTAAAATAGAAAAAATATTTTTAAAAATTGTCATGCAATTAAAATAAATAAACAGAAAATCATGCACTAACATGATCGTGTCACATATTATACGCAGCGATCTTGCCGCACGATTTCTTGCGCGCGACTTACTTTTTTGTTTTTTCTTTGCTCTTTTCACTGTTCATAAGTTTTTTGTACGTGCAATTTCTGTACTTTTTATATGTGCTGTGCTTTGTGTTATTGTTTTTAATAAACTTTAATTTCAGTTAACGAAATGCGAAGTTATAATTGCATTCATGTCTTCAATTATTAAAGACATGCACCGTCTTGAAATACTCTCTGAAATGTCTCTCGCACACTGAAATTATTGACAGCCGTTTACCTAGACTTCATCTTCATACTCAGCAATTTAAACTTGATTTGCTTTCATGCATAATATGTTCCTGACTTCATAGGGATTAATATCAGGCTATAATTATCATGGTATGAAACATATTGATCGAACTATTAGGTACACAGAATAATTAAGCCCGAGATTAATTGAAAGGTGTTGATCAACCAAATAACACTGCGAGAATTTAGAACATTGTTAATTCTTTTGTCAAACTACGGCGTATATTTAAGTACGAATTCCTCCTCCACGTCTAAGGAATATCTAATAAATTAAAAAAATAATAACCAGCGATGATTATTCAAGCTGGAAAAAATAGCCAAAAAAAGTCTTCGTATGTACATGAATAAAAATATAAATACCTTATTGACCCGAATATAAGACGAGGTTTTTCTCATATCATTAAAAAATAAGAGTCGTTTTTTTTTCGAACCTTTTGATTGTCGAGCATTTTGGATGTCGAGGTCAATAAACTTCTTAAAACATTTTTAAAAAGCAATTATACAAATCGGTTGCTTGCAAATGATCGAGCACTTATTTCAACCGGAAAAAGCAAGAACCTTACTGTCATTCTTCTATGTGAATGGGTAATCGATGCATGGTATAAAATTGACGCTAGAAGTATTATTAATGGGTTTAACACCATGGATGGCACGGAGGATGATATTTTGTGGCTGGAATAAAATACTGTAATAAATAAATAGTGAAGTAAGTGAACCAGAAGATATGCTCATTGATGAAAGTGTTGATGAAGATGATGGTACAGGTGAAATATTTGGCGATTAAAAAGGACTAATGCTGCGAATTTTCACGTGTGTTTCTGCATATTTTTCTTTATTTGCATTTTTCAATAAATAGTAAAAAAAAATATTATTTCTTCTTTGAGAAATCGCATGTCGTATTTATAATCGGGGTCTTAAAAAAATGTATTTTCTTCTTTTGTAAATTGAGTCAAACTCTGTTTTATTCCACTACACTTTTCATTGTGTTAAATGATATATAACATTTTCGGGAACATCTTTCCATTATCAATATTATAAATCAACTAAAATTAAAAGCACTTTCAGACAGTAATATGTGGTGTGTTTGGAGTTAACGGTGGTGGGGGTGGGGGTGCAGTTAAAATGGATAAGAGAGGGAAAGTAATGGGTGGTATTTGAATATTTATTATGTTTTTATCGTTATTTTTATTATTACATATTTCTAAATTTTACATACATTACATTACAATTTTACATAATCCTTGCAACTCAACTTGTAGACTCCGTTTTTTTCTTCTTGGGGTGCTTTTAATTTTAGTTGATCTATATTATTAATTATGGGAAGATGTTCCCGAAAACGTTATATATCATTTAACACCATTAAAAGTGTAGTGGAATAAAACAGAGTTTGACTCAATTTACAAAATAATCATGTAATTCCACAAAGTTTCACCAAAAACCTTTAAACATTTATTTTTTCTGAATTTTTCGGTAGAAAATGGGACTTGTCTTATAATCGGGGTCGTCTTATGTTTGGGCTAATGCGGTATGTTAAAACAATTTTAGAAAATGTACAATTTCTAGTTAATTTTTAAATTATAAACATTTGTAATTGTATTTGACTGATTACGAAAATTAATTAAAGTATTTAAATTTTATAATACTAAATTTACTATTCATATTTCGTTCGCTACGATAGAGTACGTATTTCATCTTCGAGTCAATTTTGTTAGCGTCTAGCTCATTTGTAACATTTGTTGTGCTGTTGTATGTAATATCACAATTTAGATTGTATTCTTATTCTTTATATTTATATTTAGCTAGTATTAGTAATAGATACATAGTTAATAATCCATATTTTGTATGATATAAATACGCGATCAATTTGACAGTTCTCGTATCGAATACGGAGGCCTATTTTCAATGATGAGAATAATAAATGTTATACATTTTTCATTCATTCATAATAAACATAGCGGTTTGATTACGCTAAAAGTAAATATGTATGGACTGGTACGTGTACTTCGTTGCATTTATGAAGGTAGTGTATGAATTACAAGTATTACATACGAAACAGGTAATCGATCGTGTTCAAATGGATGAATTTTCAGCTTGACTTACAGTGTGGAAAAGAGAAGTGTTTGAGAGCAAAATAAGAACCAAAACCAAAATATATATAAATTCTAATTACATACACCGTAGAGCCCTGCGTGTGATGCCGTCGTCTGGACGAGGTGTGGTAGAGAAGTGACGCGTCCAAAGGAACGGAACGGATGGCAAAGCCACGAACCCCACTCCCATCATAACCACGGTGTGAGACATACGCTCTGGCAACCGCAACAGAAGTCGAGATGTTAATTTGAATTAATATTCATAGATGCCGTTCTGTGTCCAGCCTATAATATTTTTTCTCATTTTATTCTTTGGGAATTCTTGATGCATATGATAGAGAAAGTCAGATATAATTATTTTTATCTAGCTTGTGAGAGATATATAACGACTATATTAGTTTAATAGACTGTAATGGAGACGTTAGTTACTACTGCTCGCAACAAGTGCCTAACGTCTACTGATACAAGGGTAGATAAAGAGCCAATGGTGGATGATGTAACGCATTTTGGTCTCTGTGAACTGGTTTTAGTAGCGTGAGAATTTTACTTGTCCGCATAAGAAATATCTCTTCAATAACAATAGTAAATGATGAAATATTCAATAACGATTCCGTTGAACGGCTCCTATCTCTTCTTCTTCTTCTTGTGCCCTATCCGTTCAACGGACGGCGGATATCATGTTGGCTATCATGACTTTATTTACTGTGACCCGGAAAAATTCTACAGTAGACTGGTTAAACCATTGTCTCAGGTTCTTCAGCCATAATGTTCTCCTTCTTCCAGGGACCCGACTTTCAGCAATCTTTCCCTGCATTATGTGATACAAGATCTCATACTTCTCCAGATATCTCATTAAATGTTAGAGATATTGATCTTTTCGGATTTTTATTGTTTTAATTACATATTTTTCTTTATTCATCCGAACTATAACATCTTCATTAGTAACTCTATACATCCAGCCTATTTTAGGCATTTTTCTGTAGATCCACATCTCAAATACTTCAAGTCGCCTTATTATTTCTAGGGTAAGTGTCCACGCTTCCGTTCCAAAAAATAAAATCGAGAATACATAACATCTGACCATTCTCATTCGTACATAATTCTTATCTCTACAGACTCTAATTGGACGCACCTATTTATTTTTGGCTTGCGGTGTTTAAAACTCACTGACGCGATGGCAGAATTCATGTTCCAAAGTGATATTTTACACCCGGTGTCACGTTTGTCGTCGTAAAGTTATTGGCAGTTCCCTTCCCGGATACTCCGGCTGGTTGACTTAGGGGGCGCTGAAAAGCTTTCAGGTTATTTGTATTTTGATAACACTTCAAAAATACATTGCAATGTTTACCGCTGGAGGATGGCGCGGCGAGGGGTGCGGGCGGGGGCGCGGAAATTGTTTGAGACGATTGACATTACGGTCTCTATGAAAAATGCGGGGGGTTTTTGAGAAACCAAACGTTTTTGTATGATTAAAGGCGATTTTTGTATACATGCCTTTGATGTAGTATCATTTGTTTTCTGAAATGCCAGACTCCTTCGTGTTGCGTGATTCGGTGACAGGACTCGCTTTTCGTTATTTTTGTTTATTTTTTTATATTCCATCCCGTAAGCCTTTTCGACTTCTCGTACAAAAATTGTGTCAGAGATAAAACATTCCGTAATCTAAAGTGTAGATCTGTATTGCCCTACATTTCTGTCTACTCACTTCATCGACATGATATTTCGATGGCAAGTGAAATGTTTAGAAAATTAAATTTAAAACAAACGTCAAATCAACTCACTATAATTTTGAAAATATGTTTATCTCTTAATAGTATATAATAGTTTACATATAAAAGTTTGTTAATATAAATATTTGGTGTTAACGAAAAATAATTTTGAAATATGCATATTTGTACGACTATTTGTTCCAGTTATACCTATATTCTCTCTAACCAGTATTATAATAGTTTATTATATAATCTTGATATGAAGCTGCGCTTTCGTTCTTGCACAATCAACATATTATTGCAGCGTTGGTCACTGAGAGGGTGGCGGGGATATAAATTAAGAGGAGCATTATATACATATCTACAGTTTATTGTACATCAGTCAAAAAAAATCTCGCACAGGCATTTTAAAATCTCGTAGTTAGATCAAAACAGTTGAATCTAAACAGTAAAAAAATCTTGCACGACAGATAAAATTTAGACAGTTAAAAATCTCGCAGGGAGAGTTGAATTTCTACCTCACCGTCAGCCATGGCTGGCGACCAGCGGTCGAGATCAGTCAGCATCAGAACAAACATTCGAGTTAAGAAAGGAGAACGAGGACAATTAAAATATCGCAGTGAAAATCGGAAGCGAATAGCCGCTGTCAGCCATCAGACGGTTGGCGACTAGCGGCCGAGACCGGCCAGCACCAGAATGAAAAGAAAGTAGAACGAAGAACGAGGCTTGAGGCGTCCGATTCCGCTGGAACCGAAGCTATCGGTTGCCAGTGGCGCAGATTATCAAGAGAAATGAGCACCGACGCCCATGAAGACGGGTCGGCAATGGTAACCGACCACCACAACGGCGATTGCGACGGAGGCCCGCCACTGACGAAAACGAGTCGTCGAGAGATACAGCACCGACAGCATTAAGGGTGGACGCGACGGCGATCGACCCCGTCCGTCCAGTGTCGTCACATCGCAGTCCGGATATCGCCCCAAGCAGTATCCGACGGAGTAATTAAGGTAGATTAAGATTATGCTAAGATTACAATTAAGTAGACTATAAGTTAGATTAAGAATTTAGCCTAAGATTTTTCTTTGATTAATGTACAATAAGCTGTAGATATGCATATAACGCTCTTATTAATTTACATCCCCGCCCCCCTCTCAGTGACCAACGCTTCATATAATATGATGATTGCGCAAGAACGAAAGCGCAACTCAATCAACCTTATGAACGAAGTCATCCTCATCTTAGTATTACAATTACAATTTTTATCAAATAATCATTTTGATTATGGTTCATGATGATAAATACAAATTAAAACTTTTGATACTCACATAAAGTTTTAGTCAAGGCACGCCAATCGCACATGCGTGGATAACGGTAATGACAATCATCATCATCACTCGTATTATCAAATGAATTTTAAGGTTAATCAGTGTAAAATGAGAGACATAATATAAATCAGTTAGATCTTTCGGATGATGAAATTAAAGCAAACATTTGAAGACACCTCAAATGTTCTAACTTCAACTTTAGTGCCAACTATAATTGTTCGTACCACATGGTGACTATTCAAATCGAAAGGAGCTATTCACTTCTATTTGATAGTACCATGATTTTATGATCTATGACATGATTTTTCATTGCTGTTGGTCTATCATCTCTGTGATGGTCTTATAGCGGGACCTATGATCTTATAAATTAAAAAAATATGACTATTATTATAACCTTATAAATATAAAAAAATATTACTATTATTATAACTACGGTCAGTAAAGAAGTCTTTCGCTTCTATTTATAAAATCCGAAGGATTGTCTTTTTTCAGGTTCGTTCTTTTTTAGTACCGGCTTCAGAGAGCTCCCCGGACAGCTTTCTAAACAATTGTCAACAAGTATTTAGCTCAATGCTTATTTAACTTGGTCAGTATTTTATATTACACCAAAAGTGGAAGTGCCATCTTTAAAGTATGGTTAGTAACATGATAATTAATTTTTTTTTTGAGAATATAGAAGATATCATTTTTTTGTGATTTAATATCTGATTTATTTAGATGAATACCTAATGCATTGTAGTGTTTCTGATTTATATTATAAATGAAGACTACTTTAAACATTGGTTCTTGATCCTGCTTAAAGGTATAAATTTAAGTTTAGGCCACGTATATAGAAGAAGTGTTTGCAACATTATTTGCAGAACGAGGGGCATTCTACACATATTTATCCAACGAAACATAAATCCGATAGATTATGACACATTTATGTAACAGTAAAAGTATTTACTCTTCGAAAATTCAATCTTGGTGTAAACAAGATGTATTTTTTACATTATTGCATATTATATTGTCTACGTTTAAATTTTCGTTCCAATCAAGTCATATTTTAGAAAAAAGTCACAGAGTTCTTTCATTGCGTGAGAGCACAGAAATGATCACGAGAGCACCAAAATGAGCATTTTTATGTCTATTTATTAGGTGGTCTGCGAGTTCTGGTGCTAATTGACCTAACAGTATATTATTTTACAAAGAAAATATGCTGGATTTTTTTTTTATACATGCATGAATGGTATCGCTTAAAATTCAACGTTCTTTCAAATCTGCATTAAATATTCAAAGTAATATTAACTTTAGAAACTTGCAACCGTAAAAATGCTAATTAATCCGAAAGTTTCACATGGATTTTTATAAAAAAGCTCTAAACCTTTTCCCGCGCAGCCATTTGCATTTCCATTTAGCCGCCATCGTAATGGACTTGATGCAAAACATTGGAATGGGACCGCATTTTAATATGGTAGCCGTCTAGTCATGGACTTGCACTCGCCGCAGGGCCGTCCTGACCGAGCGGTGAATTATATTAGGGTTGATCGATTCCAGTCGTCAGTTAATATAATATAATCTCTGCACTACTACTATTAGATCGGCAAACCACACATTATTTCAGTGAAGTGCATTCGTTAGTGTATTACAATGAATCGGGATACACTAAATTTAATACATACTTTTGTTTCGTGAATAAAAAAAACAGAGTGACATGACACCGTTCTATAGGGTAGTCGTAACTACGATGAACAGTATGATATTGTACATTTTACAATATCATATTATAGATATATTATTAATATTAAAATTACATTAAATCCCTGTAAATTGAAACGCCATGCCAATTGTTTGATCAATGATATAGCCGCGTGTAGTCAAACATATCCTTCTTGAGGCGATTGTTTTGTTGTCAAAATTTGTATCGAAAACAGGTAAAATGGACCAGTCTGCTTTTGATTCTGGACCTCGCATATGCTAGATTTATGAATCAAATTTGTGTTTTTTTTAAAATTATATTATTGAGATTGAAAGAAATTGGATTTTCTATACTAAACCTTATCTTTATGCATTTTCAAGCAATAGAGCGTTATTGCACGAGTTTTATAATTGTTAATATATGCGTAATTTAAAAGATTCTAGGAAAGTATTTAGATAGATTACGTTACAAATATTGTACTATCTACTGCAGAGGGCTCATTATGCAACATCTGAAAATTTTTAGTACAGTAATTTCTTACTAAATAATACTTATATAGATATTTTGTGTGTTTTTTTATTTCAAATAGCTCGATATTTATTGCACGCCGAAAATGAATTTAATGGTCGAGGTCTTTCTTATAATGCTTATATATTCTTAATTATGACAAATAACAATCGATATAAGTTTTACATTAGTGTAAAGGTACTATCTAAGTCATATTAAAAAAAAGCCAAGTCTAATGTGTAATTTCAGATATAAATGAATAATAAAAACTCGCATATTCGTAAAAAAACGAGAAAATATGAATTATTTTTGAAAGTGAAGCCTCAAGATCACAACCAGGACACTTCGTAAATAGAGGCAGATAAATATTCAAATACATACATATTAAAAGTAGGTACAACATCGGGGAGTATTAAAAAAACTTCTGAGGAACGTGTCAAAATAAAAATTAGTACATTCGTAATTAAGATTATAGGTACTCTAAGAAAGCCGATATAAAAAATAGTATTGAAACCTTTTCAACATTGAATTTTTTTTTTAATTTCCACCAATAAATATGTTGTTCAATAAAGTAATAAATTTATAAGTATTAATTTAATGTATTAATTATAAATATATACATATAAAATTAATTTTGTTGAAAATATTTTTATATGTATATATATTTATAATTAATACATTAAATTAGTATTTAAAACATCACAGACCGTCTGTTTTAAATAATTACAGCTTCACAATAAGAATGTGTTCTCCTTAATAAATTTATAAGCATTATTATCAAACATTTACAAGTACGAATGAATTAAAAGTGGTGTAAATTATAATAAATTATAGGAATATATTAATAATAAATGTATATATATGTAAACATTTGAGAAACGATGGATTGTTATTGGTTGTAGCGTTAATATTAAAACCTAATTTTTAACATCAACAACTATACGCTAAAGTACGTATAAATACGATAAATTCTTAAATACAATTTGGAAGATACCCCTTTCCCCACTTGCCTTTGACGATACTTTTAAATCTAATATATCATTATTATTATTATTATATATATATATTAAATAAATCAAAGTCTCTAAATATTCAAGATTTTACAATGCATTTCGAACAAAATATTGAAAATATATCCAATCATGAATCTGTTACACACCGTATACTGTTATGTGTAGTCGTGTTGTAATAAATATTTAAATATTGGTACACAAAAATACATATTTTATTCAGTTTTGGAGTAGTGCTGATATTGTAGCGTATAATGTGGTATTTTATATTTATATCTTTGGTACCATTGCGGAGATTGGCACCAAATTTACAACGTTTTTTCATGTGACCTTAAGAAGAGATATGTGTCGTGTGGTGGTTAGTCATTGGCTATTATTTGTCCGCTCCCATGTTTTGCCCCGCCGATTCTGCGGATCGTTATTTCGAGTGCAGGCAGCCGATATATTGGTCTATCAAAGCAATATATCTGTTTGAAATTGTTATCTCATTTTTATATCAGCATGGAACCATTCCAAGAGCGTTCGATGGCTGGAATTTATATTTGTGTTTCTAATATTTTAGCGTTACCAATGGAAATCAATACTTAATATGTAAAATATATTTTTTGAGTTGTGTGTAACTACCATTAATTTTATAACAGTGTATCAAGCAGATGAAGATATCACAAGGAAGAACATCATATAGTAGAACAATCGAAAATTAGTAATTCTTAGATGTCTCACAGAGACGAAGCTAATATTTCTTTTTATATTAGAAGTATGGAAGTCTTGGGCATTACAGGGCTTACCATTTGTCATCGGCTAGCTTAAGTAATCACTTTACATAATGAAACGTTCACCAATTTACCCATACTACCACGTCTATCAATATTTTTTAGATGTTGTATATAAGTTATTATGTTCGAAATGGGAATAGGTGAATGTTTTATTGGGTAAAGTGATCACTTAAGCCAGCCGATGACAGGTCGTAAGCCTTATAATACCCAAAACTTCCATACTTCCCATGTAAAAACAATTAGTAGCTTCGTCTCTGTGAGACGTGATGATAATCCCTCAGGGGATAAATCCCAGTAATTGGTTCCTTCAAAGATTTGGACATACTCAAAATATGTTAAAAAAATAGTAATTTTTGATTAATTTGTTAAATCCACTAACTGATATATATTATAACATTAAATCTGGTACCTAATGCGGGCAGAATAAGTCGGGATTAACATTCTCAGGTTGGCAACACAGCCCACGCTGGAACACGTTTTCGTGCAACGTTTTTTCAAATGACAGCTGTCGTGCACGACGTATTAAACAATCCGATTATGTAAATAAACGATGATGTGACTTTTATAAGGAGAAAGGGTGAGAACAATATAATATATTAACATCTGTGTTGTCCTGCATCATATTTGACACTATTGACCAATTATATGTGAAATTTCAGGATACGCATCCCTTTCTCCATGTAGTTTATTTCGCCGTTTAGTTTATTTCTCCGTTTAGTTTATTTCTCCGTTTAGTTTATTTCTCCACGTAAATTTTTTATATTTAACTTTCTTGATTTTCTCTTCACTACTCACAAAATGCTTCCTACGCAAAATTATTTTTCATCACTGATTTACATTGCCCAGTTATTTTCACTCTTAAATCTTATGAAATAAAAGTGTTGTTGCCTTTTTGTCACAACTCATGTCGTGGACATGAAAATTAAGAAGTCATGCCACAACGCACAGGATGCAGCGGGAAGGATTTTTCCCATACAGGGGATGAGGGTAACGTATTAATCTGACACGGACTACTCGATAGAATGAGTTTTTCCAACTGAAGACGATGCGAGCGATTCAAGGAGAACCAGATGTCAGAATCCAGTTTGTCTGATGTACGGCACGTGAAGTGACAAGTTTCTAACGTGTATCTTTGACTGATCAAATTAGATGAGGACCGTGAATTTCTGCATAAATGGACAATGACTATCGCAAACACACTGGTTGTAAAAATGTATTTTTTTGGTGTACAAGGAATTTAAAGCTTAAGATGTCTTTTTTGTAGCATATTTGTTTCTCTATTTAATTTAAAACTTACAGTTTTCCTGCTAGTATTAACCGATCTATTTATCATGTTATTTTGTTTTATACCTGACCTGACAAACCGTCAGGTAACAATTTTGTTCAGTTAGCTTTGAAAAAAATAAATAGTAAACTTTATATTTTATGTGGCAGAAATTGCCGAGACCAACTCTCACTTAGAATCGCAATTTATGCAGTAATGTTTGATGATTTCTATTCCTTTTATATATATTTTTTCTAGTTTCTTGTATTAAATTAAGTGATAAATTTGTAATAATCTTTTTATTTTTCCTGAAGTGCTGAAGTGACAGGCAAGACATTATGTTAAATTTTGTAACCAAAGACCCATGCCCATCATGTGAACCTCTGAGCAAGCCGGTGGTGTGAAAGCATGGCGTCCTATCCTGACGATTACCCGTCACATATAGGCGACCACGTCACAATATACATTTTTTTTTATATACAAAACAATTTACAAAATTTCCCATTTACGGTTTGAAAATGGTAATCGATGATAAAACACTGTAATAATTGATATTTTCCATATTAAAATAAAATAATTTGATTATGACAAATAAATATATATTATAATTTTGTTGTTTTATGTTTATATTTATTAATAGCGTGAAAAAAAAACAACATACTTTTATTATTTATTTATACACCTAAGTCAAATCTTAATTTTGTATAAAATTTCATCCCTGCTCTTGATTACACCGAGGGTGCAAATAAATGCAAATGGATTCTTTCAAAGGTATATAATACAAACTATGATTAAGTAAATTTATTATTTGAAGAATTAATCGTGCCTAAATTTATTAAAATATTTTCAAAAACATGGTTTAAGAAACGGCCAGTCAATGTACGGTATTTTATGTTCATAAATCATTGACTAACAAATTTCATTTAAGGTCATAGTATAAGTAATACAGCAACATTTATGGCTCGCTGAATAGATTATGATATGATTTAAGTGCACAATTTCACATATTGGCCCTCATTCATATTTCACTCATTCCCTTTTAATTCAGTGACTATAAATAGTAACAGATTTTAATTTTAAATTATTTTCATTTGGTTCCACCCTGAAAATATTTCCATCATGAAAATTTGGTTCTATTACTTACGTAAATATTAATACTTTGAAGATTTTATTTAAGTTTAGTACATGTTTCAACTTTCTCTTTCAAATATTGTTTTTACTTTTAAAATTAGCAATATTAACTTTGTGGTTAAAATTCATATTTTTATTTATTATCTTTGTTTTATTAACCATTTAATTGAGTTTAAATACATCTGTATCATGTATTTAAACTCAATTAAGTGGTTAATAAAACAAAGATAATAAATAAAAATGTAATATTGTTTTTATTTCATATATTTTTATCAGTTTTTAGAACTCAAAATCGACCATTTCATTGATAATATCGTCACTTTAGAAGTAAAATCCACTAAGTGACATTTTCATACTTCTGCGTATAGTAAAATATAAGTTTTACCCCGGCATATTTTAGAATTGACTGATAATTATGAATTGATAATATTTCCCTAACAGGGAAAAAGGAACCGTTTGGCATTAAAAAATCTATCTCACCTAAAAGAACGCATAGTATATATTACCTATATAGGAACGATATATACCATAATATCAGATGGACATTGATACTGACATGGAACATTTTATACTTGAAGATATTAATATTTTTGAGTTATTGGTTATTGTGAGAACTGTCACTTTTTAAATATATGTGTATGTGTGTTTGTCATGAAAGTGAGTAGATGAGTGGTGGGGAACGAACTTTATAAGCGGCCGTCTCTGAGGGAATAGCTCTCTTTCATCACAGCTTCTCCTGAATAATAAGTCTATCTCTGAAATGTGTAATTATTATTGACTGTAAATACGTTGTTGTAATAAACTTAATATTATTATCTGGACATACTGAGTTTCACATACAAGGAATCGGGACCCAAGAAATTAGTCCTTAATCAGAGGATAAAACACCTAGGGAATTTGGGGATATTTGAAAAGAAATCAAAGTTACTATATGTACAGATATTAAATTTTCTTATTAAATATCTTTAAGGAATTTATTATTTATATTTTTATATTAGAAAATGAAATTTACACAATAAAAATGTATCATGAGCTATATAACTTAACTGGGCAAGAAACAATCGTAAGATTCTGTAGGTCCCGAAGACTGCAATGGCTTAGTCAGGTTGAAAGAATACCATACAGGACACCAAAGATAATACCAAGTGGATACCCCAGTGGAAAATAGAAGACCTAGAGCAGATATAGAAAGAAGTAAACTAATTATGTGGAAGACGATTGGAGCAGGATGGGAGAGTCTGGAAACTAGAGAAGTCTCACACGTTAATAAGTGAATGTAATGAATTTTCAAAAATACTTATTATGTAAATGTATCCATTTTGAATATATCACTGAAAGCTAGGCTAAAAGCGTATTATTTTTGAGATCATTTGAACGAATTTAATATATTATTATGTATTAATTATTATGTATTATTATTATGTATTATACATAAGTTAGACGACATTTTAAATAATATATATATATTTAATCAATCTATACAAATCAGTCGCGAGGTAAGAATTTCATTATTAAGCCACCGATGAAAATGCGATTTCTTTTTCAAATATTTGCCCTCGGAAGTTTACAATGTTGGTAATAACCAAGACGCGTGTGCGTTTTACAAATACAAATTTCTGAAAACCATCACAGAAAACCTTTAGAACAGCAGTTCTTTAACTTTCGTAGCCTAAGGACTCCATTTTTGATTAATTTATTTTTTAGGGATGCTTTTCTATGGACTATAAAAAATAATGTTTTTCATATAAATGTTCTATTTATAAAAGTTCTATGCACTTAAACATTTTTGTTTTGTATACTGGTGAGGTACAAAAATATTTTTTATACCTGTGTTCCATTGAATTATTGTTATGTGCTGTGTTAATAATTAATTGTATCGTAATGTTAAACGTTATTATTTAGCTTGTTGATTTATTTTTTGTTCAGTTCTAAATTCAGTCAGTTTTTATTTCTCACTTATCAAAGATTAACTTTTAACTTAAAATAAATATGTTGCGTAAAGCGTCATCAAAGGTTTCTAAGCGCCTATGTTCCTAGTGAGTGTAATGAGGTTTTTGACATAACCAAATATATTTATGACTTAATTTAAATTATCATAGATGTGTCACGTGATAGTTAAATAAGACAATATTATTAACCTTAAGTATGAGTTTTGGCATCTCTGATTCAATCGTTAACGTAATCCACTTTGATGTTAATACTTTCATTCAAATTTTTTATTCTGGTGCTTACTCAAGCAAAGTGATTATTTTGCTTCGGAAGAATTAGTATTATTCACAGATTTTTTCTGAATCCCCTTACACCAGTTGGAGAACCATTGTTTCATGAAAAATTATAGAACTTTATAACACATGCGGCAAATTATTTCTTCGTTCTGGCGCCCAAATCTCGTGATCACTTCGATAGCATATGGTTCATATTATATATTTTTACATATGTTTAGGAAAATTTAATTGGTTTTATATATGTATGTACGCTCAAATTTAAGACGAGTACCAATATTATTTTTGAATGCGTAGTTACCGTGATATGTTTTGTATCATTAAAAGGCAAAATATTTTTAAAGATCCACATCTTATTATATAATTGCTTTCATTAATTTTTAAATTAATGCGTACTTAAATCTAAAAATAAAATATATTTTTATTTTGCATTGTGTTTTAATGATCAATTAATTTCGATATTTTTATATATTCTTAAGATCTTTTGAATATATAATATATTATTATTGGAGAATTTTGTGTACATATATTCTAAAGATCTTAACTGTGACATTTTATATTTCATGTACTGCGTGCAATTGTAATGCTCTATTTGTACCTATTATAAAAGAGTGTTGATAGACCATGCTGGGTTTGTCTTAATATAATACAGAGTGAATATTAGATTCCACACCGATATTGTTTTTGAATAATTAGAAAATAAAACACAATTTTTTTATTTATCGATTAATTGTTTGATTACAATTACATCAGCCAAGTGGTCGGCGGCACAAATGCGTGCTCTTTTATCCATATTTTTAATAACATTCTTGCACACTTCGCGTGTTATTTCAGCAATTTCATTTAGAATATTTGTTTTGCAGTATTGGAATTGTTGTTGATTTATTGACGTAGACCTTTTTTTCCAAATACTTCCACAGACAATAGACGGAAGCCGTCAGGTGATTGAGGATACCAGTCGATATCACCACTTTTTGACATTATGTGGCCGGGAAAAAAGCTCGGGCTGTGTTTGAGGTGGTACCGTGTTGTTGAAACTACATGTGTTGCAGGTCCAATCGACCCAATTCGGCCACCGAGAAGTTTTCCAACATGTGACGATAGCGATCACCATTAATTAGATAAAATGTTTTACACGTTGTTGAGGCGTTAAATACTTCATAATAAATTGTAATCTACTATTTTCTACGACTGACAAATGTGAACTGATAACTGGAACATAATAATGTAAATATGTATGATGAGAGTTATAAAATAGATTTGATGAGTGTATTTTTATTGCTCCACTTAATAAGCTTTGTAAGTGTTTTTTATATTCTGCACAATTAATAAAATTAAAAATACTAGATAATATCCTTCCCGTGTAGCTGAAAGAAATGAGATTAAACATTCAAAATAATGCAATTATCTTAGCCTTATCTACAATGAAGATAAATATGAATTATGACATTGAATGACAGAATATATAGCTAAGCATTGATGTGAATATGCTCTTCTGTTGATGCAGTAAATAGGTGAAGAGCTTCTCTTTTAAATTATTCTTCATCAGCACACATACTTGCGAACTCTGGTACAAGTGAGTGACGTACAACGAGTTCAGTACAATAACTCGTATAGTACACTTCTTGTTTTCTAGAGCTTGTTCAGTTATCGAATGTTAGCGACCATGTTGGCGATCATTATTTTGTTTGAAACAGCTCGAAATAGTTGTACCGTGGACTTTAGGGTTTTAGGGTTCCTTCCACTTGCAATTTTGCCTTAGATTATTAGATGTAGGATTTGGTACTTTTCTGGATGTCTTATAATATACCCAAAATATATCAATTTTTTTAAGAATTTATTTTTTCTTTCGCATCTGGATCACAACTTTTGTCATTTATAACCCTATAAATCCAGCTTGTTTTTATAATACGTCTGTAGATCCATATCTCAAACACTTTAAGTCGCTTTGGCATTATTTCAGTGAGTGTTCATGATTTTGTCTGCCAAAGTCCGTGTTCATTGCTTAATTCCGCCCCTGATACATCGTGTTGGCTGGAGCACATTACCAACTCTCTAGTTCAAGCTGCGTTATCAAAAACCTCTGTGTCTCTAATCAAAGAAAGACATCGACTACAGAGTGATTACAGATATACGTATAATAATAGTCTTAACTTAACTTGATTTATAATTTTATTTATCTCATATTATGTACTTTTTATACAGCCTTATTACATAGGTACAGGCATTTGAAATATATTTGTAAAGGCGGTTAATTACTCCCTCTTTCTTTTCTTCTTTTGTATGTTCTGTTAAAAATATATTATTTGGTAAGTAATATAATGTATACGATGGCGGATGGGTGTCACACCGATTATGCTGGAATAAAATAATAATAACTTTTATAACCAAGTATTTGGAACCGGCGTTGGATCTGTGAAATCTCTTTGTATTCTCAAGACTTATTGTTTCCAAGATAGCAGCAAAGTAAAGAAATAATCTTTATCATATTGATTCAGTAATAAATGTCTAGACGGAGAGAAATCTGTATTACTTCACAAATAATCACGCACGCTATCCAATTACTCTACTTCGGTTTTCTTGGAGGGTGTCAACTCCATTTAAGTTTTATCCCTCATTATTCTCTTCTCCGAAGGGATGAACGCCATTAAAATAATAAATAATCGCGTAATTCTCTTGGCGTTTCTATGAAATAATTAAGCTGTGATTTATATAAAAACATTTTAATTATGTAGAGTAAGCGTTATAAAATCACTGAATGTAATAATTAAGACATTTGTTAAGTACCTAATTTAATTTAATAATAATTTAAATAATCAAAACCATTGTTAGGTATGGTGAACATTTTATTTTCTCAGAGTAATTAACGTATAAAATAATTAAGTCAAGGTTTTTAGCAATACTTAATTACAATATTTCACAAACTAGCACGAAAAGTTATTAGTTCTAATTATTTCTTTTTAGTAGATAACTTTTTTAATGATTCCCGGTTTTTTTTCTATTTTTTGAAGTTTTTTTTTGTCAAAATGAATCGATATCATGCTTTTAATCGGAGAAATAATACGTTTCCATTAAAATTATACTGTTCGATCCATTTCATCCATAATACTCGATTTGAATCGAGAACAGCATTCACAAAGGTTTGTTATTGACAATTTTTTTATACAGAAATGCATACACGGAATACGTATCATATCTATATTCTTACTATTTTCAAACTAAGTTAAATGCTTGTACTATGAAAATAGGACTAACTCGCTGGTCTCCTTAAATGATGCTCGTACCCTGGATCACCGGATCACTAGGCGGGTGTCTTAATCACAGGATCAACATACACGTCATACCGAATTTATACCTTCAGAGAATGTAAGTATTTTAAATACTTATCAAATCGAAGTTCATCGACCGTGAACTAACTATTTAACTAACTTACCATCACGATGTTTATCCTCGGGGGTAGGCAGAGAGGGTAGAGCGCCACACTCCTGTCAGACAATTCATACATCTTCTCATACACGCTCGCCGTCCAGTATCTGGTTTACTTGGGGCCGGTTGCGTCATCTTCGGTAACCATAAACTTTACTTTTAAACTTAGTTTATCCGAAAGCGCGTTGTGTCATCTCATTTTTGTCGCTCACTTTTAACTTTAACTATAAACCGCCGAAAATCACCGCTTAAATGTAAACTTTACTAATCCACATGCGCACTGCGCGCGAGCCCCTGACAGATGTCACCGAAATCGAGTATTTTTCAATTTTTGACACCGTAGTATCGAAATGAACAATATTATGTCGGATAGCAGTGGTATCGCCAACTTTTTTGATGACAAACTAATTATACAGTATATTCTTAACAGGAAAAATAAAACTTGGACCTCAGCACATTATTTTTTGCGGGAAAAAATGCGTTTAAAAATCTCTTTTCGATAACGGATTGCATCCACTGGATTTGTCATCTAGGGCATATTTGCATTGTGCACATCTATTTGACATCCGTCATTAAAAGCATTATTTTAAATTTTTCGACGTCGTATTATTGAAATGAACATTATTATGTCAGATAGCACTGATACCGATTCTTCTGATGATCAAATAATTGTTTAATACATCCTTAACAAGAAGAGCAAATCTTTTAGAAAAATTTAGGAAGAAATAGATTTTATTGCAAAATTCCACCTGTCCAAAATTATGGTTAGACAACTGGTCTTGCTTATTTCAGACAATAAAATGTCATCTAAAGTTATCTACTTCACAGGTATATAATACAATTTTTGATAATGATCAGAAATCACGCAGTTCGTCCTGTGAACGAGGTCTGGATAACTTTACATTTCTATGCCACAGGATCAATGCAAAGATGCACGGGTGATATATCTGGTGTACACAAGAGCACTGTTTCACGGATTGTGAACAAAGTGAGCGGAGCAATAGCCGCTCTCAGATCACAATTTATGTTTACCTGAATCTACCGAAGAAATTCAGCAATAACTGAATCAATTCTACAACATTTCAAAATTTTCAAACATGATTGGTGCAATAGATTGCACCCATGTGGAAATCCTATCTCTAAGAGGAAATAATGTGGAATATTATCAAAATATGAAGGATTACTTCTCCATTAATGTGCAGGTAGTAATAGATGCCACAATGAAATACACAAATGTTGTTGCAAGGTAGCCAGACTCAACACACGACAATACTATTTTCAGTCATTCTAGATTAAAAGGGCAACTAGATTATGGTATTTTTAATGAAAAACACTCATTGGCGACCGTGGTTATCTACTTAAACCATACTTACGTACTCTATTTACGAATCCAATATCTGTGGCTGAAAAACTATATAACGAGATCCAAATCAGGACTAGGAATGTTGTAGAAAGAACATTTGGGGTGTGGAAAAGGTGTTTCCCCCAATAGGTATGAAACTCAGGCTGAGTATTGAAAGAGTAGAAGCAGTCATTATAGCCACAGCAGTGTTGCATAATGTTACCGAGCCACCAGACTTTGTGACAATACTATATGAAATTGATTCTGAACCTGCACAGGATGGAAATAATATAAGACAAAATCTAATAAATGGCTATTTTCCCCAATTATTAAACCAGCCATAGCATTTAATTGATTTATTCTTAATATTGTGCGTACAAATGTAAATATATATATGTTCTAATATAAATAAGATCAAACTTATCTTACACATATTGGCTTAGTTTCATTTTGAATCTATGAAGTATGTTCATCTGGCATTTCATTAAAGATCTTCATCACTCTGTACATCATTTATTTCTGAGATTTAGCCTAAATTGTTGTCACATTTATTTTACAATAATATTGGATCTATAATAAAACAATTCTTCCTCTGTAAAAACTCTTTTATTATATTTATATATATATACCTTTTATCATAAATCACATACAGAAATTACCATAATTTATTTGTAGAGTAAAGTCAAATAAGTAAAATTAAAGTCAATAATTAGAAACTAAAGCCATACGACATAACTACACATTATTATTTTAGTAAATAGAAAAACGGTTTATGTTAATACCGTTAAAATGAAAGTGGGCGAAACCACATTAGCTAAAAACAGCGAAGCAGTAAACATTTAAAAATAGGGAAATTGTTAATGTTTATAAAATTAAAGAAGTAAATTATTAAATTAATTACATATTATTTTTTTCTTTGACTAATTTAAAATTTGGTTGGACCAAATATCTCTCAGCTTGACGTCTGACTAAAATTACAACATGAAGTTCTTGTGTATTGTCTATTTGTTCATTTGGGGTGGTTGAATTCATTTTGCGTTTTGATTTATCTGCGAACAAAGAAAGGGTATATATTATAAATGAAATAATTAAACTAAATAAAAGCATTATCGATATCTAATATTTATATATTTTTACATGTGTCCATACACCAGAAAATTAATTCATTATATTGTGAATTATCATTCTGCTCACTTTTTAGAGGTGATATCATCAGTTGGGATTTAAATGCAATGCCAAGATATTCAGACTTGAGGTCTGAGCTCAACATCTTTCACCTATGAACATACAGACATATTACATTAATATAATTGATTTGCTTACAACTGGGGTGTGCGTGGTATTTATTTGTTTTTAAAAGGTATCGTATTAAATACAAAACGAGTGATAAAAAAGTTTTCTAAATTAAAGTGATAAGATTCGCATTACAAGGCCTTGCAGAGTACTTACAGTTAGAATCTGTATCATCATCAAATACCGACACCCGCTATCCATTGATATCTACATCACAATTCGTATTCATTCTGCTGTTTCTTGCTTCGTCATGGATTCTCTGAATAAATATTAAAAATAATGTTTACTAATACGTAATTTACAACATAAACTTTTAAATATAGTTTATATATAATAATACTTACATTCATCGTCCAAAAACGGTCAATTGCTCATTTCGGGAAAATAAACACACCAAATTAACGTAAACGTCAAATGTCAAATGAAGCGTCCTACACGTGTTGCCATAAGCAAAATTACTCGCGCGGCATTTGTTTTTTAAAGTGAGATTTTAAAAGGCCTATGTAATTGCTACACTGGATAACTATAAACTCTGTTCACGCAACTCGATTTCTATCAAATTATTTGAATCTCGTTTAAAAGTAAACGAGTTTGAATTTAAACTCGATTCAATTTCAATTATGGTTACCGTAGATGACGCAACCGGCACTTGGTCGGGCCCAATCTACCACGGACGCCCTTTACTTAACACTTGGGCCATATATCTTTCTTACTATTCTCCTATCTATATAATTGTACATTTTATAGAAAAAAAACCTTCTCAATTTTCTACTGAAGATATTCTTATCAGACATTTAAATATTTAGATTTAATGTATTTTTATGATGTATGGGTCTGTTTAAACATGGCTAGAATATGGTATTAAAAACATTATTTTATAAAAATGCGAGTTAGAAGGTATTGGAAATTCATAGTCAATATTGTAAAAAAAAATATACTTAAAAAATATAAGTGGATATTTGCCATATATCTGCCAATTTCAGTTTCCAAATATTATAACGTAGGTTCCGTTTCGTTTTATACACGCGTGTATGATCTATCAGAAAGACACTTATCTAGTGATCAAGTTGAATCTAAAAATAGTTTTAGAGTCTCACCTCAGAAGACCACCTACAGGTAGATTTTATGGTCATGACACTTCAAGAATATGTTCAAGTGTCATTATTACTATTAAGATTGTTTTATTTAATTAATTTTGCTTCATTATTTTATGGATAAAGAATGACATAATATTAATCACATCTAATATCATTAATAATAATGACTCTTAAACACATTCTTGAAGTGCCATGACCAAATAATCGGCCTATAGTTGGATCTTTTTTCGTAATACAAGCTTATTTATTAATTACACGCTTAGCTAAGTTTGAAAATAGTAAGAATAATATTTCTATGTACGAATCTTTACTCTTAAAACATGTATTTTATTTGCATATAAATATTTTTAAACAAGGTAAACTGTTTATAAAATATATCCGACTGTATTTTTTTTCAAAAATATTTACTGTGTGGTTCTTTACTGCACATATTTCGTACACAAATTTAGTGAATCAATTTTCTTATAGTCGTTTTTACAAAGTTATAATATTTTATTTCAATTTGACATTTAGTGAGGTAAGTGTTTAGTTCCCCTTTCCGTTTCTCATACACGAATATGTCTCATAAATTTTCAACATTTGTTCACAATTTTCGATGAAACAATGCACGAGAATATTCTCAATATTTCATATTCATTCTGAGAATTGTGTAACCAAGTCCTCAAGGTTATTGTCGAAATTTGTAACCATATATACATTGTTAACAATATAAAAGGAATTCACGTCTAAAATATGGTATACTGAATCTGTGACACAAAGTATATAATGTTATATATACATGATTGTGATATATTGATGTGTTTGCTTAATATCTTTCTTAGCGTCATCCTCGGTAACCATAAACTTTACTTTTAAACTTAGTTTATCCGAAAACGCGTTGCATCATCTCATTTTTGTCGCTTACTTTTGACTTTAACTATAAACCGCCGAAAATCTCCGCTTAAATGTAAACTTTACTAATGCACATGCGCACTGCGCGCGAGCCACTGACAGATGTCACCGAAATCGAGTATTTTTCAATTTTAGACACTGTAGTATCGAAATGTACAATATTATGTCGGATAGCAGTGATATCGCAGACTTTTTTGATGATAAACTAATTATACAGTATATTCTTAACAGGAAAAGTAAAACTCGGACCTCGGCACAT
This sequence comes from Eubasilissa splendida, assembly GCA_031772225.1. Lineage (NCBI taxonomy): Eukaryota > Metazoa > Arthropoda > Insecta > Trichoptera > Phryganeidae > Eubasilissa > Eubasilissa splendida. The sequence continues at coordinate 10,002,103 of CM062846.1, forward strand.
TATTTTTTGCGGGAAGAAATAGGTTTTAAAAAAGTCTTTTTCCGATAACGGATTGCATCCACTGGATTTGTCATCTAGGGCACATTTGCATTGTGCGCATTCACTTGACAACCGTCATTAAAAGCATTCTTTTAATTTTTTCGACATCGTATTATTGAAATGAACATTATTATGTCAGATAGCACTGATACCGATTCTTCTGACGATCAAATAATTGTTCAATACATCCTTAACAAGAAGAGCAAAATCTTTTAGGCTACAAAGTGATCATTTTATATGGGAAGATATAGATTTTATTGTAAGATTCCGCCTGTCCAAAATTATGGTTAGGTAACTGGTCTTGCTTATTTCAGACAATATAATGTCATCTAAAGTTATCTACTTCATAGGTATATAATAATATTTTTGATAAAGATCAGAAATCACGCAGTTCGTCCTGTAAACCAAGTCTCGATAACTTTGCATTTCTATGCCACAGGATCAATGCAAAGATGCACGGGTGATATATCTGGTGTACACAAGAGCACTATTTCACGGATTGCGAATAAAGTGAGCAGAGTAATAGCCGCTCTCAGATCACAATTTATGTATACCTGTATCTACCAAAGAAATTCAGCAATATCTGAATCAATTCTTCAACATTATAAAATTTCCAAACACGATCGGTGCAATAGATTGCACTCATGTGGAAATCCTATTTCCAGGAGGAAATAATGCGAAATACTATCAAAATATAAAGGATTACTTCTCCATTAATGTGCAGGCAGTAATAGATGCCACAATGAAATACACAAATGTTGTTGCAAGGTAGCCAGGCTCAACACACGATAGTATTCTAGTCATTCTAGATTAAAAGGGCAACTAGATGATGGTATTTTTAATGAGAAACATCTCATTGGTGACCGTGGTTATCTACTCAAACCATACTTACTTACTCCATTTACAAATCCAATATCTGTGGCAGAAAAACTATATAACGAGAGCCAAATCAGGACTGGGAATGTTGTAGAAAGAACATTTGGGGTGTGGAAAAGGCGTTTCCTCGCAATAGGTATGAAACTCAGGCGGAGTATTGAAAGAGTGGAAGCAGTCATTATAGCCACAGCAGTGCTGCATAATGTTACCGAGTCACCAGACTTTGTGACAATATTATATGAAATTGACTCTGAACCTGCACAGGATGGAAATAATGTAAGACGAGATCTAATAAATGGCTATTTTTCCCAATTATTAAACCAGTCATAGCATTTCATTTATTTATTCTTAATATTGTGCGTACAAATGTAAATATATATGTTATAATATAAATAAGATCAAACTTATCTTACACATATTGGCTTAGTTTCATTTTGAATCTATGAAGTATCTTCATCTGGCATTTCATTAAAGATCTTCATCGCTCTGTACATCATTCATTTCTGAGATTTAGCCTAAATTGTTGTCACATTTATTTTACAATAATATTGGATCTATAATAAAACAATTCTTCCTCTGTAAAAACTCTTTTATTATATTTATATATATACCTTTTAACATAAATCACATACAGAAATTACCATCATAAATTGAGTAAAGTCAAGTAAGTAAAATTAAAGTCAATAATTATAAACTAAAGCCATACGACATAACTACACATTATTATTTTAGTAAATAGAAAAACGGTTTATGTTAATACCTTAAAATGAAAGGGGGTGAAACCACATTAGCTAAATACAGCAAGGCAGTAAACATTTAAAAATAGAGAAATTGTTAATGTTTATAAAATTAAAGAAGTAAATTATTTAATTAATTACATATTATTTTTTTCTTTGACTAATTTAAAATTTAGTTGGGCCAAATATCTCTCAGCTTGACTACATGCAGTTCTTGTGATTGAATTCATTTTGCGTTTTGATTTATCTGCGAACAAAGAAAGGGTATATATTATAAATGAAATAATTAAACTAAATAAAAGCATTATCGATATCTAATATTTATATTTTATTACATTATGTAAGTGTGCATACACCAGAAAATTAATTAATTATATTGTGAATTATCATTCTGTGCATTTTTTTGAGGTGATGCCATGAGTTGGTATTTGAATGCAATGCCAAGATATTTAGACTTGAGGCCTGTGCTCAACATCTTCCACCTATGAACATACAAACATATTACATTTGTATAATTGATCTGCTTACAATTGGGGTGTGCATTATTTATTTGTTTTTAAAAGGTAGCATATTAAATGCAAAATGAGTGATAAGATTTGCATTGCAAGGCCTTGCAGAGTACTTACTGTTAGAATCTGTATCATCATCAAATACCGAAACCCGCTATCCATTCACATCTGCATCATACCTCGTATCCATTCTGCTGTTTCTTGCTTCGTCTTGGATTCTCTGAATAAATATTAAAAATAATGTTTACTAATACGTAATTTACAACATAAACTTTTAAATATAGTTAAAATACAAGAATACTTACTTTATATTGACATTCATCGTTCAAAAACGGTCAATTGCTCATTTCGGGAAGGCAAACACACCAATTTAACGTAAACGTCAAATGTCAAATGAAGCGTTCTACACGTGTTGCCATAAGCAAAATTACTCGCGCGGCATTTCTTTTTGAAAATGAGATTTTAAGAGGCCTATGTAATTGCTACACTGGATAACTATAAACTTTGTTGACGCAACTCGATTTCTGTCAAATTATTTGAATCTCGTTTACAAGTAAACGAGTTTGAAAGTAAACGAGTTTGAATCTCAGTTATAGTTACCGAGGATGACGCAACCGGCTGTTAGCCTGTAAATACAAGATAAAGTATTAAAGGAAGTCCCGGTAAATTAGTCTGACAGTTTGTCAATGGTGCTATTACAATAATTAGAAAAGGCAAACATGTGTGGGGACAGCAATCCAAATTCACCGCCGTTCCCAGTTGGCATCGATATCAGCGACATTCAGGATATAGACGGCAGCAAAGAAAAGCCGCCACGACGACAAAGATTGTTTATAAAAGCGCAAAAATATAAAATTAATTTAAATAATGAATTGTCATTTCATTGTAATAATAATATTAAAAGTATTTTTGCCGATGACAGATCTTTAAAAGTTATTGGCTGAATGTAAAGATAACGGCCAACATTACCATTATCCGCACATGTACGAATAGTGCTCCTGGATCAGAATCGAAAGATTTAATTTGAATTTAACACTTTATCATAAATTTTTGTTCAAAATAATATTGTGGCGGCACATGTTCAGAAGATTACTTTTATTTGTAAAAATATCTTTCAAATCTGTTTAAAGATGATGGTGATATTGGTTATACGCAGATATAATGAAATAATTGTACGATTATTACTACTGATATTATAAACATATTAAAATAATGTTATTTATATTATTAAACACTGCTACTTTGCTTAAAATTTGAATGTACGTAAAATATTCAGCAATAGCTGCTTTTAAATAAATAAGTTTCACTAGAGGAGTATTCGAGGATTATAAAATAAAAATAAATTTGCAAGAATTTCATTCGTCGAAGACTATCGCTTATTTTCCCTAAGGCCGATGTTACAAATACAAAGCGTGGGTTTTAGTAAGCCGGGTTCACAATATTCCCGACGCTCCTCGATCCAAACGGATGATCTCTGCCCCGACATTGAGTTGGGTTCTCTCTCCAGGGAGTTTAATTGTGACCGTATACTTTTTTAATCAAACAACCCTGATTAGAGAGAGATGTTAGTAATAAACTCAAATCTCAACCAGTATTACGAATCGCAAAGCACTGTAGATAATAATATTTACACAAATGCTGTTCGAATATATCGAATTATAAATCAATAATATAATATTATTTGAATATAATTATAGGGAAATTGACAGTATTAATAGTTATATGTAATGCGATGTACTTATCATGTGGATATTTGTTTAGTCCTTCAGTTAGTATAAAAACATGAATATAACGGTACATTAAATTAACATTAATATTATTGTATAACATTATATTATCATTATATACTGATTTAAATTAAAATAAAAAGAGTGAAGGAAACGATTTTGAAAAAATTAGTCAAGGTTGTTAATAAATAAATTTAATATTTCGTTAAAAAAAACAAATATGTGTAATTGTTTAAGTGAATTATAATAAATTTTTATTGAACTTTTCTATTTCGTGTTAGTGGACGGACATTAAAATGAGGTGAACATATTCAGGAGTTTATTTAGTTCGTATTTTATGTGACTCCGACCCAATGTTAAATCTAATTCAATTATAACATATTGTCGATTGTATGGTTATCATTTTACTTGATTTTAAAACCTATGATAAAAGTGTACAGTGGCATAAGCAGGGAAGCAGGAGGGGGGAGAGGAAGCAGGGTGGCTCAAGGATCAATCAGACACCAGGAAGAACACGACCTACCTGCCAATGTTGACCATCCTTTGCTTGAATTTTACTTTTGCTGTAGTCACAGGTCTTCTGATTTTGTTGTTAAGCACGAAATCTCTCGAACGCACACTTTGATGATACGCACGAAGTGAGCACTACCATCACCAATACAATACAATTGACAGTTCAATCTGATACGCTCAATGTCAACTTTCAACAGATTGATGTGCTCAAATAATGAAATTTCAACATCCACAGTTCAATTTGTTAACCTTCCAGTCTGATGATTTTGATATCAGGACGTCAGCTTGTTAACATAACAGTCTAACGCGCTACATAGCAAAATGTTGACTGGTTCAAAGTCAAAGATAATACAACACATTATCACAAAAAAGGTCATGCTCTGGGTATAGGGAAGAATAGTTCAGTACTAGGGATAAAGACCATGGTATTATGTACATACGCACGCACGGCGACCGCGATCCATAGATTTGTCATAAAGATCGAACAACAATAATATAAAATGCATGTCCGAATGACTACGTTAAAATATGATTAACAGATTTATATTTCATTAAAAAAAATATATATTTTTACTATCCATAACTGGTGAAGATATTTGCGAGTTTGAAAATGAATATCACATTTTGTATACGTGTGGAAATTTTATTGAAAAATATCGAAATAATTTTTGGTAGACTAAAAGTTTCTTAGAATTTTGCTACCCTTTCAACAAAGGTCTGGAACAACCCTCTCTCAGTGCTTCTTCGTAACTGCGCCACTGAATGGGTCTAAATACAATCCCGAGGACATTTATTTCAGTCGCTGAGTTAAGTTTGGTATCTTCATAGAGTATTTAAATAGGTCAATGTTTTTATGCGAATATTATGAAAAAACAACATAATCAACTTATTCCTTTTTATTTTTGTACATGTCATTTTTGTGCTGTTATTATTTAAATAAACAATATATATTTTTAATATTTATTGCAAACTTGCAATTGTAGTTTTTATTCATTTTAAAATAAATTATTTAAAACTTTGTTTTTAACAGCTTTTTTATTTAAATTTAATACACCAATCGGTTTCGGAAAATGCAATTACTATACATTAAATACATTTGAATAATTTGACATATTTTTAAGTTAGTTTAATTGACATCCTGATGAAAGAAACGGTATTTACCGAAACATGTTGGTTAATTAAATTTAAATAATATATTTTTATTTCAATCCTCAATAAAAGTTTAGAAAAGACTCTTATAGAAAAAAGTAACATGAATTATGAAAATATCACATTTTTATAATTAATCGGTTTAAAACTAGTTTCATTACCCACCATCCTGAGTAAACTTGATCCGAATACGTAAAACACACTTTTGGCGCGTCTTTCGAATCAGCCGCAACCGTTATTATTGACACAATTCCGCATCCAAATTCCCATCCATACCTTTCCTCATGCTCGTCTTGTCAGTGTGAATTGTAACCTTGACGTCAGCGGATGCCAACTTGACCGATATTTGTTCGATCTTGTCATCGCGATAGCATTCGCGGTGTGGATATTTCAGCTCCAATGCACCAGCACTGTATTTTGGTGATATTGTATTTTGATAATCTATTGTTTGTTGTTTATGTGCCGTGGGTGAACTTGTGACATCGCTGTATTCAATTGGGATCGGAGATCGGCTATTGTGTGATCTCGGCGATGACTGCGGGGATTACGGAGACATCATATGTAAGATAAGGCGAGCACTCTTTTTGAATCCTGGTTCCCGAGATCACTGGTCCTTCGACTAGAACTCTTATCTCCTCACTGACCTCATCCTGTACCGCGGTTTCCCTACTTCCTTCCCTACCCTGCAGTGATTCTGATTTATGACCGAAATTGATGTATTTCCATTCCACGGGACGCGTAACCCGGAGTTTGAGAAATTCATTCATTTAGATCCTATCGATCCGGATTTATAGTTTGAATTCAAAACTTGTTAGGGGAAAAATAATGAAACATTTATTTTGCTTTTTAACTTAATATTTTGATCTACAGTCTACCTAGATGTATTAAGGTGCACATTTAAAACTTGATATCTTGTATGTCTGTGTGTTTGTTCTCTATTAATCTAAACGAAATTTTACATAATTACTCTTCAGGATCCTGCATAAAACATAGGTGCTCTCCCCCTTTCTTATGGTCACCCCACCCCATCCTCAAGACATATATATCATAGTATGCTAGATAGAACGTTATTAAATATTTAAGATCTGCGCAAACAATAGCACTCGCCCATTTAAAATTATAACTATCTTAATTCCGGGTAACGCCAGGATACGGACTACTAATATGTTAATAAATATGATAAATCAATTAGTAAAATTATAAGTATGACATAAATTATTTGTGTAATGTATGTAATATTGCTAATAAAGATAACGATATTAAAATAAATTGTTATCTATTCATGTACGTGTCACGAGACGTCTTTCGTATCTGGCCCATTAGCTCAGTTGGTTAGAGCGTCGTGCTAATAACGCGAAGGTCGCGGGTTCGATCCCCTCATGGGCCAAACATTGTTTTGCATTTTTTTTGTAAAAGTTTATTAATATTTTATTTTAAAATACTTCTGACTCATCAAAACATCGTTAGGTAGATATTTTCAGCAGGAAAGTTTTCTACCAACTCGATCACTCAAAATATCAAAGGAAATAGGTAAATTAGGTCTTTGTGTGAAAGTGTGTCTTTTTACATTTTTCTCTGTCCAATATTAGCGGAGTTACGAATTTATAATATTTTTGAACACCCGACGTTTTGAAACGAGGTGGAGGGTCATGCCGTCCAACTAACTTAGCCGAGATATTTACGAGGTAAATTTATTATAAAACTTTGATCGAAATCAATTGAAAGCAAGGGAGTTATCTTTTCTATAAAATATTTAGATACACTTTTTAACAGAGGGTGGTCTTGTGGTTTATTAGTCATTGTAGAAAAAAGTGCATTACAATTTTCCGAAAGATACAATAGATTTTTAAAACTTCTGCATTAGGTAGGTAGTATTTCTTTAAAATCTATGTAAAATAAGAAAACTTCACGTATAGCCCATTTTTACTATGTCGTAAATTTTGTCAGCTGTGGTATTGTAAACAACATTACATTTTATATTACTTTAGTCTTATTTTTGTTGTGAATAGCAATATTAATATATTTAAAAAGTTTTCCTTCAAATATTTGTCAGTGAGATAAAATACCTCATTCCTGTAAATAATATACTTGAGTACTCTAATGTCTGTTCATCACAAATGAAAATTGAATGAAAAATTCATACATTTCATTGAATGAAGAGAAGTATCAAATTCCTATACGATACTTTTTTACGATAGTATGATAGTAAGATAGTAAACAAATAAATCTACTATCAGATATTTAAAAAAATTACGACATTCATATAAACACATTATTATTATTATATATAGTGATGATGTTATAAATATTTCACTGTGATCGGTTTTAGAATTTATAAATGTTATGTTACTCGTTTAATTAGACAATGTATATGATGTTAATGTATATGATGATGTTTGTGATATTTCGATAATGTGGAAAAAGTGACGTTTAAATAACAAAAACGACGAGCTCGATAAAGTAATGACATTAAACAGACTGCCTACGGAAAATGTTAACGAATGATAAAGTGCAAGAAAGATGGCAATAAAATCACACTATTATTGCAGATATGCAGCCGATGCTTTTTACTTCATCAACTTATGTATTAACGAAAAAACATCGCCACATCAAAATCCTACACTCCTTAAACATGACTGCAAAACAAACAAGAACACGGCTTCCTCATACCAATGTGAAAAATTGACACGAGTTAAAATTATTCGCCATCTGGGAGTAGTGATCGATGATCATCTTGACTGGAAAGAACATATATCGAACCTAGCTAAACGCATAAGAAAACTAATTTATTTTTTAAAGGAAAACGATGTATAATTGACTATAAACTCGTAAGATCGATTTACTTTGCAATCTACTACTCCTTAATTAATTATGAGATTTTCGTTTGGGGAGGAGCAGCAAAAATAATATTAGAGTCGGCTAAAAGAGCACAAAAGACAATTCTTAGGATAATAAATTGTCGTCTCTTTAGGTATCCATCAGATCTTATATTTAAAAAGTACTAGTCCTAGACACAAAACAAATCTATATATTGAGACTCATCCAATATTTCCATGCTAACACCAACTCACCACAAGAAATAAATCATGGTCACAACATGAGACAACGAACGAACACCTACACACCAGTTCCGAGAGCAACAGCGACATTTTATTAACGTTTTTTATTCCTGTCGAATTTTTACCTTTCTTGAATTAAATAACACCACAACAGCACGAAAAAAACTGGCTATTTTAACACATACGGCAGACCAGAAAAGTAGCCAGGACAATGCTGTATGTATCAGAGGTGGAGTCTACTCCATCCCACACAATAAACTACGAGTATTACTTAATTTCAATATAATTGTAATAGGCTTATTTTATGTTTATCATGTTATATTATAATATTTTACATTCACGTCTATTGCAACAAAAACATGTATGTCAATAAAGTCTAATAAATAAATAAATCGTTCTATGCATGATTTTGGTGTCCATCCTAGAATGGTCCACTAGTATATAATATAAGTAAACGAGTGTCTGAAAAAACACAGTATATAAAATATTATATTTTATACAATACAATACCTGTACGGTGTGGATTTAACCTATCAAACATAAAATCGCATTACTTTATCAAATTTACATTAAGCGCGCTCCGTTAAGTTTGCATGAGTCATTCCATATTAATTGAGTACATGTTCTTACTCGGTTTCCGTGCAAACGATCCGCCATTTGCATGATGGTTTACAATTAGTCTGCCTGATTAGACAGGTTGTACTGCAACATGGATGGGAGGGAATTATTTGCTGGCGCGGGCTGTATGGGAAACCTTCCCCTTCCGCGTTAACGAACGGTATCTTTGCAAATTAGTTGATTTGAAGATACGACCTAATTAGTGCAAGTGTGCATTATTGCATTGTTATCCTACATTATCATTGAATATGCAATACGAATTTCACCATACAATGACGAGCAGATTATTCCAAGAAAATATTTACTGTTGAATTCATTTTATTTTTTATACCGTGAGATCTATGTAAAAAATTCATAAAGATCCTAAAACTATTACATATTGAAGATATTGTCAATAAATTAAAAAGTTTATTAGGTTTAATAACTTGAGTCGCAAAACTATTTAGAAATGTTGAAAGTTTGTATCCTTAGTTCGCAGCATATTAAAATATGACTCTCCAACCTGGTGTCCTTATTAAGTATTACACAACAGTCTCTTGGGTTCTAACCAAAAAAGTTTAAAGAGAATAGGTCTAAGAAGAAATGTTGAAACATCTTATGAATCGTTGATAAACAAAAGATTGACAAGCCTCAACATGAGGCGGAATATTGTTAATCTGATGTTTGTTATTGATCTGGTCGACAGCACACTGGTCTCTAAAGTAAAGTTTCATGCAATTACCAGATCATTAAGAAGCCATAAAACAAACATTCAGACTAGGTGTCTATCACAGCAATATTGCATTATTGAATCATGTATATAATGTATAATGAAATAACACAATAAATGAGTTGGACATATTCTCCATTTCATTACTAAATGATTAGTGGTAAATACTCGTATGTATATTATGGTGCTTTATATTTATATTTAGACTCCTAAATATAATTTTCTTATGTATTCGTTTATGCTCTGTGTTTGTGTGATCTTGTGTTGGTGATCGTATTGTTTATTTTTTGTGTGTCGTTTGTGAACTGTGACTTCACCGTGTTCAGTAGGGAGAGGAGATCATCGACTATCCTCGTGCATACAGTGTGTGATATCGACGGCTACTGCAAGAACTTCAGAGGCGTCATACTTGAGGTAAGGCAAGCAGTCCTAAATTCCACTCCTCGAGATCGCTGGTCCTTCGAAAATTCCTTTTCCTCTGTCCCTGTCTTCTTTTGCCCTGATATAGCAGCGCAAAAGTACTCAACTAAGAAGCCGCGTATCATCTATATGTATGCTATGACCTGCAAATCGTATTTGATGCTTCAGGGTTGTCATTTTTCTCTTCCAGGATACTCAAGTTAGTGTAATCATAAGTTATAGGTTTATGTTATCCGCTATTAAAATATACCATTCGCCATTTGAAACTTTTATCTCACCAAAAATATATAATGAAGATATATATAAATACAAATTAAATTAATAAACTAGAAAGATATACAGAAAAAACTAGGAAGAGCTCCTGGTTAGTATCCCCGTAGCAACTAAATATTTTTTCGACAAATAGTTTTTTTTCTGAACATCTTTCTAATTGATTAATTTAATTTGTTTTAAAATACCACAGAACTATGTTCTGAAAATGCAACTTTACAACAAAAAATGTGTTCTCCGTAATATATAATAGGTGTTCCAAAAAATAATATCCTTTTTTTCGTTTACTGTTTTCAACGGTTTGTTGCGTTTTGACTGCCGCCCTTACACTTTTGTGTTGTGTTAATCTGGTGACTATACATACCAAGAATGAATTGTAATTTATAAAACTGAAATTTAACAAACCCTATTTACAATGGACCAATTTGTACCAAACGAAGAACAAACACATTAAAAATATTTGTGATGTACTGGGAGATGTTTTGGATATTCGCAAGTGTTAAAGTTGGTTTACTAAATTTCGATCAGGAAATATTGATTTAAAAAATAGCCCTGGAAGTGAAACATACATTAAAGTGAATGACGTCATACTGGTTATCGAAATCGAAAACAATTCTACTTTATCTATTGAAAAAATCGCGGACAAAATCAGATTCTCATTGTCAAGCGTACAACTGCATCTTTAAAAGATCAACGAGGTGTGGAGACAAGGAAAATGTATACCGCATGAACTATGCGAAGAACACCTAGGCGATCGAATAGACGCACGTGAACAACTTTTGAAAAAATTCTTTTGTCTGTTTGGTGGGACTACAAGGGCATTATTCACTTTGAAGCTCTCAAACCTGGACAAACGATAAATGCACAATTGTATTGCGAACATGAGTCATTAGTCACTGGGACTTATTAAAGACATTTCGATACGTGCTACATACGTATGAAGAAATAATATAAATATTATGAAAAAATCACGCCTGAAAATGATGTATCTAAAAAAATTAAATATTTACAACCAAATTATTAACTATATTTTTATTTATTATCTTTGTTTTATTAACCACTAAAATGAGTTTAAATACATCTACCGTTTCGAAAAATACCATTTTCTTCTTCAAGATGTCATAACTAACTAAAACATATATTGTTTCTTTGACAGATTCTAGATTCTGTCAAAGAATCAATATATGTTTTAGTTGTCAAAGAAACAATATATGTTTTAGTTAGTTATGACATCCTGAAGAAGAAAATGGTATTTTTCGAAACCGGTAGATGTATTTAAACTCATTTTAGTGGTTAATAAAACAAAGATACTAAATAAAAATATGAATCTTAACCACAAAGATAACATTACTGATTTTAAAAGTAAAATTATTAACTATATATTATAAATTTTAATTTTACTTTCATCTACTTTTTAAAGTATTTATTTGAAATGTAGTAAATAATAAATACCCTTCAGATGAAATATTTTAATGCAAAGCTGCTTTATTTAAATATAAAAAAAAATAATAGGTTTTAATAGAAATACAAAAATAAATATGATGTATAGTATTTCTGCCGAAATATATTTTCAAAAATATATGTTTGCAAGCAGACAGTAATCATAATAATAATAATAAAAAAAACGTTTTTTTTTGCGGAACTGTAACATATTTCACTCATGTTGCTTGTTCAGGTAGGAAAGATAAACACGTTAAAAAAATAAAAAAATATTTTAGACTTAAAATAAATATTACTCTGTTTGCGAAAATGTTTAATGGTTAATGAGAATTAACACAGTGCTATTGTAGAAAGGTAAATTGACAGTAATAACTGATCACTCTGAATCTCTGTTAGGGATAATTCATCAAGATTATGCCACACGATGTCTATTCATCATATTTAAGGGTGTTTATTGCAAGATCAGTATCAATGTGACTTGATTTATTACACAAAACCTTGTCAAACAAAACGAACGCATTGAAATAATGTGACACAGCTTACAAAATAGTATTTATTGTACAGTAATAATAATAATGATTTTACATGAGTTGAATGAAATCTAAGAGCGACAATAAAATGTGTACTTCTCAAAATTGGGAAACTGATATCACAATATTTTGATTTGCGAGTTTGGTAGTGAGATTTTACCAAGCTTTTGAATCAGGATTATAATAGCGCTATGCTTATTTAATTATTTTTAAATATATTGATGGAAGTGATTTTCGACCATTACAGCTACCAAAGTACCGAAGTACGAGAGGCGTATTTAAAACTAACAATATATAAATAAAAGAGTGCACTTTTGTTTGTAAGATTAGTAATATGTTCGTTCCATTTTAGTTTGTTATCTATTGTGATTCTTTGGTACTTAATACAGTCTATTTCTTCAATTGATGAACATTGGTCACAAGAGTCTTCTTAAGTACAGGCTTTGGTGTGAATTTTAATATTAATTTCAGTGTTATCTTTTTGTTGAATAGCAAATTGAAGAAAGTATGTTTTATCAGTATTAATTGATAGTAGGTTATTATTCGTCCACTTTTTTATGGTATTAACATCTTCATTTGTAGATAAATTATATTAGCGTTAGTACAATTTTTTACATTAATTATTAGTTCTGTATCGTCTGCATAAGATAATATTTTATCATGTAATTTGAGTTTAAATATATCATTAGAGTATAAAATAAATAACAATGGTCTATGTACCGTACCTTGTAGTATGTCAGTAGTTTCAGATGTGCTATTGTGTCCATTTATTTACATTTTGTTTTCAGTATGTTAAATAACTTATTAGCCATGATAAAACATTGCCATCGAGGCCAATATTTTAAAGTTTATTATGTAGTTTCTTGTATGATATGCTATCAAAGGCTTTTCTTAGATTTTTAAATATACCAATGCATTTTTCACTGTCATTTATATGTTTGTTTATTATTGAGATTATTTTTGCAATAGCATCTTGTGTGCTAATTTTTTCTATAAATCCAAATTATTATTATTATTATGCTATTGCTACGGATATATGATATGAGGTGTTTTTTTTACAACTTTTCGTAGATGTTGGCTATGTTGGAGATACGGGGCGGCAATTTTTAATATATTTTTTATTTCCTGTTTTAAATATTGGTGTGATAAAATTTTGTTTATAGTTATATGGGAATACTCCACTTTGAAAGCTAGTATTTATAATATGCGTTATATGTTTTGTCGTAGCCAGGAGTTGTATCATTTTTTAAGTTATTTATGATTTTTTAAATATTATTTTCAGTTAAGGTTTGGAATTGAGAAAGATATTCACGGGTGCAGTTTGGTGATGCGGTTAGTGTTTCGGCATCAAAATTCTGTGATATGTTTTTGATTAGATTTTACCTTATTTGGAAAATTAAAGATATTAATTAGCACATTTAGTAGGCTTCTAAACAGGGGTTGATGATAGTATTTTCGTAAATTTTCATTATATTTATTTTCTGTTTTGTCTTTTCGGTTATCTTATTTATCCTTTGCCAAATATTTTTACTTGTTTTTGCGTGTTCAATTTGTTTTTTAAAATACACTTCATTTGTTTTCCCGATGAGAGATAGTAAATTGTTTCTGTATCTTTTCCAGTGTATTTTTAGATATTCGTTATACAAATATTTCTTTGCTTGTAGGAATATTTGTTGTTTTTTTCTAATGGATGTTATCAGACCATGCGTAATCCATGGTTTTATTTTACGGTAGTTTGAGGGTTGTTTTTTGCAAATTTCTGTTAATGTATTATTTGTATGTTTTGTAAGTGTTTGTAAGTGTAAAATTTGTTGACATAATTCAGCCTCATTTTTTTCAAACGTTTCGTTCCACGTTTCTCTGGATAATTGGTTTTTCAATTTTTCTGTGTTAATAATATGATATTATATGTCGTTTTAATGTTTATTTTTTCTGTGACTTTATTTGGGGTTATGTTATATATTAGTATACATATGTAGTGGTCAATTATATTTGTTTTCCAAATTATTGCTGTCAGTTTTTTTATGTTTGTCCACATATGGTCAAGGCCTTATAATTATGTTCAGTCATTAGGTTCATATATTCGTCTTTATCTTTGCCAATATGGGTCAGAGTAATGTTTATGTTTATATCACCCACTATTATATTTGATTTGTTACTAATATTCAGTAGAGTATTTTTTAAGTCCTTTAAAAATATGGATGCTTTCGAATTTTATATTCTATATATAGCAATTATAATATATTATAGGTTATTTTTTGTATTTTCATTTCTAATTTCAAGCAGTTTGTATTTTCTAAAAAGATTACTGAGGTATCGGTTATTTCGAAGCATACTCGATTATATATTATTGTTCCACTGTTCTTGTTTATTTTATTTTTGGTTGCAATATTATTATACCTGGGAATGATATATGGAATGTCAATAATATATGTATGTGTTTCCGTTAACACTATGAATCCCGGTAAATTGTTTAATGTATTCAATGTTATTAAAAATTCGTCAAATTTTTTATTTATGCTTTTTATATTCATTTGTAAGATGGATAAAGCTTTTTTACGTGTGAATATATTATTGCATGCATCAACATCATCACATATTATTTCTTTTATGGAGTAATTGTTTTATATTTCTTCAAACTTTGTGTCTTTCATTGTACTTTTAATCATATAATTTTTAATATGTTTATCTAATCAATTCGTTGCTGTGCTATGGTTCTCATTATTTTTAGAATTGGGCAGTTTTGATCATTAGCTGTATGGGCTGTGCATATTGTTGTGTTATTTTTCACGTTGTGTTTTATACAGTTGGAACAGTTTGGTTTTAAATTTATTTTCAGGCATTTTGTGTTGGTATGTTCCTCTGAACAGGGTAAACATTTAGGTGCATCCATTTTTTTGTACAGCGTATAGATGTATGGCCGAAAGTTAGGCAATGGTAACATTACATGAGTGGGTTGCAGTCTTCGACGGGAATTCTAAGAAAATCGATATTTATTCTTCCTTTCAGTAATAATAATTTTCTAATTTCGCCAGTTACTTCTACTATGTAGTTACATAAATGTGTATTTCTTCGATTTTTTGTTATATGTTTGATTTCTAATAGGTTTTTATCTTTATTTGTGGTGAATAATTGGTTAATGGCATCGTTTTGAAGTAGTATATCATTTATAAAGTCTTCTTTTTGGTAGTTAGTGTGTAAACCTTTGGAAATAAGACATGTTTTTTTTTTATAATTCTTCTGCGGATATTTCAAAATCACTTTTTATTTTATTTATTTCTTCCGTGAGTATTTCCGCACGTTTTTTTTTGTAGCAAGTTATTATAATTTTATTTTGTTATTTTATCCCGTTTACACCAAATCCCAATTTGTTTATTTTAATGTTCTTCTGTATAATTTTGTTGTAGGTTTTCGCTTCCTTTTTGTTGGAAATTACAGTTCGAGAATTTGTGATGTTGTAGTTTTTTATTTAGTTATATTCGCATAAGTTATGTTTTTGTTATCAGTTTTACTCTGAATTTTTTCAATTTTATTTATATATTCCATATTTTTGTTGATAAGGGTTGTTTGCAGATTTATTGTTTGGTCTTGAAGGTATGATTTTTCTTCTTCTTTTGATACTTTTTTTTTCTGTAGTTCTATTATTAGTTGTTGATGTATTTCTCTTTTATTTAAAGTTTCTTCCATATTCGATACACATTTTTCAATTGCGTTGTACCTAAAAATTTTTTGACCTTTGGTTTCTGTTTTGAAACGCTTTCATTAATTTAATTTGATACGCTTACAATAATCACTAATCATTTCTATGTTCTCCCGTGCTTCAGAAATATGGACAAAAAGGACAAGCGTCAGGCAGACAATATACTATATAATTGGGTTATTCTCCTCGATCAGAATTTCATAAAAAGTGATACACATGAATCAATCCATTATCGAATTAAATGTTATTGCGAAATATTATTAATTAGAGAGACTGTTATCGATGTGTCTCTAGTGCAGGAATCGCGATGGTCGACAGAGAGCTGCGCTTGAAAAGCGGGTGCGGTGCCCAGGGCTGCGCCCCAACTATGGCATGTCCGATACCAGACGCGATAGTGTAAACCCGCAAGTACACATAATTATTTTTACAATATCGTGCCTAGTAAATCATAACCTTGTCATTATTAAAATGTATTCCTCGGAGATTGTTGGATAGATAACGGAAAATATAAATATCTAATGGAACAAGATCTGGAGAATAGGGTGGATACGGAATTACCTCCCAACTGAGCTCTTGAATAGCCGTATGCCTTTTGTAATATTAGCAATATGCGGATAGGTGCATTGCCGGGTTGAATAATCGTTATTCATAAATTTTGGCCTCAAAGCAACTAAGAATTTGTTGGCAATATTGCTTACCTAATAAGATTTCCCTCATCTCACAGTGATCATTGATAATATGAAAATAAGTTAAGACCTTTAAACTGATCATATTTGCATACTCAAAACGAAATAAACATGAATATATGTTAACTTTTGAATATATGTTATAAAGTTACGTTATAGTACCTACCGCCAATAGGATTCTTTTGAGTCCGTTTGGAGTAATAGCAACACTACACCGCTGGAGAGAGTCTATGGCATATCCGGAAACGGACGGGTAGAGCGCTGTAGACGTCTCGTATAATCAACTCTCACAAAATGTGATTTCAAATTTAAAAAGGAAAGGTGAGAATGATTGGATAATATTAGGCATCTGTATTACGTTGTGCCATGCTGTGTAAATGTTTATGTTATTATATTTGTGTTTTATAGGATGTAAAATCCCTTCCTCGATTGACCTCCAAGAAAGGGAGACGTATTTTTTTGTTCAATCTGTCATCACATAACCTGGATATGTGATGACACAATAATGTCTTCATGGAGAATTGCTCATGAACCGGGTGCGATGAAGGAATACGATTTGGTTCCCATCTGCTCAACGTGATCTTCTCAATATGGTGAAATAATATTCATTCATTCATTCATTTATTCGCCATGGAACGAACTATCAAGTGGGATTCGACATGGTGACTTAAACTATTATAAACATAATATAAATGGTGGATTGCTCCTCGAGTGCAAATTTTATTGTGATTTGGTTTTGTAAGATTTAATTCCAAGTGTACTCATTTCGCTGAGGTCGAAATTTATAATTTTCATTTACATTTCTGTATTAAGTAGTTTAATAGTTTACTGTAGTTTTGATGAAGTAAATTCGTCCTAATCTTATGTTAACGTAAACGTTATTATACAATTATTTTGGTTGTTTGTTTTTTTTTTTATTATTATTTAATCTTTATATTGTGAAAGCTTTACTAATTATAATGTTATAAAATCTCAGACTTAATCTTATTTATTTTCCTTGAGAATGATTGTCGAGAGTAAGTGGGAGACCGAATAGCGAATTCTGTGCATTGAACCCACGTGTCTTATGCTCTATCTTGGGTGAACCGGTGGACGTCACGTCATGCACGTCACAATATGTACATGAATATATATGAACACTTTTGAGCTCATTATCTCAAAACAGTGTTATTATCAGATAGAACCTTGTTATTCAGAGGGGTCGATATTTAAAAATATTATTTTGTAAAAATATGGACAGCATTGCATTGCACACTCGCCGCATATAGTCTGGAATAAAATATTATTATTTTGTGCTAGACTAGAATTTGCGAATATTTATGTGACAGTCAGTATCTATGGGACTACAAAAATATATTAGCTCTGGGGTTCGAAGCAAAAAGTAATTCAGCTCTCCTGTAAAAATCGGTAAAACTTAGTCTGACTCTTGTGAGAATCTCATCTGAGATACGACCGCCACAGAGAGGAACATTTAGAGTGGAAACCATCAGGGAATCCAAAGAATTCTCATTTTTGCCCGCGATCGTACGGAGGGCGCGCGTCGCTTTGAGCGTCGACTCTACGTGCCTGTAGGAGATTGCAATTTCCCTTAAAGCTATTATAATACAAGGGTAGCGCGTCACACAGGGTGCAAGGGAACTCAAATTAATGTTTAAAATTTCATCGCTAATAATATGAGAATATAGATCATTGGTATTTACATTTCACAAGATAGTTATAATTTAAATTAGAGAGATGCGTACATGAAATACATGTCACAACAATATTCTTACTATTTTCAAACTGAGCTTAACGCTTGCATTATAAAAATAAGACTAACTTGCTTGTGTCCTAGAACGAGGCGTGAACTTCCAACCAATGGATCACTAGACCAGCGTCTTAACCACTGTACCAACAAGATATATAGTATGTTGGTTTTAAAACAAAAGTTTTTTTATTGTGAAGCAAAATTTGATCAAGGCAAGGAGATGGTGAGATGTCAGTTGGGGTAACTAAACAAAATTAGATATGATGAAAAATTAGAAAAAATTTCAATATTTATATCATGTGGAGAGGATGCAAGAAAGTATGTATATATTCTAGGGTTCGAGAGTATTTGAATTGACAGAAAGGTATCCATGAATTTTACGTATAATTTTTTAAATTTTAAACTACAGTTTTGCAATGTAGTTTGTTATGTCTATGGTCAGCACATTAAATTAGAAATTTGGTGTCTACAGGTACTGTGTAAGAGGAATATTGGCACGGAACATTTTGAGATAGTAATGTATTACATGATATTGACTAAAAATTTAATGATAAACGATAAATATTTTATTATTTATAAACTTTGTTTTTAAATCATTGAGTTAATTATAGTTACCAACCGGTTTCGTAAAATACTAAAAAATACTAAAACCACACCTGTGCCAAATTGTACTAATGTATCCAACATCAATTAAAAAAAAAATTGAATTCATAAATCGATTATTTTAAAATGTGCCTCCTTAACCGTGGGATGATTATTTTATACAAAAAATATATATATATTTTACCATAAAATTGTGTTGGTTTAAATAAATACATCATTATATTGTAATTTATTAAGAATCACAAATTGAAAAAAAGTAGCTCAAAAGATTAAAGAAATCAGATTCCAAAATAAATTGTTCAGCTAATGGAAATTTTGCCTGTTGATGCCTAAGGATCTTCTCAAAGGTGTCCAAAACTGTCTCATTATTGATTATCCCAGAACTTTTGAGTCTTAGGTTAGTAAAGTTGATAGCACGGCTTTTTGTGAGAATATTTATTTGGCAACTGATCACAATTTGATCGGTAATAATCGATCGGGATAAAAATAGCCACGAAACAAATAACAAAATGTGTTTGCATATTTTAATATTCACAAAATATAAGAATGTGAAACGTCGATAAGGCTGTTATATTCTCCGACTCACAAGTTTGACTAGACAATGAGATGATCTGTTCCATCAGAAAATGTCTATTTAATTTGGACAGCAACAATAAACAGGTGTCATTCGTTTGGATTCCTGCATATAAGGGAATTCATAGAAATTAATGTGCTGATAAACTGGCCAAGGAGGCCACTCTTTCCGGAGTTTACCCCCGTCAATTCCATATCCCGATGTATGACAGACTAAATATGGTAAATAAACGTACGAATTCTGTCTGGACTGTACAATGGATGGATTCAAATAATCATAAGGGTGATCGGCTTAAAATAATTCAAGGCTCTATTCCCCGCTTCCCCTGGTTCTCCAAAAGGAAAGTCCAAAAGAACAATATCAAATATCTCTAGAATGAGAATTAAGCATTGCCAGGTAGCCTCACATTTGTTCAGATTGAACTTGATAGACTCCCCAATATGTGAGTGTGGTGCCGAGGAGGAAACCCTTGACCATATCTTTTTTGCCTGTCCATTGCGGATTACAGGTATTTTTTTCAGTAATCTCGTCCATGGTAATTTTCAACTCCCGGTTAACTTATGATATCTTCTTTCCCTTAACTGACCGCATTTAATCTATATAATAGCAAATTTTTTGAACTATAATGGTATCGACTTGTAATGTAATATTTCGTATTCTATAATATTTTAGTACTTTTTTCTATAGAATACAGTTTTAACTTGATAAATGGCACAAATTACTCTTGAAGAGTGGATTGCCTATTTAAAAGAAGAAGAATAATGTGAAATTCGAGATATAACGCTATTTTATATTTCCAAGACTCTTGCATACAGATATTATGAAACTGTCTGTAGGTGTATACCTGTATAGGTATAAATATAGGTACCTGAGTTGGGCGCTATGTAAGATGGGATGTTCAAAGGAATACTTGAGGCAGGTATACACCAAAGGTTATGTATTACTCATGAATATTGGCGCGTTGCAATTTATCGTAATATGAATATTCAAAGTCGATCGATACACCATAAATTAACGTCAAGTTAATTTATTCCAATTTTGAATTTATTACAATATAATTTTCGTTGTCTATTTGATATTATTAGTAGTGGCATTCACTTTATAAAATAAAGTACTCTAGCAGTGGCGTGCAGTAGGTATAGATTTAGGTTATGCTGTTATCAATGACATTATACAATCATATATAATATATGTAATACAATATTATGTACTTTCGTTTAACCAATGTCTTTTGATAAAATAAATCCGTCGTTTATACGACCCTACCATATATTTATTTGTAATTTTAGAGTATTATTAATAGTGATTTTAATGTTTAAGTTTTAACGTAAAATAATACATTCTAACCCATACAAAAAATGTATGGACGTTTTTAAGAACACTTTCTATGGCTGAACATGATTAATTTATTGTTTGAAAATCCTTCACGTAATAACCAAAGGAAATAATTATTTCCATAAAAGGTTAACGTAGGAAATAGTTCTGTCAATTGCTTTTTGTTTTTCTCAAATCAAAAACCAATCCATGCACTAAATGTAAAGAACAATCGTGAAATCAACATGTTAAAAACAGTAAGATTGTAAAATTCGCAAATTAGTAAAAGAAGAAGTAGACACTTCAATGATTTGCATGCAGTTGTAATTCTTTTTAATGTTATTCTGTTAAAAACAGCATAAAATTTAAATAACCAATTATATGACTCGAGTAATTCACTAGTTTAAAGACAGAACAGAGTAATGTGAATAGTTTGATGCGGCGAATACACGAGATCACCACGGGTACAGCGGTGAGTTGTTGTGGTATTTTTTAGAACTAAGCAATTAAAGTATCTACTGGTACACATATGACGCTAATTGTAAAATAATGTTTCCGTTTATGTTAATCCAATTATTTAATTTATATTTCCCTATTATATTATATTATATTTGTTTCCCAGAATTTTTAGTAATGCACAACTTTTTTGCTTGAATGGACTACATGCCCCTGGCTCTTAGTTCAGGTAAAGGAGGATGGATAATTTTTTGACCAGTGACAGGGTTGTTTAGAATTTTTATCAATTTTTATTGATGCTATAGTTACAAATTGACATATATTTTTTTTATAAAATAAGCACACCGACCAAAAACAATTTTTAAAATAGGGAAAAGGTGCGCGTTGTCAGAAGAATGCGCAGTGTGTAAATGTGTACATTTGTGTAACGGTGTATAAAAGTGGACAACTAAATGATGAAGAAATTATCATGTACGAATAGCCATATATACTCTTAACATCGTTCACACCCTGAAGAAGTCATTTAATTTCTTATCATTCGTCTTGGTCAATGATGAAATTTTTAGGACGATAATCCATCATTTTGTTTTGTCAACGGAGTTTCTGATTTAACTTTTTTATTTATTTTTTTATTTTACTTTATTACATATACATATATTATAATGTTTTTTTTCCAAACTGCATGGCAGTTTTACGGCAAGGATTGCTTTTTACATAGTTATTATTGAGGTTTTACGAGTTTTTATTAATGAAATATAACAAGGGAAAAAAATTTAGATATGATGTTAATGAACTAAAAATATGCATTATCCTACACCTAATTGGTATGTTCATATAATATACAGTCATTTTCATGGTGGGAAACGCTTAAAAATCATGTTATAGTAAAGTTTAAATAAATTAGATGAATTACTTAGAAAGATATAAAGAAAAATCAATCTTTCGAAAAAATATACAATTTTTACACGGTATAACAGACCAGTCCACAATATTTTATGGGTGGATACCTGAATGTAATACAATATAACAAGGAAACAATAAATTAGATAAGAATATGTTATTTTACTTTGTATTTTAACTGACTTAGTTCTATATGATTTTATTTTTTATCTTATCATTTGGTTGTTCATTTTTTGTACATTATTTTAATCTCTTTGGTTTTCAATTTCTTTTCTAGTCACTCTATTTTTATACTTTCTATGACATTTTTTTTGATTCGAGTTAATGATAAATTTTTAATTTTAATTTTTTTTTGTTTTTTATACAGCTTCAACTATTGGTTTCGTTGAACTTAATTTGAATAAAATTACACCATGAGATGTTTTCTTTGGAGTTGCGGGGGATTGTTACCGAATCCATTTTGGATATTGGAGGTGTCAATAGTTATTAGTGATTGCGATGCAGAACCGTCTACAATATGAATTTTTTTTTCTCCAGCTTATCTATATTTCGCGCACTCTTAGACACCCACACAACGCGCGAGATTTCACATAATCCGCCATCGCGAGATTTTACGTAATCTGCCATTGCGAGATTTAATGTTATTCACCATCGCGAGATTTCACATAATCCAACGTCGCGAGATTTCATGTAATCCACCATTGAGAGATTTCACGTAATCACATAATTGTTTTTTAAAATCAACATACGAGTTCATACAGTATGAGCACATTTTATTTCTTGACATTTAAAAGACAAATATAGTTCATTTCATGTTGTAAAACAAAACTATCATAATATTACTTGTTTTGGCCAAAAGGCAAAATATTTATTTCAGAATGTGGACCAAATATTATATGTAGCGCTTACTAAAACGACTTTACGTGTCTTTGAGTAATGGATGAAAAACGTATATTTTGAAAGCAAATGTACTAAATGTTTGTTTATACATCAGCATTTTTAAATAGACAATTTTGTAATGTAATTTTGTAAAGGTTCGTTTTAGGAGACTTTGAAATTAACATGCTTGTTTTAGGGGCTTTCGAAATGAACATGCTTGTTTTAAGGGCTTTTGACACTGAAATATTATGTTTACTTGTGCAAAAATTGCAAATGGTACAGGGTTGTTATTGTTCTGTCAAAATTTAAAAGAAAATATAATTATTAAGGAGAACAGATTTTTATCGTGAAGTTGTAATTATTCAGAACATATGTCTGTGATATTTTAAATACTAATTAAATGTATTAATTAGAAAGATATACACATAAACTCAACTATTCTCAAAGGTATTCGAGATTCCGTAAAAACAAATTAGATGGCTTTCAAATAATGGAACGATAGACGTATTAATTTGAAAAAAGTGTAACATATAGGTTCGAAAATTTGTCGTCAAAAGTATTGTCGCTGTAGTATAGTTGGATAATACACCTCCCCCGTTTTGAAAAGAAATCCAGGTTCGAATCCCGGTAGCGCAACAACAATATTTTTAGATAAAATTGATTTTATATTTATATTTTTCTAATTAATACATTGAATTAGTATTGAAAAAATAATTATTTGTCTAAGAAGAAATTATCAAAAAATCAGTAAAGCACATATTTAAACCCATAATTTAGAAATGTAAGTAACCATTAAATTTAAAGTACTAGAACTACTTAGTACTTAGCTCCGTCACTCATCGCACGGAATGTTTATCATTTGGATTTTTAGATTGTTTTTAAAATTAATAATTTTAAATAAAACATAAAAATGTAACATTTTTAGTACAATAATCAGTATCACAAATTTTTTTATTTTATTTAAGTGCTCCATACATTTTAATCAGCTTTAAACTTTTGTGAAAGTACCCTATAATTTTATATATTATTTAAAAATATATATTTTGACAAATAAGTTCATTCATTGTCACTATACGCCATTGTATTTAGTGATAAGAAACTCCAAAGATCAACTTATATTCACTTACCGATTTGAATTTTCCATATTCTTTTGTGTTTCTTTAAATGTTTCATTAAATGTTTCCTTGCTTCATTAGGAAGACATTTTAGTACATTTATCAACTCAACCATTTTTTAAAACAAAACTTGTAAAATATTAACAGTATTCGCACTGATTTAGTAAGAATATCATTTTGGCAGCCATACCGGATTTTAGATCACGTGATCATCAACAAGCATTGTGATCGGCTGATTTCATTTTAGGGGAAATAAAAATATACACTCTATTTGCTTTGGGGTATTTTGGAACTAACCTTGATTTTGAATATGAAATATCATTGAATTTAAGTGATTTTTATGAGAAACAATGTGTTCTATATGTAGCCGATAAGAAATCTACAAAACTGCATATTTGACTCAAATTATCCAAAATCCATTTAAGGGGGTTTTGGAATTAGATGCGACACATACTAAGTAAAAAAAATCATTATATTACCTATATTTCATAGATGTAGTGTTGCTTTAATATATCGTTGAACTATTGCGGAATAAACGTGCAACAAAATTTTGGGTTTCAGTGCTCCTAACTGGATAAATTCACGTGTGCGTATTCTTAGTATCTTATTAGTTTTGTATTAAAACAATAAATCTTAAGTATATTTTAAATGTCGATAGCCTTAACTTATGGGGATCTAGAAAAGTTCACCGACGGAAAATTCACCGATCCGAAATTCATCGAAATGAATATTCACCGATTCTACAAATGATCGCCGATGATTTTTAATAATCAAAAATCGTTTCACTTTATAGTGAATCGATTTTTGAAAAATCAGGATAAGCAACAAAATTTGGTGAGTTATGGATGCCATTTTTATTTTTGAAAGTGTGCCGATGTTCTTATCAAAAAATATAACCTGTACTCATGTTACCTACACGTTCAATTGTTACTCAGAAAATCGTGTTTCTTTAATAAATAATACGCTAATGGTTTTATAATGTTTGTATTCAAATATAAATTAGAAATTAGTCTGAAATAAGGGTATATTGTCTTAGTGCAAATAATAGTAACTATGTAGCATTATTTTATTTATAACTATATGTTTTAATGCACATTAATATTTTTTTTCCGATTTTACACTAATCTTACATATTTTTACTTTTACTTTACCTTGTATTTAGGTACTTTCATTTTGTATTTAATTGATAATTTTACTTACATATTTTTACTTTTATCATTACTTGTATTTTTTCTTCGTATTTAATTTCACTTTTACTCATATTTTATTCTTGCATTAATGCATTTACATAAACTACCTACAATACCGGAAAAGCATTGTCTGCTATGATATAGTATTATACTAGTATAACAGACAGGGGAACGAATGAAGTTTTATTTTGCTGGCAAGATACACAGCAACAATGCTTACTATGTATAAACACTGTAAACTATGTATAATACCTATGTAATGGGACAAAATAAAAGCGTTGTCCGGAGGCGTAAACTGGTGATCTTTCAAAAATGCTATTTCTAAATAATACAATTTTAATTTTTAGTAGATAAAAATACAGGTAATAATAAATAAATCATCAGCGATCATTTGTAGAATCGATGAATTTTCCTTACAACGAATTGCGGGTCGGTGAATTTTCCAGTCGGTGAAATATTGTTGAACTTGTGGTTAGATGTACTTATTAATTGTCGAAAGTAACAAAATATTGAAATAAAAATAATATTACATATTTCATTAATATTTCAATAGAGCATATTTACTCAGTCGTAATCAACTTTTAATTCCAAAATAAAAAATTGTTTATTATATAATTAATTTTTTATACGACTATTTTAAAATAATTTTTGTTTGTGCACCTTATTTAAAATAAGACGCAAATTACCTCTGAAATGCCACAGTTAGAGCGTTTCACGAAGAACTTTGTTGAGGCTAGGTCCAAAACTGTCAGCACCAGTGTAGTTGCTGAATTAACTACCAGAGTTACCTACCTATTTAGTGATAATTTTTGGATTTTAAAATACCACCACTCTGTGTAATAGTGAGGTAGACAAAGGAGATGCAGAGGAGCATCCTCGAATGCAAATGGCGGCAAATAATATCTCCTGCAACGTCGGCAGCTCGCCTGTGGGGTGACTAATGTTCACGACTGCTTTAATAAGAGCAAGAAGAAGAAATAAAAGACGTGGAAGAGAATACTTTATATTTTCAAGTCTTTCATATCATTAAATTCTCTTGCATGTTGCAATCTATCAATAAATTATAAGGCGATTTGAAGTATTTGAGACGTGGATCTACAGAAGTATACACAAAATAAGCTAGATGGATATAGTTAAATAAAGATGATGGATGAATAATGAAATCTATATATTATATATATATCACAGACCTATATTCTAAATAATTACAACTTCACAATAACAATGCGTTCTCCTAAAAATAAAGTTGTATCAATGTGTTCAAAATTTAATAAAAATGAATTGATAATTTTGGCGACTGCTATCAGATTACTCAAAAGTATTTGAGATTCCGTAAAAATAAGGTAGATGGCTCTTTTAAATAATGGAACGATTAAATGTATTAATATCAAAAAGGTTACATATAGGTTCGAAAATTAGTCGCTAAAATATCGTCGCTGTAGCATAGTTGAATAATGCACTTTCCCGGGGTTGGAAAGAGATCCAGGTTCAAATCCCGGTGGCGCAACAACAATATTTTTCAATAAAATTGATTTTATATGTATATCTTTCTAATTAATATATTTAATTCATATTTGATTATAGATTTAAATCTTATTTTTCATTTTTGAACAATAACAACCGAAAACCAGGAATAAAGGTATGTGATTTACTGGCTCGACTTAAGCAACGTTAATTTTTTTTTCTTCTATGCTATATTTAATATTTCGTAAACCATCTTAATTTTACTGTCACATTTACCTGAATTAAAGCTGTAAAAATATCTCTAACTACTACCGTGTGCTAATAATTATAATAATATACTAATTACCCGCAATTATTACTGTTTGGAGTCAGAACTAAATGAAATTCCCGCAGCCACAGCCCCGCAGGCCGGCGGTCGTCAGCGTCAGCACCGCCGACCGCCTAACGAAGTTTTCCTCACACGGTTAAAACTTTTCGCCATTGTGCTTCTGGATTTTAACCCTACGCCCAGCTCGTCCTGTGGTGACGGTTTTCTCAAACATTCTGGACCGGGGGAGAAATCTAATGATTTAATTATTCTTAATTTTCTCAAACTTGTCCTCATGTGAATTCCTATACGTGAAACTTTCAGTCGTATTGCTCTAAGGGTCAACTTGAGAATCGTGGCCTTTTCGTAATTTTGACTTGACCAAATCTCTTCGAGTTTTGCGGTAACCTCAAGGTGGATTACTCAATTGTATTTATGTAACTGTACAGATGTGAAACCTTAACAAACCATCTGTACATTATTAATAATGGAATGAGCAATGCTTGATCATATCATTTGTAATGATTTAAAATCTTATTAAATAATTAAAAAAAACTTATTTAAGTAGTTTATTTACATAGTTTCAGAAATATTTCATTTAATGAGAAAATTAAAACGATTTATTACATAATATGCTTATTGATTTTATGTCGTGCAGTTTTTGGATAGAGGACCCACCGTGAACCATCTCGACCAATTACTAATACTTAATTACTACGTAATACCGACAACATATCAGAAAACAACGAATCAAATTCAATTTTACATAATCTTAACCTATTTTATGAAAAGTATCTGTTTAACAAATTTAGATAATTCACCACGATATTTTGTTTAATTATGAGTAGTAAGATTATGATTTTTATGAACTTCGTAATTTCATGGACTTTGAATGACAAACATGTATTTTTTTTCAGTGCAGAAACCAGATTTTTGGACGACACGATCTCATAGCTATAATTCAATATAGGTTCTAAATAAAAATAGTTAATATACGTTTTTACGGATAAAAACATACAGACAAACGAAATAAGTTGGCATCAAGGTATATCGTTAAACTAACAATTACTATTATGGTGATAAATTTTCTTTTAACATAGCTCTATTGCAAACAAAAAATATATAATTTTAATTTTTTTATTAAAGTTATATCGCATATTCAATAAAAAACATATAACTATAAAGATTGCTAAAAAAATCTAACTTCTGAGAAGGATCAGAACATTGAGTCTTATAAAATAATATATAACTCTGTTATTATTCCTCACATCAACTATTGCAACATCATTTTGTTTTTGGCTAATGAAGAAGAAATGCAACAACTATTAGTGTTGAAAGATAAAGCTTTGAGAATAATACTCAGAAAAAATAGATATACTCGGATTAGTACAATGCTAAATGATCTGAATATGATATTTTAATATAATGGTATTTATTTATTAAAACCTCAAAAAGAAAATAATGGTGTAATTTATACGAAAAATTGATGCAAATCAACATGAGCACGAGCATCATACAAGAGGAAGGGATAGACTGAGACTGCCCTTCAGAAAGAAGACTAAATCTCAGAAATCGATGATGTACGAGTATAGTGCGATAAATTTTTTTAATGAAATGTCAGAAAACATAAAAAGGGAGGAAAAAATTAATAGATTTAAACTAAAACTGACCAGATATGTAAATATAAGTTTTAGTAAAAGAAAATACTTCAATCTTGTTTATATTAGAGCATATATAGAAGTTATTATATATGCACTATGTTAAGAATTAAATAAATATACCTATATGTTCCCGAAATAGCTTGACATGTCCACATGATGAATTTATTTATGGTGACTGATATTTGTTGGAAATATGATATGTGATTATAGTTATTCAGTGATCAATGGTATTCGAACTTTATTTGTTTGTTTAAAACTTGCCTTGAACATACGTCTTAAAAAATTAAAATTGTATTTTGATATTTTAACTTTAAACAAAAGGATATTTCTAAAAAAGGGAACTAATAAACGTGTCGGTAAATAATTATTAAATAAAATTACCTACGTAGTATACATTTGCTAATTACAATTTTTAAATTTCTGATCATAGAAATTGAAAAATGTACCTTTGTACGATACACATAAATATTATACATTGGAATTTTATACATATTATTATTATATATTAATGTCCATAAAGTGTTGAACAAACCGGTTGGCGAGAGCTTGGTTAACCGTTACAGTTTAACTTTCATGAATCTATTTTGTACAAAATTAAAAGTATTACGAAGTTAACAATAGCATATATATATAGTATATTAAATCTCGAAACTAATACAGTACATAATTGTGATGTCCTTGGAATGATGGGATGGTGTGTATATGTGTGTATGTGTGCCGCACCGCCGGTGCGGGTATGTGTGGCTATAAAGACGGCGCGCAGGAGTGTGCGCGTCTCTTTTATCTGCGGTTTATCGGCTTAATAGTTTGACCTGTACTAGTGATATACCTTGTACTAAATTATAGCTTATTTTAATAAAAAATAATTGTTACAAAGTCTATTTCTTGGACCTTCACATTATGAGTTGTACACTAAAGACGTACTAAGAAGTCAAGTACGTAACATTGGCGTAATCGGTGGCTGAATAATTGGCGTAACATTACATTGGATAATTTACGTAATGTACGAGGGCCAAGTAAAAAATAAGGTTCCTTACGCTGTACACTCGCCACGCGAGATGCTAGGCGAAATCCGGCAACACCGCCTTGATTGTTGGTCCCTTAACTACATCTCCACTACCGGGAGCAAACGCTGCGACGCTCAGTAAAGGCCTGACAGCCATCCGCTATGGAACCCGCCATCGCCGTTACCGCCAGGTGTGAAATCCGTTCGGTGATTCGATTTTTAAACGCGAAGAAGCT
Source organism: Eubasilissa splendida (assembly GCA_031772225.1). Lineage (NCBI taxonomy): Eukaryota > Metazoa > Arthropoda > Insecta > Trichoptera > Phryganeidae > Eubasilissa > Eubasilissa splendida. The sequence continues at coordinate 10,032,537 of CM062846.1, forward strand.
TAAACCTGTTGAAATTCATCGACAGTTGGAAGAAGTTTATGGCACAGCTTGCATCAGCGTCCAACACGTCCGCAAATGGTGCAGGGAGTTCTCTGAAGGACGCACAGACGTCCACGACGAGCAAAGGAGTGGGAGGCCATCGTTGTCGGACGAAGTCGTGGCGAAGATTGAGCGCATTCTCCTCGAAGATCGGAGAGTAACGCTTCGGGAGCTTGCTGTCCAGGTTCCTGAGGTTTGTGAAAAAACCATCGACAACATTTTGACCGATAAACTTGGTTATGCACCACGACAACGCTCGCCCGCATGTCTCTCGACAGACCACCGCCCTACTGGACAAATTCGGCTGGAAATTGCTTGACCATGCCCCCTACAGCCTTGATCTTGCTCCCAGCGACTTCCACTTGTTTCCGAAATTGGAGCAACACTTGGGTGGACAACGCTTCAATACAGATGAAGAGGTGAAAGAAGCGGTCACCAAGTTCATCGGCGGCCTAGCGGCGGAATTCTTCGAAGCAGGTTTTCAGAAGTGGATAACTCGTCAGGAAAAATGCATAGAAAAATCAGGAGACTATGTAGAAAAATAGAATAAAGTACAAGCTTTCAGATGGTTTACTTATTTATTGCAATAAAAAATACCTTATACCTGAAAAAAATGTAGGAACCTGATTTTTTACTTGCCCCTCGTAATATTGGCGAAATCGGTTTAAGATTTTCTTGATAACGAACATCAAGGAAATAAGGACCATTGGATTTAAATTTGTTTTGCGAGAAAACAAATTGGAGACAAGCGGCAGATCGAGAGAAGAGCAAAAAAGATCGGGATCGTTCTTCTTGGAGCAGTGATCGTCGGCGGACTTCCTGGAGCTGAGGCTTTTTGGAAGATCTTCTGGGTGAAGAGGACCGGCGGCAAGAAGGCAGTCGGACGAAAAGCGCAGGGCGGGCTTCTACGGACCGAGGCAGCCGGGGGACCAGAGCAGCTGGCAAGGGATGGTGCAAGGTGGGCTTCTACGGACCGAGGCTGAGGGGATTAGTTACAGCAGGCGCAGGCTGAGAGGATCTTGACGGCAGGAGCTAAGCTAAGTATTTGTTTAGTCTGTCACCTATCGGATATTATCTGTGGGGCAATGGATAAGAAAATGCCATGTTTTTGCCACGAGATCGACGATTGGTTGGTTTTTAAGGCGAATGTCGATTGGTTTCTGTTAGCTGATGATGAGAATGGAACAGAATCTAAGAAAAAAACAATTTTTCTAACCGCTTTGTCCGAAAAAACGTTTATATTGTTGCAAGATTTGTGTGAACCTAAAAAGATGAATGATTTTTAATTGATGTACTCGACAAATACTGCGTGGAAACAATATCAGTATTTTTACAAAGGGAACAAATTTTTAAAGTAAAACAGTTGGAATCCGAGTCAATTCGGGATTTTGTGTTAAGATTAAAATAAGTAAAAGACTGGAAGACAATATTAAGGATTTGTTTGTCACTGAGATAAGATATATTAAAACTAAATAAAGATTGCAGTGAAACATTAAATTATTTTGTTCAAATCGCATGTAATATTGAGGCAAATTCACAATTACGGACTTCGAAAAAATAGGTTTTTGCGACTAATGTTACAAAGTATAAGGCGAGAGCGAGATCAAATAGTGGGATATATTGCGGGAGTTTTAAAAATTCGCAATGGAACGCAAAACATGTAGGTAGAAAATCAAACATTGCAAAATGTTTTGGATGTGGTTCATTAGAGCACAGAAAAGATAGTTGTAAATTTAAAAATTCAATATGTTTTAATTGTAACAAAATAGGTCACTTACGAAAAATGTGTAGGAAAGAGTCAGTGAATATGTTACAAATACGGATGAAATCTTCGGTAAATAGTGTTATGAAATCAGTTTTGTTAGAAGTTCAGGTTGAAAATGTAAATTTAAATTGCATACTAGATTCGGGAGAAGCGATTAACGTAATTCCATTTAATGTTTACGAAAAAGAGTTGAAACATTTAAAATTACAACAAACGAATATTAAGTTGGTCTCGTATGATAGCAAACCGTTAGAGATATACGAAATATTGGAAGTTTCAGTGAAATTCCATGGTGAAAGATCAAAGACAAATTTTATGTTATCAGGAATGGAATGGTACGTATTCTGGGGAGAAATTTCATGAGTACTTTTAAAATTGGTTTTAACGGTATTATCACTTTACATGTCGAAGAAGAAAAAATAAATGAGCTACAAAATAAATTTCTAAATAAAATCAACGAAGATTACCTGGAGGTTTTTACTGATAAGATTGGAGTATTTAATAAATACAAAGTTAAGTTAACGGTAGATCAGAATTTAGTTCCAAAATTCTGTGGTGCTAGATCAGTACCATTTGGCTTAAGAGGTAAAGTAGAAGCGGAAATAAAAAAAATTGTTGAGGACGGGGTATTGTCACCAGTTTCAGCTGGTAAAATAACTTCACCAATTGTTCCTATCGTAAAGAAATCTAGAGATTTAAGAATCTGTGGGAATAATAAATCTACTATAAATCCATATTTGATCATTGATTGGTACCCACTACCTAGATTTTAAGAGATTTTGGCTGAAATAAGCGGCGGTTATTATTTTAGTAAAACAGATCTGAAAAGTGTTTATTTTCAATTAGAATTGGAAGAAAGTGGTAAAAAGTTTACAATAATTTGGACTTTGCTGGGATTGTTTCATTACAACAGATTAGTTTTTGGAATAGTTTCAAGTCCATGCATTTTTGCGAATGCGACGGCATCATGTTTGCAGGGGTTAAAAAGGAGGGTAGTGTTTTTGAACGATATTCATGGACTATATACATGAAATTAATGTAAGGGCATTGTTGGATAGGTTGAAGGATTGCAACCTCACGGTAAATATAAAAAAACGTGATTTTTTTAAATAATGTGTTAAATTTCTAGGTCATGAGATTGACAAGAACGGGGTGAAACCGTTAAAAAGCAAAATTAATGCGATTTTAAAGGTAGATTATCCGAAAGATATAGGAGAACTTAGAAGTTTTCCGAGGTTAGTTAATTACTACAGAAATTTTATAAGTAATTTGACGACAATGCTACATCTAATGCATAATTTGTTAAAAAAAAGAAGTTGAATGGGACTTCAACGAGGTGTGTAGAACTGAACGCATCATATAGAGGGCTGGAGGCAACTATTTTACATCGTTATGCTGATGGATCAGAAAGGCTAATTTCGTTTGCAAGTCGGGCACTAAGTGATACGGAAAAAAATGCAATAATAGATTTAGAAGCATTGGCTATAATGTTCGCTTTGAAAAAGTATTATCAATATTTATACGGTCATAAGTTTATATTGATAGTGGATAACCAACCGCTGGTGAGAACTTTAGGCGACAAACAAGGAATTTCAACCTTAGTGGCGAGCCGATTGCAGCGTTATTGTTTGTTATTGACATCATTTAATTATACGGTGGAATACGTGAAGTCAGATCGAAATTGTTCGGATTTTTATCAAGAGTGCCGGTAAAAGAACCAAAATTGAATAGTGAAGAGTTTTTAGTCATATTTTTGTGCAATAGAGAATAAATAATTTATTGATTTGAATATATATCAAATAATATGTCAAACGAGCAAGGACTCAGTTTTAAATAAAATATGTGAATTTTTAAGAACTAAATGGCCATCGAAAGTGAATAAAAGCGATGAGATTTGGCATTTTTGGATTAAACGTTTTGAATTATCAATAATTAATGATTGTGTGGTTTGGAATTATAGGTTAGTGATACCAACAGTTTTACGGAAACAAGTGTTAGAAATGTTACATAGATCGCATCTAGGATGCGTGAAAAAAAAGAAATAGATAGAGGCTATGTATATTGGCCAAAGATAGATGAAAAAATTGTCCGACTAATTAGTGAATGTGATTATTGTGCCGAGATAACACCAACGCCTCCAAAGGCAAATTTAGCGAATTGACCGGTATAAGAAAGTGTTTGGTGCCAGATACATATAGATTTCTTCGGACCAATTGCGGGTAAAGCTTTTTAGTAATTTGCGATGCAAGTTCAAAATGGGTAGAATGTTTCGAAGTAAAGAATGTTAGTGCGGGTTGTACGATAAAGGCTTTGAAAAGTTTTTTCGCGCGATTAGGGAATGTGCAAACTATTGTCTCAGACAACGGAACAGCATTCATGTCAAGAGAATTAAAAAAATTTGCGAAGAACGGAACATTAAACATTTAACGTCGGCCGCCTTCTCACTAATGTCAGAATTCGGTGAAAACATGTAAAAAATTTTTAAAGAAAATTTCATCAAATTGTAGATTTCCGGTCGGGTATGACGAGAGTTTAGAGAGATTTTTGTTAGATTACAGAAATGCTCCACACTCTTCTTCGGGTATAGAACCAGCTATGCTTATGTTCTGTAGAAGGCTTCGATTGAAATTCGATTATTTTATTACTAAGGAAATATCTCCAAGTACTCGGAAATTACGACATAGTATTGTAAAAAATTTAAAGTTTACACAAAAGAAACAAAAGTTTTAATATGGGGGGAGAAAGGTTAGATCTTAAAATCGATCAATTATGTCTAGTAAAGGATTATAGGGTAGTAAATAAAGTTTCTTAAGTGTCGGGAGAAATTGTAAAAAGGATTGGTTCCACGATGTACTTGGTACGAATTAATGGCAATCTGAACCAAATCAAATGCAAGAAAGTAATATGGTTTTGATGGATAAGAAGTAGGTTCGGTCCCAGGCTGAAGCTGCAGGCTGAGTTGGTGGAAGGCTTGACATGGGTTTTCTGTTTTAGATGCTAGACAGCGTACTTCAGACCTACCTCGGGCTCCTGGCGTCATGATCGTCCCAGCCATCGTCCAGGGGAAACGGTATTGCATGTTAGTACTTTGACATAAAACCAACATTACGGTACACGTCCCTTCATCCCAATACCTTTAGGGAGCCTGTATATACAACGTATCGTATTTTTTTACGCGCCCGTTATTTTCACAAGCGATATTGTAGACTTTGCGTAACAATCAACCCTAGCATATTGTATCAGCGACATCATCCTTGATGATGGTCCAGAACTTAGAACTAAAGTCGGTTATGCGGTAGAAGAGCTTAGAAAACTAACTCATGAAAACACAGGACAAATGCCTCACTTTAAAGTTTTATTAAATTCTCGTGAGGGCTCATCAGTATTTCATGAGGTAAAATATAATATGTTCTCAGAATTCCGGACATAACGACAATCTAATATTTGTGGTATACATGAGGAAACATTAAAATGCTATTAAAAATAAAACAACAGTTAAATATCAAAAACTTAAAACAATGTACGTAAATAAAAATAACGTTTTTTTAATTTCTGATTACCTCACAGTAATTAAAACGACAAGAAAAAAAGATGGCGCGATAACGAGTAAAAAATGTAAACCACATATTGCTGCCTTCAATTAGGGGTAGGTTTTTATCGTTTTAACAGTAATTGCGGAATTTATTTCGTCACGCAACCAACACATACTTTATTTTGAAATGCAGTTTTTTTTTAATACCCGAGTTGAGAAGGCGCCGCACAAACTGCTAATGTAATGTCTCTGAAACAATTTCATTCAAGGATATACAATGTAGGGTATAAGTTTTTTCTTCAATTATAAAATATAATTTTTAAGAACACATTATCATCATTGTGAAGTTACAATTTTTTTAAAACATACAATAGTTCTGTGGTATTTAATACATATAAAATTAATCAACTAGAAAGATACACAACAACAAAAACTACTGAAAAAATATTGAAAGTATTTGAGATTTATCGCAATATAAAGGTGATAGATAGCATTTAAAATATGGAATAACAGATGTATCAATTTGAAAGAGCGGCAGCATATAGACTCGAAAATTTGTTATCAACTTACTCAGTTGGTGTAGCGAAACTGTTGAACGAACGAAACAAGCTTATTATAACTACTCTTTTATTTCTTCTTAAATTTTAGCAAAATTACTTTGTGTTCACATATAATATAAATAATAAGGCAAAACACTTTGTTTAAACCACTATTTATTGATAAATCAACATGTTTTAATACCTATAGTATCTTCTTCAGAATTAAAAATTATACATATAATGTAATATGTATATAACATTTTGAAACATCTCTTTTCGACACTTTTTAAAATTTTTGGTATGACGACTGACCTTTCTCAGGGTGGATTTTCCCATTTTCCACTCACTGGGCTTCGAGGAAGGGATGTCACTGGGGGTCAACCCTTATATTCGTATTCACCTCGACAGCCTTCATTATAAACATACGATGGATACAATTTATGTGGTAGTTTAAAAGAGAGAATTTTAAAGATGTTTAAACTAAAAACTGTTTAAACCAATATTTTTTTATATACATATTATCAATTTGTATACTGTGAGTAACACGCTCTATTTACTTGACGTTAGGGTTGATGTCATTTTAAAAGCGGGTCTCGTATTAGTAAAATGGAAGAGAACTAGTGCGGGCAACATGAGCCTCATAAAAACTTGATTTACAAGAGTAAAACTCAAAAGTAGAACGATTTAATAATAATTTAAAAATTTATAATTAAATTAAAGTTAAAACACAATCACTTTATATAAAACTACGAATTTATTAAACTCCAACTGGTTTCGCTTAGCTCAAGGTTCGCCAAGCCGTATTTAAAACTATCAATAAATTAAAAAGAGTGCACTTATATATATATTTATTTAAAAAAAAAATTAACATTGGAAATATATAAAATAATACATTTTAGAATTATTAGTAGGATATATATATATATTTAATTTAACATTTATTTCTTCTCTATGAGAGTAGGACTTGTGTATAAAGAAGGAGTATATATAAGATAATTTACGTTTCAGTTAGTCTGTGTATATATTTTTTTTACTTCAGATACGAATTGATAATAGTCTGTAATTTTTCTAATTGTGATGGGGAGATTGTCAAAAATTTGATGCCTTGATAAATATAGTAATTTTGGGTTGCGGTATATTTTCATTTTGGAATATCAATTTGGTCTTGTATATTGATCTTGTAGATTGGAATTCGCTTCTAAAGTTTAATTGATCTTTAATTAAAAAAAATTGGATTATTGATTTTTTTTTGTATATGTCTATTATATTTTGGTACTTTAAAATCTGTGAAAAGTTACATAAAAATAATAAAAGAATACGTAAAGAAGGAGACAGAATATAATATTACATACGAAAGAGAGATACATAATACATATACATTTAGACAGAACATCAAGGGAATTGAGCAGCACTGGGAATTGAACAGCACTGGGAATTGAACATATGTTAACTGTATGAAGGTGCTGGGCAAGCGTTTTTTATACATTTTGAATGAATAAATCTAAAAATGAAAAGGAAGAAAACAATAGATGGAAATTCTCTCTAAATTATATCTCCTTATTGAGAATATTATTTATCTTTGACGACATAAAAATCATAAAGTCGGATAGAATAGCGTAAATAATACAAATGAGACCCCCCCCCCTCCTGCAACAATACTGTATATTGGTTTTACAAATGTTGATAGATAGACGGAGCGTTGGCCATTTTGGAAGACATATTGTATTGTTTGCAGGGAACATCACTTGTGTGTAATAATATTTTTATTTATTTTATATTGTTGTTTAATATACCATTCGATGCCCAAGAAGATATACAACGCATATGCATTCATGACTCAGATCTGCCTTAAAACAATATATAGTGTTATTGCAGTGGTTGTCTCTTATGGTTTTTGACAAGTAGGTATCAAGGCATCGACAATATATTATACCAAAATATAAATTATTAAGGAGAACACATTCTTATTGTGAAGTTGTAATTATTCAGAACATAGGTCTGTGATGTTTAAAATTTCGACAAAATTCATTTTATATGTATATATTTATAATTTATACATTAAATTAGTATTTAAAATATAAATTACAAAAAAAAATTAAGTTCGTACCTACATGAAATACAACTCACAAATGCACATGGAATTCTTAATACGATTTTATAATAATATTAATATCGTGTGTTTATTCTAGCGCGATCGGATTATTTATGCAAGATTCGATTCGCCATAAAAATAATACATACATTCAAGTTACAAAATAATATGTATGTTATGAAAAGAATAGCAAAAAAAGATGAAGAAGTTTATACATATATATAAACAAATAATAAATACTATATTTCAGTCACGGCTATTATTGTATCTGTAGCTACTCTGTTGTCGATGCTATTCTCTGGTCAGAAAGCCAGAGCACAATTTTTCAGAAAAGCATGAAAAGTATGGTTTTCTCGAGGAAATCTAGACACGTTATAGCACGATAACACGTGCCATTGTCAAGGCTTTGCCTCAAAAAGTTACGGTACAACCATACTTGTACCTGAGAATTACGAATCTCAACTGTGTGACGTACACCAGTGCTCGGGGTTAAACGTATATATATTACATATTTTTTAACAGAGAGCGATGCCGAGGACTCCTGATCATAATCGAAGAAAGTGAATTTGAATTTTCCAGAAGTTGCGTCATATAAATCGTCGGAAAGGCTAATACGATTTGTCGCATAAAAGAAAGAAAGAGAAATCACGGTCGTCAATTTTGTATGCATTCGATTCAAAATTCTTTCTACTGCTTAAGAGATTTATGTTTGTCGGAAGGTACAAGGCGGCGTGAGCTTACTTCATCAAAATGATATAATTTTATAATACAATATCAGTATAGTATAGTTGGTATGTTTTGCGATTATAGAATGTTTTTTAAAATTCACATTTAATAATACCGTTATTTATTCGGTGAATAAAATTTATATTCGATTTGTGTTTATTTAGGTATGCAAAAATGAATCCAAATATATGATATTAAGTGGGCGTAACTGTACAATACATATTATATATAAAATTTTAAGAATGTCGAAAGAGAAAAAAATGTGACACGCTGATGTATAACTGTTAAAGTTAGCAGCACATTTTAATAGTAATTTCTCTTCAGATTATCTTGCAGATATCATTTATGGATTGTAAAGATATTATAAAATTCATCTCCATCTATGTGATTACTCTATCGGTTTCCTGAAAATGTTGCCATGAATCAAACAACCCTCCCTGAATTCATTTTAAAAAAAGAACGCAAAAGAACCCGTTTCTCATGATAGATTGATGTGAAACATCTTTCTGGTGGATATGCGGCGCGAGAGGCATATATGACAATGTCGTCTACGATATACGAAAGAGAGCAGTCTGTGGGGAGGTCGGTTGATGTTGTTTGAGGGGTTATGCAAAAAACTGAGAAAGTGAGGCGGCATATTTGATTCGTAAACGACACTGAAAGAGAAAATGTTTTTTTTGACGTGAATACATCTTTAAAATAAAATATGGTGTGGATGTTAAAAAATTTGACGGTCACAAAAGTATTTTGTTTTTTGTATTTATTAAGAATTTCTTGGACAAATTTGATAAGTTGAATGCACCCTACTCTTGGCCCTAACATCCCGTTACTCTATCGGACGATCGTGCGATCGACGAGAGAGAGGTATAATGTCACTATCGTAACAAGATTTCGTTTTATTCATTAGTTTTTGATGATTTGATGATTCTGGGATCCTAAGATGTTTCATATCAAAAACATTTTTGTAACCTATCCAGCGCAAACTTTTTTAATTCACTCATAGCCAAAAGTTTAATTATTTTAAATAAATAGTATGTAGGTCTTGGAATTTTTTTGTTTGTTTGTTTTTGAACATACATTAAAATATAATAAAAGAGAGCTCCATCCATTGAATGAATTAAATTTAATAATTTTACCAAACTGTGTTTTAAAATGATATAATGATCTTTCAGGATCATGGTGATCAAACCCTTTGCCTCTTGGTCACTAAATTTATCGTTAACCTATTAACCTATTGTCTCAGTATCATCTTAGTACACCGAACGTAACTTAAATGAAATAAAAAAAATGTTAAAACCTGACGATTTCATTAATCTTTCCTCTCCGATGATGTAAACTGAGTTGACATTGCCTATAATTATGTGAATATCTCTGTAAATATACTAAATACAGAGTTCATATTTTAGGTATTCCTCCGTTATATATTTATGTATTTTGATAAAATAATTACAAAATTTAAATATTTATCATACGCAATAATAAAAAATGTTTTCTCGAGGAACCTGACGTGAATTTGTCCATAGGTGCATGTATGTGTACGTGCGGAGAGATGCGGAAGGCGCAATACACGGGGTGCCGGATGCCGATCGTCACTTTAGTAGCAGAGCGTGCGCTGGCCGAGTTAGACGTGTATTATGCGTCTTTATGCTGTCGTTCGTGATGATCAATGTTTTTTCTCATTTTAGCACTATTATACAATAATTGATATATATTATATATATGTCTTACTTTCATACTATTATTTTAATGATAAATATATGTAATAAATGTAAAATATTCATATTTATCCGACACAAAAGTCTACAGTTTAGAGAAAGGCAACGCAAGTTTTTATTTTAGCACCATATGGGAAAGGTTAACTTTAAATCTGAGAATCCTATATGAAATGTCATATTTTATATAGGATTCTCAATTTCTCATCTTAATTATCCTGTATTTTCTTATTTGTAATATTTTTTTATTTTTTCAATCATTCCAGTAACATAAAAACCATTTTTTCGTTGCTTATATCACTGGGTCCTCTGTACGTTATGCTATACTCGTGTTGAGCAAAATTTTAATAAGTTAATGATTATTTATGTACAGATAATTTATATTTTTTTAAATGTAGATATAAAAATATTTGAATTCTTACACAAATGACTATAAAATGAAGGAACAGATTTTCCGAAAACGATAAAAAATCCAATTACTTATTTTCAAATACATTTATGGTATAATAATTACACTGCTGATTTAAAGAAAAAATACTACGGTGGAGTATTATTGCAAGTGACTAAAATCTAGAAATAAAAAATAAAAAGATCGTTGATTTTTAATTGAAGAATTGATGATGCCAGAAAAATGTGAGAGCGTTTGTGAAAAACTGATTGGATACTTGAAGATGTAATCAGATATATATAATAGTGTGCATGGTAAATCATGTGAATGTGAACGAGGTAAGCGTTGTTTGGTAAGATAAAACAGTGTGTCTCGGTATACTCTTGACTTTATTATGGTAAGTGCGATACATTTACATTAAGTACACATCAGGTTGAATGTAATGTATAGTTGAAATAGTTTGTGGTGGTCCTGCTCGCACCTCACAGAGCTGCATAAATAAACACTCAACAGCCATACAGTTCGCCTGCTACCCGCCAAATTGCAGGCAAAAATACACTGCGATCGAACCTGTCTGAGTAACCTTTAACTTGAACTTTGTATAATGTAATAAACAGTTTAATTTAAATTGTGCTTCCTCTGTAAATGAACGCAAATTATCTTGTGTACTGTTTTTATAATACGCCCGCTCTGGCCACAAACACTCACACAAATATCAGTCTCTATATTAATAGCATTTCATATACAAATGCTAGAATTCGAGTAGGTATATGGCCTCGATTCTCAACCGTACACACTCTTCAGATACATCATAAATATAATAATTATACCGGTGACCCTTTCGAGTATATAATAACTAATTAACACAAAGTCGCTAAAAGTTTAAATATTTGCACCCTTCAGAAACCTGAATCAGTGACCCTTGGATTAATAAGGTTTGCTACACATTTATTTCAGTAAATAAATTTCCATAGCATTTCGTTATTTACAATAATTGTTTGCTAGTATAGTATAGTGTGTAATAGTATTGAAAAATCTTATTGTATGCGTTTGGTCTAGCGGAAAAATATTTGTCTAGTGATCAGTAATTAGAGGTAAACTACTTTTTATTTTGAAAGAACAATTGTATTAGTGTGTATAACAGCCCATTTTAAAAACATGTGATACTTTTTTTTAATATTGGTTTTTTATTTTTTATATTAAATAAATACTTACATGTTGCCGGAAAACTCATAGGAAATAAAACACACAACACATACAAAGCTCAAATTTTTATGTACACTGTTTTTTTGCAGTATTTCGTATATTTTTTGTTTTTTGTCGCTGTGAATATGTTTTAGTAATAGGGTTAAGTATATTTATGTACAGAGAAAAAATGGTTTATTGGAACATATAATGTAATAATATAAGGAATATTAATTTTTAATATATGGCTTTTATAGTGTAAGTACCTAGTTATATATTTATTAGAATGGAAATAGCAATAAATGCCTAAAAATGTTGGTAATAATATAAAAATACAAAAAGACAACTTGTACATTAAAAAAATAAACAGATATAAACCTAAATATACATTTTTCAGGAAATTTTTTTATTAGTGTGAAGTTGTAGTTTTTAGAACATAATTTTGTTATATTTGGTTCATCCCGATAGCAACCAAAATATTGTTTCGATTAATTGATTTTATCTGTATATCTTTCTAATTGATACATTTAATTTGTATTATAAATATAAACTTTCCTAATATTCTAAATTCTAACATTCCGTGCATATTTTTTGTGGATACCGTGTTTATAACTAATTTCAAACGACAACCATGTCCATCAACAAATTAAAAATCTAAGCGACTTCAATACACTCTTACAATGTTCATATTACTCATACTAATATAATCGTTCTTTCTAAATGAAAAGGAGTTCACTATCCTCGTCCTGGAAAATCAACAAGTTAGTCCTACTTTGACAGCACAATTTGATATTAATAAATATTATTTTGATAATACGGTATTGGTTTGGTTTTGGTAATACGTTTTTACGAGCAAAAGAAAGTAACAATAAAAACGAATCACACCCGCTAGAAATTTGTAGATAATTGTGTATTTTTTTATTATGATCACAATACTTAAAATTGACTGAATACATATATAGAATAGTCTTAGTATAATCTATAGTATAGTATATTTTAGTATAATACTATTTTATTTGGATGTTTATACTATGTAATTTGATATGGTCGGCAGTTTGGAAGATTTTCACAATCTGATGTTAGGAAGCACGTATCTTTCTTTTGAACATCTGTCGTTTTTCTGTTTTATTGGAAACGGTAAAACTCCGGCGAAGAAATATTTTCATAGTATTGGCAGTTTTTGTTTCGACTCGAGTCGAACGGATTCCGTAGTGTTCCTCGTTTTCGACCTTTTTCAATAGTAACGCATCGGTGACCTTCCATCAGCGATCGCTCAGTTGGTTTTCCAATATTGAGCACGTGTTGCACGGGGGTTAAATCTGCCGGAAAATAACAAAGTAAAATTTCTCTCTGATTCAAATGCATCGAAATATTTTTTGCGGTATTCTGCGATTCGTCCTTTAATTTTAATGAATCCCACATCAATGATTCTTTGTCACATTGTGAGATTATATAATTGCTATTATATTTTTACACACTTATAATACATTATACACTGTATAAATTTTTAAAGCAAGTATTCACGATCAGTCATGAATTTTTCTCTCAATGAGTAACTATATTATGTGATAAATAAAATACTCGTATCTATCCGGAACGTTCTGAATTTCTTCCGAACTGAAAACATGCCGATGTAGTGTTGAATAAATAATAATCGCAAGTACCTACAGATTTAATAGTTTTGGTATTCTACTGTTAGTTGATGTGTCGGGATAGTATTAAAATGCGTTTTTTTATTTTGAAAATTAATATAAAATGTACTTAAGCTCTGAAACCGCGTGTTAATTGTCAAGTTTTAAAATCAATTACATTTAATAATATAACAAACTTAATATAAATATATTTAAAAAACCTTGATACTTATTGTGTTAATACATTATTTAAACTGTATATAGATTTTTTCAAAAAATAAAAATAAATATGAAACTCATTATATTATTTATATATATATATATATATGGTAACTGTATTATATTTAAAATATTGATCCAGTAAATATTGAAAGTATAACATTATGTCGACCTCTCTAGGGAAGACAAAAAAGGTCAAAATTGAAGATTTCGCAATACATCAACATGTATTTAAAATAAGCAATTTATCTTGTGGTTAAGATTCAGATATTTATTTTTTTATCTTGTGTTTTAATTAACCACTAAATGAGTTTAAATACAGCTACCGTTTCGAAAAATACCATTTTCTACTTCAGATTCATAACTAAAAAAACATACATTGTTTCTTTGACAAATCTATTTTTTAAAAATCTATTTTAAAAGAAAATTTTTTTTTTTTTTTAGTACCAACCAAATCATTACTCCGACATTACAATATTTAACGACTAATTTTGAAAAAAAGGTTAGAATGGACGCGTATTAAAGTTAGTTGGTTGTTTATAATTTTTTGATTATTTTACACGCTTTATTAACCCAACGATTCCAAATTATTAATTTGTGACCAACACCGGTTATACGCAAAATTGACAACCAATTTTTTATCAAATCATACCATTTTCTAACAAATGAGTAGCAAATTCTGAAATATCCACTATTGTTCAAACATCGCAAATGCTCCCTTAATCTTATATTAAAATTTCTACCCGTTTTACCAATGGAAAATGCAGCACAATCATTGCAACTAAGTTTATAACCACCTAATTGTGTAAATTTACATCTTTGCTTAAATTTTTTATGAGTAATTTCCTATACTCTTAGTTGTATAAAATGCCGTCTAATGTTTTCGTGGTAGTGGTTTAGATATGTGATTCGAAAAGTTATTTATGTAAAATTCCTACGCCAATAATCATTATTATCAGTATGTTTTTATCGTGATTTATATAAAAATTGATTATATATATTCTTTTAATTTATTTTTTAAAATATGTCTATCAAACCTGTATTATACCCTAAGTAACTGCTATTTTTAATTGTAATTCTAGTCAATATTTAAATTGATGTTGACATAGGATATTGACTAACGAATGTTATCATGGAGTGGAACCCTGAATGTTTGTGTGATAATGGATTATTAGATTCATTGTGTATGATAATCTGTAAAATGTTGGTTTTCTAAAAATTTTTGAATTCCAATTTCTTATTATGTTTAATCATGTTAGGTCCAAAAAAATTTAGGGTCGATTATTTTCCATTCTAAAGTGAAATTGTATTTTATTATTAAATGTATTAATGAAATTTAAAAATGTAGTTAGTTGACGTTTGAAACCTGACAAATACATAATATAACATCGACATACTTTTCCACAATAAAACATTTTTAACAAAGAGAACACAATCAAAAATATTCCGCTCCAAATTATCTACAAAAATATCTGCTATTATCTGAAAAATTTTTTTCCTAAAAATTATTCGAGTAAATTTGTATTAAGTAATGATTTGAGTTAGGTACTAAAAAAAAAAAAAAAAATGTTCTTTTAAAAACTAATTCTGTCCAAGAACAATGTTATGTTTTAGTTAGTTATGAATCCTGAAGAAGAAAATGGTATTTATCGAAACCGGTAGATGTATTTAAACTCATTTTAGTGTTAATTAAACAAGATAAAAATAAAAATACATCAACATGTATTTAAACAAATATTTTTTTTGGTGGGCAATTACATTAAAAGTGGAAATTAATCATATATAATAAGAATTGTTATAAATCTAGAAATCTAAATATATTGTTATCCGACTTCAAATATTTCTTCATCGAAGATGCCTAATCTAATTAAGAAACGAAAATATTATCATTAGGAGAACACATTCTTATTGTGAAGTTGTAATTATTCAGAACATAGGTCTGTGATATTTTAAATATGAATTAAATATATTAATTAGAAAGATATACATATAATATAATGGAACGATTAAATGTATTAATATCAAAAAAAGGTAACATACAGGTTCGAAAATTGTCGCTGTAGCATAGTTGAATAATGCACCTTCCCCGGTTAGGAAAGAGATCCAGGTTCGAATCCCGGTGGCGCAACAATAATATTGATTTTATATGTATATCTTTCAAATTAATATATTTAATTCATAATTGAATATATTATCACTTCTGCCAAAGCACACAGTGAACTGAACAATAGCAATATTTATTTGTAAATTAAAGCAAGCCATTCACACATATCGATCCGGTGTTAACTTGTGCCGTGACTCACACTGAATCGAATAAGATCATCGATGATTATGACTATGATGATCAAATTTGTTGAAATAGGGTTCCCATTTATCATTGTCGTTTTAATTATGATTCAACAGACAGTTTCTCGACTAAAATCGAAGTGTGTGAATCAGACTTTCAAGATGCTGAATGATGCACAACGGTTTGATCTCTTTCGAGTTCGATTTGAAATACTGAATGGTGGATATGCTTTTGTTCGATCAGTTAGCTCTTGTTTTTGGTACAATTTGAAATGCCGAATGGTATACATTAGTTTTACCATTTGGCATGTGTTTGAGTTTGTTAAGTGAATCGGTGTAATTTTAAAATTGTAGTTGAATTTGGTGATTTGGAGCAAGGTAGTGTAGCAGTATAAATCTTACAACGGAGTCAAGACGAGTGATGTTTCATCTCCCGTTCCGAAAAGACTCTGATCCATCAACTTTTTCGTTTGAGAATACTATATTGGTAGATACTGTGACATTATGATGGATGACTCCACGCGTGAGAGACCATCAAAAACGTCAGATATAAAATGTCGCACTGTGTGTGACCGGCCGCAGTCCGAAAGCCAATAATAATAATAATAATAATAATAATATTAATAATAATAATAATGCGTTTACTCCAGCGTGATCCGGTTTTTTTTAAGACCCGATTCGCCATAAAGACAATACATATTATATAATACATTAAAATTAAGAAATATTATTTGTGTTATGAAAAGAAAACCAAGGAAAATATAAATAAATAAAAAGTTCACACACATATAAATATAAATACTACATATTACCTATTCTGTATGCGAATGAGAAGCTCGCTGTTTGGCCAATGAGGGCAGAGAACGATGCAAGTGGTATAGCTGTCAATTTTTCAATTTCAAGATGGGAACGTGAGGCTGATAAGAGCGACAATTGGAGACGCAGGGCATTCTTGGCGATATTTTTGGTGAGAGAGCGGCGGCGTGTTGTGCTGGCGAAAATTCTAGGATGGCGTGCTTTGGGACTAGTAAATTCGAAGACGGCGAGTCCGGGTTCTGGGGGTTGATCCGCGCTCGCCACCATCTGCTCGGATCTCCAGGGTCGAGGTCTGCATGATTATTCAAAGAAGAAAAGGTTCTTGAAGCATCAGAAAGTGTAGTGAAATATGGAATATGAAGAACATGGACACAATAGTGTATATCACGAGGAGTGTGGGTGGGTTGTAAAAGTTGTTAATGTTGAATTACATTTGTTAAGTGAACAAAATTGTATATCATTGTGTAATCCAACCTACAGATGATGAATTTCACCCGGTAAGAACTAAAAATTTATATGTGTTGATTGTAGCTAGCCAGTGGCGTGAAGCTCGGGGCATGGTGTTCTAATTATGCCATGATGGCAGAACGTGACAATATTTGTGTATCGTTTCTTATTTTATTAAATCAATTAATGCAATTATTTGTAATCAGAATATATCAATAGAAATAAATGCTTTTGCTCGTTTCAATGCATATCAATATATTGACAGACAAACGTAGTACAATATAAATTATATATATAGGTATATATAAAATAATAATTATAAAATTAAAAAATCTGCACAGCAAAGATTGCTGACAAAACTTTCTGTTTTGAAAATAATAGTAATGACCTAAATACATTTACAAGAATAACGAACGTTATCTGCAGCTTTATCAAACTTGATTAGTTAAAGTTTCCGTAAATCATTTTTATTGTTTTCGGAAGCCATTACACCGAGATTACATGCGAGAAACGAGCATACCACATTATCCCCTCGAGTTAGGCTGAACAACTCGGAAAACTTCCGAAAACTACGCAACGCCCTGGAGATAGTATAAATAACAAAATGTACAATTTTTGTATATGTGACGTCATCATATTTACATACATGATAAAAATATACGCCATAAATCCGATCCCCAACAACGTAACAAAAGATAATGGCGTCCTGGTAAAGCAATTGTATTTCAGCTTATATGATCTCATTGTAATTTCTCCCGTAACATTGAACCTACGTGATTTCCAACAGCCGGGGATTTTCTGTCCCCTATTCCCGTTCCTGCTCTGTACAGGGACCGTCCTTGCATATTAATATTTTAGCGAGTTCAACAAGAGCTGACCAAATTAGACAGGGGTCGTGTTTTTAAGCGAGAGCTTATAAATTTACGGTACAGGTAAAAGTCATCGAAGCCCACTTTATTTCGATCTATCTGCCTGAATAATTGAGATTTGTTTGTTTTCTACCTTATTTACGCGATTTATTTACGAAACGTAATATCTCAGCTTGAGCAATTGTATAATATATCAACCGAATAAAAAATATACACAATTTTACTTTAACAACGTATTCTATATTATTTATATTAAAATCCTATATTTATAATGCCATTTTATAAATATGATTATGATAATACACTTAGTTGACACTCGTTGAAAATTAATTAATTATTATTTTGATAATCACTATTATTTTTTTTAATTCTACTCATTTTATTTTCTCAAGACAATATACTAGAGCATTTTAAGTGTTTTTAAAATATTAAAAATTAAACATTTAAGTATATATAAATGAATCAATTTTGTTACAGTATAATATTCGTATAAATCTATAGTTCAATTATTTTTTTTATATGATGTGCAATCTTCCTATAATTCAGATAATATACAGTAAAAATCAAATATTAATGAAGGGTATAATATGGTAAAAATACATTTTATAAAAGAAAAATAAATTAACATGATAATAAAAAGTATAAAGTGCAAAAATCAACATGTACGTATGTGAAGGGCTATCATATTCGTATCTCATCATCTGGAGATCGCACAGTGAAACTGAACGCACCCAGTAAGGCGATACTTGCAGCGTAACCCCCGCCAGCCATAAAAACACAGGGTACCGATGGCATGAAACAATACAAACGCGGCTAGCAGCACTCGGACGGGCCGAGTTACGACTAGTCTACCTATCGACGTCGCCCAAGCAACAGCTCTAGAAGCCCCCTCCAATCTTATGCGCATGTAGTAGTAACTTTCACCTTCGTGAAATTTAATTTTAATAAATTCACCGTATCTGTAAGTAGTTTCTGTTCTTCTAACCTGCCATCTATCACGCATCCATATCCACGTACATCCACATACATTTCAACATAAATACGATCCACAAAACACTCTGCGATGCAAAAGAACACTAGCGTATTTGGGTGAATACTGGGTATCCAATATCCTCACACAGATTACAACATTTAAAAAACCTTCTGAACTGGAGTCAACATACTCGTATATCAATACTCACTCACACAAACATCCATTATTATTAACCCCCATAAATATAATAGGATTACTACATCCTGATGAAGGAAAATATATTTTCCGAAACCGGTTTCTGTATAGTTAGGGTATTAAATTAACTCATAAAAGCTTTTAAAAATAAATAATTCAATATTAAAATGAATAACCACAATGTAAAGTTAGTAAACTATTTAATAAACGTATGACTATAGTACTGAGTCCTAATGGTATTATGTTAATAAATATTAATAATACTATATTAATAAACTCAGTTTTTATTATTTTTTCTTACGTAAAACAAATGAAAATAATACATACGTTAAGCGTAAAAAATATTAAGTAGTTTGGATGCCGAGTAAAGCAGGACTGGGAGCCAGACCAAATATTGAGATAGCAAGAAGCTTTTTTGTGAAAATGAACAATCTCTTCTGCGATCTAGACGCAAGCCGGAGCACCCGGGCAATAAAATGCTATGTCATACTCGTGCTGATCAATGGTGTCGAGGTTTGGACGTTAAAAAAAAATACAATTTTCTCCGGCCAAATGACTTTCTTGTGTGGCTTTATAGACGTATGCCAAAGATCTCCTGGGTTGACACGAATAAGTCAAGAGAATTAATAATAGCTATCAAACGAAGAAAAACTGCATACTTTGGACAATTTTTCGGCAATGAAAAATAATATAATATCTTTCAACTCATTACGCAGGAAAGATAGAACAGCAACGTAGAAAGTAATTCAATGTTCAAAATGTCGATGATCTTATACATCCTACACAAGATAAATCACCGAAACTGAAACATGCTCACCAATGACGATGTAGAAGACGATAGGTGTAAATTTTCCGAAACAAGTTTCCATCGGAAATTACTGAATTCCCTGATGGTATGCTAGGTAATTTCTTCAAATAAATAGATTACTTCTGTTGAACTACCCATTAAGCTGTGGGTGAGCAATGTAGCAAATTATTTGTGATCTAAACCAAACATTTATTTCTCATAATCAATTAGGATATAATATAATAGGATTATTCAGCAAACAGTAACATATTTATTAGGGAAAACACATTATTATTGTGAAGTTGCAGTTTTTTAGAACATAGTTCTGTAATATTTTTAATACAAATTAAATGTATCAATTTTGCCAATAAATATTCCACGTATGTACAGATGTTATCAGAAAAAGGGTAAATAAAGTTTTTTTTTTTGTAGCATAAATAGTATATATGAAAAATAAAGATAATTGCTTTACTAGACGTAGTTTATTCTAAAGCAATTACCTGTACAGTTTTTAAAATTTGCAAATATTAAGAGGTAAGTAAGTATAATCAGTGTGTTATAAAAATTATGTCAAAAAAAGTATAATCAGAAGTTATAAAAAGATATCGAAAAAAAGTTACACAAATATTATTGTTAATAATATACAATAGTAAGTGACAAGAATGTGTGGGTAGTTAGGCTAGCACAAATAGCAAATTAGTTTCATTTTGCTTTCTACCCACATCAAGCAACCACTTTTTATTTTTGGTTTGAAGTCATTAATCACTTTAGACCCTTTAAGGTCTAGGGGCAATTTATTAAATATTCTCGGAGCACAAAATAAGAAAGTACGTTAAGCAAATTTTGTATTAAATTTTGGCACTGAGTAGTATCCTAAGGCTTTGCTCCTGGTTTCCTTTGGATCGGATCGAGGAAGTAAAGTTAATTTTTTCTTAAAATATAGTTTCATGATTGCTCTGGTAAACAGTTGTCTTATATAGGGAGATAGAATAGCTAAACGTAATAAATTCTAAAAGAGAGTCGGTATTTATAATATTTTTGCATTTTTTCATACTAAAATTATGAGAGAGACATTCCTACGAATCCGAGTTTCTGCTTATTTCTAAAATACAGTGTACATATTTGAAAAATTGAACAATTATATGAAATATACTTTGGATACATTGAAATGTTCAGTGAACCATGTCTTCTAATGCGGGGGATGCTTTCTATAGGTATTTTATGATTTTGCTATTAACACTAATCTAACCTTACCTAACCTAACATTACCTACCCTAGTCCCCGGATTTAAAAAGAAAATAAATATTCCGCTCATACTCCATGTCAAAACCATAAAATGTGATGTTGTACATTTAATATATAATATTCTAACATAAATCTTATTCGAAATGTTGATTGCTAAACGTTTATTGGAAAACCAAGCGTCGGCCATTGTAGCCCTTGGCCACCCCGGTTGCAGTATCGGGTTAACTGATAACTTGATTTATTATCCGAAACTCGGGGAGTAAATAAATTAATGCGTAATGAGCTCAGGTATAAATAGGGTGAAATTATTCTTGGTAAAGTTCAACCAGTGGCAGCGGAAATATACACGAGTAGATATATAGATATCCACTTAAAATGGGTCAGATGGTTACAGGCGGTCTATATTTATACTTTTCTTTTCGAGCAGGATTTGTTTTTATAATGGATGAACAGAACTTTTACAATTTAATGAAATTAAATAAATTCAATTTTTATTATAAAGCATGACTTGTGAGACGCACCAGGTTGAATTGGCGATAGTCTAAGGCGATAATCGTATTACTGTGTGTTTATTGCGAGGACTGCTGATTTATTATAGAGTATTTACAAATCTTATTTCTGAACTAACTTAGCGTCCCAAAAATATATTATTAAATTTTCAGTACCGGAAAATTATGAAAGTAGTATCAAATTTGAGTGGCTTAACTAAAATAAATAAAATAATCACTTATATTTCTAGATTTAAATGGTTTGCAGATGGATTAGCAACTTATGTAACTAATGTATTTCAAGAATAACTAATTAATCAATTTATTTTGAAATCATTCATGATAATTGTGAAGTGTTCTCATCCATGAAGCCAGAATTTCTCTTCAGATCGCCAGACCAACGCTTTTGATACCGTATCTATGGGTCCGTAAGCCTCACTACATGACCTGCAATGTTCCACTTGTTGGCAACTTTTGTTTTGTATACAATATATGTAGGTCCTACAAAATGTGTTTGCCTAACTGAATTTTTATACCACCTGTTAACAAGCTATCGCTGGGTTCAGGGACACACGTATACAGGGCCCTTACCTTTAATTAAAAATATTGATCATAATACGTTTATTTATATTTTCGCATTTAAAAAAAATACTATTAAATTGATACCTTCAAAATGCTGTCCTTTAAATGCTACTCCATTACTGTATATTTAAATATAAAATATATCAACTCATTTATTCGTAAGGCAATTTCTGTTTAAAACGCACAATTCATTATACTCAATTTCTATATTTAAACTGAATGTCCGCCTGTCTGTTCTCTGCACCACCCTACACCCTTTGATTGATCTAAGCCATATTTTAAAAGTGTTTACTCTTAAGGATCCTGCATAAAACATAGACACTCTACTCCTTTTCCCTAACCGACCCATCCCTTCCTTTCCGATAACGATATTATATTTAATTCCGTTTGTTCCAAATTTTACATAGTTACTCATTAAGATTCTGCGCAAAACATAGCAACCTTTCCTACTCTCTTGACCAACCCACCTCCCGCTATCAATAAATTGAATGTCATCCGTTCTAAATTTTTCTCAGTTGCACTTAAGGATCCCGAGGAAAATATAATATGGACAAAATTTTATATACATCGTTTGGAATTATTACTAAATCTAAATCCGGTGCAATGCCGGGTAGGCTATAAATTTATGAATAATGTTTGTAGATCTGTTTATTTACTTTCACATTTTATCAGGTTTTATGTTATTTTGTTTTTTTTTATTTTTAGGAAAACATTATTATTATGAAGGTGTAATTTTTCAGAACATAGGTCTGTGATCTTTTATTACTAATTAAATGTATCAATTAGAAAGATATACAGATTAAATCAATTTATCGCAAAAATATTGTTATTGCTACCGGGATTTGAACCTGGATCTTTTCCTATCAGGGGAAATGCACTAACCAATTACACTACACCAACATAGTATTTGTATTAAATTTATTTTTATTTGTTTAACCTGGAAAAAACATTTTGAAACGGAAATGAATAATCATTAATGATGATTATTGAATAATGATCGATTTCATTCAGTATAAGGAAAAAAAAAGAATTAATTAATTAAATTCACAGCAATTGGACAATGCTACTATTACACACCGACAGTTTAATATTTTTAATAAACTCCAAAATTGGCAATTATTCATATCAGTCAGTGACGTGTTCTTTTGGTATTGTACAGTTTTAAACCGACTTGGTAATCCACGCAGACAAATTTTCATCTTTTCTCTCACACCCCTCCATTTGCGTGACCTTTTTCATGCGAAGGAGCTTTGCCGAAAGAATATATTTACAATATATTTCAATGAGCTTTTTCCATTTGCCAAACAAGTTTTTCGAGCGTGTGACGTGTCAAAATTGACTGTTTTACCACCTGTGCCATTTTTTTGGTTGCCAATATACGAAATATAATGTGTCGACGGCGATATTATGTGTGCTCGTACAGAATTCACGTATCACGGGATGAAACAGGTGCGCGCGGCCAAATTGTATTAATATAACGAACGCGACAGAAGATAAATAAATAATAGGATGAGGAGATTCATATTCCGCTGTTTGGTGTCTTCTATAGGTGAATTAGAAGCTGTACACGCTTGCAAATAAGCGGAAAATCCGTTCAAGATTTTCATCTACATTTATGAGTAAATACTTAGAACAACACGAGTATCGCTGTATTATAATATTTTTCGGAAATTATTTTGAATATGAATTAAATATATTAATTAGAAAGATATATATATAAATTCAATTTAATCGAAAAATATTATTGTTGCGCCAACGGGATTCGAACCTGGATCTCTTTCCTAACCGGGGAAGGTGCTTTATCCAACTAAGCTACAGCGACAATTTTCGATTAAATTGATTTTATATGTATATCTTTCTAATTGATATATTTAATTCATATTTAAAATATCACAGACCTATGTTCTGAATAATTACAACTTCACAATAAGAATGTGTTCTCCTAAAAAAAATAAAAAAATATTTTGAGTTCATTTCTTATTTGATTCGTTGTATTTTTAAATTCACCCTAATACATATAGTTCATTTAAAATAAATCAACAAAAGTTTTCTAAATATGGATAATTGATAGTGCATTTTTTTATATAATTAAAATAAAATATTGTTTTAGGACTTTATTTGTCTAATTAATAATCAGTTATACTTATTGTATGATTATGTAAGAATCTTGGTAAGTGACACAGTTGTAGATACAGGTAGCCTGAAGATATTGAAAATATTGATGACAACGCTTAGTAGATTGGCCCAGAATTTACATTATTGAATGCGTTACGAACATTGTCTTTAGTAACGCTAATGGAATTGTATGTTTTGATTTTTTGATAAATACGTTGACCATCTCTTACCTATGGTATTGAAGATCTTTGACGTATTATATATCTAACGTGTTTTTACATAATAATCTATCAAAAGTAACATAAAACTGGCGTCATTCGATAGTCATATTATGAAATATACTTTAAGCCAAGAAGAATTTTAGAAAGATGAATTTAATTTTTAAACGTTAACAAATAAATGTATAAACAATGGCTGCGATATCCTAGAATTATTGTATTTGTGTTAATTGTCTAACTTAGATTGTAAGTTGACTAAGTTACAACATTTCCCTTTTATTAGTAATAAAATATATTTTCAACCTTTAAATGTAAGTTTTACGGAAAAATCGATCGTGACTGTGTGGCTGCACTGACTGCACTACACTACGTTAGCCGTACCTAACTAACAAAAATAGTCCATGAAAAGATTAAAAGATTCTTTCTGCTAGTTAGTACATTACATGTAAACAAAACTTTCAATGCACCATATCTGTAAAATATTTTTTTAGTTTTGAAGAATTAAAAAGATAATCGTTGCGTTTTAATTTCATGGGAATTAACTTTGCTTGGATTAGCTGTTTCTTATTTAAATATTCGAGATATATTTATTTTTAAAAAAATATAATAATCTGAAATGATTTTCACAGCAGTAATTTTTTCTCTCTATTATACATGTAACTACATTTCATTAAAATTCTATTTTACTCCGATTACCATTAATACAAATTAAATATACGGAAAAAACCTGTTTATCAAAAACACATGTGGTTGAGATAGATTTTTTTCTATATATATTTTTAGATGATTCGTTTAATTTATATTAAAAATATCATAGAACTATGTTCTGAAACAGCAATTTCACAACGTAAAATGTGTTTTCATTAAAACCAATAATTAGTAGTTATTACGCGTGAATAATTCTGAAGCTTAAATCAATAAATGTTATTACGCATAATTATTACATAATTTGTGTAAATTTGTAATTTTAAGTGGTGTGATATGAATCCAGTTCAGCAGATAAACTGGATAACCGATGAAGCACATAATACTTTCTAATTTGTGGTATGGATAACAAATCTACCACCTAGGTTATTGATAAATACGCTTTTAATCTGTTATTCCCACAATTACTTAATATTAATTTTTTCCTGTCAAAAATGGAAAACATAAAGAATAAACGTAATCTCAATATTATTCACTCAGTAGTATTCAAAAAAACCCTTCAAAGATCATAAATCTTTCATAATTGTCTGCGCTATAAAATGTAGTCGAGAAAAGACCAGTCCGTTCTAGACTAATCTTGATAGATGATCAGGTGAAAGTACAAATATTTTATAAAACCAAGAATTTGTTTTTTTTTTCTAAAAAAAATAGAGATGCGTACACGGAATGCATGTCACATCAATATTCTTACTATTTTCAAACTAAGCTAAACGCTTATGCTATAAAAATAGGACTAACTTGCTGGAGTCCTGAAACGAAGAACGAACCACCGACCACTAGATCACTAAGCCAGCATCTTAACCACTACACCTACAAGATACTCAAATGTTGACTATACCGTGGTCATATTTTTAATACTACCTATGTGAAAGCTCGTCAATAATGACAGGAAAGAAATTCATAATTATGCAGAATAGTTGGTAGTACACATAGAAAGCAGAGACGAGAGTACCTACCTAGGTGCGATTATGATTGTATTATATAATTTTATGTGACCCCAATAAAATACACCTAGTGGTCACCCGTTCTTTTGAATAATAACGGGGAGTGTATGTGTGGCAAGAGCAAGTTGAATAAGAAATATTACTTACAGTTGACAGACGTTTATTGGTGATCGTTGCATAGTTATAGTTAGAAGTATAAAAAGCCATAAAAAAGTCTATAACGAACAGCGTTTGCTGGTGATTTTGTCAGAAAGACAGCCATGTGGCTGAGTGGCGCAGAGAAACCGGCTTCCTGGGCGGCTGCCAGCGTATATTGTTGTTGTCATTTATCGTTCAGGGACCGTCCGACAAAGTTACACACGATTGTAGAATTATTTTATTCGAAATATACGTGTACTTATGTAAAATATATAGTTTATGTTATTAACAGTGTAATACGTACATACGAATGGCGAGAATTCTTTTAATGTTAATAGTACTTTCAAAATCGGGAAACCAAAGTATATTTCACTATCGAGAAATATTGTTTATCGAGATTTATTTTGTCTTCAAAGTTGCTTATAGCTGGTTAGTTAATATTAAACTTATGAATAATTAATAATATTGATAACGAATTAGTTTAATAACAATTTACATAAATAAACTAGTTTAGTAATAATTATTTCAGCATTTGCGCAAGAGAATGAAGACAGAATATTTGATGCCGTGGGTATCGGCTAAACTTTTATGTACTGTGTCTTGAATTACATTTTTTTTGTTTGCTTCCCCATTTTCTATTTGCCAACATTGGATAATATATTTTTTATCGGAAGCAGAACTGAGCAAACCTCTTCCGGAGACAAAGCAATTTAAAAGCATTTCTGAATTATTATTTTTTGAAAAAAATAGGGAGTGACATTTTTTTGCTTATTTAGAACAAAATAATATTAGAATTTCTTAAAAGTAAACTGTGACCTTGTTTACTATTTCCGAGGTAAGTTTGTAGACCTCCATAATCACACGTGTGAAAATATATTATATACTATAAATATTCTATACTAATTAAATGTATTAATTAGAAAGATATACATATAAAATCAATTATATTGAAAAATATTGTTGTTCTGAATAAATACAACTTCACAATAAGAATGTGTTCTCCTTAATAATATGTAAGTTGTAACAAGGTGTCTAAAATTTAATAAAAATGAATTGTTAATTCTGGCGTCTCCTATTGGACTGCTCAAAGGTATTTGAGATTCCGTAAAAATAAAGTAAATGGCTTTCAAATAATGGAACAATAGATGTATTAATTTAAAAAGTATAACATATAGGTTCGAAATTTTGTCATCAAAGTACTGTGTGCTGTAGTATAATCGGTTAATGTTCGTTTCCCGGATTGGAAGAGATACAGGTTCGAATCCTGGCAACAACAACACTATGTTTAGATAAAATTAGTTTTATCTGTATATCATTCTAATTAATACATTTAATTAGTATTTAAAATATCACAGACCTACTTTCTGAATGATTACAACTTCACAATAAGAATGTGTTCTTCTCAATAATTATACTTTATTTCTGATTCTACGCGTTAAATTAACATGAGACGCGTTTCGCCTTGCAAAGGCATTATCAATCTTCCAATCCCTTGCAAGGCGGAACGTAAATTAAACGAGTAAAATAAAAAAACAAGTGTTTTATTTCCATATATGTATGACTTTGTTGTTAATGTATTGATGAGTACGTATTATAAAAATCTTATAATATATCTAATTTCTCGTTAAAATAAATGTGTTTGAAATGGTATATTAACTAATATATGAAATATGAATTAAATATATTAATTTGAAAGATATACATATAAAATCAATTTTATTGAAAAAAATTGTTGTTGCGCCACCGGGATTCGAACCTGGATCTTTTTCTGGGATGGCAGTGTTTTATAAGAGAACACAATTCTGGGTGGCGGTAGCGGACCGTGGACATTATCCGGCGAGAATTGTAAGTACCGATTAAAGCTAGCAGGTGACGTGGAGCTCGGGGTCCTGGCGTTCTATCATCAACATAGAAGGATGCTCGGTCGGCCCAAGCTGTACGTGACACTATCCTAGGTACATGTTATGATTTAGAAATTTACAATTACCGATTTGTGTTGATTCAGTTTTGGTCTGTTATAATATTGTTCATCAATAATATATTTCATTGTTTTATCTGGATTTATTGCAATGCTCATTTCGTTACTCACCCTGTCTAGGATAGAGAAAAGCTTAATATCGTCAATGCTGTTTGCTAGAAGGGTAGTATTATCACCATAGCTCAGGTTAGAAATTAATTTTTCGTCAACAGAAATGCCTTTATTCCAGTGTTCCAAAACTATTTTCATAAAACACTCAGTGGTGATAGGTAGGTATACTTACATGTTTTTATTTAAGTATAAATCATCCATATTACGTTTCTTCGTCTATTTATATGACTTTATGGGGGTCTTGGTATTATTATGGCTGTATAGTGCTCGATTAAACGGTCAGGTTTGTAAAAACGAACGTGTTTTTAATATTTCATATATATTCAATAACAGTGCTTAAATATATATGTAATTTGAAATGAAGTGAAGTACGTTGTCTCTATAACGAGTAAGAAAAAAAAACATATTTTAGCGAAATCGTATATTGACATCTGCCATCTTTTCTTCTGCTTATGGTAAGAAAGAAATCTTACTTTTCATAGAAATCATCTTTCCACGAATATCATTGTTGTTGGATTTGATAGCTAACTTATAAAGATAGAATAATTTTAATTACAACGACATTTTATTTACGTGGGGTTTGTTTTAGAGAAAGCTCTATCATTGAAATATAGATTCTATTAAGACCCTGGCTGCGTAGCGGTTACTATCGGCCACGAAGCAGCCACAATAGCTGCCCGCAGGGCATAGCACTAAGCAATTTAATTACAGGAGTTCATAGTTACTTTAAAAATATTTTAAATATGAATTAAATATATTAATTAGAAAGATATACATATAAAATCAATTTAATCGAAAAACATTATTGTTGCGCCACCGGGATTCGAACCTGGATCTCTTTCCTAACCGGGGAAGGTGCTTTATCCAACTAAGTTACAGCGACAATATTTTTAGCGACAATTTTCGACCCTATATGTTACCTTTTTGATATTAATACATTTAATCGTTCCATCATTTGACAGAGCCATCTCCCTTATTTTTACAGAATCTCAAATACCTTTGAGTAAACTGATAGCAGACGCCAGAATTATCAACAATAATATTTTTCGATTAAATTGATTTTATATGTATATCTTTCTAATTAATATATTTAATTCATATTTAAAATATCACAGACCTATGTTCTGAATAATTACAACTTCACAATAGGAATGTGTTTTCCTAAAAAATTTAAAAATATCGTTGATAGGATTTTTTTATTAGTAAATGGAAAAACTTAAACGGAATATTCTTATTATTTTCAAATTTAGTATTATAAAAATAGGACTAGCTTGGTGGTCTCCAGAACTTCTTGATCACTAGTCGAGTATCTTACCACTAGACCAACAATCACGTCCTAGTATTTAATTAAGTAGTTTAATTAGTATTGGCGCAGAATACTTTTCCGTTTAGATTGTTTCATCACCATTCCTTCGTTCCCACATATTCTTTTAACATGCCTGAGGTCAACTTTGGTGATAAAGACTAAACTTGCACCCTCATGCTCGTTAATGAAAAGGCTCTATCTAAAGGCTTACAAATTACCTACATAAAGCTGCTCACAAAAGGTTTATGCCACGCTTCAAAGAAAAGCTCATTACTCTAGTTTCTCTGATAAAAAATAGTAGAAACAAACCTGGTGGCTAAGATAAGATGTACCTAAATATTAAAAATATGTTTTTGCGTTGCTCGCGTTAATGTGTGTATTTATGTTGAATTTTAAACGAATGAAGGTTACAAAAATTATCAATTTCCCTTTATTATTGACGGGTTATTTATAATGAACAAATAGCATATCATAATTTGTTTCTTTTCTCTGGAATTCACCGTTAAAAGGGTATATATTATAGGATATATATAGAAAAATGTTTAATATTTGCACATGATTTTTTGCTAAATTATGAAAATATTTCATGAAAAACAGATTTTGTTAGAAAATATAATTATTAATACATAATATGAAAATTTCATTTGCAGTGATGACCATCAGCACATTAATCGAATATTTCTTAACCTGCAAATAATTATTATGTAATCTTCAATTAATTAACAATTTTTATAATAAACAGTATATTATGTGTATTATATATATATGTGGCATATTATGTATTTATGCTTAAGGAAGCAACATTTCTTTCATCTTATGACCAGCGATGCGCCCACTATCGTCGCCAAGCAGACGGCCGCGTAATGCCGGCCTCGTCCCACTTTGCAAGTCATTTTTCTGCACATCCCGTCAAACAAGCACCGTCAGTTTCGTAATATTGCGTTTAATATAGTTGTATTTAATAGTATTAAATTGTAACTTTTCTTATTGTAACTATGTGATTTATCTATAGCCTTTATTCTCTGTTTGAATTATGCTGAGCATTAAATACTAAGTCGGGTTATCGGAGGCAGACCATCACGCAAAATTAAATCTCACATTTGTGATCTACTACTAATGCTACATCACTCATAATACGTATATTCTCCATAATTGGTGAACCCGGCGACTTAATGGGGACTCTAATATTGGTGACCTACTTTTTAATACTTCGATATTTCCTAATATTCCAAAATTTTATAATTAATTTTTCACTAGATATTTATTGCGCAAGAATTAACGAACGCAATGTAAGTTGTTCTCTTTTCTGTTTTAATTAAATCCGCAAACACCTTTTACCGCGCAGCGGTCACTTTTGTGAATACGGAGCAAAGATTATTGAATGATTGAAATGAGATGCATGTTCAGCATCTCCAAGTAAGTCAGAGGTGACTATCTATGTGCATACATATTATACTAAACAGTTGTTGACGATGAAATTCGATTAAAGCACTCGATTTCGTAGAATAACTAACCGATACTCCCGTTTACACTTTTAATTATGCAAAATAAATATTTCTCATGACATAGAACTTCGCAAGTTATTAAAAAATGTTCAGCCCCGTACGCCTTGGTAATTTATAAAATCAGTCAACTGCAAAAACGATAACAGCGAACCATTCAATCGGACGGCGCAGCTGAATATTATGAATACCATGAAATAATAAAACGAAATAAGCAAATTCTATTAAAAGAAATTCTATGATAATATAATCGTTTAAAGATATACGTATATTTAATTTATTATTACAAAATAAAATGATTTCGTATTTCATTATTTAGGTATTTGTATAATACAATATGTTTTTACATATAACACGACCAAAATAAGTGGTTTCTTAAATATATATTTCTCTTAGTTGATGTGTGTGTCCTCTATTCTGTTTCCACAGTTCGAGATGCTTACCTCCACTTGGGTCGGAATATTAATACTGTTGGCATGCATTTATTTGGAATTAATCTTAAATTATATATATATTTCCCGTATAGGAAGAGGTCCAGGTTCGAATCCCGATAGAAATAGATAGTAATTGTAACAGTTATCTAACTGAACATAAAAAATATTACATTAATTGATTTAAAAAAAAAAAAACTTTCTTCCAAAAATTCCAGCATAATTATACTGATACATGTGCACATATTTGTAAAGGTCTCTTCTACTATCCTTAGTCTAAGTAACAAAACGCATCTTAACATGGTCGTCAATTCGGTATCCTACGACCAGCCATCAATACTCAAGGTACCGGGCTGCGCATGTCGGCGTACGTGCATCAGCCAGTTCTCTGTGTGGGTCACTCACTTTATCTACTGACATCCAATGCAGCAGCAGCTTCTGATGCCGTATCCGATCTTTAGTACATAGTTCACGCGTTTATCTAAGTCATAATCATTGTACTTATTTCAACAAATTCAAATGATAACAGTAGTTTGTATTGAGAATACCTTCCGCCTGCTACCTATCTACATACCAATATTCCAAATATTCAATACGCTTCGCGATACACTGAGCACGAGGGTAACGGTTGGTCTTGAGTTAACCGTACCCTCACACTTTAATCTTCCTGATAGGTGTTCAGCCTTCATCTAGCATCCATCACGCTCGCTTCATTCGAGCAACACTCCTAATACTCCCAAAAAGGTTCACATATGTATAATATATCCATAATATACTTCTGCATTCAAACATACAGCCATTCAAAAAATTTTAAATACTAGTTGGTAATAATATTCTACTTTAAAAAAAAAAAACTGGTGTGTAAATATGCAGAGTAGAGTTTTGTTTATTTGAAAATTAAAAAAATCGTGTTCTACCACAAAGAAGTTACCATCTAATAACTTGTTGAACAATATAATAATATTATATTTAATTACTAAATGCCAACATCATTTAATATTAATTTATTATTCTGCCACAATCAACAATACATAAAATAACTAAGTAATAGTAGTACTTTAAAAAAAATCAATCATATATTATACTATTTAATAATCTAACAACTATTTAGTAACGTCATAGAAAATATTAGCTCAATGTTTACATTTAATTATTGCAACTTTTCTGTGTGTGTTGTCTATGACTTTATACAGTGCATTACGATATTGAGCATATCATCAGTATCATGCTATTGTGCATGCCGAAATAAGTTGCATCTTGCTATTGTGTGGTGAGGGTAGTGTTCCTGAAAATGGAAGACCTGTGGCTACAGCGAAATAGAAATCCAAACAATGGAGCACCAGTGCAGGTAGGTCGTGTTCTTCCTCGTGTCTGGTTAATCCTTGATCCTTACTAAGAAGAAAAACATTTCACATTTTTTCTTGATTCTGGTACCAGCATTCGAAAAACATTTGTTTTATAACTGATTAAAATTTTAAATTATTTTCTCAATTATTTTTTGACTTTCATTTCGCTTTAGAAAACTAATATTAAGAAAATGTGTTTAATTGTAGTAACATAAAGTTAATCAGCTGTTTCGGTCCATATAATAAATCCAGTAAAACTCCTAATTCTTTTGTCTAGTCATCCTCGCTTATTTTGTTGCTTCATAGCTACGATTTTCGGCTGTTTTAACTAGACTTTTGGTCCTACAATTGGCAAATATTTTTTTTTTAGGACCAACAGTAATTTCCATTGTTTCCATTTTTTTAAACAGAGGTTTTTCCATTTAAAGGGCTGTATTCCTTTCGGAAATTCAAAATTTATTGTTATTAATGTATAAAAAAAATAATTTAAACAAAAAAACATGTGATATCGTTCACACATTACTATGATGATCAAATTCTTATTTATTTTGATGAAAATTCCAATTTTTTATAGTATTGGGTGAATTACTAAATCTCTTAATATTTAATATTTGGAAAAATTTTAATGATTTATTTTGACAATTAATTTGTTGGTTAGTAATCTCAAATTTAAATATTCAAAATTCACGTCAATCGCTCACACAAAACGTTTAAAACACTAGAACTACATGAATTTTAAAAATAAGTAACTTTTTTAACGGCCTACTTTATAGTCCAAATAAGAAGTACCCGTCTATCAAATATTTTTTAACATCTTGATGTTTATTGCACCGAGCTAAGGGGTAGTGCAAATTCGGGGTCTCTGAGGATATTTTTATCAGATCAGCATCACTCCGGGCGTGGCAGGGGTTGGCATGTTTGCGGCTCACCGTCCAGCTTAATAGGGAAGATATTTCATAGGATATAACTTAAAATAGCACACGAAGTAAAATTTTATCATTATTGAAGAAATACATTTAATATCCTGAATAAAATATGTGATTAAAAAACATATATTATATAACTATATAATGCACATTTGAACGTCCCGTCAATCACTAAATGAATATATAGGAAATAAATAAAAAATGTGTTATAAATCTCAGAATGTAGCGCCTAATTCCAAAACCCCCTAAAACGAATTCGGGATAATTAGAGTTAAATATACAGTTTTGTAGATATTTTTGTCAACTACATGCAAAACACATTGTTTCTCGTAAAATCTACTTAAATCCATTGGTATTGCATGTTTAAAATCAGGGTTGGCTCCAAAATACCCTAAAGCAGACAGAGTATAAGTTGCTATTCCCCCTAAAATGAAATCAGCCAATCAAAATGCTTGTTGATCGCGTGATCTAAAATCCAGTTTGGCTGCCAGAACAATATATACAGAAAAAAAATATTTTACGTTACAGAATTGTCTCTTTAAAAAATGCTGATGTAAAAACAAACACTTTGTACATTTGCTTTCAAAATATACGTTTTCACCCATTACTTAAAATCACAAAATCGTTTTAGGAGGTTTTGGAATTAATTGGTTATTTTGGAAATGGAGAATATCTTTAACTGGTTCGAAAAAAATATTCATAAATTCGTATTCAAATTTGATGTAAGTAATGTATTATATAAATAATAAGTACTTATATATCAAAAATATAAATTAACGTATTATATTCTAACACAAGTCTAATAGAGAAATTGGAAAATAGTAGAGGGCTCGCTTAGCGTATGAGAGGTAACGGGATCGATACTCAGCCCCTCCAAAGTTTTTTGATTTGTAAATGATCCCGGTAACTGGTAAAGGTAAAAATAAAGCTCCCTTCTTACGTCAGAACAGGTATATTTAAATGTACATAGCGAGATAGGTAGTGGCCGATAGGCATGCAAACATTAATTAATTCTATATATGTACAATATTTTGCTGACGTATTTTATTATCTACAAAAAATATTGTTACAAGCTATTTTGTTAAAGTATTATTTTACCAATAAACGGCGATTTATTAAAGAGATACGTGCCCAGTGTCAACTATGTCAGAAATACAAGCATTTAAAAAAAAATCGTAATTATATGATTATTTCGATTAATTGAAATATTTTATTGATTCCAAATTATATATTGAATACAAATAATTAAAGGTCATTGAATTTTGAACCGCTAGACTATTTATTGTTACATGATTTAGGGTATGAAGCAAAGATATAGATTAATAATAAAGACTTCAAGCCACGATTTTGTAGTAATTTAAACAATATTGTCTGTGACAGTGCAGAATATGAAATATGTGCAAATTCTGAAATACGAAATATAAAAAAATATGTCTACAAAGTATTTTCAGGGAAATGTACAAATATAGCAAGAAACAAGAGATTGATGATCTCCATAAAAATATTTAATTAATTAATTAATTACTTACTTACCATCACGCCGTTTCCCCGCAGGGGTAGACAAAGAGGATAGAGCGTCACTCTTCTCTGTCCTGACACACAATTCTCGCCTCATACATATTCATACATCTTCTCATACAATCTCGCCGATTCTTGAGGCTTCTAACAGAACCATCCTCCATTATCTAGTTTACCTGGTCGTGCCAAGTCTTCCGCGGAAGTCCTCTATTTCTGGTGCCATCAACACTTGCGTCATATATCTTTCTTACCATTCTATCATCATTCATCCGTTTCATATGACCAAACCACCTAATTGATCATTTCTTAATCTTACTCACATCAGCTTTACATTCTTTCCTTATTTCTTCATTCTTTACTCTGTCATAAATAAATTTTCCACATACACGCCTAAGTGATCTCATTTCCACTGCATTCGGTCAACTTTCGTTTCTCTTCTGCCAGCTCTAGGCCTTACTTTCATACATCAGTGTCAGTACCAGGACTCCACTGTGCACCGCTAGTCTCGCCTTGGTTGATACATTCCCGTTAGATATATTATGAAGGTACTACCATCGAATAACTTAAGCCTGGAAATGTATTCGATGTATGTGAAATCCTGATGAAAGGAAGTACAGCCATGGGAGACTATGGAACCGAACTATTTTAGGCAATATGTAGTCGAATGTGGCTTGCAGGAAAATCACATGTAGATTGTGATCCTTTTAACTTCATCACAAAAAAACTCTACAAAGATACTTGGACACTACAGACTTATGTATACATGAGTGGATATATTCCCTTGACTCATTGACATTCAAAATTAAGTTGAACAATTTGAATAACAGAAATTGAACGTAGACTAAATAAAAACTGAGAAGTAAAAGATTAAATATGACTGATATCTGACGATAGAATTTTAATACGTAAAATTATACATAAAAATATATTTTTACAATTAGAATTTTTAGATATTAACAAGAAGACTAAAAAATATTTTAAAAAAAACGGCTGCCTCAATTTGTTCTGAAAAATGGTTACATAAGTATATTGGAGCTTTGTTTTTATTATTTATTTATTAAAAATGTTACTGATAGTGGCTGAATCAAAGAAAAGTACCAGATATTCTGAGCAAGGTGAAAGAAGGAAGACTGTAATGGGTGGGTCGTGTAGCGGGGGTAGACGAGTCCCTTAACACGCACAACTTACTCAAACCAACAGGATTCAGACCGAGGGGAAGACCTAGATGGGCGTATAATATCAAGACGGATTTGTAAAAGGCAGATGAGTGCCCAGCGGACCGGACCGCAACGGGTAGGTCAAGGAATTAATAAACTCTAGTGACTCCCACGAAACCAAAAGAAGATGATAAACATTAAACATTTATAAGATAATTTTTAATTTTTTCCCCGTACCCCATATTAATAGTAAATCTTTTTAGTTTATATTTTGAATTCAACATTATTTACTGTTTGGTATATATTTGAATACATTTATCAATTTTGATCGAGTATTTATGAACTGAACCGTAATTTAATGCGGTAAGTAGATCTATGCTTTGAACTCTCATAGACTCCGTATTAAACTATACAGTTACTAGAGAGATTCATTGGAGTTCAAACTTTTGATACTTCTCATTATAAATCTTACCATCTTCGTAGACGTGTTATATATTAGTTACGGTTTCAATGTGGGCACCAAATCTTAATTTAACACCCTAGATGATACCAAATATACAATTTGATTAACGTTATTTATAATTAATTATTTGTAAAATTTTTGTAAGGAATATGAAACATGAATAATTAATATATATCTTAGGTGTATGTATGATCATCGTGATTTTTTTCTTCTAATTTTATAGACATCTCTCACCCAATAAATAATGTGTTTTTTTTATATTTTTTTATTTTTCAAATTAAGATCAACAAAATTCTTTTTAATCTAAAATATATTCTCCTTCATTTTTTACAATGCTCTTTCATCTTTCTGGTAGACTTGCAAGGCCTCTATTCCAAAATTAACTTGTTCGTGTCGAAAAATATTCCTCCAGTATTGTTCTAACCTTGTATACAGAATTCATATTTTTTCCGTCCAAATGTTTTTGAAGACTGCGAAATTAATGACAATCAGATCATGTTCGGCGAATATGGTGGGTGGGGCAGTGTTTCCAAAAAAGGTTCATTCCTGAGACGTGACAGCAAAGAAGAACATACATTCATTCTTTGCACGCGATTAGACTCTGAAAGTTTGTGAGGAACCCATTTACCCAATTTGCTGACTTTTCCGATGGCATGTAGATGTCAATGAATAGTTAAATGACCAAAGCTTCTCTGCTAGTTACTACTTTTATTAGATTTTTTTATTTCGTATTGCCGATTAAAAAACAATATAGAACACACATTAATAGGATCGATATAAATATTATTTAGTAAGAAATTATTGTGTTATTGATATAAAACTTGATTTTAGCCTCAGCGTGTGAATATATATAATATGTGATATTATTTTAAATCGTTTTCTTTCACTAAAACAAAGTATTTTAAAAATTTACAGAATTGATATGTCCTGCAAATTGAATGGTTAACAACTCTATTAACTTTTAACATTTTGTTAATTTGTCTCAGTATCTTGACTATAAGATTATAAGAAAACATATTTCATATTGTGCAAGAATTTTCTAGAATTTTTCTAACAGAATTTTGTGTCACGCTGAAAATACATTTGATGGCCGTTGTCGTTCTTATAATGTTTCTATTTTCTTAATTATGGCTAACAACATTAAGTTTATTAATTTAATATTAGTATAAAGGTCCTATCTAAGTAATACTTTTAAAAAAAGTCAATTCTAGTGTAACCTTCTAAGAGTTGTAATAAAAACAATCATGCACTTGTGTAAAATTAAAATAGAGGGAAGTAAAATATTTTTACACACATACAAATCTCTTTTGAATAATATATTTAAATGTGAAAAATTAAAGCTATGATTTTTTATATGCGAATTTAATTGAAATAATCCAAATCAAAAATATCACGTACGCCTACGCCTCTGAATAAGTCTTAAATACGGTCTGTAGTTTTACGTTCATGTAACCAATAACCCAAAACGTACAAATTGCATACATTAATACTCAATACATATATATATTTTAATAGTAAATAATATATCACAAAGGAATGTTATTTTCGTTAACCTGCACAATAATAGTTGTCCGTAGCGTTTCCAACCGAATGTGCTCATGTGTCAATATTACCCCTCTTTAGCGCCCTCGCAGCTGACCCCCGTAGTAGGTAGGTCAAGCTCAATTGACAGCATTTTTGGTTCGCCTGAATGAGGATGTTTGTGCAGGATCAATATACTAAGTCAGGAATGGAGAACCTTTCTTAAATTTTGGAAAAAAAATAAGGTAATTTTTTTAAAAGGAGTGAATCACCACTGTATGTATTACGCTTACATATATAATATATAGTCGGGTATGTTACAATGAATGAAGCTAAATCGACAAATGTTACAACGAAAATATGATATTACTAATAATAGGATGCTATAACGAACACAAATGCTACAATAAACTGCGTGGGAAAACACCAATGGCTGATGCAGAACTTGCTTGTAAATGGCGTCGGGGACATCCCGTTTTTATTATCGTTAGTAAAATCAGTGTTAGGCACAGACCAGTAAATGAATAGACATGAAATAAAGTGTATATATAGAAGAGGGGCTTGGAACATTAGTTGCAGGACGAGAGGCATTCTGTACACATTCTTGGTCAAAATATAAATCCGATTGTTTATGACACATTTATGCAATAGTAAAAGTATTCACTCCTCGAAAATTAAATCTTTGTGTAAATAAGAAGTATTTTTTACATGAACACATATTATGTTGTCAGGGTTTATTTTCATAACAATCGAGTCATATACTTAAAAAAAGTCGCGAAGCTATTTGATTGCGTAAGTGGTACCAAAATTATTACATGGGTGACACCAAATTGAAAATATTAAAACAAAGAATTTGCGTTAGTTTGTTTATATATTTTCTGGTATTGAAAATATTTCTATACACCTATTTTTGATATTGTATTATATTTTTCCTGTCAAAATAGTTGTGTTGAGTATTGAATTTGCCCTAAGTTGTGTGCTTGGAACGGATTACCCCTAAATACATACATATAAATGTGTGCTAGAATAGACAGACGTAAGGCGAATGAGGTTCTCGAATCAATTACATTCGTTCAGGTAGAATGCTGAAATTGTACTACTGAGATGAACAACATTTTAACACTGCGGAGATGCACATGTTTCATTGGTTGCTTAAGAGTAACCAGATCAGATAGAATACAGAATGAAACTCTTCAGGGCACAATCAAGGTGACACCAATAGTGAATAAAGCCCACTGACTTGTCGAAGAAGGCTAATAAAGACTTTGGATTCCAAACTACATGTATTTTTGACTCGGCTTCACCAGTAGCGAGTGCCGAGATTGAATAAAGCGAAAATCACTCGGACTGTTGTATACATCCTTCACTTTGGGAACCTCTCGTACTTTGTCCTTGAACATTGATTACCAAGGTCGTTAATTCTCCAGGCCATCTTCATTTCTTCTAGCAATGTGCCCAAAGTATACAAAAATTATTTTCCAATATGTCATCGAGAGCCTTTCTACCATTAGCTACTCTTTTTTCGTACCCTTATTTTCAGAACCGAATTTTTGAAGAATAGAAATATCCTTTCGTCTCATAATGTTGCCCTATTGTCGTCGATTGTGGTATACACAGTGTTAGCGCCGTTTAAAATAAATTAAATTCTATTAAGTGTTTTGGCGTTTGATTTGTTGCCTCACGCACACATTCAATTCGCGGTTTAACAAATTTTAAACTGCGTATATCCTTCCCTTTTTTTCTGACCTATTCTTAAGCATAAGAAAGAAAGAAGATGTCGCAGTGATTAAAGTCTTCCAACTGTAGCAAGTTCAGTGCACTTGGAACTTTTGGACGGATAGCTACCGTTACTTCACTCCGCTAACACTTATTAATTAATCTTACCCTAATCCCGTTTATACATCCTAATCCTTTTCGCGAGTGTTAATATTATAGACATACCGCGACGCTTGTATTTGTGGTGGAGAGGAATAAACAAATGAACCAGCATCAGGCAGACGAAAAGTAAGTGCCTTCCTTTCTTCCTCATACTTCCACCACACATCATATGACGTCAACACCACATCTTCAAGACGTCGAGTATATTTCTTTCTTTCCTTTCATGGTTTATGTTTCAATAACATTCAAAGCAACGAAGATCGAGTTTTAACAAATCAGAATTTTATGTTCCTTAACATGGAGTTTCTTCGAAATGTTGGCTTGTTTTAGTACACTATATTTGGCTATACTAATTCTCCATCAAACTTTAGATAAATAAAGTCACTGACCTCTTCTTAGTTACTAAGAATACTAGTCTGGTCATCTACTTGAGTATTTTTGTCTTGTTTATGTTTGTTTCAAGGTCTAAAATCATTTTTTTGCTTAAAACAATTCAAAAGCTCAATGCTCTCTTCCTTAATCTTGTGGATAATTTTTGCCATTTCGGCTTCGTTAGTTGCAGCCAGTGTGGTATTATCGAACGTTAGAGAGCTTTTTACCGCCTTTCGAGGCACCTCCTGTCCATCCCTTCATTTTATATTGTCCATATTGAAAAGGTCAGGAGACAGTACACAGCTTTGTCAAACCCCTTTGTACACTTTGAAGGGTTGTGATGTGAAGTTATTAACTCTTACGGTCGTGATATTGTGCACGTTTTTGTCACATCATAGTCGCACATCATATACGTAGTATCGTGGTACGATGTACGTATATATATTATATACGTGTATATTGAACATTCTAAATAGACAAGTTAAATAAATGTATACATATATATTACTATTATTACAATTCTTATTGTGAAGTTGTAATTATTCAGACCACAGGTCTGTGATATTTTTAACACAAATTAAATGTATTAATTAGAAAGATCAATTTTATCGAAAAATATTGTTTCGAAAGTTTTCGATGGTTAATGCACCTT
This sequence comes from Eubasilissa splendida, assembly GCA_031772225.1. Lineage (NCBI taxonomy): Eukaryota > Metazoa > Arthropoda > Insecta > Trichoptera > Phryganeidae > Eubasilissa > Eubasilissa splendida. The sequence continues at coordinate 10,074,334 of CM062846.1, forward strand.
CCACGAATTGGAAAGGTTCGAATCTCGGTAGCAACAACAATATTTTTCTTAAAAATTTATTTTATGTGTATATCTCTCTAATTAATACATTGAATTAGAATTCATATATCATATATAGAAATATATGTTTTTTATTACCGTGTTTTTATGTTACTAGTTTTCTTGTTATACGTTTCCCACAGCGGTCTAATAATGAACATGAAAATGTATTATAATAATTTAAAACATCAAATATTCACAGATTTTCGTGGCCGTTCAAATAGCTTAGTTGCCAAAAGACTAATTGGTCCACGTACTCCTTTAGCCTCGACAGCCGCGTGCTTGGTATCATTGAACCAAGGACTACATTTATGTCTGAGTACAAAATTGTCAGAAACGGTTTTGCAATGTAGATATTTCGAGTTCGTGTGACCAAATCATCAGGAATTAAAATAAAAATATAATTTAATCAGAAATATAATTTCGCATACTCGTTAAACAACTAGCTACAAATTTGTCAAGCTGTTTTTAATGTTTCATTCGCAGCAAGTTTTTATTGAGTTAATTTATAAATATTTTTATTCATTTAAGTATAACACTTTAAATAATTTGCCATTGATTTTTTGTTTATCTTATTTAAATTTAAATATCGCATAATTTACATGATTTATCTACATACTTATATATATATATAATATGTTAATACATTTTAATTTTTTTTACTATTTTTTATTATACAGGTGTAAAATTATTTTAAGAGCTTGAATATCAAAAGGAGCAATAAAGACATTTCCAGAACCTTTCTCAGAAATTTAATTATCTTCAAATGATATTATTCGCTTGGAGATTATTCACGTCTTATTCTGAATTTTACCTAATAGACGTTGATCTGCTTTAAATGAAAACAGAATACGTTTTAAAACAGCAATTTTTTTCTGGAAGCCAATTTATTCGTAGTTGTATGATATCCTTCGCATCCGAGATGGTATTTTAGTATGCAAATTAATAATTTTTTCATTAAGTGAAGATTAATATATTTTTAATTAATAGTATTTTTTTAAAGGTATAATAAAAGGTGTTCCACGAAAAATTATACCAACTTGAAGGGTTATAAATTTAATATTGATTTAGCGAAATTGATGTTTTTTTATTTCAAATTAAAAAATATAAACGTAGATATTTTTAATTATCGCAAACGTTCGAACTTGTCCATTCTGGACTAGGCATTTTTGATAACTCAAATGGCAAACAATTTGTATTTGGGTACATTGCACCTTAACAGCTCCCTTTAATTCTTTAATTTATGTCAGTTTTGCACCGTCAACCTTATCTTTTACGTATCTCCGAAAATTAAAGTACAATGGCGTACAAGGTCCGGAGATTGTGGGGATTGAATTTTATCTATTCGACCAATTCATCTGTTGGACAGATTATTCATCAAAATAGGTGGTGGGGATGTGCTGAAAATCAAATTCCTCATTAACAAGTAAAACTTTTCCAATAGGCTCACTTAAAAATGCAATCATCTTCGATTTTGTAACTCCTGTCTCATGTGTATACATTTTATTGGAACAGTCTGTATTTTCCATGTAGATTAACGGGCCATTTAACTTTATTTTGTATAAGATATTTAGTAAAATAGTTGAATTAAACAGGTTATTCGATATATTGCTAACCTGGACCATGCTTTCTGGTTTTGAATTCCGTTTGATACTTTTCAAATCGCATGCATACATTATGGTAATGTTATGATAATTCTGCGCAAATTTATTTAACCCGATTAATGTGATTTTCACCTGCAATTGATAAACCGCGCGACATCGTCGTCGCTAGCGTGCGCCAGCGAGCACTCTGGGCCCACCCTTAGCATAATATTGGGTGCAAAATCCCGACTGCTTGCGAGCGAGATGAACTCATATAGCTCTAGCCTCATCTCCCTCTCGCAGCCTCCAATGGTGGGTTTCCACGCTAAAAGCATTTAGTATTTGAGAGTCCTCGGTCGTGGGCGGCGTCACTCCATTTTTCTCGGTTTGTTTTAAATCATTTACTTATCGCATCTATGTAAAGAGGGTGCTAATATCGAATTAATCATAATTACTATAGTATTTTATTAATGGCTAAGTGAACACTTCATACAAAAATCAAGCCAAAATATCGTTATTTGTATCGTATAATGTTTGTGTACATGTGTAAAAAGGGATGTTGACATTATATATGCGTCACTTGATATATAATATGTACCTATGTGTACGTGAGCTGTTCCTAGTGGTACATTAATTTAAAATCACTTTGACTTGTTTAATATTATAATATTGTTATTATTAAATTATATAAACATTCGGGGTTGTGAATAATAATTAATAATATGATTTCTAAGATGTTTTAATATGAAAGGTGTATACTCGTCATAAATGGATAAATCGGGAAAATTCGCAATAATAAAAAACAATAATGATTCAAGTCAAAACACGGACTAATCTCATTTTTGGATGTTCGGGAATACGATGCAAGGTAACTGATTAACCAAATTATTATTTGCTCTCAAATTGAATTTTTTATATCGTGTCCTACGCATTGATTATTTAGGAATTATTCTAATTTTGGATGAATTGGAAATGTTTTGTGAATTTTGTTAGATGACGATTTGTCAATTGAATACATATTAATGACTAATATACATAATGAAGATTTGCTTATATTTACTTTATATGTATATATATATAGGTTCGTTTACATAATATATTAATTTATATTCCGGTACATTAACAAATATTTGAGTTTATAAAGCCATATAGCAACTATGTAGGTACCACAGAATGCTGAGGGGGCTTGGATAATATTTCTCTCTCAAGTCACAAGATTAGAAAGAGACAATTATAGCGATGGCGGTGGAAGGTTTTACTATGACCCTATTCGTCCTGCAGTTCAACATTCAAATTTGGCACCCTTTGTCTTGTCTCATTTATAAAGGTATATTTTTATATGTATTTTAATGTTAATTAAATGGAAAATAATATTTTCAAAAATGTCTCATAATTTTCCTTCAGAGCCATTCTCTGGAGCTTAGAGAGTCATAGTCTGCGTGGACCCGCATCTTATCTCACTGGCGTTGATAGATTATCTAAGAAATCAAAATAAATATAAGAAGATGAATAATTATGCATGTAAATAGTTTTTATTTCATTATATTAACTGCTGATTTTGATGTCACGCTCCGGGAATCAGTCATAATCTTAATTATTTTGTTGATTTTATAGTGCTGTATCCGTAGGATTGCTATACGTCCCGTATATACGGAACTGTCACCGTATTTCACTACTCAGTCCCGTATTACTATTTGTCCCGTTTTTGTCCCGTTTTCTCCCTAAACTCTGTGTGAGACAGCCGGCGCGCGCTGGCGCCACGGATCTCTCAGTCAGTCTCAACTGTCAGTGCTCGGTGAACGCTAATTTGTCTCACGCGTATATATTATTTATTATATTGTTATTATTACTTATTTAAATAACCCCCTTTTTATACCTGTAATAAAATATGCCAAATATGAAATGTCATTTTAAAGATGAATACAATAAAAATTGGACATTTATAAAAAAAGGATGAACTTTTTTCGTGTGTTATTTTTTTAGCATTATTTTTACCTCATGTATCCGGAAATAAGTCAAAATCAAAATATTTTTATTAATTCTCAAGCTTGAGGTTAATTTGATTCAACGCACTAAACTTGCGAATATTTAAAAATTATATTTGTTTTATTGAAAGGTGCAAAGTTCAATAAAAATTGCCCAGGCATATTTTACTTTCGACCGTAAACAATGCTTCATATTTCAGTCATGCTCTAGTGTTGAAGTTAGGAACTAAATGATAACCAGAACTAAAGCGCCATCTTATGAGATTTTTATGGTAGTTTAGTATTTTGTATACTATAATATGTGCTAACTATATAGATAACTTTTTAAAAAGCTGCAATAGCCGTAAATCTAAATGGAAAAAAAATCAAAGACGTTGCAAATTTTACCTATGGTACCTATCTATCACATATAACATATTTATCTCATTGGTTTTCGACATGTTTTAAGCATGGAGCTTAATGTATTTAATGACTGTCTTCTATCATTAAAACAATGGGTGGTAATTCACAGTCTGTCCCCGCACAGGTTCTGTCAATATATCTTTAGTTCAATTGTATACTTAATAAAAAATTAATAAGTTTTTTTTTGTGACTGTATTTAAATTAAATAATCATTATATAATTATAAAATGATTTTTTTATTATTTTAATATTAGAAAATATAATACATCTTTAGAATAATCAATAGTATATATATATATATATATATATATTTATTTCTTTTAACATTTATTTCTTCTCTATGAGAGTAAGACTCGTGTATAGAGAAGGAGTATATACGAGAGTTTATGACATTTTTTTTAAATGTACGATTAAATGTATTAATATCAAAAAGGTAACATATAGGGTCAAAAATTGTCGCTAAAAATATTGTCGCTGTAGCTTAGTTGGATAAAGCACCTTCCCCGGTTAGGAAAGAGATCCAGGTTCGAATCCCGGTGGCGCAACAACAATATTTTTCGATAAAATTGATTTTATATGTATATCTTTCTAATTAATATATTTAATTCATATTTAAAATATCACAGACCGATGTTCTGAATAATTACAACTTCACAATAAGAATGTGTTCTCCTAAAAAAAAACATATTTTTTTTACAGTAGATTCAAATTTATAGTAGTCTGTTATTTTTCTAATTGTGATGGGAAGAATGTTAAAAAATTGGATGCCTTGATAAATATAGTGATTTTGGGTTGCGGTATATTTTAGTTTTGGAATATCTATTTGGTCTTTAAATCTTGTAGATCGGAATTAGCTTCTTAAATTTAATTGATTTTTAATTTTGAAAATTTTTGATTACCGTTTGTAATTGTGACATTTAAGTTTTATATACTCCTCCCCATACAATACGGCAAATGTGATACAAACGCGTAATATACTATTTTCAGGTTTGTAAGTGATAGAATGTTTCTGAGTCTTAAAAATATGTAGGCAGTTTTCCTTATTTTGTTTGTAAGATTAGTAATATGTTCTTTCCATTTGAGTTTGTTATCTATTTTGATTCCTATGTACTTGATATAGTTTTTTTCTTCAATTGATGAACATTGGTCACAAGAGTCTTATATAAATATAAGGTTGATTTAAAAAAAAATCATATTGTAAGAAAGAGGAAATACAATAGCCTATCAATCTGTATCCGAGCGGTCGTGAATATAAATGACTAAAATAATTGGATCGTTTTTGTGCGACTTGACTTTTTTCATTTATACTATTTTTTGTTTTGTTTTCATTACGTTTTCTTGTTATCACTATTTTTGAAGTCCATTGTCCTTTGTTGGGCGTCGTGGTCCTGAATATCACCTTACTCCCCTGGATGCCCTCTCTTTTCTTTCTTCTCCATTATTTACGGTCTTCTGCTTCAAGCAAGACTCAGTAGAGTAAAGATCCTGTCATTTATTTTATTTGTTCTGTCTATCTTTTAGAGAATCGTCCTCTCACTCCTTATTGTTCTTTGTTATATATGATATGTATTTAAAAAAATGCGTTACATTTTTCATTTACACGTATCAGACCACCTCAGTATATAATGTTTTTTCCCTATATATTTCTTCCTTGTTTGTATTTACAAAGATATTCATCCGTATTAACTTTCTTATGTACTACAGTCCTCCCACAAATCCCCTGTAAAAGGTTCAGAAATAATCTAACGTGTTATTTCTGACGCGCCATTTCTAACATGCTATTTCTAATACGCTATTTCTAATGCGCTATTTCAAACGCACAATTTCTATCGTTTTAACAATTTTTAACGCAGTTTTATGACACATTTACATTGTGAACCTTCGATAAAACACATTCATTGAATTTTCTTTATTAAAGGATTAATAAATATTTTTTGTAATATTAGTAAATTAAACAACATTATACTGAGCGTAGTAGCATTAGTAAAAGCCATCAACAAAATATAAGGCGTGGCCAAATAATACAATAAAACAAATATCAGATATCTCATAGAGACAAAAGCTATTTTTTATTATATTGAGTGGAAAATATATGAAATTATGGGGTAATTACAGGGCTTACGACTCGTCTTCGACTGGCTTAAGTGATCACTTATCTATATATATATAACATTCATTAATTCTCACACCTCAATCTCCATATTTATTAACTTTTTGAAAGTTGAATTAATGTTAGTTTGTGGATTCGCTTTGAGTATCACTACACCATCGCCATCTATGAACCAAATTTGATAATTCATTTTTACGTTTTTTTTTAAAACACCATATATGTCATCACCATGAGAATCTGATTATTTTGAAATTATTTTAAAGCAATATTCTCTATCTGTAAAATGTTTTTTTAACATATTATACTAGGATATGATAATAGGATATTATATTTCTTATTTTGACCAGTATATTATTCCATATATTTTCCAATAAATATAATAAAAAAATAGTTTTGTCTCTAAGAGATATCTATTTATTTAATAACACTGCATTTGTAGGTAAAAATCCAGTAATTGTGTGTTCTTGGATATATTCAAATATTGCTAAAATAATACAATGTTTGATTGAAGTACTGAAAAAAATGGTAATGCGGGTATATTAAACAAACTATTTATGAGGATAATTGTCAATAGCTTTAACCAAACGAGCGTAATATATGGATATTAAATAAGCGAAAGATATTTTTTAGAATGGAAATGTATTTATTGTAACACCCTATCTGCTATCTCACCTGCTTGTTGTTGCGTACCTAAGATATCGCACACCTAGATCGAAACTAAGACAACTCAAAAAAACAAGATTTCTGAGTCATGATTATATTCGGATACTCTGTTATATTCGCAACAAACTTAATAACTAATCGAATAGTGCTATTTTAGGATACATTTATGATCTAAAATATTATTTAGTTTCATAACTTTAGTAACAAAAAAAGGAGAAAAATGTTTTTATTTTTTTGTCTACTGAAAAATGACTTTTTGGGTTGTCTTAGTTTTGATCTAGGTGTGCGATATATTTGAAACAAATTGGTTTTAAAGCGTATTTCACAACAATTCTTTTAAGCCCTTATCCGTTGATTTTTGTTTCGCCAAAAAATAAAAAACGATAGCCTCTTTCACACATTTATTAAGGGGTTTGACGTTAACAGCTTCCTGTTTAAAAATGTATTTAAATTTTGCGAAATTACATCCAGCAAACGGTTTCCACGGCCTTAAAATTTCACTCGTTTACTCCATTACTCTCCGCAGCGCGTTATTTCAACGGGGATGTTGTTCTTTATTAATTTATTCATGAATACTGAGAGGACGACATGCAGCGCCTTCCCGAGCAGACAAATCTGATGATCACAGTGCCCAGATAAATTATTTTTCTCGAATAGGATTGCTGGACGAACATGAAATGTTTGTTTTTGGGAAAATAAGCATGCATGTTTTGCAATAAATACAGTCCCATTATATTAGTATCGATCTGGTTCACTAAAGGTTTTGCACCATCTAGAAACCATATTCAAGACCTTTTATATTGATTAAAGATTAAACAAGGTTAATGTGTATCTAATCTTAATGAATGTTGGCAAGTTTAAAAGGAAAAATGTGATATTAACTACGTACTTTTATTCTAAGTACGTCTTCAGTGTACACCTCGTAATGTAAAGATCCAAGAAATAGACTTTGTAACAATTATACATTTATCATAATACGATACAATATAGTACAAGGTATATCACTAGTAAAAGTCAAACGATTAAGCCGATAACACGCAGAGAAAGAGACCGCGCCCTGCCGCGCGCCGCCCTTTATAGCCTCCCCTCATACAATCCCAAAGACATCACAATTAATAATACGAGTTGTGTGTAGGAATGGAAAAACTTACTGAGATTTTTTTTGAAAACAAGCTAATCAATCGCAAGAAATGAAATTAATGCTGTTTAAAACAAATTTGAGTTACTTAGTCACTAGAATTACTAGTCTTAAATAATGAAACTTGGTGCCACAAAAAGGAAAGATCATGGACATCTGGTTTTATAGGTAAAGTAGATCAGTTTACATCTAGAAAGAACAATTGTATTAGTGTGAGTAATACCCTACGTAATATGCACATTGTAACAGTGTTCGATACCGCTCTGCGTTTCAATTGGTCAGTGGGCAGAGTTGTCGTTTGAAATTAGTCAAGAACACGGTATCGACAAAAATATGCACGAAATGTTTGAATTTTGTAAATTAGGAAAGTTTATATTTATGTTTATGTTGATTTTCGTATTTTTATATTATCAACGTTTGACTTAGTCGAATGCTTCCGTTGGTTTTTCCATTGTTATAAATATATAATTTATATAATGATATAAAAAACAAATATTCTTAAAAGCATTACGTGTTTCAATAAATCATTTTTTCTCTTTATATGCATATATATAACCCTATTTCTATCACATATATACGACGACGGAATATATATATCGCAAAAAAACGGTGTGCCTACATGAAAATTTGAGCTCTGTATGTATTGTGTGTTCAATTTACTATAAGTTTTACGGTACCGTGTATTTATTTGATGTTTAAAAAAAAGTATTAAATGTTTTTAAAACGGACTGTTATACAATAATACAATTGTTCTTTCTAAATGGAAACTGGTCTATGAAAGGGAAACATTTAAATAGAAACCTTGATTCATAAAATTTCAGTGAAATATATAGGCAAACATACAATAATAAAATAATATAAAACATTTATTACATTAAATTTCTATAAAGTTTCCAAATTTATTATTTTTTTAGTGGGGTGCAATATGTATCATTTCTGGTAGATAAACCTTATCCTGATTGACTTTTGTCTACGTTAAAGTAGCCAGTTTTTTTTTGTGTTGTTTAGATGATGATCATAATAATGTTATTTTATTGTAATAAATTATTTATAAATACATCATAAAATATATAATAAATTTGTTGAAAATCTAAAAGTGGATTATATACGTGTGTTGAATTCAACCGACTCATCTTTACCCGATTGAATCATATATTGAGATCCTATTTGTATTATATTACTATTAGAGAACGATTTATAATTATTGTTTTAAGTGTATGTATTGTATAATTTCGGAGTTCCGGACAACATTCCATCAAGCATATATATTTGTATATGTAATTTCCAACTGTCTTTTCTCTCTATTACTACTAGAATACTATATTTATTAGTAGTTATCACAGACCAGTAAATTAATAGACATGAAATAAAGGGTACATATAAGAGAGGGGTTTGGAACATTAGTCGCGGGACAAGGAGCATTCTACACACATTCTTGTTGGAAACATAAATTCGATAGTTTATGACGCATTTAAGCAACACTAAAAGTATTAGCTGTTAGAAAATTATTTTTTTGTGTAAATAAGACGCATTTTTTACATTAATGCATATTATATTGTCAGCGTTTAAATTTTTGTTCAAATCGAGTCACATTTAAAAAAAAAGTAGCGGAGCTATTTGATTGCGTAAGTGATCACGTGGGTGACACCAAAATAAAAATATTAGGACAAAAATCATGTTCATGTTTGTATATTTTGTGGTCTGTGATAGTTACCCTCTTTTATACGAGAATAAATATTTTTTTATACGGACATAAATAAGACCGTATTCTATCGAACAATATACATAATGCGTTGAAGTTATTTCGTCTGTTTATTGTTTTTTTTTCTTTGAACCTGTATTGATTCTTCAACTGGGGAAGTTGGTCTTATGTTCCTAATAACTATCTAAGACAGGGGCCATTTTAATTTACACAAATACACAGAACTAACCTATTGGTAGTGTTGCTTATTAGGGAAGCTATTTACAAATTATTAATTACAACAATATTTTTAAAGTAAGCGAAAGGTATCGCAGCTGGGAAATACCACTTTATAATATTAAGCTTAACCCTGGCTAACTGAAGCATTTTTTTCTTATTTTAAATGCAATATTAAATGTTATTTAGTTTACTTAAATTATTTATATTCCTTGTTTTAATGTAGTATAGATGCTTTTAACTTAATACATATATATATATATAATATATACTATTAATTATATATATAATATTATTTTCTGAGAGAACCCGCGTCAAATAGTCCTGAGAAGAAATTTTATACTCCCGATGTTTTGATTAAATATCATAACTCATTCTCAAGGCTCTTTTATCCTGAATCCTGCCCTAAACTGACCATTCGAAGCAAGAGGTAAAATGAAAGTAAGTTAAAATCTTAATAGGCACTTAACATTATTAGTTGACGTTGCGATTAACTGTATCTAGTGGTAACTAGTTAAAGTGCATGCGTAATTACCTTGCTAAGTAGTTCTTTGATCATTATAGGGGGATTTTGTTCATTTATTATGAGTTAGTAATGATGTTTTTATTTTCGTGGACGACTGCATCTAAGATCCAGGTGTGTGGAATTCTTATGGAGTTGTTTCTACTGTTTATGTTATTTTTAAGTTAGAAAATTTCTATTGCTTCTCTATCTATACGGGATGATTCCAAGTTAAGGTCAGGTTAAGGATAAAAGGCTCATGAGAATAAGTAATGTTATTTACACGAAACGTCGGGAGTATAAAAGTCATCCTAGACTATTTGACGTGGAATCCCCAGAAAATAATCCGTTATATATATCATAAATATATATCATATATATCATAAAATCATTTCCATAAGTGAAAATAATGATATTTTAATTTTTAAAAACATTGATAATTGTAGAACTATAAATAGTTTATGTGTAAAGCGCCCTCGAGGTGAAAGTTTTTACGAAAATGGCGCAATACAAATTATCCATTATTATTATTATTATTTATTATTATAAATAAATATGAGTAGAAAAAAAACCTTGTGGCATTTACCTATTACGATATTCTCAGAAAATGAATGAAATCATAAAATAGTCTAGGTAATCTAATGTGCACAATTATTAATTATTTAAGAATTTTCCGGAACATTTCAGGCACGTATTCAAATCTCATGCCAGCAGTTCACTCTCCCCAAGGCTCCACATCTTGCTACGCCTCGTCCGCGCACCGACCGGAACGGAGCGTAGACGGGTCGAGGCGAGACGAGCGAGGCGAAGCGAGATGGCACGAGACGACCGGTGTCGAGACGAGAATAGGCGATGCAAGCCGAGAGTTGCAGTAAATTCTCGTGCTCGGCTCCTCTCGCCGTGTCTCGGCGAGAGTGAACTGCTGGCATCAGAGCCAAACCGCGACATTTCTCGTCTCGACAAATATTTTCATAGCTAAATATTAATATTACCAAGTAAAAATAATCTAGGTTTGAGTGGATGATGATTTCGTTGGAATTGCGAACACAATTGACTGATTTAAATGATACACGTCTTATATTCAGTCCAACAAAATATTAAATATTTTTTATTGTTCTGCCAAAACTCTGCTTGAGCAAATTGTTTCGGAAATTTGATGAAGGAAATTACCTGTTACGTGGTTCTAGTCTTCTCTATTGTTTCAAGCTTTCATTTTGCGGCTTAATTCGGTTACTTATTTAGCAAACGTTCACATTTTGTATTCCTAGGTTGTTTTTTTTGACAAATTCAACAAGGGTGCGCCCCAGGCTAACAATTCCTAAAATGGCTTTATTTTCAATTTTCCTCTATTATCTGTTTGTACGAGTTGTTGAAAAATATTACAAGTGGTTCCTTTGAACAAGGGCGCAGAATTGGATTTATTGGTATAATTAATTGTTTAGACTTCAAAGTAACAGTTATGTTCGCAACTGTTGTAAAGTTTGCTTAAGGGGTGTCTTTGATACAATTTGCATATACGAAAATTAATACAGCTCGATTATTTATTAATTTTAAAATAAAATATTTATTATCAGTGTTCTTTTAACGATTTTTATGTCTAATTTAAGCGCATGTCAGAATAAATATGTTTATTATACAGAATTTATTTATAATTAATTACTATTATAATCAGATACAAAGAAAAGATTTACCAATATTAATATTTGAAAATATTTTGTACCATACGCTAGGTATGTAAAAGGTTGCATTGTTTTCTATTTTCATTTTTGGTACATCATTTAAATGTAACTGTTTGTAAAAATATTACGAACGTCATGTAAAAATGGCAAGCAAACGAATGCATTCATTCGCCAATCGTATACGTATTAATATACTTATCTAATAATATAATTCACCCTACGCTTATATCCATGGTCCTTGCCGTAAAACTGACATGCAGTTTGGCAAAAAATAAAATTTAAATGAATATATATGTAATAAAGAAGAAATAATAAAAAAAGAGAGTGGATAGTGTATGTAAAATATTATTATCAGAACATCCTAAAAAACTGAAAAAGTCGTGTTTAATAACTATTCGTAGAGGGAATTTAGTAATGTTATATCAATTGAAAATAATTTAATGACTTTGGATATAAATTTTCATTAGCGAAGGGGAAACAATTTCTGGATTCTTCGGGCGAAGCTTTCTATTTAATTCTCGTGTTCGTCGCGGAATATCTCGTCGCGGTACAGTACACATATCTTAGATTTTTGGCTGTTCCGTGTAAGTACAGAATTACTCAGTGGAATGTGGCGGCTCGGCTTCAAGTGGGCAGGCGAATCGCGAAACGTGATTTAATTTAAGAGTTAATTTTTTAAATCATTTGGTACATAACCTGAACGACACGCATAGTTTGCACGACGTGAAAACTATAGTTTGGCGTGTTAACCATTAATTTTAAATGTACATTTTGGATTATTGTATCATACTTCTTAGTAACTTGAACTATTTCGAGCTGCTGCTAACAGAATTATGATCGGCAGGACGATGGCTAAGGTTCGATAACCGGTAAGCATTACAATAAGAAGTATTTATAATTGATGCAGCTTTACTCCGAAGGGTTGAGGAAGATTATGAGCTGAGATAACAAGAATATATCAACGGCAAGCGTGTGCAGTCAGTGCATCAAAATACGCTCTACGTATCTATATATTTTGGAAAATATTTTTCTGACAGAAAATTAAGACATATTAATTAATATCTGAATAATATGATAATAACTATGATATGAATATTATAAATATATTTATCTACACCCTATCATGAATCGTTTTGAGAGTTGCTTACTCCCGTTTCGATTCGTAAATATTACATTTTTATTTTTATTATTCAGTTATTAACATCTTAATACCATCGTACGTTGGCTCCGGTATCATAGTACCAGAGCCATACCTGTACAATTTGACATGAGACTCGTTATTATCACATTAAATTTAGAAGGCAGCCAGAAAGAAGCTATAGAAATCATGCACCTCCAAAAGGGGAGGGTAGGGGAGGTTGCAGTCACGGATCTCGGTCACAGTCCGGCAGAAATTCACCATGTCCAGGTCGCAAGAGGTGTGAAGGAGAGCCAGTAAAATGCTCCGTTAGGTCTCTATAGCCACTGCTCTTCCCGGAATTGTCCATCCCAGCAACCTCCAGCGGGAAACCCACACCCTAATAAATACCCGGAAATGTGTGAGATTCATTTCATTTCTTAATAGGTTATCGTTCCTGGAGATCCGATGACCTATTTCTTCTAATCCCGCAATCATGATCATCTCACGTGTATCATTCATAATCCCACAGTCCCAGAGGATGCGCTCTGGCATTTTCCTAACCTAACAAACCGCAAACATACCACGGTTCACGGACAAGTCCTAAGTCGAAGAGTTTACTCATGAAATGCCCATGCCGAGGTCATCTGCATCTTGTAGTGGTCCAGCGCCGGACGACTACCCTAACCTTTCATTTTCACCGCCACGAAGGGTTAATTAAGTATAATACGGTGGATCAACGGTGGAGGCCATTTAAACTTGTTATTTTCTACACCTCAATACACATAAATACATTGTATGATGCTGAAAATTTTGCATATAGGATTTTAGTTTCTATTTTATATCCCAAAACCATCACATTCCACAGATTAGCCCTGCACATTAAAACACACAAAATCCTAATTTAAAATACAATTTTTCTATTTTTAAAGAACACATTATTATTTGTGAAGTTGTAATTTTTTCAAACATAGTTCTGTGATATTTTAATATAAATTAAATGCATCAATGTAGTGTAATGGTTATCTCACTTCTCCGGATAGGAAGAGCTGGTGGCGGCAAAAATTTTTTTTTTGACAAATTGAGTTTATTCTTTCTAATTGATGCGCTTAATTTGTATTACCTTTTTTTTTTTAAATTTATCGAATAACGGTACATTATTTTATATTTGCGGTGGAATCGTAATAATCGTATATCTACTTTATAAAAATACAATGTTGGCTGACGCAGTTCTCCGGACGGCGCAAGCTGTTTACTCATAAATCAATTCTCGCGCAGTGAAAGGGATATATTTAATATCCCGCACAAAAGGATCAACGTTTTAAATATTTCACAAAGGAATTTCAGAGGTGTTGCGTGTATAAAGGTGTAGACGGGGTGTAGGCAGAAGAATGGCAACACAGGGTGCGACAAGAATAGGCGAAAGAGAAATCGATGTTCTGAATGGAATTTATGGAGAATAAATAATAATTTGAATTATGGTGGCTTAACTGAAATTTCCCTTCAATAAATATTGAAACATGAATAATACCATTACAATTTATTACAACTGTGATGTAAATAATGTTGACTGGCTCCGCTCGATAGAGGTCTTATTATTACATTTAATATTTATCCCACTTTTTCTATTTAACAATAATAAGGTAGGCAAAACATTTTAAGATTAAATTAAATATTTTCACTTTGTGTAAAACCAAGAACTTCATTAAACGCCAACCGATTTCTCTTAGCTAAAGCTTCATCAAGGTGTATTTAAATCTAACAAAAAATACAAACGAGTGCTCTCATATATATATATACATAAAGAGGGAGACAAACTAAAACAAGACAAAATATCAAGGGAAGGGAAAGTACAATATTGATGGATATTTAATTAATTTAAAAGGAAACATACCTAATATAGGGCTACTGGATAAAAAAAAACATTTTATATTTGTATTGATCTTGGTCCAGCAACAAGACGTTCATCACGTAACAATGTAGTTGGAGGTTCAAGTCTCAAGCTAAAGTTGATTATAGTATATCGACCACCGAGTTAGTTACAGTTTATCGATATAACACGCATTTGGCGTAAACACTTTTATGTAAATATATAGTTCTAAAACACTAATGACCTATAACGAAAGTCAATTTTTAAAGATGTTTACTAGAAATAACCGAAACGGGAAATAAATAATTTTGATATCCTTAGTTTATTAAAAAAAAACATTTAACGCTATAACTTCACACACTCAGGTGGCAGCAGATGTTGATTGTCACTTTTTATTTTATGTTGCCATGTGACTCTTTGTTTGCTGTTGTTTAATGTTGCCAAGAAGTTACGTGACACACATTGACGGACATATAGAAAATACGCAAGTATGTAGAATTTTAGATTTTTATCTTGGTTCGTATTAAAACACCTAAATTTAGTTGTTTTTTCTAAAAAATTATTGATTACGTTACACATAATTATTCAACTTCTTATATTGATTGCGACGTAAAATAATATAAGAATATAAATACGTTAATAGTCATAGAATCAATGAGGTTTTTTTAAATTGCGTAGCTTCTTGGTGTAGTGGTCAAGACGTTGACCTAGTGATCTAGTGGTCGTGGGTTCGCGCCTCGTTCCAGGACACCAGCAAGTTAGTCCTATTTTCATAGCACAAGCGTTTAGCTTAGTTTGAAAACAGTACGAATATTTATGTGACATGTATTCCGTGTACGCATCTTTATTTAAATTTTAAAAAAATATCGACAATTAGTGCGTTGTATTTTAGTTTCAAAATGACGATTAGTTAATGTTTTTTAAATACTGAAATATCGTTTTGTTAAATGTAATAATTTATTTCCACTCTCTCTCACTTTTAAGCGCAAATATCGCTTTCATGTTTCGTTAAATCTCTTTTTCCTTTTTTAAACGCCACCTGCCTTAATAATAAATTATTTTTCCAGTACAGTAAATCCTTTTTTCAAGGATTTGCGAATAAAATATTGAAATCGTTTTCCGAAACGCAAAATAAATATGACAGGTAAGATAAAGGGTTTATTTATCGAGTGCTCATTACTTTCTCGTGTCACGATTTTAATTTTTAAACCTTATGGATGATTCACCTTGGTTTAATATTATTTTTAACATACATATCATGTTTTTTTTTACCAATGTTCACTTATTTCTCGTATTGTAGCATCATGAATAAAATTAAAAAAATTATATGTTTTAAAGATGGGTACACAAAATTCAGACCATATAAATACTATTAAGGATAACACATTCTTATTGTGAAGTTGTAATTATTCAGAAAACAGCTCTGTGATATTTTAAATACTAATTAAATGTATAAATTAGAAAGATATACATATATAATAAATTATATCGAAAAACATTGTTGTTCAGAATAATTACAACTTCACAATAAGAATGTGTTCTCCTTAATAATATATAAGTTGTCAATGTGTTCAAAATTTAATAAAAATGAATTGTTAATTCTGGCGTCTCCTATGGGATTACTCAAAGGTATATAAGATTCCGTAAAAATAAAATATATGGTTTTCAAATAATGGAACGATAGATGTATTAATTTTAAAAGTGTAACATATAGGTTCTAAAATTTGTCGTCAATGCACTATGTACTGAAGCATAATCGGTTAATGCACGTTCCCCCGATTGGAAGAGATCCTGGTTCGAATCCCGGTCACAACAACAATATTTTTCGATTAAATTGATTTTATATTTATATCTTTCTAATTAATACATTTAATTTGTATTCATATTAATATTCTTATTATACTTCTTTGAGTAATATGATTAAAATTGCGAAAATGTAGCTAAATTGACGGTACTCTGGGACGAGGATAGAAATTTGACAACTTGGCTAATAGACCAGAAACATAGGGAGCGTGTTCACAAATAAAATATTATCCCTGAGTCACCGAGATTTGTCTGTATACTTGCAACCTCATACAAAATACAATATCTAACGAAAGACTCACGCAATCAAGACAACAGGCTCAGTACCAAGTATTTATTGTCTCTATGAGAGTAAAAATTTTAATTAAGATAATTTAAAACTTTGTTTTTAACCACTTTATTTATGAATTATATTTAATACACCAACCAGTTTCAGAAAATACAATTTTCTTCATTAGGATGTTAATTTAACTAACTAAAACCATATAATATGTCAAATTATTAATTTTTTTTTTTTAAAAATAATAATTTTAAATGTGTAATCTATTAAAATGAATTATGTACACACATTTTACGTACATGGATACATACTTACCAATAAATAACAATCGCGTCCACTATTTGCAAAACAGTAATTAAACACAATTAATGATAGTAATTAATTATAAAGGAGAATGGGCATTTTATACTAAGTATTGTTAACACTATGAGTGATATCTCAAATGAAAGGTTTCTCTTAGTAGAGTATTTTGTTATGTATGAACTCAAATCAACAACATGTTCAACGTATCAATTATATGAATTCGGAAAATAAGCATAGGGTCGATCTCATACTAAATACCAATTACACTTTATAGAAAGAATTTTGAAACGATTTATTTATCGAGAGCAATTATCTATCAAGAACAATACATTTTTGTTGTGAAGCATTTTCATTGTGGTATTTTTAATACAAACTAAATTATTAAATTAGAAAAATATATAGAAAAAATGTATCTATCTAAAACATATTTATTTGCCATCGAGAGAGATAATTTTTTTTCTATATATCTTTCTAGTTGATTAATTTAATTTTCGTCGAATATTAATAAATAAGCAATATAATAATATTAAGAAAAATACATTTTTATTGTAAAGTTACATTTTCTGAACATAGTCTGTGGTATTTAATACAAATTAAATTAATCAACTAGAAAGACATACAGAAAAAATCTATCTACCGAAAAAATATTTAGTTGCTACCGGAATGCGAACCTAGATCTTTTCCTATCCGGGGAGGCGCGTTTATACGAGTATTGCATACTAAATATTGTAATACATTTGTGGAGCCTTTGGTGGTTGAATAAAATGCGTGGTTTGTGTAGAGTCGTTTACTGAGTAAGGAATAGAAATGGAAGAGTATAGAAGATAGTGGAGCGTGAAGTGTGAAGATTGAGCGGGGTGAGTTGGTGGTCTCGGTCTGCTCGTCGGGATGTACGGCAGAGCGGAAGAACCGTTGCCGGGGTGTACGATCGGGCCAGACTAAGCGGAGCTCGTCTCTCCGCGGAAGCCTGCACTCTGGATGTAGGTGTCACTCGCGTCGTTGGTAGGCTGGGAGTGGCGATACTGACAATAAATGTGAATCGCTGTTCCCCACACGTTATTGAAACTGCAAGTAAATGCAATAATTGAATAATATTAGGTTGATGCATAATTATACACCGTTTTTATAAAATTATAAATTGTATCATAAACTATATTATAAAATTTAGACTCGGTCGGCCTTGTTGTTATTTAAAAGTTTGTATGAGATTTATCCGGTCAATTTCCACATCTTGTTGAGTTTTCTGAGGTGACAAACAATCGTGGACTGATCGATGTTGAAGTTCTCAGCCAGTGTCCTAGTGGTACAACTTTCGTCCACTTTCACTGCCGCCAGAAGGGCTTGGTCATTAAAATCCGAAGATAAACCCTTTTCAAACTTTTCGTCTAAGATGGTATCACCAGCTTTGAAGCAAACAAATCACTCTCGGCATCGTTCCTTTACCGAAAATATCGTTGAGATTGCGAAATGACTCAGCAGCTCTCCACCATTTCTCTACAAGTGGTACAGCATAATGTGGCATATGTGTATAGTTTTTGATAGGCATTTTAATTTTCTAACCCTATTAAAGAATTTTATTATGGAAACTGTTAATAAACGTCAAATTCAAAAAAAAAAACGTCGCGAAACAACGGCGGATAATTATGCATCAACCTAAAATTTTTTTTTTTTCATAATCATGAATATATGGTAGGAATTATAATAATATAATAAAGAATTATATTATTAAACCCACACTAATTAAATTGTTTATAAACAGTTATGAAAATAAAACAAATCATGTTAACGATGCCGCCATATCTGTTATTATCATTATCATCGAATGATCAGGTTTTTCACCCCTTAGATATGAGTAGTGATGGAGCCTTAATTATTATTAATGAAATAAAATCAATAAATCCATGATGGTAGCTTTAACTAGCACCCTTTATTTTATTTCTCCCTCAGCCATCAAGTAAAGCAAACAGGTCACCGTATTTTTACTGTCACATAGTCCGCTAGTTTATAGGGTAGATGACAGGAGGGCTAACATTTGAGGACAGACATGAGTATTAACATCGGCGTCGTCGTACACTTCAGCTCATTTTTCTCATAGAGAACATTGATATTGATTTTATTTTAGTTTGCGACAAAGTGATAAAACACTAAATATCCCTTTTGAGTACACAGCATTGACATTAATGAACATGAAAGAAGGTGAACAAAAACAAGGTGTCGCATAACATGGCGCCACTTATTATCTTTAAGTTCTCATCCAAAGTATACTCTTAGTATGATATCTTCAAGAGCTCTATATCCCAGACAACTTACATGACTTTAGAATTTCAGTTTATCCTTTACTTCTGCCACAGGAGTTGTAAAACTAATCAGCCAGTGCCAGGATAATAAGTTCAGTGAATGGGCATTTGCTGCGGCAGGTCCAAAAGTGTGGGACTCTCTAGCCTGCAAAATAAATGCTTCTGACTTCTAACTTCTAAAAATAATGACAATTTTAAATGTTATATGGTTGTAAATTAAGTTTTAAATCATAGTATAAGCCATTTAAGCCATAAGATAATGTCATTTTTATGAAAGTAGCTTTATAGATATACATATTTATTGTTATATAGTTATCGTTTGCTAATGAACAAGACAAAAGCCATTATACATAATAGGTATATGCATATCAAAACGTTTTATAATTATACAATTTTAATAAATAAACCTTTAAAATAAATATACGATTTGTAAAATGTATAATTCAGGAAAATAAATGGTGTAAAAGGGGCAAGGAAAACATTAATTCGATGTAGGCACCGAGATAAAAATTATCGTTATTATTAAATTAAATCTATATAACAATAACAAGCATAATGGATATAAAATTACAATAAATTGTGTAACTTTATTAAAAAAATACTATTATGTAAGTAATTGCCAGTTTCGAAATAGGAAATATTTTTTATGTAAAATAATTTATATTAATACCGTCCAGTATCAATCAAAATTCATTTGTAAAGAGATTAACTCGGTGTTAAAAAATTGATATTTCTATTGAAAAGTATTATTTGAATAGTAATCATGGGTTTATAGAACCTATTGTCCTATTTTGACAATTAGATCATAGCTTCTGTCAACTAACGACTTTATTTTTTTTAGCAATATGTACTAAATATTTCGTAACATTGTATTTTATAATTGACAATATATACATATCACAAAAAAGCCGGCAGTTAAAATTAGTAATAGTATGGTATCCTTGGAAGAGAATAATATATTTACATAATATGTACAACAAAAAAAAACATATTTTTTGTAAAATAGATTTTTTACACTTTTCTGTTATTTTTACGGACCAACTCTCTTGCTATAAAGTTAATTATCTACGCACTTTCATGATACTTATATAGAATTTCTCGTTAGCATCTGGTAATCAAACATCCTAAGGGTTCAATAAAATTTTCTATCACGAATAACGGAGGTCGAGTGAGGAGCGCCAGGAGCAGGAGTCAATTAAAAAAGTACTTAGGGGTAAATCGTTTCCTAGATTTAATGTAGGGGTTGCAATACAATACATTCCATTAAAAAAATCAATCGGTGCTGTTTTAAATATGTATCGTTAAAATTAGGATGTATGAAATAAAATAAAAGGAACTAAGTAATATAAAAATATAGAGTTGAAAAAATGTTATTATTTAACGATAAATAATTTTTCAATAAAATTGATTTTATATGTATATATTTCTAATTGATATATTTAATTCATATTTTATAATTTTTCGTTTGTTATAAATAATAAAATATGAAAAAGAAAATTTTGTAAAATATGTATATTTATTTTGGAGAGTACTTACCTCTCTACTACGTATGGTATTTTTAAATGATTAATATAAATCTATCAATAACCATAAGTTAATCACAAATAATGATGGAAAATCAATGATTTCTTTAATAAATAAATGAAAATGTAATATAAAAATAATTTACATTGTTTGACGTGGTAAAATGGATACTATGTATATATAAATGTATACTAAAAAAATATATGTTTCTATAGGAGAATAAAATGTAATATCCAATGAATTCCAAGCGGTTCAAAAGGTAGTCGAATTCAATTATATTTACTTATAAATGTATAGTGTCTTAAGAACGCGTAATCTTGTGTGACCAGTGTCAGTGTGAAAGGTTCATCGGTATAATTCAAATGAAATCTCAGAACACAATATATGTATATACAAACAACTATCTTTTCTTAGTTGTTTTCAAAATTTGATGCTTAAACCGTACATAATATTGATACAACCGATCATTTTATACGGGTATTAAGTTTTGTCTCTCTCTTTAGCACAAGAAATTAGGTTGAAGGTCTTCGAAAATAAAGTCTTGTACAATATATGGCTAAATACGTGATAATGTAACAGAAGAATGGAGGAGATTAAATAACTTGGAACTTCGGGAACGTATATCTAGAAGAATAAGAAAGCAAAGAAGTTGCAGTGGGCGGGGTACGTAGTGAGAGCAGATTAGTTTCGTAACATGCGCAAAACCCACGCCAACAGGATCGAGACCGAGGGAAAGGACAAAAGTAGATGAGTTGATAATGTCAAGACAGAGCTGCAATAAATAGGCAAGTGTCCGGCGGACAGGACCACGGAGAGGAAGTCGAAGGATGTATGGCGCTCTGTTGTGACTGCGGTCATGATCGTTGAATATGAAGAAGAAGAATAACAAACAATGGCAACTTAATATAGCAAACCGCGCACTACATCTTAGGACTTTGATCTATGCTGAAAATGCTTGTTGACAAACAAAAAAGCAATTCTAGTTAGAAAGGGGGAGCCCTCTTAACCAGGTAGCCGCGTCACCTAAACACTAAAAGGAACCGAGATGACCTTCAGTTGGAATTATTAAAGATCAATAACAAGGAAGACGAAATAAGGAAGACGATGATTTTTAAACTAACCGGAGTTTGAAAACGTAAACACTACATTAGTTATAAAACCAGGTTCGCACATCCGATGAGCACATTCTGAATATTTTTAAAATTATTATAATACTTGAGATATAAAAATAAAATATAAGACTTTTTAGAATCTAAATATGGGAAAGTTACCAAAAATATTCGGTCAAGATAAAATATTTGTTAATAAGGGACTAAAGTGTGTGAGAAAATGAAGTTTCCTGGGCAAAACAATTTTTCCGGAATACTTGTATCAAACATCCTTTGTTGGGGATAAATCATTTTGGGAGAGTGGCATGTGCCCGGCGTGCTGTGTATGAGAAAGCAATTTATTTGAGGAACTCATCACGTCTCTAATTTCAGATAACATTCAGGAAAAATAAACTCGAAAATTGTCTGTTCGTAAAGTGTAATAGAAAGCTATGGAAGAGACTGGTCCATTGGAAGCTATGATAACACATGAAGGATCATTTTTGAAATTTGTTTTGTTATCCATTAGTTCATTACTTAAGGTTTTTATAATTATATGATCTAACTGTAAAAACTTTTCAAGATTTAACAAAAGTTATATAATGCCATCATAAAATCCTCAAAGCTCCTTATATTTTTGACTTACCACCCTGCACACAATATGTTTTTCTAGTTCAAAAAATATATTCGTAAATTCAGCTATTTATCAAAATTATTATTCTTAGAATGAAAATAAAAATAAATAAAAAATTCTCGACGCCCAAATTCCAGTTTCTCGCGTGACAGTAGGGAACACTTGCACTATGCAGCCAAGAAATATACGTTATAGTACGTGAATTAAAAGAGCACCTGAAAAATAAGTATATTAAGCTTTTTATTAATACAGGTGAATATTATGTTCCAAGCTGATGTTACTTTTAAATAACTTGAAAATATAATACAATTTTTGTAATTTGGTTTTCATATTTAAATTACTTGGTTTATTACAATTATGTATAAAATATGACATTGGCCAAATAGTCACCTCTGGCAGTGGCACAATTGCGTGCTCTTTTAACCATATTTTTTGTAACATCCTCGCACGCTTTACGTATTATTTCAGCAATTTCATTTCGAATATTATCCTGTAGCATCGGTATTGTAATTGACTTATTGGCGTAGACCTTTTCTATCAAGTATTCTCGCAGAAAATAGTCAAATCTGGTGATCGAGGAGGCCAGTCAATATCACCACTTTTTAACATTATAAAATTTTAAGCGTAGCTCGGGTTATATATGAGGTTATACCGTTTTATTGAAACCACATATGTTGCAGGCCCAATCGATTTAATTAAACCACCAAGAAGTTTTCCAACATTCGACGACAGTGATCACCATTAATAGTTACAGCATTGCCATTATTATTTAGATAAAATGTTTTAATGACTTCAACACGTTATTGAGACATTAAATACTATAATAAATTGTAGTTAACTATTATTTACGACTACCAAATATAAATACACATATATTTGCCAAACCAAAATGGCAACCAAACAAAATCGGCCTGTAACATAATATTCTCCCTGTACTAGCTTGTTACAAATTTGACTAGAGTCAACATTTATTTTAAATAAAATAAAATATTAGTATTAAAATTAAATAAAATAAAATACAATTAATTTGTATGAAACCGCGAATTTTTGAAATTTTCATTTAATCTAATATGTCAAACCACAAACTACGAAAAAAAAAAGTATCTAAATTGATGTTAATAATATATATATATATATATACAATAATGTATAATGTACATTAAAAATATTAATTTAATTTAATTCTTACACAAAAAATAATATTAAAATCATAAAACTTGACACGAAAGCTAACTGGGTACTTAGTTAATTTTTTTATTAAAAAAACTGAAAATAAAATACTCGGTAAAACGAAGAGTTTAAATATTACAAATATTTTAAAGTAATTTTAAGAGATCCCTTTAGAAAACATGTTTCATCGTAAAAATATGAGAAAATAAGAATTTTGAATCGCGTAAAACTAAATCATCGTTTCTTAAAATTTTAATTGACTTAATTACTATCGACGTTTAATATTCACAATGTCGAAGAAAAACTAAAATCCAATCTTTTAGCGAGATATTTTTTTTGCCTCTCCGAGATATTTCATTAATCAGGACCGTGTTTGAATTGTTACATTTTATATCATGAAAACAAAAAAATATTTGCTAGAAATATTAAAGCTTGCAAACAATACCAATATTTGATCTAAACTGCCAGACTGCTCTATGCTCCACAAAATAAATGATTAATTTCATTTGACATTTTATCACTATTGTTATGCAAAAATAATCTTTCATGTATATAAAGAACAAATACATTATTCAAAATAAGGTACTGTTCCGTACAGGAAACAAGAATGTAGACAAAAGTGGTTCGCCGATCTCAGGTTCTCGAAACCGGCGATGATGATGATGATGATGATTATGAGGTTGAAAGAAATGAAACACAAAAGATGTTCAATATCGGCACACTACGGCGACACGACACAATCGAGAATGGCTTCCCGCCTGCAGAATACCCTGTTTTTATTAAGATAAATAACAATACATACAGTCATATTTGCAAGTACCTACTCAGCAATAGAACGCCACTGTGACGTTTTACTAAGAATGTCTTTGTCTTCCTGAAATCTATCCCACGGATTTTTTGGCACCGTGCCTATGGTTACACCTTTAAATTACTGACACGTGTTTTATCATATCAATTATTAATTAAAGCTAAGAAAATTAAACGATGTATTTCAAACCGATTCACTGTTAGTTTTTGTGCAAAAATAACACAAAATTCGTGCGTGAGCAAAGAGTTTCGTCATGATTCTACTGTGCGCGAATTTTTTGATTGGTTATATAAAAACTATGGATCGTGGCGTACTCCTACTACTACAAATAAGTACTCTCATGATTATGTGTAAACATGTCGTATGTGCAATGTTCCTTCTAATTGTGGATCATGGTATGTGCATAAAATTTTTTTTGTGCAATCTTAAGTAGATACAATGCTAAAATAAGAACTACATTACCATACCAGTATAAACGAGGGCCTGGCTTAACCACATTACTAGTAAAGCTACTTTAAGACCCATAAATAAGTAGAAATAACTAATAACAGCTATCAAGAAAAGCTGCATACTTCAGACAAATTTTCCGCAATGAAAAATGTGTTATTTTACAACTCATTATGCAGGGGAAAATAGAAGATAGCAGAGGCGTAGGTAGAAAGAGATTATATTGGCTGCGAAACCTCAGAAAGTGGTTCAATATCCAAAATGTTTGTGATCAACATGGTCACCAACCTTCGATAGAAAGCGGCACATGAAAATATGTGTGCGCTATATTATATTATATATTTAAGGGAACATTGAGTGTGTGTTCGTTTACTGGAAAGGAAGGAAGGAATGAAGTTAATTTCATATGTTAGATAACGGTTGCTTAGCATTATACTTTGTATAGGAAGGTGCTATTTTAGTATTACATTTTTCAGTTAGGTATCGTATATGTGCCTATTGAAATCACAAATGAGTTATTTACCTACCTGCTGAGACGTGAAAGGGCACGTATATTCTTCAAAGATTATCATAATTTGTTTTTTTGGGGGGAAGGTGAGCTAATATGCTTACGCGCCAATAAAATAAATAATACAACCAGAGAGATTAACTCAAAAGCGTAAAATTAAAAATGTTGCCCGCTTATTAAAATTATTGGCACTGAGAGATCATAAAAAGTTTTATAAAAGTTGAAATTCTAAAATTTGTTGTATGAAAGCGTTCTCGATTATCATAAAGCCAGCCTATCAGCTCGTTCATCGACGGTCAACACCGCTAAAAAGTTCTCAAAATACGCCTCAAAGTTTATTTTTTGGGAGCAATTTTCTTTTACTTGTTTCACAAAACTCAATTCTGAAGCAATCGAGACGGGTAACGTAGAGGTAAAATATTGTCCGAATGGACCAATTATATTTAATGGAACGCGATACGATCTTAAGACCCCTGGCCGGATACTTCAAGTTTTAGTTTAAGTTTCGTGACATTAGTAAAAAAGGAAAGTGCCAAAGCAAAATAGTTTGTGACCTATTGCTGAGTTCCGAGAGCACTATGTTATATTTGAAGATCATAAAAACCCGGTTTGATCAGACATTATCTGTAAAATAAAGAAACTATGGAGAAAAGTATGTGTGTATGAATGCAGCTATTTCTTGTAATATTTTTTATTATGAACACTTTTTATTAAGTTCCAATAATACTCCACTCGTATGTTGAGTTCTCAAAACAGATTCTGAACGGGTAGAAGTGTTAACGCGTAAAGCTACGGGTGTCGAAAGATTTTCTCCCTCTCTCTCTACAAATGTCATGTTTTTTCATTGACTTTTTGGATATATGCCGGTAATAAGTGTCGCCACAACTCTCCCATCGGTAGAGAGCGGAAAATAAAACCTTAAGGGTAGATGTAATGAATTGGCCCCTCGCGGTATGCCTCGAGCAATGTAATTGACATCAAAGAGGCGATAGAGAGTTTCTTTAATGGGAAATGATGCCTAAAGCGTGTTTATTTACATTTTGCTAGGATACCAAGCAGGGCACAAACTAGTTGAGATAAACAAATTAAATTAAGTAATCATTCAATAGTGTATTTAATTAACTACCATCTTGTATATAGAGTTTGAATTATGGCACATTGAGAATTGAAACTACTCCTGCGACAATACTGTACAGGGCTGATTGATAAAAGAAAAAACAAAATAACATTTTGAAAATAATTTATTCTTCTACATAGTTTCCTTCTACTTCAACACGCTTAACTAAATGCTTCTCCTGGGTCATTATACTATTTTTGTAGAAGGATTTATCGAAGCCTTCAAAATATCGATGTCATAAAGCGTGTATGAAATCGCTATTGGTGGAAATTTTCTTTCCACCTAACCATTTTTTGAGATTTGGGAATAAATAATGGTGAAGAAGGCCAATTCTGGTAAATACGATGGATAGAACATCAATTTGAAGTGCAATTCATGAATTTTATCCACTGCAACCTACTCCGAATTTTTCTTTTCATTCAAAGGGGTTATTTCACCTTAATTTTATAACAAGCCCGCATAGTATTCGCAAAGTCTTCCCTTTTCAAGGTAATCCATAAAATTCACTTTTTGAGCATCTCAGAAAATAGTCACCATCACTTTGCCAGCCGACAATTAACATTTTTCGGTGCGGGTTTGCCACTTTCTGTCCACTGTTAAGACTGCACCATGGTCTCTGGTGTATAACTATGGATCTATATCTCGTTAACCGTGATGAGGCTCGCAAAAACTTGCTGGGATTACGCCTAAAGAGCTCCAAATACTCTGAAACATCCTGTCAGTGATGTTTTGA
Source organism: Eubasilissa splendida (assembly GCA_031772225.1). NCBI lineage: Eukaryota > Metazoa > Arthropoda > Insecta > Trichoptera > Phryganeidae > Eubasilissa > Eubasilissa splendida. The sequence goes on from CM062846.1 coordinate 10,102,052, forward strand.
TTGAGATTAAGAGCAAACGCGGCACCCAACGCGCGCAAAGCTTCTTTATACCCATATGCAAAATTTTAAAAACACATTCAGAAGATATGATTACCATCTTTGCTATCTTTTGTAATTTTAAATGACGATCGTTTAATACGATTTCATGGATTTTCTTATTCATTCGTCTTTTGGTCGTCCACTGCGGTGAGTGTCTTCACAGCTCTGACGTCCCCGTTTAAAATCAGTTAACCACGTATTGACACTGCTCAACGAAGGAGTACAGTCCCTCAAAATAGTATCCAGCATGGCTTTAATCTGAGTAGTGATCTTCTTTTCCAAAACGTGAATCTTTATTTTCACAAAAATGAAAGACTGGTTCACTTCTAGAAGCTCGAATGTAAAAAGCAATCGTTAAAATGGGCTGATATTTGGCGTGTATTCTAGTGAAAGATAACAGGTGACAATGTCAACTATTTTTTATATCTAAACACGTTTTAAATTTGTCATTTCAGATCAATCAACCTATGTACAGCCTCGGTTTTGGGCAGATCTGAGTTATGAATGCCACAACGTTGTACTCGTATATCGTCTTAGGCATCGTATATATCATGTAAAATAAATAAAAATAATAATATGAATTAGAAAGATATACATATAAAATCAATTTTATAGAAAAATATTGTTCATTGGATTCGAACCTAGATCTCTTTCCAAACCGGGAAAGGTGCATTATCCAACTATGCTACAGCGACGATACTTTTAGCGATAAATTTTCGAACCTATTTGTTATCTTTTTGATATTAATACATTTAATCGTTCCATTATTTGAAAGAGCCATTTAGCTTATTTTTATGGAATCTCAAATACCTTTGAGTAATCTGATAGCAGCCACCAGGTTCGAATCCCGGTTTTGCAACAACAATATTTTTCGATAAAATTGATTTTATATGTATAATATATCTTTCTAATTAATATATTTAATTCATATTTAAAATATCACAGACCGTCTGTTCTGAATAATTACAACTTCACAATAAGAATGTATTCTCCTAATAAAAAATTATAAGTGAGCACGGTCTACGCTCTATCTATTTATAAACATTTGTAAACATCGATAAACAGTGTTGTTGCAGAGGGATTCTCAATTATTGTTGGGCGTAAATCGATTCAAAATACTTCTCGAATAACACAAGGGTGGTCGTGGATGTGTGTGGCAGTTTTGACGTATTTATCTAATCCAGCCTAACCTGACTTGCAGTTATCTATCTTACGTATAAAGTTGGAAAGGTGGGATTATTTTTCCAGGAACAGAAGTCTTTCAAAAATTACCATGGAAACAAACATTTCGAATTTTATCTAATCTTGTGACTCCATCACCTCATCTCAGCTAAATACATCTTGTCAATCTATTACAGTATACTTGTACAATACTCTGATTCATACAGAATACTAGCAGTTGGCCCAACCGATTTTTATATACATATTTTTAACTAGTTTTATAAATGATTTGTGGAGGTAGATGATGGAATAAAACGAGAGTTGCATAGATAGCCGTGTATTGTGTAAGATGTATAAAAGTGTAGCAGTGTATAAAGAGCAGAGCGAGTCAGAGCGCGGTCGAATTGAAATGCGGCGGATCGAACACCGGGGCGAGACTGAAGCGGACATGTATTAATAATAAAAAAATATAATCAAATATTACATCATATTATAAAAAAAAAACTCATTAATTATTTTTGACCGGTTTTTACATGCTCCTACGTGCGTCGGTGTGAGCGACGCCGACGGAGCGAAAGTAGTTGCGGCACCTCTCGCCAGAAGCCTCGTCTTTGGGTCTAGATGTCGCCTGTGTTGTCAGTCAGCTGTGAGCGGTGATGATGGCGGTGGATTTGGTCGCCGTTCCCACAGATTTATAAAATGTAATAAGATACAATTTGAAGCATGCGTTGTAATGTTGCCCTAGGCCACAAAATGCTTCCCCTGCAACAACACTATATATCGGTTTAGACAAATGTTGATATATACATAGAGTGTCGGCTATTTTGAATGATATAATGTGTTATTGCGGGAAAACTCATTTAGAAATTGTCTACAGTAATATTTTTATTTATTTTACATGATTGTTTAATATGCCAATCGATTCTCAAGACGATAAACAGATCTCAGATCTATCCAAAACCGACATATGGTGTGTTGTTGCAGGGATGGTTTGATATATAAAATAATGGAACAATTTATGATATTTTTGATTCAGAATTGACAGACATGCCTCTCGTCGTCGGCTTAGAATATCACACCCTACACTAACCGCAGTTCGCTATACCTATACCTTTTGATTTATGATTAATTTAAAGGCGTTAAGGGTATACGATTTGTCTCGAGCAAATTATGTAACCCCGATGTCACGGCTACCCATTTATATTCATTTGAAAAGGTGATGCCACGCGTTGTGCGGTTTGTTTCTCTACTTTCATGCAAACGACCTTTTTTATGGTTGCTGTGTTATGGAGAACCCCAATTGGTCGTTTGAATAATAAAGTCATTTTAGAGAAATTTCAGAACAAATAAAGCGTTGTAATATAAATAGAATAACTTAGTTTACCAAGTATTTTTTTTGACTAATTAGTTCTCAGGTTTTCACGGTCATTTGGAATCTTTAGTGTTCAGTTTTATGGGTTATTCTACCGTGTTTCCGATCTTGTTGGATTAATTCAGTAAAAGGTTCTCAGAAATAATGGCATAACATTTTAGTGAACATACGGTTTTGACTGTTAGTAAAATGAAGTGACAATAAAGTGACATATTAAAAGCAATATCGTTATGTTTATGTAACATTTTATTGTGCCCCGACAGCGATGCGGGAGTTCTGCATCTAATCAATTAAAAAAAAAAAAAAATTACTATATCAGAAATGTAATCTATAATAAAAAATATTTTAAATTTAAATTACAGTAATACCCCGACTTACGCGAACTCAGAGTTACGCGGTTCGTTGTTGTGTTGGAATCTTGGCAGGTTTTAATTAGATTTTGAAGTCAATACTAACGATGTCAACGAGCTGTTGGATTCACTTAGGAGCTAACAATCGATGAGTTCATTGAGATGCGTAAGCAAAACGACAATGAAGACACTTCTGACCCAATTCCACCACAAAAGCACAAGACATTTGCAAAGTTGACAGAAGTTCTCAGCTCAATTGAAAATGGCTTAAAAATTTTAGAAAACAGACTCCAACGACGAATGCGTTATAGATACAAAGTAAGAAATAAAAAAAATATTAGCTTGCTATGAAGAAATTCTGCGTGAAAAAAGAAGGCATTGTGTCGTCAGATGAATTTGTTAGATTTTATGAAGCCATCGACATCGAAATGACTTTTTATGTAAATCGTTTATTTTTTAAATATTTTGTATTAATATTAAACTGCAATTTTATTAAATATACTTCTTCTAAACTAGTGTTTTTGTAAGTCTTTGGTCCCAATTAAACAAAATTGTATGTATTTATATGCAAAGTTGTAACCCGACTTATGCGAATTCGAGTTAAGCGATTTTCGTCGGTCCCACCTATCGTGTAACTTCGGGGTATTGCTGTGTTTTAAATTAAATGCCAATTTCCAAAAAATAGCATAATTGTTTAGAATTTTGACAGAAACCTACACTTCGAACATCATGTCTGCTACACTGTATTATATTAACAGATAACGATTTTCCGTTGTCGTATTTAGTGCAAAATTATACTTAAATTACACTTGTAACAAAATTTGAATATCTCATAATGTGAAAACAATAGTGAAATTTTTAGATTAACTTGTCCATTATTAACATCCACGCTGTCTCTAGGTTAACTGTCTGTTTATATATCTAATAGTTATTGTCACACAAATTCAAAGCTCTTCATATTATCTATTAAACTATCTATATATAAAATACCTGAAAAAGTACTTACTTATGTTTTTATTAATATATACATATGTATAATAATACATAGTGAAATAAAAATACATAAATAATATCAGGCAATTTTTTGTTACGATGATTTGGTACCATTAAAGAACGTTTTCTTTAAAATGTGTCTGAATTTAAATATATTTAAAAATTCCTGCCTTTAAAATAATATCATATTTGAAACATTCTTAAACTTTTCGTAATTTTATTTATATGTATTTAATTTTAATTACAGTTTTAAATATATATTTTTTAACAATTTCATTAATTAATGTTTTAGTTCCCTCCCCTGCATACCAATCATTTTCGTTAGTTATAAGGGTAATTTCACCAACTAATTAAAGTTTGTATTTCAATACCAATCAGTATATATAGTAGAATTTAAAAAAAAAACTATCACAGGTCTTTCCCGAAATAATAGGCAGATAAATAGCTTATCTTTCAGATTTCAAAGTACAAAAAATAATAGACTTATACAAAAATAAATCAATTGCATAAATTTTTAAAATTAAATATTAGAAGCGAATTCCGATCTAAAAGATTTATAGACCAAATTGATATACCAAAACTAATAAACAAATAAACACAAAATATACCGCAACCCACAATCACTCTATATTCGTCAATGCATCAAATTCTTTAACAATCTTCCCATCAAAATTAGAAAAATTACAGACTACTATAAATTTGTATCTGAAGTCAAAAAATATGTACACAGACTAACAAATACGTAAATTATATACTATTTCTCTATACACGAGTTTTACTCTCATAGATAAAAAATAAATATTTATATATATATCTGTCTGAATATTTTAAAAATGTATTATCATATTATATCTTCCAATAAAAACATATAAATGAAAAATTACGCGTCCTACTACCCGTCTATGAATTTTCTTTCCATTTCATGAAAATGATTGATAATAATAATATCATAAGATTACTTACTAGATATATGTATTGGAGTCAAATATTTAAAAAAATTGTGCTTCAGTAAAAATAATATTCTTTGTTCACAATTGTCATAACAAATTTAAAATCTGAAATTTTAATTTCATATATCAAAAATTCTTATATCAAAGGATATATTTTTTTGAATAACATCACGTAACTTTGATAATTTAGTATGTAGGTACTCTTTATTTGTTTGATGATATATTTGAATTATTTTTATAAATTATTTGACTTTGACTCTTCCAAAGTAATGTCAGCTAAACAAAAAGCATTAAAAGAATATAAATGAAATATCATCCCTAAAGTATCGCGCCAGAGAAAATTCTTACATAATCAATGACAATAAGAGGAATTGAATAGCAAAATGATATGTGCATAATACTTATTTCTGAATAGAATATGTTTTTCAGATTCGAAAAACAATTTATGTAATTTCGGTTAAATAAATAAAATTATAATAAAAATCTCCCTGGAAAACCTAACTAACCATTGCACCATCGACAAAGACAAATAAGACGTGAAATAGACAAATGCACAAATGTTTAACGCCTTTTATTATTAAGCTGTTTAATAATAAGATTGTTGTAAAGTTCTTCAGGTGTGATTATTTTACAGATAAATTACAATATTGGTGTTATGAATGTGCAAACATTAAAGTATATCAAAATATAAATCTGTGCATTCAACGTGCCGTACGGTACGTGACGTTTTTGTAGTCAACTGGTTCCGATACTCGCCTAGTGATCTATAGTTGGGGGTTCGAGCTTCATTCCAGGAGACCATAGCACTGGCGTTTAGCTTAGTTTGAAAATATCTATCGATACTCAATGCCTTCAAAATGATTTTGAATTCAAAAAGATTTTATAGGTGCCTGGTATTGATTCCTATACCAGTAAAGGTAAAAATAAAACAAAATATAAGAGTATATAACAATGTTACAAATTTTTTTAATTCTATTTTCGTAAGAAATTTTACTGAGATATATATCGAGTAAAATAAATTCACGTTCTATATGTTTAAAGATTTTTTAAAGTTACATTTTTCGGTGATTTAATTGTCGTACCTACGATGGTACATCTTATATAGTATTTACATATAGTTTAGAAATATCAGGTTAGAAATTGAATAAATTAAAAAAATACATGATCTATAAGTACTTAACTTAATCACCTACTATGATTATAACTGTGTACGTAAACCATAAATTGCAAATTGAATAACATTGAATAAATAAATTACCATTGAAGCGAAAATTTATTTAAAATTTTTGAAATATTATTTATGTAGTAACTAACATCTAATAAAACGTAGTTAAAATATTTTAATAAGAATTATTCATTAAGTATGTAAAAATAATTGAGTAAATAGGTAGTAAGAGAAAATATACAAATTAGCTATACCTGACTATTAATTATTAATCAAGGGTAACAATTTACAAATATTCCTCAACTTCTTGAACTAAATATCCTATAAATAGTATTCATCATTCATTCATCATCATTTAAAAGGGTTGGCTAAATATTTTAATATTACTCAAGAAGTAAATCTTACTTAAAACTAACAAATATAACAAAAAAAAAAAAAAACTTTTATCGAATTGCTTAATTTTAAACGCCTAGTAAATAAATTTTGATGATTTACTTCTAATTTTGATTAAATAAACTAGGTAGAAAATAAATTTACGGCATCGGTTTAGACTGGCAGAGTATCGGTATAAAAAGGATAATGTTGATCTAATGGAGGCGGAGGAAGTTGCTGGGATCGAAGACTGATTACAAACCCTTCTCCCTTTTTTGTAATCGGGATATTATACCGTGGTCCAAAGATGTTGCGACTTTTCCGCACTACAATATTTTTTACAGAAACTATCCACACCGCACTTATTATTTTCAAGTCTCCGTGTTTCCGATAAACTTTTCAGGGGGCGATTTATTGGGCACCATATATGTATGTCCCACTCGGTTCATGTAAGCTGTAAGCTTTACCAGCATTCTTCAATTTATTATTTTTATTATACCGCCTTTCGCGATGTTTATTTTCTGTTTTCAGCCCTTATTTATATGTTTTTTGTGGAACGATTCACCGAAACGCCGCACCCGCGTGGTTTGTCTTCTTGTTTTTCACTAAAACGACGCCCGCGAAGAGAAACGGTACCTTTTTAGATAAAATCGCCCAGTATTAATTTTTATTTTTTATTCACCAAGTTTTTTATAAAAAAAATATTATTAAGGAGAACACATTCTTATTGGGAAGTTGTAATTATTCAAAACATAGGTCTGTGATATTTAAAAAAATACTGATTAAATGTTTTAATTAAAAAGATATAAATTAATATTTAATTTACTAATTAAATGTATTTAATTAGTAGTTAAAATGTTTTTTTTTTTAATATTGAGGGTTAAGTAATTACTTGAAGGTTTTTTTTCGCTTAAGTAATGTATTAATTAGAAAGATATACATACAAAATCAATTTTTTCCAAACTGGGGAAGTTGCATTATCCGAAATGCTACAGTGACATTATTTTTGACGACAAATTTTCGAACCTATATGTTACACTTTTTCAAATGAATACATCTATCGTTCCATTATTTGAAAACATCTACTTGGTTTTTATGGAATCTCAAATACCTTTGAGTAAACTGATAGCAGACGCCAGAATTAACAATTAATTTAATACAACTCATATATTATTAGGAAAACACATTCTTATTGTAAAGTTGTAATTATACAGAATTTTTTTTTTTATTAATTTTAAAGTATCGCAGACTTATGTTCTGTATAATTACAACTTCACAATAAGAATGTGTTTTCCTAATGATGAATTTAATTAGACTGATAAGTATTTTTAAAATTCATAAATGTCAAATTAAATCTTTTAAAAAAAATAATAGATATACATACACGGAAAAAGTGTCACATCAATTTTCTTACTATTTTTAAATTAGGCCATTGTTATTTTTGAATAACTAGGAAATGAAACCCAATTTTTTAATTTTGTTTTTATTTATCGATTATTTGGTTTAATACAATTTTGCGTGGAATGTGACGTCGGTCACGTTGCCGCGTCTGGCAGCGGTACAAATGCGTGCTTTTTTAACCATATGTTTCATAAAATTCTCCCACACTTCGCGTGTTATTTCAGCAATTTCATATCGAATATTGTCCTGTAGCATCGGACTTGTTGGCTTATTGGCGTAGATTTTTCCTTTCAAGTACTCTCACAGAAAATAGTCGGGAGCCGTCAAATCGGGCGATCGAGGAAGCCAGGTCGGAATTTTTTTTTTTTGCAAAATTTCAAACGTAGCTCGGGCTGTGTATGAGGTGGCACCCGTCCTATTGAAGCCACATGTGTGCGTTGCAGGCCCAATCGACGCGATTTGGCAACTAAACAGTTTTCCAGCATGTGACGACATCGATCATCATTAATGGTTACTGCATTGCCATTATTATTTAGATAAATTTTTTTAATAATTTTAACACGTTTTTGAGGCGTTAAATGCTCTATAATAAATTGCAATCAACTATTCTTTACGACTACTGAATATAAATTATCAAATATTTTCTAAATCAAAATGGCGGTTAAATAAAATCGGCCTGGTTAAATATTCACCCAGTACTATGAAAATAGGATTAACTTTTAATTTTAGCATACGTAGACATGATATAATATTTGTGTTTTCAACTATTGAGACGATGATAAAGGTTAGTCATGAATGTTATATAAAGTATTCATTTTTAATTTCTAACCTTTGGACCCATGGACCGGAATGATATTTAAAGCTAGAAAATAGAAGTAAATTCATACCTTATCAAGTGAAAAATATTCATTTAAATAAGTATTGTCTGTATGTATAGCTTAATTTAAGATACGTCATTTAAAAAAATTAAAACATAGCATTGGCCCAATTTGCGATGTTTATGATTTAGATAGTTCCACGCTGTTGGTATCCAGAAATACGCCATTGTAATGACCAAAGCAGATGTTTCATTATTTATAAGCTGAGTCACCATATGCATTTAGCAGCGAGCCTTGTTATAGTATTTATACTATGCATATTATGTGCCGTATATTTTCCAAAGCCTTGAGCAATTATAAGCCATTAACAGAACGGTTGGGTCCGAAATAAGGTCGCAAAAAGCCGAAAATGGTTTTGAAACGACCGTGTTAGTAAGATTAATGGTGCAGATTTTTAAATCACTGCTTTGCTTCTTTGGAAATATCCATCATATTATTATGTAAATAGTTAATCGATGTGGGTATAGCAAACATGGTTTTTTGTGTAATGTTTTTTCATTTTATGCAATTAGAAAAAAAAGGTCAATTAAAAAAAAAGTCAGAATCAGAGGATAGAACGCCACACTATTACGCCTCGTCCATATTCATATGCAATCTCGTCGATTATTGAGGCTTCTAACAGAACGATCGTTCAGTATCTGGTTTACCTGGTCGTGACAAATCTTTCGTGATAACCCTCAATTTATGGTGCCATCAACATTTGCGTCATTTATCTTAATTACCATTCTCTTCTCTTTCATTCGTATGACCACAACAGAAGCGATCCATTTTTAATGATTCTCACTTATTCACTAGGCTAAGATCAGCTTTACGTTTTCTTATAATTTCTTATTTCTTTATTCTTTATTAAATGGATTTGCCACATATGCCTAGGTGATTTCATATCCATAATACTTTTGTTCCTCTTCTGCCAACCCCAGGCTTCATTTCCATACATCAGTGTCGGTACCCAGACTCCATTATGTACCGTTAGTCTGGTTGACAAGTCTTCATGAAATATGTTGTCTTTTTGTCTTAGGTCTTAAATCTAGTTACAGATATGTCTAATGTCTTGGATTAGTTTGGTCATGATGTTAATTTTATCTACTATTTCCATTAGAGCACGAAACCTAAATAGAATTGTTTCGTAAAAAAATACAATACAATTTAATTCTTAACTAGCAGAGAGCAATCAGCTCGCTAATTGCTTTTGCCAGGTAGTCTAGTTTGTAGTTGTAGCTTTTACTGGGTTTCATTGCTTTTTCTAAGATTTATTGCGTTTGCTGGGTAGTGTAGTGTCCGCTTCGTGGCCAATATGGACTGATGCACATGTACGGTAGCAAAAATATTTTCCATAATTTATTTCTCAATGTTAAAAATATAACTTATTACCAAATCACTACCGCAGTACAACCTCACTAAACCAACCGCAAAAAACGTCATATCAAACATATGTTTCTTATTGATGTAATCTAAAATTCCCATAGTCCTAGCGACCATAATTATTATTATCAATAGATCCAAAATATTTCTTGGCACTCTCAAGCGGCGATATTAATTATCTATAGATTTGTCGATCATATAACAACATACTTCTATGATGGAATCTCCCATTCAAAGTGCAATCAAGGATATAGATATTTAAATCCACGTAATATATAAACTTCCTGCGTGAAATATGTAGAAGGATATTTCTAGGATATTGTATATTATAATACAAGACCCTCATCGAGACAATTTAATTATTTGAAATGTCTAACTACGAAATTACTTCTTCAAATGATATAAATATTTTTTTCATTCGAAGAGAATATTCTTTCATACAATCACCATTGTGTATTCGAAAATATTGGTACTTAAAAAAATAAAAAAGGTTTGACATAAACACAGTTTATTTGCAAAAGCTTATGAATGATTCAAAACCTATTTTGATCACGGCCCGGAGGCTGAAAATAAAGAATTACGCAAATGGAGGACCCCCAATAATCGCGCAATCATCGTTAGGTTATAACGTCCACCCCATCGAGAGAGCCGTTTTGTTGAAATATTTCCCGCCACTGAAAACACTTCATTGTATCACCAGAAAAGCAACTTCATTCTTTTTCGTGTTTTTTCCCGCAGACCCGTAATTAATGACGGAAAAACTGCCAACGTTTCGGGGAGGAATTGTTCAAAATGAAAATTAAACCTTTATTGTGGGACATTGTCTCAAGCTTAATTATTTGGGTGCTTCGGCAAAGTGAAAAACTCGGTATATTATGCTACATAACGGGAATGTTTTCATACCATCACGAAGATTAAACGAAAAAATGAAATCTCTATTAAATCTCCCAAAAAAATGTATATGAAATATTATTACACACACACACTACCAAATATGTAGACATGAACTAACCCAAATTCCTTGTTTCAATATTTTAAATTTGGTGTCATCCGCATGAACATCCACTTTGGTACCATTTTACGCATTTTTCGATAACTCCGCGACTTTAAAAAATATATATATATGACTCGATTAGAACGAAAATTTAAACACTGACAATTTAATATGCAATAATGTAAAAAAATACGTCTTGTTTACACATAGATTTATTTTCAATGAGTAATTAGTATACCAGTTTGCACAACATAATGAGATATATTAGGTCAGGTTAAGTTCGGTCGAGCAATGTAAGGTTTAGGATTAAATAATAAGAACACACAAAAGTGTCTCCCGTCAAAAGGATCACAAACCATCCTGGACTATACTTATGCTGCGTGCCAAGGAATTACTTACCGTGAGATAGATAACGCTTTTAATAATGTATACATATTTTTCTGTAATCTGTTACATTTTAAATTTATTAAAAAGATAACGTAAAAAAATGTGGCACTAAAATTAAGGCGTCAACGCAAATTTATAAGATCATGAAGTATATCTCTGAGCAGTGGCGCGCGGGGACTATCTGTTTATTTTTAATCATTTAAAATTAATGTTTTATGCACGGAAAAAGTCCTAATAAATCTGTTAAAAATATAATATTAAATAAATATTATATATATATAAATATAAACTTTGTATAGACTAATAATACTGGGATCTCTCAATCTATTGGTTATTATGTTGACCCATATATAGCGGTCTTTATTTGGGTACTGTTTGTTGTTTCAAAAATAAAAAAACGTCATAAATGTTTTCGTGGTGATTTTCCATATACGTAAATCACGTGATATCTATGTCCAACAAAGGAAAATCTAGAAATGTATTCAATACCATTCAAAAGAAACGTAATAACAATTGAATACGAGAAAAGTAAGAATTTATATGAAAAAACTAGTCCGTTAAGTTAAACGAGGGTCGAGATTTGGTTCTGCCAATAAGGGTTGGAGCTTTACTCCCTATTTATCGTAAATATGTGAGGGAAACTTTTCAGAAGCGAGTGAGTGTCGGATGGATTTAAAAATATTTTTTTTTTTGTGCTTGGCGTAATAAGTTTTTTCTCGTCTCTTTTCTTGATCGGGGACGAGCGATTTTCGTCAATTTAAGAAACTTAGTTTTATAAACTATCCTAACTGAAGAGTAGAAAGTATATCAATATTTGTGGAATTCCAACTAAGCGAATTAAAAAAAAACCCTGTGTTATGAAAATAGTAGAATTCCAACACTTTACATTTATTATTTATTTTACTGTTACTTATCTTGCACACATTTATTTAATTTAATTTTGAATCTATGTATACCTTATATTATCAGGCATTTCATCAAAAATGTTGTAAAGGCATTGTATCTTGACATTATTAAAGGCGTGTATCTTGACATTATTAAAGGTGTGTATTTTAACTATTTCATTAATAAATATGAATTAAATATATTAATTAGAAAGATATACATATAAAATCAATTTAATCGAAAAATATTATTGTTGCGCCACCGGGATTCGAACCTGGATCTCTTTCCTAACCGGGGAAGGTGCATTATCCAACTATGCTACAGCGACAATATTTTTAGCGACAATTTTCTGCTATCAGTTTACTCAAAGGTATTTGAGATTCTGTAAAAATAAGGTAGATGGCTCTGTCAAATAATGGAAAGATTAAATGTATTAATATCAGAAAGGTAACATATAGGTTCGAAAATTGTCGCTAAAAATATTGTCGCTGTAGCATAGTTGGATAATGCACCTTCCCCGGTTAGGAAAGAGATCCAGGTTCGAATCCCGGTGGCGCAACAATAATATTTTTCGATTAAATTGATTTTATATGTATATCTTTCTAATTAATATATTTAAAATATCACAGACCTATGTTCTGAATAATTACAACTTCACAATAAGAATGTGTTCTCCTAAATAATTTCATTAATATACTAAATAATCAATTTATTCATTAATTTTACAAATACTTAATATATTATTAGACTAGTTGCTGATTATTGACAAGATTATCTACATGGAATCATTGTAGTTATATTGAACAAACCAAACCATTATATCTATACAAATCCACCCTAATCACTTAAATTTAACTTAACCGAGTGAGTAATCTGATTGGAGAGAAATTTGCCAAAAATAATTTAGTAAACAGAATCATCATTATAAACTGTATTTTTTTAAATATTAATTTAATAAATTCCCAAAATTGTGAATTTAAATCCAACCCCGGTACAAAATATTACGCCATGAATAGCGAAACATAATTCAAACGAATATCCAAATTTCACAGAGCGAAAGGCGTTTACATACATACATTGAGTATCAAAGGGAACATGATTCAAAATTGTGTCTTTACATTCGTGGAGGTAGAGGGTAGGGAGCGCAACCCTTGGAATTCTGAGAAGTCGTTTCTTCAAGAGTTTGCTCCACCGGCTCTTTGTGAAGGAGAAGCTGGAGGGAAATAATGAAGAAACCGCAGATAGAGAACGTTTCTGTATTCGGTTACACCTGATTATCGCAGATTGAAATTGAGAATGCTAACAACTCCTAAATAGAAAGTGATTTTAATACATTTTCATGGATAATATTAAAAAAATAATTTTCATTAATTACATTGTTATACTTAATATTAATCATTAAATTATTTAGTTAGTATTTTGATTTATTCTATATTCATCAGCCCCTACATTCGTCTGGTTCGATATTCGTCACATTTTGATGACAAACAAATGTTTCTATATTCGTTGATAATTTATATATGTGGTATATGTGGCAACGATGTCTAACTGGGCCAAAACGCAAAATATCGTCGAAAAATGGTTGTTATAGTCAACCAAAACATACATGGATTCAATTGTAATGTGATTGACTACTTCGTGAAGGTTTTAAAAAACAGGCAACATTGGGCAAGTTTTGTGTTAAATCGAGTGCTACTGAATCATTGGCAACAAAAACCACCAGAATAAGAGTTACCTGATGAATAAATTGTCTTCTAAATATTAGTAACTCACCTCCTTTTCCGCTTCTAACGTCATGTCTCCTCAGTACAATAAAGGTAAAATTTTGACATAAAATTTATACATTTATGTACTATTTTTAGGGGCTGGGAACGAATTAATTGAATGTTTATCGGAAAAACTGTTTCTATATTCGTCAGACCCTCAGGAACGGATTAATAATTAATATAGAGGTTCCATTGTATATTATATAATTATTTAAAAGTATGGTGTAATATATGTACTGTGGTAAATTAAAGAAGAATATAACTTTACTCAGCTCGGGTACAAAATCAACATTCAGCATGTTTTGCTAGATATGTTTAGTGTAGAATATTATATTTTGGTGGTGTGTTTCTAGAATAAAAATACATTAAATTGCCTAGTGTCATTGTATCAAACCCGTCACCGTATCGTTAGTGAAGCCAGGATAAAGATCTCCCTTAGATATAAGATATTATATATTCGCTTGTGACAGAAAATCTTTAGACCAACGATGGATAGCTGGTATGCCGGGGATATACTATAAATGTCTCGATGATATGAATACACTAGAAGAATACAAATCATTAGTTCTATGTACCCCATTTATAGTATATATATATATACATACATTCGAAATTATTAAATTCTAACACAAAAACAGCATTATGTACTTGTATGACACTTTGATACCAGTCTAATAAGGGAATATCAAGATGGTAGAGCGCTCGCTTAGTATGTGAGAGGTAGCGGTATCGATCGCGGCTTTTCCAACAATATTATGATTTCAAAAAGATTTATCCCGGTGCAGGTAAAGGTAAAATAAATACAAGGTTAATAAAGTAATAAAATAAAGTAAAAGTTTGTAAAAATATTAAGAAATGTTCTAAAGCTTGAATAAACAGCCGAAAAATAGTGATCTAGAGGTCATAAAGTTAGTTCAATTTTCATAGCAAAAGCGTTTAGCTTAGTTTGAAAATAGTAAGAATATTAATGTGACACGTACGAGTATTCCGTGTTCTATTTTTAAGAAAAACTACCCTATTAGAAGCTTTATCAAATAATGAGCATTGATAAATGTTAATGAAAGTGAACTAGGTGAGTGTGATCATGTCAGACAGAATACTGCAGCATTTATCTTTTCCCCGCAGAAATAAGCAGACATTGTAGAGCGTTTAAAAAAAAACATTTTTGGCCTTATAAGTCTCAGGTCATTTTTCTTGCAGAGATTTTGGGAATATTTTTTTCTAATTCCATGGAAACAATCTTCCCTTTGAGATATTCCGGAAATGCCTTCAAAAATAATAAATGGGAGCCGAATTGTGAGCGCTGAGTAATCGGAAATGTCACTTTTATTCGGGAATGAGAATCCGTATATTTTTTTCTTTTTTGCATATAAAGCTTTGCAGAAATTGAAGCTTTAATATTAAATAGTTTTATTCGCTTTATTTTTTGCCAGAATATATTTAATATGTTCTATTTAGTATATATTTTTTCTGCATGCAATGTACCATCCAGAATTAACATCAAATTTTTTTTTTTTTTTTAATACAGTTGGTATTCATTTTATAAAACTCCACTGCTAATCAACACGATAAATCAAACAAGATCGTCCAATTATTTGGAAAAATTAAATATGAAACCAAAAAAGTCGTGTTCGATTTATTGTGTTGATTAATACCAAACATACATTCAATAACTACGTTTTCATAACGGCATTTGTAAATGTTAATAATCAATGAACGTGGATGAAGAAGAAGAAAAGTGATCAGAAGCTGTGGAAAAAATATCACCGAGGTAAACGCAGTTAGGTTTTACTAGCTAACTTATTTAATTTGTGTTCAATTCCCGATGGGTGTAAATTTAAAATTAAGGTCTTATAAAAATCAATTTGAAACGTCTTGAGTATTGTCATTGTTTGAGTAATTTTAATTAAAAGTACAATAAACCCACTACAGATACACTTACGCATTATTTTAACTTAATTTTTATTGTTGGTTCATTAAAAAAATGAAGGCCGCATTTGGTACATAATCTATTATAAATCATTAGTAATTTGAGTAAACCAATAGCAGACGCCAGAATTAACAATTCATTTTTATTAAATTTTGGACACATTGATACAACTTACATATTATTAAGGGTATTGAAGATTCCGTAAAAACAATGTAGGTGGTTTTCAAATAATGGAAGGATAGATGTATTAATTTGAAAAAGTGTAACATATAGGTTCGAAAATTTGTCGACAAAAATACTGTCGCTGTAGCATACGAATCCTGGTAGCGCAACAACAATATTTGTCTATAAAATTGATTTTATATGTATATATTTATAAATAATACATTTAATTAGTATTTATAAACATCATAAACCTGTGTTCTGAATAATTACAACTTCACAATAAGAATGTGTTCCCCTTAATAACTTAAATTGACCCTAGAGAGTATACATTTATTGATGATATATACAATTTTAAAAGATTATTAGCATACTTCGCAATGATAATAAGAATAAATTATATCACACTACAGACACAAAGCTTTACTTCATATATGTAATTGCTTAAATTTGATTATGCTATAATTTGATGAAATGCGAAGAGTTTACAGTGATATTAATTACAAAATATATAAATACACTTTTCAATGATTAACTGTTACACTCAGCAAATACAGTTTACTTTGAATATTGTCATAAAGACGAGCAAAATTGAGTTGTTCCAGCGGAATGGCAGGTAATTAATAAAACAAAACGAAATTAATGTATATCATTCAATTTATGTTAAAGTAAACTTGGAAAAGCATTTCATCATGAATACTCCATACAAAATTAGATTTTCACGGCACAGTGTAACAATATAAATTTCAATTTGTTCATAACTCCTCAGTAGGCAGTATCTCTTCGTCCTGTTGAGGCCCCCTCCCCGATACGGCATTTGCTTAATCATCCGGCGGTGAGCTGCTATTGTCGTCTCGCTCACAATGAGCGAGGCGTGTCTTCTAATTAATTACGAGTAATTAATTTCGCGACCAAGTAAGCGAAACGCCCCGCGATTCCCAACAAACAGAATGGATTAGAGATCTATACGGTGAACAGTCGTGTGCCTTCCTTCAGTGTAGGGTTGGCAAATCAGCCACGCGTACATTTTACACTATTTACACTTTAGTTCTTTATTAACAACCAAATAATATCGCTTTTCGTTTTTTTGTGATTTAATTAGATTTCCATAATTTTATATTTGTATTTATAATACATTGAATTGTCCCAATAAAAATAGAAGATTTTTTTTTTTTTTATATATTTAGGATATTTTGCGATTGAGTGTAAGACACAATATCTGTCAAATGCTCACCACAACTTTACTAATACTATCCTGCTGGAACAACATGTTTTCTAGACACAAATCATCCAATTGAGATCACAAAATCACTGCGATAATGTACCATTTACTGTCAATGTATTGCAGGCCGTATTTTCGAAGAAATATGGTCCAATTCCGTATTAGTACCAATTAGTACGGTAATTACTCCGCCAACCAAAAATCTGCACTAAGCCGCTAGCTTTTCTAGAATCACTCGAGGATTCTCTGCGCCCCAAATCTGACAGTTTTCTTTGTTCACCCATTCAGTTAAATGTGCGCTTCATCGTTAAAGACGATTTTTTTCGAAAAATTGTCGTCCGCTTCTCCAACAGCCAATCGACAAATGTTCGTTTCATTACTACTAATCGCAATAATAATAATGCGTTTATTCCAGCGTGATCGGTTTTTTTTATAAGATAATGTAATATTATATAATACATTTAAGTTACAAAATATTATTTATGTTATGAAAAGAAAAGCAAAAAAAATAATAATAAAAAAAAGTTCACACATATTTTTATTAATATAAATATAAACACTACATTTCAGTCACGGCCACTATTGAATTACTAGCTATTATGTTGTCGTAGCCATTCTCTGGTCGGGGAACCAGCTTTCCATGAGAGCGCCGCTTGCACCAGAGAGTTGGTGCTGAGCTCCAACCACAGCTTTACGCCTGCAATTTGATGTCTCAGAAGCGAAACGAATCCAAGTATACGGTCTTCGGTAAACATTGTAGATGCGCTATAATAACGCGCATATCCGAACAGTATTCTGAATGAGTTGTTGTACTGAATTCGGAGACGGTTGTACGTCACTTTCTTGAATTTCGACCAGAGCTCGTAGGTATACATGCTGGTGTAGAATGATTCAAACAGGATCCTCTTCACCTCCTTACTGCATCGGTAGAAACACCGTGACAGCAAATTTGCACGAACGCTCAACTTTCTTCTTTGTCGTTATATGTCATCATCGTCTTGTTCTTCTTCATTGAATATTTGGGGGTTAGGACGGTGGTTAAATGAAATACATGTGATTGGCGTGTGTTGAGGTTTATTGTGACAAATGATAAAAACAATGAAGACAGACAGAAATGAATACAGTGAATGACGATGTAAGAAATTATGAAATGAAACGAATTGGCAGTCTTGCTCGGCAAAGGCGAGCCGGCAAGACCACCATTGTGAAACGCTGAAACTGGAGAGACTGTCTGGCCGTGAATTGAGCCAGATTTGTGGCAGCAGCCGGCAGCGCTGTCGCTAGCGTCGATGCCGACTGAGATGGCGGTAGATTTGAATTATGGTCGCTACAAATATATGGCCAAGGTATTTGACCTTATTTTGAATGCTCAATTTCTTCTCATCCAGCCACACGGGAGGGATATTATCTAACCCTTTTCCATATTTGAACACCATTAAGACAGTCAAACTTGGTTATAGCGAGTTCACGGCTATAGTGAGCAAAGGCATATTTTAGTATAGGAAAGTTTTCATACAAAAGTGAACTGTTATAACGAGCTTGCTTCTCGGCTATATCGAACAAATAATACGGCCAACACATGAATATTTGTGTGTTTGTTGGGGCTGAAAAAAAGCAATTCTCAAAAGATGTATGAAATTAATGTGAAAGATGTGGCAGACACGCTGGACACGCTCTCCGTCACTGACCGTCGAGTCATATAATTTATGACACAACATAAGATTTCCGACTGCCAAAACTTCGGTCATGTTGACGCTCGCAACTTATTATTGAGCATTAAACAAAAGTGTCAAATAAAAAACAGACATCCGAAAATGCCATTTTACAATCTCGTTCCCTTTTTTACATTTACGTTTTTCTCTGAATTCAATTTATTACAAGATTGTCTAAAGTAATGTTTATATGCATCGGCAGTGTTGTATTGATAATTTGACATTGACTTATCAACTAAGAAGTGGCCCTTGATTTGTAAACATGTCTACTAACAAAATAAAGTTTCCCGATTCGTGAGAAAGTCGAATTAATTTAATAGCCTCCGTGATTTGAGAATCTCGATCTTTTGGTAGTAGATAGGTACTTTATATTACTGACTTCAATTACTTAGTGATTTAATTTTTTTTCACTAAATAAATATGAATCATAAATAAATATTATTTAAAGTTATGTACATTATTACACTAATTAATTCATTTTCATGAATTCATATTTTATTTGTGAAGTTACGATTTGAACAAGGTTTCATTTGATAGATAAATCATATAGAAAACTACACATTAAAAATCTATCTTATCGAAAAAGTATAGTGATTACCGGTATGACTAGGGGTTTCAACTCCGGAGATTTTTTTCAGAACCGAGTTTATGACGCTGGCAGTTTTCAATCCCATTATTCCGATGCCAGCACCGGGAATTTAAATATTTAAATTATTAGAAAAAATAAGAGTTCATACAGATTTTTTAATTTTATTGTTCAGATATTATACATATATTAACATAAAGTGTAAACAAAATTCAAATGTAAAATTAACTACACAAAAGTAAACAATCAAAAAATATGTAACACAATTAAAAATAATCCATTCAATATTTGGAGACTTAAAATGCGACCTCAATAAGATAAGGTTTTATTATTTGGTGATGATCTTATTTTAGTCACTATTTTCCCGAAAATACCTGTTCGGATTATACACTGGTAGGTGGTATTGATTTTAAATCTTTGTAACATTTTTGTAACTCCACGCTGTGTTCCGAATTTTAAATTTGCCAGCTTCTTCTTAATAATATTTGTTATGGCTTTGGCTGTTCTTGATTTTGAAGTATTTTTTGAATTGCCCACGATGAGTTACAATGAGATCTTTTGCAATTAGGTGCATAGTAATTTCTAAACGATATTATGTTGATAAAAAAAAGATAATCTGGTGGTTGAATCAAGGTGGTGAAACCACTGTTGAAGCAATGCCGAAGAATAGAAAATGTGAAACAAAATTTCAAAAACATAATATTTTTAAAAATCCTATATCACTGTAATTCCGATATTTAGACAAGATTAGCACCGGGATCACAGTACCTAGAAAAGTTCTAGATTCCCGGGATCCCGGGATTGAAAGCCCTAGTTAGCCCCCACCTAGCTTTCATAAGTTTTTGAGAAAAATTTCTAGATGTCTCACTTAGAATATATGAGTCACTGTGGTTTAATTGGTAAAGCTATCACCGACTATATAATGTTTCGAGTTTATGTACCAGAGATGATTATATGTTTTTAAAGATAGTTTTTTTCTGTGTATCTTTCTAAATGATTTATATATATTTGTTTTACTCTAATTATTACTAACTTATTTTATTTTATTAGGAAAACATACTGTTTATCTGTAAATATAAAAATCATAATGAAAGCGAAACAATAATTTAACTGGTTACATGTTTTCTCAGAAAATACAGTATACTTTAATCAGTGAGGGCAATTTAAAAAGGACTATAATGTACTTTCTTCTCTAATGCAGAAAAGTGAGAGAAAAAGTTGAAAATAAAAATATAAAATATAAACAGAAAGATAAAAGTTATAAAGAAGAAAATAAAAATATATTCTAGGGGAATGGGAGGGTGAGGGGAAAGGAAAAGGAAAATGGAATAGGGAATAAAATCTATGTGATAAAAATAAAATGAAGGCCAATTAAGTTTATGTATTGAATTTAGATTTAATTGAGGTAACCGAAGAAAAGAAAATGTCTAGTTCGTTAAGGTGTGAAATATATAAGCAAACTTCTCAATAAGATACAACTATGAGTTATACAATTATTTTCAGGATCCCAGTCTCTATCCACACGAAACTGAAAAGTCATTAGAAAGCACGGATTCCAAAATAAATCCTTAATTGATACCCAGGTGATAGTGAGTGGGAAGGACAACGTAAAGAAAGACATAGTAGAGATGCTGCAGATTTCGAAACGGAAGACAGTTGTCGGGAACCGGACCATGTGAAAGTGTAACATTCAGGAGGCTAAGGCCAATGTGAACTGATGCACTATTGAAGACGAAAGAATACATTATTATGAAAAAAATACGGTTGATTCCGCTTAATTGGGCCGTAGGTTAATTGGAGCAGCCGCTCACTTGGGTCAAATTTTAATGAACGGAAATCAAACCAAGGAACTAGCGGTAATTTACATCGCTTAATTGGAATAAAATTCCGTTTAATTGGGACAGAAAATTTATGATCACAATACATATAAGATCATGTTAGAAGTTATTATTGTTAATTTATCAAGAATTTTTGACAATAGATAACAATTTACCATGTTACGATAAAAGAAAAGAGTATGAAGAAGCAATTGTTTAAGTCATTAAATCGAAACATCAAGAAATAGATGAAGAAGACGGTGATGATGATGATGATGAAAATTCACCTGTGTCTGTGACTAAACAGGAGACAAAAAAATTATAGCCGGGCTACAGCGTTATTTTTATTTTCAAAGTTTACATTATTTTCTTATAATTTTATTATTGTTCAAGAATTTATTAATATATTATGTATATTGTACGAAAAATATTTATTGTTTGATTTCGCTCGCTTCGGTTAATCGGGGCAACCGTTTAATTGGGCTAAATGTCCTGGTCCCGGTGTGTTCCAATTAAGCGGAATCGGCTGTATTTTGACCTTGAATAAAATAAATAAATACAATTATATAAAGTATGCTAAACAAAAAACTGGTAATTTCTTTATATGTCGAAACACATTACAATACAAGATGAGTCTAAAGTTATACGTATTCCTTGATTTACCAAATAAACAAATAGAGTCTAACATTCCTCAGGGGTCCAACATTCTAGGAATGTAATAACATTAAACCTTCTGTGCACAATTCGTTTATTAGGGCTTTACTCGAGAATGTTTTAGAACCTCTTTTAAACAACTGCATATTTGCCTACTCTCCTGTTAAAATGTTTGAGAAGGTTTTTTTGCTTATTAAAAAAAATATACACAGAGTGTAACAGACCCTATCCACAATATTTTATAGGTGGATACCTGACTATATTAGGAGACGAAAATGTTCAAATTCTGCACTGTTACAAAAAATATTATTATTTGAAATATTTACAAAATTATGCTCTAAATACACGTATTTTGAAATAAATATTTGAGAAAATTATCCATTATTAATCTGTATCTTTGCTTCCGGTCATAAATCATCTAACAAAAAATAATTTGGCGGCTCGAAATTCGATGACCTTTAATTTTTTGTATTTAAAATCAATAAAATATTTAATATATTCGAAATAATGATATGATTTTTTAAATGCTTATATCTCTGAAATGGTTGAGTTTAGACACATATTTCTTGAACATTTTCGACTCTTAATTTATAATATTGTGGACTAGGTCTGTTATACCCTATTATATTATATACTTTTTTTCAGTAATCATACACTTATGACAATATATGCGATATTAGTATAATAGTACATGTTTATTCTACTTAAAATATTATTAGATATATACACAGAAGATAGTATTGGGATCGCGTATTGACGAAAGTATCAAATGACTATTTGAATGTTATATATGAGGAAAAAAGAGAAAAGTGTGTTAATTCAGATATAGTTACTAAGCACACCAAAGAAACTATACAATAAGTTTGGACAGCAGGTCGTACATCAGGTATTAGTGGATAATTTGAAGTCATTTATCCAAACACTGTTTGCACCCTGTGATTCATAACTTAAATATTGTTTAATTTATTTATTTATTTATTTCCATCAACGCCCTTGTGGGGCTTTTACACAAGAATTATAATTTATTTAATTTAAATATAACAGTAAAATTTTAATACAACAATGCAAAACACATAGAATCTAATAATATTTTTTATTAAAACACTTTCGATAAAATATAGTCATGGGCGGAACTCAAATCTGGAACATTATATTTTCGGTACACAGCTTTTCTAATTATTACTATTTAGAATGTCGTTAAATTTCATCTACATACTTATGTCTACTATTTTTTTCTGATAGAAAGATTTTGCTTTGTACCTTAATAAATAGTTTATCAAAATTTGTTTAAATATAAGGTGTCTAGCGGAAACATTTTCAAGTTTCATGTTAAATAAAATAAAAACTACAATGTTATTCTCATATTTTATTTATGCAAAATGGAGTTTAACGATGCGGATTTTACGTTTTATAAACAATATAGTCTAAATGCCGTCCATTTCTCTCAAAACAGTCTTACAATCGTACTCTTAAATTTGCGAATACGCAAGATCAAAGCGTTGGTTCAATGGCAGCAACTTTACGGCAGATAGTTTTTTGTAAAATTGTAAATGTATGTAAAAATTCCCCTCAGCTTCTCCATTAAAACTCTAACTGTGTGTGGAGTGGCTCCGTCTGGCTGAAATTGTGTTCTGTTGTTGAATCCGGGAAACAGCTACAGTTGCGGCACCAAAAACTCATCGATCATTTGGCAATACACGTGAGCAGTAACTGTCTCTCGCTGGTTAAAAAAATAAGGGCCAATTATCCATCGGGCAGAAATTGCACACCACACTGCCGTTTTTGGACAATACAAACGTTTTTGATGGCATTCCCTTGGATTGTCGGGGCACCAGTATCTCATGTTCTGTTTATTAACATAGCCATCGATATGAAATTGTGCTTCATCAGTAAACAATGTATTTCCAAGCGTTCGTGCTGTTCCAAAACGTTCCAGTATCATTCTTGCTAAGGTTTCATGTAAATAATAGTCATTTTCGTTGAGAAACTGCACAATTTGCAGATTGTATGGGTGAAACTGTAGTTTCTTTTTCAAAATAACGTGCACTGTTATTTTTTTTTATTCCAGTACAGGCTGCAATTTTCAATGGTTTACGAGAAATTACAATTTAATCTTGAAATTTTTCCGCTGAAAATTCTATATGTTCAGTAAAATAGTAGCTTCACAAATAAAATGTGGTTACATAAATTTTAATTTTCAGTTTACACTTCAAATAATCTTATGTTATTAGGAATTATTCTGTTAGAGTTCTATAAATGTATTATAATTACAGTATTTATATTTTGTATTTTTAATCCTGAATTTTATAACATCTAGGCGTGGAATTTCAACTATATAACATTACTGCTACTCTGAAAATAACTAATTACATGCATGACCTCTAATGGTTCAATTAATGAGATAATTAAAAATATGTAATGTTAATATTGCAAAAAATGAATTATTTGCAGGTCGCATATAATTAATTCATTTTAATAATAAATTAATATTCGTTTTCGAATACAATCTGGTAACGTAATACAAGTATTACATAATTATTTTAGAGCAGTGTTCTGATTCACCATAGGAGTTGGTCATATTTTATTTCTATTGACTTTCTTATATTTAACTGAAATAACAAAATATAACGATATCAGTTTTTTTGGTTTTTGGTACACATAAACGTGTCATTCGGTTGGGCAGCCCTGCTTTAGAGATAACAAAGAGTAGCGAGTTGTGGTAACGAGAACGGAACAGAATGACAAGATTAAGAATACGTTTTACAGGATTACACTGGAATAACAAATCACGAACAAAATAAACCTTTAACATCATAAAAACACATAAAGATTTATAGATAGTTTTTATTGGAATAATCAAAGTATATTTTTTTTTCTAGAAAGACGCTCTTATGAGCAACAGGTGATACTTAAATAAATAAATGTTTAAATCATATATAAATAAATTATTTGTATAATATATATTATATGCATGTAATATCTAAAACAGTTAGGTTCAGAACATAGGTCTGTGATGTTTTAAATACTGATTACTTACTTACTTAATTACCATCACTCCATTTCTCCGCGGGGGTAGGCAGAGAGGATAGAGCGCCACACTATTCTGTCCTGACACACAATTCTTGCCTCATCCACATTCATACATCTTCTCATACAAGCTCGCCGATTGTTGAGGCTTCTAACAGAACCATCCTCCATTATCTGGTTTACCTGGTCGTGCCATATCTTCTGCGGATATCCTCTATTTCTGGTGCCATCAACACTTGCGTCATATATCTTTCTTACCATTCTCTCTTCATTCATCCGTTCCATATTACCAAACCACCTAAATGATACTTTCTTATTCTTACTCACTATACTAAAATCATACTGATTAAATGTATTAATTATAAAGATATACATATAAAATCAATTTAATCGAAAAATATTGTTGTTGCGCTACTGGGATTCAAACCTGGATCTCTTTTCCAATTCGGGGAATCCAACGCATTAAATAATGTATTTGGCCAAAGCCAACTGAAGTCCCGTAATACAATTTTACAAATAATTTCATCCCATACAAATTTGTTTCAAAAGATGACATAAAATATCATATTTTACAATAAAACTTATTCCTCTGTTTGAACAAATCGACAAAATTATTTACCGCAGATTTTTTTTTTGTAGTACATATCTTTGGTCTAATTTCTCCTTAATGCAAATCTTTATGAAAACTTGACTTTTTTTTAAATATACTTACACATGCATCGCTAGTCACTGGGTCACTACCTGCTGTATGATAATGGACAGTAGAATTAACTTAGCTTATTTAAAATTAATAGTATCAAGAAAAATTAAAAGTCTCAGAAATCGGGTTATTTTTTTAAAAACACGAGACAGTAAAAACATGGAATTCCCGGGTTATCTCGACACAGAATCCCTACTCTAACAGCTTTTTCGATCTCATCATATATTTCGCGTACTAATTATTTGAGACTCGATTATAGCCTATATTAAAAACTATTGTAACTTATATTAATAAGCTCAGTGTTTATCGTAGGTAGCATTTTATCTTGATCATTCCTGCAGCCTGCTTAGATCTATACGATATACTCCCATAATGCCATTCGCGATATACCTGAGGATATATGACTGGGATTGGAGGCAGTCGTGCTCCTATAAACCGTATTCTTTCTGATACCATTCATCATCTAACATCCAACCTACACATCACCATTACTCCATATGTAATACTGCCCTACTTACAAAATATATAAATAAATATCTAGAATATTGATACTCGATACGTTTATGTAGTCAGAGGAACTTAAACATATTGTTTGTGTTTAGGAACGGACTTTTAGGAATGTTTCTTCAGTTACTTATTAAGATAAAACAATCTTATTAAGATATTTAAAGTTTTTGGTATTTGAATAACTCGACTCATTATTTAATGAACTCATTTTATTTTCTATATCAATCTGGTTATTTGAAATAGGTTTTGTTTATTTACATCATAATATTTGTAAATATGGGTAGTGGCATATTTATTATATTAGGTAATGTTGCTTAGCTACCCAGTTATTAATTTGTTTGACAAAGTTTTAATTTCAAACTTTCTTTGTAAAATTTAATCAAAAATCCAAATCCATTTCTTTCGTAAGAAAAGAATGAGAAAAAAATCAATTATTATAAATATATTTTTTAAAAATATAAAGGAAGTAGGAAATATTAGAATCAAATAGCTTTGGATAAAAATATGCCACAACGCAAATCTTTTGTCTCTTGCTCTGGTGCTATAATCCTGGGTTTTCATTACGCGTTTCAATTGCTAACGTCATATTTCAGGGGACGAGTCGACGTCGCTTGAATGGCGTCGCGGCGCGGGGTTTACTCAGAACACTGAATAATTCAATCATCATTGTGCCCTCATTGCCACTTGAAGGTTCTGGTTTTAATATTATGTTCCGTTTTAAAATAACAAAGCGTGTAAATTGAAGCTTCGAAAAGAATTCAAAAAATATTTTTAAGAAAAGTTCTACCCAATTATTGTTACGTAATTCTGGATTTTTTAAAAAGAGTTTTGCTAACAATCATTATTTTTAATTCAAAATAAATATGTATTTATGATCAATTAAAATTATTTGACTATTTGCTATTTGCAAATCATAACCAAATCCTTTTTGCAAATAGTCACCTATTAAATTTATTTTCATAGTAGTTTCTACTTAGTTAACCACCAGTTAAACTTTATAGTTTTGTTTTTATTTAAGCTTGTATTTTTAATTTTAGTATACATTATTTATTGAAGATACCATAGATATATAACATGTTAATTTATCAATAAATAGTGGTTTAAACAAAGTGTTTCGTCGTATTATTTATATAATATGTAGCCACAGAGTAATTTTGCTAATATTTAAGAAAATATTAATTACGTCACAATGATGTCATCGATTTATTTTAATTATCTGCATTATAATCAGATTATGTTGTTGCTGTGTAAGTACGTTCACATTTTAACACGAATATTTCAAGTGCCGACACCTAGTAAACATACAGTTAATTAAGCCCTTGCCAGGTCAGCCTGTGATTTATGTTCATTTTATATGCAGATTATATCTCTATTGCTTGTCCCTAAATTCCGACAATCTAGTGTTTACATCATTTGGCATTATTCTTGAATAAACATTTAGTACCTTATTTACATAGTACATGTTATATAATGTGCTAAAGTAATATACGTCGTGCGTGTTTTTGTTTATAATTTTTTTGCTTTAATTTGCTTTTAATTTGCTTTTTTCATTTGGAACATTATTCAATTTTAAAGATGTTTTCAAATCTCTGTAAAATAATCCCACTTGAAATGTGAAAAACAATATTACTTATTGTTTGGGATATATATTTATTTGGTGTAAATATATATTAATTATTGAATGAAAATAATACATGCTTCAATTCGGGTTATATCAACTAAACAGTAATTTAAATCGATACAATTCACGGGATCCATTCCCACGCAGCATGATTCACAACAGTATTTTCATTTTAGACTGATTAATTCTAAACGAAACTCACAAATTTTATTTTTTGTAATATTATTTCCAGTTCAATTTCTGTACTGGTCACAAGCGTGATGACATCAGCAAAACGTAGATTGGTGATCTTCGTTCCAGTGATTGTAAAACCCCCTTCCAATATTCTTTTCATGGCGTATTATGAGTAAATGTGGAATGTTAAATGGCGAGAAGACGCACCTTTATTTACTCCTGTCAATGTGAGCCTTGTTGGAAGTAATATTATTGACTTTACTTATTATATACAATAAATAATACGTCACTGAATCTAATGTTGGTCCTGTGGTAAGGACATTCGTCTAGTGATCCAGTGGTCAGGGATTCGAACCTTATTCCAGGAGACTAGGAGGTTAGTAGGAATTTATTCACAGTCGTAGAAATGTGTGTTAAATATATTATAAATTTTACGAATAAAATATTGATTAAAAATTTCCGATGAAAATTTTAGTCTGCATAAGAGGCTAATATTGTGAAGAATTTAACTATATGATTGATGGATTTATAGATTGTAAGTACATTAAAATTAAATGATTAATGCATTTTTTAAACGTTAATTGTTATTTTTATTATTAATTCAATATTATTTTTCATTATTGCATATTATGTAAATATAATGAAATGTGTCACAAATTATTACCATTCCGTGTAGTCACCAAGACTTGTCGCGATAGTATACATTTTATTTCTTTCATAATGTAGATTAGTCGAGAATTTATTTAGACAAAAGCAGAATATTAATTCAAACATTCATTAAATTATTTATCATTCAAAATAATCCAGGTTATTTGTGTTGACATACAATAAAGGTTGTGTTTTAATTAAATCTGAAAATAAACGGATTTTGGACGTAGATGTAAACGTTCACCACCTGAAATATTAAATAATTATATTAGATGACATTAAATAATGTAGCAATTATATACAGATTTTACTAGTTTTAAAATAATAATTTCTTTGTAAAAATAATATTACATACTATTTAGGTGACAGTTTAAATAACAAATTATTATATTAGTTAATTAATAAATTTTACTAATCATTATTCCAATAGTCGTCAGATATAATATAATTTAGCTTAATAGCCGAGTGAATAAAAACGATTAAAAAGTTGAGGGCTCTTTTCCCATTTCTGGTAGATAGTTATAGGTTAAATGTATTTAAATCATTAAATCTGCTCACAATATAATAATATTTTTTAAAAAATAAATATTCTTTCACATGTAAGTATTTTCATTGTATTTTAAAAAATAAGTTATCGGTAGCTACTTCAATACTTGATTTAAAAAAAATTGTCCTTTTTTTATTTAAACATGATCTACAATATTACATAGAGTTATATAGATCAAAAGGACAAATTTTCACACACATTTGATTTATTATTTTATATTATATTCACTAGGCTGATGGTTGAGATAACTTTTTAATAAACTTTATATTTATTTGATGAAATAAATATAAAATAAAATCGACAAATAAATAAAAAAATATTAAAATTAGGAAAATATATATATTAACCAAATTAGCAAAATATTAAAAGATAGTCACGTTAGAAAATTATTCCAACAACGAGAATGAATGTGACGTAAAAATGTGATTATAAAGAGGTGCTAGAAGGGGGGGACCGTTGTAGAAGTTTGCAACTTATTTTATCGGTTTCATACACAATGATACAGAAACGCGAAATCTACAATTAATAAACACAAAAGAAAGAAAGAAATAATAAATTACAGCTAATGTAAGAAATTTATATTTTAGACCTTCGTACGCCCTTTTAAGTGCTATCTTTATTAATTCATAGATACAGGTGTATAACAAAATTATAAACAAACAGATAATCAAGTGTAATGTACGGAAGGAAAGAAACTAGTTGGTACAAGACAGCCATTGAAGGGATAACTAACTAGATTCTTTGCATTACTGATCAATGCCACAAGATGTGTTCCGGAGTTTGATTTACTCACTCACATACACACTACGGGGCATCCGCGAGTCTAAAATCAAACAGTTTACTTCGGAATTGGCCGTGTCCAGTAATCATTTGCCACTCAGACTAATTCAGAACTGGAGGTCTTCATACACCCTTGGATTGAACAGCGACGTGGGGAAGAAAATATTGAGTCCATATACCCTGCGGCGCTGTATCCCATCTTTCTTGCCACCATTTTAATGTTAATACCCTCATTCTCTTAGCCTGCTCGTTGAAGGGATTGTCCGAAGATCTGAAAAGAGTGCCTAAATAATTTACTTCCACTCCAGATTTCCGGCTACGACGCGCCCACTCAATAATTTCGAGGTCTGCAGGAAGAACTCCAGCTATGGACAGGTAACGTTACCGTCATGTAAAAATGTGATTATTGCAAGAGTTGTATCAGAGCAGTACCAGGACCTACGTAATTAACTTAATTTACCGTCCACGCCAGAGGCATAACGCAATGATAAGTGTGATATCCTTGAAATCGTGTGTATGTGTGTATGTCAGCGCGCCAGCACCGCCGGTGCAAGATGTATGTGGGTGTGTGTATGGCGGACTTAAAAGGATGACGCGCGTGCGTGGGGCACGGCCTCTTTTCATTACCGTTTGGCTTCGAGACTTTGTATCTTAAAACTGTTTTAAAATCTTAAAATTCGCGTAGTAAAGATTATAATTGTCACATAAGAGTTGCTCTTGGACCACCAACAATCTACTACGAGGTATAAAACTTGAGAAGTACTTACTACGCAAGTACGTAACAATAAGAAAGTAAGTAACTATGTATACTTACTCGTATACAGTGGAACCTCTATATTCGTCTGGTTCGATATTCGTCACATTTTGATAACAAACAGATGTTTCCATATTCGTTAATATTTTCTATATTTGTCACTTTCACCGCCCGGCAATGCCACAGAATATGGTCAAAAAATGGCACTGAAATGTTGGCGTAGTCAACCAAAATATAAATGGATTTAATTGTAATGTGATGACTACTTCATGAAGGTTTTAAAAAACAAACAGAAACAGGCAACATTGGGCAAGTTCTTTGTTAAATCGAGTGCTACTGAACATCGGCAAACGAAAACCATCATTAGAATTAGAGTTACCTAATGTTTAAATTGTCTCTTTCTAAATATTAGAAATTTTTCTCATCTTCCGCTTCTACTATCATATCTCCTCAGTAGAATAAAGGGAAAGTTTTGA
This sequence comes from Eubasilissa splendida, assembly GCA_031772225.1. Lineage (NCBI taxonomy): Eukaryota > Metazoa > Arthropoda > Insecta > Trichoptera > Phryganeidae > Eubasilissa > Eubasilissa splendida. Next base: position 10,133,444 of record CM062846.1, read on the forward strand.
CATAAAATTTATTATTAAGGAGAAAACATAAATAATAAAATTTATTCATTTATGTATTATTTTTGGGGACTGCGAACGAATTAATTGAATTTAAATTGTTTGTTATGGGAAACACTGTTTCTATATTCGTCAGGTCCTCAGGAACGGATTAATTATGAATATAGAGGTTCCACTGTATATTCGGAAGAAGTGTAAATAGTTAAATATTTTTTTTGCAATTAAATTATTCACAGTTTATTCTAGCCTTACGTCGTAAAGAAATAAAAACACGTGAGTTGGGATTCCTACTTTGGCATTTTCAATTAAATGGTTCACTTGGCAGGATAAAATTGGCAAAGTATGCGATAAAATTCAAGCAACTTTTTTTTAATTGCAGAATTTAGATTACGTTACTCGGTAATAGTAGATTTTAGAATAAAATAATTTGAATTCTCATTGTTTCCCTAGTGGATATTCCAAATTATTAGAATAAAATAGTTTAGTTAGTTCCCTAGTTGATATCAAAAATTCTAATATCTCTAATTAGTATATATATTATTCATCACTTTTATAATAATTTCCTTATGTAACATCCATCCGTCCATATTGCATAGCAACATAAAACAACACAAACTGTCCGAATCGTATGGTAATATTTAAACAACAAGGTTATTAGTGAAATATTAGATTATTGCGTTAAAAAATGATTATAAATAAATTGGGTTGTGACGGATTGTCTCTAGTACCCGTGTATTATGTATATTTAATGGGATAATTATTAGTGTTTAAAACCTATCCCAGAACGTCGTTCAAGTGTAGTCTCTTTTGAATCTAACCTTCTTCGTATATATTAATTAAACACCACAAACTAAAAGATGCAAATACTTTTTAATAATGAATGTTAGGAGAACACATTCTTATTGTGAAGTTGTAATTATTCAGATTAGGTCTGTGATATATTTAAAAATATTTAATATTTAAAAAGTATTTAAAATAATTAATGTATTGAAACATTGAGAAAAATGGTTTGACGTTTTATATTTGAAAAACAATCATTATGAACAAAATAATTTAAAAAAAAAAGATATTAAACAATAATTACCAATATACAAAATATTCGTATTATTGCAATTCAATTTTAAAACTTTTGACAACATAAATGATCACTTTTATTTACTATTAAAAAAATTAAAAAGGTTATTTAAATCAATTTGCCACATTTCTTTAACGAAAAATATTAATTTACTATTTAATTTTCGATTTTTGACGAACAAGTCATTAGACTGCTTTAGGATTTTATTTATACATTATATTCTTATGCAATTCAGCTGACTCATGTTCAAATTAATTATTCTTTTCAATGAAGTGTAATGATATTTTTCGGCTAGTACTGAAATTTCTTACGGAATAATAAGTACGCTCTGGTAGCTCTACTTTTGGCAGCTTTACAGTTTTAATATTTTGTCTCAAGTCATGTTTCTAATTAATTTCTTATTGAAAAAATACCTACCATGACATTTTGATTAATCTCAGTTGGCTAATGTTATCTTACCAGCTTTAAAGCTTTCATTAGTGAAAAAAGTCTTGGCATTTAATTATATGTACAACTAGCAGTCCGTACCCCGTATCGCATAATTTAAGATAGGGATTTGGAGAGGTTCGGGAGTTCCTTGAGGGGTGTTTTGCGCAGTACCTAAATATTATAATAATGATGTGTGAAAAATTTGATCTAGCAGGGGGATGGAGAGATATCCGGGGATTGAGGGAGAGTATAAATATTTTCACAAGGATCCTAAAGAGTAACCATGCAAAATTTGGAAGGGATGACTTCAATATAATACTTGCCTATGGAAGTCTATCGCCTTCACTCTTGCCATCTCAGCTCGGCGTTACTGAACGCACCCTGCAGATATCGTTGCGTGAAACTAAACTTCTACCAATCATAAAGTCTCCCAGTATCGACGCGTTTTAGCAACACAATTTTTTTTTAAGTTTCAGCGACCACGTTGCGTTTAAGTGGCCTAATTGGAGGTATAGGTTTCTTGATATTACCTTGAAACTCGTCATCATTTAGTGAAAAACTCAATTTTGAACGACGATGGACTTATTCTACCTATTTAGTGCCCACTGGTCACTGGTCACTGCCCGATATATTTGATGTTAAACGTAAATCAAGTAATTGAATTCATCATCAGGTACTATTTCTGTTGTCATATTCAACGTGATAACACTAAGGACGCTCTATCTTCAAGTTCGTTTTGCTAATCAAGCGTGTGTATAATTCTGGATTTTTTATGTATTATATATTTTATATGTATAGAAACCCAATATCGATTCTCATCTTACGTCTATCTTATTTCAACAAATTCTGTGTCATGTCTAACCTTGAATAAATATTTCTAGTTTAATAACATCTTACAAGTTATACCTCTATATTGTGTTACTCACATATTATGATCTTTGTAAAAAATATTCTGGAAAGTTATTTACTCTGTATTTAATTTGAAATAGTGCCAATGTAATCATATAATTTTGATATAATCTCATGTGGAATCATTTGTAAATGGAACCTAATTTAATTCAGGAATCTTTTATTATAAATTTATTTTTTGCGACCATTTTCTCGTATAGAAAATTAATTTTGTTAACTGCATAATAAAAAAAAGCAAATATCAACCTTTTTTCTCATTTACCATATTCAATAATTATTTTTTTCTTTCAAGTGATGGAGGTAAATTCGTTTTTTTGATAAAGTAATTCTTATGAAGGTGACCCACAAATCTCATGCTCCTCTCGGTTGATGGTGTCGGTAGAGGTGTGAGACTCCCATCTTATATATATATTGTGATCTTCATTTTTTTTCTTATCATAGATTGTGTCAAACATCCTAGGGCACACCAGGTAGGGTAAATCATCGAAATCCACAAAATGAAACAATTATCATATATTACGGTTGTGACCTCTCACCAATCGCTCTACATAGTACGCACTGGATCCACGATTCAGCGTCACACGGCAGTACGCGTTTGTTTATCGTTCGTAGTATAATGGCTAATCGTTTCATGTCAATAATTTCGCTGTTTGTTATCCGATTTGGATAAAATAAACAAATAAATCGCTAACTAGTCAAAGATACCGTCTTAACCGAGTTCCATACTGTCTACTCGTTTCTCTCTTTCATATACGTAGATGACATTGTCGATACTATATCTTCTGCACCGTATATCTGCGTAATGTTTCCCATGTATCTACAAATTAAAAAAATTAAAATTGTTTTATGGGATAAATTGATCAAGGTATAGGCATTTGCATTTGTTATTATATTCGTTAAAAGATACCAAGATTAATGATATTCCTAATATTTTAAAATGTAACATTATAGTTTTTATAGTTTTTTCTGGAGTGTTATTTTTTCACGTGAATTTTTATTATTAAAATAAAATAACTGCTTACTAGCGGTAAGGTATTTTTTACATGTAGGTCATAATTTACACCACCAGAATTTGAAACCATAAACATATACCCTTGTCTCGTTTTACGATCACATATAAATTGCGCTACACGGGTGTAAAAGGACCAAGAATTTACTGTAAACGTAGGTACATATATCATACATACATATATATTTAAGTATAAATACTAAAATGTATGCACATCAAATTAATGAAAACTTATCTAAAAGCTTATCTATCAAAAAAATTTCCGGATATTCGTTTACTACTTATGTCGTCCGAACAAATGGCGATGTTTAATATATAATTCTGAGACTGTATTTACCAACAACTTATATGCTATATGAAAAATTTCTTGGAAATATTCCAATACAATGAGACAAGATTGAGTAAAAATTTAGTAAATATTATTTACCGTAAAATGTTTAAATCAAATATGCTCAAGTCATAAATGTTTTTATAATTTTGCCATCGCGCAATCGAACAAGTTGTCCGCACAGCAGTAATGATTTTTTAATATAATAATAAATACATCATCGACATCATTATTATAGTTAAGTTCATCATATTACACCATTGACTTAATTACGATTTAATTTGAAATAAAATATGACTATTAGAAAACTTGATTTTGCCCTATCTGAATTTTACCCCAATTCACACATGAAAATTTATGACACGTGACAAATTATATTGTTCACTTATTGAAAGAAAAGGAAAAGTAAAACATGGAATAATTAACAAAATAGTGTTAAGAATTAAAGACTGAAATCAATGAAAAGTTTTTTCTTTGTCAAAAAGCAAAAAATTCTAGTATTTCTCATTTTGTGTGATGGAAACACACAACGAATGATAGCTTTATCCGTATTACTCTGTACTGAGTTTTGAGACAAAAGTTTCATCTATTGAGAATAGTGTTATTTTGCTTATGTGAACTCATATATTATTTTTCACAGGAAAAAAAGCTAAAATAACATTTATTCTGTGTGATATTAATTTGATTAGAAAATCAAATTAAGATCATAGATATCAAAGATTCGTAGAAATGAAACTAAAAACTGGTTTCACATGTTTTGTTGCTAATTCTTCATTATTTTATTATATATATATACTATACTATACTAGAGCACTTGTGGAAATTCCACTTTGGGATGTAGTGCCGTGGAAGAAGAAAAATAAGATATATGATACTAAAACATTTTTTTAGTTTTATGATTTTTTTAGTACGACGATTTGTTTTCGTTATTCTTTTAACATTTAACGTTAAAATATAAATTATAAAAATACGTTTTTTCTACGTTCTCCTCTTCCGAGTGCGATATCTTGTAGTAAGAAGAGATGTAAACAAAATTAATCATAATATGAATTAAATGAATCAATTAAAAAGATATGGGTACAAAGAAAATGTATTTATCGAAAAAATATTTTATTGCTACCGGGATTCCGTTGATTAATTTAATTTGTATTAAAAATACAACAAAACCATGTTATAAAATTACAACTTCACAATAAAAAATGTGTTTTCATCAATACAAATATATAATCTTGATTAAAAATAATAATTCATAAATGAAAATACACGCGTTACTTTATTTCATGTGTTAGATACATGAAATAACGCTTTGTATTTCTGTGAAGACAATATTAAATTTAAGTTGATTTTATTTTATTTGGAAATCAAACAGTTAATCGATGTAAAAAAAATCATAATAAAAGTGTAACAAAAATTGAAACAATTACATGTTTTCTCTGAAATAATAATATATTATACAAGATACAGCGCAAGATAGTAATTTGAAAAATACTTTTAAAATTGATATAATAGCTTATTAATAAGAAATGAATTTTACGCTACATAGAAAATAATAAAATTATGAAAACTTCTTCCTTTATTACAGGAATATAAAAAGATCACTAAAAATAAGAAAAATGAGAGAAAATAAGAATAAAATATACAATTTTTCATAAAATAGGGGAAAAACATACGTATATTCCACACTCAATCTCATATTCATACGGTCTACGTAAAAATACAAGAAAGTAAATATAACGATAAAAAAGATTGTGAATTTAAGTGTATTAATTTGAAAATATCGGATGAGATAATACTTAAAATTGTTTACAAAGTATTTAACAGAAAAAATACAAATAATGGAATTTCTTCAAATGTTGCTCTCGCTAAAGAATTCTGAACTGTATAAATATTACTTCTAATGAAGTGTTCTGACATTTTATTTAAATATTTATCGCTTTTTAAGATATTTTTAGAATTCCCTCATTATTTTTAATGCACCAATGAAATTATATTATGTTGCTCATTGAAATAAATATTAATATAACTTTTGTTTCAATGCTTTTATATAATTTAATGAAATATTTACATAGATAGACGTACATACTTACATGCATCATACGATGGATCAACAAATGTTCAGTAACTACTACTATGTACAATTATTTTTAAATGTGTTGTATATTGAATTAACTTAATATTTCTTCTTATTTTTCTTTAACCTGATTGTTCAGATTTCTTTAGCCTCTCTTGTTATTCTCCACGATTTTCGGTTCTGATGATATTCGTCCAGCTTATTTATTCTTTTGCCTAACATTTCACGATTTCACCACTCCAATTGGTCAGTATCACTACCTGTGCAGCATAGTCCCACTTTAGTTTAGCGACAATTTGTACTATGTCAGCAATCTTGGATTTTCTTCTCAACCACATTGGTTTCTCTGTCTCTCAACCCAACATTGCTCTTTCCATGGCTCTTTGCGTAAAATTATGTTATATATATATTTAAGTATGTGCCATTTAAAATATATGAACTAAAAATTTACTTTATATGTATTTATATACATAATGATGCTCGTATTTTGAGTCCGTATGAATAATAATTTTAAAAATATAAACGAGAAAATGGTATAAAATAACTTATTTATTTTCACACGAGGTATAACTTCTATATAAAAAAACTTAACCTTCATAACTTATCTAAATGCCGGGAATTCAACTAACTTCTATATTGATAGTTTCTAGTACTTATGTAAAAAAATATTTTCATTTTCATATAAGAAAATTAAATTATTATATGTATTACAAATATGTTTATATCAGTCGAGAGAAAACATTCAATGAAATATTGTCGTTGTTTTCTTATACCTAGTGGCTATTTAAGGGTCACTAACGAGAACCATTTACATTGAAATGTAAGATCCATTTTCTCAGCTTGATCAGATTTCAATAAAATTTTTCACACTTCTGATTTAGTATTAAATAAGTTAATGTAACTGAGGGTTTAAAAAAATTAATTAAAATAAAAGCTGTAGCAGCTTTCAAATTTTGATATTTTTTTCCTATGTTTGAAAAAAGGCGATAATTGAACAGCTGATTCGTTTGACATTTCCTTAGTCAGAAATGCAGTAGGTGATGCCATAGACATTTAAAAAAAAATACCTCAACATCTTTTATGGTTTCCAAAATAATGGGACAAATGTACAAAGAAGTAAACTTCTCAGGAGAGCCGAAAAACCTATCCAACTTACGTTTTAGAGCTTGTCACAAAATTTTTGCCGTTTTCTGTTATTACTTTTGTTGTTGTTTTATTGTGTTGGTAGTTTATTTTTGTTGATAAGAAAAAATGACTAAGTCAAAGACAAGTTTCAAAAGCAAAAAAAGGAACTAAGCCTCAGCGGACTGTCTCACCGCTACAATGATGGCCACTTTTTACTAAAATTTCAAGCAATTCTACTTATCGTAGAAATGTGCGGATTGAATTTTTTGTACAAAAAAGTCTAGAATAATAAAATTTAAAATATTTTTTTTCTCATTTTTCTCGGTAGTGACCTCCTTAAACTATTTTTATGCTAAAACGTATTACATAAAGAGCTTTAAAAATCTAACATAATAGCACATTTTAAATTGATTAGTTGAAATAAAACCACGTTTTATTTTACTTAAGAAATAAAATTATATGAATATAATTTCGGAAATTTGCCAATTTTATAGAACATTTACGTAATTTTTTTTTATATTATTAATAAGCATTTATATTTATGTTTTTATTGTAAATCATAATAATTTGGCAAATTTTAACAATGAGCATTAATAAATTATTAATTTAATTACTATAGTCGTTTCTAAGCGACATTATTTTTCTAAACTATTGTTTGTCTAAAATTGTGTCAAAATTATAATAGTAAAAAATCATAATAGGGAAACAACTCAATTACAATCAACTATTCATGGAATAAATATAAATAACGCGTGATAAATAAATGAAATAAGAAAATAAAACAAAACTGTAAACTAGTCCTAGCCAATTGTTTCATCATCATCATCAACCTGGATATATAGCCTCTGTTTACATGAGAATAAGGTATGTAGGAAGGGTAGAAGGAATTCGGAGATGGACATGGACTGGTACTAGCAGAACCAGAAAACACGACCCACCTGTGATATGCTCTTTTCGGTATCTTTTTCCGCTGGATCCACAGGTCTTACCGCTTCAAGACACGTATAACGCTGTTCAGCGCGATGTCCTGGACATACACTTTCAGTGATAGCGCAAAAGTATCAAACAACACCTTGCACAATTGCCCAATGTAGAAGTTTCGGCACGCACGGTAGCGAGGAACCAAAACAATAAACTATCAGCTCCATGTAACAAGACGATAATTCAAGTCAACAATTTATTCCCATAGTATGACAAACTTGGTGGTAAAAACAAATGGTAAAACATATACTTGACAGTTCGAAGATACCACTTCAACCGGTACAAAAACCATAGAGAATACAACCGCAGATAAGATTGTGTTCTGGTATATGGGGAGGGGGTAGTAGATAGATAGTTAACACGAACCATTATATGTCGCGTTCATATTGCGCACACACGGCGACCGGCGAACGTTGGATAGACATAAAGATCGAACAGCCTCTATATAGAATATGGGCCTGGATAAGGTGTCTCTAGGATATAGGCCTTCTCCAAGAATTGCCAAGTTTTTCTGTCTCCAGCTCATTTCATCGATCGATTGCTAGCCACTCTTCTGATGTCATCATTTCACCGAGCATGAGGACGACTAACAATTCTTCTACCAGTACGAAGCCTCTACTCCAAAATCTTACTTTCTAACATTCATCGTGTCTTTGACAGATACGTCCAACCTATTATTTTTGAGTATGTAATTCTTTTTGGGCCATATAAATTTGTACGTATGATCTTACTGAGATATTCCAAGCACAGTCCGTTCGATTGCTCTTTGGGCAACTTGTAAATTGTTTATGCAGTTAAGTACTGGGTGTTCATACTGTTAGTATGTAGGTTTGAGCTAGGCTTTAATAATTTTATCGAGTACAATTATTTACCCCATGGTGACGTGACACAAGTCCGCAAATGGTACCTTCCTCATTCTCCCCCTGACTCTTCCATCTTCAGCGGCTCCAGAAATGTTCTCCGCATAGTTCGCGCATCTACTATTAAGTCCTATATTGAATCTTATAAATTCAGAGTACCTACCTAAAGCATGGGTACTTATTTAATTATATATTTACTTGTTTCTATACTATACTCTATACTCAACTCAGATTCATATCTACGCGACACGCATACCGTGAACGCTAAAAGTAGCTCGAAGTTAGAGGTGCCTACACCTTCTGATACATCAATTTATCTACATTGGAAAACTCCACATTGCTTAGCTTCTCACATAATAAAACCTAAATATTAGTGAGCCTCTCTTAATAAACTTTCTGCGATCCTTTTCGTATTTGTCATTTTAGATTAACAAAGGCAAATTGGAAAAAAGATTAAAAATTCAATTACGTCCAGCCTGTCTTCCGACCGGTTATTATGATTGTATTAATTCTTGAAAAATCCTTGCATTTATTTAATCACAGCTGCATTAAGTTTCTTGAAAAATAAATCAATAAACATTCAAATTGTATATTACTTAAATACTCTAAAGTTAAGTTCTCCCGTGAAATAGCACTGAGGCTTTTACATTAAAATATTTAAATTGCTTCATTGTAATGTCAATTATATCATCCATCATTATGTAAACCCTTTGTTTGGAAATTATAATTTTAAATAGTGAGTAAATTCTTCAGAAGTGTTTGAAATTCAGGTTTGTCCCTGGCATTTCAATTTCAATGGGTTACCTAACCCCCCATGCTCAGTTATATTTTTTACTAGTTTTATCATAGATTAAACTTTGCGTGTGACATGAATAGATTGTTTGAGACATTAAATATTAATATTAACTGGTTTCAATCATATGATTGATATTTTAAATACTATCTACGTTATTGCGACCTAAATTGTATAAAAATATCAACATTATTTTGTTTAGAATGTACAATCACTCGGTTGGCCGAGATAACAGGGGAAGTTTAAACTTGTTAACATTATTTTTTTTTAGATAAAGTAATAGAGGGAAGGGGACGATGGCGTAGAATTTTGTATGAAAGAGATGCCATTTCAGATGAAGGCTAACTTGGAGACTATCTAAAGACTCTGGATATTCGCATCATACTGAGTATCTGAATAAATTAGATATCTCAAATGGAAGCTGTCTAGACTCACGCTATCATAAGAATTGTTATTCTGAACAAATCTTGTAAAAAGTAAAAGCGGAACATTAATTGATGCCGCATACTCGCGTCACACTGAACCAATTTTTCAGAAAGGACTCCGAGCCGAGGACGAGTTTGCGTGGAATATAAATAGAATCTGAGTCACTCTGGGTCATGTAGTATACCTGAATACCTTTGATGTTTCGAAGATGGAATTCTTCGGTAACCTTTATTCGAGGATTAATTTTGGGTTCGCTTTTTTCATCCGTAGGTATTTAAGGGCTCCTGAGTTAGCACAATACAGGCTTTAACCCCTAGAATACTAATCATTTGGATGTTAGGATGATAGGTTGACGGTTATAATTATTATGACACGATTGGGGCATGTTGCGCAGTGTTTGACATGATGGCTTGAAAGGAGCTGTAGGGAATGCGCTGTTCGCAGAATCCATCGTGGTAGATCTAGAAGCTCCGATTGAGAGATAATGTTGAATCTAGAGACTGTTTATAGTGTGTAACAACAGGTCGACGGAGGTACATGAGAGCGTAATATATAATAGGATGTATTCTCAGGGTTCATGCGTTGCAGAGGGAGTAAAAGGATCTTCATTTTAGAAGGCCTTGAACCTTCAATATCAAAATACCTAACGCGAGCGCCAGAATATTTTGATAAATTTTATGTATTGTTTTTCTGTAATGATGTTTTTTTAAATGAGTTTTTGCTTAATTTCCAAGTGACGTTTTTTTAAATTTAGGTATAATTTGCAAGGAAAAACTTATAAATAATATATATAACGCATTATACTATATTTATTTTAGATGATTCAATAAGATACATAAACTTAGTATGAAAAAAAGTCACGTAGAAAAGGTTCAACTAAAATAATATATAAATAGATCAGCTTAGAATTTAACATTGTTATTATTTTATTGTATATACCTACAGTTATTTAATAAATAAAAAATGTTTGATTGGATTTGGACATCCAAGTTAATAAGAATCTTCTCTCGTAGCATGGGTTCAACTACATGAATACATATATTAACTATTTAGCTTAATTATCTTAAGGTTATTTTTAATGGAGATGTTGAATTTTTAATCATTTCCATTTTATTTTATCTTTAGAAATACACTTATTTTCTGATGTTTTCTTCTACTTAAGGACATTCTCTTATCGCTATAGCTTTTTTAATTGATCCTTATAACGCACCATAACTTTTACTTCTTGACAGATTTTAAAATGACGTAGCAGATGAAAATAGTTGGAAGTAATTTTATATAAATAAAGACTAAATAATTTTTTTTTGGAATTTTAATTTTATATAAGAAAGAGAGAAGACAATAAGAGCTAAGTAAGTGTTATCCCTATGAGTGATATCTTCGGTGTAAGTCCAATACCGCGGAAGAACCATTTATCAATGCTCAAGAAGGACAAAAAAGGGCTTGCTTCTTTAGTGGGGATAGTTTAGTTTTAGCCGAGTGCAAGCAGTCTATTGGTCAATTTCAAAATTTGAATGCGCCCCTCAATGCGGCGTATGGCATTCAACTAAAAGCGTCAAAAAACGTATTTTAAAATATTTGGCTCATACGCGGTATTAAATTTACATAGACGATATCTCAGATGAAAGGTCCTAAGTACAGTATTTTGTTCTATGAAGCTGAATTCTAAATCAATAGATGAACAGGGGTAATTTCATTATACACTACCTATGTCGTTAAAAGTACCTATTTTATTTATAAAATTATATTATTTTCAAGCCACAACGTAATATATCATTGCATATTAAAGTTAGAATGTCTACTGAGTAATGTATATATTTCACGTCAAATGAAGATATTAATCATTTTTTCTCTGCTTTAAAATAATAAATTACTTTACATAATAAAACTATTATTGTTATAGACTTAGGACGGGTGTCAAACTATAATTGTCGTTCTCTTTTATACAAAATGTAAATTAAACATTAACAAATAATGAAAAGTTATATAATAATAAAATTATTGAACCTTGAATGTAAAATCTTTACAATTCAATATTCTGACGGATAGGATCTTGGAAACGACCTAAAATGGTTGAAATGTTATAAATTAATGATTCATGAGGACAAGGATGGCAGAAATGATTGAAAAGGGCTAACTTGGAAGGCCTTCGTCATCTAAATAATTAACAATTTCTATGACAATTATCCTCAATACCTTAGTTGAGAACTATCAATTTCAGACAGGGTTTACTTATTCATGAACTGATTTACGTATAACAAAACTAAATGTGAATATTTTATGACAAGTATCTACACTTAAATCGGCGAAACGTAAAGAGATGATATATATTTAACGTTTTGAAAATATCTGTAGATACCTCTTAGAGTAAGATTTGTTTTCATGTTTTAGAGTAAAATTATTATTATTATATTATAAGGTAATAATATTACAATTTAATGTATTAGAATATTTACATTTTGATACACATTTTTAACTTAAATAATCTTGAAATGTTACGTTGTAACATTTTTAGTTTTAAAAGTATACGTAGGTAGAAAAAATAATAGTGATAAGCTAAACAGTTATTTAAATTTAATTGTGAGATTTGCGTTCGTTTGTAACAATGGTCGGTAACTGATTATTTGTAATTCAGCAAACAATCACTAAACTTCTAACACAATCTCTGCCTTGATACCAATTTAATTGAGATTTTTCAATACCTAAAAATAGAGGCTCCACGACGAGGGTCTCCTTTATATCGGTACTTCTTACATGGTTCAATAATAAGCTACTTCTGCTACTCCCCTAAGATAACTCATTTCGGCTACCTGGATCATAGTCTTATATTTACCGTAAGTATCCATATTTAGTGATCATTTATTAAATACTAATTAAATGTATTGATTATAAAGATTAATACATTTTATTAGTATTTAATTATAAGATATAAAATCAATTTTATCGAAAAATATTGTTTTTGCGCTACCGGGATTCGAACCTGGATCTCTATTTCCAATCCGGGAAAGGTGAATTACCAAATATGCTACAGCACCAGTATCTTTCGTGACAAAATTTTGAACCTATATGTTACACTTTTTAAAATTAATGCATGTCGTTCTATTATTTGAAAGTCATCTATATTGTTTTTTTATTTTACGGAATCTCAAATACCTTTGAGTAAAGCGATAGCAGACGCCAGAAATATCAATTCATTTTTATTCAATTTTAGACGCATTGATACAACTTATATATTATTAAGGAGAACACATTCTTATTGTGAAATTGTTATTATTCAGGATATAGGTCTGTGATGTTTTAAATACTTATTAAATGTAGCGTAAAAACAATATTTTTCGATAAAATTGATTTTATATGTATATAATTAATACATTTAATTAGTATTTAAAATATCACAGACCTATGTTCTGAATAATTACAACTTCACAATAAGAATGTGTTCTCCATAATAATCATTTATTAAAGTCGACCTGTACACTGTTTTATAGACAGTCAGTTTGATTTTGACGCAAAACTTTTTTATTTATCACCGCATTATAAAGTGAACATAAAATATGATTCTGATATTCTTAGCATAGCATTACATTACATTAAATTGTTAATTAAAAATAACCCTTATTTGTCCTAATATTAGTGGATATCAGACACAACCGGTTATAAATTATCGTTTTAAAACCGATTACCGTCGTCCATTTTGATTTCTCTTTTCCGATCATCGATTCAAGGTCGGAAATAAGCCTTCATTATATCACTTTAATGATGATTTATTATGGCCATTGTTTTTAACCCTAACAAACGATTAATCCTAACTCCATGATGATTCACGCCGTACCATTATGTTCAGCCATCAGGGTATTGTATTAAGAATTATTGTATTATGCGATATTTTCAAGAATGCCAATGGTAAATTCTGATTAAACAAAGGGTGGCTTTAGAATGAAAAACATCCATTTTATATAAAATAAAAAAAATGATGTTTGCAAAACAGCACGGCCAAAAGTACTGGCGATTCAAATGATTTTGTTAATAAACCAAACTTTTCGATTCTATTTTTTTACGAACAGTATTTTGAATGAAGCTTTAATAATAAGAGTATTACGTATAGGTAAAAAAAAATCTGAAACCCTGCGGGGATAGTCACTCGGCTCAATTGTTATTAGTAGACATTGGAGCTGATGGATCAGTGCACATGAAATGTCATCACGTCTATCAAAGAACATTTCAAAATGAAATAGTCAAAAACTACTTACACATTTACATACATACATAATTTAAATATTTGAAATGGATATTAATACACTATAAAATGAACAGAAAACTCCAATATCCATGAAATGTATTTTTTTATAATTAAATATTAGTTTATCATAAAAAAAAATCTAGTATAATATACAATTAATATATATTGTCATTGTAACTTTATAGATATAGTGAAAACTATGCCATTTTTGTAAATATGTAATTTAAATTCCTTTTATTTGACAAATCTATGCATTACATCGATGTTTAAATACTTTAAACTTTTACGCCAACGTAGTATGTCATTTTATCCAGACAATTTGAATGTTAGACGTCAAACTCTCAGGTCAGCCTCTACTACAGCCACAGGAGTACTACAGCAGCCGAAGGAGGGTTGTAGAACCAACCAACCCTTGCCAGAAGTCTAAATTTAGTGAACGGGCATTTGCGGTGGCAGGCCCAAAAGCGTGAAACTCTTTGCTCTCCGTCATTAGAAACAGTGCATCAGAGACTTCATTTAAGAAGAAACTAAAAACTCACCATTTCAAAAAATCATTTCTATAAGTGAAAATTCATTTTTTTAATTTAAAAAAAGATAATGTAATTATAAACAGTTTATGTGTAAAGCGTCCTTGAGGTGAAAGTTTTTACGAAAATGGCGCTATACAAATTATCCAATATTATTATTATACAAAATGTATTAATTTTAACATTATTACATTTAACTGTTCAATGTGTAATATTATTTTATATATAAACTTTAAAATATGAAACGACGTATGTATCTATCGTCTCAAAATGCTCAATCATCAATTTTAGTATTAGATTTAAGAGAACTATATTTGATTTTTTTTAGATATCCTTAGAATAAATGAAAATATAGTAGAATGTCTTTGTTTGGAATCATTGATCGTAGTTTACTTCATATTATGATACCTCAATAGTGGTTGTCAATTTTCAATCGCTACAAAACAACTGTGTGGGCATTGAAAGTTTTTATGTTTATAGCGATCGCCGTAAAATATACAAGTTTTACGAGAAATTTGTCAATTTTTTCAACCATTTTTTTTATTATTGTGCTATTCTGCATTAACTACTTGTACTTCGGCAACATATTCATATATCTGAGATATTTGAAATCGTCGCAGTAAGCGACGCGTTAGAGTTGGATGGCGAAACATCAATAACCCAATTTATCCGGTAATGCCCACGGCTTGATTAAGGAATTTACTAAATCAGATAAATTGACCCGGTTTCGGCAAATATTCTGGGGTGGTTTAGTTTAGAAATATGGAGCAGACTTCTTGCCAATTTAGACCGGTAATGTCTTTATAACCGGGGAAGGGGAACAGCGCAGATTACATCCACGGGATGATTTGATTTGTTGGAATCAAGCCTATAATATTGTTATCAATTCGTCATCTTTGACGGGGGAATTAATTTCTATGTATTCGTTCAGCGAAATTTTCCTACTTTTGTTGGCGCAATTGGTGAACTGGAAGGGTGAAAGGAAAATATCTTTTGTGTTCCGTATATGTGCTGTGGATGTATATTTATTTGAATAGGGGTGTGTTAATCATAAACATGAAAATATGTCTTTGTTGTGCTAATATTATATAAGAATAGGTATATACACCAAGAATGAGTAAATACATCAAAGAAAAGCTTGAGCATGAAGTAAAATAACTAAATCTGAATAAATACTTACTATTATTCAAAAGATTTCTTTAAATAACGAGTAAGCGAGAGATCATAAGAGCGGACAGATATTGCATTCATGTTAAGTCACCATTTTATTATTAGTTCCATTGTTTCTTTATTTTATTAGACATAATCTTACTACTAAAGATCGTGATCCTTTTGAGATGTCTCACGATTGACTATTTCTACAATTTTTCATCGTCACAGCATTCAGCAGAGTGGAGAGAATTAGGAAAGTGTAGACCAATTTTAACTTGGTGAGTTCATCTACTGGGGGACCCTCCTCTGTCTTTTCAGCTCTCGATGTTTTCAGTGATAAGTCTATCAAAGAGTAATATAACCAAATAACTATAGTTGGAGATACTTCTATGACAGCTTTTATATTTTTTAGTAATCGATACATTCATGCATCTTGCAGAATTCCTGAATTCTGAGCATTCTCCTACACCACAACATTTTAAAATGTCAATTTTATCTGTCTATTTTTCTGAAGCATACAAGAAAATAAAGAAACACAGAAAGCTCATAGTTATCTTTCTGTTTCTCCATATTATTTCAGGCTTGACATCGTACACTTTGTCAAACCAATTATTTTCTATTTTTCGGTTTTGCTTCTACCCGAGTCTATAATAGTCGACTAAGGTGCACTACTACTACGTCCAGATCTTGGGGAAAACTAACTGGCTATTATATTTAATGTGGTGTATCTATGGGACGGATCTGTGAGCGTGTAATAGTTGGTACGAGTGATGAGTATGTGAAAGAGATAAATATATCGCGGCGTAGCATCTCCAAACCGTTGACCTATAAACATCTTATATTGACCTACATTGTATCGAAGCATTCAGAATAAATACTTTTTTTACCACGAACGGGTATTTCACAAAGACAAAATTTCGCACACAAAGAGTATAACATTTAATTGCCGCGATTTTTGATGATTTTTATTTTTAAACTATTCGTCTCAAGATACATAAATTTGATATCAATTTTAATTCGGTGAAACTGCTTGGTCATTCCTTCAACGGATTTGGTGACAACAGTAGTATTGTTTGACATTGTATTTTTCTCCGATTGATATCCCTTCATTCCAGTTTTTAAAAGCTCTCCTTATTATATGTTTACCGTAGTCATTCCTGGCGAACATCTTTTTGTCGGATGCTATATCATTTACTTGAACCCATGCAAGACTGTGTTGATAATATTAATTTCTACTAAGATAAGATATACAAATGCGCTAGCCAAAAAAAGCCCCCTGTGTATATGTATATAATATAGGAATATTTTTATATATTCTTTGTAATACGGTTTTATCCATTTAAAATGAAGAACACACGTGGTGCCCTTTCTCCTGTAATATTGCCTGATGTGGTAAATTTGAAATATTATTAGTTTAAATTAATGCTGAGAAATGTATCGAAACTCGCAGTGTCGATGTCAAGAGTAGTATAGAGCGTGGAACTTGTGGGCCCCTGTGTAACGTGGGCCCCAATGCATCGCATTGGCTGCGATTGGCATCGTTACACCACTGGCGCTGGCACTCCCATATCCAAGAGTACTCTCCATATTTTGCTCCGTCTCACATAAACAAAGCATATCTGCAATTGATGAAGCATAATATTGCCGGCTTGTTGAACTCCCGACATTTTTCGATTAGCTTTCGAATATTGAGAATTTGTACTCAGATTCCTTTACCTTTAATAATTCTGGCTTATCCAAGTGGCATCTGTTAGCTTATATAGTGCTTTATGCACTGGCAATGTAGAGTAGATAATTGAGATTGTTTGGTATTTTTCACACCCTTTTTATGAATTAGAATGAATTGAAATTCAAACCAATCTTATGGTCAGGTTTATGTCATACATGTCATTATAAAATTCATATGTCACTCAATAATATCATATTATTTTAATATTTATGTGACACCATTTTCACCGATACATTTTATAAATTCAGCCGATATGCTGTCACTGCTTGGTGGTTTATTAATTTCGCAATTTATTTCATACTTTTATGATATGTGTCAACTTTTGCCGAAAATACCATTTACAATGAGATCAAAAGACTCTCGCTCTAGATATCTTTTGTCAATCAAAATCGCTTTTGAAAACTTTTACGAAAAACAAACATAAGCTTGATTGTAGTTTCTCGAAAGTTTCTGCACGAAGCGCAAAAAAACAGTAAAATGTTATAAAAATAAATGTATTACTCAAAAAATAAAGTCATAAAAAAGCAGCTCGTTTTTCCATCAAATTCTCCTCTAGAGCCGCGTTCCCGCACGAGTGAAAAACTTTTGAATAATGACACGAGATTCCTCCTGGGAGGAAGCTTCAAACCGAAAAATTGGGTAAATATCTTATTTCGGAAAACCGACGTATATCCATATGTGTAAACTTTGGCACACCCCGAGGAGAAGCAGTGACAAACCCGTTCACCGGGAAGTTTCAGATTTGCTGATTTTTGCCTTACTAGTGAGACGGAAATCACACATGACGAAATCAAACGCATAATTATATTGGCAACCCTCTCGATAAAGCAAACTTGCTTATATAAAATAACTTTGTATGTAATCACTTCAATTTTATTGTTTAGAACTAAACAAGTTTGTGTATTTGGGAAGTATGTTTAATAAAAACGGAAAGACTGAGAAAGATATCGAATCTTCTGCAGAGAATAAAGTAAACGGCGCTTTAAATGGAATTATAGCTAATGGAACTTGTTAACCGAGGCAAGACTAGCGGTTCACAATAGAGTCCTGGACCGACACTGATGTATGGAAGTGACGCCTGGAGGTCGCAGAAGAGGAACGAAAGTAGACTGAATGCAGTGGAAATAAGATCACTTAGGCCTAGGTATATGTAGAAAATCCATTTGTGTGAGTATAGAATGAAGAAATAAGAAAAGGAGTAAGATCAAGAAAGGATCACTTAAATGGTTTGGTCATACGAAACGGATGAATGAGGAGGGAATGGTAAGAAAGATATATGACGCAAGTGTTGAAGGCACCAGAAATAGAGGATGTCCGCGAAAGACTTGGCATGATCAGATAAACCAGATACTGAGCCGTAATAATCGGCGAACTTGTATGAGAAGATGTGTGAATATAGATGAGGCGAGAATTGTATGTCAGAACAGAACAGTGTGGCGCTATATCATATCTGCCTACCTCCATGGGGAAACGGCGTGAAGGTAAGTAAATAAGTAAATAAAATATCACATTATTTTTTAAATATTATACGTATAAATATGTATATATATGTGTACATGCTTAATTGAGCAAGAAACAATCGTAAGGTTCTGTAGATCGCAAATACTGCGATGAGTTGGCCATGTTGAAAAAATGCCAGATGATAGAACAATGATCAAGTTTGAAACTCAATGGAAGCGACTTAGAGTCAGACCAAGGAAGAGGTGGGTTGACTGCGTGGTAGAGGACTGAAGCAGGATGGGAAGGAGAGATGGAGTCCGGGAACCGGAGAATAATGCCTAGGAACATAAGTCGGTAAAGTGCACTTTTGGAGGAAGCTAAATCCCACCCTGGGATATAGTGCAGTGGAAGAAGATGTATATATGAGAATGCTTAGTTAAATTTTTAAATATGTACATATATATTTTTCATTTAGCGAAACTCATCTATTTTGTGATGATTTTTAATTTCTCTAATCTTGTAATATATTTTAAATAAAAATAAATTGTTTTTTGATGTTTGACAAAGATCGATCCATTCGTTGATCCAGAAATTACTATTGTATAAGTTTTATAGTTATCTAGCAAGCGGCAGATCAGATAAATCTCAAAGTCATTATGTTAGGTGTGTCGGGATAAGTGCATCTACGTCTTCTAATTACGTTTGAAATTAGATTCCAGTACCGCAATCTATCAAGAAATGTTATAAATCAATATTTAAAGAGACAGTCCAGAGATGGTACAAATCCAAACTTTAGTTTCCTTGTAATACGATTTCAAATTATGCCAATTGTTGGATGTCAACTTGCAAGTTGTGCCATTTAGTACTTTTATTATATATATAGTGATTATTTATTATTATTATAGTGATTACCCCATAAACTTTACACCGCGGGGGAAGTGCATCTACTCAGTGATTGGTTATAATACCCCATATATTTTTTAATGGAAAGTTTCTCAATTAATAATCTGTAGACGGTTCCATTACTTTAACAATTTGTCAGAAATAATCCTAGATGCTCTTACTTTAAATTTGGGGTAAATGCGTCTACTCGTCCAATTTTCATAAAATAATTTCAAATCAGCTATCCTAAAAGGTTACATTCTGATTTTTAAAGATTTAAATTAGGAAATGGTTAATGATCCTTCTATCAAAGTCACCGCATAATCCACCGTGTATTTACTGTTTTGCCGTCTCACATCGCACTTCTCGCTTATTGTACGTCAAACTTCAAATGTCAGTTAAAATTGAATAAATGTTTTAATTAATTCAATTATTTCAATGCCTTATATTTGTCTAACTTTCAGAATAATGTCATGAGTACATATGGTTCTAGTTGACGTTTGCGCACACGTGTCGAATCTTGCTGTCAAATTGAACGTCATGTATACGGGATTCTACCAATCTCAAACTGATTTATTTACCTCAAGATTAATTCATCGTGCTTCGTTCAGTGGTTCTAATACGGGCCATACGTGTGATAATGTGATTTCAACCAGAGTTGGATATAACCGATAACGAATAAAGTGTCGAAAAGTTTGTGGCAGTGATGTACCAACAGACGCTATTTTTGGTCTACGAAAGCAACTAATGTCCACCCGTATATAGCTTTAAAACCAAAGTTTGTCTACACAACACTCTTATGAGACTAGTACTTATTGATATACGATGCAAAAAGTCGAAACCTTGATCAGTCAACCCTCTAAAAGTGCATGAGTGTAAAATACGTAGACAGATCATTGGTCCCATTTGCGAAGATACAACTTGACGACGTCGTTACAATTTACGAGCTCTGTGACGTCGTCAAATTTAGTAAAATTTAATGTCTTCAATAGCCAGGTATTGGCTCGGAAGGAAAAGTCTTTAAATAACTGTATGCGCACCTAACGATTCATAGACCAGAGGGTAGGGAGGTGATTGGCAAGATGAGATCCAAAGTGATCTAAATTCATGCCTTCGAGAATGATCGGCTAACGAACTCGCAGAACAGATGACTTCTTCGAGACACCCGTGGAATACCCCAGGCTGTAGTGCCATGAAGATGATGATGATGATTTTATTGAGCAGAAATGTTTGAAGATACACATTTGGAAGAAATTTATAAAATATTGTCATCAATTTAATATTTTCTGTGGAGCGAATATGAAATTTAATAAAATATCGCATAAAAAAGTTTTCAATAAGCCTTTGTAAATTTTAACTACAATAAACCGCTCATTGATCATTAAAAACATTCCGAAGTATGGCAATCAACAAGATTTTGGTAAAATTAAATAAAATTCTAATATAAACAAAGTAATCTGTTGTTCAATTTCGTTTATGAAAATAATTGATTTAAAAAATAGTGTGTCAACAAGAGAGCTATTTACTTATATATGTACTAAAACTATTTTATCTTAAAACCATGAATTCTAAATATACCAGTGAAGGGGTAATTATTATTCGAGAGAAAGAAAAATATTTTATTTTTACTTTTGTCAACGTTATTTATAATTAAAAATTCATTTAAATGTATAATTCCTACTAGCTTAGTGATTAGTAAATTGCCGAAATAAAATATAACATCGCTTATTAAACTGCAACTTTTAATCAAATTCCAATTTTGCAATAATAATAGTTCAGGCCAAAATCACCTAACTGCAGGTGAAAATGTAAATCTTAATATTTTATAGTCTCGACATGTGGGTATAAATAAATTATGAATTTAAGTGAAAACTGGACGAAAATCCGGCCAATATTGACCAAGTTACAAAGAATTAAAAATATTATTGTATTTTTTACGCCGCGCGCTCGCCCCAGTCGCAAGCCTTCAGTGCGTGGACACGATTACGCGCTGACGTAAATTAGCAAATATACTTAAAAATATTACCCACCATTTTTATTTTTTAATCATGTAGATATGATAAAATAATTAATATATAAGAAAACTGGAACAAAATACATTGCACGGTTTGCAAATTAGAGCAGTTCAAGATACAATTATATATAATAATGATATGTTCACACTCCGCACTCAAATGTATGAGCCGCACCCGCGCAAGTGGGGCGTCTGGAGGGCCACGCCTTCCGTAAGTTATCTTGACGTGTATATAGGGGCGCGTTTGGCCCGACGGGCAAGGCTCAAAAAATACCAAGATACTTCGAGAATACGCCTCTATTACAATCTTCATCTTCAATTCTTCTACTACGATAAGCTGATTATCTGTGTATCTGCTGATTCATATGTAAAAATAATTAAACTTGACCAGTCCGGGTCGCTACTCGCTTTCTAGAGTTTTTATTCTTCTTCTTCTTCCTTTTGTAACGTCTGTTGCTCTGCTGAGTTCCCATACCACAGGAAGAAATAGTAAATACTCGAATTGATTACGAATTTTGTTGTAAAAATAAAACACGCAATTTTGAAAGAAAAAATACTATATTTGAAATCTAACCTAACCGAATTGAAACGTTCGATAATAATGAAAAAAAGAGGTAAGGTTAGGTTAGGAAAGTTTAGATATTTGTTAGTATAGTAAGGACCGGATTTAGCTAAAAGTTAATAGCCGATATCTTTCAGTCAGCATTTACTACCTTACCATTACCTAAGTATTTTTGCGTTCTTATTAGTAAAAACGCCAAGTCTTATAAGAACTTAGTTTATTTACTAGTAAAATCGTGTTCTTACGGATTTTGGGTATTTACGGTAACATGTATAAAAAACATGCTAATAATACTTATTTTGTTCTTATGAATGGAATGAAAATAATTAGAATATAAACAATGATTTGAAAAAGAAAATAAAAATACAGAACGATTTTAATAACCTACATCATTAGAGTATCATTAGTCTTACATTTAGCCAGGAAACAGAGAAAAATATAAACAAAATTGAATTCATTCCTTCTTTAAAATAATGGAAAATACTATTGATAAAATTCGATGTTTTTTCTCAAATTATTTACATTAAATTAAAAGAAAACATAAATAACTGAAAATTGTAAATAATAATCGAATTGTAATACAAATTTAATTAATCAACTAGAAAGATATACAGCAAAAATCTATCTATCGAAAAAATATCTAGTTGCTACCAAATCAGGATTCGAACCTGGACCACTTTTCATTTTACAATAACAATCATACAATTTTCAACAAATTTTGAACTCATGTCCTGTTATATTTCCAATTGATACATCTATTCTTCCATTTTTTAAAAGTAATCACATACACAATACTACAGAACTATGTTCTGAAAATGCAACATCACAACATAAAAGAAATCAAGTTATGTATTAGAATGTTATGCCAACTATTTTACAGAATTAACGTAAACGTTTTTTTTATAAAGAATTGCATGTTACGTGATATTCATCTATTTTCATAATAAAATCTGAAACCCGTAAAAAGAGATGGTGTACATTATGCATTTAGATAATGAAATACATATATAGATACGAAAAAATATATATGAAAATTGTGTGTATTAAATATTACTGTCTTCATCGGTTTTCTCAGCAGAATATTGAGCAATTAAAGAGGCCTTGAACATCTGCGTACTCCGGAACGTCGATAAGGCTGTTATTTTCTCCAACTCGTAACTGCTAATATAAAAGTTTGGCTAGACAATGAGATAATCTGTTCCATCAGAAGATGCCTATTTAATTTGTACAGCTACAATAAAAATGTGTCATCCGATTGAATTCCTGCAGATAAAATTCATGAAAATGAATGTGCTGATAAACTGGACAAGGAGTTCACCATTTCCGGAGTTTTTCTTCATCAATTTCATATTCCGATATATGAAAGACTTAATATGGTAAAAAAATGTACGAATTCTATTTCGACTGCACAATGGATGTATCTAAATAATCATAAGGGTAAACGGCTTAAAATAATTCAAAGATCTATTCTCCGCACTTTCTGGTTCTCCAAAAGGAAAATCTCCAAAAGAACAATATCAAATATATCTCTAGAATAAGAATTGGGCATTGCCAGGTAGCCTCACTTTTATTCAGATTTAACTTAATAGATTCCCCAATCTATGAGTGTGGTGCCGAGGAGGAAACCCTTGACCATAACTTTTTTGCCTGTCCATTGCGGATCACAGGTTTTTTTACAGTAATTTCATCAAATCAACAGTAATCTGGTCAGTGTAAATGGAACCAGAAATAGAGGAAATCCGTAAAAGACATAACCAAGTAAACTAAATACTGGAAGATGGTCCTGTCAGAAGCCACAATAGAAGCCAGCGAGCACATGATATATATGAGCACATGAGAAGATGCATGAATGTGGATTGTGCAAGAATCATGTGTCATGACAAAATAGTGTGGCGCTCTATTCTCTCTGCCTATCTCCGCGTAATGGTAAGTAAGTACGTAAGTACTCGTATATAACTGGAACTGGTATCTCTTCTAGATTAAAACACGTTTTTTTTAGATGGTTTCCTTAAGGAAATCTACAAAAACGTTACCCAACCTAAGAGACACCATTTTTATACACTAGTGCTCGCGAAAACTTTAAATTAAACACATGATATATACGTAGGTATGTGTATATTAAATATCTAGTTTTGTCAAAGCACAGAATATAAGATTTCCATCATCGTGAAGGAGCGTAAAGGGATTTTGTTGTGAAATTGAAGTGAATCGTTGAGCTCGAAATCTATTTAGAACTCGTTTAAAGCAAACTGGATCTGCTATGAATATTTATTTCTCAGGTTAACCGGGATTTGATTGAACATTGAGGGCCAAAAAATCGAATGTGGCTTAAGGTGATTTTCATTTTTGGAAACAACATTTACTTAGGAGCATGCAGTGCATATAAGCAAAAAAGCTGTGAATTACTAAAAATTCTTGTAAACAAATATAAATTAAATCATCTATAATATGCAAATGAACGGATACGATATTTTACGATTTATAACAATTAGCGCCATCTGTGTACCAGTATAAACTTTAATTTATTAGTTCTAAAACTACCACGACAACTCACCGCTGCAGCCGTATCGCTATTATCGACGTGCTATAATGCGTCGTTTGTAGCAATTCACATTACTTTATTTTATTTTTTAAGCTAGTGAATTACTCAAGTCATACAATTGGCTATTTACTGAATTTAAAATTTCTTTCGGTTGATCTATTTTGTATGGAGTCATTACTTATACTGATTTTTAACAGAATATTATTAGAAAGGCTTACAACTGCGTGCAATTCATTAAAGTGTCTACTTCCTCTTTTACTAATTCGCGAATTTTACTATCTTATTGCTTTAACGTATTGATTTCATGGTCATTCTTTGAGTTCGAGATGCATTTGGTGCATGAATTTGTTTTTGATTTGGGAAAAACAAAAAACAATTGGCTGAACAATTTTATATGTTAACCTTTAATACGATTAATTATTTCGTTTAGTTATTACGCGAAGGATTTTAAAACAATAAAAGAATCATGTTCAGTCATAAAAAGTGTTCTTAAAAACTTCCTTACATTTTTTTATATTGATTTTTATATGGATTAAGTGTTATTTTACGTTAAAACATAAAATTTTAAAACACTATTAATAGTAGGTACTCTAAAATTACAAATAAATACATGGTAGGGTCGTATAATCGACGGATTCATTTTGTATAAAGATGTTAATTAAACAAAAGTTCATAATCCTCTGTACAACATATATTGTAGTACATATATTATATATGATTGTATAATATCATTGGTAACAGCATAACCTAAATCTATACCTACTGCACGCCACTGGCTATAGTACATATAGCATGCGATGATGCCATTGTAGGAATATATTTTTCTCATATTTAAAACGATGATTTGGAGTAAAAGTACAGCAGCGTTGCAAAGGTATAGATTTGTGTGATCTGAGTTTATAGGTTATGCGATTCGGATCAGAAAGTTTTGTACATGGTGAGACTGAAGACCCTAACTCTCTTAAATGTCTCACACGTGTGGGTGCATGTCTCAGTGTATATGAATGTGCGTGTGAGTAGTTATGCTGTCTAGAGCAAGTTATTCAAATAAAACAGAAATTGGATGGGGAGGAGCATACAATAACTCAATAAGCTCGGTAAAAACAATACAGAGAACAATATTAAAGTAATATTTCAAAAAATATTAACTTTTTCAACACAAACACTTTTTGCAAAATTCCCAATTCCTAATATAGAGAACATTTATAAAAAAATCTGAATTAATCAATACTCAAAGAAAATAATACTGTAAAACTTGAAACAAATACGTCATTAAGATTTAATAATAATTTTAAAATCCCTTAATGTAACACCAAACACTATCAACCAAATTTCATATACTTAGATAATAAATAATAATATAGATTACAAATGTGTAACTTCTACCTCTATATAAATTATTACCAGTCTACTAATTAATTTAGTCTCTTTTTTGGAGAGGTAAGCGATTCATAAAAATATGCAACTTTAGTTTTTTAACAGATTCAAGTAACTCACTATTATGTAAAATAAAAGGAGGCATTTAATGCGGGTTTTTTATAATTGCAAGTACTACAAGTATAATGTTAATTATGTTAATTACGCGAATAAATTTGAATACTGGAGTGGCTCGCTTGAGGTGTTGTCGAAAGAATGCCTCCACATAGTTATTCGTGAATAATTACATTCATCAATTATTAGGTCACATCACTCGCACAGAGAATGGTAGAGGAAGAAGGTGATCTCTAAGTTGATAATTAACCATCAAATTGGAGATCACCTTGATCAACTATGCTAATGTCTATCTTATTCCAATGAAGGACTTGACTAAAGAAACATAAGAATAACGAGTCGCTATAAGTCGTGGCATCTGTGATTTGATGATACCAGCTTAGATGGTGTTTTACCGCCATGTGTTATTAAGCAATATATTGAATTACGACATTGACCGTTTACTAAAACGACAGCATTTTACAGATTTGAATACAAAACTTACTACATTTATTTGAAATAACATCGCTAGTATTAAATGATGAAAGAGAACGCAAAAGCAACCACTCCAGTAATACCGTAACGAGGGTAGAAAATGTGTAAATTGCAAAAAGTTGTTTTTGCTCTGACAAATCTAGCACATTTTTGCGTCAACTTTTATAATTGGACAAGTTTAGTTTTATTAATTACAGTACGTTAAAAACAAATATAATTATTTTATTATACTATAGTGCAGGGTAGTCATATCACGAAACATTAAAAATCATCACTTGCTAATATTTTGTACTTATTATAAGGTACGCATCATTCAGAAAATACGCACATTTAAAATTGCTAAAAAATATATTCTAAGGAGAATTTTTTTATTATTATTATTTTTAGATGGCAAGGTGAGGAGAGGTAGGGAGGCGTGAGGATGGCGGCATGGCGGGCGCGCTGTGCAGGCTGCTGTGGCCGCTGCTGCTGACGCCTCTGCTGCTTCCGCGCGCCGCCGCTGGGCCCCGCTACAGCTCGCGCATCGTGGACACGCAATCAGGTCAGTGGACAATTATTACGATAGACCGAAAGATGTTAGGGTAAGAGGGATGGAATTGAGAAACAGTGAGTATTAGGAATGTCGAAAGACAAACGTACATGTGAGCAACGCTCGATTTATCAGGTAATATCGTTGCGAATCTGCTTCATCGTCCTTATAAGTCCTTTGGAATTTATAGTAAGCGGTTCCGTGTGATCACCGATGTCGCTGAACGTGCTCGACAACGTGATACCTGACACGCTGATGCACATCAAGCGACCCGTGAACGCAGTCAGCGGGTACATATTATAAAATTCGTGGTTTCATACAAAGTGAATTATATGAAACCACGAATTTAATTTAATAGGTCAACCCACAAAGTGATTGATAATAATGTATTTTTACGGTGCGTTCCGGGTCTAGCGAATCTAACGCCAGAAGCACCGTCACTGGCTGGGCTAAGTCTGTAGGTGTGTGTGAGTATGTGTCGGCCGCTACCTCAGATGGGGGGAAATGTAACAATGAAGCAAAACACTTTTACATGACACGTAATGTAATTCCAATGCTAGAAATAAGACCCGATATTGTGCTCGCACATGATGAGAGTTCTCGTTCTGCTTTACTAACTAATGTTCATTCCGCCAGACACAGGACACTATAGGAGTATGTTTTGGTGCTCGACTCGTCAGCTTGGGTGATGTGTGATAGGCCGTGATCCCGGACGCCTCCGCGCCCGGACCACAAGTTGATCTCGCTTCGAGAAGTTACCAAGGGATCGCCATCCAGCGCCGGTCGAAGTCGGAAGACCTCGCCTCGTTGCCACCGCCGCCAACCGGTAATCTCCACGTTAGCTCCAGCATGGCGATCCTTCCAATACGCAGGGGATCAAGACCTATAATCTCTTGATCCACGACGTCTAACAGATCCTTTCCTAACTCGTTTGTTCCTCTCCATTGCCTCGGCAATGCACCACCCGTGAGCCCGCCCGACCAGAAATGTCATTCTCCCCGTTCGCCGCCAGAGGGTCAGAGATCTTTTTATTGATTGGTGTCTCGCCAGTTTGACATAATTCTAGTGCAGTGTTCACACCTCGCAACATGTTACATGACGGTATATTCAACAACAGCCATTAGCATTTTTGGAAATGTCGGTAATGCACTCCTCGATTCACAACGGGTCACTAACAGTTAGTTTAGTATACAAGACAAGCCATCGATGAATATTTATCTTTTAAACATGTTTCTACACTTAAATGCGATTTTTCCTCATTGTGTGTTTTTGTGTACATCCATTCGAAACAATATTATTTGTAGAGATAAATGATAAATATTCTTTTTAAATCTTAGATGCCCATAAATTGATGTATACAATTTACCTACCATAGCAATATCATATATGTATTATTGAAATTCTGACAAGTTCCCATTAGCTATAATTTCATTCAAAGCGTAGTTCCCTTTATTTCTTGCAGTCACCCTCCTTTCGATACCTTTCTAAGCCTTCCCATACTTACCAAATACACAAACTCATCTACTTGTTCCAAACAAAAAAGGGAAAATGTTTAAATACGACAATATGTTTCCGCGAGTGCGAAAGGTTGTTCGGTAATTTGTTATTTAATGCCTTTAGATCATATTTCAACCCAAATACTGGCCCCTTGCATACCGTCCATAATTTGTGTTTGCCGTTAGATCCGCCAAGTGGATGGGTAAATAGGCTGCGAGTTCACGTACCGAAATTAATTTCCACAAACTCTATTGATCCTGTTGAGTGTGTACCGTGTGCACGTGTAGAGGACCGCATACACTCAATGTTAATGGATAATAACAATATATATTGTTTACCCTGCGATCCGGACACGACTATTACCGAACTATTGATTCTCTTCCCTCACGCAATGCTTCAAACGGGTTATTATATTTGATATCCGGACATTTGGAAAGGATTAAATGCTCAACTATTTGACAGCATTTAAAAATAAATATATTACACGACTGCACTCCTGCATATGATATGTTTTACAGGTATGAAAAAAATATTCCTAAATTTAGTTATGAAAATATAATTAAAATCTCCCCGTAGGAACGAATTATATACAACGGGTAACAGAAAACGAATTATTTTCTGAAGGAATCCGCATGAAATAGTCCTGAGAAGGACTTTTATACTCCCGACGTTTCAAGTAAATGACATTAATCATTCCAAAGGCATTTTATCCTGAATCCTGCCCTAAACTGATGAGTATTATTCAAATTAAATATCTGTCCACCTTTTAGGGTAGGTTTAAGTTTAAAATAATGTTTATACATGTTTATGTATATGCATGTTTAAGAATATACAATTAAATTGGAAATAATAATAGAACTTTAAGTTGGATTAAGGGTTTTAAAAGGGATATTTCAAATATTGGTTGTTGAAATTAGGTAGAGCAGATACTGAGAGTAAACTGAATTTTGTACTGACTGTATTATAGCTTTGATCTTGCATATTTACCTTTACCTTGTATGTGCTAATATTTTTTTACATATTGTATTGCACATTGGAATATTTTCACGTTTACTTACCTTGTATGTTTTGTTTTCTATTTAATTGTGTTTTGTCTTCAATGAGTTATTTGATTTTGTGAAATGTAATTTATTTGCCAATTTGCCCTAAAACAGGCTTGCCTAGTTGGGCAATGCATTTTAAAATCTGTGTAAAATATGTCTTTATAGCTATCATTTTTTTAAGCTCTACAATGCTTATATGTTATATGTGTCTAAATAAACAAATAAAATAAAATATATATTTTTATTTTTCAATGGGACATCAACATTAATTTTCATGCACCACCAGTTGGCGAATGGTAAACTAATGGGTTAATTAGGCTAATGGTTTAATTGACGCGTTTCATTATTCAATGCGTATAGCTCTCTATTTATGAATAAACAGAATAAATGATGTCTGAGTCTGTTTTTATATTACCTTATGTAAACTTAATTGAGACCGTACTGTTTAAATTTACGCACTTTTTCATTTGTGTTACAAAAATTAGCTTACGGCTAGTAGTTAAACGTATTAACATTTTCCCCGCTACTTAAAACGTGTAAGGGTGTTGTATTTTAGAAACTCTAAAATACAACAACCCCGAAAACATCCCTGTGAGTGAGGATGCGTGTATATTTTAAAAACGGTGACACGCGAGTGTCGTAGAATAAATCTCGCGGTGTTTTGTTCACTCAGCCTTCTGCATTAGGTACTATGTGAAAACCTGGGCTGTAACAGTACCCAAGAAGTGAGTTTATAGTAATCGGTTTATTACCTTTATGATCCTAATAAAATGAAACTATGGATAACGAATCAGACCTTCATAATCTGATTATAAACCGTTTTAATACGATTAATTTCACGAGCTTATTCGATGTGATAAATTATTAGCGAGAGTTTTTAAAGGAAAAGCGTTTGAAAATTTGATAAACCTAGTAATAAATATCTACATAATATCTATATTGTATCCCTGTCTAACAAAATTAACCGTTGTAGATAATTGAATAGTAAACTGTTCTTTTTTAATTTTTATTTATTTATTTTGCTATTACATATATTTTAATAGCTTACCTCTCCAAAAAAGAGACTAATCTTGTGCTTGGAGAGGGAGTTACACTATAATAATTTATATAGAGAGTTATACATTTATAATCTATAATATTATTTATTATCTAATTGTGTGCTTCTGAAGTGTTCATTTAATTTCTTTTTTAGTTCTTTTATATCCTTTATCTCTTTAATTTGTGTAGGGAGGCTAATATCCTTTAATCCCTTTATCCCTAAATATGTCCTATTTATACCAATATTTGATACCACTGCTATAACAATTTTCATATTATAAATATTCAGCACAACATTTTATTTTTATTATTATTATTATTTTTATTAATCTAATACATACACATGTATATATATTAACATCCATGTCGGTCCCTCATAACTGAGGATTATGATCTCCATGAACTTTCGCTCTTTTGAATATGCTCCTCCACTTTTCTTGGAATCCTGCAGATCTTAGGGCCGTCATCAGAAAAGTGCCTGTTACCTTTTCTATTTGGTCGATCCAACGAGTGCGGAATCCTCCTGCTCTTCTTCGTCCTTCGACGTGCCCCATCTATTCTCCAAGCTATCTTCCATTCTCACGAGATGCTCACAAAATTGAAAGACTCGTTTCAGGCAAACGGTTGAGAGTCTATCCTTGATGCTCAGTTCCTGCAGAATTGATATATTCGTGCGTCTCGCAGTCCATGGTATAAGCAACATGTCTCCAGCACCACATCTCAATGGCATCAATCCGTCTTCTCTTATAATGTTTAACTTTAATCTATCCTGCACGTATTTACTTAGTTTAATTTTTAATATATGCATAATATTATAATTTCTCCTGCTTTCTTATATCATCTGACAATTTCGACATTAAAAATCTTCATCGCCCAGTACACCATTGATTTCTCACATTCTCTCTCTTCCTATTGTATTATAGTTTATACAAAACGACCACCATCCTAAATAGAGTAAGATTAACATTATGTACAGACTAGTTAGATATAGCTGTTAGTGATGATGTAAAGTTTACCTCAAATTAAATTCTGGATGATTTTTGATTTGGTAAAAATATACATACGTATATTACTAATTTGATGAAAAATATTGTAAGTGTAATACCTCTTTAAAATACTGATGATGTTGATCTCGTGTGCTGGGTAGTGTCGCCGTGTCGGAATAATACCAGATATTGTGGTAACAATAGTATTTATTCTAGACACGTATATACAATATAATACAAGATGTTTACTGGATCGCGATTCGAAGCAAAGAGACCCACCGACGGCGGCGTATCTCCATTTAACCCATTGATCGCGTTCATAAATACGCATGACATCTTTCATACGCGGCACTATTTGGTGGCATTATAATTTACGATCTTACAGTACGTTAATGCAACAAATTTGTGATTTGTTTTTAAGAAATCGATAGCAAAGGTTCTCATGTATCCTCACAAACATAAACAAATACAGAAATCAGAACCATAATTACAAAATAGCGTTAACAAAATTATCTATGCAAGAACACAACAGCGTCCTACACCATCGCTACACTAGCGCCATTTGTAGTCATACGTACTAGAGTGAAGTAGTGATCTGCGCAGGCGCTGATTTAACTCCATTGTTTGAAAGGCATTACATTCTACACGCATAAACTATGTTTGAGAATTTAAATAAATGATCGATACTGGATGATAGGAGGACTTTTATTATTTCGTGTTTGTTTATAAAATGGCTGATAATCCTTGGCAAATTTCATCAGATGTCGGCAGAATAAAGATTCCAAATAATTTTGGTACAATTTTCACCGCTCCTCAGTGCGTATGTACGCACTAGCGGCTGGCGAAACACGGCGACTCATATTCGAGTCAACCGCGCTGCGGGCATGTAAGGCGCGACTCATACATCACGCGAGTCACACGCGGGGAATAGGTTAACTCATTCGCACGCTCATCTGTACAAATCTTACGCACGCACACGCATTTGTCAACCATAGATACGTTACATTATACTAAGACGCGTGTACATTGAAAATATAACTAATTTAAAGAGCCGTATGGACCATCCAATCTCTGTCGTGAAAAACAGATATACTAACCAATAGACAAATTTTTTGTTTGATTGTGTGGCCAAAAACAGATACCTACCCCACTTAGAGGTAAGGGTATCTCTGAGGTTAATCTCCACCATATGAATATATCTGCGCCTAACTGCTTTTGTATTCCGATCAATATCTACCTGTCGCCAACCTGTCTAGTATTCGAACACGTAGTAAGAGATGTGGTATTTGATATTTGTTGCTCTCCCTCAAGCGAAATTATATTCGTAAATTTATTTCGAAGGTCACATTGAAGAACTTTGGAATAATATAATTTAATATAGAAACAATATTAACTGAACACTATCTCTCTTCCCCCTGGTCACCCACTCTCTCCCTAGGAAGAAAATGTGTGTTATTGTATACCGAATGCCATTCGTTTGAAATTTTGCAAATTTACTCTTAGAAACCAGCGCGAAATCTGACCAATCCATCTCCTCCCCCGATATAAATGTGTATTATAATAAATGCTATTCATTCCAAATTTTGCGTAATAGTTCTTTAGGACCCTGCGCAAAATTTTGCCACTCTCCTCTAGCCACCTTACTCTCACTGATCCGAATCTGTATTATTATTCTGAAATATAATATGTTTAATTAATTAAGTATTGTACATTATTAAAATTACATATTTTCGCTTACCTCTCCAAAAAAGAAACTAGCTCTTGTGCTTGGAGAGGAAGTTACACTGTAATAATTTTATATAGAGAGTTATACATTTGTGGTCTATAATTATTTATTGTCTATTTGTCTGCTTCTGAAGTGTTCTATAATATTATTTATTTTCTAATTACGTGCTTCTGAAGCGTAAATTTAATTTCTTTTATATCTTTAATTTGTGTAGGGAGGCCATTTAAGTTTTTTCATCCCTAAGTACATAACATTTTACTGATAGTGTTTGGTGTTACATTTAGGGATTTTAAAGTTATTTTTAAATCTTAATGATGGCTTGTTTCAAATTTTACAGTGTTATTTTCTTTAAGTAATTGATTAATTGAGATTTTTTTATAAAGGTTTTCTATTTGGGAATTCTATTCATAAAATTATTTTTAAATCTTTTTACATTGTACCTTAATGTCATACTAGGCGTATCTATCAGTGTTATCAACGACCTGTTGATAATCTGTACACGAAAAATATATGAAATAAATTTATATCACATTGAAATGGCAACCTTTTCAAATTTTGAATAGTTATCGTTTAGAACCCTGATGATAATGCAGTCCCCCAAATCCACTGACATCTAACTGTTCGTCTGGCTGGACTATATTTTACATACAGCGTTATTATTTAAGGCTAGTGCAAACAAAGACACCCTCCTCCCCCTGAACTGCTATTTAAAAAAATGACTTAATAACAATTCCGGGGAACGCTGGGTACGGACTGCTGGTTCATAATAATTTATAAGATGACGACCGAACGGGAAATATGACTTTTATTCTCATTCCTTACCCCGATGAACATATATTTCTTATTAACATTGAATGACATTAAATGTGTACTTGCTGAAAATTGCCGCTAAATACTGCCGGCGACTATTAAGGCCACTTTGTGGCCGATTTTGGCTACTGTGCGGCCAGGGTTTCCGTAGAATCTATATTTCATTGCGTAAACCCCTTATTATGTCGTTTTAATAATGCACTATGTAGTGTACGTTGCCATTATTTCCTGTAAGAGAAAACAAAATTTTAGTAGAACGATACAGAGCAATCTTAAATTGATATTATTATCGTCAAAATGTTATTAAATGCATGAAGGTTAAGGAATTCAAAGAAATGAAATAACATGAATAGGTAAAAATTATTACCCAAGAATTTTTGACAAATGTTGTGACAGATTGCGGATAGATGTTTTCGTACTGTAATGTAAACGCATTGAATATATAAAAAATAAAATAACCCCTCTACGTTCCAGCGCCGACTATGTCCGTCGCAAAAAACTTTCCACCCCGGCCAACGCAACTTATTAATCCGTCGCGATGTAATTTATATATTTTCTCTGAACAGCGACACCTACTGGAATCGTTAATTAGTGACATATATTCTCAATGCGAAAATATTGTAAATGAATATTAATATACTACATTAATATTGTATTGCTAATCTATACTATCATCTGGTAGATTTTTTTTACTAAACTTGACAATGACACTAATAATGGATAGGATTATGATGGATGTATACGTTATCGCAATTATTATATAGATACACACACACTCGTATAACGATAAAAATATCCAAACAGAGGAAAAATATGATTGTGTCACTCCTTATTCCAAAACTATTTAAAAACGGTAAGATAATTCTAAAGTAATTCATTTTATAGTATAGCGTAATGTGTATTGTAAATACCCATTATGTCGCCTTCGCCATTAATCGCGCTGCCAATTAACTTTCAACTATCTATTCTCCCTTTCTTCATAATTTTAGGTTTTATAACTAAAAGTATTAGTACGAGACCCCCGAAGAACAATTAACAGTAGTAATTATCAGATTTACACCTCGATATATTCCGTATTATATACACATATTATATATATGTGTGTGTGTTAATGTGAATATTTTAGGTTTAATAGTCTTAAATTTATCACGTTAATTTCGATTAGCTCATTAAAATGTGAAGTGTGAAATAGGAATTCACGAAGGCTTTGTGGGTTTGTTTTTCTCACCAGTCAGAAGCGTTAAGAGATTCTTTAAGTTATACTGGCTTTATTTTAAATAAATAAAATATTTGTAAAGAATCGCCAAGGAAATTTTATTATTTTTATTTTTTAGGAGAAATGATTGATGCAACACAAAAATGCACTTTACAAATATTTTAAGTAGGTGCTAAATAAAATTAGTTTTACAAATTGCTTGCATTTAGAAGTAGGGTAACAATACGCGCATTTTTACATTTCCATTTTATTCAACTCGCAAAATTTTATATACTATTTTTAAATGTTTATACGAGTATCTCTAACATGCTTGAGATTAGGCACATATTCCTTGAATAATTACGACTAGTAAATTTAGTCAGGTATTTAATTACCCATAAAATATTGTGGACAAGATCTGTTACACCCTGTATACTGTCTCCTGTCATTTTAAAAAGTTGATGCTCATAATTATATTATGTAATATGATTTCAAAAAGTTGATGCACATATTTATATTATGTATTATGATATTAAAATGGATAAACATTTAAAATATTATCATTGTGGTGTGGGAAAATTTGTTATATTTTATGCTTCATATTCGGTTTTGTGTATAATTTACGTATATGGTATATTGGTTTCATGAATACCATTAAACTATAGAACAATATGCTCGTTGTTTCAACTCAATTCAACTGATTTGTCTGAAATGTAAGCTGTTAGGCAGCTTATGGCCCTGGGGCATATGATCTATGGCACTGTTCTAGTCACATAAACCCTCCATTTAATATTCTGATTCACGCATCTTCAATAAATCTCCCCGCCATATCCCAATAAAACAATAAACGTGTGGTTTGTGAACTATCTGATCTTGTTATTGCTTCATAGTTCTAATTTTATTGACCGAATCTAATGGTTTATGCAGATATGACATTTACTTTTGCAGACATTATGAATATAAATAATGCAATCATTTATCTTTTGTTATATTTATGAGTATTTTGGATAATTGTTGCTGCATTTACCAATGGTTAGATCAAAACACATTTTTAATGATCCATGATTTAATAATCATGTCATCAAAAATTCCTTTCGAGACTGGTCGCAAGAATCAGGTAGTTTTAATTTGTTTGTGAGATATTTGACATCTATCAAAGTTGTAAGTATGTGTGCGTGGCAGCTTGGTGACAGATGTGAGAGTATGTGAGAAGGCTGACCGGCATCACGGAGTAGGGAGCCGGGAAGCGTTAAAAGATGCTGGAAGCGCAGTTGTGTTCTCTTTAAATACTCTTCGGTTCTCAAGATAACATATCTTATTGTACATATATTATATTGTTGTACGGTGTACAGTTGAAATAAATAGTTAACTATCTTAACGGTGGGCTTTTATTTCTACTACCAACATCTCACCGAACTTTCAGGGAATCTGTAAGATTATTGCCATGGCACAGACAATATAAAGGTCAATTCAGTGTCGCTGCTAAATAGGTTATAGAAACATGTTTTAATTTTTTTCTACAGATTTAAATATGAATGATGTTACAAATTTGTATTTTTTTATTTATTGGATAAGGCATACAGAGCAGAATGAGAAACGTTATTATTTTTTTCTCTACGTTACTAATTTTAAAAATCATTGACCAGCCGCCATTTTGAAATGATGGCCGATCAGGCTAGTTAAGAAACTCGTAATACATTTTAAACGTTAATAATGTTTTTATTTTTCCTCTAGGACTCATATAAACGCAGTTACGAATTTCGAAAGTTTTTAAGCAGCCCCTATTTTGAAACAAGTTAGCGGATCAGACTAGTTAGCAAACTTGAGATATCAAAATTTTTAGAATGAATTGTTTAAATCAGCTATCTATTGTGTCCACAAACTCCTATATATATCGATAGATATGCCCTCGGAGCACCAAAATACTTCTGTCAAAATTGCTACATATCGAAAGAACTTTAAAATCTAGCACTAATTACTGAATAGGTAACTAATATGCATATGAATATTGAAACAAAAGAGGAATTTAATTTCATAACAGGATAAATAAAGTAAAATAAGTATATTAAATAATAAAAAGACGAAAACTTTGATATCTTGCACCTCATAAAGCAAACAAAGATTGTTGAAGTCGGGACCCTGAAAGAAGGAGAACATCATGGCTGATGAACCTAGTTTATCCAATCTACTGTAGAGTTTTTCAGTAAGCAAAGTACGTTGAACGGATAGGGCACAAGAAGAAAATTACTGAATCACATCATTCATGTTTTACAACAATTAATTTATTAGTTGTACCAAAATAATACATATTTTACTGTTTCAATATTTATTGTTATTTTTATTCCTGTCAAATCTTAAATAACAGCACGAACTACTTTAACACAGACTTCAGTCTAGAAAAGTAGCCAGGACAACGCTATATATATCAGAGATGGAGTCTACTCCATTCCACACAATAAACATATTACCATGTTATATTATAATATATTCACCTCTGTTATAACAAAAATATTTATGCCAATAAATAAAATTATTTGATGTGTTTTAGTATTTCGAAATCGTTTATTAAATATTTTATTTTAAGAAAATCATTTAATTATATAACAGTATATTCGTGAATAATTATTCTAATAGATGTATTTATTTACGTATATTTACATTTCAAAAGAATTGTGAAAATACACGTCGCAATATATATATATATATTCACTGCATTCAGCTTCTAAATGAACTGTGAGCAAAACATGCTAATTCTTGTAATCAAGCAGCAAAGGCGACACTTTTGTAAAACAATAAATAAAATTATTTAAATTTTTTCCGTGACTATTGTTAGAACACATAGGATGGATGGAAAGTAATTTACATATACGCGTCCCTTCGTTAGCAGAAATTTAGACTTTTTCGAATATTTAAATGTTTTTGTAATGCAAATAACTCTTTTTGAATTAATTTATTTGTTTTATAACGAACCTGAGGTGTTTTAATTAAGTGTATGTAATAAAGTAATTTATTATAATATGTCGGAAATAATGGAAGATAAGAGACACTTACTTTATCGGTCTGCCTGATGCTGAATCAATTGTCTCTCCTTTCCAACTACAAGACATGCGGCGCAGAATATGTAAACACTACTGTTAACACTCGCGTAATAAGAATTGTTTTTATGTATTAACAGAATTATATATATTATTAATATAAGCGATAGTAAAGCGGATTGAAGCGACGGCAGATTAGCCCGTATACAGTTCTAAACACACACTGGGCTCGTTCCAGTTCGAGAGTATTGATTGCATCGACCTCTTTTCTTCTTCCTCGTGCACAAAGGGACAGATTAGGAAAAGAAAGAGAAGGAGATACGAGGTTTAAATTTTGATAATTGCGCATATATGATATGCGTGTATGAGTGTGTTAAACAGCGCTAACATAATACTTAGGGTAACCTTGACATCAAGTATCAATGACTTGTTTTTTATTACAATATTTTTCGTGGAATTAATTCACAAGTAGAGGAATGGAATGTAAAAATCCGACGAATTAAAGCCATGATGTTCTTCACAGCTCTGAATAAAGTCGAAACTTGGACCCTGAGAAGGAAAGAAAGAAAAATGCCGCCTTTTAGTTGATGGTGTTAGTATCGTATGATGACAAATATATAGATATCTCTATCCGTCAGGAACTCTACACTAAAGAAAGGCTCTTATGTATGCAGGAAAATAATTATTTCGTACTTTAGGCATGTTGCAAGAAGAGACTCGGATAAAAAAGTCCAGAATCGCAAATAATGGAGGCAAGCAGTCCGCGCTATACAAGCAGATTAAAGGATAACGATGATCAGCTCTGAATAGGTACATCGACTGAGAGAGAAAGAGATATTGATGAAATTTTAAACCAAAATTTTAAAATTAACACCTAATTAAAATATCCTTACAATAATGATACCATGTTGACACATTTTTTATAAAGAATTTTGCTTATTAGGTGCTATCCGCGGCATAATCCTGGAGCCCCATTCTCGGCACCTGGAGCCGGTGGAGGCCTTCCTGGGCGTGCCGTACGGTGCCGCCGGGCGCCTGCAGCCACCGCGCGCCCCGCCCGCCTGGCACGGCACCCGCCTGGCCGACTCCTTCGGTCCCGTCTGCCCCCAACGGTACCCTGATGTCTCCAACAGGTACCTACCACTCTTTCGTGTATTTGTTCCATTTTCATCGCGTATACAGGGCAAATATTTGATTTGGCAGAAATTTGTCAGTTCGCATTTGGTAATCGTAGAGAATAGTTGATTACAATTTATCACAGGGCACCTAACGCCTCAACAATGTGTTGAACTCATTAAAATATTTAATCTAAACAATCGTTCAATTGTGAATATTTACACGAATAAATAAGCGACGAAGCTCATTTCGACTTGGCGGGTTTTGTTCATAAACAAAACAGCCATTATTGGGGCATTGAAAATCCTCAATTGATACATCAACGACCTTAACACTCACGCAGAGTTACTGTACGGTGCTATTTTGGCCGACGGAATCATTAAGTCTTATTTCTTTCAGGATGCAAGAGGCAATGCTATAACCTTTAATGGTGGTCGCTACTGTCACATGTTGGAAAACTTATTGGTGGTCGAATTGGGTCAACTGGGTCTGCAACACATGTGGTTTTAACAAGACGGTGCCACCTCTTATACAGCCCGTACTACGCTTGAAATTTTTGCACATCGGCCTGTGATATAATATTCACCTGTACAAGTTTTTAATTTCTTACTGTACGAGTAGGTTATACTTAAACGTGTAACATTTCAATAAAATTATATTTCAGGACTTCCGCTCTTCTGAGGATGCCTAAAGGACGGTATCAGCAGCTCAAGAGAATGATACCGCTACTCACAAACCAGAGCGAGGACTGCCTGTATCTAAACATCTATGTCCCAGGAAGTGGTAAATATTAATTTTGTTCCATTTTTATGAGTTGTTTATTTAATATACTCATAAAAAGTTTTAAAAAAAAATTTAAAAATTTGTATAATCGTAATATGAAAATAAAACTCAAGGTAAAAGCGAGAGTACATAAAATTTTTTAACACTATTCACAAGTTTTGACAAATTGTATTACTTTACCGGCTGAACAAACATATTCAATGTTAAAAATATTACGCAATAAATTTTCGTAGACAGGAATAATAAAGTGTATTTATTCTATAATTTACTATATAATACTAAATTTTGTATGATTTACATGAATAATATAGTATAAATATAAAAATATAATTTCAACTTAATTAGAATTTGACAAATGAAGTACTTATGATCTAGTGGTTATGAAACTCGCCTAGTGTTCTAGTGATCTGGAATTTGAGCCTCGTTTCAGATGTCCACCAAGTTAAATTTTTATAGCACACGCATTTAGCTTAGTTTGAAAATAGTAAGAATATTGATGTGACACGTATTCCGTGAACAAATATTTATTTAATCGAAAAAATTCTATCATAAACGAGTGTTATAATTTTTTTTAAAGTAACTGGATACTAATGAAAGTATAAATAATGAATTAATAAATACCTGAAATACAATATATTATAAATCATAGTAAATATTAGATTTTCATAATAAATAAATAATTTAGTTTTGTGCTAGATATCAGTTTAATTAGTTGCTTAGTCAATAATTGCTCTTTTTTTGGAATCAGTAAACATCCAAAGTTATTTTTCAGTGTTCAAATAGACTAAATTTATCAAATTTATTTTGCGTACATACGTACGAATTTCGTAATTTACAATATCGCATAACTTGACTTTTATAAAAGTTGCTGCGAGTTTGGCAAATTATTTCGCTCGGGATAAGTAACAAGACATAAGTTTTTAGGTGTTTGGCAGATTTGAAAGTAAAACATATATGACTTCTCCTTCTTTATACAGATGTTTTAATTAAAATCTGCATAATTTTGATAAATTATAAAATTCTGAACGAAAAATTTAATAACAAAAATAATTGGTTTGGACTCCTAAAATATCAAGATATAATAATTGTATCTAAATTATAATGCTTTGAACGATGTCATGTTACATCAACGTATTTTATTCACGATTTAACAACTGTATTTTAAATCTTATTTCATCACACGAAATTATCATGATTTCATCGTTTAGGCCAGGGGTCGGCAAACCGTGGGTCGCTAGCCGCAACTTTTCAACTCCAGCCCATATTATCATCTATAATCATATTTGATACATGTAATAGTTTACCTGAAATATATGACACAAAAAAAGAACTAGCATTTGCCAATCTTTGGCTCTACGTATTTTTCTGAACAAAAATTCTCTTCCATGAATCAAATAAAAAATAAGTTAAGAACCGACGTAAATTGACAATCTTGTTTAAAATTAAACAAGTAGTTATTTGGCAGACCGTTCTAACTCGTCAACTTTGCAAAGCCCAAAAAGTGTTTCATTAGTGTCTAATTATTTAGTTTTCTTGTTTTATAAAAAGTGCACTAAGTTACTGAAATATATAACTCCCATATATTATATTCTTCTAAGTAGCTTATGACTGTATTATTTAAAATTTGAGTATTAAATAAAAATCGTTGTTTTCTCTCTTTTTTTCGTCATTAAAATTTATATAGCTACAGTGAAAAATTATGTTGCGGCTCTATGAAAATGTTGAGATTCTGTTTACTTAATATTTCGCTCTTCTTTCTGGAAAGTCTGTCGACTCCTGGTTTAGACAATTTAATTTACGTACAAATATATCTCGGTAATTCTAACTAAAGGTTGTTATTTTTAGAGGTATAAAACTTTAAAATGAAATAAAACGCATAAAAATCGTCATAATGGCCATGGTATTAGCTTTATTGGCAATATACTTTTATGCCATTAGTGTTTAACACATACTCTGTAGTGGTGGGTCACATTTGACCCGAGTTTTTGTAAAAATATGAATTACTCTAGGAATATTCGTTTAATGCTGTTCTAGCTAATCTTTTATTAAATATTTATAAATAATTTCAGACACAAATAAATATTATCGGACGAGATTTAAATGAGCCATTGATAAAAATGTGAAAAAACGCTCAAAAATTAGTCGCTTTTATGGGATTGAAACTCAGCGCTTACATCGAAATATACATTGTCAACATTTTGAGCGGCTATCCGTCTATGACAAAAATACCAAGTATGCGTCGATGTATTTGTTTTGACTTATTTTCGTCTGGCGGCCCCTAGATAATACCAGTAATATAACTAATTCAGGGGCGTTGCGCCTACCTATAAGTTTTATAACATTACCTGTTCGGGTTCCGACGAGAAGATTACATGCTCAGTGGATGTTTGTATTTGGTCTGTTGGTGCGTGAGAATATGCAAATCATAGGTAATATTTTTTTAATTTTTCAGCAGAAACATTACGGCACATCATGCCATTTCTTTAAATCATATTTAAAATTAAATATCTATAAAAAATCTCCCACAAAACGGTTGAAAAATTGAATACTTGAGGTGGGTCTAAAATGACCCACCACCACCGGACGTGTTTTATTTTGACCCACCGGGCAGGAAGTGTTAAATATGATTATGCGCATATAAGCACCACAGTTGGCTCGATTAAACTGCAATCTGCAAGTCTAATTTTCTACCACTTTCTGGAGCAGCTGGGGGACGTATATCGGCAATAACGCGATGAATGTTGGCTCTGGTTTATCGGCATGGACTAGATCCATTACGCGAAATTTTTATTGAAACCACAGCTCTTCTTAATGCCATTTAATTGGAGAACAAAATAGTTTTGGATTTATAGCGCTCTCCATTTACTGTAACGTTCTGGTTGGCATAATTTTTGAAGAAACAACAGCTTCTTCGGTCCCCACTGTACGACGTCTCTGCAGATCCGTATTATCAATTAGAGTATGCGTTGTGTGAAAACGCTCCATGGTTATTCGAATTACTTGCTCGGATGGACGATTATGTCGATCGTAAAATGGACGTAGCGCACGGTAAGTTTCGCGAACTGAACCAGAATTTTCGAAATAAATATGCACAATTTGCAAGTGTTGTTCTGGCGTAAGTCTATTTATGGTACAATGGCAATTCAAATTGAATACAAATCAGCTGTTAGCTGTTAAATTGGCTGACACTGAAAAAAGTGTTGCTAATTCGAAAAACAAACCTATAAAAAAAACACCTTTACAATATACAACATTTTTCATAATTTTATATTATGGCTATACATACCTACATATATTCAAAGAATGCATATTTTATTTGAAACACCTTATATATAAATTTCGCTTTAAAAATATACACATCGTCTAACTAAATTTTTTTAAGACGTAATAATATTATTGAAAGTTAAAATTAAAAATTACAAAAACACTAGCAGATAGTAAATTCACGTTAGCTAAATAATGCAAGTAACCAAAACATAATTTATCTCCAGCGTTTTTCAATATAAAATCTAATAACATGTTTAGCTACGATAAAATATTCCACGTTTAACCACACAAAATAATGCCAAGGTATATTTTATTCTGGATGCTTTTTAAGATTCTCATTAAATATTTCTTTACACCGCTCCACGCCGTGAAAGATAATCCAAAGTCGTAATGCGTGTTTGTAGATATACCTA
This sequence comes from Eubasilissa splendida, assembly GCA_031772225.1. Lineage (NCBI taxonomy): Eukaryota > Metazoa > Arthropoda > Insecta > Trichoptera > Phryganeidae > Eubasilissa > Eubasilissa splendida. Next base: position 10,177,938 of record CM062846.1, read on the forward strand.
CTTATGTATGAAAGTTTATATAGTAAATATATTTCTTAACTCTAGAGAGTGGGGCGAAAACTCTCAAAAGGTTTAAGTTTAAAAACTGCAGGATTTGTTCTGAAATTTTTTTTCTTGTTAAATTATTGAAGTTTATCGTTTGCTCCCATAATTCATAATAGGTACTTAGACTTTAATATCTATATTAATATTATGCTTCAGGTTGTCCTGATGCCTTGGAAACTTGTTCAGTGAAAATATACACATTTTGCGTGTTTGTTTTATTATAAAACCAGGTATTGCTTTAAAGTAATGATGCTTAGTTGATATACTACATGTTTTTCAAGTACAACATAAATATTATCACTAGTTCTGCGGATTAAGCCATATTTATAATTTCTTATTTCGTTACTGGTAATATTAAATTTAAGATCTCAATCATGATTTATGTAAGAGTCAAATGATATCTCTCGTAAGTGGTGATTTATATATTTTGAATGCATTTTTCAATATTCATATTATTCAATGTTATTAAATAAAAAACTATTCAACTGAGATAAAGATCGATATTTTTTCTGTTTCGTACAACCGGTATCGAAAAAATCTTAATTGTTTACTGTTTAATAGCAATTTTTCACAAGGCACTTATCGGCGCCCGTAGGGCTTAGCAATTATCATTAACCAATCATCTTATTAACTTTTTATTATTTATGTATTATGTTATGTTATGATATATTATTGAAATAAAAATTAGGGATATGATTTTTTTTAAATAGAGATGCGTACATAGCATAAATATCACATCAATATTCTTACTATTTTAAAACTAAGCTAAATGCTAGTGCTATGAAAATAGGACTAACTTGAAGGCCTGTTGAAATCAGTATATTTTCGCTTTTTTGTTTTAATTTACATTTCTTCGATAACGAATAATTTTTTAAACATTGCATTAAAGTTAGAAGATTTATTAATTGACTATATATTTGTCTATAACCTAGTTCTAAAATAAATTACCAATTTTTTGTATATAGTCAATCTAATGATAATTAGGATTGCTAATAATATAAGTATAACAAATTTATAAGTATAAAATTTATACATACAAATATTTTATAAACACGTTTATGGTTTTTATTAGTTTTTATTTTATTTGTCACTACGTTTTTTTAAACCTAATAAATTAGTTGTGACATAAATATTAGAGATAAATTGTTAAAGTTATAGGATAATATAAAATACACGAGAAAAACAATAAATACATGAAAAAATAAAATACAGGTTAAAACAATTTATGAATGATACAAAAATGAATAACAAGACACAAATAAATATCATTATATTTGATGAAAACTGTAGTATAAGGTAGAACAATAATTGTAGAAATAAATTAATAAACAACTGTTAAAATGTACAGACAATGTATGCGAAAAACGAATATACTGGGTGTGATTGATTTCTACGGCAGCTTGTTAGCTATGAATTAATCGTATATCGTTTCATTTGCTAACGATGTAACTTTCTGAATACGTAGCAGCTATACAGAAAATCACTTAATACTTCGTCACGTTGTAAGTGCAAACATACATTAAACATCGATCAAAATTATTTTACTCGGCGCCAAAGGAAAACAAAAGTTTCGAGAATTTTGTTCTGATTAAATCAATTTTAACAACATGTGTGATAACGTCGTTTTAATATATGGTAAAATAATAAACTGAATACTAAACTGTTTTAATATATTTGATAAACTGCTGTACATGTACCTTTTATAATTATTTTTTTACTACATCAAAATTCATTTACACCTATATACAAGAAAACAATTTGTAATATTTTAAAAATATTTTTTTAAATAATTATATTTTAAAGTGGAGAAAAATTATACAAATAACATAAAATATTTAATTTTAGATATTTATAATATAATATAATGACTTAATGTATTAATTTAAGAAGGTTAAATAAATAAAAGATATAAGCATAATATACATATAGTCAATTAGAAGAATTTCTAATACAAATTAAATGCATCAATTAGAAAGATATACATTAATACAGACAAAATCAATTTATAGAAAAAATATTTTAGCTGCCACCGGGATTTGAACCAGGAACTTTTCCTATCCAAAGAAGTGAAGTGACCAATTATACTTTGTCAGCTTAGTATTAATTCTCGTTACTTATGAACAAATGATACTTTCTTAAAATACCGAAAGCTTGGGTTATTTTTAAATTTATTTATTTCCGTTTCTATGTATTCTTCGTAAAGGAGAATTCATAAGGAAATTAATATGTTTTATATACATTTTAATTTCGTAATATTGCATGTATAATATATTCCGGTGAATCAATGTAATATTATTGAACTACTTTGAATTACCTGTAGCTCTGGTAAAGTATGAAACACCATATTTTAAATGGAAAAACGCTATCTTGGATTGACTATAAGTATGTCACGCATCTTGAATGTAATGAACCGAGTACTTATGTACAAGGATTTATAGATGTTGAGATAAATAAAGTCAGTATATTGTGAGCGGTAAAGTCCGGTGTTCTATCCTCCACCGGCTGCTTCAGCCAACAGAGCATCAGATTCTGTGGTAATTAGGATCAGAGTCACCTACTTACCATTTTGTTGATGTTGAATGATCATCTCTAGGGGAAAAACATAAATCTAGACAATAAACTAAAGAGTCAAGTAATTGTGATGAGAATGATAAGGTTTTATCAAAAGAATTCTAATTCTAGAGAAGGTTTTATCAGAAGAATTCTATCAAAAAAAGAGATTTAGTTAAAATAATTTTAATATATTAAAAAATATACATTACATTATATGGAAGAGATTTGATGTTTCTAGTCATAACACTCATAATCAAATGAATTGTTTCAATTAATAATAATACGCTAGTAGGAGTAATAACATAATGGATCACAATTATATATGAAAACAAGGACACCCATAGGAACATCTGTACGAAGGTTTGATAGAAATATAACCAAGAATTTGTGTCCATGACTTTCATATCTTGAGTATATGTGATGCGTAAAATCAAGCGGATATTAGGGTGTGGAACGGAGACGATTGTAAGGACCCACGCTTACCCGGAACTGTTATAGTAGTGGTTACTCTCTTGTCAGTTTCTCTCGACAAAACAAAGCAACGCGGGTCTAATATAACCATATTTTGAAAGCGGTGTGGATTAATTATTTAGCTAATGTTTGTTATTTCTTTATACTAGCTTTCAGCGGTATTTAGCTGGTATTTATTAAAAAACCAAAAGTACATAGTAAAAATTAATAACTAAACATTTGTCTAAAATTAAAAATATATTGAGACATTGATTAGTCACATAATTATAAGTAAATATCAAATACCAATTAACAAGGTGTAATTGATATTATACAATCATATATGATACAATATATGTATTTTCGTTTAACCAACGTCTTTAGATAAAATAAATCTGTCATTTATATGACCCTACCGTGTATTTATTTATAATTTTAGAGTACTATTGATAGTGTTTTTAATGTTTAAGTTCAAACGTAAAATAATACCTTCTTACCCATATAAAAAATGTGTGGACGTTTTTAAAAACACTTTCTATGACTGAACATGATTAATTTATTGTTTGAAAATCGTTCATGTAATTACTAAAGGAAATACTTAGTTGTGTTAAAAGTTAACGTGGGAAATAGTTCTGCCAATTGATTTTTGTTTTTCCCAAATCAAAAACTAATCCATGCACCAAATTTAAAGAACAAACATGAAATCAACACGTTCAAAACAGTAAGATAGTAAAATTCGCGAATTAGTAAAAGAGGAAGTAGATACTTCAACGATTTGCACGCAGTTGTAACCCTTTCTAATGTTATTCTGTTAAAAAATAGCATAGGTAACGACTACATACAAAACGGAGCCATTTATATGACTTGAGTAATTCTCTAGCTTAAAGACAGAACGTAGTAATGTGAATAGCTTGATGCGGCGAATACAAAAGAGCGCTATTGGTACAGCGATGAGCTGTGGTAGTTTTTAGAACTAAGCATTTAAAGTCTCTACTGGTACACAGATGCCGCTAATTATAAAATAATGTTTTCATTTGTGTTAATCCAATTATTTAATTTATATTTGTTTCCTAGAATTTTAGTACTGCACGGCTTTTTTGCTTGTATGCACTGTACGCCCCTGGTAATTAGAGTTACAAGAGAGAGATATTGCAACCAAGGCTGCCATAGAGTTTGTAGTATTATAGAGAAGTTCTCTGAAGGGAGACTTAGACAGATCATGGACATAAAGATTTTGAGTCTCGCTCAGTACGATCACGACCTAAAATAAAATAAAAATTTTATAATATTATTTACACAGAGACGACGGGGTGACGGGGACAGCACAAGGGTTTGCTGTCTCCCTCTTCCCTTTCTTTCATCGGAGAAGATTGTAAATCAATCTCACAGTCTACTTACTTACTCACTTACCATCACGACGTTTCTCCTCGGGGGTAGGCAGAGAGAATAGAACACCACACTATTCTGTCCTAGCACACAATTTTCGCCTCATCTACATTCATACATCTTGATTATTGAGATTTCTGACAGGATCATCCTCCAGTATCTGGTTTATCTGGTCGTGCCAAGTCTGCCGCGGACGTCCTCTACTTCTGGTGCCATCAACACTTGCGTCATATATCTTTCTTACCATTCTCTCTACATTCATCCGTTTCATACGACCAAACCACCTAAGTGATCCTGTCTTAATCTTATTCATTATACTAAGATCAATAATATATTCTTTATTTATTTCTTCATTCTTTACTCTGTTATTAATGGATACTTTCGAAATACACAAACACATGCATGGTGTCTTGCTTTCCTCCTTCTTGAATACCATAACTTTCGACTTTTTAACTTTTATAATAAGGTCATATATCGTACATTCTACACAGTCTGAATAATAAATATTGCACGATTATCGGATTTGGTGCCAGTTTGTGACACCGCATGGGCCATGTGTGATGTCCACCACCTGTCGTTTACATTTTGAATAACTCGCCTATGGGGTAGTCCTTTACGCATTTTGGTACAGATTCAACACATGGCTATCGGTATGAGTTTGACTCTTTGATATTGCAGCCCCCTCCATCATCAGCATCATGACAATGCAACCCACATGAATGATATATTATCAGGTCGTCCACATATTCACTCTCGACCAGGAACATCTCGCAGAAAAATAATTCACTTGTCTCCAACCGCTGTCTTCTCTGACACGGCGTGCTTATTCGTTTCATCACTCCCTGATTGGCCGAACTCACTTAGCAGGGCAGACTATTAACCTCAATAATACCATAATAGAAAAACTAAGCAACGGTACTTTCGTATCGTTACAATGTACATATATATATATATATATATAAATATTGAAAATAATACACAGTGGGCCAAAAGTTAGTTTACAAATTAAACAATTCTTTATATTTTCAAGATTATTTTTATTGATTTATTAACTGATATTTTACACAGCATAGATTTTAATTATGTATAAATATTTAAAAAAAAATACTTTTTGTAAATAGCTAGTTGTAAAATTACTCTTTAGATCAACCACTCAAAAGTATGGATTAATTACATTAATAGGGTCGTAAGATAAGTTAAAGAAACTAAATCGTCGGCACTTAACTGAAGCTGATGAACACTTATACAGACAATGTAAGCTGAAGAATAAGACTGGCGATGTTTATCAAGCGATAGGAGGGAGACTGCTGGTCGCTGAATGATGATGTCACAAAGTGCACGCAAATTAGATGCCATAAAGTGTTGATACTGGGCAACACACTGTTTTTAATATTTATGACAAATGAATTCAATGAAAATTAATTTACAACATCTAAACAATAGTTTTAGACAATTATTTACCTTACATTTACAAAACAAACAATAAATTATTTGTTTTAATAATGCGCCACGCGCCCGCCAATATCCAGCGATCTCTACCAACATCCAGCACGATTTCGTGTCCTAATCGGAAAGTGTTTTCTTGAACGGTGTTGCGTACAAAGCACAGATGCTGGAAGAATGTCAACACAGGAAGGAGTTTGGCACTCACTACAATCTGGATTCTGCTGGCATCTCTAAAAATGTGGACTGTATATTTAAACTCACTATATCCTCAAAGGTTCCGACACAGTATAGATGCGAAGTCTCGAATTAGTATATTGTAATCTGTATCTTACATGTATAACCGCACTAGCTTAAGGACGCCAATCAGCTGATCGGCGGAGAGGACGGGAAGGAAGGAGGGGGAGGCACAATGCATTATTTTCGTTCAATAATTAATATATATTTACACCAAATAAATATATGTCCCAAACAAACGGAAAAAATATTTTAAATTTAAAAGTATTTTTATGATTATTATATAATAATATAGGGAGTGGATAGTATGAAAGGACACGACCACAAAAAATATGGCTTCACAAAAAGAGTTATGATGATGAATGAGGAAGAAGTAATAATAGAATAGAATGGACAATGAAGAAACGAAATGTTTGAATAGAATTAGAACTTGAATAGATTAAGTTTTTCTTTGTTTACTCCTACGCGAGTACAACGTGATTGTATGTAATAATAATATTAATATATTTTCATTTTCTTTACAAAATTTTACCTTTCCGTGACTTCTTAGAATAGCGAATTCAATTATTAAAGATTTTATAAAATTATAAATAATATTAACATTAAATATACTAATATTGAATTTTAATATAATTACCGATTATATTGTGTATTGAGATGACGACGTAGATATATTATAATTACTGTATAAATATAAAATGTTGGTATATTATGGATTCACGTCTTGATAAAAAATTTGTATGCAAGTATTTATTACATATTAATAAAATCTAATATAAATAACAAATTTTCATATTAAAATGTGCGTTGTTCAGTACGTTTATTATCTTTATAATAATATATACAAGGATCTCAAAAAAATATTTTCTCTCTGTGCGTGGAATAAGAATGGCTGAGGATACTTTTCATTGTAAATAACATATTACGATTTTAATGTTGTTCTGTTAATCTACATTAATCTTGCCAGTACCGAGTAGCATTTTTGGGCAAAAAATTCATGTGATGCCGCGTATAATAATTAACTACGTAATTAACAAGTCTTTCGTACCGTATATAATTTTCCAGATATTTGATTCTAAAATATGAATAAATATATTTTAGTTTCAAATACACTTCTGAGTACTTTATAAAGGTACATTTTTCAAATTGCTATTATTAAAATAAACTCACAAATAAAATAATTGTAAACAATAAAAAAAAAAATCGTGTTGGTCGCCAAAATATGACGCCGTATATGCACATCCACGGACTTGCTCAGGGTATTACATGAAGTGCGTGGGTCTGGTTCATAGAATTCACCATATCACCTGCCACCATTCTCAGGGAAAATAAAAAGATTATTTCAAATTTTATAATCACAATGTTTAATAAAAAAAACAAGAAAACAGAATATTGAAGTAGAAAACAGTAAGCGATCTATTACTAGAATGTGATGTGATGAAAGAGATCAGATTGGCAATTTTGCCATAATAAAATAATGAAATTTAATATTATTTGAATATCTATTTCTTCTCTGAGGGAGGTCACTTTTATTTATTTTATCTATTTACGGAGTTTATCTATTTGTCAACATCAGCCAACGCAACCGTGGGGTGCCGATGCAGCTGAGGACCCGGGCCGCCACACGCCAGCGCCAGGATTCATATCTTGCTCCAGAAGATAGACCGGACACCATCCCGTCTCAGTCTTGTCCATAACGCCCATCGCTCGTATGCCGCTTCGGGTCTTTATTTAACCCGCGGATGGACCAGGCCCATACATCTCTGGATCCACCGCGATGATCCCACTCTTAATCTACGCCATCTCTTGCCGTCATATTTCTCCGAAGCCAGCTACACCGACGCGCCGCCCTCTTTTCGAGCGTTATCACCAAAAATGACGTCTCGCCCCGCTGGCCGCCAGAGTTCGATTCTCGTCTCTGATTCGTCCATTTAGACAGCCAATCATCGTAAGTCGGCAAAGTAGACTACCCAGATCTTGGCGAGGAAATTCAAACATCACAATATATATTTTATTATTTTTATTTTTATAATATTTTTAGCAGTTGTTCATAATAATGCCGTGATACTGTGATGATCATCTGTCAAGGAGGGCTATTGTTTAAATGTTATTCAAGTGTAATTGATAACTTCTTTTTTAAAATTTCATAATTAGTTTCTTCAATATCGTTCCATTTGTTGTATCTTTTATTTCCATTGACAGTTTGTTGTACAATTGTGGAGTAATATTGAATGGTTCTCTGCTGAAATGTAGTTTTTGTAGACGGCATTTTAATAAGTAAGTATTGAATATATCGTTTGAGCTCATTTAAATTGGCATGTACATGCATGCGATGGCTGGCGAGATTGTTTAATGTTCTAAGAGCACAGTTAAGGGCTTATTAGGATTGTCTTTTTACAGCGGATAGTATAGGTCTATCAGAGAGAGGGAGTTGGTTGAGGGGTTGTTTTGGAGTGGTTAGGTGGATGTACGTAATGGTAAAGTAGTGTGGAGGAAGGTAAAGGTTGGTATTGGTGCGAGAGAGCTATGAGAGGTTTTACTCGTGCAACGCCGGTAAAGTAAAAATGTAAGAATAATAAATATAACAACAATATGTGAAATGTAAAGAAATAAAATATTATAAAAAAACAATTATGGAAAGCAGAGGACTAGTAAATGATAAAATATATTTAACATTATTGTTTATATTGATTTTTACCTATTCTTGTGCAATGCCTATATATTATATATATTGGCTAATTTCGTTATAATAACCGCCATTTCGATTTAATATTTATAGATTTAAAAATAATTAAACACAATCGTAAAGTATTAATTGATAAACCACAAAATTTTTTAGAACTAATAATAATGAAATCTCAGCGTGAACGAATTATTTATTACGAAATAAGAATATAATAAAAAATATCGTATGTATCCATTATGTTTTTAATTGGTGCTATCCTTTGGGTATGAATGTAAACCTCTAAGATGACAAATATTTACTACATAGCTACATAGTATGAGGAAATATTCGTAAATGATATCAAGAATCTGCAAAATCATCAAATTATGAGAAAGTTAGAAACTTTTCATTTATGATATCCAAAAATATCTAAAAATAATGCATTTTGCTTGCAGGTAACCGAGGTGTAGAAGCTCCATACGCCGTACTCGTGTGGGTGCATGGAGACTCGTATGAGTGGGGCTCCGGGAACCCTTACGATGGATCAGTCCTGGCCTCTCATGGACATGTCATCGTACTCACACTCAACTTTAGAATAGGATTATTAGGTGAGTTTTGGTGACATTCAGCACTGCTACCAAATAAATGAGCAATTGATTCAATTGACTTACTTGCTGGTCTGGTGGTTAAGAAACTCGAATGGTCGGGGGGTCTCAGCCTACGAGACCAGTAATTTTGTCCTATTTTCATAGCACAAGCGTTTAGCTTAGTTTGAAAGTCGTAAGAAAATTGATATGGTACGCATTCCGTGTGCGTATATCTATTTTTTTTAATGTATTAAATACAAATATATTAATTCACAGGATTTTTAAAAACCCGTCCGGGTAACCGCCCGGGTAATACGGGGGGTAACTTGGCCTTACGTGACCTTTGTGCGGCGCTCCGTTGGGCGAAACATAACTTGGAGAGCTTCGGAGGAGACCCTTCGCGCCTCACCCTGCTGGGCCACGCGCACGGCGCCGCCCTCGCCAACCTGCTGCTGTTGACCAATGAAGCCCGAGGTGAAACATATTTCTTTATACTTTTCAAATTAATTCCAAATTAATCCTTCTAGAATGATTACTTATCATTTAATGTTTCAGGTCTCTTTCATCGTCTCGTCTTACTTAGCGGAAGTGCTCTCAGTCCGTGGGCGCTGGTCCAGGATCCAGATTCGTTGAGAGCTGCGGTCGCCGAACAATTGGGCTGCAATATAGAACTCATAGCCAAAGGTTCCACAGCTGAAGACGAAGATATCACGACATGCCTTCAAGATAAGCCCTTAGAAGCATTACTAGATGTTAGAATTGAAGAAGCGAGCTTCATACCTAGGTGGGGTCCTTTTCATCCCATCGAACAAGACATGCCGGATCCGGCGTACGCGATGGAAGTGGCAAGTGACAGTTTTATCACGTGTAGTTTAGTATTAGGGGTAACGACGACAGAGAGTTATTACGACTTTAGTGCTACAGACATACAGTACGGTTTTGAAGAAGACTACAGAAACAGGGTACTCAGAACTTTCGTTCGTAATGCGTACGTGTATCACTTGAATGAGATATACGCGGCTGTGAGGAACGAGTACACGGACTGGGAGAAGCCCATCCAGCATCCCATCAACATCAGGGACTCCACCATGGAGGCGCTCAGCGACGGACACACGACTGCACCGCTGCTGCGCGTGGCGGGGCTACACGCCCGCCGTGGCGCCACTACCTACCTCCTGCATTTCTCATATCAGACAAAGGAAGGAGACTACCCTCAGGTTAGCTAAATTTAATTTTAAAGTTGTTGCATTATATTTTGCTGAAATGAATTACATGTAACATCTCACTGTTGTTCCTCCAGCGCCTCGGTAGTGTAAGGGGAGAACAGATCCCCTACGCCCTAGGCCTTCCCCTGGTAGGAGGATTGCCCTACTTTCCTGCCAACTACAGTCGCCAGGATGGAGCCGTATCGGAGGCGATGGTCTCTCTGCTGGTCACGTTCGCCAAGACCGGAGATCCCAACCCTCGTCCCGGAGACCCCGCCCCGCCGCAGTACGCCGATTATGGTCGGGAAAGGACCCAGTACAAAGGCGTTCCGTGGGCCCCCTATGAACCGAGCTCTCAGCGATATTTATCGTTTGGTGAGTTTCATTTAAAACATTATTTTCCGTACAATCCTCAACGGCAAACTCAATAAAAAGTCTCTCGGCTTGTTTGGTTGCAATTTAAATCTGGTAATGAATTGGGTATACTAATTAAATACGATTTAAATTGAATTGCTATACGATGCTAGCCTGCAATGTTTGGTAACAACATAACAGCTATTGTGCAGCAATCTAGGCGCTAATTAATGTATACTATAATCCATAAAGAATTGCGACCATTGTAAGAACGATACATTATCAAAAGTGATTTAAACACAAGGCAGAACTAATAATGAATAATCTGAGTTTCTCGGATAGTGCATCGTCTCTAGGAATGCAATAGTGACAGGTGATGCCAAAAGGCGACCGCAAGTTAATATAATCAAAACTTAAACGATGGGACAGTCGCCCGAATGCGAGGTGGTGTAAACTCGGCGACCGCTCTAAACAATGAGTGACATTACCTATAATGGACGCCATCTTGACGTCTGTTTAAGTATATCGCAGTAACATTGGGCGTAAAAGAAATGATAAAAATTAATATTTGTTTATTGAAAATTTAATGTTTAAATATCATGTTCATGTTAAGCGCCCTCGAGGTGAAAGTTTTTACGAAAATGGCGCTATACAAATTATCCATTATTATTCATGAACCCTTTAATGATTAATTGTTTAACGAATTAATAATAAGTGAAATAAAACCAGGTTCATTGCGATCGGGAAATCATTCTCTCGCTGTAGTGTCCTTAGAGTGAATATACTTCTGTGTTTTGATTCTTCTGACCTCATCATCATCATCAACCAGTTAACAGAAGCGAAGATCAGCAAACCACCCTTATTTTATTGTGGCTGTACGCTGTAGGTGTCATAAAAAATCTAAAATCAGTGGTCGTTTATTGTAGTTTTTATAAGGTATATTCATCTCGTCAAGGATCTACATCACGGACCGGTTCCCTATATACGGTCCCAGATCAGTAATCTCTTCAATTTTGTGACATGGCCAAAAACTCAAAAACCTAAACGCTTTGATCAAATGAAGATAACATTTGTTTAATTAATTAATCTGTCATAAAAAATGTCTCAAAAGTTATTTTGCTTTATTTGAAATCCTCTATTCTAACAGCTTTTAAGCTTTGCGATATAATTTGTGGGAATTTTTATGTTGGCTCGCGCTCCCAAACTAAAAAATATCGGACTAGCCTCAGAAAAATATGCGACGAAAAAGCGTACAAACAAATACATATATCATACCCGCTACCATAGTTTCTATACATTTTGTTCAGTATCCATAAACGTCAAACTTTACTTATAATACATTTTAGAAATTTATGCGATATAAATGCCACAACATTCGCATGTTCGAAAATTAAAATATGTTCTGTAAGTTGGCAAGCAGATAAAAAATTAATTTATGGATTTAGTATAATATTTAACTGACCTACCTAAAAAAAATAATACATACCTAGTACTTACGTATACAAAACATTATACATAGTAACCGTTTTCATACAAATTAAATTTTAAAATATCAAAAATAAATGTAGTAAAATTTCATTCATATCTTTCAACAGCAACAATAAACAGGTGTCATTTATTTGGATTCCTGCACATAAGGGAATTCATGGGAATCGTGCTGAGAAACCGTCTAAGGAGGCCACTTTTCCGGAGTTTTCCCTTATTAATTCCATAACCCGATGTATGACAGATTTAATATGGTAAAAAAAGTACGAATTCTATTTGGACTGCACAATATATAAATCCAAATAATCATAAGGGTAATTGGCTTAAAATAATTCAAAAATCTATTCCCCGCACTCCCTGGTTCTCCAAAAGGAAAGTTTTCAAAAGAACAATATCAAATATTTCTAGAATGAGAATTAGGCATTACCAGGTAGCCTTACATTTATTCAGATTTAACTAAATAGATTCCCCAATGTGTGAGTGTGGTGCCGAGGAAACCCTTGACCATATATTTTTTGCCTGTCCATTGCGGATCGCAGGTTTTTTTTTACAGTAATTTTGTCAATGGTAAATTTCAACTTCCGGTTAACTTGTGTCATCTTTTTTCCCTTAACTCGCCAAATTTAATTTATATAATAGCAAAGTTTTTGAACAACAATGGTATTGACTTCTAATATAATATTTCCTATTCTATACTATTATTGTACTTTTTTCTATAAAATAAAGTTTTAACTTGATTAATGGCACAAATCTCTCTTGAAGGGTGGATTACTTATTTAAAAGATGAAGAAGAAGCGCGTTATTTATACGTAACCACGAGAATACTGAGTAATTCTATTAAATTTTTTTATTTTCTTAATTCTACTATTACGAATTTACCACAGTTTTCTGCTATTGTCAACAATATTAGTGAATATATAATATTTTAATTATTTAAAAATTTATTTTCCATTAAAACTATGTAAAGAAATGTTTGCTTTAAGTAAAGTGTTTCATACTTTTGAGTCGGCCAAAACTTTAAATCTCAAAGTTTGCACCCATTACACTGTTTAAATTAGTTGTTCAGCTCGCATAATTAATTAGGTACTCAATGAATAAACCAAAGTAATCCGGTATTAAGCCGGGTAGTCCATGCCTCCTGCCGAACAAAATATTTCTAAGCATCTAGAGCTTTCATTTCTAGTTCCATTATTAGTAAGTCACAGCTGCGCTGAATTAAGCTATCCTTTCATGAGAGCTCAGCCTTAAAATGATAGTTGCCCATCGTTTGGTCAATACAAGGAGTTTCCTAGGCGGGATCACAACAGTTGTTCAGTGAAATGAGCTCGTGCTCTGCTATGGTCCGATTACTATTGAGAAACTGACTATTATTCTCTGCCTGTGACGGATTAACTGGGAGAAAGGTTCATAGAAACATTATATTTGATGCTATTGGTATTTAACACGCTGAAATAAAATGCACCATTGAACAAGCTGGCATAACTTTTATCCACATGAAAAATATTGCTACGGGAGGAATGATGCGGGCGGCATTTTATTCTTCATCGGCAGATCAATTGGTGAGCATGAAAGTGTAGATTCGGTTGGAATGAGTATTTCTCACTTACCTATAGCCAGTCGCGTGCAGTACGTATAGACTTTGGTTATGCTGTTACCATTATATTGTAATAATATAATATACGTACTATATATTACATTATACATAGGTTTATGAACGTTCATTTAACCTAAGTCTTTAAGTAAAATGAACCCATAATAAAAATGCATTATCCTAGAACTCAAAGAACAATCATGAAAACAACACGTTTAGTAAGGTAGTAAAATTTACAAATTAATAAATGAGGGAGTAGATGCTTCAATCAGCTCTAAGCCAAGTTCAAAACCTTTCAAATGTCATTCTGTTAGGAAACAGTATAGGTAAGGACTCCGTACAACATGGATCAGCTGATCCATTTCTGACTCTGCCGAGAGGAATTTTCAATTCGGTAGGTAGCAATTGTGTAACTTGAATAGAATGATAGATTAAAATAATGACTAGCAATTGTTGTAGCAACTAATAACCCAGTAGAGGACTACGGCGCTCCGGTGATACACGGTGGGCGCTAGCGTAATTATAATATATGAATTATTTAATTTATATTTGTTTCCCAGAATTTTTAGTAATGCACAGCTTTTTTGCTTGTATACAGTGCACGCCTCTGCCTATAGCTGATGACCTTTCTCTTTCATTTAAATTTACAATAGTGTTATGTTATTCTGTCTGGAAGGAAATCTAACCTAATTAATATAATGGGTTAGCTTAACTGGACTTGTTTAATACGAAATAATAATCAATTTTACAATAAACTCTAATTTCTGACATCATTCAACACATGATAAAGAATAGAGGATATTAATAAAGAATAATGAAGAAGTGGATCTTCCGCTTACCGCGCGGTATTGTTCTCCGGTACTCGTGTGAACGTGATATTGACGCAAGTCGAGAACCTACTCTCTATGCATTTTGTTCTTCCAATGTAAAAATTAATATATACCTGTCCCGCTTTGGCCAACTAATGATTTAGGGATTTCGCCGGGGGGACAAATTACCTTCTGATACCGAACTGTCAAGATCTGTTTTTTTTTACCATCAGATAAGCAGCGCTGTGCATAACGCTAGGACAATGAAGAGGCGGTGTTTTAATCAAACAGCTCCGGAAGTGCAGTGATATCTCGGTTCTTCACTAAAACGGTACAAGTCAATTGGAGGTGAAAACGACGTTCAACCTAAGACTTTAGAGCAAGGTAGGCCAGATCCGTCTGCCATTATTTTCGTTTCTGAATCCAATTCAGATTGCGTCAGAAAAATCATTATTGTAATCTATACAGTCCACAGGATTTTATCCCACCACGTCGCTAGTATGAAAAAAGATTTCATACGACAGAAACAAATTCTACATAAAAATATGTTCTTAGATTGAGAATGGATTACCTATCTTAGTTAAAATGCGAATGGTCAGAAGTAATGTGTTCGTGGTATTATTTTATGTAATAGAAGCATGTATACTTACCGAAGAAATGATAAGGTGACATGAAGCGTTTGAGATGTGGATCTAAAGAATAATGCTCAAAATAATCTGGATAGCTACCAACGGAGATGTCATAGTTCGGGTGAATAAAGAAAAATATATTAATAAAGACATCCAGGGATGTATCATATCTTGTGTCTCATAATACAGACAGAGATTGCTTAGAGGCCTAAAAAAACTAGAGGGTTTGGCCAGTCTACTGTAGAACTATTCCGGGCCATAGTAAACTATGTGATAATTCCCAATATGATAGCCAATGCCTGTTAAACGTATAAAGCATAAAAATAATGTACTATTCATACAATATGCAAGTGTTTTAAATTCAAATAAGTAATGGCGTAATTATGTAAAAGAATTAGAATCCTATATTATATAGCAAAGATATTACTATTCAAAATTCTTAGTATTTTTAACATCGTCTCTGCTAGCACTTTTTCCGGTACCTACAAAAAATTCTTTCACGAATAAAACTCATATGAGGATATGGAAGTTATTCATTCACATTTGGTACTGTTCCCACCCTTATGCCAGTCTGTGCCAGGCGCTTGTCTGGAGCGGTGGCGACTGCTTATCTTCGGTTAACGCCTAGTTACCGTCATATGTTTATATCACGAGGTTTACTGATAATAAATAATATTATTTTTCTTTCGTCCAATTTAGCATGAATAATTTGGTCTACCTATTCTCTTAAGTCTTAGATCCGATTAAAATTATAAAAATACATAACGACACAATTCAACGAAGTTCCACTTACAACGCGCATTTTCGGCATTTTTATATTTTAGTAAATAACAGAATATCATTAATTTATTTAACTCGCTGTTGTAATAAATTTATTAGCACGATATTATTATGATTCAGTTATATCGTTTTCGAGTTTAATTGGCACATTGTAAATGAGTTGTATCTATTAAATTATTTTATAATTAATTCAAACACAACGAAAAATATTTGCACATATAAAAATAAACAAAAACAATCCATGTAAATGTAGAAAATGACTGCTGTTGTATTAAAATACAAATATAATCATTGGATAACAGTAGAGTTATCAAGCAGGTTTGTGTAATGTCTCCATGGCTGTTCAACTTGTATATGGATAATTGTGTGAAAGAACTGGAATGTATGAATGTAGGAGCAAAAATGGGCGATTTGATTGTATGCTGTTTATTGTACGACAATGATGCAGTACTAATGGCGAATAATGAACAAGAACTACAAAGTCTAGTGAGTAGAATGTACGATGTATGCAAGGAAAGCGACCTTATTATGAATCTTAACAAGTCGAAAGTGATGGTATTTGAGAAGAAGGAAAGCAAGACACCGTGCACAATACTTGTAGGTAATGAATGTTTGGAAGAAGTAGATGAGTTTATGTATTTGGGAAGTATGTTTGATGGAAACGGAAAGACTGAGAATGATATCGAAAGAAGGGTGACTGCAGGGAATAAAGTGAACGGTGCTTTGAATAGGATTATATCTAACGGGAATTTGTCAACCGAGGCAAGACTAGCGGTGCACTGGAGCTGGCAGAAGAGGAACGAAAGTAGACTGAATGCGGTGGAAATGACAGGAGTAAAGAATGAAGAAATAAGGAAATAATGTAAAGCTGATGTTAATATAGTGAGTAAGATTAAGAAAGGATCACTTAGGTGGTTTGGTCATATGGAACGGATAAATAAGGAGAGAATGGTAAGAAATATATATGACGCAAGTGTCGACGGCACCAGAAATAGAGGACGTCTGCGGAAGACTTGGCGGCACAACCAGGTATATCAGATAATGGAGGATGGTTCTGTTAGAAACCTCAATAATCGACGAGCTTGTATGAGAAGATATATTAATGTGGATGAGATGAGAATTGTGTGTCAGGACAGAGGAGTATGGCGCTTTATTCTCTCTATCAAGTAAGTGAGTAAGATAACAGTAAATAAACATCTCGCATAAACATTCTGCTTTTCATTGCATAATCCACTGTTTCATTACAATTACATTATTTTTTCCAATGAACTCTCTCTTTAATTAAACTTATTGCTTCCAACAATGGATGGAATGGTCTCTGACTTAATTCACAGAATCAAACAAACCGTATTTCAACAAATAAATTTCTTTATAACGGTTTTACAACTATTAATTCTAATAACTCAACTCCCCAATGGTGCAGAATTTTGTACATAAATAATTTTTCTACATTAAGTACATGAAAACTCCCAAAAGAGATAAATCCAACTTTCCATACTAATAATAATTTAGGCAAACTTTTAACAAATTGTAAAGACAAAGAAGACATACTAAGCCATTCTGGCATTTATAAACTTAAATGCAACGATTGTATAGCTTTCTATATAGACAAAATATGGAAGAACGTAAATATTAAAATAAAATAACACATTAGATGCTTAACAATTATAGGGTTTTCAGATTTAATTAATTAATTATAGCCATACTCTAAATAAAAATATAAAGTAATAAGTGTTACATAAAAATGGAGTAGCTTTACGCTTTAAGAATTTAGAAGCATTAGAGATTAATGAATCAATCAATAGTAGTAGCCAGATACTAAATAACCAAATAAATGTATCTAATTGTCCGATTTTAATGTATTTCCCTTGTAATACTTACCCTTTTCTCCCACTCCTTACCTGATGCTCTACCCCACTCTGATGTGCTGTTGCTCTGTCCTCTTAAACTTCTATTTAAATAGCTATACTCAGGTCAGTCCATACTATATTGTTCTGGAGAAGATTGGGTCCAACTGAAACTAGTTGACTTTAGTGTATGTACATAATAAAGTGGTTTAAAACTAAACATTCCGCTATTTGAGTAAATAAATGTTTGATACTTTTAAAACGCACGCGTGTTCAAATATACGTTTAATATCCTCCAAACCGCGTTTTATCCAATATTTATTCTACGATAAGTTTGCGCAAAACTATTTAAATACAAAACGTGAGCGTTAATAATTATTATCAAAAGTTTTCTAAACGAATCCAACAATCGATCCAACAAACTCTAGTTAATTCGACATCCGAACATTAATCAAATGTATGTATTTAGTTAACTCAAGTCAAACGACCGCCTTAATGATAAAATCTTTAACGGTGTTTTTCTTGTCCAAAGATTTGTTTGCATATAAAATTCTAATTTCATTGGCTGCTTGATTTATCGAAGATTGTGTACATAATCCATTTTCTTTGGCTTTCCAAAGAATTTTAATCCTGGGCCAAAATGCTGACGATCGGAAAACTGTTTCGTAAAAAGGGGAGATTTTGAAAGGCGATAACTTCATTAGGTCGTCGTAGCTCGTAGAACACAGGGCTGGTTTTTCGATGGCATTTAAATAAAAAATAGATATTTAAAATATTACATAATATATCACAATGTTAAAGTTTAATCACATATGAGAAAAAAATAATTTGTTTTTTTTTATTCTATTCGTTTCCGAGGTAAGTTTCACACTCACATTGCTGGAAACAATACTGTTTTTTGATTCTTTGATTTGATTTAATACTAGAAAAATCAAAACACAAGTACCGTTCGTTGTGTATTTCTTACATTAAAAAGTATTATAATTAGTAGGTAGGTACTTTGATATCTTTCATTTTTATTTTGATAATAAAGAGAAAAATATAATGTTATATTAAATGATTATTATTAACCATGCTATTTCAAGTAACAATTAATAATGTGCCGCTAAATCTGTCTAGCTTATAATTCTTATGTCTCAGTAAAGAATAAGTTAAACGAGTTAAATCATCTATTAATAAATCTAAATAACACACTAATATTTTAGAAATTAATATTTAATTCTAAATTAAATTAACATTCGCTATTATGAACAAGTTTCCTTCAATAATATATTTGCGATTGATTACTTTAGACAAAATGAATTATGAAAAGTACATATAAAGACATTGGGAATATGAAGTATTGCTTCGATAGAAAGGTAATCTAATTTTTTTTAAATTTTATTTACTTTCGCCGATCTTGTAACAGTTTCAAATATTTATTTTCGCAATTATTACTCATTCTAGAAGGCTAAAGATCAGCATTGAAAATCTGAGTCGACGATGTCGGTCGGTCTGCGATGGTTGCATGAATAATTCACGGCGATTGTTTGCCCCCGAGTAATCTCGACCACGTAAGCACAAACCAGATCTCGTGCAGCCGGTGTCCCGTGGAGTTGCGAGGAGTGTCCAATAGTGCAACTTAGATGGAAGGGTTATCCATAAAACGCTATCGCATTTGCAATCTGTAT
The DNA here is from genome assembly GCA_031772225.1 of Eubasilissa splendida. Lineage (NCBI taxonomy): Eukaryota > Metazoa > Arthropoda > Insecta > Trichoptera > Phryganeidae > Eubasilissa > Eubasilissa splendida. The sequence goes on from CM062846.1 coordinate 10,197,674, forward strand.
GATTAGTTTACGTACCCCGTTATTCCTACGTGCGGTGAATAACTCATTTTAACTGATGTCAATTTGGTTAAGTGTTTGTCTAGTAAGGCTTGGTCATCTTTTAATTTACTAAAAAATAATTCATAATACAAGTTAATTAGTTAATTAGAAAGATACACAAAAAAAAACAATTTAATAATTATTTTATTTTATGTTCAGCGAACCAAAATATATGTAATTTAATACATTAATTAGAAAGATATACATATAAAATCAATTTTATCGAAAAATATTGTTGTTGCGCCACCGGAATTCGAACCTGGATCTCTTTCCAAACCGGGGAGGGTGCATTATCCAACTGTGCTACATCGACGATATTTTTAGCGACAAATTTTCGAACCTATATGTTACATCTTTGATATTAATACATTTAATCGTTCCATTATTTAAAAGAGCCATCTACCTTATTTTACGGCCAGAATTATCAATTCATTTTTATTAAATTTTGGACACATTGATACAACTTTATTATTAGAAGAACACATTCTTATTGTGAAGTTGTAATTATACAGAACATAGGTCTGTGATATTTTAAATATGAATTAAATACATTAATTAGAAAGATATACATATAAAATCAATTTTATCGAAAAATATTGTTGTCGATGTTGCGTTATATTTTTAAAAATAATACATTTTTGTTGTTATTGTGAAGTTGCATTTTCAGAACATAGATCTATGGTATTTTATTACAAATTAAATGAATCAACTAATTATCCCAGTAGCAACAATATATTTGTCCATAGATCCATTTTTTCTGTATATATTTCTAGTTGATTAATTAAATTTGTATTTGAATATTTTTTCGATAAACAGATTCTTTCTGTATATCATTCTAATTTATTAATTTAATTTGTATTAAAAATACAACAGAACTATGATCTGAAAGTGTCATTTGACAGAAAATTTGTATTTTTATTAAAAATTTATTAAATTTTAATTATAAATATTATTTTAACCTTTTAACTGCCAACTCTATTTGAAATGGAAGACACCACTTAGGCTTAGACTAGGCTTGAAGGGTCTTGACTCATCTATTAAAAGCTGGGATCTGTCGTTCACAGATGGAAAAATAATTAAAAAATATGACTCTAATCCATGAAAGTTTGCAAGGACCAAAAGTGCGCGTTAACACGCTTATAGCTTGGCTATACATACAAAGTTTGGCGTATTATCGCGCTCACAGTATTTAAAAGATTAATTTAAAATGTATTTTTTGAAGAACCGTAAACAACTTTTCTGCGATGCATTACAGTAATTGCGATTTATTTAAAAATTATTGATCACGTTATTCTTTTCAGGCATTAATGTCATAATTATTCAAAATAAGTCAACATTGTACATGAGAAGACATGCGATGTACGAGCAAAAATGTGTATAGTGTATAGAAGAAGATCGCTGAAGCGCCTAGCACCTGTGATACTTTATAGTATGCCGAGAAGCGTGCTGGCGCGCTCTATCGGGTGAAATTGTAATAAATTAGCTGATATGAGTAGCTCGAAGAAATTCAAATCGTTAAAATGATTTATTATATGATATTATTATTGATTCCGCGCTATTATATTACCTTTGATTGATATATGTGTTGCTCTACCTAAAATTATATAGATATACAATTTAAAAATTGCTTAAATGTAAATAAGCTGAAATTTTTTACAAAATTACAAAATTTTACTGCCATATTATAAAACAAAAACTTATTTAACAATATTGTCAAAATTAGTTAAGGAAAAAATATTTTTATTTTAATAAAAATTTGTGATTTCAACTTTTATTTTTATCTACATATAAGGTATGTTAAAAATATAATTACTACCGGGTACTAAGAAATTTATATTGTCGGTAGACTGCTCGATAAAGAGCTTCTAACCCCCCTCTATCTTGCATCTAATCTGTCTTCATACAGTATTTGTTGCTATTTATCTCAGCTTAGTCTGGGGTGACCCACCAGCCTTCTTCCACTCGGAGTTGTCAAGAAGGCATATCTTGATAATTGTTTCTCTGACATTCACACAACGTGTCTGTTGAGACCCTACTCACACCTTACAGATTCGTATAAACAAACACATAACAGCTATATAGTCTGCCTGGTACCTACAAAATGCAGACAACAATACACTGCGATCGAACTAGTCTGAGATACCATAGATCCGCTCACTCTAATCCTGGCCATTTCTTCGGACATACCTCCACGGACACACCTTTTCGCACTTATCTCGGCACCGCCTTTGTGTGATGTAACTACCAGTTTAATTTCAATTGTGCTTCTTCTGTAAATAAACTATCGTAAGTACAGTTTCATTCATAATACGCCCGCTCTAGCCGCATACACACACACAACTACAAACCCCATATTGGTAACATTTCGTATACATATGGGAGAATTCGAGGAGGTATAGGGCTCTCGTTTCTCACCGTTTATATTATTTTGATGCATTGTGAATACAATCATTATACTGTTGACTCTTTCAAACCTGTGATGACTAATAAACATGAGGCCCTTTATCTCTAAGTCACATTAATTGAGATCTTCAACATGAGAATAACTGCACTCGATCTCGTTAAATATTGGTTATTTTTTTGGAAAGATTTTAAGTTACTAAACTGCAGTAATATACTTTTTAAAAGTTAACAATCCTATTGAAAAAATATCAATATCTTTATAACAATTCCCATTAAAGTTATTACACATCCTACAGGGTGAATACTATGTTCCGGGCCGATTTTGTTTAGGCGCCATTTTGGTTTGGCAAATATTTATCAGTTCGCATTTAGTAGTCGTCGAAAGTAATTAGTTGTAATTTATTATGAAGCATCTAACGTCTCAATACCTTATTGAAGTCATTAAAATATTTTATCTAAATAATAATGGCTTTGCTGTAACCGTTAATGGTGATCGCTATCGTGACATGTTGGAAAATATATTAGTAGCCGAATTGGGTCAATTGGGCGTGCAACACATGTAGTTTAAATAGGATGGTACCATTTCACAAACAGCCTGAGCTACTCTTGAAATTTTGCGAGAAATTTTTCCTGGACGCATAATGTCAACAAGTGGTGATATCGACTGGCCTCCTCGATCACCTGATTTGACGGCGTCCGACTATTTTCTGTGATTGTACTTAAAATAAAATATCTACGCCTACAAGCTTACAACAATTCAATGCCACAGGACAATATTTGAAATGAAATTGCTGAAATAACACGCGAAGTGTGCGAGAATATTATGAAAAACATGATTTAAAGAGCACGCATTTATGCCGCTGCCAGAGATGGCCACTTGTCCAATTTATTATTTTATACATAATTGTAATAAATTAAGTGATTGACAAATAAAAACTAAATTAAAAAAATATATTTTATTTCTTAGTTATTTAAGAACAACATCGACCTGGAACATAATATTCACTCTGTATGAATACAGAAGGCTATAAAATATGAAGTTTGTATTGTAGATTGGTAACTCTCCTTACTTTCCATCTACACCTCAGTATACGAATTAAATTAATTTTCTGTAGGCATAAAACAGAATCGTTACATTATAATTATGCTTAATTTTTTACATGCGTATTTTTTATATTTATCCATGTCTCGAGTATTATAAATTTAAAATATGTCTAACACTAATATATAATACAGTTTACAATAAATTAAAAACATTTATATATTTTAAACGGATTATCTTCTTTGTCAAAAATATTTGAAATTAAGACCAGAAGAGGATATTTTTTAAACCAATATTCCATTCATTTGGGCTCCTGGCAAAACTGGATTATCCTTTAGTGAAGTACTGCAGAACTCGGCGTAATTGAACTTTGGGTTGCAGATGAACGAATTAGAATGCATTTGTACAAAGTAGAGAAGAACATAAAAAATTGCGCTTTTTCCAAATAGATTAAAATCGTGCTACTCTTTCGTTTCGACAGTTTTTTTACGCAAATTCCATATTGCATTTTTGAATTGAAACTGTACGGTATACGGATTATAATTAAGCTACTATCACAACTTTTAAAACGACTTTGTGAGTTAACGTTTTAATTTTGAAAATTAATTAGCAGCGGCTTTTTAATATCTCATATTTCATTCGTTATGTGGTATAATTGTTTCATTTGTTGATATATTAAAAATCCACATTTTGTACTCAACTAACTTTTTTTATTAAGGAGAACACATTATTATTGTGAAGTTGTAATTATTCAGAACATAGGTCTGTGATGTTTTAAATATCAATTTAATGTATTAATTATAAATATATACATATAAAATCAATTTTGTGGAAAAATATTGTTTTTGCGCTACCGGGATTCGAACCTGGACCTCTTTCAATTGGAGGGAGAGGGGCTGGAGTTACTGGTGAACGGTGGAGAGATGGTTAACGGGAATATTGAGAGGAGAGGAGATGAGTTAGAAAATGTAGTTATTGTTCAACAGATTAATACATGGGTTCAAATTCCTTTTTATTTCTAAACTTTCAAAATTATTCATTTTATTACCTTTACACGTGACGGGATGGAGAAATTTAATGGTGCATGAATGAAAGGAATGATTATTATTCATGATGTGGTTCGAAGGAATGATTATTATCCATGAACCTAAGCCTTGTCTTCTATATTTATGTGTAGTCAGTTTAATACTTCACCTGTCGATGAGAGTTATTGTTTCTCTCGAAACTCGAGTAGTGCTAATAAACTCAAGTAGAGTTATAACATTGTTTAATTTATATCCATCCATTATGATGAAACTCAAAAATTTACTGCTGATTCTATTAATAATATAATACCATATTTATTTATAATCAATCACGGTAAATGTTTAACGTGTATATATGCACTTAAACTAAATTTAAATGTGCTTCAAACGACGTATTTGTCCATTAAGCACTATTTTACTTTCATTTGAGCAGCATCAAATACAAAATGTCCTTTGTGGTGTTCGAGGTAAGCAATGCACATAAATATCATATGCCATCGAATTTAATTAATCACCCGCGATGACCGCAAAGCAGTCAAACCGATAGCTACTCAGCTAGCCGCATGTCCCAGCGGATGACAACCGGTGACAGTCAGTAGCTTTTGTTAGTTTTTTTTTATAATTATTGAATAAATGTTTTTATTATGTGTAAACCCGCAAAGCAAAAATAGTTAAATGAGAGAAATATACTACAAAATAAACTACGATTTGTGACACGAATGTCACATATGGGTCGAATCATGTCGGCGCCGCGTTCAGACAACAACGCGATACCAAACCCTATATTATTGTAGTTTATTCTTTATTAGTATGAACAAGTGTTATAAAATGATTCTGGTAATTTGAGATACATATATTATATTATATTTAAGATAGATTTTGATATAAATTGTTTCATGACTGTTATATCCTTAACCAGACTATTATAGCTGCTAACAATGATGTATTCTTGTGTGCGGGAATGAAGGTAGTCAAGAACTCGATGTACAATACAGTTTATTATGGATCCCACAATAATGTGTTCTGATCTACGTTTCCGGAGAGAGAGAGAGAGAGTGAGACGCTCTTTTATCCCTTCCACGCTGCCATTTTTGCCAACTTGCGCGCGTCATACGATTGCTACATCATGATATATTATAATGACGCAACTTATGGAAAATTTCAACGCACATTCTTCGTTTATGATCGGGAGACCTCAAATAATATTTTAAAAGTTTGTATACGTGTATGTATATATATTGAATTTTTTTTTTGGGGAACATGAGAAGGACTTTTATACTCCTGACGTTTCGAATAAGTAGCATTACTTAGTCTTAACAGCCCTTTATGGTGAATTCTGTTTTAAAATGACGAGTAAACTCGGCCGTTCAAAGCAAAATAAATAATCTATTGTATTTTACCCGTAAATCCTATATATATAGAGGACTTAATGAATTTTGTGGACACGATAACTCCCGTAAATATTATCTGAATTTAATAAAACGTTTCTAAAATATAGATCTGATGATATCTTAGCTATGTTCGTTAACTAGCCTGATTTACTAATTAATGAACACAGCTAAGATATCGAAGATTGTTTCAAAAATGGCGATTGTTCAAAAACTTTAAAAAAAATATCATTCTTTTTCTCGTGCTTTATCAGGTCCAATTTTTTTTACTCACAGATGAAATCTATCTAATACTTGCGGAAAGTGCTGGAAGGTATTTTTATTAACGCGGATGATTTAAAAAATACGAAATATTATTTTTATAGACAATATAAAATGAAATAAACAATGATTTGACAAGAAAGTTTATTTAAAGGTCTAAAGCCAAAGATGAAGAGTCACTACCGCGGGCACAAGATGGCGCTGTGGCTGAACCTCATTCCCCAACTGCACCAGCCGGGGGCGGCCGATGTCTCCATGAGGCATCACCACTTCAGGGAAAGGGATCCGCACTTCTATACGGGTAAACTTTCTTCAATCTATCCAAAAGTATTTTCTCTCATCTATCTAAGGGTCAGAATGTAACTCTTTGGGTCGTATTTCAATCCGTTTCCTTGACACTAGCCGACCTTCTGTAAACTCTGGGGTATCGTTGACCTCAGATAAGCGTTACATTAAATTAATGATATTTGTAATCTTTCGCTCTCGAAATTTTTTTCCCTAAACATCTTCCGAAATTATTTAAAAAAACAAACCTAGCTTTTTTTTAACTGTTTTAATTCAGATTATAGAAATATGATTTAGCTTAAAACATATATTGCGCGAACTTTGCTTTTCAACAAAATTTAGTAAACTTACACTTAAATTTTTACTGTTATAAAGGTGTTTTTTTAGAGGTATCAAAGGTAGGTAAAACAAAAAGCATTAAAATGTTAATGGATTATTTTGTCAAATGTCAAATAGCACATTTTATTTAATAAAGTATAAAGCAATCTTTCAATAGTATTCGCAAATAGTTTATATTACATTATACAAAATACTTTGTTTAAACCACTATTTATTAATTATTCTACATGTTTCGATATCTATGGTATCTTCTTCAGGAAACAATGTATATATACCATAGGTATCATAGGTATCGAAACATGTAGAATAATTAATAAATAGTGGTTTAAACAACGTATTTTGTATAATTATAAATATGAAATGAGGTAATTTTGCAAATATTTTAGAAGTTTATGTTACGTCTCAATACATTTTCATCATCATCATTTAACATTTTATGAGGCTGAAGCGGTTTTTATAAGTATTTGTGGTTTTTGATATTTATAGTATTATATAAATACAACACTAAGTACATGTATTCGTTGTCAACTAAAGTACAATAATAACACTTCTACGGACTTTCAGCGTTATTCTTGATAATTTTTTAATTATTTTTTAAGAAAATCATTATTCTAAACAATATTTAGTTAGATAGGTAATCAATAATCAATACCTTGGTATTATAGAAAAAAAATTAACAAATTGAGTTTTAATTTACGAGCCTAGAAAGATAATAGCTCAAGCAATTATCATATTCTCTACTTTTCAGGTCCAGTTCGTCCGGAATCCTTCACCCTGCTGTATGGTCATAGAGCGGGTGCCGTGAACCGCCTGGCACCCACCGAGTGCCAGCCCAGTGCCGAGGAGCCAGCTGGTGTTGATCAGGAGGATGGGGAGGAAGGAGAAGACGGTGATGATGACGGAGTAGAGCCGCCTGCGGGGGAAGGGGGGACGGGCACCCACGCCGAGAGGGAAGCAGATCTACTACAGAAATTGGCCAACAAACATTATTATAGGTAAGATGTACTATACAATTATTATAGTGTCAAATGCTAATATATTGTATCATAACATGAAACAAACTCGTTATATTGGGAGTGGAGATGCTTTGTGACGTTGCGAATGGGTTTATTATCAATGTGAATTGTTTCTTTAATTGAATATAAAATCATATCTATTTTTTTTTTACAATTTGCATATTATTTTAATCGCAAATATTCCTAGCATTTACCAATGAATGTCACACGGAAATTTTAGCAAACAATTGGCGAGCAGAGCGAAGCAATGGTTAGAAATATAAAACAATATATAGGTATTGGAAATCTAAACAAAACATGCATAACTTTAAATATATTATTAAGGAGACCACATTCTTATTGTAATGTTTTAATTATTCAGAACATAGGTCTGTGTTATTTTAAATACGAAATTAATGTATTAATTAGAAACATACATATAAAATCAATTTTATCGAAGAATATTGTTGTTGCTACCGAGATTCAAACCTGGATCTCTTCCAATCCGGGGATAGTACATTAACCGATTATGCTATAGCACACAGTAAAAAAAAATTAGATGGCTTTTAAATAATGGAACGATAGATGTATTAATCTGGAAAGTGTAACATCTAGATTAGAAAATTTGTCGTTATTGTACTGTGCAAACGCTTAAATAAACGTAACTATATAAATATAAACTGTTTGAACTAATAAAAAAATACTAGAATTATTTTCATTTGGGCTTACTTTTACATAGTCTTAAAGAACAAAGACAATTGGCCGACATGTTTCCATTAAAGCTTGTGTAATAGCGAAATTGATGGAGATATTATAACTGAAAACTTGTGATGTTCGTAAGAACGTCCAGTTGCAAGAGACCGCAGTGTACAGGATGATCGTTAAGGATTCACCCATTACTATGCTTTGTCTAATTAAATGTGGTGTTACCATTATAAGTAATTTTTCAAAAAGCATTTTGTTCAATCAGTAGTAATTTATATAGTCATCTACGGCCAACGTCTGTGAAATCTCACGCAGCAAGTTCATATGTGTGTATTTTTTTAGGTTTTTTAAGACATTCTTTCTCCCAGATTTTATGGTTCACTTTTCTTGAAGTGGATAGAGCTAATATAATTGCAGAACACACTTTTTTCTATTTTTATTTATCATCTTTGTTTTATTAACCACTTAATTTAGTTTAAATACATCTACCGTATTTTTTTTTTCAAATAGATTCTGGTAAAGAAACAATAATATATATTATTATTTAGTTATAACATCCTGAAGAAGAAAATTGTATTTTTCGAAACCGGTAGATGTATTTAAACTCAATTAAGTGGTTAATAAAACAAAGATAATAAATAAAAATATGAATTTTAACCACAAAGTTAATATGGCTAATTTTAAAAGTACAGCTTTTTCTTTTTACTAATCTCTATAATTTGGCTAATCAGCTAATTAGCACGATAGCCTGGGGTAAATTGATCTAAAAAAATGTCATTCCGAATGACATTTAGAATGATACTGTAAGGTTCTTTGTTATTCTAATTGACTAGCTGTGAATATCATTCTGAATGATATTCACAGCAGATGATGATGACCCGTAAACATTAATGTAATGAAACAAATAGATAACGGCACTCGTTTAGTTTACAAATAAGATTTTCAAACAATAGCGAGAAGACTGTCTCGGTTTATTATTGGCGCGCGAGATTATTGCGTTACTCTCCAGGGATCGGTGGACGAAATCTCACGTGACTGATGCGTGTAGTTTTTAGACGATTCTATCCTGCAAGTATATGTTACGAGAACGCTGGGACGGTTTCTTCTGCAACCTTTGATTTTTCACAACAATATCAAAGGATGAATGGCGCACTGTGGCCATGGATTTAAGTTCCATAAGGTTGCTATATAAGAAAATCTTATAATAATACCATCATTATGTACGAATGATGTAGGAGTCATCATTAAAATATTATTGTTTATTAATATTTCAGAAATAAAAGGAAAGAAAAAATACATAATAATAATAATAGCTAATTTCTATAGCGCCTTTATGCTTTTTTGAAAATGTGCGTTTTTAGTCTCTTTTTAAGTAAAGTATATGTACTGTTTCTTATAACGGGGGATAAATAGTTCCACGTTTCTGGACCTGCCATCACAAATGCCCGTTCACTAAACATAGACTTATGGCAACTGCTGGTCGGTTCTACAACCCTTCTTGCGGCTGAAGCAAAGGCTGACCTGTTCACTATTCTAATTGTATGGGATACAAAGCTCTTGAAGATACAGAGGCGCCATATTATGTGTCACCTTGTACATCAACCAACAAAATTTAAATTCAATTCTTTCAGGGAACTGGAGCCAATGTAGCTCGTACAAGATTGTAGTCTATCCAGCTAAACTATCATGGCATCATGCCAGCATAAATCCTGTTATAATAGTCCACACGTGATACAACAAATGCATTTATAAGTAGACAGGCTGCCTCAGGAGGAAGATATCTTCGAATACTTTTAATCTGTCTCAGTCGATATACCTATATAATACATTTTTTGTTTCATTAGTAATCTATGGAAATCACATTTCATTGGTTATCTGTTAAACTCTATCTAATGACTAGAGATTTTCACAGAATACATTCACAATGTAGCTGAATTTAAAATTATTATACGGGTAGAATTTTATTTACAATATTATATAAATGATGATAATTGAACACGGGGTAAAAGGCGATAAGGGTTAATGACGGTCTCCTTTATTTTTCTTTGTTAAAAATTGTGTAAAAATAATATTACCTAGTGAATAACATTTACCAAATGACCGTACTATTTTACGAACCAATTGGTGTCTTAACGTTTGATTTGTAACGCTTTTAAATGAAAAGAAAGGATTCTTTCATGCTGTGATTAGGTGCTTATACTTCAGCGCTTATACCGGCGGGCGAGCACATCCGTAAGTGCCGTATACAAATTACCTGAAAGCTTTTAGGGGTAGAGTGAACCATTTGTCGGGGAGTTTTTCAGAGCAAGGAAAACAAACCGACGCAACGGGCAGATTGAATTCCTGTTATAGTTCTGTTTGTTCTTATAATAATAGAGAATCCCGATTTTAAAATTTGGAGACATTTGATATTATTTTTAATGTTTGAACAATAATTTTATTCAATTATTAATATATTTTCAACATCAAATTTTAATGCTGATATTATTTTATTTTTTTAAATATTTCCCCAGGTGAACTTTGTGATAAGTTAGCATTCATAAAGAGATTTGTGAACGTATATTTCGCCGTTTCATTCGTGCCGGTACATTTTATTCAGTAGTGTCAGGGAAAATGGAACTCGTCGGCCGATTTAAATTTTTATTTTATTTTTTCAGCTAAATTTACGAATATTTTTTTAATAGAAAAACATATTCTCTGCAGTAGTGGTGCAAATTCATGCGTTTAAGAAATGTATTTTTTTTTTTAAATGCATTATCCTTAACACGATATTTTTTAAATAAAAATATATGGTGATGCGAACACGGAATACATGTAACATCAATATTCTTAGTATTTTTAAACTAAGCTATGCGCTTGTGCTATGAAAATCGGACTAACATGCAAGACCACTGGATCACTAGGCGACTGTTTTAACCACATAACCAAAAAACACGTCGAGAGATCCAAAATGAGGAGCAAATAGGCCACATGGAAATAAGTGTAATTAATATTATTTAACTCTTTAATGATAGATACTTACATAGTAGTAGAAAAGTTCGGAATCTATAAAAATACCATTGATGGCTATTTTAATGTATGTACTTATAAATATACAGTCTGTTCACGGAATATATGTCTAATTTCAATCAGCATTTAAAAAATAATCGTTATTATGTGATTATTTCGATTGATTGAAATATTTTATTGACATCAAATTATATATTGAATACAAAAAATAAAGGTCATCGAATTTCGAGCATTCAGACTATTTTTGGTAGATGATTTAGAGCCTGGATCAATGACATATATTAATAATTGATAAATTTCTCAAATATTTATTTCGAAGTACTTAGACTTAAATCTTAACACGATTTTGGAAAAAAAAAATTAAAATAATATTTTCCGTAACAGTGCAGAATTTGCGCATATTCCTTGAACATTTTTGACTCGTAATTTAGTCAGATATCCACCCACAAAATATTATGGATTAGGTTTGTTACATTCTGTATATACTATATTTGAGGTTTTCACGGGTCGATTATAACGTTAGAGAGAAAGTATCCTGTGTCCGTTGGTCCTGAGAATTATCCAAATGTTTCGGGTAAATCTCATTACCAATCTTCAGGGGGTGCCTTATCGGCGTAGTGTCGCTCTAAAATTGTGAGCGAGTTGTTAGACACGTTCTCTCAGGCCAGCAGTTTAAGTGAGTTAAACTAATCTTTACATTATTTAAATGCACATATTTTTATTTTATATAGCAAGCAAAAATAATCAAAAATCACGAATAACATAGAATATTATAATTAATTAGTTGAAATAAAAGTACGTAAGATTAGATGATTCTATGAAATTAAAAATAATGGGTACTTCATGCACTCTTAGATTATTTTTAATTACGGAAGATTTTCGTAACTTTCATTTTATCCAAAATTTTATGTTGTTAAAGAATATTCAAAGTGATAATGCATTTTTTATTTTTACTGGAAAAGAGCTAAATGCGTTTACATTTAATTGCAACATATATAAAGCAAGGTTTTGCACTAGCTTACTAATGCAACGTATTGTATTAACCTTTCCCTCACGGTGCTAATGTAAACGCGCGTTCCGGTGCAGTAAACTCAGTGTACATGTAGACTTTTGTGTCGAAGTATTACTTATATTCATGATTAAAATAATAGTTGACATATATATAAATGAATATATATTTATGAACTATTGTGTAAAAGTGCTAAAGTGAGAAAAAACATTGATCATCATGAACGACAGCATAAAGACGCAGCATAATATACGTCTAACTCGGCTAGCTCACGCTCTGATACTAAATTGACGATCGACATCCGGTACCCGGCGCAACATTGCGCCTTCCGGACCTCTCCGCACATACATATAGAAGTATTGAAAAATTCACTTCAGGTTCTTCGAGAAAACATTTTTAATTGTTGCGTATGGTAAATATTTATATTTTGTAATTATTTATCCAATGCATAAATAATTACGGAGCAATATATAAAATATAAACTCTACATTTAGTATATTTACAGAGATATTCACATAATTAGAGGCCATTTCAACTCAGTTTAGATCATCGGAGAGGAAAGGTTAAACTGCATAAATATTTTTGATGTCTAACGTAAGAACTCACATTTGAATAGCTTCTCCCTGAATATTATATGTTACAAAACTCATATTGAGTGATAATAAAAAGAATTGTGAAACGAAGGATTCTCTGTTGTGCATAGTGAAAATATTAAAATTAAAAATGAAAATTAATCGATAGTGTACATTATCATTTTTGGCATTAATAAAAAACACCATGGCGTTTCTTTCTGTCAAATTAGTAGGTAAAATGCAGGGCATGCTGTAGTGAATGTGAAACAGGCGTCGAACAGTCACGTAAGAATTGTTGTTTTGTAAAACTATTTTACGCAGAACGCGCGATGTTCCTTCGTAAAGCGATCCATTGGGACAAAATTTCAAAGGACCAAGCTCCCGCACGCTGTCGCCCCCGTGCCCTTCCTTCACGCGGTTCTCACGCTGAAGCGATTTAAAAAGTGCAAAAACTTATGGCCCAATTTGTATAACGATTTTTATTCTACTAATTCATAGATTCATAATACGTATTTATTTTGCATAAATAATTATCTATTCTAAAACATCAGCGAAAGAGTCGTTAGTTCACTTATATTGTAATTGACTTAAGAATAAATATATTTTGTTATTAAAATTATTTATTTGGTATTATTGCTTATTTATGCTGTATTAGATCATATTATGTATTATATCACTTCTATTTTTTTGGCAATAAATTATATTTTCAATGTTAAAAAATAAGTTTTATAGAAAAAACACTGGTCGTGAAGCGGCAAAGTAACGTTTATAATTAATAAACTAGCTAATTATCTTATTATTATTAATTATTAGAATTTTGCATAAGACATCTATTCACCAGATCAAAAGATATAACTGAAATAGTTCAGGAGACAGTGGCAGTGAAAAGGTTAGAGGAGTAAACAATCTACCTCAAAATTTGATAAAACTACATAATTCGTCGACAAAAAATTTAAGAGGTTTAGAAAATATATGTTCTTGAAAAAAAAATTTATATAAAAACAGTGTGAACAAATATTAAAGCAAATTAGAAGCATTAACTGGAATCATATTTGATGTGAAAAATTTACGGTAACAATTATGTCATAACAATTATTAAGGAGAACACATTCTTATTGTGAAATTGTAATTATTCAGAACATAGGTCTGTGATATTTTTTTAAATACAAATTAAATGTATTTATTAGAAAGATATACATATAAAATCAATTTTATCGAAATATATTGTTGTTGCTACGGAAATGTAAACCTGGATCGCTTCCTATCTGGGGAAATTGCATTATCCGATTATAATACGGCAACACAGTGCATTGACGACAAATTTTCGAACCTATATGTTACACTTTTCAAATTGATATCTATATCGTTCTATTATTTTAAAGCTATCTTCTTTAGTTCATGGTATCTCAAATACGCCAGAATTAATAATTCATTTTTATTAAATTTAGGACATATTATTATTATGAAGATGTAATTATTCAGAACATAGATCTGTGATATTTAAAAAAAATACAAATTAAATGTATTAATGTAATAATAATTAAATTAAAGAGCAAGCTAGGCATCTAAATGTAAAAGCATCTAAAGCTTGAAGGAACGCCTGGCCAAAAAGCCAGCAAATGTTGCCATTCGAGTAATAACATCTTTGGGAGTAAATTTGCATCTGAATGATGTACTCTGCACCTTTTGCATACGAAGACGACTCAGGTTTCCAAGAAAATTGCTCCTTAAAATAAATATACTGAAGAATATTCTCAGTGTTTGCAGCCAGATAAAAGACTTTATAAATAAGGAATAAACAAAAACATGTTTAATTACTCCGTATTTTACTGACTCCAATGGACTCCGAAGAAATAAAAACATCTCCAAGTTAATTTTATGAAACATACAAATTATAAATATAAAGATTAGATCAGTGAAACATATTAAATCTTAAATAAATACTGGTAGTACAACACAAGCACATACTTAAAGCAATAAATGGGTTTATTATCCTCTTAATTGATTTGCACGTCAGGATAAAAGACTGAGTCGCTCTATCGAGGTAGTAATAACATAGTACATGCATGGTACATAAAGGCCATTTTTTATAGGTATAGAACTATAAAATTAAATAAAACGCATAAAAATCGTGGGAATGACAACAGTATTGGCTTTTATGCGATTAGTGTTTCAATATGATTTCACGCACATGAGCGACCACTTTTTGCTCATCACTTCAGCTGAAAACAAATGTCGGCAATAACACGACAAATTTTGACTTTCAAGTCGTCAATCATCTCTGGTTTATCGGCATAAACTAGCCACTTTACACATCTCTACAGAAAATAATCTAAAGGTGTTAATCACACGATCACTAGTTCATTACGCGAAATAATGCGCTCATCAAATGTTTCCTTCAATAAATCGATTGTAGCGCGCGCTGTGTGGCATATTGCCCCATTTTGTTGAAACTACAGCTCTTCTACATTAATGGCATTTAATTGGGGAACGAACACATCAGTAATCATGAATCTGGCCGGCATCATTTTTGAAGAAACAATAGCTTCTTTGATGCGCACTGTACGACATCTCTACGGATGCGTATTATTAATTAGAGTACGCGTAGTGCGATAACTATCCATGGTTATTCAAATTACTTGCTCGGATAAACGATTATGTCGACCGTAAAATGGACGTAACGCACGGTAAGTTTCGCGAACTGAACCACGATTTTCGAAATAAATTTGCAGAATTTACAAGCGTTGTTCTGATGTAAGTCTATTCATGGTAAAACGGTAAACCAAACTGAGCGCAAATCATCTATCAGCTGTCAAATTGACTTTCAATGTAAAAAGTGTTGCCAATTCAAAAAACATACCTCTAAAACAATACCCATTATAATAATATCATGGATATGTACGATTCCTTGATTAAAGCTTGTAAAATGGGCCATCAAAATAATTTTTATTAGAACATTATTTAAAAAAAAAACAAATCAATAGAAAGAATTATAAAGTAGGTGCACAGAAAAAAAAGTAGAGTTTTTGAAATAAATTATAAATAAAGCTCAATTGGATACATTATTCATAATTGAAATGATTTTTAACAATGCAGTAGATTAATTTAAACTTTGTTTCTAACTGGAAACTATAACTATCGCACAAGGTGGTTAATAATTCGCAATTGTTCCATAAATGATTGGGGGCAATGCCGAACGGGTGGTTGAGCGATGCAGCACGATCCGGCGGGATGCCCAGGAGGCAACGCGTGCAGCATTCGATACCCCATGTACGGGAAAACAATGTAACATCCAACATCGTGCTCCGTATTGCATAATTCTCCGGTGCACGGTGAGCAATCTATTGTACTCACGAATGAGTAATAGTTCAATTTCAAATATATTGGGCCTTTTTTGTATTTTAGATTATTTTATATTTTCAAAATTGCAGTCAGTACCTACTTATTGTATATTTATAATATTGTCTTCTAATATCTATATTATTTATTACAATTGAAGATTTTAATAAAGAATATGTTTATTCAGAGGGTACCCCCAGTAAAAAATAAAAAATATATTTATTTATTTTTATTCAATAATTATTGAATGAACAGAAAAAAAATCATTTTTTGAAATCATGTCATACTAAATAAGATAAATATAAATAAATAAAACATTGAAAGTCAAGTAATATATAGTTAATTTTTATTTAATTGATTCATGAGGCTGATATTTTCTGATAGAATATTATGAATTAAATATGTCACACCCTGAAAATAAATATAAAGGGATAAATAAAAATAAAATGAACTTTTCTTATTATTTACTGTACACTTATCGCAAAAACATTTCATTGAACGCGAGCACATTCGTTGACTTACGTTTGTTTTCATATATCTAGATAGATTAATTAATTAAAATAATCTTGTATTGCGGGTTAAGTATACAGCATCTTATGGGACATTAACATTATCTAGATGCGAATATAGTCAATTCATTATCTCTCGAAAGTATTCTTTTTTTTTTTAATTAGTATTAATTAAATTATTATTCTTCAATCCGCTATCGTATCAGAAATTGTTTAAATAAAAATAAGAATATTAAATTTTATGTTGGAAAAATAATGCCGAGAAGCGTCTGTACTACTATAGGATTGTTGCAAGCATCCAACTTGCGAACATTGCAAGACACAAACATCCTTGTCTAATTATTATAATTTATACAAAATGTGCAAAATTCTAAATAATACCGGAATTTCAAATTTGGCGGTAGCGCGTAAGGTTAGCTGCTTCTTGGCAACGTACAGGACGCACGCTTTCAGTAATGTTAACAGTAGTCACGTGCTGTTTTCTTTAACAACTATATATGCTTTTCATTATTGCTTCATTTTGTTCAATTACTGTGAGATTAATTTAAACCCCACCATTACACGATATCGATATCAGTAACTGCCTATACTAACTTTGTTTGACTTGCAAACTAATTAAATTTTCGAACGAGCTCTCAGAATAGAACTTGTTCGTATGCAAAAGACTTAATTTCTGTATTCACGTGCCTTGAACACCCAATATATCCGTTTAGGGTATCCTTTCCTCTACCCTTGGGATCATATGTATATTTTTTGATTTATTTATATTTGTCGTCATCTTATATATTTCTATCATGCGACGTGTTCGCAGTTTTCCCGAGACGCTCCGTGAGCAGCAGTAATTGGGTATTATATTACAGCCCACCGACTGCTGCCTAGGGACCAGAAGTAGCAGCCCCTAGCTTACGAATCGATTTATTTTCAATAAGGGATTGTGCATATTTTCAATTTTGTTCCAAAAGGCTTATAAGTGTAACCAATATTCTTCAGTTTGTTCATTTATATTTTCTTTATATTAATTAATAAATAAATCTTTTCTATCATGAATACCTTGCTCAAGTGACAATGGATATATTTTAAACTTCTTTTCATGTAGTATTCGAAACACGTTGGCTATAATTATGTATCTTGTCAGTTGACAAGTAAAACTGTTGTCTAAACCATTGTCGTAGATTCTGCAGTCGTGACATACGGTGTCTTTCACGGTTATGAAGTTCAACAATCTTCCATTGAATTGAGAGATGTAGGATTTGATACTTTTCTAGATTTATCCGAGAAATTGCAGTTTTTGAATTTAATTTTTTTTGTAACATTCTTGTCTTTATTTATTCAATTAAAATAATCTTAATTATTCCATCTATACAGCTATTCATCCGTTTCCTTATGTAGATCCATATGTAAAAAACATCCAAGTTACATTTGCATTATATTGGTAAGCATCCACGCTTACCTTATTTTGTAGAACTGAAAACACATAACATGGGACCATTCGCATTCGAAGCTTTACACTAGGTTCATGGCTGCAGAGTATCTTTTTCATGCGCGGAACTACATTTTTAGTTTAAAAATTATAATATTATCTTATTTGTTTTATTTTTCTGTGATATTCTGACAAAAAGGATCTTTCTTATCCCAGAGGTATATCTAATACTCGTAGTAATGGCATTTGTTTGTATGAGTAACAGCGCAAAAACCCGTAGAACTAAATATCTGTCAAGGACCCACGTAACATTCTGACTCAATTATTTTGGAAATGTTTAAATAAGCTTCGTATTGCTTAGCAACTGTACGTCAATATTTTCATATCTCTTATTTTCGATAATTTATTAAAGGAATATTAAAATGTATAGACGCACATTGAAATATATTCACAAAATTTAAGAATATAATATATTTATGAGAATATAGGTAGTTGCGTGAACATTTAAAATAGGTATTATATATTATATTAGGTAGATATATTGCTATCGATAGCACAAATGTTATAAAGAAGTGACAATGGACAAGAGAGGTAAGGTTGGAGTTTTGTCTTCCCTCAGTGTCCCTAGAAAAAAATATTGAATACATATTTTCAAATATATCGCGTTAAATTTGATATTCTTGTGACTTTAATTAGAAGAGATAACGAAGAATATTTTTACGACAATATTACAACCCGTTAGGACATAAGAAATAAAGAATTGTGCTTACAAAGAAAAAAAAATCATCATTGTTTATTAATTATATTTAGTATCAACAACAAAATTCTCTAAATATAAGTGTTAATAATCTTACACAATGAATGTTTACTAAAATTAAACATTTTTCCAAGCATTTATTATTTTTTATTGAAAGATTAAAAATCATTTTAATGTTAGTGTATGATTACATGCAGAGATATTGTGCTTACATTTTTTACAGCGGGTGAATTCTTCATAGCACTCAGAATGAAGTATTTCACCAGCAACATTTGTTTAGCTCCTGTTGTGCTGTTCCGATTCGGATATTACACTTGCATCCCGACGGGTGAACTTTCGTTGTGAGGGGTGAAATTGCCTCCATGAAGGGTTGATGAGGACTGAGTTAGTGAGGTGTTTTGGTATTGAAAACTTTGTACTAGCTAGCTGTGAACTAACTATTTTGATTACAAAGGTGGTCTCTAACGTAAACTGAAAACTAGTCGGGTTTTTGTCTAGCATTGGTTCTAATCAGAAACATTGCCTGCAACACTATGGCTAGGCGAGCTTTTCTCCACAAGTGTGTCAAAATATACAATTTATAGAAATAGTCATTGAAATGTGTTGCACTATAAATAATATTTTTATAAATTAAATCTATTTTCTTCAATAAATGCAAGTTTATTTGGTGGAAACATTTTATATTAATAATAAAACACCCACTTTGTTTATACAACTGTTTATTGATTGCTCAACATGTTTCGAGACCGATAGTCCCTTCTTCAGGGTACAATGTATACTAAAATTATAAAAGTAAGTGTATACATAATAAACAGTGGTATAAACAAAGTATGCTTTCATTATTAATAAATCTATTTCGTTTCGTTTTTAATTTAGTCAGCGTGAATAATATGCAACTCAATCAAATAATATATTGTAATGGAATACGGATCCTAAGAAAGAAACGCACCGACGTCTTTGAGATGTGATATAAGTATTGTATGATGCAATGGACTGCGAGACGAACATAGAATATCTTTAATCTAAGGAACTTCGTATGGAAAGGCTCTCCACAACAGGCAGAAAAATAATTCTTTCGTACTTTGGCCATGTTCTTAGAAGAGATGATGCCAGCCTGGATAAATTGGTATTCACTTGGAATGTACAAGGATGGAGAGCGATAGGTCGATCTCCAACAAAATGAATATACCACGACCAAACGATAGAGAATAACATGTATTGCATTTACATGGAGTGAATTTCTAGACTGTTGATATTCAGAATGTCGCTGAATTGATATTGGATGCAAATTATTCAAAGGCTTAATATACATGAGACGATCATAATGTTTTGATTTATATTAATATTAGGTAGTGATGAAAATTTGACAAACTCGTGATGCCTAACGTTACTAATTTCTTCATTATTTTGTTGTATCTTGGATCATACAGCCGTTCGACTAATTCCAAAATCAAGAGGTCTTACACCGATCTCCGCTTCTCTCAACTGGCGATGATGAGGTCAGAATAAATTTGTTCACTCTAGGCACACTGCGGCGGGAGAATGAGTTCCCGATCGCAGTGGACCTCCTTTTATTTCGCTTTAGACAATAACACTAGTATTGATTCATATTTTACTTTAATCATTCATGGGTTTAATGCCGGGCCATATAATAATATTTTTATGCTTTTAAAATTAGCAATATTAACTTTGTGGTTAAAATTCATCTTTTTATTTATTATCATTGTTTTATTAACCACTAAATTGAGTTTAAATACATCTACAGGTTTCGAAAAATACCATTTTCTTCTTCAGGATGTCATAACTAACAATAATAATAATAATAATAACATAGTGTTAGTTATGACATTCTGAAGAAAAAAATGGTATTTTTCGAAACCGGTAGATGTATTTAAACTCAATTTAGTGGTTAATAAAACAAAGATAATAAATAAAAATAATAATATTTTCCCAATATTAAGCATATGAGGTACTAATTGGGTGCGTCTCATAAATGAATATTAATTTTGATCATTCATTAAATGGTGGTATTATTCCCGATGATATCACATTATTCTCATCATTTCAACAAGATCCTTAAACAGACATTCTCATCTTCTCATTTCAACAAGATCCTTAGCCAGTAAGGCGCTTCTTGTTAGACAATGTCAATCTTTTAAATATTAATTAAACAAATATACATATAAAATCTATTTTATTGAAAAATATTGTTCGATATTGATTCGAACGTGGATCTCTTTCCAAACCGGGGAAGGTGCATTATCCAACTATGGTACAGCGACAATATTTTTAGCGACAAATTTTCGAACCTATATGTTACCTTTTTGATATTAATACATTTAATCGTTCCATTATTTGAAAGAGTCGTCTACCTTATTTTTACGGAATCTCAAATACCTTTGAGTAATCTGATAGCAGACGCCAGATTTATCAATGCATTTTTATTAAATTTTGGACACCTTGATTCAACTTTTTATTATTAGGAGAACACATTTTTATTGTGAAGTTGTAATTTTTCAGACCATAGGTCTGTGATATTTTAAATTTGAATTAAATATATTATTTTGAAAGATATACATACATTTAATTCATATTTAAAATATCACAGACCTATGTTCCGAAAAATTACAACTCCACAATAATAATGTGTTTTCCTAATAATGTCAATCTTAATTAAATTACTTACTATTTATACAATTAGCGGTCGTTGCTTTTCTCGCGAGCTCATTGTTCCCAGCAATTACACTGTCCGAGAAACTTAGAACATTACAACAATTCTGTCTCGTGTCTCTATCAAAATAACCTTTGATAACGCATCGTTCATTGTTAAATTAATTTGCATCACTTCGGCGCCTGGCTTAACGCTCAATGGCCCTTCTGTAGTTGCCAAACATTGCAAGCGAACATCGCGCGGGAGTTCAACTCAAATCTTGTTATGAACAACTATCTAACATACATAGTGCAACAAACCGCTGAAGACATTAATCTTTTGATAGCCATCGAAGATATGCATAATTTAAACTTCTCATTTAATCTCGTAAACATGTATCGCGAGCTGAAACTTCTGAGCACCGACTCGAAGTCGAGAGCAAATAGAAACATGGAGGTGCTAAAAAAGTAAAATAATAATATACAATGTTTTAAATACTAATTAAATGTATTAATTATAAAGATATACATATGAAATCAATTTTATCGAAAAATATTGTTATTGCTACCAGAATTGGAACCTGGATCTCTTTCCAATCCTAATGCACCTTCCCCGGATATATACATTTAATTAGTATTTAACCTTTACCATACCATGATATAAAATACCCGAACGCAGCCATGCTGTCAACTCGTGTTACCGGTTAATAAAAGTTAGAAAAAATGTTTTTATTAGCTTAAATGACTTTAATGGCACGAATTTACTCTAAATATTGAGCATTCAATTTAAAAAAAATGATTAATAACATAATTTAGAGCATTCATTAAGTCGTATACAATGTGTCCTTCTTTCTTATCTCCCTTCATTTAATTAGTGAGAAAGAGACCATTATATTTGTATGTTTGTTGTACTTTTCACTATGAAAATAGTGTATGATCTCTGTCTTTCATATCACAAATTGTATTTTTACCAACGTATTAATTTTATAACGGATTGAATGGAAAAAAATAATTGTTTTTGTACGATTCCCTTTTTATAATTGGTTTTTCACTAGTCATTCATAAGCGCTAATATTTTCTTTAGAATTATCTAAAATATGAATTTAATGTTGCATGTATTTATCGAAATATTACAGGTTTAATTATGATGGTAGACCTGTGTTACTGCATGGTTTGGGTAGGGTTAAAATATCACAGACCTATGTTCTAAATAATTACAAATTCACAATAAGAATGTATTCTCCTTAATAATATATACAATTTTAATGAAATCACATTTTAAGGTTAAATAAATTTGTTTTGACGAAAACACATTTAATTTGTGAAATTTCGGTTAACGGATAATTAAAATATTTTTTTTAGGTAATTTACTTTCATAAATACATCTATCGAATAAATATATAATTAAGATGATGGCATTTTCAAACGAGAAAAAAAGGTAATCTCACTTAACAATACTCACTCTTCTCTCTTACACACAAATAAGTTTTCTAAACCTAACTGTTGATAAAATTTAGTTACTTCTGTATGTATAATAAATATTTTGATAAAAAGCAGAAAATGTGGAATTAGTTCATTAATACGTAAAATGATTAAATGTCATTTAATTTTTGTTTTTTTTTTGACAGAAAGATTTGTCCTTTAGTTTTCAGTAATATATTATTATAATTATATCCTCGCTAATGTTATTTGAAAATATTATCTTCTAAGAACTAACTTCCCGTAGCGCACTCGACAGTTTCACAGTCTTCTATTTTACATATATAATTCATGGCCCCTCAGGCTCGTGGCGTGGTCTCCGAGGGATTCACTTGGCCCTCGGTGAGATTCTCCGACAGACGCTTTATGTGATTGAAATATTTTTTACATATCTCTTATTTTCTGTTAATGAATACTTTATATTACTTTTTTCGAGTATTTTATGAAGTACCCACTAAAATATTGTTTTATATTGAGATTTTTGCTACTTTAATATTTGCATACTTTAATCACATTTTAGTTAACATATTCAACATTAATTTATGTTAATAAAAATGAAATGTATTAATTAGAAAGATACAGGAAAATATATAATATTTTAGTTGCTACCGGTTTTTATTAATACATTTAATTTGTATTGAAATATCACAGAAATACGTTCTGAAAAATTACAACTTCACAATAATTATGTGTTTTCCTTAATAACATATTTATTATTAACTAAAAACGATAAACTATCATATATTTTTAAAATTGTAATTAATAAAATAATGTTTTAGTTTTAAATCTAGTTTTAGTTGGACCCAACCTTCTTCAGGACAATATAGTATATAGAATACCCTATATATTATGTTATCCTGAAGAAGGTTGGGTCCAACTGAAACATGTTGACTTTAGAATATGTGCATAATAAAGTGGTTTAAAACTAAAAAAATATTTAATTTAATTATAATTTCAAGCCACAACGTGTTTGCTTTCTTTCAAATTTTTTAATTAATTGCCGAGCGCTGGATTATTTATTTCATCCAATGAAAAATAGGTGTAGAGTTGAAATATTATAAATTGAATCATAAAATATTGTTATTGCTATCATATAAATACGCTTTAATGACAGTTGTGAACTATAGTTAATCATAAATTATTTTAGTAAAATTCGGCTAATTAAAATGTGTATTATTAATGCGGATTTAGAACGAGGTTCGAAATAATTTCATAGGATAAATGTTAAATAATTTATTCCGTTATAATTCATTGTAATCATCAACATCAACATATATATATATATATATAGATAGTTACGCTGATCACTGACTCACTAACTCTGTAACGCTGTGGTATCGCATAACTTTACATGCACACATACTTTCATAAAATATTGTTGTGAAGTGCATTTGAATTTTTCACCAAAAGATGGCGCTAGAAGTTAAAGAAAAGCTTACAATCATTAATTAACTTCGCAAAGTAAGTAAATATTTCGCTGAAAATCAATTTAAAAAAGAATTCATTAGCATCAAATAAAATAGCGATTTACGTAAGAAAAATTTGACAGATTCTGTGTTTGATTGGTCTCTCCTTTTTGGTTGGTATGACATTTATGATGATTTTTTTTCTGTTATAATGAATGAGGACGAAGATCCTGCTTCTAGAAAGCGTTGCTTGGCTAATAAAAGACAGAAGAGATGGTGGGCAAATCAATATCAGGAATCGCTTGCTAAAATTCGTGCCTCATGTTGCTCATAACGCATTACGTTATGGGACAATCATGTCGCTGATTTTATACTTAACTACTTGAAAAATGATCCAGAAAATGTTGCAATCAACAAAGCTTATATATTATATTATTAAGTAACATGGATTATCAAGTGGAAATCTTGGCTTACCAGTCCCAATAGGAAATGCTCATGTCGACGATGATCAAGATTTTGACATTTCAGAAGAGGAACGCGATGCCGATGAAAGAATGGCAAAACTCAATGAAAAACAATTTGACGCATTTAATCGAATCATCAGAGCAATTCACAATCTCTCGGTCCATTATCTCGATGGTCCAGGTGGCTCTGGAAAAAATTTACTCTACGAGACACTTTTAGCATTCATTCGAGGTCAAGGAGAAATAGTATTGGAATTTGCCACAACTGGAATTGCATCAACATTACTCAAGGATAGAAGGACAGATAACAGCGGTTTCAAACTTCCAGTTCCATTGCTTGATACATCACTCTCATCTATGCGACTTAATTCACCTGAAGCTGATAATTTGCGAAACGCCTCTTTCATTTTAATTGATAAAATCATGATGTTGCCGAAAAACGGATTACGTTGCATTGACAAGCTTTTGAAAGAAATTATGAAAAGCGATGCAAGTTTTAAAGTCAAAACGATAGTTGTCGGTGGAGATATTCGACGGACGCTTCCGGTCGTTCCCAGAGGCACTCGTGCAGAGATCATTGAATGCTGCTTTAAATCGAGTCCACTATGGAATGATTCTAAACAGCTAACTCTTTCAACAAACATGCGGAGTAAGGGTCAAAATGAGCACAATAATTGGCTTCTCAAATTAAGATCAGCAAAATTGCCTCGGGTGGCAGGAATGTATGAAGAAGACATTATTGAAGTTCCCACGGAAATGATATCGACTGGAGACTTGATTGAGACAATTTGCAGCAAATGTCAATGCAAAAATACAAAACAAGTTATTGTCGCGCCAACAAATGCGCAAACATTAGAAATGAAAAGGAAGATAATCGATTTGATTGATGGTAAAAACAGACAATAAAAACAATTTTTTTGTCAAATATTTTTTATCATATATATATATACCAGAACTAATTTAAATTTGCACTAATTAAAAGAAAAAATTAAATTTTTAATAAATATTTCGTGAATGTTAGATTAAAGTGTTTGTTATATTTATCAGTTTTCAAGGGGCGCCCTGGGCGCCTCACAACTAACTAGTTATAAGATGTTTTGCGGTGCGTAAGCTGTCAGACGAGAATTGTTGTTATTTCCTGTTACGGAAATTTTGTTTACGTTACATTATTTTTACTATTTCCTATATTGGTCAAATTTTGATAACAAAGAAAATGTTTCCATATTCGTCAATATTTTCTATATTTGTCACTTCCACCGTTCGGTAATGCTATCTAACTAGACCAAAACGTAGAATATGGTCGAAAACTGGCACCCAAATATTGCCATAGTTAACCAAAACATAAATGGATTCAATGGTAATGTGATTGACTATTTCATTAAGACTTTAAAAAAAAGGCCACATTTGTCAAGTTCTTTGTTAAATCAAGTGCTACTGAATCATCGACAAACGAAAACCTTCACCAGAATTAGAGTTACCTGATGTTTACATGTATCCTTCTAAATATTAGTAACTTTCCTCCTTTTCCGCTTCTACTATCATGTCTCCTCAGTACAATAAATGTAAAGTTTTGACATAAAATGTATTAATTTGTATACTATTTTTGGAGGCTGGGAAAGAATTAATTATAGTTAATTGTTATATGAAAAAATGTTTCTATATTTGTCAGGTTCCATAATAACGGATTAATGACGAATATAGAGGTTCCTCCGTATCCCTATTTCATCCTATACAAAATGAACTTTTTAGTTAATTATTAATCTCCATAATTAATTAAGGTCCTGAAAAGTACTATTTTATTATTACAAATACTCTTTGATAATTGAATTTGTTTTCTGTTTTGTATATCGGTAAAAGCCAAACATCATTATTTAAATTAAAAAATTATATTATTAATTATATTTACATTTGCGATATGATTTAAATTGTTATTATTGAGCAAAATTATTTTTTAATAATTTTTATGGTACGCACTTATATATAACCTATAGGTTATATAATTTTTTTTTATAAAATTAAATGTATCAAGTAGAAAGGTATACAGAAAAAATCAATCCAAGTAGTAATTAGTAGTAATTAATTAGTAAGATATACAGATAAAATCAATTTTATGGAAAAATATTGTAATTGCTACCGAGATTCGAACTTGTATCTCTTGTACCAACACAGTGCCTTAACGACAAATTTTCGAACCTATGTGTTTCATTTTTCAAATAAATTCATCTATCGTTCCACTATTTGAAAGCCATCTTCTTTTTACGGAATCTCAAATACTCAAATATTAGACGCCAGAATTAATAATTCATTTTTATAGAATTTTGGACACAGTGATACAACTTATATATTATTAAAATTCGAATTCCGATAACAACAACAATATTTTTCGATAACATTGACTTTATATGTATATCTTTCTAATTAATACATTTAATTATTGTAGTAAGGTAAAGTGAATTGAATTATTATTAAAAATTGGACTGGTATATGGATGAATGTATTCACTAATTACGTCCTCCTCCCCGTGTCAGCTACACCGCCGCACTGGGCATCACGGTTGGCATCGGCTGCTTCCTGCTCGTGCTCAACATGATCATCTTCGCCGGCATCTATTACCAGCGCGGCCGGGCTCGGGGTCGCGGGGGGAGGCCCCGCGCGGGGGGGCGGCACTCACCCCCCCACTCGAACGACTCGGACAGTAAGTGACACTTTTGTTCCATAAGCGATTCAGTACGAATTGATTGTCGTCGGACCACCCCCTTTGGAAATGATTAAGTGGCGGACCTGACAGTCAAAAAAGTTCGTCAGCCTCATTTTTTATACTTGAAATTTAACGACCGAATATCACCGCACTTGTGGAGAATTGAGAGGTGACTAATCGATCTCTATAGCCGCATTTACATGGCGGCGTGATTAAAATTGTATAATCCTTCCGATTGGATTTTTGCATGAATGACTTGTATTCACGTAAATATATATTTTGTATTTTCTTGCAGAAGACTCCACAAACGTAAACCATTGAATACTTGAACTTTCCACATAACATATTTATACTCGATAAATATATAACTGGCGCTTTTTTTGTAGATGGTTTCCGCGAGGAAACTTAAGTCGGCGTTTCGGCACGATAATACCTGTTTTTATTAAGGTGTTGTCTTAAAAAGATATACCGTATTTTTTATATTTAGTATATAAATCTCCTATAGTCGAGTTAATTTTAGTTCGAAATCAACTCATTATTAACCTTTATTCATTTGCTAGTTACGAGTGGGCACTTGTTATCATACTGAAACGTTGGCCTAGGTTTTCTTAAGGAAACCTTGTACAAAAAACGCGCCCTAACCTCCAAGAGATGGCAATTTCATACACTAGCGTGCTGGCGAAAATATTATATTCACTACATAAGATCCTAAAACATATGAGAAGACGCAGATGTGTTTCTATCTATGCTCACGTACACTTATATGTAGTACCTTTTACGTTTTTTTGGATCAATTATAGGTAGTTTTCTTACTAGTAGGCTTACGATATAAATAACGCCCGTTTGTGAAGTTGTCACAAAAAACTCAAACCCTCATTTATTATTTGATTAATTATAATTTAAAAAAAATACTTGACTTAACTTACACCCTATGACGAATAAGATTCCTTATAATAATATTATTATTCAAAATCTATAGATATGCAAAGTATTTACTCGTATATAAATAATAAAGTTGTGGGAGGGTAAAGAGACTCGCGCAATCTAGCCTTAAAAAATGATAAATCGGGGTAGTTTTAAATGTCAATACAATTGAAAACTACAAAAAAAATTGATAACAAAGTTGTATGTCTTAGAAATAAAAATTAACCTAAATTGCTCGAGTCTAAGAAATGTGACACGATCATATAAATTTCAGTGTGTTGAGTTTTTGATCTGGAGATGAACTCAGAGATCAACCTGAGATTGTTAGAAAGACACAAAAACTTAAATCTGTGCATATCAATTTGACAGCAAAACGTACGCACATACGCCATAGGTATACCATAGATACATACAACTAATAATTTTGAAAGTAAGACAAATAAACGCATTACATTACAAATATTTATTCCGTTTTCACGTATTTTCCGTTGGGGAAAATCAAATTCACCGACTGAAGAATGAAACATCAATGGTTAACGAACTGATAATTGACGTTTGATGTATAGCAAGTGAAACGAGAGACGACGAATCTCTGAGAGCTGTATCCAAAAAATATCATGGGAGCCTAATCTCTGTCTCAAAGATTGATTCGAGTCTAAAATCTCATCTGTGGACACGGGTTGTAAAATCATTCTTCATGTTCAAGTTCAGTGAAACGATATTGTGTTATTTTTTTATTAATTAATTTTTATTTTTAATCTTTCTGAATAATAAGTATGTCCTAATATATAAATTTAAAAGATTAAATAACCCAACACTGATCCACGAATATAATTATTATGTTTGAAAATAATATTGACATGTATCCCAATAAATTTCAAATGATGTCTCAACGAGAATAAACAAAATGTAAATAAAATACCAACTAATACTGCGGCTGAATTGAAAGCCTTATGTTTAGAATCATCACGTACTTTTTTTTATACAGCGAGTATCCAGTTAGGGGAGAGGCAATCGGAGAACACCATCCTGTCATCTACCCCTTCGCAAGACCTTCCGCCTTTATATCGACCCAAAGTGCCACCTAACCTACATCAGGTATATCAACATTTATTTAATGAATATTTTAAAATATCCGAACTAGCGAATGCGAAATGAATTCCAACTTAAATATTACATATTTGATTTGCAACCATTTGTCATTTGTTACATCTCAAACTGATTTATATTGTCAAGGAAAAAAAATCAGAGGAATAATGTCTATAAAAATATACATTTTCAAGAAGATAATGTCTGATATATATATACGAGTATATGATAAATACAGGGTGTCTAAGAGACAGTAGTTTAAACGAAGGTAAGGGAACGTTACTAGCAACCCTTTGAGCTCAAATAGGGATATCCGAAATTCAACGTTTTAAAAGTTATATTAATCACAGAAGTTAGAATTTATTTTCACATAATAAATTTTATATAACTTCGAAAGTGACGTTAAAATTGTATATTTGAAAAATCATCGAAGAGAAAAAATGTAAAAGAAACCGAAGATAATTTTTTTTTTAAAATTATTTGTCAGGGCTATTTGTGTTTTGGGCCGAGTTGGAGCTATTTGTTTTTGAACTGATTTATCGAAACTTTCAAATTAGAGAACTAAGGGTCTGCATGATAGTTGTCAACCTATAATAAGGTATTTTGTATCACATTGAGTTGTTCTATATTTTTGATTTTTAATCAACAGTATTGTAACGTTGCTTAGGTAAATGATTTTTTTTCTCCCTATGAAGATTTTGTTTGGTTAAATGTTTGTTATTATCCTTTGAATATTAATTTAAGTTCACCTTTAGATAATAATATGTTGGAAAACTTTCGTATGAGCCGCTCTTAAATGTGTATTTTGGGAATTGAGATTTTTATCGCGACTGATTTATGGTGTAAATTTTATCCATATCGAAGTTTGCTGCGAAGGAAATTGGCAAAGATTTTTATGGTTAACTTGAAAACCATTTCACAACTAGTCGGGGATTTATCGTTCGCAATT
Source organism: Eubasilissa splendida (assembly GCA_031772225.1). NCBI lineage: Eukaryota > Metazoa > Arthropoda > Insecta > Trichoptera > Phryganeidae > Eubasilissa > Eubasilissa splendida. Next base: position 10,228,429 of record CM062846.1, read on the forward strand.
TGAGGTCGATTCGAAAATAAATGGTTCCACACTTGATTCGAATAACAGTAAAAAGTAAAAGATATATTTCAACAGTTGGTAAATATCTCAGTTAAATATATATGTTATAGGTAATTAATTCGATTTATGACTCGATTTTTTGCATATACTTGTGTTTTTTGATTTATAATGTTTTTTATGATTTTTTGTTTTATGTTATTATGTAGATACATATATATTTTTTTTTTATGTTTTCGTGGCCATTCAGAATCTCCTGTGTATAGTTTTCTGGGCTAATCTGCCGTGTCTTTCTGGCCGACGTTTCGGATCCCAGAAAACTATACACAGAAGATTAGCTACATATTGTTCTGCTTTTATACATACTTGTTAACTTGTAAGCTTGTTTCTCATAGTTTTTATTAACTATCAGTTGTGCAATATATGTAAATCTTGGGACACATTTTTTAAAAAATTTCTATCGATCAATAGACATCATTTTACATTTAAAAAGTCCATCAAAATTAATTTAATCTATTAAAACAAATACATATTTTTTAAATTCTTTGATTGAGTGCAGTTCAATAATATAATACTATTGAAATACTGTCACGTTCGCTTAAGTTGAGTTGTTCAACTTCGCTTTCTTAAATTATCTTTTATTTTATTATATTAAGCTTTATTATTATATACACCTTGTAATAGGAGCACTGCTAAAATATATGTCCATAAATTTTAATATATATTAAATCTATCGATTGGAAAGGTATACGGAAAATATCAATTTATCGAAAAAATAATTTGGCTGCTACCGGGATACCAAAATATTTTTTCGATAAATTGATTTTTTATGTATATCATTCTAATTGGAACAATTAATTTGTATCAAAATACCCCAGAACCATGTTCTGAAAAAACTGTAACTTCACAATACTAATGTGTTCTCGGTAAATATATACACAAATTAATTTTGATCGTAATTTAAAATATCGTTGCAAGCTTGATATTAACCAAATAATAAAAACATTAAAAAACTTTTATTTTAATAAAACAAATTTTTTAAAAATTGTGAAATTGTGCTCCATCGAGAATTACATTGTATCTATAGAGATTTTTTATTTACCTTACGGCTTTACGATTTTAATACAACACATTTTTATGTAGCTTGTGGCTACACTTTTTTTGTTTACCTCGTGGCTTTAAGATTTTAAAACAACCCATTGCAACAGTGTAAAATTAATTAAAGCTTTCAGATAATATTAAATGATATTCCTATATGTACTAAAGTCTTCATACAGAACCAAAATATCTTCAAAACAGATAAATACTACAAATTAAAAATTATGTTTTTTTTTTTCGGAGAACACATTCATATTGTGAAGTTGTAATTATTCAGAACATAAGTCTGTGATATTTTAAAGATGAATTAAATATATTAATTAGAAAGATATACATATAAAATCAATTTTATCGAAAAATATTGTTGTTGCGCCACCGGGAATCACAATAAAAATGGGTTTTCCTAAAAAATAAAGTTGTATCAATGTGTCCAAAATTTAATAAAAATGAATTGATAATTCTGGCATCTGCTATCAGATTACTTAAATGTATTTGAGATTCCGTAAAAATAAGGTAGATGGCTCTTTCAAATAATGGAACGATTAAATGCATTAATATCAAAAATGTAACATATAGTTTCGAAAATTTACCTCTAAAAATATCGTCGCTGTAGCATAGTTGGATAATGCACCTTTCCCGTATTGAAAAGAGATCCAGGCTCGAATCCCGATGGCGCAATAACAATATTTTTCGATAAAAATGATTTTATATATATATCTTTCTAATGAATATATTTAAAAACATGTCATTGAAACTACGAGTAGGATATCACATTGTAAAATATTTAATGATTTATAATTTGTAATTACCGCTTCACAATTTAAAAAAATGTTTTATTTTCTTTCGCTTAAAACTACTAACGAATGTGAAATAATATATAACAGAAATTTCTCATTTCATTTAAATTTTCACCACATAGCATGTATGTATAGGAGGCGCCGGAACTCCGCGCTGATCGTTAGCTAACTTCGGTAAATTCTGGGAGCGCAGGAATCACACTTCAAAATTAATCTGTTGAGTGGATTGTCGATAATGCAGCTAGTCACTCCATTCGCATCACATATCATTTCAACGTTCAGCCAAAACTCTGTTAAGCTTTAACGATTTCTTAAACTTAAATTTATTACAATATTGGTAAAATAAAAAAATGGATTTACTGTATAGAGCTATGCAAAACAGTCTCACGGACGAATGTGTTTTTGAGTGAAACTGACTGTATAATAAAAGACATAGCTAAATACTCAATTAACTACAATAAAACTTATATGTACATAATAAGTCATCTATCTACAATGCGCTTTCTCACACAATTGAATGAGTAAAAGCAAAATAAGTTTTTGAGATTGGTTAATTAAACTCTAAACCACAAGATCAATTTAATTATGATTTTTTCTCATGCTTAATGGACTTATTAAAAATGAGTAAAAGAAAAAATATTTTTGTTCTAATATATCTGAATAAAATTTTGCATCATAGAATTGATAGCTTTCATGTACCTGCCAGAAATACTAACATTATATTACCGTGTTACTGTAACAATACTGAGAGGGTCACTCAGTTTAATTTTCCATTACACAGAATTCAAAACTTGGGTAATGAGTACGCAGATGTCGCTGATGTATGGAAAATAACATTACCGAAATATAAAAAAAATAAACACATTTGTTTGTTACTGGCAGATCAGAAGAGCTAATTTGAGACTATCACAATGTCAATTTTTAATAAATATTTTTAAATAATGTAAAGCATTTATTATCTATTTATTTTTCTTCTCTTTCTCATTATTATTATATTTTTAGGTTATGCATATTATTGTTTTTATACATTTTTGTTAACGGATCACCGTATCGTATAAATATATTAAATTAATGAATATTTTCGTGATCCTATAATCTCGTTAAAATAAATTCAAGGAAGTTTGCTCATAGTCTATTAATTATTTATAGGAAGCCTTGGTAATACCTGATAGATTTTGATTAAATTTGTTGACTGAAAAAAATCTGTTACAGGACTCTAATCTATTGGAATTTATTAAAGTTTCAAAATTTGTAGCAAAGCTTTCAAACCTGCTGTCTAGTATGATAACAAATAGTACAAACTCAATTTTTAACAAAATGTTTAAAGCATACGATGATGCAACTCGTTTGTCTGTATTAAATATAAATTAAAAATAAATTGTTAATTACGTTATGTATATTGTTATTTTTCATATGTTTATTTTCTCAGAATTAATTTTTAATTCAATTTGTTTGCAATGTTCATTTAATTTAATTTTTTGTTTATTTTATCTTATTTTAGTATGCACTAGAAAGTAGTATGTAAAAGATATTTATACTGAAAATTAAAATAAACATTGTATTAATTAATTTGTTTTATATGTAGGGGACAGGTACACCAGACGCTTCTAGTACTCTTCGTCCACAAAAGAAAAGGGTTCAGATACAAGAAATATCTGTTTGAAAAAAAATGCAATTAATCTACGCAAATATGTTTGCCGATTAAAAAAACAATAAATTAATGGATTTGTTTACACGTGTATCTTATTACAGTCTCGTATGTATTTTTCTGTAGATTTTTTTGTAAATATTCAGTACTAACCATTGACAATGTATCAAATACAATTTTAAAAAGCTGTATGAATAATTGTAAATAATAAATGAAATATAAATCTCTTTCGAGGACTTCTTGTGATATAATTAGTTTTTGTAAAAACAATTTGCATAGCTAGTATGATTTTATATTAAAAAACTATTAGAATAATATTTAAAATCCGTTTAATATATGAATGTATACGTAGATTATAATGGTTATTCAATGGACAGACACAATAAATTATAATAACATACTGGTTTGCAAGATAATATACAATTTATAATTGTGTCACAATTTTTAATAGATTATCAAAAATGTTATCTCTGTACAAATATCACGGATTCGAAAATAAAAACATGATTTAATACCCTTAAGCCGTGTTTTATTTTACAAGCTTAAAACGAGTAACTGACAGTGTTGGGTAAAATAATTAAAATCTATTGAAATAAATCAATTTTATTAACTAGAAAATAAAATTTATTTATATATTATATGTATATCTTCTCATATATATAAAGATATGTAGAAGGCTTGAAACATGGTGATCATTGGGAACATATAAGGACTAAGGGAGAGAGGTACGTCTTCAACAAGTCGGAGACATAACTGAAACCTCATTACACTTCACACTAACCAAGGGCCAGGATCGCGAAAAGTGGAGGAGAGCAGTTGAAGCAGACTAGGAAACCACGATGCTCAGTCATGAGCACATGATAGAGAGAGACAGTGATGCGTATATTATGTAGAACAGTAAGTACGAGTACAACGACTTTGTATAAAAATTCAAAAGTACCTTTTTATTTTTAATGGTTGTTTTCATGATTAAAAGCTCTACATTCAGTGAAGAATTTGTCAATAGCAAAGAATCTTACCACCTATGTTTTTCCTATGAATAAACTATAAACATTTCGTATAATTCATATTGTGAGGTTCAAGTGTTAGCATGAGTGTGTGTGTGAGTCCGCGACACGGGAAGTAACAGGTGTGTATATGTGTGTGCGAGGAATGTGATTTAAGAAACAGCTCCCATAAGAGCGGATTCTTCACTACTTCGCAGCGAAATAATTAACCTGTACCTTGTATTATATTGTATTCGAGTATATAATAAACTGCTTATTGTCACCGGATAAAGAGTTGAATTATTCAACCCACAACTTGGAATATAATTAGGATTTTTCACGAGACAAATCGATAACCTGTATACAAGAAGATACCATTGGTAGTCAATATCACAACTGGGGCAGACGGTAAAATTCTGCACAGAGAAATATAACTGGTGCAGATTACGACTGGTGCAGCAGAACATTGCACGTATCTTTATTTATAATCATTTCACATGTTGAGTATAATATCGAGTTAAAAAATAATCCTAAAATATTGCTTTGTATAATATTTTCTTGGCCGGACACACAACATAAAAGCGAAACTTACGGACGAGAGATTGATCTGAAGAATCTTACAGTGGCATTGATGACTGGTCAATAGAATCAGTCAAAAGAAGAGGTCGGCCGCAAATGCGTTATACTGACGACCTAAGAAGATGAGAGGAAATGCTGACCTTGCACGATTGAGAACTGCACAGGAAAGGGACGCAGGGTTTGAGAGAGACTTATACTTAAATATGGATGCAAAATGCCTGATAATGAATAATTATATAATAAATGAGGCTTTGATTTTTCAGTTGATATTGACAGTAGAATGCCAGTTTGTTAGCACATTTTTGACGTGATTAAATAAAATTGAAGCTTGGTTCTCCGAGGGTGCGTGACGGTGTTCACACATTAATTCAATGAATTTGCATAATCCGGTCTCCAATTATGATTTGATGAATGTTCAAAACTTGTTTCTGCATATGTTTATGCATACTTGATAGAATCAGAACGAAGCCGTATAATTTGAAATGTTCCTTCGGTATGTCTGGAAAGTTTAGAGTTTGGAGAGATTATGAAAGTTTGGCTTATTAATATTAATAAATAATTTATCAGTAACCCCTACCTCGGGATATCTTTCGATATTAATTTATTTCGTGTCTAATAAAACAATCATATACGACGTAGGATCTATAATTGAATTGTTAACTTTATTCACGTCTCACTAAAGTTGTCAAACAAGTGTCACGACGGAGAAAATGACCAAAATTAAAATTGCTACAACATAAACATTGTTTTCATATAAATTAGATATTAAAAAGAAATTTAAAAAAAAAGTTTTTAGGCATAACAATGAAATGTTTCTAGATCTGAGAGCTAACTAACTTAGTTTTCCGGTAGTAACACCGTTTCTCCGCGGGGACAGGCAGAAAGGATAGAGCGCCACACTCTTTTACCCTGACACACAATTCTCGCCTCATCTACATTCATACATATTCTCATATAAGCTCGACGATTATTGAGGCATCTAACAGGACCATTCTTCTGTATCTAGTTTACCTGGTCGTGACAAGTCTTCCGCGGACATCTTCTACTTCTGGTGCCATCAACACTTGCGTCATATATCTTTTTACCATTCTCTCCTCATTAATCCGTTGCATATGACCAAACCACCTAAGTGATCATTTCTTAATCTTACTCACTATACTAAAATCAGCTTTACGTTCTTTCCTTATTTCTTCATTCTTTACTCTGTTATAAATATATCTGCCATATATACGCCTAAGTGATCTCATTTCCACTGAATTCAGTCTACTTTCGTTCCTCTTCTGCCAGCTCCAAGCCTCACATCCATACATTAGTAATAGTACAGTCAGTGCCAGGACTCCATTGTGTACCACTACTCTTGCCTCGGTTGATAAGTTTCCGTTAGATATAATTCCATTTATTTCCTGCAGTCACTCTCCTTTCGATATCTTTCTCTGCCTTTCCCTTTCTAAGAGCTAAATAATCTATACTTGTGCAGCCAAAGTTATTTTTATCATGTAAATTTTTGTTGATGTATCGAAAGATAAACGTACGTGAACATATATGAAACCTTTGTCTCGTATAAAGGACAGTTGTCTGTCACTAGTTATCTATTGTATTTTATACGCGCTGATGCATACCAACCGTCATCACCAAATCTCCACGATGCGAGAGCAAAGTTTCATTCATGTACATTTAAATCTATATAACCTACAACTTGTACATATACACCTTTAAGGGCCGGTTGTGTGATCAGTAGTTACTTTTAAAACGGGTTGTTTGATCGTCAGTAAAAAAGTATTTACTTCTCGAAATTACATCCCGTATTAAACTCATTTTACTCTGCGATAGATATAATCGATAGTCAAATATGGAAGACTTTTCACAGCCGTTTCAAATATCATCAGACACATTTACACTTTGAAAGTTGCAGTATACGACAATTAATTATTTAAAATCCCGCTAGTTTAGTGATGAGAGTTCGTCGGGTGATGATTTCGCCGTTTAGTATACATTATTACACATAATATGAAAAATTTGACAGATATCGAAAAAATTCTTATATAATACATAAAATAAAGTATATTTCATAATTATTTGTAACACCTACAGACATTTCCATTTGAAAGTAGTAAATTTGTTGTATCAACAACCCGTAAATGATTTTATCTACGGGCGTTAGTAAAAAGTGACTATAGTAAAAATTTACCATAGTATAAAGTTACTACTGATTAAACAACCAGTCCTAATAGGGTTTTTAATAAAATACTGAAAATATTCCATTATTTTATCCTTTTTAACTACAGTATGTAAAGAAAACAGATATTTTTTTAAAAAATAATTTATTATTAAAATAATATAGTTGTCACCAAAAACTCTTGAACCGTATGTAGAATAAAATTAATACTCTGCTGTCCAAATATGATAGTAGGTCATTATTTTCACGATATAATATTATTATTCGTTTTATAAATGTTGTCTTACTACCTTGCTCAATAATATACAGAGCCGGATTTGTTATGTTCCATAAGTTAAATTAACTTTTTTTTATTTTACTGAAATCTGCTCAAGTGTTAAAGAGAAATAAAAATAATGGCGTCCTGAAATTCAAAAGCTTGTATAATTTTAAGCACTTTTTTCTTTAAATGTACATCAGGTATTTTTCACAAACATACTGTAATTCTAAAGCAAAATACCTTTTAAATTTTTCCTCCGTTATACTGAAAATATTTTACTTATAATTTACCAACCCTTTGACAAAAAATATGGGTGGTTAAATTCCGAGCCACTAAAAACCTTAACCGAAATTTCTTCCTACCGGAATGTTGGGGTTAAGTCTGATACCGATTAAAAATTATCGGGCCGGCAGTAAATTTTCCAGAAGTACGTAGAATTTTTTTGATATAATTTTATCTGAGATGCAATAAATTCAGTCGGAGTTTTCAGTCCGGTCAGTGTCCTCTAAACACGTACACGTAGTACGTGCAAGAGGGCGGGGAATGCCACGTTGTCGGAATACCAAACGAATGATTTTTCGTAAATCCCTCGAGATCTTTATATGAAAAATCTAGATTGGCAAGATTTTTTTTACAGACAGATTTACGATACTAAAAATTGTATGAAACACACTTTGTGTGATTTCAAATGATTGAAAACATAACTAATTACAATATAAATATTTATTTAAAAGTACACTTGACAGGTTAATTGAATTATTTTAAAAACTCTTCCCACACTGATATATTTTTTATTTAATTGAGGATAGGTGCCAGTTAAAATATCAGCAACTGCTATTGTATTTTCGTAGAAAGCAATCACTTTGCAGTTTGTCATATTAGATTAAATAAAATACAATAGCATTGTTTGAATCCACGTATTTTATTATATGCCAACCGGTTTTGGTTAGTTCAAGCTTCTTAACCCTTCCCAAATCATGCAGTAACACAGGTTTACCGCCTCAATATTTCGGTAAATACACGCAACATAATATTCATATTTTAGTTAGTACTAAGGAAAATATTAACACTTAGAAATAAATAGTGAATAGCAATTATGTAAAGCGAATCCTAGAAAAAATATTATTTTTCAATTCAATCAATTGTAAAATTAATACGTTGCTAAAACTACCACTTATGGTAATACAGAAAGAGATCACACATTAATTTCAAAGTGAAAAGAATAACAAACATAGAAATGTAATTATGTCTCTTTTTAAATAATGAAATGAAGAGATATAAGATAGGATGTTGTATAGATCTTGATGAATACTCCGAAATATAATATTATATTAATCCTTTTTTCACATTTAATACTCAAAATTTTGAGTAAATTAACATTTTTAATGACACTTAAGCTAATAAAAGCATTTTTTCACATTTTAGATGTTAAGAAACTCTATACTCTTACTGTAACACAAGTTGACAGTATGGCTGCGTACGGGTATTTTATACCACGGTATGGTAAAGGTTACCTCAGTTTTCAGTCTTAAATACGTCCTGACGAAGCTTGAGCAAAGCGAAACCGGTTGGCGTATAATACAATTCGTGGTTTCATACAAAGTGATTGTATTTTATTTAATCTAACATATTAATGAACTTCTTATTATGAAGGACAATTGCTTTAATCTGGATTAAAACAGTGCAATGAATACAATATCTTATTTCAAAAATAATTTAGTTTACTGACGAAACATCAAAAAGAGCAAAGTTTAATTGTTAATAAATAAACTCAATGCGCATAGGCTTTGGAAAACTGAATTCAAAGTATGATAAAAAAAATTGAGGTTGTGGACTTTGCAACTAGTTCCCACAATTATAGTTATTACTATTTATAAACTAAGCCAAACGCATATGCTATAAAAGTATGACTAACTTGGTGGTCTCCTGGAACAAGGCTCGAATCCGCGACCACTAGATCATTAAGCGAGTGTCTTAACTATCAGACCTATAATCTGCACGTGACCATCCTCCAATATCTGATTTATCTGATTATGCCAGGTCTATTGAAAATGCCCTCTATTCTTGATCCAACATTTGTTTCACATATTTTATTTATCAATCTCTTCTTACTCATATGTTCCATATGCACAAATCATCTCAGCGATTCTTTCTTAACTTTATGGACTATGTAACTACGAACTATAAACATATATTAATTAGCTTCTAATTTGTTCAGTGTTCAACTGTATGTCGGGGAGGAGACACACGACAGAATAGTTTAGAATCCTCTACACAGAATATGATGTGAGTAAAATAAAATAAATGTGTTTTTTCTAATGTTTATTTTTTACTTTTGGACATGTTAGAATAACTCAGTTAAACCAATATAAAGCAGTATTATTATACGTGAAAACATTAAAATAACTCAGTAAAACAAATATAAAGTACTATTCTTATAAGTAAAGACATGTTAAAATAACTCAAAAAACCAATTTAAAGCTCCATACTTATACGACGAGGCTGACCCGATTAAGTAGTTTTGAGAAGTTATAAAAAAGTAATGAATACCTTGTTGGTCTAGTAGTTAAGACTCTGGCCTAGTGATCTGGTGGTCAGAGGTTCGCGCCTTGTTCTAGGAGACCAGCAAGTTAGTCTTATTTTCATTGCACAAGCGTTGAGCTTAGTTTGAAAATAGTAAGAATATTGATGTGACATGTACTCCGTGTACGTATCTCTATTTATTTATTTTAATATTTAGCATTATTTTTAAGATGGAGGTATATAGAGAAAAAATGTTTTTATTTTCGAATTTAGCAGTGTATACCGTTTATAATCATAAAGTTTTTTAAATAATTTCCTCAAGATGGCGACCGTTAGCAGTAACACACTGTTGGAGACGATCTCTAAAGTTTTGTACAACTTGTTCAAACATATCGCGCGGTACGGCGTTAACTTCTTCAATAATTCGCTCCCTTAGCTCTAGTAGGGTATGAGGGCGATGTTTAAACACATTTTCTTTCAGATATCATTAAACAAAGAAATCACAAATGCTTAAATCTGGTGACCAATCCACGTCACCCCACAGACGTCCGGGAAACATTTCTCTCAAAATACTGAATGAATTTCGGGCTGCCCCACAACCCAGTAGAACCACAAGTCTTTCAATACCTCTTCTTTAACAATTTCTTCTATTCTGAGCTGCAGAAAAATTTGCAACATTGAGACACAATGTTTGGAATTCACGGTCACTGCCGTGCATTCCTCCTCAAAGAAGTACGTTAGATACGGCACACCACACCGTTAGTTTAGAGGAATGTAGCGGTCTTCCGTGAATAATTCGGAGGTTATTTTCAGCCCAGAAGCGGAAATTTTGCTATTCACAGTCCCACTGAGGTGAAAATGTGCCACGTCACTACTGGAGAAAGCTATTTACGTCCCAATCACAGATCGGCAAAGCACGATGTGCTCCGGTCTAAACCATGTTGGCTACTGAAATGGGGTTTCCGATGGAACAGAAAGATCACGTGCACCTGCCTCGGTTTTGCCGCATCCTGTATTTGAGGACATGTTAAAATAACTCAAATAACCAATTTAAAAAAACTATTCTTGTACTTTAGGACGTGTTAAAATAACTTAATAAAACCAATTTAAAGCACTCCTTTTTTCATACAAAAAGTCATGTAAAGTTGCAATTGCAGCAACAGCTGAATTTAACCTGCACAGATATACAACAAAAATGAATGAATATGCAACAGAAAGCTAAAGAACAATCTGCAAGTACTACTCCACCTCACCCTACCTCAGCGCCTATCCTATTGTTATGCAACCTGACCGCATCGCGGGAAATCTGTATTCTTTTGTAAGAAAAAAAATGTTTTTGTTATTTTTTTTCTCAAATTGGATTGTACGAGTAATTGTCAGTGTAAGAAAATTGTATTATTGATCAGAAAACAGAATGCATTATAAGAATTGAATTAATATCCAATTTTTAGTATTATTTCTGTATAAAATACTGCGGATCATTGAAAATATAGAATTCTGTTTTGAATTAAAATTATTTCTAAGAACCTCTTATCTTTGTTATTATTATGTTGTTCTCAAAATAATAGCATATTTTAATTTTGTATCATTTGAATATTCTTAGATAAGAAATGTTTATAAAATTATTTTTGTTTATGTTAGTACTCCGTTATACAGAGTGGGCCAACTTGGACTGACTGATGTAAAATGCATATAACTTTTGTAATTTTAATATTTATTATAAAAATTTATTATTACACAAAAGTGTACTTTGTTAAATTTTTTTTAATGTATGTGTGAAAAATAATGCAATTTAAATGACCTCCATTTTCTTGTTGACAAATAATTGCTCTTTCTAAAGTATTTTGCATTACATTACGCAACGTTTCTGTCTCCAAATTTGTTATTTCTACACGAATATTTTGTTTAAGCGCCTGATTTGTTGCTGGTTTGTTCATGTAAACTCGGCTTTTTAAGTAGCCCCACAATAAGAAATCAGGCGCCGTGAAATCTGGAGAACGGGGAGGCCAAACAAACTTTGCATTTTTTTAAATTAGCTGATCGCGAAACATAATAAAATTCAATAACTTTAACGCGCTCTTACACTAGGTTAAACTGCAAAAAATAAATAATTAAAAATAAACCCCACCAAAGTTATACATTTTTAAAAACAGTCAGCCCAAGTTGGCCCATCCTTTATTTGTGTATTTAGTCAGGCTATTTGCAGTTAGAATTTTCAATACTTTTATCTTTCAGTGATATGATTGAAAAGAGAAGAACTACGTAAAAAAAATTTGCACGAATTTAAATTATTCATCTTAAACAATACGTCGATATTAACTAAGTATGGAGTGAAAGAATTACTTCTGAATGAACAATGCGGCTTTAGTTAGCATTTAAGAATGGAAGATTAGGAACGGAGTCATAAGTCTTAAAATATGAAATGGGTCGTCCTGCTTCTATTAATAACGATGCATCGATAGCTTTAATGATAGAACATACGCAATTAATAACCGACACTGAATAATCGATTTGAACCTATCTTACTTCGCGACAAATTTGATATGTTCAAGCACCTCGATAACTATATTCGGCAAAAACTTAAATAACAGAGGAGCAGAAAATACCTTTAAAGAATTTTTGAATTCAACTCCGCCTTCACAAAAATTTTGTAGAACCAGAACTTTGAATAATAGGATTTATTTACTCTAAAGATATGTTTAATTAAATAAAAAGGTTACAGTCGGCCTTTAATTTTGGAACCATTAATTAATATTGTGGTACATTTTTTTCATATACTTTCCGGTAATGAATTTTTAAAAAGGCTTCCGTAAATTTTTAATTTATTTCAATTTCGTTCGATTGGTTAAGGGCGTTCTTTCAAAAATAATTCGTATGTTCGCGTTTTTACGTTTTCGTTTCTGTTTTTATTATTCATTTATATCAGAAGTTATATACTAGATTAGACTTTTTTTTAAACTATTACTTAGATGAGACCTTTACACTAATGTAAAACTAATAAACTAAATGTTATTTGCCATATTTAGTAAGATTATATAGTGTTTTTGATATAAAACTTGATTTTAAATATTAGCTGAAACCTCACAGTACGTAAGTAAATATAATATAATTTTAAAAAAAGTTTTAAAACATAAAGTATTTTAAAAACGTCGAAAATTGATAACTCTAAAATATAACTGTTAATTTTTAACATTTTGTTAATATCTCTTAACTCAGATTTGTCTCCATAATTTTGGCTTCAAGATTATAAGATTCAAGAATTTTCCATATTAAAGCAATTTTGTGGCACATTGAAAACGAATTTATTTGTCGCGGTCTTTCTTATATAGTTTGTGTTTTATTAATTATGCCAAAAAACATTTAGTTTATTAGTTTTAAATTAGTGTGATAGTTTAAAGTAATAGTTTAAAAAAAATCTAATCTAGTGTATAACTTCTAATATAAGTGAATAATAAAAACCCACATTTTCATAAAATACGCGAAAATATGAATTGTTTTTGAAAGCACTCCCTTAATTATAAATATTATAATTTTATATTTAATTATTATTCTTGGATATTATACACGAGATAAGTATTTTATTAATCCTTCTTATCAAAACCTGCCCTATTTATTCTCAGCAGATGAATTTTAAGATTTATAAAAAGTTTTAATATATTTTAACATCAGCAAATAAAAAAAATTATACACTTTTAAATGTGTGTATATTTTTTAATTTATTCAAAATTAATATTTTTATATTGGATGAATAATGATGATATATTACTAAACAAATATTTAAAAATATATAGTTTGTATTTTAATGTTGGATATTGTCACTCAATTAGCATTAGGGCATGTTCTTGAGGAGCTGTATATAGTGTACGTACGTAGTGTATAATTCTCTATAATTATTGACAGTATGATGTCACGTTTGGATACATACGTCCTCGTGTGTGCCCTCACCAAGAAAATAAGAGTGAAGAATATCACGCTACGTGTGTCAGTCCACTGTAATCCCGTCCGCCAATCAGAAGCCCGCGGTTTGAAATGATCTTTGGCGAGAACTGTCACTTCTTGATTAAAGCTTATGACTTGGAGCTGGGGACCTGGTGTTCTATACATGGATTTGGAAAAAAATGTGAAAAAATAAAATTAAGTAAGTTGTAGGAGATTTATATCTCCTGCGAACAAGTACCGTAACTTTTTGGTGCAATGCCTTAACAATAGCACGTGTTGCTGTACCAACACTTCAGCCTAGGTTTTCCTAAAAAAAACCATCTACAAAAAATGTCTGGATCAAACTATACTAACCATTATATATGATGTATAATGTCCTTCTCCTAAGCCCCTGTCTTAGGAGGAGGACAATATCTAATTCCTTAAATTATATCTAATTCTGAATTCCGAACAACGCCGGGTATGGACCGCTAACATAATAAGTTTTAAATACATTTTTATTTCTGAAATACATCATTTTGAATAAATTACGTCAAAACAAATAAATTAATTGGACATATTTCTTAATAAATTATTCTTCGTCTTTGTAATTAATTTGACAAGCACTTAATGAAAATGAATTATAATTGGTAAATTATTTTGATGAGAATGAAGATATGAAAATGCAAAAAGCATTCGTAATCTTCGCTTCAAATATTATTATTCATTAACAAACTACTTAAAACGACAAAACATCATATATTTTTGGTAAATTACGTTTTATGAATAATAATTATTATTAGTTTCTAGTATTTTTGACAGAGAGTGTAATATGAAATTCGGTCGATAATTTTCTTAAACTTGATTATTTTATTCATCGTATCATCTTTGTAACATAATTAATATAGGTTGTATGAAAATATATTTTTATTTTTACACGAATATTTTTTTTTATATATCGCGTTGTATTTGTATTATTTTTAAATTTAAAATCAACCCTATGTCAAAAATTAATATTTAAAATTTTTGGTTTTTGTATATGTGATATCCTCGAGATCATGTTATGTGTGTGTCAGCGCGTCAACACCGCCATTGTAAGATGTATATTAAAAGGATGACCACCGTTTGGCTCCGTGACTAGTTATATACTTTGTATCATAAACTGTATTTTTCATGTAATAAAGATTATAATTGTTACATAAGAGTTTTTCTTGTATCACCAACAATCTTCTACGAGGTATACAATTTGAGAAGTACTTATCACGCAAGTAAGTAACAGAATATTTATACATAAACTATTTTTACCTTCTTACAACTCTTACGTGTCTTTTTTGTCTCACTTCTATTACACTCTTGAATAACCATATATAAATAATATTTACTGGAAATATCACTTGTCTACATTGTTTGTTTTATTTCAGTACTTGTATAGTAATGAAATTTTATAATATAAATAAAAAATATGTATACATAACACATTGTATCCAATACTTTTAAAGATAGTCGGTATCCACAGAAATACAGGTTGGACCGCAGTCGTCCGAGGGGTGGTGGACGGAGGGGGGTGCTTCGGTCCGCCCGACTAGAAGGGTCGGTTTTCCCACTTGACGTGATTTATTGAACACCGTAACAACACGTGACGTATACAACCTATAAACCTGGCGAACGTGTGCTTGTTCATACAAAACAACTATTAATTAATTCGGGAAAGTCTTGTAAATGAACTTCGCATCCGACTTATTTCAGTTTGTCCACTTAGTACAGGGAATTTCATATGTTCATGATTACTTTCAACTAAGTAATACATATCTTTGAAAGAAAATCTTTATATGTATAGATAAATTATATTAGGTTGGTAGAAACATAATTGTGATTCTTGTTATCAGATTTATAACCTAAATTCATTCAATGAAAGTATAATTTCATCGTATTCTTGTTTATACGTATAATTTTAAAGTTCATTTTAAGGTCTGTGTTTTGGTAACATAAACTTCTATTTTATTGTTAATCTTGTTTCAAATTAGGCTTTTTATATGAGTTGAAAACGGTAAGTAAAATAGCAGAAACTGCTCGTAAACTAAACGATGCTTTTAGTGTGGGGAGTATTAAGGAATGTATAAACGAGAGACTTGGAGGTGAAAACGGTTGTGGATGTCTTTCTTCATTAGATAACGACCGATTGAAGGCATTAGTTGAATCAAAACCATGTATAATAATTCAAAAGTTTGAAAAATAAACATAAGATAACATATCAGTTCTGGATCACTTAAAATAAGGGAGAATCATAAAAGCTTGACAAATGGGTGCCGCAAGAACGAACGAAAACCAAAAAAATCGCCGTTACGAATTTTTTTCTACGCTGTAGGTGCTTGTGAAGTTATGCAACATTGCTTCATCCATCATATTTATCAAACATCTCCCAACAGATTATCATGAGTCTAAGTATTTTTTCAACTTCTTAGAAGCTTCTGCTGAAAGTGTACCTCGAGATTTTACTCGAGAACTCCAAAATCTTACACTTTTATTATTTGGCAAAATTATGTTAATTCTTATTATGCTTATTTAGTTTAATTAAGTTAATTATTAGCTGAGAAAAATATATTTGAAGTAAAGTTCATAAATCGTAATTATTTTCCTACCTATGTAATAAACTGCACATAACAAGTAATTGTTTAATGTATGCTTTATTATCTAGAAACGTAAATCAATTTATATCATTTTGTATAATTTGTATTTAGGTCCATGAAGGAATCTATTTTTTTTTTATAAATGAGATATTTTTGATTACCTTAAATAAAAATAATTATAAAATCGCGATTCCATAACATTGAATTATTTTAAAAATACTGCCTAAAATAACATCACATAAATTATAAAAAGATATGTTAATAAATTTGTAAACAAATTAAATGAATCAACTAGAAAGTTTTAATGAAATAATAATTTTATGGTAAAAATATTTTAGTTGCCACAGGGATAATATATAATAATAATATGTTTTAAAAAACTATCTTCTGAAAAAACTGCAACTTCACAATAATAGTGTGTTCTCCTTAAAAAATAAAACACATTTTTTATCAAATTTTGAATGTAGTCACAAACATTATAGTAAGACAAATTGGTACTGTAATCCAATTCATATAATTTTTGAAATATCACTCTACCGAAATATGGTTAGCAATAACTTATAATACTTATACCAATACACAGCTACTAGGTGATCCAAACTTAATCGTCAAATTTCATCAGAATGCTTTAATTCTCACACCAATTAAACTGTACCAAGATATTTATGCAAAGTACCATATGAAGTATCTAATTGCTATAAACATCTTCTTATTGACGCATCTGGACTTTTGGAAACACTTTCAGCTACAATAAAAATGTTTTCAGTTGATCTGGTTGGGCGAGCGATGTTTCCTCTTTTCCTATATGCAATACTACCGGAACGTTAAATTTATTTATTACATCAACAACAGCTGAACAAGAAGGCGCTTCATATCGACCAAAGCATTTCCAACTTTACGAACTGTTTCCGTGAAATTTTTACAATTTCAATGCACTAGTCAATCATATATCGACTCGTTTTCCTTAATAAAATAGTTATTATTTGACAGATGTTACATATAATTTTATAACCTTGAAATGTAGAAAAAAACAGAAACAAATTAAAAATAATAGTTGAGTTTGGATTGACCTTTAGACATATGTCTTCTGGTTTAGGGCAGGCAATAAGTAAATAATATTATTTTTACACTAAATTTTTGATGCCTATATATAATATTAATAGGAAAAATCTAGTTAGGTTAGGTTAGGCTAGGTTATTTGTATTTATTTGTTGATAACAGGCGACATCTGTCGCCTATGAAAATATATTGCATTAATTAGAAGCAATAAAGTGTTCAAATGAGAAACATCTCTTTTAATTCTAATCATAGGAGAAATACCCTAATACACATATGAAATCGGAATAGACCAGATCCAATCAATGATCAAATATAGAGGACTCTTTCGGCAAATTATGTTAGAGATATCGATCGTAATTAACCTGAAGGAAGAAAGGATGAAGGCGAGCAGTTAGACTGTTACCATGGACAATCATACCTCCCCTCCAACTACCCACATACGACGCGGCGGTAAGTGATTCCATCCTTTCGTTTCCAATTTAATTTTCTTTTACGTGTATAAACATTCCTTTAATGGACTTTAAGACCATGCATAATGTTCGGGAAAATATAATTATTAACTAACTTTGATTCGTGGCTAAAGGACTCTTCCGGGAGTAGTCAAGTGGCGCGTCGGCTAGCAGTGGCTGAGCAACTATGATAACTAGAGGTAAGTTCGAAGATATTCAATTAAAAATCAGTCTAGAGTGCGGTGAGGAGCAATTCAATTTGGATTTGATTTGATAATGCGGAGTGGGAAGCGTTCGTATCATTATATTTTGGTGCCATTGTGGCCGTCTATGATATAATTTCAGGAGTTTCATCCGGGTGTAGTACTCCTAGCAGCTGAGCTACAGAGGCAAGCGCAAAGTTGCCGAATTTGAGACAATGTTTAGTGTTCGGGAAGAAATTGTGTAAACTTTGACTAGCTTCGAGTCATGGGTAAAGGACTCTCCCGAGAGTAGTCAAGTTGCGCGTCAGCTAGTAGAGACTGAGCAACTATGGGGTAAGTTCGAAGATATTCAATTTAAAATCAGTCTAGAACTCGGTGAGGAGCAATCCGATATCGATTTGAATATTGCGGAGTGGTAAACATTGGAATCGTTGTATTCAGCGCCCGAGCGACGGAGGCGAGTGTAAAGTTGCGATCGATAGGATTGCTTATATTCGATGAGCAATATGATCGCTGGCAAGAATTTCATGACTCATTTTGGATGGCTATACATGCGAAAAAGTCGTTAGATTTATTAAATAAATATGAATTAAATATATTAATTATAAAGATATACATATAAAATCAATTTTATCGAAAAATATTGTTGTTGCGCCACCGAGATTCGAACCTGGATCTCTTTCCTAACCGGGGAAGGTGCTTTATCCAACTAAGCTACAGCGACAATATTTTTAGCGACAATTTTCGACCCTATATGTTACCTTTTTGATATTAATACATTTAATCGTTCCATCATTTGACAGAGCCATCTACCTTATTTTTACAGAATCTCAAATACCTTTGAGTAAACTGATAGCAGACGCCAGAATTATCAATTCATTTTTTATTAAATTTTGGACACATTGATACAACTTTATTATTTTAGGAGAACACATAATGTGTTCTAAAAAAAAAATAGTTAGATTTATTCTCCAACCAAATTTCAATTTGTCGTAATGAATGTGCATATTATCGCACACGCTATCGTCATCGAGCGATGGTCCAATGGTAGATTCATTTCACGCCGAGTACAGTTTTTGACAAACAGAAACTGATAATAAAATGTTTAAATGTAAAAATTGTATAAAGGAATGTAGGACCATCAGTCACACGGCTGATGTGACGGTTGCGGGTAACTCGGATAAAGAAAAAAACTCTCTGTCGTATCGCGTAGCAGTTTCAGCCACTAAGTTAAAGATTATCATCGACATATCGGCTAAAATAAAAACCAGAATTCCGTTCAATGATATTCAAATGCTTGGACTAATAATTCAAGACAGTGTAGTTTTGATACTGTTGCGGTTTAGGAAGCATGCCGATATAAGTGATAACATTCTGAGGGACTTCCGTGTTAGCGAGAGCATCGTTGGTGGATGACAGAAACGAATTAGAAGATATAGCGTTATATTAGCAATATTTTAATATGTCCAAGAACACACAATTACTAATTACAATTACATATTTCATATAGTTTCCATTAAATATAATAAAATATAGCTTTGTCTCTATGAGATATCTGATATTTGTTTAATTAAAAGATAAGTTCACGAACGTTGTGAATTCTGCTGATTTTCAGTTAGGAAATTGACATTTTTTTTTACAAAGAATTTTGGTGTTTTAAGTATGGGAGAATGACAGTAAAAGCGTGATAAATAAAAAGTACAATACCTTAGGTTTGTTAGGGATTTATTCGTCCGGTACAGTAACACGATATTACATTGAGGTAGGTATGAAGTATTTAAGTTCACGGTAATTTACACTAGATCAGACATGTAGAAGACGCCAGCCGCGAGGACAGGATGACTCTCTCGTCTTCCGCGTCCGGCCGTCTCGCGGAATATTCACCTAGCGGGCGTCCGACACATCGCGTCGGTACTCGGCCGCTGGGTGGTAAGACCGCCATAGTCTCCTAAAATTATAATAAATAAAAAAATGTTGGTAATGTACCATCAGCTGGTCGCTATGAAAGTCCGCAATTATTTATTTTGAAGAGGTTGTGGTCAAGTATATGTGTCCTTTTATTACATTCCTATGGATATTTTTTTATTCAATTAATATGTTTTACTTCTTCAATATTATATATATAAATAATAAGATAGAACACTTTCTTTATAGGCATATAATGTTAATAACTAAATCCACTTTTCAATTTTATTACCACAATTTTCTATAGAATTTTTAATTTATTTTATGCAGTTTCTATTTTCATTCTTAATTTATATATTCCATAAATTATATATTATTCATTTAACGGATTGAGTCTAACTCCTTAACCCGATCACACTGGAATAAAAATGAATTTACATTTTAAGTAGATAATACAATTATGTCTAGTTGAGAAATTTCATAAGAAATTAAACATTTTGTGAAGTAAAATCCAAATGTGTATTTTTTTTCTTTAAGATTTGGCATAAAATATATTTCAAGAAAGGAAGAAAAAGCGGTACATTTATTTTTATATATTTTTCTAAAGCCTACACAAATAATGTTATTAATTTGACCATGTCTTTTTTGCCTGTCCATTGCGGATCACAGGTTTTTTTTAAAATAATCTTGTCAATGGTAATTTTCAACTCCCGGTTAACTTGTGTCATCTTTTTTCCCTCAACTCGCCACATTTAAGCTATGTAATAGCAAATTTCTTGAATATCAATGGTATTAATTTGTAACACAATATTCCCCATTCTATAATATTGTTGTACTGCTTTCTATGAAATAATGTTTAAACTTGTTTAATGGCACAAATTACTCTTGAAGGGTGGATTGCCTATTTGAAAGAAGAAGAAGAAGAATGTTATTAATAAACCCAACAAATGTAAATTATTAAAAATGACGTCTTCAAAACCTGATACTTAATGCTTATTAAACGTTTTAGTTTTAATTAGTATATCTATAAATAACAATTTAATTTCTCTGGACCATATATTTCAAGACATAACAACGTTGTAATATAACATCCAACCGATAAAATTACGCTCAGTTTAGGGGAGTCTTCTTGCAAAAGCGGCGTTTCTCTCCCGAGATGATCATAAAATCTCTTTAAAATGGTCCAGAATATGATGCTGGAGACGGAATTAGTCTTTTGGAGCTGTTTCTTTTGAAACGAAGCATGAGACACCATTCAAGCTGTAGCGTGCTGAATAAACATTCGGAAAGTAGCTGTAAAAGATGTTTCTTTTCATCTTCATTTAATTAATTTTTGCTCTCGCTTAGGCATTCAGCTTTGTCGAATTATGTAGATCATATACTTAAAAAATATTTATTTTAGTACCTATGCTTATCTTACATACTTAGTAATTTATATATTGTTGTAAAATAACCGTGACGATAGTTTGACTATGTTAAGTGGCTGGATCTGACCATTTAAGTTTTATTGGCTTTCCTGTCAACAATAGACATAGATAGTAAGTTATAAATTAATATAGGTGGGTATATATGTTTTATTAAGTTAAATATTCAAAAAAATATATATTCATTACACGCATGCGCGTGATATAACAGTATTTATTTAGTGTACCCAGGATAGACTTTTTATTATATTTGAAATATAAAATAAAGTCTTACCAATAAGTGGTTTAGTCCTAGCTTCAACTTGTTTGTTTTCGAAATAGAAAATCCAAGATACAAGATTGAATTTCTATTTATTTGAGAAGGACGTTTCGAAAAAAATCTATATTGTGGGGTAGCAAACTACTGAAGGATTGGAACTTAATCACGTTTTTATGCTTTGGGATTCTGGGAACCTATTTTATAAAACAATAAAATTATTTACCTAACACCTTAAGTGGAGTTTCACATTCTTTAAAGTACCTACGAGTTCTCCTGTAACTTTTAACGCTTGTATTTTCTGACATCTGCATGCTGGTAATTTTATTACATAATTTTACTAAATAAACCTACTTCGAATGTATTTTATAGACATATATAAATATATAGACATAAACAAATATATATACATATATTAAGGGGGTAAAGACCTACGTCTGTCCCTTTCTCTGGTTAGTCAATGAAGAACACGAGTTCCGCGGTTTCTTTTACATGAGCAACACCTACCCACCTTATTTTTGCCACATTCTGCCTTCATCCTAAACTGGGAAAAATTTATAGTAACACCTGGAGGCGATAAATAAAATATGTTATTCGTTAGAAAAAGAAAGACATCTAATCATAATGAAACATAATAAATAAAATTACAATAAAGCAAAATCCACTTGACGAATCCTCATCTCGTCGGGTTGGGCGCAAGTTCGACATCCTTCCTTGACTTCGCATCATGTTTGACTCGCAGTATCCAGACCGACGCGATCGGATTCGTAACGGATTCTGTTGAAGATTGATCATCATAATAAAAAATGTCGCCTACACCGAGGCAACTACCTCACGGGCGACATCCAAAGTATAAATTAAAGTCAAAACCATAGGTCAAATCCAGAGGTATGCACCAAAGGAATAAACCAGAGGAAAACATCTTATTTCCTGTAAACATTATTTACTTTGCGATTAGATTAACAAGTTAATAGTAGATTATGTACTAGTGATTGAACAGTAACAAATACTTACCTTCTGGCTATAGTGAATCGCACACAGCTAGATTTTAGTCTGACAGCTTCGTCGATGGTTTTGAAAATGAATCATAGATGCAACCATTTTTATAACCTCAGAAACCGAATGTGATACCAACTTAAGGGTAACTATTTGTGAATAGCAAGGTGCTTGACAAAAAAATAAGTGACATGTCAATTTCGTACATGGCCCAAATTTATAATGTCACATTATATATATATACGTATAAGTACTATTTAATAAATAAATATGTTACATATTAATACAATATTATGTTTAGCGTAGTACCCTTATTATTTGAAAACAAACCTTTCTACTACCGAGAATAAGAAATTTGAATACACATTCAATTTAAGACATCATAGAAAATCCTAGTGACGCGTGATAATAGAGTGAACGTGATTTAAAAAATATAGTGGGTAGCATGTTAGCAATGTTAACTAGTTTAAATTTATTTAAATTAAGTATACTTTTATTGTTTATGTTTTTAAATAAAATATACGTATTCCTGAAAGACGAATGAAAAACAAAATATAATGTTATTGTAGGTGAAGATTATTTAGAATTGTTTTGTATTTAGGATACCTACCTATGATTAATTGGAACGGAAAGGCTATCTAGTTAACACTGGGAACAAAATAAACAGTACCTTGAAAACATAATTCTAATAGAATTACGACATTCAATGCAAGATTAGTGGTGCAAAATGGACTTGATGCAAAATGAAGTTGGAGAAGATAATTAAAAATGATATCACTTATCTAGTGCATCATTTATACTAATTAGCGAGGTGTATGATGATAATACTATGTGAGTCTCGATGATACCAAACATAAAGGGCGTTCATAAGACACCTTAGTTGATTAGGTAATTCAGACAGAGAAAAATAATCCCGTTAGAAACCTCAACCATTAACAAAGTTTTATGGATAATCGATTGAAATAGAACAGATAAGTATGGCGTTTTATCTTTTGCGCCTACATAGCTATATATACTATGTAGTTGGTAAGTAAAATATTCAATAATTAAATTAATGACCTTTATCAAAATAAATATATACATATATAGGGTGCTAAGTATCCTTAGTGTCATTCTTATATCGTCATAGTATAAAATATTCATCATACTCGAATATACATAGTAAAATCGTATCATTAACTGTAGCTTTCTCTAGATTTAATCGACTTATTTATATAACTTTTGAGGCAAGAATCAGAAATAAATCTTAATCAACTAGCATTATATAAAACCTGTAAATATACTCATGTGTAATTAAATGATTAATTCACATTTTTTTCTCCGTGAAAACAAACTTTTAATAATAAATACTAAAAAACTAAGCTAGACAAGATAAAAAATGGATAGAAGAGTTAACAAGCCTGAAAACTATGTTTATAATAATTTTATTATTATTAATATTTTGATTAGAATATCACTTGTCCAGCAGACTTGACCGTAAGGCGATTTGAAGGGATGGATAGTGCTCTTTAGTGACTCCGGTCGTAGAATTTCTAGTTCCATAAGGCCAATAAGTAGGAGATGAAAGAAATAGTGGTAAATGTTATATCTTGAACATTTTATTTTACAGACTGCATTCATCTTCTATTTCACTTGACTATGATCCTACGTTTTTCTCAGCATTTTGTAGATCTAAGGGCTGTCACTATCGAAGTGCCTGTTGCCTTTTCCACACGGTCTGTACAACGGATATCCTATCTTCTTCATTCGACATGGCCCAACTAGCTTTTCCAAGCTTGTCGTATGGGGTTATTTTTCTCTTTTTGCAAGATGCCCAAAAAATTAAAGGCAATTGGTTGAAAATATATTCTTGATATTAAGCTCTTGTAAAATGAATACGTTCGTGCGTCTCGCGTCTTCACGGTATGCACAACATGTGTTTCCAGTACTACATCTCTAAGGCATCAATATTTTCTCGCTTAACTTCAGAGTTCATGATTTCATACCATAAATAAATATTTAAAATACCAGATACCGCATAAGCCTGATGTTGGTTGTTTTGGAAATACCACGGTCTTTTCAAATCTCGTTGAACATGGATACAGAACTTTTCGCCTTCTGTTTCATATAGGTTTCTCTTAAGGATCTCCGCTTAGGCTCAAGATCATAGTTCTTTCCTTTTTTCGTATTACTATTTCTATTGCCTTTTTGTGTCATCGGTCCAGTAAGCTGCGCTTCGGCTTTCTTTACAGAACCTCCATTCAGCGCTTAGCTTCCGCAGTAGTTATCGTTCCTTCGGTTAAAGTGACCAAGCGCCACGGTGAAAGTGACTAACTAATAATGTATAAAAAAATAAAAATCATATCTTCAACATTATCGTAGGTCATTTTAATAAAATTGCACAGTAAAAAATAATTATTTAACTTGACTACATAAAATATACACTTACAAATCTGAAAATAATACATCACGCGTTTGTACAGTCATATTTACAATACGGTATTATTGGATTGGGAGGAGCATATCACAATTGGAAATCACTCAAAAAATTATGATAAAATTATTCTAAAAATAAGACTATATCCAACTGTTCACAGATTTCAAAGTATCTAAAATAATAGACATACACAAAAAAAAACAATTATCAAATTTTTTAAAATTAAAAATAAATTTAATATTAAAAGCGAATTCCGATCTACAAAATTTAGAGACCAAATTGATATTCCAAAACTAAAATATACCGCAACCCAAAATCACTATATTTATCAAAACGTCAAATTTTTTAATAATCTCCCCATCACAATTAGAAAAATTACAGACTACTATCAATTTGTATCTGAAGTCAAAAAATATGAACACAGACTAACTGAAACATAAATTATTTCATATATACTTCTCTATACACGAGTCTTACTCTCATATAGAATAAATAAATGTTAAAAGAAATACATATATATCTTACTGATTATTTTATAAATGTATTTTATCTACTAATATTTAATAAATTAAAATAATAATAATATATAAAATAAATTCAAGTCTTTATAAAATAAACAGCAAAAAAGTTTTTATTCATTTCACAATAACCCACATCTCTTTAGTTATTCATCGAAGACTCGCGCATTTCGAATACTCGGCGACAATTTATAATGTAAAAATAAAATTTGCCGTCCACCCTCTGTTTGGCACAAAGGCGTGCAGTCGGCACGTTTATCACGAAACGGAACAATAATAAAATGTTTCATTTGTCTACGGGCGCGAAGCTACGGTCGAAAAAAACGCATTATAAATTCAATGGGATACTGCAATTTCCAAGGGCATAAATTTTACATACCGCAAACAAAAAGTTGGACAAATTAATCGAGACAAAGGACTCGTTTTTGGAAGTGATGGTTTAACGCGATACGTTCGTTTGAATTTTTGAACACTGTTTACGAGTTATGCTGTCGAGAGGAGAGTTCTGAGGACGCAGTAAAGGGATATCTTTTCACGGAAATAACATTAGCCTATCAGAGAGATTGTGCGAGGGGTAGTAGTTTGTGATGTGTCTTTAGGGGATAATAAACATACCCACTCTTATATACTGCCAACCATTTGAATTATATTAAGAAATGTGTGTGATGTACACAGATTAAATTGTGTAGGAACCACGATTGACCTAATATAATGGTTTGAATAAAAATATTTTAATATAAATATTATATTTATTTATTTACTTAATTACTTACCATCACGCCGTTTCCCCGCGGGGGTAGACAGAGAGGATAGAGCGCCATACTTATCTGTCCTGACACAATTCTCGCCTCATCCACATTCATACATCTTCTTATACAAGCTCGCCGATTATTGAGGATTCTAACAGAACCATCCTTCATTATCTGATTTACTTGGTCATGCCAAGTCTTCGCGGACGTTCTCCATTTCTGATGCCATCAACACATATATCTTTCTTACCATTCTCTCATTTTTTCCTTATTTTTTCATTCTTTACTCTGTCATAAATAGATTTGCCACATATATGTCTAAGTGATTTAATTTCCACTGCATTCAATATACTTTCGTTCCCCTTCTGCCAGCTCCAGGCCTCACTTTCATATATCAGTTTCGGTACCAGGACTCCTTTGTACACCGCTAGTCTTGCCTTGGTTGAAAAATTCCCGTTAGATATAATCCCATTTAAAGCGCCGTTCAAGTCACCCTCCTTTCGATATCATTCTCAGCCTTTCCGTTTCTATCAAGCATTCTTTCCAAATACACAAACTCATCTACTTGTTCCAAAAATTCATTACTTACAAGTATTTTGCATGGTGTCTTGCTTTATTTCTTCTCAAATACCGACACTTTCTTCTTATTTATTAAGACTCATATAATATATAAGTATTGTATAGCAAAAAAAAAAGTTTGTTACATATATTTTACACAGATTTTAAAATGCATTGCACAACTAGGTGAGCCTGTACGTTTTATATATTTACTCTCTCTTTTTAGATTTTTGGATAACAATCACATGTACAATGGTTTTAATTCCAAAATAGGCTACAACTATGTATTAATTAATCTTTGCTTAATATTTAATGCTTAAAATCATATAAATATGTTTCAATAATAATAACTACAAAAATATGCGATTTAATCTAAACATTTTAGTAATGTTTAAATTGTTGAAATAAATTTGTGTCGTTGGACTACAGATAGGTACTCTGAAAATGTACACAATTTGTTACATCGAATTTACATTAAAAAAAATATACCTTTTCGAATTGCATTGTTTTGAATGTACATTTTGCTTTTATTTGCATAACAAAACAACGCATGCACAAAGTTATTGGGCGTAAAATATGGATAAAAGTAATTGCTCTCTGTGCACAGTAAAATTGAAATACATAAACGATTATTTTAAAATTATTCATGCAATGAAAATACAATTATTCTTACTGAGTGATATTCAGTTATATTTAATTTAAAGTACGGATAAAATATTACTTATTATGTATAGTAATAATGTCATGGTTCTGTTAATTCAATGATTACTCGTGTTAATGGAACACAGTTTGGAGAAGTCGATAATTATGTTTACCTGGAACAATAAATTTCCCTAACAGGAGGCAAGACCGAGAAAACTGTTCGCTAAACAAGGCAGGGCTTGAGTGATTCGAAGGTCTGAATATGATTTTTAAAATTGATATTCCACAGTGTCACGAGCGAAAAGTATTCAACCAATGCATACTTTCAGCACTCGCGTATTACTGCGAAACGTGAACTCTCAACAATAGGGTGGACCAAAAACTTTAGAGCAAAAAGGAAATTACATAAAGAGACAGGAAAATAAACGTGTGGATAAGAGGAGTTGATATAACTGAATACGCCTAGAAAATTAATTAGCAATAAGCAGGCCACATCATCAACCGTAAAATCCACTAGACGAAATCATGAAATACGTAGCAGCAAATAATAACGAAAAGAAAAAAGATACTTAAGGAGTCTTTCGTTCAGCAGTGGATTGAAAACAACAACTTTTCGTTCAATACAAATTTTAGCGATATACTGAGTAATATAATTCTTACGTACCTACAATTTCACTATCTTCAAACTCTGTAATTAATATTTCTTGCATATATAGAAAAAAATTACAGAAATGCATGAAATTACAGGTATGTTTTATAATTTTTGATAGTGTTGTGAAAATTCAGTAAATGTTTGAATTTTACTTTAAAGCATTTCTTACTTTTTAATCACTCATAACTCACTATTTGAGAATCACCAAGTTAGATATGTGAGGTAATTCATATACTCTGTGTAAAAGTCTAAAATATTGAGTTCGGATGATAACGTTCAGCTATGAAAATGTAATAAATGTTTAAACTCTTTAACTGATATTATGCTAATACAATACCTTAACAATTATTTTAAAATAATACTACGAGTATAATATAATAGTAATAATAATCATATCTATAATATACTCATATTTGAATTTTTTTTAAATATAAAAGTTTGTGTACTTGAGAAATATATTTAGGCTGAAAAAATTAATAACAAGAGGGTGACTGCAGGTAATAAAGTGAATGGTGATAAAGTGAAAACTTCTCAACCTATGCAAGACAAGCGATTCATAATGGAGTCTTGTCACCAACACTAATGCATGGAATTGGAGCCTAGAGATGGTAAAAGAGAAACGAAAGTAAACTGAATGCAGTTATGCAACAAATTACGTTACTCAGTCATATGTGTGAAAAATTCGAAATGGAGTGTACAAGCATCGATGTCAGAAGAATCTCACGACACAAAAGGTATTTAATAGTCACCACAATCCGGATTCTGCTGACACCTCAAAAGATGTGGACTGTATATTTTTTCACTCACTGAGTCTCGAAATTGTATAAGAGTATTAACTGTTCGGTACACGTTGTAACCGTACTGGATCAAGATTGCCGATCGACTGGTCGGCGGCGAGTCCGGGCGGCGAAGGGGAGGGGGCGGGGGAAGGCACAGTGCAGTTTGGGCGTGTGGAAAAACTTTATGAGAAGATGTTTAAGGAATTGTTGTGCTTTAACAACCAAACCAGATACTAGATTATTGTCCCATTAAAAACCTCAACAAACGAGAGAAAATGCCGCGAGAGTTTATTCTTTCTGCTTACCTCCGTGAAATGGGAGCGATATTAAATAACAACCATTTTTCCGCAGATGTATATATGTAATCATTAAAATATTGTAATTATATGTAATTTCATTATTTAACCGATTTCAAAGCATGCAGGTATGTAGATAACAGTGTTATGTATGTTGTTATCCCGTATTTGTTGTCCTGTAAAACTCACTAACGGTCATATTAGATACCACCCTAATGGCACAGATTGAATCAGTCACGCTCTCTGTAATCATCTTATACTTCATATAGTTATAATCCTAATAGTAAGTAAGTAATTGGGATAAATAATTATATCATAATGTGTACGGCACTAATCATATCACCACAAATTCTAAGCAAATTCTTGTTGAAACATAAATTATTAATTTCACAATACAATTTAGATATACAGACAAGCAGAGAAAATACGGCTATAAAATGTATACGGCTATATCTACTCAATCCAGCCCTAAAAATATGTTGTACATACATTTTTTTATCCCTCATCTTACTTCAGATTATTTTTATTCTTAAATGGCAAACAAGTACAATTTAATTTAATTAAAAATTGTTGTCGTTCAAGTTTTCTTTGCGTTGCAGGTATCTAACAAACAATTTCTTCGTTCCAGGAATTCACATCATTGGGGCTTACATGTTTACTTATGAGTACGGAAATATATAAGTATCAAAAAATATTAACATAATTAATAAATATCACTATAATTTAGATAGATTTAACATCAAATGATGCATATAGGTGATTATCTTGATTTTTTGATAAATTAAATTTGTCTCTGCGCTACTCTAATTGTATCTTTTATAGGTATTAAATTATTTTTTCAAATATCACATTTGTTCAGAATGAACATAATAGACTCCCCAATGTGTGAATGTGGTGCCGAGGAGGAAACCCTTGACCATGTCTTTTTTGCCTGTCCATTGCGGATCACAAGTTTTTTTTACAATAATCTTGTCAATGGTAATTTTCAACTCCCGGTTAACTTGTGTCATCTTCTTTCCCTCAACTCGCCACATTTAAGCTATATAATAGTAAATTTCTTGAATGTCAATGGTATTAACTTGTAATGCAATATTTCCTATTCAATAATATTGTTGTACTGCTTTCTATGAAATAATGTTTGAACTTGTTTAATGGCACAAATCACTATTGAAGGGTGGATTGCCTATTTGAAAGAAGAAGAAGAAGAATTATTTTTTATTATTAGCACATCATAAAATACATCTAGATTATTCCATTGGAGATCGGTTGATTTGACGGATTCCCAGCTGAATAAGCTAGATGAAATTATGTTGGTCATGAATACCGAAAAATTTATTACCCTTTTTATATCCAAATGATTTAGTTTTAATATCTATATTTACTAACAGATTTAAATTATTTTTCCGAGGCATGTTTGTAGAATTCTTTAATCACACATGTGAAAATAAAACACTTGTTTTTTTTTCTACTCATTTAATTGATTTGAGACACGTTTCGCCTTGTCAATCAAACAATTTAACTCAGCAACTTGTATTTATATTTATGAAAGATAGATATATCATTTTATTTACATGAAATAAAAAGAGACTACATTATTCAATTCTTAGGGTTTGTATAAATTTTTGTATTATTCTAATTATTATTAGTAACAGTTTTCTTTCGACACTGATGGTATTTTAATAATAATAATAAGTATTCTTGGTAAAATGTAGAAAAGGACAGTTATATTTTAGTTTATTTTATAACACAAGAAGACGATAAGGTTAAAAATGTTTTTCTTGGCTAACATAAGGTTATAAAATTACACATCTATCCTTCACTATCTTCTCCTATTTGTACCCTATCCGTTCAATGGAAGTTGACTATAATTACTTTATTTACTGCAGCCCGGAAAAACTCTACAGTAGACTGGCCAAACCAGTCTTAGTAAGTGTCTTAGGTTCTTCAGCCGTGATGTTCGTCTTTTTACAGGGCTTCGATTATGAAGTGCAAAATCTCAAACTTCTCGAATTTGATTGAAGTTTTTGGATTTTTATTGTTTAAAATATTTATTTTTCTTTACTCAAGCGAATCGTAGCATATGTTAAGCATTCTCCTATAGACCCACATCTCAAATGCTTCAAGTCGCCTTATCATTTTATCACAGAATACGTGGCATCTGACCATTCACATTCGAAATCTAAAGTTGAGATCATGACTGCAGAACATTTTTTTCATGCGGATAAAGGTTGCACTAACTTGCTCAACGCGGCATTTAATTTCGACAGAAGGATCCCATCTTTCATTTTAGCCGCTATAGTTTTAAATTAATTTAAATATGATTGAGTTAAATTGTTAGAATAGTTATCCTTCAAAGGCGAAATACGTCTCAAGTAAATTAAACGAATATAATAAAAATAACAAATTTTATTTTCACATATCAGATTTCAATTAATTTAACCGAACCATATTACTTATCTGAATAGCGATTTCACTATTGGCGCTTTAACTTAACATACTTTCGAGTGAAAACATTAAGTGTTCTCCTTTCCTAGTAGATATATGTATATATATATATACCTACTATCCGAAGAGGGGCAAATAGAAGCGTATCAATCCAACGCGGGCAACACGCCAGCTCCATGCAATCCAAGTGCCTGCCCCTACCGTCTTCAAGCAAAGGAGGAACATTTTGAGTTTCGAGGCACATGGTCAAAGGGTAACAGGATAATCGTATATAAAAATATATACATGCAATTTATTTTTGAGGGTAGATATCTCTATAAGTAATTATAATTTCTTTAATATTTTATGCCTACCCTAATGATTACTTTAACACTTACGCAATACTTGAGCATTATTTATTACATTACAGTTAGATGAGTGGAAGAGCGGTCATTAAAATATTTGTAAATAAAGATTGTTGATGAAATGAAGATGAAACGGATTCAGATATTATAGCATTAGTAATTCTCTATGACGTTAGAACTAAAATTTGACTTCGACACCGTCTCAAAAAGTTAATTTTAATTTACAGTAATACCCCGACTTATGCTACCCCAACTTGCGCGAACTCAGAGTTACGCGATTCGTTTGGCGACACTGCCGCTAGACTGTCGCCTTCTATATTCAGTGTTTATATTACTGTGATATGCATTGAATGTGTCTCGCGCGGACTCTATGCGCACGATTACGATTCAACGATCGATGAAAGTTAAGATTGATTTGTTATAAGTTTTATAAACTCTTAAAAAAACTATGTCGTCTAAACGAAGAAAATCTAATTCTCCTGCAACTAGTAAGAAAAGGAAAATGATATTTTTGGAATGTAAACATAAAGTAATCATAGATTTTGATAGTGAATTGGCAAATAAGTTTGAGCTATCGGAATCCACAGTAAGAACAATAATAAAAGATAAAGGAAGAATTCTTGAAGCGGTGAAAAATGCTCAATCTTTGAATTATTTTACGTAAATCGTTTATTTTTTAAATATTTTGTATTAATATGTATAAAGAACTGCAATTTTATTAAATATTTTTCTTCTAAACTACTGTTTTTGTTAGTTCTTGGTCCCAATTAAACAAAATTGAATGTATTTATATGCAGAGTTGTACCCCGACTTACGCGAATTCGAGTTAAGCGATTTTCGTCGGTCCCACCTATCGCGTAACTTCAGGGTATTACTCTATTAATAAATATAATAAATGTTTGCATTAATACGTACGTATATATATATATATATATATATATATCTAGGCATGCATATAATGTTATATACTTAAATAAACACATAATACTCACAATAATTATACACATTATAAAATACATTTTTATAACAATTTTTTTAAGGCATAATAGAGTTGTGCACCCCCAAATAAGAATTATTAATTATCTTGATTTATACACTTTGTGCATTGTAAAATATTCGTAGTTTACTTTGTTTTTTTCAATTATAATCTCACTTTTGGGATTGTCCCTATGTTCTTATACCAAATGTATGTATTATTATTAAACAACAGAAATATGTTGTTACTTTTTAGAAATAAATGTGTTTTAACGCATGTATAAATAGCACAGATATGAACTCACAAAAAAATAATAGTAGGAAATGAAGAAGGAAATGGTAATTAGTTTAATTAACGCAAAATAATTCTAGGCAATTTAAAATCGTTGCGAAAATTCGTTTAACTTTTAGGCACAACTTTTGCTGGAATTACAAAATTATTTCTTGTAAATTTTCAACCAATATTTTTATGAAATATATTAAACATCTACAAATACAAAATATAATGAAAATATATTATTTTTGAAACGCTCTTAGTGATATTTTTGTGTTATTTAGAGCTTTCCTTACAAAATCAAAATATTAGTTGATGCCTTTGGAAAAATTGCATGCGTGAATATTATTAGATTTATTTTATCAGACGCTTCTAGTACTGTCAAACTTAGGGGTGAGATATAAGGGATGTAGGAAGCGGAGAAGCGTCCTCAATGGCCTCATACGTTATTCAAGGCGACAAGTGTGAACAGCCCCGGTCAACTGGGGTGCTAACCACCGCTAGAGTCACTGAGAGACTTTCAATAAAGGCAGGAAGACTCTGTTGGATCTTACTTAGGTACTAGAGGGAGTTTGGCGCGAGAAAATTGCATCAGCAGAATTTTTCTCAAAGATAAATTCCAGTCGTTCATAGTTTTATAAAGTTATGTATTTAATTTAATTTATTAAGCTTTATAAGACCATGTATCTATCACCTGAAGGTAATGAACTTAATGTATTTTTTATTACTGTTAGAAATATCAAATATTTCAGCCATCCTTTGACCCGCATCATTTCTCAAGCTCCAAGTTTATCCTTTAATTGTTATGCTGGTCGAACTAAAACGAATTTATTGACCCAATTCATCTAAGATGTGCTGAGATTTTCTGGACTCTTACTAACATTAGCTTTTATGTAACGCAAGATAAGGAATTGTTATCATCAACGTTTTTTTCAGCAACGATACCTAAAAGTGTGACTTAGATAGTTTAGCACTTTTAAACATCTTAAATTATTACTTTAAGTATATCAAATGATTTAAAATAAAAGAAATATTTTTAAATAAGATAAAAACGTTTTATTTTTAATTACTTTTTTAATTTTTAATTTAATTTTAATTTTAAACATCTTAAATTATTACTTTAAGTATATCAAATGATTTAAAATAAAATGAATATTTTTAAATAAGATAAAAACGTCTTTTTTAATCAGATTTCTTCACACGGAATAGTCGATGATTAATTTATTTTTATGATTTACTGATAAAACGCTAAATTTATTAATAAACTTATTTAACATAATTTATTGAAAAACTACGTACATATTTCATAATTGATTACGCAGATATAAAACAATTATAATATATCATTATTATAAAAATATGTATTACAATAATTTGAATTTAATTTTTTTAATAAAATATACCAGTAAAGAATAAGTTTTTAAAAAAAATTTTGTGTATTAATTAGATAGATATACATATAAAATCAATTTCATCGAAAAATATTATTGTTGCTACCGGGATTCGAACTTGGATTGCTTCCAATCCGGGTAACGTGCATTAGCCGATTATTTTATACCAACACACTAGATTGACGACAAATTTTCAAACTTATATGCTACACTTTTCAAATGAATACATCTATCGTTCCATTATTTGAAAGCCATCTTCTTTATTTTTCCGTATTCTCAAATACCTTCGAGTAATCCGATAAGAATGAATAATTCATTTTTGATACAACTTATATATTATTAAGGACACATTATTATTGTGAAGTTGTAATTATTCAGAATATGATATTTTTAATACAAATTTAATTTAATAAAAATATACATATAAAATCAATTTTATCGAAAAATATTGTTATAGCTACCGGGATTTGAACCTGGATCTCTTCCAATTCTGGTAGCAACAATAATATTTTTCGATAAAATTGATTATTTATGTATATACATCTAATTAATATTAAAAATATCACAGACCTATGTTCCAAATAATTACAACTTCACAATAAGAATGTGTTCTCCTTAAAACATTAATTTTATATAAAGCACGATCAACAAGTTCACTAAAGTTTCCTTAATAATACTCTCTCACTCTATTATGATATATTTGTTAATAAAAAATAATAATTACTGTCAAAAATAAATTTGTTAGAATGTTCTTATTTTTATCTCACAGAAAAGATTTATCACCTCAAGTATTCCCATAGATTGGTCCATTTCAATTTATTGACAATAAACATGAGAACAAAACAAGATGAATGTATATCATGTAATAAACCTCATAATTAAATATAGGTTAAGTCCTGTCTTAAGACGATCTGTATTTTAGAATTAGAATTTTTATTGATGTGTAGGATACCATTATTTGTCTAAATCTAGAAGAGCTCATTAAATGGCTGTTGCCAGTTTAATGAATAACAAAACAATATTTAATGTTATTACATATATCACTATAGTACGTCGCACTATAAACGAAATGTATAAGCAGTCTTAAGAAGTATATTTCTTCATCCTCTATATTAACCACACGGGAGACACTTTTTCTACTTCGCTGACGTGCATTCCAAATTCATTTCTCATATTCAAAATTACATGGATTGTCGGTATATAGGATTCGGCGTGCTTCTTTATTATATTGAGCTCAAATCATGAATTGGTACGTTTTGTTTTTGCTGCCAATCGTTTCATCTTTATTTCTTGGCTCAAACGTCACTATTTGTTGATCTAGCATGACTCTCTTTTTGATTCAAGAAAGTCCCCGGTTATACTGATAATATATCGGGCATAGAAAAAGACCCTTATATCAGGCTGACATTTCGTTTTCAATATTTGGAGTCCTTGTAAATGTATTTTACCTCACATCGCATTCTATGATATGTGAAGTTTTTTATTTCTTCTTTATTATATACGAGTACATCGCACATCTAGATAAAAACTAAAACAACTCAAATAAACAAGAATTTTGAGTTATTATTGTATTCGAATACTCTGTCATATACAAAACTAACTTAGTCCCAGTACTCAAATAGTGTCATTTTAGGATACACGTATGACCTAAAATTTAATTTGGTTTCATGACTTTAGTAACAAAAAAATGGAGAAAAATGTTTTTATATTTTTGTCTACTGAAAAATGACTTTATGAGTTATCTTAGTTTTGATCTAGGTGTGCGATATATTAATTTTTAATTTTATTTTTTGCCAAACTGCGTGGCAGTTTTACGGCAAGGATTGCCTTTTACATAATTAAACAACGTTTTTTTTTTATAAATAAAATATAACAAGGGGAAAAAAAATATATAAGATGTTATTGTATAAAGAAAAAAATCAATCTTTCGAAAAAATATTCAATTTTTACACACAGTCCACAGTATTTTATGGGTGGATACCTGAATATAATATAATATGGAAATAAAAAATTAGATAAGAATATGTTATTTACTTTGTATTTTAAGGTGGTCGATCGGTGGGGATTTCATCATTTTTTTAATCTTATCTAAGTCTTATTGATTTTATTAATTATTCTTGGCACAACAACTTCTCTCGTTCTCTTACCGTACACACTGTTCGCGATCGGTACTCTCGTGGTTCGACCCGACGATCTGGTTGAATAGCTATGGTGAATATTGTAAATAATTTACTATAATCTTCTTTATACAAACACTTCGTTCTGTTATCTACTATAAGTTTTAAAAATCGTAATTGTAACTGTTTAATTTTATTAATAAATGTTTTATATTTCAGTCCATAGCTACTCACTCTATAACTGATAACCAATTCGACTATCGCAAAGTATTTGTATGTATAATTTCTAAACCCTTATTAATATCAAAGGAATGGTTTGTTTCCAAAATGTGATTGGAAAATTCTGAATAGTTATTGTTATTTAGGCACCTCAAATGCTCCTTAATTCTTATCTGAAAATTTCTGCAACTTTTAGCTGTATAAAAATAATTGCAGTCATTGCAAATTAATTTGTAGACCCCCGATTTTATTAAAATATCGTTCTTAACCATATTATTTAATATATAATTCTTTGAT
Source organism: Eubasilissa splendida (assembly GCA_031772225.1). NCBI lineage: Eukaryota > Metazoa > Arthropoda > Insecta > Trichoptera > Phryganeidae > Eubasilissa > Eubasilissa splendida. The sequence continues at coordinate 10,266,001 of CM062846.1, forward strand.
TTATTATTAGTGTAAAAATCTGATGTATAGAATTTGAGATACTTTTTATAATTGTATTTGAAGTATGGTTATTTAAAAACACAACTTTTCTCCACATCACCATCAATGGGTAAAAATATGATCTGATAAACTTTTTCTTGTACTTTTTGTTTAACAAATTATTGTATTTTTTAGTTTCAGTATACATTGTTTTCTGAAAATGATATCATAGGTATCGAAAAATGTAGAATAATTAATAAATAGTGGTTTAAACAAAGTATTTTGTTAAATTATTAATATAAAATGAGGACACAAAATAATTTTGAAAATATTGAAGAAAGGATAAGTAAATATTTAGTTTGCTTTATAAATATTTAAAATATTCGATATTAATGTGTGCGGTATGATATTTATATTGTAGATGATTACATTTTTAACTTCTACTTGAATAATTCAATATAAGACATTGGTCTCCACGATGAAAAAATTTATACATATTTATAACGTTTGCCGTTATTCACGAAAGATGCACGTTGGATCTGGATACCGCAAGGCCCATGCATTATGACTATCTTGAGAAGTCTAGGTTTCATGTTCTCGGCTGGAATTTCAGCGGTGATTAACTGATCCACTTCTCTTGTGTTGTAAATGAATCCACATCATCAACAAGGTATGAGCATGTGAGAGACCTACTTTGGGACTTAAATGGATAGCACCAAGGTTTTAATTTACCAATGGTACCATTATCAGTAAGATTATCCATCAGTTTCTTTAATTTAATCTTGAAAGCCCATCTCACCAAATTTTGCAAATTTGTCCATAATTACTGGCTAATTTGGATTTATAATGTATGAGATAAAGAAATCTGGTCGAAAATTTGCAAAAAATGCTATGAAAGATATAAGAATTTCTGAAAAGTTCATAATACTCGCATGGTGTTGTAAAGTTCTGAAACAATCTTTTATGTTGACATTTTTCCAACGACACTTCAACGAAACTGTTTTTTTTTGTTTATTTGAAAAATATACCTTTTGAACTAAAAGGTTATACATCTACCTAATTTGCATTTTAAATGAAATTGACACTTTGCTCCGATGTAATAATGCTGTTTTGTTTAACAATTTGTCTACAAAAATCTTTGGAATTTAGAGCAATCGCTATAACATCCAAGTTTACAATGATATTGATATACATATGTGTGTAACTAAAATGTGTTCAAAATTTAACATATCAGTTTGATGTTACTAATTTTATAATGAAATATTTTTAATTAACGGTGTACTTTCATTTTTCCGGTTTGAAATTCGAGAAATTCTACGCGAATTACATACTCTTTAAAGATGACGCTAATAGTTAAATTCTTATAAGGATCACCTAAATACTTAGGGACGTTATTTTTTACGTAAATCTTGATAGACAAGAAAGTTATGAGAGAAAGAGATGACAATAACATTGTTGATTTTCTCGCATTCGAGACAAATATATGTCAAAAATAACTTGTGTTTAGAGTCTTATCCAAATTTTTTCATATTAATATTATGTAATAACATAAAACGTGTGTTGTCATTTAAATTATTCCTTGAAAAATTAAATAATTAACTGAAGTACCTAATTAATTTACTCGAAATTAGTAAAATTGACTACCTATATTATATTTAAACTGACACACAAATCTATGTTCAAAACATACAATTATTATGTCAGATGGATTTTGTGGTTTTGTTTAATATTATAGATTTAAAACACCAGGTTACCAGTTAGTCAGCTATTTGTTTTATAATTAAGTAGTATTTATGAAACAAACGGCTAGTATTTAAAAGACAATGGTGTTAAATATAAACCAAATAAATAATTGTGACTACATTCAAAATCACATACTTAAAATGTTTACATTGTTCAAGAAATCTAAGTTACGGAATTTGCAACTTATTTTGTGAATAAATATAAAATGTCTTCATATTATTGCTAAAATATGCTGGAAAATATTTTTTCATTTTTTAACGAAAATTACGAGAGCGTGAATTTGACGTCCATCACAGCTGCTCAAATCGACGATATGAAGCCAAAAAATATAATATAAAACTCACATAATAGGATCGATATAAATATTATTGAGTAAGAAGTTATTGTGTTTTTGATATAAAATTTTATTTAAATATTATTTGAAACCTTAAAACATGACAATATATTATTTAAAATCATTTGTTTTCATTAACACAGAGTGTTTTAAAAACGCCGAAGATTAAAAGTATGTTTTGAAAATTGAATGGTTTATAGTTAATTATTCACATTTTGTAAATTTGTCTCATCCAAGATTTGTTTTCATAATCTTGGCTTCAAGATTACAAGAAAAAATATTTTGTATATGTAAGAATTGTCCATATTAAGGCAATTTTGTAGCATGCGGAAAATGTTTTTAATGGTCGCAGTCTTTCTTAATTATAACAAATAACATTGGTTTTTAGTTTTAAATTAGTGTAAAGGTTATATGTTAGTAATAATTAAAAAAATGTCTAACCTAGTGTATAAATTCTGATATAAATGAATAATAAAAAATTAGATTCTCATAGTGATGACATATATGTTTAAAAAAATAGAAAAAAATGAATTATCAAATTTGGTCCATAGATGACGATAGTGTAGTGGTACTCGTAGCCCATATTAACATATAGACAACTTTCAAAAAATGAAAGTTATATTTATATAGTGATCACTTAAGCCAGTCGAATCATAGATCAGCCGAAGACCTGTAATTACCCAATAGTTCCATATATTTTCCATTAAATATAATAAAAAAAATATGTTTGTCTCTATAAGATATCTGATATTTGTTGAATAATAAAATCCTAGATTTTTATTAAAAAATGCGAAAATATTCATTATTATTGAAAGGGAAGCATTGAATTTTTTTTATGTATATGGACGTGGTACAATACTGAGATTTTATACATGTAAACAAACGTGTTCACGTTTATGCATCAGCATGTCTATATATTTAATGTACTTACAATACGCGTATAACATTGCTAATAGGTAATTTATTATGTTGTGTTAAATATTCAACACGTTATTGTTAGGTTCACCTTAATTTCTTATCGTATTGTTTCTAAAGTTATCTAATATCATAGTATTGTATTATACTTAAAGTAATGTTATATTATTATATCTTATCATGTTGTACTTAAAGTTATATAATATTCTCAAATAGTATATTTTTCTAATAAATATTTGTATGTACTCAAAAAAAAATTTTCCAAATGTAATTAATTTTAAATGACAATATCAAGCATTCGATCGAAAATTACGAAAATTGTCACTTTAATAGGTATTATTTCTATAGTTAAGTCTTAAATTTTTATCTTATTCTCGTGCCTTATTCGTTTAATAGACGTTGGCTACCATGTTGGCTACCGTCAATTTATTCTTTGCGGCCCGGAAAAGCTCTACGGTAGACTAGTCAAACCATTGCCTAAGGTTCTTTAACCCCGCTGACCTTGAAGTAATGGAATTTTTGGCCCGCCGTTCCCTGAGAAAGGGTCTGGAGGTAGATGATTTTGGAACGACTCTCGGGCCCTCAGATGACCGATTCCAGGCGCTGGTTGCTCGATTGCGAATAGTGACATTGAGAAAATGGCAAGAAAGGTGGGACGCTGTCATGCAGAGTAGATGGACTTATTCGTGGCGGTGAAAATGAACGGTGGGGGTAGTCCTTCGGCGCTGGATCATCACGAAATGCAGATGATCCCAGAGCATAGACATTTCATGAGTAAACTCTTCGACTTAGGAGTTGTCCGTGAACCGAGGTGTGTTTGCGCTCAGGTGAGGCGGACGCCGGAGCACATCTTCTGGGACGTGATTATGAATAATGCACGTGAGATCATGATTGCAGGATTAGAAGGAATATATCATTGAATCTCGAACAATGACTTATTAAGAATTGAAAAGAATCTCGGATATTTCCAGGAATTTATTAAGGTGTATGTCTCCTGCTGAACTGACTTTTTGCAATTTGATTTTTTTCTGGATATTTCAGCAAGTTTCCGAGATATTTAAGTTTTCGGTTTTTATTGTTTTAGTTACTTCTTTTTCTTTATTTATCTAAAATAACAATATCCATTCAGCTAATTTTTAGCATTCCTCTGTAGATCCACATCTCAAATGTTTCAGGTTGCTTTATCATTGCTTCGACAACTGTCCATGCTTCCATTCCATAAAAGAATATCGAGAATATATAGCATTCTCAATCGTAATCTGAGGTTGAGATAATGACTACAAAATATCTTTTTCATGCAGATAAGGGTTGCAAGAGCTTGCTTAATGCGGCATTTTATATAACAGAAGGATCTCATATTTCATTTAAATTCCAACCTAGATATATAATACTTTGTGTTTTCTCCAATTTCTAACAATACTAATACTTTCATTGTCAGCTGTGTTCTGTTTGCTAATGAGCATATATTTTGTTTTAGTCGTATTAAGTTCTAACCCAAAAGTCTCGCATGTCTTAACTACTTGGTTCAGCAGAAGCTGTAAATCCTCAATGTTACTTGTACGAAATAATGTACCATCTGCTAGTCTTAAATCAGTATAAGGTAAACACATAAGATGATTTATGAGTATTGCTCTCTAGAATCAAAATTTGAATGATTCGGGTTATACTTAATTCAAACAATAGTGAAAGAAACGTGTGAAAAATGTTTATTTCATGATACAAATGCAAGCTGGCTTGCACGGTTAAGAAACTTTTCTATGTTCGTGTTTACCATAATCGCTTACACGGCCAATATTTTACAAGGAAATCTCTATGCGAACAAAATGGAGATTTGCCGCTGGGACCTGCTAAAGTTCTCACTGGCTGCATGAATTGACAACTCGATGCTTTTAACTTAAGATACCTTTATAAGACACCGAGTTAAAATTATTCAAACTGTTTATGAAGTTCACAAAGAAAATCTACAAAACAGATTTCATACGTTCTAAAATTAATACATTTAAAATATATTCATTGAATTTAAGTTTTTTAACACATTTTTTCTATGCGAGAGCCAAAATTGCTCTGCTTACATGTATATTAAAAATTCTTTAAAGAAGATTTTAAAATTCTATAAATTTTTTAATGATTACTTTTATACTAAAATATTTAACTATTTATTATATTACAAGCTTAACATATTTATTTTAAAACGTATACTAATATTATTATTTTTTAATGAAGATTAAAAAAAACGTGTTTATTTTTTTACACGTATTATAATGAAATACTACTCGTGGGCATTATACCTACATAATTAGTTTAAAGGTCATGCAAATAATAATAATATTTTCAATAGAATACCTAATGTATAAATTTTAACTATGTACTAAATAAATAATCGGGTGCCTACTTTATTGTTTAATAATATAATATTTACTACTTAATTCCTCGTTTAAGAGAAAAATCAACATCCCCCCCAGCTCAGGCGGCGGCATCCACAGTCCTTTATATTCAGGGATACATTAGATCCCAGTTCTCTCAATACTCACGCGGATATTACGCCAGATGACATATTCTATCGGCCAGTTGCTTTCATAACCATCTCAATCACAAGAAGTAACATTGACATCTCGCTTGGCTTTGAATCCGCTTATCTGACAGTATAATTCGATTGATACAAAAACGTTTACATATTTTTTTCATCTACATCAATCATTACAACTATTCTAAAAATAGATATAAATGCGAGGGCTGAAATAAAACAAACAAATATAGCACACAAATAAACAAGTAAGTTTCCGCCGTTACTCAAGAAAATTATGGTTAAATAAAAGCAAGAAATTAATCATATTCGTTTCCGAGCTTGTGAAGTCTTAGTATACAAAGAATTCGTGCAAGTTTTAGTTAATTTCCTCTTCCTTCGTAACTTAAGTTAACATTAACTTCGTAAGTTAGTTACGTTAGTCTTACATTTAACGGTTTGAATGTATTAGTTAAGATCGATGGAATATAATTTTTTTTAACTAGTTTTGTAGTGTTAAAATTTAGAAAAAAAAACATTGTTTACTGCTTTTTTAAATTAAACAATTAAAAATTTTCTTAACTTCTTAAATTTTTGGAACATTCATATAACTTTTAAAAAATTTTTTACAATAATTAATTAATTAATCAAATAAAACACAGCGTTGTTTACTTCACAATATAATACTTTTATTTAAAAGTTTTCAATGCTCACAGCTTCATCTTCAATAATAAACGTTAAACTAAGGTTTTTTAAAATAACTTTTTTTCAATGGACTTCCTCAAAATTAATCACTGAAATTTTGAAATATTATTTATAACACTTATATTACTTACTTTTATATACTGATATAACTGATATTATAATATTACTGATTTTTTTCAATTGATATAGTCGTATTTTTCTCAATGAGTCTCTGGCTCGTAAGCTATCCCAGAAAAACATACATCAAGGTTCACTTTACACGTATCCTGTACATCATTTAAAAAATATATATATTGTAATTACTAATTAAATGTATTAATTAGAAAGATATACATATAAAATAAATTATTGTTGTACTATCGGGATTCGAACCTGGATCTCTTTCCAATCCGAGGAAAGTGTATTAATCAACTATGGTACAGCGACAGTACTTTTGACGACAAATTTTTGAACCCATATTTTACATTTATCAAATTAATACATCTATCATTCCATTATTTGAAAGCCATCCACATATGGGTTCGAAAATTTGTCGTTAAAAGTCTGTCGCTGTAGCATAGTTGGTTAATATACCTACCACGAATTGGAAACAGATTCAGGTTCGAATCCCGGTAGTGCAACAATGATATTTTTCGATAAAATTGATTTTATATGTATATCTTTCTAATTAATACATTTAATTAGTATTTAAAATATCTCAGACCTATGTTCTGAATAATTACAACTTAACAATAAGAATGTGTTCTTCTTAATAAAATATATATTGACCTACTGAATATAAAATTTCTATATAACTCCCGTACGTTCCAAGTGTTACATTTTATTTACCTTTTCACTTGCAGGTAACTTTTTCAAAATCACTTTGCATTCATAAATATTGAAAGCGATTGTTGATTTTCATCCTTTGAAAGAGTCACAAGAAAATATCGAGGAGTTTTCACTACATTAAACACAGCAGTCCATTTCTTTCCAGAGAACATCCACTGTTATGGGTTGAAACTTTCTATAGGAAAAATTCTGTGGAAAAAAAAAGATTTTTACTTCTCGCTGAATTGTCCTCAATCCGTTGAATAAGCATTATGTATTGTATAAGAGTACATATGTATAATATATACCTACTTATTAAAAAAAAGAATTAAGTGTATCGGTATACATATGTGAGATGTAAGATTATTATTTAGAAAACATTATATTTAAGATATTGGTGAAAAATTTTTTTTTCGCGTTTAATTGAAATAATAATTATATAAAATTTAAATTATTAGTCTTTATAAAATCTATATACAAGGGCGAAAAAATTATGTTGATATTTTAGAAAAAAAAAATTCTATATACAAATTTACTAATATTCTATAAGCTTACTTAAATATTAATTTGTGTTAAAATGATATAAATAAATTGGGATCAATTTTGAATAAATAAATATGAAGATGATTATCGATTTAATGGACAAATTTGTATTTATTTTACATGAATGTATTTGATAGTATTATAAATGATAATAATATATTTTTTTAAACGAATATGTTAATTTGTATTTAATTTTTTTACGTCACTGTGTAAACTTTGATAAAAAAATTATATTTAAATTAATTTCATACGTACATATATAATAATATATATAGTATTAAAATAATTTTATTATTAACACATTAAAATTATATATTTGCTATCTGAACCAAATTATGAATGAATTATTAAATTTATGGTTCAGTATTTGAATATTTCATAGTTGTTTTCTAAAATTCCAGAAATCCAGATTCATGGCGGAGTAATTTTGGAATTCCTTGGAACTTTGTTTATCTTCCCTGCGAAGTTTCTGGGGTATTATGCCGCATATATCTGACCTTTTCTCAACGTTTCGTTTTGTTTATGATTTATGAGAAGACGTTCCATGTATTCTTTGTAAATAACTATCTGTTAGATCATTTAATTAAAATTCTAAAATTCTTTCCTTTCACCATAAAATAACAAAAAGTTTTTAATGCTTTAAAAACTTTACAACTTCTTTTCTGAAACAATAGATATATTTATTTTATACAGAAATAAGTTACTTAATCTGATATCAAAGAAATGCATATTATATTTGGTTTTATCCATAAAAATGGTGTATATTTTATATTATATAATATACATTTATATAACCCATTCGCTTGTAAGGAAGACTGAAGCGACGATAAATTACCATAATTAAGCAGATCTTTAAGAGGTTCAATTTTGAGTTATTATGTCCAACGAGTTGAACCACAGCAACTATGCTAAGTAATATACGGCGGTTTATAACATGTTAATTAACTAAAACTTTTCTAAAATGAAAATTATTTTCAATTTGCCAAAAAGCCACACAATGAGATGTAAGGTTCCATTACTGTCGTAAAAATAAGGTAAAAATCTTATTTATCTATTGTGAGAACTTTTTTATTTCAAAATATTTGTAGAATAATTATGTTTTATCGTTTTCATAAAACTGTCAACTAAATTATATATTTTATTTATTTGTTGGATCATAAAGGTTTAATATTATATTTATTTTGAGTTTTTAGGTAAAATTATACTAAGTTTGTTAGTAAAGAGTTATTACGGCCCAGACAAAAATCAGAATTGAGGTGACAATAAGGACTTTTGTTGTAATGAAAAATCTCTTCGGTAATCGAAATATAAACTTAATCACCCATCGGAGGGCAAAAAAATGCTACGTCATACCCATGCAGCTCCATGGTGTTGAGGTTTGTTCAATAAAGGAACCATCATTAAAATGCTGGAGATATTTGAGATGTGGTTACATGGATATATGTTTAAGATCTCCTGAGTATTGCATTACCATTGAAGGTATGAATATATCAATATAACTAATAACAAATACAAACAAAGAAAAGCTGTATACTTTCAACACATTTTTCGAATGAGAAATATGATCTCTTACAAGATAATGTACAAGTATAAATAGATTATCTTGGCTGTATAATATCAGAAAATGATTCAATGAACAAAATACCGATGATCTTGTATATTTTTTGTATGCTTGGATAAATCAGCATACTGCAACTTGGTTGCCAATCTTCGATGGAAGAAGGATCACGAATAGAAGAAATAAATGTAAACTGTAAAATTGATAAAGATAAAAAAGGTATCAAGACTGTATTATAATGCTCATCGTGTCATTTCAGATCCGCCAACAGGCACCTGTCACGAGTCACGAGACGTACGAACGTCAAAGAATTTTTAATAATCTGCATAACCATTTGAATACAGATTAATCATAGTACGCTAGAGTTTGTACAACATCCATAATTATAAGTAAAAAAAATAATTTAATAAATGCACATTTTCGATGTGAAAATAATAATTTTAAACGGAAAATACAGATCAATGTATATTTTCCTATTTTGATCAATATCTCTTAAAAGTAAGAAATTGTCATAAAAAATATAGGGTATATTTATTGCAATCCAAACTTAAAATTTTGGTTAAGCTCTTATTTTTCTTCAAAATTTGAATTAAAGCTTAGTCACCGTGATATGACATACGTAAGGATAATATATAATAATTTATGATCACTACCTGAATCAAATGATGTTTTTTTTTAATTAATGGCCGAAACCATCTTAACTTCTAAATTAGAATTTTAACATCATATTCAATTTTTATCCGGACCAACTATTAAACTCTATACTTGTTTAGAAATATTTAATAGTTTATTGCCAAATATTATATGTGCATTATAAATCATTATTAGCCATTTTATATTCATTGCTGGATGAAGGCCTCCCCAAGTGTCTCCCACTTTTCCTTTCCATTTTTATTGTCACGTATTACGCAACGTTTGATGATTTCATCAGTTTACCGGGTTTTATCATTGTCATTTTATTTTCTTGGCGTATTCTATAATATCGACTTCTTATTCCGTGTTCTCATATCCACACATTTTATCCCCTGAGTCTTTTCGTGCGATGCCTAACATACATGCTACTTTGCACTACCCTAAGTATGTATTAATTATAGTAAATATAAAATTAAACTGAATCAGTTTTCTCAGCAGAATGTTGGGCAGTTAAAGAGGCTTTGGGCATCTGCGTACTCCGGAACGTCGATAAGGCTGTTCTCCGACTCGCAAGCAGCACTTGAATACCTCTCTGCTAATATAAAAGTTTGGCCAAACAATGTGATAATCTGTTTCATCAGAAGATGTCTATTTAATTTGTCCAGTAACAATAAACAGGTAGAGTTTTCCTCCATGATTTCCAAATCCCGATGTATGACAGACTTGATATGTTAAAAAATGTAAGAATTCTATCTAGACTGCATAATAGATGGATTCAAATAATCATAAGAGTAATCGTCTTAAAGTAATTTAAGGATCTATTCTCCGCACCCCCTGGTTTTCGAAAAGGAAAGTCTCCAGAAGAACAGTGTCTAATATCTCTAGAATGAGAATTAGGCATTGCCAGGTGGCCTCTCATTTGTTCAGATTGAACTTCATAGATTCCTCAATGTGTGAGTGTGGTGCCGAGGAAGAAACTCTTGACCATGTCTTTTTTAGCTGTCCATTGCGGTTCACAGGTTTTTTTTACAGTAGTCTCACCAATAGTAACTTTCAGCTCCCGGTTAACTTGTGTCATCTTCTTTCCCTTAACTCGGCATGCTTAATCTATATAATAGCAAGTTTTTTGAACGACAATGGTATTGACTTGTAATATAGTATTTCATATTCTACAATATTATTATACTTTTTTCTATAAAACAAAGTTTTTAGCTTGATTAATGGCACAAATTACTCTTGAAGGGTGGATTGACTATTTAAAAGAAGAAGAATTATACTGAAAATAAAGGTAACGATTTTCTATTGTCTGGAGTGTGAACGCATTTAGATCATAAAAATACTTTTCTTTTAGATATGTAATAAATATAATATAAGCCATATTATATTTATCACATATCTTAGTACTAAGGATTCCGAACTATGACTGTATATTCGAACATAATAACAAATCTTTATGATATATTTTTTCTCATTTTCAAAATTAAATTAGACAATTCTTCATATTACTCATTCTTATTTGTCTTCACACGCTTGAAACAAACATATCACCACTATTATTTTTATTTACACAAATAAGTGATTGTAAATATTTTTTAATAATATCGGTCTGGTGTGTTATTCTTAGAATTAAATGACCCTATACAAAGTCTGCCCTGGTCTGCAGGTATTCACCTAGTAGAGCGGAGATGTGATTAAAAATAAAAATATTTTTATCTGTAATTAATTGTCTTGTAAAATATTGTAATCATATTGTGAAAACTATCACTTGTTGTTTGAATGTGTGTGTATGTGTCCGCCAGAACAGTGTGAGTAGGAGTGGGTGGGAGATGAGTTTAATAAGGCGCCGCATTAGCGGGGAGCGGTCCCTCATCTCAGCTCCTTCCAATTATAATTACTGCTTAGAAAGTGTATATTTTATATTAAACCTCTGTACTTACGTGTTGAATAAACTGATAATTGTTACCAAGAATTTGTATACGAGATAACCAGACAAGTATCAGAGGATTGAACATCAGATTTAATGAGTGGTAAATGCGCAGCTTATCACAAGGCGTAGGTTATCACATATATGTACATACGAGGCACGTTTTTTAAAGTAAATTCCGTTGCGTATATTTCCAGTGTAGCGCTGCGGTTGTGATGTTGCGCATGGGCAATGGTTTCCTTCATTTGTTGACTCACCACATGCAACGTTAGATAGTGGTTTAAATATTCTAGACAATAGATCAGCCCACCGACTGTGAGATACGGTCCATGATTTGTTTCTTGAATGCGCGAAACATGAAACCAGGTGACATTCATCGCCAAGTGTGTCCTGATTTGGCGCCAAGTGATTTTCATATTTTACTTCATCTGAAGCCATCATCATGATGAGAAAAATAAAAAACGCGCCTTGTACATGTATGGAAATGAATAAATAAAGTTTTCGTTTATCATTACATAATGTAGTTGACTTATTTTTTACAGTAAACAGCTGGAAAATCGGTGTTTTTTTTGTATATAATTGTATATCTTAAAAAATATATTTAATAACCTTTGTTCTGATCAAAGATAAACTTTTTTTTTTAAATTTTAGGAAACCCGTCGAATTATCATTATTTAACCGTTATTTGCACCCCTCAATATTTCTTCCATCTTTTGATCCACGTAAAGGCCACCATATTCAGAGGCGGTTATCCGTCTCTCAATGGAAGCGATGCTCAAATTTTAGGAGAAAAATGATAAATTGGTTACTTAACAGCACGTGTCGCCACGTTTTTGCATTAGAGCAATGGAAAAATCCAGATTTATTGAAATAAAACCTTCCTGAAAATCCGTCGTATGAAAACATCGTTTTCGTTTTTGGGCGGCCAACATTACCAAAGCCTTCCCTGTAAGGTAAGGTGGGTCAAAGAGATCAGAAGCAAGCTACCTGATTTCAATTTAATTCGAATAAATTAATATTTTGCATTTATGAAAAAATTAAGAGATTTTTTTTTTCGCAATGAACTTTCACCCTTTGAAAATCTTTTGAAATTTACCGCTTGCATAATTAATGAGATAGATGTTCAAATTTTCAATTCCTTCTTTTTTATCGATTTAAATAATAACTATTTTTACATTCATATACCTACCTCGTTCATCAATTTTAATTTTATATTACTTAATATAATAATATAAATAATTAGGAAACGATAATATGTATACGTTCATAATATTATCGTTGCATAAAAATTACATGATTATTTCTCTACTAGCCATATATCTTTTTAAAAAAGATATATTTTTAATATAACACGTAGGTACTTATACAAAATAAAACTTGTATATACAAGACCGTTATTAGACCAGTATTGACATATGGAGCAGAAATCTGAGCTCTGTGAAATTACAGAAACGTAAAATCTTGAAAAAGATCTTTGGTCCGATTTGGGATGATAAAATTTGGTCGCCGTTTCAACCTTGAACTTTTCAAGCTGCAAGAGTATGACGTAATCAAATATATTAAAATCCAATTCTATTCAGTTGTCAGTTAATTCAATTCAGTTGTCTAGCTCGGACGGAATAGTATTCATCATGTGCGTACTATTTCATGTAACAGAAAGAGGAATCAGTGAACCAAGACCCTATTGGCTATGTGGGATCCAATGGGAAATATGGCGGATAGGCAACGCTATTTTGGGCCGCACGGCGAACTTGCTTTATCCGCGATATCAAAGCCGGTAACAGCATGTAACAAGCAGTCAAAAGAGGGCGTATACTCGCGACGATCTGAATCAGCCATATGAGGGGGTACAGGAGCTCATGCTGACCGGCGTCTGAAGAGAAAGCCATTCTATTCTCGTAGCCCGGATAGCCTAACAGCATTTCATAGTAATTATTTAACAGTGTTAATTTGTACTTACTTGCATCGAACGAACAATCTACCTGACTCACATTGTACAACCAGGAGCGACTTAATGAACATCGAGATAAGACCCAAGGTATGAGTTATTTCTGTTACACATTACTGATATTTGCTTAACCTAAATTCCTTCTGATATGTGGAGTCTTAGTAATTTATTAAGTTAGTGGTCAACTTGAGTCAACTATTCAGTATCTTTAAGACATCTACCACACTAATAGCATTCATAACCAATAAATTAGTAACTAGTCCGCTGACCAGCTATAATCTCTCGAGGTCGATGACTGGCGAACCAAGGAGCAGATAAGAATGGAAGGATGATGATAATTTATCCGTAAGTTTTTAGTAATTTGTTACTTTCTATCAATCTGTTGTATTGTAATTAAATATACCCATAATCAATACAAAAATAAGATTTTCTATGAAAATACATCCATGTTAACTTTATATGTATAAATTTGCTTCAGGAGCCTTAGCCGAGTGACATTATAAGTAGACTAAAAAAAGCGTGTTTTTACACCAAAATTCATTATGAATTTAGTATTTTTAGAGCAAACAGCACTGTGCTTTTACTCATTAATAATATATTACTGAAAAATAGTGTTATATTTTAGTAAATAATTATTTTTATCTGAATAAAACATGGGTACCTATATAACTAATATTTTATTGATTAATACAATCCTATTTACAAGATATGTACATATTTAAGTATTTAGTTTATATTATTTATAATGATCACTTAAATAGTGAAATCGAAAAATGAAGGAAAAATTTAATAACACTTTTTTTTTCTAAAGCTGCATGTCTCCAAGAAATTGATGTTTTTCAAGGCGCCTTTCTTCCCTACTGGTTATTAGAGAAAATATTTTTAAATTTGGAATCAATCCAACTGTAATTTTTTTATATCAGATCAAACTTCAATCATATCATGTTTATTTACCTTGAAATTATACCGAAAACATTCTTATTTACATTTTTTTTAATGTACGATAGCAAGTCTTTGATGACCTTTATAATTTTTTGATCTTCTTTGTGTGGGAGCAAGGTAGCGTAGAAAGGTTAATACAGGTATATTATATTTTGGAAATATATATTCTAAATATAAATAAATTTAATGTCGCTTTGAGCTTCCACAATATTTTAAATAGAATTATTGTACAATTTATTTAATGTTTTTTTTACAAATACTGATTTAATCAATGGTAAATACTGGTTTGGGCTTGGAAATGGATATGAGCGGGAGTTAAAGTATAGTGGCCAAGTGATATAATTGACATTTGATTTGATGCCAATTATTTATTTTTTCAGTGAAGTCACGGCATTTGATCGAAACGTATTGCAGTAACATTTTATATAAATTATTCACAACTTTAAGAAAATTGGCCTTATTAAAGTAAGTTTTAATGATTAATCTTCGCTAAAAAACTTTCAATATTTCACTATCGATTTTACCGAACAACCTAATTAAAATCTTTAAAATTACTTTTGTAAGAAATTTTTCGAACAAAAGGCGATTATAATTGAGATTTTCAAAAAATAAAGTTTATAAGCTATCAAAAATCCCGTTCTCAATTAACAAACTTGAAAAAATCTGGATTAAATTCAGCTTCACTCTGTGGTATTCTTTATTACTGTAAAATATCTGTGGATACAGAGGAAGATGAGAAGGTAGAAGGGGGGCAAAGGAGAGGGTGCCAGGTGGGAAGAGTGGGGAAGGTTTCGCCCCCGGCGATGTTTTAATTGAGGGTCGTCTGTATTAAAAAAAAAATTTCAGCTTTCGGATTTAAGCATATTTTGCGAAGGCTTTTCGTACTTAAGGAAAAACTTTTTGATTATTCAATAAGGCAAGTAAAAAATGACAAAATAATGCTTCTATTCGCTGATTACTCTCCAAGGATTAAGTATTTAGAAAATATAAATCTTACAAGAGAGAAATAAGTTTTTTAGTATGTTTCGTTTCATACTTTGAAAGTTATTATTGAAAACACTGATTTCTATGTATCACCTAATGTATAATAATATTTTTATTTAATATGTAGAAATATATTCGTGAAGCGTAATATTATTTAAGAAAAAGTTTTCTTTTAATTTTTACCATTTTAAAAGCCGTCAATTGTTCGTTAAAAATGGCGGACTCCTCATAGCTATTTCAAAAGTCTTATATCACATTATTATTTTAAATGGTGAAGTATACAATAATGAATCAATTTTTTTTATTTATTTGAAATTTTTACAAATTTTTTATAATATGAGTTATTAATTAAGTATTATACATTATTAGAATTAAATAAAAAGAGACTAGCTCTTGTGCTTGGAGAGAGAGTTATACTGTAATAATTTTATATAGAGAGTCATACATTTGCAGTTTATAATTATTTATTGTCTATTTGTGTGCATCTGAATCTCTAATTATGTGCTTTTGAAGGGTTTATTTCATTTCTTTTTAAACCCTTTTATCTCTTTAATTTGTGTAGGGAGGCTATTTATCCCTAAGTAAAATTTTGCTGATAGTGTTTGGTGTTACATTTAGGAATTTTAAAGTTATTTTTAAATCTTTATGATGTGCTTATTTCAAATTTTAGTGTTATTTTCTTTAATTAATTGATTAATTGAGATTTTTTTGTAAATGCTTTCTATTTTGGGAGCTGGGAATTTTGCAAAAAGTTGATCTTTTTTTAATATTAATTTGATGATTTTTACCGAGTTCATTATGTTATTGTATGCTCATCCTCACCCAATTAGTCCATACTATGTATTAATTAGAACGATATACATAGAAAATCAATTTTATCGAATAATACTGTTGTTGCTACTGGGATTCGAACCTGAATGTCTTTCTATCCTATCTAGACCTATATTCTGAATAATTACAACTTCACACTAAGAATGTGTTCTTCTTAATAATAATGAATCATTCAATATCCCGCTATTTTAGTGATTAGAGTTTGTCCGATGATGATCTCATCGTTGAGTTTATATTAGCACATATACTAAAAAAAATTCACCAGTAAAGTGACAGATTTCGAATGCAGGGGTGAATAAAGCATAAAATTGTGTGTATTACCAATGATGAATATATAAATAAATAAAATTTACAAATATTTGATGATTGTTCGCCTTGCCATACTATTAGGCGAGATTTGACTATAGTAAATTTAACGTACGAACAACCCGCAATCGTTTTTTTTACTGCGGGCGATGGTAAAAAGTTACTGTAGTATAAATTTATTTTGCTAAAAATTTATTACTGATCACATAATCAGCGCTTAATGGCTAAGGCGTGAGTTAAAAATAATTGCTTAATATTAATATTCGTACAATAATAATATTCACTAAATATTTTAAATGTGAAAGACACATTAGTTGATTAGAAATAATTTTCAATAATCGAATGGTTTTTACATATATTAAGGATTAATTTAATAATATTTTTAAAGCTTACTGAAACACATTGTTGATTTATAGAACTTTGTACGTAATTTTGTATTAACTTACATAAAGAAAAGGATTTTTTGGAAACCGGTTGATTTTTGACTCATACGAAAATAATTGCATATATTTTATTAATAATAACAATACTTCTCCACGACACTACATCTCAGGGATGGACTACTCTCCATCCTATTACTGGCCATTCTTCTTCAGTTCCATTTCGCTTCAACCCTCTTTCACAGTCAGCCCATCTCTTCCTAGGTCTACGTCTAGGTCGCTTCTGCTAGGGTATCCACTTCGTTATGATTTTTGAATTCTTTAAACATAGTCTACCCACCGCAGTATTTTGAATCTACAAAATCTTACGATATTTTTTAATTAAATTTTCGAACTCATAATTTATTTTTCTTAGTATTTTGCATTCAAAATTTATTTTCTTCAATTTGGGTTACGCGCCACTTTTTGCAACCATAAGTGACAACTGGTTTTATTATTGTTTTATATATTAGCAGTTAAGCAATGACAAAAATACATCAAACTAAAAAACAAATAAAATAACAAGAGGAAAGGACCTAGTATATTTTCAAAGATAATATGTGACACTTTTCTTTTAGTATAATACTTACAAGAAACCTAAAAAAAGTTATAAAAAGATTCTTAGCTTAATTTTACATCTATGACATTTCGACGTAAATGTTAATGTTAACGTTAGCCTCCACTGAGCGCCTCCACTGAGCGCGAATTTCGATAAATCATATTTATTCCAAAATTAAGCGTACCGCTCACCCCTACGCTGTGCGCACCAATGAGGATATAATTTCGCTCCCTCACTGAACGATCAAATCGCTATATTATTCTTTCATTTTTAAAAGCATCTAATTATAATTTGGAGAGTAAAAATTACATTTTATATACCTCCAGATCCAACTCTGCTTATAATTTTTAACAGATGTTTATTTATTATAAACAATATAAATAAACTAATTGGTTGTAGTTTTGAAATCACGTCCACAATATAACTTTATCCAATAAAAAGATTTTATTCTTCATATACATTTTAATGTGTCTTTTACTTCTAACTGATTTGAGTTGTATGAAGGCTTCAACGAAAATTTAAGTCTCAGGAAATAATTTTACGACGCCACAGCGGCCATTCGTCTGTGATTTTCTCGATTTTAGCTGGCAGGTTATTATTGCGACTACTTCAATAATAAAACCAAATAAATTGCACAAGTTAATAGCTAATAATAAACTACTGGCCTAGTTGTATGTATATTGCGCACGATAAACCTATGTTAGGTTATTTCTTCTTTCTGCCTCGGGTTCATGTTTAGGGGGGAGGCATCTAGCCTAACTGGTTCTTTTTTAAATATTGACAAGTCAAATGGTTATGAAATGAAAGAAAAATTTTATATAAGAAAAATTATTATCTATATTTTATGATACTTGCATGTGTTAAAAGTGGAAAATGAGAAGTTATCTTTAATACTTATTGATAAGGCTATTCAAAAATAATTACAATTAAATTAACATTACATATTTGTGTTCATCATGCCAGCATCAAGTTCTCTGCCAAATTGTCTATGTTGACGCATGTCTGATGTAGATTATTCAGGTCCCTCACTTAAGGGATTACCAATTAGGATGGTCCTGGATCCTGGACGTGAAGTGTGGTCAGCTCCTTCTGGTGCCAGTGTAGGGTGACGGAGTTCAGGCTTGTAGTTGATTGACCACAAGACGATGCCCAATTATCCAGGCAAACCGGGACTCTGGACGCGATGTTCTTATGCAGTAGCGACAGTCTGTTCTCGCTACACCAAATTATATTGATCAACTTTTTCTAAATCCAACTTGACTCTTTTTGATACTTTCACATTACGATTAAACGCAGAGTACATCACAGTCTAAGCTTAAACTCGAGGCGCATAGTTTAAATTTTCCCCGGAATTACAATCTATAAAGTGCTTGCATGATACTTTTAGAGACGATATAGACGAATTAGGAAATAAAATCTCATCTTTTGTGGAGCCAGTTCTCCCGGCTGAGAATTTGTCCAGACTGCCCCACCTGAGGTGATGCATCCCTAATGGTGCATTTTGTCGACGTAACTTTCGTCACGTACGCCGCATTTTTTATTGCTGTATCTACGTTGCGTCGGTACACCTGCGTCTAACAATACTTGGTTTTTATTACCCTCCATCCCTTACTTCAACTAAGTGTTTTTGTATCCTTGAACAAAATATTGTTTTGGGTAATTTCGCATTCTAACACCTATATTCGTATCATTATTACTTGCAATAGTTATAGATATAATATTCAAAATAAATAATACAGTTTATTTATTATACGTTAATTAATATCTTAATCAATTAAGTAACTATATACAAAAATATTTATACATTCACATTCATACATATAATTGAATATTCTCATACATGCTCGTCTCCTTTCTGTACCTATATGATTTGTCTCGTCATTCTAAGTCAATACTTGCGTCAACATTTTTTTTACAATTCTCTTTTCATTCACTCGTTCCACATGACCAAACCATCTAAGCGACTTATAATTGTATTAATTATAAGTTTTTCTTTGGAACTTCTCATTAAATTCATTATTTACATATTATTTTGCAGATTCTCAAATTTTACTCTAAATTGCGCATACTCTACGTTTTCTCTTTTCTATACTTAATGTTATGACTTATACATCCAAATATGTAACCATTATTATGAAAGCGTATACCGCTTGTCATGTTTCTTTCGTTTAGAGATATTTAAATATTTGCGTTTGAAGTGATTGAAAATGTTTTTATATAACACAACATAATGTTTCAATATTTATTTAGTCTACTAGATTTATAATCTGTTTCAATTTATAAATATGGCATGTGCCTTATAAGAAAATAAAAAAAAATATGGTTGAAATGACTTACTCTATTAACAAAATAAATTCTAGCGAAATACCGTTGAAAATCATAACAATACACTGAATATAACGTGTCAACGCGAAATAATAGATAATCTTATTTTTTCAATTTCTTGACTTAGACCACTTTCACAATAATGGGCACATATTTGGAATAACAAAGTGCAAATATTATATTATCGATATTAAGCTAACAAAGTTTTGGATATTAATTTATTATATTATTTAATATTTTAAGATTTATCTGTATATAATTCATTTTTAATATATTGTTGTTCCAAGGTCAAGATATTGTAATAAATGTAATAAAAATATACCACGTGCAGTTTTCATGATGCCATGTTTCAGTTACCCTAATTTCAGAATTAAAAAAATATAAATTTAATAAAACAACCTCCCACAAAACCAATATATATATATATATATATAATATTTTAATCTAAAAACAACACAAATTTAATTCAGTCTGCGTTGTGCATTAATATTCAGAATTATTTCCCTCCTCTCTTTAAGATATAAAACAAACGTTCAAATTATCTTTGTGTCCATAATTTACAATATTCTGCTGCGAAATGAACAAGGTAATTTCAAATACTTGATTTCACAGTTAATATTCACGGAAATGTGAATCATCACCCACTAATGTTATAATCTCGTATAATATGAGATTAATCTAAATAATATAACGTAACTTGTATGCATCGAGCGAACTGGCCCTGCGCTGTGAATAAGTCGAGACACGGCCGGAATAAATATGAATCAAGAGTAATTGCCGTAATGTATTGTCACGATATATTTCCCCGGAAATTGTTTAGAGATAGAGCGGAAGGGACTGTGCTCCCTCTCGCTCTCTCTCCTCCCTCTCCTGGACCTACGGAAGGGTCAATTCAGGGAACATTAAATAAAATATCAGCCCGGATTCGTTCGCAAAATTAGGTTCATCTTTCGCTTCGTTGAGAATTGGAATGAATATAGCATTTATTTTCGGTAATATTTTCGTTATATTGATCAGTGTTTTGGATAAGAATGAATTTATTTGCGCAATCATTTCTCTCTTGCATAAATAACAAACAATGATAGATTCCAACTCACGTAATCATTTAAAATCTTATACATGGCTATAATTGGTAGTAACATATTTAGTCTCCATTAGAAAGTTCATAAATTAAAACTGGAAAACTTTTACATGCATTATTAAGGTTCAAACTATCGACACCCGTTGAACAAATGAAGAATAAATTTCTAACGAGCTTTTTTAATTCAACTAAATGGTCGTATAAAAAAAACATTGAGTAATTTATTTTTTCCAAATAGTATAAGGCAATCTAGAAATTCTTCATCTGATTGAATTGATTTCGTACCATGTTTCTGCTCGAAGTTCTAGGTCACTGGTGCTGTTTCAGGTAAATGCTTCACATTCGAATGTTTATAGTACACCATGTATAAAAATACTTCACAGATTTGAGAACGATTTCAATTCTGATGATATATTTCAAAGAGCAAATCTTAAATATAAGTGTAATGTATTTGATGTTGTGTTGAAAAAACGATAAATTTAGCAACATTTAAATATGTTTCAAGAACACAATTACTGGATTTTCGCCTATAAAGGCACTGTTATTAAATAAATAATGGATATCTAATAGAGATGAAGCTATTTTTTATTATATTTAATGGAAAAATATGGCAGTATGGTTTATTACAGGGCCTACAACCTGTCTTTGGCTGGCTTAAATGATTAATCAATCTCCATACCTATCAAATTTTTGGAAGTTGTATATATCCAGTAATTGTGTGTTCTTGGAACATACAAATATTACTAATAATATACTGGTCGACAATAGCTGTGTGCCAGTAATTAAACGACGCATAAGTATGGCGAAAAGTTAATATCCAGACTTGACAAAATATGAAAAGAAAAGCGCCGAGTTTGTTTTAATTAATTATGTGTACACAGATGACTGCGTTAGACAAGTTTCTAGAGAAATGTTTCATCCATGTATCGTGTACCATATCTGAATAACCCATGCCCTTATAATGTCTTTAGCAAGATCAAGTTAGGTAGTTATATAAACAACGTTTTCATTAATTGATGTAATAAGAATATATGTCAACAAAAAATGAAATAAAAATTTCCATACAATTAAGTGCAAAACATTCCCATTCATTCCAATGGAAATTACCTACTGTTTATTTGTTTAAGATATTTTCTGGAGAATTCTTCAGGAGAGCCTAAATAAACAGATTTTACCCAGTCGATTCAATATTACTAAATTCTTAGAAAGTTGGTCCCTCGAGTTGATGGACTATGTTTACTTAGAATTTATTAACTGAAGAAAAATATAACTTTTATTTCAACTTGTATTGTGGAGATTATTAAAATGCAAATAAAACTCTTTCAATATTTTTAATTTATTCCTTTCTCAATATAATATATTTACAGTGTGCCCCAAAAGTCTTTTTCATTTTGGTTCATTCGCGTCAACACAAGCGGGAGAGGAGCGTGGGGTAGGCCGATCGCTAGCCACGTCCTTGGGAATTTAGTCGCTATGAAGCGTGTCCCTACCAGTTGTTCGTGAAATTTTCCCTGGAAAATTGATATCCTGACGAGATGACATAAATTGGGCTCCACGTAGCCCCGACTTGATACCAATGGACTTTTTTCTACGGGGCTACCTTAAATCAAAAGTACACAGTAACAATCCTCCCTCTCTGAACCAATTAAAATAAAATATCTGAGAAGAAATGGCAGCGATCACGGAGAATATGTGCCGAGCAGTTCTTAGAAATTTTGTTTCCCGTTTAGAAGATTGCCAGTGAAATAATGGATCATATTTAGAAAACATAATTTTTAAGAAAATAAACATATTTTTCGTTATTTTATTACAGAATTTTTATTATGAAAAATACTTTTGGGACTCTTGTGTATTATATTGTGAAATACTATCCAACCGGTCGTAAGTACATAATTAAGTTGCAGAGTATTTCGCGTTTGGTCAACACTTTTGACGAGGTTCTACGGTACGACTAGGTAAACCAGATACTAGACCTGTTTGAAGCCTCAATAGTCAACGAGCTTGTATGAGATGATGTATGAATGTGGATGAGGCAAGAATTGTATGTCAGGGCAGAAGAGTGTGGCGCTCTATCGTCTCTGCCTATCCTCGCTAGGAAACAGCATAATGGTTAGTTAGTTAGTCTATGTTTATCGGGTTATGAAAGTTTTTAGACGACATGGCTTTATATGGTGTTGAAGTATAAATTTTTCTCTGCAATTGTTTATAATTTATATTTTAAAATATAATACAATGAATGAATTAACTAACATATAAACTTGCAATAGAGTGAAAAGTTAATCCAAAAGCCATAAGAAATTGAGCCCTAGAAGATTAGAAGATACATGATTTGTTAAGGTGTCAATTTTTCAGTGCGTATTTTATGTATTATATATTTTCTATTATCAGTTTGATGTGCTTGCGGTCCAGTGGATACGATACTCGCCTAGTAATCTAGTGGTCGGGTGTTCGAGGCTCGTTTCAGGAGGCCATAAAATTAGTACAACGTTCATAGCACAAGCGTTTAGATTAGTTTGACAATAATAAGAATATTGGTGTGACATGTACTCCATGTATGCAACTTATTTTTTTTAAATATTTCTTTATAATATGTTTTATACGAGGCGCATTTTTTAAGTAAGTACCGTTGACGGATATTCCCAGTGTGGCGCTGCGATTGCGATGTTGCGCATGCGCAATGGTTTCCTTAATTTGTTTACTCACCGCGTGCAACGTTATAGACATTCACATAGTGTGGCCATCTTGTAGTGAGTGATTGAATTGTTCAAGACAATAGATCAGTTCGCCGACTTTGAGATACGGTCCGTGATTTGTTTCTCGAATGCACTAAACATGAAACTAGCTGACATTCATCGTGTGTGTCCTGTTTTGTTCTCATTTGGCGCCAAGTGATTTCCATGTTTTATTTCATCTGAAGCGATTCCTTGGTGGCAAGCGTTTTGATGACGATGATGAACTCAAAGACGGAGTACAGATATGGTTTTCATCCCAGGCGGCGTTATTCTATGATAAAGGTACACAAAAATTGGTGCCCCGTTATGACAAGTGTCTTAATAATGGTGGCGACTATATTGTAAAGTAGTTTTAAAAATTATGTTGTAAAAATTGGTGGCGACTATGTTGTGAAGTAGTTGTAAAAAGTTAAGTGTTGTAAAGTTAAGGGTACTTTGTGCCTTGTATATTTGTTAGTTTTAAATAAAAAAGTTATCTTTTTAATAAGCTAATATTTTTTTTATTGTAAAACTAATTCTCGTTTTCAGCATACAGAAATATTAAAATATAAATGTGAAAAAAACACGTAATCCCCTCCACCTAAATTTGTTCACAAATAAATTACGATTGCGATATTTTTTAAGCCATAGATAAAATGTTTCAAGATTCTTATCTATTTTTATATACATTATTTATTTAATACACGGGTGGTACTCTATTGTATTACTATGATAAATCCATTTGACTAAGTAATATACAGCGGAAAGCATTTCCATTCGGGATAGGGTTATTGAAACAGAGTAGTAATATCAAAACATGTAGGACTTTATAGATGATTGTGTAGTTAGTGTGTAACGCATTATTCTCATACATAAAATATTCATAATATATAAATATGAATTCAAAATATTAACTTTTTTTTTCTTATATGAATAGGTGCCAGCTAGCTGTATAATAAAATAGTCACATTGGTCCCAAGTAACCTTGGTTATCACTTCGATTTTTGATTATTGAAACATAAAACCAGGAATTAATTACTATAGAGATTAAAGGCAAAATCTAGATCAGCTATTTCTAGTGATAAAATATCATCACAAATAGTCCACCATTTTTTTAAAAGCAATAGTAAAAGAACTACCATAAATTAGTAATGCAATAAATGAATGAAATTTAAAATTATCAAATTTAACGATGTCTGAATATTACAATTAGATATGGCCATATGTCTAGAAATACAGATTCTATGATTCTATTCTTAGACGGAGTGTGTTTGATGGTTACATGAGAAATAGTCACATAGATGTTAAGTAATGGGTGTTGAAAATATTCGAAGCTACAACATCTTGGTGAAGAACAGATTTAGGTTGAAAGTTAAACCATAAACAAATCTATTTATTTATTTATTTAATTATTTATTGACATACATATTTTTGTTGTAACAGAGGTGAATATATTATAATATAACATTGTAATATGTTTATTGTGTGGGATGGAGTAACTTCACTCTGATATATACAGCGTTGTCCTGGCTACTCTGTTAGACTGAAGTCTGTATTAAAGTAGCCAGTTTATTTCGTGCTGTTATTTAAGATTCGACAGGAATAAAAATAAAAAAATAAATTTATATATAGAATAAATGTACATGAAGTGGAAGTATTGTAGAATTAGCGTATTATTAGTGTAGGCACTAACATAACCATTATATAGTGCCATTCTAATGTTGGATAGCCATACTTCTGATTGATCTCTACCCGATTGGATCATATGTCGGGTCCATATTTGTGTAATCTTATTAAAGTTGAACGATTTACAGTTGGTACTGAGTGTGTTGTACAGTTTCGGAGCTAAGAACACGTAGAATCTTTGATAAAATGTCGTTGTTGCTCTCGAAATTGGCGTGTAGATGTTCGTTGTTTGTCTTGTGTTGTATCCATAACTTGTTGCTCGGGGTTAGTTGTTGTTAGCATGGAAAAATTGGACGAGTCTCAACATAAATATTTGTCTAATATCTAGTGCATTGTATTCTTTAAATATAAGATCTCATAGATATCTAAAGGGACGACCATTTATTGATACCTTGAGAATTGTCTTTTATGCTCTTTTAACCGACTTTAATATTATTTTTGCTGCTCCTCCCCAAACCAAACTAATGACTGATTATAAATAAAAAAATTAGGTTCAAAAGACGTATCTTCTTGAGTTATTTGAAGAAATATAATCTGATTTGAACTGGTATATCATATCAAAGACGAAAGAAAATTTAAAAATATTAGCAAGTTGATTGTCGTCAATTCTCCATAGTGAATATAAATTAGATAAGATATACTGGTACCTTGTCACATGCGGCGTTTGGAAGCGAGCCTGGTGACGTGCACTCAATAAAGTCAGGACAATTGATTCTTTACTATCAGCTGATGGATGTAGATGTTGGTCAAATATTATGAAAGGAAGAGGCAGGAGACGTCCTTCTACGTGGTAACTGTGAACGTAGGGGTTATTCGATAGCCTAGTTAGAAGAAATGATTTCCAGAATATCTCCAAGAAAGCTCTCGTGCCGCCGGTCGAGATAATGATAGATATATTCTCCATGCTATAATTACGAAAAAAATATATTATCAATGTAGTTGTGGTGCCGATGTAAATTCAACATTTCAGATAAATAAAGCCCAACAGTTTATAGTTAAAACTATCACTATATTAACGCTTTTCATAAAACTACTTGATATATTTCTTCGAACAGCATTTAGAGCCATGAATAGTAATTAGCCAGCGTATTATACAGAAGGGATCTCGGACAGCAATGGTCAGACTTTCTTCCGACGGTTGCTTCGTGCAACGAAGCGTGGGAGCGAAGGGAGAAATCGTGTGAACGTGAGCTATATGCTAGTAAGGGATGTAGGGAAATTGGCGATATTTCGAACCGCCTTCCTGGATGATCAAAACGACCTTTGATCTTGTTACATGGAAATATGCTAAAATGGGACAAGTGCTATTCTTTATTATGATAAAAAAAGAGAGCGTATAATATACGAAGGTGTCATCCTACTTACGGTGAAATTAGTGGAAAAAATCGTAGGTAAAGTCGAGTTACGTAATTTAACGGTTTAACTACTGTTTAAAACGTAATCTTTAATTTCAAGTTACAGGACGACTTTTACGTCTTCCATCTTGATTTCTTCTTCTAATCTTTTGGGCTTCTTCTATACTGCTTCTATTATTACTTTTTTGTCTTCCATCTGTTTTACGTCCACTTTGAGGTTACTTATATATGGGTAATATTTTCGGTTCATGTTAGGTACTGACGATCAATCGGGTTCGTAATATGAAGTTATTGAGAATGAGAGTTTTGTTGCATCACTACAATATTGATTGCTCTCGGTATTGTTAGGGAGAGCGTTCACTTATGGCATCTAGACGTTCAATCTGACCACCAGGATTTAATACGGCATCAAAATCCGAGTAGTATCATCCGCTGGAACATCCGTGGGGATACTCTAAAAGAGCAGCACAGAGGTCAGTACGTGCATGCTGGATGCTTGTCCATAATATTTGAGATGAGGGACTGGCATAAAGTTTGTAGCGATACTGTTTAAAGAGAGGCTGCACAGAATATAAGTGCATTTTTGAAAATACTACTTGAGCTTAGTAATAAGCCTCTAGTATGTATAAATATTAATCTCGTCTTGTTTCTTGTTTGATATTGAATCTTGTTTTTGCAATGGATACTAACACATTCATGTTAGGCTTATTTTAGTTTATGGAGCCTCAATTATGCGTCAGAATTAACCCAACTACCCCTGAGTAAATTTTATATAATCCAATTTACTTCTTCAAATTTTACAAAATCACTTTGTGGAATCGTTTTATAAATAATATAATAAAACACTCTGTTGTGTTATTTTTTGTATATGGACCGGTACCGAGAGGCGACTTCAAATTTTCCTGAACAAACTTCATAAAAATGTTAAATTTACTTTAGAAATAGGATTAGACTGGACAGAAAAAATTACAAAAGAGGAGGTTATAAAAAGTGTGTAAGAAAAGAGGTTCATAATAGAAAGGGCCGATAGATAGGTACAGTTTTAGATACAATTCATATTTTATAAATGTAACTGATGAAAGAGGATAGAGAAGAACGTCCAAATTAAAATACTTTCACCAAATATTGAACAAGGCTACATGCATACACTACATACAACTTCTGGATAGTGTCCATGACAAATGCGCATGCTGAAAATTGCACCGACAAGAATATAGTTCTTTTATATGAAAGAAGAAGAATAATATCATTAATTGACATGCCGGTTGCTTTGTGGTGAAATATGATTATTTTAATTTTCACAACATAACTTTGTACTACACATTCGTTGGGTTATTGTCACTACTATAGTATCTAAAGATGCAGTCTCTCTCATAACCAGAAGATAACTAAACTAAATACAGTATTGTAGTCTATTCGGGTAATGGGGCGGGGATATATGAAATAACTTGTGGAGATTGCGATTGTTGGACATTAGATTTCTTGGACATAAAATTATCTATAATTAAAAATAAGATAGAAGTCAATATTTTCCATAAATATATATATATATATACCGATATAATTATACATAATATATCCAATCATGCATTATCTCAAAAACACTTCCTATTCAGTGTAAAAAAGATTAGTTAATTCACAAACAACTTAAAATCAGAATTGAATATCGTTAAATAAAATGCCACTAATGCTTACAACCCTAAAGTAATTGATGGCATATTAAATAAAAAATATACAAAAAGGTTTCATAGATCGTACATTTACCCAATACTAAATGACAATGAGAGACAATAGAAAAAAAATTGTTGTTAAGTTAAAAAATTCCAAATACAATGCAGTCAGCGTTTTATATGAATAAAAAATTGAAAAATTATATTTTAAATAACAAGCATAAATACTTTAAAATGAAAAAAAAATGGCATTCATCAATTAAATTGTAAGGATTGCAACTATTTTTACACAGGAAAAACTTCAAGAAATTTGAGATGCCTAAACAATAATTATTCAGAATTTAGGAATCACCAAATGTTTATGTAAACACCTTCGATAGCTGGTTCCCAGGTTTCCGATTAATAATGAGTACACATATGGTACATGAACTGCACTAACCTGTTCACTTTGTTGTTTTTTGATTTCGGCCAGCTGAAGGGAGCACTGGTGGTTTTAGGACTGCTGGACTGGTCGAAGCACCGGAGGTCAATGAGAATCGCGCCTTCGTTACCATCTTCTCCAATTCCAACAAGAGGCAGCAATATTCACGCACACACATGCATATTATTATCAACCAGGAAACCTAGTGGTGCCAACCGAAGTAATAAGGCGCGTATACACCAAATATAATATAATCACCTTTTTGATTGAAATACAGGTTTAAAAATCTTACATTCAAATACTAGGAAGCTTTTACTTGGATATCCTAGAAATATTGGAAATTAGAATAAATGTTAATACAAACTTTAATATTGTAAATATTTTTTTTTTTTATCAGTATGTCTTAAACCTGTTTCCATTCTAGTTATTCGGTATCCTTTATTTATAACCACGCTCCTATTTAACCCCTTCCCTCCATAATTATTGTACCTACCTTTCTATACATGTAAAATAGTTTTAGTACATTTCTTGTCCTGAGGAAGGGAATATTGCTCCAGAAACAAGTAGATTTAAAAAAAATTAAAAATTAATCGTGGTAAAAACAAAATGTTTTATTATTTTATTTTATCAAATTTAATTTATAGTTTCATCGGAAAACCGCTGGAAGTCAGGAAGTCTGTGGATGGCAAGGCCTTCGCTTATTACTAAGGAGCCACAATTCAACGATCGCAATGTATAATATATTTTCAAATATTGCGATGGTTATATATAAGTGGACTCCTACAGTTTACATCTCCCACGATAAACTGAAGTACAGTTAAACCGTAATGTCTTGAAAATGGCACGTGTTATCGTACCGAATTTCTTTAAGGAAAATATCTATAAAAAAACACGATTTAATCAAGAAGATACACCAGTTTCATACACTAGTGCTCACGGAAATCTTCAATAGAATATATATCTTCTTTTCATGCTGCATCCAGTTACTAGACGTTAGCTATTATGTTGACTGTCTGTCCAATCCACTTTGGTAGATTTTTTAGCCACGAGGTTCGCTGTTATCCAGGGCCATGTTGTCCAGCAATATTTCTTTGAATTATGAGATATTGGTTGCATTCATACTAGTCTGAATGTCTCATAATTTAAATATGAATTAAATATATTAATTATAAAGATATACATATAAAATCAATTTTATCGAAAAATATTGTTGTTGCGCCACCGGGATTCGAACCTGGATCTCTTCCCTAACCGGGGGAGGTGCTTTATCCAACTAAGCTACAGCGACATTATTTTTAGCGACAATTTTTCGACCCTATATGTTACCTTTTTGATATTAATACATTTAATCATAATAATAATTTGTTGTAACATTGCAGTTTTCGGATTTTAACTATTTTGATAACTTTCTTGTACAGACTCATCCGATTCAGAACATTTTTGTTTCTGATTCTGTTTATCTAGCTAATCCTGAGGTATTTTCTGTACATCCACATATCAAATGCTCAAAGTCGCCTTAGAAATGCTTCGGTAATCATCTATGCTTTGCTACTATTCTTCTATACCTTTTTGAGGTTCTTGATCGTAATTTTCCAAAAGTTGCGTCATGAGACTGTAATGCTTTGGTAGGAATTTACCCTTCCATTCCGAGAAATAGCACCGAGAATACCTAACATCAGACTATTATATTTTTTTAATTGATTCTCCTAAAATTGTTTAAATATATTATATCACATTTTGTAATTCATCTATAAATGTAACATTTTGATGAACTGACTTTTCATACAGCGTGAAGAAATACCTTTATTTTTAAACGTGGAATAGAGTTATAATATTATAATTCTAGCGTAATCGAGTTCTATTAGGTCAGTTCAAGCACTGTAGGTGTACATTTTTCCAATTCTGTCACATTTCATGAAGTCGCAATGAACGACGACCACTTTATGTATTTGTTTCTCAAATGATAATTTTAACAAGCTTTGTTGAATCTATTTATTTTCCCGACAAATTTTCCGTAAACATTTCACACAGAACAGAGACAAGCGCGGTAAGCCCGATTTCCCAGCTGGCCGCTTTACTCGGTCTCCACGTTCCTGATTGCCGCACTAGGTGCTCGCTTGTCGTGCTCACTTTGTTTTCATTTGTAAACCAAAACAAATGACAATTATCAAGGGTGGAATTGTTACTAGGGAAACGAAGCCAGCAGTTATAGAATAATTGATTTTATACTGATTTTAATATCTATGTTAAATTTTGTTAACCCTCGCGTTATAATTTGAGAGATTTTCAAAATATTCTCAATTCAATTGGTTAAAATGAATATTGTGCCCATTATTATTAAAGTGATCTAAGTTAAGAAATTAGAAATAATGAGTTTATCAATTATTTCGCGTCACATTGTTTTAAATTAATATAATATAATGCGAATTGTAACAATTGTGAAAATTTTGATACGTCAGTGTACTGTTACAACGTTCAACGGTATTTCGCGTTTATTTATTTTGATAATAGAGTAAGTAATTTCAACCTTATATTTTTTATTTTCTTGTAAGCTGTATGCAATATTTATACGTTGATATAAATTATAGATCTAGTAGACTAAATAAATTTTAAAACATTGTGCTGTGTGAAATAAAAATATTTTTTAATCAATTCAAACGCAAACCTTTAAATATCTCGAAACGAAAGAAAAACGACTTAGACCACTTTCATAATAATGGGGGCACATTGTTAAATTGCTTGATTCGGCCTTTTTGTTTTTGAAGTTACATTTTTTCGAAAGAGTAAACAAAAATTTCCATTCATATTGTCAAAAATTTGAAAATTAGAATTGCAACAGTAATATTTCTGAAACGAATATTTTAAACATATTTACATTAATATTCTGTTCATAACAAACATTTTTTTAAAATAAATCGTTAAAGCATTTTGATTGTTTCAACACGTTATTTATTATAAAGTGTTTTTGATGTTCCAATTTTAAAAAAGCGATACTTGAACTTCATCCCAGGATGTCGTTCTAAATATGAGTTTATTATTAATATTATTTAAATATCACGTAGAGGTCAGAAGTAAATGTTAACCTTATAGGTGATATATCTAAATAATTTTGACATATATTTTTTTAGGGTACTTCTTTTTCGACGAACTGGACGCTTGCTTATTGATAAAGTAATCGAATTTGATCCTCGTCCTGGGAAATCATCAAAGTCCTTTTTTCACAGTACAAGAAGAGTGGTAATACGAAACGTATTTCGTGTATTGACAAAAAATATATATCAGGAAATTAATTTTGTTACTAGTAAATTAAGTATAGTACACATATATTTTTTTATAAAATAAAGTAGCTTCTGAGTAAATATCTAGATTGCGCATGCGGTGAAAAGGATTGGAAATAGAGATCCAGGTTCAAATCCCGGTAGCGCAAAATCAATATTTTTTGACAAAATTGATTTTATATGTATATATTATATTTATAATTAATACATTAAATTAGTATTTAAAATATCACAGACCTATGCTCTGAATAATTACAACTTTACAATAAGAATGTGTTCTCCTTAATAATATAAGTTGTATCAATGTGTCCAAAATTTAATAAAAATTAATTGTAATTCTGGAGTCTGCAGTCGGTTCACTCAAAGGTATTTGAGATTCCGTAAAAACAATGTAGATGGCTTTCAAATAATGGAACGACAAATGTATTAATTTGAAAAAGTGTAACATATAGGTTCGAAAATTTGTCATGAAAAATACTGGCGCTATAACACAATTGATAGTATACTTCCCCGGATTGAAAATAGAGATCTAGGTTCGAATCTCGGTAGCGCAAAAACAATATTTTTCGACAAAATTGATTTTATATTTATATATTTATAATTAATACATTCAATTAGTATTTAAAACCATTTTTTTATTGGAGCCTAAGAATTTGTTAAAAACTCGCTAAAATATTCTTTTTTCTAAATAAACTGAAGATTATATAATAAATGCATTTTAATATTATAAAATCTGAAATCTATTGCTTAACATTAAAGGTATCGTACTGAAGTTATTTATTATTTCTGTCTTTCAACGAGAAGATTTCTCATTTTAAATTCCGCTCTGAAAAGGCTTCACGTTGCACCCTATAAAGTGACTGACAAGACTGTGTTGGTAACAACTGCGCCGGAGACTTGAAATGACTCCGTTGAGCTTTTAAAGCTCCTAAATAAGCTCTCATGTCCCGCTGTACATTCCGATACTTTGCTAAAACGTGCCTTTGCTTTTAGCAGACTCGCCGAATACAAGTTATGCTATTTGCTCCATACACTGTTGTCTGGAATTCGATTGAACCAAACTAAAACGGAACAACGATCTTTATGTCGTGAGTTTTATAATAAACAATGAGCAATTTAAAACTATACAGCATTCATAAATATACGACGCAAGGTGGGAAAAGTATCATTTACGACTCAGATTATGTTTGGAATGAGCGAATAGGCTGTGATGGAATATAATTAATTAATCTCAAATGAGTCTTAAATAGTTTCAGATTGTAAAAATATTTAACTCAAAAATGTGACAATCGTTGTATTTTCGAACTGTGATTCTAAGAGCGACTACACTTATTGAACTTATGTCTATGAACTGGGATAGAACGAATCAATAATAACTATTCTCTTTTAAGTCTTTCGTAGAACTTTACAGCACTCGTAAAGGAATGATCGATTCCTAACATATTTTTAAAATAACAAAATATTTATATATCATAATATTTCAATGGCTTGCTATATTGTAAAATATTACTTGTCCAAATTTTAAATTTTAGAAGTTGAAATAATTAAGATTCTTCCTTTTAAGAAAATTCATCTATTCATTGAACATTTTTTGCCTTTTAAAGTACGTTATTGCAATTGAGATATAACAATATAAGCTTAATATAGGAGTGATTAAACATATAAAAAAACTCAATAATAATAACCGACATGAAAAACAGTTTGAATTTGGACATGTTGTATTTTAACATAAATAAATCTTATGTTGAATTTTTGAAATGTTTATAATGAAGTAACACAAAATTGTAAAAAAATGAATACACAATATAATTTGACGAATAATAATAGAAGGATTAACGTCTTTGAGATGTAAAGTTACACGTTGCACTTAGGTTCTAAATAAAGTAGCTCTAAGTCATTTTTCTTAACTGCGCTTGATGATGATCTGTTGGGGTAAAGCTGTGGAAGCTGTGGTGCTAAGTGCGGTTTCTACCACTTCTACGATTATTCTCAATATCAATTTTATTGAGTGACTCATTACAAACATAATATTTAAATTAGATAATATCGGGTTTAATATTTTCTAATCGCAACTGTATACGTAATATTTAACAGTTTTTATACTGATCAATATCATAGATTAAAATATTTTTTGAAATCGCAATGTTTCATACAGCTAACAACACGCGAATGAGGCTAGTCGCTTCGTGTAGTCTATTTTTTTACTGTTTCCGAGGTTGGTTTGTAAAACTCCATAATCACATATGTGAAAATAAAACACTGTTTTTAAAATAAAGACCTGTTCTAGTGAATTCCTTCGACAACTTGTTATTCCCGGGTTTCCTAATGATAATATGAGCATCTATGTGGAATAAAAAATTAACACTAATCTGGACTGATAGTTGCTGTTTTTCTGCCCGTCGTGGGTTGGACCGATGGACCGAAGTATTGCCCAGTCTTCTTGTGTCCCGATTTCCGGGTATTATCCCGACTGGCTGAAATAATGCTCTCTCGGAGCTATTTATTAGGAGATATTAATCTGGCGAGGTACTACCAACCGAAATTGTCGCTCCAACCGTGGTTTTACAGCAATTCCCTAGTTACAGAAAGCAGCGAATTTCACACTACATAAATCAATCATACCAACAACAAAAAACTAGGAGTGCCAGTAGAAGGAATAAGAAAGTGCGTAAACAGCTCTTACATGGTGAAACGCGTCTCAAGTAAAATAAAGGAGTAGAATAAAAAAACGAGTGTTTTATTTTCACATATGTTATTGTTTTAATATTGACTAAAGTATTTACTATGTACAACCTAGCAATGGCAACAAATTGGTTTCAATTTTAATCCCCGCGGGTGTCAGAAAAAACGAAAATGTAATTTACACCTTAAGGAAAACAAGTAAGATATTTAAGAAGAAAAGTACAGATCTCTGAATATCCTTTGATGTTTGATGGGTTTTCTAAAAAATACCACCTACAAAATGGGTATCAAAAATTCTAAAGTTGTACGCAAACAACTTTTTTCTACAAAACTATGTTTTCTATACTTGATTGTCTCCAGTACAAAGACAGACTGCATATCTCTCGGTATTATGCCTTTGCATTTTATGGCTCTATCTTTATTACATATTGATATATCATTTTTTGGAACACTGAAGGTCGACAATATGTGTGTGATAAATCTACCTGTATTTGGACGCGATCACCACTACTACATTAACTAACACTGACAACATTCATCTTTATACAGTATATATTGAATTATATTTAATCAGACTATTGGTAAAATTGACATATTATGTATTAGAATGAGACAATATTTTATAATTAAATTACCATATTTGGATGTTCAATATGTATACTCTATAAGTGTGTGATACAGATGATCATTTTATATGCAACATATGTGCATAAAATTATCTACTTCTTCTTGTACAAAGGCAATCCACTCTTCAAGAGTGATTTGTGCCTTAATCAAGTTAGAACTATATTATATAGAATAAGTACAATAATATTATAGAATAGAACATATTCTTCTTGTGAAATTGTAATTATTCAGCACATAGGTTTGTGATATTTTAAATACTAATTAAATATATTAATTAGAAAGATATACATATAAAATCAATTTTATAGAAACGTATTGTTGTTGCGCTAATGAAACGATAAATGTATTAATTTGAAAAGTGAAACATATGGGTTCGAAATTTTATCGTCAAAAGTACTGTCGCTGTAGCATAGTTGGATAATGCACCTTCCCCGGATTGGAAAGGGATCCAGGTTCAAATCCCGGTAGCGCAACAACAATATTTTTTGATAAAATTGATTATATATATTTATAATTAATACATTTAATTAGTATTTAGAATAAGAAATATTATATTTCCATTATCATTAAAAAAAAATGATATTGTATATATCAAATGTGGCGACCTGGCGGAAAGAATATGGATACATGTTAACTGGGAAATAAAATTGACTAATGATGAGATTACTGTAAAAAAATTATGATCCGCAATGGACAGGCAAACAAGACATGATCAAGGGTCTCCTCCTCGACACTGTGAGTGTAGTATAGTATTCGAATGTTTTTTCACCATATTAAATCTGACATTCGTCGGGGTATGGAATTGTTGAGGGAAAACAAACCACCTAGACCAGTTTATCAGCACATTCATATCGATTTAATAAGTAAAAGTTATGTAGCAACTTTTCACTTCTTATCGGAATAGGCAAAGTGAGAAATTGCTGGTTTGACTGTGAATAATTCCTGCGTATCAGACCAGGTATCTAAAATGGAGACTCTAGCCTTATGCTTGACCCTCCCTTCTTTGACGATCAATGTACTTTGGAACTCTGTTGAATGGATGTGTCAGTTAGATCACCATTTGGATACATGGCATGTTGGATGGACCGTCCTTGTGGGTACATACTTTTACTAAGTTTTAAACTAGTTTATTTACTTTGTTTTTAAAAATTTTATCAAAGATTCTACATGTTATTAGCTCCAAAACTGTACAACACGCTCAACACTAACTGGAAATCGTTCACTTCCAATAAGATTACATAAATATGGACCCAATATATGATCCAATTGCTAAAAGATCAATCAGAAGCATCGCTATCCAATATTCTAACATAATACAGTAACAATTCACTAGTTCTACAATACTCTCACTTCATTTTTATTTTTTTATTCTTGTCAAATCTTTATTTTTATTGAATTAAATAACAACACGAAAACAACTGGCTACTTTAACATAGGTGGCAGTCTAGCAAAGTAGCCAGGACAATGCTGTATATATCAGAGGTGGAGTCTACTCCATCCCACACAATAAACTATGAGTATATACTTAATTGCAATATAGTTGTATATTGTGTTTATCATGTTATATTATAATATATTCACTTCTATTACAACAAAAATAATAAGAGTCTAATAAGTAAATTCATTATTAAAATAAACTACAAAGTGTTTGCTTAAAATATTATAAAATATATATTAACAACTTAAATATAAATTCTAAAACATAATTTGCAATTTGAGGTTGATAATAATGAAGTATTGCACTATCTTTGTTAAGGTCTATTTGAAAAACTTTAAATGATTTCACTAAATTCATAATTAAAAGGTTATTCGGAGTTCATGATAACCATAACTTCTAATATTTTGTAAATTTATTTTGATTTGAGAAATGAGGTTGAATTTGTTAGGGTTAAATTTTCATGAAAATTGGTTAAACTGGTGTTGATTTCTTTAATCAACTAGGTACTCATTCGGTGTATCTACAGAAAATTTTAATATTTAGTGCTGCTCATTTTGAGCAAGAAATTGAAATATTTATGTTATATCTACGTTTATTTAAATAAACTGACTCACTTTACAGCTGAATAAATTAAAACATTGCAATAGATGTCAGAAAAATATGTCCTTATATCAGTCATAATATAATATCATTATTTATATATTTAAATTATTTACATAGGTTAGAATTTAATTTAATTTAGGCATTAGTGAAAAATATCACGTTTACAATTTAATCCTTTCTACCCTGACGGTTTTTTAAAATACCATCAACTTTATCTTGTCATATCTTACCGTGGTCTCAATTCTCTTACGATACTACTAAGTCTACATACATAATAGCTTACTCAATTTATTTAGACAACTAACATTAGTTATTTTTTTGTTATATCAACACTGCGGCGGGTGAAATGTCAGTTGCACATTGTTACATGGTTAGGTTTAACGCACATGTATTCTTTGTAATTATTAATAGTTATTTTGACCTAATTTTTATTTTCAACTATTCTTTTAATGTAAATAATAAAATTATTAGTTCCTACTTATTTATAGTTTTGTTTTTATCTATGCTTGTATTTTTAATTTAAGTATACATTGTTTCCTGAAGAAGATACCATAGGTATCGAAACATGTTGAATAATCAATAAATAGTGGTTTAAACAAAGTATTTTGTTTTATTATTTATATAAAATTTTACTAATATTGAAGAAGATTCTTTTAATGTTTTAGAATATTGCTTTTATATGTTTTGTACTACGCTATATATTTTTATTTTTTGTGTACGTTATGTAAGGTCAGACTGTAATTAAAATTACCACAAATTATAACTAATAAAATCTATTTATATAGATATCTAGATTTTTTTTTTGTCATCAAACTTTGCTTATTTCATGTCTGAAGAAAACTACAAAAAATATTCAGTTGCTAAGCACTTACATTTAATAATTCGGATTGGGAAAGATTTTAAAGACGTTTGCGGTGCGTATGAACACCAATGTGAAAAATAACAGTAGGCTTCTATAATTATTAAACAAAAATAATGGCACCCACATCCTGTAAATGTCTCTATCTGTGTACAGGGTGTTATTTCTTGGTTGTTTTCATTTATTGTGCAATCGTTTGAACAAACCCTGACAAGCTTTTACGATGGCAGGTCTTACGAGAAAAATGTAACGGCGTCAAGCGAGGAAAGTGTTCGTAGAAATAAGAGTGGAAGACAATTTTCAATACACTTCCACTTTAGTAAGATAACAAGATTCCTCCTCTCTTTAGATATTTTCTCTAGCGGAGAAACATACCTTCGCCGCTTCTTACATTTCCGCATGTTGACAAAATGGAATAGCTGGATTTAGAGCGTACAAAACATACACATATTTATCACAGAGTCTGCATCTGTGTTAGCCGAAAAGGTGCAATATTTACCATTGGTATATCCGACTGATAATATTAAGGAAAGTCTATTTATGGTTTGAGAATAAACAAAGAAAATTAAATGTTAACATATCCCATAAAAATGCTTAAAAAAACCATCTTATCCTATCATTAGTTGACATGGCTGTAACTTTACGCCGCAACATGATTGAATTGTTAATATAAATAAAACTTTTTACTACACGTTCAATTGAGATTTTTTTTTTAAAAAGTCCTTAATCTAACAAAGAAAAGCATAAAAACACGTGTCATAGACAGGTGTTACGTATATATATGAATTCACATACATACATATTTCTTGGTTTTCCCACGTCTGTTGGTCCTGAGAAGGACTATTGTTGACCCAAAGTTTCGAGTAAATCTTATTACCCATTTTCAGGAGGTTTCTTATCGGTGAAGTGTCACTTTAAAATTATCGTGAGACACGTCCTTTTAGGCCGGCAGTTCAGCGCTAAGTGATTTCAGTTTCTTAGAAAGAACAGACGCGGGATAACCAAAAAAATTTCTCTCTGAGATTGTACTCAACTAATTGAGTACAATGTCAGAGATATATTTATATATATATTACAAAATCAGAAGATGTGTCGGAATTTTATGTCCCTAAAAAACTTTCAGAATGATTTACAGAAAAAGTGTTTAATCTCAGAAAATAAACATAAAAATAAGTTTTTTTTAAGAAGAACACATTCTTATTGTGAAGTTGCAATTTTTCAGAACAAAGGTCTGTGATATTTTAATACGAACTAAATGAAACTAACTATTAAATGAAATGAATTAAATTAAACGAAATTAGAAAGATATAAGTTTAAAAACTTGTCGTCAACTTACTGTGTTGGTGTAGCATAATCGGTTAATGCATTTCCCCGGATAGGAAGAGATCTAGGTTCAAATCTCGGTAGCAACAATAATATTTTAACGATATGCATGTCTTTCTAATTAATACATTTAATTTGTATTAAAAAATAAGTGATAAAAATGTTACATAAGAAATATTTTTGGGCTTTTATAAATTATAATTTAATTAACTTTTATAACTGTAAAAATATCTTTATACAAATGTATTTAAATTTGTTTTATTATTTTATAGAAAGATTGTGAATAAGTAGCGACACACTGAACATTGAGAAGAGTAGCATTTATAGCGTTTTCAACAATATTTAGGAACTCTACTCTCCTGATAATGTATAATACAAGTACACTTTGAGGGCGACAACTATGTCCGAATTAGCGATACAAATTAAGTAAAGTTTATTTAAAGTCTACGATGCGACTGAAATTGTGTAGAGAATGAATGATAAAACTAAGTTTTAAGTCTTTCTCTAACTTGTTTTCGCAAAAACATGAATATAACCGGAAGGTGAAAGTTGTTGTATTTAAAGTTAACGAAACGATTTTGTAACATTTTCCCGAAGTACATAAATATATTTTCGTGACATTTTTTATTATGGTTTACGGTGTTTATTTTTAATTCTAATTGTGAATATTTTTACAATATTTATTCTGAACATATTTATAATATTATCTGCTCCCGAAATTACTTTTATCTTAGTTTGACTATATTATGTATATAACAATAAAAAATTATTAAGATGTATCGATGACGTCACAGATCGAAACTTTTATTTCGAGAGTAGATTCAATGGCTATAGTACATAGTTACCAGTGAGTCTATTTTATAAACCCTGTATTGCCCTTTATATAGATAAAAAAATAAGCAAATAATGTAATATTCACATTTATGTACCGCAACTCTAGAGACATAAATATTTCCATGAAGATACATCCTTAGACGAAATATTTTTCCTTTTAAAAAACCAAATAAATACGTCCTAACTAATCGTCAATATATTGTCAAAATATTTTTTTAAAAATAAAAATCTTTTGCGCTATTTAGAAAAAAAGTTATTCTTATTTCAGTGGTACATCCTACTTACCCAATCGTCAGAATGATCTTCATATACAAACAATGTGATTGAATTTCTATCAGTCTATAGTTTTTCAACCAGGAGTTTCTCACAAATTTTTGTATACCTACTAATATATTTTAGTTAAAAATATTCATTACACCTTGGCATTACGTGGCAGAGATCTTCTAGTATATTTTTTTAATTATTGTGACCACATATTTAAAAAAAATACTCTCAAAAATAATAAAGTTAACCTATATTATATACTCTTAAGATCTATGCTCATGTACTCGTCGGAAACTTGAACATTCTCAAAACTACGTCAAAACACAATTCTTTGAAATAAGAATTCTCTGAAGAGTTTATGGCCCCATAAATGATAGTGGTGTCTGAAACAAAGATATAATGTGAAATTCTACGATGTATATGGAGGTACCATTATGGTCGAATCATTTAAAATTGGAAGATTACGTTAAACCGGGCACTTCCATCGCACGAAAGACCAGGATCCTGCAAATGAGGTTTTGTTCAGTGATCCGCAAGGGCGCAGGAGAGTGGGAAGACCGAAGTTGAGATGGCTATAGGTGGTAGGAGGTGGTAGTAACCTGTCAAGCTTTGGGGATCATAAACTTGAAGAGGGATGCTGCAGATATAATGTGGCAATAAGGCATGGCCTTAGCAGCCAAGACTTACCCTGGTTTATAGTGCTGCTGAGAATGACGATGATGATATTTAAAAAAAATCTTTATATTATTTTCCAGTCCAGGAGGCTTTGAGGGTCTACGTGTTCAATCTTACGTTCGAGAATTCTGCTATAGAGAAGAATAGACAATATAATATAATAATAGAATCACAAGATTCTTAATTACAGTTCGCTGTCCCAAATGTCAATTTTTTCAGTTTAATAAATATATTTCTGTAGAAATTCATTCGTGATATTGGGTATATTAATTATATTCTTGGAATTATTCCCATTTTTTGATTAGTTAGATTCTTAAGAGCCTTTTTATAATATGATATTTTATCAAACGATTTAATATTTACGATTTGGAAGTATTTACTGATTTAGATACCACAATAAAAATAGGATTAATTTGTTAACCCCGTTTTTTCCCCATATCATCAGTAAAAACTGGAATCATAAGGTTAATAATTATTTAGACATTCACCATTATACCGGAATGTTTTTCATCTACATGGTGGTGCCTCATTGAACATAACTTTGGATTACAAATATAACGATACTAGGCGGTGTGCTACATATATAATACTTTTTGCTACTTTGTCGAATTTAGATTTCATATGATGTTTGATTTTTAAGTAGCTTCCTATTCCATTTTAGTCACAAGAATACAAACAACATTTTTTAATTATATCAAATACTTTCACGCATTCTATAAAACGAAGAACGATTATAATATTTTTGTAGGTATTACATGTAGACTAAAACCCACCCCTCTTTTGAAAAAGGTGGAATAAATTCTATATTTTATCATAGCCTTATTTTATGTTGTTTATATAAAAAATTAAATACTACAAATTTTTACGAAATTACGTAAAAAAAATTTACTTTATTAAATCATTTTTTAGAGCAAGTTCTTTTTAAGTATATTATTTCACCTCCTTCTCGAGTTAGAAGACCATTAATTTGTACAATCATTATCATTCTTTAAATTAATCTTTACCATTTTAGTGCTAATGCATACATCATTATGAAAGTAACGAATGAAAATTCGTTTATTTTTGTTAAAATAATTAAAACAATATATTCTTAAATTAATTAGACACAAGTACATATATTTGTGCATATTTTTGTTTAAAAAAATAATAAATACTAGAAATACTTATTTTTTGTGGATTTAATCGATCTCTGCAATGCAAAATTTTTAGCTTGATTTTTTTTTATAGACCTGCTTTAAAAAATGAACGTCAATCATGTACTAGTTTTATTTTATGGAATTCTCTTCGCGTCTTTGGTCGCACTTGATCTTGTTTTCGTAGATGAGTGATTACGTTCTTCAAAATAGTTTTTCAGTTATTTTTACACACTATATTTTGCCATGCTCACAGTCACGTTTGCTTGCTGAGTGCTTTATTTAACACCCGAGTAAACACCAGAGTCCGACGATATTGACCATCAGAAAGACAGCCTTGGACTAAATCCACTGGCGTATTTATGAAACTGAAGCGTAGCTTAAACTATACTATAACCCCAATCGCTATTATTACGAATTGACAGTATTAAGGATAATTCCTAAAATTGACATTGTGAAATACACATATTTTTCTTATTATCTTTTAGTTGGATTAATATAATTAAATCCAATAAATTGAAACCATTATTCATTAATGATCTTTTTTAGTCTATATTTAAGCAATTTAATTTAAAATTAAAAATATTAGGTTCAAAATCAAAATTTTAAATCAGGAATTGACTTTTCTCTGAGATTTAGTTATTTTTTATTAAAACCTAAAATCTGAAATTATTTGTGACGATCAGATTGGTCAATCCATTATATGTATTATGA
This sequence comes from Eubasilissa splendida, assembly GCA_031772225.1. Classification (NCBI taxonomy): domain Eukaryota; kingdom Metazoa; phylum Arthropoda; class Insecta; order Trichoptera; family Phryganeidae; genus Eubasilissa; species Eubasilissa splendida. The sequence goes on from CM062846.1 coordinate 10,309,313, forward strand.
ATAATATTTATTTTCCACAATAGCAAAGGCATATACTATAAAAACTAGCCGGTTTATATAAAATAATACACTTATTATGCAAACAAAATGCAATTTAATTATTTATGAATAGTTATTTATATTCAACCGGTTTCGAAAAAATACCTTTTCCTTCATCGGGACTTAAGTTTGGTACTAAATATTTTTTTAAAATTATCTACTTAATAATTTAAAAAAAACTGATTTTGAAAACAATAACATTTTGACACATTAAATTAGTTAATTATTTCATCTTGATAAAGGAAAGGGCATTTTTTCCGAAACCGGTTGAATATAAATAATTCACAGTGGTTTATAAAATAAAGTTAATAATTCATTCAATATTAAAAGCAACCATAATGTGTGTTTTAAATATAAAAAATAGAAGACAATTTAGTGGGGCTTTTCACAATTTTAAAAAATAATTGGATTAGTCATGTTCAGGTTTTGTAAAGTGTTTGTGGCAGACTCAGCTTCAAATTCCTTTAAACGATCGGTTATAAGCATCGAATTTAGTTATAATGCCTATGCATTTCCAATACAGTTACAATTGTCATTTCCTCTCTCTCTCTCTCTCTCTCTATTGATAAATGATACGATAAAAGATAAATAAACAAAGTACCAGTACTAAAAAAGTACAACGCTTTTAGGTTCAATAATAATTAATCACATGTCATAACACATTTACTCTAAACTACCTATTTAAAACTCTACTGTGTTTTTTAAAAATAAATAAATATTAATAATTAAATCAATTAATTATATAAAATAACTGTAGTAATAGTACCAATTATTATCAAGTTTTTTAAATTAAGGATCCTGGTTTTCAGCCACCCAGGAGGCTCGAGTCCCGAAAATATAATACGTATGTGATCATGATCGAACTGCATCTACGTGGAGTTCTCTTAAGGAGGCTGAAGGAAAAATCAGTGCCTGAAAGAGGCGAGAGACAAAACATAGCAGCTCTTCACTTACCTTGACACCAATCTGGATTCCATGCCGCGATGCAGTACCACCTCGATCCAGATCTTCAAACTTGCGACGACCATTTTAGGATTGAACCACATAAAAAATTACATTGAATTTGAAATGTAATCAAAACAAATCTGTATTTTAAATCAAATTAGGATTAGAGCTGAGTGGTTTAACATAAGTATGCAGCACTCGGAATGTCAAAGGGAAACGAGTCAAAAAATAGTAAACTTAATTCAGGATATATTAAAGTATGGAGAAATAACTATGGATAGTAGAAGAGTGTTTTCTCATATATGTTTGTACTTAATTATTATCAATATTGAAGAATTGTTCATGAAATATATTTTTTTATTCTTTTGTACGGTCGGATGGATATTTTGAGGTAGATGATGACCAAAAATGTGTAGTTTCTTACTAACCCGATATCTTAAAAATGATTGTATCTATGAATATATGAAGTCTAAAAGAGCATTACGTAAATATAGTGACAGATAAATATCATAATGTATCACTTACAATTAATTTATTTATCCATGTGATTTTATATATTAAGGAATAAAACAATGTAGATGGCTTTCAAATAATGGAACGACAGATGTATTAATTTGAAAAAGAGTAACATATAGGTTCGAAAATTTGTCATGAAAAATACTGGCGCTGTAACACAATTGGCAGTGTACTTCCCCGGATTAGAAATAGAGATCCAGGTTCGAATCCCGGTAGCGCAAAAACAATATTTTTCGACAAAATTGATTTTATATGTATATATTTATAATTAATACATTAAATTTGTATTGAATTTTATATGTATTTAATTTGACATATTACACCTGGTAAATCAAGCAAGCTTTCTAAAAGACATCCCAGTGAAAATGAATATCTTGTTGATCACAGAATTTGTTCAAAAGTGGATCACCTGAAAGTTAAACTTCACTTGAAGGAGTTGGAATGAGGGTGATAAGGCTTTAAGTCTGGTCCACATTTTACGTTCACCTCTGACGCTGCGTTGGTTGGAGACACGGCTAGTAGTAACGTTCTACCGCTACTTCCAAAATCTATGCAGCGGCGTGCGAAAATCTCTATAGTAATAATATTCACTCTCTGTTTAAGAAATGAACACTTCATTACTTTTGAATTAGATTTTTAAATAATATTTGTTTTTAAATTATAACAGTTTTACCATTTGCATTTAAAAATGATTTATATTATCAAAATTGTTTTGTAAATTTAATATATATTTAGGGTGTAATTTTTTCTGAAAATAAAGTAATGTAATTATAGTTTTTCAGATCTAGTCACTAAACATATTCACAATAATCACAAAAATACATCTATCGTAATATCACACCTGTCCAGATGCTGTTTGCATTATTTTTTTTTATATATAAAATTTTATATTAAGAAATGCGTACACGGAATACATGCTTGTACTATGAAAATTGGACTATAATGCTTGTTTCCTGGAAACACTAGATCACTAGGCCAGCGTCTTAACCACTAGACCAACAATCCACTCAGGTATCCAGGTATTTGCATTATCCAGGTATGGGCTGCTCTGCAGTCAACACATATAATATAATACATACAATTCATAAGGGATGAAATATTACGATCGCTGTATTATCAGCGCCTGAACACGAACAAACTATTTTGTCTCGTTTTCGGTATTCGTATATTTTCTAAATTCTCATTATATGAGATAAATAATTATAAATAAGAAATCAAACAAAAATCAAAAAAATCAAACTAAAAATTAGCATTGCAAAATACATACGTATATTTTAAGGATTACTTATTACATGTAAGGCCATATTACGACGAACAAACATCAATCAAAATATATTTTTAGATAACCAAAGGCTCATGATTCATTAAATATAAAAACAACATTTAAATAAGAAAATAATGAAATTCAAAAATTTATAACAATCATAATAAAATTAATTATCAACGGTTCAAAATATGTTGCAGATGAGAATGTGTCAGACAAATTATTTTATGTACTTCAATCATCAATTGTAAACGAATTGGTTAATATGTGTTGGAGAGCTATGTGTGGAGTTATTAAAACTGATAAAATATATTACCTTAAGTAAGTAATTTATTCTATCATTGTAAAATATGAATAATTTTGAACACAGATGAAAAAATGCTTTTACCTTCTTTGCTTAGGATAAAACTGTAAGATGTAGTCATCACGATTTGCTCAGCTCCACCAATAAGAACAAACGGGCTATTTTATAGGTACCTGTTTACATTTATACGATCCAGAAGATCTCACAGAAAATTCCAACACTTTACGCCAATGAACTAGGTCCGCCTTTAACCTCTCCCAGCCCAATTCGCCCATCCGTGAGAGGATAAATTTTACAAAGGAAATACACGAATCTGTGAATACAGCTTTCAGCATCATAAATTTAAGTTGCAAACTTGTTACTACCCGGCTGCTCACTTCCAAGTCTTCCAGCCAAGTTGACTTAATAAACTTTCTCATGCACCTTCAGGAGATGGGCAAATATTTGGTCGATAAATTGTTCGTGCTAAACTAGATACTTATTTGGCATTAATTTATTTTGAGTGAACGTAGTTGGCTGAAGATGTCAATAAACAAACATTACTCCCAATGCTCTATTTCACATCTTCATGATCAAATAAAATGGTTTTCTCTGAAATATAATATGTTATACTTAATGTAATATCTTTTGCACGGGCTGCGTCACTTTGGGATATATGTTAACTGCTTGCGGTTCTTATTGTGTGCGGGATTGTGTGACACAAAAATATTCCGATGTGGTGACAGTAGTAATTTATTATACTAATTTTACAGAGATGCGTTTCGGACCACGGCTCCGATGCGAGAGAGTGCTCCCGAGTGCCGGGCGATCTTTTATCCCTTTCGCTTGCATGTTACGCATTTGCTACATACAGATATATCACATTGAATATAAATGCTAGTATTTTAGAAAGATTTTGTAGTTATGTACGTTTATGTATTCAACGGTCGTTGGCTATCATCACCGTGTTTACGGTGCCCGGAAAACTAGCCATACTGCTGCTTCAGGTTCTTCAGCTATGGTTTTGTTTTTTTTCATGGCCCCAACTTCCAGCAATCGTTCCCTAAATTATGAAATGCCATATTTGATACATGGTGTCTAAGTTTTCAGTTATTTATTGATTTAAAAACTCATTTTTCTTTATTCATCCGAACAACATTCCAAAATTCGTAATCTAAGGTTGGCAATCCAGGTTGTATTATAACCTAATAAATATAATGATCTTTAGTTATTGACTTCAGTCTAGTTAGAGAAAAGGAATATATCTTGTGAATTTCTGTGAACTTGTGAATGAAGTTCTACTGACGCAATTTCAAGAATTGCAATAATGCAATTTTTTCAATCATGATTAGAAAACTCCAAACATATCCTTAAATTAAAATGTTGAATTATATATCTATTTATATAAACCTATATATTTCTTATATGTTTTTTTATAGTATAGGTAAGTTTTTAAAATTTTAAATAAGTAAAGCTTAAAATATTATAAAAATAAAATCGTTAATTTTTTAGATCAATAATTTTCGATTTTTAAGATTCATTAATTTTAATCAATGAATTTCGCAGCCATGTGAACATTGGACTGGGCTCTTACGTAACTCCGAAAAGTACACGTCACCGATTAAAGTATTATTATTTAGTGTGATGTTCAATGGTTACCGCGTGTGTGTATCTGTCCGGGGGAGCGCGACACGAAATAAGAGATACGAGGTGATTTAAGTGAGCGCGACGTCAGAGCGAGGCTTCTTATTTGTTGTGTTCTAGTGTATTGTATTCGGGTAACAATAAACTACCTCTCAAAACCGATAGTAAAAATAACCCAACGTGTGTGTAATATAAATTTTTGTTGTGATAATTAAAATAATGATGTTACACCACAAAGTAACACATATCAATTATTAATAATATTACAGTAATACGAGGTTCAAAAATACTATCTGAAACCTGTGATTTATATATAGGTAATATATATTTATACATTATATTGTCGATTTAGATATTTATCACAGTTTTATACAAATTAAATCTGTATAAAGTATAAACAAATGCAGTCTGTAAAATTAATTTTGTACGTACTGTACAAAACATTTTACATATTTATAATATAATTAAAACTTCGTGGCTATATACATAATATAACGAATCAATTTAAATTTTATCCGTAAGGTATATTTACATTCATCATTTTTTTCGATTATTCGAAAAATTTTGCCCATTTATACAATACTTTATCTATTTTTTGACATATAGACTAAACGGCAGAAGTTGTTATATATTTGATGTAGCTAACCAGTACCTAACGGATCACTGAGAGCTGGTTTGCAATGCTGTTCGCATAAATATATTATATAATATATACACATGCACAAACACAAATTAAAATAAATATGTACACTTAAGTTAGACTTCCTACAATACTTCAGAAAATAAAACTCTTATTTTTAATACTAATTTAATGTATTAATTATAAATATATACATATAAAATCAATTTTATCGAAAAATATTGTTTTTGCGCTACCGGGATACGAACCTGGATCTCTATTTCCAAACCGGGGAAGGTGCATTATTCAACTGTGCTACAGCGACAGTACTTTTGACGACAAATTTTCGAACCTATATGTTACACTTTTTCAAATTAATACATCTGTCGTTCCATTATTTGAAAGCCATCTACATTGTTTTACATCCCGGTAGCGCAAAAAGAATATTTTTCGATACAATTGATTTTATATGTATAGATTTATATTTAATAGATTAAATTTGTATTTAAAACATCACAGCTTTTAATTGCATACACATGCTTTTAATTCATTAATAACTAATACATTTAATTTTTATTTAAAATATCACAGACCTATATTCTGAATAATTACAACTTCACAATAAGAATGTGTTCTCCTTAATAAAACTTTAATTATTTTTTAATGGATTATCAAAATATTCAATTAATTAAATTTCCGGGGATATTATTATTAGTAGAATGATATATATCCATGTTCCACAGTTTTGACAGATATGATTTATAGTGCTGGCTTCAGTGGAAACTTTTAGACTAATAGGTCAAAGGTTTAGCACCACCGTATCGATCAAAAGAGACTCTCTATAATACAATATTATGACACTTATTTTTAAAAATAAAGTAAAACATAATAAAAAAACTATAATAAAAATATTAAACAATTTTTCTGTTTTTAGGAAAATATAGATATAAAAAATTTAGCACATTTTTACTAGTATTTGGGAATATTTTGTATGAAATGTGTCCAACCAATGTCGGCATCAGAGCAAATACTCAACCTACCTTGATTCGTTCATCTTGAATTAACATGATCCTCATATCTTCTTGACGCTCCCATTTTCATCCCAAATAGTTGGTTGATCACTTCCAATAGCACAATTCCGCGTTATCTATAAAAAAAATTAAAGAACAAGCGGTCTTCAAATGAAATTTATTTCACCTGGCAAATAAAATTTTACCAGACTAAAATTCGAACAAACTTATCAGTTGATATTAAAAATTCCATGAAAAGCATTGTGATTGATATATGCCACTTTCAATAAAGTAGTTTTACAATAAAACTTGCAACCTGGGATGGATATCGATCATATCTACCATCCACTATAAAAATACTAACCATTCAGGCGAATTTATAAATTAGGACAATATGCTACGATGACAAATAAATTCTCATTTCTAAAATCAACAAAATGTTATATATATAGTATTAAATAACTCAATTACAATTAATAAGTCAAACATGATTTAGATATTATTTGGATTAGTTTTATTTTACCTTCTAAAAAGAGCGGAAATCACTCGACATTAATAAATAAATTTCCATGGTGACAAATTTTTCTTATCAGTCAAGGATTTCTAGTTCCTACTAAAAATATAATTATTATGTATTAACTACAAACCTTAAGTATTAATCATGAGATAATCAATATATTTTAAGAAGAAATATAATATTTTTTACGAATAAGTACCTAATTATGTTATCCCATCAAAATGTTAGGAAATTATCAATTAGTAAAAGAAAATATAAATATACATATTATTTATAATTTTAAAGATCTGCCTTAAAAATTACGATTTTTGTACTATTTTTAATTTTATAAATCTCCAATATATTTTTATAAATCAACTATGAAAGACCAATTGGCGTAAGCGCCAAAAAACTGCTATCCAGAATAGTTTATAACTTGTAAAAATAAATATCAGATATCTCATGGAGACGAAGCTATTTTTATTATATTTAATGGAAAATATATAGAAGTATGGGGTAATTACAGGGCTTACGATCTGTCTTCGGCTGGCCCTAGTTATCACTTTATATAAATATAACGTTCACCATTCTCCACATCTTTTTTTTAAAGTTGTGTATATTTTGTATATATGGGGTGAGAATGGTGAACGTTATATTACTTATCACTTAAGCCAGCCGAAGACAGGTCGTAAGCCCTGTAATTACCCCATACTTCTATTATTTTCCATTAAGTATTATAAAAATAGCTTTGTCTCTATGAGATATCTGACATTTATTTAATAGCTGTGCCTTTGTGGGTAAAGATCCAGTAATTGAGTGTTCTTGGACATATACATATATTGCTATTATAATTTTTTTTGTTATTCGTATTCACGTGTGAAAGATGTTTCAAATTTATTTTCAATCATAGCAATTTTTCTGTTACAAACGTTGTTTAGCGCATATACTATTTTTACGTTTATCTTAGTTTAAAAATGATCTTAGCACAATAAGTCTGTATTAGTTCAGTACCGTCAATTATTTGAAGAAATATAAACTGTATTTTTTAAATTTTGTTTCAATGTTTTTTAAACATAAATTCGTACATATTTTATGATAATTTGTAATATGCTTCAACACATATATCTAATCAAATAATAAAAGTTGTCCTAAATAATATATGAATGTCAATGTGTATCTGTTAAGTACATTATATATTATTAAGAACACAATATTACTGTGAAGTTGTAATTATTCAGAACATAGGTGTGTGATATTTCAAATACTAATTAAATGTATTAATTATGAAGACATAAGATTGGAAGAGATCCAGGTTAAAAATTCCTGTAGCAACAACAGTATTTTTCGATAAAATTGATTTTATATGTATATCTTTCTAATTAATATATTTAATTAGTATTTATTTCATTATATATTGTTAGGAATTAGGTACTTGTACTTATTTTAGTACATATTTTCACAATTTCATCTCGGTAATAAATTTTACAAAGGTTCCTCCAAACATTACTTCTCGACAGATCATCCATCATTCTTTCCATATGTCCAAACATCAAACTAAGGCCTTTTGTGTTCTTGAACATAATGGTCGTATTTACCTTTCTTTTCTAAAATATCCACTCATTCGTCTATGTATTTGGCTTGTCTGGGCTTTTATATTTCCATTGCCATTCTGATAGATTTCAACAAAGCAAGAATTGTAATCACAATTTCTGAATCTTATGATTAATGTAAGTAATGAGAAATGTGAAAGAGCTTCAAAAATATAATGCTCCAAAAAGTACTTTTTAATTCGATAAAGTATTTGAAATACAGAAAAATAAATTATTAATTATCATTACTTAATCAATGAACTGATATCTTACGAATCATTTTATAATTCATTAGGTTTATTTAATTTTAACTTCTTTGTGGAGTTTTTAACGCCTTATTATTAAGAGCTGATGAATTAATACACAATATATTATAAATATTGAAAATGATTATAACTGATTATACTCAGCACAGAAGTGTACAATTTATATTGTTTACGTAAATGTTAGTACATAAGAACAAAACAATCATGTCTTTATAAAATGATATAAAAATCTTGAAGAGCAAATATAAATATAAATTTATGTAACTGTGATTTAATAACTTGTACTTTTCCTGAATAGTAAATAAATAAATAATTTATTATGATTAAAAAACACGTCTATCTAAAAATAAAAAAAGGTAAAGAAATACAATTATTAAGGAAAATCGATTTTTTTTAAATAATATTTTACAAGTAGTACTGATCTCCAATTAAGATATTATTATTTTATTATAAGGGACATAATTAATAAATACGTTAGCTCTATAGTTTAGCGCTGTATTTATACATAATCTGCTGTCAATTACTTTATATGGTGATTCACTTTCCCTTTACATTATTTTCAAATGTTGGGAATATAAGGTTGTATATATTGTGCTTTAATTAACTGTCATTAATTTTTGAATTCTCGTTACTTATTTTTGACCAAGCTCAGCAGCTATTCAAAAAAACATTAATTTAATATTATGAAAATAACCAAAGGAGATTATCGACTCACGATAATCTCCGACATACAGATTTTGTTCCCATGATACTCTTTGGAGACAATTCTTGGCTTCCGTATTCACCGTGTATACACCATGTCTCAGAGATTCGTTGTCTCGCGCCTTACTTCATGCTCGGACGTTAAACGTCAAATGTAATTGTCGTCTTGTTCGTCATTTGGGTGATTTTGAATCTCTCCAGTTGTAGTTAAAACGCAATAAATGTTTGTAATTTAACGCCTTATGTTAATGTTTATTGACTTATATCTAACCTTTAGAATAGATAGTAGTTGTAAGGATCTATGGTAGTTTTAGGTGACTTTTATATGCATCGTATCGAATCTCGCTGTTAGAATGATTTGAGTTTTTGTCTCTTTCTAACAATCCCAAGGTGATCTCCAAGTTTATCTCCAGAACAAAATCTCATAATACGTACACGGTATTGAGATATATCTCAACAAAATTTCTGAGATTGTTTCTTTTTGTGGACACGGACCCTTAGGACGTTCAAGCATACCAATATTGAATTATAAGTATGTATTATAATAAATAAAAAAACGATTCGTTTATATATTTTTAATTAATTGGTATCATGTAAACAATGCATCATGTGTATATACATGTATGATAAAAAATAAATAAAATTATTAATTGTGAAAGTAGTTGATAAAAATTAATTATGGAGCATCTAATGCCTCAACAACGTATCGAAGTCATTAAAACATTTAATCTAAATAATCATGGCATTGCTGTAACCATTAATGATGATCGCTATCGTCACATGCTGGAAAACTTATTGGTAGCCGAATTGGGTCGATTGGGCCTGCAACATATGTGGTTTTAACAGGACGGTGCTACCTCATACTCAGCCCGAGTTATGCCTGAAATTTTTGCCGGACGCATAATATCAAAAAGTGGTGATATCGACTGGCCTCCTTGATCTCCGACTATTTTATATAGGTATGTGACGCAAGTTTTGGTGACACCAGAAACAGAGGACATACGCAGACGACCTGGTAAACCAGATAATGGAAGATGGTCCTGTTAGAAGCTTCAATAATCGACGAACTTGAATGAGAATATGTATGAGGCGAGAATTGTGTGTCAAGACAGAAAATTGTGGCGTACTATCCTCTTTGCCTACCCCCGCGGGAGAAACGGCGTGATAGTAAATAAGTATGTAACTAAGTGGCTATTTTTACAACAAACTACCAACAGGACTATTTAGCGCGTTGTTATTAAATCTAAAACTCTATTTTAGCACACGAAAAAATAGTTTCGCCTTAATTTTGCCAAGGTTTAAATGAATTTAGCGTTGGCTGTCTTCGACAGTTTTTTGAAATATTTTTTATTAATATACTATATATTTTTTTTACAAATCATTAAAGCTCGACATACAAAGCACCTCTCTAGATATTTATCTACAGGGTCATGTTTTTACTAGGCATACGTTATTTAAAAAATATATATTGCAATACATCTGCAGTATTATACGTTTATTCAACATCATGATACATATTCAAATGAATATTATAAAAATTATTTTCTTCTCAAAATTTCTAAGTAGTAAACAAGTACCTATATACATACATATACTGGTAACTTATTATTTAACGTGGGAATACGACCATGTCCTCGATCCATACAATCTTTAAACTGGTTTTAGGTATTGATAGTTTCAATTTATTTACCCATCTAATATACATTCCGTGTCGTTGAAATCATCTGATTATGTACTACATTAGTACATTTGGTTACTACATTAGTACATTTGCTTACTACATTAGTACATTTGCTTACTACATTTATACATTTCCTTACAACATTAATACAAAGTCCTTCCAGCATCAATTAGAGCTGCTATACCAAAAACTCAAGGTGCTAAATACCAGGCAATTATTCATAAATACTCTGCGTAAAGACATATATGAAAACAGAATCCTGCGCCTTTTCACTCATTCTAAGTGTACTCGGGCAAAAACTCAAAGAAAACTAGCTGTCCCGTTAATGAAAATCTCATTTGCTCAAAGACATGCATGGTTTATAGGACCGCGGATATACAATAAGCCACCATGGCAACGATATCGTATTCTCAATTCTGTGTGCTTATAAAGGAATGACTTTTTAAAATTGGAAGAAGTCAGTTGGAAGAGTGCCTTAAATGATAAAGCTACTCATTTAATGTAATTATTTTTATCGTAAGATCCTACCTCGCACTTATCATGTTTTGTTTGCTCCCTGGTTGTTTCTTTTCTTTTACTTCTTACATATCTTTAGTCTGTATAAAAAAATTAACTTTGTTCAATTTACTATTTTTTACCATTTAATTTCATTTGTTTCCTTATTTTCAACTTATATTCCAGCTTATGGAACCATATGGCTACCTACTCCATAACAGGTACTTTATATGTACTTAGCAAGGTAGGAAGCGGCCAACAGGCATACATATAAATGAAATTAATTATAATATTTGTACTTACGATTTTTATACTGATACAAGCAATAAAAATAATGTTATAAAAATAAATGACGATTTTTCTGCACTGAAATGAATTATTTGATATCGCTTTTCTTAAAGTTGGTAGTTATAAGTACTGTATTTGCAAATTTAATATACAAATACGTCATATTTTTACGATGGATTTAACTTACAAATCTATCACAGAGAGAACATAAAAATTATGCATTCGTGTCAAATTATAGATTCCGCAGCCGCGTGCATTAATTTTCATCATGCCGGTACAAAAATAGACCAGATGTTTATTAGTCTATATAAATCTTACATTTTTCCTTTCTTCCCGGGACAACCTCGTTCACGGGATCCTCTGGACAAAAGGTGCGATAAATTCAAATAACCAGCAATATACATCCCCTATTCGCAGGGGTGGCCCTCGGTAAACAGTGCGGAGGAGAGATGAATGCTGGCATTAATCAGGGATTCACAAGAGACCAAGAACTTATGAACTAGAATATTTTTTTTAGAAAATTGAGAGAGAAGTTTTGTTATTTCGGCCTTTCCCGTTTCCGGCGTGGACAGACTGTATTTATTGCAAGCAATTTATGCTTATTATTCCTAATTGTTGCGGGATAATATAATGGGTAGACACAAAAAGGGTTAAACAAGATAAAGTTATCTCTCACATACTATACATAATTCTGCCGGAATACGTTTACGCAACGAAAATTGATTGACCTTTTTTCTAAAAATTTTACTATCGTTTTTTACAACACCATCATAAATCTTTTTTTTAAATGAAATATATGCTTACACGGGATATATATCTATATATATATATATATATATATACTATTTAATAAACTAAACTAACAAAACTAAATGATTGTGTTATAAAAATAAAACTCACTTGGTGATCTACTTGAACGAGTCTCGAACCAACAATCACTTAACCACCTTGAGAGTGTCTTACTAATAGACCAAACAAGCACGTAATTATTAATGTTATCACGTATCTTTGACGCTATGTTACTTTGATAATTATTTGACGTAAAGGGTAGATATGAGTAAGCATTGGAATATGTCGTATGCTATCTACAGTTGATTAATAATATATTTATAAGGACAATACATTTTTCTTGTGAAGTTGAATTTTCAACACATAGTTCTGTAGTATTTTTAATACAAATTAAGTTAATCAACTAGAAATACATACAGAATAAATGTATTTATCCAAAAAATATTTAGTAGATTAATTAGATAGATGTTTTCTGTATATCTTTCTAGTTGATTACCTTAATTTTTATTAATAAAATATTCATTATATTTACCTAAAATTATTAAATTATAAATAAATAAATATCAAAGTGTTATGAAGTATTTTCAGATTTAAAAATATTCAAAACATACGTTCGCTTAGGGCTGGTTGTGAGATCAGTAGTAACTTTTTACTAACGCCCGTAGTAAAAATCCTTTGCGGGTTGTTGATACATCAAATTTACTACTATCAAAACATAGATAGAGACATCTATAGGCGTGACAAATAATCATAAAATATGCTTTATTCTACGCATTATCTATGCATTTTTTCGCCGAGGCATTCGAAATCTGTCACTTTGATGGTGAAATTTTTTCGCATCATGTATTAAACAACGAGATCATCATCGGACGAACTCTCATCACTAAAATAACGGGATATTGAGTGATTAATTGTCGGATACTGCAACTTTCAAAGTATCAATGTGTCAGATGACTTTTGGAACAGCTGTGAAAAGTCCACCATATTAATTTTACTACCGATTCTCGTTTATACTATCGAATATCCCAGAATAAAATGAGTTTACTACGGGATGTATTTTCGAGAAGTACATATTTTTATACTAACGATCAAACAACAAATTTTCGTAAAAAAATTTACTTAACTACGTAACTTTTTTTACTATAGTAAAGAGCATATTAGATATTATACCAAAATTCAATACAGTCCCAGAAGAAGAGTATTAGGTTCATCCCAATAACTTGTAAATATTCACCTAATATGTAATGGTTACCTATGTTTCGGCTGCCAGTGATTTAAATAAATAATTAAATATATATGCAAATTATAAAATAGGAAAGACGTATAAATATACTTAAAATCCCACTATAAATTACATATATTTAGTTTTTTTTATGTAATGAGTTGGCAATACTATATCATTTTGTTTTACATTTTATGAATTTGATAAAAAAAATAGGTTGATAGTAGAGACGAATATATAATATATTTAATAAGTTTCTTTAAGCTTCGTGTCCTTACAGGAATAATTAAATAAAAACATATATTTATTTTTAAATGAAATCAAGTTTAATTGTGAAGTTGCGATTTAATAATAATGCGAGTAATAAATAAATTAAATTAGTTAATTAATTAGAAAAATACACAGAAAAAAAAATATATATTGAAAAAATATAGCTAAAATCGGGACATGAACCCGAAACTTTGTATTACAGTTAGACAGACTACTTTATTAATAAATCAATAGTGACCTTATAGATTATCATCAAATTCTGGTGTACGTACATATAATATATATGCTAATAACATTTCATTCTAACAACGTATTACTGTACAATATTATGTATATTATTATATTAGAAACATTAAAATATCATGCAGATGTAATGGTATTTATTGTCTGGATTATAATTATATCGCACGCTACGTATTTAAAATGGTTGTTTAATATATTTTATTATATATATATATATTTTATTTTTAGGAGAACACATTCTTATTGTGAAGTTGTAATTATTCAGAACATAGTTCTGTGATATTTTAAATATGAATTAAATGTTCTGAATAATTACAACTTCACAATAAGAATGTGTTCTCCTAAAAATAATAAATTTGTATCAATGTGTCCAAAATTTAATAAAAATGAATTAATAACTCTAGCGTCTATTATCAGATTCACTCAAAGGTATTTGAGATTCTGTAAAAATAAGGTAGATGGCTCTGTCAAATGATGGAATGATTAAATGTATTGATATCAAAAAGGTAACATATAAGGTCGAAAAATTGTCGATAAAAATAGTGCCGCTGTAGCTTAGTTGGATAAAGCACCTCCCCCGGTTAGGGAAGAGATCCAGGTTGGAATCCCGGTAGCGCAACAACAATGTTTTTATTTTTCGATAATATTGATTTTGTATGTATATCTTTATAATTAATACATTTAATTCATATTTAATATATATTTTAAATTACATTATACAGGTAGTTTTTTGGTTTTAAATATTTTTGCTTTTTCTTTATGCATGTTATTACATACATACATTTTTTTGGAGATATGATGGCTACTTATAATGTGCAGCAACGTGTCAAAATATATATTTTATTATATTCTTTTGAAAAGTCTATTATCTCAACTCAACGAAAATCCTTAGTCTCCCGTTTTGAGGTACAAGGCTCAGTTGAAGATTTTTCAGGAAGAGGTATTCATCGGTCTGTGCGTACTGAAGCGGTTGTGAAGGTTGTACAGCAGAGTGTAAACGACGATTCATATGTCATATGTGCTGGAACTGTTACTTCAATATTCTCAGGCAAGCCTGCAATATGCCATTAATGTTAACCCTTCAATCTCATTTGTGACGTACCGTTAACTTTTTGAGGCAACGCCTTGACAATGGCACATGTCATTGTGACGAACGTTGGTCTACGTTTCTTTAATCATCTACAAAAAAAGGGATCTAATGTAGAAGATACGCCTGTTCCAAACATTAGTGATGTTCTAAACATTAAATTAAACACATATTTTTTTCTTATATTCTACTTTTTATTTTTATATTTTTAATTAAAACTAGACCCACAAAACATCTTGCTAGACATTTATCTGCATGTACATTCAAATCCATTTTATTACACTTAACATAATCAAAACATAATAACTAATCAGTGTCACAGTTTAAACAATTCATTTCATGCTTACAAATAATACATTATTATTGATAAGCCACTTTTTTATCATTTCTTCCAAATTGGAAGAATGCGTACTCTTTTGTAAAAACCTAGGTAGTTTATTTTTTAGTGTAGGAACAAAAAATTCTAATGTCCTCGATCCATAGTTATAGATGATCTTGGGAATAGTTAAATTCAAATTAGGTACACCTCTTGTATTTTTTTCGTGTGAAGCCACCCTACTTAGAATATCGTTGTTATAATTTTATTTTATTAAAAGTAACAGTAATAATGTTTACGGAAGAATATAATAATTTTAGATTATGCCTCAATTTGAATGCTTCCAGGCTTACAATTTTTTTCACTATGGCTATTTGAAAATTTTGTATTTGTTTTATATTTGAGTTACAGAAGTGATCCCACGATCGGATCCCATATCTTTATAATGGCTCTACCAAAAAAAAAAATTAATCGTAAAACCGGCTTTGGAATTATGTAATGAATTTTATAACTGGTTGGGTAAAAAATATGTATTACATTATACGTGCTTATAAACCCACAGATATGGTTACGCAATAGGTACCATCATATATGAACCATTTAGTTTCTGATTTAATATTATAGTTCGCTATCTCCAGTTTGCTAACGTGCCGAAAAAGTAATTCGAGAAGGCTGTTAAATTATCATTTGTCTTCCATGAAACCTTTTAAAACGATCAATTTTACGATAGTGCAGACGTGAGCTAATATTTTTTTTTAAATATTCGGATCTTTTACAGGCCTGAGAAAACTTTGTTTAAATCATAGCTCATCGCAAAATATTAAAATCACATAAGGGTATTTCCTTCTATTGAACGACATGATTTGACTGCAAAGTAATACTAAGACTAACTGATACGAAAACATTAATATTAGAACGGCCTTGCTTATTTTCATATTGAAAAATTAATAAAATTTATCAATATTTATAAAATAAATAATATAATATATATCTTCCGGCACTGACTGCAAAAATCCATAATAATATTTTAAGTTGATTTCTCAATGCATAATAACAGAGTTACGAAATTTTTTATTTTTGGAACTGCTACCATTTTGAAACAAGATGGTAGATAAGGCTGGCTAACGAACTTCGCCCATGAATTTATCAGGTCAAATTTTGAGATAAGTTCGTGTCCACACTATACAATATATATATATATATATATATGTTATATTTAAGGTTTTCACGGGTAAAAGCTAACAAATTGGTGGAACCCGCGTCAAATAAGAAAATAAGTCATTTCGGCTCTTGCTTTAAACGGTCGAGTTTACTCGTCAGTTTGGGGAAGGATTCAAGATAAAAGGCCTTTAAGAATGAGTAATGTTATTTACTCGAAACGTCGGAAATGTAAAAGTCCTCAGAATTATTTGAGGCGGATTCCCCAGAAAATAATTCGTTATAATATAATATATAACTATATATATATACTTGTGATTTACTGTTCTTTCTTCTAAATATGTTTAATAAATAGTTTTTTTATGTTTTTACTCATCATTTGAATATTTTTATGAATTAATTAAAATATAATTTATAAATTGTTGGAATACAGAAATCACCTGCGTGAACCATTCATTCAATCTATTATAATATTTTACTTCAATTAATACACTTAATAAATTAAATCTTAACCATTCACTAGGTTCCCATATCTTTCCATTTATTTTTTTCTAACACAGAAAGATACATATTTTCTGTTCTGAAAATGTTATCATTAATTGTTTTACTATTTTTTAATGAAAAAAACTTATCGTAGAAATTCATGTTAGGTATATAAAGCCTTTAACATCAGAAAAGGGTTTTGTTCGGTCAACAACACATACACCAAAAGTGGCGAGAACCCTTTTAGCGGGGACTGGAGGCTACAAATAAATCACTAAGGGATGAAGGATTGACCCCCGCGCAGATGATACTCTATTGATTGCTGTAAAGGGTAAAATATCTTATCAATATATATATATATATACACTGTATAGCCTTCCGGTAATGGATATAACTGTATAAAATTAATAAATATTATCATGGGACAATACAATATGGAGATAATCATTATTATTTTTTAAATACGTAGTTATCATACGTTGTATACAATTTTAAAATGCAATCACATTTGTGTTAGTATACGAATATACAGCCAACGGATTGAAGTATATATAAACCCTTACGCGTTAATGGTTTGCAATCCTTAATGATTTTTAAGTTTCCCTGATTTCTGTAGGGGTAAATGTATTTTTTTTTAACAATAATACTGTGAGCAATTATTACTTTATTAAGTAGAACACATTCCTATCGTGAAGTTATAATTATTCAGAACATAGTTTATATCAATGTATCCAAAATTTAATAAGAACGAATTGTAAATTCTGGCGTCTACGGACTATCGGACTACTCAAAGGTATTTAAAATTTCCGTAAAAATAAAGTAGATGGCTTTCAAATAACGGAACGATAGATGTATTAATTTGAAAAGTGTAACATATAGGTTGGAAAATTTGTCGTCAAAAGTACTGTCTGCTGTAGCATAGTCGGTTAATGCACCTTCTCCGGATTGGAAAGAGATCCAGGTTTGAATCCCGGTAACAACATTAATATCTTTCGATTAAATTGATTTTGTATGTATATATCTTTCTAATTAATAAATTTAATTAGAATTCAAAATTATTACTTTATTTTTAGTGAGTTACAATTTTAAATCAATTTTTTATACCGAATTTTATAATATAACTTAATATATTGTTATCGGATAAAATTATGATTTTCTATATTTATATGCAAATTATGGATATCTTTTATTATATAATCCCTAAAATAATATTCATTCCATATACCAATTTTTTTGAAACGGTGCCAACAGTTTTCTCATTTCTAGTTATCGAATGCTTATCTATTGGCATGCCAAAAGCATTGTAGGTATATTCTATAATAAAATGTATTCATATTAACACTTAATATAATATTGTTATTTTTTTTTGGTTTAGTGGTATCTGCTCGCCTTTTAAAATGGTCCTGGCACACGGCATTATATATTTTATTGTGCGATATTTTATATATTATAACTTTACTCTCAGTTTTTATATATTTGTTTATATATTTTATATATCTCGTAAGCATTCCGAAATTAAAGCTGACTTGTTTGTGTGTGCTTATTTCCTTGGAAATTTTATTCTCTAAATGTGTATTCAATTCGTAATACTTGCTTTACTGATACATCCTCAACCACCAATTTGCAATTTATCAGATATGTAGATGTAGTACAGCTATTTTTTTTTGTTAACAACAGTACTCTTATTATTTTTTTGGGTCATTAAGTGGAACTTGTAAAGCTCTATATTACTTATCGATAATGATATTAAAAATCAATTTTAAAAAATGTTATGAAGATAATAAACAATAATACTTCTGACAAATCTGCTATTTTAGATATTATAGAGGTAATTACCTAAGATAAACCGTAAATCAATGGTAAGTCTCTGATGATTCTGGAGAACTAAACATTATTAAAAAAAATTAAAAATACATATTTGTTGTGAATAAATTGACAGGGAAGGGAACACAATACAATGAATTAATAATTTAAAATATGTAACACTTAAAAAATAAATTAGAAACTGACCGATCAACATATTTTTATTAATTAAAAATAATTTTGAATCTTAAATAAAAGACAAATATAAAATCAAAAATATCACGTACAACAGAGTATAATTACTATTATATAAAAGTGAGAAGTTCGTTTACCGACCAATTTACTATACGACCAGTCGGTGGAACAGAACCTCGTTAAGTGAAGGCTGATACGATTATTTCTCGAATTTAATGTACATTTCAAATAGGAAATATTACGGTTTACAGTATAACACAAACACCGTACATACATTTCTTCTTCTACTTTAACGTTCGTGTTTACGATCAATATTTTGTTTGCAGAAACATTTTGATTAATTTATTTTACACAGTTATAATTATTGAGGAACCTACAAGAATTCAATTTACACTCAATTCAATGAACTATATCTAGATACACATGTACATGACGTCTACAGACATAAATGAAGCATACAATATTTACAGTCGACGTAGACTGCGCCCGATGAAGCGGAATAATTCATATAGAGATCGTTAACCTTTCTATTACAGTCCAAACGTGAATATTGTATTTCGAAAATTTTGTAATAATTAATTAAATATAATATCGTCTCTACATTTTAGATTTTCGTAAAATGACTACTAAATACAACCTATAAATAAAACAAGATTCTTATAATCAATTAAGAGTTGAAATACATCAAATAATCCCTTCGGGCACTGGCCGCAAGAATTAGGAAGATTTTTTTTTCTGTTTGTACATTTTTGACTTTTTCCTCCAGGTTCAATTTTAAACAAATTTTTAAGTTTTGAAACAAGAAGACGAAACAAGTTAATTAACTATCTTAGCCGAAATATTTATCACATAAATTTATAAGAAAAGCTTGATCGAAATCTGACAAGAATTATAGGAGTTATTGTGTTTATAAAATTCGTTTTCATCTTATTTAGTCTATTTGTGTCTACTGCTAGACATAGACCTCTCTCATTGTTGTTATGCTATGTAGCCCTCCTCCAACAGGGTTATAGTCAACGTAAACGTCAATAAAACCAAAAGGCTGAGAACGCTAAATCACCAAATGCGCGAGCGCACATAATTTTTACACTTATACAAACTTCAATGTTAATGATTTGAGTACCTATTATAAAATTTAGTATTTGAATTTATTATATAAAAATATAACAACAACTATTTAATCAATTTTATTATTAGATCCATGTAAAAAAAACAATGATATAAGAAAAATGGTTGTTTTATAATTTTTTTTCCAATACATATTATAGAAAATTGAACAATGGAGAAAATTGGTAATATTGACAACTGAAACGAAGAGAAGCAAGCAAGAAAGGAAGTGCGGAATTTTAATATTGTGCTTTAGACGAATACTTTCCAGGAATCGATATCTATATATTGAGAGAAATTCTGTCTATCTCCATCGTATATCATTACTTAAGTGCATGCAAGCAGGATGCAAGGCCGTGCAATTATCTCACTCACTCTCGACACCTTTTATGCGAACAACCAAAAATTACCGGTGAGTCAGCATTAGTGACTCAATATTCGCAGTTGATTTAATTTTTGTTATTTAAAAAAAAATTCAAATAGTAAAAATGTTGTATATATATATAAGATCTGATAATTTTTTGAGTACGCACTAGCTTGTGATCACTGCGTGGGACTTTCAAAACGCGCACGCGCCCAGCTTAGAGGAAACGTTCGTTGTAGTCAATCTTAATATCATCAGTCCAGCGCATTTATGGTCGGCCTCAAGTCTTTTTGACCTGCCACAGACGCCCTGCAAAATGTTAACATTCCAAAGATCATCGGTTTGTTGCCCCGTGTCTGATATAATCTCATTTCAATTCAGTAACAGTTTGTACAATATCGGTGAACTTGGACTTATTTCTCATCCATGTGTAAGTTTTTTTGTCTATCGAGAACAAAATAATTTTGCGTCAAAACTAGCTATTACGCAAAGAGCTCTGGGTACATCTTGAAGTTCTGTATACATATAGATACAATTTTGAATGGAGAATAGTTTGATTGAAAAAATGCAATGAAATATGCGTAGAGATCCTCTCAATAGATAGTATTTCTATCTACATTCTCATTTACTTGCATGTCACTCGGAAATTCTACTGGATAACGAGAGAACGGAGTGTCGGTAGAGAATTAATATGATAAATATATATTTTTTTTAAATATTATCCCTACCAATGAACCAAAAATTTATATTCAAAACATAAAATGTAATTAAACTAATATTATTTTGCATTATTTAGTAAACCACATATATTTTCAATGAAAACAAACTTTTGTTGTGAAGTTTCATGAGATAAATTTTAATATGGCTTATTTTATCTAGCGTAGAAAACAAAAAATAAAATTGTTATGTCAGAATATAGTTCTGTGACAATTTGAATACATATTAATCAATTAAAGAAACATATCTTCGAAAAAATATTTGGTTGTTAACGAGAATTTTTGAAAAATGAAATAAAATATACAGAATATTCATTTCAAATTAGAGACAACCCCTATAATAACACTGCCTATCAGATTTGGATGAATCTGAGTTATAATTGCCATAACGTTGTATATCTTTTTGGGTATCGAATGGTATATATAACAACCATTTAAACACAATTTCTGATTGAGCTTTCCCGCAACAACACTGTACATCATCCAAGCTGGCCGACGTTCCATCTATCTATCAACATTTGTGATAACAGATATACCGTGTTATTGTAGCGGAGATCGAAAACGTAATCGGTGGATACGGCGAAATGGTTACGCGCTTCCCCAGATAAAAGTTCCGCAGTCGTATCAAATACTTTTTCGATAGATCGATTTTGTCTGTATATCTTTCTGATTGATTCATTGAATTCGTATTTTTACATTTTCAGTTTCCAGTTTTTTTCAACGAGCAATTAATTAAATAAATAAATAATTGAGAGACAAACGGAAGTGTGACACAAGTATTGAATTGTTTACGGTCTATTCTCCTGCACTGTCGCAATCTTTACGACGCGTCAAGGGAGACATTAAGCGACATACGTGTCAATGTGAGATTGCGCTGGCCATTTACCG
The DNA here is from genome assembly GCA_031772225.1 of Eubasilissa splendida. Lineage (NCBI taxonomy): Eukaryota > Metazoa > Arthropoda > Insecta > Trichoptera > Phryganeidae > Eubasilissa > Eubasilissa splendida. The sequence continues at coordinate 10,331,791 of CM062846.1, forward strand.
TTAGAGCAAACTGCCCGACAATCCCGGCAAAGATCCCGGGAAATGATTGAGGTCGGCCCACCGAACGCTCATTGTGAGAACGGGAACAAATCTGCCGGGTTTTATCACCGCCCCGGGAGCGTGACGCGAACATTTCTCTAACATTACCGGAGCGCTATCATATTTCATACATTATGTATCATAATAATATATTTTTGATGAGAGATGGACTGCCAATGTATGCAAATTATTGATGAGGGTTCATCTGTTTTTGAAAGTGACAAAATATTGCTGGTTAGCAGTGAAAGTGGTTATTGAATGTAAGTTATGCGGCAAACCGTTAAGAAATCACATCTGAGGCCCGACTGTGTGATCAGTAGTAACTTTTTACTTTAATAAAAAAAGTTACTAAAGTAGAAAACGGGTTGTTTGATTGTTGGTAAAAGAATATTTAGAGGAAGGTGTTAGACCTTGATGACAATTTGTACATTTTTCTTCATAGTACTTCTCATTTTAGGAGTAAATAAAAATTAAATACACACAAATATTGATTAATCTTTTTACTCAAATAGTGGATAAAGAAACCTGCTAAAGATTAAACACTTACCTACCCAGGCCCTAGTTTGTAATGGCCAGCTAACTGTTTCAAGGTACACCACAGTGTTATACCTTGAAACACATCATACGGTCATTTAAAAATATTATTATAAATAAAAAAAGACATAAATAGTAGATATCCAGGTATATACTGTAACTAAAGAAGTATAATATTTCATAATTTTCGTGAGTAGTTTTGTGGAAGTGCATTGTAAAAATAACTTTAAGAAAAATTAATTTATTAATTAAATAAAATACAACGTTGTTTACTTCATACTATTCACACTTTTAATATTAATATGTATTATATTAATAATGAATATTTTGCGGCAGCTTTTCTATATGATTTTCCATCTTTTACTGCCTGAATGGCGAGAGTTAACACAGTTTCATCAATAGCGGGCCGTTTATTTCCACATTTACTTCGTAGCATTTTGTAATCTATAAAGATATGGAAATAATTTTTTTTTAAATATATATTTTAAGAAAATTTAAATTTAGTTATACTTGAAATAAATTGCATGCATGTTCCTTGAAAAGCGTTTCAATATACTATGCTATGAGCTGTTTCATGGTACTTTAACCTGTCACATTGTTAAAAATATTTTATCTTAAATTTGAGGTTAGGTTTGAAAATAAAATAACAATTAATACAAAGTAAGGCATGTATTTAAATGTTTAAGTAAATTACAATGTAATAAAATATTGTTATAATCAGATAACATTGCAGCAAAGTAAAACATATGTTTCGGTACCTTGCCTGCTACACTAGTATTTTACTGTATTGCCTTTCCAGTATAGTAATAAACAAAGTGTAGTGTTAATGTACAAATAAATATATATATAGAGTAAATTAAGATGCAATTAGATAGCATAAAAATATATTGTAATACTTAAAGTAAAACTTAAAGTAATTAAATGCTTTGTGTTCAATGTAGAAAAATATACAAATATTTAAAGATATCATATAAAATATATGAATAAAAAGTAAAACATAAATAATTTTAGATAGCATATAAATACAATGTTCAATGTATATAAAAAGTAAAAAAAATATTATTTAAAGAGTAAAATAGGATGCAAAAGTAAAAAATTTAACCATAAACAAACACGATCGTAGTGCTAGGTAAAACGTATTCTAAGTACAACACCTTCCCCTACTTCTCGAATGTTCATCCCGTAGTAAACTGATTTTACTCTCCGATATCCGATAGTAAAAACGAGAATCAATGGTTAAATATGTCGGACTCTTCACAACAGTTTATAAAGTCACGTTAATACTTTCAAAGTCGCAGTATACGACAATTAATCATTCAATATCCCGCTATTTTAGTGATGACAGTTCATCCAATGATGATCTTATTGTTTGATATACATTAGCACATAATCCGGAAAAATTTCACCACCAAAGTGACGGATTTTGAACGCATAGGCAAATAAATCTATAGATAAAGCATATTTCATAATTATTTGAAAGATATCTCCATCTATGCTTTGATAATTGTCCATTTGACATTCGAACAACCCGCAAACGATTTTAAACACGGGCGTTAATCAAAAATTACTTAAGTAAAAATTTACTACTCATCATCATCGATCACACAACGGGCCATAAGGATCTGGAATAAAATCTATAAATAAGAAAACTAATGTATTCCATCAAAACTACGAGTATACACGAAGGATAAAAGTAATTTGAATGCAGTGCCATTAATAAGAATATGTAGGAAATTCGCGTAAGAACCTAATGATTTGAAAAAATGTTCAAAAAAAAAGTTTAATTGTAAACGATCATTTTAAATTTAAGTAAGGTGGGCTTGCTGGCTTAGTGCAGGAGTCGGCAGACCGTGGCTCGCGAGCCGCATGCGGCTCTTTTCAGAGGCTCTTCAACTCTAGCTCATATTTTCATCATATTTGATACATGGAATAGTTTGCCTGATAACATAATAAATGAACTAGTATTTTCCATTCTCACAACCTTTGACTGAACTTATTTATGGGAACAATTATTCCCTTTCATGAACCAAAGTTTTTTTAATTTATATTTTATTTCAACGTTATTACATGTATATATTTATATATTGTGATGTTATAAATTTGGGTCACATATGAAATTGCCCCGTTACTTATTTTTTGTCCAGCACATTGCAATTCAAAAATAATTACTCTTAAATTATCACTACATTCTGTGTCTACGGTTATAAAAACATAGCATCTATGGTTCATTTTCAAAACCATCGACGAAGCTGTCAGACTAAAATGTAGCTGTATGCGATTCACTATAGCCAGAGGGTAAGTATTTTTTATTGTTCAATTACTAGTGCATAATCTACTATTAACTTTTTAATCTAATCGCATGGTAAATAATCTTTACAGGAAACAAAACGTTTTCCTCTGACTTTGCCTTAGGATTATGCCTCTGGCATTGCCTCGGGTTTATGTCTTTGATTTCTACTGCATATTTCTGGATTCTGCATCTGGATTTGACCCTTGGTATTTGCCTTTGGTATACGATTTTAATTACTACCTTGGAATTAGTCGCTTCACTGTAGGCGACAACTTTTATTTACGATAATCATCTACAACAAATCACGTCTACGAATCTGATCGCGTCGACCTAGATGCTGCGTGTCAAATGTGATATGATGCCAAGACATCTAGTTGTCACATACAAGAAGGACATCGAACTCGCACCACATTTTGTCACAGAATTTGTCGTCTGGATTTTGTTATAATTAATTTTATTTGTTCTTGTGTTTTTCTTTCGGATTAGATATCTTTTTTTTTTTTAATCAATAACATCTTTTATTTATCACCTCCAGATATTACTATAAATTTTTTCCAGTTTAGAATGAAGGCACAATGTGACAAAAGTGAGGTGGGTATGTATTGCTCAAGTAAAAGAACCCACGGATCTTATGTTCTACACTAACTAACCGGTGAAAAGGAAGGACGCAGGTCTTTTACCCCCACAATATACATTATAATTTTATTATTATATTTGTCAAACCACGTAACAGTTTTACGGCAAGGATTGTCTTTTTGCTTTTTACATAGTAATTATAGAGTTTTATCAAAAACATTTAAAAAATAATTAAATATAACAATGAAGGCAAAAAAATTAAATGAGAATATACTCTTTCACTTTGTATTTTGGGGTAGTCACTGGAGACTAATTATTTTACAAAAATTAAAGTCTTTATTGATTTTATTAAATATTCTTGGTACAACACATTCTCTCGTTCTCACCCTACACATTGTTCGCGATCGGTACTCTCACGGTTCGACCCGAGGATCAGGTGGAGTAGTTATGGTCAGTATTTATCAACTATTCGAATATTATACTATATGTTACTTTTTTTGTCTATTGGTAAGATTTTGCATACTGTAAGTAATTTACTATAATCATCTTTACACAAACATTTCGTTCGGTTATCTACTATAAGTTTTAAATTTTTATATTACAACTGTTTAATTTTAACAGTACGTATTATAAGATAATCCATAGCTACTCACTCCATAACTGATAGTAAAGAAACAAATTAACCTAAAATTATGCCGAAAATTGAAAACAAATAATTATTTGCAATTCATAGCAAAGCTTTTGAAAGCGATGCAACGTCATCGTTTTATCTAGTAAACTTGACAAAGCCCAAAAGTGTTTTATAGTATTTAATTATTTAGGTGTTCTTGTTTTATACGTAATATACTGAGCTACTGAAGCTTGTAATTCCCGTATATTATGTTTTTTTTAAGTAGTCTATGACTGTATTGTGAATTTGAGTTTAAAATTAAAATCTTGACTTTATCTCGTTTTTTTGTCGTCATTAATATGCAGTAAAAATTTTTGTGATTAAGACACTCGCCTGGTGATCCGATGATCGGGTAACCAAACTTTATTCCACGAGACCAGCAAGTTAGTCCCTATATGCATAGGAGAAGCTTAGTTTGAAAAAGTAAGAAATTTTATGTGACACGTATTCCGTATTCCACATCTCAATTTCAAACAAAAAGCATTATATTAAGAGTGAATAAAGGTTCAAATAGTTATTAAGTCAGGCGTACTTTGCAAACGTCTGCTGAAGTTAATGGTTCAGTTCCAAAACCCACTTCAACAGAAAGACTATTCTAATTACGGGATAACTGAGAATTTTCAAACTCCACCCGATATTCAAATGTAATTTATAATCAAATGAGACGGATATTGAACGTCACTTTCGTGTCAGTAAGACATCGTGGACAATATTAATAAATTACATTACACCCACTATTTTTGATAAAATCAATGAAGCCGGGATTTCAAACCAAACGATTCAACTATTATATGTAAGGTGATGAAGACCGAATCATCCGCATCACATGAAAAACAAAACAATACTTACTTACCACCACGCCGTTTCCCCGCTGGGGTAGGCAGAACGGATAGAGCGCAACACTCTTATGTCCTGACACACAATTATCGCCTCATCCACATTCATATAGCTTCTCATGCAAGCTCGCCGATTATTGAGGCTTCTAACAGGACTATTCTCCAGTATCTGGTTTACCTGATCGTCCCAAGTCTTCCGCTGACGTCCTCTACTTCTGGTGCCATCAACACTTGCGTCATATCTTACCATTCTCTCCTCATTCATCCATTTCATATAATCAAACCACCAAAGTCATCCTTTCCTAATCTTACTCACTATACTAGGATCAGCTTTACATTCTTTCCTTATTTATTCATTCTTTACTCTGTCATCAATGGATCTGCTACACATACGCCTACGTGATCTCATTTCCACTGCATTTAGTCTACTTTCGTTCCTCTTCTGTCAGCTCCAGGCCTCACTTTCATCGATCAGGTATCATATTCATTGTATTTGGATATGTAAGTGTCATTGCCAGTAAGAAAAAATACCAAAGTAACGAATATGTCGAACGTGTTTTTAATATCTTTGGGTTAAAATAACTTAAATATTTTCTCTTTTATATATTCAATAACAATCCTCAAACACTCGTATATATTCAATAACAATCCTCAAACACTCGTATATATTCAATAACAATCCTCAGACACTCGTATATATTCAATTTGAAATTATGTTTATATTGTTTTTATTACGAATAAGAAAATACACATAGTAGCGAAATAGTATTAGTAGTAGTTTCCCGACTAGCAAGTATATTGCCCATCTGTCATCTCGCTTACTCAATCATCTGTCAAATATATGTTCGTAATGTCTACATTTATTCAGTAATTATTTATTGTAAACATGATCACTGTTTTTCAAGAATATCTTTAAGTGAAATGGCGAAGAATAGTTAATTAGATATGTATATTTTAAAATTGACACTTAAGAACACCGTTTGTATAATTCCAGGGAGGGCAATACAGAATGGACTAGTAGAAAATTAATCGAATATAAGCCGTGCTGGCAGCTATTATGACAGTTTCGCGGCCGATAATGGCAAGTGGTGACCGCTACGTAGCCAGGGCTTCCGTAGAATCTACATTTCAAAGCAGAATTTGCTTTATCAATGTAATAATGCACCATCGTTACGTTTACGATAACGAGTCTCATGTCAAATTGATACCTATAGTATAGGTATGGCTCTTATACAATGATACCGGAGCCAACCTATATCAGACTGAATGTAATAAAAAATGTATAATGACTAAATGTAATCATTGTACCAGATAATAAAGGAAAATAAAAAAGTTAACTATGAAGGGGCGCCACAAATTTTTAGTAACTAATTGTTCTAACTTTACAATATATTCCAAAAAAGCTTTGAAGATTTTGTAAAATATCGCACGCGTTGCTTTGTTGAGTGCAATCGAAGCGATTCATTGTTAAAGCAATATAATAAATTGTCGCCCGCGTAGCTGTCAGCTGCGATGCGGCCATAATAGCCGCTCGCAGGGCCTACCAGCAAGCAATCGCAAATAGTCGATTGCATTTCTGCTGGTTTACAATATTGCTTGAAGCCGATAATAATCAATTTAATTTTTTTTTATCAGAATACTGCTCCACAACTACTATGACACTTCACTCAAGATAAAACTAGTGGCGTGCAGTGCAGTCATTGAAACTGTCGCTTTGTAAATCGGTGCATTGTCTTAGTGAGAAATGACACCTTTTGTCAACATTCCGGGACTTTTGTTCTTGATTTTTTTTTTGTACCTATTGGGTTATGAGGTTAACAATTTCAGAAAATTGATTTCATCATCGTGTTGGCTAAAAAAATTTACTTGATATCATTGAAGGTGGTGAACCGTTATCCCACCACTGTTTTGATTACAATTATTAAGTAATCTGGTTGGTAGTGGTGAAGTCAGGTATCGTCTGTAGTCATAAATCGTACCAATAAATGGTTGGAATTAGCATTAAATGTAGCTAAACACTGCCGTAACACGCCCACATGAACATGTTTCTTCAAAAAGTTTCTAAAAGTGCGATTCCGAGATTGTCCTTTTGATGGTCTTCCACTGCGATAGTCGTCTTTACCATCCTGCCATCCTCATTTAAATTCTGCTTTTAATCATTGAATATGACGAAACACATATTTCTTTATTATTTTTGACATTTATTTAAAGATTTGCTTCAGTGCAAAACATTTTATAAAAAAATATTCATCTCATCACGGAGCGCATTTGAATATAATCCATTTTCACAAAACTGTCAAATATGCTAAATCAAAACAGCTGTAAAAAATTAGCGAAAAAATCTAGTGATCTCATGTGTTGCAAGTAGGAATAAAAAGGTAGAAATTATATCAGATTATATTAGATCGGCTAGTGTGTTGTGTCAGTGTTTGCGAATTTTTTAGCCCTCTCTAATATATTTAAAATAAAATATAATACAAAATTCTTTTACATTAATGAAAAAATTATTTAATCTTGTTAATTAGCATACGCTCTATTATTTTTAAGTATTTCACAAAAGCATACAGATTAATTTGAATGTAATAATTTGCCTGAGGATAGTGGTGAAGCAGGACACCCATTGTCACCGGCTGTAATATATATTATGTTAAGATATATTTATAGTATATATTTAAAAAATTACTTCAGCTAGTTTACTATAGTAATTAATTATTATTTAGTCTATATTTTGGGGTCTACTATGTGTTTATTAAATTAATGAAAATTGTTTGCTCATTTTAATACTTTTTTTTGCAAAAGTAAATGATACATTAATTTATCTACATATATTATATATTAACATATGTAAATAATGCATTTTGAGTATCTACTTAGATAAAATGGATGTATTACATATTAATGCAGTTTGTAGTATAAATAAACCCTTAAGTTGCTTACATTGATATTCTCTTTGTTTTAAAACGAGCGTCTTATGATTTATATTTTAATAGTATACAAAGTGTAACAGACCTAGTCCACAATATTTTATGAGTGGATACCTGACTAAATTATGAGCCGAAAATGTTCAAGAGATATGTGCCTAATCTTAACCATATCAGAGATATAAGCATTTCAAAAAAATCGTAATTATGTGATTATTTCGATTAATTGAAATATTTATTATTTTTATAGAATCTCAAATACCTTTGAGTAAACTGATAGCAGACGCCAGAATGATCAATTCATTTTTATTAAATTTTGGACACAAAATAAGGTAGATGGCTCGTTCAAATAATGGAACGATTAAATGTATTAATATCAAAAAGGTAACATATATGTTCGAAAATTGTCGCTAAAAATGTTGTCGCTGTAGCATAGTTGGATAATGCACCTTCCCCGGTTAGGAAAGAGATCCAGGTTCGAATCTCGGTGGCGCAACAACAATATTTTTCGATAAAATTTATTTTATATGTATATCTTTCTAATAAATATATTTAATTCATATTTAAAATATTACAGACCTATGTTCTGAATAATTACAACTTCACAATAAGAATGTGTTAACAAATTATTTAGTTGAATTAAAATATTCTTCTAGATATAGTTGATAATACTATATATTGTAATAATACTTCAGATTAAATAATATTTAAAAGAAGGGCAGTTTACTGGTAGGTAGTTATACCGACGAATTGTGTATTATGTTGATTTCGGATATAATACAAAAAACTACTAACTAGTATTATAGGAACTTCATAATTATTAATGTATCGAAATTTTTTAATATATTCACAAAATTTGATGTCATAATTTATGTTAATAATATCTTTTATAAATAATGAAAGCAATAATCTTTGATATATTGTGTTGAGTTTTCTTTCTGATCGTAAATCTGGAGATAGTATAGAATGAATGCGTATTTGTTGTGATAAAAAAAGTCTTTAGGAGATCCTTCAAAACATTTCTTAAAAATCATGTGCAATGCCATGGAATTATGACTTTACAAGAAATCCAGATACAGGCAAAGGGAAATAGTATAACTATATATATATATAATTATTCAGAGAGTACCTACATCATGCTACTCGGCCGATTTCAGAGCATTTTAAGAATTCCTTCAGAGAATTACCTTTGCTTAAAACTGTCTTCACTCTAGTAGACTAAATATCAGATGCATTTACAAAACACGAGATTAATATTGGAGTTAGCGTACAAAAGCCTCTGAGTTACGATAAAATAAAAACTATTTAAATAAATCATTTTTTATTACTATGAAAATTCTAATTTTTATTATTGGTACAAAATATTTTTCCGGCCGGAATATTTCAATAGTCACACGTTTCACACCAAAATTATATATGTACAAAATTGGTACGCAAACATTATTTCTAAAATGTACTTTCTGTTAAGCCATTAGCCTTTTAAGGATTTAGTTAAGAAACGCGTGTACAATTTTGAATATAAAATATTATGTTTTAATGATAATTCATACCGAATCATCCATTAGAAGGACTATATAAAAAGTGTTCATATAATCTGCTATCCACTAATGCACGAATTATACTTATAAAAGTATTTCATGTTAAGGTACATTATCTTAACACATCATTTTGACTTAAAATAATCATTATTCCGCCTTTACTTTACAGCATCGCGCCATGTATTATTTATGCGTCGTGTCGTGCACCGAGTTACCTGTGGTAGTGCTATAATACTTTGGGTGTCTAAGCTTGGATTTCGGGGACCTAGACAAATGTGATGACGTCACTCAAGGATTTATATTTATGGGCGGTATATAAAAGTAATATAATTTTGTTACTGCGTAAATTTTCAGGCGCTCCGCAGAACGGCTTATGTCGTGAAAACATGTGAAAAGGAAAGAAGTACGTAACATTGGAGCATTCCTTTTTACGCTACCCGTTAAAAATCTTTTACGAGTGTTGCCGCGACTGAAAATGTATGACGATACATAATATTTGTTCTCCAAATACAGCTTTAAGTACCGTATATTCAGGATGAAACCCTCTTCTTAACAACGCGCATGGAAGAAGAAAAAAAAATGACATTGATATTCTAAATGTCATACAGGCTGAGTTATTCTCGTGTATTTTCAAGGTTTTTCTACCCCAAGAAATATCTAAAGACTCTTTTCTTATCTATCGCTCTCTCATGTCAAAAATATACAAAACAGAAAAAATGCTAACTTTGAGTATATGGCCTAAATATCGCACATTTGAAGTAGAATCCCTAGTGTGACAGACGTAATCTTCAAAAAATAAAGCAGTTTTACCGTTTTCCGTGTGGTAAAACTTTGATATGTAAAAAAATGATATTCAAAAAATAGAATAGAACTAACGCTGCATTCCACAAGTAATATTTTTTCGGAATAAGCCACCTTGTAGAAAAATACCACATAATTAAAATTATTTGAGTTATATTCTATTAATCAGGTTTTTTTTTTAATTAATTATAATTTCCTTTGAAATTTTTAGAACAAATTTAATTTTTAAGTTAAATGATAATGGTAAATAACATTTTTATTTATAATATTTATCGAGAATGCAATGCTTTATTTTAAATATTACCTATACAGGGACTTAGTAAAATATAAAAAATGTATATTATATTTTTGCACTGGAATTTTTATTTTTATTATAAATACATCACTGTGAGCCAATTGTATTAAATAAATCTTTCAACGCATAGATTTTTCTGACGTTAGCAAACTAACATATCTATCATTTGACAATTGTTGTATTAAATAATTACTAGAAACTCGCTAAAAGTCACACACTTGAAAATTAATTTTGCTTAGTTTTTATCACTCTTTATAATATATAAATCATCTCTTATCCTATATAATTCAATTAAACGACCAGCGATAGTGAAATTGATTAATCATTTCTCGTATTAAACAATGTATATTATTATTTCAAGTGCGTGCGCGAGATCCACCAATGCACGCTCTTTTGGTCTTATCAATATATGGAAGGATCTTACCCTAATAAATTACACAATGTGATCATTCAATAAAACACAATTCAATGCATCGATAAGTGTATATAAAAATTAATCCGGAAATTGTTTATGTTTCTATGGATTTTCCAAACTAGAAAATTACAATACATAAAAAAAAATTATCACATATTAAATTAATCAACTAGAAAGTTATACAGAAAAAATTAATCTATTGAAAAAATATTTAGTATGTTAAACTACGTTCTGAATAATGCTTCGTCACAATGAAAATGTGTCCTCCGTAATAAAAATTGTGTTAAAATTTTTGTGGTTTGACAACACTTCAACCATTGCGATATTTATTTAATATTATTTCTATACTAACGTATCTAAAATTAGTGTCAATAAAAAAAAATATTGTGTCCAGTATTGCTTTCATAAATTGCATGTTTCTGCATCACTGAGTAAATTGGTAAATAAAAATTGAGACTATTAGTTACGAAGTCAGCAACCCCTGAATTATTAAGTTTAAAGGACAGTATATTTATTAATGCACTTCTTATAATGAATGATAATCCCTTTAGTATGGTTTAAAATACAAAATAAATACAACAGTTTTCATATGTACCTACTGATGACTATTTAAACTTCTGAGTTGCGAAAACACCTATTGGTTAAATTCTAATTTAAATAACAGCAGGCAAAAACGACTTATTTTGTAACTAACATCGATTTTGAATGACTAATTTACATCCAAAATGTATATGTTTGACTGTTCATAAAATAACATAATGTGTAAAAACTACACGAAAAGACAAGTGCATACAAAGTTTGAATAAAAATAGAAGTTGCTGAACATATTTTTTACAATTTACAATTCTGTAGCTAACGATATTTTATCCAACAAAATTCCCAGTATCACACCTAGGTTCGTATAGTTATGGCACAAGGTACATTTACAATTCTAGCAAGCCGCTTTGACCCCGTGTTTAGAAGCATCTCTGGTGCGCCAATGTGGCAGTATCACCTTTTGATCCCGAGCCGTGACGGAATAAGCTCGGTCAGGCAGTGGACACATTTACATAAAGCCACCAGCTGACGTCACAAGACCTCCGCTCGACTAGCAGCAGTATGGTAATGCTTGGGGGTAAAATCAGGAAGCGGGAATTAAAAGTTAATATTTAATACAGGAAAAATTATGTCATGGTCTATAATGATTAATTAACAAGGTATTATTATTTCGTATTGTTGCAGATTAAAACGAGATTATTCTGATTCTAAGAAATAGCTAATTAGATTTGTAAATTTTTTTCTGTAATACTGTGATCGAAAAACTAGTTTACTCACGATGAGACATGGCGGGAAAAATATGATATTATCTAATATTTGCAATAAGAATATGAAAAAAAAATTATTGTATCTTTTTTATTAAATAATGGTGATAATAAAAAGTTACCTAACACTATTATACAGTATGATTTATTTATGGCTACAAAATTAATTTTTAAGTTCGTATTTTCGATTGGTAACGTTACGCATTTATATTTATTCGTGAGTATAAGAATTATAAAAAAGTGCAAATAATAAACAGTGTTGTTATTGAAAAGGTACATTAACGTTATAATAATTTCTGCTGTTGAATTTTTGTATGTTTTAAAAATATTTATTTACAATATTATACTATATAATATAACAAAATATCAAAGTTTTTTTGTAGATCCTGCGAATAAATTATATATTTTATTGTCGTATAATATATTCGTTAGGGATGGTAAATATGAGAGGTTGATTTTAATGGAAGAATGTAATTTTGTAAGAGAGTAAATTCTAAAGATCAGACTGATTCAGGCAACAGTTTTCTATGTGCAAGAGTGAACTCAGATAAGATATTCAATTCTGGTAAAATAATAGAGTTGTTAGAAAACAGGTCCGAAAAACAGATCCGGTTTGAGTATACCAAGAGATGAGAAAGTGGTTTCAAGAATGAAATCTTTAGAGAGGGAAGATTGAATTACATTTAGGTGGAAATAACAGTTTATCGTGAATTGAGGTCAGAAATAAGATCTCATCTCATCTCATCATCATCTCAGAACCAATATTTTTTAACTCCCCAATTATATTTATTATATACAAAGTTTCACAAAAACAAAAATTTAAATGGAGCCTTTAGTTAGAGCATATCATTAGAATCCATTGAACATCAACTAGGATTATCCTAAATTTAATTGTTTAGAAATTAATCGAATTTTTGTGATTCTCAACAAAAACGATAAAATAACTTTTTTTAATTAGCTGCAAACAAAAACCTTGTTTCAATTATTTTTTTTAAATGGTAGATACCTACATTATCATAGCATGTGTGTATAAAATTTTATCACAGTGGGTTGAATATTTATGGCACAGCGCTTATTTTTGTAAATAAAGATTTCAATTTTCTTGGAAATCACAAAAGTTCGATTAACTTCTACCCAACTGAATTTCGGATAACTTTTCGGATGTTCCCAAACCGTAAACTCCATTTAGACTAATTTAAATTAGTTTTAAAATGTCTGTCGCAAGAGAACAAACAGTTAACAAAGTGACATTCGTTTATCCATAAAATAAATGCAATATGTAATTCGTACGAGTATTTCGGTCATACTGCCTAAGTGCATCAACGGTAAAAGAAGAACTAATATTGCAAAAATATTCAGGATGTTTTAATTAGTAAATACACAATAACTTTTTGGATCACTGAAACATGTCATAAATATTTAAAAAATCACCGGAGCGTTTCTTCCAAAATAATTTAAAAAATACACTATTATCCTTTTAATATTGACTGACTAATAAAATATTAACAAAATCCTGAAAAGAATTTGATAACAAATTTCAAATTAATTATATGTGATTAATTTATTCTGTCACGAAATATCAAGGTCTATTGAATTTTCCATACCTCATCAAATATTATTTTTCACGATCGAGCAATTTCCGCTCTGCTGAAAATTTTCAAAACCAAAAGGTCTTCATACACACACGCATACAAATACGTGTGTGGGGCCTTTATAACCAAACGATGCTCGGATAATGCGGTCAGAAATTGGAAAATAGGATGACCACACGTGCCACCCCTTTCGGCGCTTAGGGCTACCAGTTCCTAAAGGGATACAGTGAATTGACTCCATAAAAGTTTTAATTAAAATCGATAAATTTTAATATTCTAGAGAAATTTACATACATAGTATACCTACTTAAAAATAAAACTGAACCTTTTACTTTAAACGTTCTTTTATGTTAGACCTACTATTATATAGTTTGAACATTACGGGAGAAACAATTTGATTCAAACCCGAAAATTAAATCTTATAAAAGTAACAATAGATAAAACAAGGAAGTTTAAAATCAACAAAACAAGAAATTTAAAACTCAATTTTATGAAAGCAACAAGAAAATGAACCCATTATGATTTTAACATCAAATTTATTAAATAGATTGAATGAATAATTTAACGGCTTTCATAAATTATACGAAATCATAACTGAAACAATCATATATATATATATATATATACATTTTAATTTGAGAAAAGTCAACAAAAAACTTTCAGAGGGCATTATTTTTTCACATTCAGTTAAGTGTGACAAAATACAATAATTGAATAAATGAATTAATTTTCCTACTTAGTTACCCATCACTTATATTTTAATAGTTTTGTTTTTAACGATGTTTGTATATTTAATTTTAATATACATTGTTTCCTAAAGAAGATACCATAGGTATCGAAACTTGTTGATTTATCAATATATTGTGGATTAAACAAAGTGTTTTATCTTATTATTTAGTTTATTTTATTCAAAATATGGGTGCACAAAAATGTGATCGACGTATAAATGGCGACAATTATAATATATTATAAATATATTTTAATAAATCCAGTGAAACTGTAAATACAAGGCTAAGCCCCTGAAAACAATACTTTTAATGGCCCATGTCTACCGATAAGATTTCTCTCGATTTTATTCGAGTGCACATAATGAACGGTACAGAGTTCAGTGCGAAGCTATATATGAATCATCACCCCTATGCGTGTTTTTCGTGGATTAGAATGACACATCTAATATGTACATATTAGATAAATAGAAGAACTTTAAGTGAGTTATTATTTTTATTTATTAGGAAAACACATTCTTATTGTGAAGTTGTAATTATTCAGAACATAGGTCTGTGATATTTTAAATATTAACTAAATATATTCATTAGAAATATATACATATAAAATCAATTTTATCGAATATAATAATATCAAAATAATAAAATTGTATCAATGTGTCTTAAATTTAATAAAAATGAATTGATTATTTTGGTGTCTGCTATCAGATTACTCAAAGATATTTGAGATTCTGTAAAAATTAGGTAGATGGCTCTTTCAAATAATGGAACGATTAAATGTAATAATATCAAAAAGGTAACACGTAGGTTCGAAAATTTGTCGCTAAAAATATCGTCGCTCTGGCATAGTTAAATATTGTATCTTCCCCGGTTTGGAAAGAGATCATGGTTCGACTCCCGGTGGCGCAACAATATTTTTGATAAAATTGATTTTATATGTATATCTTTCTAATTAATGTATTTAGTTCATATTAATTTTTATTTAAAATAGTAAATGGCATCTTCGACGCCCTTAATTTAACTGAACTGATTGCATACCACGTTCCCGCGCGGTGTACTAGATTGTCGGAGCTATTCCATGTAAATTAAATTAATACAGTTTTTTATTAAAATACACCCACACAAAAGACTTCACAGACTTGGGAACAATTTTATTTATTTTTGCTTTCATTTGAATCAATTTTATCAATTTCTGTTTTATATATATATATATATATATATATATATATATATTTTTTAAATTAATTTTGTAAAAGCCTAAATAAAAAAGGCATGAATACAATGTAAATAAAAAATAAAATAAAAGTATCTGGGAACTGAGTCTCATTAAGAGATTATCGTAGACACAGGCCATTATTTAGATAATATATAATTTTATTTGCTACTCTATATTTTTAATACCTATCTCATAAGAAAACCTATTCAAAATGTATCTTTATGCTACTAGATACCTGTTTAAACAATATAGTCTAAAGTTTTAGAAGAAAGCAAAACACGATAAAATAATGGAGTCCCTCAAGAATTGAACTAGGGTCATTAATATAAATTAACATCTACGGAACAATATGGTAACACCAGGTTAAGTTATTTTCTAATACTGATTACATGTGTAATAATAATTGTACCTACATTCATAAGCCGTGCTTTAATTGTTACGATAGTGAGAATAACTTTATTTTATGTTAAACAAAAAATCAAATATTTCACATCCAGTAAGAACCCATTAAAAACTAAATAATGATATGTATATCTTTCAAAATTTTATTTGATTAATGTTACCTTATAGGTAATTTGTAGATAATGATTAAGATTTATAAATAATCACTTTGGTGGTTTGGTTATATATAACGGATGAATAATGAGAGAATGGTAAAAAATATGTATGACGTAAGTGTTGATGACACGAGCAGGTAAACCACGTAAGATGTTCCTTTTAGAAGCCACTATAACCGGCGAGCTTGTATGAGAAGATGTATGCATGTGGGCGAGAATTGTGTGTCAGGACAGAAGAGTGTGGCGCTTTATCCACTCTTGAAACAATTACAACAAAACTTACCTGCATGGATTATTTCCACAGTATTAATACTAGTGAAGGTAAAATCGTTATTTAAACCGTTACTTTAACAGTTATTGTGTTCGATTGTAGCAATTATTGATAACTGATTAACGTAATTTTTCGAGCAATAACTAGTACACTAGAAAGTAAGCCTCTGACAGTAAATCTTAGTTACCAATCATCGACACAATCACCTTGACACACCGTCACTAATTAATACCTTTAACATCTTCATGTGAATAAGTATCGTTAAAAAATAAAATAAAAGAGTAATAAAAATAATATTAGATTATTGATCATCCCCAGCATACATATCCGAACTTCTTTCATGCTTCTGTGCCAGTACCGTGGGACCACTGTCCGCCGCAGCCTGTTTTATGTCAGCGGTCCATGCGGCCTTTTGGCCGGCCCACATTTCGTCTTCCATTCCGATCACCATCATTTTTTTAGCTCATCTGTTGTACTCTCATCTTATCAAATGTCCGGTCCACTGCCATTTAAGTCTTGCCACCCAGTGTTCTACGCCTTCTGGATACATATCCACTCATGTGTCGTTCGATCACGTAGCTAATTTAAATAATCCATAGATATCTGCTTACAATAGGTCAAAACCTTTAATCTATCACATGTACGATTAAGGGTATGGTTTAAAGAAACAAAGACGGTTAAGGGTTACACCACTCTAGAAATATATTTTTATTGCATTTTCCAAAAGTTCAATATATTTACTTCAATATAAGCACACTAGCTTGGAAAAATTCCAAAAATTGACTGAGATATGAAGGATCAAAACCGGCACGGTAGGTGTTCAGTCGCGCGCATCAAGTAAATTACGTGTATTATTCTATCGAGTTTTTCTCGATACCATGTTTTTCAGACAACATTGCAACAACAATTTAATGCAAATTAAATTAAAAAATTTCACAGACATTTAAGATAATATTATCTACAATGTAGCGTACGAATTTTTTAATCTATTAAACCATTTGTTAATAACAATTGTTAAAAATAATTATTAGAGAAATTTTTTTTCCAAACTGCCCCCAATGTTACAAAAAAACTTTTTTTTCAAATTTAATATACTTCACTTTAGATAATTTTTTTGAATTTAAACATAATATACATATGAAGTAATAATAATAATTAATCACCTCCCTGTGAAAAGTCACCAAATTTCTACCTAAATTTTAGGTTCCCAGCTTAGTGTAACCCCTTAACTTTATATGTTTAAACATTGTTATTTTTAAGAAATTATTGCATAAATATCTATTTTATGAATGTGAAGTGGAAGTGAGATACAAGACAGGCTTACTCACTTCGGTATCGCTCGGAGCTTCACGGGTTGCGTCGGCAGAAGGGAGCAATACAGCGCGAGCACACGCAAAGAGTCAGAAAAGGATTCAGATTCGAATCCCGGTTGCAACAAAAATATTTCTTCGATAAATAAAAATTTTCTAATTGATACATTTAATTTGTATTATATTTTTTATAGTTAAAAAATAGAAACACTTCAAAAAAAAAATATATATATATAATTTATGGTTACAAATTAACAATTGAATAGAGTAAAGCAGATATTAAAAACTATCGCACAAGTACAAATGTGCATGAGTAGCAAAGTTCATGAAGTCCAATCACGTGACATGTGGTAGACCTTGGAGTTCCAAAATGAATAGTAAAAATTCAACTTACTATAAGCATACTGTATGAAATGTTTGAATGACTATTAAACATGTTTAATACAATTTATCTTTTAAACTGATCCTGTGTCATAAAGAGTATATCCAGGTTAGCGTTAATGGATAAGATCTCATTGTAGCAATTAAACATTCTAATCAGAGTAGAGAAATACATTAAATTGATGTTGTAAAACTTAGTTTGAAGCAGGGTTGGAGATCTCATTGGTCGGACAGGGATGTTTATGTATTAGGAGAACACATTCTTATTGTAAAGTTGTAATTATTCAGAACATAGGTCTGTGATATTTTAAATATGAATTAAAGATATTAATTAGTAAGATATAAAATCAATCAATCGTTTCATTATTAGAAGAAAATCTACCTATTTTTTACAGAATCTCAAATACCTTTGAGTAATCTGATAATTCTAAATGTATTCATATCAAAAAGGTAACATGTAGGTACGAAAATTTGTCACTAAATATATTGTCGCTGTAGCATAGTTGGATAATACACCTTCCCCGGTTAGAAAAGATATCCAGATTCAAATCCCGGTGGCGCAACAACAATATTTTTCGATAAAATTGATTTTATATGTATATATTTCTAATTAATATATTTAATTCATATTTAAAATATTTATGTATATTTATAAAGTAACATAAATACATATTACAGGTAAAAGATTTTTTTTTTCTTCAATAAACCAACATACAAATAACAGCATATCCTTATCATCCATCTAGAATGATAGCTCACCAAGAAAGAGACGCTGTCTATGAAAAATTAAAAACATAAGTTTGTGGAAAAGACAAAAAGGAGAAAAGTTTGACGGAAAGGTTAAATAATTTAAAACGCCTGGAAATATGAATGGTGAAATAAATGGAAAAATGTCTGAGAGTCATATCAAGTTAGTGGAAATATGGAGCATTCAAGCACCCACATTAAAAACCACGAACCACGTGGCACGTTGAGACGTATTTATCAGTTATTAATAGAATCATGTTTTCAAAGTTTTTAAAATACCGTGAAATAAGTCCTTCGGTTTATTAATTTAATTATGGCATCTCCTGTCGGATTTTACTCGAAGGTATTTGATTTGAAGTTGATTACTTTTAAAAATTGAATAGATGTTGATGTCAATTGGAAATATTACAGATATAAGATTAAAATTTGTTCAAAATGTATTCGATTGCTATAGCAAAAATTGAGATCGCGCTTCCAAGTGGTCCAGGTTCGAATTTCGATAACAACTATATATTTTTTTGATAGATACATTTTTTTTTTGTATTTCTTTCTAGTTGATTAATTTAAATTGTATTAATTATGTGTGATAATTTAAATTAAGGTATTTAATGAAATATCATTAAAAGATACTGCAAAATTACAATATTTCTATAATAAGATATTATCATCTATAAAATGACCACACTAAAATATATTAGTCAAATGTACCTGCAATTATTTTAATGAGCTGCATGCAAAATGAACGTAATAATGACGGCACACGTTGATTGGTGTTGGCGAACGACCGTTGACTGATCTCGTGGACTGTTGGCAATGCAACGATGACCTATTAAGTAATTAAAGAAATCTGGGACATTTCCGGGATTTTTTAGGGTGTGGGTCTCCCGCTGGGGGTTGTCGATGCCTGGAAGAGCATTGGCTAAAGAGACCTAACGGAGCATACTACTGGCTCTCTTTTGCACCTCCTGTGACCTGGACAGTATGAATTTTTGCCAGACTGTGACCGAGTTCTGCGACTGCAACACATAAATGTGACGTCTACCCTCCCCTTTTGAAGGTGTATGATTTCTATAGCTTCTCTCTGGCTACCTTCTGAATTTAATGTGATAACGAGTCTCACGTCAAATTGTACAGGTATTATGTTATTAAGATGTTAATAACTGAAAGTAATAAAAAAAAAGGATTTTGACGAATCGAAACGAGAATAAACAACTCTCAAAATGATTCGAGATAGGGTGTAAATAAATTTAAAAAAATTAAAAATGTATCATAATCGTATTCATTGGATACAAAATCCGGAAAAGTTCTTGGTATCTTCAAGAATACACCGCCACCGATTTCTGCTCTGAGCTGCTTCTGCCAATAATGGATAGGTCTTTATTTATATTGTCTTGCCACTTCATTTTCGGTATACTTATTCCTAGATTACCTCAGGTTTTGTATTGAGCAGACATTTCGGGTCTATGCATCATTCACACGTTTTTAATTATCGTCCGGTTATCAAAGCATCGCTAGTTTTATTAATGTGATTTTCATAAAGTCTACGCCACACTCCAATTTATTTGAAAGTTCCGAAAATTCTCCTTCTGATTCTTCTTTTAAATATGTCTAGTGTTCCGTCATCTTTGTATGTTAAGAATCCAGGTATCTGACGTAAACAAATACTGGTTTTTGTTCTGTCAAGACATAAAATTTTATTAATGTTATATTTTATGACAGTGAAACAAATATTTACAATGTATGACTCATAAATTTAATTTTTGAAATGCAACACTAAATGCATGTGAATAATGGATACGATGATAATATGTTTGTATCAGAAAATACAAACGAAAAATTATTGTTAATTTTTTTAAATATGTACTTATACCTGAATTTGTATGTAGTGCTAGCAAAATCACTAATTAGCACGTCATATATCTATATTTTTTCTGGGGGAACCCGCGTCAAATAGTCCTGAGAAGGACTTTTATACTCCCGACGTTTCGAGTAAATATTATTACTCATTCTCAAGGGTCTTTTATCATGAATCTTGCTCTAAACTGACTAGTAAACCCGACCTTTCAATGCAACAACCAACGTAAAAGTAAGTTAAAATCTTAGTAGGTGCTAAATATTATTTGTTGACGTCGCGATTAATTGTATCTAATGGTAACGAGAAGTGACTTGTAATTTAGTTATTCGTTTAATAGCAGACTTTGCGCACGCGTAATTACCTTGCTAAGTGGTTCTTTGATTACTATAGGGAGAATTTTGTTGGTTTATTATTAATGATGGTTTTTTTTAATGGATGTATTCCCGTGGGTGGGTGTATCTAAGATATTTGTCCATGTATGTGGAATTATAATGAAGTCATTTCTACTGTAATTTTTATGTTTGAAAATTTGACACGGGTTCCCCCAGAGAATAATGCGTTATCTTTTACCCGTGAAAACCTTAAATATAGCATATATATATGTATGTATTGTGACTTTGCTGCCCTGCATCCCTCCCACGCTCACCGGCTAGCCAATGGAGGTACACGAAAATGTGAGTCCGTTATTCTGAACTTACCTATAGCTATTATGGTTTACCATTTTGGAAAAATAAAAATCATACAGATCATTTAATACAATTTAGGGGACAATGTGCTAAATATTAAGAGAAGTTTGGTTGCAGCAAGATAATATATTATAATAAACACTAGGAAAGTTATCTGACTGCGGAAAAATTATGGACAGTGATCCAAAAAAAGGTAATCGCTCTGCACGTTAGACATGAAACATTTTAGATCAATAAAGAAAGGATAAAGATTTCAGAATTTGCATGTGAAAAATATTACTGAAGTTAATGAACGATAATATACTAAATCATACAATGAATAAAACTTCTGGATCCGACAATGACCAGTGCGGAGAATCAATACGGAGATGATATTGGCATGATGCTGATTACCGACGTCCTTGACCATCCTTGGATTCCGACATTGATCGCACCTTCTGTGCGATCATGGGATCATGCATCGCGGTCATCCATCTGTCAGGTATCCCCGCCGAACGTCCATCTCAGCACGAATTTCGTCTCCCAAAGGCACCTCGACATGTCACCATACGCCTCTCGTTCCGTCACGTGGTCATCGTCGTCCGTTTGGTTCAAATTAAAAATAAGGACATTGATGGAATACCTCAACCGAAGCTCAGAATGGCAGATGGACTCATGGTATCATCCCCAAGGCGTACCATAATCTTACCCTACCAGCATGGAAGGGACCTCTAGGGGTCCTGGAATGCGAAAATTATGAATGATGCAACTGACGGTTATTCAAACTAAAGACAAGGCATTCTAATCCAAATATCTCAAGTAACTCAAACGTCCATTAAATTGATAACGTTACATTATTACATATTAAGTTTTTACAATACCGACCCACCACGTTCACGAGCATTCTGACAGGACTGTCCGGTATTCCATAGATAAAGATTTATATGTTCTTGTTTTTCGGTTGCCATAACACAGAAATTTATTAACAGTACTTGCTGTGGTCTAACTATAAAATATAAACATATATACGTACGAAATTGCCCCGTCACTTATTTTTTTTTCAAGCACCTTGTAATTTACAAAGAGTTACCCTTAAATTGGTATCACATTCGCTTTCTGAGATTATAAAAACGGTTGCTTCTATGGTTCATTTTCAAAGACCATCGACGAAGCTGTCAAGCTAAAATGTAGCTGTGTGCGATTCACTATAGCCAGAGGGAAACAAGATGTTTCCCTCTGGATTATGCTTCTAGTTTATGCCTTTAGTTTTCTGGTGCACATTTCATGCCTTTCCTTTATGACCTTTAACTTCTGCCTTTAGATATCGCCCGTGAGTTACTCGCCTCACTGTAGGCGACATTTTATATTATGATGTGAACATCCACAACAAATTCCATTACGAATTCGATCGCGACGGCCTGAATTCTGTGAACCAATCATGATGTGGAGCCAAGACATCTGGTTGTCAAGTATGGGCATCGAACTCGCACACAACCCGACGAGATGAGGACTCGTCAAGTGGATTTCATTTTATTGTATTTATTATGTTTCATTCTCATTAGATGTCTTTCGTTTTTTACGGAATAACATATTTTATTTATCGCCTCCAGATGTTACTATAATTTTTTTCCAGTTTAGGATGAAGGCAGAATGTGACAAAAATAAAGTGGGTAGGTGTTGATCAAGTAAATGAACCCGCGGATCTTATGTTCTACACTGTCTAACCGGTGAAAGGGAAGGACGCAGGTCTTTTACCTCCACAATACATATATATATTGTGACGTCGTTTTTTACACGTCCACCGACTCGCTCAGGGTATAGCATAAGATGCGTGGTTCTGATGCACAGAATTCACCATGTCGCCTGCCACTCACATTAGCTACCATTCTCAGGGAAAATAATAAGATTAGTTTCAAGTTTTTATAACAACAAAATTTAATAAATTTATCAGATACAAAACATATGAATTATAAAGTAGAATATAGTAAGAATCCTATCACTTGAATGTGTTTACATATAAAGATTGATTGGCAAGTCTTGCCTTAATAAACTAATATAATTCTTACTACCGTGTGAACACCTAAATCAATAAGTTATTATCTAAAATTAATGGTGAAATAAAACACTTAGATTCATTACATATGAAAATCTGCACCTAGAAAATTATATTACAACAATTTAAATCACCTGATGAGTTTGTCAGGTCAAATATAGCAAAAACTTGTAACAAATAAGTATGATCAACAAGATTAGCAAGTTATTAATTGAAATTTAAAAGGCGAGAAAAAAACTACAATACTTCAGATATTAACAATGTACATCAAAATTCGTGTTACAACCATTTAAACGCGAGGTGTCTTCGTTTTTCGGCAGCGAACCACAGTCTTCGTCCATAGTTGATGTTCCGAGGAACCCGTAAATACTTGTATCTCCTTACTTATCAAAACGTCAGGAAGGCTGGGTCATCTTTTTCCATTTGAACTCACATGGAATTCCTTGTGTCCTCTTCTGTTGTAAAACAAATTCAGTTGTGAAATAAAGAAGCGGAGGAGACCAAATCGTATCCCCGTCCTAGTTTGTTCATGAGAAAAAAGTATTGTCATCTACATGACCTCTCTGCTGTTATGTAAGGAAAGGATGCCTCCATTATGCAAGCATACAAACAAAATAGCAAACAAATCTCATAATATGGTGCGGGATAACACAGATGCCCAATATATTTGATTATTCTCACCCTTCCTTAATTCAATACGAAATCACATCTTCGTGATTTTTAGCATCTTGACAACTTCCTCGTGCTCGCAAACTGTTAAAAGAAAAGAATGCTACCGAATTTTTTTTCTTACGCAGTGCAGTGCTGCCATTTGATAAATGTCAACTCCCAGCACATCTCGTGCGCGGTAGGTACTAAATGTAACGTCATAATATATTAACTTATACATTTTATATGTATATATTGTTAAGGTGTAACCTAACAGTCTATCCTCCACCGGACAGATCAGCGGAAAAAACACAAAATGTAGGTACGGTACTCGGAACTCACCTTACCGACGACTTTTCTTTTCAGTTGTGATAAATTTATAGCTTGTTTAATTCGGATGGATAGGAATCTACTCTACATTATTCAAAGAAGTTACTATTAATCACAGTGGTTTATTATAAGGAACATGGCAATCATTACAAATGAAAACTAGAGCAATAATAAACAAATATAGTCTGTGCAGAGTGACCAAAGTTGAAGATGTAGAACCGCCATCACGGTAGATAAATAATCCAGCACAGATAGAAAAAATGGAATAATAATAATAATAATACATCCATCCATACTAATAAATAGAACAATATTAATATTAAGACACCCATCCATATTTCGTCTGAGACATCGTCCATCATTAGTTCTAGAGTTCTTCATCCCGCACTCAAGAGTGAAATAAAATATTTCTGCAGAAGATATGAATACAATGCAAATTAGGATTTATTACAAGATTAGTAGAAAGTTGATGCACTAGTAATTGTGACTACTTCTCTTACCCTGTATCCCATTACGGATTTATTAATTTACACGAATTTAACTTAACTCGTCTTACGGTCGGCAGTGCCGCCGTCTAGCGCCATCTTGAAACCGCGCGCGAGTTTGGCGTGCGGTCTAACGCGACAACCTACCGCGCATGTGCAAGTGTTGTCATATTCAACATTTTATTCTCCACTCGAATTATTTAGATGATTTAAATAATTCACCTGCTAACGTATTTACAACGCTACAATATACTTATTTTTTAATAAAAAATAATAATAAGTAGTTGATACGAAAGTTTCTGCCATTTTAACGGGTTTAACGTTTTATTTAGATATAATATAAATGATTGTCCTTTGTCTCGAAACTATTTTTTGTCATTGCTTTTAAAAGGGACAGTTTTCTGTCAACTTCAGTTGTGTAACAACCCCAAATAAAATTATCCAGGGCCGAGAAGAAAATTCATTTGTACATTGTATGCTGTATGAATTTAAAAAAGTAAGACTAACAATATTTGTTCCATATTATGGTAAAAGTGTCCTAAAATCTTGAACGAGTCGTAGGTTCGTTTGCGAAATTTATCACTGGGAGACGAGCCCCGTGCTGGACGTTCCATCGAAGTTGATGACGAGCAACTCCAGGCCATGGTGGTTGCAGACCTTTGACTGACCTCAAGATAACTTGAATTTATAGCTATCAGTAGAAATTATATAATTGATAATGAAATATTTCATTTACAAAACATCAATAACGAATAACAACCTATTTTAATTAACCTATATCAAATGATACAAAAAAACAAATGTAAAATATACAAATAAAAACTGCTCAACTGAAACAAACGAAATAATGAATGTTCATATCCGTACCACAATTTTCTCCGCCCTGCTCTTTGCAGTTGCCGCAATATTTTCTTGTATAAAAAACCGCGATTGTTACCTCTTTTGTTGCACTTGCACCGATACAATAAATTATCTATTCTCGTTTTTTTTAAGTAAGATATTTTTTATTCTGACATCCGACCACCTCCGAGTATCCACCCGCCACCCTCGTCAGCCCACACAATGCGGCTTATTGCGGGGCCATTGTGCCCAGGTAATTGGCGATTCGGCCGTCCGGCTTGCCTGGGACACTTCAATTTCAGAGCGGAAACGTATTAATAAAGCGGAACACCATGCCGGGTAACGGCTGCACTACAGTCCCGGCGGGAAGGGAACTCTGGAATGACTATCCCGGTATCCGGCGATTTCACCATTTATTTTTTCATATTCTTAGAATAGAAGGAATCTCGTGTTCGTTAAGGTAATTGACGTTGCTTCAATTATAATTTCAGTAATAATTTCCGCTACTGAAAATTTCACATCATAAAACTTCCAGTTGATAGTTAAATATGAATCTACAATATTCCCAATAATTTATTTCTTCATTTTAGAATGTATTTAAAAATGAGTACATAAATATATATAACGGGAGGTCTTCATCCAGCAGTGAGTAGAAGACGGCTGATGATGATGAAATACATTTAACAGAATTATGGAGGTCTATCGCTTCTGTAATCAGCAACACTGCTCCTGAGCGCACCTTGCAGATATCTTAGTATAAAACTAGGCTCTTATCAGCCCCAAAAACACGCCGATATCGTCTCCAATCATGTTAGATCTTTTGTAGACGCTAGCTGTTCCTGTTGTCTTCAACACTCGTCTCGCATATTTTCTTTACCATCCTCTCCTCGCTCAAACGTTCCACGTGACCAAATCATTTCAGCGTCCTTCAAATACACACGTAATATTATTACTCATATTCTATTATATTCTCTATTTTCATTAATACGTTCGTATTATGTTTAGAATACGTCGCAATTTTAATTGGATTTATGATAAAGATATATTCATTACCTATATAGTTTTACAAAGACTTCATTTCAGACACTGATATCTTATAATTTGAAACGCATGATTTTTTTTAACTGGAAATTATTTTGACTCTCATATACATGTAGATAAATTATAGTTGTGACCGACGCAAGTCGCCGATCATAGTAGTGAGTGATGATGGTATCGGACGGGATAGAATGGAAAGAGGAAATGTGTGGATTGGTACTTGGAAGGAGTACGGAATGGAATAGGTAATTGGAAATAGGGAATGATCAGAGATAAGGGAATCCTTCGATAGCGAACCAGGATGGCTTTCGGAATAAGGAGAATAGTTCGACTCACCTGATGATGACGCCGTCACCGACTTCATCGATTCATCGTCTCGACACTTCCACTTCGATTCTCCACGAGGTTCATAAGTACAAAAACAAACAAATCTAGCTTGGAGACAGATATATCCTTTACTAATGATACAAACGAAATGATCACATTAGAACACTTCCTCTCCGACGAATTTGACGAAATCAAAAACAAACCACTCGAGCCGAAGGAACAGTGTGTACTGAATGGGAGTTGACTAGGTGAGGGAATAAAATTAAAACCGGTGACAATGATACTACATTTGACAATAATAATTTTTATTTAAGTTATTGAATATATGTAGCGCCTAATTCCAAAACGCCCCAAAACGGACTTCGGATAATTTGAGTTAAATATGCAGTTTTGTAGATTTTTTTATCAGCTACATGCAGAACATATGGTTTCTTAAAATAAGCCACATAAATCCATTGATATTGCTTGTTCTAAATTAGGGTTAATTCCAAAATACCCCAAAGCAGACAGAGTATATAAGTTGCTATTCCGCTTAAAATGAAATCAGCCAATCATTGTTGATGATCATGTGATCATCCTGTATGGCTGCCAGAACGACATACACAAAAAAAAAAAATTATCTCTTTAAAAAATGGTGATGTAAAAACAAACATTTTGTACATTTACTTTCAAAATAAACGTTTTCATCCATAACTCAAAAACACAAAGTCGTATTTAGGGGTTTTTGGAATTAAGCGCTACATATGTAGAAATTATGTGTTCACCTATCAAAAAACAAAAGAATTACGAATACGGAACAATACTCATATAAGGGACGTAATATATATTCTTCTTTAACAGTCTCATGAGACTCAAGTCTGTGACCGCTGTCATAGCGGAGCACTATTGCCGGTTATTTCTCTGTTGTAATTTGTAACCGTTTCTTGATATTTAACTTTTTTACGTAGAGGGTGTATCTGCCCCTCGCATAACTCCCAACCTGGAGGACCATGATTTTTCTGGTTATAGAAGTTTATGGCTAAAATATAAAAATGATTATTTTTATTATAAGATTAACTTTAATTTTTGACGTAATAGCACACTACAGATCAAAATCATTAATGAAAATAAAAATGTTATCACCATAAAATTTCTCTTATTCAATTTGTTATCTTCATTAAAAATATACGATTTATTATTTAACGAGATTCTTTTTATTTTTCAAATTAGACATCTTTGTAAAGGTACCAATAAATTATTACAAGTATTTTGGCAACACGTTCAAACCAGCGTGGCTTTGCTATAAATCTCTGTTGAACAGAAGTTGCGACAACACGCGAGGCTTCCGGAATATTTATACGATAACAGAACAAGGAATTATTACATACCTACAACTTTTTTATTCTCGTGAAACTCTCAGAGAGGCAATCAAAAGGGACGATCATTTACACCAGTGGACATAATAAATAACAATAAATAGAACCTTAAAAGAGAGTTTTCCATGAGTAAAATGGTTGGCAGCCAGAAGTGAAGGCTTAGAACGGTCGTGCAACACATGGTGCCTTCTAAGAAGTTTAACAAATATGTTTCCTTCGAGTAAAGGAGCTTTCTAACCAAGAATTATGGTTTGCATGCAACCTGCATTATTTGCAGGGGAATTTGGCTATTGGCCGAGCGGACTTAGTGAAACACACTTGAAATAGCGTAACTGAATTAATTTGTTTATATTATTGCTATTGGTTAACTGTTCGTCCGTAGTATAGTTTTCAGAATCAGAAGTACCGATAAAACGGTACTTTTTGAGACAACAGGTTAATGCAAGAAATTGTTATTTTAATGTTTTAGGCTTTTACCATATTATAACTACAGTACCACTGATTATTTTGATGCGAATGCTGTATTTCATGATATATTTACTGTTATGTCCTTGATATAAGAGTATGTGTGTGTGTGTCAGCGTGCCAGCACCGACAGTGTGAGATGTATGTGGGTGTGTGTGTGTGTGGCGGGCTTAAAAAGTTTGGCTCCGAGACTAATCGTATACTTTGTATCAAAAACTATATTATTAATTGTAATAAAAATTATAATTGTCACATAAGAGTTTTTTTTGGACCACCAACAATCTTCTACGAGATATACAACCTGAGACGCACTTCTTACGCTAGTAGGTAACATTTACAATTGTAATTGTATAGTCAATGATTATTTGCACGTAATTGTCAGAATATTTATTTTCATTTGAGTAAAACTAAATGAAAAAAATACTCTAAATAAGTTATAAAATTATTTGATACTAACCTAACCTAACCCAACCTAACCTTTTTTTTGAAAAGTGAAAACAATGTAATTAATTTTAAAAGATTGGGATGAAACCTATTGAAAAAGAATATAAATACAAGTTGTTGGATTTAAAATTGTTAGATTGATAATGCCATGATGGCGAAACGCGTCTCATGGAAATTAAACTTGTAAAACTAAAACTAAAAACAACCATATATTTATTGTTCATAAATAATGTTTGAGACATATATTTATTTGTGTAAATACATATTTATTATTGAAAGAAAATAATGCACAGGGCCTTCCTCCCTTCCCTTCCCCTCCCGGCCACGCCGCCGACCATTCGATCGATGACCTTGAACCAGTACGGTTATACGTGTATGGAACAGTTTACAATATTATACTAATTAGAGACTTCGCGTCTATACTGTGTTAAAATATATAGTCTACATCTTTGGAGATGTCAGCAGAATCCGGATTGTGGTGAGTGCCAATTTCCTACATGTCTTGAGATTCTTCCGGCATCTATACTAAACGCAACAAAAAATATAAATACTATCATTTTCATATCAAAATGACCATAGTCTCAAATATCACTAAAGAGAAGATCACTCGAGACAGCTAACGTATATATAATAAAAATATGTATATCGAAAATTTCAATTTTGTTAGTAAAAACATGACGTATAAAGTAGCACCCATAATTCTGAACAATTACTGTTTAAATCTGTTTGTAAACAAAAATAATACAAACACAAATATCTCTAAATAACCGCAAATAAGACAGTTTTAAGGTAATGAAAAAGTTTTTAAAGTTTACGAGTTAATTTTTGGAATATATGTCTAGGCATCGAGAGTTCAGAACTTTTGCTTAAGGCAACGTAATGCCAAACTCAGACAATAATTATTCGGTACGTTAAAAGTCTTCTTATTACTAATTCACGTCTGTTTTAACTACCACAATACACGTATATAATTTATTATATTTAAACAATACTTTTTTTTTCATGCACACTTTAAGTTCTCTCTAAATATATTTTGCGTTGTTTCCTGGAATACCCCAATCAAAACGGTTTTCGATTTATCGGGACTTACACTTCGATACTAAAAATAGATTTTTGTGTTAAGCAATCGAATTACTGCGGTATTTCTCAGGTATTGCGTCGACTAAAATTGTAGAGATACGTTACATGTATATAAAATATACGACTATCCACACATATAATACATACAATTTTGTTATTAAACAAGATCGTATGTATCATGATCTGGAAGAAGATGAAGATGAAATTGACGAAATGATGATTTATAAATTAATAACTGTTTCTAGAGAAATAGAGAATAACTAGAGAAACATATATTTTATTATACTATTGTATTCCACTATAAATTTGTAAAAATTCATTATATAATAAATATACTAGTAGTATCTTGTACATCCTAAAAAAGGAACGGCAGTTCTGAAACCGGTTGGTGATAGTAAAAATAAAGTGGTGTTTAACAATGTGATTTTTTTTTAATTATATGTATATTTTATTACATATATGGATATGGAGTATAAGGAGTAATTACAGAACTCACGACCTGACTTCGGCTGGCTTAAGTGATCACTTTATATATATATATATATATACATATATTCACCAATTCTCAACATTTTATCAAATTTTTGAAAGTTGTATATTTGTTAGTATGTGGACTCGCTTCGAGTACCACTACACCATCGCCATCTATGGACCAAATTTGATAATTCATTTTTCCCTTTTTTTAAACAGCACATATGTCATCACTATGATAATCTGATTTTTTTGAAATAATTTTAAAACAATATTCTTTATCTGTAAAATATTTTTTAACATATTGTACTAGAATATGTCTGAAAAACTCAATTTCATTTTTTATATATTTTATTATTTTGACCAGCATATTATATAAACAATATTTGTTCTTGGACATATTCAAATATTGCTAATATAATGTTAACTGTACACGGTAGAATTTTGGTACCGTCACTGATGTACGGAAGTGAGGTCTGGAGCTGGCAGAAGACGAACGAATGTAGACTGAATGCAGTGGAAATGAGATCGCGTAGGCGTATATATGGTAGATCCATTTATGACCGAGGAAAGAATGAAAAAAAAAAGGAATGAATGTAAAGCTGATCTTAGTATAGTGCGTAAGATTAAGAAAGGATCACTTAATTGGTTTGGTTATATGGAACGGATGAAAGAGGAGATAATTGTAAGAAAGATATATGACACAAGTGTCGATAGCACCAGAAATAGAGGATGTTCACGAAAGACTTGGGACGACCAGGTAAACCAGATACTGGAAGATTGTATTTTTAGGAGCCTCAATAATCGACAAGCTTGTACAAGGAGATGAGTGAATATGGATGAGGCGAGAATTATGTGTCAGGACAGAAGAGTGTGGCGCTCTATCCTCTCTGTCTACCCGTGCGGAGAAACGGCGTGATGGTAAGTTAGTTAGTTAGTTAGAACAATGTGATTAATTTCGGTTAAAAATATGAGACCACCCCTGCAACAATAATGTGTATCATTGCTGGACAGATCTGAGTTATCAATGCATATGCGTTGTATATTTTCACGGGCATCGAATGGTATATTACAATAATTGCTTACAAGCAACAACAATGTATACCATCCAAGGTGGCTAACGCTCCGTCTATCTATCAAAATTCATAAAAACCGATGTACAGTATTGTTGCAGGAAGGGTCTCATATCTATTTTAAACCATATTGTAACAAATATTTCACCTGGTTTAAGAAGAGATTTTTAAAAATAATATATAAAATTAAAATATAATGTAGTGTATCATCAAAATGGATTAGTATTATCAAGATTATTCTATCCCTTCAACCATAAAAAATAGAGATCAATACTTATTTCTATGTTACCCGTCTTAAAAAATATTGTTAGATAATAGTTTACAAGATAAATGATTATCACGCTGTACAACAAGCTAGGATCATTAATTATATATTGCGTTATGTTGGACAAATATATATTTAAATGAATTGCTGGATTACGTGACAAAAAGTAATATGATAGAACATTGAAAGGAGTAGGAAGATGGGAGGTTGAGACAAGAAACCTTGCACGACTTCAAAACTAAGCCCTTAATAATAATTGTTAATATAAATAACATTTGTATATCATCGTTAGAATAAATACAAATATTAAAATATTTTTTCTTAAACATAACCGTAGATATTTTATTTGAAAAAAATCTCAAGACAGGAATCATCGCAAAACGCGACAAAGGCCAACGATATGTCGTTCGTTTTTATGATGATGAAATAATTAAGAAGTGTACGGTCGAGGAAAGCCGCTGTACTGGAACGTATGTATTATATTATAGAAGCTACAGGAAAACGAAAGACCAGGCGCTGCATATAAATCGATGGTGAGAGCTACATACTACGATAATAAAATGTATCATGACGAAGAAAGTGAATAATTTTTATTAAACAAATTGAGATAACGATATTTTTTTTAAAATTTCTCATTTTATATCATTGGTCAAATTAATATATGAAGGTATTAACATTTTCTTCAAAAATAAACAATAATGATAAATATTGTTTTTATAATGTTATATATATTTATTATATATATATATATATACAAATATTTTTTTATATTTAAAGTGTATTTTGTTTATGTAATAATTTATGAAATCAGAAGAATTTTTTCTCGTAGAAGGTTGTGCAAAATTAAAACATTTTCTAGCAAAATGAAGACGCTCCAACAATTACAATTAGAATCGCACTTGTAATTATCACATTCTACAGGCGTTTGCTTCTTAATAAAAGAAAAGGCAAAGGTTCAGGTAAAAAGCTCCAATTTAATAGAAATATCAGTGTGTATTCCTGTCACGTTCCATTCTTATAATCACGTTCATGTTCAGACTTTGAATCAGATATTGTCAACGGCTTGGAACTTATTTTCTTTATATTATTCTTTTATTCAAAAATCGACGTATATTTGAGGTACATACAAATTTTCAAGCCTTCCCAGCATTGATTGTAAAGAAATAAAAGACATCGCGGATAATTTTTTTTTTTTCTAGAATTACCATTATATTTGGATGATTATATATTATTAAGGAGAACACATTCTTATTGTGAAGTTGTATATTATATATTATACTTATAAATACATAGGTATTCATTTTTTTAATTTTTCATTGCATAAAATAAATAATTAATGATTTTTTTCTATTATTAGGTTGTCCCAAAAATAATGGACGTTTTTAACATTCAATAAAATATACATATACCGTATTAATCAATATTATAAATGCATCTGTATTTGATTCTATGTATTTTTGCCGACGAATTATTTATACCTATAGGATAATGTCTGGGCAAATTAAATATTATTTAAATACGTTTTCTGCTGCTTCACTAATAATCAATTTTTTGCAGAAAATAGAGGTTCTTAAATATATGAAAGTCAGTTAACGATAAATCTGGTAAGTTAGGTGGATTAGGAAATATTTCGTTGCCAACACAGACCACCAAATATATAGACATGAACTAACGCAAATTTCTTGTCATAATATTTTCATTTTTGTGTCACACATGTGATCACTTTGATACCAATTACGCAATCAAGTAGCTTCGCGACTTTTTTTAAAAATATGACTCGATTGGAATGAAAATTTAAACGCTGACAATATAATATGCATTATTGTAAAAAATGCGTCTTGTTTACACAAACGTTTAATTTTCGAAGAGTAAATACTTTATTAAGGACAACACATTTTTATTGCGAAGTTGTAATTATTCAGAACGCAGGTCTGCGATGTTTTTAATGATAGATTTGTATTCTGAATAATTACAACTTCACAATAAGAATGTACTTTCCTTAATAATATATAAGTTGTATCAATGTGTTCAAAATTTAATAAAAATGAATTGTTAATTCTGGCGTCTCCTATCAGATAACTCAAAGGTATTTGAGATTCCGTAAAAATTAAGAAGATGGTTTTCAAATAATAAAACGATAGATGTATTAATTTGAAAAAGTGTAACATATAGGTTCAAAATTTGTCGTCAATGCACTATAGTGCTATAATCGGTTAATGCACGTTTCCAGGATTGAGAGATCCATATCCAGGTAGCAATAAGAATATTTTTCGTTAAAATTGATTTTATATGTATATTATTCTAATCAATACAAATAATTTACTTTTACCGTTATATATATAAATGTGTCATAAACTATCGGATTTACGTTTCCACCGAGAATGTGTAACTAATGTTCCGAATTCCTCTCCTCTATGTACACTTTATTTCATGTTTATTCATTTACTGGTATGTGGCTGTAAACAATTTAAAATGTCAATCGTATTAATTAGTGTTGATTGAAGTTCTAACATCCAATTATTCTGTAGTGGTAGATTGCTATTAGAAATGAATAATACAATAAATAATTCATATTTTTTAATCCCATTTTTGAGGGATTAATAATTCAATAAATAAAGCAGTTTCCTAACTGCCAAACAAAAACAAATGAACAGATATTCAAATTTAGAAAAGAACGTTGAAAATGATATAATATTAAAATCCCCCAATATTTTCGGAACAATCTATTAAAATGAGATAAATCAATTTAGAGTTATCCAATGTGTTGGATTGAATAATTGTTTTTCCAAAAATATGTTAATCTAATGAAATTAAAATTATTATCACGTAAATTTTACATATCTACCATTCTCTAACTGTAAAAAATAATGTTGTAAGTTTTTCCAAAATTGTGTTGATATTTAAATTAATATTTTAACCATTAAACTGTAATTAAAAAACTGATTTAAATGGGATAAAGAAAGTTTTTTTATTTAAAATATAATTGTTTCGATTTAAAACATCTGGAGGAAAAATTCGAGTTATATAAATTGTGATTCATCTAAGAGTGAAACTAGGAAATGCTACTAAGTTTTAACGATGGCCGTGTGCTCAGTTACAGAGAGAAGAAAAAATCACGGTAAATGCGATATTTAGTACCACATAAGTTTTTCTTGTTAATACTGATTTCTTATAAGGAGTGTGTATAGGTTTAACTGTACCATCGGAAGTTGTAAACCTACATCATCGTAAGTTAACCTTTTTATTATGATACCTATATAATATAAATTTATTTTTTATTAAACTGTCTATAAAAACGTAAAATATTGGTATAGCCTTAATAAGTCATAGCATCTGGAATATAATAATAAATTCTATAAATTTAAAAAATATTATTTTGCAAATATAATTCAAAATTAGATCATTTATATCAAAGGTTTTTACGTCGTGCTACTTTTCTATAAGAGAAAAATATCGTGTTATATTAAGTAGATAGTTGTAATATTTCAATAAAAATACAAATTAAATAAGTATTTGCATAACTATTTAGAGAATTAATTTAACAAACAGAAGATAATAATGATAATAAACATAGTAAATGTTAGTACTTGTTATACTATTTATATACTATATTGTGTCGTACGAGACCTAAGTCTCGTTTACACTCACCTGCTAGATCAGTGGAGAAACATAAATGTGAGTACGGAACTCAGAACTCGCCATGGTGATGACTTTTCTCTTCTCTTGTGATACCTTTATAATAACTTGTGTTATTCGGATAGACAGGAATCTAATCTACATTATTGAAAGAAAATACAATAAACTACATTAGTTTATTATAAAAGAAACAGAAAGCCATCATTACAAGTACAGCCAAGTGAAATCCAAAAAAATAAGCCTACGCATAATATCCATATTGAAGATAAGGAACCGCCATCACGGTAGGTCCGCAATCCAGTGTAAATAGAAAAAAATGAAACAATAATTCACGACTCGGGACGCGTTTCCTCCGCGTTTAAACCCATTTTTATAATTTCCTTGTCGCTGCGTACTAGTTTGTAAAAAATTGGTTTATAGACCTGGGTCATTTGCT
This sequence comes from Eubasilissa splendida, assembly GCA_031772225.1. NCBI lineage: Eukaryota > Metazoa > Arthropoda > Insecta > Trichoptera > Phryganeidae > Eubasilissa > Eubasilissa splendida. The sequence goes on from CM062846.1 coordinate 10,368,272, forward strand.
ACTCTTATCAGTACAACGTGGCAAGTGATCGGACACCCATCCATATCCTGCTTGCGACATTGTTCAACATTAGTTATAGAGTTCTTCATCCCGGGTCCAAGTAGGAAATACAATGTTTCCAGTATTACATTATGGATCTATAAATTTACGAGTTTAAATTAACTCGAATGAGTTAATGTTGGCGGTCGGCTGGACCTGAACGCCAAAAAGTGTGGCAACAAGTAAATGCACCCATCAGCGCTGTGCACGCCGCTCGATACGTTTCCGAACCGGTCGCCGAACGCAGACGTTTGCACATGTGCTGGAGTGTTGCTATTATTTAATCATTTCTTCTCGACCAAATTTATTTAGATGATTTAAAATAATTTAATTATAGGAAAGTTATATAATTAATTATATAAGAAATAATAGTAAAATTGAATCATTTATAGTATGTTCAAAACGTAATATTAAGAAAAACCACATGAGTATGAAAATAAATCGTAATGGCCAGGTAAAAATAAAATAAGAGTAATAAGTGAACATAATACGTAATCAATAGATCAAAAGATCAGGACAAGCCCATTATACCCACTTAGGTACAGAAACACTTCTATGCTCTTTCTTAAGAAATAAACTCTATCTTCCATTTGACATTTCAGATCATAAGTATTAAAATCTCATAAAGTAATTAAGAATATAATATTGATTTAAAATTTATATTTTTTGAAACCCTTAAGTGAATTGTGTTATTCAGTGGATGCCATCTTTTAGATTTTAGATAATATTATAATGAAAAAACTTAAATTTCACTTCTTCAACTACAAATTTAATTGATTAATTATCTTTTCTATTACGACTTTTATTTTCGTCGAAAAAAAATTCTTAACGCAACCGAATACAAGTTTTCATTGGACTCGCAATGGTAGAGTGGCGGTAATTCATCAGGATAAGACAACAGAATTTTATTTATTATTATTTGTTTATTATATATTATTATTATACATTCAGCCAATAACATAATATTTTTAATATCAGAAAATTTCATTACGCAATACACAAAGAAAAAATTTATATAATAACAGCATTTTTTTTCATAATCAAAATTAAAAATATAAATAAATAAAAAATGTGAAGTAAAGCAATTATTTCGTCACCATTGAGTTGAAACACAAAAAAATGTATAATATTGTCCTATAAAGAGTTAAAATGTCGATTAACTCCGCATATTCATTCCCCTAAGAATGCAATCTGGGAACTGCTGACTTAGCTAATGCATGTGTTCTGACATTACCCCTATAATAGAACAATAATTTGAGTATCTATGACTTCAATGGTGCGTGAAAGTCAAGCAGATCAGAAATCTGAAAGAAATGATTATCAAAATATTTTTCAAGATAATGAAGATATGTACATATATGTATCTCGATGTAATAGATTTAATTTATGTTATCATCTCACCGAATAATCTGATTGAAGAATTATAGGATGCATCGGATACACATATATGGCTCCTTCTCTTGAACGTCTAATTTTATTTAATAATTGATGCATTCGTACGTCTTGCTCTCCAGGAAAATCTGAATTTTCTCCTCTAACTCTTCATCAAAACCTAAACCTTTCTCTAAATTCCCTTCTTACGTCACATTTCGAAGACGTTTGTTTTTTGCCTGTCCTGAACTTATATTATTATTCATATTTCTGAAGCATATAAGAATATGTGGAAGATTAGGGATTATATTGACGATCAGGATTCATACTGTCTCCAATTCCGATTATTACTACACCGAACTATTTCTAATCTTGCTGAAGATTAATTAACCATTGTATTTAGTCGCTATGGTCTTCTTTTATATAAATACACAATACAATCATGATGAAGCATTTTGATAAAATCATATTTCCTTGCTAATTTTACTCCCCAAGTAACTCTGTAATTTGATTACATTAACGATTTTGACAATTCCCAAATCAGATTAATCAAGACTTCATCTAAACGTAATTGAATCTGGAGTATGAATAACATTTGACTTTAATAATATTGACGAAAATTTCAATTTCATGAATATTAACTAAAATAATTATATATTTGTATTTAATAAATTGTTTTAAAGTTAAAAGTAGACTTTTTCCGACTGCTGCGGTTTAGAGAAGTATAAAATTTAAAAAAAATATGGTATATGTCCTTTGGGGACATAAATTTAATTACGTGGAATAGGAATAGGAATCTGTCATTGACAAACTATTTATTGAAACATTTCAGATTTATACTGTTGAGTCAATTACGTTGTATTATTATATTGTTAAGGTGAGTCGAATATCATAAGGAGTAATTGGTACAATTTGTGTGGCATACTTATAGAAGAGAAAGAGGATTTAATAATTCTACCATCTTTTTATCAAGTATAGTATATTATTTAGTGTTATAATTAACGAACAAATAATAGTGAATAACAATTTATATCCGAGAATGCATGTACCTCGTGCATCTGTCTACAATCAAACTGATACAAAGTGCACCATGAATAAACTATGTAATGTGATGTGATTTATACGGCTAATAGAACACGTGCATGCTGTAGTGCTACATACTCAGGACCGAATTCTCACGATATATCGTACCAAGGAACACGTGTTCTCATGTAATGTATAACGGCCTATTTATGCCACGTCCGCTACAAGAGTAAATAGCATGGATCTATCTATATTTGTACATTGTGGATATTTTAAGATGAGTTCTATGGAAAAAATCTGAAACTAGGTACTTACCGAGCTTTTTTTGATGGATTTCGATGTTTCCATTGTTATTATTATATCAATAAAATAAAAAAGTATGAATTATTATTATAGATACTTGAAACTTTTTTTTAACTCCACTTTTGCAACATAAATTTAGAATTTTTGGCATATGGTTTGCGTATATGACTAATACTGACAAAAATATTGTTAAACATAAATAAATTAATAAACTGAAAGTATTTTATTGCTATTGAGATTGAGTCGTAGAATTTAAATATTAAACTGTACACAACACAGTTATAGCCGAAGCTTTGCCTCTAACTTTAGCGCAATAAAACCGGTTGCAGATCTTTAAAAATAATGATATTGGTATTGTAGATATATTCCGATATTCAAAGTTTAAATATAAGAGTGATGTTTTTGATGCTGTTCTGAGTCAAAGATAAAACTGATTTTGATACTCAGCCAATTCTGTGTCAAATCTAAATTTTTATTGTTTGTTTTGCTTACTTATAAATTTTTTTAAAGCTATATATGTATATATTCCATGCTACTTCTGCTCATGTTTTTGTTTTTTTTATACCAATCCAACTTAGTAAGGGCGTTAATAAATAAATATGTGACTATCTAACAGGAGAAGGGGGGAGGATAAAAAACTTGGAACTCTGGGAACGCTATGACGTCCCAAGTAACCAGAAGAAGGTATAATCAAAATTACATGTAGCTAGGTAGATGGACCCCAAAACATGCATAAATATATTTCAAAATAAAACAGAACATTCTTTCTTCTTTCTTTGGCTTCTTCTACTTCTTCTTCTTATTCTTCTTCTTCTTCTTCTTCTTCTTATTCGTCTTCTTCTTCTTCTTCTTCTTCTTCTTCTTCTTCTTCTTCTTCTTCTTCTTCTTCTTCTTGTCCGATGTCAAGAATTGCGCTCTGTAATGACTGCGGTTATGAACTTCCCATGCCGTCATGGAGTCTTATGCGACTGCTAAAGAAAAAAAACATTTTTTTTCAAAAATACATTAACAAATAATATTCTACGTACAAATATAAATAATTAAATCTGTTGTCAATAATATATTACAGAGCTCCCTTTGGCTTATTCTGTTTCCTAAACTATAGTATGCAATTATAAATGATAACAAGTTCTATTGATTTTTGCTTTTACATGCTCAATCTTTACTAATTTGTTTTGAAAGCAAGCTTATTTTGATAAAAAACAGATTTTACCATAAATTACATTTTTAATACAAATTAAATGTATCAATTAGAAAGATATACAGATAAAATCAATTTATCTAAAAAATATTTTTGTTGCCACCCAGACACGAACCAGGAGCCCTTGCTATCCGGGAAAATACGCTGACTGAAAAATATATATATCTTTTCGTAGGATATTGTTTCTCAAACTATTGCACTACTAATACGTGTACTAAATAAGTACTTAACATACATGCAATTAGCAATGTTTAGATATAAAACCTTAATATATTAGTAAAGTTATAGTATTCACGTGAGAAGATAATAAATAGCCTCGGGTATACCTGAGAGCAAATAACACGTATTTAATTAGAGTTTCAAGAGCTGAGTGCAAGAAATTCATTTAAGTTCAGTTCGGCGAACGACGTATACTTCTACAATTTGATATCTCTTTTACGAAGCAAAAACTATAATCAGCATTCTCTAAAAGAACATTATGTTTTTTAAATATAATAATTATACTTTCATAAAAAGACTACCTATTGCAGATGGTCTCGTGACGCTAGGGGCGTGTAGTGCATACAAAAAAAAAGCTGTGTATATCTAAAAATTGGATTAACATTAATGAAAACATTATTTTGCAATTAGTGCTATATATGTGCCGGTAGAGACTTTAATTGCTTAGTTCTAAAAACTCATCGCTGTATTCATGGCGCTCTTTTTTTATTCACCGCAACGTGCTATTTACATAACTCAGTTCTGTCTTAAAGCTCAATTACTCAAGTCATATAAATGGCTATTTACTGAATTGAAAATTCCTTTCGGTTGATCCGTTTTGTATGGAGTCGTTACCTATGCTGTTTATGAACAGAATTATATTAGAAAGGGTTACAACTGCATGCAAATCATTGATGTGTCTTCTTTCTCTTTTACTAATTCGCGGATTTTACCATCTTACTGTTTTTAACCTATGAATTTTATGATTGTTCTTTAAATTTGGTGCATGGATTGATTTTTGATTTGAGAAAAATAAAAAGCAATTGGCATACATATTTCCTACGTTAACTTTTAATAAAAATAATTATTTTCTTTAGTTATTACGTAAAGTATTTTAAAACAATAAATTAATCATGTTCAGTCATAGAAAGTGTTCTTAAAAACGTATTTACTCTCGTTGTTCACTCAACAAAGCAACGCGTGCAATATTTTACAAAAACTTAAAATTTGTTTTTAGACTATATTTTAAATTAAGAGGAGTTAGTTAAGTTCCGGCAGTTAGTTACTAAAACCTTATGGCGCCCCTTCATATTAACTTTTTTTTTCCTTTACTCTATTATTACAATTGGTTAATATTACTTTTTTATTATTATAACATTAAGTTATTAACATCTTAATACCATTACAAGTTGGCTCATGTATGCCTGTACACCTGTACAATTTGACGTGAGATTCGTTATCACATTAAATTAAGAAGACAGCCAGAGAGAAGCTATATAAATCATGCAACCCCAAAAGGGGAGGATAGACTTCACATTTTACACTTATGTATAATCAAAATATTTAAAAAAAATATGTAATAACGGCTATTATTGTATCTATAGCCACTCTGCTGTCGATGCCATTTTTCAGCGAAAGCCAGCCTTCCGCTTGCACTAGAGAATAGGTACTGAGCTCCAGCTATAGTTTTATGCTCGCAACTAGATGTCTCAAAAGTGAAATAATATGTTGCAAGCAGTGGTGTAACTATGCCAATGCAGCCAACACGGTGCATTGGGGCTCTCGTTAGATAGAGGCCCGAAAGGTCCACGCGCTACAATACATTTGTTATCGATACTTTATCCAGCCCTAATAAGAACTAATAATTTTAAAAAGTCACCCCAGTAAGAAATGAGTTATAATATATACAGTAAACAGTAGTCAAAAAACACCATAAATCAAAGAAAGAATTTTTCCAGTTGTGATTGTATATAAAAGCCTAAAAACATTTTTTTTTCATGAAAATGTTAATATTATAGAACAAGAGCACATTTTTGTTTTTAAAATTGAATGGATAAAACCACTTAGTATTTTATTTTCTCATAACATAGTTGCAGGAAACATAGTTACAGTTTTTTTAATTGTGCATTGGGGCCCAATTTTTTTAGTTACGCCACTGGTTGCAAGATATCATATCTCTTCGCAGATAATCCTGTTTCTCTTCATTTCATAGCGTTATACTGTTATATAGGTATTATAAAATATATATATATATATATTTCCAATCTTTTATCTAAATAAGGTAATATCTAGATAAATATTTAACAGCACTAGGTAAAAATCCATTTTAAATTTGTTTTTAAACATTTTTTAATAATGCACGTACGTGTAAAATAATATCATTATTATATGTGGTTGATAATAATAATACGAACGTGTAATACATGCCGAAGAATCCCCAAGACTTTGTTGACCTTGGAAGCCATGCATTTCTAAACTTACACTGTAGTTTTTAATATATTGTTTGTTAATTTGTAATATAACATTAATTTTACTTTTTCAGTGTTTCAAAAATCTTAACCACAAAATAATATATTCTCTAATATGTTATTTCCCTAATTGTCTTAAAAATATATATATACTTACAGGGATTATCTATCACGGTCGTTAACGACCTATTATTAATCTATATAATAAAAATAAATAAGCCTTAGGAAACACTTAAAGATATATAAATATTCACAGATTTGGTTCCATCCAACCTCTCTGAAAAGCTTTCATTTTGATGTACCAACCGAACCGTATAAAAATAAACAAGTTAAAGTATTACGATATGATCTCTCCCTCTCGATTCAGTATAACTCGGCGAACTTGACCGGAGAAGGAAATTGGACCACTCCCCGACCACAAATCTTGGGCCACGGGCCAAATAAGAGTTGGCTAGAATAAACTAGAAGTGAAACGGGGACGTCTCCCGTGGCCAATTTATGACCACCACTGAGGAAATTAAGACGATACCGACATCAGATTAATAACCTGGAAATTCAAATTCGTAAGATGAACCAACGCCGTAAATAGATGGTTAAAATACACTATCTTAAATACGAATCTTTAAGGAATATAATAATATTCATATTATTAAGGAGGACACATTCTTATTGTGAAGTTGTAATTATTCAGAACATAGCATACAAATTATGCTTCAGCGTCTGCTATCGGTTTATTCAAAGGTATTTGAGAGTTCGTAAAAACAATGTAGATGGCTTTCAAATAATGGAACGATAGATGTATTCATTTAAAAAGTGTAACATATAGGTTAGAAAATTTGTCGTCAAAAATACTGTCGGTGTAGCATAGTTGGTAATGCACCTTCCCTGGATTTGAAAAGAGGTCAAGGTTCGAATCGCGGTAGCGCAACAACAATATTTTTCTATAAAATTAATTTTATATGTATATCTTTATAATTTATTTATTTATGTATTTTATATTAATATTATTATACATAAATGTATATTTTGCTTCTTTCATATTTATACTTTTAAAATCCATCCACCCCTCTCTATGCTCGATGTTCATATTACTTTTCATGTCATCTTTCTGATACATTTTATATCAATTTATGTTTGTAATAAAAATGTATATTTTTACTGCGTGTTTATGTTTGATGTGTATACAATAAATGTTACTTATTGTCAAAATAAAGTTTAGTAGTTTGTTAGACTAGTGGTTAAGACACTGGCCTAGTGATCAAAATTACCCCCCTAACCATATTTAAAAATAATATTATTTTTTATATATTACGACCGTAAATTTTTTTTTTACACATTCAATTTATTTTTTGATCATTATTCATACAATGTACTTTAAGTGAGAGATTCAGAGACAACACCGCCACTTTATTTTAAAGCCAGATCGAAGATTTTAGTTCACACATTTACTTACTTTAGACCAAAAGCTGCAGTAAATAGCCGATGTTATATTTTCTGCGTTTTATTAACCATCTTAGTTACACCTAAATCTTACTTGATATAGAATCATTGCATATTTACTAATCAGTTTGAGTTATAACGGCTTTCGGTAGTTTACGATATTATATTTTTTATTGTATGTTTTTTGCATTATTTGGTACAAAAGATAATCATTTAATCGTCGGGTTAGTTCTCTGGCTAGTCTCTCTCTCTTTCTAGTCTAAAAATATAATAGAGTGGAGTTAAATAGGCAAAATCACCGTTTGGGATATTATTTTTATCGTGATGATCTATATGACAGTGAAAATAATCTACGAAATTGATCTAGAGAATAATCATAGAAATCCACCCTAACAGATATCCTTTATTTCAAGTAAATCGCCCAAAACCTCCGAAAATTATTGAAAATTCGGAGCATTTTTGAACTCAGCTCTACATTAAAATTTCAATAACAATAAAATGAAGAAATATTTGAACCTCAGTCATGTACACGATAAGATACTTGTCAAATTACCAGATATAGTTTTTGAACCCCATCCCAAGCCTCTATATTTTTCAAAGCACCAGTGCTTAGGTTTATTTTAAAAACAGAAATTTCAATTTCTGCAAAAATAATTAGGTGGGTTTTGGAACTGAATTAATAATACATCTCGACGGAGATTGAGACACGCTCTTAGTACTGTTATATATGTAATCATATATTATTTATTTATTTTGTAATATATATAATCACGCTTACCTCAAATTTTAATGAAATCATATTTTATTGTGAATTTTTTATCATTAATCATAGTTCTTTTATGATTAAAACGAATTAATTTGGAATTATTATCAGGACTCAAACGCAGACTTTATATTTGCCACTAAAAAGCGTTGCTAATTACGATTACGCGTTCTACCAGTAAATATAAAATTCCGAGTTTGAATTCTGGTGGTAATTGTGTATTTTTTTCTGTATATTTTTCTGAGTGATTAACCAAATTTGTTTAAAAAAAATAATTTTTATCAAAAGGTGGACTTATTTCTTGAAAATCTACTTTAAAATCGAACTGCCTAGTATAAATATCATTTAATACATTCACATTTCATCGCCTCTTGCTGAGAAAGGTGAGTTTGCAAATTGGATACACAAATTTTGCACAAATAACTGTCTTAACAATTTTCTTTTTTCTGCTCGGGTAAGTTCACAAAAATGAAAAAACTTGGGGAACTACAAAAGAAACCTTAAAGATCCCCGAAGGAACAGAGAGGACTCTACATATTTAAATTTGGCTGTAAGGTTTATCGTTTTTGGAATAGACCTTAAATTACTCGAACTTTTTAATACGAATTTACGTTAGGCGGGCGAAAACTTTTTGGAAAATTCAATGCTTGTAAAATATGTTTTATGATTTATAAGTAATTTTGTCAAAATCATGACAGATAATTAATCAATCAAAGACATTTCTTTATAAATTTAAAGGAGAAATTTTTACTTTCAAGACATGTCTTTATATTTCAATATTTGATTGAATATTTCCCGTCTAACGATGGTATTATGTTCATGAAAATCTGAAATTATTTAAAAGTCGAAATTTTTGTATAGGTATGAATTTAAACATAAATATTTTTGAAATGTGATACGTGTTTTGGGATGTTCGCCATTGCGTAATTTTTAAATATTAGTAATTTTTTCCTAAAGACCATCAAAAATAGCCTGTGGTTTATACCACATTTCATTTGAATTATTTTAACACTATTGAAATATCAAAAATTTACTTACATGTTTATAAGAATTAAAATTTATATGCAGTGTTTTTTTTAATTATCAATGTTAACAATTCAAATTTTATTAAAAAAGATATAATTGAATGTTACAGTCTTTTTATAGATATAAGATGTTTTACGGTTTACTTTTTTTACGTTGTTGTAGTGTACTAAAATGTTATTACTTTCTTTCCCTTATCTTTTATTTCCTTTATTAAATAAATATGTATTATTATCATACTTTTATTGTTATTTTATGATGCGATTAAATAAAAAATGCGGTTTTACTTAGCACAATGTAGTTTAATTTATAAAAAAATGCTACAAACAACCACACGTGGTAACAGAGCGCAGAAATTTTGCATACACAAAAACAAAAATTTGCTTAATGCCAAGATGAGATTCAAAAACATTAGGCGCGTTCAATGTAAAACATTGATATATTATTAAGGATAACACATTCTTATTGTGAAGTTGTAATTATTCAGAACATAGGTATGTAATGTTTTTAATATAAATGAAATGTTTTAATTAGAAAGATATACATATAAAATCAATTTTATCGAAAAATATCGTTGTTGCTACCAGGATTCGAACCTGGATCTCTTCCAATCCGGGAAACGTGCATGCAATAGCATCACAGTGCATTGATTTTCGAACCTATATGTTAAACTTTTTCAAATTAATATATATATCGTTCCATTGTTTGAAAGCCATCTTCTTTATTTTTACGGAATCTCAAATACTTTTGAGTAATCCGGATCGTAAGAGATTCAGGTTCGAATCCCGGTAGCAATAACAATATTTTTCGATAAAATTGATTTTAAATGTATGTCTTTCTAATTAATATATTTAATTTGTATTATACACATTGATATAGCATTTTATTATATGATTTCTAAAATCTAATAAAAAGATCTTGACGCTACCCAATTAAATTTATTGCTAAATTAATCATCACCTATAGCATCATCTATACTCATATAATTAATAGATAATTATTATTTAAGACATAGTAAATATAAATTATGCCGAGCACACATGGCTGAAACTTTACCCTCTGAACTAGCATAAAGGTATGTAGATTATGTACATAACTGGTAGAGCAGTCTAACTGATGCATACCGAACTTTTCCACCAAATTTTCGAGACCAACATTTTAAATAAATTAATAACATAAATAATTCTAAACACAAATTAATCATTAATATCGAAAAATATTGGTGCAAAAAATCTTTGTGTAAATATTTACACAAGTATATATTTAATTTCTCCATTTTGTGCTTTTAACGCTTGCAGCCTTCAAAAGTTACCTTTTCAGTCTGGTTGTGGTGACTTTATTAAATAAATTACTCCCGATCCGATACTGTCACATCACACCGAAAACTTTTTTGGACTGTGAAAAGGCTCTTCGTAAAACCTTTTATTGATTTTCATTCAATCACGCAGAACCTAAAATTCTCGATATCATCTGTCCAGAAAATGAAAGAGAGCTTCAGAGTTAGTACCTTTTTATTTTAATTCAAAATAAATCAATTAATTCTAAGTATAATGTGTAATTGCAAGGGTGTGTACTATGTACAAGCAAAAAAACTAAGCATTACTAAAAATTCTGTCCAGAAAATGTAATAGAGCTTCAGAGTCAGTGCCTTTTAATTTTAATTCAAAATAAATCAATTAATTCTAAGTATAATGTGTATTGCAAGTGTGTGTACTATATACAAGCAAAAAAGCTATGCATTACTAAAAATTCTGGGAAACAAATATAAATTAAAAAATCCATATGTTATAGACGGATGTTTTATTATAATTACATGGGTTTTATTATAATTACATGGAGAATCTTTAGTTGTGTAGTTCTAAGTGCTGCTGCCACTATCATGCCGCCGCCGGCGCTGTAGTAGTCATTCGTTGGATTCTTATCATTCATTGCTACTATTATTGCTAGCCACTGTTTCTAATCTATCGTTTTACTAATTACTACTGAATTAAAAATTCCACTCCGTTGAGTCAGAAGTGGATCAGCTGATTTACATTTGAAAGATTTTGAACATGGCTTAGAGGTGTGCAGTAATGATTAAATCATCAACTTTCTCATTTACAAATTTTACAATTTGACTACCTTACTAAAAATGTTATTTCCATGATCGATCTTTCGATTATTTCCAGGACAATATATTTTTATTAAGATGGATTTATTTAATCAAAAAATATTAAGTTATTTGCTTTTATTAAAAATAAAAGGCAAACCCGCAGACATTACCTTTTAATAAAAATAATAATTAGCTTCAAATAAATATATGAATATGAAGATATTATTATACATTAAAACATAAACTTTGAAAACACCTTAAATATTATTTTAAAAATGGTGCGGTTCATAAATCTATGTACATATAGTATATCATATAATATTTATTGAAGCAAGTTGAATATTCCCTATGCATTCCGTCTGTTCAATAAACAATTATATATCTTTCCCGCTCTGGCCAACTAATCACTAGGGATTTTGCCGACGTGGAATCAGATTGCATTCCGATGCCGAGCTGTCAACACAAATGTTTATTTTAACGGTATAGAGTAACGCCGTACATAACGACAGGACTACGAAAAAGAATCGGTGTTCTTCAGCATCAGGAGTGCAGTAATATGTCCGTTCTTAACTACAAAAGTGCGAGTCAACTGGAGGTGAAACTTGATGTCCAATCCAGGACCAATATCAAGGTAGGCCAGATTAATCTGCCAATATTCCTTTCTTGTTTTAATTTGGACTGCGTCAACTAATCATTAATTTTAATCGGTACAGTCCACGGGATCTTATTCCACTAACATTATTGGTAATAGCATAACCTAAGTTTATATCCACTGCACGCCACTGGTATATTGAAGTCTGCTATATCGAAGTTAAACTATTATTTGAATGAACCGCTTCATCTCAAGAAACGTAATAGTGCGTTATGAAATCGAAACGTTAACCCCAAGAAGAAAGAATGTAACATACTCTACGCCTTCGAGATGTGGTGATGGCGTCGCACACTGCTATATCATGAACTGCAAAACGGACGTATTTTCCCATTCTTTCAGGAACTCCGCACTAAAAAAATCTTCTCTAAAACACCCAGGAAAAGAATCCTTTCATACTTTGAGCATGTTGTTATAAGATATGAAAATAGCGTGGAGAAATTGGTGATCACGGAAAATGTACAAAAATGATGGTAAGACCAAGTCTAAGAAATAACTAGAGCTTTGCTACACGTTACACAACTTTTGTGTAATTTTTTTCTGTTCTTATATCCTACCTCGTTCTTATTATGTTTGGTTTGCCCTCTGCTTGTTTCTATTCTAATCCTGCTTTTTACCTCGTTTTTACTGTTCTTCTTCTAACTACATCTTTACTATGCTTTTTTTTTACTTGTTTCTTATGTTTTCTTATTTTAACCTGCTTCTACCGTATTATTACTTTTAACTCCATTTGTGCTCTTATTTTATTGTTCCCAACTCTGTTCCTTACTTCATACAAATCTTTAGTCTGTACCAAATTTTTTACTTCGTTGCTTTTATTTATTATCTACTTGTCTCTTTTTTGATTTTTTCTGTGTTTACTATTTACTTTTTTTAATTAGTTCTTACCCTTATGCACATATCAGTTTTCAGAAATATTAAAAACAATAATAAATAGCTAAAGGAATCTAATGGCTACCTACATCAGAACAAGTACTTTATATGCACCTAGCGAGGTAGTAAGCAGCTAACAGGTTTGCATACAAATAATATTTTCAAATTACAGAAAAGTATTTGCTAATGTATTAATTATGTAAAAAATATTTATATTTATGCAAGCTAAAAAATAAAGTTATTTTGCTAATAAACGCTAATTTATCGACACTGAAAATAAAATAAATAATAATAAATTTATTACAGCTTTCCAGGGTTGTTTATTTAAGACCTGATTCATTAAATTTTAGAACGGTTTATTAGAAAGTTACAATATAATATTTTAAAAAATAAATATATAGAGCATCCATGAGAGCGCCGCTTCAGTGCTTAGCTCAAGACGCAGCTTTATACTAACAACTTGTGATTACGTACATTATGATTCCTTCAGTTGGCGTCCCTAGATTTTGCATGTTGGTACCTATGATTGTGAGTGTGAGGTTGCCACTGTTTCTGCGAGTATCAATCGCAGTAAGGACATGCATTGTTTCGACCGGCCGAAATAATACGTGGAGTCAGCAGTCGACGCATCCAGACCAGATCGAACCACAATGAAGAACAAACAAACGACGAGCAAGGAAACAAGCTTCTTTAATATCAGGTTAGTGGTGATTTTTCTACCTGCATTGGTTTTCATATTATCAATAGGAAACCCGGGATACAACAAGCTATTGAAGGAATTCTCTGGTACAACTTGAAATATTAGAAGCGGAATGAATCCATTAAACAAGGCCCATGATCGCGAAGAGTGAAAAGTAATGAGTCCGCGCCGTAGAGTCATGACCTTATGACCACTGAGAGAAAGAAACACAATATTTTTGAATATTTTGAGCATGTGAGGTATGTTCTGACATGGGGACATGTGAAGAGGAAAATGTAGAAATTAGAGGACTCTTGCTTATCTAAGAACAATATTGCATTTTTCTTAAAATTATAATTATAATTAAATTAATAACCTCGATACCATTTGATACATTTGTACCAGATTTGATTCTTCAAAAAAATGAGTCGTTATTAAAATGGTATAATGGTAGTGACATAGAGAAACCGAAACTGTCAATATTTGAGCAATCAGAGAGAAAAAATATCATTCATCTTGTATTGAGACTGAACCCTTTTTGGTATCCCTTACCCTTGATCGCGTCTTGCTAATACGGCGTCTGTAATAAAACTGATTTATTGGGCCGTAATAAAACACCGCAGAAGGACTTCACAATTCCCTTCATCGGATGTATAAAATAAATTCACCAAAGTCGCCTCGAATGGCACACTTGCTTCTTTATGCTCCCAGCGCTAATGATGCGGTTGGAAATGTCTGTATTTATGTTTGGAGATATATAGATATATATTTTTTAAGGGTGGTTTTATGTGTTCGTTATATACGCTGCGATTTAAGTGTGAAATACTGTGCTTTAAAAATTTATTTATGTAAAAAAAAAATATTAATATAACAACTTTTAGAACATGGTTTTGTGATATTTTTAAAACAAATCAATTAATTATAAAGATATACACAAAAAATCTATTCATCTAAAAAATATTTGAGTGCTATCAGAGTACGTACCAGGAACTTTTTCTTCTTCTTCTTTAGCCGCCTCGTTGAACTCGGAAGTCCATAAACGTATTCTCCACTTTATTTTAATTGTCAAAACAAAATTTTGTACTACATTTTGTAGTACAAAGTTTTATTTTTTAAATTAAAATAATCATGTTATATCACAAAGCAACCACCATATCAATAAATGTTATTCTCTACAATCCACTGCCGCATTCATTACATTCACGCCATCCTTCCCTTGTCATTGCCATTGTGATCCAGGCTGCTGAGTACTTGTCTTGCAGGTTTGTATTGTCATTGTTTATGAGGGATTTGTATGTATTACGAGACTCATCTATTACCGCTTCATGTCCCGCCCACTCCAGCCTTCTTGCTCTCTCCTGCCTCATAATATCTGCGTCATACCGTCCCTAAAGTTTCAAATTCTTTAACCTTCTCCATTCTCCGGTTAGATTATCACGTATTGGGCCGTAAATCTAAGACTTTATTTTCGTTTCAAGCTGCTTGCTCACGCTTAAGTAAGAGGCCAAGCTCCAAACCCGTAAAGCGGTCGGTTGTATCAGTTTAATCTTTAAATTCTGCGACAGCATCCCGACGACGGCAATTTTCCCAGGGCAAAGTAACAAGCGTTACCTATGTTAATAATATAACTCATCTAAGAGTCAAATAAATATAACTTTAAGTTATAATTCCACAACTGATTTAAGCTTACGTGAATGTTAATAACCGAAGCCATACGGTTCAATAATGAAAGTACTCTAATTGAACATATGCATAATCATCGGTAGGTAGGAAGATGAAATCATATGTGAAACACAACACATCTGTATAAACAAGATGAAGAGATTAAATAAAATTTTAAATATGAATTAAATGTATTAATTAGAAAGATATATTGTTGTTGCGCCACTGGGATTCGAGACTCGATCTCTTTCCAAACCGGGGAAGGTGTATTATCCAACTATGCTACAACGACAATATTTTTAGCGACAAATTTTCGAATCTATATGTTACCTTTTTGATATTAATACCCTGTAATCGTTCCATTATTTGAAAGAGCCATCTACCTTACTTTTACGAAATCTCAAATACCTTTGAGTAATCTGATAGCAGACGCCAGAATTATCAATTCATTTTTATTCAATTTTGGACACATTGATACAACTTTGTTATTAGGAGAACACATTCTTATTGTGAAATTGTATTTATTCATAACAATTAATGCTTTTAATTCATTAATAACTAATTGATACATTTAATTTTTATTTAAAATATCACAGACTTATGTTCTGAATAATTGCAACTTCACAATAAGAATGTGTTCTCCTAATTAAATGAAATTATTAGAAAAAATGATAATTAAAAATAATTTCTTCTTCGATATTTACAAAATTACTTTGTGGCAACAAATTATATAAATAATAAGAAAGAAACACTTTGTTTAATGTCACTATATATTGATACATCAACATGTTTCAAAACCTATAGTTCCTTCTTCAGAAAACAATGTATACTAAAATTTAAAATGCAAGCATAGACAAAAAAAATTATAAAAATAAAAAGTGGTGGGTCAATTAGGAACATAATAAGGAAATTAGATAATTTGACTACCAATCATTTCAAAAGATAACAAATTAATCACAGATTATTTCATTGATATTGTTTATGTAAATGCCTTCGATAGCTGGTTAGCAGGTTTTCGTTTAACAATAAGCACGCATATGATATATGAACCGCACTACCTATTATTGTTGCTGTCTTTCAGGTCCGATGTTGTTATTCATTTAGCTGGATTGTCTTCTTTAGATTTCGACCGACCGAAGCGCGCACTGATGGTTTATTTGGACCGCTGAACTGGTCGAAGCACGGGATATAATTTAATGATGCCCGTCGGTTACCGTCTTCTTAGCTTTCCGAAAAAAGGGCAGCAATACTCACACACATACATATGTACATTATTATAAACCAGGAAACCCAGTGGTGCCAATCGAAGCAACGATAGCGTATAAACAGATATTTTAAACATAATTATTAAATAAGTCAAATAATACATAAAATTTAAGACAATCCTTATTTCAATGATGTTATGACTTCGGTGTATTTAAAATTTAAATATTGAACTGATAAACCGTATCTCATTTTAATGATAGTAGCACATGATTTAATATCACGAGATCTAATTGAAACATCTAAATAATCGGTATATTATTCACTCGTATATGAGCATTCCATGAAATATCTGAATCTCACACTTTGGTGGTAACATATAAACATTCAAATAAAAATAAAATTCGACCTTCTGTGATAAAAAAAAAAACAGAGTGGGGCGAAATTAACTTCCTGATTTGGTTTTCTTAGAATTTAATAAATAAAATAAACGAAATATTTGTATAAAGTAATATGTTTATTTAGTACACAATTTTGTTCGTCAATTTTCAAAAAATATATCCATTATATCAAATCGGCTCTTTATTTATTTTATTTTTTAACTTTTTTAACACTCAATTGACATGTTTTTGATCCAATAATGATTTTATTATAAATTATTTCATAAAAATTAAGTCTAGAATTGTTACATCAGGTGATTTTATATGTGTACAAATCGCCTAAAAGTAAAAAATTTATTGACCAAGAAATGTTTTTTTTTTTAATCCGTTGTGTTTCTTTAACTGTGTGCAGTATTGCGCCATGTTATTGAGACCATATATTTTGTATACATCAAATCCACATCATTACACTATTTTTTAACTTCTACGTAGATCTGTGAAATACTAATGCGCACGTGGTAGTGAAAATGCGTTATTTTATTGCATTCAGATGATTCAATGTTAATGGCGAATATTGAACTTTATTTACAGTTCTATGTACGATGTGTGTTAAGAAAGTGATCTTAGTAAGTCATGATATTCGATACAACAATATAATTATAGCCGATGAACCTTTAGAATAAGAGTTTGTGTACTTAAGAAGTATATTTTACATTACAGGAGGAGGCAAGCGTAGTAAAGAATAAATAAATTATGACTGAATGCCAAAGCAAAGCTTAGCGTAAAGAACAGAATTAAAATATGGTAACTTATATAATTAGGAATATTACTTTTTTAATTTTTTTTTAAATTAAATTTTTTACAATTTTTATAATATGAGTATTAAGTATTATACATTATTAAAGTTATATTTTTTTTAATCGATTACCTCTCCAAAAAATAAGCTAACTCTTTACTTGGAGAGGGAGTTACACTGTAATAATGTATATAATATATTTGTAATCTATAATATAATGGTTAAAGAATATATAATTTAGTAGGTACATATATAAATTAGTTATAAAAATAGATATTTTCGTAAAAAATGCAAAAATATGAATGAGTATTGAAAGTCTTTCCTACGTGAAATGAAAATATTATTCAATATTATGTGCTCTAAAAATATTTATGTAATAATTAGCTTATAAGGAAATAAAATACAGTATATTAATAACAACGATATAAAAATATTATAAATTTCGTGGTACATGTGTATCTTTAAAGTATTTTTTGATAGCATTGATTATTTCTTTGTCATCGTTAATCTTTCTGATGTTTTCAGGTAAGCTGTTAAATTTATTTTTCAGTTACAGTTGTCGAACAAGTGATGATGATTTGATGATATGATGAATGAAAATATACGATACGTTTATTTATAGTAGGTACTAGTAAAAAACTCGTCATAATCAGGTACATCCGATACTGGAAGAGAGTTTTATAAGAAGATAAATGACAAGATGTACGAATATGGATGAGACAAATGTTGAATATCAGGATAGAATAGTATGAATGCTACCTATCCTGCATGATGGTAAATAAGTATTATATAAATATTATAATAATATAAAAAGCAAAGGAACCCCAAATATTTGCTGAGGGTTAACTTTTATATCCATTCCAAGAATTTTTCAAGCAAGAAACAAAATTCTTCTTAATACTATCAACATGTTTGACCGCTTTGATAAAGTTACGTATTAAAATGTTTGACAAAATAATTCATAAGGTCTTATGATCAGATTCATAAAAATATTACATTTTTGAAATACTTTTGCTCCAGATAGATACTAGGTATTAAAGGACGGGTCGAGTATTTGCATGTTTTTTCATAACATTCCTGTACATATATTTTAAATTAATATATTAATATCGATAACTTTTAAAGGCTTTGAAGTTACAACGTATGTGATACGAATTGATGCATGGTAACCAAACTTTTCGGAATTCTATGTCCGTTCGACACATGTAAATTATAGGTAACAAATTTCCATTTTTTTTTCGGATAAAATATTCAATGTATACAATTCCTTGTGAAACAAAATATGTAGTTTTTTTTAAATAATAAACAAAATTATAAGTATTCTTTATTTTATTTCGGATAGATTCGATGTGTACTCCATGTGTTACAAACAAAACTCGATATTTTTACGATAATAATATTGCCATGATATAAAAATATAAATAATTCATATTACTGTATTTTATATAACCCATACGTGCGACTAATCTTTTATATATCGGTCTTTAGACCCACAAAGGATATTGACATAGGTCAAAATTATTACGAATCAAATTTACACGAATATTACAAAGGAATACATAAACCGCATTACATTATGTCATAATTGAACTATAACACGAATTTCCTGGAAACATTTATTATTCTTTAAACAAATTGATAAGTATTTTTTTAATATTTGTATTTGTCATACATTGGTCATCATTTATTTGGTTGAATATTATATGTTTTATATTTATAATATTGTACGAATGAAGCAGTCTGCACTTCACTAAAGAACCGTCTGTGATTTTTTGTAGAACTAAATATGATAAATATGAACAAATCTCTCAATGGCTACGGTACTTATCAGGCACGTACCGTCAATACAATCTATTTATTAGTCTGTATAAGAGAATATATTTTTCGAAAAGCAACTCGAAATAAAATATTTTGTGATAGATTAAAACGTGAATAATACAATGTTAATAATACAATAAAGAATATGATAAGATTAATATAAGTATTGATTTATTTTCCAGAAACTGTGATGCAGCTTATTTTAATATAATATATATAAAAAGCAGCATGACATAACTCATTTTTCAATAAGAATTGAGTTGAGTTATGGTATGGTTGGATTTAAATTTTCGCACCGGTTCGATCTGTCAAATTAGTTTCAAGATTCAAACAACTATAGAGACACTGTAGCCACCTTTATTATCATTGCACAACTAAAATCGTATAGCATCATGAGACAACTCGCACAGTTAGTTACCATAGACGATGTTTGGGAGGACGATGTTGAGATGAGTGTTGCACTGTTTTTTAGTTATTTTTTTAGTAGTTAAATGAAAATCACGATAATCCTCGGACACCCCATTCCCTTTCTGTACGGAATGACCACTTAGACAAGTTTATAAATGATATTCCCAAATTGCCATCACATTTTTGTCGCCAATCAACAAAGAGATTGCACCATCAAACTGACATAACATCGAAGGCTCTACAATGCTTACACAAACAAATGCAAAGAAGAAAAACATACCTCTTTAAGCAGATTTATGTTAGATAGAAAGTGTAAATTATAAAGAATCAGTATTTTCACCACTCGTAAAGTGTATGGGGCACAAAACGAGAAAGCACAAGATTAGATGTTAGCTGAAGAAGGAAATTTTTTTGTAATTAAAATGTATTCGTTTGTCTACAACATAACATAACTTCACAAAAAAATTACATCAACATAACATAACTTATTGATTTTTTTAAAATAATTGCCTCTAACTTAAATACATTCTTAACAATCTGAAAAATATTGTTGATGTATTGAAATCCAGGTGAAAAAGTTGACTAAGTTAAAATAAAATAGTTTTTTTCTATCTGCTGAAAAGTTATCAAAAATGACTTGTGTCACGATGCTTCTTAGATGTCGATATGGACTGTACGTCACTGAGGTACACAATATAATAATTATTTGTATTTAGATTCACAGTATAGTGTATTTGTTATATTGTTATACAAATAAAGATAAAATAATTCTGTACCCTGCCTGCTACACTAGTATTTTACTGTTTTATATCAGACAGTGGTTTACCGGTATAGTGACAAATATAGTTTTACTAAAAAAATCAGGAATGGCTTTTCTTCTGACATTGAAAAAAAGTTATATATTCCTTGAACAAGTTTATATAACATCTTAAATTCATTAAATCGTCAGATATCTTAATTTAAAATGACGCTATTGAATATATTTTTACGATCATGTAATCATAGATATTAGCTAGGCTAGATTCTTCAGAACATTTTATAATTATTTACTTAAAAAAATGGATAGAAATAAAAAACATCAGGAAATTAGTAAAATGAGCTATTGATTCATTTCATTGTTGTAGAAAACTATCCTTACTTCATCTGAAATGTATTGCGTTGTTCTGTTCAACAGTAAAACTTAGCAGAAGTAGTTTTATCTTTCGGATGAATGTCACCCGGTGGCCTCTGAAGACACTGAAAATTTAAGCTACACTATTGCAAGATTATAAGAGTGCTGTGGGAGAGGCATCCACCAACTTTAATACCCACAAGACGAGAAAACTTTTAGTTGAAAACTTGAATACCAACATCAAAGGAATAATAATAGTTAAATGGGATTGACTTGCGGACAAATTTTAAGTCGTAAATCTTTCTAACAAACTTTGAAATTATTTCTGTTATCTTGTCAATTAGATCGAGCCAATATTTATTATGACATGAATCTCGCTGAAGTCGTAAGATTTTAAGTTCACTTGTTAACTCAACTGAAACTCTCTGTAGTTTTACCTATACAAAAAGTCTTACCTCAGCAGCTAATCTTTGTAAATATTTAATACTAAATTAAAATCTGAAGCTGAAATAACGGATAATGTCCACATATACAGGTCTCTTCAGATTTAAAAGTTTATTAACGTATCGTACACACAGCTGTTAGTCGTTATGATTTGGTATCAAACGACGTATAAAAGTTTGGAGCTTAATAAAGATTAGTGAACAGCTCTCTCAACAGATTTAAACAAACTTCCATTGTTAGATAAAGCTTTTCCAAAACAGTTTATTTATCACATTTGGTTCACTCACAAGGCGCCTATATATCTAAAAAGATACTCAGCCCACAAGTTCTCGCAATTTTTTATGATATTATGAAACATAATAAAACGTATTTTATTTTTTAAATCTGTGATATATTTCTCTTCACTCTCGATAACTTCTTACCGTCGTATTTTATATCCCAGTTGTGTATAATGACTGGTTTTGATGCAAAAAACTACGCATTCGACGTCATCGTAATTATTAAATTTTTTACCAGATATATTCTATTCAAATACTTAATAAAATACACACATATAATAATATGACAACGTAGAAGTACTACATAAATGCAAAAAGGAGAGAAAATCAGACATTATAGAAAATATAGAAATTAATATTAACAATAATAATGTACTTAACATACAAACACCTCCTATTAGATCTCCTCTTCTGTCCATATTCCACAACCACTCTCACTTTTTACCGAAACCCCCCTCTCCCCAACTCCGCTCTCATACAACCACCCTGTGTAGTCGATAAAATATCTTCTAGTGTTAAGTTTTAGTTTATTACTGAAGATAATACAGTAAGCGTCGAAAACGTTTTAATTTTCATAAAGTGTAGTGTGAAGTAAACAACGTTGTGTTTTATTTTATTAATTAATTAATTTTTTTCAAAAAGCTTATTACAATGGACTTCCACAAAGTTAATCACGAAAATTTTTGAAATAATATAAATATCATTTAGAGCAATGACTGGGAAAATTAATAAAATGAAGCAAGGGTTCCCAGTTGACATCTTTAATTTTCTGTAACGTATGTACCGTGTGCGATCTAGCCTTATCTCGGTGAAATAAAATTTCTGTAATGGTGATTAAAGCAGGCGTTTTTTAATCAATTTCGAAGTTAATACTGAAAGTTATCAACAATTGACATACATTAAATAATAAATACTAGATTGGGACGTAGAAGTTCAAAAAAAAAACATCCGTTCATATCCAGTCAAACATACGCCTGGAACGGAGCGTGTCTTCATTACTACTTTGTCCATATCAGATAGTTGTATACTAATTCTGGGCAGTTAAACTGATGCGAATCTTACCATGAAAACTTTTTTTCTACTGCGAAAGTTGCACTTTTGATCCTCAAAAACAAATAATAAAAAACATGATTTTTTTAAGTTGATAACAAATTTTCTAACTTATATATTGCACTTTAAAATTGATACATCTGTCATTCCACAATGTGTTCTCCTTAAAAATATACAAGCTGTATTAATGTTTCCAAAATTTAATAAAAATTAATTATTTATCAATTCTGGCGTCTCCTATCGGATTTTACTCAAAGCTGATGTATCAATTTGAAAGTGCAACATATAAGTTCAAAAATTAGTCGTCAACTTACTATGTTGGTGTAGTATAATCGGTTAATGCATTTCCCCGGATAGAAAGAGATCCAGGTTTGAATCCCGGTAGCAACAAATATATTTTTTCGATAAATTGATTTAATGTGTATATATTTCTAATTAATACATTTAATTTGTATTCATTAATAATAATGTCACGCATATTAAGACAGATGTGAATCAAAAATATAAAATGTAAACTTACCTAATTTAATTGTAAAAAAAAATATGGCATACATTTTTTGATTAATCTTCCAAACATTGAATCTGTATATCATAATTGTTAATTTTGAATACGCGATTGCTAAATTTGAATACTTAACGTAATATTTATCTAATAGAAAAATAAATATTACAAGTATTAGGACGGACAGGCATATTCATTATTATTACTTAATTAAAATAAATATTCATTAAATGTGTATTTTAATATACGTTGTGTAATACCACATTTGTTATTTAAAACTGGGTTGCATTTTAATTAGCGAGAAGCATTCTGACTTTTAATGAATGATTTAGGATGTTTGGTTAAAAGCAAACTTCTGAAACAATATCAATTTATCGAAGTGCTTGATTTGCGACAAAACATTTACTTTTCATTAGCTCCGATGAAAAAGGATCCACAATTTGTTCCACATCGACGGCCGCTCAGTAATTTCCACGAACAGACAGTTTGGTCGAGCACAAAGGCGCGTAATTTTCCAGCTGATGAAAAATTGCTTTTTTATTTTTAAATATGCAAATGATACCATCGAGCGGAATTCCAGCCTTTTGACGTAGCAATCTAGTGGATGTGCGGATATTCGCGGATCCATCTAGCCGGTCTACGGATGTTCGCAGATCGGGGTTGGATTTGTAAATCCATTACTTTTTAGGAATATCGATCATTATTAGCGAGTGTTTCCGATGCCAGTTTAATATCACGGTTGGAATCATATCGCAGTGGAATATTGGAATGATTAACGCCACGGCTAGGTACAACCAAATCTGTTAATAGTATTTTCAGCAGTATGAAAGTTAATTGAGTTCTTTTAAGTGCAGTGGAATGTATTATTTTGTTTTTAGTTTGTTACATTACAAAATATTATATGAGTGTTATTTATTGCATTTGAAACTATTTTATTTTAGATAAATAGAGAAACGCAGAAATTAAATAATGTTTTAAAAATCATTTTGTGTAAGTTTTTAGGATGTTTATTAGTGTTAATAATTAAACTTGTAATATTTCTGTAAATATATGTAACTTAAAATGTATATTTTAGATAATCCTGAAGAAAATATTAGCGCTTAGAAATGACTAGTGAAAAATCAATTATGAAAAGGGAATCGTACAAAAACAATTATTTTTTCCATTTAATCCATTATAAAATTAATACGTTAGTAAAAATACAATTTTTGATATGAAAGACAGAGATCACACACTATTTTCACAGTGAAAAGAACAACAAACATACAAATATAATTGTCTCTATCTCACTAATTAAATGAAGACAGCTAAGAAGGAAGGACACATTGTATGTGACTTAATGAATGCTCTAAATTATGTTAATAATATTTTTTCAAAATTGTATGCATTGTATGTATGTATTGTATTTAGAGTAAATTCGTGCCATTAAAGCCATTTAAGCTAAAAAAAACTTTTTTTCTAACACAAGTTGACAGCATGACTACGTTCGGATATTTTATATCATGGTATGATAAAGGTTAATATAATTCGCTCCATTTTACTAAAATTTAATTTGCCACAATACAAGAGTCTGGGTTGATCGAACACCGTTTATTCAAATTAAGCATAAATATAATACATAATAATACTGTATATATTTACTTGTAGGTTCTTGGTCTATTTTTATTAGAGCCGGAATAATTAATACACTTTGTATCTATTATAACTTCATGGGTAGGTATCGTTTTCCGAGGAACTTATTATAGAATATTATAAATCATGTAAGTATGTATTACAAGTACATAACAAAAATAACAATAAACAAATTTATAACCACGTCAATATTTTTACTATTTTCAAACTAAGCTAGACGCTCATGATATGAAAATAGGATGGACCAACACTCTACTCTCCTAGAATGAGGCTGATATAGATTACATAATTATACAGTGAGCTTTTCAATATTTATATATTTCAAACTTGTCGGATATGGTTCGAAAAATCATATTATTAGGATTTATTACCTATAAATATTTATTTACATCATTGTTCTCTTCATGCAGGGTCGACCGAGGCGAATTAGATCACTTTTAGTTTGTGGGTGAAAAAATTATAGTAATTCATTTATAAGCTTAATTTTTAATATAAATTCGTAAGCACCAATGATGAAATAATGATAAAATGAAAACAAACTTAAATTTTATTCTTCTAGGAATAAAAACAAAAAAGGAAGGAATATCCGATTCGCCCCGATTTGTGGAGTGAAACGGATTATGTAAAAACCTTTCATAAAATTTAAATTATTAACATATCTTTGGAGTCAAACTTACATTTTTTTTTAATACTGATCAGTTAATATTATTTGGCAAATAAGTGATAATTCGAGTTCTCTTTGTAGTCTTTGTCTTCGCAGGCGATGGGAGAAGTTATTTTATAGTTTCAATAACCTGACTGCACTAGTCGAAGGTTGTGTACTATAATATGAGTTTTTGTTGAAAACTGATATTGAAGCACTTATGATCACCGTCATTTGTTTGTTATCTCCGACAAACCTGTAATAATATTCCTGTCCTCTCGAAGCTTTTTGTAGTGTTTTCCATTGTAGCTGAATATACATACTTCCAAATATCTTTACCTGGGTGTGAACATTGCCATGATGTCGCTTGCTGGTAATAGTAGGTTTTAAATAGCTTAAACAACGACACATCGAGTGGTTTGAAGACAAGCAACTCCCCTTTGAAGACTTGTGTATGGCAGATTATAAATTTCTGCAGTTCGGCGTGTAGTCGTTTCTTTACCATCCACCATTGTTAACACCATGATCTTCGATTGTTCTTTTTACTGTACGTACGAATCATGTTTGAATTAATAATTATTATATTTAGTTATGAAATTATAATAAAATTAAGAAAATAACTGATTCAGACAATCGCCTACTAATACTTAATTAAAAAAATATATTTTATTGTCTTTTCGTTAAAAAAAACAAGCGAACCATGTCGTCCCAAATACTATTAAAATACATACATGCATTTCAGATTCAAATCAAATATGTAACTGTGACATCATTGAAAATTCGAATAAGATAATTTATCTCGGATTAACAATTGATAAAAATTTACGATGGGTTCCTCATATCAATCGAGTAAGATTCAAAGTGAGAATATTAATATATACTTGTAGGCAGCTTCATGAATATTACTTTATTAAAAATGGTAAACCATTCAATTTGTCAGAGTTTCATCATTTACGCAATATGTGTAGGGGTTATGCAGCTCTTACTTCAATGGATTCTCCAATTAAGGCTCAGAAATGGGTCATCAGAGTTATAAACAATAGGCTATTTAGACATAACTCTAAAGAACTCTTTAAATTCTTCCAAGTTTTGGATATAAGACAACTGTTTACCGGAGCAATTCTAAAACTATTTTTTTTTTTAAATTAACTAACAAAATCTTATGATACTTTCCAGTGCCATAATTTAATACCAAATTCGCTCAATGTCCGTTCTCATTTAGTGCTCCGCGAATATTTAACAAATTGCCACTAGACCTTAAAGGGTTAACGACTTTAAACCAAAAATAATAAAGTGGTTGCCAGATAACAAAATGAATCTAATTTTTCATTTGTGCTAACTTAACTACCTACACATTTTTGTTTCCAACTATTGTACATTACAGACAATAACATTTTTATAACTTTTTTAAAATAATATTTTATAACTTCAGATTGTCCTTTTTTCACATAACTTTTTATAACTTACTTAAAATTATACTTACTTACCTCTAAACAATTACAACTTTTAAAAACTGTACAGGTAATTGATTTAGAATAGACCATGTCTAGTAAAGTAATTACCTTTATTTTTTCATATATACTATTTATGATTAAAAAAAAAACAATAAAAAATAAAAATAAAATTCACCCCAAAGTACGTGATCCGAATCGCCCCATATCTAAGAATTTCTAAACATACTCATTACACAAATACTTTATGAAGTTATAGTAAAAAAATATTTAATCCCATACATAGACATCATATACATTGCTACTGACAGAAACATTCAAAATTCCATGACAACCTTTTCATTTTAAATGCGAGATTATAGGTTACGCATTCCCGAGATCTCCAATTGATGAGCGTTACCTGCGCTAAACGATGAGTTGAAACAATATAATGTTTATAGCGAAGGGCACGAGGGACAGGGATGAATTAATGTTAAGAAGCGAGAAGTTCGTTTCTATCACGATGTTTCAAATATGGGCTGTTTCCTTAGTTTGATACGATTCGCCCTGCGATCCGATTCGCCTCGATCTACCTTATTTATTATTTCTTTTGTTGTATTTATTTACTTTTCTGGTGATCTGCAGAATGCCAAGAAAAATAGAGGCGCATAATCAAGAGGGTGGTAATTGGAGGGTGGAGAGTGACGCGTATGATGATGTATTTAAATAAAATTAACAACGATTCTTTTCACAAATTATTTTTAAATAATTTGTTAAAAAAATATGTATAAAAGGTGTATCGAAAAAATGTATGTATACTTGAATAGTTATAAATTCAATATTGGTTAAGCTAAATTAATGTATTTTTAAATTCAAATCAATGAAGATAAACGCAGATTTTTTTAATTATAGCAAATATTTAAAAACTTGTCTATTCTAGACTAAGCATTTTTGATAACTCAAATGTCAAACAATTTGCATTTGGGTGCATTGCACCTCAATAGTTCCATTTAATGCTTTAATTTATGTCAGTTTTGTACCATCAATATTATCTTTTACGAGTCCCCGTAAAAAAGTGCAATGCAGCCAAGTCCGGAGAATGTGAGGCATATTTAATTTTATCTCTTCGACCAATGTATCTGTTTGACAAGATATTCATCAATATTACGATGGTGGTGAGGAATGTGCTGAAAATAAAACTCCTCATTAACAAGTAAAACTTTTCAAATAGGCTCACTTTTCAATTCAATGGACGCTCGATTTTGGAAATCCTGTCTCACGTGTATACATTTTTTGGGACACTCTGTGTATTATAATACAACTTAACAGTCTTCAAATATTGTTAATATAATAATATGTACAGAATATTTTTAAAGGATTACTTCCTTTCGTGAAGACGTTCGTAAATATATTTTTAATAAATAATAAGTATTCTCTCTCTTTGCACGCGTCGGTGTTAACAAGAAAATCCGCATCCGTATCATCAGAAACCTTATTTTTTTTATATTTCAAAGAAAAACTGAAAATCCAACAGAGTAACGACTCTTGTCAAATTCTCCTCGTTGGTTTTCCCGCCCATTATCTTTAGTAATGTAATTAAATTTCCTTAGCACCAAGGTAACATGCAAAATATCACTGTAAACTAACGTCATATGAAAATTTCTACGAAGCTGCGCCAACGAGTATGAAATTTTCATCGCGAACAAGGACAAGTGGGGTAATTGGGTAATAGGCGCTAATCCCCGCTGTAAGGGATGATGGTGATATATCCTCGTTTAATGCCGGGTATCCAGTGCACTTCATATCGGCCCATCGGCGCAGCTTGCGGTGTATTGTGAGCTAGGTGAGCTAATTTTTCCGATACGTTGAATCCATTATCGGTTCATTGTGAAATAAATTCAAACGTTTTGAAGCGAACCATAATGATTCAATTTGAATACAATTTATAGAGGAAAACAGTATTGTAGTATATTGATGCATAGGATTATAACTACAGTTTAGCAAGGCTGTAATTTAATTGTCAACGTTAAATTTACATACGTTTAATTATTTATTGTATTTAGACATATAAGACTCTTTGTCTATTCTCTGTATATTCCTACACCTTGATCTAAACTAAATTAGCAATCACTATTTAAAACTCGGTTCAAAATATAGTTATCCCTTCCCCCTGACCACACTCTGGTCACCCAACGATATACTTATGTGTTTTATATTGAATGCCATTTATCCTAAAGAATTGCTTATTTATTAATACATTAGATTTTTTTATCGTTATCATTTAGAGATAGATGAGTTTCAATAAGAACATAATATATATTTTCACTTCTTCAATATTAGCAAAATTTCTTTGTGGCCTCATTTTTTATAAATAATTAGATATAATACTTTGTTTAAACTACTATTTATTGATTATTCTACATGTTTCGATACCTATGGTATCTTCTTCAGGAAATAATATATACTGAAATTAAAAATGCAACCATAGATAAAAACAAAACTATAAAGTGGTAAATAAGTAAGAACTAATATGAAAAAAAATTTAAAAGGTGACTATTGGCAAAAAGGATTTGGTTATTTATAATATTTAGCTTGCTATTAACACTTTTTCTTATTTCTACAATTTAAAATTTGTCTAACTGTAAACCCCAAGTATTTGTATGTATAATTTCTAAAACCTTATTAATATCAAATTCTAATTATTTAAAAATCTGTTTGTATTGTATAAATAAATAAAATTTCCTTTATCAATTTTGGAAGTCAGTCTAAGATTTATATATTTTTTTGTTTGAGTTTACCTATATTAATTAAATAATTACTCTATTTTTTCTTAATTTAAGTTTAAATTTTCGAGTGGGGATGGTACTATGCTACGTGTTCCCTATACTCTTATATGGAATTGAATCGTAACACGCGCGAAAACAATTTTAAAGCGACTTGAATATTTTAGATGTGGATTTACACATGAATACTATAAATAAGCTGGACTGAGATAATTTTAATAGGGTAACTAATAACAATGTGTTGGTTTGGATATGAAAAAAATATATCAGATCCTGCATCTCATCACTCAAGGTAAAATTGCTAGCAGAAAAGGCAACGTAAGATGGAGAACATCCTGGCGGAAGAATCTAAGGATTCACTTAGATCAGTCCACAATTAAACAATTCCGAGTAGTCAACATGATCACTATCGTTCATCAAGCGGACAACTACTGAAAGAAAAATAAATTACAATACAAACCGGGATTCTTTTCTACAAAACCAAGAATGATACGGTGCTAATTAATCCAAGCGACATATCAAAATATAAAAAAACAATTCTTACAACTCCAAAAGTCAATATGTATATTCCTAGATATTTTTTAATTTGGTATTTTGTTAAAATCCTCGACATTCGTACCTACCATATCATATAAGAAAAATTATACAATTTGTCAATATTTAAAATTGTTTTATGTATTCTCGTTATGATGGAATTATTTGTAAAAAAAATATATGCTTCTATATTTTACAGTGCCAACTCAGGCATTAATTTATACAATTTGTCGCTTATGGTATGTTTTAGAGTATTTTAAATTGAATATTTAAAATCATTATGTACTCATATTTATTTACAATTTATACATGCGGCATTCTTTATACGTAAAAACTAAACTGGAGTAGAATTTGTTTATTAATCATTTTAATAATTTGTGGTGCTTAGATGATTTTTAAAAAAATAATAATAAATATTGAAAAATTATTTGGTACAATTTTTGCTACATTTCTCATATTGTACTACATTATTTAAATATATTTTGAAATAAATTATAGTTGACAATTCAATATTTTATTTTTGATATGAAATAATGAAAAATAATATATTACAAGGGATTCAATTATTGTTTTATTTTTTATATTTTATTAAAATCTTTTCTACTGTAACTTACAGAGCTGTTCGAAAAATGGATATAATGAGTTTGTTTTAGTTGTTTTTGAGCGAAATTTGGTAGTTCAATTAAATAATAGGCGTAACCTTCATCAAACTCACAAATTGACAGTAAGTTAAATGTTGCGTGGGATTTTGATTACTATATAAATAATAATAATTGTAATTATTTGATGTATTCATCATTATTATTAATGCTGTATTCCATGTAAATAAAAATATCAATGAATGCGCGGCCACCTGTCCAAATATGACTCAATGTAATTATGATTAACTTGAACATGCGATAATTTTCAATTTTGGAAAATAAAGTTTTGAGAATAATACTAAGGAAAAATAGATATACTCGAATCAGTGCAATACTGAAAGATTTGAATATGATGACCTTTCAGCAGAAAATATATTTCAATGTAATGGTATTTATTTATAAAATCCTCACTAAGAAAACATTGCCGGAATTTATACGAAAAATTGATGCAAATCAACCTAAGCATGAACATCATACAAGAAGAAAAGATAGGCTGAGACTGCCATTCAGGTAGAAGGCTAAATCTCAGAAATCGACGATGTACAGCGCGATAAAGATTTTTAATAAAATGCCGGAAAACTACAATGATTCAAAATGAAACTAAGCAAATATGTGAAAGATAAGTTGTAGTTAAAATAAACGATTTTGATCTTAAACAAATAATAAATATCTCGAAGCTATTTTTTAATATATTTAAGTATGGGTAATTACATGGCTTACGATCTGTATTTAGCTCGTTTAAGTGATTCTCACCCATTAATCAATCTTTATAAATATCAAGTTTTTGAATGTTGTATATATGTTAATATGTGAAAATCCAGTAATTGTGTGTTCTTGCACAAATTCAAATATTGATTTTGATATTGTTTATATTAGAGCATGTATAAAAATACTTATGTATGAACTATATTAAAAATAAATAAATACTTAATAAATTACTGTTGTTTCGTATTGTGTGATTTAATCAATAACATGGTAATTAACGATACTATTATAAATCTATATAAAACCATTTTCCATTAAAGCTATAAAACTGAAGCAATGACCAACTAGGCTCACAAATTTATAAACCACTAAAACAGGGTTGAAGGTCCCTAATAAAGTGAGTAGTTAGGGTTACCAGCGTATGATTACACCCGGTAGACCACTTCCACTATGTTGCTCCGGACAGGAGCGGTTCCATCTAACCAACCCAGTCTACAATTTTATCATAATTTCAATCAAAGTGTTAATAATATTATTTTATTTATTTCTTAATAATCCAGAGTATTTATTAAAATATATTAAATGTTATTTTAGATTGTAAACTTTGCTTTATTAACCACTTAATGAATTAAATGCATCTACCGATTTCGAAAAATATAATTTTCTTCTTCAGGATTTCATTAACTAATCAAAAACATAAGTTAAATTCTTTCTTTAACTTTAACTATTTAAAAAATAAATTTAGTACCTAACTTAAATTGTTACTTCAAAATTATTAGAATAATTTTTAGGAAAAATTTTTAGAATGGGACTAGTGGTTAAATTTAGTTTGTTGTTCATAATATTTTGGTTAGTTTTACACGCTTTATTTATTTCCATTGATTCAAAATTATTTAATTTAAGGCCAACACCGCTTACATGTAAAATTGATAATCCCAAATTTTTATCAAAAGTATGATCATTTTCTAACAAATTATTAAAAAATTCTGAAAAACCACCATTATTCAAACTTCTCAAATGCTCCTTGACTCTTATATTAAAATTACGACCTGTTTTACCAATATAAAAAGCAGCACAATCCTTACAACTAAGTTTATATATACCAGAATTATTAAATTTATTATCTTTGTCTTTAGAATTTATTAGTAAATTTTCTATATTATTATTTGTATAAAATGCCGGTCTAATGTTTCCTGGTAGGTGTTTAGATATTTGATTGGAAAATTTATTTATGAATAAAATCCTATGTTAATATTCATTACTATTATTACGTTTTATCAGTGATTTATATAAAAATTAGCTAATATATATATATATATTTTATATAGCGTCTAACATTGACGCATATATCAGAGGTGGAGTCTACTCCATACAACACAATAAACTACGAGTATTATACTTAATTGCAATATAATTGTATATTATGTTATATTATAATGCATTCAACTCTGTTACAACAAAAACTTGTACGTCAATAAAGTCTAATAAATAAATAAATTTATTACAATATTATATGAATATATGTATACATCTCAGAAGATAACCTCGTGTCTAGAGAGTGAGATCGTTAAATATAAATATTAATGGTTACTAATAAATAAGTAGAAGCAAGAAATATTTTTTTTTTCAATGAAATATAATTCTACGATATTTAAAACAAATTAAATTAATTAGAAAGATATATCTGGGGAAACGCAGTACCAACACATCTCATTAACCATGTAAGTTTCCGACAAATTTGTGCCTTACGCATACTCTTTATAAATGTTGCCGTAAACGTCTGAGAATTTTAATTTAAACAATAATTCAAACATAACATTAGTATTTACTTGAAGACATAAAATAAAAATAAGAAATAATCTTCTCACATTAAAAATTAAACAAGCGAAGAAAAAAATGTTTTCCTATCATCGGTGTATAATTTGAAAAATGTTAAATTATATTATATTATTATAATTTGACACTAAATTTTATAGTGAATCTAAATAATCGAATCTTTGTGTAAATTGAGAGATTTGTTTTGCTTAATACATTTGTCTTCAAGTAACAACATTAGCTGATGAATCTGTCTTGAACGGGATTAATTATTCGTCGAAGCTTCCACCCGTTCTGCGGCTCATTGTCAGATGTGACGTGTACTTCAGGGGGCGGCTACGCATTGTTGGAAGTAACCAATCAGCGGACAATCTGAAGACATTCCTTTCGGCAAAAAGTGACACCAGTCACTCTCCGATCAGTCTTTTCGTCGCATTGCCTTTACTTCAATAAATCATGTGAATTTATCACCTGTTTCACTTTGTATGTAAGAAAACTACCTGAATAATTTTATAATGATTAGTATGTTTTAATATAGAAATGTAACTATATAAATAAAATAAACATATAGGTATATATACTGCTACAAGAACTTAAATATTTATATATTACTCGCGAGTACCCGGCATGCGTTACAATGCCACTTAAAGAAAGAAAATGTTTTTTTTTCCGTCTGGTACGTATACGAATAAATCAGAAGGTTTTCCAACGCGTGAGCAGGCCACATACAGCTGTCCATGAGAGAAGCGTGGATTTTTCAAATTTAGTCCACACACTTGTAGCGATTGTCCCTGTGTTCTATTGATAGTCATTGCAAATGCGAGTCGCTTTGGAAACTGCAGACGTTTAAATTCGAATGACTATATGAAAAACACACATTTGTTGAAACGACTCACGCGCCACCTATTGTAAACTGGTTGTACTAATTTATAAACCTTTGCGGGCTTGTGTCCAACAACTCATCAAAGTTTCATCGCAATCGGATGAACGGTATACGAACGCATACGGGACAAACAAACAAACATTCATTTTTATATATATAAAATTATCAGGTTCCATGTACGTTTTGGTACGTTTTAATGTACTAAGGCGCGTATAATATTTAAATTTTGATAAAAAAAAACAATATTTTTTATAAAGAATATGAATTCACCCACCAACTTGCATTATATTTTATTGTATGGAGCAGTTCAGACATTATTACTAAGAAATACATCATTTAAAAAAAAAGGTGCAGGTGAAATAATATAACAAGCGGCTGGAGGTGAAACATTGTACCTCAGAAATATTATCTTCTAAATACTAATTTAATGTATATATTTATAATTAATACATTAAATTAGTATTTAAAACATCCCAGACCTATGTTCTGAATAATTACATCTTCACAATAAGAATGTGTTCTCTTAATAATATTATCTTCGTTAAAAGATGGCAGTGGTGCATAATAATGGTATTAATTAATCTGTTCATCGGAATGTCGCTGTAGTCTTAACATTTATTTTTATAAAAACATACCACCTGTTCCTCAATTGATGAAAACATTCAAAATAGTCTATCAATTGTATTTTTTTTTATGATTTCAGTGCCGATAAATCGGCGTTTATTTGAAAAATAACTTTCTTTTGAAGCTTGCATCAATATAAACGTTTTTTAAGTAATTAATGTATAAGCAAGTACATTGAGTATTAAATATTACATTTCATTTATATGCAAGCCTGTTAGCCGCTTCCTACCTCGATAGGTACATATAATTTACCGGTTTTGAGATAGGTTCAATTAGCTATTTATTATTGTTTTTAATATTCATTAAAACTTATTTGTGCATATTTAGGAAGTTAGGTAGAACTAATATAAACAAATTAAATAGTAAAAAACAGAAAAATCAAAAAAGCGACAAGTAGAAAATAAGTAAAAGGAACAAAGTAAAAATTTTGATACAGACTAAAGACATATGTGAAGTAAGGGACAGAGTAACATTTTAAAGAGCAAATTAATAAAACGGAGTAAAAAGTAATAACAGGTCAATAATAAGAATAAAAATAATAACAGGTTAAAAAATAATAACATGTTAATAATAAGAAGACATGAGAAACAATTAAAAAAAGCATAGTAAAGATATGGTAGAAAAGCTGTTATTTAACAAATAATAGATATTTCATATAGGCGAAGCTATTTTTTATTATATTTAAGACCGGTCGTAAGCCCTGTAATTACCTATACTTCCATATATTTTCCATTAAATATAATAAAAAATAGCATCGTAGGTCAAAATTCAGTAATTGTGTGTTCTTGGACATATTCAAATATTCCTTATGATAGAAAGATCAGAGTAGGGTAAAAATAAGTTAAATGTAGAATTAGAATAGAATCAAGCAGGGAGCAAACAAATTATGATAAGTACGAAGTAGGATGTAAGGACAGAAAATAATTACATAGAATGAGTAGCTTT
Organism: Eubasilissa splendida; assembly: GCA_031772225.1. Classification (NCBI taxonomy): domain Eukaryota; kingdom Metazoa; phylum Arthropoda; class Insecta; order Trichoptera; family Phryganeidae; genus Eubasilissa; species Eubasilissa splendida. The sequence goes on from CM062846.1 coordinate 10,404,462, forward strand.
GATCATTTAAGGACCTCTTCCAATTTTTAAAAAACATTTATTTGTGAGCACGTACAATTTAGGATACGGTATAATTGCCATCTCTTGTAGTTGATTATCATAATCTCTAGATCTCTAATAAATATTACGCAAATTATCAACATCCTCTATGAAATCAATATTTTATAATCCCCTGTGAAACCTCAGTCTTAGCAAATTATACAACTGTATATTAGGTATATTAGAGAAGAAGTCCATCGAACATGCTTGTGCAAGATTTATCAAAGCTGCTGTGTTGGTTGATACGCAGATGGCGTATACTCGGAGTTACGTTTGATTTTAGGTTTAAACAATCTGCTTAGAGAACCGCATGCGGTCGGGTTTGTACTTTACAACACACACATATGGGTGTTTGCACTCGGCTAAAGTTGGGAAGGGAATTATGTTGCTTGTGTACAGAATTTCAGCAGCTCGCAATTATACGCCAATTTCAAGTTACAGTTAGCAGGCGCGATTCGTTTGCCGTATCGTTTTGTGCGGTAGACGAATGCGCCCGTGTATGTCGGACAATCGGACGCCATTGTTTCACGGATGAACCTTTCAGCGTTTTTGTATTGCTTAACAAAATTAGTACATTCCGTGTTTATTAAAAAATATACAAGTATTATTTTAAATTGTTAACTTTGTTTTATTAATCACTTGACATCCTGAAGAAGAAAATGATATTTTTCGAAACCGGTAGATATATTTTAATTCACTAAGTAGTTAATAAAACAAAGTTAACAATTTAAAATAATGGATTTTAACCACAATGTTGATTTTGCTAATCTTAAAAATATATATAAGTATATTTAACATTATTTAATTATGAGGTTGCTAGGAATGTTGAAGTTGCGGTTTTTTTTCTGCATTTTTCTTAAATTTTTAAATGAAATTGTTATTTCATTATGTTCACGTCAATATCAGCTTAAAGTACATTTTTCGGTGTATATTTTGGTAATATAAACATTCATTTTGTTATTTATTTTAATCCAAATCTATGAAAAAGAATCAAGTTACATAAATATTTTTCTATTTACGTTATTGTATGAGCTTAAAAGTAGCATAAATTGCATGTAAGCTTAACAATGTGAATAGTGTTAAGGAAAATAAAGTGCAAAGGTGGTTCCAAAAATTATGTGCTGGGGATGAGAGCCTTGAAAATGAAGAAGGTAGTCAGTTAATAATGTTAGTTAAATCAGAACAACGCACAACAATTTTAATTCTTGCACTAAAGTTAGGCGTTAGTCATTCAATAGTTCTAGACCACTTACCATGTAGCAAGTTTTCAAAGCATGACAAATGGGTGCAACATGAATTGAATGAAAAAAAAAAATCACATTTATGAAATTTGTCTTACACTATACGTGCTTATTGGGCCATGAAACGTTGCCTTATCTGCTATACTTACCAGTCATCTTGCTGTCATTGTTGCTGTAAACTCTCGACTTAAGGTATCCCCATAAAAAAAGTCGCACGGTGTAAGGTCCGGTGACCGAGGTGCCCAGGGTATGTTTTCGTACTTGCTGATTAATTTATTGGAAAAAATTCCCCTCAGCTTCTCTATTGAAACTCTAGCTGTGTGTGGAGTGGCCTTGTCTTGCTGAAATTGTGTTCTGTTGTTGAACCCGAGAAACGGCAGCAGTTGCGGTACCAAAAACTAGTCGATCATTCGGCAATACACGTCAGCAGCTGATTAAAAAAAAGGACCAATTATCCCTTGGGCAGAAATTGCACACCACACTGTCGTTTTTGGACAATGCAAACGTTTTAATGGCGTTCTCTTGGATTGTTAGGGTACCAGTATATCTCATTTTCTGTTTATTAATATAGCCATCAATATGAAAATGCGCTTTGTCAGTAAACAATATGTTTCCAAGCGTTCGTGCCGTTCCAAAACGTTCCAGCATCATTTTCGCTAAGGTTTCACATAAAGAATAGTCATTTTCGTTAAGAAACTGCACGATTTACAGTTTATATGGATGAAACTGTAGTTTCTTTGTCAAAATAATGTGCACTGTTGATTTTTTTGTTCCAGTAAAGGCTGAAATCTTCCTTATCAATTTACGTGGATTGCGCATAATTTCACGTCAAATTTGAGCCATTCAGGCGTCGCTGATGACGTTGATGGTCCCGAAGGAGTTTGGTTAACCATTATCCCTTCTTGTCTGCACATAAGTTGCGTGCTCGGCCCATCACTTACTCGTCGAATATTAAAGTGACCAATAAATCACCGCACTTTAAATTTTGCGACTCATTGCGACTGGCAAATCAGCAAATCACGCGCGTCGAACAATATCCCTCCCACTTACCTCACCCTGATGGTTTACTAGCAATTTCAAATTAATCCTGAAATTTTTCCGCTGGACACACTATATATTTGAATTTGAAAGTCATTAACCGCAATTATATTTCTACTCACCTAATATTTTATTTAAGATAGCTATAGTACTTCATTATTTTAATATTTTGATAAGATTTAATATTAATATTTATGATTGCCGTAAATAGCAACCATGAAAGAACGTCTTAGACGCTTTAGGATTTTATCCATGGTGAGAGTTTTTAAACATGTAAAATAGTCAAAATTAAATTATGTACTCAAAGTTTTACAATAATAACCTGGATATAAATGATAAAATTTAGATTATTGTTTTTTTTTTCATAAAATCATAATAATATCAACAAATATAACCATGATGATATAGACATGATATGAAGAATATGATTAAAATTAAAAATAACAGTCCTTAAATTTTTGTTGTATTTATTTATTCAAAATACGACGATACAATCTAATTTTAAATTATAAAGGATATTTTTTTAAAGGACCGTAAATTAAAGAAAATATAGATAACGTATCAAGCTAATTTAGTGGTGGTCGATACGTATGTCACATATAGTGTATTTCCAACTGCACGTTTGTTGGTTGACCGTGTGACGTATACACGATCAAAATGTTTCCTGATTCTGCTGTGTATTTATGCGATATATAACATTCAAACAGTTTTATTTTATTTTTTAAGATTATGTATTTATCCACAGATTTTGGCCTTGGGGTGAACTAAAAACTTTTGTTCCAAGCAGGTATCTTATTAAATAGCAATTTATACATAGTCATTAAATACATTGTTGGTAAATATTTTGTAGGAACGCCTTTTGGCTGTCATTTGGTGTTTAATACATTTATAGGTTATGTGGCATGTTATAATTTTGTCTTTTGAATCCGATGCACAGCTAGCTCTTCCGAGCACGGATTCTCCTTCTCATATGGGTCGGTGGTTATCAGAGTACAGAGTACGGGAAAGCACTTCAATAAAAGAGAGTTTAGGTTATTTTAAGACAATGATTTTATTCAAGAAAGTAACAGTTCTATAATGAGTCAGAATTACGGTTATGAAAAAAGAGATTAGACACACATGGGAATATGAAGTACAAGGTACAGTTAAACAATAAAAGCATATCTCAAATATATATACAAGTTCGAGAGAATTATTTCTTCCTGTCAAAGTCCATTCATGATGGATAACACTGGTATATTCCGCGGTGCAGATATCACTACCGTCAGCTGAGCTGAGGTCAACAGAAGAGAAACAAATTATATTATGGATGATCAATAAATACCTCTAGTATAACAACAGTTAACATACTTTTGATGTAATGATGAGGACTTTCACAAAGGTCTGGTGAGGTGGTGAAGATGGACGCGTGTCGGTTGGAAGGACGCATGGTTTCCGTCGGACGCGTGGCAATTGAAATAAGGAAAGCAATACTTCTGGCGAGATGAGAGGATGCAAATATGTGCAGCGTACAGAAGGTGAAGATTCAATTGGATATTAGCTAATGCGTGGTGAAATAACGCGTGGTCTCAATACAAAATGGCATGCGCACGGAATGTAGAAGAGATTCACATGCTGGGCACTATAGTATTGGATGCACTCCGTGAACCACTGTATAAGATGTTGACGCAATATATCGACAAGGTCATTAATAAAGGTTTAATGTCAAATTACTCTCACAGTCATTATTAGTTATCACAGTCATCAATCAGTCACAACTCTTGAATATCAAGATTGGCGAGATTATTTGTCAAGTTGACGGAGAACGTTCCGACTTAAATAAGTAAGAAATATAGTTGTCCTAATAAATCCTACATAATATAATTTATTTATATTATGTAGGACCATTTGTATTCCGGAACAACTGTTTACGCATTATACATGTTTCAGTTGGCAATCCTGGGTTTTTAAAAAGATGTACCTTTCAGTGTTGTGTAGGTACACCACAAAAAAACCTACAAAGGCAAAAATAATCGTACCACCACAGGTGTCATAACTAATGAAATCACCCTCGGAAGCGCAATATTAATGGTGGGCGCACGAGATATAGATCCGTTTTATCGATATAAGTATCGGAGACCGACCAGTGGGAACAGCGCCATCAGCAGAAGGCAGCCAGGAGAAACAGAACAGATTGGATTTCAGCAAACAGTTTAGTAGCTTTACCTGCACAATACTTTGAATTGCATACTTTGCAAATGATAACAAATATACAACTTCAAAAAAAATGATAAAATGTGGTAGTCAAGTATGGGTAAATTAGTGAACATTACATTGTACAAAGTGATCACTTAAGCCAGCCGATGACAGGTCGTATGCACTGTAATACCCAAGACTTCCATACTTACCTTCATATAAAAATTAATAATAGCTTCGTCACTTTGAGACATCTGTATATAACCAGAACACCAAGAACTAAAACTAACTAGCTATCAATGAATGTTTACACGAACAGCAACATAAAAAATATATATATTTATAGCTTTCTGTGTCACATAGCAACAACAAAACATACGAGACGTGTTGCCAATTTTATCGCGTTAGTGGATGCGCGTAAAACAAAGATAATTATTTTGGTATTATATTTACGACTTTACCCGACATTAATGACGAGTTAGTTCTTGAATATAATAAATAACATATACGTAAAACTGTGTATGTATTGAAGTATCTCAGCGGAACAGAGCGGAAAGAACGTTGTTAGGAAATTCAACACTTGTGCGATAATTAAGACTGTTCTGTGTATTCTCGACATTGTTTATGTGCAATAATTAGATTTCGGGATGCCAAACAATTGAGTAAATTCTTGAAGGCTTACTGAAACATTATACAAGAGTTCAATAATACGCAGTGATGAAAATGGCTTATATCCGCGGTACCAGTTCAAGTAATCTATAAGCTCTAACAATTATTACTGAATAAATACGATCACGATAGATAGTTTATTGTTTGGCTATTGTTACATATATTCAGTACTGGGGAAAATTGTAATGAGAGACGTTAAAAATACAACAATTAATATTATTGATTGGATTCGGACGATGGAGAGAATTATGACCGTAAAATGTTGATTAAGAAAAGCGCTCAACAGTTAAAGCTAGTTGTTCCAAATTCGTAAAAACCCTTTTAGCGCGTCTTTTCGATTCGGCCGCAACCGTTGTTATTGACATAATTCCGCATCCAAATTCCCATCCATATATTTTCTAATACTCGTCTTGTCAGTGTGAATTGTGACCTTGACTTCAGCAGACGTCAACTTGACCGATATTTATTCGATATCGACATCGCGATAGCATTCGCGGTGTGGAATTTTAGCTCCAGTGCACCAGCACTGTATTTTGTGATATTGTGTTTTGATCACGTATTGTTTATTGTTTGTGTGCCGTGGGTAAACATGTGACATCACTGTATTAAATTGGGATCGAAGATCGGCTTATTCGTGTACCATTGTATGATCTCGGCGGCGACTGCGGGGATTACGGAGACGTCATGTACAAGGTAAGGAGAGTAGTCCTTCCGAATCCCGGTTTCCGAGATCACTAGTCCTTCAACTAGAACCCCTATCTCTTCACCGACCTCATCCTGTACCATGATTCCTTATTTCCCTCCACTACCCTGCGGTGCTTTCGATTTACGACCGGAATTGTCGTATTCCATTCCGCAGGACGCACGACCCGGAGATCGCACAATTCGTTCAGCTAGATCCTATAAATCCGGATTTATAGTTAAAATTCACTAGTTTTTTTAAATAATGAATACACTTAATGAATACACTTATTTATTGTTAACACTTTACCGCCGGAAATTTTTCTCGGAGATTCTAACACTATATTATGTTCGTCGAATTTTCGACGTGAAAATAAATAGTTATCGTTCTAAAGTCATTTATCTAATTTGTTTTAACTATCGAAGAATTACATTTTAAAAATACGACTTTATAATATAATACATATACGGAGTGTAACATACCTAGTCAACAATATTTTATGTGTAGATATCTGACTAAATTAGGAGTCGAAAATGTTCAAGGAATATGTACCTAATCTCAACCTTGTTAGAGATTAGGACTTCAGATTTGTATTTGCAGCGATTATTTCGATTGATTGAAATATTTAATTAATTCCAAATGATATATTTAATCTAAAATAATCATCGTCATCGTTTCGAACGACCAGACTATATTTTATTAGATAATTTAGGGCCTAAAGCATAAATATATAAATAATTAATGAATAAATTTCGCAAATATTTATTTCGAGGTTCGTAGACTTAAAGCTTAACATGGTTTTGTAAACAATTTTAACAATACAATTTATTTATTACAGTGCAGATTTGAACATATTCCTTGAACATTTTCGACTCGTAATATAGTCAGGTATTCACCCATAAAGTATTGTGGACTAGGTCTGTTACACCCTATTTCTGCTTACTACTTTATTAATAATACTCAAGAAAGATTTGCATTGCTATAAAAAATTCAATTGACATAAGCCATATACGAAAATGACTATATACGCCGATGAATTTTGAGCGCACTTGTTATGCAGCTCAATATTTATGACCCTGACTTTTGGAAAAAAATCATCATAAGCGACGACGCTCATTTCGACTTGGCGGGTTTTGTTAATAAAATAAACATAATAAACATCAGTCGTTTTATTCAGGCATTGAAAGTTCTCAATTGATACATCAAAGACCTTTGTACCCACGCAGAATTACTGTATGGTGCATCATGTGGGCCAGCGGAATCATTGGGCCCTAATTATTTCAGGATGCAAGAGGTAATGCTGTAACCATTAATGGTGATCGCTATCGTCACATGTTGGGATTGGGTCGACTGGGCCTGCAACATGTCGTTTTGACAGGACGGTGACACCGCACACACAGCCCGAGCTACACTTGAAATTTTGCGAGAAATTTTTACAGGCCGCTTAATGTCAAAAAGTGGTGATATAGATTGGCCTACTCGATCATCATATTTTCTGTGAGAGTACTTAAAAGGAAAGGTCTTCACCAATAAGGTAATAACAATTCCGATGCTAATAAAATTGCTGAAGTAACACGCGAAGTGTGCGAGAATGTTATGAAAAATACGGTTAAAAGAGCACGCATGTGTGCCGCTGCCAGAGGCGATCATATTCCGTACGTAATTGTAATAAACCAATTAATTGATAATCGACCCCTCAGAATAACAAGGTTCCATCTGATACTGACACTGTTTTGAGATAATGAGCTCAAAAGTATTGATTGAATTTCAACTTAAATTCGTGTATATTTTATTTTAAGTATGCAAATATGATCAGGTTTACGATCTTAACTTATTTTTAGTATTATCAATGGCCAATGTGAGATGAGGGAAATTAAAAATCAAAATAAAATATTGTAAATTAACAATAATGATCCATAAATTTATATAAATAACTGATGCAGCTGGAACTTTCATCTCTTGCTATTTACTTTAATATGGTGTGTATGTAAGAAATAATGAATAATGTATTTGGAACCCTTTTCACGTAATAACTCAAATTAGCCCAAAATGTTAGTTTGAACCTTATTATTCTAAGGGGTCGAAATGACAACTAAATTAAAAAATTGTGTTTTATTTTTTAGATATATAAAAATAACACTGACCTAGATCATAATATTCACCCTGTACTTTGAATTTTCTCCAATTTCGTTCCAGCAATATAAAAACTTTCATTGTCAGCTGGGTTATGTTTGCTAATAAGCATATATTTTGTTTTAGTTGTATTGTTCTAACCAAAAAATGTCGCATGTCTTCACTACTCGGTTCAGCAGATGTTGTAAATCTTCAAATATTACTTGTCAAAAATACTGTATCATCTTCATGGCGGAGGTTATTTAAAATCTTCCCAATTATAACAAGCTCTTAAGTAGCTTCGTGAAGAGCTTTAAAATGTACTGACTAATGTGTTTTATTTGTGTACCTTGTTACGGTGTGCTCTGGTACCTGCGGATAGAATGCCAGGGCACCACCACCGGCTAGATAGTAAAATGACATGAAAAATGTATGTTCGGCAGGAATAGAGCTAGGCACTTACCTTCAGCCGACGACCTTTCTTTCATCTGTGGTAAATTTATTTCAGCGTTGTGTAAATCGGACTAGGAATCAAAGTTACTAATAATAAAGAGGTTAGTTTACAACAAGATTGTTTAATACAAAATAAATATCAAGTAATTGATCTCTTCTTCTGGCATCCATACACTAATCATGAAAAGGATGTGGAAAAATAATAAATCCAACACTGTAACAACGATTCCTGTGGCAGCCTCTCGGATAAGACGCGGCAAATCATCACCGTAATGTTGATTCCATCTCCACTAGTAATTACTGCACACCCTTCATGCCGAAGAATCCTCCATCCCAAATGGAGACTGCCTTCCATCGCACGTCTCAGCTACCCGTGACGCTAACTCCAGATTAAAACCGGGTGCCCTTAGCCCGGGGCCCGAAAAAGGAAATTGACATTTCTACATGGGAAGAGAGTACAATACAGATTTCATAACAATATTCTACAGATGATGCCCTGTTATTCCCTCGATCGTGAATGAATGGATCCGTGGCTACGCAATGCGCGTCTTCTCGAACTCAAGTGTAGGTGTGAGCCGAGTGGCCGCGCGCGGCAGTATCAAACGAACTACTTATCTCTAATTCAGTGTTTTTTAAAAAAATATATATATTATTTAATTCTTAACATAGTGCATATATAAGCACTTCTTATATATGCTCTAATATATACAAGATTAAATATTTTCTTTTACTAAAACTTATCTTTTATATATTTAGTCAGTTTCATTTTAAATCTATTCAATTTCTCTTTCTTTCTTATGAGTTCTGGCATTTCATTAAAAAATTTCATCGCACTATACATCATCGATTTCTGAGATTTGGCCTTCTTCCCGAATGGCAGTCTCAGTCTATCCCTTCCCCTAGTACGATGCTCGTGCTCATGTTGATTTGCATCAATTTTTCGTGTGAATTCCGCTGATATTTTCTTATTGATAATGTTTAACTCATGTAAATGTGGCGAGTTGTAAAAATTACAACTTAAGAGATTAAATTCTATTGTGACATCTTATGTATTACCAAGATTTACATTATTGCATTTTTTAACTACTTTAATTTTTCTTGCGTTTATAAAATTTCCTGACTTTTTAAAACATATAAAAAATATATAATTAATTTGTTTAAATTAAACTATAATTAAACTTGTACAATGTTTTGTGGAATATTTTGTAATTTGTGTTTCCGCGCTGTCATCGAGGAGAATAAAGTTGTGCGTTCAGTCGTTTCTGTAACCGGCTAAATATTCGCGCTTTAATTAACACGGGAACGGGAACGGAAAGAACACGTGTCTATGTTCAAATCCGGTTTCTGCTGAAATTTAACCGTGAGTTTTGAAATTCACTATTTTATAACCACGTCCATACAACATAGAAATGAAATGAACTTGCTTTTATAGCGATCGTCATAAATGCAATGTCGAGTACCCTGAGGCTTTTTTTACTTTACCGGAATGAAAATTTTTACAGAATTTTAATTTTAGTAAATTTCAAAAATAACGATACGGCCTAAAATTAAATTTTATTCCCCCAATAATCTAAAATGCATGCATTTTGCACCTTTAAACTAGACGCGCGCATATAATTTTTAATCGCTCCCGTATGTCAAAAGGCTATTAGATCATATGCGAGTGCTCATATTATCACATGATAGTTGAACGATAAAAAAATCAAAAAACTTTATAGATCGTCAGTTGAACAATATGTACATTGCCGTGTATAGGCGTACACATACACTCGACTAAAGAGTCGATCCGCGACCGTTTAGTTGTATGAGAGCACGCACACAAAATCGAGGAGTTCATCGATTTTGACTCAATAGTTTAGTCGATGTAATAATCAAGTGTATGCGCCTAGCCTTATGCGGCATTATTTGTATGAAACACTAAGTTAATCTTTAGTTTAGTTTAAAAATATGTAGTAAGACAATTGATGTGACATATTACGTCTACGTAGGTACGTTTTGGTTTTGATGTAGGTATATATATATATACATATATATTTTTTTAAATAATTTTATATTTTAAATTAGTGTGAGGTGATATCAAAATATATTTATTTGTATTTTGGGGATTCAACCATATATAGTTACAACCTCGGATCAGTAAATCTTCTTTTCTGCTTACTTGCTGGACTCTCTAGACTCTCTCTTCTAGACGACACGACGTGACTTTGGAACAAGATCATCAATATATCAAACTGAGATATCGAGCTTCAAAGTTTTATGTATTAATTTATCTATATATTCGGTGGAGTTTGATTCACCATCACTAATATTTTTTATAAAAATGGCGCATATATATTATATTTTTAGAGGAATAAAATAATCCTATTCCTGATTTTAGACACGTTGTACAATAATAAATATCATAAATAAATAAATTTTATTTATATTCAAATCAACAGTCATTGTTCTAAAAAATAACTCAAATATTACCGTTTTCTTATTATCTCGTGTTCTACTATGAAATTTAATGTGTTTATCATAGAGATATAAATAAAAAAATAATATCATAATTTTGATACAAATAAGTCAATTTTTACCAAAATATCTGATAATAACTTGTCAACGATATGTTTACATAACGCCAAAAAGTCTAAAAAATATAAATATATTAAATCACGTAATACGTTATTTTTTTGATATCATAATGTAATATATTATTTTTGACTAACAACATATAACAGCATATAAGTAATATTATTTCAATGAGACTTTAGTTGGTTAGTATAAGACTACGTGAGGAGTAACGAAGTGCTTAAAGATCAAATAATGTTATATTACAAGCGATGCCCACGTCACAGGTAGCAGTGCAGGTATCTGAACCCTTCGGCAGGCACTGGCATCACAGGGGGAGGATTGTATTGGATGAAGAGTAGCCAACGAATACTGATCGAAATAGATTGGGGGAGTATGCAGTATGCGAGTAAGAGATTTGATTTTGAAACTTCAAGCGATTAACGGGTCGAGCAACCAAGTGTATGCGATTATTAAAAAGCAAAACAGAGTGTTAATGTCTAATGGCGCGTTAGATAAGCCACCCAGATAGCCGCATAGGTCCAGTACACCTAATTTTTGTTTGTATGTATAATGTGCAATATGCACTATAATATGTCAAAACAAAAATGGATATTATTTTGAAATTGATATGAATTAAAGAAAAAACTTAAAATACCTACCTGGTGAGATAAGATCCCGTGGACTGTATCGAATAAAATAATGATTGATTGACGCAATCTGAATTGAATTCAAGAGAGGAATATTGGTAAATGGATCTGGCCTATTTTGATCTCGATCTTGGATTAGACGTCAAATTTTCACCTTCAGTTGACTCAGATCTTTTTAGTGAAGAACTAAGATATCACTGCACTTCCTGAACTGTTTAGAACACCGCTTTTTTGTGGTCCTAGCGTTTCGCATGCCACTACTTTCGGACTGTAAAAAAAGAACTTCAGACAGTTTGGGGTCGGAAGACAATCTGTTCCCACCTCGGCGAAATCCCTAAGTCATTAGTTGGCCAAAGGGTAACAAGTATATTAAGTTATATATTAGAAGGACAAAATGCACAGCGAGTAGATACCCGATTTGCATCAATACCTACAAATTCATTTTAAATAATGCTTTACTGGGATTGCATTCAGTGAAATCGGATATACAAATGTTGCATTATGTAATTAAAATTTATATTTTCATATATATATAAAATTTCACATGTGTCTGTTCTCTATACAACCTTCGGATCGATCTAAACAAAATTATATAAAGGCAACTTCTTGTCTACTCTACCTCCTCCCATGATTGAGTGCCATCTATTCGAAATTTTGCTGAGTTATACTCAAGGACTTTAAGGCAAATATACTCACTCCACCCCCCCCCCTTCATAACATCTTATTTTAAATAATAAGCTTAATCTTATTGCCGAACAGTAAAATTATATATTAAATTTACCTGTTTCACAAAAAATATAAGCCTAGATGGTTAAGAATGTAGATATTTAAAAAATATGTGAATTAAATAAATAAATAAGTATTTTGTTGAACAACATCGTGAAACATAAGGTCCCGTTGACTTTTAATTTTACATAAAACCGTTGTGGGGTTCTCTCACCCGTATTAAATGAAAATATCCATATTTCGTTTTAAAATTCTGTAAAATGAAACCCCTATAAAGTAGGCGCCGTTGAATATTAGTTTAAATAATAATCGTTAGCTGACAGGGCCGAAAACCTGCGGACCCCCCGTTATCAGCAATTTGCCGAAGCTCTACTGAGGGTTGTGTTGCCCGATCGTTTAATAAACTTTTATAGTCACGGGCGAAACTTTTTTGCTGGGAAAGTTCGGTCAGGTCGCGACCCTTCCAGTCGATTCGGCGGCCCAGACAAAGTTGGGCTTTTCATCGCTTTACGTGAAAATTGTATGATGTACGATTCATTTTTGCGCGAGTCTATCGCGCGTGAAACTGTCAAACGAGGTAGATATCGGGTGGTTCTCCTTTGTATTATTTTTACCTAACTACGCAAAGATGTGATCTAGTGAAGAGATAAATGGGTGTAAAATAAGTAGAAGTCAGAAGATTCCATCTTTAAACGATCTGTGTAAATTGAAACGTGTTTCTGTTATTTCAAACATTCATTCTCAATATTTTATAGACTGAATCAAAGGAAATGACCATATTTATGTATTATTATGTAAGATTAGTTTACTGTATGAGGATCTGTTCTACGGAAACAAATCCCAGGTCCGCAGTGGTTGAGTTTATAAATCTAGCGACAAATGTTTTATTTTATAACGAACTAATTACTTGTCATTATTTTATGAAGTTGATTTTTTGCATTTGAACAAAATGTTTTTTAAATAATCTTTATAAAAATATACGTAATAATTAAATACCCCAAGAAATTAAAATGGCTAAAAATAGGCCTCATCACTAGGATCTTTTAATGGACTCAGTCATCCAAAGTCCGACAGGCCATCCTAAAACCCGCTGGACCAATAAAACCATCAAACTCTGCGGTAATTGTCGCAGCGAATAGCAACTGACAGAGAAAAGTGGGAGACACAGAAATGCCCGTATAATGTGCTTGTTGGTTTAGTGATCCAGTGGTCGAGGGTTCGAACTTCATTCCAGGAGACCAGCAAGTTAGTTCTATTTTGTAACTTAGTTTGAAGATAGTATATATATATATATATATATTGATATATACTCGTATATATATTGATGTGACACGTATTTTATGTACGCATTTCTATTTTTTTTTTTAAATATATATGATTACACATAATTCATGTTCACGTTAATTAAACGAAATATATATAAATATTTATAATTAGTTAATAAAGCTATTGAGTACACTGGTGCAGTTTGAAGTATTTATTGTATTAAAGAACTGATAAATAAACCAGTTTTGTCTGACTGAGTATAATGTTTTTGAAAAATATCATGAAAATTATTTTCTAATGTTGATACCAAACATATCCATCCTATTTCTATACAATGACAAAATAATCCCACGTACTGACAGATTTGAGAAATCTATCGCGTCGGAACAAATCAGTCAGTTAGTGGTATAGTCGGTTTCATCATCCAATGGCACAAATCCGTCGCGGTTTTGATCCAATGTTCGGATCCGGAACGATTCCGTTGACGAATCCAATCCGTCAACCCATCCGATCCAACCATGTATGTTATTATGAGTTTTGATGTATACAAGAATTACACTTCATTGCTAATATTATCAATGCAAATATGGCAAGCTATGTTATAGCGTAATCATATTTCCTGAAATCAAGTTAAGATTATAATATCAACATTTTCAATGAAAGCAAACACGTTGTGGCTTGACATTATAATTAAATAATACAATATTTAGTTTTAAACCATTCTATTTTAATTTTAATTTAGTTAAGTGATTCAAAACTAAATATTCTATTATTTAATTAATATAATATCTTTACATCCGCATTTTAGGAACTAAAAATTGATGTTACTAGATTGGACAAGAAATTCTGGCGCCACCTAGCGAGTTCTACTCAAATATTTTTGAGAAATATTTCGATTCAAAATAGTTTCTTTCATGTCTCACTCAGCTAGTATGTAAATTAAATTTAGCACATTATGTACAGGAAATCATAATTTAATCTATTTAAGCTATCTATCGGTAAAATAAAAATCCGAGATAACTATATTTTTTCGATAAATAGGTACGCAAACTATATACAGGTACAATTAGAGTTAATAATTATTTTAAAATGTAGGTATATATATTATAATCTTGTCACAAGCATTGAAACTATAGTGTATATATGTTATAATCTTGTCACAAGCATTAAAACTATATATATATATGTATGTATATATTGTGCGTAACATTGATGTATAATATAGGTAGACAATCCTTTGGTACACACTACTATGTACATATATGTCAGGTTTAAATTGTGTATGAAGTTGCTTCTACATAATACCAAAAGTTTCTCAAAGATCCCGGCAGGGAGTAAACAATTAAAAGGGGGAATAATTGCCAGATCCCGCTCAATGGCAAGTCAACAATGTGTTGTCTTAAAATACACAAAACTTTGTGAAGTTAGAAAATTATTAATATTTTAATGACTAAATCAACAAAATAATTTAGTGATCTGACAAATGTTATGAATTAATTCTCCAATCAATATTGACGTAATATATGTAGGTACTTAAATTCAATAGATTTTTTTTACTTGATTAAATTGCAAATCACGTAATATCTTTTATGTGAAAATTGTTGGAGGAGATTCTAACGCCATCATTTCTCTCACGATTAAACCACGTTTGAATTAACCGAACCGCGATAACGATCCCGTTAAATGTAAGGAAATCCATAATTTATGAAACTCACATTTTTATTATGATCAGAATAAATATTTTATCAAATTTAGTTAAATAATAGAGATCTTTTTATATTGTATATTATAGATTAGAAATACATTTTATTATGTTTTGATAACTTAAGTTTTACGTTTTAATTATATGTTATTTAATTGCATATTGCTTTACTCTTTACATATACCATATATTATATTTTATACATTGAACAATGCATTTACGTTAAGTTTTACAAACTTTTTACCTAATCTAATGACATTTAATTAATTTAACTCTTTATATATATAATTTTGTACATTGATCATTGCACTTCGTTTATTACCGGAAGAATACTGTCTGCTATAATACAGTAAAATACTAGTGTAGCAGACAGGGTACCTAAATATATGTCTTGCTTTTCTCAAATGTTTATCCGATTATAATATAACATACTGTACTAAGAATCAAATTAATAAATAAATAATTATTATTATTAACTGACGATTATGAAAATAACATCTAAATATACTATGTGTATGGAGGTATGCATGTATCCGTATCCATATGCATATTTTTTCGTTACTGGTTGCATTATTACTGTGGGTAATTTGCTCACTCAAAATAATCAAACATTAAATATGTTGGTTTATTTGCACGACTTCTGACTTTTGATTAAGGTTCGGTTACGTGTAGCTAACATTCTGTATCATTGATTTTTATTTTAAAATCAATTCCGAAACCGAAGGGTTCAAAATTTTCAAAGCACGTTTGCGGTTCCGCCACTCTTATTTGCCTATCTTCACTTACTCGCGGGACGTGGTGAGGGTTGTTTGCTTATGCAAACAGTATGTGAGGCACTTTCCGTCGTTTGACATGTTTGCTTTTAATGTAATAAGTTTAATCAAACATCTCACGCAGCGGACGAAGTAGGCGCTGAACGCCTCATTAGATGGCATTTAAGTCGCAGTCAATCCGCAATTAAACGGGAACCCCCTTTGAATAGTGAATCGGAGTTGTTTACCTCAGACAACCTTTCGTCCTAATAGTCTGCATTATACTTCCTTCTGATTACATTTTAATACTTAATTATGTACGCTAGAGAGAGCACCCGTCTTTGTGAAATGGAACATTATATTTTTATTACAAATGTTCACCCCTTATAATTAAATGGGAAAATCACAGATTGCTAGGCTTTGGATGGATATAACTTTAAAGAAAAAATATTAAAATAGGTTATTTTTCATATTTATCTATTCTTCTTCTTCAGCAGCCAGAATCATGACTACAGTCACAATTGGGCGCCTTCCATCCCTTGATACCGCCTTCGTGGTACAATCTGCCGGGTGCGCGCCTTCCTCTTAACATTATCTGCTCATCTAAATCTTCTTATTTTCCATAGTCCCTATCCTATTGACTTGTGTATGTATTTGAAATTTATTTACAGTAAGGAATATTGATACATTTGAAACTAAATAAATTTTGACACAATCGCTCCGTTGATAGAAAAATGACACAATTAAAAAAAAAACAGAATTAAATTAATGAGAAACATCTCAAAAGAGTGAAGTTCTTTATGGAAAAAAACGTCTAAAGTTTAACATTCAAAATGACTCCTAGAGGACATTATTTTAACGAACAACGTTCATCTTCTTTTGTGGATTAATGTCAGTTCATAATTAAATCGCCTCGATAAAAATAATGTTGTATTAACTACCACAAAGACATGCACATTCAATAAAATTTATATGTTCTCTGGTTTCCGTAATAAATTGTTAGGAGTATTATTATTGTTTTATAAAAATATATAATAATAGTTTAAAATGTCACAAGTTATGTTCAATTAATTATTGAAAAATGGATTAAACTCATTATTTTTCATTTGTATAAAGGTCGATATTATTTGAAGTCTGAAAAAAATATTTCTTAAAAATATTACACGAATTAATATTTTTTACTGTGTGAGATATTCATCTGTTGATATATTTTAATATTTTATTTATTTATTTAATACATACACAACGTATAAAACATATATAACTCAATTGGTAGAATATTACAGAAATCGATAAAAATACTATCTTGTAATTATATAAACATTTTAAAAGCAATCAACTTACGTAACATTTATACATATCTTTATCAAATAGCATTATGACCATATAACGAATAGCAATATGTCGATCTCCAGCAAAATAGACACCAAGCAAGGTCCAGGATCGCGAAGAGTGGAGACAAATATTTCACGCATCTGGAGTAGACTAGCAATGCTCAGATGCGAACACATCGATTGAGAGAGTGTTAGAATTTTTTTTTTTGTAAATATCACAATTGCTTTATTAGGATAATTTTAGTTACGAACTCATTCATATATAACATTATTGCATTTTTTTGATTAAAATTATATAATTAAATGTAAATCATAAAGTATTTAGATAATATTTATTCAGATATTAAAAACAGATTTGTACGTTGGATATTATTATCTGTTGGTGTAGAAAATGTTAGTTCTATTTTATACCAATTACCTTACTGTCGAATTATTGTCACATTTCCAAAATCTCGCACGACGAGTATTGCATTACCCTCAATCGCAAACAGTTGCAAAAGTGTATTAATATTATGAGGTCGGTGCGTCGTACTAATCGAATATATATTTTAGGTGACGATTATTCTCTTTCGTGAAATTAATATTTTGTGTCCAAATTACCTAATTAAAAGACTATCGTTGTTTTTCTTTGTGAGCTGTGACTTGTTTTATAATTTTGTTCATTATCGTTACTCTTTCAAAGAAAAGGGAGTATGTAGACAGAAACCGAAGACGTCATTAGGTATGTCATTATTATTATTTTTCCTGGTGAACATCGATAAATAATTATGAGTGATTGTTGCAAATTAACTTTCAAAATTGCTGCATACCTTTGTATACTATTCATTTTTGTTCGAAAAAACAAGTGTAAAAATATATGTGATAAATTGTATGAAGATATCATATTTAATTACGGTTTTTCACTTCAATATAAATGTACGCATGAGAAATTTGGAATGTGTCTACGTAAATTCATCCTTTATCCTTTGTCAATCCACTAAAGGTTAAAGTTCTCCCCAGGACGACTCAACTCCTCTCAGTTCTTAGTTGTCTGCTGCCAGAAATTCCCCACAACATGTTGGCGAATCTGATATACTGTCTTCCTCGGGGTGTTCTCATACCTCTCGGATATATAATATTTCGAATGACGTATTTCTCCAACATTTTAATATTTCATTACTAGAACTAAACCATCTTTCACGTGCTATAAAGTAAATAATTCAAAGGTTTTTTTATTATAAATATATTTTAAAACAAATAAAGAATGGGATATAATACAAGTATTAAATAGAAAGTTATGAAATACATTAATATTAATATATTTTTAAAGAAAATACTTATTTGTTGTACAGTTGCATTTTTAGAACATAGTTCAGTGGTATTTTTAATAAAGATTAAATTAATCAACTACAAAGATATACAAAAAAAAATCTATTTAAAGAAAAAATATGTAAGTTGCTTCGGAAACACGAACCTGAATCTTTAACGCGTTATCCTATCGCCGCAATACAAAGTTGAATTGTCAATTTGAAAGAGCTATAGAAGATAAGTGTAAAAATTTGTCTTAAACCTACTAGGTTGATATGGTGAAATTTTATTCGTCGGTGTGCACTCGCACTTATAAATTTATAAAACAATTATTTTTAATAAAAATGTTTTTTGAGTTAGGAATATACTTTGACACTTCACAGTAGCACTTTGTAGCACGCACGTAGGGAAGGCCTAAATCAGTTCTTCCACCTTCCAAGGTAGTAACCTTCTTAAAGAATATTTATATAAGCATGTGAGTCTAAACGTACAGTTCCAGGTTTGACAGTGAATGCCCCGGATGCTAGTGGAATACCATTACCCACGTGTCACCCGCTAAAGAGTTGACAGCTTTGAGAAAAGAAGTAAATCTCTTCGTAATAAGTTTTCATCGACTCTTCAAAAGCACGTACCACAAGCATCACGGAGAAACGCTCTTGGGATGATTTTTTGTATTTATATAGGTAGTATAATATATTATAGATTATGTGGGTATACAATTCACATATAATACATAACTACAAGTATTAATTAGTGTGTATTCGGTCTGAATCATTCGCACAAGCGGCCGCTCAGATATTAAATTATTTTCTGTTCTTTTTACTTCCTTCTTCTTACAGCTATATTTAGTAATTAATAACTAAGAATTTCAGATTCGATTTTATTATAGAGACTATTTGCCATCTCGAATATATATATAGAAAATGCCTAGCGTACACCAAATATAGACTGTATAATAAGCAATTAAGGGACAATATTATATAAATATAATTAAATTTAATACCTACGCAAAACCTAACATTTTTTGTATTAACCGAGTCACTTGGCATTTAGACTGCCACTTTCTTACAACTTCTCTCTTCTTCCTATTTCATTACGCAATACTCACATTATGGATGACACAGATCTCAACATAACACGGGGCGAGTCCCTTTTGCGAGTGAAAAATAAAATAAAGTAACAAGTTTATTACTCGCAATGTCTCCAAAAAAATATTAAAATAATGTAATAAAAAATAATACACAATAATCACTATTATAATTGTTTCTGCTCGTTCGTGTCGCGTAAAACAAGTATCTACTATATCGAAAGTAGTTCGTGTCGCATAGCCTCAAAAAATAGATAATATACAGATAAAATTAATTTATAAAAAAACATATTTTTCTTGCCAGATAAATTGATTTAACCTGTTTATTCTTATTGATACATTTAATTTGTATTAAAATATCACTGAACTGTATTATGAAAATCTACAACTTCACAATAATAATGTGTTCTCCTTAATAAAGTATGTCTGCTGTCAATTCAATAACTTGAAAAGTTATCGCGTCAATCAAATTAAATTATTTTGGTATTATATTCTCGAATAATTTCTCGGCATTATTGATAGATTAATTACAGTAATATAATAATAACATGATATTTTCATGAGACTAAACACCACATTAATTATTTCTTTACTCTTATTATTAATTACTCTTTAAGATACAGAATCAATTTAATAATAAATTATATTAACATGGTCGTTCTAACGTGTAATACTTAACCAAATTAGCATACTGTGTATTCTCTATCGCCGAAGACTGTCGCGCATCACGTGATCCGACAGCGTTGCCCTTGAAACCCATGCTTCTGTAATATTTATTCATTTATTTTAATATCTTGTTTATTTTAGGCAATTATCAATATGTTACCTTTTTTTAAATAGTGTTTCTACTTTTTCAACCACAAAAAGTGAATTCTGTCTCATGTTATTCCCCTAATTATTGTCTTAATTTTGTTTTAATATTTGTAAGATAATCTATCATTGATAATTTGTATATAAATAAATACTAATCATGAAGTATAACTAATAAATATATGATTAATTTTGTTTTAATATTATGCTAGACGATGATGATTTTTGAATAGATTTGAAATGCTAACAGAATTCATTAGTTTGTATTACTTGCCTCCGCATGAACTTCTTCATATATTTTCTTAACATAATCGTGACCGTACCACATTTTACTATCAAAATATCTAACTGTAGTAGCAAAAAATCCAAGGCACGAAGCAAAATTCTACATTCAAGGGTTATTGGATCTCCCTTACCACTTAGCTTTACCTCTTTTTCATAACCTTTAGCACATTTTGAAGTTCATTTAGTAAATATTTTAATTTTTCTTTTCCTTTTGTAAATGGATGCTCGAAATCGATTTTCTATAGCTAAGAGCGTCGCATACTTAAGCGCTTTGTTTAGTCACAAAAAATGTACAAAAGAAGAGATATTTAAAATTGTCTTTTTTCCTAGATATGTATTTAATCATTTTATATAAGAAAATTATTTATGCATAATATTCAACCGTAGCTGGTCAGCGTGATAATACATTTTCATCCTGACCGACTTCTTTGGATATGTTGAATAATACTAACTTACTGTATATACTGTCCTTGGTCCATAAATATGTATACACATTTTGTGAAAACTCTCACAGAATTCTTCTCACAATGAAGTGAACTAACTGGAAAGGTATACAGAAAAATCTATGTATAAATATTTTAGTTGCAATTATATAGAGCTGCAGAATATAATACGACAATTTGACGTAAAATTTGTTGATGTAGCGGAATTCGTAACGCATTTTTTCGTATAGGAAAAGATTCAGGTTCAAATCCCGGTAGCAACTAAAACATTTTTTCAATAAATATATTTTCTCAGTATATCTTTCTAGTTGATTAATTTAATTTGTATTATTTTCATTATATTTTACATATTTATAAATAAACTACCGTCTCCATATTTGCGACAGGATAAGACATACAGTATATTTTTTATTATTTGAATTAGATCAATATTATTGTTTCAATGTTGCTTATTACTCTTCTTTTTCTTCTTATTATTATTAGTTAGGAAATCGTCATACTATATTAAAACAAAAATAATTAATATTGTATTTCTATATGACAAAATAATAATAAATATAAAGTGTCATCTGAAATGAGAATCCTGAAATAAATCAACACCGCAGATTTACAGAGAGCACAGACGGCGCATTCTTTCGACACAGTAAAATGGAGCGGCTTTAAATTTACATTTTATAGCTTTGAAATAAAATAACTGAGTGCGCCGAGACTTTTCTCGTGCCTCTCTTCGACTACAGCCAGCTTTAGCGACCTGCAGATAACACGTTAAGCACATTTATTGAACCTTTTGTGTCACGCGTCAAGCTCATTTGTATACACATACACTTAGATCTGTCTACTACAATAGATCCCGTCTCAAGAGCGACAAACGTTCAATCTCTTACCAGCATTTCAGTGAACTCTATTATTTAGAGTATATTTGAATAGATTTATTACATTTACATACAATATTTATACCCACAACATTAAAGTTGCTGCTCCATTTTGAGATTTTATAGCCGTATTATTAAAATATTTATTTTAAGCCGAAAGCACCGGAAATTTACACCACAAAAATAAAAATATATATTAGCAAAATTATGTTAAGAAAGGTAATTATTAGCTGATAAAACTGAATTCGAATTTGAAGGTCCAAAAGCGCAATTATTTTTCTACCGACCTAATGGTTTGTTTATAATTTATTTTAATGGTGTGTAATAGACGTAGCTCATATCCGTATTGATATTATATTTGGTACTAAAAAAAAAATATTATGACTTGAATATTGACCATTTAACTCACCTTATTTAACAACTTCAGAATATATATTTAAAACATAAGTAAAATATTTATATAAACGTAATAATTTATTTAGTATACGAGTCATTCTATGTGAAATCACCTAGGCGTGGTTACTTGACTATTTCAGATATTTTTTATTTTTTTTACTAAATGTGTTTTGTATTTTTATATGTAATAATTCTTATGCGCACTCCTATAATTTGACACATCCAAACTCTCAGCACGCTGTGCCAATCTCCGCCTAGTATTGCTACAGCGAGGAGTGACTTTAATTTTGAATATTTAACAAAAGCATCTGTCTATGAAAAAACCTAGTTATTTTTAATTTTTAACATACATGGTGTAACAGACCTAGTTCACAATATTTTATGGGTGGATACCTAACTATACTACGAGTCTAAAATTTTCAAGGAATATGTGCAAATTCTGCACTGTTACGGAAATTCGTATCGGATTTTACTCAAAAGTGTTTAAGATTCCTTAAATATAAATAACATGGCTTTCAAATAATGAAACGACAGATGTATCATTTTGAAAGTGTAACGTATAAGTTAGAAAATTTCTCGTCAACTTACTATGTTGATATAGCATAATCGGTGAATGTATTTGCCAGGATAGGAAGAGATCCAGGTTCGAATTTCGGTAGCAACAAAACTATTTTTTCGATTAATTGATCTTATATGTATATCTTTCTAAATATTACATTTAATTTGTATTAAAAATATTACAGACCTATGTTCCGAAAAAATACAACCTCACAATGAGAATGTGTTCTCCTTCAAAATAAAAATTATATTATTATTATTGTTGTTCACCTCTCGTAAACACCGCAATGGCCCGGTATCCACGGAAGAGGTTTTTAGGAGATTTTCAACTCAAGATCTCTGAAATATGGATTTTGCTCCTCTGAGGTGTTTTGGATGCAACTCTAAGCTTTCGTTCACTTTTTTTCCTATTTATTATCTATTTATACACCGTATCTCAGATATTCGCCGTCTCGCACCTTACTTCACGCTCGTGTGTTAAATGACAAACGTCATGGGTGATTTTGAATCTCCTTAGTAGCAGTTAAATAGCAATTAATGTTTATAATGTAACGTTTAATGTCAATGCTTAATGTCTTATATCTAACTTTCAAAATAGATAGTTATAGAGATCAATGGTAGTTTTAGGTGACGTTTGTATAATTTGAGTTTTTGTCTCTTTCTAACAATTGTTATGAATCAGTTTTTAACCATCAGCGCTCAGTTGCACAGGCGCGAATAATGGCCAAGGATGGACATAGCCGTTGCACGGGATGGCTGAGAAGTGACGCAAGGTCAAGGATCATTAGTAGACGTATCTTTGGCGTGAATACGTATCTTTCTCAATACATAATGGTGGCGCGGATACTTACAAATCACTAAAAAAAACCGGCACAATATCCTCGTCGTTACATGCACTATCTGATTAGAACAGCGCTTACCGCATTGCATCTAAACTCAGCATTCGTGTCCAAAATTCTGATCGAGATATTTTCATCACGGCTGCGACTGCTGCTCGGAACTCCGCCGACCGTTACACTTCGCTTATTTGGCCAAGGAACGGACTAGCTATCTGGAATAGCGCCACATTCCCAGGTAAGTCGCTTATTCTAAGTAACATTTATTCATTCTTTCATTAAAGTTATCCTTTTGGTGGCCCTCGGGGTAATGATACCATCCTGTTTTAATGACGAATCCATATGTCAGGAACGTCATAAACCCTGCCAAGTTGTCTAATCGTGTTCTCGATAAGCAATAGGATTACGAGAAAAGGAAGGTAAAATTTTTCGTAACACAATCTCAAGCTAATCTTTAAGTTTATCTCCAGAATAAAATCTCATCATGTATACACCGTATAGAGATGTCTCTGAAATTGTCTCCTCCCGTGGATATGAACCTTTTAAATACTGTAAAAATGTATCAATGCGTTTAATCTTCGTCATAATGGTATCTCATTGATATGTGTTGCGCTATTATAATACAGCCACGTGAATCTCATAATTAGTATGTTAAACTGAGTGTTTTTAAATTCTATCTCATCTTCTAATATATTTTGACGTTTGAAAGCGGCTGGTTCTAGCCAGTTGGCCCCGCCGCGTACAAAGCGCTACTCGCAAAGTTTGTTGTTCCTGTCTTCAACATACGGACAGCTTTTAAACAGTCGACCGTTTCGTCAGTCGCCTGAAAGTTAGTTTGAATACTTATTATATTATAAATATGCATTGATAGAATTGGCGTTAAATTTGTAGTTTCATAATAATCATCAAAATGGATGAATATGATTACAACACTGTTATAACTCTACTTGAGTTTCGAGATGTTTTTACCCGAGTTTCGTGTGTACTCAGTTTATTACTTCACCTATTAGAGTTTCTATTACTCTCAAAACTATCCATCCATTTTGATGATATAAATATTCTAATTTAATGTATTAATTATAAATATATACATATAAAATCAACTTTGTCGAAAAATAATGTTTTTTGCACTACCTTAATAATATAAATATCCAATTAAATTTTATTTTGTTTTGAAAATGAACCCACACACATAAAAAAAACATTAAATACCTAATTAGATAGATTATTTCTCAACTTCCAGAAAATTTCAATACACTTTCAAAATAGTAAATTTTTCTTGATCGACATCTGATGAGAATGACAGAAATTATCGTTTTCATAAAATTCGTCATCGTCGATGTCGATCAAACTTTTGCAAAAAAATAATATTGTTAATTGTAAATATCTTCGATCTATCACATATTTCCAAATGGCGGCTGTTAATTTTTTCATAATCTAAATTCGTAATGAAATTTACATACGTACATTATTGCAGATAGGGCCGGAATTTAAAAAAATATTTGTTTATTTTTACAAAGATAAAAAATATTTGAATAATGTTAAACGTCACATTTTTAGCATCTAAAATTGAAGCTGACGTCAGAACTAATTCTATGACGTATCGGTGCGCCAAGATTTATAATTAAAAATTTTACTACAATACAACCAGTTTCTGATTACAGTACAGTACATTACTTGAAACTTGGTTAATACATTAGTAGATCTTGCTATGTGCACAGCACATACATGCATACAGACGATGTAGATACGGATTCATACGTCAGATCGTCATCTTGGAATATAGCATTCCGGCGAGGAGTGTTCGTGCATCCCGCGGGTGTTGACGTCAGCGTCGCCGTGAGCGCCGTTCCCAGCAGGCCACCGACCCTCCAGCTCGAGCCACGCCGACACATAATCGTCATCTGTCTTGAGCTCTATAATCTTTGTCTTTCCCGTGTTTGCCTAGACAGGCATCAGCGAGGGTTAGTCGCATTTCCATATCAGATCGAAATGGATATTAATACAATATTCATCTTTGAATCACTTTTCTAAAATAACTTTAAAATTTTTAAATTAAGCTATTAAAATGGGAACAACTTAACACATAAATTCTTTAGCTATTTAAGTTATATAGTAAGATATAGTTAAATAAGATAAGTAATCAATACAAAGTGCTAGCGAAGGTTTCATTGAAAAAATCGTCGAAATAAATCATTATTATTTTTAGGAGAACACATTCTTATTGTGAAGTTGTAATTATTCAGAACATAAGTCTGTGATTTTTTAAATATATTAATTAGAAAGATATACATATAAAATCAATTCTATAGAAATTATTATTTGACTGTTTTAATATTGCTACATGTTTTTAAGAAATATACTATTAGGGAGAACACATTCTTATTGTGAAGTTTTAATTATTCAGAACATAGATCTGTGATATTTTAAATACTAATTAAATGTATTAATTATAAAGATATACATATAAAATAAATTTTATCGAAAAATATTGTTGTTGCGCTACCGAGATTCGAACCTGGATCTCTTTTCCAATCCGGGGAGCATCGACAGTATTTTTGACGACAAATTAATTAATGTATTAATTTGAAAAAGTGTAACATATGAGCTCGAAAATTTGGTAACAAAAATACTGTCACTGTAGCATAGTTGGTAATGCACCTTCCCTGGATTGGAAAAGAGATCCAGGTTCGAATCTCGGTATATTTTTAGATAAAATTGATTTTATAACTATATCTTTATAATTAATACATTTAATTAGTATTTAAAATATATATTAATAAAAAATCATTTTAATCGTACATAATCAAATGTTTTTAATTCTAGAATCGGGTGTGATGCCACCTCATGTTTATTATTCTAATAACGTAAATATATAATAGAATCTGGACGAAAATTAGTAAAAAATAGCAAATAAAAAACAATAAATGTAACTTTCTTATTTGTGATATATATAGCTACAAAATAGTTGAGCAAATAAAACTAAAATAAGTTGATTCATTTGTGAGGTGTTTCAGCAAACCCCTCTGGACCCGTGGTTATTTTTGAACCTTGGTATGCTGAAGCTTAATATATAAGTTTGTTAACTTAATACCTAAACTGAAAGTTCTTTATGCGAAAGGGATGAAAATTGTTCGCGATGATGCGATATGGATGTATACAGTGATTTATCAAAATTGTATTTATTCAAAGATTGAATATAGCCGGAAATCGAAACGTTTTCATATTTACATAAATCAAAACAACATTAGATCACAACTTCTTTGATATTATAGTTATTATGTAACAGAAACGTGACAGTAAAATAAATGAGAAGATTTTTCATTTTAAATAAGTACATACTATCAGACATGTAATAGCTAAAACATCAAAGAACAATAATATTCTCTCGTGAATCTTTGTTAAACTTAACCAACTTCCTTAATATTTCAGTTAACTAAAATGTGTTATCTACCAACAATAATTAAAATTAATACTAGCCGTCGCCGTCGGTGGTAGCACGGCCTATATACTTGTGTTGGTAATGAGATAAGAAAACTTTTCTAAGAAAATTTTCAAAAGAGTTTTAATTACTACGAATTATAAAATTAGCTCTTAAAAATAAAATATTAAACAGAGATTCGTAATTAAACACCTTATTAAAATCATCTAAGCAGATTTTTTACACACCGTATCGTATAGCAAATTTCTTATTACAATCACATATAATATATTTTATTTTATGATCTCGCCGCACTCTAATGTGTTATTTGTTTAATTTAATTATTTATAAATATAAACAAATAATTATAAAAATTAAGCTTCATCAATACATACACAATGGTTATCCTTAAGATAAAGTGCGCGGGAGGGGAGGGTTCCGGAAGTTAAACTCGGATCAACAATGAACAGTCCGCAGGAATATTTTCAGAAGGTCGACCATTAATCCACGTAAATGAGCTTTGTGTTTGGCACTTCTGTTTTATTAAATCTCTCAAAGGCAGGCGGAGCACTCACTGGAAGCTTTCCTTAAACCACCAGGAGGAAAAGAATTATTACTCTGGCATATAATTTACAATTGCGAGAATGTTTTTTTATAAAGGATCTCAAAAAAAAAACGCCCTGAGTGAGTGATTTTTTTCTGTTACTGGGAAACAGGAATGAAAGGATTGATGATGATAAAACGAGAAAATTAACTAGTGAAAAAGAAAAGTAAAATAAACAATTTGCAAATTGTCACATACGTCGATTCTAAGTACCAACACACATGAGTGCCATCAAATACTTGTAAATATCTTTTATTTTTTTATAAAATATACATTTATCGCTTTAACTACGTTGATATCTATAATAAATTAAATAATCTTCCTTGAACAATCTTATAATATCAAATATCAAAAATTAAAATGTTATTATTAAGGTAAAAACATTCTTATTGTGAAGTTGTAATTATTCAGAGCATAGATCTGTAATATTTTAATATATAAGTTGTATCAATGTGTCCAAAATTTAAAAAAATGAATTGTTAATTCTGGCATCTGCTATCGGTTTACTTAAAGGTATTTGAGATACCGTAATAACAATGTAGATGGCTTTCAAATAATGGAACGATAGATGTATTCATTTGAAAAAGTGTAACACGTAGGTTCGAAAATTTGTCGTCAAAAATACTGTCGCTGTAGCATAGTCGGTATTGTATCTTTTCCGGATTGGAAATGAGATCCAGGTTCAAATCCCGGTAGCGCAACAATAATATTTTTCGATAAAATTAATTTTATAAGTATATCTTTCTAATTAATACATTTAATTCGTATATTATTATTCATAAACGCTAAAAATATAAATAATAAAATATAAAATTAAAAAGTGTAATTAAAACATGCAATAAAATATGTGTACATATAATTTATACGGTATATTTAAAAAAATAATATAAATAAATTTGCAACATAATTTTTTTGTACAAAAATCTTTAAATGAATTTGGTAATGAAATTTTGTGATAACAGCTAATTCGAGAGAATTTTTACTTTATAAGGTAAAACGCTACACGCCTCGGATGCCAAAAACTTCTGAATAGATTGACTAATATTTTTCTTATCGAGGGTATGTAGAATGTAAGTGTGAGTGTATGTATGTTGAATGTGTAGTGTGGATGTATGAATCCAGATCAGAAGGGTTTTGTGTGATTAGTGGTATTGGATGCCCCAATATTCACTCGAATACCTTTGCGTTTTTTGAATCGCGAAGTGTATTATGGCTCGTATTTGTATATATGTGACAGGTAGCAGATTTCAAGAAAAAAACTAATTACGAATGCTTTACTGAATTTATTAAAGTTAATTGTACATGAGATTGAAAGCGGCTTCCAGAGCTGTTGTTCGGACGTAATTCGGCCCGACCGAGAGCAGCTAGTCGCGTTTGTGTTGTTACATGCCATTGGTACTGGCTGGTGAAAATTGCGCTGCAAGTACCGCCTTGCTGGGTGCATTTAGCTGTACGCGGTTTCTAAATGACAAGAGTGCAGGCGATATCCCTCCAAAAGGATACAAAATATACCCGTTCAATCAAGTTCACGTGAGACACTTCTAATATTAATATAAATGAACTAGCAGAGACTAATCAGTTATTGGTAATGGCTTAAGGATTTTTTCTACATAGTGGATTTAATAACATGATTGGTGGTCGCCGAGAAAACCTATTCTCTGAGTCGTGCACTTTTGAGAACATCGGTATACTTTCTACCTGTATGAGTATTTAAGAGAGAAAATATAATTTCATAAATAATATATAAAAGTAATAATATACATTTTATATATTGTTCAGTATTTGCAATTATTACGGTGGACATACATAATTATATATGTATATCATATGCGTTTGCTCAAATTATTGTTGTTAAATACAGTTTATTGTTGTCGCTTTTTTTCAACGCGTCTGGCCCAATTACGAGTACCTTATTAACTAATTGCCTCTCAGCTTGGCTTGTTGTCTCTTTCGGATTTGCAAAATTTGGAGTAGAATTTTCTTCCTTATTGTGATCATTTGTTTGTGCATCATTTGTAAAAGTACCCATTTACCTCTCGACTCAGTTTATCTGAATTTTCTAATGTTCATGAATTGTGATCCTCATTTCATGAACATTAGAAAATACTCAGAGAATTTGTATGTGCAACTCATTAAACATTGTAAAGTCGATTTATCGGAGTCACCTGTCGTTGCAGTAATAAAATGGTATGAACTTCAGGAGAAGAAGGGACAGCATCATCATCAATTGAGTCGACCTGTCTTCCTTATCTTGTAAGTCACCACACCTGGTGTTTTATTATCGAACGATTTCTTGTTCATTCCCCTATCCATCTCCAACCCATATTCACTTACCATCATTTCCTATCGTTTCATTACAATTTCGGCAACATAATTATATTTTAAATAAACTAATAATGCTTAATTTATAAAATCCTTTTAGAATTAATAAATATTTTTAGAAATTAAACAAAAAATATGGTTAAAAAATTCACTGGATTTTATATATTTTGATATCGACTGGCTTTGAAGCAACCGCAAAATAATCCTTAAAATACTTTAAGCGAGTCAACGAATAAAATAGAACTAACAGAAGCAACTTAGAAACTCAAAGAGGGTTTAATTTTGTTGTCAGTTTTCCGTGTTCTTGATGTTAGCGCCATAGTGTGACGTGTTCTGGGCCATTCCGCACATGCCGGGGCTCGCAGTAGTTTCCGGCGGATTTTAATTTCAATTTTATTAATCCCTCTCACGCGCGCGCTTTGGAAAATCTTTCACATTCACAATTCAAATTTGCATACCCAACATTGCAGATGGCGGGCGCAACTTCCACTCCCGCGCATTTTCGTTTTATATATATTTCATTATACGAGCATCTGTTAGTAAATAGAGTCATGCAGTTCTTTGATAAATTGTTGAAATGAAACATCTTTGTCGGCATCTAAAATTTGATTTAAAACTCATCCAAAAAATGAAAAAACCCTGTTCTTAATCTTGCACATTTCCATGCCAAGCATTTTCCCGTGCGGTAGCCGACGCTTTACCATACCCTGTCCTGTATTTCAAGTGAAAATATATGAAAAATTAAAAACTGTTATATTTCTTTCATCTGATTTAATTTAACAAGAGCAATGTTAAAATATTGGAATAATTTTATTATCGATAATATGGCTTAAGACAAAAGCAGAAAAAGCATATTTAATTTCCCTGTCTCACACATAAATTTTCTACACGTGCGCCTGAGTTACCGCATTTTCGCCGCCTCGGTTTTCCTATTATCTTTCATTTTTTTGCAAACCATTTGTAAAATAAATTACAAATCATTTTTAAATGTATTTAGATAAATAAGACGAATATATTTATAAATATTATTGATATCGTTTTATTACATTTAAAATAATCATGAAGATTAATTCAAATAGACTTTACTAGTCCCATGAGAAAACTTATAAAACATAACATAGCCAACTCCAAAGTAGACTGCCCTGATTTTCTCAGACGCATAACTATTCGAGTGCCATCTAGGTCATCTAGAACTTATCTCACGTTCAGTTTCACATTGTAACCAATGCCAAACAGAACTCATTTTCAACCAAGCCTCCCTTTATTTAAACTCATACTTCAATGAAATATATATTTTCAATACTTCAGTTAATATATAAAACTTAATAACCTTCATTTTATTTTTATTACACAGATTTTAATCCTTATCCCATTTTATTTCCTCTTCATCGTCCTATTCCGCCTGGATTTTTATTTTTTTATCATTTATATCTTATTTTTTATTTTTTTAAATTTCTAGTTTTTCTCTAACCATTCTCTAAATTTTACTGATTTTTCCTATATCTTTAATATAATAGATATAGTTCTCACTATTTTTTTTTGTTTTCTATGAAGCATAAAATTTATTTTTTATTACTATACTACAGTTATATTCAAATTATTGTCTTACACTATATATAGTCCATTATTAATTCAGAGAAAATATGTAATTAGTTTAATTTTTTGTTACACTTTATTATGATTTTTTTTACATTCGATTAACTGTTTTTTCTAAATAAAATTATTCTAGGTTCATATCAAATATTATTGGTTATGGAGCAAAATAGTCAAGCACGTAATTTCATTAGTAAATATTTTTATAATTAAGGATAAAATAGTAAATGCAA
The DNA here is from genome assembly GCA_031772225.1 of Eubasilissa splendida. NCBI lineage: Eukaryota > Metazoa > Arthropoda > Insecta > Trichoptera > Phryganeidae > Eubasilissa > Eubasilissa splendida. Next base: position 10,436,598 of record CM062846.1, read on the forward strand.
TTATAAATTTCATCACACTAATACGAAGTTATCAAATAAAGTTTCATTATTATGCTACAAAGATTAGAGCCGATGTACTTTATAAAAAAAGCATTGTTTCAAAAAATATTATTATGCATTGCTGTTAGGGAAATTAATTATTGCCTTTGAAATTTAAATTGCTATCGATAGCGGGTATTATATTTACGGGACCAATTATGGCCAATATTTATACCATGAACTTTAAAATTGTGCAAGCGGCACAATACCTTGGCACCTACCGCGACTCTGCGAATTATTTGTACGAGAGTATTTCAGGTAAATGAATATTTCGATCATAAACATGACGCGAAAACTAACTTATTATGCACGTACTTTTTCGTTATAACGAAACGGAAACGTTTTACCCGATACGGTAACGACTGGCGGTACAACTTCCGCCTAACGGCCTTTAGCCGTCGTTGTTTAGTACGTACAGCGTGTGTCGTTATAATTGAATTTGCAGCTAACGAGTGAATGGAGTGAAAACTAATTATTGTGCTGGAACGGTTCAATAGAAATCTTGAATACTACAAATGATTCGTTCAGTGCCAAAACCCGCCCTGATGGATACCCTTTATTTCGAGTAAATGATCAAAATACTCGTAGATAATCGATCGGCTATTGCCGATCGCCCACTTCTAGGCCCTGCGGGCGGCTTTTGTGGGAATCTCGCGGCCGATAGTGGCCGCTACGCTGCCATTGGTGACCGCTGTGCGGTTAGTGTCTCAATAGAATCTATATTTAAATGATAGAGATTTCCCTAAAACAAACCACACGTAAACGAATGTCGAAGTAATTCAAATTATTCCACCTTTAGAAGTTAGCTGTCAAAACGAACAAAAATGATATCTAGATGACATAAAAATCACGGATAGACAATTTCTATCGTAAGTAAGATTTCTATCTTACCATAGACAGCATAGATAAGAAAATATGACAAATGTTGATATACTTGCCAGTCGTCTCGTACGATTTCGCAAAAATATTATTATTTTTTCATTTAAAAATTGAATATAAGTATGTATATTTACTTACTGTAATTGAATATATAAAAGAGAAAACATTTAAGTAATCTTAACCTAGAGATATTAGAAAAATGTTTATTTTTGCCCTGCTCGCGACTTTCAGACCTGACCGTTTAATCAAGCACTTAACATCCACAAATGACACTACTGATGAGGAAGCGTAATATTATTATGGATTTAGAGTATTGAGTATAATGAGCATTTCCGAACTTACTCCAATATTCAAGCAACTTAACATCATATTGAGGTCCGTACTAAATCAAATGATAATACATAAAATATTAATTGGAGCTGGATTTAAATAGTTAAATAGTCCAAATTACATCAAAATAACAAAAGGACAATACAATAACAATATACGATATAATGTATAAAATCTACTTGTACTCAAAAGTGAATGTTGCCAAAGTTATTCAAAGAAAAAATAATTATTGTTATTAATTAAACAGAAACACATTATTATTGTGAAGTTTCAATTTTTCAAAACATAGTTATATGGTATTTTAATATAAATTAAATTAATAAATCAATACAGCATATAAGTTCAAAAATTTGTCGACAACTTACTACGTTGATATAGTAACGCATTTCCCCGGATAGAAAAGTATCCAGGTTTGAATCCCGGTAGAAATAAAATATTTTTTCATAAATTGAATTGTCCTGTATATCTTTCCAATTGATACATTTAATTTGTTAAAAAATAATACTGCATAAGACAGAACTGAAAATGAATACTGTTAACTTAAATAAGTTCATGAACTATTAAAAAATAAATTATGTTTCATTACTCTAAACGTTCTGCATTTAATTCATCGGTTAATTTCACGATGTAACTATGCAAATACACCTTTTAATTTTCAGATTTAATGATATGTTTATGTAAATCGAGCCACCCTGGGATGCAGTCATTCAAAGATACCCTAAAGGAAACAAGGGCCTCTAAAACCCGTTGTGCTGACGAAATACTACAATTCTGCGAAAATATGTCGCAACGAATAACAATAGACAGAGAAAAGTCAGATATTAAACGGTTGATAATGATGATGAGGTGTATAATTTAAGAAAAAAATTTAAATTATTATTAAGTAAATGAATTTCAAGATCATTTAACACGTTGTCTACTGTATCTTAAAGCACAGAAAAAATATCTGTCGCTGTCTAGAAAAAAATATAAAAGACCATTTTAGTTTTACGTAATAAATTTTTATCTCTCTTGTTTTAAATCCCTGCTCTCTTGTCTTTTAATATTTTATTAAAATATTTGACTTATAATTCAATGAACACGTTATAATTTTTACAATATCCGTTGTAAATAAAGACATCTATTGAAAACCAGTTTGATTAGTAAGATCTTAAAAAAGAAATACAAATGAATAAAATAAATAATACTTTGTAGCATTGAAATGAACATTTTATTTAGATTGTTTTGAAAATTCTGATAGGATTGTTTCTATTTCTCGCCAAAATGAGTATTTCTTGGTTAATAATTTATTAAATAAGAGTCCATATGGCACTTCACGACGAAGAAGCAAGGGGTTCTACGAACACGGTACTCCAAATGACAGTAAATCAGAATCAAAAGTTATTCACTAAATACGTATACTAACTATTTGTATTTTTTGTTTGTTATTATTTTAGAAATCATGTACATGAATGAATACCTATTTTATTATTGTCTATGTTTATTAGATTTGATCATAGTAACACAGCCAGTTTAATGATTCTGGGAATATCTCGCGTCCTTCAGAAATACTTTCCGGGAATGTGCGGATTGTTTATAAATCCATTTTATAATTAAATAATCAAAAAAAGATTGTTTTTTAATATTTTCATTGCTTTAATAATGGTTATTTTGTTTATTAACAAAACCCGCCAAGTCGAACTGAGCTTCGTCACTCATGATGATTTTTTCTAAAAATCTGGTTTGTGTTTGTTTTTATGTTTTTATAACTTCAATACGTTGTTGAAGCATTAAATACTTCATAATTAATTGTAAATAACTATTTTCAATAACTATTTAATATATATTGACAAATATTTGCCAAGCCAAAATGGCGGTCAAATAAAATCGGCCTGGAACATAATATTCACCCTGTAATTATTGTTTAAATATATTAACATCATGTATACCTGTTTTTGTACATAAACGTTATCTTTCGCCGAGTTTCAGTATGTTTAATGGGTTCATTTGATCTATAATATAATACAAGTGGAAAGGTTGAAGACGTGTTAGGAAAAAATAAGAACTCTGTTTTTCTAACCATGATACGTAGCGAAAACGCAATATTTAAATCATACAGTATGCATATTAAAAAAGCTTCTATATAACTGTAATGTTAGAGTAAAAATTGGGGACAGAAAGATTTCCAAACTTAGGTAGGTACGCAAACGATGCAACCTTAATTGCTACATCAGAAGAAAAAATGACTACACTACTCTATCGCATTGAAGGAGAAAGTATAAAATTGAGGCTTGAATAAGAAAACAAAACTACTAATCATCAGCAATATTTGAATATGTCTAAGAACACACAATTACTGGATGTTCACTTACAAAGGTACTGTTATTAAACAAAAAATAGATATCCCATAAAGACGAAGCTATTACGCGAAAGAGAAAGACAGAATACATATATAGATAGACAAAACATTAAAGGAGGGGAAAATACAGTGTTGATAGATATTAAATTGATTTTATAGGAAACATGGGTCTAATGGATAAATTTATTTGATTATTAAGAATTGGCGTACCACTATTTACTGACTTTTTTATTTCGAAAGCTTCTAAATTGTCCAACCGTCGGCCAAACTCGTGTATAATTTTATATACTGTCTTTCTTGATATTCAATCTAACTGTATGTGTATTATGTATCTCTCTTTCACATGTAATTTTAAATTCTATCTCTCTCTTTGTGTATATATAAGTGCACTCTTTTTGTATTTATGATTAGTTTTAAGTTCGTCCTGAGGAAGAATGAGATAAGCGAAACCGGTTGACGTACAATAAATTTCGTGCTTCTATACAAAGTGATTGTATTTTATTTAATCTAATATGTCAAACCACAAAGTGATTGCTTTCTATAAAAATATAAATTCTAAAAACTGAAATAAACAGAATGATGAAAAAAATCTATTTTCTCGAATTAAGAATTGTAATGAAAAATACGAGAAATGTAAATTAAAATCTGCAAACTTTACATACTCATACGATATAAATAATCCAATATCCCGCCAAATTTAGCAATTCTTTCATTGTGACGTGAGATCTGATATAATTTTATCTCAGTGAGCCACAAAGGATCTGGCTTTACGGTGTAGTTCCGGCAGCTCTGACACACCGGAACTGATCCATCGATTTATCGGATAGAACACCTGGTTATATCTTGCTAACTAGTTTGGTAAACGCTTTAGGTAAGCATTTGAAAATCTAGATGACCATGACTTCTCGTACTTATCTCACAAAAATCAATTTGTTTAAGAGATTTAATCATTCTACTATGTTATTTATGGAAAATTTATTTAAACATTTTTCTACATAATATGTAGGAAATTACTTTTAACACTCGTCATCTAAAAAACTATTTCTGTGAAACAAAGAATAATACTGTCTAAATTATATTTAAATTTAAAAAAAAAATTAAAAATTACGCTGTCGCCTTGTAAATGGGGTATTTTTCCCAATATCAACTCAATATGTTAATGTATGGATGAAACAAAGAAACCTAGCAAAACATTGTCAAGCATAGCAGAACGAATCCAAACAAAGGAACACGTTGATGAGTATTCCTCCGTCCGACGCCTGCCGAGCGTAACACAGCTAGCGCAATGATGGATCACGAGTGCAATTATTTTTCGAAAGACCATAATTTAAATATTGTATTATAACCATCGTATTTTTTAATATTAAAAAATAATTATGCAAATCAATATGATATAAGAGGAAAATTTAAGGTGAGACTTCGGACCAAAATATATCGCAGTAATTAACTTCGATAACTAAGTACTCGTTTTATAATCGTTTAGTTGAATATGCCCATTCAAATTATGTGAACAAAAACACTAACTAAAGCTGCAAATCGCTGATCTTCTATGATGGTCAAAACTAGACTGGCAGTCTTCTGGTAAGTAGCCAGCCTTCGAAACATCACATCACATCACATCCGACAAACTGACAAAAATCCTACACGATCCATATCTCGTTAACATCGCCGAAAATATAACCGTCTTCGAACGCGTTCCAACAGAAGCAGCTCCGCATTTGTTTTTCCTGTTTAAATTTACAAAAATTGAATGCACATATTCAAGCTTCAAATTAGTCCTACCTACCGAAACGTATACAATGCCTAAACATTCCGCCCCCTAACCTCGGCCTGCCTCGGTTACTAATTACCGAAAGGTAACCTGCACAATTTTGAAATGAGCCTCAGCAGAACACCATTTTATGTTTTTACCTCCACGTTCCGAACTACCCCATCCCTGCCGGGTAATTTGACCAAGGAGATAATTTGCATAGGAGATAAGTTGTCCTCCTTAATCAACACTAGATCGTCTAGTTTAAGAGGCGCCGTTACCGAGAATCACCTATATCGTTGATGCAGAGTCTTTTAGGAAGAAGGCTAAATTTATAAATCTGTGATGTACAGTACAATAAAGATTTATAACGAAATGCCAGAGGAAATAATGAGAAAAAAAATTGTAAATTTATTATAAAACTTAGAAAACATGTGATTTGTAAATTCTACATTTTAAATTTTTTATTTATTTATCATGTGTTGTAAGTATATTTTGTATTTTAATATCTGCCTCACTGAGCTTCGCCCATGCTGAGGCAAACATTTTACATTTTTAATCTATAATCATAATTACATACATAATTAGTTTATAAATTATAAATTTAGAATAAGTAAGAAGACAAAAAAAGGAAAATATGAAAAGTGTAAGTAACAAAATATGATGCAATATTTGATCTTGAGAAATTTATAACCTACTTAAAATTTGTAAGGATAATGCCCATTTTAATAAGTTCAAATAATACAGTATAATTTAATTTAACACACACATGCACAGGCAGCTCACTCATTGGTGTTGTGTCTGAAGGCTTAACTCTGTATGTGTTCATATTAGATAGCTAATTAGGTAAATAGGTTTAAAAATTGATGTTTATTGTTTATATAATATATTAGACCATTTAAATAAACATATAAATATATGCACTATTTTAAGAATTAAAAATACATCTGAAATAAAATAACATTTAATATGCCTCAGAAATCCTTTTTTTTTAAATTCTTTAACTAACTTTTAAAAACAGGCCACATTTTTTTTTTTTAAAGAAAACGACATTGTCGTTTAGTATAATGTGAAAATATATACACAGTCACGTTATACTAGATAGTTTGTCTGTGAAACTTTCGTTCTAACAAATCTTTATCTACCCTATTGCTTCGTTCATCTCTACCTAACATTATTGTCCCATCAGGTCATTTATATTATTTACGCCAAACTTAGAAGTATACGTGAAAAGGGTGACCCGTCAAATGCGCCCCGACAAAACCGCCCCGACAAATGCGCCCCCGACATATGCGCCCGACAATTGCCTGTTTATCTGTTTGTTTTTTTGTTTGTTTATTTGTTTGTTAGGTTAGGTTTAAGTAAAGGAGTTTATATCAAATTTAATAATGTTGAATATATACAACTGTATGACAAATTAATGCTTATTGTAATTTTAAAACAATATTTTTTTAAATAAAATATGTTTTATTCTTTAGTTTGTATAACCTTTGCCAAATTAAGTTATTATATTATTTTTTTATATAGAGTGTTATCTACAGCTTCGTTTATCTCTCCTCATTTCATTTATTAATTTTATAAGACAACATCTTTTATTGGAGCGCATATTTCGCGGGCGCATTTGTCGCGGGCGCATTTGTCGCGGGCGCATTTGTCGCGGGCGCATTTGTCGCGGGCGCATTTGTCGCGGGCGCATTTGTCGCGGGCGCATTTGTCGCGGGCGCATTTGTCGCGGGCGCATTTGTCGCGGGCGCATTTGTCGGGGGCGCATTTGTCGGGCCGCATTTGTCCAGGGCGCAATTGTCGGGTAACCCATGAAAAGACTGTAAGTTTACTACAATATACCATCTCCCGTGTGTTTGACAAGATCTTCTATAAGTTTAATATAATATATACGTGAATTTCATTATGTATAAGTTATAAACCGATTTTCACTATTCCTGTTTAGCGAACTAATGATCGCTTCCCTTCACACGGGCCCCGTATTAGATGTAGTCTCCGCTTCCTTGAATAGAACACAGAGCGACTCGACTCGACACATTCCAATTGTAAGCGAGACAGTGAGCGTCTTAATCATCGTTTGGTATGAGGTATAATACAACGCAGAACAAAGGCCTCGTATGAATTCACGGTTCAGTTTAAAGGTCTTACCTCAGTAGACTTACAATAAAACATGATTTATGATTGTTTTGCCTTAACAGCTTTGTACACAAATTTGCAGCTATTTGAATTACGTCCAAGTAAAAAATATATTATTTGTTTGATCGATAATAATTTATTGTTCAGGCAATAATATATGTTCGGGTAAACTACAAGTACTTCGATAGTCAGTTTTATCCTGGGTTTTCTATTGGCATCGTACAAAGTACGCAATTCCAGATTATGCAAGTAAAGCCACTAATCTGGTTTTCTGGGCGGCAACCCAACGTCTCGTTTCTCCTGGCCGTTCTGCTGATGGCCTTCCGTGTATCTTTGGGTTAAACATATTCAACGCGCGTGCACTGCTATTATATATCCGTCACCAAGGATAATTAGTTCCGCTATTGCAAGTTTGCTTAGCTTCAATTCTGAGACCGATCCGATTACTTATGACGTTGCAAATTTTGTGGTATACCCACACAAAACTGGAAGGTACATACTTCGTATTTTTAAAACTCAGGATTGCCAACTTAAACATGTATAATATATATATATATATATATACAGAACCATTTAATTTAAATGCTTTTTGCACCATTTAATACATAAATAATACGTATTTTTTATGGATATTATTTATTATTACATCTCGTGTAATCTACGATTAAATGAAAGGAATGTTTTTTTTAAGAAAAATCTACCTTTAATTTACGATAAAAGAGATCCAGATATTTTGTGACACCCAATACTCATTTAATTATCATCATCATCATCATCTTACCTGTCTTCACAAGCCGGTGTGGGTCTTGGCCTTCTCGAGAATATACCTTCCCGGTCTCTACACTGGGCTGCTCCCAACCAATCGAAAACGTCAAGGATAGATCTTTATTTATGTTGCTTTGCCACTACATATTCTATTTATTACTTCGTAACTATTTTAAGGGATAAGTACCTATCATTTATAATCTCTATATGGCCTAGCCTTTGAAGCCTCCATGTTTACCGCCTTGTTTAATATAGTCATATATATATATAAACATACATTTTTATATAAGAGTATACCGCTATACTTTGCCAGACAATAATAAATTAACAAATATATTATTTTATATAGATAATATTGTCCTTCAGTTAGATATATATAAATACTAATTAATACATTAAATTAGTATTTAAAAACATTACAGACCTATGTTTTGAATAACTACAACTTCACAATAAGAATATGTTCTCCTTAATAGATATATTTATTTTTGATAAATAATTTTAGGTGACTATTTAAAAGAATCGTAATATATATACCTTAAGATTAAAAATAATAATAATTTGAATAAAACTACGCAACAAAACGTACTACATAAAAATACCTATGCACAATATCGCAGTGAAGTTTCAATTTTCTTTAAAATATACTTATATATAAAATATATATGTGACTTGTATGTTCCAGGAGTATATCAATTTCTCAAAAGTAAGTATTTTTCTATTGTCAGAAATTTTGTAAATTGAAACACTGTAACACTGCTATACTGTGTGTACATAAGTAATTATTTTTTAAAAAAATTATCGTCTTTCGAGTGTTTTTAAGAACGCTTTTTAAAAATATTTTATTAATTAAAAGTATTATTGTGTATTTCTTAATTTTTAATTAAAATTTAATTAATACGAAACATAATCTAAACGTGAGAAAAAAATCCCAAATGTAGCATCAATTGCATTTTGAAGTGAACCTTTTGGAAAAGTTTTACTTATTAATGAGGATGGATATTAGCACATCGTGATGTGAAAGCCTATTTTGATTAAAATCAGTCCAATAGATGGATTGAGCGGATAACTGGACTTTATTTGTACGGGAGCTTATCAAATACGAGATTGCCTGTGCAAAACCGGAAAAAACTAAAAAAATAAAGGCATCTATCAAGGTATAATGCATACAGATATAAATTGAAATGTTTGCTTTATTAACAATCCAGAATGGCCATCAGTTCAAACACTCGCGATAATTAAGAAAAATCTTCAATTAACTTGATTAACATTGAATTTATTACCCTTTAAAGTGTGTTTATTTATACCTCTTTAAATACACTTTTTGAAACACCCAGTATGTGTATATTTCTTCAATTATTACTGTTATACTCTGCATTCTGTGCCCATTTTACGTTATTGGAATCTTCATTTCGATTACTTTTTATTTCATACTATTCACTCAAGGATTAAATAAACTCTGTTTGCTTTCTACTTTCTCCTTGAATCTATCTGTACGATCCAGTTTCCATATTCTATCGGATCTCCTAAGTTAATTTCTTTTTTCATTCCTTGAATCAAGATCTCTTCGCTTCTACTAAAAATTGTAAAACATTTTGATTATATTGTTCATGCGTACGAAATAAGAGTTTTTAATACACGTATTATTATTATCAATAGAAGACTTGGTGTGTTAAGATTTTTATTAAAATGATAATTTAATTCCAACGGGCATTTTCTCTTTTTTAAATAAATTATGTTCGGAGTCGATTATAAAATAACGAAGTAGTTTCTTTAAATGGACCTAAGAAACACATAACTCTTCAGCATTGAAAAATACAAATCTTTTAGTTTTCATATCTATTATATTTACATAAATATCGCGTAGTCTTTCCTTAATATTTTATTTATTAAATTATATATTTTGTTTAATTTCCGCCCATTGCATATTCTGCAAAATATCTGTTCAATTTCGATACTACTGGATTTGAAATAGTCGCAAAATTGAAGTCAGAAACAGTTAACATCTCGCTTTATTTAAATAAGAAGAAGATTACATTTCAAAGATCGAAGGGAAAGCATTTATGAATTTCTTAGTTCGAATCTCAGAATCATTTCCTTCGCAACCAACCGCCATTCATTATGAAACGATCTACTCTATGTTCCATCCGACTGTCTCCAACCTCAGAGCCACCGCCTTAAAAGAAGCTTTACAATAGTTTCGATAAAGTTTTGCGGCGTTGCCATTGAAGAGCACTTTTTCCTAAGTGTAGTAAGATAAATGGAAAAGTTTTGAGGTGTAGGGATCAAATCTATTGTTGGGTTCACGTAGACAAGATCTTTAGTTAAATTAGATGTAAGAAAGGGAACACACAATTGAACTCGGCGTCCTTGTTCGAACCTTAGCGATATCTGGAACTATTGTACTCTGGGGGTGAAGTTTATTAAATACAAGACATGTTTAAATTTGTATTGTCACGATATCTGCGAGTGTAATGTAATGTATCATGTCTCTAGACACGCTGATACAACATATGCTTTTATTTCATTTGACGTAAAACAAAATATTATTCGGGAAAGATTATTATATGCCTACAAATGTAACAAATATATATTTAACTACAAATGTAACGGTATTATCTGGAAACATGCTACCAGGCTCGCGGTCTAATCGGTCACCCTTAGCGGCCGTATTATTCAAGCCACTTGATCCGACTCCTCCACTTTCCCACCCTGCAATTTTTCATTTGATCTACATTCTCGCCAGATTCATTTTCCCGGCAGATTTACCCTCCTGCCACAGGTCTCACTTGTAATTCACATTTCGAGTTTTTTCTTCCGCATCAATTTGTTTTATCACCTGTATTTAGAAATTGTATTATATTTCTATAATTCAATTTATCATCCGTGTTTATGATATCTGTCTACAATTCTACGTAAATTCATACATCGATTACTTATATTTTAAATTCAAGTTTTCAATTACTTATTCTCTCTATAGAATTCGTCACTCCCTAATATATTCAAATCAGCGTTAAAACACAATACTTTTATCAAAAATTGTGACATAATCTATTGCAAACAAAACTATTCACAAATGTAGTTTTTTTTCTCATAAATAAAGTATGCACAAGCATTTGTGGGAAAGTTAAGTACTTGATTCAGATCGGGTAAAATATTGTAAGTTTTCTTTTTTCTTCATATTTAAGAAAAATAAACTTTCAGAAATTTCATGTTTCCTCCCCATCACTCTACCATTATGTCTACTGCCTCAGTTTACACTATTATCTTTCGTTCTCGTTTTAACACGGATGATTTATTATAAATACTGAACTCAAGTGAGTGTTTAAATATTCGTACACTCACTTGACTTCAGTCGTACATCTGAATAGATTGGGTTAGGTTAGTATATTTTTTCTTATATATCATATATTTTATATAGGGACGTGCTTATAGTCTAGTGGTTACAATACTCACCTAGTAATCTAGTTTTCAGGGGTTCAAGCCACGTTCCAGGAGGCCATCCAGTTAGTCCTCTTTTTAAAGCATAAATGTTTAGCTAAGTTTGAAAATAGTAAAAATATTAAGGGAAACATATTTTTGTTATGAAGATGCGTTTTCAGAACGTGGTTCTGTGGTATTTATTACAAATTAAATGAATCAACTAAAAAATATACAGAAAAAAATCTATCAGATAGATTTTTTCGGTACCTGTACCTTTCTAGTTAACTCATTTAATTTGGAAAAATATTGATGTGACACATATTCCGCATACGCATCTCTATTTAAATTAAAATATATTTAAATTAAAACAAAATCAAAACACAGCAAAAATAGAGACAGATATATAACAAGGAAAGATTTACACCGATTATTGAATAATAATGTACATATATTTTGTTAACAATATGTTCAATTTCATTTTCAGTTTAATATTATTATCTGATCGTTCTTCGTCACTTTTTTTATTAATGTCTTTCTAATACTTTTTGTGTTAACATATTTTCGCACTCTCTTCAATTACTCGTAATATCGCATTGAAATGTAAAGAATTACATTTTTCACATTATGTGTTATTGTCAACAAAATGAAAAAAGCTTTTAATAAGCAGACATCTTGAACAATGGCCGCCTTATAATCTTTGCCAAATATTTGATGTATCCATTTGAAGTGTGTATGAAAGTATTACAATCTCCATTTTAGCAGTAAGTAAACATATTTTTATATATTTTAGGAATCAACATCAATCAATATTCCAATAAATATCCCTAGCAATAGTCCATCAATCAATCTTCCGCGTGTCTAGAGGACAGCTGTTTCGGTTGATTCTTCATAAACGTAACTGAATATTATATATAAACACATTAAGCAGATCGATGTGTAAATAATTATTTAAAAAATTATTTAAATTGCATTTAAATATTATATTTATTTTATAAGCGCCGTAATTGCATATTTTGCAGCAAAGTTAGTTGTTTAATGACGTTAAAATTTCATCCTAATTTTTAACAAAGACAGAATAATTGATTTTGTTCTCCACCTGCGCCCGGTGCCTCATATTGCAAATAAGAAAATAAAATTAGGTTACGATGTTTTTTATAATAATTGTCGCTGTAAACTTAGACGGCTATTATATACTACGAACATTGTACGGACATAATTTACTCTGGTAGGATCAGCCTGCAACCTTATCCACCTTACACAGTTGGTCGTCGAGCCTCATAAACAATGAGGTAAGTGCTTTTGCAATGTTATATTAAATTTGTTTTTGTAGTCCTTTGGTTATTTATTTTTATATATTGTTTTTAATCAAGACTAGTGTAGTAATTATATATAATATTCCTTTACATTTAAAAAAATTCCAACGTCTGAACGTATACATTATATTTATGCGGGATTTGGGTGTGTTCTTCGACGAAAAATTGTCACTTATTCAACATTACAATGAAATTTACAAGGCGATGAAATCCTTAGGATTTGTGTTAAGGAGAGCCAAAAACTTTAACTCGCTCCGCTCTCTAACAACTTTATACACATATATTGTAAAAAGTACGCTGGAATTTAACTCCACACTGCGGTCTCCCTACTATGGCTTATATTATAAATTATAAATCAAAAGAGTGCAACATAAATTTCTAAGATTTATCAATTTTAAATTGCATATTCCGACAGAAAATATAAATTACGATTATTTAATGAGTCTACTTCATTTGATAAAATTAGCCTTAGCATGTTGAACTGCCCTGAGTTGATACACATGGTTTCGTATAAACTACCAACTCAAACGATACAACGTGAAGTGTTCTTTGTAGGTACACATAGAAATAATTATTCTGTTAACTCGCGAATATCGCGGATGCATCGTCTCGGTAAGAAGTTGAATTTCGATGACATTTTTCCTTGCAGGAGCATACTTGAGCTGAAGAAATACTCGTACGTAAATTATAGTTAGTTTTTTTTTTATGTTATATTTAAACTGTTATTTTTTATATATTATATTGAAATGTCAATTAAAAATGTACTGTTATATTTAAATTTAAAAAAATATATATTCTTATGTAAAAACCCACAGGGGCGTTTATGGAAACAAATAAATAAATTTCATCCATTCAAGCATCTTATAGATGAAGATAGTCATCATGATCACCTATTTTTTATTCACTACTGGATGAAGACCTCCCCAAGAATCTTCCACTTTTATCTGCTCATTGTTTTTCCGAAGAATTTGATGATTTAGTCAGTCCATCGGGTTTTAGGGTACGATTTTCCGCCTTCCGAGCAATGTGGCATGCTCATTGTCATTTAATTTTATCGGTATATTCAATTTACATGAAGATTGCATTACTACAATATTATTGCCTTGCTAACTAGATGATGTAAAATGACATATTTCCAGACATACATTCTATCATATTAGTTGCAAACGAGTGTTTATAAATTAGCTGTGCACACCTAAAAATTCTGAGCAAAAATTGTATTCTGAACTAATATTACAACACAAATTATATGAGCATATATGCTATAATAATTGCATTGGGTATATTATTAAAAAAATAAGTTTATTGATTCATTTTAAAGATATTCTAGTTCCGCATAATAAATCGTTCTTCACCAGCATGTAACCTGCGAGCTCTGGTTGAAATACAAGCAAGTGATGTACAACCGTCTTCGAATTAAGTACAATAACTCATACAGAATACTATTCGAATTGGCGCGTTATTGCAGCGCATCTACAATGATTACCAAAGGCTGTATACATGGATTCGTTCCGCTTTTGAGACATCAAGTTGCGGACGTGAAGCTGCGACTGGAGCACAGCACCAACTCTCTGGTACAAGCGGCGCTCTCATGGAGAGCTGTTTCACTGACCAGAGAATGCAAATGCCTATATAATAGCTACAGATACAATAATGGCTGAGACTGAAGTATTTATATTTTGTTGTATTTATATATGTGTGTGAACTTTTTATTTATTTTTATTTTCCTTGGTTTTCTTTTCATGACATAAATAATATTTCGTATTTTTAATGTATTATCTTTATGGCGAATCGGTTATTTATAAAAAAAAACCCGATCACGCTGAAATAAACACATTATTATTATTATTATTATTATAACTTATTTGACTTTGGTTAGTTTCCGTTTGACCTCTAAATGTAACATGAATGTAATGTAATATTGAAGATGCTAATATTATGTAACATAAATGTTTTTCAAAATAATAAAATCGATTTGAAATCATCAAACGACGGCTACTATACATATAATACATATAAATGAATAAAGCTAAAAATCTTTTATGAAAAAAGCGGGCAAAATATTCACTGAAGTATTATCATTTACCGTTTATCCGCTACACGTGCTCGCGAGTCACGTGACAGTACGTACAATATTTACTGAGCCTAATAGTGTTATATTTCATCGCTTAGTTTGCCGATTCCGCGTCGGCCATTTTGTCTCCCAATCTGTCAGTGATCGAACACGTTTTCGAAGGAAAAATGATACTTACATTTCATTTTCGTCGTCATTACCTGTTAAAGTGTTCCATTAATCTTTTTCCGGGGAAAGTTTTAGGAAAAACAGAGATTTTTGGTATTGTCACGACTCGGCCGTTTGTCATTTTACACATTTTTGTGTGACACGGGCACGCTTAGAATCAACTATTACATCCGTCATTCTACCGAGACATTTCGGATAAGTGAGCGCCTACTCGGAACCTGTCAGCCAAAAATATTAGTTACATTTTAATATTCTATACTTTATTATTACGGGATATCCATCAATAAGACCGGACACAAAGCAACGTATCATAAAAGACCTCACTCATATGATGTATACTGTTTTAACCCTCAAGGCAACTTTAATCGCTAAAATATACGGTTTGCTAACATGTATCCATTTGCCTAAATTTTTTGTCGGGTAACATATTTTATTTTTTAGATATTTTAATACTTAACTTATTTTGATATATTATTATTTTTTTGGTAAAAGCTGGTCAAAGTAAATAAGTTTTTATTTAACATTAATATTCTGTATGTAATGATAGTTTTTTTCTTATTTTAGAGCATTATTTGGAAAAATGATTGAACGAAAAAGACATCAGATAGAACAATGAATAAAATAAAGTAGAAGAGTCTTCATAAGAAAAGAACGAAGCTGCAGATGATTGCATCAGCAACAATCATGACAGTAATACCATAAATTGGTGTAGAATCTGGTGCTGAAGAAGCAAAAGTAGAAGAGGGGCCTAGTTTGGTTGAGATGAACAAAAGCAATCTGCAATGCTTTAAATACCAAAAACTTGTTTAAGGGGAGTACATTACATTCGTGTGTATTTAATGTAATAGTAGTGTTTTTTTAATAATACGATAATATATATAAGAATTGTTTTATATTTGCCACTATAGTGACCAGACTATTTTTTATTTTGTTTTTCTTTTTTTTATGTAAAAGTAATAAACTTTCAATAATAAATAAACTTATTTTGATTAATGAGAATACATTATTTTTGTGAAGTTGTAATTATTCAGAACATAGGTCTGTGATGTTTTAAATACTAATTAAATGTATTAATTATAAAGATACACATAAAATTAATTTTATCAAAAAATATTTAAATGTTCGAGACTACATGTTACACTTTTTCAAATTAATTATCTATCGTTCCATAATTACAACTTTACAATAAAAATGTGTTCTTCTTAATAATATATAAGTTGTATCAATGTGACCAAAATTTAATACAAATGAATTGTTAATTCTGGCATCTGCTATCAGTTTACTCAAAGTTGAAATTCTGTAAAAACAATATAGATGGTTTTCAAATAATGGAACGATAGATGTATTAATTTTAAAAAGTGTAACATATAGGTTCGAAAATTTGTCGTCAAAACTACTGTCGCTGTAGCATTGTTGCACCTTCCCCGGATTGAAAAGGATATCCATGTTCGAATCCCGGTAGTGCAATAACAACATTTTTCGATAAAATTGATTTTACATGTATATCTTTATAATAAATGCATTTAATTAGTATTTAAAACTTGTTTTTACCTAACAACGCCTCTTGATTTATCATAAATTTAAAAAAAAAATTTCAGTCACTGATGACATAATTTTACCAGTGCATACACTTAAGGGTTAAGGTTTCGCTTAAAAATGTTGACCACCGTATAAGACCGTGGTATTCGATCTGCTTCACGTACGAAAATAATATGATGACATAGCTTAACAAGAGGCACTGAAATTAATAAGAAGTTTTTAAAAATACGGTTTATATATCTAGGCACTGAGAATTTCGATCTACGCATGACTCAATATTATGTCAAATACTGAAAATACTTTTTTAAGAATTAAATGAAGCAATTTTTAATATTCTTCCAGTGGCGTAACTACGCCAATGCATGTTAAATAGGAGTCCAAAAAGTTTCCTTTCCTTTCCCAGTATTAACAGTAATCCAGCGCAAGAAATTGAATTATTAGATTTAAAAACATTGTTTCTCACGTTATTATTAAAAATGTGAAAACATTATCGATATGTATATAGTAGCGGTACCGCGCTAATAAGTCAGGTTAGGAACTAGACCATCGCCGTAGAGTGAATATAATAATAATATGAACCAAGTATTTTAAAATTGGAAGAGCACTTATGTTTTCTTCACGAAAGTGTAAATATTATATGAGACAAGATACTTATTTAGTTCCTACTATTTAATAGATAAACTACGCGGTACTAATATTTGTATATATTTTATTTAATATTTATTTATGGGGCCTTTTTTCCATTGTGCATTGGGGTCCAAATATATTTTATAAATACAAATTAAATATATTAATTAGAAAGATATATAAAAAAAATCATGTTGTTGCTACCGGGATTCAATCCTGGTTCTTTTTCTATCTGGGGAAATTGAATTAACCAATTTTATGCTACACCAACACGGTGCATTGAAGACAAAATTTTGAACTTATATGTTACACTTTTCAAATTGATATATCTATCGTTCCATTATTTGAAAGCCATCTTCTATATTTTTACGGACTCTCAAATACCTTTGAGTAATTCGATAGGAGATGCTAAAATTAATAATTATTTTTTATTAAATTTTGGACACAATGATACAACTTATATATTATTAAGGAGAACACATTCTTAATACAGGTAACCCCCGTTGATTGCGGGGGATACGTTCTGGATATTGTCGCGATAAGCGAAATTTCGCGATCAACGGGGGCTTTAATAAAATCATTATACAATTCTAAAAAACACATTATTAATAACAAAAAAAAAGTCATACATAACATAGTTCATTTATTTTGTTTCGCATTGCAAAAAAGAATCTAGATTCCCTTGTTTGGCCTCTCTGCATTTATTATGTAAAATTTTCCGATAACTATCAAATAATCCGTTTCAGTCAAGCTTTACAGTACTCACTCGCTCTTAATCTTCGTCGTTTTTTTCTTATAACTCCAGGCATTGATTGTGAAGAGAATTGGCATTTTCAATGATTTTAACACTTAACTTTCGCCCGTGAACAAGTTCCGAGACGTCATTTTCTTGGGACATAGTATGGCAGTCCATTTCATGCAGCCGACCGATTTTTCACATTATAAAAATTACGAAAGGATAAAAAGATATGTAAGTAGTCAATTTAATAAGTATGCGTTTGACACTGAAGGATAGACCCAAATAATGCACTTGCTCAACAGTACCAAATTTTTTTACAAAAAGATCGCAATATAACGAATTCGCACTCGGCGGGGTCGCGATTAACGGGGGTTACTTGTAATAGGAATATGTTATCTTTAATAATAAAATATATGATTTCTTTTACAATATTTTTCAGTCGGTACCCTCATTACTAAAGATCGTCATCCCAAGGTTGCGGCCTATTGATATCCTTGACAATTCTCCTCCACCTTTCTCTGCTGTCCAAAATTCTAAGAGGTATTGTAATATGATAGCCAATAGTGTCTTTGATCTGATCGGTTCATCGAATTGCAGATCGCTCTTTACCTAGACGTTTTATCTCTCTCCTTAACTATTAAATATTCGTTTATAAGTTGCGTTTGATGTTGAAAGTATATTTAATAATAACGAACGCAAAGCTTAATTTAATAAAATAAATGATGCATGCTTTAATAAATTGGTAAAATATACGTTTTAGTGAACCTGCTTTTAGAAATTAGCATTTCAATTTAGGAGAAAAAACTAGACGACATAATTATATTAAAAGTAACAAATAATATATGACATTCATGATAAATCTACAAAAATGTATTAAAGGGTAAAAATATCAAATATTGTTATAATACAAATTAAATATATCAACTAGAACATTTTTATTTCAATAGCAGATTAATTATGTATGTACAATTTTGATAATTAATAGTTTATTAACGTTGTTTTAAAAACAGCTATGAGTTATTTATATTTAATATAAGTAACACATAGTAGTTCTAAAAACAATGTTAATTAACTATTATTATTTAAGGAGAACACGTTATTATTATGAAGTTAGTTTTTTCAGAACATAGTTCTGTGGTATTTTAATGTATCAACTAGAGAAATATATTTATATAAAAATCAATTTATCTAAAAAATATTTTAGTTGCTACCAGGATTCAAACCTGGATATTTTCTAATCCGGAAATATAGAACTATGTTCTGAAAAAAACTGCAACTTCACAATAATATTGTGTTCTCCTTAAAAATATGGTTGTGTTTAGTAATGTCAAGATGTTGATTCTGAAGATGTCAGCAGATTTATAAAATTTCAACATTCAATCATTAACTCACATTCCTCCATTTTAAACATGTAAAACTGGTAAATTGTAGAGCACCACACAACACATATCTAGATGTTATAAAAAAAATCAAAAAAATTCAAATGAACAAATACATAAAATGTTAAAAGACATTTCTAATATTGTGTATAATATGGTGTTTACCTACAATAATAGTAAAGGTATTTATGTCGCACATTAATTAATTACCGTCTTATTTATATTATATCCGACTAATAGTAAATCGGTACATAAATATTAGTACAAGAAGTAAAACTCAGTTAAATCCATAAATTAGTTTTATAATTATATGTAGAATTTAATTAATCATTAACTGAAATACTCAATTTAATGTTTACTATATTAATAGAAATCGGTGAATACAATATGATGTGTTTTTTTATGGCTCATGAAAAATTGTTAAAATTGGTTACGATAATTTATCTTCAGCCCTCAATAAAATAGATGGTAATTATTTAGTTTCAATGTCTAACATTAAATTATTATATTTTTATGATCAACATATATAAAACTATTGTATTTAATGAAAACCGAAATCGTCATACACGCAATATTTACTTAATAAAAATGTTTTTATACGCGTTCGTTAAATATAAGTGTGAAAAATATTAAATTAGTTTTTCTTGAAAGTCAAAAATGTAGGTGGTGTTTAATTGCTCCTGTAAAAGTGATATATATTAATTTTTACGACTAGGGTGGCAATTCCGTAACTTTTACCCACCTAGCAAGCTGGTCCAGTTACACTCGCTATCCGTTGTTATAAGCCGTATTGTACAGTACATAAAACTAGTTGTATCATATATTACAGAAAATTAAAAGCCAAAAAATTATAAATATATTTTTTAAAAAATATTCAGATACAACACTTAGGACCGGTTGTGTAATCAGTGGTAAATTTTACTATTACTATTACTAGTTACTAAAATAACTTTTTTTGGCAAAAACGGTTTCGATCGTTGGTAAAAAAATGTTTACTTCTCTACAGTACCTACGTTCATTAGTAAACTAATTTTACTCTCCGATATCTGATGGTAAAATCATCAATTGTTAGTTAAAAATACCAAACATTACAGCTGTTTCAAAAGTCATTTGTCACACTGATATTTTGAAAATTGCAGTATAAGACAGTGAATTATTCAATATGATTAAATTATTACTTAATGACAGATTTCGAATGCAGGGTTGAATAAAACCATAGATATAGCATAAAATTGAAGTTATTTGATAATTATTCGTATTGCCACACTATTAAATGGGATTGATTGATTGAGTAGTAAATTTGACGTACCAACAACCCGCAAATGTTTTTTACCGCGGGCGATGGTAAAAAGTCACTAAGTATAGTAAAAATTTACCATGGTCAAAATTTACTACTGATTACATAACTGGCCCTTAATAGTTTGTTGCCACAAGAAATATAACTAGTCTAAACAATATATATCTATATAGCAAAAATGTATCAAAAAGCTTTGAAAACTTCGCCGAAATTCATATAAGTGAATTTACAACGTATTTTTCTTTAATCTTTGGGACTATATCAAATAGTATTAAAATTATTAAATTTGGATAAACAAAAAATGATTACAGTTTCAAGAAATAAGATCACGAAATGATGTCTGGAGTTTCACATTACGAAAATTAAAAAAACAAAAATAAAATTGTACCTTGTGCGAGTATTTTCTTTACATAGTAATATGGAAACTTGTACGGTGAATCAATCACTGACAAAACATATTTAAGCCGTGAATGTGGATATGTAGGTTTTCGGTGTCATAACTGTAATTTAAATTGAATATACAATACATGAGAAAGTATGCTATAGTACGTCAATATTTCAAACTATAAGCACGATAACTATAAGTACTTAAGCCAGCCAAAAACAGATCGTAAGCCTTGTAATTACCCATGATTCCATATATTTTCCATTAAACATAAAAAATAGCTTCGTCTCTATAATATACCTATTATTTTTTTAATAACAGTGCCTTTGTAGATGAAATACAGTTGTTTACGCACCTTATTACTTCGGTCGAAACCACTGGCTTTCCTGGTTGATAAAAATGTGCATGTGTGTGCGTGATTATTGCCGCCTATTGTCGGAATCAGAGAAAACGAAACGATGGCGTGATTCTCATTACCTCCGGTACTTTGACCAGTGAAGCAGTCCTAAAACCACCAGTGTGCGCTTCAGCCAGCCGAAATCTAACGACAACAAAGTTAACAGGATAGTGCAGTTCATGTCATCATATTTGCACCTATTATTAATCGTAAACCTGGAAATCAGCGCTCGAAGGCATTTACGTAAACATCAGTAATTGTGTGTTCTTGGAGAAATTCAAATATTGCTAATATTGCTTACTGGTCAAAATAAGAAAATATATAAAATTGAAAAATAATGATTTTTCAGGCATGTTCTAGTATAATGTGTTAAAAACATTTTACAGAAAAAGAATATTGCTTTATCACAGACCTATGTTCTGAATAATTACAACTTCACAATAAGAATGTGTTCTCCGAATAATATTGCTTTAAAATAATTTCAAAAAAAATTTAGATTCTCATTGTAACATATATTCTGTTTAAATATAGTCCATAGCTGGCGATGGTGTAGTGGTACTCGAAGCAAATCAACATTAATATGTTAATACATATATTCAATTTTCAAAAATTTTATAGATTTTTAGATTGATGGGTGAGATTAGTGAACGTTATATTTATATAAAGTGATCATTTAAGCTGGCCGAAGACAGGCCGTAAGCCCTGTAATTACCTATACTTCCATATATTTTCTATTATTATCTATTATTTGTTTTATAATATAACGATTTATAATACGATATTGTGTTTGTGTATATATGTGTGTATGTGCGTAGGTATAATGCCCAAGGAGTTAGGCAGAGTGCTAAATAAGAGTTGCATAATGCCAGCCTATGGCCGATCACAGTATATCTCATATTATCACTTTGTCTGACTTCTTAGAACACTATAATTGATTCCTGCCTGTGGTCGGTCAAATTAATTAATTATATTACATATTTATCACTCTGTCTCTTTTCTGGGCATTATGAATAATTACCTATTAATCACTTGCTCCATAACATACACACATATATATATATATCGATTAAAGTGGGATTAAAAAATAACTAATAAACAATTATATATAAATGCTAAAGAAATAAACTGAATATGTGAATAATTTAGTCTAACTATTACTCAAGTTTCGGTTCTTTATAATATTTATTATATGACTAGGCTAACTCGAACTAACTAAAAAGAAATTATTTGATAGGGCTCATTAACACTATAAAATACAGAGGGTTCTATGACGCAATTTCATTACAATTTCGATATATTTTCTTTGATCATGATTAGGAGACCTTGAAACAATTCTTCAATATAAGTAAATGACATTACCAAAATATTAAAAATTCAAAGAAAAAAGCAAAAACATACTCTCAACCTGATTTGTGTTTTTTTGTTTTTTAAGGTTTGGTTATGACTAGTTGTATTTACAAAATTTAATTACCATGTTAATTGTAATATTTAAAACATTTTTATAATTTTAAAATCAGCAATATTATCTTTGTGGTTATGATTCATACTTTTATTTATTATCTTAAACAAACATAATTATTATTTAAAACAAAGATAATAAATAAAAATATAAAACATTTCTCTTTACCTTCATCTATTTTAATAAGGAATATCCTAGGCAAAAGAAAATATTAACAGAACATAAACAAGAAGTAGACAACCAATAAATTGGTCACAGATTTTGTTTGTGTTAGCTGATCGATAGTGAGGGGACAAGGCAGGTGCTATATTATAGATACCTACAAAGAGAACTTAAAATAAAATAAAACGTTAATTATATTGCTCTGTTCGTATCACCTTTCCAATATGTAATTTGACGTAAGATAGTATGGGAAAATATTTCATTGGAAAGGTAAGTAGTATAGTGTAGATGATTCAGAAAAAACATATTTTATGGTAATAATAATAACATCGCTTACGAATTGTGAAAATATTATACTTAATCTAATTAAAATTGTGCAATCACCGAAAAATCATCCCACACTCAACACCTCTAAAAGGGTTAATAAAAGATAAATCTTTTTAACATATTACGACATTACAAACTGATGTCACGTTCAAAATTGTCCCGTCACTTGTTTTATACCAAGTACCTCGTAATCACAAATAATGCCTTCAGGTTGGTAACGCGGTCTGTTCTGAATATTATAAAAACGGTCACCATCTATGGTTCTTTTTTCAATTCATCGCTCAGAGCTGTCAAAATTACGCGGTTCACTGCTGCGGCCAACAAATCTAAGATGTAACCGTGAGCATCCAACGTAACCAAAGGGAAAATACTTTTATGTTATACAATCACTAGTGCATATTTTTTTATAATTTGTTAACGTAATCTCATGGTGAATAATCTTTACAGGAAACGAGACGTTTCGCTTTGGTTACATTCACTACTTATATTTCGGTTTCATTGCTACTATGGGCTACATTACACCTTATTTTATACAATTCTGCATACGAATCCTATTGTGTCGGCCTGGATGCTGAGTACGAACTACGATGATGGGTCATGGAGTCATGGATCATGTAACGATGAAATGTGCACGGACGAGTATGGTTTGGAGGTTATGCCATCTGTTGTAACATTTTGATCTTATTGTCACAAGCCTGCCTTGAAGAACGTTGAACTCACGCCCAACCCAACTAAATTAGGATTTGTTAAAGTGAATTGTATTTTAATTATAACTTTATTAATGTTATTTTTTTATGATTAAATTCCATTATGTAATGAATAACACATTTTCATTTATCTCTCTCAAATATTATTAATAAAGTTTCCCAGTTTAGGATGAAGGCATAATGTGACAAACCAAGATGGGTATGCGTTTCTGAGGTGAAGAACCCGCGGATCTTGTGTTCACCACTGACTAGCCGGTGAGAGGGAAGATCGCCGTCCTTTACCCTCACAATATTTTTTTTTTTTACAAAAATATGATTTGTCCTTTACCTGCAAACTTTCACATAGCGATATTTCTAACATGTTTTTGCAATTAGCGACTTCCGTCTGAACATGGACAAAATATTTGTTTCATGTTTACGGAAGTAAAATTTTATTTAATAACTCTTAGTTCATGCTGAATGTAGCAGAATCGGTTAATCATGAAATATGATGTGATATTATTTTTGTTACATTCTTAGTGAGAAAAATATTTTTTATATTAAAATATTATTAACAAATTATCGGTATCTCATACAGTATATGTATATATTACTATGTAGAAATTTTGAGTATTTAACTATAACTTCGCTGTCACCATCTATGGTCTGAAATTTGATATTTATTTCCCAGAAACAGCATAGATGTCATTAATGAAAATCTAATTTTTTTAGAAGTATGGATGCTATATTCTTAATCTGTACGTATGACAAATGACACATTATGTTAGAATATGCCTGAAAAGTCAATTTTCAATTTTATATATTTCTTATTTAGACCAGTATGTATATAATATTATAAAAATAGCTTCGTATCTATAAAATATCTGTAATTTGTTTAATAACAATGCCTTTGGAGGTAAAAATTCAGTAATTGTGTGTTCTTACAAAAATTTGGACATACTCAAATATTGTTCAAATATTATCCTATATTATTTTTCTTATGACTTGTCTTAAACCACATTATGGAACTCCAGTATATCTTGTAATTGACCATAACTAAGTGCAGACCGTAAATAGTACGTCACGTTGGGAAAAACGACCAACTAACGTTATTTCATTTTCTGTGTATACGTGAGATGAGTTCCATAGCTTGTTAGTCAACTTCGCAGTTAATAAAAATACTTAGAAATAGTATAACTTTGAAAATGGAAATATATGAATAATATAGTTTTTTTACTAATTGACTTGATGAAATCAACCCAATAGTCATGAAAAATCCTGTAAAAGGCTTTAGTGCAATTTATAATAAAATTATACAACTGAACAAAATTTTCATAAAAATTTAATGTTGATATTAAATACATTACAGTGTAATAAAAATTTAACTAACAGTGCTTCATATTTATTATATTTTAACCATAAATTATTTTTATAATATGTGTTAATTTTAATACTATATTATAATACTAACTTGTTGCTTTTTATTTATAATAAATATCGCTTCATGAGGCAAAATTTAAACAGCGCCTTTGTGAAGAAAATAAGGAATCGGAAATATATTCAATCCTTTCAGCTTGAAAATATTTTTAATATTTGAAGCGATAACTTTTTGGTTTGACGTTTTTCACAATTTACGCCACCGCTCTTTTGTTAGTTTTCTAAAATCGGTTGGCATAAATAAATAAAACGCCACGTGATTAATAACGAAGGCATTTTAGGTTAAATCGTTAAATTTAAAATAACACCAAATTGCTCATGGAATTGTGGTCTGTTTTTGATAATATATTGGTACATTAAACAAAAAAGAATATGATTTGGTTTTTTAATCATTTACCAAAGGCATTTTCCAATTTTGTATATATTGAGAAGAACTATATTCTAAACTCTACAGCAATATAAAAACAATAAAAAAATTAAATCTCTTCTAGAATATTTTGTTGTTTATGATTTTTTATTATAGATGTTTCTGACCCAGACAGCTGTCATTAAACCATATTCCGAAACAACAGGTATTTTTTTAAGGAAAAATATTTATACAAGTATATTTTTATTATGCAAATATCAACATCGAATAGGATAATACTTTTAACCAACCATTGAGGTCTCCAACTTTATTTCGCACAATTTACCACACCAATAATCTTTTAATTTGTATTTTTTTATGCATTAACTATTAAAAGACTTCATTCTAAATTCAGATGTGAATACATTGATGCATCCTTTATGTTAAAAACTCAGTTTAAAAAAAACTAAGTTATAGCGCATATATGTATTTGGTTTATATATATATTTTATGATTCTTGTCACTTTAATGTGAATCCTGAAATCTACAATGCGATGTAAAACCATTGTTTAATATAAAAAAATATTATTATCATATTAATAGCTTTATTACGTCTCTGCCATCGTCCTTTTCTCTCTCGCAGCATCTTGACAAATGTAGCAGACGCGTCTTGGGTTTAACAAAAATATGCTCATCTAGTTATTGTAACATTGTTATTCCAACGTAATAAAATACAAAAAAAAGAATAATCAGAATAAATGCTAGTAACAAAAGAAACGTGTTTCCTGAGGTTGGACAGAAAAATGTATTGCCGTGTGTAAATAACTCGTTACGCGTAAGCGGAAGTTCTCATTTTCACATTCTACTTTTGTTTGTTGGCCGTAAAAACGGAAAGTTGGTGATACAGTTCGCCCGACACTCGAGAAGGATAGCAGTTTCATTAGAGTAAATCTTCGGGCCGACAGGGCGCCTTTCCATAAATCGTTTTGCGACCCTCACCCGGTAATTGCTGGAAATGTGACCGGTTTCCACCCGGGCCGTCTACGGCACGTAGGATTGAGAAAAATCCAAAAAGGCTTATCGAGGCGGCCGTACGTGATTTAAGATTGGACTTAAAACTCTACGAGATTTTCTTTCCTGGAAAAGTTTATCCGCGCTCTTCTCTTAATCTCGTTTGTATGAAGATGGTGACTAATATTTATTATATAGGAGCTTTAATGTTGTAGATACAACCTTCACAACTGACACAGGCAATATTTTTCTCAAATGTTTCAATAAATCCGTAACGTTCTCAGTGATTTTAAAATATTTCTGCGAAGGTTTGATCATTTTCAAGAATTATAATATGGAAACATTATAGATATGAAGGATCAATAAGAATAGTTATTATAATTTTCGTTTTTTATTTTTTTATTATATATATATATATAATAATATGATATATATATATATTATTTTATTTAAATTTTAGAATCTAATTATAAGTAAAATAGATTATTAAATTGAAAATAGAATTTATACCTGGTTTCATAACTTTTCCTGGTTAATTTCAGTATACATTTCAAATATCTGACTGAAAACAACATTTCATATAAATGAATAGACGTTTTTCTGAAATTGATTTCATAGAATCATTTCTTTTTGTAGGTTCCCTGTTGTTGAGTCTTACATCTGGTCTGAATTTTTTTATCATAAAAATCGTAACAGTTTGATCTTCTATATTTTAAATCTCTATAATTGATTTCTTTGATATAACTTAAACGTTGGAAGTATCAAATGTTAGAAATATTTTTTTTTCCAAAGTACTAAGCAATCAAAAGATTATATGTGGTCTAAATCAAGAAATTGAGAAAAAAAGAGTTTATCAAATGTTTTAAATTAATATAATATGATGCAAATTGTAACAATTGTAGTAAATTTAAAGCGTTATTAAAGAGAACACATTCGTATTGTAAAGTTATAATTATAAATAATGAAACCACACATGTATTAATTTGAAAAAGTGTAACATATAGGTTCGAAAATTTGTCATGAAAAATACTGGCGCTATAACACAATTGGTAGTGTACTTCCCCGGATTGGAAATAGAGATCCAGGTTCAAATCCCGGTAACGCAAAAACAATATTTTTCGACAAAATGATTGATTTTATATGTATATATTTATAATTAATACATTAAATAAGTTTTTAAAACGTTATATTCAGTGTTTTGTTACGATGTTCAACGGTATTCCGCTAATGTTTATTTTGATAATAGAGAAAGTCATTACAACCATATTTTATTTATTTCCTTATAAGCTGCATGCATCATTTATATGTCATAATAAATTATAAATCTAGTAGACTAAATAAATTTTGAATCATTGTGTTGTGTAATATAAAAATATTTTTTAATCAATTCAAACGTAAACCTTTAAATATCTCGAAACGAAAGAAACATGACTCAGAACATTTTTATAATAATGGGCACATATATCAACATAATTCTTATTTTTACTGGAACGTATACGGAATAATTACAAAAAATACATTTATTGTTCGTAGATAATACGTATTTAGCTAATTAGAGGCGCAAAACCTATTAAAAGACCATTGGATGCGGTCGGGGTCTCATTTATGGGGAATATGGCGACGTGATAAAATAATTAAGGGACTGGAATCGCCGATGTCGCCAATTATTTTATATGAAAAATTATGAGATATGTGCTTAGTGTGGATTGATGTTTAAAGTTAGTGAGGGCAGCTTAATCAAAAGGATTTGCTGTGCTGTGAATGATGAGTGACCACACATCATTCACATGTTCGTTTGATTATAATCGCGGAGAGTGTGTGAGAGTGTGTGTGTGTATATCAGATTGGAGATGAGAGAAACTAGTTACAGTTGACAGAAGTTTATTGATTGCATAGTTATACAAAATTGCATAGAATGGAGAGTTTGTAGTCGGGAAGATATCGGCGAGAGTAGTAGTGCTTAGAAGTCGGCTTTCTGGATGGCTGCCGGCGTATGTTATTGAAACATGTAGTCGTCGGTACTGAGCATGTTTTTGAAGCAATCGGGAGCTCTATTTTACGTCCAGGTATCTGCAAAGTGTGTTCAGGGGTCATCGGCGGTGATGCTGATTGTGGAGGCGATAGACCTCCACAACCATGTTTACAGTTTTAACCGACATATTTCGACGATACTTAAGAACATTATTTTTTTCCGAAACTAAAAAAGCGAATAATTATTGTTTACAATAACTAGCTTTTAATAAAATAAAATGCAATATATTTATAACAACGATATAAAAATATTATGAATTTCGGGATACATGTTAATGTTTAAAGTATTTTTTGATAAAATTGATTATTTCTTTGTTATCATTAAAATAATATAATAGTATTGTAGTTGAATTTTTCTTTCAAAGGGTATCATATTTACATATTTGCACACATTTAAATACATTGCCCAACTAGGCAAGCCTGTTTTAGTGCAAATTGATAAACTAATATATTTTATAAAACAAATACATACATAGCATATAATGTGAAAATATTTAAGAATATATATATTATATATATAAAATATAAAAAAGTGAATAAAAAAGAGAGAAGAAAAAAAAAATAATAGCAATAATGTAAGCAGATATAAGGTAGAAGGTGGAAGTATACAAGATCAAAACGCACAAAAGTAGTTATACAAATTATTTCATTATATAAAAGAGTTTACTCTCTGTATCTGCTCTCCCTAAATTCAACAACCAATTTAAAAATCCCTTTTAAAAGTTTTAATGTCAGTTAAATTTCTAATTTTATTTTCAATTTAATTATATATTCTGGGAGCTTGAAAGTTAAATAATATTTGACCAAAAGTAGTTTTCATTCTTGAAACTATTTTAAGCTTGTTTGCTCTCGTGGGATAATATTCAGTTCTCACTGATGGAGCGCTTATTTTCTTATGAAAGCTAGTTAATATATTCTGCACATATAATTTTCTTAAGCTTGAAATTCCCTAAAAAGTGGAACTGAAGGATACGAAAAGTCACGGCGATGTATTACTCTGAGTATAGCCTTCTGAGCAATGTTTAATTGATATATATATACACCAGATGCACTCCCCCAACTATCAATACCATAGCTCAAGACTGATTGGCACAATGCATAATGCAGTTTTCATCTTATTTTTATTCAAAATATTTCGTATTCTAAATATATAGATTAATTTTCTCAATCTTTTAGCTAATCCATTTAAATAAACATCCCATCTCATGTGCCTATCAATAACTATTCCCAAATATGTTATTGATTTACAACTTGCTATACTAGGACAATTACAGCCATTTATATATTTAAAAGCACTTAAGTGTAATTTAATATAATTTAAATGTTTGGGTTGTCGTACTTCTGTAATGGAGAACGGTATAAATTTTGTTTTTGCTGCATTAAGCGTTAATAGATTTTTATCCAACAAACTATTGATAATATGTAGGTTTTTTTCAGCAATATGATAAACATCTTCCCATGTTGTTCCCTTGAATATTAATACAGTGTTATCAGCAAAAATTATGATTTTACCTTCAATTTTCAAATCACATAGATCATTGATCAAAAAAAGCAATGGGCCCAGTGTACTTCCCTGTGGGACTCCATACTCGATCTCTTTTTTGTCGCTTACTACATTCTCACAAATTTTGGTAGTTTATTTTCTTATTATCTAAATAACTTTTAAAGAACTCAAGAGCCATACCACGTATACCTAATAAAAACATTTTCCTCAAAAGTATTTTATGTGACACCGTATCAAAAGCCTTAGCAAGATCTAAGAATATTCACCAGCATCCATAGATTCACATACATATTTATTTAAAGAGTTTAAGGCATCTTGGATACTTTTACCTGTTCTGAAGCCAAACTGATTTTTTGACAATATATGTTGTTGTTCTAGATAAGAGTATAGCCACGTTTTCAAAGCTTTTTCAATTATTTTAGACAGTGTACTCAAAAAAAAAATTGGCCGATAATTACACACATTTTTTTTCCTGATGGATGGGTAAAACATTTGGAAATTTTCCTTTGGAGAAACACAAAATTTTATATTATATTTCTTCAGGTTACATTACTTAATGCTTTACATTTTATAGTTTGATATATTATTGAAAACCTTAAGCTTAATAAATTCGGTAATGTATTCATTTTAAAAACCAATAATCTTGATTAATTTAATATCGACTGATTTAGATATCACTGTATCTTCGTTAAGATGGACGTGTACTAACTGAATTATAAAATAAAATATGCAAGGAGTAGGAAATGGTCTCAATTATGGCGGGGTGTGAACCGGAGATTTACACAGGGACATTAAAATGGGGAAAATATATAATAACAGATTTTTCGTTAAATTCAATTGATTATTAATTTATATAGGATATGTAAAAAATTCCCTATACTTACATATGTTTTACATTTTTTTTTTCAATGCATTTATATTTATTTTATAAAAAAAATATATGACCTGATTTTGTATTTGGTTCTGTTATAAAATTTTTGATTCTAGTGTATGTTACATAAATATTTTTTTTTTCACCCGATCGTTGACAGTGAAAATTTGATTTGCATATGTACCAGAAAATAAATAAAATATACACATTATCTTGAAATCATTACCATAATATTTCTTAAACAAATATTAACATTTTGATTAAACACATGAGTGTGTGATATAAAAATTCTACTAAAAAAACTGTCTCATTCATTAAAGTGCTCCTCTACCTGGCTTGTATTTACCTTGTGTTATATCGGTACATTATATTATGTTGGTATATTCTAAGTGAAAAAATGATTTAAGTCAAGTGCCGCGAATACGAAGTCTTTTCCTATGCGTACGATTCATAAATATATAATAGTGATTCAATTTTTATCTATTCTTATTGGAAAACCATACTAAACTAAAAGATCTTGAGGAGATTTTCTTAACTTTTTGGGGAAAATGAAGTTTAATTTTAAAATACTTTAAAATATAAGACAACTTATTGTAAATTTAAAAGTCTAAAATGTATAAAAATGAGTATATTTACAATATAATAATAGTTCATATCCATACAAATTATGAGTGTGGGTTTAGTTGTATTATTAAATTTTAAGTTAAAGCATGAAAGTATCGGTTGATTGGGTGGAACGGTGAACATTACATTGTATAAAGTGATCACTTAAGCGAGCCAAAGACAGTTCGTAAGCCCTGTAATACCTATACTTCCATACTTCCTATATAATATAATATAAATAGCTTTGTCTCTATGAGATATCTTTAAATGTTTAATAACAATGCCTTTAGAGGCAAAAATTCAGTAGTCATGTGTTCTTGGACCTATTCAAATATTGTTAAAAATGATTGTTTTACCATTTATATTATATTTCATTTTCTTATAAATATATGTTAAATTTTTTATTATTAATCTGTTATAATTATAATGATACAATACAATAATAAGTTTTTTTACTTCTCTAAAAGCATGTACTTGTGCAGAGGAGAGGATTACATAATAATAATTATTGTTTACAATAACTAGCTTATAATTAAATAAAATACAATATATTAATATCAACGAAATAAAAATATTATAAATTTCGAGGTACATGTTTAGCTTTAAAGTATTTTTTGATAGCATTGATTATTTCTTGTAATCATTAATTATAATATAATATTACCCATCACTACTTACTGCTCGGGTATAAAATTCTAAAATGGGCATGCATAACTTTATTTCCTTTTTTTAACGTTGGTTGATTCAAATCTTGATCGGTAGATGTTTAATGGAAATTTTTTGATAATAATAAGTTGAATGGATACAGGTTGTGATAGCACAATTAATGCGTTGTATTTGAAGTTAACTTAAAATATTGTAACATATTTATATTTAGTAATAGTATATTTATATATAGTTTATCTTTATCAGTATTTTTCTTTGTCAACGCAAAGTCGTCTAAAAGTATATGTTTAGGTAAATAAAGTAATTTTAAAAGTGTATTTGTGAATAAGTAGATAGATAGTCAACTTTATATTAGATAGTTAAATCCTTTCCCAAGCCTTTTTGCATTCACGATAGTAAAGTATATATAGAGATGGTCATTCCAACAATTTTTTAAAGATTCTATTATAGAATACGTATTTCTGTTATGACCTTAAAAACATTCAAATACATGGGAGTACATCACGACCATATCATGTTTAACTAAGCTAAGTGCTTGTGGTACAGAAAATTAGACTAACTTCCTGATTAGATTACTTGACCGAGGATTAAATTCTTGACCTATGAGATCTAGTCTTGTACATTAAATATGTATATTTTGAACATTTTTATGGTCTGTGTCCACGGAAGAGATTTCCAGGAGATTTTCGAGTAGAGATGAGGATTTTGCTCCCTTGAGATGCTTTGGAGACAACTCTCGGCTTTCGTATTCACCGTGTCTCAGAGATTCGACGTCTCGCGCCATACTTCACGCTCGTGCATTAAACGTCAAATGCTATTGTCGTCATGTTCATCACGTGAGTGATTTTAAATCTCCCCAATAGCAGTTAAAACACAATAAATATTTGTAATTTAATATCTTATGATAATATTTAATGACCTATATCTAACTTTTAGGATAGCTAGTTGTAGGGATCTAGTAAGGTAGTTTTAGGGGACGTTTATGTGTCAAATATCGCTGTCAGATCGTGATTAATGAGAATTCATTTATTTCTAATAATTCTAGCTGATCTCCGAGTTTATCTCCAGAACACAATCACGTGTATATGGTATTGATATATATTTTTACCAAATACTTTTCGGTAGTGAGATCGGCAATGGATAAATTTGGCTACGACTCTTCTGATAAACCGTTTGCGTCACATCCCTAGAATACGGCATCGGGTTTTGTCAGCTTAACCATTCACCACTCACTGCGCTGGAGTGCATTTGAATTTAAAGCGCATTTTATTTTCTTATTGCCGAGTTTTGAATTCAACATGAAATGCATTTACGCCCCGGTACTCGAAGAGCGTAATGCGTCGATTCATGAAAAATAAATTGTATTTTGTACCCAACAAGCAAGTCGGGATACCGAACAGCCGTAAGCCGTCGGTAAATTGAGTTTCCTAAGTGGTAGGTACAGCTGTGATCCCCAACAGCGTTAAAACTTGTTGAACGGTAATTTAAATGCATTGGATAAGCCATAGATTAAAAAGTATCATATAATGTGCATATTTATATAATACCATTTTAACTTTTTAACTAAAATCTAATTCTCTTAGTTAGATGATAGATAGATTTACTATATTTGTATTTATTTATTACTAAAACATGCAATTTATAGTTTATTAACATTGTTTTTAAATTCGGAAAATACATTTTCCTTCATAAGGATCATAAAAAAACAATTTATAAAATAAATAAATAAATCATTCTAGTACCAAACTTAAATTGATACGATGATTAAAGATGTGGAAATTGACTTAATGATCCAAAATTATGGAAAAAATTATTTTAAAATTTTTAAAAACAAAGTTAATAAACAATTAATTATTAAAATGAACCACAACTTATCGCGTTCAATATTAAAAATAATACGTACATAAAATATTTAAGATTTATAATAAACTAATGGTCTGCGTCCGGCGTTGCTTGGGAATTAGATTTAATTATTATACAAAGTATTCAAGAGACAGTAGTCTAAAGGGAGCCTATAACATACACGCATAGTGTTATCCGAAATTTAACGCCTTAGGAGTTAATCTAATTTTTATGATCTTCAGCACAAAAATTTTAATATATTTTTTTAATTAGGTGTAAACAAAAATCTGATATGTTATGTGGTAGCTTATTAGTTATGTATTACATCATACGTGTGCCAAATTTTATCACGAGTTGAGTATTAATGGCACACCTTCCGAGCATTGTTTGAAAACGGATTAAGTATATTATCATTTTTTCTTACCTTATATAGTCACTTAACTTAATTTACAGCATTTGTATCAGTGAAAAATGCCTACATACGCCTATTTATTGACGCAGTATATCCAAAACTCAAACTCAAATAAGTGGTTAATAAAACAAAAATAATAAATAAAAATATGAATTTTAATCACAAAGTTAATATTGCTAATTTTAAAAGTAAAATATAAATACTTCAGTCTCAGCTATTATTGTATCTGTAGCTATTATGTGGGCATTGGCATTCTCTGGTCAGTGAAACAGCTTTCCATGAGAGCGCCGCTTGTACCAGAAAGTTGGTGCTGAGCTCCAGCCGCAGCTTTACGTCCGCAACTCGATGTCTCAAAAGCGGAACGAATCCATGTATACAGCCTTCGGTAAACATTGTAGATGCGCTACAATAATGCGCCGATCCGAACAGTATTCTGTATGAGTTGTTGTACTGAATTCAGAGACGGTTGCACGTCACTTGCTTGTATTTCGGCCAGAGCTCGCAGGTATACATGCTGGTGAAAAACGATATGCAATGTTAAAATCTGAATGGGCATTTTATATTTTCATCCCTACATAAAATATAATACATAATATTTTAACAGATGTTAAATAAGTAAATAGATTATATCATGTTAGTTAAAAATTAAAATTAACCAATTTCAGTGGACGGTTTAACATGTTTTCAATTGTATCTTTTGTATTCAAATTTATCTCGTCATTGTTCCATTCACAGCTGGTAAGAAAAGCTATTAAGACCGAGAGATCACAAAGTATTCCAAGTATTTCAATAGAGAAGATAGCTCTAAATAATTGTCCTCAACTTGAAGTCTAGTTTTGAAGAATTTACGTAAGAATAATGCTTTACCGTTATTGCTACGGTGGAACGGAACAGTCAAAGAATTGGTCGGAACGGTCCGAGCGGAATGAAGAGTTGGTTAATGCGGGCGAGTCGAAATTTACCGCAAACGCAAGTTTGAAATTCTAAATTGTTTATGTTATTTAAGAACTGAGCAAACTACTGTTTTAGCTTAATACCACTGATATTATGCATTAGGGAAGTTATCGGTATACATTATTAAAATTCCTTTAACGGCGAGTCCTTGCGTTGATGTTGAATAGTTATAAATAATTTATATAATAGAGATGGAAAAAAAATATATATATAGAAACCGGTGTCTCTTCTGAGTTATATAAGTACTTACATTGTTTCCTTGAGGAAACCTAGGCCGACGCACATACGAGTATTTGTAAGAAAAAACCGGTCAAAAGTCAAAATCACAAACTTGGTTGAACTCCTCTCCAAACTTTATTTTATAGCTTAATAACCGATTCACAAAATGCCAGATATAAACATGTTCCCTGCGCTAGTCCCTTCCCGTATAGTCAGTCAAAACCCAGTTCTTTTTTGAACCGCACGTCGTTGTATTTGGCGCTTTCTTTTGTGATACTCATTTATTTCAGTACTGTGTTTACGTGTAGTTGAGTTTTGAAAAAAAAACTATTTGAATATGGAAGCAAAAAATATGTACTTTATTTTGAAGTAGTATTTTATTATTTTGTAGCTTTAAAGTCCGAAGAAGTAAAGAAATTCGAAAATTTTTGAATTTCTCTCTAAATATTGAAATAAACTTGTTTTAAAACATATGTACGGCATTATCGAGTGAATAGGTTTTTACTCACATGAAAATTGAATCTTTCTTAATTTAAAATCACAGTAAAACCGTCCGCCTTTTTCCGCCATTTTGTTTTATACTGACTTGAAATCAATGGGTACCTAGCTGAATTATTTCTGTTTCACGATTTTTGTTATTTTTCTCCAGATTCTTCAAAAATTGTCAAGGAATTCACCGGAGAAGTATCGTATAACATTATTCATGAATTAAAAGGGAAGACAAGTGTTGAAAAATTTTCATTATTGGAAAAAATACTAAATGCCCAGATAATGAAAAAATTGTTATAAGTTTTGCTTTGAATTTTTTCCGTCCATTTTTTCTTAAAAGCAATTTTAAGAGAAAATGGATGGCCTCAAGAAGCATTAGTCATTTTTATAGAAAACGACTGCACAAAAAGACAGTAAAAAGAAATACACGGGGCTAATAAAATCATTTACCCCTGCTATTAAAAAAAAAATCAAAAAACTAATTCCACCCCAAAGATAAATCGATGCGAGTGACTGAAACATGCTCTGATATTCAACTACAAGCATTACTTGACCATACAGCATCTCATCTACATAAATATGTGAAAGTTGTAGAAACGTATACATGAGAATTTGTATTTATTATTAATAACAAAATAGGGCTATGATGGATCACAACAATCCCTGTTCAAACAAAAATTTCAGAACAGTACCGATAGTGATACAAATATTTTTCAGAACTCACTTGTTCCCCTGAGATTAGTGGTAATGACTGATAGATGACAAAATAAAATTATGTGGCAAAATCCAGTACCTTTATGTGTTAGTGGACTTATACGTTTACGGTTCATTAAGGAATCAAAAGTTAATACAAACAATTAAATAAGATACATGGAATACCAAGTGAAAACCCTCAAAGAAACGAAGGTTCAGACTTCTGATGAGATCGTAAAAACACGATACTTACTATGGTGGATGGAAAGGTGTGTAATGTTGCTACTGATACCGTATCCACCATCCACCAATTGTCAAAAGAAGCAGCTGAGGCCCGGAACAAGCACATCCGATATTACAGATTGAATTATACCAGAAAATTTTCTCGAGTCGGTTGTAACTGAGATATATTAAACAGATTGTTATTAATTTCAGATTCTTACTTAAGCAGAAAGAGGCAATAAATCTAATGGTCACAAATACACCGCCTTTAGGTGAGGTACACCGCCTACAGGCGAAGAGAGTAATGAAGAAGATGACGATGAAGAAAATGAAGCCGAATTTATATTAAATATATTTTTAAGCGTTTTTTTAATGAATTTTGCATATATTTCTTAAACGATTAATTATAATCATTGACGGCTGGTGTAATGTAGTAGGCATTGCGCTCGACTGCTATGCGCGTTCGATTCTCGCCGGGTGTAAGCATATTTTCAATTGAAAATAACGCTTGCACTTGGTCTGGGTGTCGTAGTGTCGATGAACTGTGCAACTCAATACACCTGACTATGGAAGTGGTGCATGAAATTATCATATGTTCCAAAATTGGAGCAAAAATAAAAATAAAATATTGTTTTTTTACTACATCATATTATATAAATAAAAACATTAAATATTTTAGACCGGTTTTATTATACAAATACTCATATGTGTTTGTAACACGTGCCATTGCCAAGGCAGTCAAACCTTTTTTCTGGTATGATTAAGCAAACTTAAAAAAAAGACCTAGAAGATACGCCAGTTCCATACTAGTATAGCACTAATGTAGCACTAGTGTGCTCGCGGAAACCTTAAATCTGACATATATATATTTATTGTGAGAGTGAAACAGGGTTATCTCACATCTCCGCCGACAGATTCATAGGATAGCATAAGATGTGTGGTTCACCTACTTCAGAATTGCTTACTCACCTTTTACTAACAAGATGTCTCCATCGCTTGTATAAAAAAATAATGAAAGAAATAAATATTAAAAATATGATGATAAAAAATAGATTCCAACTTAGAAAGAAGTTAATTTTATCAAATTTATATAATATAAAAAAAGTTCTAAATGTATAAATTTTAAAACACCTAGTAACAAGTCTTCATTTAGATAACATTGTAGATGAATGAACCAATTATCCAAAATGGGAAGATTATTTAAATAATTAATAATTCAATAGAAGATTATAGGATTTTATCAATCCAATTTGAGTACCGATTACAAATACAAACACAAATTTCAAAGTTTTAACTTACAAAATATCAATTTCTTAACGCTGAGGACCTGACTATAGTAATAAAACAGCGTAATTACCTTCCTGTAATCAAGAAAAATAGGATAACAGAGAGAGGAATGCTGATGACTGCTTCAATTTCTTCAAATTAACGTACGACATCACAAAATTCTGGCAGGAATTCCTCGGTATTTATTAGAGATGGGTAGAATAATTCCTCCATCCTTCAGATTTTCGTTAATATTACCTAGACCTAGAGAAATAAGTAAAAACATACTTTCACACACATACAAAATCCATATATTTCTTGCGGTTAATGCTGAAAAGAATTGGTTAATTCGATATTTTACCAAACGGAACGCAGTATTGACAGTAAGCACCTAGCAGAAATTGTATTTATTCACTGGATTTTTAAGAGAGTAACGTGTATTGTAAATGTTGAATTGTGTCTTCCCTATACATAATTTAGGTTTAAACAATTCAAGTTGCATCTGGGTATTAAATATGATGCAGGCATTTACTTTTCAACTATAAATTAATTACACATCAATGAAAATAAAATAAAAGTAATAAAAAAAATTACATCGTAATTTTGTTTTTATAACAGTTGACAAATTTTATGAGACATTTTAAAAGTAATTTTAAAGAATTCAAACAACCAAAAACAATAGATTTATCCAAAACGTAAAACAAACATGTATTTTGTAAAAATTATCGTATTATAATAAAAAAAATATAAATAAAACTGACAAAGCGGATGCAAAGCGAGCGTAAATTTCGAGCGGAAGTTTCATTACATAAATTTTAATATTTACATAAGCAAAATTACCGCAGTAATTTGTTAACAATATTTTACTTAAATAATATTTTTTGAAATCTATCAGTTTTTAGTTTTATTATTTTTTTCCGCGTAACTTTTATTAAAATCAAAATGTTTACACCATAGACAATAATTTTGGTCATTATAAGCCTTCGATTTAATCATAAAAACATATAACACTGTAAAACGATAATATCTAAAGATATCTACTAAAAAATATAATTTTTAATTAAAACACATTTTCATTATGAAGTTTCAATTCCAGAACATAGCTCTGTGATATTTTATTTATATATCTTTCTAGTTAAAAAGAGAACACTTAAATATACCGATGCCCTATATATTTATGTAGATTGTAAACATCAGTTGAAAACAGTAAAATGAAACAATATATAATCACAGATATTCAATAAAATAGAAACTGCATTTCTCGCTTTTATGTGCAGCGTGTAGCACCAAGACTTATTTCATACATCGAGGTATGAATCTGTAATTTATACTCCTCTAGAAGCATTCATAATCCGGGCGGCCATATTTTTAGTTATAGTTCTATTATTTTTATGTCTGTTATCTTAAAACTTGAAACGGTTAAGATTTGAAGATATTCATTTAAGCTGTTATTATTATTTTCAAGCCGAATATTATATCTTGATATACGATACATATATAGTTCTTACTATATACATTTTTTTTTAAATTAACTTTTATAAACATGAAATTTATTTCCATATTTGTATACATACAAATCTATTTCTTTGGATCTATGTTCGTTATATCTTAGTGAGATAATAATAAATGATTACATCTAATAGTGCTAGTATTTTTTATATATAAATATTGGGTCTACTAATTTTCGTCCGAAGCTAATATCAGCAACCGTGTGTAACTAAATTAAAAGTTGTATTTCTTTAACGCATTGAACATAATCTAAACCACTCTTAAGTTGTGTCATTTATTGGTAAATGAGCTAAATTTGTGATTTTGTAGAAAATTAAACAAGACAACACAATAATTTTGAAATA
This sequence comes from Eubasilissa splendida, assembly GCA_031772225.1. Lineage (NCBI taxonomy): Eukaryota > Metazoa > Arthropoda > Insecta > Trichoptera > Phryganeidae > Eubasilissa > Eubasilissa splendida. The sequence continues at coordinate 10,477,232 of CM062846.1, forward strand.
ATAAATATGCGCCGATATTAATATTTTTTTTGTTTAGTACATAGAAATAAGTTCTAATATTAAAAATGAAACTTTGAATGAGAATAAATCTTTCAACTTCTTGGTCACTAGGCGAGGAGCATAACCGTATAATCAAACAAGGGCGTCACAATTGAGTTCAGATTTCTAAAATTATTTGAAATTCAATATCCTTACATTTCTGTGATTCAAACATTTTTATTAGCTGTAATGTTTCTAAATGATTAAGAGAAGATAGGGACAATATTTATTAATTTACGCTTTTTCAACTTACATATATATATATATATACATTGAAACCTCTATCTATCGTTTTTAATAATATATTTAATAATAAATTTATAAATGTGTAGTTTGTTTGGCGTTATGATGGGTCCTTCGTCAAAACCACCCCCACCCCGCTCGCACTCACGCACCCACACTTGTACAGATGACCGCATGCACAATCTGAATCTGACATTTAAACTACATCAAGACGTCTAACATAACTAGTACAAGATGATGCCTAAAATTCTCAGTGTATAATATAATATTAATGTAATACCTACTAGAGCTTATTAGAGCACCAGTAGGTATCCAGCGCCCCGGACGTCCCACAACAACTATACATAAGTTAAACCTAATCGGCAAAACTCCCAGATATGAAATTGATATGGAAGATTGAAGAAGCAAAAGGACAGGCCCTGGTCAATAAACCGGTTTTGTGGCGGCCGAAGAAAAAAAAAAAATTTTAATAAACAATTTATTGGTTTTAATACGTATTTTCTGACTCTCATGCGATATTATCTTGGGAATGAATAATAGAAAACCAGATGTATCAGTTTTATATTTTTATTTTATTTTACAAGTTCTTTATATTCACCAACTGTGGTTGAAAAATATAAGTAACTCACAGTGGTTTTAAAAACAGAGTTGATTAACTTTTAATAATTAAAATGAACCACAACGTGTTTGTGTTAAATATTAAAAATACAATTTTGATCTTATTAAATAATAAGAATCACAATGATCAAACCGGATTTTTATTCGGAATAAATATATGTTTAAAAATGAACGACATATTCAATTAAAATTATTGGTATTTTGGAATATATGGACGCCACGTGTGCACTTGCACGTCGTTGCATCGATTACGTTATTTTATGTGTGAAATGTAATTTGTTATGTACTTCGTGTAATTATTTTATTAGTAAAATAAGCCTTTTGTATTTTTTTTATTAATATTAATTAATTATTAATTAATTCATATATTTCAATTATCCAATAATTCATATTAGTTGGGTCTTATTAGGGTAAGTTTCACCCTCGCTGTCCACCCCCATAGAGAAACGGCGTGTGATGGCCAGTAGAACATAGAATGATTAAATGAATTAAGTGTTATATAATTATTTTAGTTATTGTATTAAAGTCCTTTAGGACCTCCTTTATATCCTAATAGTCTACAGAAAACTTCGTCAAATATTCAATTTTTGTGTGCAAAATTTCTATTTTAATTTTAATCATCTTTAAGTTCTTATAATATAATATTATATATAGGTCAGATAGCCTCACATTTATTCAGATTGAACTTAATAGATTCCCCAATGTGTGAGTGTGGTGCCGAGGAGGAAACCCTTGACCATATCTTTTTTGCCTGTTCATTGCGGATCACAGGTTTTTTTTACAGTAATCTCGTCAATGGTAATTTTCAACTCCCTGTTAAATTGTGTCATCTTCTTTCGCCTAAATCGCCACATTTAATACATATAATAGTAAATTTTTTGAACAACAGTAGTATTGACTTGTAATATAATATTTCCTATTCTATAATATTAAAGTATTGTATTTTTTTCTATAAAATTAAGTTTTAACTTAGTTAATGGCACAGATCACTATTAAAGGATGGATTGCCTATTTAAAAGAAGAAGAAGAATATTATATATGCAATCCTCTTCTACTGACAACATTCTAATGCCTACGGCAAATAAAAAGTTAATGTGATCATATATATATTATATATACTCGAAGCTTTTGTGTTATCCTGATTATAAAGTTAAAAAAAATAAAACAAAGCAATGATGTGTGTGACAAATAAAGGGGTAACAAACAAAAGGGGAAGGATTCGTGTATTTAGCGAATGATTCATTGTCACTCATTACCTTCCCCATTAGCTAGAGGGAGCGTTTTGTTTCTATCTCCCCCGCTGCATTATCATTTGCGCATGAAAGAGAGAGATAAACGCTGTGAAAGAAAGACATGTAACATATTGAATTGTATCGGTGTGAATGTGTGAATACATATTTGTCTCCCTTAAGTACAGGCCTAAATAAAAGAGAGATAGCAAAATATAAATATATCACATTTCATCAGTTTTACTAAACATACGTGAACTTCGTTTAGTGTCACGGATTATTCGTTCAAATGAATTATTTAAATATAATATTTAACCATAGTATTTACATTATTTAGATGACACAATAAGTCAAGACAACATATTTTATGTTAATAAAATATTAGATAAACCTAGATCATCACAGCATAAATATAAAGGGTTTTTCATATTGTCATAAAGTAGTTTTAATTATTCAATTTTGTAACATGTGGTTAAAAAAAAGAATTATTAAGGATAACACATTCTTATTGTGAAGTTGTAATTATTCGGAACATAGGTCTGTGATATTTTAAATACTTGTTTTTGCTACCGGGATACGAACCTAAATCTCTTCCAATCCGGGGAATGTGTTATAACCGATTATGCTACAGCACACAGTAAATTTATGATACATTTTCGAGCTTACATGTTACAGTTTTTAAATTGATACATCTATCGTTTCATTATTTGAAACCCATCTACATTATTTTTACAGAATCTCAAATACCTTTGAGTAATCCTATAGAAGACGTCAGCAACAACAATATTTTTGATAAAATTGATTTTATATATATATATATATCTTTCTAATTAATACATTTAATTTATATTTAAAATAGAGAATAATTGTTTAAAATATTTTATTTTGATTTTACAGTTAAATATTATAATGGATGGCCTGTCTCCTTCGATTTGGTTAAGGGACAGTGAATATCTCTTTTTTTAATAATTTATTTTATTTTATTAAAAAATACAGATAGATCAGATCATAAGGAAAATTACAACGAATATATTTTTTTGTTTAAATAACAAAATACACATACATAAATATAATCAAGAGTTATACCAAATTTATTGAAAGAAATTAGAAGTAATTTGAATAAATAATTGCTGTTGGAGTTTTCTAATAATTGTTTGAATTGTGATTTGAATGCATTTTAATTTATTTCTATTTGTGGGAGAGGGAAAAACATTTTTTTAAACCTTGAGAGATATAATTGTGTTGAGAAATTTGGATATTTCAACGTTAGCACGCGATCTTGGTCGGTTACATATTATTACATTTTAATTTGCCGTCTAGCTTAATCTATTGTTGATTCAACTGATCGACCTGCCAGGCTTGTTCTTTATTTCTCTGGTCGCCCACCTATAGCGGAACGAGAAAGACTTCTACACGACAGGACCGGTGTCGCGATAAAGAATAAGAGGTGACGTTTTTTGTACATTAATGCTTATTCATCGAAGAATTTTATACTATAAACATTTGGTCCGCGACTCGACATGCGAATCTGAGCCCCTTATGGAATTATGTATCTCATTAAATTGCTAAGGGATAACACAGAAATAGAAAATTATAGATCTTATAGTAAACACAGTATCAAAATATAGTCATCCATCGTCCATCCCAGCAACCCCCAGCGGGAGACCCACACCCTAATAAATTTCGGAAAAGTCCGATATTCCTTTAATTTCTTAATAGGTCATCATTTCGGGGGATCCGATGACTTATTCCTTCTAATCCCGCAATCATGATCTCAAGAACATCATTCATAATCACACCGTCCTAGAGGATGTGTTCCGGCGTCAGCCTCAACTGAGCACAAACACACCACGGTTCACGGATAAGTCCTAAGTCAAAGAGTTTACTCATGAAATGTTCATGCCCCGAGATCATCTGCATCTCTTAGTAGTTCAGCTCCAGAGGACCACCCCCACCTTTCATTTTCACCACCACGAAGGGGAGAAAGGTGTAAGTCTATCTTCCCTACGTGGCAGCGTCCAACTTTTCTTGCCACTTTCTCAATGTCATTATTCACATTCGAACAAACAGAGCCTGGAATCGGTCATCTGAGAGTCTGAGAGTCGTTCCGAAATGATCGACCTCCAGATCCTTCCTCAGGGAGCGGTAAGTCAAAAATTTAATTACGTCAAGGTCAGCGAGGAAGATGCCAGACAAAATTGGAAGTGCCATATTGGAGACAGTCCAATAAACTCCCGTCAAAGCCAGCAGGGGGATCCGCTGGTCTCGCATCAGCGCCGTGGCGGTAGGGATAATTCTGATCCTGTGCACCCATATCTCGGTAGCACAAGTGATTTGCACCACGTACTTAGCCAAGTATATTAGGCGCACCGCGGGAGTTCGTAGTCTCCATTCTGCCCCGTGTAATTGTCGCAATTGCATAAAGAGGCCCCCCGCTCATTCAGAAACGGCCTTGACGTGAGACGAATAGGAACTCGCCTGAAATTAATTAAATTTATCGGTAAGTAATTATTGTTAATAGACAATTGAGGCAGAAAAGGATAGTAGAGTTTTTTTTTTAAAGTGAATGAAATAAACGCGCTTTATGGCTTCAAATAATTAAAATAGAATAATGTGTTAATATAATAGTTGTATTAAAGTTTCCAAATTTAAAAAAAATGATAAATTAATTTAATTCTCGTGTCTCCTATTGAGTTTTACTCAAAGGTATTTAAGATTCACGGTAATATAAACTTAATTGATTTTAAAAATTGAATAGTAGATGTATCATTTGGAAATATTACAGAATATATGTTCAAAATTTTTCGAAATGTATTCACTTGCTATAGCGAAAATTAAGAACGCGCTTCTCAGGATAGGAAGAGGTCCAGGTTCGATGAATTGATTTTTTTTCTGTATAATTTTTTATATTCATTTAATTTGTATATTTGTAAAATACCACAGCACTATTCAGAAAATGTAATTTCACAACAAAAATGCGTTCTCCTTAATTATTTAAAATAGAATAGTTACAATATTGTAAATTTTATATAATAATTAAAGACGTCACCCGAACAACGATGTACGGCACATTTTGAGCTGTGTTGAGTTAATTATGCAGCATTGTTGTACGCCAAGCTATGCACCTTTTGGTTTAGTCGGTAGTGGAGTAGAACAGCGCAGTAAAGCTGCTGACGGACTTGTCAGACATTTTTCTCTCACCGAGTGATGTTCTGAGATAAAATAAACAAAAGAAAATATTGTCATGCCAAACTGGAGAGATAACAAGAGAAAAAGGATGAAAGATGTTGATCAACCATATATTTGAAAGAAAGGATTGGCCATTGTGTAAAAAAGGCTCCAACTGAAGTTAGTTGAACCTACGCTGTTAAACATAATTTTGAAAGTAATGATTATATTGTTCTTACATTTTTTTGTTTTACGAAAATCTACCAGGTGAGTGGTATATATTCTTTGTTCTTTTGAAATAAACACAACATTCATATAATATAATCTGTTTTTATTTTCACCTTGTGGAACAACGCTGTCAAGTACATGCTATACAGCATTGTTCTACTGAAAAAAAGTTTCGTGTGTGCCTCAATCCTCTTATTATCATCATTGATTGGTGAGATAAAATATCATATATTTATTCCGTAACAGGAACGATTGGTGATTTATTCCAATTATGTTCCTAAGAAATAAATTATTAGTATCAGCACACCAATAGCTCGCCTAACAACAGATACATTCCGGGAAAGTTGGCCGTAAAAGCGAAATTCCATCTAATGAATAATTTTTTGGATACCAACCTATACAAATTCCATAGGATCCGTTCCAATTAAATAGAAAAATTAGAAAATCACTTTATTTTTAGTTGAACATCCATTTTTTGCAGTTAAATAATTTTTTCATTACACATGTATTAATAAAAAATTTAAAATATCTCAGGTCCATAATTACTGACGGTAGCTGCGAAACTAGAAATGAAATTCACATAGGTATGGCAAAAAGTTATATATTTTTATTTATTATCTTTGTTTTATTAACCACTTATTGAGTTTAAATACACCTACCGGTATCGAAAAATACCATTTTCTTCTTTAGGACATCCAGGATTAACAAAATATAGAGTCTACAGTATTTTCAAGAAAATTAAGATCGGACTTGTAGTATTTGATGCAGATTTAAACAAATAATAGATACTTCATCAATATTTTTTAAATTACTTTGTGGCCTCATTTTATATTAATAATTAGACAAAATACTTTGTTTAAACTACTATTCATTAATTATTCTACATGTTTCGATACCTATGGTATCTTCTTCAGGAAACAATGCATACTGAAATTAAAAAATACAAGCATAAATAAAAACACAACTATAAAATAAGTAAGGACTAATATGAAAACAATTTTTTTTAGAAACAAACCATTCTTTTGATATTGACAAGGGTTTAGAAATTATACATACAAATACTAGGGGTTTACAGTTAGATAAAAATGAAATTTTAGAAATAAGAAAAAGTATTAATAGTAAGCCTAATATAATAAATAATCAAATCCTCTTTGCAAATAGTCACTTTTTAAATTTTTTTTCATATAAGTTCTTACTTATTCACCATTTTATAGTTTTGTTTTTATCTATGCTTGTATTTTTTCATTTCAGTACACATTGTTTCCTGAAGAAAATACCATAGGTATCGAAACATGTAGAATAATTAATAAATAGTGGTTTAAACAAAGTATTTTGTCAAATTATGAAATAATAGATATCTCATAGAGACGAAACTATTTTTTTATTAATTGAAAAATATGGAAGTATGGGTAATTACAGGGCTTATGACCTGTCTTCGGCTGGCTTAGGTAATCACTTTACACAATGTAACGTTCACCATTCTACCCAATCAACCTCCATATTTGTAAATTTTTTTAAAGTTACATATCATATATTTATTCCGTAACAGGAACGATTGGTGATTTATTCCAATTATGTTCCTAAGAAATAAATTATTAGTATCAGCACACCAATAGCTCAATGTGGAATCACTTCGAATACCACAACACTATCGCCATCTATGGACTAAATTTGATATTAATTTTCCCTGAAACAGCATATATGTCACAATGAGAATCAATAATTTTTTTCAGTATTTAAAGCAATATTTTTTATTTGTGAAATGTTTTTAACACATACATACATAACATACGCCTGAAAAATCAATATTTTTCAATTCTTATATATTTTCTTATTTTGACCAGTATATTATTAGAAATATTTTAATATATCCAAGAACACATAATTACTGGATTTTCACCTACAAATATGATCACTTAAGCAAGCCGAATACAGGTCGTAATCCTTGTAATTACACATACTTCCATATTTTTCCATTAATAAAAAATAACTTCGCCTCTATGATATATCTATTATTTGTTTAATATATTAATATATATTATATATAATGTATTAAATACACTAATCGAATATTATTTTTTACCATCATTAGATAAAAGATAAAATAAACAGTTTTTCTCAATTCAAATCACCAAAATGTGCCATACATCGTTGTTCGGGTGACGTTTTCAAAACTTAAGCATCTGATGATAAGGTATTCCCAATTCCAAGATTCAGAACGAGCGTAAATTTAAAAAAATCTAAATTGAATAACTAAATAAAATCATACTCACGATCAAATCATTTATCTCACAATAAGACAACATATTTCTATTCAGCAATTCCCTCTCGTGCTATTAAAAGCCACATCAGGATGTGGAAGGCTTCGCGGGAAAATAAGTAATACCACGTTGACGGGATGTGGATTTACTCTCCGGTGGATGCTTTATAAGTGGCTATCGTCCTTTACCTGCTTGCTCCCTCCAGCTTCCGGCCCGTTGGGTCGCATCGTCGCATGGCAATAAAAGCTTGATGAAATTGCCAAGTTTTATCTACAGTGCTTTTTTTAAAAGCACTAAGGGTTAATAAGGAGTTACCTCTTTTTTGTTCTGAAACTATAAAATAATTTAATTAAAAAAATAAAAATTCAACATTTTCAAATTATTTCAACTGTTATAGATACAAATTTAAAAGATTTCGTTGAGTATTTATAGAATACGATTAAGCAAGTCATCATCATTATCATCATTATCACCAACACCAAATATATATCCTCACGGAGGGAATGAGATCATGAATCCTGGGTACAGAAATTAGTGTTTTTAGAAAATTTCCAGTGGTAACATAAGTGGACCGAATGAAAAGTTCCGAGATAAAGGAGACCTTCATCATAGAACCCCCACTTCTACATCAATGTGGTTTTAAAATGTCTTGCGAATACTAGAGGAACGACTACCAAGACGTATCTTTTTCACAACTCTGAAAGTCGCTCTCGACCGAGGGAAGTCACTGGGATAAGCAGCAATTTTACAAGGAAACATAATAGTTTGAACAAACCGACAAAACTTTTCCCTTCAGAATCTTTATAGCTGACCATATACTAAAATTGACACACGTGCATCGCTTGCCGCTAGGTCGCTACGTGCTGCATCGCAATTTTTGATAACTAGATTATTTTCTATATATGTTTCTAGTTGATTAGATTAATTTATATAACTTTATTTGTTCTAAATGAATTATATCAAGAAAAAAGAGAGGTTATTAATTTTTTAAATCCCGGGACTCAAGACAGTCACAAAAATCATGGGATTCCTGGGAATTTATTTCCGTGTTTCTTGATACAGAATCCCTAGTATCGAAGCAGCGTAATACAGAGAGAGATAGAAGCAAGCACCTTTTCAAGAGTTTGGGCGTCCGAATCTCCCAGGATAAGGGATCGAAAATAATTATTTACAAGTATAATAAAATAATTTAAAAATATTATTTAGTTATTTTCTTCTTAGTTCGTTTAAAAAAAACTATTATGTATTATTCGCCCATCAAACGGAATGAAAAAAAACAAAAAAAATCCCAGTAAACTATACGCTCTGACGGTTCGTAAAAAAATTATAATAATGAATTTGTAATAATTATGATAATTAACATTAGTAATTTCACCATTGTATTCATTCGATTTATATTAAAATTGGTTTTGATAATCTTCCTTACATGATAAATAATTATTTAACATAAACGACCAGCCAAGTTTATTTAATTTACACGTAGTCTGTAATTCAAGGGTTTTAAAAATGTTCCATCTATTTAAACATCCCTGCTATAGAGTACGTCCCTGTTGAGAAATTAATTATTTAATCAATATAAGAATTGAGTATAGTAATAGACGTAATATGTTTGAGTAAAGTCAAGCTAATCAATAATATTTATCTTTAACATAAACAATAAATATATATAAAATATTTAATGTTCCATGGTTAACAATATTTTATACAGTAAAGTAGGGCGAGGCTAGTTGAGCAATTTTTTATTTATAATAATCTATCATAACTCTTAAACAGTGCATCAGATTTACTTGATTCCTATAATGTTAGATAAGTAATTTACACTGCTCAAAACTTCTTTAGAAAATAAAATTATTTCATGCCTAGTTTAGAAGATATTGCCATGAATGCGAGAAACTTTCGAGTTGAGCAAGGGTATGGGGCAAGTTGAACAATGGAAAGAATGGGCTCAATTGTGATATAAAAATTGCATAAATCTCAAATAAAACTACAGTTAATAATCAAATATATATTTTAAGTTCCAGTACTTATTGTACAGTGAAACAAAAAACAAAATAAAATCAAAAGCAAAAAAAACGTGACTTATTATTTATCTTTGGATATTATTACACTTTTAGTACTTAAAATTATGTTTTATTGTTATTACTTTAAGTACATTATGTATATAAAATATGAGGTAAGTAATCTATTATGAGATCAATAATATGAATGCAGGGTTTATCATCAGTCGCCATTGTCACTATTGCCATTAACCCAAACATACATATGTCGGACCAGCATTCGACGCATATGTAGTGTGAGACCATTGCTCGCAAGCCTGACGTTGGATCTAGTTTTCTCCAAGTAGGCTCTCAGAATAAGTTTCGCAACAAGCCACCTTCAGATTTTAATTTTGAAATGTATCTTGTTCTTTAACATTCGTTTGATATTTAATTCTTTGACAGCGGCGTTCATGTTCTTATGTTCGCCTATTACAAATTTTGCTGCGCCACTTAGCTGTTGACTCTTAGTTTTTAATTTTTCACTTATATCGCCATACTCTAAAATTAAATGCAAAACAAAAATGTTACTTTTTGTAATGAAAATATAGTGGGGCAAGTTGTGCAAGTTTGCCCAATAACCCCCGACTAGAATTATCAAAACAAAAGTTAGGTTATGAAAAAAACGGAAAGACTTGGGACTAAACAGCTGTTTATAATCGAAAGTACAATAAATACATAGTGTATCAACACTTACGTAATTGTAGATGGCTGTTTTTGTACGAGTACAAGAGAAAAATAAGGACGAACTTATTTTTTACTTTTTAGTCACAAAATAAACAAAGTGTTCTCGCGCCTCACACGATCGTCATGCGGCAACTGTCAGTCGCGCGATGTATTTACCTTTCTCGTCCCCCTCTTTCCATCATCTAAAGTGTTGTCGTGAGATGGATAGTTTTTGAGATATTTCAATTGCCCAACTTGCCCTATGCTCAACTAGCCCCGCTCTACCCTACTAGCAGACTTAGAGATAAGTCCGCGCGGCCCCAGCCAGTTTTTGTATAAAACCTATTTTACAATATTGAAAATATGATTTATTAAAAAGTGAAGTTGTCTACTATAGGTGCTGACTAAACCCATTATGTTAACAAATACACAATCAGTTTAATTAATAAAATGATTTAATTTATTACGTAATTTACCGATTGGGTGATGTGCACGTACACGCTTTTAAATAATGTCTTGATTTATAATATCATACGGATTACTCGCATTTTATCACGATAAAGAATATACATATTATTCAATTAAAAGTTATGACATTTTATCACACTTGCCTACCCATACGGAGAAACGGTAAACAAACCTAAAGTAAGCGATTTTGTTATATTATAAATATTTACCACTGCGTTATGCAAGACCTGATTAATATAATATTTATGTACCGAGTATAGAGTATCTTTAGCGTATATGTTTATATTATATAATCAGAATCGTGCTGAAGACGAGATATTACATTAACGGCCTACATGAAATGGGAGGAACCAGCTTCCAAATCTTGACCTTAATAGAAGACAATCCAACACAAGGCATTGTAGAAATACTATATATGTACAACTATTACTCACCCTCGTTTTCTGGCGACAAGACTTCAAACTTAACACAACGCAGTAAAGTTGGGGGTTCAAAAGATCCACAATGAGAAACTTTTAAACAGGTACTCAAGCAGTGATAATGATTCACATTATTATTTAAGGATCTGTGACTCTTAATTAGATAGATTTGGCAGGGGAATGATGAACTTTTGGATAACAAACTTATAATTTGGATGCTGTGCCATAAAGAGTTGGTCCAGAGTGAAACGAAAACAAAAAAAAAATAGCCAATAATTTGATAAGCGTGACAGGAGATTAAGAAAGTTTGTTTTAATTGTGCACGTAAATAATAAAAAAACTGCCTTTTATAAAAAAAATATATTTTATTTGAATCCTTCTAGTATCTTTTTCACTGATATATGTACGAAAATAAAATCATAAATCATTTAGTAGAACTATTAAGCCACGTATTTTTGGTTATCGATGGAAGTAAATATAAAACATTTCATTTAAGAGAAAAATTCGTGAAAAATATCGTAGATAATTCTAAATATATGTATCAAATAAATTATTCAAAACTGAACGTATTTACTCAGCAGAAACCTTGGGGAAGATTATTTTAACTATCAAAAAAAGGTTTCGATTTTTTCAACAAGTGGTGAATACTTCTACATACGTTCTCGGGATATATTTTTAATATTAAGGAGAACACATTCTTATTGTGAAGTTGTAATTATTCAGAACATATGTCTGTTTTTTTTTAAATTGAAAGATATATACGTATATGAAATCGATTTAATGAAAAATATTGTTGTTGCAACCGGGGTTCGAACCAGAATCTCTTCCAATACTCAAAGGTATTTGAGATTCCCTAAAAATGTAGAATATGGCTTTCAAATAATGGAATATAATTTCTAAAATTTGTCCTCAATGCACTGTGTTGGTATAGCATATTCGATTAATGCATGTTCCCCAGAAATAAAGAGATCCATGTTCGAATCTCAGTAACAACAACAATATTTTTCGATGAAATTGATTTTATATGTTTCTAATTAATACATTTAATTTGTTTTTAAGGATATATTTTTTATCAATTATATAATATGTTCAATCACTTGATTTTACAAGTTTTAATTCCACTTCTCACTACTAAATTAGAACCCTAAATTCTTAAAATCACTACTTAAGTATGGAACCAGGATTTTATAATTGTTCCCACATTTATTCAGTGTCCTTACGCATGCTTGAGATGATTTCAAATTTTGAAAACAAGGATGTTTTGTTATATGGCATACTGTTTAATTTTTAGCTAGAAATACTCAGTAAATAACATTTGTTCATATTTTTAAATATTAGTAATAAATTTATTAAATATTAACACTTATCGGGACAAGTCATGAGGAGCATGTTTTTTTATAGTAATAAATATGATAAAATGTATTAAAATATTACATCCATAAACAATTTTAACCTTTAATTTTGGATCAAAGTGTACGTATTTAATCAATGCTATTATTTGTGCGCTGGGGTAGAAAAATATAAAAACATTACGTTACCATTGGATATAAGGCTACTGGTAAAACCTGGGTTGACTACATAACTAAAGAATACCTATTAAGGCGCATAAATAATAACTTTGAAGGAAAGCTGCATACTTCGAATACATTATTCGCAAAAAAAAAGAAGATATTTTACAACTCATTATGTAGGGGAAGATAGAAAGATAGCAAAGGCGTAGGTAGAAAAAAATCTTAGATATGTAACCCCAGAAAGTAGTTCAATGTCAATGATAAGTCAATATACCGCAACATGGTCGCCAACCTTCAATAAAAGGCGAAATGTGAAAAGAAGTCTTGTTAAAAATTATGTGCGCGCTTTTTTTGTGTGCGCTATGATGTCAAATTGTGTGCATGCGCACACCGGCACGTCTTGGAGGGAACATTTTTTATTACTATATAAAGATATAAATACATGTACACTATTTAAAATATCATAATATAAAATAAATAATTACAACTTCACAATAAGAATGTGTTCTCTTTAATAAATAAAATTTGTACATTGAACTACAAAAACTTTTTTTTTTACAGTTATAATTCATAGAAAGCAGTTTTTCCGTCTATGGAAAGATCTGATACGCATTTATAGCTAAATCAAATAGTATGATCAAAATAAACTGTATAGTACACGCGAGTTTAGTTTGTATTCAACTTATGTGAGCAAATAACCAGTGGTCCAGATATTATTAAGCTGCTGTATTAGCGAAAAAGTAGCTTGGGAAAGGTAGCGAGCCGATATCGATCATGCAAACCCTAGCAAATAAAATAAAATAAAAACATTTTTCTTTTAAACTAAAGATTTGCACATGAAAACATGTCTTATACATATTTTATGCGAAAGTCAGGACTTGAATAATGTGTTGAAAAATGTAGTGGAATAAAAAAGATGATGTCCATATCTCAACACCTTTCCAACTGCCGTTATTAATTTTTTTTTATATTAACAAAATGTATTAAGATTTTTTAACTAAATATATTATTAAGCAATATTAAGTAAAAAAATACATATCATCAAGCCTTTCGTAACTTTTATGATGGATAAAAGTGATCGATAGATGTTATTTTTCTAATATATGAAATGGGTTTAGTAACATAAAACATTTTTCATGAATATAATGAAATTAATATTGTAACTATGGAGATATATAAAATTATGTATATTGAAATGTTATTGGTTGGTGAGGTATATATTTCTATATGCTTTAGTTCTACCGCCATTACCTTTTTACTTCATTACATAATCCGTGCTCTATATACCTGAATAATCTAAATAATTATATCTGAACTAACATAGGGGTAGGCAGAGAGGATAGAGAATTATTTATGTATTGTATAAATTACAATCACTCCTGGGTTAACATTATATTCGTACACGTTATTAAACTATTTAACTTGTATTTTACATCTATTATATATAATAGTATATCAGGCGCTTGAAGTATTATTATTTAAATGATAAATAAATATATTTATGATGAAGTGACACAAGGCTCCATCTAGCGATGACAGCAAACGACAGCAGAATGTGACGTCACAACGGCGCGCGCAATATGCCCAGGCCACTTAATTTTCCAATCCAAGTCTGCCGACATCGTTCGCTACAAATTTAAACGAGTACTTTGCTTTCCGCCCTGTATCTGTTATGAATCTTTGGTTCGTAAAGTCAGTCTATTCCAAGTATTTCCAATTCGCTCATTGTCACTGTATGAATATATATTCTTAACTGTCAAACCGAAGTTGTAATTATTCAGAACATAGTTCTGTTTAAATATGAATTAAATATATTAATTATAAAGATATACATACAAAATCAATATTATCGAAAAATAAAAACATTGTTGTTGCGCTACCGGGATTCGAACCTGGATCTCTTCCAAATTCAAATGATGGAACGATTAAATGTATTGATATCAAAAAGGTAACATATAAGGTCGAAAAATTGTCGATAAAAATAGTGCCGCTGTAGCTTAGTTGGATAAAGCACCTCCCCCGGTTAGGGAAGAGATCCAGGTTCGAATCCCGGTAGCGCAACAACAATGTTTTTATTTTTCGATAATATTGATTTTGTATGTATATCTTTATAATTAATATATTTAATTAATATTTAGAATTCATTCTGATACATACAAATTCAATTCCTTCAAATATTATATTTAAGTAATGTTTCTCTGTTTTTTTTAAACTTCAAAGAGTTTTTCTTTATCTTCCATTATATAGTGGCTATAAAATATAAATTTATTGTAAGAAATTTTTGGCATTTTTAAGTGGTGGCATTTTGAAATAATGAAATAAAAAAGACTAGCCCCAATTAACCTGGTGAATGTATTGCGTGATAATGTGCGTCATTAATATAAATTTATTTTCATATGAATAAGTCATGGGAAAATAAAAAAGGCAGTGGTTGATGCGTTGTCATCCCGGAAATAGGGTGCTAAGTGACCATCATCCCGGTTGTTTATGGGTCCGTTTTGGCAGCGCACAGGACTCGTCCTTATTAATATTAACGTTTAGTTCTAGAAAGTTCTCTTGCTACCGAAGGCAGTGATTTCCCGAGAGGGTCTATTCAACCACCCCAGACACGGAACATATATTTACACTCGAGAAAATTCATAAATATTTGAACAAAGAAATCGCGCGTGATTAGGTCTTGTTATTTGCTAACGTTTTTAATATGAAATGGGTTTTCCTTTGCAATTTAACCATGTAAATAATCAACCCCCATACTCGACATACTCCGGATTGTTTTTTTTTCAATTTTATTACGTAGAGCGAATTATTACTTATATATTTTTTTAATGAACATTATTTGTTTAGTTATACTATTAAAATAGAAATCGAAAATTTAAACTTTATAAATGCTGCTCAATCGTAGGTAGATGCCACCATATCTATACTTTTGCGGATCTTTCTAGGTTTACGAATACGTTTTGTAGAGCCTCATGGATTTGATCCGAACATGTATGAAATTGTTTAATATCGTTCCAATTATCTCTATATATAAAGGGTCTTTCAATAGGGACGCTCGAAATTTGTTAGGTTATAGCAGCCATAGTGACATCTGTCAAATTTATTGTCAATTGTTTAGTAGTGTACGGCAAATCACCGTGGAAGGTTACAGCGTTGAACAACGTGTGCAAATTATCAAATTTTATTATCAAACTCACTGCTCCGTTCGAGAAACGTTCCGCACAATACGCGATTTTTGTCCTCCCCACAATCGTCCCGCCGAGTCGTTTATTCGACGTTTGGTTGCCAAATTCGAGTCAACAGGTTCGGTAAATAATCGGCCAACACCAATACGTCACCAAATATATGTTGAAAACATCGCTGCTGTGCGTGAGAAAGTACAGGAAAACCCAAGGCAGTCAATTTTTTGTCGTTCACAAGAACTTGATCTTTCTGTGACTTCAATTTGGCGAATTTTGCGTCGGGACTTGGGTCTGCACTCATATAAAATCCAACTAACTCAGGCACTTAAGGTAAACGACCATAGACAAAGCCTTGTATTCGCTGATTGGGCTCTGGAACAGTTGTAAATTGACCCAAAGTTCGCCAAAAAAATCATCTTTAGCGACGAGGCCCATTTTTGGATGAATGGCTATGTGAACAAACAAAATTGTCGGATTTAGGGCGATACCAATCCATACGAAATACACCAGTACCAAATGTAGCCCGAGAAAGTCACTGTTTGGTGCGGATTTTGGTCTGGCGGAATCATCGGTCCGTACTTCTTCCAAAACGAAGCTGGCATTACCATAACCGTCAACGGCGAGCGCTACAGATCTGGAGGATATATGATATGATGGACATTCTGCACGAGAGATTTGAGGGCATGGTTATACCGATATCGTGCGATTTATCGCCTTTATACTTCTTTCTTTGGGGCTATTTTAAATCGCAAGTCTTTGCAAATAAACCGCAAACAATTGACGTCCTCAAAGTCAACATAACAAACGCCATCCAGAAAATTCAGCCAGATTTATACAACAAAGTCATTGAAAATTGGACCTCCCGAATACGTGTCACCAAGCAAAGCTGCGGCGGATATTTGAAGGACGTTATTCATACTTAATGCCATAAAATATACTCTCAAATAAAAAAAAGTTCAGTAGATATTTTACACACAACTTGTTTTATTTATATTTTAAAATCAAGCGTCCTTATGGAAAGACCCGTATATATTATAGCGGTGAAATTAGGGTCTAACCATTCACCGGCTGCATCAGCCCGTTAAGCAAGAGTCATGAGTCCATGAAGCCAGGTTCATATACTTACATTCTGCTCGGTACCATTATCTATTATATTCAGTGAAATTTATAGGTTCTTAATTTTGAGGAAGTATTGAAAGAGGTCTTCAATTTAACAAAAATTCCATTCAGTAAAATATAGAAAAATAATCCGTGATCAAATAAAAATGAAAAATACTTTTAACTAATGAGCTCCGAACGAGCATGCCTCCTATAATGATAGATTCAACATAATTTGACCTTCTCAGGGAAACAGTATTGAAGGTCAGAGTATACAATAATTTAAAACAAACAGTCTCCACACATTTTCGGGTGAATTTACATGATAAACCCAATTATTCCATTATCCAGCAATGTACTAAAGAGATGGCTCTAATTATTTACATTATCCTACGGGTGCCTTGAAATATGAGAGATGAATGAGCCTCCGAGGACGGATGTTAAGGCTTCAGGCGCGGTCCATATGCAAGCGCGACCTGTCAGAAGTCGCTTTCAAGTCAAGGTCACATGAAATTACTACATTTAATTTAAGGAATGTACTTCCATCCTTACAGAACCGAGAACATCTAATACCGTCGAGGCGAGAATACAGAATCTCCCAGCCTGCATCCACCCCCTAAGATCTCGCTCAATTTGACACAATCCGACTCATATCACTGGTGGTTCCTACCATCAGTGACGCTTGACCGATCCATCATCATCACTACATCCTCCGCTCCGTTTGCCGTAGTGCGTGAGACAAACTACATGTCACCATAGTTCCAGGTGTCCAGCATTTTATAGTATCATGACAGCCAAGATCATAAGGGAACCTCAAATATATTCCTGAAACAAAGTTTACACAGTGGATCGCTACGGCAATGTCGTATAAGTGCACGATACTTCTAATCTTAATGAAGGACAGCTGGAGGGGGGGGGGACTCACCCTTTCCCAGGACCGGTTAAGATGCTAGGGCTTCCTTGTCGGTCCCACTCATCAAAGCTAACAAATTCCAGTTTATGCAGTATATAAAACATAAAAAGAGAAGAATTTCAATGTAGTTATTAGCAATTTCGCAAAATTTAATAAATTTAGACCCTCCATCGTCCATTAAGTGCTGTCTTTATTCAACATATAACATAAATCCATAGAATACATAGTTTTTACATATAGATAGAAAATTGATGGAAAATTAAGGTGCAGTAGTTCAAGGCAGACACTTGGGGATCTATTCATCAAAAACACTCCCAAAAGAAGGACAGTGGACGAAACAAAAAATGGACAGACTAACGGAGTTGCAAAACACGAAGTATGGAAAGTGAGAGGTAAGCGCATAGGTGGAGATACCCATCCACGCAGGCCGACCTAACTGCCTACTTAAGGAGCTCCAACGTGTCACCCATACCCGAATATATTTCTTATATAAAACAAGATTCGTCCCATTACTAATTTGGTCTTCATTCCTGGGCGGGCGGTGTCTAAATCCAGTCATACTACCAATCATACGTTCACGTGAATATCTAAGTATCTCACAACTCCACAAAAAAATACTTTTAATTTGATGAACCCTTATGTAGTTTTTTAATCTAATACTAAATGTGTCAATTTCAATAATATATATATACCAGCAAAAATATCTATTGACTGACAGTTCTTTCCGACTGAAGGCGGCGGGTCGCCATTTTTAAAAATCCAAGGGTGCTATTCGTCAATCGCGATACCCGTATTGCCAGTCTTTGAGACATAAATATGGCACGAGCATAATTCATCCCGCGAGTTCTTATTCAAATATTATACTATATATAAAGAATGTAGCAGACCTAGTCCATAATATTTTATGGGTGAATACCAGACTGAATTATAATTAAAAAATGTTAAAATTTTTTATCATGAAATTTATAGAGAGATTACTACATTTTGTAGTAATCTCGGTAGTAAAAATAAAAATAAATAGTGGCATTTACAAAATATTTCAGCTATTATCATTTATAAAAACGGAGAAAATTGACAATTAAGCTTAACATAAAATTTTACAAAAATAAAGTATGATAGATATTATACACATAAACAGGGAAATTTTAAATAAGTGGCTCTGCGAAAAATAATATTAATATACATCTGCTTCACCGAAACTACCTAATTACCCATAGAGGAAAGGGTAACTAAAATCACTTATAACACACTTTATCCACAGTTTTAAAATGGCCTTAACCGTCAAAACAGCTGTAACATTTAAATAATGCTTTACGCAAACTAGCAGAACTCGATAATAATATTTAATTTTGATACTTGATTTTTTTAAATTTCATAAAAAAATAAACATGGAATTCTACAAACCAAACACAATAACAAAAAATAAAAATGAAAATGTTCAAGGAATATCTCGTACCGCAATTGCGAATTTAATCCAAAAATTATGGCGTACCGGTTCAGTTTTAAATTTAGAAACATCAATTTTAGAGTTCTATTAATAACATAGTGAAAGCTGCGACTTTCAATAGCCTACCAACACTTCAGTACTTTAAAAATGTCAATGATGTGCATAATCGTGACATAATAGCAAACTTTTTATGGAATCAGTATCAGTTAAGAAAACATGTGGGTTCAGCATTCAGCAGAGTGACAGGCACAATACAGTTGTTACACACAAAGTTTCCGAGGCATGTCATTTCTCATACTGCTAGAAACATAAATCAGTTGTTACACACAAAGTTTCTGAGGCATATCATCTCTCATACTGCTAGAAACATAATGCAGTTGTTACACACAAAGTTTCCAAGGCATGTCATCTCTCATACTGCGAGAAACATAATGCAGTTGTTACACACAAAATTTCCGGGGCGGGTTAACTTCACACAGCGAGAGACAATGCAGTTGTTGCATTTAAAGTTTCCGGGGGGTATCATTTTTCACACAACAACAAATACACAATTCAGTTCTTACACGCAAAGTTTTTGGATGTATGACATTTATCGCACAGCGAAAGACACAATGCAGTTGTTACATGCAAAGTTTCCGGAGTGTATCGTCCCTCGTTTTGGTGACCAAAATTGCGCCCCGAGATCGCGCCCGAATTTCGGAAAGACGCAATAAGACTTACCGACATAGAGGGTAGCGCAACGGCCAAAAAAAGTGATGTCATTCACTCGGGAGGCGATCGCGCTTCTGATAGAGAATATAAAGTCGTGTGGGAGACGGATCCTTTGTATTATCACCGAAGGTGTATCACGATATCCGACAAAGTAAAAATAACGAGATCCATCTATCTATAATTGCATGCGAGTGTTCGCTCTGCTCTTGGGCTCCGTTCGAAATAGTGGCGTCGCTCCGAACGTTCAAGAACAAAGATGCTTGAACATCTAGGAAAATAAATTTAGAGATAGGATACTACCACCGTGCGTTCGCCTAACAACGCGGAGGATAGCTTTATTATCGTGAATTTCACCACGTCATTGTGAATAAGAATCTAAGTGCAATAGAATTTTGAGGCATCCGAAATCATGATTTTAGTGAACGTTACGACGCCGGCGCCGCCACGCCGACGCCGCCACGCCGACCTCGTGCACGGCTTCAAACGAAATCCAGATTTGACTTAACGCCGGAGCCTCTCTCCGGGTTCAAAATATCTATCCGACCGAAGGTGGATCTGCTGCTTATCAAGAGAAGCTAGAAAGACCAAGATATGTTCCAGCTAGCTAAATCCGACATACTAATCTGGAAGTTAAAATTGTGACATGGCGTACTGAGTTCTTCATTGTTTTCCCCCGATAGATATAGATCAATGTACTTGTTTCTTTGACGACATTTCAATGTAAATAAATTCTTAAATTCCTTTGTACCTTTCGATTGTACCTGAATAAAACTTTTCCACTGTAATAAGGCCACTCATTAACAGAATATTCTTCCTCAAGAAGCCGTCTTGTCTCATGTGCTTGCTCATAGATCTAGTCGGAGCTCAATCCAGTTCACAGGTGAGATGTCTAAAGAATTAAAAACCTGTACTCTATTAACAGCCCGAGTCGGACTTCTTTCTCTGAGGTTGCGTGAAGGCAAAAGTCTGTTCTAATAATCTACAAATAATTTCACGGCTTAAGAACGAGATTTCACACATTATTGGTAGCCGCAATTATGCAAAAACGTCATGAAATATTTTATCAAAAATGTAAAAGAGTTTGTGGAGGTCTATCACCTGAACCCACCTCATGTATACCTGGGCGTAAAACAGAGCTGACTGCTTCAAAAACACGCCCGGTACCGATGACAACATGTTCCAATAACTTAGGCCGGCAGCCGTCCAGAAGGCCGGCTCCTGAACGCCACTCCTCGGGCTCTTTCCTTTGCACGTACCTTTATTCTAAGATCTTATTTCTCAATAATTCTGTTTAACAGTACTCAATAAACTTCTGTCAACTGTGAGTAGTCTTTCTCGGCTCCAGCCAACTCTAGTCTGGCCACACACATACGATTATAATCAAACGAACATGTGAATGATGGGTGGTAATTGAGACACTCGTCATTCACATCACAGCAAATCTTTCGGATTCAGCTGCCAAACGCCCTAACAAATTTGAAACATCAATTCACACAAAACACTATTTCGTTGTCTTTCACTCAATAAGTTCAAACGTGGTGGATGTTTATCAGATATTCTACACCACATTGAATGTCATTGCTTTTATTTTATATTTAAATATTAATATAGGTACTTTTCGAAAAAATAATTTATTTTATTGAGTCACTCTTTTTATCGGCGTAAAAATATTATGAAAATTGTAATAGGTGTGAGTGAGTTAAAAGAAAAAAAACGTTATTTCATAAAAAGCAGGTTGGGCGTTAAACTAATTATTAAAGCGAAGCTCTGCGAATCTTCGTCCCTTTTTTTCTGGTGCCATTGTGCGAACTACGAAAGGCAGATGCAACGGGTCCGTCTTGCTTTTTGTCAGAAAGCTTTTAGTAACTGTAATCGATTTGGGCTGCCGCATTAGGTTTATTTTGGCCAAACATCCGCCGGGGAAATGCTCGAGATTACAAAAATAGGGGATCCCCTCTTTCTCTCTCTAAACACGAAAAATAAACATTCGGTCATGTAGTAAAATGTGAAAGTTCACATTTATTTCTGAAAAATACGTTGAACCACATTAAATATTTTTCCAACTGAGAACCATATTATCGACTATCCAGAGCACAGTGGTGACGTATTCACATTTTGGCTAAAATGAATTATGAATACATTTTATTTTTATTTTTAAATATTCTTTCAAACCAGGCAAGGCTTGGTAGCACAAAATACGGATGTTCTATATATAGAGCACGAACTAATACCATTTTATGTAGTTTCAGCAATTTATATTAAATACAAATTAAATGTATAAATTAGAAAGATATACATATAAAATAAATTTATTTAAAAAAATATTTTTGTTGCTACCGGGATTCGAACCTGGATCTTTTCCTATCCGGAGAAATACATTAACCGATTATGCTACGCCAACATAGTAAGTTGACGACAAATTTTCGAACTCATATGTTGCACTATCAAATTGATACATCTGTCGTTCCATTATTCGAAAGTCGAAAAGTTCGAATCCCTGTAGCAACAAAAATATTTTTTCGATAAATTGATTTTATATGTATATCTTTATAGTTTATATATTTAATTTGTATTAAAAATATGTTCTGAAAAATTGCAACTTCATGATAAGAATGTGTTCTCCTTAAAAATAAAAATTATTTTAAGTATTTAAAACTTAAATAATGTTCTAAATAATTATGTAGATTGTAATATTTTTTCATTTCATTCAAAATCATTTATTTTACTTGTTTATTAAATCATTTAACAAATCTTTGACGTAGAAGTATTTGTTGGTAATAGATTAGACAGATAAGACACTTGTATTCTGGAATGAGAGAATTTTTTGAGTTATACCAGTCGCAAAGTATTGCCAGTATATAAAAACAATTCCCAAATGTCTAGTCTACAAGTCAGACGGCTGCACAAACCTCTGTGGAAGCAAGCTCTATATTTTGGATATTTGATCAGTTCCTTGATTCTATCAATGACTTATTTTTGTTTCTACTGCCTTTTTTGCATCGGGTTCGGAATGTATGACATGTGTTACCTTATGTATTATGTTTATATATACGCTATTCAGAACTATTTCAGAAGCCTTGAAAACGGATATCTGTTATAAAAGAATAAAACGTTATAACGTATCATTTGATCATATAACTGTATAAAATGTATGAAGTATTTATAATATCATTTTTTTACTGCGCAGCCAAGTTAAGTGCCAGGATGCAATTCTGCCAACTAACAAGCTTAACATAAATATAAAAGATTAAATATTTTCATTTTACTTTTATCAGCTTAATGTTTACAGTTTAATTGTAAACATCATCATGTTACGTATAAACAGTTTTAAAGTAAAGAACAAGAAATACCACAGAGAAACTTTTTCTTACGCGGTGCAGTGTTGCCATTTTGTAAATGTCAAGTCCTGTCACATCTCGTGCGCGGTAGGTACCAGAAATAACGTCGTATATTTGGATGATATCATTGTTTAGTTATGTTAAAAGTTAAGAGAAATTAGAATTCTTACTGCACTCAATCGCCTGTTTAAAATAAATATGTTGTTGCACAATGACGCAACGATGGCGAGAATAAGGTGACATCTCGCGCCACTACCATAAAACAACGCAACGATGTATGTAACGATAAGGCGACATCTCACGCTGTGGTCGCAAACCACGTTATCGACAGAGAAGCAAGAAGCGATAGCGCGAGGCGTGGCCGACTGGAAAGAGCTGCGCAGCAGGAGCGAGAGGTCCGCGGAGATCGGATCTTCCACGCGTTTTTCCAGGGGATATTTGTCTCTTCGTATTATTATTAATATTTTTGCACAATTATTAATATTTTTTAAATGCTTTTTTCCAACTCTGAATCAATTGAATAAACAACAGCCTAAGTAAGTACTATTTTACATGTTTTCTTATTCCATAGATTGCTTGGCGTTTAGGGCCGGTAAAGGCTTATAGCATGATTTAAAATGAAATGCCACTAAATCAGTAAATATAACAGAACCATCGATCTACTTAGATGGAAGGAAATTATAGATTGTTACTAAAGTTAAATAGATATGACACATTCTGATCTAACCAATAAGACTTTTGAATAATGTGAGTTACAATGTGTTTTTTATCCCCGCAGCGGTCGAATGAAGCTTACATTTTTAGTTCGTTTTGTACATGTGAATTGTGGTTAATTGTGGTCAGTCAGTGGAAAAATTAATTAATAAACTAATTAATAGTAATAATAAACATCAGAGTACTTAATGTCAACTGTTCAAACTATCAAGATACTGCGGTGTGACCGAAATTTTCTTAAAAAGTTAGCAAATAAATTCTTATTTTTGTCACTTCTATAGCACAAAACATAAGGATAAACAACTATAGGATTCTCATATGTGTATTATGTGTAATATATGTGAAATATTCGATAATTATTACTATATTTTTAACATAGATTGTCTATTCAAAACCCAATCAAAATTCATACATAAACTGCGTTAGTTATTTTTTATATTCTCTCACTTTAATCTTATTTTTATTTTGCCTTTACCTGCTATCGGATCGACACCAGGCATCTCCAAAAAATTTTTGAAATCAAATATTTTAGAGAGGTTTTTAGCTACTCTTCAAATAGACTGTGTAAAATCCAATTTTTAATATGAGTAGGTATATAATGCCGATTTTTTTGTGTCAGAATATAATATACTGATTTTTATACACATTTAACATTAAATTTTAATATTTACTGCTAAAATTTATGGCAAGCTGGGTATTAATAAAAAAACTTAAAATATATTTAAATGGCTAATTTCACATTTTATTTGTGTTTTTCGGTAATGTAATGGTAGGTATCCCCACCTGTCATGCTAGAGGCTGTTCCCCATCAGGTACATAGATTTTAATTATATTTATTTAACTGAATTTATAAAAAAAATTGTACCACAAAGAATATGTTTTGCAGAGGTAGTTTGATACATGTGTATGAGACATCTAGTACAGTTTTTATTTAACAAAAATCTTTTATATTTTCTCTAATGATTCTCTTACAAATTTTGATTTAAAAGATTGTCTATTTTGATCGCTTTGATAAAAAATATATTTTACTAGACAAGTTTTCCATTAATACATTTAACATTTTAAAAAGTTCCTACATTTTCACGACCACTCGAAATCTACTGTGTACATTTCTCTAGGGTATTAAGGAAACATGGGTAAACGAGGCCAAATACACGCGGTATAACCTAAGAAACTTTGCACAGAATGTACATATGTTTACTTAATTTTAATTGATAGTCTTATTTGTAAAACGTTAAAAAAATTCTGGCAAAGCTAAAATTCTTGTCAAATTATATGTTTTTTTCCACACAAATTTTTAGAAACCTTTCCTTTGATGTCATGTTCCAAGACCGACTTCAAGTTCAAAGGTTTTTTTACTGTGACATGTGAAAAATAATGATAATATATTCAGCATTGAAAGGGAATTTTTAGAATTTTATTCAGCTATACCTTTTTAATTTAAATTCCAATATATTTCAAAGGCTAATGGGCTTTAAGCAAATTAAATTTCGGTCTTAAAGACTACTTATATTCAGAAATTCAATAGTTAAATTCATTGTTATTATATATTGTGATTTTCAAAAAATATCAATATCAGTCAATTTGTATATGTAAAGATTAATTTACTAACATCTTAAAGAATTTCAAACAAATGGTCTGTGATATTTTAAATGTATCCAAAATTTAATAAAAATAAATTGTTAATTCTGGCTTCTGCTATCGTTTTACTCAAATGTATTTGAGATTCCGTAAAGACAAAGTGGATTCAAATAATGGAATGATAGATGTATTAATTTGAAAATGTGTAACATATAGGTTAGAAAATTTATCGTCAAAAGTACTATCGCTGTAGCATAGTTGGATAATGCACCTTTTCCGGTTTGAAAATAGATCCAGATTCGAATCCCGGTAGCGCAAGGACAATATTTTTTGATAAAATTTATTTTATATGTATATCTTTCTAATTAATAGATTTAATTAGTATTTAAAATATTTATTTATTGATAAACCAACATGTTTCAAGACAAATAGTCCCATAATCAGGATAAAAATTGTATACTAAAATTAAAAATACAAACATACGCCAAAATTGGACTATAAAGACTATAAAGCTAGTACTATTTTTTAAAGTACAAGCGATTAGATTATTTTCATAAATAGTCAGAATATTGATGTTAATGTGTTGTCCGCATACTCATCTTCATTTAAAAAAAAATACATTATATCAAAACACATTTTTTGCATAGTTTTATATGGAGATATTATTCATCATTTAAAAAATGATATTTATTATCAAATATGCGAATAGTTGAATTAGTATTGAAATACCCACTCCCCCCCTCTTTTCTCGCTCTTATGATTATATATATATATATTTTTTTTTTAAATATTTTAGAAAAATGTTTTGAAAAATAAAAGTGATCGCTTGAAACTTGCGTTCAAAACATTAATTCTATATAGGTCGTATGAAATTTGGAAAAGAATATTCATAATATTAAGGGAACTTCAAGTATTTTCCGGCAAAGAGCGTAAAATACTTGCCATCTACCGTATGTTATTTAATAAGTTTGTAGGCATGACGTTATTCAACTTTGCCTTAATTAGCTCATTAACATCAAAAGCTCTGTGGCTTCAGTTAAAGTAGAGATGATATTTCCCTTAAGGTACAACCGATAAAACAACAAATTATATTACAAAATAAACACCTTTTCTGACAAGCTTTATAAATATTAAAGAAATAAATTTATTCTTTAATGAAGACACATTTTTGTTTATTTTATGGTATTTTTAAAACATATTAAATTAACCAATTGGAAAGATATGCAGAAAAAATTTGTCTATCGAAAAAAAAATTCTGTATAACTTTCTCATCGGTTCATATAATATGTATTAAGAATTCATTTTTGTTTTTGGGCTCTAATGTATACTTTATACATTTTTTTATATTATGTATTACGAAAGAAATATTTTTACTTAAAATTGAACCAGTCTCCACAAAACTGAAAAGGTTTTTTCACTAAAGGTATGATGCTTTAACAATTTTTTTCTCAATGTACCAGATAAAGACTTTTCTAAAAAATATTCTTATCGATTGAGACATATTTGTGTTTATGACAACATTTAAATGAATTCCAGAAGTACATAATAACATTTAAAGTATACATATCCGTATCCTTTATATTGATTTAGATCAAAACATTTTTATATTTAAATAGTACATTTTTCAGAGAAATCATAAATCATTTTTCTATTTCCTTCATATGAAAACAATATTAGGAAGTCCTACTAATTTTAATTTTGTATTTTATAAAATGTCATGCGATACTCTTATTAAGTTCATTGAAATTTATATACATATATTTTAAAATTGATAAAAGCGTACTTTCACTTATTAATTGTTCGATATTTATGATAGAACCAGATCGCCGGTCACCATGAGCGTGTGTGGATCCTCATTTAGGTTAACGATACCTATCTGCCCCCTCCCCGCCCTTTACCCTCAAAGCACGACTTTTTGTATGTGTGTGTGTGTGTGTTATCTATGAACTTTGAACTGTCAATAAGTGAACGTCCTGCTGTGTGCTTGCTACACTGATCTATTATTAGTACAGTTACTGTTCGGTCATTGTGTTCGATTTTCTCACGGTGCGTGCCGAAGCTGCTATTGTATTCATAGTGTTTCGTGCGAATCGGCGAAGTTTCCTGAAGTTCAGGAAAGCTGTGACTACAGCAGAGAAAATCCAGGTAAGTCTTGTTTCCTTACTGTTCGGTCCCTATACTAAATTCATTCCATCCTTTCTACATTCGGTTTCCTAACCCCCTTGTGTAAAAAATGATGATACTTTTTTTTTCAACAAAGGATTATTTAATGCCTTCAGTATAATACAAAAATAGCTTAATGTTTTAACAATTTATATTGTTGGCATGTTTTTACCGAAACGACATTTTTTTTTTAGATACAGTAAGTATTACTCCGAAAATATTAATATAATACTGAGATCATTTGAAAAACTTGCAGAATATCTGTATATAATTTGTTTCTGAATCCCGAGCAGAGAAGCAGGCTTCTTTGGTTATTCTTTACAAAACAAAATATATGTACCTACAAAAAGCTCGGTTTGCTGTGAAATCGCTCCATGAATTATTCAGCAGTTTGAACATCCATACTAGTCCGAAACTTCCTGCATTGGTAAAATAGAGTCCATTTACTAGCCGCAGAGCCTGGATAATACAGCATCTCAGAGATGTAATCTGGAACAACGATTTGTAAATAGAATAATAAAAATACTCATACAAATATTCATAAAGAATACTAATTGCCATTTCCCAAACGAAGCAATTATTTTAATATAGATTATTTAAATTCATTATATTTAACTACTTAATTTTCTTACCATTTTCTTCGCCAGGATGTAAAATAAACTCAATTTAACCACAAGTCTATTCTAATAAAAAATTATATTAATTTAGTATCAATAGGTCAGTTTCCACATCTTACATCGTCGTGATGATTTAAGTTAGGTACTAGATTTATTTTCAAATCATTATTATATTTTAAAAATAGATTTTTATAAACATTAGAATAACGTGATAGATATGGTTTTGATTTATTAATTTGACATCCTGACGAAGGAAATGGTATATTCAGAAACCTGTTGGTGTATTATTTATTTAGTGGTTAAAAAAAACAAAGTTAAATAATCAAATATATATAAAAGTGAACACCACAAAACTGAATTTGAAAAATTAAAAAAGAAAATAATTCTGAGACATTATTTCATATCGGTATTAAAATCTCATCCTAGGATGTTTTTGAAGCATTCATTTTTTAAATTTTATTTTCATCCACATTAATTGAACACCACCAACAGTTTATGATAACCAACGACTTTAAACTTTAATAAAAAGAGTTTGTCATTTTAACCCTTTCCAAAACATGCAGTAACACAGGTCTACCATTATAATTAAACCTGTAATATTTCGGTAAATACATGCAACATAAAATTAATATTTTAGATAATCCTAAAGAAAATATTAGCGCTTAGGAATGACTAGTGAAAATCCTATTATGAAAAGGGAATCGTACAAAAACAATTATTTTTTCCATTCAATCCATTATAAGATTAATACGTTGGTAAAAATACCATTTGTGATATGAAAGACAGAGATCACATACTATTTTCACAGTGAAAAGAACAACAAACGTACAAATATAATTATCTCCTTCTCACTAATTAAATGAAGAGAGATAAGAAGGAAGGACACATTGTATAGGACTTAGTGAATGCTCTAAATTATGTTATAAATCATTTTTACAAATTTGAATGCTCAGTATTTAGAATAAACTCGTGCCATTAAAGTCATTTAAGCTAATAAAAATATTTTTTCTAATTGTTATTTACGGTAACACGAGTTGACAGCATGGCTGCGTTCAGGTATTTTATATCATGGTATGGTAAAGGTTATCATTGAAAAATGATTGTTATGAACAAAAATATATGTTTTAACAAAAATGCTTAAAATCATGTAGATCTTATACTAACCTATACACTGACCGATCATAAACTAAATTTTGAATAGTTTAAATTCCTCAATTGAAAATACTTATATAATAAACATTTCTTCTTCCATCATAGTATTTTGTATACACTATTTGCATAAAAAGCTATTTCTTTGAATTTCACATGCAAACTCAGATCAGTGGGCACTTGTCCAACGGAAATAGTTGTATATTCCACACGCCATCGTGAAGATGTCCGGTGGATAAATAACTCCAGTTTTCTCGTTTTGCTTCAGTTTGCTATCCGTTTCACACATTTTCGACATTTGGAAACTTCTTACAAACAGACTGAATAACATAAAATAAATGCATGCCGAAAACATCAAAAGTTTTCTAAAAAAGCAATAAACGCGTTAATAAGATTTTTCCAATCGTAAATGTTACGATTTGTTTCAATTAGTTAAAAGACGGAGAAGTGTAATGGTTTGATTGCATTCATAGATTTAAATACCTCTGAATTTCCTTTCACGACGAAGCTTTCAAATCCAAGTTGATAATAAGTCTCGGGTTACAAAGATAATTTATATTAAAGGGTAAGATTGTAAATTTTCATCTGATAATAAAGCAGAATATACATGAATGGCGCAATTTGCTTCGATGCTGTGAAGTATAAAGCCTTCAAGTTAATAAAGGCTTACTATTTAAGCAAATAGTCCTCTTTGTTAAATATCGGTTTGCTTAGTAGGTACTTAAGAGCTCTGGGCCGGAGATGACTGCTTAATTAAATAGTCGGGTCAGACCAGCCCGGTCCCAGCATCCGGCAACATCCCAAAAACAGGTGGTTTATACTTCATATATATTAGATATTATTACACTCACATAAAGTACACGATGATTTATTTACCTGAAGAACAGCATAAATCATCAAGTAAATCATCCCTTGACGACGAAAGCAATTCTGTGTTAAAGATTAAATCGAATTTCAGTGGACGAACAGCTCTCAATAAATTCAAATCCGGGTCGAATATTTTGTGGAAAGTTTCAATCTGAAACAAGTATTTGATAAAGGTTTGACATTCAGATTTGTGACTTTTTCCGATATTTTGTTTGAAGAATATATTGTTTCAAAACTGCGTCCCTTTCAATATCAATCAATATTAAAAAAAAAGGATTGTAAAAATGTTTTTAGATGAAGGTTTTCACCTAAATCGCAAAAAAAACTATTCGTTCTTTAGAGTAAATTTTTAATAATTACAAAAATAATAATTACTCGCTGACGATCTGAAAATGCTGAAATTTTTTTAAAATAGCCGTAATGATTTGTTAATCATCACTCTCTTGCCATCTATTGAGTATTTATAGATTTATGTATATAAGAACAATGCATGCCTTCCTCGAGATTTCAATATAAATAAAGTTCTAGTGCCCGATAAGGCGTAACGCTATCAGGTTTAACAGTTTCCTATACTGTTATTGTTGCGGGCTGAAATCAGGAGAAATAGAAGCCTTCTCTGCATCCTCCTCGGAAATGGACCATTTGCCATGAAATTCTGAAGGCTTTTCTGATATTTTTTTACCTGTTTCTGGAAACGATAGAAGGTTTTGTTTTTGTACGATCAATTTGCTCTGAAAAAGATTTTTCGTATGAGAAAAAGTTTGGCAATTCTATATTCCAAAATATAAGTTATTTGATTTTTTCAATTCAATCTACATTTAAAATTGTATATGTATGAATAAGAAGTATTTCGAATCCTGAAACTATTTTTCTAACATACGAAAGTACTCACTGTATAGTTGAATCTATACAGTAATAAACTTGCCTTACTTGTACATACATTTTAGTACTATTTTTTAATAAACTGTATGATAAATTGTAGGTAACCACATTTAATTTGAGTAAAATGTTATCACTTTCTTTTAAATTTGACTTAAATATAATAATATATTATATACCAGGATTATGCGTAAATTTTAAATAACGAAGAACATAAAATATATTGTTAGAAAAAAAATCTTCATATTATATTATATTAGTCACATTCGAATCCAATAGATTAAGTAAAAATCAATTTATTAATAAAATCAAATTAGTCTGTCACTTTATATCAAACCTTAATAAATCATAATCTTAAGTAAATTGCACTAATTAAGTAATAAGTTTAATTTACGTTATATCTTTTCATTATTATTAAATAGTATAAAGATATCAAGAGGCAGTTGTTAATAGTGTAATCAAGGTTTGAGGGAGGGTTTCTAAATTTTGCACAGGGCTCTAAAAGGTAGCTGTGCACAATTTTCCACGGATGGCATTCAATATAATACGTGGGGTTGCAATAATCATTGAGAAGGGGGAGATAGATCCCATTGTTTTGCAAAGGCCCAAAAGAGTAATCATTTGGGGTGGCTATATTTTCCTCAGAGTCCTATAGCACCTAAGCAACATTTGGAACGGCATACACAATATGATACACGAATATATCAGGTGAAGGAGTGAGGTAGTCAAAAAAAGGGAGGAGGGTGTTTATGTTTTCCTATGTTTTTCTATGTTGCAAGGTCCAGAAGAGTAACTATGCAAAATTGGTAAAGATCTTTCAAACTATGACCTTTAAATACTGGAACATAATTTTAAATATCCTTTTAATTTTAAATACCCGTATATATTTGGGTAGGAATTCAAATGAATGAAATCTCTAATCACGTTATACTTTAATAATAATAATTTTGTTTTAAATTGTATCATGTATCTTGAACATTTCAAATTTATACCCGAAAATATTATTCTTTCATTATTAACTTAATATTCATTTCATTAAAATCCCTATCATCTGTTGTTTTTTTTGAAAATAATAAACAAATATAACAAATAAAATAATAAAAAATAAATAATAAAGTTATTATTCTTAAGATACAGATGTCTCATAGAGACGAAGCTATTATTTTTACATGTGAAGTACGGAAGTCTTGGGCATTACAAGGCTTACGACATGTCATCCGCTGGCTTAAGTGATCACTTTATCACATTAACCCATGCTACCACGTCTATTAAATTTTTGAAAGTTGTATATATGTTATCATGTTGAAACATATCAATTATTTATTACCAACTATGCTGTCGCCAACTATGGTTTTTTTTTTTGAAAATTTGATATTCATTCTCGTATAACAGTATAGATGTCGCTGAAACTATTTTTTAAAGTATGGGGCCTATATCCTTTATGTATATATGTGAAATTCATTCGAATTATTAACATATACTATAATACGTCTAATAATAGCTTCGTCTCTGTGAAACATCTATATCTTGATGATAATTCCCCAGGGGATAAAATCCCAGTAAATAGTTCCTGCAAAGACATGGACATACTTAAAATATTATTATTCTTTCTTCAGAAATATTAAAAATTATATATTAAAATCGAAAACTCATCAACTCAAACCCGTCAAACCTAAAATCAATTATTTACATTCATTTTAAGGATAACACATTATTATTATGAAGTTGCAATTTTTTCAGAACATCTTTCTAATTAATTAGTCTAATTTGCATTATATGAAATGAATATGTAAGAATAAAAATATTTATCAAGATGGACATATGAAAGTGATGTATATGAGTATATTGTGTATACGTGTATATAGTGATATCTTAAGTAGATTTGGAAACAAAGGAATAAATATTGTTAAAGAGAACACATTCTTATTGTGAAGTTGTAACTATTCAGAACATAGGTCTATGATATTTTAAATACAAAAGATATTCATATAAAATTGATTTCATATGTATATCTTTCTAACAAATACATTTAATTTGTATAAAAAATTTTTTAACAATCACAACTTTACAATAATAATGTGTTCTCCTTAATAATATATAAGTTGTAATAATGTGTCCAAAATTTAATATCAATTAATTGTTAATTCTGGTGCCTCCTATCGGTTTACTCAAAGGTATCTGAGATTCCGTAAAAACCAAGTGGATGACTTTCAAATAATGGAACGATAGATGTATTAATTTGAAAAGTGTAACATATAGGTTCGAAAATTTGTCGTGAATCCACTGCGTTGGTATAGCATAATCGGATAATGCACGTTCCCCGGATTGGAAGAACTCCAGGTTCGAATCCCGGTAGCAACAGCAATATTTTTTAATAAAATTGATTTTATATGTGTATCTTTCTAATTATTACATTTAATTATATGTAAAGGCTTTATAACTGTATAGTTAAAAAATTAAATCATTTCATTGACCGGCCAATCTTATTGTTATGACCTGAATACATGGATGAGATTTTTATAAGATTTTGGTATCGACAGTCTGAGATAGGCTGTATGCTCCAAAAAGAAGATCACTTTAGAAACAACACTGGATATTATTTTTAATCCACCATCACTTGCCTCGCGCCTCACTTCACGCTTTTTGTATCTCAAATATCAGTCGATTGACCGATAATGTTCCGTTCATCCATTGGGTTAATTTTCAGCTTCCCTGCACCAGTTAACACAGAACAAATATTTGTAATTGAATGTCTTCTATTTGTCTAACAAATAATTAGTTAAAAGTATATATGGATCAAAGTAAGTTTGTGCGTACGTGTTGAGTCTCATGATCAAATCGTATGCCGTGTACACTGGTCGATCCTACTTATCTCAAGCTGGATTTAACTCCAGATTAAAATCTCAATACTGCTACAATTAATTGTGGACGCGGGTCTTTAAAATATTTTGTGAGCGTGACTTGAGCAGAAAAGTTACAGTAATTGTGTAAATATAAATGCTGAACACATAATACTATAATTATTCAATTATTGTGATTCAATATTCTCTTTATGAAATATCATTTAAGCCAATAACGAATAGGTTTGTTCGGGCAACTCAAATATTTGAAGTTGGGCCTTCTCTGTTCCGCTTCTCGCGGCAAGTTTGCCCGGAGTACAATAAACTGGCCGGATTACGTGGGAGGAGCGAATAAATCATATCGGGGCTGAGAGAACAGCGCGGTCTCTACACTATGCCACTACGCCACTGGTGGAAATGCGAATTATCGGATATCGGTTTCCGCTGTCGTTCGTTTTATTTATTAGACTCCAAAAAATACAGTATCGATTAGTTAAAAAAAGTACACGGCAGATATTTTTGCTTTATTTTTTAATAAAAGTAACATCATAATAAATACGATAAAATATTTTTTTTTCCTATAAGTATAAACCTGTCATTTTCAGCAAGCTTACGTTATTATTTTTAATTTCTCGTTTTTGTCAGGTATTACGAACCTTTATAATACATAATTAGAATGAAAAACTCATTTCAACGTAGTATATTAAACTGAGAAGGAAATTTTTTTTATATTTTGATTTTCTAAACTCATTATTTTTTTCTGTAGTAATTTGCTTAACAATAATTTTAATATATATTTTTTTTAATTACACGCACGACTAAGTTAAACAAAAAAAATCAATATTTGACTAAGATATTAAGTTTTCGGATATAGCACAAATTACAAAAAAATCGATAACATTAATTTAGATCTTTGTCGAGTTAGTAAAAAAAATTTTATGACTAGCTCACGTTACATATATAATATACGTTTATAAAAATAGTCATAAATTGTTAATTTATATACTTCCTATTCTCAAAGAAAAAATGATCTGCATTTAGAGAGATCAATGGGAGACTTCTAAACTTTTAAAAGGTGCGGTTTGCGGAAATTTAGCCAGAGATTCCTTCTAGACCCTGGTTTTCCAAAACGAAATTAAATAAGTTTGAAACTTCTTCGATCTGCCGTATGAGGATCGGCCATTGTTGTATCAATTTTCACTTGTTTAAAATCCGAATTTGGGACTCTCCTATGTGTGAATGTCAACTAGAAGAGGAAAATTTAAATCATGTTTTTTTAGGATGCCTTATCAATGGCCATTATCCAAATTTGATCCAAGATCTTTTTAACGACAAAATTCCATTCCCCATCAACATCCCAACTTTCTTATAATCTAACAATCAAACAATTTTTAAAATATTAACGAGGTTCCTAAACGCCAATGAAATAAACCTGTAAAAATTAAATATATCCAAAAGACACTTATTAAATAGAATTACTCGGTAATGGCAAGAACACTCCATAGAGGTGAAACGCCAATTTAAAAAAAAAAAAACTTTATCATTTTATTATATATTTCAATATTAAAATGGAACTAGACGGACGTGAGATGTGACGATGGATGTTGGAGTAGCGACTGAGAGCGGAACGGAACTCAGAAGTATGATTCATCTAAAGATGAGATTGTCCGTGATGATGTGAAATGTATTGTGGGAACTCAATAAAGCCGCTCGGTACAAGATTGGGATGAGTGAAGAATAAAAGTGGCACATGTCCAGCACAGGAATATTTAAGGCTGATGATAACATTTTATAAGTATCCTGCAAGATTACATTTTTTTAAAGGTATAGGTACACTTGACATTGTACACGAATTATGTATACAATATCTGAAAATAAAAATATATTCATAATTTAGGTATATTTAGCGATTGCTAATTTTGACAAAAATAAAAAAATCTGCATTCGAATTTAAAAATTTTTGGAATTCGGTCGAAATTAAAAAAATGTTGTATTTTTTTCAATACTAATAATAAAAAACAGCTTATTTAGGATAATTAATTAATTATTTTTTATAATAAAAAAAAAGTATTATTTTTTCAACTAAAAACTATAAATAAACTGTTTTTTCTACTCTAACATTTTCATTCGCATAGTGGTCACTTGCTTATGATATGAGTTTAACAAGTCCCGTGTTTATACGTTATTTTATCCAGACTACCATGGCCCCAATTATCCCGGATAATTGAGGTTTTGCTGTATATGTATATCAAATAACGGTAATAAAATAAAACTGCTTAAATTTACCTTGTTAAAAAATATCGATAACTCAACAGAAAACCAAGGCAGAATAACTAAATGCACACTACGCACCGCACCACCGCACTCGACAAAACAAATCTTAATACTGATCCGCCAGTTTTCGGACATCTCTCTGATGCAACCACTATCTTTTGTCTATCGGGTCGGCGTCTTTTATATGTAAGTGCCGACTGAGTGCATCGGTTCCTTTCATGAAGACGTTATCACTCTACATCGCTTTCTAGAAACGATTTCTTCAGAATGTAGTCGTTGGTCTGTGATTGTAACAATATTTTATTTTTATATATTTAAAATTCGGAATTCACTACAAAATTATCGGAATTCTAAATAATATGTATGAGAACGAATTTCGGAATTCTCAAAATTTCGAATTTTCGTATGCAATTTCTAAGTATATTTGACAACCACAAACTACGCAAAAGTTGTATAGTGTTAGTTTAATGGCCATACTAGATATAGCTTCGAATCATTGATGTTATATATCCGAAACCTAAAATACTCGGAGATAATAAATAATAATAACAATAAATATGAACACAAGTAATAAATGCACGTTAAAAGCAATAAATTTGCGGTGAAAACAAAACAATAATTGGCAAAAACGAGGATATGGAATATGAGATTAAATATATAACCAATTTTCAATTGACAGTCAACTACAGAATCATTATAACAATGTCAATAGACGCTTGTCAAAGGCTTTTATAAAATCTTCTTTAATGCGTCAACTCTTTTTTTAATAAATTACTAATAGTTCTTATTTAATAATAAATTTGTTACAGTAACATTGCTTATAATAAAGACATGCTAATTCTAGTTTATCAAGTTTCAATAATCAAGAAATATCCAACACATGGCTTTCTAATATTATATAAGTTATAATAATATCTAATAATGTAATATAAACATTACATTAAATAAATGTTTGAACACTTCGGTTATAGAGATAGGTTTTCAAATCGATTTTATATTCATAATAAAGTAAAAAATAAGACTTCTAGGTCATACGTTTTAATACTTATTTAAATAAATTCATTCATTATTGTAAAGCAGATCAAACAAACCATGTGATATCGTTTATCCAAATTAAAAAACATGATGTCTGATTATACTAATTCTTTGTATTTAAACTTTTTTCTCTTTATATGAGATGGAGCAAGGCGTACCAAAAAAACCTATTTGATGCAGGAGTGATACGATACATAAGTGTAAGATATATAACATGTTTGTTTTATCATTTTTACAAGTTTAGGGAAGGAAAAAAGGCACCTGATTTGTCAACATCGGTTCACTATAACTCGAGATACAAGTACTTAAGCGTGCACGTACAAATACGTTACAATGTCGCTACCATCCGTTACAAATGCCTGAAAAAAACTTATCCAAAGACAATAGTGGATATAGGTAATATAATTATTTGCAAGTGGAAAGATTATTTGCAGACGATACACTTATATACATTGCGGGAGATAATTATGCAACTATACTGAATGAATTTAAATATAACTAACAATATGGCCGAAGAAAACTAAATTCATGAACATTGGAAATAAAATAATACCAATCACAATTATCATAAATGGTGAAAGTCTGAAGGAACTGACTGAAATAAAATTTGAGAGACGTAATAGATTGAAAATTGAACTTTTCGCAAAATAACTAAAAAAATCTTACTTCTGGGAAGAATCAGAAGATTCATTAGTACTGAGTTTTGTAAAATAGTATACAACTCTATTATTATTCCTCACATCAACAACTGTGGTAACATTTTATTTTTCGCCAATGAAGAAAAAATGCAACAGTTATCAGTACTGCAAAATAAAGCTTTGAGAATAATACTCAGAAAAATAGATATCGGATCAGTGAAATGCTGAAAGATCTGAATATGATGAATTTTAAGCAGAAAATACATTTCAATGTAATAGTATTTATTTTTTAAATCCTCACTAAGAAAATATCAGCAGAATTTATATGAAAAATTTATGCAAATCAACATAAGCATAAAAATCATACAAGAGGAAAAGGTAGACTGAGATTACCATTCAGAAAGAAAGCTAAATCTCAGAAATCTATGATATACAGTGCGATAAAGATATTTAATGAAATGCCAGAAGATATAAGAAAGAAGGAAAAACTACATGTTGTAGATTCAAATGAAATTAAACAAATATATGCAAAATAAGTTAAAGTGAAAAGATGGAACACTTTTATCGTGTTTATATTAGAGCACATATAAATACATTTATGTATGCACTATATATAGAATAAATAATAATTTTATTGACGCATTTTTATCTACGTTACTGATATTTTTGACAAAATGAATATTGCATTACTAATATACTATAACAGTGTTACTAATATAATTATTCAATAACACTGAATCGTGAATTATCATTGGACAAGAAACACAACACTGTTGATATAGCTTTCAAGCAGAAATATACAGTGTTTATAAATAATAATTACATAGTTTTTCAACTTTAAGTTGACCGGAAAACCTAATAAAAAACT
Organism: Eubasilissa splendida; assembly: GCA_031772225.1. NCBI lineage: Eukaryota > Metazoa > Arthropoda > Insecta > Trichoptera > Phryganeidae > Eubasilissa > Eubasilissa splendida. Next base: position 10,516,429 of record CM062846.1, read on the forward strand.
GTAATGTTCGTAATAACTGAAAATGTCGTCTGACACTCTCCAAGGACCGAGAAATGGCCACAAAAAATATAGGATCTTTCTCCTGTAAAGGAAGATCTACACCAGAATTCATCAAAAATCAAAAAATATATTATTAAGTAGAACACATTCTTATTGTGAAGTTGTAATTATTCAGAACGTAGGTCTGTAATATTTTTTTTAGTACAAATAAAATGTATTAATTAGAAAGATATACATATAAAATTAATTTTATCGAAAAATATCATTGGTGCTACCGGGATAACAACGGTAACAATAACGATATCAATAATGGTAGCAACAACAATATTTTTCGAATTTAGAATAGTTGTTGATATTTAGACATCTTAAGTGCTCCTTAATTCTAATTTCAATATTTCTGCAAATTTTACCAATAAAAAAATTATTTCAATTTAATTTGTGGACTACGCATACACTATTTATGAGTTATTATCAATGTTAGTTTCTGAAAGAGCAGTCCTTCCTATTTACAGGTGTAAATCAAACCGTAAACCAAACCGCGAGAAACTTAAACACGAAAATTAAAGAACATTGACGCTGTCTGAAAAATATTTTTTTTCCGTATTTTCTAACCATATCATTGAAACCAACCATTTTTTTGATAGCCACGATTTAAAATTACTCCATTCGGTATCATATAGGGGAATAGAAATCCTGAAAAACTGAATTCGGAAAAGACTGATAAACAATATGACATTTTCAAATCGTGTTTCCAAGAAACAATAAAGCCACTTCCACCCACGGCCTCCATAACCAACTGTATTTAATTAAGTTCAATTTACATCTATTATGGGAATGGCTACTCTTCCCGAAACTAGTAGGTAGTGATATTAACTAAAAAAAATTGTGTGTGTAGTACAAAGTCAATATATATATATTTAATTTCTCTTGAAAGGTTATTTATAGAAACTATCTGTCAACATACATTTAAGCATTGTTCATTTTTACAATGTATTATAATTATGTTTAAAGATACATAATATTATCATAATCTGATCAAGTTATCTGATTGAAAAAAAAATACCTCGGTTATATTGCCAGTAGACTATTTTACTAATTAACCATCTTTATTTTAGGTACACTTATTTCTCAATTACGAATAATCAGTAAAACCTGCTTTATAATGCAAAATAGGTATGGGGACAGCAGGAAACTTCAATAACATTGAAATGCTTCAAAATGATTTCCAAAAAAAACTGTTTTTATTAGATAGATACGTATATTTATATGAACATCTAAATCAGTATACAATTAGCAATTCTTTAAAAGTTGCGTAGAACGATTATTATCAAACATATTAAACTGAATCTAATTTGTTCGCCTATGCCTATCCTAACATAGAATTTTCTAGTGAAACAAGTTTGGCCTGAATAGTTAACAAATAAATATATAAATCATTATTTTATCACGGACACGTGCCATTTTCAAGGTACACACGTGCCATTTCATTTCCATGCTGAAACGTCGTCCGTTTCCTCAAGTAAACTACCCGCAAACGCAATATAACCCCGAAGAGACATTAATTATCCACCTCCATGATTCTCAATTTTCTGTATCCTATTTCATCAGATTTTTGGCATCCTTCTTTGTATTGTCTTCTCAGTAAAGCCTTGGTTTTCTAATAAGTTTTATTCTCTCTGGATTTCCAGTCTTATTTGGGTTTCTATGCCAGCAATACTCTGAAGCAGTAGTGAAGTAAAGACTGCTCCGTACTGTTGTAGCAACCTTTATGGTGGGAATAAGATAATGAGCAGCTTGTTAATGTATTGGTTAAAATATTGGCCTAGTGATCTAGTGGTCGAGGCCTCAAGCCTCGTTACAGGAGACCAACAATTTAGTCATATTTTCAAAGCATAATTATTCAGGTTCGTTTGAAAAAATAAAAATATTAATATGACATGTATTTCGTGTACGTAATTATATATTTTTTTAAATATTGTTTATAATGCACATAGTACATCTATATAGAAAAATCTCATAATTAAAAATAATCTATAAGAATGCGAAAACAAAAATAAACCATTTTTAAAGTTTAATAATGGATCTATCATTTGTCGCAGGACCTTATTTCGTTGTTGTTGATATATATGAAATTGATTCTATAATAAAATTAATAGAATTGACGCATGTTACTACGTAGTAATCGCAAATTTGGTGCAATATTGAACGAGTGGTCTCGTTAAAAAGGGGCACTAGGGGCCGCTGGGAAAAAAGGGTTAAACTCACTTTAATATGGTTTTTATAAAACATAAAGGTTAATATAAAACGTAAATCAAAAATTTTTACGTACTTGGTACTACTTTTCTATGGGATATTCAAAATATTGCGAATTTATTATTTAATGTCGAGAATAAGAATATTTCGCTTCGATGATTTGTAATTTTTGAAAATGTTTGATTTCATTACAGTCGGGCCTTTACATTCCCCTTGACTGTGTGAATGTCGCGTAAGCTAGACCACGTAGTAACTGAAGCTCGTCGGTGTCATCGTCCCTTAGTAGATTGTCGGCGCGCTCCGAGGGCGCTCGTAATAAAGAAATACCAATAAAAGCTCGCACTGCGGTCATGTCAAAATACGAGAATGTCTTTGGTCACATTATTTCGCATTTCGCTTGTTTCTGTTCCTCGGCATGGAAGGCACTAAAACAATTCATGTAAAAATGATGTCAGAAGATATTTTGATGTCAATAATATTTTATCTTGTGCTGCACGTATCTACAAACGCGTTGCGAACTATAATGAACGGAAGATTTCTGCATTATTTTGCGGTGTAACACCGTCTTTCTTGACAGACAATATTTTAGAATTCGTAGAAAATGTAATGTCGCAGATAAATATCATACTATGATTTCAAGATGTCATAGCAAAATATAATTCAGTAATGAAAAAAAAAACATTAGAGTATGATTGGAAATATTTTTATTTATCAATATATTTTTTTTTACATTGAATACACTTTTTTCAATGATGCTTTGAGCCAGTTTTATAGAATAATCCGGTAATATTTTCAAAATACTGCTCTATAACAGCTATGATAGTCGCTCACGTAAATTTATTTCCCGTCGATATTTTTAAAGTTAAGGAAGTGTTGAAATGGCATATCGAGTAAGGTGACTGGCTCATTAATTGGAAGCCAGTAACATGAAGTGGGATCATCGCAGTTGCCACTGAACCGGAGAATTGTCCTGGTGAAAAATGACGCCTTTAATCAGAATTAGGGGACATTTCTTCTTTTGCTAGCTGACAAAACTGACTTGGCCTTTTTCGGAAACGGCGAATCGCTATGTTGCCACATTGATTTCAAATGTTGGTTGGATTAATTGGTAGTGGTGGATACTATTAATGAACAAAATTGTTATTTTAACGGTGATTTTGAGATTTGGGTTATTCTAATCAATAGTATACAAGAAACTATACCTCTAACACTTAAATCTCAGTTACCAATCACAATCATTCACAATAGTCTCAACCACAGTCACAAATTGTGACAAAAAATATTGGATTTAGCGTCAAATATAGTCAAACACTTCCGTGAAGTTCGGATACAAGTATTTTCGTTTTTGTTCCGGCGCCAGATGCTTTGGCAACCACCGAGCAGAAAGTTTCTAGAAGTGCAATTTTGAAGTTAAGATGACTCATTAAAGTGAGATCTTTAGAATAACGGCAATCTACTTTAAAAATTCGTCGATCTGCAAAACTAAGTGCATGACTTTGTCAATATTTTCTGCAATTACAATGGTTGACAAATTTCTTCTGCAAAGGTTGTTTCAACATGCCCAATTTGTACTACTTATGGTGCAGCCTCCCTCCGACAATGCTTTAGATATCTCTTCAAATATTTGTTTCCTGTAAAAACTTTGTTATAACAATATGTAATCATGGAATGCAACTGAATATTATCAATTTTCACAAAAACAATGTAAAACACACTAAATTCAGATAACTATTTAATGTGAATAAAAATTCCAAGTAATGTCAAATTTTGACAGTAAACATTGAAATGTTAAAATTATGTAAATTAACACTAAAAAAATTGGACAGGTCTGTGTGATTTTTTTGAGACTGGTTTTTTTCAGAATGCTCTCGCTATATATGCTCTCAAAAGTTATTACTATTCTTACCATTATTAAGCAAAACTAAGTATTATTATTACTAAAATATTTTTTATTATCATATTTACAACGATATATTATGCACACTAATCCTATGAAAATGGATTTTACTTAATAGTTGCTGGTTGGAATATAGAAATAGTTCTTACAGTTAGCTGTTATATTATCATCTCAACAATTAAGAAACCCTCAAATAATATATTTTAATTTAAGTACGGTTAATAATACCTGTGAGATGAGCTCTGTATATTTTTTTTCAGTTTTGTGAACTAATTTTTTTATTTCAATTTTTTGTTTTGTATTTATAATCAAAAATATATCTAAATGTTATAGTTACTAGTTAGATACGTAGAATCTTTTTAATCTTATCAGATATAGTTTATTCTGAACAAGCAAGAAAACTTTTTTTTGATAAGACACTAATATAAAACAATAATGAACACACAAAATTACACTGAAACAAAGACTCACCTGCTGGAAACCACGGCCTTTTTTCTTTAAATCTCTTTCATTGTTCGATGAACAAAACCCCTCTCCACACAATGAAATCTTTCTGAACAATCTTCATTTATTCCAAGGAAGTATTCTGTGATGGGGTAGATATTTCTAGGTAACGCAAGGAAGTTTAAAACTCATATCAATTTTCTCGTGAAAAAGTTCACCTATAAGATAAAACGTTAATCCATTGAATTCTCTAAATGGCCGAGGCGAAAATAATACAATGAAAAAAAATCGATATCTTACTTGATATCAAAAATTTATGTTCTTACAGTATAATAACGTAATGTTTACCTCAATTTTTTAAATTGACATAATACATACTTTTAATACAATAAATGGACGTGAAGCCTGAAGCTGAATAATGAGGATCAAAAGAAGACTTAATGCAGTGGAAATGATATCAGATTTGGTCAAATGGAACAGATGATTGAAGAGAAAATAGTAAAAAAAATATCATGACGCAAGTGCTGATGACACCAGAAATAGAGAACCTCTTCAAAAGACTTGGCACGACTAGGTAAACCAGATACTAAGAGTGGATTCTATTAGAAACCTCAATATTCGTCGAGCTTGTATGAAAGGATGTATGAATATGGATGTGTCAGGAGAGAAGAGTGTGGCGCTCTGTTATATCTCTGTCTGGCGCGATGGTAAGTTAGTTAGTAATACAATAAACTAGTAAACAACCCGTTACTACGTAACTAAAAAAACAAATTCTGATTCATTCTAATTTCGAATCTGACTGCAATATTAACTCACCACCCACTATTTTGGAGACATTTGACGTGATACCAAAAAAATAATTGTTCAGTTATCCTATTCATATAGGAAGCAGTAAAATTTTGTATATCCTTTCCGAAGACCTGTGAGCATTGCAACAACTTTCAGTTAACACACATTCAATTTATCCTCATTGTATATTATTTTATCTAGCTGTAACATCGTGTGTTTCTTTCTCCCTCGTACGTACTGCACATCCAACTAAACTGAACTTCAACGAGTTAATAAAAAATCTATACTGTGCTGAATCTTGCAGAAGCTTAAGTTCTTCTAATTAATTAACTCATAGTAGGTAACAATCATTTTTACTATTTTATCTTAAATGAAACATTTTTATTTGTATAACAATCTAACATAATACAAAAATGAATTAAATTAATATTCAAATCATGTAATTTTAAACTCAGTTTGTTAAGTTAAACTTTAAAATAGATAATATATATACATAATCCAAAGACTTTTATGTCGTTCTACTCGTATTTCTCTCAATTGTGAACCTAATTATAATATTACATTAGGTGTTTTAATAAAAATACTAATTAAATATGCGTAGGCACAATTTATAATAATCTATCAGAAGAATTTTAAATATAACAAGCTGCTAATAATTATTATAAAAAACATTTAAAGCTATACATTTAATATTTGTTATTAGTATAAAAAAATAATGGCAAATTAAAACATTTAAAATATAAGAAAAACAACATAAGTCAGAAGATAAGTAAACACATATAATCAAATGATCAAAATATCAGCACAATGGTTAAGCCTACTCAGGTATAGAAACACTTCAATGATCTTCCTTAAGAAATAAGATCTCCCATTTAACATTTCAGAGCATCAGTAAGGTTGTATATACCAAAAGATCGTAAATTAAATGATAATAAAAAGGAAACGACTTTTATTATACGCAATTGAATATAATACGATAATGTTAATGTTGATATATGATTATCTTCATTATTAAAGTGGGAAGATCATTAAAACGTTTAATACCCTCATAACTATAACGGTGTTGAGCAGTAGTAATAATTATACCTAGTAGTAATATTAGCATTCTTATTCAGCCTTCCTATTAAATTTTTAGTCGACATCTTATTGTACACCCATTCTTATGGATATGTAACAGCGAATTCTTCATTTAAATAAATTTTACTTAAAACCGAAAAATTCTCAAATATGTATATATTTTTATCAGAAAGTAATGCGCAATTGTTTTTATTGTAATATTTATTATTAATACAAATTAAGTTAATCAGAAAGATACACTGTAAAAATCTATGTACTTTTCCTATCCGGGGAAACGCGTTAAAGACACAAATTTGGTGGAAAGAGCGTTTACAAATAATATTTTTTTTATTTGATTATAAAATAACACAGCGAGAAAAAAAACAATTTATATAATTTTAACTTTTACCGTACTGTTTAAAGGTTTAATTTTAAAGCGTACTTTAATAATCACTGAATCACAAAATATAACGAAGGTGAGATGAAAGTATAAAGCTTTATCTTTGACAGGTAACCAATCCTAAAAGATTAACGAAAAATAAAATCCATCTTATTATGATTATGTTAATAGAGAAATTTAAAAATGAAGAATTCAACATTAAATTAAATTTACAGTCATCACTGCGGTAATAGAAAAATATTATTTTAATCAAGATATGCTCTTCAAAAAAAAAAAAAGTTGATGTCTTTAACCCCAGCAGATAGTAATGCCTACTCTGAAAGGGTAAAAGGAATGCAAAATACTTGCTGAAACCAAGGAAAGGGTGGACCGAATGCAAAGTGTATTGTTCTCGTAATCTAAAATAACGTAACAGAAGAACTTAGAACTGTAGGTACACACATAGAGTAATTTTGGAGACACAATTTTTCAATAGAAATCAATTAACTACATTTTTATCAATCACGTATTTTCGATATTCAAATATATGCAAACAATTAATCTATCAACCTTTATATATACTTATAAGATGGCAACTCGCAAGTAATGAATTGAAATTAGTATTTGAATATAAATTAAATGAATCAACTAGAAAGACATACAGAAAAAATCTATTCGAAAAAACATTTAGTTGCTACCGGGATTCGAATATTTTTTAGTATTTATGGGGAGCTGGACATAAGACAACATCTTTGTAACAAAATACCAAACCAGACACTGTGACGTTTGTTATATCCATCAGAGAACAGATCACTGACGTGTTTGGTAATGAGCGGGCGTTCCGCTGACTCAATCTGTTCAGCGCGCCATTTCTCCACCGTACCTCATCCAAGCAGCCGCATCTTTCTAAATTAATTTTGTTTGTATTTATAATCAAGTATTTGTTGTATTCTTTATTTAAAAATACCTTTAATCAAACAGTAATTACTTTTGTACTTTTCTCACAAAATTTCACTGTCTTAATTATATTCTCACTGCGAAGGCAAACTGAATTCCTAATCAGAATAAAACAAATTATGGATGCAGTCCATCATTACTCTATAACCATCCTTCATATTTCTTTAATATAGAGGACAATTAAGTTTCTTATACTTATTCATTCACTATAACAGAACAATATCAAAAATAAATCACAATTAAGAAGCTAAAAATTATATTTAAATTGCCATGTTTTATTTCAAATGTACAAAATGTATTTATTTAAATAACATTAAGTAACTTTTGTATCTTTTCAGTGCATTTTGCTCTAATCCTTTTACTGATTTTTAATTGATTTCTCTGATAATATTGTATTTTAGATCGTGTAGGGCCTGATGGCTTGACAGTGTAAACATTATATTATTATTATTAAGCATTAAGTGTTGCCTCACAATGTTTTCTCAAAGAGTAATCCACAATAAAATATTTTGGGTTTGAAGATGAGTAATTGCGTGAGAAAATCCACTGCGGTACGAGCAGTCTAGCTGGTGCAATATAGCTTCAGCAATATAGCACCTTATTGCTGAAGCTATATTTATAGCTGATCGTAGTAAAAAATAATTTGAAAACATATCCCTGTATCGATTTTCATTTACGGTTATGACTCAACCAATATCTTGATCTTACTGAAATATTCAAACGGTATGCCAGAATTGTATTAAATGTGTTTTATCATTAATCCAAAAATTACCTAAAACCATTTATTTATTAAAAATTATTATTTTCAAAAATCTGCGTGCTCGTGCTCTTTAACGCCGATATTTAATTAATTAATTAAAAAATAAGTTAAATTATAACGATTTTTATGCGCGGGTGAAGTGTATAATTATCCATAGTCATTAATTTTATGGATCAAATGTGTATAGTGAACCGTCAATTATTTATATACGAATGTCTAAAAAAAATCATGCACTTAAATATGCTTAAAAAATTATGAAATAACATAGACCAGTAAATAAATAGACATGAAATAAAATGTACATATAGGAGAGGGGTTTGGAACATTAGTTGCAGAACGAGGGGCATTCAACATACATTCTTGGTGTAAACATAAATCTGATAGTTTATAACACATTTATGCAATAGTAAAAGTATTTTAAATATGAATTAAATATATTAATTATAAAGATATACATATAAAATCAATTTTATCGAAAAATATTGTTGTTGCGCCACCGGGATTCGAACCTGGATCTATTTCCTAACCGGGGAAGGTGCTTTATCCAACTAAGCTACAGCGACATTATTTTTAGCGACAATTTTCGACCCTATATGTTACCTTTTTGATATTAATACATTTAATCGTTCCATTATTTGACAGAGCCATCTACCTTATTTTTACAGAATCTCAAACACCTTTGAGTAAACTGACAGCAGACGCCAGAATTATCAATTCATTTTTATTAAATTTTGGAGCTTAGTTGGATAAAGCACCTTCCCCAGTTAGGAAAGAGATCCAGGTTCGAATCCCGGTGGCGCAACAACAATATTTTTCGATAAAATTGATTTTATATGTATATCTTTATAATTAATATATTTAATTCATATTTAAAATATCACAGACCTATGTTCTGAATAATTACAACTTCACAATAAGAATGTGTTCTCCTAAGTAAAAGTATTTACTCTTCGCAAATTAAATATTTGTGTAAACAAGGCGTATTTTTGCATATTATATTGTCAGCGTTTAAGTTTAAGACGTGGAGCTATTTGATTACGTAAGTGGCACCAAAGTTATCACGTGAGTGACACCAAAATGAAAATATTGGGACAAGAAATTTGCATTAGTTCATGTCTATATATTTGGTGGCCTGTGCGAAATAAGTAAATAAAAATTTGTCAACTTATGGGTTTTTATTTTCGAAACTTCCATTTTTCACATTATTCATATTTTTATTAGAAAAATATGAGCGCGACTAAATTAAGAATTTTTGTTCACGTATTTCGTTTTTTCAAAAATCTCCTCCCGTGTTTTATAGCTAGAAGAATCCAATACATTACGGGCTGACACATTATAAAAAATGGGCGGTATTTCAGTTATTTTACAATTTAGGTAGATTTCATTAGAAATACGTAGGTACTCGAACTTCTTATTTCATGGCACAATTTTCAGTTATTTTTACTTTTTTCTGCTTCGTTAAAATATTTGTGCATGCACATATATATATAACCATCATCAGCCATTTTACATCCACTGCTGGATGAAAGCCTCCCCACAGTCTCCCACTTTTATCTATCTGTGGTTATTAGCTACTAAGTAATTCTGCAGAGAATTTCATCGGTCCAGAAGATTTTATGATGACATCTCGATTTCACTGGATAACTGCGTTTGTCCATCGATTGTCCGTACTCCGAGCGATGTAGCCTGCCAATTGGCATTTAATTTTCTGGCTTTATTATACATATACGAGTACATGGGATGTATATCGAGCATTATAATTCCTATAGTTCTTATCGGATATCAATCAAACTTCTCTGAAAAATTAAAATGGTAGATATCTCGCATAAGTTCGTTTACTAGTTTTGTTTTATGGTGGCAACTGTTCAAATATCTTGAAAATTCATAACTTCTTTAGCACTGGTACCAGAGAACTGTTAGTACAAATTTATAACTCTGTTCATATTGGAACTAAGTAAAATAATAATATAGTTTCACACACATGGGCGTAATTTATCCGTTGCGGCTAAAATAATTTTTGTCTTATTAAATTTCTTTCAAATAATATTACAAAATGTGAAATTTACAGTTATTTTGTTAATGTAAGCAATGTTTTCAGTTTATATTGTGTTATAGAATGTGTTGTTATATTTACTATCAAATAAACTCGTTATAAAATTCAGTAAAAAACGTCCGAAAGTAGTCTCGGAGTTTTCCACCCTGGATAGAATAAGTAATGAATGTATTCACTGTAAGAGATAAAGAAGATGCTCTCCGTTAGATAGCAAGCGAAGCTAAAATAGCAATGAACTGGGTATCTTAACCGATTGAACACCAACAACCATTGCTACAACAAGTACTAGAATGAAGGCCCAGTACTCGTAGACTTATGATATAAATTAATTTTAATAATCAGCTAGATACAAAGAATAAAGTTGTTATGGAAGGTACTATCAAAATATTTTTTAGCATTATCTTAATATTATTTTATTACAATGCGAGACTTTATTCTATTTTTATTATAATATGATAACCTTGTACGCGCCCATAGATAAGGCCATGTAAGGACTCACCTATCAACCACATAGAAAATTAAATTATATTTTCAAAATTTTATGCAGCTTCATGAATATTACTTTATTAAAAATGCTATACTGTTCACATTGTCAGTCTCATAAGTTACGCAATATGTGATTGGGGCGGTGCAGCTCTTAATTCAATGGATTCTCTAATTAAGGCTGAGAAATGGGTCATCAGAGTAATAAACAAGAGGCTTGTTAGACATTCCTCTGAAGAACTCTATAAATCCTTTCAAGTTTTGGATATAAGAGAACTGTTTACCAGAGCAATCTTAAAACTATATATTATTTTTAATTAACTTTACTTCCATGATCCGATCCAAAGGAAACTAGGATACTTTTCAGTGCTTAAATTTAATACCAAATTTGCTCAATGAATTGTCTTATTTTGTGCTCCGCGAATATTTAACAAATTGCCACTAGACCGTAAAGGGTCTAAAATGCTTAACGACTTCAAACTAAAAATAACAAAGTGGTTGCTTGATGTGGGTAGAAATCAAAATTAATCTAATTTGTTATTTGTGCTAACCTAACTACCTACATATTTTTGTCTCCAACTATTGTATATTACAGACAATAATATTTTTATAACTTTTTTCAATAACATTTTATTACTTCAAATTGTACTTTTTTCACATAACTTTTTATGACATACTTACCATTATACTTGCCTCTAAACAATTATAACTTTTAAAAACTGTACAGATAATTGCTTTAGAACAGACCACATCTAGTTAAATAATTACCTTTATTTTTTCATATATGCTATTTATGCAAAAACAATATATATATAGGGCCCAAATCAAAGCGACCAATCAGAAAACGTATTTAAACAATATACATCAGAGACGGATATTTATTTTCATAGACATTTCCATTCAACAGCATCTCCAGCGAGCCACTCCAAATTTTCTGTATGATTCATCACTTCAATAAACGAAATCTTGTAAGTGCTCTTTCATTTATGTACCCTGCCTTACTTACAACAAACACTCTGCACTGCAACATACAAACAACACGCATGAGACTAGAAGATGTTAGGAGCTTCTGTCTCACAGCAACATAACCTTCAGACACATCAGGTCAATCATATTTCAATAATAACCACATCCACACAGTCCAACGTGATATACATAATCATTTTAAAACTAACGCTTAGCTAGTACAATAATAATAATATTAAATTATAGCTGCTGAAATAAATATTGAAACATCGATATGTGAGTGTACAATAATATTTTATTTACCGCAGAAATTAATATCTTAAACGAAAATGTTTTATTGACAATTGCTTTCTTGCATTCGTGTAAAGCTTAAACTTAAGCTTAAACCTAACCTAACCAAATCTAATGTACCGCTCACACATATACAGGGTGTTCCGAAAGTCAACGTCATCCCTTGAAGAGCTGATAGGCCAACTTATGACTGACCAGAATATCAAAACATGACCTTAGTAAAAAATCGTTAGTTTTCAAGATATTGGCACACTTTTATGAATTTCGTGAAAATCGACACCTTAGATCAGTTTTTCGAGTGCCACAGCTACAAAATTCAATATTCTACAATTATAATTTTTATTACGTAACCTTCAATAGCCGTGCTATTGATCACAGTCCAAAATAAAAGTAAAAGTGCTATATCTTTGGATGAAAAAAAACATTTTTGTCTGATTCATGAATTTGTTTTTTTTTTATTAGCTATTCATACTGTAAAAAAATGTACCATGCTAAGGAGCTCATTGTGAAATTATTTTAATAATTAGTCTTGAGTGACTTGCAGTGAAGCTATTCGACGTACGTTAGACTTAGATATATAGTAACGCCATTTTACATGAGTTAGAGTGAGATGGCTATATTTCTTACTACTCATAATACTCACAATTGAAAAAAAAATTATACTGTATAAATTTAAACTAATATTTAGGAAATTTATCAAAAGATCGACATATTTGAAACGAAATTAAATAAAATCACTCAATGAATTTATACGGATTTGTCTGTATTAAAAAATAAAAGCAGAAATTCACACTTCGATGGAGATATTGAATACCAATCTGCATCATGAATATGCAGTACCAATCTGAAGAATAATTCCATCAGGTATGACGACTTCGCTCCCATTCAGCTGAGCCGGATTATTAAATTTGAATGCCATTTTTATTTGAGGACGCTAATTGAAGTTTCTTTCACGTCGGATATTTCATTAATGATTATTCACGACTGAAACTTTATAAATGTAATTATGTAAGGGATGTTTTTAAAATATAATATGATCTTAATTTTGCTTTTTAATATTAAACGATTAATTAAATGGTATTTACACTTTTTTTTATTTTTGTCGTTTTTTCTGTAGCTGTTTAATTGAGTAAACACATTTATGTGCAATAAGATAATGATTTTTGTATTTTTATGACATCTCTCGGCAAAATCTTTAATCAATCATTCACATCATAGTCAATCATACGAATTTAATTAATACAAAATAATAAATCAACAAAAATTAGACATTTTTTTCAAATAGCTATACCTAAAAAATATAAAGGCAATATATTTTCTATGTGATTTAATTTATTTACTAATATGATATGCATATCTTATTCGTTTATTCTTCTAAAGTAAATGATGACATAAATTAATATTAGGTTATTTAATAAGTTTTTGCGATTTTCTTCAATTATTTACTATAAAATTAATTTTTTAAACAAAAAATACTACATTCCTATCAACAATGTATTTTCCATTATTCAACTCAAGACTTTATTCCATTTTTCAACTAATGTTTCGATACCTTTTCTGATCTGATATCGAAAAAATTATCGAGCCAATTTCTGAGGTCACAGTCGTTGTTGAACGTAACGGCACGCATTTGATTGGTGAGGGACCGATAAAAGTGATAATCTAATGGAGCGAGGTCGGGACTATAGAGCAGATACGGCAGAGTTTCCCTGTTGAGGTCCAGGATGACTATGTTGACCTTAATTAAAAGCGAATGTATGTGTCTAAAATGTCTCAACTTGAAAAATTATAAAATACTGAAAACGGCGACAACTGGCGTTATAGAGCATAAAATAGCTATCGAAAAGTGTCATATTTTGTTACAAAAAACAAAACTGCAGAAAAATAGCATTTAAAAAAAACCTGCAAAGACTTATTTGACGACCCGATATAGATAATCTAACAAAATTTTAAATGTATTATGGATATATATTTTTCCATTTTTTATATCGCTGTATGAAATATGAAATTACGTTAGTCATCATATAATAAGTGTGAGAACTGTCACTTTATAAACGTATGTATATATGTGTGTGTCATGAAAGTGAGTAGATGAGTGGTGGGGGACGATCTTTATAAAAGGCCGTCTCTAGAGGAACAGCTCTCTTTCATCACAGCTTCTCCTGAATAACTAGTCTATCTCTGAAGTGTGTAAATATTATTGACTGTATATACGTTGCTGTAATAAACTTAATATTGTTACCTGGACTTACTGAGTTTCACTTACAAGGAATCTGGACACAAGAAATTAGTCATTAATCAAAGGATATAACATCTAGGGAATTTGATGATACTTAGAAAGTCATCACAATAAGCATGACAAGTCGAATAATATATCATATTGTGAATACATAAACCAGAAATATCTGAGAGAACTTAACGAGTTACTCAATTCGCATAATGTACACATACCTTGAACAAACATATACATGACAAAATGACAGTGAAAATATGCTAGTATGTTTGTCAAAAAAAAATTATTCTGCCAAACTCTCATATAAAAATAGTACATTATTGTAGATGCTATCTTAAAAACAATAAAAGCGGCGGCGAATAATAAATTATAACTAACAGAAATAATAGTAAAAATATTTGACTAATTAAATTAAAAATACTCTTAATGATGATTAGAACAGGAAAGTCTCAACTACTAACTGTGGTTAAGATATGTCCCCAGAATGCCTGAAAAAAGCATTATGTAGATGGCTTAAGCGAAAATCCAAGCCCAAGAAAATTTTCTGATTATCCCAGAACTTTGTATCTAGAAAAATTGGATTGAATAAATTTGTAGTTCAATAAAAATTGGAACGGCGTTGGAGTTACTTCAGCGGGCTAGGCAAATAGAAGTCTATGGTGGAAATTCTTCTACTCCAATTTAAATATCAAGGCGTCAAGAAAATACTAGAGTGGATATATAAATACATAAAAATATATTAAGTATGAATTAAATGTATTAATTAGAAAGATATACATATAAAATCAAATTTATCGAAAAATATTGTTGTTGCGCCACTGGGATTCGAACCTGAATCTCTTTCCAAACCGGGGAAGGTTTAATAAACATATTATGTGTAAAGCACCCTTGAGGTGAAAGTTTTTACGAAAATGGCGCTATACAAATTATCCATTATTATTATTATTATTTAGGTGCATTATCTAACTACGCTACAACAACAGTATTTTTAGCGACAAATTTTCGTACCTATATGTTACCTTTTTGATAGTAATACATTTAATCGATCCATCATTTGAATAAAAATATATGTTTTTTTTATTTTAATTAAAATTGTTTTTCATTAAATATTTTAAATGTGTATATTATTTAGGTGTTTCATATTACAATATATGTTCACATAATATTTACAATTGTTCAACAATGTTTTGGCTACGGATTTGTGCTCGAAATACTTTGTATTTTAAAGTAGAACATTCTGAATGTCCAAAACACCAAAATTCTTCTGCAGTATGGTATTATGGAACTTTGAAATGTTTCACGGCGGAAGTTGGCTCTTTTGATTTATGGCTTCATTCATCACGGAAACTCCGGGGCAAATATTTACAAACAAATTCATTGCCATCCAAGTATGAAATTATCTCGACTTCTGGAATGTATTATTATTAATTAAATTTATGACAACATTCTTGTTTGTTCATCCATCTGATATTCTCGGTACCTGAAGTGTAATATTACAATTTATTAGTCAATACTATTAACAATAATTATGAAATTTATAATAAACTATTAATGAATATTACTTTATTAAAAATGGTAAACAATTCACTCTGTCAGAGTTTAATCAGTTAAGCAATATATGCATGAAGTGGTGCAGCTCTTACTTCAATGGTTCCTCTAATTGAAGCTCAGAAATGGTTCATCAGAGTAATAAAGAAAAGGCCAGTTTTAGATATAAGACAACTGTTTACCAGAGCAATCTTAAAACTATTTTTTAAGAAAAAATTAACTTTACTTCTTCGATTCGATCCAAAGGAAACCAGGAGCAAAGCCTTAGGATACACTTCAGTGCCAAAATTTAATTCTAAATTCGCTCAACGTACTTTCTTAATTTGTGCTCCAAGAATATTTAATAAATTGCCACTAGACCTTAAAGGGTCTAAAGTGATTAATGACTTCAAACCAAAATTAACAAAGTGGTTGCTTGATATGGGTAGAAAGCAAAATGAAACCAATTTGTCATTTGTGATAACCTAACTACCCACATATTCTTGTCATCGACTATTGTATATTACTGACAATAATATTTTTATAACTATTTTTCGATATACTTTTATAACTTCTGATTATACATTTTTGACATATCTTTTTCCAGACCTTAAAGGGTCTAAAGTGATTAATGACCTCAAACCAAAAATAACAAAGTGGTTGCTTGATGTGAGTAAAAACAAAATGCTTTAGAACAGACTACGTCTATTAAAGCAATTACCTTTATTTTTCATATGTACTATTTATGCTACAAAAAATATATAATCAGTAAAATATATCTCAGTAAATCCCACCAAATCAAGAATATAACATTACCTCCCCCCACACACTTCCCATGCACCACCGGCACACCAACCGTCTTGCCTCCCCCGCTACAAATACAAATACTACCCACTCCTCACTTTTGTTTTGTAATAAATACAATACCTTATATCAACCTCTTCTACGTAAAGTATCGTAAGTAAAAAATTTCATTTTTAATCATTCTAGTATTTTGCACGTATTTGGTACATTTTTAAATGGCTGTAATTTTTTTAAATATTATATTTATTAGTGCCTACATAATAGAATACAATATATATTTGAAAAAAATCAGAAAGGTATTAAATACCTGCGAAATACTAGAATTATTAAAAATTACATTTTTTACTTATGATAGGAGGGATCGATATGTATATTCGAGATAATACATACATATTCGTATATATTGATGACTATCAATTTACATTAAAGTATGCTTAATTTAAGGTTTACACAGAAGATATAAATCTTCTACAATTTTTTCTTCTTCTTTCCTTATAATATTTTAACAGTTAATATTAATGTCCGCTTACTAGGATAATCCTGTGTCAATGTGGGCCAAGTTAAGTATATATATTCATCAATTGTAAAACAATTTCAAATACGTCTTTCACACGTAACGCATCAAACACGTAACGCTTGAATACTAATAAAACATTTTATTTAGAATGCCTATATACGTATGTAATAGTAATAAATCATTTAATTTAAAAAATATATATTTAACTTTAAATAACGCGTTAAGGCAGTTATTTAAATTGGGATTCAACTAGTTGATACATTTTCGAATGGGAAACATGGGACAGCCATAATCCTTTCCTTTTATGGCCTGGATACAGATCGTGTACTGGCCACTGTGAATATTAATACTGTCCTTTTTTGCTTGTGTAAAAAAAAACAATATACTACATGATTTTTTAAATATATTTTAGATTAGAAAACCTTGTTTGATGTATATGTGCGCCACCCTAATTATATTATCTATGTATATATATTTTGTAGTACGCTTTATTATAGTTTTTGTGAATTTCAAGAAGCCCGTAATTTGATTTATGTTCCAAACAACTCTCGAGTATTAGAAAATGTAAAAAGAGAAAATGGTTTTATGAAATGTAAAAAAAATATCTTTAGTTTCAAGAGAAAGCAATGATGATAAAAATAATTATTCTAGAATTGTCTCTGAATTTTGTGCCTCAACAAGTGTAAATTTGTACAAAAGATTTTTAAAATTTACTATATATATATTTACTTAAAAATTACCTTTTCTTATTTATTTTTTTCATGTGCTTCCATCGAAGGTTAAGTTATTAAGTTGCATTATGCTGATTTATCTTATGTAATATGGGTAAAATCACCGGCATTTAGAACATTGAGCCACTTTCTGAGGTTACGCAGTCAAGATAACCTTAGTATTTCTTCATTGCTAATGCGGTTAACCCAGCAGATCAGCATATATGTCGATACAGCCACAACTCAAATGTCTCTAGCCTTCTAATTGGTGGTTTATTTTAATATCCAGATCTCGTCTCTACACAGCAGCACTCTATAGAGGGCATACAATAACATTTTTTTGCCTTGCTCGGGCTTGTCTTGATTGCAAAGGAGATTCTTCATTTTCACATAAGTAATTTAAATGACGAAAACCTTAAAATAACTAGATATTTTTTTATTTCGATTTAAAAAGCATTCAATGTTACAAGATTCACATCTTATTAACTCGTCTTATATCAAACATGTTTTCATTGATTTTAAAGAGAAAAGTTTATGTTATCATACTTTGAAATCCTTGAACCTTTCATTATAGGAGATCATACAAAAGCGGCATGAAAGGAAGTATGTTTGAGAATCTCTTATTACAATATATTCCGCGCTGCCTAAGTTTGAACCATACAAGTCTTAGACTATGGAAGATTGGTTGTTATTCCATGAGCTGTAGTTCGTATACAAAGCAAAACTTCCTGCCTTCTAACATAAGTTTGTCCGGGAAGTCTTCAAATGACCAAGATTATTTTATATAGTCTATCATAATGCCACTATATTATATTCAATAAAATGATAATAAATTTAAAGATGTATACGTAGCTTTGGTTTGGTAATCGTAGCTTTTATTATTGATATTTTCTTTAACAACTATTATTTATCATTGATACCAGATCAAATTAAAAATATTTATCCAAAATAAACTTTAAATACTAATGTAATGCATTAATTATAAATATATACATATAAAATTAAAATTTTGTCGAAAAATATTGTTTTTGCGCTACCGGGATTCAATCCTGGATCTCTATTTCCAATCCGGGGAAGTACACTACCAATTGTGTTATAGCTCCAGTATTTTTCATGACAAATTTTCGAACCTATATGTTACACTTTTCAAATTAATACATCTGTCGTTCCATTATTGTTGAAAGCCATCTACATTGTTTTTACGGAATCTCAAATACCTTTGAGTAAACCGACTGCAGACGCCAGAATTATCAATTATTATTTTTTTAAATTTTGGACACTGATACAACTTATATAATAGACGGTTTCTTTTTATTAATGTAGGTTTAATGTATTTATTAAACCTAAATGTGTTGTGAAATTGTATAATTAAATTTGATCTATGTATAAGTACAAAACTAATGTTTCATGAATCTACGAAATGTTGTAAACCACATATCACGCCCCCAATGGAGAGTTGACGCACGATACTATGTGTATGGTTTTACTAAACAAATCTAAATTCACCTTACATGTAAATCATATCATATCTCGTGACAGTAATTAAATTCCTAAAACATGTTCCATCGGTTCTACAGATTTCAAATTATGACTTGTAAAAATAGACGGATTCAGCACAGACCACCAAATAAATAGACATGAACTAACGCAAATACCTTGTCCCAAAATTTTAATTTTGCTGACACCCACTTGATCACTTTGGTGTTACTCGTGGATTCAAAGAGCACCGCGACTTTCTTTTTAAATATGACTCAATTGAAGCGTTGACAATATAATACGCATTCATGTAAAAAATACGTCATGTTTACACAAAGATTTAATTTTTGAAGAGCGAATACTTTTACTTTTGCATAAATGTGTCATAATCTATCGGATTTATGTTTAGTTGGATATATGTGTGTTGAATGTCTCTCGCCCCCCAAATAATGTTCCAAATCCCTCCCGTATATGTATGCTTCATATCATGTCTACTAATCTGTGGGTTCCACAAATTTAAAAATATTAAACGGTTACATACATATCAAATTATGACGATGAAAAAAAAATAAACATAATATAACAGAAATTCATACATGGCCACGGTAATCAGAAATAATTTTAAAAATCAATGTTTCAATCAATGTTCACCATAAAAGTATGCCAATTTGAAGAATAATACAAATATATACTAGTAAGCTCTTATATTTTTTAATTTTATTTATGTATAAAAAATACACATAATATAAGTCGTAACTAAATTACAGTTTTTCATAACATTATTCTGTGGTATATTAATTAATTAATTTTTTATTTATATCAAAGTTTATCTAAAACTTTATATAAATAAATTAATTTTTTTTCTAGCGCCTTCTAGCAAATATTACTAAAAGGAATTTGAGATTTACGCAATAAAAAGTGATTAATTTTTAAATTTAGAATAATAGATGTATCAAGCATATAAGTTCGAAAATTTGTCGTCAACTTACTATGTTGGTGCAGTGTAATCGGTTAATGCATTTCCCCTGATAGGAAAGGATCCAGGTTCTAATCCCGGTGGCAACAAAAATATTTTTTTGGTAAATTGAAATTTCCTGTATTTCTTTCTATTTGATACATTAAATTTGTATAGAAGTAACTATTTAATAAAAATCCCACTTAGGCAGGAGGTATGCTTTATACATAAATTATTGCTTGTGATCTTTCAAGAAAAAAAGTATCGCTAGGTCTATTAAGTATCATATACTTATACTTTTAAAAAAGTCCAAGTGTATCGTACACTCATGTACCAAATAACGCTATGAATGAGTATCCAAGTAATGATTTTGAGAGCAATATATTTACTGAAAACCATACCGTTGATAAAAGAAAATATGTTTGTGTATTCCAGTTTTATTTTTTCGTTAATCTGGTCGCTGTATACGAAATTAAATAAATTATGTACATTTCTATGTACGAAATTATTTTTTAAATTTTAGTAAAACGGAATAAAGGTCATTTTAAAAATGTTATTATAGAAGTTCTATGTTACATTATAAATAAAATTTAGATCAAGCTATATTATATACCTACTATATGAGTAAGAACATTTCTTATTGCTATTAATTATTAAAATATTATGTAACATTTATTAAATCAGCCTAATACATTACATTATTTGTAAAAACCCTACATATATAAATTTAAAATATATATATATATATTGTAACATTACAAGTTACGTTCAAATACTTGAATTATTTGGTACTTAATATCATTTAAGAATTAAAGGCCACTGGGAATAATTATCGTGATAATAGCAACACTCGCGCATGCGCGTTCGGTAATCGTTGTCAGGTACTAATCTGCCGACGCACGGAGCGCGGACGGGCATTCACCACTAGACGAGGGAGGCGGCTACCCATGCGTTTTGCGTGCGGCAGCAGCCGGCGCAAGGATGGCCGATTTTAATTTATTATTTAACAAATGTAAATGTTGTATTTCCTTCTTAGAACGGGATGAATGACCCATATGAACGTTGGACGATGTCGTAATACGGATGACTTCGGCCGAAAGTCAATTTCCCGTAACCCAGCACGCTTCGACCAGAAAGCAACGAAAACGAGTTAAATATGAAGAAAGAGCATCCCGTGTCACAATCGCCTGGGGCTACTCGCGCGCCAAGTCATCGCCGAGCAACCATATTGATATCATTATTGTACATAGTGTTTATTCAGCGAGGATTTGTTATCTTCACATGATCTAATTATTTTGACCATTACCATAATTATATTTTTCTCCCATCAAATTTGTTAATTGTACATAACCTCTTTCAATAGTACTACCTATCTTCATAATTGTATAAAGATTATTATCTATTAATTATTTTGCCTCGAGGGACGAATGCAGAGGGGAGTTCGTTGGTAAGGTGAGGAATTCTAGTAAGTGTTTAGCGCGAAAGATCCACATCTCATGTTCATGACTGAATTAGCCTGTGGAGATGTGGAGCCCCCGGTTCTATACGTCACAATATATTAAGCGATTCTGTAGATACATGTGTCAGCTTTATAACAAGCTAGTACCCTTCCGTCCACCGGATAATGAAAGATCAACAAAATGTTTTATTATCAATTCAATTAATGTTCGCAACCTTATAAAATATTTTTAACTCACGCATTATACTTACTTATCACATAACATTTACAACTTTTAAAAACTGTACAGGTAATTGCTTAAGAACAGACTACGTCTAGTAAAGCAATTACCTTTATTTTTCATATGTCCTATTTATGCTACAAAAAAAAATTATATCAGTAGATTTTTTTTTAAGTAGAACACATTCTTATTGTGAAGTTACAATTTTTCAGAACATAATTCTATGATATTTAATAAAATGTATCATTTACAAAGATATAGAGATAAAATCAATTTATCGATAAAATATGTTTGTTGATCCCGGTTGATTTTCTCTGTATATCATTGCAATAGTTATATTTTATTTTTATCAGTAGATATTAATCTAAAACCATTAAGGAACCTGTTAAATACGTATTTTTTCAAAATATGTTGATTCAAAAAAAATATACGTAAGTCTCTACCTGTTTTCATTATGGCAGTAAATTTTTTCGGCGCCCACCTACTTACTACAAAAACCTATTGAAATTATTCGTAAAAAAGCATCATTTTTAACCATTCACGATCACTTTTTTTCCATTCATGTAATTCCCTTTTTTAAAACGGTATAAATTTTGCTACCCAGAATAGAAGTGGTACCTTTTCTTTATTAACTAGTATTTATTTGACCTGTCCCGCAAAAATACAACGCGCGAGTTTTTCTCTTAAAAGTTTTTCTTTGCGTACGGTTTTCCAAAGGCTAGAAAATTCATTTCACTGACCCCTAGAACACAATTATTTATATCCCTTTGAAAGAGATCTAATATAGCCATTATGATCACGATATGAAAAAGTTTTATTGAAATACGCTTTGGAGCAGAAATGGAAAAAAATATCTTTTGAGAGTGTTTTAAAAAAGGTTTTACCTTGTTTTGGTTATCAATAAAGCTTTCATATTAAACCGACAGAAAGCACGATTCGCCTTATTTAACACCATATTTCAAATATTTTAAACAAACGTTTTCGATTTATACTTTCAAAATATTTTTTTTAAAACCACTTTTTAAATTCAAGACAACGTGGCGTATCTCATAGTAATCAAAACCAACCAATATTTGATAACTTTAATACACATAGGTCATTTTAAAAATAATATTCATGTAGGTAAACGCTTTGGACTGAAACGTTGTCAGGAATTTGTCATAATTTGTCCGTAAAACCGGCCATACACGCAATGATATACCTACAGGTAAACCTGTTCAGGTTGCCTTTACAAGCAAACCGAATCGTGTATATAAAAAAGTGGTTGGTATCGTTATTTGTAAAGGCGACCTGACAATAATTGAAAATTCATATTTTCTACCTGTGGATAAGTGCTAACTTCAGGCAAACCTGAGCGTGTGTGTTACTGCAGGGCGTAGGTCAGATCAGGATCAGCGGAGAAAACACAAAATGTGGGTACGATACTCGGAATTTACCTTGCCGACGACTTTTCTTTTCACTTGTGATAAATTTATAACAACTTGTGTAATTCGGATAGATGGGAATCTACTCTACATTATTCAAAGAAATTACTATTAAGTACAGTGGTTTATTACAAGAAACATAGCGATCATTATAAATACAAACTGGAATAATCCTAAACAAATATAGTCTGTGCAGAATATACAAAGTTGAATATGTAGAAACGCCATGACGGTAGATTCACAATCCAGCGAAGACAGAAAAAATGTAACAATAATAATACATGATCTTGGGTTTGGAACCCACTCCTCTATGTTTCGAACTCGTTACTTATAATCTTTTATCGCCACGTACTAATTTGGAAATAATTAGCTCATAGGCCCGGGTGATACTCTACTCTTATCGATAGATTGTGGCCAGCGATCGGACACCCATCCATAACCCGTTTGCGACATCGTCCATCATTAGTTCTGGAGTTTTTCATCCCGCACCCAAGTGGGAAATAAAATATTTCCATTATCCCATTACGTATTTATTAATTTAAATGAATTTAAATTAATACGTCCTACGGTCGGCAGCCCCGCCGTCCAGCGCCATCCTGGCAATAGTTAAAACCCACCTGAGTTTAGCGTTGCCGCTGCTAGCCTTGTGTCTATGCAAATGAAGCTCTTTGCGCCGCACGCGCAGGCCTGGCACGTGGTCTAACGCGATAACCTACCCCGCATGTGCGAGAGTTTTGCCATATTCAAAATTTTATACCTGCTAACGTATTTATAACATACAACCGTCCATCGCGAAGGAAAATTTCGCGTCGCGTAGTTCGAAAAAATGACGTCTCGCAAGCGCAGCGTAATTATGGAAGATTTTATTGAATTATATAAATTTGAGCCTGGTCTCTGACTCGTAAAAAGCAAAGATTATCACGATAGGAATAAAAATATATATCAATTACTGTATTGGCTTCTTTTTAAAAACCATTCTTTACACCACTTTTGCCGCGGTTTTCTTTCTTTCTTTCATAGGATGACGACAATACCTACTAGCGCTACCGCATAGTCGTAGTTGCGCTGTACCGATGCTATAGTTGACTGAGAGATTGTCACAGGTTGGCCGCAATGCGTATGGTCAATGTTAAGCTTCAATATACATGTCTTGTTTACCTGAACAGGTATACCTGTCAGGTATACTGTTACGTGTATGGCCGGTTTAACTCATATCACATCAAGTTCCAGCTTACCAGTAATTTACTTACATACGTAATTTCAGTCATATTTTATTAACTGTGTTTATCATTGCGAGGTACTATAAGTGACTTTTTTTTTCGTTTCGTTATTCTTTTGGAACCGAAAAGGCCGATCCTGATTCATTATCTACATTGAGGAGAAACCGCCATTACGCATACGCGCTGCGAAACCTTAATAATGTTACGGTTCGCTATACAGAACCGGTAGCGAGGTCTGCTCACTAAGGAAATGTGCGTGCTGCACTTAGTTGCAGAAGTGTGGGTGGAAAATACTGGACCATCCTTCGTACAGCATGGACCTGGGTAAGACTAATGAAAGCACAGGCCCCCATAAAACTGTCAACAACTCGTGCAAGGAACAGGTGGCTGATTTCTTCATCGAAGGTATTGTCAAACCTGTACCATGATCTCAAAAATACTTGGACGTCAACGGGGATTATATCAAAAATTATTTTTAGATATATTTTCGTTGTGTTAATTAAAAAGATACAGAGTTACTGTGAGAACTGTCACTTTGAACATGTGTGTATGTGTGTGTGTCAGGAGAGTGAATAGATGAGTGGTGGGGGACATAGGTTATAGAAGACCGTCACTGAGGGAACTGGTCTCTTTTCCATTGCTACTTCTCAGTAATCATTAGTCTATCTCTGAGTTATATAATTGTCAACTACTGTAAATATTATCTAGAATAAAGTATAATTGTTACAATTGGATACTGAGTTATTATTAAAAGAACTCAACCTAAGCAACTCGAGAGCACAAAGAGATGATAGAACCCCGAGGGAATCTGGTGGTGGTTTCAAAGTTACCGCAGTTACAATAATTTAATACATATTTGTGACAAAACTATTCTTATTTTAAAAATAACTCTCGTATAAAAAACAATTTTTCTGTATTTTTTAACTAATTTTTATTTTTATTATAACACGGGATTTTTGAATTTACATACAAAATCCCTCAGTAAAAATTCTTACGTCAGATCTAAGTACGCTGAAATTGAAAAAACCTATTAAATCCAAAATATGTCTGCACTCAATATGTTCCGTGAGAGCGACGAATTTCGCTAAAGAATTTATTATATCAGCGATGAGCGCGGAGTTCAGCACATGGCCAAGTTCAGTGGAGATATACCGCAAAAGATTCGGCTGAATAAAACGGGCTATGAATCTAGTAAATTTCCGAAGCTATAGACATACATTATCATAGCGATGGCAGTTATTGTTGAATATACTAACTCCAGAAACGATTAGTACAAAAATTCCAATATCTTCTAAACCAAGTAACAAATTTTACGTAAAACTGAGTGAAAGAATTATTGCTTCGTTATATGTAAAATATTGACAAGTATAACAATTATATTAACAAGTATTGTATTTCTTGCTTTAATTTTGACTATTGGTATCAAATAAAAATTGTACTGTATAAATATATTTTTATTTAAATAATTTTATGAAATAAGACTCGCAGATTTCCACGAAATGCAGAATATTTTTTTAATGTTAAGTAATGATTGAATGGTAACATTATATTATATTTAATTAATCCTGTGATCAAGTTCTGATATCAGCTACTCGTATATTTTTTTGAAAGATATATTTGTTTTTGTGCATCTCTCTATGTGACATATCTCCTTAATATATTTTATTACCATTGTGTTTTTGTATATTTGGTTACAAAAATAATCACCTCAAGAATTTTTTTTTTTTTCATCAAAATGGATTGATATAAATTTGACTTAAGTTTATTTTTACTACTAGAGAAAAAATAACTCTCATCGACGAGTGAAGTATTAAACTATAAACTATATATATAATACAAGCTAACTAAAGCTATCATCTAAGACTTGTTGATTTGTGTGAATTTAGTTTAATGCATACCTGTCCATGAGAGTTACTGTTTCTCTAGTAGTGCAAATAAACTCAAGTAATGTCATTAAACAAATAAAAGATATCTCATGGAGACGAAGCTATTTTTTATTAATGGAAAAATATGGAAGTATGGGTAATTACAGGGCTTACGGCCAGTCTTCGGCTGGCTTAAGTGATCACTTTACACAATACTTATATAACCCGTTAATAAAAAATAGCTTTGCAGCTATAAAATATATTTTATTTGTTTAATATCAGTACCTTTGCAGGTGAAAATCCAGTAATTGTGCGCTCTTGGACATATTCAAATATTGCTAAACTCAAGTAAAGTTATAAACTTGTTTTATTTATATCCATTCATTTTGATGATGAAACTCTACAAAGTTAACGCCGATTCTATCAATTAGATAATTCTTGGATTATACAGTCTCGAAAAGGAAGCAGATTACTTTTTCAAAACTGGTAAAATGATTATACCTGTCGTTAAGCACAAATTATTCCCTACGGTTCAACGTCGCGTCGGCTACGATGAAAACTAATAATTAAAATAGTCAGAATAACTAAAAAATTTAATTGCAATTAAAAGCATTCACTAATTAAATAAAGTAAATAATAATATAAAGAAATAAATACAAATAAGTGGCGTTTGCACGCTTAACTTTGCCTGATGTTTAAAAAATGTTAAATACAGTGCAATACGGAATACTAAAATAGTTTTGTATCAGATTCAGTTAAGACATGGATGACGCGTACTATATATTTAATGATTTCGTCATTTTACTGATGTTGAAAGGAATACGCAGCATACTAAGGAAACCGCGTAATTTAATATCAATTAAAATTCTATTTATTAAACCAGGCAGACATTGTGCTTTAGTCAAGAAATGATTAAAGCACACCACCATTGTTTCTGAGGAAGCCATTAAAACGACGAAGACTAGTGCCGTATTATAAAACGCTCCTTAATTACTTACAACTTTATTTATGCCGCGCCCCTAACAAGCGTTATATTTTTCATAAATCAGATTTAACAAACGAGGTTGCGCTTCCTCATGTAAAATTTGCATATATTTACATGTGCCCGTGTTTGGACCAGTGACGGACTTACGAGAATGAGTCAAAGTGTCACAGTTAATTCTAAATAAATTATTTGCTCAAAAATAGCCTTAACCTAACCTAACCAAAGCTACATCCTCTTCGAAACAATAATGCAAATCTTACATTCTAGAATTGAGATTACAGATTACAAAATATTTATTATTGTTTCTTAAATATTTAATTAATTATATTCTAGCCAAAAATAAAAATTCACCGAAGATTAAATAACTGTTTTTAAGATACGAAGAAAATTAAATAGGATTTTAATATAATTTATTGTATTAGTATTATCCTTAAAACCTTTGTGCTTTTATATATTTTTTACATATATATATATTTATATAAATACATACAGGGGGAAAAATATTTAATAATACTAATACAAATTATAGAAGGTGAAATTCACTATAAGTTGTACATTATGAGTAGTATATTGAATTTAAATCTTAAAACTGAATGCAAACGTCTCTTAAATGTCGTCAAGATTTGATGAAATATGTTTACAAATTAATTGTATTCATTACCCAGTTAGTGTAATGATGAATTTGTTCGTTTATCCTGACATTATCGTAATAAAATATATTTTTTGAATGTGTTGACGTCAAAACTGTACTTTTGCAAAGAAGAAAAGGGCTTTGATATTTTAAAAAAATATATAGAAAAATCTCGTCAATATTCAGAAAACATTGAACAGGGCTATGAATTTGATAATGAATAATTTTGTAATGAAAATCCTCGTTAGTCGAAATCAGAATCCTTATAATTTCTAAAGTTAGCATATTTACTGTTTCTGTGTTGTAATTAATTATTGCAAAGGGTAGATTTAATTTTTATTTACATTATAAGTTTATACATTAAAAATAAAGTTTTTTTGATTTTAGACCAAAAGAGATACAATAGCTAACTATCTTCTAGAAGAGTAATGGTAGATAAGTACTTGAGTTTGTAGGTGTTCTAAAAGATATCTGTGTCCAAAGTAGTTATAAGTTAAACAATTAAGTATTTGTGTACATTCAAAAAATATTCCAAAATAATTACTTTATTTTAAATAAAAAAGACTTACTTTTATTTAAACATAAGAAAACTGTCGTCATACTTATTACTACATTAACACTACTTATTAATTACTACATGCTTGTTGCAAATAAACTTTTGTCATATAATATGCAACTGGCCTGGTAGTAACTAATTTTAGAAATTTTAAAACTACATACACACTATAAAATTTCTACCCTTGATAAAAATGTAAGTGTTGTGGAAACAATTTATCAGATACCGTGAAAACTCGCGTTACGAACTGTCTTACGGAACAAATTAAGTTTGTAACCCGAGTTTCCATTATTCCAGTGTTCCGATTATTCGTAAACCGAAAAAATTATTATCTTTAGAATCAATTATAAATGAAATAATCCATTCCAGACTCCCCCGAAAATGCCCTTTTATTATCTACTGCATGTATAAAATCCGATATAAAACAATGAAAAGAATTGAAAATAATAAACGCAAAAACAAACTTTATGTCAACTTGTCTTACATATGAGAAAACAATTTAATTAAATGTTGAAACAATAACAATACGTTTACAAAAACAACCAAAGACGCAATCGAATTGCAGTCCGATAAATACAACCCACTCGAGCAGCTCTCCGATAAAGGAAACACACTCTAACAGTTCGCTCTGAATGAATGCTATCGCGAAACTAATATCCTCTCATTTCTCACCTACCGATATCTCAGCCCGCGAAGCACATGACTGCCTGTTCGTTAATCTAAATTCTGTTCGCAAACCGAAACATTTTTTCAGCGGGGATTTTGTTCGTAAACAGAATCGTTCGTAAACATAGGTCCCACCATATTATGATATTATAAGAACTATAATAGTTAATAAAATGTTTTTTATATAGTTGCCCAACACAAAATATATTGATATTTATATTAGTCTTCAGTAAAATAAAATAACCACCAGTTTACAATAACGACATAATTAATAAAATGCACTTATTTATCTATTGGTGGATTTGAATTATTGTTTTTAAATATTTTGTATTTATTTGTATCAAAAATTATAAGAACCTCAGTATGCACATATCTATCTTCGTGAATGTATGAAATAGATACCTGAAGTGAATTACAAATATATTGGTTAAGAGACTGAAATCCCGAGGGTGAAGAAAAATATCTATGGGTACTTCTTGTAGTTTTTTACTTAAGAAGAATTTTTTATTTGAGTTTGAACATTTTCTACTAAAATTTTGAAAAAATAATTCAGTTACATTCCGTTGCGCGAATCGTGTTCTGATTTTTAATCCTGGGTGCAGACGTATTTTATTCCTTTCTATGTAGTCTATAAAAAAAGTGTACCTATTGTAAAATATGTAATACGTGCTTTATTGATGTGATTTTATATCTTAAAAAATATTATTTATCGAAGCTGTTTCCGATGACCAATGTATATAAATTTGCTAACAACTTTATACTCAGAAAAAATTGGGAGCTATGTTAACAAATCTGTTTCGTGTATTTTTCAAATATTATTTTGAGACATTTTATTTCAGGAATGGTTTGATTTTGGTCATAATTTTACTGAGTTCTCTAGTAACAATAGTTTGTAATCAATTATTTTTATTTGGGAGACTGTTCTTATACATTTCTTACAGGATATTATGTAATTGTGTGTGATACTTGAATATATATGAAAAAAAATAATTTTCATAATAACGTTGAGTTGGGTTAATGAATTTATTCACATATTTTAATTTTTCCGGATTTTTTAGTTACAGATTTTTGAACAGGGTGGGTCATAAGTTTTTGCAATTTTTAAATCGCTTCTGCGCGGGAACCGCGGGAATGAGGGATACGCGGACGACAGCGCACCTAAGTTTGGTCCTTGGAAATTAAATCACTATGGATCGCTTAATACAATGAATCCCGCACACTGTCTGATTTAAACTTATTTAAAAAGTGCAAAAATCCTGTATATTTGGACTTTACTATTTTTACACGTATACACTTGTATGCCTTTAACAAACAATTTCGTGAATGTACGTAGGTTCTTACATAATTACTAACGTTACTACTAACGTACTACGTAAGATTCATATTTAGCTTTGTGAAATCAATGAACGTTCCTCAAAATATATATTTTTTTACACTATTCTACAGTAAATTATATCTCTTCAAAACACTTAAAATAATTATTATTAGTATCTAAAATAACCCAGCTTTTTAGGAGGATGTCTAAAAATTCGAATAAATATGTAATAAAAAAAATTTAAGTACAATCTTCCTTGCCCACAAATTACTAAAATGTATAAAAAGTTAATGGTGTAAGGCACAAAGACCACAGTCCGCCACACTCCAGGGTTGGAACAGGGGACACCGGACCAGGGCCGACATAATCATTAACGGTTCTCCCCTTTACACCACTTGAGGGTGGCCATTATTTTTTAGTATCTACACTTTCACAACTTGCTCTTTAGTTTATGCAAAGCAAACCGTGGAAGCTCAAGGACTTGCACCAATTTCAAAGTGAGTTTTTACGTTGTTTTTGTCATCATTATTTAACTGGAGAAAATGTGGTTAAGTGATTGACCCACTACTTTGTATCCATTGACTATTATTTTAATTCAAATTTATAATGTATATGCATTTGAGTACTATATTTTAATTTTGTGAGATATCTTGTACATGTTAGTTAACGTTGCAGTATAAACGAGCATGATCGTTTTTATATTTTTATATCATACGTACTAGTAAGTTAATGACAAATTTTCGAAACCAATATAATGCAGTTATTTCAAATTGATACATCTGTTAATCCATTTATAAGCAATCCACTGTATATGTTGTGGAAAATCTCAAATACCATTGAATGAAATCCGATAGGAGACGCCAGAGTTAAATCAATTAATCAATTTTATTAAATTTGGAAACATTTATGCAACTTTGTAATGTTCGTATGCTTCAGAGTCTTTTTCAGTCGGATTTTGGATGTAAGACAATTATATGTGCTGAATATGAATATGAATATAACTGAATATGAAAATATCTGGCTTTCATAGAAAAATAAGCGCTCCATCTGTGAGGGTTGAAAGATGTTATCCCACAAGAGCAAATAATTTTAAAATCATTCCAAGTTTGAAAACCACTATTGATCGAAGATTATTCACTTTTTAAGCTCCTAGAATATATCAAATTAAAATTAAAATATTATAAAAATGTAGGTGACATTAAAGCTTTGAAAAATAATATTTCAAATTGGTTGTTAAAATTATGTAAACTGTTTTATATTATGAAATAATTCTTATAACTGCATTTTGTGTATTTTATTGACTGTATCATAACTTTAATCTTACATATTTACTTTACCTAAAATGTGCTTACATTCTATTTATACATATTGTATTTTACATTAGTATTTTTATTCTCTCATTTTATATATTTTCACGTTTACTTACCTTGTATGTTTCATTTTCTATTTATTGTGTTTTGCCTCGTATTCAATGAGTTATATTAGTTTATTTGGTTTTGTGAAATATAATTTGTTTGCCAATTTGCCCTAAAACAGGATTGCCTAGTTTGGCAATGCATTTTAGAATCTATATAAAATATATGTAAAAAAAATATTTTTTAACAGTACAATACTTGTATATTATATGTTTCTTAATAAATTAAATAAAAATAAAACTTATGTATTTTTTAAAGGAAAACACATTATTATTGTGAAACGGCAGTTTTTTAGAACACAGTTCTGTAGTATTTTAATATAAATTAAATATATCAATTTGAAAGTTATTCTTGAGATGCAGAAGAATTGCGTGGATACCCATGTACCATGGTAGTAGTAATGTGGGTGTGGGTGTTGCATAGTGGAGAGTGCGAGTAGGTTTAGATGGTTCTTAAAAGTTGTAGAACCCTTCTAGAAGTTCAATATTTTTATCTGTGCAACTCCGGGTATATCAGTTAGTAGGTTTTAAAATATGTTTGATAGAAAAATTATTTTTCCGCACATGATGGGGATGTGTCCGAAAAAAAAAATCTCAATATTTATTTAATTTTCGAAAAAAAGAATCCACAAATTGACCAGACAATGAGTATCCAACTATAGGTAATATTATATTTAAATTCGGAGAAATATATGAGATAACAGTTTTCGTCATCCCGTATCCCTGGGTCGAGTTTCAGTTTCAGATAATATAAATTAAACAAGGAACCAACTGTCATTTCCGTGGATTGTTCTCCAGCGGTGTTTTCCAAAATGCTGTAGATTATCCCAAATTCCAGAAATACAATGCCTGGAATATTTTCTATATAGATATTCAAATTTCACCTTGGTACCAAAATGCCTTGGAACAGTCATAATTTGAATTAATCAAAAAATGTTAGATACACTTAAAAATGTTAAATATTGTGTACATTATATTATTTAATGGATATCAAATATTAATAAAAAATATCCCTACATATACTGGCCACATAAATTAGGTAGATTTTGACTGCGTGTGCAATACGTTTTTACTTTTAATAATAACAAAGATAGAATATTTAAAGGCTTCAACGAAAAATGCATCTCATTTGAAACAATTTGGTACGGAATAAGATATGAGGAAAAGAATTTTCTTTCATGATTATCAGTAATAATTTTGTCATTAAAAAAGTCATATAAAAAATCTGTTCTTTAGAATGAGCATTTTAAGATTTACAAAATATTTTATGTGAAAGGAAGTCGTGCAATTAGAACTGTGAAGGTTTTTGGGTAACGCGTAGTATATATGATAGAAGAAAAATAGCAAATATATATCGTATAGGTCACTTTTGTTTTCATTGTGCGATGTTATGATTTTAATTTAGACATAATAAGACCAGGAAGTGGACAATTTTCCCGGAATGTAGTTTTAATCAGCTACGGCTAATTTTGCAAGGCAGATGATAAACGTTTTATACAGTTTTTGGTAACAATATAATTGAAATGTTTAAAAAAATTAATTAGCTTTTATTTTTGGCACCATTTTAATGCGGCAGATATAAGAAAGATAAAGAAATACCGTTCTCGAGAAAATTGATTGCCTAAAATTACTAGAAATTTTTTGTCTACAACTTTATAAAGAAGGCAAATGACGCCTTTTTTGGACATTCGTTTTCATATTCATCTCATAGACAATTTTCATTAAATTAGTAATCTTTTTTAATTTAATTTAAGACTAAAAAATATAAGTAAGTACATCTTTCCTTATTAATATAAGTATTTCCTTACCTTAATATAAGTAATACATTTTATAATACACGGGCATCATTAAATACATTTGTGCAATTTTCTAACTGATTATGCTTACAAATTTACACTATCTGCTCTATCTATGTAAATATAATATAAACAACATCACCCTTGTGTAGCAAGCACCCTACACTTGACGGCATTATTCCTTCCGTCTGTCCGTGACATTTCAAAGTTACCCTGCCCCACCCTTCGTCCAGCCTTCTGAGAGTGCCTGCTATCTACCCTTCCGGATAGTGCTGAACTCAGCCTGGAACATCACGCAGAAGCGGATGTTCCAGGCAGCGCGACTAACCTCGTCGTAAAATTGGATGGAATCCTCCCACTGAGCATATCGAGCGATGCACTTGTCTTGAGAAGACTCTTCAAAGGATTTCGCTCATTAAACATAATTATCTCTCTTCTTAATACGTATTAATAATATTTAACTTTGAGTGAAAATATCACTTTTATCTTGGTTAGATTATGTGAGGTTAAATTCAGATTTATGTTTGATATAATAAATCCACCTTTGTGAATCTTAAAATAATATAATTAAAAATTTGAATTGAAATTGTTCATTTGGAAATAATGTGTTGGTTTAATTAAAAATAATCATCTTTCTTACCAAATAAAATTATGTTTTAGATATTTTCCAATTGAAATAAGAACAATAAATGCTACTGAATAATTAAAATGTGTCAAATACTACTGTCCCATATAATACAGGTGGCGCAAAATTAATCATCCAATTTTGTTTTTGAATAACTTTTTACAAAATAAAAAAATAATATTTTGAGTGATGGAAATCTTTATCTGGATGCTCTGGCGGCAGCCACTTGACGGATATCATATTTTTCACTTAACAGAAAAAAATTAAAAGGTCCAAATAAAGATTTCTATCACTCAAAATATTATTTTTTTATTTAGTAAAAAAGTTATTCAAAAACAAAATTGGATGATTAATTTTGCGCCACCCTGTATATCGCGAGTAAAGTCAAAATTCACTTACTACATTACAATTATTTTACGATTTAGAAATCGACTTTGTACACGACTCTTTATTTCTAACAATAGAAATCTCTATTTTTTGTATAAAATAATTAAAATATATAGTTTTGATAGAAAATAGATATAAATATAACTCAACTATTTCAGTATTTCCATAAGTGTAATAATTCCATAATTTAAAATATTAAACTCAATATATCACATCACATGTTTCTATCTGGGCCACATTCATCCATCACCTGCGATTTCCAAATTTCTTTTCCACATATCGCACACCTAGATCAAAACTAAGACAACTCAAAAAAGCAAGAACTTTGAGTTATTATTGTATTCCGATACTCTGTCATATACGCAACTAACTTAGCCCCAGTTCTCAAATAGTGTCATTTTAGGATACATTTATGACCTTAAATATAGTTTCACAACTTTAATATCAAAAAATTGAGAAAAATGTATTTATTTCTACTGAAAAATGACGTCTTACTTTTGATTTAGGTGTGCGATATATGTTAGTGAAGGAAATGCGACACCCTTATTTCACAATATTTAATTCGTACAACAATAATTTTTAGAAAAATAGATCATAAACTTATTATCTTTATTTTATTTGACTACAATTAGTTTTATTTTTGATTGTCAACTATTATCTTCTTGCTGTGAAAAACATTTAAGAGTTTAATTTAAATGTTGTGCTATGCTATGTAACTCCATTTAATACCTCCATATGTGTTAGTTTGTTTATGTAAATTTAAAGCTTCAAGAAATAATGACTATACTAATTTACATAAATTGCTAGGAACTATTTCTGTTCTACAAAAGAGTTTCAACAGATTATGTTTTGACACAAAATATGGAAGATATCCGCGTACATAGTTTAAATATATTATATTACCTAGTCATTATTAAATATTTTGAACATTATTGTATACGATATTTTAGTTCTAAATATGAGGAATTTCTCAAATTAGTTGTATTCTGAATTCCAGGCTTCACACGAGCTGAGGCATGTATTTTACATTACAATTGGATATAAAGCAAATTAATTATATGTACAAACAATTTTTTTAAAAGGGCATTTAATTATTTTAAAATATACAAAAAAACATAATATTACAAAAAAACTATTAATATTATAAATTTATAAAAAGCAATACTTTTATAAAAACTGATATATTTTAAATATGAATTAAATGTATTAATTATAAAGATATACATACAAAATCAATATTATCGAAAAATAAAAACATTGTTGTTGCGGCTACCGGGATTCGAACCTGGATCTCTTCCCTAACCGGGGGAGGTGCATTTATCCAACTATGCTACAGCGGCACTATTTTTATCGACAATTTTTCGACCTTATATGTTACCTTTTTGATATCAATACATTTAATCGTTCCATCATTTGACAGAGCCATCTACCTTATTTTTACAGAATCTCAAATACCTTTGAGTGAATCTGTATAGCAGACGCTAGAATTATACAGATTCAAAAAAAAAAAATAAAAAAAATTAAAAAAAAAAAATAAAAAAAAAAAAAAACACAAAAACTGATATATTTCGTTTCTAGCTAATTAGGTAACGACAATCTATTTTGAACTCTGAAAAATATATCTGTATCCAAAAATGTAACCATTGCAAACCTACTTGTATGAGTATGTGTCATCAGAAATTTAAAATATACCTATAAATAAATTTATTCGAATGTTAAACATGTATTAAATATATCATAAACGTATATTTCTTCTTTTTACTTCTTTATCTCGTCCACATCCGAGATACAGAACTTCTCCATGGCTTTCCACGATACCCGGTTCTGTGCGGCTCTCCTTCAACTTAACCCACCAGTACTCTTAATGTCGGCACGATTTTGTCATTCTAGAGTTCATTTGTTGTCTCGCCACGTATCCGGTACAGTCCCACTTCAATTTTGCGACAGTTCACCGTCAACCGTAATGCCAGCAATCTTGCAATTATAACATTTTTATATCAAAATGTACCTGTAAACTAACATATTGATTTCTAATTACTGGTCTGCTTTCGATGAGAAAAAAATAAATTAAAATGACAGATATTTTAAGTAATTAGTAATATTTTAGATTATTTTTCATTAAAATAATGTACAGAATAATTTATGAAACTATAATAACCTAGAATACATTTATTTTTCAAAATTTATTCATCCAATCATCAGCATATGGATTAAATTTTTTTGCAATTTAGGTTTGAACGAGTTTACAGTTGGAATTCGATCCCTTCCCTCGCGGGGCGCAAAAGTAACAAAGCATTACATAAACTCATTATCCCCGTGCTTTATCCAAAATTAACGACCGTTTCCAGATTTATTTCCACACAATTATCTAGATCCGCCCCCACGGCCGAGTATTTTAAGGATAACAATTAATTATTTGTCACACACGATGCTTGGTCTCGGGCAATAAGAACGTACATGGTCTCATCACAATGAAAATGTAAGGAACTACTTAGTTTTGCACAATGTTTTGGCAAAACTTTCGTCTGTATTGTTAATGGTCCCAGTTTTCCTTTCACAATCAAAACTTTGGCAGCATAATAGAAAACTATACGAAAATACTAACTTACAGTAGCGAGACAATTAATTATAGTTTTCTATTGAATTACCAACTGTTTTGTTCGAATTTCTACGAAGTCAAAAACTGAGCAATATCAATAAACATTGTTGTAATTTCACATGTACGAAATAGACCAACAATTAAATTTTCAACAGACAATTATATATGAGTATTATCCATTGTCAAAGAAAATAAAATCAATTTTATTGAAAAATATTGTTGTTGTGCTACTGGGATTTGAACCTGGATCTCTTTCCATATCAAAAATAATATCGCTGTAGCATAGTTGAATAATGCACCTTCCCCGGCTTGGAAAGAGATCCAGGTTCGAATCCGATTATTTTGATAAAATTTATTTTATATGTATATCTTTCTAATTAATACATTTAATTTGTATTTTAAATATCCCAGACCTATGTTCTGAACAATTACAACTTCACAATAAGAATGTGTTCACCTAATAATGAAAAAGATTTTGACTAATATATAATGATATAATATTTAATATTTACTGAAAAGTATCGTGGTTAATTCTTTTATTAAACTTTGTATTTAACTATGTAAGTTTTATTGATAAGTTTATTTTATATTTGATCAAAAAACGCTTTTGAAAAAATACTTTTCCTTCATCAGAAAAATCAAAAAACCCAATTATTAATAATTTAAAAAATTATTATTCTAATACCTGACTACATAATATATAATTAGTATGGTGATGAAAGAATAGAGAAAATGACCTTAATGATCCGTAACTTTTAGTTGGTTGGTTACTTATAATATTTTGTTTATTCTTATACACTTTACTTATTTCTAGCGGTTTTAAAATATCCAATTTAAGACAATCATGTAAAATGGAAAATGCCAAATTAGAAATAATAGTATGATAATTTTCCAACAAATGATTAAAAAATTCTGAGAAACAGGAATAATTAATAATCTCATATTTTTTTTTACTTTAAATTATAATCTGTTTTACCGAAACCATTAACGTTCAATTAATTTTATAAAACTCACTGATGAAATACAATGTTAATGTTTAATTTTATTAATATTATATATATATATCACAAATCACTCTTGAAGAGTGGATTGCCTGTTTGAAAGAAGAAGAAGAAGAAGTATATATATATACATATAATATGATGTTACGGGGCAATAACTTTCGTTAATTTGATTATTACATGGAAACAAAAAGGATCACTCTATTTAATTAAATTCTATATATCTAAAAGTGTCACGTAATGCCTTTATTCGGCAATTCTTTCAAAAACTTTTTTTAACAACGTCTTCAGTGTCAAATTTTATCCTCAATATAGTTTAAAGTAAATCTGAAAGGAACATTGTCCCGCATGATTGATTAATTGTAAAAAAAATATTTACTGTTAAGAATCCTTTTTCTCTTACAGAGGAGAAAGAATGACAACCTTAATTTTTTACAGGACTAAGAAGGATCGTCTCTTCTATAAATTATTCAATTAAACCGGCTTACAAAAATTAAGTTTCGCTGAAAATTGAGAAAGCCACACATTTTTGTCCTTACATATACAGGGTGCATATGATGCAAGATTTCAAACGTAGCTCAGACTGTATATGAGGTGGCACCATTCTGTTGAAATCACATGTGTTGCAGACCCAATGGACGTAATTTTCCAACATGTGACGATAGCGATCACCATTAATGATTACAGCATTGCCTCTTTCATCCAGAAAAAAAATCTGCCGTAAACTATACAGAAACTGTATGTAGGTATTAAGGTCGTTGGTGTATCAATTGAGGATTTCCAGTGCCGAAATGAGCTTCGTCGCTCATGATGATTTTTTAAAATGATAATTAAATATTTTAATAACTTCAACGCTTTATTGAAGCATTAAATGCTCTAAAATTAATTGTAATTAACAACTATCTACGACTCTCAAATGCAAACTGACAAATATTTGCCAAATCAAAATGGCGGCCGAACAAAATCGGCCTGAAACATAATATTCATTCTGTATCTCTCGTACACATCTAAAAACTTAATTTTAATTTTTTAAATATATACAAGGTGGGTGAGAACAAGTGAGACCATTTTTAAATGTGTTATAATTACATAAAAAATAGTTTAACTATATCAACAATAGCTTAAATAATTTACTAATTTATTTAGTTACCTATTTATCTATATTACGTTTTATTTCGACAATTTCCGATCGCCATCCTTGATAATTAATTTTCCAATTGTTTATATTTGTTTCTTCAGATTGTTGCCCAGAATGACAAAAATCACTGCAGAAGAGCGTATTCTGATCAAAAATTTGCGAATTGAAAAACGTTGAGGTGCTACTAGGAAAATGATCAAAGAGTTTCAAAACAACGCTTGGAGTATAGCTAGACATTACATCATAACTGGACATTACAGCAGGACAGAGCTCCATCTCACACAGCCAGAAATACAATCAACTTTCTTCGTCGTGAGAATGTTAATTTCGTCAAGC
This sequence comes from Eubasilissa splendida, assembly GCA_031772225.1. Lineage (NCBI taxonomy): Eukaryota > Metazoa > Arthropoda > Insecta > Trichoptera > Phryganeidae > Eubasilissa > Eubasilissa splendida. Next base: position 10,556,616 of record CM062846.1, read on the forward strand.
CAGACATGTGGCCACCGAACAGCCTAGATTTAAACCCAGTAGATTAACAATATAGGGTGCTTTGATGACTTCTGATTAGTCAAATATTGTGCAAAAAAATTACATTTAGAATTATAATTAATTTTATTATGTTTTGAAATAACTCATGTGTTACGAGATTTCTCACTTTTTTTGGGCCATCCTGTATAGTGTACACAATAATAGAATCTGTTAATACTCTAATATTCTTGCAGCATATGCTACCATAGATAGCGATGAATGGAGGAGACTGATGGAATATTTGCTTTGAAAAAGTAGTTACCATCTTGAGTAAAGAAAACCAACTGCGAAGAAGAACTATTTAAATATATGTTGTATTTTTTTCTCTTGATAAAACCCTAATGGCTTGTTGGCTTTGATAATGATCTACTAGAAGCGTCCTATATTGGGTTTGGATGTGGTGATGAGAATAATACGCTGTTTATACAATGTGATGATTTACAGCATTTATTCCGGACTGACAATATTACAAATTATCTTAGATCTATATGGCTGAGCTTAGTTTCCGGTCATTCTTATACATGCTCCCCTCACAGGCATCCTCATGCTCACTACACACACACACACACACACACACATACACACACGCACACACACACACACACACACACATACACTCACGTTTGACCCTAACGCGCATGCGCCTGTCGCTCAATCATCAATCCACAGACATTACATTATATAATCTGTATGTATATTTATATATCTCATATATTTAATATAATTGTATATATATATATTTATATAAAATATTATGTGAAATGTAAAACGGACATAAAAATTTAAAAAAACTTTCCGGCACTGGCCGAGAGAATTGGATAGATTTTGTCTGTGAGTAAAATTGTGTTCTTAACTTTTTTCTCTCGGTACAATATTATATATATATATTACCAAAGAGAATACATTTTTATTGTGAAGTTATAATTATTCTGAACATAGGTCTGTGGTATTTTAAATACAAATTAAATGTATTAATTAGAAAGATATACACTTTTAAATTGATGTTATATGTATATATTTCTAATTAATACATTTAATTTGTATTTAAAAAATATATTTTATGTGGCAGATCAGGCCAGTTATCGAACTCAGCCGAGATATTTACCAGATCAATGTTTCAGAATAGTTCGACAGAAATAAAAATCGTATTCGCGAAATTCCGTATGTATAATGTAGTATAAAATGATTTGATGATTATATAATATTGTATAAGTTGTTGGGTAAAATTAGAAGCAAAGCGCAAGAGATGAGGAGCTATGGAATTCGACATAGCGGGAGCTTATATTCAACAACAACTTTCCTGATGTAATCTAACTATCGCGTCCTAGGACATATATATTAATTTAAAGCTTAATTAATAGTCCTGGGATTAGCTGCAGGCTAGTTTAATTATAGTGTTATGTAATAGGTCACTGAACTTTTCATCATTCCGGCGGTCCATCATAACTCTTGTCGTATTTCTTTCCTGCTTCCTTTTATCCCGCAGGTGAGAGGAAGGATTTTTGTTTTCCATTTTTACTCTCAAATTTAATACCAAAGTTTAAATTGTCTTCTCGAAACGGCGTTATCATATTTTTACTCTCATTATTTATCACAGCATCTTGTAATACTTTGGCTTTTTGTTTTCATTTTACTTTTAAGAATTCTAAAAAATGTATTTTAAATAATAATTGCAAAAACGTAGAATCGACTTTTATCTTTTATAGAAAAGTTTGGGGGGAAGAGTATTCCTCGAAATAATTTAAAATGTTGGCAGAAATTAATCGAATATTATATATTATATCTACTAAATACACGCACATAATTATGTGGCCTTTTTATGAAGAGTTTCAGTATTATTATACGTTTTTCCAGAATATGCCATATGTTTGCATTCTGAAACTCTGGCTAAATTAAAAATTAAATACCATAAATATCTAGTAATGTGCCAAATTATTGATACATGTCATATATCTAGTAATGTGCCACATTATTGATACATGTCATATATCTAGTAATGTGCCACATTATTGATACATGTCATATATTAACAATGTGGTAAAATAACTATGGCCGCGTCTTGGAAACTATAGTATCTCGCGGATGGTCGCTTATCAAGAAGGTAGATGCGGCTGCATTGAAGACTACCTATACTAAAGCTTAAAAGATGTGGCTGTGTTTAAAAAAGTGCGAACTGAAAGAAACTAGACCAAAATAATAAGTTATTATTATAATCGTAATTAATTAATAATAACCAATATTAAAAAAGCGTTATAATATTGTATTCTTTCACCCGCGCTGTTCAACTTATGTTCAGAATAAACATCCAAGGAAGCTCTTCTAGACGCTACTCAAAGACTTGTTATAAATGGAAAGATTCTGAACAATCTGAGTTATGCAGATGATATGGTACTTCTAACAAGTAACATTGAGGATTTACAACTTCTGCTGAACCAAATAGTGAATACATGTGAGACTTTTGGGTTAAAACTTAATACAAACTTACTTGATACGAACTAAAACAAAATATATGCTCATTGGCAAACATAACGCAGCTGACAATGAAAGTCTTGGAAATCGCTGGAATAAAATTGGTGAAAATACAAAGTATTATACACCTGGGTTGTAATATAATTTAAAAATGGAATCCTTCTATTGAAATCAAATGCCGCAATGAGCAAGCTCGTGTAACCTTTATCCGCATGAAAGAGATGTTCTGTCACGATCTCAACCTTATATTATGCATGCGAATGGTCAGATGATATGCATTCTCGATATTATTGTATTGAATGGAAGCATGCACACCTATCAAAGAAATGATAAGGCGACTTTAAGCATTTGAGATGTGGATCAACAGAAGAATGCTCAAACTAAGCTGGATGGATATAGTTACGAATAAAGATTCTATGGTTAGGATGAATAAAGAAATATAAGTATTTAAAACAATAAAAATTCGAAAACTTCAATATTTCGGATATGTAATGAGACATCCGGAGAAGTACGAGATGTAACACGTCATAATGCAGGGGAAGATTGCTGGAAGTCGAGGACCTAAAAAAAGAAGAACATCACGGCTGAAGAACCTGAGACAATGGTTTGGCCAGTCTATTGTAGAGTTTTTTCGGACCGCCGAAAAGAAAGTGATGATAGGCAACGTCCATTGTTCAGGTGGGACACAAGAAAAGGAGATAAAGTTATGTAAAACTGTTTTAATAAAATAGCTATATTATTAGGACAATGTCAACAAAACGCTCTTGCTTGTATTCGGTTAGTTTAAGTTTGTTCACGAGTAAATTAAATTAGGTTTGTTTAAAAGATACATTAAATAGCCGATATTATCTTTTCATTCTTAATTTTAATCCCATCTTAGCTCAAAGAATTGACAATCATTGGATGAATGGAGTTATCCAGTGGTATCCGAGGCTAATCAAAAGGCCGACAGACCACCTCAAAACCCGCTAGGTTGACGAAATTCTAAAATTCTGCAAAATACGTGGCAGCGAGTAAAAATGGTCAACAAAAAGTAGGAGACACCTGGGGTGGCTTTCATTCAGTAGTGTATAAAAATGGTTGATAATGATGATGATGATCTTTTCATTCAGCATTTTACTAACCATCTTAATAACTCCACATTCTTACTAATAAGAACGCAAAGTTACTGACGTTCGTGAAGCGTATTGTTCGTAGCCAAACACAAGGATTAATAATTATTTTGATACATATGAGATACCCTTTACCAAGTCGGTTGGTTGTACCGAAATGAGTCCAATTCATTGCATCAATCATCCAACCAAGGGGGAAGAAGGAATTTTCAATCAAATGAATGTTGTGATTTTCATATAATTATTTTTTCTAAATTATTAAGATAAAAATTAAACGATATTACAAGTTACATTCACGATAGCACCCCCACCGGATTATAATTCTAATAATATTCTCATTTTTGAAGGTAAAATAAAAATCTTACAACTATCCTAATGCTATCTTAATTAATTACATGAACTGGGGACGTTTTGAGCGCGAGGGAAAGGACTTGTGCCAAGGCGCGCTCCATAAAAAAATGTAGGTGGGGTAGGTTAGAAGTACCTTTTTTCTTTTGCTGTGATGGGTGACGATGATCAGTCAATTTTCTTGGCGTGGCCTCAAACAAGGTCTGACGGTGGCATTTCGTCCGACGTGGCTCCAGAAATTGCTGCTTACCGCGTAATTATATATATATGATTATTATCGTGGCACTAAGGATCCCGTGACTTTCTTGAACATATGTTACTTGCAACTATTTGTCTCACGACTTGATTTTACCTTAGATAAGTTCGTGTTACGAAAAGTATTTCCTTCCCTTTTCTCGTAACTTATTGCTCAGCGAGATCACCATGAGACACTTGGCAGGGTTCATGACACTCCCGACGTATTGGTTCGTCTTTAAATCAGGATGATACCACTGCCCCGAGGGCCACCAAAAGGATAGCTTCCATAAAAGATTGAGTATATATTACTTAAAAGCCTCTTGGGCGATGTTTAATGATAAACGTTAACAAAACAATTGAGCCTATTATTCTTACAGATCAACAAGAGCTTATATATTAAATAATTTTCATATACACATATAAGGGTTCTTGATTACAGAATTGTGGTATCGAAAAATAACATGTACTAAAATACGGTTGATCTCGGTTAACGGTTACGGTTAACAGTTTATAAAGCCAGAAAATAACTAAATTGAATTGTGTTTAAGTAATTGATAATAAATTAAATAGAATGAAATTTATTAAAATAGCTAGAATTTATACGAAATAATTTATATTCCTCATAAAATATTATAACAGATCAAATGTGTAGGTTCAATACATTAATATTTCTCTAGGAATATTATCAGAGAAACCATTAATTTTGAAATATTTCCTGGAAATGATTGATATGTAAGCTTAATTTTACATTATTATGTACAACAGTTTGTAAGTTTGGCGTGATAAACCAGATGTTGGAAGATGGTCTTATGAGAAGTGCATTTAACAAGGTTAATGTTATTTGCTAGAGTAAAAGTAGTGGCATTTTATCGTAGTAGAGTTTTTTATAATACAGTAATAATTGTCAACGATTAAATATTATTAACAGTATAAAGGTCAAATAATAGATATCTCATAAAGTCGAAGCTATTTTTTATTATATTTAATGGAAAATGTATGCAAGCATGGGTAATTATAAGGCTTACGACCTGTCTTCGGCTGGCTTAAGTGATCACTTTATATAAATATAACGTTCGCCATTCTCACCCATCAATCTCCATATCTATCAAATTTTTTAAACTTGTATATATATTAATGTGTGGACTCATTTCGAGTACCACTACACTATCACCATCTAATGAGAATGAGCCTGTGGCACAAGAGAATGCTTATAAATAAAGTTCATAAATTATTAATGAACTAAAACTTGACAATTATATTTGTTTTTATAATTATAATTAGAATTTTGTTATTTATGTTTAGTTAAAAAAGGGTTTAAAAGCATATTGTAATTGTTTTCTCAATAAAAATTATTTTTTTATTCACTAACGGACTGTTTTAAAATGAAAATAACCATTAATCCAAACCGTTTTCTTAATAGTCACATTTTGGTTGATTTTGACACGCACCCAAAAAAGGTTGCCAACGCCTGCTCTAGACGATGTAGAACAGTATGGAAAGAAGAAGCTGGAAATTAGAATAGGATTAAAATGATAACATGCATTTTATATTATATATAATGTGATATCACATGAGAAATTTGCCGTCCCCAGGTGTGTGCACCACCTTATTAAACGTAAACAGAATGTATCACGACATGTGTGCACCTACAACCTTTTTGTTGACCTATTAAACGCTCGCTAAGCGGACGACATCTATGGTTAAGACAAAATAGGGGATCTGTCCCCTTATTATGGTGGAGAGGAACAGGTCGGGCGGTCCGCTGTTCGGCATGCGGGTAAAACTGTAAAAATGAGGAAAACTGCGGGTAAAAATGAGGAAAAGAAACGAGAATCAAATAATGGCAACTCTCAGGGCCCGAGGCGAGTTACCCGGTATCCTGGGCCCAGGTGGAGGAATAATTTTTCGGTGAGTTTTACCCGACTGCACAGGTAAAACTTCTGGAATACAGCAGGCGATATATGGAACAATAATAGATGACGACTTGGTGAACCGAGTCCACTCTGGCCTTAGAATCCCAGAAACTCGGACAGGAAGGTGGTGCTGGTGATATAAGGCCAGACCAACCCGGGCAACATGTGACAGTATATTTAATACTTAAGTATATTTATAATACAAATTAAAGTAAATACTAATTAAATGTATTAATTAGAAAGATATACATATAAAATCAATTTTATCGAAAAATATTGTTGTTGCCCTACTGAGATTCGAACCTGGATCTCTTTACAAACCAGGGAAGGTGCATTATCTAACTAAGCTACAGCGACAGTACTTTTGACGACAAGTTTTAATACATCTATCGTTCCATTATTTGAAAGCCATCTATTTTGTTTTTACGGAATCTCAAATACCTTTGAGTAAACAGATAGCAGACGCCAGAATTAACAATGAATTTTTATTAAATTTTGTACATATTGATACAACTTATACATTATTAAAGAGAACACATTTTTATTGTGAAGTTTTAATTGTTCATAACGTAAGTCTGTGATATTTTTAAATACTAATTAAATGTATTAATTAGAAATATATACACATAAAATCAATTTTATCGAAAAATATTGATATATTTAATTAGTATTTAAAAATATCACAGACCTATGTTCTGAATACTGAACTTTACAATAAGAATGTATTCTCCTTAATAACAAAGTAAAGTGTTGTAAAAATTATGTTGTGTTCTTTAAAAAACGTACCTCGTACATCTAGTCTGACTTTAAAACCCTTCAAAATTGTAATCTGTACATATATAATATATATCTAGCCTGAATTTAAAATCCAAGCTCTTGGAACTTTTAGCAGTCCATTGCGACAGTATATCGTCCCGTACGCGTACGAACGCAAAAGTTTTTATGGAACATGTAGTGAATTGTTCCGAAGCGTCACGTACGGCCATGCGGCATCTCACGGGTAGTGAGCACTAAAATGGCGCTATAGAATTGTTCATTGTCTGGATGTATGCAACCTTACATTTATGTACCTACATTGTCGACGGGTATTCCAGCGAAGGGCGTACTGGTGATGTTGATTGCATACGATACTTGATACATTTGCGGATCTCAGTTATTTGAAACGGTTAATGGTTTCTGGCGAAAAGGTTGACAATTTTATTTATGAAGAAAATTACATACTTATTTATAAACTAGATAAATCTGCATTGATGTTATGTACTTGATAAAATTTAGTGTTACTTACATATAGTTTTATTAACAATGAAATAAAACCTAAAAAAATAAAAATATTATAAATATGAATTAAATGTATTAATTATAAAGATATACATACAAAATCAATATTATCGAAAAATAAAAACATTGTTGTTGCGCTACCGGGATTCGAACCTGGATCTCTTCCCTAACCGGGGGAGGTGCTTTATCCAACTAAGCTACAGCGGCACTATTTTTATCGACAATTTTTCGACCTTATATGTTACCTTTTTGATATCAATACATTTAATCATTCCATCATTTGACAGAGCCATCTACCTTATTTTAAAAATAATAAAAATATTACCCAAAAAAACACCGTCAAAATTACAATAAATATTCCGTCTTATTTTAGTATAGGAAAACAAAATGAGCCACAGCTTTGTCACCATTTTAATAAAAATGAAAATAATGCAATAATGTACAAATGTATTTAAAAAATGTATAACATTCTAAGTTCTTAAATAATATAGCAAAATTAAATTAGAAAAATATTTAAATAGTGATTGTTTTTTTGGTAAAATAGATTGCTAATTGTTTGAGATTCGATTCTTTAGATAACTTTCAGCAACTTTATATAAATGTATGATTATTATATATTATATCAACATATATGTGTCATTACGTAATTTAAGCTAAGCAAATAGTGATAGACACAATTTATTTTTCTTGGTGTAAAAGAGAGACGTATAAAACTTCTCGATTATATCACTGAGATTATTTTTTCACTTAATATATTGTAATCTGTACTATAATTCGAATTTTTGTAGTAACTTAGGAGAAAAAAAAAGTGAATGAAATAAAATGAATATCAGTTTTGTTCGTACAATACATATTATCATTAGAATAAGTGTCAAGGGGTGATTATGTGTTTTCTATTATATATATTCGTTGTGTAACTGATTAAACCCCGACCGAAAAAAACGTGACATTTTCTATCGTCCCAGTCACGTTTTCCTGAACCTTTATATTTTCTGTGGAAAATAAAGGTAAATTGAATTTACTAACCCAGAAAATATGTTTTTAGAGAAGTATATGACGAACTCAAGGCCATTTTGATTATTATACAAAAAGCACCGTAATTATGTATTAAGTGTTTTATTTTTTTTTTTTTCAAAAAATCTCTACCGGTAAAATAATTCATTTAACTATCAAAGTAAAAAAAATACACGAAAATAGATACATAACCATTTTAGAATCCATCAATTGGCTTATGATGTAGACCGTAATCCAGAAAACTCAAAATGTAAAGTGAAAAGATGTTAAAAATTGTATTAATTTTTTTAAATTCATAAAAACGATCTTTCAGATCAATGCAGGTTTTCATAGTTTCGTACCTTTTGAAAGCAATTTTTTTTTTCAGAGAAGGGTAAGAAGAAAACAAGATGGAATTAAAAGATATAAAATTTATTTTACAGTAATATTAGTTACTATTATAAGGCGTAAAATCGCGTAATTTTCACACAATAGATATTACGAGACATTAGATTCATTGATAGCTTTCTATGTACTAATAAAACATTAATATATAGTGAGTAATAGTGTGATTAAAACTTGTTTTCATTGCATAATCGTCTTGTAAAGCGAAGAGACAAAGAATAAATGAACAATTAAGTTCCGTGTCAAGCTATCAGAAAATAACATACCTCTGAATTAACGTAAGTCAGGGTATAACTGTACAATATAATATACAAGGGGAATAAATATCATATTTCAAACCATAGATGGCGACAACGAAGTTGTACTTAAAATTTTTCTACATGGTAACATATATATAACATCCAAAAATTTGATAGGTGTGGAGGTTGATTGTAGGTCAAATTGGTGAACGTTACTTTGTGTAAAGTGATCACTTAAGCTAGCCGAAGACAGGTCGTAAACCTTGCAATACCCATACTTCCATACTTCCAATATAATATAAATAGCTTCGTCTCTATGCGATATCTATAATTTGTCTTACATTATTTGGGTTTATATTACTTCTTGATCACGATAATAATTTATTAATGGAACACTTATTGGTTGCGCAAGCTACCAATAATCGCTGTAAACATAAAATGTCATACGGCACGTCTACGTAATACTTTGTAATCTTCAATAATCCACGACGCTGTCTATATTTTGTTTATATATTTTAGTGTTTGCTCTTCTACAATATTTGTCAACCGGCGATACTCGAAACCACTTAAAAAAATTTAAAAATCACTAACCCATTGAAAACTGTCGGGGTCTGGCATATAAATCTTTCTCTAGATATTTCATCTGGGTTTGGGGTGTATTGTGCAGCGACGGTCGAAGGGGTGGAAGGAAGTCAGGCCCGGGGCGTGTGCATTACAAAGACTAATGGCTTCCCTGAGGTTTCTTCGAAATACAGTTCAACCAGTAAAAATCTTAATTCTTTAACGGTATACTCGTTATAACGTGATTGTACAATACGCGCATTTAAATAAAAACAAATTAAAAGATTTATAACATCTCGTGTTATTAGGAATTGTCACAGAAGCACAATCTTTATTTAATTTTTTCATGATATTTATTGAATAAATAACTATCATGATAAAATATTTTACTTATTACAAATTTACCATATAATGTCACTGTAAAGTTTATAATTTATTTGAAATAATTTTAGTGGTTAATAAAACAAAGATAATAAATAAAAAATTTATATATTCATTTTATACTCCAATTCATTTTATATTATGATAGCAATGGCATCAGAGAAAAAATATTGGGTTTATTATAAATATTGGTAATACTAAAATTCTAATAATCTATTAATTAAACTGATACTGTTAATAGCAGGAATAAAATCCAAATAAATTGTAGAAAATTAATCTTTCCAATAAAATATTTGTATAATTATATTTCAGAATTAAGGTTATTGTTTATATTGTTCTTTCGTATTTATTAGAGAAATGATAAAGTCAAATTTATTATTTAAAACAATTCATTCGAATCAATTAGAAAGATATCCATCGAAAACATGGCGTAATGGTAACACATTTTTCATTTTTCACACATCGAAACATTTTTCTGTACATCTTTCTAATTGATTTATATATTCTGTTTTAAATATCATAGAACTATATTCTAAAATTGCAACTTCATTATGAAATGTGTTTCCGTCAATAATCATATATTAATATGGAGTATTGCCGGGATTAAATCAGGAAACACTAGTTACTTTTGTGGGGGGTTTTGGTGACGATGCAAACGAAACGCGTGATTAGAGTCGAATTGTTTATTTAGTCAAGGAAAGGAAAAGAAGAACACAGGAGATAGCGAAGCGAGAAATATGAAGAGTGATTGGAGCTAGTCGACGGCGTCCGATCTCGATCCGAGCGGAAAAAGTGACATCAGGGAGTGATCGGACAAGACTGGCACAGTTTTTCTGCACGGTGGGCGGATAATATCAAGACAGACTTACAAAAGATAGGCCCGACAGACTGGAACCGAAATTTTGTACTGGATCTGAAATAACTCACCACCGTTAAATGTCTATTGTTTGTAATTGTTAATTATTGGCTGTGTATTGTTTATGAAAAAGGATATCATAGTGATTTTTTGAAATTAGTTTTTTTTTAAAAATGAAACTGTCTACATAATACTAGTTGAAAAATTTTCCATACAAAAATATATGAAGTAAGTGCATCTAATCAGTGGTTGCACTTTTTCTGCGGTGTAAAATTTATAGGGTAAGTGTATCTGGTCTAATAAATTGTAATCCACTAAAATAATCACTAAACAAATATAAACATCTCAAACTACAATTCAAAGTAAAGGTACTTACCCAATTTCAGCGTCCTGGCGCAAACGATCATCGATATATACGGAAGATTAAAAAGTCATACACAACAAAGTTGACATCAAACAACTGTCATAATTTGAAATGGTATTTTAAGCAAACTAATGTTTTGATTTGCATCATCTTTGGACTGTCTCTTCAAATATTAATTTATAACATTTCTTAATAGATTGCGGCACTGGAAACCAATTTCTAACGTAATTAGGAGACGTAGATGCTTTCTCCCCATAGATTCACTTACCTCGACACACTACGTTTATTTACAATTATACAAGGTATCCCAGAGACAGTATTTTGTGAATACAGGTTGCAAATTTCTCAAATCGGATAAAAATGGTATCACTTTTAAAATGAGCAATATAAACATTGTGGTTAAAATTCATATTTTTATTTATTATCTTTGTTTTATTAACCACTTAATTAAATTTAAATACATCAATTATGACATCCTAAAAAAGAAAATGGTATTTTTCGAAACCGGTAGATGTATATAAACTCAATTAAGTGGTTATTAAGACAAAGATAATAAATAAAAATATAAAAATCGTATCTATTTTTATTTGATTAATTCATCTTAAAACTATAAAAATGGAATAATTTATGATGTATTTAATTATTTTCTATACACTTATATCTACACTTATGCAACTAATTTATTGTTTATTAGATTTAACGAATCAATAGATATTAGAATACTGTTTTACAGAAAACAAAAAATCACGCGATATTTTTCGTTGTCTTAATAAAAGAAAAATCTTTGGTGGAATAGAATATGTAATTTGGACATAAAATCTGGAATCGTTGAAAAAGCCGGAAATATTTAACATGATTTTTCCTCTATTTTTTAATCACTCAAAATATTCTGAAATTAATCAATCAAAATGAGGCTACTACATTTTTATACGGATTTTTTTTTTAACGTTCAGTAAATTAAAAAAAAAAAATTAGATTCATTAATCATTGAGAGATTTATTATATATCTAAATGGATAGATTTTTGAAAATAAAAATTATAAGTAGCTCTAGAACTGTTTAAAATCATTGTTAATATTTGAAACAACTCTTAAAATCTCTGCTAATGAATTTCATGCTTATTCCATATGTGAGAGTATTCTGGGAAGTGGCTATTATTCGTTAACGCTACGCCATATGCCTAGCTTAATAATGAGTGTAAACTTGTTGGCATCTTCAATGTTTAATTACATCTCGGTAGTAGTAATACGAGGTGTAGACCAAAAGTTTGTGAACCGAATATTTTTCTACTATGGCACTTCTATCGTAGTTTGGCATCTAGAATAAAGTATTTTCTATTTCAAAATCATTCTCAAAATCGAAAAACAATCTGTCACGCATTGGCCTTCGTAGATTTTAAAGTTTTTTGGAAAAGATGTGACATTATAACCGCTATAGCTAATTTAATAATATAAGTTTAGGAAGGCACACAAATAAAACCAATTCGTATGAATTAATCGATGTTGAATCGTTGTGGATCACCGTCAAATTTGTTTATCTAAGAAAATATTATTATGGTCCGTTAACTGAATAAAAATAATCGCTAGTCATAGTACTCATAAACTTTAAATATAATACCTTAACACTATTTTAAGTAATAAAATAAATTAAAATGGATGCGTTAAAACTGTTAATTAAAATCAGCTGGAGTTGAGAACTGATCAATTTCTATACTTTTAAAATAAGCAATGTTATCTTTGTGGTTAAGATTCATATTTTTATTTTTTATCTTTGTTTAGATTCTGTCAAAGAAACAATGTATGTTTTAGTTAGTTATGACATCCTGAAGAAGAAAATGGTATTTTTCGAAACCGGTAGATGTATTTAAACTCATTTTAGTGGTTAATTAAACAAAGATAAAAAATAAAAATATGATCAATTTCTAAATTATTTTGATATTTCTTCAGAAGATCTTTTCGACAGAATTATTACTTGTTATTAACTAGAATCTATCAGTTTAAAGCGGTTGATTGGAATCGTTACCTATTTTTTGTTTTATTTCTTGGAAACTTTTGAACATTCTACATATGAGACACTCTTTAGAAAGGGACGCAATATATTGATTTTATTTAAATGTTGTTTGGAAAATAATACGGTGAAATGCTGTGGAGAATATTTGAGAAAACTTTTAACATAACCAATAAAAAAACAACTTTCGGTAACGGAGTAATACAAAACATGCCTTTTACCTTGAACGACCTCAGACTGAAGTATAAATAGTCTCAACTGCTATGTTTTGATTGGTTATCCAGTTCGGTAAACACAGAAAAATAGTAATCACAGATAATTCACAAGTGTTTTTCAACTATTTTAAATTGAAGATAGTTTTCTTTCCTGTGCTAAAAAACGAATTCAGAAGTTGTGAAATTTATAAGATTCGGAAATTTACTCGGTTGACAGAATTAAAAAACTTCTGTATTTAAATTTTATTGTAAACATATCATTTGAATCTATTACGTTTGTACGCAACAATATTTTAATTTACTAATCAGATAATTTTTTTAATCAGATAATTGCAAGACAAACGCACAAATGATAGTGTGCATGAAGAAGCTAAATTAACAAACATGGAAGCTATTATCATTCAGCAACAACTTCGATGGGTTGGCCACGTGATCAGAATTCTTGAAACCATGATACTAAAGGATATAATGTACACTTAGCAATTCCGGGGTAAATGGTCACATGAGAGCCAAAAAAATGCTTTAAAGACTCCCTGAAAGCTAACTTTGAAAACGTCAATATTCAGATTGGTGCTCGGAAACTAGCTGCAAGAGATAGGCCTAACTGGAGAGCAGTGATATCAAATATGATGCATACAGGAGAAGAAAACGCAACGATAGGAAACAGCAAACAGGGCACAGAAGGCAGTCCATAGGCGCTGTAACCAATAACCCCAGAACTTTTGGATCCAGGATTGGACTCTTTAGCCTCCCGAAGATCCACAATCGTGAAGCACAGTCATCTTCGGATGTAAAAGACAGCCGATGACGATGAATAATTTAATGAAAAAAATTCTAAACACGTGAGTTAATTTATGTATTTAAAGGGTTGCTCGTTAATATGGATATTATTAATACTGTAATATCAAATTATTGTATTTACATATGTGAAAATAAAACATTTGTTTTTTTATTCTACTTTCGATTATTTTTCTTATGTCTCTTTTCATGTCATATAAATTATATACCTATCCTTCACTATAGATTAAAAAAAATATAAATACAAGTTGTTAACTAAAATTTTTATATTGATAATGCCATTACCAGACGAAACGCGTCTCAAGTAAATTAAATTATGAGTGGAATAAAAAAACAAGTGTTTTATTTTTACATACGTGTTATACGCATACATAAACATACCTCAGAAACAATAAATATCTTACTTATTTACTTACCATCACACCGTTTCCTCGTGGGGGTAGGCAGAAAGGATAGAACGCCACACTCTTCTGTCCTGACTCAATTCTCGTCTCATATATCTTCTCATACAAGCTCGACGATTATTGAACAGGACCGTCCTCCAGTATTTGGTTTACCTGGTCGTGCCAAGTCTTCCGCGGACGTCCTCTACTTCTAGTGCCATCAACACATCATATATATTTCTTATCATTCTCTTCTCATTCGTACGCTCCATATAACCAGACCACTTAAGTAATCCTTTCTTAATCTTACTCATTATACTAAGATCAGGTTTATATTCTTTCCTTGTTTCTTCATTCTTTACTCTGTCATAAATGGATCTACCACATATACGCCTAAGTGATCTCATTTCATTCATCATATTCCAGTTATTTCACACAATTATCCAGATACAAGTTGAACAGCCATGGAGACATTACACAACCCTGTTTGTCACCCTTTGTAATGTCAAACCATGGTATAAATGATCCTTTGATCCTTACACCCGCAGAACTTCTTTCGTATAGGGATACAATTGCGTGTATAAATTTGCTATTCTCCCTGTAATCAGAGAGAACTTTCCATAACCTTTCTATTATAACTATATCGTTTGCCTTTTATGCATCTATAAAGGCACAAAAAAGTTTTTGGTTTTTGGCAAAAGATATTTCCGTCATCGCTCGTAAAGAAAGATCTGATCCATGCATCCTCTTTCACCCCCAAAGTCCCCTTGCATGTCACATACTTTTTCTTTCATCACCGTTCTTGCTCTTTCTATTAACATTTTTCCATTTAGTTTGCCTACCGAGCTTAGTAGACTAACTGCCCTATAGTTACCGCATTCCATACGCGACCCTTTACCTTTGTAGAGAGGCATAATAACTGCTCTCCTTCAATTTAACGGAGTTTGGCTCTCCTCTAAACACTGATTGAGGAGCACATGAAACCACGAGACAACTAATGGGCCACCAGCCTTGATATAAACAGAAGCAACGTTATCGTTACCATTCTTTATACGCTTTATTGCACACTTTATTTCTTCAATACTTATTCCATTCATATCATTTTAGTCATTTATACTTACCCCAGAGAGCCTCTCGAGGGGTTCCTCATTTGTATTCTATTCACTCTCATACGTTTCCTGGAAATATTTTATCCATCTATCTTTTATTTCGACCTCATTCATTAACATTTCTCCATTTACTGACTTAATAGCTTTCATACTACTGCTTTCAGCTTAACATCAAGATGTTTTGACCGCCTTCCAGAAGAATTTTATATTATCCTGGAAATTCTCGGTCATTTTCACCCCTCCTCTCTTTTCAGCCGTTTTTTCCTTTCTTTCACACCAGCTTTAACTTTTTTCTTAGAAGCATTGTAAAGATCTTTTATTCTCGAGTATTCATCCCCATTTATTGTCAAAAGATATAGCAATAAATATCATTGTATCTCACATTATAAAAAAGCTAGTAAATAACATTTTATAAATTTTATAATTAAGATACAAAATTCTAAAAATGCTATTGTAAATGCTTGTTACATAAAAATACGTTTCCAAAAGTGAT
Organism: Eubasilissa splendida; assembly: GCA_031772225.1. Lineage (NCBI taxonomy): Eukaryota > Metazoa > Arthropoda > Insecta > Trichoptera > Phryganeidae > Eubasilissa > Eubasilissa splendida. The sequence goes on from CM062846.1 coordinate 10,572,815, forward strand.
GTCAGAAGGTTTATAAAATCGATCAATAATGTAAAATGTAAACCCTTTTCAATGTGACAATGTGTTTATAACATAATAAAAGTAATTCATTTTATCTTAAAAAGTTTTTCAAAACATTGTTATACGTCTTAAAGTTTACACTGTTTCTGTAACTAAACTTTTGCACTCACTTCATGGAGTTAACAAGATGCACACAAATACGTCAACCAAAAATAATTTATGTCAGAATGATAAAATAATATCCTCTATCTCTTGACACACGCTTGTATTTTATTTAGTTATAGTCTACAGATAAATAAAAATGAACTATGTAGTTGAATTTTCAAAAGTATCCCATACTAGTAGGTACACGTAATGGCCTTTCTGTCAACTGATGCGGAAATGTCCTAAATTTGTTGGCCGCTCATTGATGACTGACTCTCTGCTCTAATGGAAATCTGCCTTCCGAATTCACTCTCGCGTCTAAATTCAAACTTATCATCTGAATTCACGTTTGACGTTATTCATATAGTGTATTGAATATTTCAATTCAATGACCATATAAAGACACATCGAAATAAATACAACAATATACATATGTAGTGTAATAATTTCGGTCAGTTAAAACTTATATACAATAAATGTAAATTTCTCAATTTATATATAAATAACTTTGAGTACAATTCATTAGTCTTCGGTTGCAACATATATTTCTGTTGTTTTAGAGTTTTTAAAATAATTTATTTATAAATTTATAAATAATTTTAATCAATTATATGTATGTCACTTTTAATGATGACGTTCTTCTATCTTTCTGGTAGCTGAAAGTTTCTTCTCTTGTAGAATTTCTATGACTCGTTAGCAAAAAGCAGATTCAAGGCATTTCGCAGAAGTTCAAGTATGATAAATTTACACCACTAAGAGATTCTTTTAAAGATCGAAACAACTAATATTCAGAAGGCTCAAGGTTTGGACTATATTGTGGATGCACTAAAACAACCCAATCAAGTTGCAACAATTTTTTCCGAGTCTCCGTATAAACGTATGGTACGGTGTTGTCGTTATGGAACACAACATCCTTTCTATTAGCCAACTTTGGCCTCTTCCTGTCGATTGTTACCTATAGTTTGGTCAATTGTGAATAGTAAACTAATGGAATCAATAGTTTGGTTTGGTGACAGCAGCTCTTCCAATCCCACCAGGTGCACGGTTATCTTCTTTGTTATACTGAATCCGCTTTTCATCACCAGTAATGATACGTTTGAGTAACGTATTTTATTTTTATTGCACTTATGTAATGAATCGCAAACAGTAATTCAGTCCACTAAATTTGTAACGCTCAATTGTAGGGCACAATGTTCTTTATTTTCTGACATGTTAAAAATATGTTATTTGAACAACTGCTGAAATGTCTTTTAAAAATGAAATATGATATTTGCTTGTGTGAAGTTATAACTGTACAAAAAGTTCCGCCATTAAGTGAAAAAACGAGATGAATACATCACACATTACAACATATTCTATTATATATAAAATGTTTGCCCTATACCTATTTTCTAGATTAATGTGAAGATGATTGAGTTGAGTCACTTACATGAACACATTAAATTGTATTACTCGTTTATTCGAAGACAAACATGAACTTAAGGAATATAATATAATTAATTATTAAATTTACAATATTCTTAATAACAAGCTTTATTATGTTTCATAAGTAGTATGTATTTCTAATGACAAAAGGTTTGTGCGACAAGTGAAATCCTGGCGTACTAGATATTAAAATTTTGAAATATTTTATCAAGGCTTATTACACTCTTTGAACCAGTAATGTTGATACTTGACTCTTCAAAGATACCTCCATATTATGCCCTGATACGCCGCTTTGTATCGCGGATGGTTACTTGAGTCGCGAGAGTAAAGACATGATTAGTATACAATGTCTAGTTTTTCAATCGAAGGTAACCCAGTGCACAAATACGTATTTTTTTAATTTGTGGAGTATATCACACCTAATATATCTTATTTTACCTGATAGCAGTTGTATGCAATAGGTATGGACTTAGGTTATGGTGCTAATACATATGCTTTTAAAAGTATGACGGGCTCTAGTATCACTAACGGCTGTATTAATACAAAAAAATACGCTCTTTCGGAAGCATTTTATTGTAAAAATACGTGTGTAAGTTAATTTCCGTTCTTGAAAAATATTTATAATAATATAATAAATATAGGATATTCAATTAATAATTCCGGTGTTTATAAATCTAGCTGTAAAAATTATATTGCTTTCTATATTGGAAAAACAGGTCGAAATTTTAATATTTTAAAGAGAACACATTATTATTTGTGAAGTCGTAATTTTTTCAGAACATAGTTCTGCGATATTTTAATACAAAAATCAAATCCTGGCAGCTAAAATATTATATAAAGAATTTATCGTTTTAATTGATGAATTTAATTTGTATCGAAATTTTAATTTTTAAATAATAGTGGCTTTTCGAATATAATTTATTATAAAATTATCATACATTTCGGATTATCAGTTTTACATATCAACAATGTTGGTCTTAATTTAAATAATTTAGAATTATTAAAAATAAGTAGAGTAAAATTAACCAAATTATTATAAATAACTAACTTAATATAACCACAAGCACTGTTTTTAAAAAAAGTACAATCATTTTGGATCATTAAGTAAATTTTTACATTTTTTATCATTGTAACAATTTAAGTTAGGTGATAGATTTATATTTTAAATTATTATTATTTTAATTGAATTTGAAAACATTAGAATAATTTCACATGTTGTTTTAGTTAGTTTTTTGACATCCTGATGAAGGAAAAGATATTTTCCGAAACCGTTTCGTGTATCATTAACTCATTAAAATGGTTTAAAAAGAAAGTTTTATTCCATATTTATTCTTTGGAAATCATTCAAGTTGATGAAGGGTTAAAAATATTTTATAACACAAAATAATACCGTTTATAATGTATAAAAATGCATACATTAAAGTTCGCTTTAAATACATATTTACGCTGTTTTCCATAACGCTTTTAGTTTGGATACGTTTGAGGCAGATTTTGCAAAAAAAAAATTAGAAACACGTGCACAGCTTTATTTGTCATCTATAGTTTTTTCCTGGATGGTTCTTGTTTCCAATTCATAAACACACTTTCGGCGTGTCTTTTCGAATCGGTCGCGACCCATGTTATTGACACATTTCCCCGTCCAAATTCCCATCCATAGATTTTCTCATGCTCGTCTTGTCAGTGTGAATTGTGACCTTGACGTCAGCAGACGTCAACTTGACCGATACTTATTCGATCTCGACATCACGATTTCAGCTCCACACCTCCACCAGCACTGCATTTTATGATTTTGTGTTTGATCAAGTATCGTTTGTTGCTTTGTGTGCCGTGAGTGAACTTGTGACATCGCCGTATTCAAGTGGGATCGGAGATCGGCTCATCTGCATGCCATTGTGTGATCTTGGCGGCAACTGGAGGGGTAACGGAGACGTCATATACAAGTTAAGGCAAGCGGTCCTTCCGAATCCCAGTTCCAGAGATCACTAGTCCTTCGACTGGAACCCTTATCCCCTCATAGACCTCATCTTGTACCGAGGTTTCCCTACTTCCTTTCCTTACCCTGCGTAGATTCCGATTGACGACCGGAATTGTCATATTCCATTTCGCGAGATGCGACCCGGATATTTGCGCTATTCGTTTATTTAGATCATATAGATCTAGGTTTACTTTTAGAATTCAGTTTTAGTTAAAATATTTAGATTTATTTCGCAGAAAATATATTATGTACTTAATTGGTTGTTTGAAGTGCACGCGCTGCCTACTGCGGATGGTGGTTTACTTCACGACGTGGTTTTATTTTCAGTGAATTTGACTTGTATATTTTGCCTTTGAACGGCAAAAAAGAGGCAAAATGAATCGGTGTGTATGACGTTCTCCCACAAACATGCATAAAATTTGACTTTGGGCTTTTACAGTTAAGGTGTGCGTTATGTTTGGAAAAACGTCGGTTGAGTTTAATGTTTTTTCTATTTAGTTTGTTCCTGGATTAAAATGATGTAATATAAACTATTTATTTCATATTTCTGTAAGGTGACGGAGCAACACCAGCGCTAGACTTTTCACCGCCACAGACAAGACTGGTTTTTTCCACCCTAGTAACTAAAGTGAAAATGATGTTTTTAATTTTTGTAAAACCATGTCCATAAATTGACCGCACTTTAAATCGGCCGCCCGCGTGCCGCACACGTTAAGGGCGGTATTTTGTTAGGCCGGCATTTTAAAACTTACCCAAGGTTGGCTTTTTACCAAAAGGTTTACTGTACCCTAGTGTTGACCACAAATTATTACTTTATTAGGAAATAACTATAATGTTATTTAGCAATATTTGAATATATCCAAAAACACACGTTTACTGGATTTTTATATACAAAAGCACTGTTATTAAACAAATATCATATATCAAAAATTTGATAAATGTGGAGATTGAGGGGTGAAAATTGGTGGACGTTATATATATGTATAAAGGAATCACTTAAGCCAGCTGAAGACAGGTCGTAAGCTCTGTAATTACCCCATACATCCATATGTTTTCTATTAAATATAATAAAAGTTGGTTTGTCTCTATGAGATATCTGATATTTGTTTAATAATGTTGTTTATTGAATTATCTTTCATGGATTATTAGTTACACACTATAATGCCTGGATTATCGTTTTGCAATTCGAGATTTTGTTTTTCAATTTTTATCAAATAAGACTTTCGACCGCCCCCTTGATTTTGCCGTCACAGGCAGGTGCCTGCTCCTCCTGTGCGTAACGCCGGCGCTGTTCCCGAGTATCTTTATGATTTTTTCCGATGTGAACAAAATTTAGCGCTACTTATTCAACTATTGATATATATATAACTTTTTTCTTTACCAACCATTATTAAGTGTATCATGTTTGTACTACTTACAATAACCAATAAGATTTGACGACTAAATGTGAGAAATTTTGTGTATCAATATTTTCATTACGGTTAATGATTTCACTAAAAATACTACCTACTCTGAAAGGTGGTTATTAAAGCGTCTTATAATGGAATCGGTTTAATTAAACTCTACGAATGTTCGTTTTTACGTTTACGTTTACGAGTTTTCGTTTTCCCGAAAAACTTTTCTAAATGGTTAAATCGATAATGAAAGAGGATGAATGGTGTTTACGCATTTTATACTTCGCAGGGTAGGTCTGGTATTATAGTTTGAATATGTGCATTCCATTTATATAAAAGCGAAACTGCTTCTATTCAGAGACTTTTTCGGAGTCGGTCATATATTTTACGGTGGTAATGTATAAAAACAGTATGTATTGTATTTTTCGAATTATCGATTGTGAAACAGTTTCTGAGACTGGCCAGCTGAGTTTTCAGAAGATGCAAGACAGCAGGGATAGCGAGCATCGGTAGAAGAATCGGCGAGTAACTGCTCAGTTTCGCAAAGGTTGGTGTATTTTCATTTACATGGGATGAATGAATATATTCAACAAACCAATTAGAAAACCCAGGACTAGCTATGGAAGGTAATTACGGTAACAAATGGTTTGTTAGAATACAAAACGTGCTCTTAGAAATATCAAACAGAATATAAAACAACTGACGAATCCCGACAGCTTACATGTATGCGATGCAAGGTTATCCGAGATACGAATTTGCTCTATCCTGGTACTGTTCAATAATTTTAATTAAAATGCAGATGACATCGATGTAAATCTAGAGAAATTTTTGTCGAAGCTTTTGCCTCATGGTCGATATACAGAAAACCAAGTTAATACCCGTTCTTATCACAGCGGGATCTTAACCACAGCTGTACATAACTGATAGTATAGGGTGAATATTATTTTAGTTTGGCAGACATTTGTCAGTTTACATTTGGTAGACGTTGATTACAATTTATTATGGAGCATCTTACGCCTCAACAACATGTTGAAGTTATTAAAACATTTTATCTAAATAATAATGGCAATGCTGTAACCATTAATGGTGATCACTATTGTCACATAACATAAAAAATATTGGTAGCCAAATTAGGTTTCACACACGCAGTTTTAACATGATGGTACCACGTGAGCTACGCCTGAAATTTTGCGGGATATTTTTCCCGGCCGCATAATGTCAAAAAGTGGTGATATCGACTGGTCTCTTCGATCACCTAATTTGATGACTTCCGACTATTTTCGAGAGGGGTACTTGAAAGGAAAGGTCTATGCCAATAAGCTAACATCAATTTCTATGGTACAGTAAATAAAATTGCTGAAATAACACGCGAAGTGTGCGAGAATGTTATAAAAAATATAGTTAAAAGAGCATACATTTGAGCCGCTGTCAGAAGTGACTACTTGGCCAATATCATATTATACACATAATTGTAATAAATTATTCAATTTATAAATAATAACCCAAATAAATAATTTTGTTTCATTTTCTAGTTATTTAAAAATAATATTGCCCTGGAACATAATATTCACCTTAAATATAACCTATATGATGGACGACAATAGCAAAATAGTGAAATAACAAGATGGCTTATATCAGCTAACAGATACTACTTTGGTCTCCAAAAGCACTTCCATACGTAAAACGAAAATATGCCTACACATGACTCCTATTAAGTTTCTTATTAGACTGAGCAGATATCTAGACTCTGAGGTATGTCGACTTCATAAAATTACAATATTCTGTAAAATATTTTAAGTCCAATTTGGGAAGACAATATTTGGCGCCGTACTTAAAACCTCACAGTTTATGAGCTTTATTATGAGTTTAATATCGTCAAGTTTATCAAGGTCCAGCAACTTCAATGTGCTAAACATATAATAGTCCTCACTATGTGCGTGCCTGACATAGCATCAAACAATTGAGAGACCGCTACCATGTCGGCTGGACGAGATCCGGAGGGTTTTGGATGTTCTCGGTATCGATGACTAGCGAGGCAAAGCTCAGAGTAAAGGACTGGAAGGATCTTCTCGAGACGATCAAGGTCTACTCCAGGCTGCAGTGGCAATAATGGATTATATTTTACTTACACAAAAATAATAAATGTCCATTAATATAATTGAAAGATAAATTCACGATTTATTAAAGTTTCGATTCTTCAGAAATAATTAAACCGCAGTAGATGTCATTAATACTTACCCATCCAACACAAAGCAAACCAAACGATGACATTATTTAGTATTTGTTTTAAATTCATACTAATAGTTTTGACCTGTATAGATAAAAATAAATTCTCTCAAACGTTTTGCGCTCAAAATATTATATTCTAACCACACAACTTTTCTCAGAGACAAATTGTTTAGTAAGAGTGACCAAATACATGTTAACTAATGGTTTTTCAACCTAACTAACGAATATAACCCACAAACCTTACCAACGAACCCTAACCACATTTGTTACCCACAAAGTTTATTCACGAGTTATTTGTAACAAATTTATCATTTTGCTGAAATGCAGAACGTTGCCCATAATTAATTATAATAAATTCAAATATGCATATCTGAAAATGGGGTGTATTTATTATGATTCTTTTTTATTTTCATAAAAATGAAAATACAAAAGAATTATTAATGAAACTTTAATAAAAATATAAATTTTGTAAAATTTAAAAAAATACATAAAAGGTTTGCAAATTTTTTTATTATTTTGATTGTCTAAATACGATAGCACACAAAAATCTCTTTAAACGATTATTGTCAATCATCTTCAACTGTATTTATTACTATAACTATGATTTCCTACATTAATTTTTTTCTTTTTTTTTTCTCTTCTTGTTTAGCAATCTCAAGTAACTTAAGTCATGATTACTGCAGAGCGCTAACCATCCCTTGAAATAGCCGTTGTGATCCAATCTGCTTTGCACTCCCCTATCTCTTGCAGGTCTTTCTTGTTGGTTTGTGTAGTAGGCTTTTATGTAAGTTACAGGATTTCTCTCGCTACATATACCGCCTACCTTCTTCAAGATATCTGGGGTGTCGTAACGCTTTCTATGTACCAACTTCTTATATTTTCCAGCAGTATTATCACGAATTGAGTAAAAAAAAATTGTCCTTGTTAAAAATTAAACTAATGTGAAATTAACAAATGAAATCATACAAGCACTATACAGCCATAATGACACTATGTCCAATATATCCATAAAGTCATATAAATAGTTGAGAAAAGTAATATATAATAAGGATTCTATGTTAGACTATAAACAGATTGATAGATAAGAAAATATGACAGATGTTATATGTGTTTATTCTTTTTCGTACACACTTCATTTCAAATTGAATATATATTGACGTACTGTTTGAATACATAAAAGAGAAAACATTTAAGTAATATTAACCTATAAATATTAAAAATATGTTCATTTTTGCACTGCTCGCGTTTCATAGACTTAGCCGTTTAACCGAGCACTATACAGCCATAATGGTACTACATCTACGAGTTTGTCTAATTAAATAATATTATGGATTACATATGAGTAGCTGAAAGCTCGACAAGGCAAAGAGAGTGATGATACTATTTTACAAAACTTAACTGATTCAAATCATAGATTATAAAACGCGGCCCGAGGTTGCTATCGTCTGAAAACACTCTTACGTTACAATCCCATCCCGTGATCCTCTTAAGCCTTCTGGAATATTCGCATAGCTGGATTATATAAGATTTGCTTTATTGTCACGCTGTGTGTTTGATAACAGCCGTATTGTAGCGGTTTACAGCCAAGTTATTATACAACATCAAGAGTCAAATATATACATACCTACAGTTATTAAAACCATCCAAATCGGAATATAAGCGATACACGCTGCTTAGAGAAATTCAATTCATTTTCGAGATTTAAAAAGTTCCCAGGAAATTTTCCCTTTGAGTGCTGAATTTGTTTTAAATTAAAATTACTGTTATTTTAACGAATAGCTGTGTTTTCATTTATGGTGTATTTCAACAGGTTTTTTTAAAAAAAGGTTAATAATTAAAATATACAGTACAGATATACCTAAATAATTCTAACAAGATTATGTTGGGTGTACTGGTTGGACTAAAAAATATTTACTTTGAAATTATTTTTTTTTAATCGTAATATTAGGTCACACTTCGGCTGCCAGTAACTAATCTAGTAGTCTAACATTAAGTAACACCGGTTATAATAGCTGCTGCACGACTAGGAATAATGTACATTTACGTTTTCTGTTACAAAGTTGAACATATAATTTATTTTCAAAAATAGGAAAGTAATTAAACATACATACTTAATGTAAATAAATACATTATCATAAATTTTCTTAAAATTATTTTACTTAATTAAATTCAAACCGGCGATAACACAAAACACGTGCGCTACTTTACACAATCGAATAGAAACATCCCAGTTTGTTGAGAGTGCCAAGCGGGCCGTGTATAGAGTGCGTACACTACTGGTACTACTGGTATTTCTAGCGTAATATAATAAGTATAATAAATATGTGAAAAATTTTTTTTTTGCGATATATAAACATACTATATGTATGTTTAGTGCGTATCCACAGACCACTAAATATATATATATAAACTAACGTAAATTCCTTGTCCCGAAATTTCCATTTTAGTGTCACCAACATGATCACTTTGGTACCACTTACGCAATAAAATAGCTCCGCAACTTTTAAAAAAAAAAAAATGTTACAAACAAAAATTTAAACGCTAACAATATAATATGCATTAATTTAAAAATACGTCTTGTTTATAAAAAGATTTAATTTTTGAATAATAAATACTTTTACCGTTGCATAAATGTGTCAATCTATCGGATTCATGTTTCCACCAAAAAATGTTTGTAGAATGCCCCTCATCCCGCTACTTATGTTCTAAACCACTCTCCTATATGCACATTTTATTTCATGTCTATTCATTTACTGGTATGTGTACGTATCAGAGATTAGCACAGTAGTACTGATTGCCGATGTCCCCTGTCGCAAGATAATAAATTGGACGTTCGTTTGTGGAACAATTTTTTTTTTCTTTCTTCTAATTCGTCTCGGATTAATCGCTTCTTCCCATCTCTCCATACAACCTACGTCATGGCGTCTGGAGATATGAGAGATCATAGTGAAATCTTCAACGCAATCAACATGTAAACTTACGCGCAGTATTATTAAAGGGAAATTAAATATATTTTTTATGAGTGTCATGGGAGAAGTTTTGGCCTCGAGTTAGTTACATCCCTTACGTTGAGGTAGTAATATTTATCCCCAGTTGTTAATTAAGATGGTTTCCAAAACCGGACAACTAAATATTTTCCGGGAAAGTGAAATAAGGTTTTGTAACTTGGGCCTTCTTAAATAATAATAAGAATTAATGGTTTGAATTTTAGGTCTCGCGAAGAGAGAGTTGTATTCTTTGTCATGTCCGCTTTTCTGTGATATTATAAGACTTAAAATAACTTTACCCTTTTAATTATGAATATTAAAGTACAGTTTTAACTGCGTGATATAAAGGAATGTATAACAATATTATAAAAGTTGGTACAGCCATATAATCTTACGCTGGTATTCAAATCCCTTTAATTTCAGTTTGAATGAAAACTCTACGAATAATTCACTTATTATTGCTACGGATTATAATATACAAGTTGGATTATTAATATTGCGGTCTAATTTCATACATTCATATATTTATTATTATTTCTAACATAATAACCACTTATAAAGGTTGTTTTTTTTAGAAGTATAGAAATTTAAAATAAAATAAAACATAAAAATCGTGGTAATGGCCAAGGTATTGGCTTTATTAGAAAGATAATTGTATGCCATTGGTGTTTCAATATGGTTTCGCGCATATGGGTGCCGCAATCTGGAAGTCCAATTTTCGACTACTTTTTAGAGCAGCTGGAGATGTATATCGGCAATAACGCGACAAATGTTAGCTTCCAAGTCATCTATTGTCTCTGGTTTATCAGCGTAGACTAGCGACTTCACATCCCATTAGAAAATAATCCATAGGTGTTAAATAACATGATCTTGGAGGCCAATTCACAGGTCCAATACGCGAAATTATGCGCTCATCGAATGTTTCCTTCAATAAATTGATTGTAGCGTACGCAGTGTAGAATGTTGCACCGTTTTGTTGAAACCGTAGCTCTTCCACATTAATCCATTAGGGAACGAAAAATTCAGTAATCATGAATCTATCTCGCTCTTCGTTGACTCTAACGTTGTGGTCGACATCATTTTTAAAGAAACAACAGCTTCTTCGATGCGTACTGTACGACGTCTCTGCGGATGCGTATTATCAAATAGAGTATGCGTGGTGCAAAAATAATCCATAGTCATTCGAATTACTTGCTCGGATGGACGATTATGTTTACCGTAAAATGGACGTAGCGCACGGTAAATTTCGCGAACTGAACCACGATTTTTGAACTAAATTTTCACAATTTACAAGCGTTGTTCTGACGTAAGTTTATTCATGGTGAAATGACAAACCAAACTGAGCACAAATTGGCTATAGCTGGAAAAAGTTTTGCCAATTCGAAAAACAAACCTCTAAAAATTCCCCTTATTACCAGACTGGGAGAGCAGTCTACTAGCAAAAGAAAGACCCCGAGTTCAAGTCCAGGTGGCTGTTTTTTTTTTTCGAAATACATAAATTTGTCATTTTGCATTCTTTCAGTGACAATATTATTTTGGTTTATTTTTATGTAATATATTGAACAAAATTATGGTCTATTGAATACAATATATAACAAAAAAATACTCGTGCTTAAATCGTGTGTATCAAATGTATACGAATAAAATAGACCGATATGTTACATTAGATGCTTTACAAGGGAGGGGTCGATTTAAAATCTACACCGAGAATCTGTATTCCTGTAAAATTATGCTAAAAGTCATAAGATCAGAGCACCATACTCTTCTATCTTGACACGCAACTCTCGCTTCATCCACATTCATGCGTGTATGTTCATCAAGTGTGATTTGTGATTTACCTAATTTATTTTAATAATCGAGAAACTATGTTTTGTAAAATAGTTACTTCACACATAAAATGTGTATATGTCAACAATTATTGCTATCGGTGCATGGGACCAGAGTTACGAAATACATTGAATTGATTAAGTTTTCATCCAATCCTTGAACGTTTCAATCACGGGTGCGATCTTGATTGAATTAGTATTTCCTGAACTCCGTCACATTAAGCGTAATCACAAATCAATCTAAATACCAATTATATTTAACAAGAGTACAATCAATTTATATTGTTGGTCATTTGCGAATGTTAGACAATAATATTCGACTATTGGACTAATATCACAAATTATTTTTTATGACCGGGTTTGCATACCTGCATTGTTTCTTACCTACACTATATAACACTTTTATAATGCAGCTTCCAGATAAATTTAATTTTCTTTTTACGATCATGAGAAGGAGACTTTGAAACTAGCCTCCATTAAAAAAAAACATTCCTCTTCGATATGAAAAATTGATGGGGTCAATATATATCTTAGATAAGTTCCTTAATCAGTCTGATTCTCTATCTGATTTAAAACTAGGGGTTGTTTAAATACTTTAAAAATTCGTAACTCCATTAATATTGAACTTAGCGTAAAAAATTAGAACACACATAAACAAAATCTACTAGATTTTTATATCCAGTACTGGAAAAGATTTTTAATGTCTGAAAGACTGCTCTAGAAATTGTCAAATGTATATATTTAAGTAAATGGAGTTCTTCTTATACTACCCTTCTAATACTACCCATATTCAGTTATCAGGCAGTGCTAAAAAGATTTTTTTCTACAATTACTTTAAAGAAAATGCACATTAGCCGAAGAAGGAAGGACCTTGCTTAAATGAATAAGCTCTACCTGAATGCTAAGCTTACCTGTAGAAATGTAGTTTAGAAACATAGCTATATTTTTGTGTGTTGGCACCACCGTACCTCTGTTGGCTGTCCAGGGTAGGTAATGGAAAGGAGGATAAGTTATTGCGCTCTAAATCTGCGGATATATAGGATACAGGACTAAGAGAGGAAGAGGCTGGTGCGAACAATTAATTATTTGAAAAAATATATGCTCTATTTAAGTGAGTCGACAATACGTTGCGATGATTTCACCGTACTGTAATAACTGATACACTTTCAACGAAATATGTACATAGTTATGTAGATGGAGTTTCTGTGTAGTGGGACGTATAACTTGAAAGTGGTTATTTTCGAAATAGTTCAAAATCTTCTGCTTTCTAAGCTGTTTGAAAAATATTTTCTTACGACAATACAACGTACTTACCTACAATGCCTTATATATTGTTGTTCTTACACATATTCTACTATTCTTCGGATGCATCGATTGGATCACATTTAACACAAATTTAGTAAATTTCAAAAGGTTGTGTGAATTTTTATCAGAAACAAATCATTTTAGAATGGTAATTTTTTTGTAGAAACATTTCTAAATGTGAATTTTGTACAATATTTCATTTTCTTACAAAAATATGTTTATTTACCTACTTTATATTTAGTTTACATGCCAAACAATTCATTAGTTTTCAAATGTTTTTAATATCATTTCTTAATTTACTACTGATTTTCTCTTAATTGTTGATGCTGCCGTGTACCACACGGTGTATATATATATATATATATATAATACATATCTTATATTAAACATTTGTACAATAAAATGTATACTATCTTTACTATATTGCTTATGAATTAACACTTAAATATAAATATTATATATAGTATAATGTTTATTTTTAAACTAAACTTTGTATCTATAAATTTAATTGGTCTCTAAAATTTATCTCCTTTACGTTAATTTTAATATTTTTGTTTAAAAAATACATATATTCTACAAAACACAAACATACTTAAATATTACATTCCTACAAGATATATTCATATATCATTGCTGTCCAAATCTTCCAACGGGAAATGATAATTATAGTGGAAACCCATCCTCAGCGCAAATCCTTCCAGCGACCTTGGAACGTCTAAAGCGTCAACCATTTTCCCCTTCAGTAACCACAAAAGGCAGGGTGCAAGTTAAGGAAACTGTTCAATGGCCGAGAAGATGAAGGAAAATCGGCAACCCTTTCCAGGTCACACCTTCTCTAGATTGAGTGACTGGGTGATGACATGCACCTTTAGCGTATTATTTTAAACACCCTACATGTAGGTACATTCCATCCCTAAAACTAAACTGAAAATGTAAATATTATAGTTTATTTACGCTACTTATCAACGAAATTTCATGCATTAACATACCTATAGATATCGTTATATCAAGTCACCGTGTCACAGGTCCAGATAAAATCAATATTATTTTAAGACATTATAGATATCTCATAGAGACGAAGCTATTTATATTATATTATATGGGAAGTATGGAAGTATGAATATTACAGGGCTTACGACCTGTCTTCGGCTGGCTTAAGTGATCACTTTACACTAAGTAACGTTCACCAATTCTACCCACAATTAACCTCCATATCTATCAAATTTTTGGAAGTTGTATATATGTTACCATGTAGAAACATTTCAAGTGCAACTTCGCTAACGCTATCTATGGATTTATAAAATTTGATATTCATTCCTCTGAAATAGCATAGCTGTTAATAATGAGAATCTTATTTATTAGAAATATGAAAACTATATTCTTTATCTGTATATATGACGAATAATTAACATATACTAGAATACGCTTGAAAAGTCAATTTTCAATTTATATAATTCTTACTTAGACCAGTATATTATATTCGAGCTTCGTCTTTATGAGATATCTATAATTTGTCTTAATAACATTGCATTTGGAGGTAAAAATCCAGTAATTTTGGGTCCTTGGACATACTCAAATATTATTTAAATTATATTATACTTATTTGATATACGTTTGTCCGTATAATACATGCTTCTCCATGTAAAATAATTAAAAAACTCCTCTTTTTATTGTGATATTTATTTAATCTTTTTCTATCCTGTATTTAGTAAATAGTATTTTATATAATATATTGCTTTTAAATGCAAAATTCCATAGCTACGTTTAAATTGAAATTCATGTTTTTTTTCTATAACGCACATAAATATTTTTAAATAGACAGAGGAAACAAAATTACAACTAAATAATGCTTGAGATTGGCTTATTTTTCTCGATTTGAGCATTTATATAATAGAGGGCATTTGAAACTCAAATAATATTTTTGTATTGATTAATTCATAGTTTTTATTAATTCATTGTGGTAAAATAAATAAGTGAGGTTAAGTGTTATAAGGTAATCCCTTCCGATAAGCTCAGTAAGTAGAAGTGAGATATCCTATACTCAAAATGGGCTGTGAGTCAATGTCATTCAAATGAGGAACATTTCAATAAAAAGATTTAGTACAGTTTATTCAAATATGAAGTGCAAAATGTTATCAACAGAATATGGCGGATATGAAATTTACAGTATAGTACAACAATTATGTAAAGATGAATAGTAGAATAGTGGACAACAGACTCACACCTTACAGGAGGCGGGCTAGCTTATATTTCTTGACACCAAGTAATTACCGCGATTACAGATCACCGTGCCAGAGTGGCAGTAACAGATATGGACGCCTCGTAGGCCGTATCACTCACTGATTTTACATTATATTAAATGTTCAATAAAATACCTCAAAGACTATTTAGTAAACCTGAAGATGAATGGGGAATGCATGCACAGAGGCCGCAGAGTACAGGTGGCGGTGGAAGGATTCCGGGTCAGACGATCCCGACCGGAATACAGGAACGATGAGGCTGGCGTCAACAGAAACGGCTAGCGAGGGGCTGTAGTGGATGGCAGAGAATAGCGTAGAATGATGAGTACAATGGAATCTGGTTCGGGCGGATCGGGTGATGCAATCGACACGAGGATTTCTGCGATGGTGGTCGGGTGTCCTCACGAAGTTCACAATCAAGTAGCACAATGAGCTGATGGATAAGGCGAGCTCCGAGTGTTCCTTGGCGGGTTCGAAATTTATATTGCAATAGGTTCAACACGACGATGTAAGCGAGACCGTGTGGAACGCGTAAGGGTGATCAATGCACTACGCAATGATAAATAAGATAAATATGAATTAAATATATTAATTATAAAGATATACATATAAAATCAATTTTATCGAAAAATATTGTTGTTGCGCTACCGGGATTCAAACCTGGATCTCTTTCCTAACCGAGGGAGGTGCTTTATCCAACTAAGCTACAGCGGCATTATTTTTAGCGACAATTTTTCGACCCTATATGTTACCTTTTTGAAATTAATACATTTAATCGTTCCATCATTTGACAAATTTATGCAACAACAATATTTTTCGATAAAATTGATTTTATATGTATATCTTTATAATTAATATATTTAATTCATATTTAAAATATCACAGACCTATGTTCTGAATAATTACAACTTCACAATAAGAATGAGTTCTCCTAAAAAAAAAAAAAAATAAGATATGTATAAATATCTCGGAACAATCGCAGGTATGATGATAACTAATTACACAATAAATGGGTAAATTAGTTGATGGATCACGATGCATCGGTTTCGAACTATAGCTCTTTAAAATCGAGCTGAGTTATATCGGTGAAATCCAAAATCCACTCGGGACAATGTCAATATTCTAAGCTCGCTGGGGAGAGAATGTGACCGTTGGGACGCGTTGGTCCGTCGGAAGCGAATATTTAAAAATGTTCAAGGGAGCGAGGGACTAGACGTATCGCGCGTCGTTTAATTATTTATGGGGGTAGGTACTCGAATATTAAAATAGACTCACGACAGTTGTCACTTAAAATCTTTTTAGATTATTTTCTTTTTCTTTTTGTTTCATAATGTTTATATGCATATTGCTACGCATATCTAGAAATCAGTTTTAAGATAAATAATATTACTATAAATAAATAACAGAAAAATTACTTTCTTTTCAGTATGGTAGCCGCTGAATCAATTTTAATAAATTAAGAAACACATTTAATCAATCGTGCCTTATTAATTGTTGTTTACTTGAAGATCGATATCTCATGCGAACATTATTCAAAATCTGTTAAAACATTAAATAATGTGTATCGAAACAGATTTTAGGCTTTCTTTGAAAACATTTATCAAATCATAATTAACTGCTGATTTGATAAATATAAAGCCTACAAGTTTATAGGGGTGATATATGTCAATTAGATACTGAGTGGAATCTATCAATACAAAGGTGAGCTAGCACCATGATGTCACCATGGCCAAAACGAAATCTACCTCATGTTCAACATATATTTAGTATATAATTATATTTGTATTATATTTTGCTGTCGCATACTGTTGTCCGAATTCTATCGTCAACTGTTAACCATGTTGAATGCATAGAATTCTTCAACACTGAAACTAATTGCTTCAAATATTTTTTTCAATGTTCTTGTATTTTTATTCTAATAAGCACATCGTATGTTACATTTTAAATTATATATAATAAGTGATTGCTCAAATGTTTGTAGACCAAGATCTATTGAAGTAACATTATAGAAATTCGCGTACTGCAACACAGACTTTTATATTATAATATAATAATAATTCTCCCTCGAGCTCTAGTTTACATCTTGAAAATAAGACAACCTCTTTGAGCTCAATATTTTTTAAACCTTTGATTAAAATTACCTCACCTAATTAATTCATCAAAACTGAATATAGATTCAGATGTTTCCATAACCGCTTGTTTTTTAATACTTTCTTTTGCTCCAGTTTATGATCGAGAAACGCATGGAACACGTACTTGGCAACTGTAAATGATTGACCTAAGTTACACGAAAACGATTCATTATTCCGAGGCGTTCGTGTGCGCGACCTCTCAGGTTCGAGATTATTTTCTACCTCTTGTGTTCCCCTACTTACAATCTGGGTCTCTTTAAGACATGGATTATCCCCATTCCCTTTAACCACCTCCCTCCCTCTGTTCCACACAAGCTCCATAAGCCCACATGTATCTTGCCCCACTCTTAAAAGGAGTAGTTCACTTTTGTGGGCTTTTATAATAAAATGCCGATAGGTGGATACTTTCAGAAGTTATCGAACTCAACATCCACTGTTAAATAAGTTAATATCATCCCTGTTCCGGTTGGTGTTATTAAACGCCATAATGTCAATTTCAAAGTACGTTTAGTATGGTCATGTTCTATAAAAACATGTTTTTAAAGTTTAAATGTATACTATTTATGTGTAGTATAAAAATGAATAAGTTTAGAATATGTTAATTATGGTCATATTATACAAAAACATGTTCTTTAAGTTTGAAGTATGTTTATGGTCATGTTGTACAATAACACGTTCTTTAAATAGGAAAACTTTGTTAGTGCAAAATGACAAATTTTTTTAATATTTAATGGTCACTGACTAACTATTTCACCGTCACGCTATTTCACCGCGAGGGTAGGTAGAGATGATAGAGTGCCACACTTTTATATCCTGATACACAACTCTCGCGTCACCCACATTCATAGATCTTCTCATGCATGCTCCTCCCTTGTTGAGTCTTTGCATGACCAGTCTTCTGCAGATGTTATATTTCTGGTATCATCCTCATAATATTTTTACCTTGTTCTCATTAATTCGTTCCACATAACCATGTCAACTACGCGACCCTCATTTAATGCTAATCACTATGCTTAAATCAGCGTAACATTCCCTTCTAATTTGTTCACTCTTAAAAATAAATTTACCACGTTCAAGCCTGAGTGACTTAATTTCCACTACATTCAGTATACCTTCCATAACATCCCTTTCATAATTTTATTGTAAGCCTTTGCAAATCTATAAAGATACAAAAAAGTTTTGTAATATTCGCCAAAAACTTTTCCGTCAATACTCACAGAGAGAAGATTAACTCCGTGCACCCCCTTCATCGACAAAAGTCATCAGCACATTCAATAATATAATTTAATTTCACAATATAATTTCTTAACATTTGTCACTATATGATTTTTAATTTAATTCCAACACGCACGAATTCCTAAAATTTAATATAATATAGGAGTTAATTTAGTATAAAAAGTAATGGCAAATTAAAAATTTTAAATATCCAAAAGAAAAATTTCAACTAGACAACTATTATAATAAAAAATATCTTGTTTGTTCATCTCTAAAACTTATTCCCCTCTTAACTTTTAATTAATACGACCATATTTTGCACTAGACTTCAAACTGTAAAAACATAAATTTAATATATAATATATTATACATGTTTTGTATATTTATTTTTAAAACTCTTTATGCATATTCTTAGCACAATTGTCTGCAAATGTGAAGAAAATAAAATTAATTAATGTATTTTACAATTTTATATTTATTATATTTAAGAACTAAAATGAATACAAAGCACTAGAGAAAGCGAAAAAAAGTGGTCTACTTACTGGATGTAAATTGACTGAAGAAAATTAATATGGAGTGATATAAAAAGCACAAAAAAACTTTTGCATCTAAAAATTTAGGATTAAGACAGTAGACACAGCTTAGCATTTCCACTTTAAATGATGAAATAATTTTCATAAAATTAAATACGTTCAGATAGTTAATACACTATTCACTTTCTATAAGCTTTATTAGACATACATACGTGTAGTTTATAATTTAATATTATTAACGTAATCGTTAAAGTACCTACTTAAAAAAAATCCTAAATAAACTTTAGTCCACAGTGGATACAAATTTCGGTTTAAAATAATATGAAATTATTAAATCACAAAACAAATTCTAATTTTGTAATTTCTGACAGTAGAAATGAAGAAACTTATTTTTTATTTGAAAAATTCAAAGAATATTCATATTTGAATGAAAATTAATATTAATACAAATTAAATTAATCAATTTAGAAAGATGTACAGAAAAAATCTATTTAACGAAAAAATAATTATTTGTATTTAAAATACCACAGAAGTATACATTAAAATATGAATTAAATATATTAATTATAAAGATATACATATAAAATCAATTTTATCGAAAAATATTGTTGTTGCGCTACCGGGATTCGAACCTGGATCTCTTCCCTAACCGGGGGAGGTGCTTTATCCAACTAAGCTACAGCGGCATTATTTTTAGCGACAATTTTTCGACCCTATATGTTACCTTTTTGAAATCAATACATTTAATCCGGTTAGGGAAGAGATCCAGGTTCGAATCCCGGTAGCGCAACAACAATATTTTTCGATAAAATTGATTTTATATGTATATCTTTATAATTAATATATTTAATTCATATTTAAAATATCATAGACCTATGTTCTGAATAATTACAACTTCACAATAAGAATGTGTTCTCCTAAAAAAAAAGAAGTATACATTATTACTACTCCAATGTAGTGAATCAGTTTTCTTTTAAATTACGTACCCGACGTTACGTACAAATAAAGCATTAGTTCACACGGAGGCTAAATATATATATATGATAAATAAACGAAAGCAAACGTTTGTTTCGCATTTTTAACAGTAACCAACACCTGTTTGACTGCAGTACTGTACAACGTGTGTAATAAATTTTCTGGTTTGTGGCTTTTCTGGCGTTCTCCATAGCTGCCGTGCACCGCGCCTGCAAATTATGGCACTTTCACATTTTTTGCAAATTTTATCACTTGTTTCGTCTGCGTTTAATACCGACATCATAAACCATTTTCGGTAATGGTTATAGTGGGGAGACATTACAAGTAAATGAAATAAATATAAAAATTGGCAAACTGCATACACAAGATTGATTTATTTTGAAGTAATCGGTCTTTGCTACTTACTATTTGTTGATTTATAGTCGATATGATAGGAGAAAATCTAATCCGTTTAAAACATTACCAATCAATAAAAAACACACAATACGTAATTTATAAGCATATTATTTTTTCATTAATAATATATACTCGTATGGACCTGGTGTCTCTACTAGGTTAGGTCGCGTTTTTTGTTGATGGTTTCCTTAAATAAATCTAGGCCAATGTTCCGGAACGGTAACACGTACCTTTGTTAAGGCTTTGCCTCAAAAAGTTATGGAACAACCGTACTTGTTCGCGGGAGATGTAAATCTTCCACAATATATGATGTAAAATATAAGTATTTATCATATTTAGTACCGCTAGATAAAGTCCTCCTTAAGTGTCGTTATTTTCTGTCACTTTTTTCTGTTCATTACTGTGTATAATATTTTCGAAGTTTTTTGATGATTTCATCAGTTCGGCGAGTTTTATGATGGCCTGTCAGTCTAGGTTTTGTCTCAAAGTAAACAAGTTGAAGCAATCTGGATTGCTGCCGATGCAACAGAGTGTTTTTGAAACCACGTGATGTATTGATTAGGCGCCTCGGGTGAGGCGTTTTCAGATCGCAATTAGTTCCGGTGATGCGTTCAATATTACCTCTGGCGGTGACTTCAGCGTGTACTCACATCTGGTTCTTCAGCCACTTTTTTCTCCTTCAGTCTTCCAATCCGTCTTGTGTTCTACCATCTCGGAAAACGTTAAACAATTTGATGAACAATATATTTTAATAACGAGAATCATAATACGAATTTTCTAGTATGTTTATTCATTTAAAATAACGGCGTTAATCACATTGAGAGTAGAACCTAAAATTTATTCGATCGCATTACATTGATGTTGACATTAAGTGAGTTAGCATCAAACATTGTCGTCAGTTGTTGATTAGAGAAACTCTTAATTAATGAGGAAAATGTAATTACGTAATATTATTTAGGAGCGAATTTCGATAGCCCTCATCCCTTACGTGGGCTGCGTTCCAACCACAAAGGTGAACCGTGTTGGTAATAAAAACTTGAGGGGACTGATATTTTCCGCCCGCTTGGCCACAGTGGACCTTACCAGCATAAATATTTACCTCTTTGAGACCCAGAGGTCAGCCTTTTGATTATACAATTACCTTCTCGACGCCAAAGGTCTGTGGCGTCTTTTTGCAGCAGGGCAAAAGCTTTTTTAGCGTTAAAGCCAGTTGCGGTACGTACCGCCGTCGGCGCCCGAAGCTCGGGGTTATTTTAGGTTAATTGATAGTGTCGCCGTGTAATTTGGAACAGACGTGTCGGAGCTCTGAAATAATTATAGCCGTGTAAGTGAAATTCAAATATTAAGGAGGGCGATAGCGAATGGAACTTGGAGTATTAACAAATTGCTACAAGTCTTTGTACGCTTACGTTAAACTGAGCACGCTTTGTATACTCAAATTTTGCTAAAATATACATTTAATAACGTGTTTCATGTTGCCATTCTATAGCATTTAATAGCGAAATAAAGGATACTTCTAAAATTAATACTATGCAAGAATTCAAAATAATGTTAATTGCTAACATACGTTATTGTTAGAGTCAACAGAAATTTTAATAGCTGTAAAATCATAACATTACATTATTAAAAGAAGATAAATTTTACGTTAGAGTTTTTGACTAGTATGGTGGGTTCAATTTATATTTATAAAATAATCTGATCTTTGTTTTGAATTATCAATTAAAATCTTAATTTATTTAGTTTATTTTTAATATTAATTGTAATGCATCGCGGCCAGCGATTAATTGACAGCAGCGATGATGTACTCAGCTATCCTATACTGACCAGCCGAAGTACATAATCAATGTACTATAGGTCGATGAGAGAAATAAATAGTACAATATAATATTTACAGTAATACAAGATTGATCTTAACGATATCGCGACCGAGCAGAAAGAGCACGTTCACTCCGCGCGTCCACTTATATCGACTCTCTTACATACACACAGATGTACCCATCACTCGTACTTCATGGCCCGCGGCCTAGGTACACACGCACACACATATTTACACGCAACTCACGGACACTACATTAATTTAAACATAATAAGATAAAAAAGGGTTAGTTGAATGTTTATAAAAGCATAGATAGGTATTTCGTATAATTTTCAATATTATTTGATGAACAAAATATTTTTCAGTGTTTTGATTATTAACTTTATTAAATAACTTATAACTAAATTTTACAATAACATGGTTCTTTTTCCATAATTAATTAAAATTTTAAATAATAATTTAATGTATTAATTATAAATATATACATATAAAATCAATTTTGTCGAAAAATATTTTTTTTGCGCTACCATCAAGACCATCACAGACCTATGTTCTGAATAATTACAACTTCATAATAAGAATATGTTCTCCTTAATAATATTAGTTGTATCAATGTGTCCAAAATTTAATAAAAATGAATTGATAATTCTGGTGTCTGCGATCGGTTTACTCAAAGGTATTTGAGATTTCGTAAAAACAATGTAGATGGCTTTCAAATAATGGAACGACAAATGTATTAATTTGAAAAAGTGTAACATATAGATTCGAAAATTTGTCATTAAAAATAATGGCGCTATAACACAATTGGTAGTGTACTTCCCCAGATTGGAAATAGAGATCCAGGTTCGAATCCCGGTAGCGCAAAAACAAAATTTTTCGACAAAATTGATTTTATATGTATATATTTATAATTAATACATTAAATTAGTATTTAAAACATCACAGACCTATGTGTTGAATAATTACAAATTCACAATAAGAATGTGTTCTCCCTAATAATTACAATTTTATAGTAAATTAGATTTTGTTTAATATTATAATTATTTTACCTTCGAAATTAGTTATTTAAATACAAATTAAATGTATAAACTAGAAAAATAAAAAATAAGTTATTTTAAGTTTTATTCTTGTATTATTTTGCATTTAAAATGATTTATATATTGGTAATACACTAATAATACTTATATTATTTGTAATCATTTTTAGTTTTTTCACTTATTAAACATGTAATAATTTCAGATATGTGGGGACTTTGTTAATGCATTTTTAATCAAGTTTTTCTTGCGTTTAGCAAGTTTTAATGGTTGCATTTTTAAGCTTTTGCTTTAAGGGTTGAAATGCCGTATAGGACTTTTAACTTTCCGCTAAACTCAGTATTTTTGCGCTCATATTGAAAATTAAATATTTACTAAATTCCTGAAAGTAGCGAGGAAAAAGCTGACTTACGTTTTTTAGCTGTAAAATATATTGTAGACTATTGGCAAACATGCATAGATGTGCAGTTTAAAATAATAGCGGTTTCTTTGTGAAGGGATTTTTTTGGGTAGATATTTTCATAATTTACTCATAAAAAATATTACACATGTTCAAACATTTTAAGCCATCTAAAATTTGTAATTTTATTGATTGTGTTCAAAAGTTCGACCCCTCAGAATAACAAGGTTCCATCTGATTCTAACACTGTTTTGAGATAATGAGCTCAAAAGTGTTGATTGAATTTCAACATATATTCATGTTTTGGGTTTGCAAATATAATCAGTTTATAGTCTTGACTTATATTCAGTATTATTAATGACCACTGTGAGGTGAGGGAAATTAAAAATATTATTGTATAAAATTAAAAATCCTATAAAATTATTCAATTTTTTATAACTATATTTTATACGCGCTGTTTCAATCATTATATTTTTAACGTTGTGGTGGAGTCTCTGATAAAGCATATTCTATGTCAAAAGAGAGATAAATTATTATCAGATTCAACTATTATTTTATTAATAATTAATTCTATTAACACCTACGTGTAAAAGTCAGCATTCAATTCTTATAAATAATTAATTTTTTAATAATTTGTAACGTTGTTCTTATAAAATCAGAAATATTTTATTTACTTTTGAAATTAGCAAAATTAACTTTGTGGTTAAAATTCATTATTTTTATTTGTTTACTTTGTTTCATTAACCATTTATTGAGTTTAAATATAAATTGAGTTTCAAAAAATATCATTTTCTTCTTCAGGATGTCAATACTAATTAATTAATTAATAACCAATTTTTCATCAAAACCACGACCATTTTCTATCAAATGATTATCAAATTCTAAAAACCAACTATTGTTCAAATATTTAAAATGCTTCTTAACTCTTATATTAAAATTTCTACTCATTTTACCAATATAAAATCATTTGATAGAAAATGGTCATGGTTTGAAAAAAAATTAAACCGTGTTGGTCATAAATTAAATAATTTGGAAGCGTTGGAGATAAATAAAGCGTGTAAAACTAATTAAAAAATTATAAACAACCAAATAAATTTAACTATAAGTCCCATTCTAAAATTTTTAATTAATAATTAGAGTTAGGTACTAAATTTATTTTTAAATAATTATTGTTTTTTAAAAATAGATTCTGGTAAAAAAAACTACATATTTTGATTAGTATTGTAGTATTGACATCCTGAAGAATAAAATTGTATTTTTCGAAACAGGTAAATGTATTTAAACTTAATAAGTGGTTAATAAAACAATGTTAACAAATAAAAATAATATTTTATTTTACAAATATTTTTATATATTAATTTTAACGACACGAAAGAGGGCTTACATACAATTAAATAATACTAATAAAATTAATATTGAATGAATTGAGTAAATACTTAATAAAGTTTACCTTAAATATAAATCATTACATTATATTTTAACAAAAAGCAGCATTACATATTTATATGAGTATATGACATCGGAGTATATTAGGTGAATAGCAAATATGGTAGCGCACTCGCATATCATGAGGTACTGAGACTGATATTCACGGCACCCCCAAAATGTATTTTATTTCAAAAAAGATTTGGAGGTAATCTGGTATCGTTTCCGGTCGATCGGATTAGAGATAAAAATAAAATTAAAGTGAGAGAATATAAAAATATTATAAAATTTTCTAACGCAATTCTCGTAGCAAATTTTACTTGTATACTCGCCAAATAAAATACAAGTGTCCCGGAAGTATTTTTCATAATAAAAATTGTGAAATAAAATAATGTATGGGTTTAATCATAAAAAAATAAAAATAATAAATATATACATATTGCATTTAAGTACAGTCTCTGGGAATTTATTTCTTAAAAATTATGTTTTTTAAATGTGATCCGTTATTTTGTTGGCACTTTTCTAAACGGGAGGCTAAATTTCTGAGAACAGCTCGGCACGCATTCTCCGTGATCGCTGCCAATTCTTCTTGGACATTTTATTTTAATTGGTCCAGAGCGGGAGGATTGTTACTGTAAACCTATGATTTAAGGTAGCTTCATAGGAAAAAGTTCATTGGTGTCAAGTCGGAGCTACGTCAAGATATCAACTTTCTAGAGAAAATTTCACGATTAACTGGAAAGGAAACGCTCCATAGCTACTGAATTTTTAAGGACGCAGCTAGCGATCGGCATACCCCCCGCCCCTCAACCGCTCATTTCGTCGGGGCATCAAATGAACCAAAATAAAATAAACATTCTGGGACACATTGTATATTATATTACTTTATACGGTAAAGCGATGAATTTTAATAAACAAAATGACGTTCGCTTTGAAAATGCAGTTTATTGAATTGAAGATTATTTGAATTATGTATAACATATCCATATGCAGCTGAACGTACGTTCAAAGCGCCTAGCGATGGTAAAACAAATGATATTCGTAAATATTTTCGAAAAGTTTACAAATAAGGAGCGGGAGAAGAAAAAAAATTGTCATTAAAGAAGCTGAGAAAAATGTAACAATGGAAAAGTAACTGAAACAAAACTCCGGCAGAGTTGCTACACTGTCATTATTGTTTTTGTTTCTTCTGAATAGCATTTCGCTTTTTATTCTTCATTTTATGCTTCGTCTCCATTATTCTTTTGTCCCGTTCTCGCAGCACTTGGGACATTTAATTGCCTAAAAGCAGAACTGGAATAACAGAACTATAAAATGACAAAATCGAAAGAAAAAAAATGTTCATCGCGCGCTTAAGAATAATTCAGATTTTACATAACGCCAGAATCCATTCACTTATTTTTCTTTGAAATATTCCCGTATTGAATCTTTTCTAAATGAAAATAATTATTTTCTCCTGAGAATACTCAAAGATTCTAATTGTTGTAAAAAAAATTCGGAGCGTGATTTTGAATTTTGAAAATTGTAATAAGTGTTTGTATCTGCGGAAATAAAACCTGTAAAATTTCATTAACCCTTATCAAACCATGCAGTAACACTGGTCTACTACTCTAATTAAATCTGTAATATATCGGTAGATATACGCAACATACACTTCATATTTTAGTTAATTTGAAGGAAAATATTTACGCTTTGAAATGATTAGTGAAAAATCAATTATGTAAGGCGAATCCTACAAAAATAATTATTTTTAATTCATTTCGTTGTGAAATAGTACGTTGACAAAAATACAATTTGTAGCAAGACAGAAATAAATCACACATTAATTTCACATTGAAATCAATAACAAACATACGAATATAATGGTGTCTCTTTCTCACTTTTTAAATTAATATTGAGAGGCAGGAAGGTTGTATTATACAATGCAACCTCCCATACAGAACTTGATGAATGCTCCGAATTTTGATATTACTTTTTTTTAAATATATTTAATGCTCAATACTTAATGTATGGAATTAACTATTTTTTTTAAATCATTTTTTCACATTTTAAAGGCTAATAGAACTCTAATTTTATACGGTAACACAAGTTGACAGCATGGCAGCGTACGAGTATTTTATATTACGGTATGGTTAATAAATATTCATATTAAACTTATAATGCGTCCATATCAAGGTATAAGAAAATAAAAATTAATATTTGATGAAAATAATTTCCAGTACTAACCTGTTGAGTACAACGCTCACATACAATAAAATATACCTATATATTTATCAAAGTACACTGAGTTATTTTTTAATTGTTTTCTCAACATATAAACTATATATTTGTATAGTTATACTTATTTGGAATGGAGTATTCTCATTTATTTGACCGATAAATAATATTTTTTTTTTTTTATAAAAACACAGGTATTTGTTGTTAATGTGCAATTAGTACAGTACATAAGTACATAAATATATAACTACATAAATAAATCTGTAGAAATTAGTTGTATTTTTACTTATTTTATATAAATTTATAGAGATAAGACTAATTTGGTGGACTCCCAAGATAAACCATCATATTTTAAGAGTATTTTATGTTCAGGATCTTCAGTAATCAATTATTGTGAACTACTTAATTAAATATCAGCTAAAATATTACGCTGTATAAATGATTTAAAAAATGTATTACAAGTCAAAATTATTCATAAATTCAATTAAATAAAAATCTCCTCGGTGGAGAACTAAATTCCGGTGTCTCGTATGGTAGGCGAGGTTACTAACCAATACGCTATCGATGAATACTAATGCGGAGGGAAAATAAACGTTTAAAAATATCTTCAGATCTTTAATAAGAAAACTAATTTCATAGTTCACCAGATGTAAATATTTTTCAAATAAAATTGAATTTTAGTGTAAATATTTGATTATAAATAATAAATTATCAAAATATAAATCAATGTTTTTAATTCTAACAAAAAAAAATCACCATTATATACATATATGATAATTTGGTACTGCAGACTAAATGGGGAATAAATAGTAAGATGAGTGCGCTCGCTTACCTTGAGAGATAAGTAGTGGGATCGATATTAGGATCACGATTTTGGACACGCATGATATTGATCCCGAGAAAGTAGGTACCTACCGGTAAAGGTGAAAATAAAAATGAGAAGAAAAGTATTGTAGTGAGTAAAGTATTATAAAATTTTCTAACGCAGTTTCATGACAAATTTTACTGAGATGCCCGCTAAATGATCCACGTTAAAATATTATATTACCAGATTGAAACTAAGCATAGACTACATTAAACATTGGTACTTGAGCAATGTGACTACAGGCAGTACTCCGCTTTGAGTAAAAAGAGCAGCCCTCTACCAACTCGCTAACGCCAAATCTAAATCTAACCAATATACAACCGTATTTTATTCATAATATGATCATTCCCAATACGTTTTTACGGGTTTTTTTTTATTTCTCAGTGTTTTTGAAATCCAAAGAAAACATCAAAAAATGATAAGGGTAGTCGGGTTAACAATTCCCTTTGAATGCAAATCCTTTCTCTGGGGAATTTTATTTGACAGGTAGAGAGAACTGGGGAGACATTGAACCAACACAGACCCTTATTTACCTCGTCACACTAGCGAACTACGCTGCAAATGTACAAGTCTTTCTGATACAGATTTCGACACTTTAATACAACAATGTGCATATATAAATAATAAATAAATTATTATTGTTTATTATTTGAAAGCCAAAAAGAGAAATTCTATTAAATAAAAAGTTATATTTTCAGGTAGACTAAACTAGGTGATAATAATAATCCGGAATAATGATCGATAACAATGGCATCGGGCAATTAAAATGGCCGCATTATTTGTACATGTATTCGCGTATATATACAGACAGGGTGGCCTAAAAAAGTGAGAACATCTCGTAATACATGAGTTATTTCAAAACATAATGAATTATAATGCTTAATGTAATTTTTTTTGCACAATATATAACTAATCAGAAATCATCTAAACACCCCATATTTCATAATCTACTGAGTTTAAATCTGTGCTGTCCGGTGGCCACATGCCTGGCTCGAAAAAATTAACATTCTCACGACGAAGAAAGTTAATTGTATTTCTGGCTGTGTGAGATGGAGCCCCGTTTTGCTGTAATTTCCAGTTATGCGTACTATCTAGCTATACTCCATGCTTTGTTTTGAAACTGATCATTTTCTTAGCACCGCAACGCTTTTCAATTCACAAATTTTTGATCAGAATTCGGTCTTTTGCAGTGATTTTTGTCATTCTGGGCAATAATTTGAAAAAAAACAAATATAAGCGATGGGAAAATCAATAATCAAAGATGGCAACCGGAAATTATCGAATTAAAACGTAATATAAATAAATAGATAAGTAAGTAAATTAGTAAACTATTTAAGCTACTGTTGATATAGTTAAACTAATTTTGATGTAACTATATCACATTTTACGAAATATTCTCACTTTTGTTGGGTCACCCTGTATATGCATATATTTATAACAAATTAATTAAATATAGGTATTCAATGTTCCCATTGGTAAAATAAATCAAGATCCAACATCACATAATCAAGATGTCCCATGAGCTTAAATTAATTATACACATATGTAAGCTTAACGCGAAAATAAATAGTGAATCAAATCAACCACCACATCTTTCCTATCGAATACTCTACTTAGAGTCAACCTAGAGCAATACATCTTATAGCACAAGGAATCAATCTATATATATTACATTAATATCCAGTGGCGGGTCAAAGACCTTAGGTACTGACGAGCATAGTCAGCGTTTATATTAAAAAAAAATATGATTCAATCGAGAAGAGTTTTTACATAATATTTAATTTTTTTATTATCATTGGATCATAAAATCTAAAAATAAATAATAAAAAGAACATAAGGATCTTTATTTATTTTACCTGGCTGCAATAATAAATATGTATGTTGTTATTATAAGCGCGTTATTTCAATAATAATAAGCGCGTTGCAATAAAGCAATAATTTTTTTACTCATGGTGTTATAAATTAGTACAACATATCGAAATGATATCAAATATTACATAAATAATTCTGGTTACTTATTACATACATATATTTTTAAACCTCAACTATTTATTAATGGTGTTATTTATTAAAGTTATTACGTGAAAGTGTGTAAGGATACTCTTTTAATTTAACAAATTATTTTATTATATTTTTAAATCATTTTATTGGGAGAACATATTCATATTGTGAAGTTGTAAGTATTCAGAACATAGGTCGGTGATATTTTAAATACTAATTATAAAAATCAATTTTAGCGAAAAATATTGCTGTTACACCACCGGGATTCAATCCTGGATCTCTTCCTAAATGGGGGAAGGTGCATTATCCAACTATGCTACAGCGACATTATTTTTGACGACAAATTTTCGAACCTACATGTTACACTTTTTCAAATTAATACATCTATCGTTCCATTATTTGAAAGCCATCAACTTTGTTTTAACGGAATCTCAAATACCTTTGAGTAAACCGATAGCAAACGCCAGAATTAACATTTTTTTTTATTAAATTTTTGGACACATTGATACAACTCATATATTATTAGGATAACACATTGTTATTGTGAAGTTGTTATTATTCAGAACGTAGGTCTGTGATATTTTAAATACTAATTAAATGTATTAATTAGAAAGATATACATAATAAATAATGTCGCTATAGCATATTTGGATAATACACCTTTCTCGGTTTCGAAAGAGATCCAGATTCGAATCCCGGTGGCGAAACAACAATATTTTTCGATAAAATTGATTTCATGTGTATATATTTTTAATTAACACATCTAATCAGTATTTAAATCATTTTATTTAAATTAACTTAAATAAATACAACACCTACGTCTGAATGCGCTTCTGTATGTATCCAATTAATAATAGCAGTAACAAATTTCACCCATCTGGTTTGCATTGTTACCTAGGCGCCATGGCGTGACGCTGATTGTGGAGTTTACAATTACTTGAACGTAACAATAGGGTTCTTAGTATGGACAAGTCCGGTAGGAAATACGATTGTTATCGTATACAGATATTGCTCTTGTTCTACTACATGTAATAGTACTTGATATCGCACTTTGATATGGTCAGTTTTAGGAATTTGAAGAGACCAATTCAAAATTCAAGGTGTATTTAGACATATAAATAAATCTAAAGAACTAATAATAAATCAGGAAATCTGCATACTCAATAAGAATAAGTATACAGCTTTCTGACTCATTCTCCACAATGAAAAATATTAGAGACGTATATAGAAAAAGATTATATTGACAATGTAACCTCAGGAAGTGTTTCAATATTCAAAATAAATTAATATACTGCAACATGGTCGCCACCATTCGATAAAAAGCAGGCGACACATGAACAAGAAGTCTTCTAAAAATTGTGTATGCTCTATTTTTTTTTTGTGTGCGCAATCGTGTGCGCTTGCACACCCACACACCTTAGAGGGAACATTACTTATTATATAGCTCAGCTGGGAGTGCATTCTAACGGCAATAGAAATATCCTGTGTTTACGTCCCGGAAGCTCTTTTTTTTTAAATAGAAAAAGAGTTTTTCAGTAACATTTTAACATTGGCTTAATTTATTTTTAATATGTGGTCACTTATATTTACCCAATTAAATGTATTTTTACCCGAGTAAATATATTAGGTTAAGGTAATTTTGTTGAATTAATTATAATTAAACCTATTAGCGAAGTTTCAAGTTGTAAGTACCTACATCATCGAAATATTTTGTATGGTGTTGCATATAAATTCATTATATTTTCATAATTTTTCCCGGAAATTTTTTCAGGGCATGGGTCTCCCGCTGGGGGTTGCTGGGATGCACAATGCCGGGAAGAGCGGTGGATAAGAGGACCTAACGGAGCATTCCACCTGCTCTCCTTCGCACCCTCTTGCGATCTGGACAGGGTGTATTTTTTCGTACGAATACGCCAGAAAGCTTCACATTATACAGAGTGTAACAGATCTAGTCCATAATATTTAACGGGTGCACTATGTGCAAATTCTGCACTGTTACGGAAAATATTGTTGCAAAATTGATACATTATTAATCTTTATCTTTGCTTCACATCATAAATTATATAACATAAAATAATCCGACCGCTCGAAAATTGATAACCTTTTATTTTTTATATTGAATACATAATTTGGAATCAAATAAATATTTAAATTAATTGAGATAATCGCATAATTACGATTTTTTTTTAATTCTTACACCTCTGACATAATTAAGATTATGTACATATTTCTTGAACATTTTCGATGCGTAATTTAGCCAGGTGTCCACCCATAAAATATTGTGAACTAGGTCTGTTACACCCTGTATAACTTTCAGTTAAATTTGCGTTAAATAAAGTATGCAGCGTAATAAAATCCACGTATTTCGTTGAATAGGGTATTTTTATATATTGCAGGAAGCATTGTATAGAGGAACTAGGATTTATCAGATTATCATTCATTCATACTTTGCTGTAAATATAATATATTTGTATATTTTGGTTCCAATTTTAACAGTTAACGCATGGTATTTTATTATTTTCACTAACAATTTAAAAAGTTTCACACATAATTATCATTGGATGAACCCAACCGTATAATTATTTTTGAACAGTCATTTATTAAACAAAACAATATAAACAACAAGAAGAAAATCTCGCTGAGTAAAGTAGATGGCAATTTGTTTTTTTTTTCTCTTTAAAGTCCCTGCCTTTTCAGAGCATTTTACAACTCCCATTTAAAAGAAACTCTAATGAGACTAATGTCCATACCATGATTCTAGTAATAGAAGGCACGTAACTTAAAGGGATCAAAAATTCACATTTTATCATATATATGCATAATATAATGAAAGTTAGCGTTTTTATAAACGACGTGAAAGTATTTACCGATAATTCAAATTTGGAAAATTTGTGGACCAAAGTATAGATTTGATGTCCTTCTTTCAAGATCCTGGAAAAGTACGAGCTTTGAATGAGCGCACGTTAAATAAATTGGATAGGATACAGAGTACCTATTAAGTTGAAGGTACCTACATCACGAAATATTTTGTATCGTGTTGCATATTTATTCATTATTATTAATCTCTGACTTTTCTAGGAATTTATCAGGGTATGGG
Organism: Eubasilissa splendida; assembly: GCA_031772225.1. Lineage (NCBI taxonomy): Eukaryota > Metazoa > Arthropoda > Insecta > Trichoptera > Phryganeidae > Eubasilissa > Eubasilissa splendida. The sequence continues at coordinate 10,606,446 of CM062846.1, forward strand.
TCTCCCGCTGGGGGTTGCTGAGATGTACAATGCCGGGAAGAGCGGTGGATAGGAGGACCTAACGGAGCATTCCACTTGCTCTCTCTCACACCCTCTTGCGACTTAGACAGGGTGTATTTCTGCCGGACTGTGATCGAGTTTAGCGACTTCAACACACAAATGTGATGTTCACCCTCCCCTTCTGGGGGTGCATGACTTATATAGCTTCTCTCTGGCTGCCTTCTGAATTTAATATGATAACGAGTCTCATATCAAATTGATACATGTTGTATAGGTATGGCTCTGATACGATGATGCCGGAGCCAACCAATAACACTTAATAACTAAATGTAATAATGATCAAATGTTATAATTGTATTATTTAATAAAGGAAAATAAAAAAGATAACTGTGAAGGAAAACCACGAAGTTTTAGTTAACTAACTAACTTTAAAATAATCCAAAAAAGGTTTAAAGAGTTTGTAAAATATTGCACGCGTTGCATTATTGAGTGAAATCAAAGCAAAAATAAACAACTCTCAAAACGATTCCGGAAGAGGGTGGGACCCTTTGGGGTTTCCTTTATTAATTTATTCATTATTAGGATAATTGCACAAATTAAACAATATGTTAAACATAATTTCATTCATAACTTATGAAATTATTATTATTTTTCTTTTATATCAGTATTGAAGAATAGTCCCGGGTCGCCCTCATAGCTGACTCACGGACCCAACTATCCACCGCTGTGGCGCTCTTCCAGATCTTCTTTGGCCCAAAGTAGCTTGTTGGTGTAGTGGTTAAGACGCTGGCCTACTGATCTAGTGGTCGGGGGTTCTCGCCTCGTTCCAGAACACCAGAAAGTTAGTCATATTTTCATAGTACAAGCGTTTAGCTTAGTTTGATATATCCAGGATAATCTAATTTCATATAATTACATTGACGCATAATGTGACTGAAGAATTGGAAGAATCTATTGTTTACAGTTGTAGATAGCCATTGCTGTAATTAGTATTGTTGCATAATTAAAGCATCTGTGTGTAGTGTAGTCCACGGGAATAAAATTATCATTATATATATGTATATATATTTTTTTAAATAAATATTAGAAGGTTAGTCTGTGTGCATATTTTTAACTTCAAATACAAATTTATAGAAGTCTGTAATTTTTCTTATTGTGATGGGGAGATTGTTAAAAGTTGTATGCGTTGATAAATATAGTGATTTTGGGTTACGGTATATTTTAGTTTTTGAATATCAATTTGGTCTCTAAATCGTGTAGATCGGAATTCACTTCTAATATTTAATTTTTTCTTCATTTTTAAAAATTGGATATTTGTTTTTTTTGTGTCTATTATTTTAGGTAATTTGAAATCTGTGAAGAGTTGGATACTTGGATAGTCATTATTTTTAGAATAATTTTTATCGTAATTTTTTAAGTGATTCCTAATTGTGATATTAAAGTTTTATATGTTCCTCTTCATCCAATAATACCGTATTGTAAATGTGACTGTACAAACGCGTAATATATTATTTTCAGATTTGTAAGTGATAAGAGTCTTAAAAATATGTAGGCAGTTTTCCTTATTTTGTGTGTAAGATTAGTAATATGTTATTTCCATTTGAGTTTGTTATCTATTATGATTCCTAGGTACTTGATACAGTATTTTTCTTCAATTAGTCACACAAGTCTTTTTGAGTACAGGCTTTAGTGTGAATTTTTATATTAATTTCAGTGTTATTTTTCTGTTCGTAATCGTAGAAAGTATGTTTTGTCAGTTATAATTGACAATAGGTTATCATTATATTATAATGAAAACGTTAATTAACTAAGCTATATTTAAAGCGTACATCGAGTACCTATTATGAACTCTGCTTACTTAATTATTTTTGCGTTTCTTAATAGTTTCAATAATTTACTTGAGTACATAAACGTAAACAAGGCAAAGAACTGTACATTTATAGATTCTCTCGGTATCTCGATCGATGTGCTCATAACTGAGTATCGTAGTCCTCTATTCCGCTTCTACATCGTAAACTGCTTCCCTTCACTCTTCGCGATCTTGGGTCTTGTTTACGGCGACGTGTAGCAAAACTCCTATCATATTTCGGACCTGGTTGATCCATCTTATTAGAGATCGATCGCTCGCCTTTCGTCCTTGTACATTGTCCGTAATCACCAATTTATTTTCTAACAACGTATCCAAGGTATGAAAAAAATATTAAAACAAAATTAAAAACCCATGGTAGAGCGTGCGACGCCAACACCACATCCCGAAGGCGTCGAGTATGTTGATTTATTTCCATCTTAAAGATTTCATTTATAGATTATGACAGAACAAAAAACAAGTATATAGTTTAGAAGACATGCATAGTCTCGTTAGGTAGGCAAAGATAAGTGGCAGATCGAGAAGAATGGCAGAGTTATGGGAAGGCTGTCATCCTGTAGTGAATCAACAGTGGATGTTGATAATGATGATGATATTTAATAAAAATCTGTTATACAGAGGCGACTTTGTAAAATATCCATAAGCGCTGGGTCCAGGTCGGCGGTTCTCAACATATTTTAATTACGGAATACTTTTCACTTCGATGTGAAAAATTAGAACACCAACAACGGTTACTGAATATAAATAAAACAAGAAATCAAAAAGATTGTATTGAAAATACAAACAAAAATTAAAAATGGAAATTAAAATAATATTTCTTCAAACTAGTAAACAACTGAAAAATTAAACTACTCATTTTCTTTCAAAAGTTGATTGGGGAAAGCGGAATTCTAGCTTAGGTACAAATGACATCTGTATATTGTTTTCGTTTCGAAATATTTGGTACCGAATGGCAATAAACAATGAATTACCTTTTTGGATAAATTTGTATAATATTATTTTAATTCACACCAATAAATAATTTATCCCTTAATTGTTAATTTCAATACATAAAGTACTTTTAGCAAATTGTAGAAAGAATAAAAGGATAATAATAAAATATAGATTGTTAATTTCAATACATAAAGTACTTTTAGTAAATTGTAGATAATAAAAGGAAAAAGATGATTAGGCAGTGCAATACCCTGTTCGGAACATAGTGGGGTGGGACGTGGAGGGGGAAGGTTTTGTATCGGTTATTATTGGTAATATGGAAAGTAGGGGTGAAGTATTGAGGAATGTGGTGTTATTAATTAGTTAATTAAAGTCAAATCACTTTGTTTACATCGATTTATTAGATATAAAATCTACATGTCTCTAGAACAGTGTTCATGTTCTCTCAGGATGAGTTGTACAATAAACCTTAATCCTTATTTCAAAATTTTTAGTAGTTTTTCCAATATAAAAATAATTACAAACAACCATGTAATTCTCAAATTGACACCTGGTACTCCGATTTTCCTCTTTCCTAACCCTCACGCAATGTCAATTTTTAACTTTAGTATACAACTAATCCTGAGGAAGAGAACATTGTTCTGGAAACATGTATTTTTATATTGAATGAAATAGTGTAAACAAAGTTATTTGACTTTAATTCATTCATGATGTCATCACAAAGTAAAAAAACATACTTTCTACTCTACCTAGTTATTTATTTATTTATTTATTTAAAATGCTATAAATAGGTATATTCAAGTATTTTAATATCGGTTTTACTGGACTATATCGTTTGTTATACAATTATTTATTATAATTCCTTTATAATGTACAAAATTGAGAAATTTTAGTTAGTGGCTATCGAAAAATGATTGGTTTCAATTATGTGATTAAAAAATTCAGAGAAGTTATTATTTTTAGGCGACGGCTTAGTTCACGTACTATGCCACTATCGGAATAGATCAGTACCAAACTGTATTAAGCTTAGTTATCATTTAATGCATCTTGAACCCCTTAAGACTAACAAGATTCCATCTGACACTGACACACATGAGCTCAAAAGTGTTGATTCGCACACCTAGATCAAAACTAAGACAACTAAAAAAAACAAGAATTTTGAGTTATTATTGTATTCGGATACTCTGTCATATACGCAAAATATTTAGCTCCAGTTTTCTAATAATGTCATTTTAGGATACATTTATGACCTAAAATATTATTTAGTTTCATAACTTAAGTAACAAAAAATTGAGAAAAATGATTTTGTTTTTTTGTCTACTAAAAAATGACCTTTTGAGTTGTCTTAGTTTTGATCTAGGTGTGCGATATTTTCATATGTATTTTGTTTTGAGTATGCAAATATGATCAGTTTTAAGGTCTTATTAATTTATTTTCAGTATTATCAATGACCACTGTGAGATGAGGGAAATTAAAAATAATAAAAAAAACATTGTAAATTAACAATAATGATTCATAAACTTAAATACATAACTGATGCAGTTGGAACTTTCAGCTCTTGCTATTTCCTTTAACATTCGTTAAATAGAGTTGGTGTGTATGGAAAAAATTAAGAATAACCCATTTTTCGCAATAATTTAAATTAGCCCTAAATGTTAGTTGGAACCTTGTTATTCTAAGGGGTCGATCTCTCGAAACTATATTAGTGACAAAGTATAACTTAGTATGTGTAGTTGATATAAAGTTTAGTTTATTTATGAACTTAAATAACGTCATTATTGATAAATTAAAATAATGACATTGTAGCACAAAGTAACTGCCATGTCAATTAATGAACTTGAATTATATTATATGATGGTTAACTATAAAGCGGATAATCCATCTAATACAGAAACAGCGCGGAATTCGTTGTTCAATTACACAAAATAATTTCGTTTATTTTTCTTACTTTCTGGCAATACATAATGCATTGTCCATACAATAAAACGTTCCAAGCAAGGGTGAGGCAAATAGGATCTGATGTAAATTTACCCCCGGGGTGTGTCTGAATCCACAGACGGGAGCGTTTCTGGATCAAAAGGTAAACCTCCGTCCTGTTTTATATAATTCAAAGCAAATAAATGTAATGAATTATTCAGGAGTCCCGCCAACGGGTGAACCCCATCTTCAGGGCTGCTAATGGACATCGGGATTGGGAGTGGTGTTGAAAGATTACGCAGGATTTCCCTCCCCGATTCGGGATAAAATATTACGCGAATTTCTCCCCAATTACTTTAAACCTGTATCCAAAAGTGGCAATTTATTTTGTACTGATTCATTCTAAGAGTATGGTAACTTCTTAATTTAAAAGAAAGATTTTCTAAACGTATACAAACGTAATGCTCATTTTTTCGCCTTAATGACGTCATATTTATAAAACTGTTTAATCTCAGTGTATTCGGATGGGTAAGTAGACAAGGTGGATTTGTTTGTTTAACAATATGGTTCACTGTGTCACTCATTGGACCAATATCTGTAATCCGTATTATTATTGTATGAGATAATATATCAGCGTATTGATACGGAATTAACATATTAGATTTGCGTTCATATTTATTATATTCATACAACTGAATAGGCTCACAAACGTAGCGAAGCGTAATTAAAATAAATATTTTGCCTCATTGTTAAATTGTAGACAACAAAACATGAGTAGATTTTGTACCAGGGAATCATTTGTCATCTAGAAATAATATTGAATAAGACCTACGTGGGGTGTGGGTTAAGATTAAAAATAAAAGTTAAATTTCGCAATTATGTTAATACAAATTCTAATCTATTTCACTTAAACGAATAAATAATAAGTATAATACTTTTTTTTACTTGTTACCAGGAAGTAAAACTTAAAATAAATGTATTATATAAAGAGATGATCTATTTTTTTTTTCCTGTATTCATATGTGTAAGTGTATATATATGATTGATCCCATTTTGCTTCAAAATGTCACAACAATTAATTATCTCTCTGAGATTCAATCAATTGGCATGTACTAATTTGCATATATTATATACCGTTTCACTATTGAAATTCCATCAATCAATTAACGTATTACATACATGTGTGAGTAGGGTTAATGTAATGTGTAATTAGTCAGGATTCGACAAATCTGCTTTGATTCGTATTCTAAGAAACTTGTCATAATAATTATTTATATATTATTGATAAAAATTATTTTAATTTTTATGTATTTAAAAATTGTATAGTACGTATAGGTGTCAGCAAAATCTTGTGTGGATGCTTCACTGGACCAACTAACTCAGCATTTACAAACTCAATCGTGAGGATCTGTCAGCAAGAATATCATATTAATTAAATATATTAATTAGAAAGATATACATATAAAATCAATTTTATCGAAAAATATTGATGTTGAGCCACCAGGATTCGAACCTTGATCTCTTTCCAATCCGGGGAAGGTGCGTTATCCAACTATGGTACAGCGACAATATTTTTAGCGATAAATTTTCAAACCTATATGTTACCATTTTGATATTAATGCATTTAATCGTTCCATTATTTGAAAGAACCATCTACCTTATTTTTACAGAATCTCAAATACCATTGAGTAATCTGATAGTGGACGCCAGAATTATTAATTTATTTTTATTAAATTTTGAACACATTGATACAACTTTATCTTTCTAATTAATATATTTAATTCATATTTAAAATATCACAGACCTATGTTATGAATAATTACAAATTCACAATAAGAATGTGTTCTCCTAAAAATTATATTTTTCATATCTCACCGTATATATTACCTTTCCTCTGTGTGAGACAGTCATGCTCAAAATATTATAGACAGATGTCATTAGCAACAACATTATCTTAATAAACCTTCAGTAAGAGAAATAATGTATGTATATATTGAATATTATGGGCATCTAATTTGTAGACACAAATATCGCCTCCTTCAAATTGTTTAAAACATATTAAAATTTAAATTCAATTGAATTTTTTTAAATCATATCTATCGAATAATAATCACCTTCGAGAACGTCCAAAGTCTCATTGGGTAGCGAAATTATGTGACAAAGTTTGACGGAGGATCAAAGAGAATGGAAGAGTCAAGGGCGAGCTTTCTACCACCAGTGTACCAAACTGTTCGTCTTATTGGACTAGTCTGAAAACTTATCTTGTTCGATTGATTAATCTACGAAATTGAAAATGTGAATTTTTATTGAAGCCACATTTTTATCCGTCATTTTTAATAATACTTTGGTATTCATTCTTATTTTATTATATCACTCAAAAATATTTTTTTCATATTCAGTTTTGTGATTTAATTATTAAAATTAAAATAGACGCCATTTTGTGTTAGACCGCAAGATACTCAATAAATTAAAGTATGAAGATATTGAGTAACGTTGAAGAAAATGTGAGGTAAAATAATGCAAATATGTGTGAATATATATTGTTATTACTATTATTATAACCATAACTGACTAAAATGTCGCAAATTAATGATGTTTTGAATGGATAAACATTTCAAAAATATTATATATAAATATCTGACAAAAAAGTGAACAAACAAATACATATCAAATCAATACAATATCATACTCATTACTGTGGTGACGAAGTATTTTACTCAGTACTTACAAGCGTTCAACTTATGTTTTCACACTTTTTAGAATTTCCCAGAAAAGCCATAACACTCACCTGTTAGAAAATTTCAATATATACTTTCACATCCCGGTAGCTAGATAAAAAACTTATACAAAGTACAATAATAAGCACGCACACACACACACACACACGTACAAATATTCGAATAAGTACCTACTAAGTTTAGGTACTTATTAGAATGTTTTTACCGTAGCGATATAAAACAGATAATAAATACCTTAAAAGTGTACATTTTCTTTCTCCCCTGAATAAACATTTATTCAATTAATAAAACAATATGCGGTATATTTGTATCTAGCGCAACTGTATGAAGCCGTACCGTATCTGAAGATTGAGTTAATTTAGCAGTATTGCCTGCAACATGGCTTCGACGCGCCGGAAACAGCGCCGCAAAGATTCTGCCCGCTGCAAGATCCGGTGGCAACACAGCCGGCCGTCTTCAAACGAAGCGGTTTTGTATATCTGAAAGGTAGATGAATCGAGCAACAAGCGAAGATCCCTCGCTTATTGTGTGTAAAGGTACTAGGGATGTATCGCGTGCTCCGTTTGATTAGATTCTCAATTATATGCCTTTTGTAAACAGGTACTCGAAAGTAGAAATGTAATATATTCATCATCATCCCTGGTTCTACCCTTTATCCTGGAATAAGTCTTGACTAGAGATTCCCACTATTCGACTTTATCAACTATTCGAATATCGAATAGTAAAACTAAAAATATTCGAATAGTTTCTAAAGTATGACAACAGTATGAAATTAATTTTAAATATTTCAAATAAATTGTATTATACGTAAGTACATCAAAATTTATAAGAAAGCGAGCTAATTTATCATAAACTGTTTATTTATTGTAGTTTTAAGAATAACAACGCATTGAACGTATTGTATTTTAAATTTGTTATTTTGTTTTTATCTTCGCTGCAGTTGAAATTGCCCGTTCAGTAGTGATTAACGGAGGCTTAACTGTTAAAAGTATTCTAAATAGTAGGTCTAACGTTTCTGTCCTTTTTTGAAATGGTCCAAATATCTAAAATCTTTTTTTAAATTCTTTGAACAAACATTTGTAGTTTCTACTAGGGAAAAATGGTACTTCTTAATTCAGTCTTGTTAGAATGCAAAATTACCCAAAACAATATTTTGTTCAAGGATACAAAAGCACTTAGTCAAAGTAAGGGACGGACGGTTAATAAGACTAGGTATTGTTAGACGCAGGTGGACCGGCGAATACAGCGGCGGTAATCCAGTAAACATGACTAGAGTCACGTAGTCAAATGCGCCTTGAGGGATGCATCACCATAGGCGACCAGTCTTCTGATATTCTGCGCCGTGAGAAGTGGCTCCGTCCAAGGCGAGATTTTATTTTCAATTCGAAAATAAAATGACAAAGTAAGCGCTTAATAGATTGTAATTCCGGGTAAAATTTAAACTGTGCGCCTCGAGTTTAAGCTTAGACTGTGATGTTCTCTGCGTTTAATCGTAAATGAGAAAGTATCAAAAAGTTGATGAATATAATCGGTGTAGCGAGAAAGGACTATCACTATAGCATCAGAATATCGCGTCCAGAGTCCCGGTTTGCCTGGATAATTGGGCATCATCTCGTCATCAACTACAAGCCTGAACTCAGTCACCCTATGCTGGCACCACAAGGAGCTGACCACACTTCACGTACAGGATCCAGGACCATCCTAAGAGGTAATCCCTTACGTGAGGGACCTGAATAATCAACATCAGACAAGCGTCAATATAGACAATTTGGCAGAGAAATTAATGCTGGCATGATGAACACAAATATTTTATGTTCATTTAATTGTAACTATTTTTTGAATAGCCTTATTTATAAGTATTAAAGTAAATTGCTCATTTTCCACTTTCAACACATGCAAGTATCTTAAAATATAGATTATAAATTTTCTTATATAAAAATATTATTTTATTTCATAACCATTTGACTTGTCAATATTAAAAAAAGAACCAATTAGGCTAGATGCCTCCCCCCTGAACATGAAGCCGAGGCAGAAAGAAGAAATTACCTAACAGTCTGCAATTCGGACGTCTATTAACACTACGAACAAGCAACAGGTATTTCTTCCGCGTTCAAATCAGAATCCTGAGAATTGTTTTATATCCTTAGAAATTAGTAGAAATACTATTCGAATAGCTGCACAAATATTCGAATATCGGATAGTAGAAAAATGCCGAATATATTCGAATATCGAATATTTTAATATTCGAGTTAAAATCTCTAGTCCTGACCTCTTCAATAATCTAATCGCTGCACCATGATAATTGCTGGCGCCATGAATGGATAGATTTTTTTATATAATCCTGGCACCTCATTTTGGATCTACTTATTATTCCTCTCCCTCCGAGTTTATTTTTGAGCAGTTATTTCAAGATTTGAAGCCTCCTTAATTTTATGAATGTTGTGATTTTCATTTCATCATTTATTATAAGGCCTATAAGAACTCTCATTTTCTTTGATAGTTCCGAAAATTTTTCTGAGAATTCTTCATATACTTCGCTTAGGTAAGCACTGCTATTATTATATTATATAGCATTAACTCCAGAAGTTTAAAATTTTACATGATTGAATTATGATTATTTGTCAAAAATGTGTCAATTCTAATGGTGCTTATTTCAATTAATAGCTGAGAAAAATGTATTTACATTTGACGATTATAAATAGCATTTCCTTTCATACTAACATTTTGTATTCACTTTTAAAAAAATTAACTCGCTTTATACAAATTATTTATTTAAAAGATAATAATAGGTGTTACACATTGTTAAAAACATAAATAAGCAATGTGGAATTTTTCATTAATGTACCTTTATCGGTTCTAAATTATTGGAGATAGAGATTAAATAAATATTAATTTTATTTTAGTATTTAAATACATAATTGCGTTTGTATTTCATAAAATCCTATGATTTGACAATAAACTTATATTTCAATAAAAAAATTTTTTTGCTCTATTCAGACATAAATTATTATGAAATTGCTGTTATTTTGATCAGTCGTCATTAGATAAATGTATATATCATTAAACATGGCAACATAGTTTTTAATGACAAAATAAGGTAATTTATTTGTAGCTTTGGTAATTGTTACTAGATTAGTAAACAAATATTTCATTTACTATCTTTAAAATGTTTTGAAATTACTTTCAATGTGAATAAATAAGAATGGATATTCAAATTGAATTTATTGGGTTTCGAGAAATTGAAATATTTTATAGGATATTGAATTCATATAGATCACAACCAATAATATTTAGTAGCGGATGTTGTAAATCTGACCAAATCCTGTGAAAACTCATATTGTTATATAAATTATTTTAATGGAAGATTGTTGTAGATAGGCACATTGTCCAACTGGAATAATCCTAAAGAATTTGCTCAAACTCAATCACAGTTAGTAGAAGAGTCAGTGTCTTCCTAATACAGACATTTAAGCGCATCACATCGAACTGTTTACCATGCTTTTGTGTATAATGCGTGCTGTTTTCATTTCGCACTATCATCGAAGTATGTGTTTGAGAGATTTAGATTTAGACGTAACAACGAAGACAGAAGACTCGTGGTCACCGCAAGAAATCATCAAGCAAGAAATTCAGATAAGAAGAGTTGGCACTGGAAAACGGTTGGTCCTTGACCCCCCTCCTCTCCCCAGGCTTTCCTGGTCCTGTTCCAAACTCCTTCCATCCGTCCTACATGTCATTTCTGGTTCTTCGGCCGGAGAGTACATACAACTTATTTTTCTGCAGAATAATTTCCATAAATAAATGATTTAATGACTCATTAAACTATACCTTTATTTTATAATATTTGCTATAATTATTACAATATTTTGAATAAATACCATAATAAGCATGTAAAAAAATATCACTGCTACATTTTTTAACTTTTAGAACGATGTTTTATTAGTATAAGGTGAACTTAATAGTACTATCCATGCTGACTTCAGATCTTCAGTTTATTTTTCTGTATCTTGTAAAGTTTAAAAAAAATATATTTTTAATTTTTATTATTATTAATGTGAAGTGGTCAAAATTAAAAGTAAAAAAGTTAAATTTCCTTTAAAAAAAACATAAGTACCTATACTGATACAATGTATCGTATAAAAAAACAATTATGTAAAACAGAAAATTTTAACGTAAACAAAAGATAAATATGAAAAATTAATTTTCCTCTATCCGACGATGATTTAACATTTAAATTTATTTTGTAGGCGGGCTAAAATTTATTTTCCTTGATTTTCGACCCTCACAAGTGCCTTCTCTCTTTAGCATAAAATAGTAGTCGACCATCATGCTAGCATTCCATCTTCCCTGGTACCATGTCTTTGATGTCTTGATTAAAACGTTTTCGTTGTTCTTCGCTGATGTGACTAAGGTTCTCAAGGAAAACATCGATGTGCGAATGTAGAAAATGAAACTTTACACTCATGTTACAGCCTAATTTCCTGAAATTCTACAACATTATTTTAACTTTCACTTTGTTCTTCAGATCTTTCTTTTAACCAAAAAACCTTCCACAACTTCTGTAAATTAAACCCAAGCTCTTTTTTGTATTGGATTTATTTTACATTCAAACGCGTTGTCTTGCATTCAATTTCTGATCGAGGATCCCTTCGTTAAGTTTTTCAGAAGATACTTTCGGAAACGCACTGTTCCATTTCCTATAAAAACGGATGCAAATACAAATAATAAATCTGAAATCTGCACAAAAAAATAGTTTAGAGACACCAATAATTACATGAACATCAAACCTCATGCAGCAGTGTTATGGGTCAATACAAACACATTCACAAAAAAATTAAAGAAATTAATAACAATAAATTGATAACTTGTATTATTTTATACTTTCACATATGTAACGTATATTACATATGCAGAAAAGCCTTCAACCTTTATTTCAACCTGTCCTTATCTCTCTCTGCACACTCGCAAATGTGCCCATCGTAGACACCTATCGTGCGTGTTGCGAAGTTAGTTAGTTAGTGAAACGGCAGCATCTGCTCATCACCGAGTTAGCCGCCGTAATCCCTACGGATAAAACGCGCCTCACCTGGGACGGAACAAGAGACATTCATTACATTCATTGTCACTCGTAAATCTGTCATGTCCACCCGAATATTTCGGCGGACTCCATATTACCCGGTATCTCAAATAATAATACACTTTGTCATTTTACAGTTTTCAGCATTTAATATTTTTTTTATTGCCATGATTAATTTCTCAAATATGTACCAGTACATTAATCATACTAGTATTAAAACTCGCCAAAAATGCTTTTTCAAAAATAATCAATACAAGGCTAGCGTTAAATATAAAGTTTAGTTATAATTTATTTTAAAATCCAAAAATATACACAAAAATACATTTTATTACAAAAATAAATAAATAATAAATTACACGTACATACAATGAATAACGCCGCAGTAAGTCTCTTTCTCTTTGAATTAGTTATAGACTGCCTTATCAAAACTATTCACCAACCACTCCCTAGATGTATTCTATAAGCGAACGAAGTGATATTGGTTACGGAATTGGTAAAACAGCTGCATGATGTTCGTGATCAATGGCTAGAAGCGTGAGTAACACATCAGCAGAAGCAAAATAAAATATGTATGTGAAATTTTACACAAGGTTACCGAAGAAATTGTTACGTAATATTTATTAAGTATAGAACAACGACTGTATTTCCGTTTTTCGTAATATTTTTCAGGTGCTGGTTTTGTTTATTTACATATTATTTTTAAGAGTTTAACGACATAGCGAAGGATTTAATGATGTAAAGATTCTGGATATACTCGGTTATTAATAAAAACTCAGGTTGTTATTGCACGGCAGATGTATTTAAGAGAACTAGTTAAAAATATATAGTGTCTTTTTACAGAAAAATTTATAATATACAAAGTATATGTAATATTTATTCATACTGTGCGGTACCGAGTGGTAAAAGTATAACGTTATAAATATATACAAAAATAAATTTAATTAACTTGTCTAATCTCATTAACTTATTTAACACACGTGGATGGTGTAGAAACCTGCGCAAGGGAGCGTTTACATGGCAAATAGTCGAGGTGTTATTTTTAAGACGGCATGAACTCGAACGAATTGTAGTTGTATTATTTACTTTGTCCACGTGTTTTTAATTTGGCCATTGATTCGATAACCATATCATATTTGTGCATAGTGCATCCGTTTTAGGCAGATATGAAGTGAATTTTTGGAATATTTCATCATGTTTAAACACATTCGTAATAATATTTTAATCATCCCCATTACTCAAGGTATCACAATTTAAAATCATCAGAGCCATGCCTACTACTGACGCTTATGTAGACACCGACGTAACCCACTAATGAACATCGTCGATCAGATTCACTAGGCCTGTCATGATGTATGGAATAAATTGCTTGACCTTAATAACTTAAGAATGAAGAAATCTCACAAGCAACGTATAAATAAAAAATTGCAACTTTACAGTAATAATGTGTTTTCCTTAAAATGTATGTTTTATTAATGTTTCCAAATTTAATAAAATGAATAATTAATTTAATTCTGGGCTTCCCTATCGGGTTTTACTTAAAATTATTTGAGATTCTCCGTAATATAAAGTGGATTGCTTATAAATAGAATAATAGATGCATCAATTAAAAAAAAAAACTGCAACATATAGGTTCAAAAATTTGTCGGTAACTTATTAGATTAACATGGTGTAATGGTCAGCGCATTTCTCCGGATAGGAAAAGTTTCTGGTTCGAAATCCGGTGGTAACCAACATATTTTTTCGACAAATTGATTATATCTTTCTAATTGATAAATTTAATTTGTATTAAAATACCACAGAGTTATGTTCTAAAAAATTGCAACTTGACAATAATAATGTGTTTTCCTTAATAATATATAAGTTGTATTAATATTTTTTAATACATAAAATCAATAATTAACTGAATTCTGACGTTCCCTATCAAGTTTAACTAAAGGGTATTTAAATTAAATTTAAATATAAAGTGGATTGCTTATAAATAGAATAATAGATGCATCAATTAAAAAAAAAAACTGCAACATATAGGTTCAAAAATTTGTCGGTAACTTATTAGATTAACATGGTGTAATGGTCAGCGCATTTCTCCGGATAGGAAAAGTTTCTGGTTCGTATTCCGGTAGCCACCAAAATATTTTTTCGATAAATTGATTATATATTTCTAAATGATACATTTAATTTGTATTAAAATAAATAAATATGCTATTGGGCTTAGAATGGGACAAGGTTAAATCACACAAATAATGAACATGTCAGAGACAGCTTTGAGGTAGCTCCTCTTAACAATTGTTAAGTCATCATACAATGGCAGCACGCTAACATAATGCGAAAGGATGACCAGCACGTCGTAAAGAAAACGTCCCAAAGAAGTCGAAGAAGCATCTCACTGACAACGCGGTAGCTTGCATGCTAAGAAATAGAGAGCTGCAATTGAATTTTAACAACATTGTAGAATTTGAAATACGGGCGCGGATCCTCCTTTTCGAGGCCTGGTCCCCGGGTGCAGATGTCGCTTACATCGCCAGTCGGGAACAACAAGATTTGAATCGCCGCCCTCAAAATAATCTACGAGGAAAACAAATTAGTATAGACAAGAAAATATTAGAAATTAAAATATGATACAAATAATCATAATAAAATATGATACAAATACTAAACACTAAAATATGATACAAATAATCATAATGAATACAATTTTTTTTTCGATGTTTTCGAAGAATCTAAAATTTTCTGTCAAATTGCTTTAATAAATGTTTGTAGCAGTCAGTACTCAGTCATTTTGTTCAGATTGTTTACATTACACTTGTGTATCTGACAAGCCGATTTGATTTCTCGGGAGTATATTTACAGAACTTGTTGCCTAACTAACTAACTTAGTGCCGACAAATTTAATATAATATTTTCTATGTATAATCCAATCGAAAAATATTTTTTTAAGGAGAACATATTCTTATTGTGAAGTTGCAATTTATATATTGTAATATGTATATATTAACACTGCGATATTTTGAATATAAAATAGAAAGATATATAAAAGCTATTTATCGAAAAAATATGTTTTTTGCTACCGGGAACCTGAATCTTTTCATATCCGGGGAAATGCATTAACAGATTATGCTACATCAACACAATAAGTTGAGGACAAATTTTACAACATTCTAAATGTTATATATATTTATATATACATATATCTTTCTAATTTATACATTTAACTTGTATTACAAATATTTGTATAAAATAATATAGTTTGTAATATAATACGTCTGCAGCGCGGTTCTATGGAGTAAAATAATGAACAAACTTATATTTAAACCCCTCCTTGGACGGACACAAAATATATACATGTGATAGTTTCTATGAAAAAATATAATACTTTAAATATATACCTACCTGAAGATATAAAAATAAAATAAAAAGGTTTTTGAATGAAATACTCTTACATTAGTTTTTATTTCACGTTCACATTTTAATTGAAAATTAATTAAAACATTATTTGTTTTTGTTAATTCATTTATATTATTATGAAGTATT
Organism: Eubasilissa splendida; assembly: GCA_031772225.1. Taxonomy (NCBI): domain Eukaryota; kingdom Metazoa; phylum Arthropoda; class Insecta; order Trichoptera; family Phryganeidae; genus Eubasilissa; species Eubasilissa splendida. The sequence continues at coordinate 10,622,506 of CM062846.1, forward strand.
TTTTGATATCTTGAATGAAGTGAATACCAACATTAGTCATTATAAATTAATTCGAAACCTCAAAATATTATCTTCAAATTGGCAATTATTTCTGTATACAGACCCGTAAAAGTATTTTCTTTCGGAATATTTAGAATATACCCCCTTTGATGTCTTCAGTTTGCGATTGCCTCAACGGAGCATGAAGCGGCTATCTGATTCTACACGCGACTCTCGTTAACTCACTGAGCCGTGGTATTGGCATGTCATGAGTATTTTGAAAGTATTCATAAAAATACACGTTCATATTTTGACATATGAATCAGGACGAAATAGATATTGTCACGATGATCCCTCACGACAACACAAAGTAGAGCTTATAAAAAAATTTATAGACAAATTGTCTTACAAAAAATTTTTAACTTCACAACTGTCAACTTAAGGCAAGGCTTTAAAAAGATCCAACAATGTAATTATTATCCGAGAATCTATCTACAAACAAACAAATACATGATGCCCCATGTACGATATTTAATGTGCCGCATTTAACGTCAAAAAGTATGCCTGCAAGCCATACATGCTACTAATTTCAAGACGGAATTTTCTAGTGAGACAGGCACAATCCAAACACTATTATATAGTTAATTAAATAAATAAAATTCCTACCCTTTTCGTATGTAAAAACACTTGTTGTTATATATTATATAAAAACCTATTTATATGACGTCCACCATACACGAGTAAATAACACGTAGGCAGCAAATTTACCTATACGCTGGTAAATATTTTATAATACAAGGTGAATATTTTGTTCCAGGCCGATGCTGTTTCATTCATCAAAATTTCAAGTTGAAATCACATATGTTGCAGGCCCAATCGACCCAATTTGGGTCACCAAGAAGTTTTTACAGCATTGCCTCTTACATTGTAAAAGAAATAGGGGCCAATAATTCCGCTGTCCAACACGGCGCATCATACAGTAACTCTGCGTGGGTGTAAAAGTCGTTGTTGTATCAATTGAACATTTTCAGTGCTCCAATAACGGCTGTTTTGTTTATTAACAAAACCCGCCAAGTCAAAATGAACTTCGTCGCTCAAATAGATTTTTTTCCAAAAGTCGGGGTCATTAATATTGAGCTTCAAAACATGAGCTGTTTCATTTTGTTAAAGTGTTAGCTACATAATAAATTATAATTAACTACTCTCTATGACTACCAAACTCAAATTGACAAGTATTTGCCAAATCAAAATAGCGGCCAAACAAAATCGGTCTGGAACATAATATTCACCCTGTAGGTTTTCTTGAATAAATCCAACGTGAAATAGCTTGACTTTTTATCAACTGAGTATTATCCTGAAATCGTAATATATAACCTTCACGAATGTCTCTGCAAATCGTTAACAGTCAGTTAAAATATCCAAAAGATTTTAAAAAATAGCACCTGAGAAAGAATACAAAAATGAGGAAATACAATTTTTAGTCTGTACATAATAATTAGTATTTAAACTAATATATACACGTTCCAGTGATTTTACTCCAACTGTCTTATCAATTTATCAGTGCTCAGTAAGGGATTATTTAAGCTTTTGCTACCAACAGTCCATTGTTGTTTAGCTGATTTAACCATTTTGACATTATATCAATATTTTCACATCAAACACTGCCTACTGTGCAGTCCCCAGTGATGAATCCTGAATAGTTGATGAATTTAACTGAACCAGCGTTTATAATAATATCTCCGAGACTGCCAAAATTTTTTGAGCCCAGTTTGTTCGTCTCCGCGGTATTGAATCGAAAATAATATTAAAAGCGTAACTAAACATATTGGACCACTATGCAAAATGATTTTTTTTTGCCCTACCTAATGTATAATAGAAGAAACCCCTGTATATGTGTTGCGTATATCAAAGATTCATTAACTTTAAATTAAACATACGCCCTGAGTATATCAATTATGTTTATCTTCTTAGCCGTCTAAAATTGTTCAAATTATCAGTGAAACATGCGATGACCGACCTGATATTTCTATACAGGATCATAGACTGCCCCCAGATTGTTGGTCTGCTTGACTTTCACGCACCATTGAAGTCATCGAGACATAATTTATTGTTTTATTACAGTGGCAATGTCAGAACTTATGCATTAGCTAACTCCGCAGTTCCCAAAATGCATTCTTTGGGGAATGAATATGCGAAGGTAGTCGATATTTTTGCTGTAAATTTAACTCTTTATAGGACTGCATTATTATAATTTTTTACACCTCAACTCAGTGGTGACGGATAGATTGCTTTACTTCACATTTTGTATTTATTTTTAATCTTTATTGTAAAAGGCTGACATTATATAATTTTTATCTTTGTATATTGCACTACTGATGAAATTTTCTGTTATTTTACAAATTACACAGATTCATAGGACCGATAAAAATATTGTTTATTAATTATGTTTTTGATAGAAAACATACTTATTAGTAATTGAAGCCATAAATTATGTACATACAATATAGTAAATATAATATATTTATAAATACTGTTTTTTTTATGTGAATACGAAGTATTTTATAACCATCAAAAATGAAAAAATGTTATGCAAAATTACCGATTTATAACTCTATAAATTTTTAACATTTTGTTCGTTTCATAAATACACATTTATCTTCGCACCATTTGTTTTAGGTCCATAAGAAAACATATTCTGTATATATTTCGGAACTAGACTATTTACTGACGTACTGAAAACAAATTGAATGGTCGTAGTCTTTCACTTAATATCTGAATTGTGCTATTTCTTCTAAATTAAGTTTATTAGTTCTATACAATTCTAAGTTATAGTTTTAAAAAAAATCTAATCTAGTGTACAACTTCTGACATAATTGAATAATAAAAATCCACATTTTCGTAAATAACATAAAATATGAATTAGTATTGAAAAATGCCTCCTTAATCTTTTAAATGCCATGAGCGCGTTAACACTTCAATGTTACTCCAAGCTACAAGCGTGTTGACACGCACTTTTGGACCTTGCAAGGATTAAGGTGATATTTTTAAATCATTTTTCCATATTCGGATGACAGGTTCCAGCTTTTGATAAATAAGTCAAAACCCTTAAAGCCTATTCTTACCCTATATGGTGTATTCCATTCCAAATAGAGTCGGAAGTTAAAAAGTTAATGGCTAGTTTTGCTTTACGGCGATGGGCTGGCCCCTTAACCCTATATATATAGAGGACACATAATGTCGATAATGTATGTAATATACGTGAAAAATTATTTTTAATTTTTATATAATCAGTCCTCATTAGCTTTGTGCAAAATATCCATGTTATAACATAAATGTATTGTAGGACGTGGATGTTTTGGGTCCTTATTGAACGTGGGATCCAATACACCGTATATATTATTGGGCCTTGGCGTATTTACGCCACTGGATGAAATTACTTTTTTCTGACTTCCTGCGATACTAACCTGTCGCTCTAATGATTAGTATAACGCCAACTTCGCTCTAACGATACGATATAATATAAATATTCCATACAAATACAAATCATTCCACTGTCTCTTGTTAAATTTTGCCACTAAAAAAATTAGGGACCAAGCAAAGGCCTAAAGAAAAATTTAAATATGTAAATTATATTATCCTGACTATATTTTATTCGACCTCTTTTTTTAATAATGTGCCTTGAGTATCTAGAGGTCTTCTTTTTATTTATTCTCACAAAATAGCCTTCTAGATGCTTGTCTGTACCTAGCATACAAAAAATGTACATATATATATATTATATTTGTTTAAAATAACATTACAATGTACAGTATAAAAATGTAACATAATACAATATTCTAATCTAATAAATATTATTTAAGTATGTAACGTCATTAACTATAATCTTTTTTTTCTTTCCAAATTTGTAGTCAATACACAAATTCAATGTAGGTTTAATAGGAGTTCAATGTAGGAACAATATATTTTAGTATCTTTGATCAATTCTTGTTAGTTTTTTAATTATGTAATAAATAAGGAAATACATATTCTTTAGACTTAGAAACATCTGATCACCTACATATCTGCAAATAATATATTACGGGTTTGTACAGTTACATTTGCAATACGATATTATTTGATAGGAAGGTGCATATAAAACACTCATAAAATGATAATAAAAATTATTCTAAAAAAAAAGACCATCCAAGTATACAACTATTCACAGATTTTTTAGTATCAAAAATAATAGACATTTACAAAAAAAAATAATAATTCAATAATTCAAATTTTCAAAATTAAAAATCAATTAAATTTTAGAAGCTAATTCCGATCTACAAGAAATAGAGATCAAATTGATATCCCAAAACTAAAATATATCACAACTCAAAATTAATATATTTATCAAGGCATCAAATTTTTTAACAATCTCCCCATCACAATTAGAAAAATTACGGACTATCATAAATTTGTAACTGAAGTAAAAAAAATATGTACACAGACTAACTGAAACATTAATTGACTGGTATATACTCCTCTATACACGAGTCTTACTCTCATAGAGAAGAAACAAATGTAATATATATATATATATCCACTGATTATTCAAATTGTATTATATTTTTAATATTAATAAAAAATAAATAAGAAAAATATTCTCCCATGCTTTTACCAAACATATTCATCAAATTAAACATTAGCTTACTTTACAGCACTTAAATTCAGCCAAGCATGCAGAAGCGTAGCACAAACGGTAAAATGTTCAGATCCACCCGCAATAAACGTATTGTAATCGAGGCAATGGTTTATCATGTTCGACGTATTCACCTGGTTCAGCTAGATTATTCATCTGTGTAGTAAAGAAGAGCTTTTAAAAACAGTACACGATAATAGATTTGCGCCATTTGAAATATTTGTGTTAGGATTACAGGAATATAAGTGCTTTTTAAACAAAGGTAAGTATAAAATAAATATGAATTAAATATATTAATTATAAAGATATACATATAAAATCAATTTTATCGAAAAATACTGTTGTTGCGCCACCGGGATTCGAACCTGGATCTCTTTCCTAACCGGGGAAGGTGCTTTATCCAACTAAGCTACAGCGACACCATTTTTAGCGACAATTTTCGACCCTATATGTTACCTTTTTGATATTAATACATTTAATTAATTTAATACATTAATTCATATTTAAAATATCACAGACCTATGTTCTGAATAATTACAACTTCACAATAAGAATGTGTTCTCCTAAATAAAAAATAAGAGGTAAGTATAATACTTAAATTTGTCAGCCAATTTTATTGAATTTTTAGTACCTATATAGTTAACACTATCACATATTATAAAAACACATGAGAAAGATAAATCAGTAACGCAAGTGTTTTACAGATTACAAGTTCGTAATAAAATAATATTAATATAATATATAGCACAATGGTGGTATATATAAAAAATATAATGTATCAAGGGTATTTTAAGTTTACAGTACCTACTTAAAATATATCGCAAAAACTATACATACATAAAAAAAAATATTTTGATATATGTAGGTAGTCTGTATCGTCAAAAAAATAAATTACACGTTATTTGGATATGTATCTTGTATGGTCTGAAAGAGTATTAAAGAATGAAAAAGGTATTTTTCGAAACCGGTTAGTGAATATTAATAACTCATAGTGATTGAAAATCAAAGTTAATAAATAAATAATTATTAAAATGAATAATTTTTTTTAATGTGCCAAAACTCTAAATAAACACTTTCTTCATAGTTTATATTACATTCAATCCGGCATTTAATTATTTTATTTTTTTCTCCTATATCTTTCTAATAATATTAATATAACTATTATGTACCTACCTACTGTATGTTAAACATAGATTTAGCGAATATTCTTATCAAGCTAAATTGTTAATAAGTTCAATAGATAGTAAGGAATAAATCCAGTAAGAATTTCCAATAAAATAATTTTACCTACTTTCATCTTTCCTGAGCCATTTCTCAATTTTGCTGGGATCTGTTGCGTTAGATAAGAAACGAATTCATGTTCTGTATTTCTGGTAACGGAGTTAAACGTATCATTACAAGCAACCATTATCCTTTCATATCTTCTGAATTAATCTTACTTACTTTCTAACTATGTACCTACTACTAATGGTTCATAAGTGCACGCAAGTATGATAGTGCGATCCTGGTGTGCTAGTCCATGTAATAAGATAAATGAACTTTGAATTGAGGCATTAAGCATTGTGTGATTATCTATCAATGTAAGTGTGGGCTTACTAACATAGATTAGTCATTATATCGCTACACGTTTATCAGAATCAACCCAGTACTGTGTATTGTACGAGGCGTTTTAAGACTGTTGCTTAAATATATTTTATTATGTTATATTTTGGTTTTATTTTGCTTGATTAAAACACATTTCCGTCGGGTGATCTCCGCACAAACTGGTGACGTAATGCGGGCAAAAAATGAGAGTTTTGCAAAAAATATATATTTTTGCAAATTCGCCATACCTCATAAACCGCTGAATATTTTTCAATCAAATTTTCTTACTAGATATCTATACAAGAAACCATAAAAAATCACATTTCAATTGGAGTTCTTCGATTCCCTAAATATAGAAATATGAATTACGCTATAAATATTCGTTTAATGCTGTTTTCCTTCTAGCTAATCTTTTATTAAATATTTCCAAATAATTTGAGATACAATAAATATTATAGGACGAGATTCAAATGAGTTATTGATAAAAATGTAAAAAAAAACGCTCAAAACCTAACCTAAGACAATCGCCTTTACGGGATTGAATCTCAGCGCTTACGCCGAAACATATATTGTCAACATTTTGAGCATATTTTTTAAAGGCGTAGACAAAGGATACCAGGTATCTGTTATATAATATAACTATTTGAGGGGCGTTGCGCCTACCTGTAAGTTTTATGACACAACCTGATCGGGTTCTGACACAGTTAAGAATCGGATCTGCTATGGGGCAATTGTTATTTATATTTTTGACAATTATATTCTGACAATAACAAACAATTTACTGTCCGGATTTCATAGAACGCAATCAATATTATATCAATTTTAAGTATAAGTTGTCTATTGTTACACTTATTTTTTAAAATTATGTCAATTACATTTGCTTCTGTTTACAATACTGTTAATTGCGTTTCATATAAAAAAGATGTAATTTTTATAATATACTTATTTCACTTCTATAAATATTTTGTTTAAATTATTTTCATCCAGTTTACGTGTAAAAAATTCTAATATATAAAAAATACATTTTAATTGTTTATAACCACTGTTATACACCAGCAGGTAGTGCAATCGCTAACCGACGAGAAGGTTACATGCTCAGTGAATTTTTGTATTTTGGCAGTGCATGGCGTCTGTTGATGCGTGAGAATACGTACATTATTCGTAATATTTTTTTTATTTTTTAGTAAAAACATTACGGTATATTATGTCATTTCATTAAATAATATTTAAAATGAAATATCTAAAAAAATCTCCCATAAAATGGTTGAATACCTAAAACTTGAGGTGGGTCTAAAATGACCCACCTCCGCCGAACGTGTTTTGTTTTGACCCACCGAAATATAATAATGTGCTTGTCTTAAATGTAAATTTTTAAGTGGATAAAGCTGGTAACATGCTCTCTCCATTACAATAATATAAATAGCAGGGGCGTGCATTGCATTCAAGCAAAAAGGTGTGCATTAATAAAAATTCTGGGAAATAAAAATAAATTAAATAAACTTTATATTATGAAAAGACCCTATACAATTCTAGTCGCTATTACCCGGATTAGCGTAACTTTGTCTATGACGTAACCCACGACGTTTATCTAGCCGTGAGTTATTTGCGAACCATTTGTAACAACTTCATGTGCGTTCTGCTCCGCGATTTGATAACACTTAGGTCTTGCATGAACCTGACCTATTTTTTCATACCTTATAATAATTGTCCTGAACTAAATATTATTTTACTGAATCTATGTCGGCATCTTGACGTCTTCGGATTTTCTGCATTTTTCAAACAATTTATGCTTAAGGCTGCCGTTTTCGAAATGGATTAATCCTTACTGAAAACTACGTAAAATAACATTTATACGTATTTGTTTTACTTGATATTCTAAACGGTTTATTTTCTTAGTGTGTATTCCAACACTTTTACTAAATATTTTTTTTTTTTTTTAATACATATTTTTATTATTTCTCTTTTTATTCTTGTCAGTGATTTAAATAACACCACAACAGGACGAAAAAAAACTCGCTACTTTAACATAGACTTCAGTCTAGCAAAGTAGCCATGACAACGCTGTATATATCAGAGGTGAAGTCTACTCCATCCCACACAATAAACTACTATTATTAATTATCTCTGTTAGAACAAAAATATGTATGTCTCTAATAAATAAAAAAATTCCAACTTATGATTCCATATTTCGGTGTTTGCGAAGATAAAATTTGTAGGTTATAATTTATCATCTGTCAAGCGAGGAAATTTGCATTTTTCAGGATATTATTAAGTTAGATTATTACCAATATTAAATTAAATGTAAAAATACAATTATTTCTCTATTGAGTTTCGACTATGCTAATTTGTAATGCTAGTTAATTAAATAAATGTTTTTGAACACTTTTAATGAAACTTTTATTTTTATTAATTATTACTTACTTTTGTGTAAGATGATACAAATTTATTTCGCAGACGTTGACCTGGCGGGAACTAATGGGGCTATGGCGACATGACACTTCAACACTCCAACAATCCACATAGTAACAATCGCACTAGTGAACTTCACAGTTGAATGATGTGCTCTAAATAGTTTCTAAATACAACGATGCACGACAGTCAGCGCCACTTTCGGGCTTCTTGCACCAGTCTACATTGAACCACCGCCTTATAATAAGATGGAGGTGGTGACACGCAGACAGATAGGATTTTTGGCGATTAAGTGTATGTCACCACGATTATTATGGTGTTAAAATATGCTGACTAATAAAGTTGCGTTCATTTTTATAATTATGCGTTTTGTGCATTATAATGAGGATATTATCAGAAAGTTGAGACGCGAATAATGGTTGAGGTACTCGCTTATAATGTCGATTCACCATTCGGTGTTCGATTGTTGAGTCTAAGCCTGTACTGGTTATGAAAGGACGATGTAGTGATGGCAGAAAGGGTAGTATAATAGAAACAAATATTCTCTATTTGAATTCATTTTTGTTAAATGACAAAAATGGTCGAGATGTCTGACGGACTGATGTGACGCTGTGCTATTAGAACGCAACATTAATACCACTAATGAGGCTGACACCGATGAGCAACTGAAGGCGAAAATGGCGGCCGTCGGGCATTATCCGCCGTGCAGCCAATGCATTTTGTAGCTATAGTGCACCTTACTTGCCGATGTGGCTGTAGACGTCCGCTACAAAATATTATTATTAATAATAGTAATAATAAATGTCCTCTTTTATTCTTCAATGTATCTTTGCTTGTCCCATTTTCCACTATTGACAGTTGGAGATTAACCTAATTTTTTATTATGAAAATATTTTAACCCTATCTAGAAGTCTATTTTCTTAGCTTTTTCTTATTTTTAGTAGCCCAAGTGGCGACAACCTGGATACAAAGCTTTTCTATGGATCTTTAAAAACCACTAAATGTAAAAAAAGCTCAACTTCGTAAAATTTATATTACAATTAAAAACTCATTAAAATACAGTGTTTATTGAACGCACTTGACGGAACTTTCCTTGTAATTAATTAAACTTTTTCTTCAAGTACATCGAATATTTTCTTGCTTTCTTTGATAGTCTGTCACAAGCTCTCGCCGTAAACAAAGTTCGGATGAAAAACTTCGCTTTTATGTTACTGACGCGACATTAAGGATATATTTTTTGAACAAATTGTGACTGCTATTGAAAAATTCAATTTCCACTTTGCGACAGACGTGAAAGTTTGCGTTCAACAGTGAGGTAATTGGATAGATCCGGGCATATTCCAAATGAATTTTACCTTCAAGAATAATTGTTTTTTTTTATTATGTTCAGTATTGCGCGAATTGTATTGATAATTGTTACATGGAAACCCCGCTTGATGGAGGCCACACACTAATCAGGTTGAGTGTTCAGTCCTCATATAGAGATATCTGTCATCATATTATAATGATGGCTTATAAATATCGTCTCGTTTTTTGTGTATTTTTAAATTTGTTTTCTAAATGAGTTCCTCAAATTCATTATTTTTTTCTTTAGTTGCTTCTGGTCGATTGCTTTGAATACATTGTATTACATAATATTATATTTATGCCATTGTGGAATTTTACACATTATTAATATAAACATGTGTACATCAGTATTCTTACTATTTTCAAAGTAAGCTAAACGATTGTGCTATGAAAATTGGACAAACTTGCTGGTCTCCTGGAACGAGGCTCGAACCCCCGACCACTAGATCACTAGGCCAGCGTCTTAACCATTCGACCAACAAGCTACTCCTATATATATTTTATGTAACGAATTCCTCAGTGTGGATGCTTTCTCGTACGATGGGCTGTGTGAATACTGCATTAAAATTTTCAGGACTCAATGCAGAACCGGACTTCCGAAAGAAAAGGCCTAGGAAGAGGGCCTAGCGGCGTCTCGCCAATGGCGAAGCCAAAAATCTTCGCGAAAAGGCATTCCTGGACACGGTGAATCGAGATATTTTTGAGCCCCGATTCACCTGCGTTATGAACGGATCATCTGGCGGGCATTCGTGAGGAGATTCCCGGCTGGCAGCTGTGTGGACCAGTCGAGGTCCCCGATTTAGACTTGACAAGATGGCGTGCCTTCGAAATCAATTGAAGGCGTGATGGAATTTTGGTCGGGGCGCGTTTCATCTGGAAAACAACCGTCATCATGACCCACGTAGAAAATTATGTATTGTGAAACCTTAAATCTGGTTAAGTGTCACCTCGTTAGATGGTGAAGTTGGCAAACTTTCTTCTGAAGAATTTTTAGTTGAAACCAGAAGATTGGAACTCTCTTTTATTATTGTTATTTTTGTCAGGTACTTTATGTAAAACTAGAATAATGTTTTTTGATATAATCTTACGTATTTACATTTGTTTGATCCATCCCCACCCGTTCGACAAAGCATCCAGCGCCGCACTTAGACTGAGCTAAGCCGGTGACAATACTCTCTGGCGTTCGATTCGCTGGAGCTAGAAAGCACCGCAACAATATATGTTTTTATACATTTTTAAATATATTAAAATTATTTTTGTTAATTTATAAATCTTTTTTTGTTTATTTTATCTTCTTATGTGGTCTTAATGTATTATTGCCATTTTACACATATTTACTTCTTCTCAATTTAATATTATAAATTATCACGTTACAAATACTGCAGATTGGAACCTCGCATTACTTTTTGCAAACTGGCGCATAGACAGATCGTGTAGACACAGCCTAATAATAACAAAACGTTCAACCAATCGCGATAGGTCTTGCCCTCTGGCGGCGGACGAGGATAGCTACACTACAGCGAGTGGCGCAGAGCGCGCGCTTCGCCTAAGAATGGCGAGAAAGACATCGCAAACATAGGATTGCATTGTGCGCGGTAGATCAAGAAAGTCTGGGCCTTGATCCACTCTGCGTAAGAATCTCTTTGCTGGGACTAACGAGGAGATTGCCAGCGAGCGGTGGCAGAGTGCGTCGAGTTCATCCCACTTGGAGCGACTCAAGATGGCAACGCTTTGGAGCTCCTCGAATGATGAAATGAATTTTGGCACGGCAGTCGTGATGTCCGCAATCACACATCACCCCTGGTAATCTAGTGTCAGAACCAACACTCCACAAACTCATAGTAGTATGACAAATTCATAACTAAAAGTATACTCCACACTTTGCGCAAAAAAACAATGAATGGTGAAAGGGAATCAGAACACAAATCATGTTATCATCTTTGTTGGGAAAACTCATGTTTATGGAAATAATATGATTTATCATGTGAATTAGTGTGTTGCTTTAATTGTTCCATTTCCACCCCTCAGATGTAGCAGCCAACATACATACACATAGACTAAGCTAGGATGGCGATGATGCAAACTGGCGCACTATCCTCCAGAGCCGGATCGCACAGTATCAATATATTAGAAGCACATAAGAATAGAAAACAAACAAAAAAGATCTTTCTAATTAATATATTCAATTCTTATTTAAAATATCACAGACCTATGTTCTGAATAATTACAACTTCACAATAAGAATGTGTTCTCCTAATAATAAAGTTGCATCAATGTGTCCAAATTTTAATAAAAATGAATTGATAATTCTGGCGTCTGCTATCAGATTACTCAAAGGTATTTGAAATTCTGTAAAAATAATGGAACGATTAAATGTATTAATATCAAAAAAGTAACATATAGGTTCGAAAATTTATCGCTATAGCATAGTTGGATAATGCACCTTCCCCGGTTAGGAAAGAGATCCAGGTTCGAATACCGGAATAACAGTATTTTTCGATAAAATTGATTTTTTATGTATATCTTTCTAATTAATATATTTAATTCATATTCAAAATATCACAGACCTATGTTCTGAATAATTACAACTTCACAATAAGGTGTTCTAAAAGAAATAATTTATAAATTGACCAAAATTAAGAAAATAATAAAAATTATATAGAGTTGTCGTAATCTTAAATACCTTTTTACCTTTATTCGTCTATCCGAGTATCTTGTTCTATTCACTTTCCATAATGACGGATATTTACGATAAATTTCTACGAACTCCGTAACAAACGTAACTGTTTTATGAGCCATAACTGTTCAAAAACTTTCAACTCAATAGAAAACTCGATCTCAAGATCAAACGCGCAGTTTTCCCGCCAAACACACAGTTCTTGGTTTTTACAAACTAACTGCAGGTTCGGACCTGTTGACAGACTGTGCGTGTGTGTCGAAAACTGGACTGCAGATGGCAGAGTTTTATGCCATCAAGTGTAAGTTGAATGTTGACGCGACATATGAGATGTTCACTATCATTTCAACCCTCTCACGTTAGTTTTGATTATCAACCCCATCATGTAGTCATCATTGTAGAACGTGAAGAACGTTTGATTCTTGGCTGACAGAGTTAGTTTTTAGAAGCGGCGCATGGATGTCTCTTATTAATCAATCGGCGACTTGTAGGTACGTTTGAATTATTTAAACCCAGATTATTTATGTGCGGAGACTGCTATAGCTTGCTTTATTTTGGAGAAATAAATGTATTAATTTATTCTTAGTATTGAGCATACATATGTATATATATATAAAGGGTGGCCCAAAAAAAGTGAGAACATTTCGTAAAATGTGATATAATTACATCAAAATTAGTTTTACTGTATCAACAATAGCTTAAATAGTTTACTAATTTACTAACTATATTACATTTTATTTCGACAATATCTGGAAGCCATCTTTGATTATTAATTTTCCCATTGTTTATATTTGGTTTTTTCGAATCGTTGCCCAGAATGACAAAAATCACTGCAGAAGACCGTATTCTGATTAAAAATTTGCAAATTGAAAAACGTTGGAGTGCTAGGAAAATGATCAAAGAGTTTCAAAACAAAACCTGGAGTATAGATAGACATTACAACATAACTGAACATTAAAGTAGGACGAAGCTCCGTCTCACACAACCAGAAATACAATCAACTTTCTTCGTCGTCAGAATGTTAATTTCATCGAGCCAGGTATGTGACCATCGATCGGGCCAGATTTAAACCCAGTAGATTATGCAATATGGGGTGTTTTACAAGAAAAAGTCTACCTTCGGCAAAAGTTTACTACAGTTGATCAGCTCAAGTTGGCAATAATTGAGGAATAGAGAAATCTGGGACAGCGCTTTATTGACAGAAGCATAAACGAATGGCGTAAGCGCTTAGAAAAAGTCGCTGAGAAACAAGGAGAATACATTGAACATGATTTCTGATTAGCTAAATATTGTGCAAAAAAAATTACATTAAAAATTATAACTAATTGGTTCATGTTTTGAAATAACTCATGTGTTACGAGATGTTCTCACTTTTTTTGAGCCACCCTGTATATTTTCCAATATAAAGTAGATCAAAATGTTTATTTTTACTAAAACTTATGTTGTTCATTTTAGCTTAATTTAGTTTTAAATCTATGTAGTTTCTCCTCATCTGGCATTTCATTGAAGATCTTCATCGCACTGTATATCATCAAATTCTGAGATTTAGCCTTCTTCCTAAATGGCAGTCTCAGTCTATTTTTTCTTTTTATATGATGTTCGTGCTCATGTTGATTTGTACAATTTTTTCTTAAAAATTTTGCTGATATTTTTTAGTGAGAATTTAAAAAATAAGTACCATTACATTGAAATATATTTTTTGCTTAAAAGTCATATTAATTTCTTTCGGCATCGCACTGATCCGAGTATATCGATTTTTTTAAAGTATTATTCTCAAAGTTTTATTTTACAGTTCTGATAAAATTGTTTCATTTCTTCATCATTAACCAAAAATAAAATACTGCTGCAGTAGTTTATGTGAGAAATGATAACAAGAGTTGTATACTATTTTATAAGACTGAAGAATCTACTGATCCTTCCCAAAAGCGAGATTTTTTAGCAATCATTTTAGTCGCGTGTCTTGTATTTTGCGAAAAGTTCAATTTTAAATCTATTATGACTCCCAAATATTTTATTTCAGTCACTTTCTTCAGACTTTTGCCATCTATGATAATTGCTATTCTTTTATTTTCAATGTTTATGAATTTTGTTTTGTTTACATTTAGTTTTAGTTTATTTTTCTTCAGCCATATTGTCAAATAATTGTTTCTCGCGACTGTATGTTATGCTTCTCTCAACGTTGTGGTTAAAAACTCGCGAAAATCTACTGACCATCGATAGTTCCTCGGGAGATTCACTAAATACACGGTTATCTTTTACAAGGTGACTCGAGTTCTAATCTTCCGTTCCAAATGATCTGATAATTCGTTCTAATTAATAATTAATTATTGATTTTTTCACCAAAAATATATTCCCATCTGTCTCATATATCTCCCTCTTTTCTTCTTGTACGGGTCGTACAAGCTCAGATGTACAGAATAAAATCACATTATTCGTGAATTCTAATTTTGACTAGATGTTCTATCGCCAACTAGCTTGTACTAATGAAGGATATTTGAGAAACTTGCATTTAAAAAATGGTTGTACTTTCAATTGCGTAAATATATCACTAAAAAGTAAAATGTTTAGAACAAAATTTGAGGATAATGTATAGTTACTATGACGTAATCGGTAAAGTTCAATTCCAATACCGGTAATAACTATATTTTTCGTTAGATACATTTTTCTATGTATCTTTTTTAGTGATTTATGTAATTAATTTATTGTTTGTTGGTAAATATTATCGAAATAGTAATATTATTAAGGAGAACACATTATTACTATGAAGTTGTAATTATTCAGAACATAGGTCTGTGATATTTTAAATACTAATTAAATGTATTAATTAGGAAGATGTACAAACGAAATCAGTTTTATTGAAAAATATTGTTGTTGCTACCTTCTGGATGTCTTCCAATCCGGGAAACGTACATTAACCGATTATGCTACTGCACACATTAATAATGGATGATTCCAAATAATTTAACGATAGATGTATCAATTTGAAAGGTGTAACATACAGGTTCAAAAATTTGTCGTCAATGTACTGTGTGCTGTAGCATAATCGGTTAATGCACGTTCCCGGGATTGGAAGAGATCCAGATTCGAATCCCGGTAGCAACAACAATATTTTTCGATAAAATTTATTTTATGTGTATATCTTTCTTATTAATACAATTAATTTGTATTAGAAATAGTAATAATTTTGACTTAACATAAGGTGAATCAATACGTATTTATTTACTAGCATGTAGTTTTCCGCAGAGGTAGGCAGAGAGGATAGCAAGTCACTGATCTATTGACGTCGATCATCTTAAGCTTCTAACAATCCTTCAATTGAATTAATTACCGAATAACACATTTTAGGTATACTTTTAAAATAAGCAATGTTATCTTTGTGGTTAAGATTCATATTTTTATTTTTTATCTTTGTTTGATTAACCACTAAAATGAGTTTAAATACATCTACCGGTTTCGAAAAATACCATTTTCTTCTTCAGGATGTCATAACTAACTAAAACATACATTGTTTCTTTGACAGAATCTATTTTTAAAAAATCTATTTTTAAAAAGAAAATTTTTTTTTTTTTTAGTACCTACTCAAATCATTACTTAATACAAATTTACTCGAATAATTTTTAGGAAAAAATTTTAGAATGGGACTCGTAGACTCGTAGAATGGGACATTTTAGGTGAAAGTTATTTGTAAATATTTTTTAAAGATCACACTTTACCAAAGCAGCATGAGAATTATTGTATTGTACCTAAAAAAATCGTTAAGTTTTCAGTAGTAATAATGATAAAATAAAACTATTTATGTTAAAAGGCTTTGAGACTAGTATAAACAATTTTCAATGATGGCCATCTCACTAGAGTTAGTAAGTTTGTTATGATTAGTATCATTGAATACACATTATGTATTTGAAAAGTGTAAAATAATTTTGATAAATCATACATTATAATAAAAATTAAAATTAAAATCAAATCTCGAGAAGTAATGCGACACATCATTCATTATCACGTTTAATCAAATACGTCTTCGTATATTTAAAAGTATTCCTCTTTATGTATGTGTTTTGTTTTCCAAATTGACATATTTTAATATTTAGGAGATTATTATTACAACTCGACAACTTTAATATATAATTTTTATTTCGAATCTTGAGGAACAAAAACACCAGGTTATTCGTTAAGCCACTTATTGAGTATATTTTAAAAGAATTTAGCTCAATTCGTCTGTTTTGTTTATAAATCATGTCATATTTCTGTATATTTTTACATTTAAGAGATAACTTCTTACTTGGTTAGTATATTTATAATTTGATCTATGATTTGTGCATCAATACTTAATGAAAACTAATTTGATCAGTCTATCACTTTTTCGTTAGGTTGAAATAAG
Source organism: Eubasilissa splendida (assembly GCA_031772225.1). Taxonomy (NCBI): domain Eukaryota; kingdom Metazoa; phylum Arthropoda; class Insecta; order Trichoptera; family Phryganeidae; genus Eubasilissa; species Eubasilissa splendida. The sequence continues at coordinate 10,639,549 of CM062846.1, forward strand.
CATAACTCAAAACAATAATGAAAAATTAGGGTTTGTCATTTGAGGAGACATATTTTTTTTGTCTCGTATAATAATTTTTTATTATACGAGTATTATCTTTTTTTTTAATTATAAAAAAAGTTATACCATCCTATTCCAATTTTAATCGAAATTCTCGCACAACTCAGCGCAAACGAAGGAAATGTCTATAGCACCAGAACACAATATTCGATATCTCATTTCACTGGAAAGACTTTCTGATTTCAATTTCAATTAAATTTATTAATGGAATTTCGAAATTTCAGTCAAGTGCACGGGAGTCGATAACGTTTATATTTGATAAATATACTTGAGACATTACGGTTATTTGAGCTCGAAAATTTCAAATATTGGCAGATCAGAGATCGCAATGAAAAACTGTTGCAACTCATTAGTAAATTTCTAATTGATTTTGAACATAACTGGTTGAAATACGTGTCGTTGCGCTAGTAGAATTTTTATTTTATCTTCGAAAACTATGAAAACCATTTAAAAATTTCACGAAGCTTCTAAAAACTCTTTTTAGAGCCATATATTTTCATATTTTTAATATTTGCAAAATTAACTTTGTGGTTTATTATATTCATTATTTTATAGATTATTTAACTTTGTTTACAATTAACCACTTAATGAGTAATTTCTCAATATTAACCGTTTCGAAAAACACAATTTTCTTCTTCAGGATGTAAAATTATCTTTTTTTAAATACAAATTAAATGTATTAATTAGAAAGATATACGTATAAAATCAATATTGTCATTATTAACAATAAAACATTATTGTTGCTACTGGGATTTGAATCTGGATCTCTTCCTATACAGGGAATGTACATTAACCGATTATGTTATACCAACACAGTGCATTGAAGACAAATTTTCGGGCTTATATGTTAAATTTTTAAAATAGATACATCTATCGTTCCATTATTTGAAAGCCATCCTCTTTATTTTTACGGAATCTCAAATACCTTTAAGTAATACGATAGGAGAAAAATATATCAAAATATAAAATATATGAAAAAAATATCATAGACTAATTACAACTTCACGATAAGAATGTGTTATTCTTAATAAAATTAAGTAACCAAAAAATAGATGTCATTTTATTCTAATTTAAAAAATATATATATTAAATATTTTTCCAGCCTTGTTCGCTTCATATAAATTATAATTTAACGCGGCACTATTTTTGTCAAAGTTTTATCTTAAAGGCGCTTTACATACATTGCCATAGAAAATTACAGTCCTACATTGTCATAGAAAATTACAGTCCTACATTGCCATAGAAAATTAAAATTTGTTATGTAAATACTCATATAAAAAGTTTTCACGGCCATTCGGAATCTAATGTGTATATTTGTTGGGTTACTCTACCCGTGCCAACCTCGTACCCGACTTATTTAGTTGACGTATCAGATTTCATTGCAGAGTCCATCATAAGGACATTGCGATATCAAACCTGATGATGCATCTTACAATGGAACCCTAAACGTCGACCAGAGCCTAGAAAATACCCCAGAAAACTGTACATCGAAGAAAACTACAATTTTCCGAAGGTTCCCGAGAATTAATCTTTCTATTTTGAGGTACCTACTTCAATCGCATAATATTACAGAAATTTATTAAAATTTTTATGTTTGAAAAATATATTTAATCTTAAGAAAAATTAAATGACTCAAATAACTATTATATAAGTATAACCTAATATAATATAATATTTTTAAAATCAAAGGTGTTCTAATGTATCTCATATTTTAACAATGTTCTTCTTACTTTTTATAAACCACCCTAGCATATTATATGTTATTTTGAAAAAAAAGAAATAAACTAATTTAAATAAATATAATAAAAATCTCTCCGGTGAAGAACTGAAGTCTGGTCTCCCGCGTGATAGGCGGGGATGCTAACCATTTCCCTGTTGATGATAAATAAATATGAGACATAAAAATAAATATTAATAAATATTTCAGGCTCCACAAACTCTTTTACAATTATATTTATTACAGAGTAGTTTTAAAATTAGATGTGAAGAATGTTTAAATATAAAGAATATCAAAATATAAGTTGATGCATTAAATTCTAATACGAAAATCAGCATTATATACTTATATGATAATTTGACGCCACTGTCTAAATGAGGAACAATAAGATAGTAGAGATCAATGGAGAGAGAGAAACATTTTACAAGTTAATAAAACACAACATGAAAGGGAAACCTTATAAAAATATAACGAAATTATCTTACGCGCAGTTTTTGTGACAAATTTTACTGGGGTACCCGCTGTAAAAAGAAAATGATATAGTGTAGGTAGTGTTGGTAGGGTAAGGGATAGGGAGAGCATTCTAATAATCGAAGGACTAGTGGTCTTTGGTTACAGGGATTTTGGAAGGATGCTCAAATTACCTTACGTAACCGCGTCTCCTCAAAAGTCCCTCTAGTCCTGAGTAATCGTCGCTCCGGAGCCGGGACGTCCAATTATACTCACAGAATTTCCAAGGTTCACAACGAATTATTTATCTACGCTGTGCGAAACTCCGCCTTACAAACATAGAATAAACCCGATGACTTGAGGAATGAAAATTATCCACAATTGAGATGGATTGTTTGACAGAGCGAATGATATCACTGTTGCCCACATCCATCCCAACACTTCAATTCAGTGATTAATCGTGAACACCTCATGTGTCGCGTCAACATTCGGCTCACACCCAGTGGCGTAACTATGCAAATGCGGCCAATACAATGCATTGAGTCCTATGTTAAATGGGGGGCCCGACTATCCATTTAAAGTCGTCATTGAGTGTCGATACTTTTCCTAGAAATAATAGTTATCCACAGCAAGAAAAAAAACTATAAAATTTAAAAAATCAATTCTCACGTGTATTGTAAAAATACGTGAAAACATTAGTCTTTTTTTAAATTGTAAGCGCTAATGCCTTGCAAAGTGTAAATATTATATGAACAGGAAACTAATTTTGTTCATACATTTAAGTGGATTTTATATATTGCACAATACTTATTTAGGGGACCCATTTTCCATTTTGCATTGAGGCCCAACTGATGTAGTTACACCACTGCTCACACCCGATAGTGTCAATGTCAAAAACTACACTCCTATCGGAGGAATACACTAATAATTCCCAATAATTCAATACAAAAACTGAGTAGGTTCTAAACACCCGCAACAACTTTATTTTATGTCGTCCACATATGTCTATGTCTATGTTAAACACAGACTACCAAATATATAGACATGAACTAACGCAATCTCCTTATTTAAATATTTTCAATTTGGTATTACCCACGTGATCACTTTAATACCACTTACGCAATCAAATAGCTCCTCGAATTATTTTAAATATATGACTAGATTGGAACGAAAATTTAAATGCTGACAATATAATATAAATTAATATAAAAAATACTTCTTGTTTACACAAAGATTTATTTTTCGAATAGTAAATACTTTTACTGTTGCATAAATGTATCATAAACTATTAGATTTATGTTTTTACAAATAATGTGTAGTATGCCCCTCGTCCCGCAACTAATGTTCCAAACCCCTCTCCTATATGTACACTTTATTGTTTCGTTTTCTAATTAAATTTAATCTAGCCAAGGTAATTAACGGAGTACTATTTAATATTCCAGCGTAATGCTCTGATTTGCGAAATATTCCTCTCATCTGTAAATGTCGTTCAGACAATAGGACAAGTGTCCTGAGTTTGGCGCTAATGGGGTTCTAATGTTAATTCACTGCCATTGGCTGTAAAAGCTTCCTCAAGTTTTCACTCCTATTCTGTAATATCCTTCATATCACTTTTATTTCTCGCAATAACAACGTGTTGCCATAATGCACATTGTTAACTTTGGTATTGTGGCGTTGCCCGGGGATACATCCCAACTTGAAAGAGATCAACGGATTGCCAATCTATAATATAAACAATAACAAACTAACTTCAACTACGTACATTCAAGTCAAGAATTGAATTGGCAATAACAAGGATATTGCTAAACTATTATATAATACTATTAAAGTAGAGCAATTCGAAAATAACTAGTTTCTTTACATCATCATGTGCATTTTGAATTTAAACACATTTTTTATTTTGAAGTTACAATTTCAGAACGAAGTTTTGGGGTATTAATATGAATTAAATTAATCAATAAGAAAGATATACAGAAAAAATATTTGGTAGCTACCGGAATAATGACCAAATATTTGTGTTAATATACATTTTGTTTTGCACTGTTTCTAATACAACTGACATAAATATAAAAAATATATACCAGAAGGATAGGCTGTATTAATTAATATACATACTTAAGGTACAATATAGAGAATACATTGTACATTTATATCTTCTACATTTAAGTCTCTGAAAAATCGAAACAGAAACAGTCTTCACAAACATTTATTTAAAATTAGAGCTGTCTGAAGGTATTGGCCAAATATACTCCACCAACGCTATTCTTTTCGACTATTAAACCATTATTAAAGGTTACTTTATCAAATAACTTAACTTTCGAAGCCTTAACGAATTTGAATATATATATAGTAGGTATCTATTACATAAGCTGCTCCAAAAATTTATACTTTTTACTAATTTCACAATATATTAAAAATGGTCCCCAATCACTGATTTCGGATTAACTACGCAGACGGATAAAAAAGCAACAAAATGTTTAAATAAAATAAAGAACGATTCATACAGGGTAAATATTATGTTCCACAAATGTAACATAATTTTAATTTAGTTTTTATTTATCGATCATGTTTATTGATTTATAACAATTATAATACGATATTTAGGGGTTGCTGGCGTATGTTGGCTTCGGTACCGAGCGTGTTTTTGCGATTGTTGGGAGCTCTGTTTTATCTGCAAGTTGCATTCAAAGGTCGTAGATGGTTATAATGATTATGGAGGCGAAAGACCTCCACAACTGATTCATTTAGTATTACACTATCATCATCATTATTTTAATCCTTTTATTCTAGGAGAATTGGAGCCCGAAGTCGCGAGCATGTGCTTCTATTTCAATACATAATGGCTTAATTTGACTTTTTTGTTGTTGTTTTTTTGTATACACACTTAGATATGGACGACTCATCAGCTGCATTTCTCCGGAAGTGCCAAAAAGATACGTCTTGGTAATTTTACCCTTTGCATTCGCAAGATGTACCCAAGCCACCTAAATTGAGCTATTTATGTATGTAGAGATAGGGGCTTTATTGCGAAAATTTTCATTATCTCGGTACTTCTTACTCGGTTCTATAACACTGGTCAACAAGGTTTTTTCCACTTACTTACTCGGTTCTATAACACTGATCAACAAGCTTCCTAGAATCTGAGAAATTTTTAATAGATTTTTATGAGACGATTCCGAATCTGTTTTTTTTTCTCTATCAAGTCAGGAAAAAAGATATTGACAAATTTAATATTCATATTTGCTCGCACTTTTTGCAATATGTGTTAAACCATTTAATGCTAAGTTACCTTCCCCACTAATATCTATCTACTTTCACTCATTTTTCAAGGTCTAAAGGATGTTGTTTTATTTTTTTTAAATTATAATATCATAAAATACGTATGATAGAGTTGTTTCTACATATGATAGATGGAAAACTTTGTCAAAGGCATGAACAGAACTGGCGATGATTTTAGATACCATCAGAACAAGTTTACATAAATGAGTGAGGCTAAAATTAAAGAGAGCATTTTCGTTGACCTTCAGATTCGAAAAATCTTCATAAAGCTTCATTCTTGGAAAGCGTTCCAGGTCAAGAATTTTTTGGACATAAGTAATCTCCCGACTATGCTGAACATGTTGAAAAGCTTTTGCAGACTTACAAGTCAATGGGGCGTAATATGTCTCTCAAAATACATTTTCTGTATTCGCACTTAGATTTCTTCCCTCCAAAACTCGGTGATGTCAACGATGAAAAAGAAGAATGATATCATCAGGACATGAGTGCAATGGAAAAAAGGTAGCAAATAAAATGGAGTCCAAACGTGCTAGCTGACTATTGCTGGACATCGATAAGCTACAAGATGGTACAAGAGCTATAAAAGATAGTCACATGCCAAAGAGTTTTAACATTCTTATAAAATGGATTTTATACAAAGGCGTAATATTCTATTATATTGAAAATTGAATAATGAATATATTTGTATCTCAAAAACTGTACGTGCTAGAAAAAAATGGTTTTTGATTTTTGAAATAAACACCACTAAGTTAATATAAAACACATATCTTAATCAAGGATGTTGACAAAACTTTATTTAAGGTTTACTGTTATGCGAACTAAATATACTGAATAGCGAAAAATGAGTAGTGATATTTCAAAAATGGTACGTGAAAGAGAAAAACGGTTATGTTATTTGGAATCAGCACCATCAAATTAGTCTAGAACAGATATTTTTATCAGGGAAGTAGACAAAAAGTTAATATTTGTTGGCCAGTGTAATGCTACTCTTACTACTCCTCTGTGATAACTGGGTTCGGTAGCCTGGATTTTAGATCTCATTCTTTTCGTGAGAATATATATTTGGTGACCATATTATTAAAGTTCTTCAAAATAATCAGTTTGGTCTTGATATTTAACTCGGATTTCCGTGTCACCACACTATCGGTGTCTTCTTACAATTACTCTTGTTGTTGCAAATTACTAATTTTCATTCCTACTCGAGTACACTTATACGAACTTGTACTGTGTGGTTGCTAGCCTCGCCACGCCGTCCACAAGACTTACATGAGTAGCTTAATTTGAATCTAAAGTTCCTTGGCTCTAGGCGTGCGCCTATACGAAAAAGCTTCTCTTACTAGAACAAAAGTGAATTAGAAGATATTAAAACTTTTTCTTTCAAAAAATTTATTATTATTTTTGTAAACTTATCTTATTTTTTTTTAAATTATGTCCTTTGCTTGTTCGCATTCCTTGATTATTCTTTGCATTGACCTTTTACATTGTTTTATTATAAATTCAGTTAATGCGCATAACATATAAAATACTACATTTTTTAAATATTAAAGACTTAAAAATATATATTTTGCTCCCATCCAACGCATTTCCTTTTTAACACCGACAGAATCGTATCAGAGCAACATCGTCAATTATTAATGTGACTAAATAATGGTATATTTAGTTTTAAACCGCTTTATTATGTATATACACAAATGTCAACTAGTTTCGGTTGGACCCAACCTTCTTCAGGACAAGATAGTATAAACTAACCTTTTATATAGAAGGTTTAGAAATTAATGGAAGAGAGAAGCAGCATATCAGAGTTGGACAGAGTATCAGTTAGGGGGTAGGAGGCAAGGGTAGGGGTTACATGGGAACAACTTTAAAATCGGACTATTGATAAGTTTACTTGGTTATTTAGTATTTAACTAATTGATTACTTGATGAATTTATATCAAATGCTTCTAAGGCGCAAAACTATACCATTTTTATGTAAAACTTGTATTCCTATATTCTTTTCAAAGGTATGATCAGAGTTAATTAAGTTTTTGGCAAATTCTGAAAAGTCTATATTTGTTAAGCATCTAATGTGTTTTTTTTGTTGACATTTGTATATATTTGTTGTTCGTGATTCCTGAGGTAATTTACGTTAAAAATAATAACGTAGCAATTTTGAACATGATATTAGTTTTGTAATATCACAATATATATATATATATTACAACGTTATGTTATGGTACCTTCCAGCCACGAGGTATTATTCTGAGTTGACCGCGATTGCACCGCGGGAAAGAATTTCTCTATGGCACTTGCCGTCGACGGCTCGAGAGCGTGTGCAATAAGCTGCTTATGAAACTAATATCAAAAAATGTGATTTCATGTTTAGAAAAGAAAGGGTGAGAATAATATAAAATATTAGGCATCTGTGTTACCCTGTACCATACTAGTCTAGAGTTTTTGTTATTTTGTTTGTGTATTTACAGGATGAAAAACATTATTTCTTGTCACGATATCTGTGAAACACAATTTGAATAACAATACTAATTTCTTAGTGAAGGATTACTCACGAGCTAAGCATAATGGGAACACGATAGGGTTCCATCTGCTCAATCTATTTTACAACATGAGGACGCAAGGGTTTCTGCGCTACTTCAGGAACCACGCCAGGAAGCAGGTGACCTAGCCTCTATGACGTTGGCGGTGCGAGAAGACACCAAGTATACTACTACTACTACTACTATTGTGAATTGCTTCTGAAGAGTAAAGGTTCTTGTGTCTAATTGTTATGAAAGAAATTCTTAGTTATAAAATTTTGAAGAGGTAGTAAATTGTAATAATTATTCTCACATTCTCACCTCTGATTTTGATTCTTGTTGCTAATTTTGTTGTAGACGATTGGTTGAAAATTTATTTTGTTGAAGACGATTTGTTGAAAATCTTTTATTGAAATCACACTGATGTGATATTATTTTTGAGCTAAATTATGTATGCAAAAGCTAATTAATTATAATGTTGTAAATCTCAAACTTATTCTATTATTTTTTCCTGGAGAATGATTACTGATGTGGAAGGGAGACATGGTATGGTGAATTCTGTGTATCAGAACCACGCATCTCATCCTTTCCCCTGAGCGAACTGGAGGACGAATACGTCACAATTGACAAAGTCTCGTCACAATATACATAATAAAATGGTTTAAAACTAAATATTATATTGCGTAATTATAATGTTAACCCACAAAGTGTTTCTTTTCTTAGAAAATTCATTAATGTAGCTTTTAGAAAACGACATTTAGGCAATAGCAAAATTAATACTATTGTATAATACTCAATGCTCTTAGGAGAATAATAATGTTATGTTTTTTAAACGAAATATTATACAACGAGGCTTAATAAATTATTATTTTCAAAACTTTATGCTGTGAAACTAAAGAATTACAAGGTTGTTTATTGACAATAAACTTTTCATTAAAACATATCTACGTGTTTATATGATATCTTGTTATTTATTTCGTTATATTTACCGACATTACACAAACGTTATGTATGTGCATGCATATTCGTTATTTATTTACAATATTTCATATGTACTTGACCCAGCTCACTAGGATTGGCCTGTGTTTAGCTAGGGCACTTACTGGTATGTACTTGGTTAAAGATGTCAAATAAAAATTAGTCCAATTAAGTTGATATATTAATGTAGAAGAGTTTGCGACATTTTCACAATAGCACTATATAAATTATCCAATGTTTTTATAAAGTATAAAGTATCATAGGGTGAAACACAAATATTATTTTTCTTATAACGTATACGGGGTATAACAGTCCCAGTCTACAATATTTTATGGGTTGATACTAGACTAAATTAAAGCTGACGAAAATGTTTAATGAATATGTTCCTCATCTCAACCAATTCGAAGATATAAGCATTTTAAAAAAACGTAATTATGCAATTATTTCGATTAATTTAAATATTTCATTGATTACAAATTATATATTGAATTGTAAACCATTTTTTGTTACGTGATTTAGGGCCTGAAGCAAAGATAGAGATTAATAATTTAACAATTTCACAAATATTTATTTCGAACTACGTGGATTTCAAGCTTAACAAAAAAATTTATACAAAAATATTTTAGTTAAATACAGTTTAGAATTTTCACATATACCTTGAACATTTTTGATTCGTAATTTAGTCAGATATCCACCCATAAAATATTGTGGAATAGATCTGTTACACCCTATATAGGTACATATAAATATTTATTTTAAATGTGTATTTAGTTTAGATATCATCTGACGATGAGAGGGACTGCAACTCTAGAAACAATAGTAGTGACAATAACCCAACGTGTGTGTAGTGCATAGTTTAGTTGTAATAATTTAAATAATCATGTTACGCCGCAAAATAATCGCCATATAAAATAATAATCTAAAACCAGAACATCATTTTTTATTGATTTTATATAAATTACTTGTTAATATGTATATATTCTAAAATGACTGTAAAGCACTAATCTATGGCATCCAGCATCACCCATTAAATCATTATATGTATGTATAATTTTATTTTATAAATTGGTTGTAAAACATAATTTATATAAACGTAAATTTATGTAATCGAAAGGAGGTCTTAATTCGTTGGACATGGCCGTTAAACAATACAACCGATATTGCTTAATCCAACACTGCTGATTTATTTATACTCCATCTGCCGAGAGTAATTTAAATGATGTACGACTTTAATCTGTTTCTTGCGATGGACAGGCCTCGATAGGACAGCGCACAGCATCCCTTCGGAAGTGTGTTTAATCGTCACAATTACCGCTCTTTCTCTCGGCCAGTCCGGTAATTGAATTTCACATCAATAACGGTATATCGCACTAGCACACAGTGGTGTATCGAGAGGTGAGACTCGGTGAAAAATCTCTGTATTCTTATCAATCTTCTGTTTTTATTATTTTTAATTTAGATAATTAATTAACTTGTGAATTATAATTACGTCATTTTAATATTTTACTTAGATAATAACATGAATTTAATTTACGATAATCTAGTGTTTCAAAATTGCGTAGAAAACTTACAATAAATAAATGATTAGATATTATTATTAATTAAAATAATTTATAATTAAGTGTATTATGAACGTTCAAATTAACTATCTGATTTCAACACCATCGCATCTTCATCAGGGCAGATGCATTATACTAAATGTAGTTAACTTTATAGTGATCAACTGAGTTAATTATACCTAAATAAGTTATTTATTTAAATTATGCCTAATCACTAATTTTAATCTATTTTTGTTTATCTGTTAATAAAAATCTAAATACGTGAACAAAATATAATTTCATATCAATATTCATACTATTTTCAAACTAAGCTAAACGCTTGTGTCATTAAAATAGTATTAACTTGCTTGTCTCCGGAATAAGGCGCAAACCCCCGACCACTGGATTACTGGGCGAGTGTTTTAACCACAAAACCAACAATAAATACATATATATCAAATATATATTCATTTTTTTTATTTTCATATTTTTGTTAATTATATAATCTTGATTCTTTTTTTTTAATACGGTATTCATTTTATAGAACTCTATTGTTAATCAACACAATAAATTAAACACGTTTTTTTTGTTCTATATTTAAGATTTCCACCACTCCAAGCTCACTACACTGTTTTATATTTTATCAGTTGATAATGGTCTAGACAACGGAAACGATTGTTCAATTATTTGTCAAAATTAAATATAGAACCAAAAAAAATCGTATTTGATTTATTGTGTTGATTAAACATAAACTTATTTTAAAATTACTGAATTTATTTTTCTTTAAATCAATCTTCACCTTACACCTTTAAGCAAATGATTATGGTCACGCGTGCAATCCGCGAAATCAAAATGATTTGGACGTGTGGTAACATTACGTTGATATTCAATTAGGATACACTTTAAAGAAAAAAAAAAATTTTATTTTATAATTTTTAATACGCCCCTGTAGCCTCCGGACGTTAGGTGGTAATTGTATCCAATGGCCTCGTGATATGGAACTCTGATCAGTTGGCCAAGATTACTCCCAAGAGAGCCAAACGTGCCCGGTAATCCATTCTCTAACTCTTGGTGCTATCCTCGATTCACGATAGGTATTCTTTTCGTGTATCGTAATAATATGAACTTGAGACGATATTAGATTTTCCGTCATAATTATCTTAAATTGAATCAATTTATTGATATTTTGCAATACAACGTAAATTAGACAATAATAATATTTACAAATACAAAAAAATAATTTTATTTGAAATCCGACAAATTAAATATTATTTTTTACTGTTTCATAAGAAGACAGTTTTTCTTATTTAAATAACAGTAACAATTTTAGTTGGATGCTATAAGAAAATTAATGGCGAAAAATATGAACATTTTTTTCCTTAAGAATTAAGAAATATGGCGATCCATTCTGTCTCATATATTTTCTTTTGACAATGAAAACCAAAACGAATTTATATTCATTTTACTGGTACGTCCAAACCCTACGTAATTAGTCCTTTTGGGATGTTTAATTAAATTGTTCATGTTTTAGGGTCGTTTCAACCTTCTCCGCCGACGAACATATCCTCTTTTACTTTACATAAAAACCGAATGGTCCATTTTAGTAAGAAACTACATGAATACTTAGCATTTAAAACATTTCAGTGAATCTAGAAAATAAAACAATACGATTGATTTTTAAAAAGTTAAGTTCACCACCTCTCGTTAAATGTGGATAACAAAAATAATGCGATATATATACGAGGCGCGTTTTTTAAGTAAGTGCTTACCGGATTTCTTTTAAAGAAACGTATGATCATTTTTACAACACTTTACTTTCTTCGGACGCTACACACCTTAAAGTACTTTTCAACAGAGTCGCCACCATTATTAAGCCACTTGTCATAACGGAGGACTAATTTTTGTATTCCTTCGTCATATAACGACGCCATCTGGGATGAAAACCATGTCTGTACTCTGGCTTTGAGTTCATCATCGTCATCAAAACGCTTGCCACCAAAGAACCGCTTAAGATGAATGTCAGCTGGTTTCATATTTTGCGCATTTAAGAAATGAATCATGGACCACATCTCACAGTCGGTGGGGCTGATCTATTGTCATAAACATTTCAACCACTCACTACAAGATAGCAACACTATATGAATGTCTCTAACGTTTCATATGGTGAGTCAATAGATGAAGGAAACTATCCGGAAACGGTACTTACTTAAGAAACGCCTCTTGTACAATCGCTAGTTATACTATACTGTAAATTATCTAATTTGACGGATAAGACAATCAATAAAATTATGGGGTTGAGAGAACGAAGTTATGTAAGAGTTTTGTGAGGATTGATGTTTAAAATTTGTGTGAGCATACGTCTGCTGAATTAGAAGGTGGTGTGTATGAATGCTCCAATAACCACCCATCATCCACATGCTAGTTTGATTATAATTGCAGAGCGTGTGTGGTCAGACTAGAGCAGGTTGGAGACGAGAAAGACTACTCACAGTTGACAGAAGTTTAGTTCACAGTTACAGAATTTCGGATGAAATTTGGCCGTTCAATAAAGTTACGCTTAGCAGTTAACGAAGGCGGTTCTCGGAACTTGTGGTCGGGAAGACGATGGCAAGCAGAGTAAAGCTCACGAGCGGCTTTTCCAAATGGTTGCGGACGCATTTTATTGGCATACGTTGGCGTCAGTACCGGGAGTGTTTTTTGCGGCTGCTGGGAGTTCTGAATTTACGCACTGGTAAATGTGAAGTGCGTTTAGGGGTCGTCGGCGATAATGATGGCTGTGGAGACGATGGACCTTCACAACATATTTATAAACCGTATTTTTTTTTTTTTAAATTTAATATTAATAAAAAAGATATAAGACGCAAGTGTTGATGGCGCCAGAAGTAGAGGACGCCCGCAGAAGACTTGGTACGACCAGGTAAACCAGATACTAGAGAATGGTCCTATTATAAGTCTCAATAATCGGCGAGCTTGTATGAGAAGATACATGAATGTGGATGAAGCGAGAATTGTGCGTCAGGACAAAAGAGTGTAGCGCTCTATCCTTTATCTCTACCCTCGCGGGGAAGTGGCGTGACGGTAAGTTAGTTAGCTGTTAAATTTATCAAGTGAATATTTATTTGATTATTCACCATAACTAAGTAATGCTCTTATTGATTTAAACAAATATATGCCTATTGTAATGCGTGTTTAACAAAAGCCGCCTCACATAACGTAAGTCTGCTTCAGCCTTCAATTATTTTACTAATTTCACCGTAAACAATTATTTGTCATGATTGAGTGTGATATTCAGGTTGTTTAAAGATCACCGATAAATTATAAGAAACCAAGTGAATATTTAGACTGATTTATGAAATTATTATGTGTATTATCGATTGGTTGTCTCAACATTCATACTTTGTTGAACCCTCATACCGCAGGGAATATTTTGTGTCTATCCTTTTGATAACCCTTCAACATAATGGGTGCTTTATTGGAGATTCGTTTTTCTAATTGGCAACATTTTTTCCAGCGACAGCCAACTTGACAGCTGACAGCTGATTTGTACTCAGTTTGGTTTAATATTTCACCATGAATAGACTTAAACCAGAACAACGCTTGCAAATTGTGAAAATTTATTTCGAAATTCGTGGTTCAGTTTGCGAAACTTACCGTGCGCTATGTCCATTTTATGGTCGACAAAAATAATTGGAATAATCATGGATAGTTTTCGCACCACGCATATTCTAATTGATAATACGCAACCGCAGAGACATCGTATAGAGCGTACCGAAGAAGGTGTTGCTGCAGTGGAGCGCAGTATTGAGGAGGACCCGAATGAGTCGCGATAGATCCAAGATTACTAACTTTTTCGTTTCCCAATTGAATGGCATTTATGTAGAAGAGGTGTGGTTCCATCAAGACGGCACAACATGCCACACAGTGGGCACTACAATCAATCAATCGAAGGAAACATTCGATAAGCGCATAATTTCGCGTAATGGACCTGTGAATTGGCCTCCAAGATCGTGTGATTTAACAACATCGTTGGATTATCTTCTGAGGAGACATGTGAATTCACTAGTCTACGCCGATAAACCAGAGACGATAGATGACTTGAAAGCCAATATTCGTCACGTTATTGCCTATATACACCCCCAGCTGCTTCAAAAAATGGTCGAAAACTTACTTAGACTTAAACTTACAGATTGCGCTTTATTTGAGCCAGTCGCGGCGCCCATATAAGCAAAATCATATTTAAATACTAATGGCATAAAATTATCTTTCCGATAAACCCAATACCATAGCCATTACCACGATTTTTATGTGTTTTATTTCATTTTATAGTTCTATACCTCTAAGTAAAACACCTATATATTATTTATTGGCCATATTGTGTTCATTCTATCGAGAAGCTCTAGCCAGGTAATCAATATTTCCAATTTATATATTATTTATGACTATTATATAACCTATTTAGCATTTTTAAGTAAACATGAATCATTTAAATTAATAAATTATTGTATTATTAGTAATATTTCTAATCAATTTATTCTTATTATTTTACACCTTACATTCCTGGTAAATTATATCAATAAACACAAATATTACAGGCAATCATCAACGCTGAAACCACAGAAACTGAGCTATTTATTATTTGAGCAGCTAGCTGGCATCAAATATAAAATTAAAGGTAACATTAATAATATTTATATTTTATGTATTTTCCAATCGCCGTTGAAACTATTACCCTATACACTATACAAAATCTGGTTGGTTTGTCTCTCTTTATTTACACAATCCTACGTCTTTTGACCGATCTAAATCAAATTTTGCATAGTTACTCTTTAGGACTCTGCGCAAAACTCATTGCATTTCCCCTAGCTACCCCACATTCTCTTCCCCGATATAAATGTGTATTATATTGAATTATGTTCATAATTTTGCATCCCATCCCGCTTCACCCCACTCTTTACTCCCAATATACGGGATATAACAGATCTAATCCACAATACTTTATGCGCCTAATCTCAACAATGTCAGAAATATAAGCAATTATTTCGATTAATTGAAACATTTTATTGATTCCAAATTATATATCGAGTATAAAAAAATAAAGATCATTGAATTTCAAGCAGCTAGACTATTTTTTGTTAGATAATTTAGGGCCTGAACCAAATATATAGATTAATAATTGAACAATTTCGCAAATATTTATTTAGAAGTTTGTAGAATTTCAAACAATAATATTTTTCGTAACAGTACAGAATTTGCTCGTATTCCTTGAACATTTTCGACTCGTAATTTAGTCAGGTACCCATCAAATATTGTGAACTAGGTCTGTTACACCCTATATATGTGTATTATATTTAATACCGTCCAAATTTTGTTCAGTTATACTCTAGGATCCTGAAGTAAATATGATCTCAGCCTCCCCCTGCCTGCAGAAAATGTTACTCGTTACATCGTTACTCTTGAAGGCCTGCACAAAACAAATGTACTCCTCTTTTCATTGTCCACCCAACTCTTAATTCCTATATCAATGTGTATTTTATTGAATTCTACCTAAATTTTGCTCAATTGCACTCTAAGACCATCAATTTTTTATTTAAATGCAGTCATCTCACACATCTCACCTGTCTGAACCAAACGTTGCATATATCGGTACACGCAAAACAAAGACATCATCCGCCTACCTCATAAATCCCTATTTTAAATCATAACTTAATCTTAATGAAAAAATAAGACTTACGACAAAATAAAAAAAATATATATTTAACTATCCGGTGAGGCAAAAATAAAAAAATAAAACATATTTAATTTTTAAAAACACCAATAAAAAATAAAAATATGGCGGAAGAGAGTAAAATAACGATGTCTCGAATTGTTATGAAATAATAATTTAATTGGCTTCATAATGAATAAACAGATCCCGAAGAATTGCGAGTTCCTTCTTTACTTTTATCAGCTCCGTCTATCCAGTAGATAATCTTTTAGTATTGTTCCATATAACGAGGCCAATAAAATGTTCTTTTCTCTGGTCAAAGAAGGTTAAACCCTCGATGAAGTAATAAAGTAACGACTGCTAACGATCATCGGGTTCTTTGCTCTTTTGTTTGTTTGCCACTTACTTTGATGGGGCATTTTTACGATTGCTGAACGAGCTCTCGAATTAATTATTTTACAAGAGATTCGATTAGAGTTGTCTACGGATTTGTTGAACGAAACTGACAATCACTGGTTTCACTTAATTTTCTTAATCGAGTAACAAGTATGACGTGCTTTTGATGCGACTGTCTTGACCTGACTCAAATGTGCACAGAATGGCGAACCGTTATCGTTTATTGGGTTGCGAAAAATATAGTTTTTAATACTTTAATAAGTTTTTGCGGTTTTTTTTAAATGCTGTTATCCCGCTATTTTGTTTTTTGTGACAAACTATTCGATAGCATTTTTTTGCTCTAAAACGTCAGTGTCTCCGTTTTCATATATCTTAGAGTTTTTATTATTTTTTTAGATTAATTAATGGAGTGTCAAGTTAAGAAAAAATAATATATTCGACACATAGGTATTTCGTTTCTCCTTTAATCAAGGTTCCAATGAAAATTCAGCCACATGCACCCTACAGTCCCGTCCTCGGTTCGTCAGATTATGACCTTTTTCGGTCGCTTTCCTATCAAATGCATGGAGTTATGTTGGTTGGAATTAGCTTAATAACTATTTCGATATCAGGGCAGACGATTTTTATAAAAAAAACATCGACATATTCGTTTAAAGATAGAACGAAGTCCTTAACAATAATGTAGAATACAACATCGATTAAAATGTAATTTTTGTTTTAATCATTGCATAAAATATATTTTCGAGTTTTTAACGTCAACAAAAAATAATGTAGGTATTGTATAATAGATAGATTACGTAGGTACATAAAGGGATTTTTAGCCGAAAATTAGTATGAGTTGTTGATTCAATGATGTATGTAATAAGTAATATTCTGACTCTATCCTTTATTATATGAATAAATAATATCGCAATAAATAATATAGGTACATAAAAAAAACGATTTTGATTTGATTGTACTTATGTACAACTGATATAGCTTTCATTCTCAGTCATAAAAACCTGTAATAGAGTGTATTTTCTTACTCTATAAATAACTATTTATTAACATTCTTTAATGGTATATTTTATTTATCTTTCTAATTTATAATATAGCATGTACATACAAAAAGTGTAAAATCTTTTCTGGCACAGGCTCAATCGTATAATAATTATTACGTCTTATAATAATAGATGTAGATAGAAAGTAATTGGTGGTAGCAGACGTACAACTACAGTGTGAATATTATGTTCCAGACCGATGTTGATTTTAAATAACTATAAAATAATGCATAATTTTTCACTTTAGTTTATATTTATCAATTATTTTGTTTATTACAATTATGCTTAGAATATAATACTGGCCCAATTACTTCCTCTGCTAACGACACAAATGCGTGCTCTTTTAACCATATTTTTCATAACATTTTCCCACACTTCGCGAGTTATTTCATTTCGAATATTGTCCTGTAGCATCGAAGTTGTGGTTGGCTTATTAGTGTAGCTCTTTCCTTTCAAGCACTCTTACAGAAAATAGTCGGGAGCCGTCAAATCAGATGATCGAGGAGGCCAGTCGATATCACCACTTTTTGACATTATGTGGCCGGGAAAATTTTTAAGCGTAACTTGGGCTATGTATGAGGTAGCACCATCCTGTTAAAACCACGCGTATTGCAAGCCCAATTGATTCAATCTGGCCTCCAAGAAGTATTCCAACACGTGACGATAACGATTACGATAACTATTAACAGTTACAGCATTGCAATTACTATTTAGATAAAATGTTTTAATGACTTTGACACGTTATTTAGGCGTTATATGCTCCATAATAAATTGTAATTAACTATTCTTTACCATTACAAAATGAGAAATGAGATTTATTTGCCAAACCTAAATGGCAGCCAAACAAAATCGGCCTGGAACATAATATTCTCCCTGTACATAGCGCAGTTGGAAGAAAATAATGAAGATTGTTATTCGTATAATTATGACACATTGCGAATTATATTTGTATAAGAAATATTTATAATTTTGTTTATGTGTGTATTTATATATTTCTGTACTTAGATATTTTAACAAATTGTATGCAGAATTTTTTTATACCTTTACATGTCGCGATGGAACGTTATATATATATTTTTTTATGGTAGAGTAAATCTAACCAACAAATGAAACAAAACTAGCAATGCAGGCCCAATTTAATAATACAGAAAGAACAATAAAAGACTATGATTTTTTAATATACACGAGCATATATATGTGTGTGTGTTTTATTTAAGGTTTTCGTGAGAACTATTGTATGGAACTGGCATTTTAACACGTACGATTTTCAATACGTTACTAAAAAGAAATACCGATAATTAATTATAATAATAATTAAGTTAATAAATTACTTTTTCGAGGAAGATATAAATCTCCCACAGTTAAGACACACATCTCTCAACGACTGAATTTATCTTAATAATAGTTCAAAATATGTTATAAATACGTTAGTAAAGATGAATTATTTAAATCATCTAAATAATTCGGGTGCAGAATACAATTTAGACAATCTGACACTCTCCCGCATACGCGGTAGGTTGTCGCGATCGGTAACCGAGAGTCTCAGGCCGCACGCCGCAGAGAGATTCATTTGCGTAGAGATAAGCCTGAAGGTTGGCCACGCTAATCGCGGGTGGATTTTTAACCGGCCGCCAGAATGGCGCTGCCAGCCATAGAACAAGTTAATTTAAGCTCGTATAAATTAATAAATCCATAATGGGATACTGGAAATATTATATTTCCCGCTTGGATGCGGGATGAAGAACTCCGGAACTAATGATGGACGATGTCGCAAACTGGTTGTAGATGGGTGTCCGATCGCTGACCACGATCTACCGATAAGGGTAGCGGATGACCCGACCCTAAAAACTAATTCATTCCAAATCTGTAAGCGGCGACAAGGAATTATAAGTAACGAGTTCAAAACGTAAAGGAAACGCGTCCCAAACCCAAGGTCATGTATTATTGTTGTTCCATATTTTCTGTCTGCGCTGAAGTGTGAACCTACCGTGATGGAGGTTCTACATCTTCAACTTCGAACATTCCACGTAGACTATATTTGTTTAGGATTACTCTAGTTTGCATTTGTAATGATCGCTATATTCCTTACCACTGTGATAAATAGTTACTTCTTTAAATAATGTAGAGTAGATTCCTGTTCATCCGAATTACACAAGTTGTTATAAATTTATCACAAGTAAAAAGAAAAGTCATCAGCTAGGTGAGTTCTGAGATCCGTACCCACATTTCATATTTTCTCTGCTGATCTGGCTGGTGGGGGGATAGACCGCCAGGCTATACCTTAACAATATATTTATATTAAAATGCATGTACAGTCAATTTAATCATATTTAAAGCTAGTTTATAGTCCATGCACACTCTTTATTATCCATTGTATCGTATCCAGTAACTGCTCAAGACTATTTATAGTACAAGGCAACCTTAATGCGCGTATAGGAAAAATGTTTTATATTCGCAATAACAAGCATTGAGCATTGAAGAGGTCCTAACAATCCTCAGATAAAACAGCTAGTTTAGGTATGACACATCGATACCTTAATCAGCAAAGCAGCTAACTTCGTTTTTCTAAAATGTTCAGGAGCAACAAAAAACTGTTTAATTTTGTAATTAAATGATTACGAAAATTCCAAAACACCTTTTGGTAGATTGTTTATACAGAAATAGGGTGAATGAGAAATATTGATAATATGAAAATATTGAAATTATTGATATTTTGAATTATCTCTTACCTATAAGGAATATTTTGAGTTTTTCTGAATTTCTTTACCAAAATTGTAACGAAGTTTGCAAGATCTGTCGGCCGACTCAATATTCATGGAAAAATAGAAATCTTGGGGACATTTACTTGGGGTCCATTGTTTAAAAGCCGTTTGAACATGCTCCGAAGACCTCGGCAATTAAGAGATATTTTTGGGAACTTGCTTGGGCCAGAGGAATGGACAATGGATCAATATAAAAAGGCAGTAAAACTTCTCAGACGTCCTCGACTGCAAAGTGTTATTACTAGCGACCCTTGTGGAAACAATAGTTTTCAACGCAGAACGAGACTACAGGGTATGTTATTGTTTTAGAAAGCTGCCCTCGAAGTAAATGAATATTGCAATCTTTACCAGGAATAGAGATCGGTTGAATACTGACAGAAAAGAAAGCTGACAGGCCATTCAAACCAATAAGTGGGAAATGAACTTCTCTCTCTAAGGGTTGCCCATGAGTGAGGAAGGGATGGACCCCAGAAATTGAGTATATAAATTCTGATCAATATACTGCTGATAACGGTGGGCTATTGGATTCACAAACTTCAACAAATATTTAATTTGGTGTCGTGGCACTTTCTTGCTCACGCGCGGCTTTTAATTCTTCCAGTGTCATCGATTTTCTAGCATAGACTTTATTTTTAAGGTATCCCCACAAGAAAAAATAGAGTGACGTCAGGTTTGGGGAACGGGCAGGGTATTCGATGACACCTCTTCGTTTAAGTTATCTGTTTGAAATATTATCATCAAACATGCAAGTAATAATAAGTATATCATGATGATAGTGTGGAGATGTTCCGTTCTGCTTGGATCATCTTCATTGATAGCATGTACCATTGTTGGAATATAACTTTTCCATTTACAACGTCTTAAAATGCGATGAACACTTGATTAGCAGATGCCAATCTTACAACTTGTCTGTCTTACAGATTTGTTGGATGTTCAGGAATAACTTTCCAGTACTCTTTCTTGGCTGGTGAAGCTCGTTGATGTTCCTTGTCTTACGGAAAATTGTCTATGAATATTGTATGTTGCGTAGGTGGTGGATCAACCTAAAACTCCCTACGGCATTGTCTTTGTACTTCTGCTACATATTATACTTCCAATAGCATTTTAAAATAAATGTTATTTTTTCGAAAGTTAATCTTAGTCCACTCATTATTTCCAATTAATCCAATTAATTAAAGAAAGAAAAATCAGAAAGTTACAATCCGTTAAACAGTGTATACATTTTTTTGGGAGACCATGTATATTGGAAAAGTTTGCGTTTCTTTCTCAATAAAATTTTCGTAATCTAGTTATACCTTCCAGTACAACTGCTCCATTTCATTCACAGGGTTACGTAAGTGAGTTGGGGTAGTTCAATTGAGATTTAAATTTTTTTCCCTTTTTGAGAAACATAAGTAATTACATCGTCCATATCTAACGCTGACTCTCTTCCCACTCTTTTACTAGTCGAGGTAATTGCTTCTCTCGCTGCTCTTGAGTGGCAAAGACTAGAGAACGCGTTATCATATCTAGTTCTAGTGAATCATTTTCTTTCCTTCTATATCATCCTCTTTATCCCAATCGGGTCGGGGGCCTCGGGGTGGCATGGACAGCCTCTTCCGCCGCTCTCTGTCCTGCACTGTATCGATTATTTGGGGCCACTGATAGTTCTTCTTTCTTCATCGCAGAGTCTCTCCATTTGTCTTTTCCATATTCTCCCAGATCGTCCTATAGGGGGAAAAATGAGAAAATCTTTTCTTAGGTTAGTTAATCAGTTTTGGCAGTCTTTCGTTTCCCATGCAGAGAACTATCTGAGATTTTTCTATTTGGAGCAGCAGCGGGTTTATCCCAAGATCCTCTCAGATGAAATAGTTCATGGATTGATCTCTTAACGTTACTCCTCTTATACTACTTACTTACTGCAGCCTGGATTCTCAACCGATTTCACTCCATCAGTTTATAAAGTTGACAGGGTGGGGGCATAAACTGTGTTTTGAAAATCTACAGTTTTGTCTGGTGAGCTCTGCTTTCCTTATTCAAGTTTTCCATTCAAGTGAATCAATTTTTTAAATATAACACATAATTAGATACTCAAAAATCTATCAAATCAACATTTTATTTTAAATATTTTCTAATTAAACTTTATGATTTAAGTTTGGTTAAAATACCATTTCCCTAGTTAATTTGATATCTTGATGAAGGATATTATATTTTTCGAAACCGGTTGGTGTATTCAAATAACTCATTTAGTGGTTGTAAACAAAGTTAAATTTTATTTACATTTCAAATAAAAATACAAAATAAGAAAACACTAAGAAGTTTCGCGAAATGTTTCACTTAAGAGGCTGTGCACACGCTTAAAGTACACCCAGTTTTTTTATCATTTTCGCCCAGAATGTTCGCGTCCACACAATGTATGATTAAATTATAAATAAATACTGTCAATGTCTCTACTCCTGAGATGTGACGAGACAGTTTTATTGAAACTTCGTCCTAGAAGGATATAGATCGAATATTTTCATATGTACATACCGTCGGGGTTAAATCTACCCTAAAAAGGTTAATGTGACTTTTATTTCCGCCATAAATAATATTTTACCTTCTCTACGGCGCGGGGCGCACATACGTCGTTTCACTCGGACGCCATATTTTGAAAGAAATACTATTTTTAATGTTAGATCTTCTTTATGGGTGAGGTTTTACCAAAAATGAAATATTATTTAGGATTCCGAGAATCGAAAATATTTTTGGTCCAAATCTAAAAACGTTTTATGCATTTTATATTAAATTTTGCGAAAAATATTATAAATCTCTTGTAACTCTTTCTTCTATATCGGTTGTTACATTGGAACCCACTGCATTACGGACTTACGGAAAATTAATGACTCTCATAGATTAGTCCCAGACTTAGGCATTAAAATGCAATGAAAATAAAACATTTTAAAACAATTAAGGAAATAATTGTTTTTATGGTCAAAGAATTAAGAAAAATATAAAAATTAAAATAAATTATATATTTTTAATTTTCAATATTATTTCTAGTTTCTGTTTGTTGAAACAAAAGTACAAAAATCCTCTCGCATCACCCACTTCACTTCCTCGCGTCATTTGCTCAGTTTTTAAACACCTCCATATAAATGAAACAATTAGTGGCTAAATGTGAGCATTCCGCAGTCACCGCTTGCAGTCACTAGTCACGCGGTGTTGTTATACAAATGCGCACGCCGGGTAGAGTCATCATTTAATTGTCATATCCCGCCCCTAACCACGCGGTGGAGCCGAGGCACCCACCCTCGCAGCACAGCCGGCAGTAAGGTAGCGTGGAAATATGCATTTGAAACGATGCAGCAGCTACACTCAGCTGCAGACCACAGCTGTTTGTTGGCAATTTGTTCTGATGCCACGACCCATTGCCCGGCCCCAACGACGCTGCCCCTGCACAATGGTATGCAAAGCGTGGCGCTCGGAACACATCGGACGAACCATTAACCTGCAGTACTTTTACTCAAAACTTTATTAAGATCTTTTCATTGTGTATTTTATACATCGTTTGTTATTTAACATTGATGATTTTTTAAATATATGCAATCCCACTGAAATGCCAAACAATATTTTATTAAAACAACATAGATTAATGTTTTCAGTTTAACAAAAAAAAAATTGTATTTATATTCAACTTACTTAGATACTAACGTATAGAATATAGAATATAAAAATAACATAGTGGTTTAAAAAAAGTTAAATGTAAATTCAATTTTAAATTATGTTTAACCACAATTTTAACGCTGTAAACATCAACAATATCAAAAAATATATAGTATTTCTCTTAAGAACACAATCTTGTGGAATACGAAGAGCTCTAAAACAGTTTTTTTTATATCAAAATTCATTTAATACAACTTCAATATTAATAATGAAAACATTATAGTTATTTTTGTCTATAAAACATTCATTCGGCCTGAATAAAGGAAAAAACAATTAATTTACTCTGCCTGACAATAAAGCTTACACTGAATCTGTATTGTTAAATTGCAAAAAGTTGGAAGATTTCGCAACACAGTGAAGTATTATATATTCCAATGAATATCAATCATATTTTTTATAATTAACTAACACTGATTGAAATTTCACGTTCTAATATTACTTATCATTATAACTATTTTTTATCAACAAAAAAAATCTATGTATCGCAAACATATTTAGTTTTTACGCTTAATAAAATAAAAGTATAAATGTCAAAAAAATTAAACGATTAATATGAAATATGTTTAAATCAAATAAGAACATTATAAAAATAAATAAAATTCTATGATTCTACTTAACTTTTCTCAGTTATCATGTGAACAAATAAAGTGATCACTAATTCTTCATTGTCTGCAAAATGTTGCTCTTAATAACTTGTTCTACCAATATTTTTTCATTATTTTTATTAAAAGTATACTTTTAAAAAATCCCACACGATAACTTTACAACATTTCAAACGTAATCGGTATTAAAAAAATTCTAGCCGTTCTACGTACCAACGCAGTGTGACTATACACTTTTAATAATGCGCTGCGAGTCTACCATTTTCACGTACATTACGAATAAAATAATTATATAACAGCCTAGCACTTTTCCGCCTGACTGGATATGAAAAAATATTACTTTCTGAACGTTCCATTTTCTAAATGAATCAACCAAGCTTTGGGTATCCAACCTAGGTAGATATCTATTTTCAATGTGTTAAGTAATAATTTAATTCAATGCCAGAAGGTTCTACCAAATATTATGTGTAAATTTTAAAATATTTTTGACATTATTGACGAATCTTTACCCAGTTAGTAAATCTAAACCCTATGTAAGAACTTGTGTAGCCTCTACAACTATCAACTTCGCAGACGGTTCCTGAACGTACCCGAAAAATACCTAGGAGCAAAACATAATCTATTATCAGCCACATAATCTCTCCGGTACCGACCAATTATTGACAACAATATGCGCTGGCAGTCACCCAGCAAGCCGGTCTTTTTGATTCACTACTCTCTCAGTAGGCTTACTTACGTTTTCACTGCTTAAATTGTATCTATAATTGTGCATCAATCAGCAATACACGTCTATAAACCGTAAGATGCCTTTATTATCCAACCTGATCTAGCCACATCCATGCCCATATCATCCTCAAATGAACACGTGAGGGCTGGGAGAAATTGTCCCCCAACATTCTCACATACAACATTCTTTCATAAACATCACTCCTGTCTGAACGAGGGATTAGGGAAATGTGTAGTGTAGGAAGGGTGGAAAGAATTTAAGAGAGGGACAGAATTAGGGAACAGGGTGGGCTAAAAGACCACCCAGAACCAGAAAATACGACCTACCTGTGAAATGTTTCTTTAGGTATCTAGATTTTCTACTGGATCCACAGATCTTCTGGTTCCAGGATACGTACTTCGTTGTTCCGCATGAAATACTCATAGATATACCCTTCGGTGATGGCGCGAAGTGTACACAGAAAGCACGATGCACAATAACAAGATATACAGAATTCGACACGCACGGTAGCTAGAAAACCAAACACACACAGTAAACTCTCCGTCAATTTATCATTCCCACACGGTAGAACACAATTTACAATTTCACAGTCTATCGTACCACTGGTAAACGATAAGTCTCAGTTCAAAGTTTCATTTTCAACTGGTCCAAAACACCATAGAAAACACCACTGAAAAAGGTCGTGTTCTGGGTAATAGGGGGAGCGGTATATATACATATGTGTATAAAATATACACGAAGCTTTAACTTACATAATTATTTCAACGATAAATTGTGTATAATTTTTTTCTCATTTTTTTTTTTTTGCATTTTATTAGCTAGTGAGTTTTCCGATATGAAGTGTTTATTAAAAAAAAGTTATATTTTATTAGAGACCTCGTGTATTTTTTGTTTGAAATACTGAACGTTATACTAACACCTATCGATGTAATTCTCTCCCCAATAATCAAGTTCTCACCCTTTTATAAATACTCTTTACCTAAAATTCATATTTATCGTCCGAGAAATCGTGGATCGGTGCTTTTAACGATCGCCCGGGAAAATTTAATAAAAGTCGCGTCCTTAGCTAATAACTTTATATATTCTACATTTATACATAGATGCTAGTTGTACTCTGTTGCTCTTCATGTTCTATTTTCTCCCGTGCCCATCTTTAGCATTCTTTATTTTTGCTTTCTCTTTATTATTTTGTAAATATCTAACGTTTTTATTTGAAGGTACATTTTTAAAACAGATACAACAAAGTTAATATATATTACATAAATTTGAAAATTGAATTTGTAAAAAGTAATATTTTTAATACAAATATAATAAAAATGGTTTATAGTGTTTGTTTGGTAGTAATTAACATGGAAAAAGATCCAGCACAAAAAAGGCGATTCTTAAATGTGATGTCCTTGGATTGTACCGATGTATATGTGTGAATGCGTGTATATGTGCGGATAGTAGTTGTGGTCACACACAGGGCGCGGCCTCTTTTGAAGCGCTACCGTTCGTCTCGTTATTAATGGTACATCTTGTATATCAATTGCATCTTACTGTAATAAATAGATAATTGTCACCGAGAGTTTTACTCAGACCTTCAACAGCAACAAAGTGTGCCACTAATGTGTACTTATACGCCAGTACATAACATTAAATGACATCCTAGAATGAATTTTAAACATTAGAACTTTCACAGCTTAACTGATGAATCAAGAATTTAATATTGAAATAATATTTACTTATGTGTACATTTTATTTTCAATATTCATTGATTGATTTAAAGGATAAATAAAAATTATATTGAATTATCAGTCAAACGAAAAATAATACTTAATATATTTATAATGTTAAAACCTTTTGAACTAATCGTTTCAACCTTCATGTGAGAATTCATTGGCGGTAAAAAGCGGCACAGCCCAATAAAAAGAGGCTTAAAGTATTGAAATGCACGCTTCTCCAAGCTCCGAGTTTCCCATTGTACGAGTCCACGACATAATTGAATTTTTCCACCGTCTTGTGCAAAGCTCGAAAAAGATTCGGAAAGGTATTCATGTTAGAGTGAGATACGAGATCTAAGGGAAGTTAAGCCCTACAGTGATCGTGAAAATGACTACATTTCTCTCGTTCTCGCTTTGCACGAGCTCCGCCGTATTCAAACTGTTCGCGTTAAAAAATACTTAGAATACACATAAATACACAATGTAAATGTGTATATATTTTACAAATACAATTTTACCGGAAACATAAATATTTATTGAGTGAAAATGACAATAAATTTGAAAAAAAACTCGAAACTTTTATTCACCGTCAGAAAAGGGTATATAATCAAAAATAAAGATTGCTTTTATGCTTGAAAATAATTTCTTTGAATGATTGGGTATACAAAAGCATTATTATTTTTATTAGTTTTACAATAGTTGTAGTAGGTTGATAGTTTTTTTCACACAGATACTTCAACATCATACTAAAAAGGCTTCTGTCAGTGTTTGTCTTTTCAAAAATTATTATAGATAAAAACCTATAGATTTTTCTTTATTTTGAAATTGAATGCATTCTTTATATTTACTTTCTAACGTGATATGGCGTTTAGGTTTTATATATGCTTCTGTTGATAGATCTGATTTTTAAAGCTTATATATATATATGATTCCATTTCTGTGTAAGGTAAAACCAAAAACAAAAGCGGATTTGCTTCTGTTGGGACGCGATCGATGATGGATGTCTTTTTTGACGGTGTATTAGAAATATAAATCGTGTATAGTTTTTCTCGGTTTTATCAGATAACATCAAATTTCGTAGTCTGGTCGGCCGAGTTTCGATCAATTCACAGAAGACAGAAAATAACTAATCGGGTTGCAAGCCAAATTACGCAGGTTAGTGTTTTATTTGCATAATTTAAAAGGGCATATTTAAGCTAAACCAATACAAAAAAAGGACCTAGATATCAGAGGATAATTACAGCGATAGCGATTGTAATTGTATTAATTTATATTCCCGAGTTATCCAAGGAAGTAAATCTTTTTTCAATTCTTCATTTTGAGTATTGCGCTCAGTTCAGATTCAATATTTTTAACTGAAAGATACTCATTTTTAAATGTATCATACGTCTTATTCTAACATATTCTGAGCACATACTCTTCTGCGAAGGAATACAAATTTTTCAGTCTTTTTCATTTACTGAGAATCCGGTAAAAAAAAATACGGATTTACTAGTGAGGTGCAGTGCATACATTTAAATAAGCTGTGAATTAAATCAAAATTGTTTACTTCTTTTTTAGAATATTAATAATTAAATGTATAAATTATAAATGGCGTTTATTTGAAAGCTTCTAAAAAAGTCTAAAATTAATTTATTTTAAATATTTTTTAATAACACATTTTATCTCTGAATCCGAATCGTGACCCAAAGTTGTGCATTATTCAATGAAATGCGTAATGAAAAATATCTACAAATTAGGCAAAAATACAGGGTGTATAATTAATTTTAACGAATGAGGAATTTGGCATTACATTTATTTGATGGGCTACATATACCCTGAACCGACAGCTGATGAATGAGAATGAATTATAAATAGATTTTTTTTTAATTCAGTTCAACTACCGACAAAAAATTAAATACATATGAATGTAAATAATTTATGCAAATTGATTTCATTTACCGGTAGAAAATCATATTTAAGTATTATTATTTATCGTAAACTCGTTTACTGACATCAACACCTGCTTTTATCAATCATCTGCGGCTTAAGATTCAGTTAAATTATAATCTTCAAATGCGGGCTGATTGTTTCTTATCTCAAATAACAGTATATGAAAAATCTGTTTCCAACAACCAATACAATACAATTTTCGTAATTTTTAAGAATACCTTTATAGTTATATTTTTTCTTCAGAAACTTAGTGGATTTAAATAAATTATGCTTTTATTTTCTCAAAAAATTTATATGATTGATATTATTCAGGAAATATTTATACTTTTACTTTTTTACTATTTTTACTTGTTATATTTATGTATTAAATATCTGTAAAATTATGTTTTCTCGAAGTGATATTAAAAAGTAAATATAACATATCGACATTTTTAAAAACATTCAATCGTGGATAAGTTTTACACAAATATATAATAATTGATAAACTTATTTTATTATTATTATGTAACTAAATTATGTTTTCATTAATACTGTTTGGGACATATATTTATTTGTTAATTACTTATTTATTCTTGAACTAAAATAATGTACTGTGCCTTCCCCTCTCCTCCCTCTCCTCCCTCTCATTACCCGGCACACCGCTGTCCAGTCGAATGGCGACCTTGAAGCGGTGCGGTAATTCGTGAATCGAAGAATATTTGTCAATTGAGACGTCGCGTCTATACAGTGTATTCTAAAGGACCCTAGACGAAGATAGTGATATATTTACAGTCCACCTTGGAAGTGTCTGAAGAACTGGATTGTGGTGAGTGCAAACCTTCTTCCGTATATCCTGTTTTCTTCCGGCATCAATGCTTTTACGCAACAAATACTCTGCGTTGGAAGACGTGGAGCGAAAGATACCATTTTCTTGCTATCCACCATACTTAAAATATTCTCCCAGACGTACCCGTCCAACGCACACATACACACATCATTTTGTCCCGTGTGCGCGTCTGCCTATCATAACCTCACTTTATAGATATCACATTATCATACTAGATTATTTTACTTTAATTATTCACTTTTGCATAACAATTCTTAATAACTATTTGAAAACAGATACAATACAAATATTGTATCAAAATGAACGTCGTTAAACAATATTAAGATTTTCTTTTTCTTTTACTACTTCATTAACTAAAAACTAACAATGCAGCTAATAATTGCATTGAACGGCAAATAAAATGCAACTTCACAACAAAAATGTATTATGTTTAAAAAATAATAATTGCATTCTTCAAGCCCAGAGCGCAGGTTTTTAGAGTAATATAAATTTATAAAAACAATATCAAAATGAAAATGAACAAACTACGAAACTGATTAATTGCAGAGCTCTTATCCTCGTCTGCGGACGGACGATGCTGAAATCCATTATTCGCTGAAACCACCCTCAGCACGGTGGCTGGAAACTTGCGAAATGTGTAAAACGCGTCATCATTATCAATCACTTTGAAACAAACTTCACATTTGAATTCCAATTCCTGAGGCAGTGTGTGGTAGAGATGATCAATAATAGTTCGATAGTTTTCGGCCAAGCACAAATCATACTCAACAGACTGTGAGAGGATTTGAAGTAAAGTTATACTATTAAATTGTAATGGCTTGAAAATATGTGAACCTACTAGTATGTAGAGAATATAGTGCAAAAATGTTTCAGTGAGTACTTTTATTAAGGCAAAAAATATATGAATTCTTATTGTATGTGTATAAAATTGAGAGAGAAAAGAACCTACTTCACTTTAGCCTTAAAAAAAGCCTTTAACATTGTAAACTGAGATAAATATTTCCGATACATACATTTCCGAATTATAGGTAGAAAGGAAAAATAGTGAAAAGAGAATGACATATCTATCATTTATTAATTTTACTTTTTTTTACGGGTAATTCGTTAAATTTCAAATGGCAGTCTTATTTTTGAGCGGCAACCGGGTGGTATGATTCTGATTTTTTTAAAACTTTATTTCAATTCCTTTCATCAACTATGTTATCAATAAAATAACTTTAATCCCTAATATAGACCAACACCAAAGTATTATATAAAGTACCAACTTCAATTTTAAAGATAACTAATAATCTAAACCATGACGTGAAATAAGAATTGTTAAATCAAGAATCGCAATTAAGAGACCAGTTTTGGTAAATTATGTTTTTGAAAGCTTATTTTTTACAAATAGCTAATAAATAAAAATGTTTATTTATATAATTTAAGATTTTTTTCATACTAGTTTTAAGATCAAGATCAATATTTAAAAAAATAATAATAGGTTTATATTTTAGAAACGTACTTCAATATTATTATATTTTACGTAAATAAAAACATTTGTAACTATATTTTGTAATGTTCCATGTGATTTGAATATAATGTGTATTGTAATATTATTTTATATTAATAATAATAGTAAATTTTTTGATAATAAAAATACCAGTGAAATATCCTTTGATCGCTAGGTTAAAAAATTAACGGAATTGCTGAAAATTTTAAAAATCGGTAAATTTACAATTTCTTATCTTAAATGTATTTATAAACTTATATATCCTCTAAGCTTTTACTATAATACATTTTTTTTTTTTATATATTTAGAGAATCACAAATATTCATTAATTCAACAATATTCGCCGAGTTAGATTTGCAGACGATACAGCGTATTAATATTTAACAAATATCACATATCTCATAGAGATAAAACTATTTTTTATTACATTTAATGGAATATATATGGAAGTATGGGGTAATTACAGGTTTACGATTTGTCTTCGGCTGACTTAAGTGATCACTTTATATATATATATATATAGCGTTCACCAATTCTCACCCCTCAAACTCCACATTTATCAAATTTTTGAAAGTTGTATATATGTAAGTATGTAATATATTTGATATTTGTTTAATACCAGTGCCTTTGTAGGTAAAAATTCAGTAATTGTGTGTTTTTCAACACACAATTATTGCGACACATTCAAATATTGCTAATATTAATATTTATTTATTTTCGTAGTAATATATTTTTCAGGAATTTAAAGATAATCAAATCATATTAAAAAAAACACAACACTCAGCAGTTGGAAAAATTCTAAAGGAGCGTAGCGAAGTTGCAAAGAAAAGTCAAGTGAGTACCCTTCTCTTCATCGACAATACAAGCTACACAAAGGAGTAGTTACGGCTTTTGTACCGAGGAAGATGTTTCGTGAAACTACCTTCTGCGTGCCATCTAATGATATGAATTCCCCCGAACCCTTTTCCTTCACTCTCAGTATTGAAGGATCGAAAGGTATTCTTGATCTGGTGTTCAGTGCATTCAACCACTCGAAGGTTGACATCTGCCTCCCGACAGGGAAGATAAAGTACCACTTCGTATCCCGACTGATGACCATCGATTCTCTACACACCCATTTATTTTCTGATGCGGTATACCAACACACATTGTTATTTATTTACTAAGAGTATCTTTTAGCATTTTTTCATCTTAACATCATGTCTATCTACCGTTGGATAGAGGCATTTCTTATCTATCATCTGTCTTCGCATCTAAATCTTCCGTGTCTCCTTAAATGTTACATGTAGTTGACCGGCACGCGGCGAGTTTAAGGATATGCATCGGTTGCTAGCAGGTCTCTATTCAAGCACCTATTTTAAATATTACCTTCCTTTTCGTCAGCTTTTCTCTGCCCTCTTTGTATACTTTCGACTATTCCTTCATCAGTATTCTCTCTGTTTCCATAAGTTAACTAAAATCCAACTGTCAAAAATGTTGGTTTTATACAGTTCATATAAATTAATTAAGTTATTAAAAAAAAAATTACATAATAACAACTACATATATTATAATTATGTTAATGTATTTAGTACAGTAGCATTGAAACGAGTGTTTTTTTTACGTTTTTATTATCACTTATTTTATTATCGATTATTAAGAAAATATCTAAATAAATTCAAGTTGTAATTATTCATAACATAAGTCTGTGATAATTTCAACTTTATAATAAGAATGTGTTCTTAATAATATATAAGTTGTATCAATGTATCAAAAATATAATAAAATTGAATTATTAATACTTCGTCTCCTATCGGATTACTCAAAGGTAGTTGAGATTCCATAAAAATAAAGAAGATTGCTTTCAAATAATGGAATGATAGATGTTTTTATATGAAAAGTGTAACATATAGATTCAAACATTTTTCGTCAAACCACTGTTGGTATAGCATAATCGGATAATGCACGTTCCCCGGATTGGAAGAGATCCAGGTTCGAATCTCGGTAGCAACAAGAATATTTTTCGATAAAATTGATTTTTTATGTATATCTTTCTAATTAATACATTTAATTAGTATTAAATATTTTACGCCGCGATTTTTCTGTAACGATATATTTTATAGAAGGTCTGATTTTCTTACTTAAATGTGTCATTATTCAATCGAAAAAGTTTTTGGTATCGTAAACTGACACCTTCTTTTTCACGAGAAAATATTACTTAGAAAATTGAGTATCCATTATAGAAGTAACCGATTTCAAAATGGTTAAAGCATTTCAAATAAGTTTTAATCAACTCTTCCATCCAAATTATTATTGATGGATTTACTTCTTATTAAGCCAAAGTGACGCTGCCCTCGATCAAATATCAAGAGATGCCTCCATACCTACATAAGTACTTTATACATTATAGTATAGGGTGTAACGAAAGACCATCATCTAGTTATTTTATGAAATGACAAACTGCGAAGGTGGATCTCTAGTCAGCCGGCAACCTCTGCACGTGTCGAGAAGATGTAATAAATCTTCGCTTTATAAAACTTCTTATCTCAAAGGTGTAATGGGTCCGGAACGGAACTCCACACAAAACAAGTTCACACTCGAATGAACCACTTACCGAACTTTAAATGTTTTGAATGAAATGCTTAGTTTCGGAATTTAATAAATGAGCCATTTCACGGCGATGAGGGAGCTCGTTGAGTTTATTATTTCGGCTTTCGTCTTGTATGTGAATTTGAAAACTTTATAATTCCCCTCCGAATTTGAATATGATATGGAAAGTCGTGAACATTTATATTCTATAAAATGATCCCGTGAAATTGCTCCCTGCTGATTAATTTCATAAAACATAACCAAATACATTTTCTGATTAAATTATTTGAATAATTAGGTACCTTCATATTTATGAATAACATGAAGCTTTTAATTTGAATATATTAAACAAGTGAATATAATAAAAATGTTTTTTACTGGGAAGCACAGACAAGTAAATGAATAGACATGAAATAATGTGTACATATAGGAGAAGGGTTTGGAACATTAGTTACAGGACGAATGGCATTCTACACACATTCTTTGTGGAAAAATAAACCCGATAGTTTATGACACATTTATGCAACAGTAAAAGTATTTACTTTTCGAAAATTATATCTTTGTGTATAAAATATATGTATTTTTTACATTAATGCATATTATATTGTCAGTGTTTCAATTTTTCAAGTTCAAAGTCGCGAAGTTTGAGCAATTTGATTGCGTAAGTGTAGGGACGTGCAGTGTATACAAGCAAAAAAGCTGTGCATAACTAAAAATTCTTGGAAATAAATATAAATTAAAAAATTGGACATTAACGAAAACACTATTTTGCAATTAGTGCCATCTGTGTACCAGTAGAGGCTTTAATTGCTTAGTTCTAAATACACACCGCAACTCACTACTGTACTCACGGCGCTCTTTTTTTATTCGCCACATCATGCTATTTACATTACTTAGTTCTGTCTTTAAGCTAGTGAATTACTCAAGTCATATAAATGGCTATCTGAATTGAAAATTCCTTTCGGTTGATCCGTTTTCTAGGAAGTCGTTACCTATGCTGTTTTTATCGGAATAACATTAGAAAGATTTACAACTGCATGCAAATCATTGAAGTGTCTACTTCCTCTTTTACTTATTCGCGAATTTTACTATCTTACTTTTTTTAACATGTTGATTTTGTAATTCTTAAAATTTGGTGCATGGATTTGGATTGGCAATTGGCAGAACTATTTCCTACGTTAACTTTTAATAGAAATAATTATTTTCTTTAGTAATTACGTGAAGAATTTTCAAACATTAAATGAATCATGTTCAGTCATATAAAGCGTTCTTAAAAACCTACATACATTTTTTATATGGGTAAGAAGGTATTATTTTACGTTAAAACTTAAACATAAAAGATATTCTTTTAATATTTTACACAAGTAGAAAAATTCATCTCGACAGTGGCGAAATCAAGACTTCATATTTTTATTTTATTTTTTAATTAGACGTTCTGACTTGAAATAGATGTCACAACTATATTCTTACTTTTTAAAACATACCTAAGCCTGTGTTATAAATAAATAGAACGAACTTGACGGTGTCCAGGATAAGGTTTGAACCCCCGACCACTTAGTCATTTGCACATGTACTCGTAGTCTTATCCACATTAAAAAATCGAATGTACAGAGAAGAAGTCGAACCAATCGAATCGAGTATTGTCGGTTATGATCGAAAGTGGCTAACTGACATTTTTGCCAAATTTAGAAATTTATTTAACATTTCAGCGTCGCTTATTATTAGGAAAAATTTGATCAATTATTATTTGAATATTCTCGATTTTCAACGATTTTTTTTAACATTTTGACCCTTAAATATTAGCGTAATTACAAAATAAATAACGAATTCTTATGGAAATTTGATAATGTATTTATAAATTGGTGAAAAAAATTAAAATGTAAGCATGTAAACGCAATTAACGTGAGCGAAAAAACTTATTTTTGATTTATCTTAGAATGATGAAATTGCATTTAGCCACTTTCACTCCTAGCCAATTATACTTCAATTTTTAAAGAATCTCTTTTTCTTTAATTTTAATTAATTAAATGTATATTTTATTTAATATCATATTTATATATTCTTCAAGATCCTCTGTTCTAAATATTAATTTCGGCCACAATAATATGTCAAATTGAATCATTATCACGTTACCTTAATTCTTACATTTTGTTTACACTAAATGCAAAAATAGTAAATGCTAATAGATTATAAACACACATCTATATTGCATTGTTTCATTTTTTAAATTTCAAAAACTAAAAATGAAAATATAAATAAAGTGATTGAAAGAGTCAGGGGCTATACATTTTAAATTTTTTTAAAGTTTAATTTTCAACAATTTTTCCTTAGCCATATTAATATTTTATGGAAGTGTTTTAGAACACTTCAAAATTGGACAAGATTTACTGTTTGAAAGCATTAATTTAAAAACTGAAGCAAATAATTGTTTTTATAATGGTCGAACGTCGAAAATAGTTATGTGGATTAATTTTATATTTTTAATTAAAGCTGTTATGTAATGTTTACTTAATTAATTAATCAATTACACAAATCTACCGTACATTAAAATACTCTAGCTTTTGCGGAAAAACTTCTAAAATATTTATATCTATAAAAATGTATTACTATAATAAAGGATGTCCAGCGAAAAATTTTCAAGTTTAATATTAAATTTTTAAAAAACTACATAGTTATTCTCATATTTTATATATATTAAATGTAGTTCAATGGTGCGGATTTTACGTTTTATAAACAATATCGTCTAAATGCCGTCCATTTCTCTCATGCCACTCTTTCAATCGGACTCTTTAATTTACGAACACGCGAGAGCAAAGCGTTGGTTCAATGGTAGGAACTTCACGGCGGATATTTTCTTGTAAGGCCTGAATTGTCCAATGATTGTTATTATAAACTCTTGACTTAAGGTATCTCTACAAAAAAAAAATTGCAGGGTGTAAGATCCGGTGACCGAGATGCCCAGGGTATGTCTCCGTATTTGCTGATTAATTTATTGGGAAAAATTCTCCTCAGCTTCTCCATTGAAACTCTAGCTGTATGTGAAGTGGCCTCGTCTGGCTAAAATTGTGTTATGATGTTGAACCCAACAAACAGCTGCAGTTGCAGTACCAAAAATGTATCGATTATTTGGCAATACACGTCAGCAGTGACTGTTTCTCGCTGGTTAAAAAAATAAGGGCCAATTATCCCACGGGCAGAAATTGCACACCACACTGTCGTTTTTGGACAATTCAAACGTTTTTGATAGCGTTCCCTTGAGTTGTCGGAGCACCAGTATCTCATGTTCTATTTATTAACACAGCCATCGATATGAAAATGTACTTCGTCAGTAAACAATATATTTCCAAGCGTTCGTGCTGTTCCAAAACGTTCCAGCATATTTTTCGCTAAGGTTTCACGTAAATAATAGTCATTTTCGTTAAAAAACTGCACGATTTGCAGTTTTTATGGGTGAAACTATAGTTTATTTTTCAAAATAACGTACACTGTTTCATTTTATTATTCCAGTATAGGCTGCAATCTTCCTTATCGATTTACTCGGATTGCGCATAATTTCACGTCGAATATGAGCCACATGTTCTGATGACGCTGCTGGCGTTAATGGTTCCGAAGGAGTTTTGTTTACTATTGTCCCTTCTTGTCTAAACTTTTGAACCCAACACCAGATAAGTTGAATGCTTGGCCCATCACTTACTCGTCGAATATTAAAGTGAGTACTAAAAGCGCGACGCGCACGAATCAATAAATCACCGCACTTTAACAATTGCTCAACCGCGAACGCGCGGTGCGCTTTCGACCAGTGACTCATTGCGACTGGCAAATAAGCAAATCACGCGCGTCGAATAATACTCCTCCCACTTACCTCACCTTGATGGTTTATGAGCAATTATAATTTAATCTTAAAATTCTTCCGCTGGACACCCTATATAAAAATGTATTACTATGAAATTAAATATCCCCAACAAGACATTTCTAAATAAATATTTGCTTACAAAGCTTAAGCTTTCATAACGGAAGTGAAAACAATTTAAAGGAAATTAAATAAAATTGTAATAAATAAAAAAATTGTTTTCGTCCATGCTTATTTAAGTATTTACATTTTTCCTATATTTTATTTTTCAAAATAGCAGATATCTGTTTGCGTTTAACACATCCCATCAATCACAAGTGTGACGCGCATTCCTCGCTTATTTATTTATACATCACGTGAAAGCGTCACGTCATAAATAACCCTGAAATGTGAGCATTTGTCTCCGGACTCCGTTTCTATAATATTATATTTACCGTAAAGGAAAACGAAGCAAAGCAGACTATTAAGTTTCGTTTTGGCGATCCCCGGGGCCAGCATTAAATATTAACACTGCAGAAGGATTCTGAATTTTATGTCCTTCCAAGACCCTTTATTCTTCTGATACAACATCTTTAACCCTAAAACCTCCGGTCGCTTAAAAAACAATGTACCTATTTTACAATTCTACGTTTGCATCGAGTAGAATATTTGTTGGTCATTTATTTAAACATCAAAGTATGCAGATAAAAGCGTTTTATTACGCACACACAAAAACTTAAATCATACAAAATGTATACTTTACGTTCCGGAAAAGTTTATTAGTTGAGAAATCACTAGATCAAACTTACAATGAAACATAGTTATTTTCCAATTAATGAACATTTCTAGAATTCTTACTCTACTAAAGGTAGATTGTATATACAGAAGAAGGCGTTGTTGCAGATATATAAGGGTGGATATGCAAAACAAATAGATCTGTGAAGGTTTATCGCCTCCACAATCAACGACACCTCCGTCGGCCCCTGTACGCACCCTGCATATACCTGAGCGTATAACGGGGCTCTAATCACCCTCAAAAACACGCCTGGTACCCACCCTAATAGACAACAATAATATGCGCCGGCAGTCGTCCGCAAGACCGACCCGTGTGTGCCACTTTTCTTGCAGCCGCCTCCCTGACAAATTCATTAAGAACTTACATATATATATCATATATGTTTCAAGTATCAAATAAAGTTGTGGCAACTGTAATTAGTCTTCATTGTATACACACGCACTACGAATTAAATGAACAGGTGAGCGCCCGGTGTAATTAATTGGGGACACCAAACATATCCTTCTAATACCTCGACCACATTTCGATATAATACACACATAAACGTCAAGTAAACTATTCCCAAAGATCGATTTCTAAGGATAATACCGCTATGGCTCAGCACCACTGAGTGACGTTACATGAAATACAGAAAAAAGTCGAATCTTTTTATGGTAAATTAAAGTTTTGATTCATATAGGCTTACTGACACTTCTAGTTTCTTATTCTTCTGACTTATTATATATGTATACACTAGATTTTATAGTATAAATTGACAACAGAATTCACTGTAGAATGTGTATGGATATGGAAAATATCTTATTATGACAATAATAGATTTATTTTTAATAATAAGGTATTAGATTTATTACTTATTTCCCCATAAAACATACAATGACTAGTTGAGTTTAGATTTATACATGTAAAATACAGATTCATTTTCTTTGACAGAGGTAGGTAGGTACTACTATTTAATTTAATAAATGAGAATATGCGATATGGATAACGAACTGGAAAAAATAGTTAAAAAAATATTTTTCGAAACTATTTATCGAAAAAATATTTTTGTTGTTCCTGGTAGCAACAAATTTTTTTTCTGTATATCCTTCCAGTTGATTAATTTAATTTGTGTTAAGAATACCGCAGAACTATGTTCTGAAATTGTAATTTCACAACAAAAATCTGTTCCCTTAAAAAAGCTTTCGCAATTTGCATTTTATAACTTTTAATACCTATTTTTATATTATTTAAAATATTATTATTATACTTAATTAACGTACTATCATCACATTGAATTTTAATATTCGGATTTTAGAATTTTAAATATTATCGATATTTCTCTCTTCTTCCTTGACAGCTTCGCATTGTAGCTAAGAATCAAAACATGTGGTGTTTTGTTACGAAGCAACATTTTGCAATTATATTTTTATAAAAAGCAACTCCGTTAGAGTCGAGGAGAGTCGGCACGTGTCAAGAACAATCCGGGCTAGATGGCGCATAATAAGCAAACCAGGCGCCGGATAGAAAGGTTCTGACTCTCGCGCGTCATTTTGGCTGATCACTTTGGATGAAATGATGCGAAATTGACTTACACCTACTTGAGAAAGTCCTGCACGCAATTTGTAGATACGCGTGCAGGAACACTTCCTGCCGATAAGAAATATAGTGTCCGATAAGGTGCTAAATATAGACTTCTCTTTCCAAAATCAGTATGCGTAAGTGAAGGAGCGCGAATTTGTCTCCCAAAAAACTTCTTGACTTCTAAAATTCTAAATATGACACGCGCATTTCGGCTTTCACTCTCGGGTTTACCAACGTATAATTCAATAACATTAAATTTCATCATTAAAATAAAGTATATTTAAACCACAGCCCATGTCAATGACTGCAAGTCATTGGATTTTGAGTGTTATAAAGCTAATTATAAAAGAATTTTTATTAGGTAAAATCAAGTGAAACAAACGGTTGCATCTGACATATGACCAAGAAAGCCACGGGAACCTTAGTGCTACAATAATAATCATATATATAATTACGCGGTAAGCATCAATTTCTGGAGCCACGTCGGACGAAATTCCACCATCAGGCCTTGTTTGAGACCACGCCAAGAAGCTTGCCTAGACCATCGCCACCCACCACAGCAAAATAAAGAAAGGTACTTCTAACCCATACTACCTACATTTATTTATGGAGCGCGCCTTGGCACAAGTCCTTTCCCTCCCATTCAAAAAGTCCCCAATCAATGAAATTAATTAGGATAGTTGTAAGACTTTTTATTTTAGATTAAAAATTGTGAATGTGTTTAGAATTATAACCTGGTGAGGATGCTACCTTGCATGTTATCTGTAATTTCACTTTATTTTTTATCTTGCTAATTTAGAATAAATAATTATATAAAAATCACAACATTTATTTAACTGAAAATTCCTTCTTCCCCCTTGGTTGGATGATTGATGCAATGAATCGGACCCATTTCGGTACAGCCGAACGACCTGGTAAGGGTATCTCATGTTGATCAAAATAATCTATTAATTTGTGTTTGGCTACGTAACAGTTTGTAAGAGTATGTACATACTCGTATACGAGTTCTTCATACACTTCAACATAAAATTTCAAAATAGTTATTTTCTTTTTCCAATTTCATTCAAGGTTGTATATTATCAGCAACCTGTGTTGTCTCGCCAAATACGCCCCATAAATCGTCTCTCCGATGTGAATTACGATATATTTAATATAATAGTTTTTTGAAAAAATAAAGTGGGATAGTGGGGTGGTTTCTATTTAATATTGTGTCAAAAATGGAAAAAAGATTAGTATCATTTTTCTTTTTCCAAAAGCAAAAGATAAAAAAAATATACAACAAATGATATATATAATGTATTAATAAAATCGCTTGCGCTACTTGAAATCTATACACAGGGCCGTCCCTAACTAAAGACAAGTAAGGAAAAATATTAGAACTGTATTTTCAAGGAGCGGCTGGAATTTAAGATAGGTAAACATTTAAAAAAAACCGTTTGTAAAACTTTTTATCTTATTTTAAAAATTGAGAACTCCTGATTT
Source organism: Eubasilissa splendida (assembly GCA_031772225.1). Classification (NCBI taxonomy): domain Eukaryota; kingdom Metazoa; phylum Arthropoda; class Insecta; order Trichoptera; family Phryganeidae; genus Eubasilissa; species Eubasilissa splendida. The sequence goes on from CM062846.1 coordinate 10,681,184, forward strand.
AAACAGCAATGCGAATGAAATACTAAATGCAAATAATAACGAACATAAGTAAGAACTCAAAACTAAGAGCTTAATGCTCGACCACCTCGATAGGGACTCTGATAATAATGAAGTGAGCAGGGAATAAATGAACAAATAAAAGAACATGTCGTAATGAATGTACTAAATAAATAAATATTTTAAATAAATTCATGTCGTTATGTTGTCAAGAGACTTCTTATCCAAAGTTAGCAATGTACAAAAATTCAATTGTTTATGTCAATTATTGTGATTGGATAAATATAAAGGCGGCCTTTTTAGCTTGCCCAAGGGCGTCACAATGTCGAAGGGCTGCTCTGTGTACATATGTCGTAGTTCATGCGATCTAACTAGGTAATATTTCCTCTCTGAGTGCAGTCACTTAGTATCCTGTTGGAAAGTTCTTATGTATAATGCAAGTCCCCGGTGAGCGGCGCATTCATCACAGAGTCTTTCAGCGAAGCGGAAAGTCTTGGACCTCAGCATCTCTTTAGAAAATGATAATCTGAACGGGGACAGCTCTCAAGCGGACAGCTCTCAGCGACGTGGGTACACATTCCATTTCCAGACAAAATATATTATTCGCAAGCTCAAAAGTATTTTTCCACTCATACTACAAACATATTTTCTTTATCTTGAATCTTGAATTTATTCATTTTCCGTTTATGCACACAAGTCTTCTCCCGTGTTAGGTAAGACCATGGCAACCATGTGACGGGTATTATTTGGCAGGTGGGCAGATGGGTTGCTGAAAGGAATTAGATTGTAAGACAGGGTATACATGATTTTTTCATTCTACCAGTTTGAACTGTGTATAAAATGTGAAATCACAGTATCTCTATGTCAAAGCAGCAATTTAGCATTTTTAAACTAATATTGTCATTGCATATATTTAAACATGTGTTATGTTAAATACATCTCCAATTTTAAAGAAAAGAAATACTATCTTAAATATTTAATCATTTAAATAATATATGAATTCAAAAAGTAGTTATGTATGAAGATAAAAAAAAGTGTAATGGTGACTATGGTTATGTGATTAGTAATCTATTGTGTTGCTGATTGACGACTAATATTTAATAGTTAGAGGTTTAGTTTCTAGTGTACCAGTGAATATTCGCCGATATATTATCATCGTTACTATTGAATACAAATATCACAATCGCAGTTAAAATAACGGTTTAGCTTATTACTAACAAAAAGGTTTAAAATTTATGTTGGTATAAAAATATAAATAGATGGTCTCATATTTAAATCGCTAAATTAAGTGCCAAAGACGATCATTCTAAGCGAAAGTCGCAAACTAGATTAGAATTTTCCTGTAACACGTTGATAGTGGCAATATTGTAAATATTGGTAATGATGTCTATAAGGGTATAAAATTAGTAAGTTTATATATGTATATATTATATAATATTTATTACAAGCTTTACATTGTGGTTATTCATTTTAGAGTTTCAAATAAACTTTCTAAAACCACATGACAAACTGTGCTTACTTACTTACCATCACGCCCTTTCCCCACGGGGGTTAGCAGAGAGAATAGAGCGCCACGCTCTTCTGCCCTGACACACAATTCTTCTCATAAAAGTTCGCCGATTGTTAAGGCTTCAAACAGACCGTCCTTCAATATCTAGTTTACTTGGTCGTCTTCCGCGGACGTCCTCTACTTCTGGTGCCATCAACACTTGCATCAAATATCTTTCTTACCATTTTCTCCTCATTCATCCGTTCCATATGACCAAACCACCTAAGTTATCCTTTTATAATCTTACTCAATATACTAACATCGGCTTTACAATCTTTCCTTATTTCTTAATCCCTTACTCTGTCAAAAATAGATTAGCCACTTATACGCCTAAGTGATCTCATTTCCACTGCATTCAGGCTATTTTCGTTCATCTTCTGTCAGCTCCAGCCTTCACTTTCAAACATCAGTGTCGATACCAGGACTCCATTGTGCACCGCTAGTCTTGCCTCGGTTGACAAATTTTCGTTAGATATAATTTCATTCAAAGCGCCGTTCACTTTATTCCCTGCAGTCACCCTTCTTTAATGTTTTTAAGAACATTTTCGCCTAATTTTGAACTTATATTCTGTAATATTTCGAATTAAAACATCTACTATTGTACTTTAAAAAAAAAGTAATCTTCGTTTAATCATCAAATGATGAGTAATTTATTGTAAACACCGCCTAAATAGAAATAGAATGATGTGTAATTTATTGTAAACACCACCTAAATAGAAATAGAATGATGTGTAATTTATTGTAAACACCACCTAAATAGAAATAGAATGATGTGTAATTTATTGTAAACACCATCTAAATAGAAATAGAATGATGTGAAATTTAAAGTAGGTACACGCAATTTCTCATCATTTTTTAATAAGTAAGAGCTTTAATATAGACAGTGAAAATATTAATATCAATTAATGTTTGTTTTTAGTCAAAATAAAGTATTAATATAATAACAATTTTTCATTTCAAAGTAAATGTTATTATCATCTTCGAATAATTATATTACTTTGATATTTTTAATCAAATAAAAAAGTTTTATTAACTCGAGTACCCTGCTGATCTCAGAAAGTTATTTGAAATTAAAATACGCAGACAGCTAGATCTGTACAGACTCCCTACAATGGACCGGGAAAGTTCTTTAATTTGTCACGTCCTCCTGTCAACGGCATTATTATCCCGGGACAACATGGAAGACTGGCGGTACCAGCACTCGAAGGTCTCGATTTGTATTTTGACCAAATCTATTAATTTTACTATTTCTCATGAAAAGGGAAATTATAATTCCACGAATGTAATAGGTTTGATATATATTCTGGTAAACTTTATTAAAAACATTTAATAATTAAATAATCATTCGAACGTGTAATACATGCTTATCGTAAGTCTAATTAACACTATTCGCTTCGAAACGCCAAAGACTGTCGCGTAGCACGTGATTAAGCTTCGTTGACCTTGGAATCCATGCGTTTTTAATATCTTGTTTACTTTCTTCGATTTTAAATTTGTAACATCACTTCCAGATTAATTATTTTTTTATATTTCTCAATAATAGTTCATTGATATTCCTCTAATTATCTTTAAATGTTTTTAGATTGTACCTAGTTATCATATTAGGATTTTATATAATTTATTAATGACCTGTTAATAATTTGTTTATTAAAAATAAAATAAACAAGTTACTTATTTTTTTATAATAAGTACGCAGTACCACACAACGCACGCAGCATGGAAGTTTTTGCGGGGAAAGAGAGAGGAACGCTATTGAAATCACATTGATATGATATTCACTTAAAAAGAAAATTCAACAATACTGGCCGCGTGTCCTTCTATAAACCGCAGCAAAAGGTCACGTCATGCAAGTTAATCCCTATAAATAATACATATACCATCCCGATAATTTGTTTCTGTTTTTACATATCTCTAATTAGAGCGGTACTAGATGAACTTCACGAAGCCTGCCTTTTCCACGCAAAAATTTTTAATGATGTAATAATTAACAAGATCTTTTAAAACTTTTATCTTTAGAAGTTTCAAGATATAATATTTCCATTCAAGCAATACCGCCACAAATAAAAAGGGCGCAACGCCACATACTACATCCACCCCAAATTTCTTTTTTCTGCTTTTTCAAGATTTTGTGAGACATTGATTTTTCCTTTGAATTTATTATATGGATTCAATTTTTAACATTTATGAAATTTCTGACGTAAAATGGGTTTGTATATTCGTTTATAATATAACCTTTCAACCGGAACATATCATGTTCGATTCGTCCACATCTTTTCACTCAATTTTATCAAATCAAACTTTTCCATTTGCCTCTTCTTTCGAATTTTAATCTAAAGTTAGAGTATGTTTTAAATTCGGTTAAAACTTGTAATTTTTTAATATACATATAAGCATTTTAAGTAGGTACTTCTCTATACATGGTAATGTATATACAATAATGAAATTTATTTTATTTTTTAAGTTAGTCCTTTTTTTTTTAAGTATGACTTATATTTAATATAGATAGTTTTTAATGGTGCCATCCGCAACATCTATTTTACTAATAAAATTAGGAATACTTTGTTCAAAAAGTTACTCAGGGCGTTTTGTATTAATGTCAACAATTATCCCATGTTTCACCCTCACTCAAAACTAATATATATCTATATTTTATTTGATAATAAATCACAGATGTACGAGGGGCAAGTAAAAACGAAGGTTCCTACATTTTTTTCAGGTATAAGGTATTTTTTATTGCAATAAATAAGTAAACCATCTGAAAGCTTGTACTTTATTCTATTTTTCTACATAGTCTCCTGATTTTTCTATGCATTTTTCCTGACGAGTTATCCACTTCTGAAAACCCGCTTCGAAGAATTCCGCCGCTAGGCCGCCGATGAACTTGGTGACCGCTTCTTTCACCTCTTCATCTGTATTGAAGCGTTGTCCACCCAAGTGTTGCTTCAATTTCGGAAACAAGTGGAAGTCGCTGGGAGCAAGATCAGGGCTGTAGGGGCATGGTCAACGCAATTTCAGCGAATTTTGTCCAGGTAGGGTCGGTGTCACAACTTACAACGATTGTCTTTGTGGGTTTTCTGAAAGCATGTGTGGGACCCACCGACGCGCAAACGACCTTAGCGATAAACCAAGTTTATCGGTCAAAATGTTGTCGATGGTTTTTTCACAAACCGTCAGAACCTGGAACAGCAAGCTCCGAACGTTAACTCTCCGATCTTCGAGGAGAATGCGCTCAATCTATGCCACGACTTATCGTCCGACACCGATGCCTCCCACTCCTTTGCTCGTCGTGGACGTCTGTTCGTCCTCGAGAACTCCCTCCCCATTTTCGACGTGTTGGACGCTGGAGATTGCAAGCCTGTTGCCATAAACTTCTTCAAACTGTCGATGAATTTCAACAGTTTTAAGCTTCTTCGCGTTTAAAAATCGAATCACCGAACGGATTTCACACCTGGCGGTAACGGCGATGGCGGGTTCCATAGCGGATGGCTGTCAGGCCTTTACTGAGCGTCGCAGCGTTTGCTCCCGGTAGTGGGGATGTAGTTAAGGGACCAACAATCAAGGCGGTGTTGCCGGATTTTGCCTAGCATCTCGCATGGCGAGTGTACAGCGTAAGGAACCTTATTTTTTACTTGGCCCTCGTAGAAGAGAAAAAAATATTAAATTATTTTGGAAAATTTGTTAGATTTTATATATTTTCTCTGTATATAAATTGAGTATTGTGTACTTATCAATGATCACAACTTTTCTCACACTATCAAAGTACCTAGATACTAATAACCGCAATATATTTCATTTTTAGTTTTTTATTTATTTCATTATATCTCACAACTCTCTTCTTTGGAAAAGTCAGGTTCCCGAAAAATATTTTCTAGTCCGCTCCCGGAAATAGCAATTCGTTAATACTTAGTAAACTCGCTACTCAATTAATGTCCCAATAAAGTTTAACCCGTTGAATTAACCAATGAAAGGACGGAGCCTAAACCAACACAGCCCTTTCCGGTCCAAATCTAATGAATGTCGCTATTGGCGGAGAATATCAGTGTCAGTTCACGCCAAATGGAATTACTCTCATTCCACGGTTTCTCAAAGAGATCCCATAAAAACTGCGATGCTTCGTCTCAACTACATGATATATAATAAAGGATAAATCTTGAGTTTATTTTAATATTACAACGTATTAGACGAAAAATTACAAACAAAAAACATAATCATTATATACGATCATATCAACAAGATTCACCAAAAAATCAAGGTACAAACTTACGCTGTCAATCTTAAGACGTTGTTAAAGAATCACTTTTTCTGAACTGGATATCTCCATATTAATAAACAGCGCCAACAACTTTTAATAACCAACCTCAAGAAAAATAGTTTAGCGTTTTTATATTGAAAATAGACCTTTATAAAATAATGATTATCTACATACATAATATTCATACAAGAAATATGATATAACTGTTAATTAAAACAACTACCTATCTATGTACAGGTTGATGTTCTAATTTTCAAATTTCTGACAACAGACTTATTTATTTATTTTCAAAAATGTACCTTTAAAACAAAATGACTACATATCCACATGTCAAAGGAAATCAATACTTCATTCCAATGAAATGAGTGAGTTTAAAAAAAAAAGATATTGGTGTTTTATGTATAAAATAAAAATAATATACTAATATATATATAGCAACATTAGTATTGTAAACAATACAACTACATTAAGTGTAAATAATATTTCTGCAGTAATAATTAATAATGCACATATTTACTACCAATATTTTAGTTATTTTTTAATCAACGTGTTACTGTTAAATAAAATTACGATATATTCTAGAAATTTTGCCTTGTAGACATATTCCGAGCTGACTTTATAATCAGAAATTTGATTTGTGTTAATTTCTCAAATATATTTTCGTATCAAAATTTTTAAATTCAGGGTCAGTGATAATCATAAAACTATCTAAAAATTATGTAATTAAATGGAAATTTCAATTTTGTAGAGAAATACTTTAAATAATCAATTTAGCTAATGTGCATAAATCTTCGTAGTACTCCTTTAATGAATTTCTTATTTCTCTGAAAAAGGGTAAAAATGGTAGAAGTTTTATTGCGTAAATTTATCATTAACGAGCCCTTGTTTAATCATTTAATATAAAGTCTGATCGTAATCAGAATTCATCAGCATCATGATGCGATACAGAATATCATTCGTTAGGCATTCATAAAGCTGTCAGGTTATTAACGTCATTCTCTGGAAAATAATGTACGCAAGAAAGGAGTTTCCATTGTTGAGACTCGTATAATTGAGAAGAACGCTTCCCAAGGATGCTTGTCATCTCAAATAAGCGCGCCAAGTCATCTGACAGTTTCCGTCCCCTGATATAGAGCATCCTCCGCTCTTGGCGCCCAAATCTTTGAATAATGGCGGACTTCGCCTTCCCGCGCTTTGTTCGTCGGTCTTGCATCTGCGATCGGCATTTCACCAATTAAACGCAAAGTTATTCAGCCAATGGTGGATTCTGTGAATGCCAACAAACGATCGGGAATGCTCTCGGTGGCGTCGGCGTTCCCGGGATAATGAAAGGTCTTGAAATCTGGAAAGGTGTCGAATGTAATGTCGTTGGACTGATTTTACCAATTAATACCAATTCAAACCCTTAACCAATCCAAGCTAGTATAAATTTAATATCTGAAATTGAAACTCTGTAGTTTATTTGTTTTATAGATTATTTAACTTTGTATATGATAAACACTTAATGAGTAATTTTAAAACCCCAACCGGTTTCGGAAAATATAATTTCCTTCTTCGGATGTCAAATTAACTAATCAAAAACACGTTATTTAATATTTAAAAAAAAATCTATTGTAATTTTGTTGAAATTAATATAATTATTATTTATACCTTGGCATGCCTGGTGGATTGAAATCACTTCGAATATCTGGTGGGTCTGATGGACCCGTAATGGAACATCATTTTTTTATATGAAGTAATGTGCTAAGAATGTTAGATATCGCGTTTTTAGAATTTTTAATATTACATTTAGAGGAAATAAAACAATTGATTTATTATTAAAATGAAAATACTTCTCAAAATAGGGTATCTAAAAATTGACTATATCTCTCCTATGCCCGGTAGAGTTTTTCCAAGCCCACACACTTTACGCACGTGCTACTCGGACACGAACGCGCTGCGGACTGCGGTAGGAGCGACAAGTGACCGCTAGTCAATGACGCAAAGATACTCAGAAGCGCAATATGGTACTTACTTACTTATTTACTTAGCATCACGCTGTTTCCCCGCGGGGGTTGGAAGAGAGGATAGAGCGCCACACTTTTCTGTCCTGACACACAATTCTCGCCTCATCCGCATTCAAACATCTTCTCATACAAGCTCGACGATTATTGTAGCCTCTAATTGAACCATCCTTCAATATCTGGTTTACCTGATCGTGCCAAGTCTTCTGCGGACGTCCTCTACTCCTGGTGCCATCAACACTTGCATCATATATCTTTCTTACCATTCTCTCCTCATTCATTCATTCCATATGACCAAACAACCTAAGTGATCCGTTCTTAATCTTACTCACTATACTAAAATCAGCTTTACATTCTTTCCTTATTTCCAAATTCTTTACTCTGTTATAAATGAATCTGCCACATATACGCCTAAGTGATCTCATTTCCACCGCATTCAGTTTACTATCGTTCCTCTTCTGCCAGCTCCAGGCCTCACTTCTATACATCAGCGTCGGTACCAGGATTCCATTGTGAACCACTGTCTTGCCTCAGATGACATGTTCCCATTAGCTATAATTCCATTCAAAGGGCTGTTCATTTTATTCCCTGCAGTCACCCTCCTTTCGATATCTTTCCATTTCTATAGAACATACTTCCCAAATACACAAACTCATCTACTTGTTCTAACATTGCACCGCTAGTCTTGCCTCGGTTGACAAATTCCCGTTAGATATAATTCCATTCAATGCGCCGTTTACTTTATTCCCTGCAGTCACCCCCCTTTCGATATCATTCTCATCCTTTCCGTTTCTATCAATCATACTTCCCAAATACACAAACTCATCTACTTGTTCCTAACATTCATTACCTACAAGTATTTTGCACGGAATCTTGCTTTCCTCCTTCTCGAATAACATCACTTTCGACTTGTTGACATTCATAATAGCCTCACTTTCCTTGCATACATTCTACTCGCTAGCCTCTGTAACTATTGTTCATTATTCGCCATTAATACTGCATTGTTAGCGTACAATAAACAGCATACAATCAAATCGCCCATTTTCGCTTCTACATTCAAATATTCTAGTTCTTTCACACAATTATCCATGTACAAATTGAACATCCATGGAGACATTACACAACCCTGCTTGACACCCTTTGTAATGTCAAACTATGGTGTGAAAAATCCATTAATCCTTACACACGCAGAACTTTCTTAATATAGGGATGCGATTACACATATAAGTTTGCTATTTACCCTGTATTCAGAGCATATCTTCCATAACCTCTCTCTTATAACTCTATCATACGCCATTTGCAGATCTACAAAGGCACAAAAAAGTTTTTGGGTTTTCGCTAAAAAAATTTCCGTCATCACTCGTAGAGAAAAGATCTGATCCATGCATCCTCTTACACCCACAAAAGCCCCTTGCACAGCTCATACTTTTTTTTCGTCAAATTTCAAAAAATATCGACACTTATTCAAAGTAGTGGGTCTGACAAACCCTACTAGACATGCCAAGGGTTAAGAATACCTCACTGACAATTGTTTGGTAGTCCAAACTCTTCATGTGCCAATTATAATCTTTATAACAATAATAACACTGTTATGGTACAGAGTAAACTACTATTCAAGGATACAAACGGTAGAGAAAAGAGGATTTTAAGCCCACCACACACACACCCACATACATCTAAACCCGACAGTGCTGGGGCGCTGACAAACACAATCTCAAGGACATCACATTAAATAACATTTTCTTCTTCAGGATGTCAAATTAACTAACCAAAAACGTATCACGTTATTCTAATGTTTTTAAAAAATCTATAGAAATATTTTTTTAATTAAAATAATATTAAATTACTTAATTTTAGTACTTGCTAGATTTATTTATTAAATAATTATAATTTTTATTGTAAAAAAATAAAAACTGTTTTTTTAATACATTAAAATAACGTGATATGCTTATATGTTTTTGGTTAATTAATTTGATATTCTACTGAAAAAAATGGAATTTTCCAAAACCGGTTGGTGTTTTAAAATTACTCATTAAATCTTTATTATAAACAAAGTTAAATAATCTATATAATTTATTTTTTTAAATATTTTTAGTTAAAAGAAATTATTTTATTCATATTTAAATTGAAGAAAGATTAGATAAATAATTTTATCATCAACTAAATTAATATTACATGGATATTTAAATACCTTAATTACGCGCAATCTCCTGCGACATTATTAAAAAAGGTTTTGTAAAAATTGCATCAGAGACCCCCACATGAGACCCATTGCCTCCTTGATAATTATTTACATTAATAAGTACAAAAACAACAATACAACAACCCCCACCTGAAATGAAACATTCTTTCGTTTATCGAGGTCTGAATAATCATCCTATAATAATCATCATCATGAATAATAATCATTACAATTAATATCTGAAATTACTTTAATCATGGTACAAATATAGGTTGTGTGATAGGGATGGTATTTGTGAAAACTGTCACTTGTTATGCTAATGTTTGTGTGTGCGTGTCCTTCATGAATGGGCGAGTATGAGTGAGGCGGGGGGGGGGAGCTTTATTAGGCGCCGCATGAGCGGGAAGCGCTCTCTCATCTCAGCTCCTTCCAATTATAATTAGTGTATATATTATTATTATCCTCTGTATTTACGTGTTGAATAAACTGAGAATTGTGACCTCGTACACCGAATTTATCTTACCAACAATCTGTATACGAGATAACCAAACAAGCATCAGAGGATAAAACACCATAGCAAACGAGTGGTAAAGTGAAATAACTAAAAATGTAGCGTTTATAAAATGTACAATAAATACGTATATTAAATATCAACCTGTTCATACGTCAATGCTGGTGTAGATATATGCACTTTGGAAAATATTTTTGATGTTTGTAGTGTACGGTTGGATTAGAATTAACAACCCAAAATAATAACTATATACCAACCTATCGGCAATGCTGATTGATTCTTGTGATGTTGATGTAAAAATATTATTAAGGAGGACATATTTTTATTGTGAAGTTGTAATTATTCAAAACGTAGGTCTGAGATATTTAAAAAAAAAATTAAATGTATTAATTAGCAAGATTTGAATATTAATTTAATGTATAAATTATAAATATATACATATAAAATTCGAACCTGGATCTCTATTTCCAATCCCAGGAAGTACACTACCAATTGTGTTATAGCGCCAGTATTTTTCATGACAAATTTTCGAACCTCTATGTTACACTTTTTCAAATTAATACATCTGTCGTTCCATTATTTGAAAGCCATCTACATCGTTTTTACGAAATCTCAAATACATTTGAGTGAACCAACTGCAGACGCCAGAATTATAAATTCATTTTTATTAAATACAACTTATACTTAGTAGTGTACTTCCCCGGATTGGAAATAGAGATGCAGGTTCGAATCCCGGTAGCGCAAAAACAATATTTTTCGACAAAATTGATTTTATAATTTATATATACTTAAAAAAAGTATTTTAAACTTACTAACATAACTACGCAATCAATTAAAAAATATCTATTTTAAATGATCTATTTGGTTTGTTTGATTTATAATTTTATAAAAATGTCTATTTATATATATTTAGAAAATATTATTGATTATTTGACATAATTGTTATATATTAATAGTCATAAATAATAATAAAATGTTGAGTTTAATTCGGAATGTTTTATCATTCTGTAAAAAATATTATAAAATAACATTTCTGTATACCATTAAGTAATTTAGTTTTTCAATCATTATTGCGAATGGGTACACCAAAATGATTTTATATATATCAATACGTTTTATTAATCCATTTTTCTGTGATTGCAGCCCGCGGGCAGTGCAAAGAAATATACCACTGAAAACTTAGCTACTCAAGTGAATTGGTTTCATAAAATGTACTGCAGTATCACATTAATTTATTTATTCTTTGTATAATGTAATTAAAATTATTATTCTACGAACTTGTATACCAATAAAACATTTCCCTTTTTAAATTATATTTTATATTTTAAACATACGTAAATATACAATAAAACTAATAGACCTAGTCCACAATATTTTATTGGTGGATACCTGTCTAATTTACGAAAATCGAAAGTCGAGTCGAAAATGTTCATGGAATGTGTGCCTAATCTCAACCATGTGAAAGCATTTCAAAAAATCGTTATTATGTGATTATTTCGATTAATTTAAATATTTTTTTGATTTCAAATTATATATTGAAAACAAGAAATTAAAGGTCATAGAATTTTGAGCTCCCAGACTATATTTTGTTAAATAATTTAGGGACTGAAGCAAAAATATAGCTTAATAATGAATAAATTTCGTAAATATTTATTTCAAAGTACGTAGACTTAAAGCTAAGCATGATTTTGTAAAAAATTCAAACAATCACATTTTCCGTAGCGGTGCAGAATTTTCACATATTCTTTGAACATTTTCAACTCGTAATTTAGTCAGGTATCTCCCCATAAAACATTGTATCTGTTATACTCTGTATACATTCTACGAGTAGCTAAATAGATTACCATCACCATCCATACCATCCATTGAACATAGTTTTACATACAGATGGAAAATTAAGGTGCAGTAGTTTAAGGCAGACATTCATCAAAAGTGGATCAGACTAACGGAGTTGCAAAACACGAGGTATGGAGAGTGAGAGGTAAACGCGTAGGTGGAATCTCACCAACACAGGCTGGCCTAACTACCCACCTAAGGAGCTCCAACGAGTCACCCATACCCTAATAAATTAAGATGAGAAAATCTGCTTAAGCAGTCTTCCGATTCCCATGCGGAGGGTATGTTCAAGCTAACTTCGCTGAGACTTTTATTTAACTCTTATATTATATATTGCCATGGTATGAAGACACACTCATATAACTTCATATATGTGTCACTCTGAAACGCTACTAGTTAAGATATTTCAAGAATTATTTAATTAAGCTAACATTAATAGCAGTTTGACAAAGATCTCGTTTTTATATTTATGGCATGTCACCACATTATTTATTCGTAACAAAAATTGTGTGACGAAATCAGTGTATGAAATTCTCTGGAATTGTATGTTTCAAAACAAATGCTTAATGTTAAAGATAATGTAAAGTTAAAGGTGAAGAGTAATATCATTTTAAGTTAATTTTTATTTCTTCTAGCATCGCCAACTTGTAATTTGGTTCTCAACTAAGAAAGTACCTCGGTAACCTAAGTAAAATCCATTTCCTTCCAGCTTAAAAGAGATTTTTAAATAATCTACAATTTTAGAAATGTCAAACATTGATAAGTAGGTGATAATAACATGAAATGTATGAGAAAATCGTGTCTGACTGCATAAAGGCAAAGAAAAACTCTAAGTAAAGAAAATAATCAAAGCGTTGCGGTGTTCTAAACAAGAAAAAATAAAGTGAAATCCCTCATGTTCTTTCATGAAAAATCAGAACAAAACTTTCTAAAAGTTTTCTGTAAAATAACTGGGAGGCCCCGTGAAATACCTACTAGGAACACCAGGCGAATAGGGGCGGAAGGCATCGCAGGTTGTGTGGGATTATTTATAGCCCAAATAAAAACAGGTAGGGCCCTTTGTCGGGTCCTGGGTGGACTGAGGTAGTTTTTATTTATATTTTCCAACTAACATTCGCTGCCCGATTAGATTATACGCCATTGCCCCAGGTAAAACGCTTTCCGATATGATGTATGTGAACGTAAAGAAGATAAATGAAGGGAGAATCTTCATTTTTTCGCCACACTGAAAATTTTTCTCCTCCTGTGAATTTCTTTGTTAAAAATGAGTTAATATTTCACCAACAATGCGGAGCCTACTTTGTTTGCCGCCACAAGAAACGTATGAAATATGATCGAATATGTCTAAGGATAATATTGTGCTTCTGCAAATAAAATACGCGTCGGTAAAGTCTGCAGACCACAGGATAAAAAACTTTATTTCAACCAGAATAATTTATTCGCCGACAAAGCTGCAAACTGGGACCGACACTCGCAACTTACGATTTCAAACATATGGTTCCGTTCGAATCTCACGTAAGTATATTACACACTTTTTTAAGAATAACTGACCAGTTACGCTATGATTGAGTTAATACATTTATTAAAAAAATCGCTGAAACTGTATATAAGCCAACTGACTAACCGTCACTCCGTTTAGATCGCGCTCTAGCGTACCATCTTTACCTCATTCAATTCTGTATATCGTCGCATGCCTGCTCGTCAATTGTTGATGATCCTAACAGAGTCGTTCTCCAATATCTGGTTTACCTGGTCCGACCAGATGTCTTTGCGGATGTCCTATATTCATGTTGCTTTTAACTGTATTGTATTACATTAAAAAAAATTGTTTCTAATAAAATTTTAGTTTACTTTACTATGTTACTTAATTACTTGAATTTTTATGTTTTTTGTTCGTACATTTAACTTTAATTTGCTATGGTGATTACTTTAATTAAATGGCAATCTTTGCTGTAAAACTTCAATGCAGTCTGGCAAAAAATAATTGTTATATTATATATTATATAAAGTTGGAATAAAAAAAATAAAAAATTACCACCCTCTCCTCACGCATAAGTTTTGCTAGCCTTGGCTTCGCTTCTATATATTATTATTGGTACCAAATTTGATTATACACTTAATCTTCCTTCGAGTGACAAATCACTATTGGTGATAAATATTACCAGATAACCATTCACTTATTCATTCTCCTTTCGACGTATCTCGCAAATTTACTGTTACCAGATACAAATACACAAACTCATTCGCTTATTCAAAGTATTGATTTATTTATACTGGGTGAAAGCCAGTCAATAGTGACGGAAAAAAATTACTTTTTCAAATTTACACGGAATAGTTGATAGGTACCTACCTCCTGGAATTGAATAAAATTATTAATGATCACAAGGTTAGAAGGTTCCTACCTAGGTCAAAGCTCGATTTTTTCATATCATATCATAAGTCAAGTGACAAAGTGCCAAGCGATTGTATAGTTATTTTATTGTGAATCTGCGTGTATGTTTCGGCATTTAATGACTTACGCTCGCAGCCAATTATGAAAGTGTGACGTACAAACGGCGAAAATTACATACATTATGTAGATTATGTTTACATCAACACCTAACATACATCTTTGATGACATTTTTCTCTTTGAGCCATTAGAAATTCCTTGTCTTCATCATATTTTGGAATGTTTTGGCGTCAGCAGATCATAAGTGAATATGAACAAAGCTTATTTTTTCCAAACATATACTCGTATCTTTTAGAGTATTTCAAAGCTTTAAATGTGATGTCACACTTGTATTATTATGATGATACAATCTCTAAAAAAGTTAGCACCAATACATTGGGTTGATACGTAAGTTCTAAACATTTTTATTATATTAAAAAAAAAAAACTATCCTATATTACTTATGATTGTAATTTTTTAATTTTACATCTTAGGAAATTCGGCGATTTGAAGTGAAGAAGTCGCCAAGCCAATTTTGAAGAGCAACATCGTTATTAAAAGAGATTGTTGGATACAGAGCGGAAAACATAAAAAACTGATGGAGCAAGATCAGTAAGATAGGACGAATGTTGAATAACCACCTTATAACGTTGGTTGTATGCAGACAGACAATTTTATGCTGAAAAATCACTTGATGCCATCTTCTCGGCAATTTTTCTTGAATTGCGACCTCAAAGCGACGGAGTTATTGGTAATAACCTATGAACTTATAATTACATTTCTTGGAAGGAATGCATAGTAGAACTAGTAATAGTATTTATTTAACGCCTTAACTCCTCGATTAAACTCAAACAAGAGGATGTATTGAAAATGTTCGTTATTTGTTTACTTGACCCTTCATTTTGTTGGCTAACAAAGTTTTTACAAATTGAAAAATTCAAAACGTAGGTTTTCAATAAAACGAAACAATAGAAAAAAAATTAGTTTGACTTTAATGATTATGTTTAAAAAAATATTGCTTAAGCACTCATGCTTTGGAAAACAAAAACAATATTAACTTATACATCAGTCCAATAGTATCAGTAATCCTAACGGCTCTCACGTACTTTCACGTTCATTGCTATCCAAAATTAAATTAAAACTGAAGGTTAAATATATAAGACGGCTGTGATTCTGATACTAGACAGTGAAAAAGGCAGACGAATATAAAAAAATTCTTATAAAAATACGTCAGGGAAAGGTTGAACTAATCACAGAGAAGGAAGAAGCCAGGCTAAAATTGCATGCTTTTGTAATGAAGAAACTAGATGATCACATTGTCAAAACTGCATTTAGAATACTGGCAAAATATAAAATAAATATTGTACAACTCTGTGTTCTAATATCAAATATAAGTCGTAAACCTGTTTAGAAAATGACAACCTGGAATTTTCGTACGAGAATGGCTGATCCAATGCAAAGGGATGAAAAATGAAGAAAATTGAAAATATCTTCTTTCAAACACAAACAGTTTAATTACGAAAACAACAGAAAACTGCGCAACCTTTTAACTTTAAGGTTATTCAGATTATATACCCACGTTTCATTTATAAAAAAAAACAAATTTGGGGCGTAACACCGAACTTTAATCATTTTTATTTTGGGGGACGAAACCAAATATGACAGGTTAATTTATTAGTATCGTTATTAGATCTCACATTTAATATCTATAATCTACATATTACGCAAATTATGAGTTCAGTTCAAAGTGGCAAAGTGTAAAAAAATATTGAACTATGTTGAATATAAGTATGCGAAGTATTATTAATTATTATTGGCTAAAGTATGAATAACTAATAAAATATAAAATAGTTCTTAATGTTTACTTCATTACAAATATATTTACATGTTATTGATTATAATAATGTAAAATCTTCTGTGTTAGCACCGTTTAACGCACTTAGACATGCACAACGTAATTATCAACATTTAAACCTAGTATCTTCTTCCCTTTCTTTTCCCTATTCTATCCTTGAGCACGAGAAAGAAGGAAAGAGGTCGCTGCAATCAACACTTTCGGACTGTAATGAGTTCGGTCTACATTTGAAACCTTACGAATTAATCACCGTCGCATAATAACTAACCGCTAACGCTGAAAATCAATATTATCTATTTACTTCCCGCTAATACATAAAAACAATCCTTATTACGTGAGCGATGACAGTGTTTACACATTCTGCGTCACTTGTCTTGTGGTTAGAAAGGAAAGAATCAATTGATCAGCATCCACCATCAGGCAGATCGAAAAAGTAAGTGCCTCCTATCTTTCATTATTTTCACCACTCTAGTTAGATAAAAATGTGGGAAAACGAAAGAAAATCATTAATAAAATTAGTATCTTTACACTTTTACAGTAAATAATATAAATCTAGGAGTATAAAAAAATTGATTGTGAATTTTTTTTTAAATATTTCAAAATTTGTACTTATGTCATAGCATTGATTACTCAATCACAATGCATAGATTTGTCTGCTTTTATTAGCACTATCAATGTATTAACTGCCAATATAAAGTACACCGAATCCATGGTAAAGATTTCTTGAAAATCAAATGGTCAATGAATGTACAATATTTATAAAGTCTTACTTTGAATACAATTATATGATAAAACTTATTGCATATTTTCAATTATGACTTACAAATAAATTAAGCTATTCAAACCAATGTAAATATATATTATAAGCCATATACAAGAACTTCGATGCTTTTATTTTCCAGGAAAAGCTTTTTACTATGGGTTGGAAGGGATTTTTTTAACAGTATTTGGTTTAACTTACCAAAAAAGAAACTTAAAAGTTCTTGTCTCCGAGCCCTTTTGGGTTTTCCTTTCTCACGCAGAGGGCTTAAACCTTTCAACCCACGTTATTTTCTTTTGTGGCCTTAAGACAGAGGCTAGGGAATTAAAACCATATTGAGTTTTTACTTTTAAAATATAAAATAATATTGACTCCATTATCAAAATTTAAAGACTAAATATATTTATAATTTTCAACTCTTCAGAAGCATCTTGTAAAATTCATATAATTTTTTTCTTGAAGTGTAACAACTCTTATAGTAGTTTAATTAAAAATTCTACAACCATTTAAATGACAATATTTTTTTTTTAAATTCTTCTTCCATGACAGTAACTAAGATTTATTATCGTTTTGCTACAAGAAATGTCGCGTTGTGATAAATATACCAATTCTTTTATCTAAATGTGTTTTTAATTGAATAATAAAATGAAGTGATTGGTTCAAGTATAATTATACATATATATATATATATATATTTTTAATACTATTATAATTCATAATTTAATAATCCATAAATGAAAATCATTAATTATGGACCCACAAAGCATTTTTATACATAATTATCTGCAAGTACGTAAAAAAGACATGTATACTTTAAACATATAACAGTGATTCAACTTTTGACAAGACACTCGGTAAATTCACTTTGAGTGACACTAAGTAAATTTAACTTTTTTCCATCACTAAATATTATTTATTTCAAAAGGCGTTTTTTTCTGGGATATTCATAAATAATTTCATGAAATATTACAAGGTAGCCACATAATATATTATCCATGTTTATATTTCATTTTGTTGTTGATCTTTATCGTTTTATTATAGTTTTATATTTAATATACTTTTATTTATTATAAACTCTTCATTAATGTGTCTTTTACATTTTGTTGAAAGGGTATTAAAACAATTTTATTAAGATTTCGCACAATGCGCAATGCGTACTATAAAGTCTTTATTTTCAAACAATTAAAGATTTAAGATACAGGGTGAATTTTATATTCCAGGCCGATGTTGTTTTTGAATAACTAAGAAAAGAAACATAATTTTGTAATTATTTTTTTATTCATCGATTATTTGGTTTATTAAAATTATGTTCTTAATATAATATCGGCCAAGTGACTGCTTCTGGTAGTGGCACTTAAATATGTTTTTCATAACAATTTTGCACAATTCGCGTGTTATTTTAGCAATTTTATTTCGAATATTGTCTGATAGCATCGGTATTGTTGTTGGCTTATTAGTGTAGACTTTTTTTTCAAGTTTATTTCATACAAAATAGTCGGGAGCCGTAAAATCAGGTGATCGAGGAAGCCAGTCGATATCACCACTTTCTGACATTATGCGGCCGAGAAAAATTTATTGCAAAATTTCAAGTGTAACTCAGGCTGTGTATGAGGTGGCACCATCCGGTTGAAACCACATGTGTTGCAGGCCCAATCGACCCGTTTCGGCCACCAAGAAGTTTTCTATCGTGTGACATCACCATTAATAGTTACATCATTGCCATTACTATTTATATAAAATGTTTAAATGACTTCAACACGTTATTGAGGCGTTAGATGCCCCATCATAAATTGTAAACAACTACTCTCGACGACTACCAAATGCGAACTGACAAATGACTGCCAAACGAAATCCATCTGGAACATAATATTCACATTGTATATATTGCAGATTGAACATGATATTTCAGCCACGAGACATGAGCATTTTTCAATTTTCAGACAAATCGCCCGCAGAGAAGATGATAACTTTAAAAACTAGTAATGACTGAAAAAATAGAAAACCAAAGAGGAATCATACTACCTACTACTCAATGGACCGACCTGATCGAATGCGCTACTGGTTATACTATTGTATCAACGAGAAAGGTGGAGGAAAATCGTCAAGCACACCAACAGACCATAACCCGAGGGTCACGATACTCGGTAATAATAAAACCGACTGAAGATGAACATTAAGATTTCCCAAAATTGATAAAAAAATATTTTTCCTATATTCAAGAGCCACACTTGCAAATTTGTATCCGTTTAAATTCTGGAACAATAAGAGTTTTAAGAAAATTTGAATTACAAACACGAAAACTTTCATTGCACGGGGGAATAACAGAAAGTTATTCTATTCTACTTTAAAACTACTCAAATTTCTATCATCACATCACAAACTAAAAGTTGAGAATTTGTTCATTCAAATCATATATTTATCATTATAATCTCACCTGCAATATTAAGAGCAGATAATTTTTTTATTAAAAAAAAACAACATTTTTTTCTTAATGTTCGTGAAACAAAACAAAACCTGTCCAGTCTTCAGTAAGTATACTTGTTTTATTAATGATGTATCACGAGTGACAATAAATCAATCTACAAGGACAATATATGTTTTCTAGAATAAATGACGTACTAAATACAAATGTAGATACGATATTCATCATTTAAATACACTAGCCACCTGCTTTGATACTTGGCATTAACACTAAGGAGATTTTTATAACAGACTAAGATCCACCGAAGATTGTTACCTAATAATGATGCTGATAATTTAATTGGAAATTTTTTTATTATTAGTAGAAGAAATTAATGACTTCCTTGATTTTTAACGTTTTGATTGGGAATATATTTTTCTACGCGATTTTGGTAGAATTATTTACGCAAATGGAAAACAAACGTCTATCCAGATAACGAATGCGGACTGGGCTTGGATATAATAATACCAATGGAGTCTTAATGCTTCTAGGCAACTTAGTTGGTATGGTGGTGAGACTGTATTTGTTTAACATTTAAATCTTTATTTTTTATACTTTTATACTTAAAAATGATTTCAAATGATCAACAAATTAATTAAATTACCAATTTCATAAAATTTAAAGTAATTTTCTGAGCACTCCAAGAATATATTATTAGATTTTACATTTACAAACAAAATTATACTCATTTATACAACATTATACAAAGCGTATCTCAAAATAACAAATTAGATTTTCATATAATTTTCAGAATTTTCGATAAAATTAGTATCTATTTGTTTACAACTTTCTGAGAAATAAATCTATTAAATCTGCTCCAAAATGGAAAAATTTACATAAATCTTGTTTTATGCGGAAAGCTGTGGTTATATTGTTCGGACCAAATTAAAATTTTTAATTACTATAAATATGTGTAATTTTATCGTGTAAACGTGTGAATAAAAATCAAATAACTTAAGGACTAGTAAGTAAATATAATTTAATATTTATTGTAGAAATTTTATCGTATATCAATTTTTATATATATTTTTTTTGTTTTTATTTAAATACTTAAAATAAATAATAAGTATGTTATATGAATGTTGATAAATCGATTAAAAATGTCCGCACTCAGATCATTGATTGATTATTTTATAAAAACCCCTTATTATTTATGTTAATTATATCATTTTTATATACCACCTACGTATGAAATCTTTAGAAATTGTGTATTTTATGTAATGTGTAATGTATTAATTATTTATTCTATTGTGTTTGTATTAAATTTTAATTTCATTTTAATTCTCTCAAAACAATAATCTATTACAAACATATAATCTCACAAATAAATTTAAAATACAAATATTTTCAGTAAATGATTCAATATAGATAGATAGTGCTATAATTTCAGTAGTAATACATTTGTTGGTGTATTATTATTTCATAATAAAATTTACTTTTTTTAATAGTTAGATAGTCAGTATACTTTTAAGATAACAGATAATTAGATAATATGAGAAAATCTGTTGTATTTACATTAATCTTCAAATATTATAAATCATCAGTTCGAATACATTTTGTGTATAGAATATATTGTTCGATTCGATCCGAAGTCAGATTGATTAGAAATTTCCAGAAAGGAATTAGTGCCGCTCGGCAGAAATGAGATTATACCGAATCGGCAAAGGCAGATTGGCAATAGCGTGAATCGCCATCGCTGGGCAGTTTTGCCGACAGCTACGGCGGATACGAGCCCGGCCTCGCCCGACGGAACACTATCAGATTATGATCCGATTAGAGCAGACTTGCCGGAATATTAGGTATTTAATGAACCTTGACGTGCGATGTATAGTAGGAAGTAGAGTTAAGTGGGAGCTCTCGTATAAGCTTCCAATCTTTTGAAGGCAAATTTAAATCCTTTTTCAGCGTAGAACTTTAAAGCTTTGGACTTTATTTTCAATTCTCTACGTTTTTCGTAGCTTCAATGATTCATATAGATCACTTGTGTGTTTTTGTATTTTAATAAAAATAAAAGATTTTTTACATTTCTTTGTTTAAAAATAAAACAATACTTTACGTTCGAACGATATTAAAAGTCAAATTCGATGTAGATATTTTGATAGATATAAGGGGTAATGGGCATTTTGGTGTGAAACCAGTCCGAAGTTTGTAATGTTACAAAATGTTAAAATGTCTTGAATGTATAGCTTAAAAATACGCATTTTTCACCATTTGTTATGTTGTGACTCAATACTGTACTTACTACGACCTCTCATTTGAAGCATCACTCATAAGTTACATAACTTGGTTTTTTAACATTAATAAAAAAATATTAAATTAACTATGTTAATTAATTAATTAATTTTAGTTTTTATATTAATTAACTCATATTTATTTACAGACAGACTCGAAAACCTAAAAAAAGATTATGAGGACGGCGATTCAAATCGACCGCCGTTCTCAGCTGACATCGATACGATGATAGACATCTGCATTCAGAACCTAGGCTGCAATAGAGAGTAGCCGAATCCAGTCTGGCACGATCGCTTGCCGACGACAGTTCTTCCGCTCTGCCACGACGCGATGAGTTATTCCCAGCGCTCGAGCGCCGTGCGGAGCTGAGACCAAACGCCGCCGACACGCTCCTTTAACTATTCATGTTCTTCCTTCTCTATCTCTGAACAAATAAACAATCGACTCTATACCAACCGCGAGTTTCATTTGCATCATCTCTACCTCCTACAAGATGAATAATAATAATGTTCTAATAATTATTATTCAAAAAATTATAAAGAAAGACAATGTTTATTAAGAAGACATCCTTTTTACGTTTTATACTATCTGACGCACTCACTAGAACTCTGTTTTCCATACTTTCTCTCGAACCCTCTATATTAATCTAGTCTATCCTAAGTACATCAGATAGACTACATGCCTAACTCCCCTGTCCAAATAATCAGACGTCTTTGCTTATTCTCCAATTTGAACCGACTACTTTTTTTTTATTTGACATTTTTACAATTTTTTATAACATGAATTAAGTATTTTACATTTTTAAAATTACTTGGTTTTTTTCGATTACCTCTCCAAAAGAGACTAGCTATTGTGCTTGGATAAGGAGTTACACTTATAATTTTATATATTTTATTTATTGTCTATTTGTATGCTTCTGAAGTGTTCTGTAATATTGTTTATTTTCTAAGTATGTATTTTTGAAGTGTTCATTTAGTTTCTTTCTAAACTCTTTTATTTCTTTAATTTTTGTAGGAAGGCTATTGAAATTTTTTATCCCTAAATATATAGAATTTTGATGATAGTGTTAGGTGCTATATTTAGGGATTTTAGTTATTTTTAAACCTTAATGATGTGCTTGTTTCAAATTTACTTCCCTCCGTTCATCTATTTTCTTACCAGAAATCAATTTCTAATCCTTTATCTCTCATATAGTCTTGTTTACGCGCCTTGTTACTTCGATTAGCACCACTGAGTTTCCTGGTTTATAATAATGTACACATGTGAGTGTGAGGATTGCCGCCCTTTTTTCTGAAAGTTAAGAAGACGGTTATCGGCAGGCGTTATTTTTATTCCATCCCGTACTTCGACCAGTCCAGCGGTCCAAATAAACCACCAGTACGCGTTTCGAAATCTAAAGAAGACAACCTAGCTAAAAGAACAACAACATCCGACCGGAAAGACAGCAAATTAAAAAGGTTAGTGCAGTTCATATATCATATGTGTGCTTACTGTTAATCGGAAACCTGGTAGCCAGCTATCTAAGACATTTACATAAACAAGTCTCATCCATTAAAAGTCAGTTTGTAAATATTTGTGAAAGTCGTTTATCATTGTTGTTAAATTCAAACCTTAACCCATTTTTTTTCTCATGCAAAGGCTTTGTGAATTTTTTAAGCAGTCGATGCAATACAAACAAACACGATTGTTTTTATTACTTCGGAAAATCTTATACATAAACAAGTAATGACTTAAGGGAAATTTCCAAAAATGTTGAACCATTTATTATCCAATTTCATAGACACTTTAGACGGAACAAGTCGGAAGTTCCGCCTTAAGAGAACGGAAATAAGATATTCCGGAGAACAATCTTCCTTTCTTCGTCATAAATGTCCGACACAGTCTGATTAAATAAGTCTAGAGTAAATATGAACAAGCTTGAGTCAATAGTATGAAATAAGTGAGTTCCCTGATTTTGCTGTCGACTTCGTTTTAGTTCTTTTTTTCAGTGGCTACTTTTCTCAAAGTATTCTCCTTTGAATCCGTGAAAATTTTTCTCAGTTTTGGCAACCGTACAAAATCCACGAGTCCAAATTGTAATAGAAGTTTTTGTTCTGAGTAACTCTTCTTTTCAGACAGACTCGTTACAAATTATTTTACGTTAAAAAATAAACGAACATATTAAAATATATAATAACAATAAAATTAGTATTTATTTAACTACGATATTTATCTGTAATTAAATATTAATTATTTTTTGAAAAAAATGACTATTCTTTACGTGAAACTTTAGCGAGAACGATGCAGAAACGTTTTGGAACAGCACGAACGCTTGGAAACATATTTTTTTACTGACGAAACACATTTTCATATCGATGGCTATATTAATAAACAGAACATGAGATACTGGTGCCTCGACAACTCAAGGGAACGCCATCAAAAACGTTTGCATTGTCCAAAAACGACAGTGCGGTGTTCAATTTCTGTCCGAGGTATAATTGGCACTTATTTTTTTAATCAGCGATAGATAGTCACTGCTGACGTGTATTGCCGAATGATCGACAAGTTTTTAGTACCGCAACTGCAACTGTTTCTCGGGTTCAATAACAGAACACAATTTCAGCCAGATGGGGCCACTTCACACAGAGCTAGAGTTTCAATGGAGAAGCTGAAAGAAATTTTTCCCAATAAATTAATCGGCAAGTACGGAGACATACTCTGGGTACCTCGGTCACCGGACTTTACACTGTGATTTTTTTTATGGGGATACCTTAGGTCGAGAGTTTACAGCAATAATCCTTGAACAATTCATGCCCTACAAAAAAATATCCGCCGTGAAGTTGCTGCCATTGAACCAACGCTCTCGTTGCTCTCGCGTATTCGCAAATTTAAGAGTCCGATTGCAAGAGTATCTTGAGGGAAATGGACGGCATTTAGACGATATTGTTAATAAAATTTAAAATCTGCATTGTTAAACTCCATTTTGTATAAATAAAAGATGAAAAAATTTTATGAGCAAAAATTGTACAGTTAAATGCATGATCGATTTCGTAAAACATATGAAACATTTACTGTAACAATCTGAATGACTATGTGCTATATACATCTGTAACTAATTACTTATTCTAGGTCCAACAACTGATTTACAATGAAAAACACAAACAATGTAGATTTCTAAAAGTAAAATCCCCATGAACTAACATAACTCGTGAGTCGTGCAGGATTTGAACTTATCAAAACTTATTTCTTGTATTACAGAGTAATTCTACACAATTTTGCTTTCTCTTAATCTGCAAAATATTAAATCTTTCAATTTCAGTTAAAATTTCACCTTGTTCGAAAGTTTTCTTAAAAATATGAAAGCAGTGACCGATTCCTTCCAAAGATTTGAGCGGAAAATTATTTATGGGTTGACTACTTCAGTGGGAAATTACTGCTGGTTCCGTCAAAAAGTGAAAAATATTTACATTTGGGAATTTTCAATAGCCATAAAAAAATTAGCTAAATTTCGTTACTATTTGTGTGTTTTTTGGAATTTCTTTTATTACCGACATAATCTCTATTATTATTTTTACATAACCATAGTTAGATTTTTTTTAAATACTGTAGTAATAATATATATATAGGGGTTAAATTCAAATAATTTTTATGATAACTGTTGAGCATAATTAATTGAAACAAATAAAAATCTAGATGTATAATAAATGACGCGGTTTCATACAAAGTTTTTGTTATTTTATTTAATAAATAAAAATCTAATAAACAAATATCAGATATCTCATAGAGACAAAACAATTTTTTTTTAATAACTTAACTACTAGTAGTACTAGCTAGTAGTATTCTAGAGCCTGTGAGTAAAGCCCAAAAAATGATTTTGAGTGTTATTCATAAAAAACCCTTTCGCCATCCTTCAAATAAACTCTTTAAAGAACGTCACACGTCATGTCACGTCCTTGACATCTGCCAAATGTATATTCTCGATATACTAAAACACCTTTACCGGTATAAATAATATTACTCGCAAATTACGCACCCTCACTTAACAAAGACACAGGAACTATCTTGTGACCAAAACTAAACAAAACTTTTGCACAAAGATTCCATTTATTTCTAGCACCAAAAATATACAATGGTCTAAATGTAAAAATGAAAGATTGCAACCATAGTCTTGCATATTTTTCACGAAAAGTGCAGTTCTGACTCCACGAAATGGGGAAAATTTACGCCCAAGAACTTTTAAAGGTCCAAACCTGAGAATAAGACTTCTACAATAGTATATTGAATTACCTAATTGCATCTCTTGATTAACTGTTTATATATATATTTTTTGAACATTGATCATTGCACTTTGCTTACTGTTATATCAGAGGAACACTGTCTGCTATGATACAGTAAATTACTAGTGTAACAGGCAGGGTACCCAAATATATGTCTTACTTTCTTATTGATATGTTGTATTTACTTTGCCAAATTGTATATGCATACCCTCGGTACATTTGTCTAATATTTGAAATATTACGCAACACTCAAAGTAATTAACTAGGTGAAAATGTATACTTAATGAATATTAATTTGGAAGTAATATAAGTACATAATGCATGTAAAAAGTGAACCTAATAAATGTATTATTATTATTATGTACGTTCACCAATTCTCACCCCTCAATCTCTACTTTTATCAAATTTTTGAAAGTTGTATACATGTTAGTATGTGGACTCGCTTCGAGTACCACTACACCATCGCCATCTATGGACCGAAATTGATAATTACTTTTCCTTTTTCTTTTTTAAACAGCATATATGTCATCACTATGAGAATCTGATTTTTTTCTATCCCATACTCTCACCTTTGTCTCTATGAGATATCTGATATTTGTTTAATAACAGTGTCTTTATAGGTAAAAATCCAGCAATTGTGTCTTCTTGGACATATTCAAATTTCGCTACAAAAAATCTAATATTTTTGATAAATTATCATCCTACATGTATATCCTTATATTTGTTCGTTACGCATAGCAACACAAAACAAGCAACAACTATCCATGTCGCATAATAGATAAGCATTTATAAGCATTTGATAGTAATCCGCGTTATGTAGCAACATAAATCAAACAAGATTTGCCGTCAATTATATAACGTAAAAGTTATCACCTCAAAGTAAATTAATTAATTTTCCGTCATTGTTGAGTTATTTCAAGTTTTAGATATAAGATAATTAAAATTATTACACGTAGAGTTAGTTAAAATATTAATTATTAAGCAGCACTATATCGTTAACGGCTAGCTTTGCAATAAACTTATTTGCTGGGGGCCACTAAATGATCAGGGTAGCGTAGTCCCGCTTGTCTTTGAAGAAGCCCACGCCATTTCTTATTAATGAAGTGAAGTTTGAAGTTTAAGGTTGATGTTTATATACATTTTAGAGGTAAGCATTCACTACCCTCTTGGTAAAATGACAGCCGTCACAGTTTTTGTTCGGTTGCTATCCTTTGATATTAGGGATAAAGCCATCAAAGCTAATTATCGTCAGAATAATTAGATTGCTTGGGTTTATGTTATTATAGAGCATATACACAGATGAAAGTCAGTTTCTGAGATATTGATGACATAAACCTCAGCATTATCTACACTGTATAGGTACTTATTTCGATATTAATCTTTAACGAAGATAATTTCGAGAACATTCACTTGACTTCAAAAGGTTCACTCAGGCTGGAAAACTGTGAAAAAGAGTTGTCCTTGGATAGACTCTGAAAGAACAATTTAAAGTTTTATAGAGTCGCTTGCCTCATTAAACTTACATCAAACATACTTACAACTCTATTAAAAACATACATACATCATACATTAAAATATTACTCACATCAAACATACTTGGAAACATCTTTAGAAACGTTATACTCGTATATATATATATATCTCTGTGGAAATATTTTGAATTAAACTTGTAAGGTAAATGATAATTTTTTGAATTCCAACAAGATAACTAATTGCAATACTTAGTATATAATAAATAAATAAGTAATTCCAAAATATACTGAATGTAATTTGTTATATTTTTTATTTACCCAGTCGGATTCATTACTTATATAAATATGAAAATATGTTTAGTTTTTGTGTGTATAAACACACTTTTAGCATGCGATAGTTATCGGAGCGAATTTCTTATTGTTACATGTCCGGCCCATATCCCCCCGCTCTCCCCGACCTCTTTTCTTTGTGCTCGACAAACTAGTGTGATGTTGTTTCTTGACATTATCGCGCGGTCTTTTTCGTAATATTTACGAACGTAATTTCGCACCTGCGAAACATAATCGTAATCGTAATCATAATCGTAATCGTAATAATTCATAAACATTATCGAAAGGAATATATTACAAGTTGAAATAATTCATCTCCGATGCGATTGTGTATTGTATTGTAAATAGCTCCGGGGGTGATATTCCAGATTGCCTATCGTGAAGATGCATATTGGATGTTTGTGTTTTCGTATTGTGAATCGATCGAGATTTGTGATTGGATTTAAAGAGATCGCCGGTAGTGAAGTACGTTTTAGACCTTTTAAAGCCCTTGTGTTATTTGGCATGTGCGTTGAAGTCCGCGCAGTCTATAGATATTATTTAGTGTGAAGTTACCGGAAAAATCGGTACAACATCAACAGTGCACCGCGTAGTGTTGGATCTTGGCAGCAACTACAGGGAGTTTAGAGAAGACGCGGTTACGTAAGGTAAGAAGAAAATCCTTCCAAAATCTTGGTCAACCAATGATCACTGGTCTTTGCTAGTAGTTAGAATTATTTCTCCAATACTTAACCTCTACCTTCCATCCTATTCACCTCCTAGCGGTCTTCCAAGTTTACAACATTATTATTATTGTACAAATTTGGTGTGCTTAGGTATTTTAATTTGATTGATTTGATTTGAGTACATAAACCTCACTATAACGAAAACCATTGATCCAATACTATGCATAAAGCTTCCACCTATTTAAAAAGCATAGCAACTCAATTCGATTACTTAGATGATATAGGTATACAAATTTTATATAAAACTCATATGAATGGTAGGGGCGGAGAGTAATGAATACTTATATACAAATTCATTCTGGGAAAGAACTGGCAGAACTGAGTTTAAAAATACTGTTTTCACTAATAATTTTAATATATTAATAAATATAACGAAACTGATGAAATGCATAATTATGTAGTTCTAAAAATACACTATAAATGTTTTCAAAATGCCAGAACATAATACAATACAACAGAACACTCATAAATAAATAAAAACAAATAAAGAGTCAAATCAAACCTCATTGATTAATTAGTAAGCAGTCCAAATTAGTAATTATTTTTAAATTAACATCATAATATTTTATTTGTTTTGTTAATTTTATATTATTTACTGATTAATATTATTAGAAGACAATAAATAAAATGCACATTTTTATGTCTCGTTCAGAAAGTGGATGTCTTTTTTAATTATTGAATTAAAATTGCCAAAACTAAAAATGTTATTATTACCTCGCTGAAGCACGTGTCTACAAAATATTGATAAACAACAATATTTTTACATTATTATAAATGATATTATAGGTTTATCAAAACTATAATACAATACAAACATTCTTGACTATAATCTATGTATAAAATACTGCTTATTATGCAGAACTTCATGAATATATTCAAATATTTGGGTAATTTAAGCGACAATGGCAAACATAAAGATTGTCTGTTCATCTTCTACAACACATCGAGCTACGCGATTTTTTGGTTTTTTACCGTAGGTGGTTCATTAACACGTTTTCTCTCGCGACGTATCTCTAGTCTTGCTGCATATTTTTTTAGTAAAGATATATACGAACAAGCGGGAAAATGTTAATACGATGTAAAAAGCATTAGAATAGTGGCAAGTTCTTCTTTCAACTAATATGTCCGAGAACATTATCATAAAAATATAAATTATTTTGATCGAAATGTACTAATTAAATATCAAGTAACAATTGCAAATGCAATCTTGTTCGCCGCGATAACGCAAGTATGCGAACCTGTAACCTATGCGTGCGAAAGTGCCGACACCGCAACCGGTGTCATCTTTTTCATACACAAGAACACAGGTTTGAAATTTTTCACAATGGTAATCGAAGCGAATTTTTAAAACTAAAACAGTCTTTCTGTGGAACATTTTAAGATGTAGGCATTTTGATTATTCATTTTCGTTTCAAATCCGTGTGACGGTGACATTTGGTCGTGTGATTTTTTCATACCATGACAGAAAAATACTGTACTAATTAAAAAAATACTGTACAAAATACTATACTAATTAAAAAAATACTGTACTAATTAAAAAAATACTGTACAAAATTTTTCCAACATTCATTTATTGATGCACATAAAAATATCTAATCTTTTGTAGCGTTTGGAAGGAAATCACTATTTCGGTCAATCTCAGTGTCCATAATATAATATTTGTGTGGAAGTATCATATTTGATGTTTTTTCCGATGGCCATTTTGTCTATTGCCAAAGAGCTCAAAATTGGATTACTACTACAATTGTATTTTTGTTTCAGGGTATCGAAACCCTCTTTCGTGAAACCGAGTCACGTTGAAACTTTTTGAAATAATTTTCTAGCAGTGTATGAATAGGGAAAAAAGTATTTAAAGTCTTACGAATAAAAAAAAACAGTATCTGGGTAAAGGTTTTAAACTCATGGGAATATGACAAAACTAATTCAAATATATTATTATTGGACCGATAAAAATAATATTTAGTAGCAAACGTCTATATTTTGTATAAAAAATATAATTTTATACAGTAGTGTGGTGGTCCTACTCGCGCCCCATAGACATGGTCGCGTAACAAATCACCTGACAGCCATATTGGGCCGAAATGCACCGACCAATTTTAATACATCGTGACATATTATTATTATTATTATTATCGTACATATTTTTGACGTCATATACAAATGTATAGTAGTCTATAATTTTTCTAATTATGATGGGGACATTGTTAAAAAAATTGATGCCTAGATATAGTGATTTTGGGTTACGGTATATTTTAGTTTTGTAATAT
Source organism: Eubasilissa splendida (assembly GCA_031772225.1). NCBI lineage: Eukaryota > Metazoa > Arthropoda > Insecta > Trichoptera > Phryganeidae > Eubasilissa > Eubasilissa splendida. The sequence goes on from CM062846.1 coordinate 10,712,301, forward strand.
TAATTTGGTCTCTAAATCTTATAGATCGGAATTCGCTTTTAATATTTAATTTATTTTTAAATTTGGTTAGCTGATTTTTTTTTGTATATGTCTATTATTTTAGGTACTTTGAAATCTGTGAAGAGTTGGATAGTATTTTTTTTTTAGAATAATTTTTATCATCATTTTTTGAGTGATTTCTAATTGTGATACTGAAGTTTTATATGCTTCTCCCCATCCAATAATACCGTATTGTAAATGTAACTGTACAAACGCGTAATATATTATTTTCAAATTTGTAAGTGATAAGATGTTTCAGAGTCTTCAAAATATGTAGGCAGTTTTCCTTATTTAATTTGTAAGATTAGTAATATGTTCTTTTCATTTGAGTTTATTATCTATTATGATTCCTAGATACTTGATACAGTATTTTTCTTCAATTGTTGAACATTGGTCACAAAAGTCTTTTTTATTTTGTATTTAGAAAAAATAACCTAATATATGCGAACTGTTATATGTACATATGTATGTATACTAAAAATAAATTTAATAGTCACAGTAATCCATAGAATTCTCTTATTGTCTTAGTTTTACAAAAGCTGAATAGTTTTTAGTTTTATAAAAACACATTTAGATAAATCACTTGGAAAGTACTGTACTGTAGTATTTACAGACTGCGGTGGGTAGTTGCATTATCGTACAATACATATATTGAGCGTTTTATATATATGTACTACATTTTTTGGTATTGGTTATTGAACAGTGTCAATTATTGTTGTAATTTCTTGAATATTTTTTGTCAATTTGTATTTGATGATATTCCCTTCATCTAAGTTCAATCTTTATTAGTCACTTAATAATGTCACTGTTAATTTTTTTGTTTTTGAATAAGCCTTCGTTACCCTTTTTATCGCATCGGAGGCGATTATTATTTCAGCATAGAAAATTTTCAAAAATATTTCTGTAAGATTCTTTCATTTTCTTAACTCGCATTTTGGATGTTTTGAAATGTATATTTTCTATCTACAATTATTATATTGTTCATGCTCATAAGAGGAACGAGATCCTTTGACCAAAAAACTATTTTAAGATCAAAAAATATTAGTATTCTTTGTCATTATGGCAATATAGCCCAGAGTATGTATTCCTTGGCCGAATCGAGGAAATCGCAATATTCCTTTCTGTTCAGCGCCTTCGTTCTACAGTCGTCGACCTTTAAATAACACGTAGGTCCCTCTAGACCCCGACAAAACAGAGCTGTGGTCTCCAGATAATTCGTTTCACCTCTGGTTTTTTGAAATGTTAGGTGCGCGAATTATATTTCTCACACTAGCGTTATGTCGAATTTAAAGGATACACTTTATTTAAACATTTTTCAAGAGAATTTATTTATTTATTTAAGAAGAACTTCTTACAATAGATATTCAAAACACAGTCATCATCAACTTCCGCTTTGAGCCTTTTATACCCTAATTCTTAATACTAGAATGAGTGCTAACCTAAATAAGTTTTATGTTTTCATAGACCGGTTTTTTTAAAATATAAATATCATATTTTTATGTACTGAGATGTATGTATCTATGTATCCCAACAATGCGTTCGTTGAACTGACTAGTTAATCTAAATAAACGAACACAACAATAATTTGTAACACATTAATTTAATTTGATAATCTAAGTAAGTAGCCGGAATATAACACGCAAACATGGTCAAATATCTTACATCTGAGCTGTAAGCGCGGCCCTTGAAGTCGTCGGATTTTAATATATATTTTAAATACGCCTTTTCTATAAGTCAAATATTTAGAGATAGAAGTATAACTGAAGTCTTATTAGAACCTCAGTTACACTCTCATGATTTTCCTTGTGGAACATCGTTACTCATCATCCTTTGATAATAATTGTATTTTCTAAATTGTCTTCCCTTCTCTTCGCCCTTTCCTGGACCCTGACTCTGCATAAATTTATTCATTCATCATCGGTCTCTACATCGGTTCCTCATGACTGAGGATCCTAATCTCTACTAACTCCCGCCGTCTTGATTCTGTTCCTTCACTTTTCACGACATTCTGCAATTCTTAAAGCTATCACTGAGGAAATACCTGTTACCCTTTCTACTTGGTCAGTCCTATGGGGAGGTCTTTCTCTTACTCTTCATCCTTCGACATGGTCTACTAAAACAAACTTCTCCAATGTACCTTCTCTTCTTGCAAGATGTCCAAAAATTTGAAGAATATGTATTAGAGTAAATGGTTGAGAGTGTGTCCTAATGTTCAGCTCTTGAAAAATTGAGACATTCGTGCATCTTGCCGTCCACAGTATATGGAACATGTATCTCCAGCACCACATCTCAAAGGTATCAAACCGCTTTCATGATTCCATACCATATAAAAATATAGATTACATCAAAGACTAAACAAGCCTGGCATTAATCCTCTTAATACGTATCCGAGATAAATATATTTTTAAACAATCAAAACGAATTCAACCTTCAATAATCTATTTAAATACCGCAGTACGAAAAGAAATTTATATTCTTAACTGCTAACAACCATTAAGGAAAAAATATTCTCGGTTTACATATTGTTTATCGTCGTCCAATTACGAAGGAGGATTAATGTTATTGTAATAGATTGTTGGTGTTGGTATGGAATGAATGGTAGTTGCTGCTAATTATTTATTGAATTTCAACCCCAAATCTCTACTTTATGACCCTTAACCTTACGTTGGCCTATATTATAATATCAAAAAGTGCTCAAACTCAGGAAATATTTAAATTATTAATAAACAATAGGGTCTCAATTTCTGAATGGTTTAATATTGAATGGAATTCAAAATATTTCAATATGAAATTGACTTTGTAAATAAGTAAAGTTTGTAAAGTTGTATTTTGCCTCATAAAGGCCTGAAAATATTACGTTCATTCAGTCAATTAATAATAGCAATCTCAATTAATAATATCGATCAATAACACTAATCTCAAATATTTATCTCCTCTACCTAGAATACTTGACTACCTATTAATGAGAAATCATTCGAAAATTAATAATTTGTATAACTTTAATATATTTCAAAATGAACACTAATGCAATAGAAAAATAATTTACTTTGTTTAAAGTAATAGGCCTCACAAGTTATATAATTAAGAGCAGATTTTGTTTATTTAATCACGGTTATTAGGTTATGGTAACTATCTAAGAAAAACAATTTAATATAATAAGTTGTGCTTTAGTGTGTTTTATATCCTTCAAACAGATGGATATAAAAATAAATACCACACATTTTTTAAATAATTTAATGGCATAATATGAGTACATATACACTAATGAATATATTATTTAAATAAGTATTCAGTAATAAAAATATTCACGTGTAAAATATCCCGCAACTGGAATAACGGTTTAGACATAAATTAAACGATATTTAAACTATCGTAGCATGAAAATTATAGGTATTTCAAAAATATACGTAAAAATACATTTATTAGAATTTATTTATAAATTTTCTCTATTATAACCACAGCTAAGTAAACGTTATGCTGTGTGTACATTATTATCAATTTCTCGACAAATTACTTTTTTTTTTGTTAGAATGCAAAATTACCCAAAATAATATTTGTTCAAGGATACAAAAACACAAGTAAGGGACGGAGGGTAATAAAACCCGGTATTGTTAGACGTAGGTGCATCGACACAGCGTGAGTACAGCAATAAAGAATTTGGGCGTACGATACCAAAGTCACGACGGCAAATGTACCATAAAGGATGCATCACCTTATGCGCGCAGTCTTCACAATATCTCGGCCGTGAGAACTCGCTTCACAAAGACGGGATCTAATTTTCAATTATAAAATAAAATCAATATCGTCTCTGAAATATTAAGCAAGCGCTTTATAAATTGTGATTCCGGGAAAAATTTTAACTGTGCACCTCGAGTTTAAGCTTAGACTGTGATGTTTTCTGCGTTTAACCATTAATGTGAAAGTATCAAAAAAGGTCCCGGTGAATCTATAAAAAGTTGATCAACATAACTTGATGTAGCGAGAACAAACTGTCGCTATCAGGGTAGACGTCAAATAAGGCACGTAAATATTGCATAAGAACATCGCGTCCAGAGTCCCAGTTTGCCTGGATAATTGGGCATCGTCTGGTGGTCAATCAACTACAAGCCTGAACTCCGTCACCCTACGCTGGCACCACAAGCAGTTGACCACACTTCACGTCCAGGATTCAGGACCATCCTGAGAGGTAATCCCTTACGTGAGGAACCTGCATAATCTAAATCAGACAAGCGTCAACATAGACAATTTGGTACATAACTTTATGCTGGCATGATGAATACACATATTTAATGTTAATTTAATTGTAATTATTTTTTAATAGCCTTATTTATAAGTATTAAAGTAAAATGCTTATTTTCCACTTTTAACACATGCAAGTATCATAAAATATAGATAATAAATTTTCTTATATAAAAATATTCTTTAATTTCATAACCATTTGATTTGACTAGTCAATATTTAAAAAAGAACCAGTTAGGCTAGATGCCTCCCCCCTGAATATGAAGCCGAGGCAGAAAGAAGAAATAACCTAACATAATATTTTGAGGTTATTTAAAAAGTATTCTGCGAATTGTTATTATATTGATCGACAATGTTCCACATTCAAAATTATTATGACGGATTCGTAGTCGTTTTTTTTAAATAATTAATTGAAACATTGCCGGCTTCTTTTGTTTCATAATTACATAGCCCAATGTTTTACAATGTATCAGATTGTTTTTACGTTGCTATACAACACGGATGGACCCAAATATATTGTATAGCAGGATGATAATGAATCTAGTATCGCTTACATAAAAACATGGAGTTGTGAAAAAAGAAAGCGACATTTTTTCAAAAATTTCAATATTTGATCAACGCCTGTTCCTTTTTCAGAGCAGTATGAAAACAAATCTAAACATAAAACTTTTGTGAAAAAATTTCTGGGATATTCTGCCGTGAGTATTAGGCTGATGAAATTTTGAATTTGTTTTTGTTGATTATCTTAAGATTCAATTTTTTAAAGTGTTCGAATTCCTAATACTCATCTTTAAAAATTGATATCAGTGTCAAGTATCACGACGATTATTGAAAGCTTGCATATTTTGTATTTTATCTCTCTCTCTCTCTCTCATTTGAAGTGCTTTAGTTTGAGCATCGCGGTCCTTTAATATGCTTCAATAATGCAAATTCCTCCACTCTTCGCGATCCAAGGCCTTGTTTATATGTAGCTCTAATGATATATTGGACTTCGTATTGGAGACAAATCTCCGTTCTTTGTGCATTTCCAGCGTACATCACAAGATATATCTCTTTTAGTAACATGCCCAAAGAGTGAAATAATTATTTTCCCGCAAATTGTGGAGAGCTTTTTTAATAAGAAGTTTTGGAAGAATAGAAACATTATTATCTCGCAGTTTATATATACGTCATACGACGCCAACACCACACCTCAAAGGCGTCAATAATGTTTATTTATTTATTTTCGTTGTCCATATTTCAACTCCGTACAGAGCTATGGAAAACATCAGGGCTTTAACCAGTCGGACTTTTAAGTTCTATGATATATAGCGTTTCTTCCAAATCTTGGTCAGCTTCGACATAGCAGACTTGGCCATACCAATAGATGAAGAAGAATAAGTACAAATTCACAATAAGAATGTGTTCTCATTTATAATATAAATAGTTAATGCGATATTTTCACCATCATAAATCATTAAGGTATAGAATGAATATAAAAAATAAGTCAGTATTAATGCTAATGTCCTTTTCTAAAAATTATATCTCGTTATTTAACTTCTCTTTTTAAATTAAACCACATAAAGGTCTTTCACGGGCTTAAATATTTATTTTATAAATTACCCACTGGGTTTTGGTCACATGTTAAGGAAAGTTAATTGTAACCTTCTAGAATGCCCTCAACCCTACCTGCTCTATATTTTTCAGGATATAATCTATTCCACGTAGCAAGTCTAGTACGTTATATAAAAAGCCCGGTTGCCATTTTTATTCTGTTCTTGCGAGTCCGTTCAAAATAATTTCAAATCTGAGACCTAATTTACTTATCAAAATAAAATACAACTTTATTTATAACTTTTTAAGTAAACATATCTTTTTTTTCTCATTTTAAATAAGAAAAAACATGTACAGAATGATGTATGGAAATGTACATAACTTTTAATATAGGTTTAACATACATTACTGAACAAAAAATGTTGCGCAATACTTTGGTCTAAAATGCTCCATTACCAAGAAAAATGGTGGAAATGATGTCTTGTTATTTAAACACATTTTTGCAGCGTTCAATAAAATTGAATTCCATGCCCTAGAGAAAATTTACTTTATCAAATATATTTTTATCACACGCAATCTTAATTATATTTATCAAATCTTTCTATGTAGTAACTATCTCTACATAATCTTTACTTTTTAGGTTTGCCCAAAGATAGAGGTCAAGTAGAATAATATAAAGTGAATGAGAATACCATGGATCGTTTACCTGGGTTAATCACTTTTTATTCTTAATTTTATGATATACTACTTGGTGGGATAAGATCCCATGGTCTGTATCTCGGTCCTGCGTTGAACGTCAATTTTCACCTCCAGTTGACTCGCACTTTTGTAGTGAAGAACAGAGATATCACTGCACTACGGATGCTGCAGAACACCGCTTCATTTTCGTGGTCCGGATTTTACGTACGGTGCTACTCTCGAACGTTAAAAAAAAACAGATGTTGACCGTTTCGTGTCGAAATGCAATTTGTTCCCCCGTCGCCGAAATCCCTGAGTAATTAGAATTAGGGAAAGGTATATTAAGGTTTATTAGAAGGACGAAATGCACAGGGAGTAGGTACTCGACTTTTGTCAACGTTACTTATGTGTATTCAAAGATGTACTCGTACACGTTTCATTTAGAGCACTGTGTACTCCAAAAAATTGATTTCTGTGAATGATGGTTCAAAAATCATTAGATCTTCAGTACGTTAAAATGCTTGTCAGTAAAGTGTTACACAAATATCGCGAAATAGTTTAACTGAATCACCATCATTAATAGCGCAACAGCCCGACAGGAGCCCCGGCCTTCTCAAGTTAATTTCGCCACTCCGATCTGTCCGCTGTCCTTTACCAGTTCGTTATACTGATTGCACAGGCATCCTGAGTAACGCTATCCAACTACCGTAGACTGGGTCTTCCAGTACTCTTTTGCCAATTTTTGCATAAAATACTTTCTCCGATGGCTTTTTCACTCAGCCGCGCTATCTCGATAACTTGGACAATGTTAGTTTCACCAAATGTTGCGTCTAATTCGTGGTTGTAGCATGTTTGAGAATACATCCAGTGGACTGTATCGAGTTAAATTACTGTTAGTTGACGCATTCCGAATTGGATTCAGAAAGGAATAATAGCAGATGAATCTGGCCTACATTGACCTCAGTCCTGGGTTGGACGTCAATTGTATTCCTCCAGTTGACTCGCACTTTTGTGGTGACAAACGGAGATATCACTGCACTTCCGGATGCTGTAGAACACCGTTTATTTTTGGTGGTCTGGATTTTATGCACGGTGCTACTCTCGACAGTTAAAAGAAACACATATGTTGACAGATATGTGTCAAAATGCAATATGTCCCGCGTCGGCCAAAGTCCCTAATTAGTATACAGGTATGAAGGTTTATTGGAACGATAGAATGCACATAGAATACTTGACTTGCGTCAACATAACGTGTATGCCATACCCCTTTTTTTATTATTGGTATCAAATATCCTTCTTAGTATCTTACGTTCATAGACCAGTAATGACTTTTTATCTTTCTTACTAAGAACTCAGCATTCAAATCTATACGTGAAAAGCGGTCTCAAGAGTGTTTTGTAGTCTTTAATCTCAGTGTGTCATTATCGTAACATTTTTTAGCCGTTTTTAGTATTTTTGTAATTTTTGTGCTGTCGTTGATTTGGACATATATTTATTGTCACATAGCATATATTTTGCCATTGAATAAAATAATCTTCTGTGCCCCACTCGTTACTCGATCGGCGACCCGGTTCGAACACTGTTATACAAATTTCTAAGACTTCGCGTCTATACTTTGTGCCGTGACAAACGAAAGACGTTGTGATCACTTTGGAGGTGCAGACAGAATCCCGAACGAGTGGTGAGTCTCTTGTTTCTTTCCGTATACTGATTCTTCAAACATCTATGTTTGGGTAACAGCTGTTATTAGAAGTAACAATTGAACTCAGATATGTTTTTTTCAAAAAACACTAACCGCTTCACCCTGTTCATAACTGAATATTCACACATATATACAGAAAAATTATTTAATTCCGTGCACATCGCATTGTCACGCATCTATCGTATTTTCTTTGAGTGATAACTCAAATAGTGACACATAGTCCAGAATACTTTCCACTAAAATACACGCAGAAAAGGCATAATAGATACGATGATATAAATCTCAGAGATGTAGTTGAGATTATCCTCAGTACTATATATACTTGTTAAGATTTTTATCTGTTGATATACTTGAGATTAGTAGAAAGATACAAAAACTCAAATCTTTATACTTAATACTTTTACAATTACAATTTACTCGAAATAACTAGACAAACAGAAGTCAACATTATAAACATTTTGACAAACGGAACAGCAATGGTCAATCACTGACCAATGGACTGACATTGGACGTACAACCTAAAGTGAGGCGAATCTCTGAGTCTTGCTTGGTGTGAATTACGAAAGCCGAGAGTTGTCTCCAAAAAAAACTCGTAACTATATATAATCCGTGTCTCAGAGATTAAAGAGTTAAAAGTCTCTCGTGTTTATTTGTTACGTTACTACATCAGAGTAGAGTTAAATACCACATAATGATGTACACGGGGATCTGAGGACATCAAAAAGCTGAGAAAAACCTCGAGACATAGCCGGTATGTCATTATCCGTTAAAAGACCTAAATACCTTAAACTTTTTGTTATCTTTATGATAAAGCCTCCATCCCTCTTCTCAGGAATGATTTGCCGGCTTTTGTCTTTGTTCCGTCTCACAATCCGGATCTTAAAGGCCCGCATTAATCTTCCTTCTTCTTGTCTTGTTTACTTTAATAATATTATGAATATTCGTTTGGCGAACGCTAAAAATGTATTTAGATTATATTTACGTAAATACTTTTTGCACGAAGGATATGAATTTCATTAGTGAAATGTTATACATAACCAAACTTATTTATTTCAAAAACACTTTTTCATTCGTATCCGGATTTTTGAAGCGTTTTATTTACGGTCTCCAACCAAAAATATGATTATTTTTTATTTAAATGGCAGGTGTTGAAAAATACATTGTTAACAGTCACAAAATAAATATACATTAGCATTCACCATATGTAAAATTAAATTTAATTAAAAAGACAGATTATGACTTTCTGGCTGTAAAGTACTTGCTTAAACGGCCAAGTTTGTGAGACTTTTATCATATATAAGAAAAGTATACAGTCATCTCATGTGTCATGGTAACATCACGTCGCACTCTATGATTTCTTTCCTTATCTGTGACAACAATGTTGTGTTCGTATTTTTCAAGAATGTCTCACTGATACCCTGACCGCTGCGCGGTCACCGATGCCCCCGAATCGGCACCAATTGTCGCCCGGACGACTACTGCCGATTACTTATATACTAGTATTAATACAATACGCAAACGAAATTTTGAACGTATAAATAGGAACAGAATAATAATTAAATAAATTATCATAAAAAATAATATAATCATATGGAAATCTGAAAACATTAGAGTAAATAATTCCTAGGACTACCGGGAATCCATTTATTATCTAATGTATCAAAATAATTTATTGGTCCCACACATCTTCCGCCCCCGGGTGACATGGATTCGCCGAAACGGGGTGGTCACATTAAAAAAAATCAGATCCAAACATTCACCAAAATGTTTTTACCCTTGTCCTTTACAAATTCCTTTAAGATAAACCATGACCCTCGCGGACTCGGGCTTACTTAATACGTTCTAACTTGTGATTTTCTTATCTCCACCTCTACCCGTGACGTACGAACACGCACACACGCGCAGGTACGTGCCGCAGAATGGGGCTTGTAGCGGTTGTTAATGTGACCAATCCTCGTAACTAATGCGGGACATCAATCACACGAATGTGACGTCTGACCCAGCACACCCTTCTCGTATCGGAGGACAAGCAAGAAACCCAGATTTTCCTTCATATTCAAATGACAGCCCCGTCCGCGTGATACATAAATTATGGCCACTTGACGTCTTGACGCATTAAGTCGGAGATAAATCAAAACCTATTTGCCGGCTATATCTGTGGGGTATAAAATTATCCAGCTTCAATAAATCATGCGATAACGATTTTCAATAAATATGACTTAGGAGAAATTTACACTGTTTTAGCCCTTAATGTCGGAAGTTGAAAATGGTTTCAGCGTTGCCAAAAAAGTCCGCTGTAAGATTTTGAAACTATTGAATCTTTTACTTTCTGACGGAAACATTTAGGTATTTAAGTAACCCAAATTAAAAGCAGATTTATTTTGAATTTTTAAAACATTATGGATCAAATCAATCATTGTCTTAAAAAGAACTCTTTCCAAACATTAAAACTGATATTTTATTTGAAGTAAATCTTTTGTTGAGTATGCGAACTTATTCATTAGGTGGCTCTATATATTTATCTACCTACAATAAGAACGGATAAGAATAAGTGATTGTCAATGAGCACTTTAAGTGTAATAATTTTTTTAATTAGTCGTGTAACCATGTTTCACTCATTGTATGTATTAAAATTGAGAAAAATTATTTATGTTACTTACTATAATAATCCATTAAAGATCAAAGATGATATTCGTGACATGTACAGATATAAATATGGAGATAAAAATCAGGTACGCGATATCTGATTATTTTTTTCAACAAAAAAATATTTAAACAATATATTTCTCCATAATATTTTTTAAACACGTCATAAGTCAACATAAAAACACTACACGTATTAATGATATAAAAATAATAGAATATATTATTTATTTTGGTAGCATCATCACTATCTTTGCCATCAATTTTCTATCTACGGCTGGATGAAGGCTCCCTAACTTTTCAATTTTCCGAGGCCTTATTTAAGTATCATTGAATAGAATAACTTAAAGAACATTACTAGTTGTTTTCTTCTAAATTATATATATATATTTTTAAATATACTTAAAATTACAATTAGCTTTGTGTTCGTTTATAGAATATTTCACACACAGCTGAAATTATACTTCCCGTCATCCTATTTTTAAACTCTCTCATTTTAGTCGGTGTTCCATACTTAATATTCCTATAGTACCGTTCAATTTTCCTATATGGAAAACTAACTTCTTCTCGCAGTTCTTTAGATTTTAATCAGTGCGCAATTTTTCGCGGGTTTGAAAGTGAAAATACATTTTATAGAAAATATTCAGTAATATAATTCTTGGGGCACATTTTTTTTTTTAAATTAACCGACATCAAGTAACGATGTATCAAAGGTTTCTCGTTAAATTTAATAAAAATATATAATATTGTTGAGTTTCTTTATAATATAAATAGCGTCCTAAGTAGCTTTCTAAAATATGACAATTATTCGTAGTTCAACGGAAATATATTTTATTTATTTATATATACTCTGAAAAATCCTTTTTCTACATTTCATATACTTCAAACATACATTCTTTGTAGTTTTAATAAAAACACATTTTTGTTGTGAAGTTGAAATTTCAGAATGAATTTTCTATGATTTTTTAATACAAATTAAATTATTCAATTAAAAAGATGTACAGAAAAAATCTATTTATTGAAAAAAATTGGTTTCTATCTTAGAAGCAATCAAATATTTTTTCATAGACTATTGGTGTGTTTTAATTTAAATATGGAATAAATACTTATATATTTTTTTATTGAATGGAGATGCGTACACTAAATACGTGTCACATCAATATTCTATTTTCAAACTAAGCTAAATGCTGACCACTAGATCAAAAAGGTGAGTACCGTAGCCACTAGACTATAAGCATGTTATTTTCCGACGTCAACAAGCAGATTCGAATGCATGTTTTCGTTATGCGTTTCGATTCGTCTTATCGATATTAATTTAAAAGTATATTTATCATTTAAAATCACTTCATGTGTAAGTAATTTTGGCTAATATATAAAGTACACTATTAAAAAGCAAACATTTTTTTCTCTCCATCGCGTCGTAAACAGTGACACGGTATAAAAGTTTTGTTAAGGTTTCATCCCTTTTTAGTCTATTCTGCAATAATCCATCATGAAAATAATTCAAAATTGAAATTTCATACTCTTGACTTTCAGCAGTTTGTTGTGACACGTTATATTAAACTTTTTCCCTTGGGTATAAAATACTAAGACAAACTTCAAATTCTGAGTAATAAGTTTTCATTGAATTATTCTGTTTATTTCGTGAATGAGGTGTGTGAAAACTTTAAAACACCTTTTTATACATTTACTGTAACATTAAAGGAAATTTATTTTCGATATATTCAAGGCAGTATGCCAAACTCTCAATAAAAAAACCATAGATAAAATGGAATCAAAAAACTGGTTATTTAATGAAAAACTCATAAAAGCAACGAGGCATAAATTGTTTCCATTTAACACAGACGGCAGTCGAACAAAGTAGCCATGATAGTGCTGTATGTATCAGAGTATTATACTCAACAGCAATATAATTGTAATAAGTTTATCATGATATATTATAATATTTTATATTCACCACTATTATAACAAAAACATGTATGTCAATAAAGTCTAATAAACAAAATAAAATAAATAAAGTTTTGGAAACTGAAAATCGTTAACGCAATATTTGTAAAAAGATCCAAATTCATGGAGTTCCATAAGTCATTTTATTATGAGTACCTTTACAATAAAACAATATGTTACATTCAATCAGTTCCATCATCGACAAGATTTCGTAATATTATTTATATGAAGTATAATATGCTCATTTTGTATTATTTATTTTTGTACTTAAATTACATTTTTTATTTTCGGATAGATTTGCTTTCATTTCAATTTTTTATTTTCATTACTTTTTAATGTATTGTTGTTACCTAAACTATTTAATTACGTTTCTTACAATTCTTCAAATATTACTACATTTTTTATTTTATTATACATTTGCTATGTTAAGTTTTCAGGCTTTTCTTGACTTTCATATCCTTCTATCTATTCTTCTCTTGCACCCATACGTTGCATGTGGGGTCAATTTGCCTTTGAAATCTATTGGGTCATCCCTTATAATGCGGTAATATTATATTTTCTTTATTTTTCTAAACTAAGATAAACAAAATTCTTTTCTAATCTAAAATATACTCTCCTTCATTTTCTACGATGCTCTTCCATCTTTCTGGTGAACTTGCAAGGCCCTTCTTCCAATATTCACTTGTCTGTGATGAAAAATACTCCTCCAGTACTGTTCTGACTTCGTCTACAGAATTCATATTTTTTCCATCCAATTGATTTTAAAGACTGTGGAATAAATGATAATCAGATGGGGTAATGTCTAGCGAATATGATGGGTGAGGAATCGTTATCAAAAAAAGTTCATTCCTGATAAAAGCACACATTCACTTTCTGCACGCGATTAGACTCTGAATGTTTGTGAAGATCCCATTGACCCAATTTGCTGACTTTTCTGTTGGCACACAAGTGTCGATGAACGGTTGAATGAATAAATCCAGGTTTCTCTGCTAATTCTATAATAGTTACGATAGGATTTTGCCCCACCATGGTTTACAGGACGTCCTTGTCGAGCTTTACAAATTTTCCAGGACGAGGCTTGTCTTCTAGGCTATAGTTTCCGACTCGGAATTTTTCGAACCACCGTTGATACTGGCTTACGCTTATTGTCCGATCCCTATATACTACATTAATATTTCTCGCACTTTCCATTGCATCGTTGCGGTTATTGAACTCATATGTAGAATATTCTCCTTTGTCACATCCAATATAGCTTTGAAAAAATGACTGTTAAAATCGAACTGCACTCTTCAAAACATGCACTAAGAATAAGTTACTGCCCGCTTTTATAGCAGGTAGTAATTTTACTTGATGCAGGTAGTTTATTCCGCCCCCCTCTGACTTTTAGTTCATGTATTTGAAAAAATCGTATTATTTATGGGATGACCCAATATTTCACCAACATTACAATACCTACATACTCGTATATACGTAAATTTAGTATAATTTTCTAATTTCCTGATTATAATACTCACTTGAAATATTCCACAAACAATTCTGTAGAATAATTCAACACGCTATATAATATGAGGCAACAGCCACAGGGGTAGTAAACTGCACACAGCGTTAGGTCACGCCCCCCACGTAACAACACCGTCAGGGTTGTGACAAAAACATTTTCATTTTCCATTCCCTACCCCGGAATTCACCCTGCAACACGAGACGTGCAAATTAAATTCTGCACAGCTTTGCGCTTGTTCCGGAAAACTATAATACATTGTGCATCAGTTCATGGATACAGGTTTTTTACTGAGCTCGCCATTGTTTTATCAGATTTTTTGACAGCTATTTACATATTTTTTTAAAAATATGTAATACTAGAAACGGTACAGATAAGCAGTAATTCGAAAAAAATGTCAAGAAGCTTAAACCGAGTTCATAAAATATTGAAATATTATTGAAATGTGCAATCTCCGGGTCACACGTCCCGCGGAATGGAATACGACAATTCATGTTGTAAATCGAAATCACCGCAAGGTGTGGGGAGAAATAGGAAAACGTAGTACAGGATGTCAGGATAGGGGTTCTAGTCGAAAGGCCAGTAGTCTTGGGAACCGGGATTCGGAAAGCCTTACCTTGTATATGACCCTTCCGTAATCTCTGCATTCACCTCCGAGATCACACAATAAATAGCACATAGATAAGCCGATCTCCACTCCCAATTGAAGACGGCGATGTCACAAGTTCACTCACGGTACAAACAAACAATATCACTGTCCACACATATCAAGGATCACAAATAATATAGTGCTGGTGCACTGGAGCTGAAAGGTCCACAACGCGAATGCTATCGCGATATCGAGATCGAACACAATATCGGTCAAGTTGACGTCTGCTGGCATCAAGATCACATTTCACACTGAAAATCGAGCATAAGAAAATGTATGGATGGTAATTTGGACGCTGAATATGTCAATAATATTGGTCGTCGCTGATTCGAAAAGATGCGCCAAAAGTGTGTTTACGAATTCGGAACAGTAATCGTTATCAAGATTTTTGTCGTCTGATGTAAGATTTTAGATACCTTACAATAGTAGTCTGACACCAACATTGTATGTAATGTATGAAAGTGAAAATAAACAGAATGTTGGAATAGAAATCAATTAGATTGCATGCACAAGATGTTTGAAATACACAAATACCATTATTTTAATTTTCACTAAACTTTGTACTATACACACGTTGTCAATACTATTTTTTCGAGAGGTCCAGTCCTTCTCGTCATCAAGTGATAACTAAACTAAACACAGTTTAGTTATCTTTTCGGGTAGAGGAGCGGAGCTATAGTTATCCTCCATGTCAATTAATTATATTATGATTGAGCGACCTCTAGATGAAATTTTTTACGAAAATGGCGCTATACAAATAATGCAATGTTATTATGTTATGGTTATAAATATATTGCTTAAGATTTGTTGAACATAACTTTTGCAAATAGTTGCAAATTTAATGTATGAAAAGTTTAAATAATAAATATAGTGTAATTCATATTTAAAAATGATCTTATATAAATAGTATTAATTATAGATTAAAAAAGTGCATTTTTTGTATGTAATAGTTTGTTTTGAAAACATTTTACTGACTTTACTTACAGCTACAATACTTAACATATTTAAAATCAATGTTAACTGCTAACATGGTTAACTTAATAAAAAAGGGATAATAAAACTTTATAATACCACATGCAAATTATAGCGGTCTGTAACGAATTCATTTGGCATTTACACGAGAATCAATCACGCATATAACGTCCAGAGCCGTTAATCACAAGCCGGATCGGCAACTCTATTTGCACACGAATTCTGCAATTACATTTGACCAAATCCAATGACCCATTATCATTCCGGGGTCAAATTGGAACCAAATCGGATTAATATTGAATTTTCTAAATACCTTTGTATATATTTTTATTAATTAAATAAGTTTATGCATTTTACTGAAAAACTAAATTACACTGTTTGCTGTAGAAATGAGGTCACTCAAGCATAGCAATATAATATACAGGGTGTAACAGACACAGTCCACAATATTTTATGGGTGGATACCTGACTATATTGCGAGTCGAAAATGTTCAAGGAATGGGTGAAAAATCTGCACTGTTACGGAAAATATTATTGTTTGAAATTTTTACAAAATCGTGTTAAGCTTGAAGTCTACGTACTCCAAAATAAATATTTGCGAAATTGTTCCATTATTAATCTATATCTTTGCTTCAGACCTTCAATTATCTAACAAAAAATATTCTAGCAGCTCAAAATTGGATGATCTTTAATTTTTTGTATTCAATATATAATTTTGAATAAATCAAATATTTAAATTAATCGAAATGATCACATAATTACGATTTTTTTTTAAATATTTATATCTCTGATATGGTTGAGATTAGAAACATATCCCTTGAACATTTTCGACTTGTAATTTAGTCAGGTATCAACCGATAAAGTATTATGAACTAGGTCTGTTACACTGTATAGATGTTAGATTTGAGGTTTCTGCGAGCAATAGTGTATGGAACAGGCGTCTCTTCTAGGTTAGATTGCGTTTTTGTCGATGATTTCCTTAAGGAAACCCAGGTCAACGTTTCGACATGGTAACACGTACCATTGTTAAGGTATTGTCTTAAAAAAATACAATACAACTGTTCTTTTTCATAGGAGATATAAATCTCTCACAGTTGTGTAACTCAAGGAAACCATCTATAAAAAACGCAATCTTACACAGAAGAGACGCCAGTTCCATTGATGTATATACAAATTTTATTTATTTCATAAAAAATAATAAAAATTTGCTTTCAAAAATATTTTCATGTAGTATTTAAAGGAATGGACTAATGACAATACAAAGTATTACTACCGCTTAAATTCTGTTCTTTACTTGATCTCCAAAAATAACATTATAAATAAATAAAAATATCTTCTAAATCTCTATAAAATATATTATTAGTAATCTGATCACAATACTAAGAGTTATAATTATTTTTTTAAATAAATACATTCTAGATATATAACCTATTTTTATAGTTAAATTAAATGATTTTTTATATATTTTTTATTATTATTATTACACTGTTCTACAACAATATTAATGTACAATAAATAAAAAATTATGCTACACTTCTCTTGAAAGCATATGCTTATGTAGAGAGGTGGACTGTGTATTAATACAAAATATTGTTTACAAAAACTCTTTCTTTCTTTTTCTTCTCCTTTCAAATAGGCAATCCACCCTTTAAGAGTGAGTTACAAAAACTCGTTTGTATTAAATATATTTAATATAATAAGTGCAAAGTGATACTGTTCATATTTCATTTAACACCTATAATAGGCAGTAGATACATATATCATTACACCATGTGTTCATCTTTTATTTCAGGATCTAAACTTTTTAAAAACACTCTAAACATCAATTTTTACATACTTTTAACCCTTCCCTAGCCACGCAGTAACATAGGTCTACCGAGCCAATTAAATAGTATTTCAATAAATATGCAGAATGTAAAACTTACATTTTACCTAGTCCTAACAAAATCATTTGTGCTTAGAAATAAATAGTGAAAAATCAATTATGTAAAGCGAATCATAATAAAAAATAATAATTTTGAATTCAATGTTTTATAAAATTGATGCGTTACATGTTGTCTGCGTTTACAATACCACTTCCACATGAAAAAAATCACACATTAATTTTAATGAAAAGAGATAAAGATGATGATCATGTTAGATGAGTCTTTTGACGAATGCGTTATAATAATAACGTTTGAGATTAAAATTAACGTATTAAATTATTATATTTATCATTTTTTATTATATTAACCATTGTAAAGTCATATAAACTTGTAAAAACATTTTGTCTCCAATTATAGTGCTTAAAAAACTTTAATTTCTTGCAGTAACACGAGTTGACAGCATGGCTGCGTAGGGTATTTTTACCATGGTATGGTAAAGGTTAATAATTGTCTATGTTCATTCAATAAATTTTATAAATATAAATGCACGGGTTAAGAGACTAAAAATAGTATTGTATACCGATGTAAGGTTTATCTCGTCCATTTAATAAAATCAGTAAATAAATATACTGAATCTGCCCTATACGTTTTTGTGCGAAAAACAAAAAAAGAAAATCGTGGAAAAGGGTGTCTTAATATTTGATTTTCCTGGAAACTAAGAAATCCACTTATTCCATCGTAGACGTGAAATTTTTTGCCTGTCTACAGACACGATACTACTAAAAAAAATCCTCCCCAGTGGTTGGATCCCAGGGCTAATTCAGGTACGTCAGACAGTGGCGAAAAATATATTTATTGTTTCAGTTCAGAAATAAGGCGTAAAAAGAAAATTTTGAGGGTATTGATTGTAAAAGAAATTAAATTTGAATATATAGAAATAACATATTTAATACATTTACTTTCATAGAAATATACATTTTTTAATATTTTTTTATAGCGATGTATTTATATTTGCTGTTTGTGTGTATAGTATGATGCTGATACTTACCGGATGGTTAAACGTTTTTTGTACTCAATTCAAAAATAATAGCGTTGTACACTTATCTTAGTTCTGTAAAATGCTATTATTTGCTATCTCGGAAATAAGACATTTAATTTACAACCTTGGTCTTATGTAAGGGTAAGAATATCACAGCTGTTGAATATAACTACTAATATTAAATAACAGATATATAAAAAAGAAGTAGCTGATTATTTTATTTAATTGCCTTTGGCTTCAATTTTAATATCAGTTAGATTTTAAACGCATGAAATTGAAGATCTTAGTATTCGATAAGTTCAGTTGTTGCGCTCGGTGTCTGTAAAGATAGTGATGTCTGCAGCCACGCTTTCACGCACAGTATTTTGATGTTCGTATATCACGCACAGGCCAGTTTCTTCAAGTTTTTCCACTAAATGTTGGATTATCTGCTTAGCAGGTGCCAAATGGCGACCGAAAATTACACGCCGTCTTCTTTCAATACCCACATCATTTTCATAATATGCTTTCACAGTAAGTAATCGTTGCCGAATCATGTAGTTCAATTACTATTTTTATTAATAAACTAGTGAAACCTTTATTTTTAACCATTGGTGATTTAAAAATTTTTTGGTGAAAACTAACTAATTTAAAACATGACAAAAATATAATTAATAAATTTTATTCTAACATGTTTCTTGATACGGCTCTTAATACTTACCCGGTAATATAAGTATTATCGTATTATCTATGTTTTATTGGGCTTAAGTCAATGTTATTATCTCACCTTAGTAAATGCCACATTTTTCACTTCATGATAAGTCTTAGGCGTGATTCTGCACAATTTTTACCTTGCAAACACGATATTCAACATCATATACATTATCTGCCAATAAGCCACAATAATCGGAAGGTTTATATGAGAAGATGTATGAGATGGATGGATGGATGAGTAGAGAATTGTGTATCAATACAGAAGAGTTTGGCGCTCTATCCCTCTGCCTACCCCCGCGGAAATACGGGATGATAAATAAGTAATACATTAATAATAGTTCCCAGCTTTTAATACACATAACATAATGTTCGTTCCTACTCAGATTGTTGTCTCTATGTCAAAATTTAACTGAGACCCATCATATTTATTATTGTTGGCAGTTAAAATGCTTGTGTTAATAAAACTCAATACGATTCTTATATATAATATTACTAATAAATATTACTTTAAAACTACTTTATTAAAAGTTACAAAAATTTTAAACGCCTCACATTTGCTTGGTATTATTTTTTAGCAACACCGGCATATAATCATTTAACGTCGATAACACAACACTCTCATTCATGAGAAAATAACGAGCCTAGTTTAAATTTTTTCGTATTTAGAAGTAAAAAATTTATCGTATTTTGTAAAATATTAAAGTTTACACATACATTATTGTGTTCGTAATTCATTCAACTATAACATGAATAATTCAGATAAGTTAAGATTTATTAGTTTGAAAATTTTATTTTTATATTTTTTTAAACCGCCCTAGTTTTGGTAGAGACGAACATTTTTTCTTAATAAACACACTTTGTATTGATGACTTTTACGTATAAATTTTCCGAAATGTTATTTTCATAATACCTCTACCTACAAAGTATTTTTACACGTAACGGTTATATTTAATCTTATTTAATGATACTTAAATATTCTTAAAATGCTACTATTTTTAAATATTTTAGTATAAAAAATGTAAGTTAATCGTTGATCTCTGGCATGAGGTTTAACTCTCAGTCTCATGGTTACTAGATAAGAATTACTATTTGAAAATCATTCTCATAAAAAGGACACTTGTCGTGACAATTCTTGCATTATCCATAGGTCACTATTTATAAATCTTCTCATGTTCATTAACTGTTTAAATTTCAAGTACTGCTGTCTTTGAATATCTAGTTCACCTGATAATGCTTATATTCACAATTCCTGATATCTTGGATATTTTTCCTTACTCGTGACTTATTTTCATATAAATATAATCTCGTTGTAATAAATCTATGTAAATGCCAAAAACTACATGTTGTACGATTTCGAAAACACGAGTCGAAAATGCCGCTGGTGAAAATTCCCGATGTGCAGCAATAATTTGCAGCGTCTCTCGCAAAAACGAACTGTATTTTTTTATCCAGATCGTTTTGTCTCCTATCTGAGTGAGTGGCCTAGCGTTGCCTTGTAGAACAACAATGGACATAGAGAGCGTTGATTAAATTTTCGTCTGTTTTTGCTCCCTTCTCACATTTCTCTCGTGAGTTGTTCGCTTATTAATACTTACCTTATAGTAGATTTGTGATAGAAATCGAAAGTTTATTCTTTCCTATCCTAGTTTTTTATAAGGTTACGATTTTTTTTCAACCCTAGTTTTTTTAAATTTTATGATCAAAAACAAAATTAACTTAACATTCGAAAAATGATTACCAGATAACTGCACACAAGACAGACGTACACATATACAACTACACACAAAATAATAAAATATTTAATAGATTATAATAAAAGTTACGATAACTTAAATTTATTTATGATAGGTTTGATAGTATTATGTTATTTAATACAATGTTATGGCAGCATAGTAGAGGTGAATGTGTGCAGTTGTCTTGTGTACACCTGTTTTGAGTGCAGTTGTAATGAAATTTCTAAAAATACATATTTTTAATTTTAATGTTTTTAAATGACAGCTATTTTTGTGCCCTTTTAACATTTTATAAGTAGCGGTACGTATTATTTATATTTATTAAAATGTATATATATATATTTATATTTAATTCTTACGATAATATAGATTATAACATCGTCAATAAAATTGAACACTTTCAAATATTTTGTTTACTCAAATATGTATAAAAGTAGGTATATCGTAAAATAAATAATTATTGTTTTCGTTGCTCCCTTTCATTCTTTTGTAAAGCTTTACGATGAAATAATATTGAAAAATGAATGGTCATATATAGGACTGTTAAAAAAAACAAAAAAAAAATCTATTTGTTATAAAAACTGCGTTTGAAATAAGTGTTGGAAAATTTCGTAATATTATCTCACTTTTACCTTGTTTTATTTACTAGTATCGATTACAGGCGCCTTCAAAAAATGTTTTAAATCTAAATTAATTTAGAGGCGCCGATTATCGATCCCACCATCTCCCACATGGTAAGCAAGTGCATCATCTTACTATCCTCCTTTAGACGGTAATGTCGGTAACGGTAATTATAATAATTTCTATATTAGAATTATAGATAATGATTTTTAATTGAATATACTATATATTTAAATTAATTATTTGAAAAGTAGTTGCACGTGATCAATTATGAAACGAGCTTAATCATTACGTACAGAATAAAGACTGTATTTCATTTTATTCTTATTCATTCTCAGGTACTGATTTTTAATTTTTTTTTAATGTTTTTTTATTTCTTCAAAAAAAATTGGTACCATTTTTTAATGCTTGAAAAAAATTCACTTCCTCTCTCAAAATAGGGAGAAGGTTAGGTATGAAAAATATTAATTATTACATTTTTAATAAGTAAATATTTATTTAGAAATTTTTCCTTTTAAATAAATAAATAAATGTATTGTTTAATATAATCAATGAAATAAACAAAAGTACATTTCAAATGAAAATTAATGAGTATTAATATATACAGAGGTATTATTAATCAGTACACCTACATACTTATATAAAGAGATATGAACAATTGTAAAACGTCAATAGCTGTCATGTCGACTGAAAACACTAAATTGGGTTCACGTATTTCGCATTACATTGTCCAGAATCTGATGTAATTTATCAACTGCCATCAATTCAATTACCAAACCGATTCTAGGAGTTGAGATTGCTAGACGCTGGTTTAGTCGTATCCAGTAGATGTTAGTCAAATTAGACTGGATGAGAGAGCATCTCGGAAAACAAGATCGGAGACTTTGGATTATCAAAGGAAACCACTCCAGCTGGTGCCACAGAGTAGGAACGGATGATCTGTGTTCTTTGAAATGCAGTTTTTGATATACACAATGTAACCGATAATTGTATCTTGAGATCATTAATAAAACATATTATATTTGTTATATATCAACAAATCACCGTATTTAGAAAATTAAAGGGTTACAAAATGATAATTTAAGGTAATACTTATCTTGTTAATTGATGTTTTCTGTATTTTTTTTGCACACAACATAATACATACCCATAAATATTTATTTTACTTAATAATACACACTCATATATGTAATTATTTTGATCAGTAATATCTATAATATGATCATATACCATCTACACTAGCTAGATAATTAATTATGGCACCGCTGTCGAAAAATAAACACAGTTAATTTAATTATATAAATAAAAATTAATTACAATACTTTCACTCTTTTATCTCTTTGCTTCGACGTGCTTGGAGCTCTCTCCACTTCCAGATCTACGTAAAGTTCAAGCTGGAAGTTCAGCGGTGTCCCACGGTGATACATTGCCGCTGGATGCAAGTTACTCGAGATGCAAGGAAGTGTCCCCAGGGGACTGGAGGGGTCCTACGATTACAGCTTTTACCAGTCTTGGTCATCCGATTAAAGCTTCTCAGCCAGACGATAAAGATTTAGATAAAGACGCAATCCAGTTTTCTTAAAAGATCTCGCATTTAAGAATGTCTACAATCTAAGCTTTCATATAAACTCTTTCAACCCTCTTCGAGTAAACATATTTCTATTTGATATTTTTGGAGAAAATTGTTTACTTCTAAGAAACATAACTTTTATTATCATCATATGTGAAATAATAGTAGGCAAACAATATTTGGATATGGTTAATAATAAAAAAAATCATGTAGAATTATATTAAATGCATGCGTTTTTGAATTGTATATGAATCACCCACGTATAGTGCAGACAAGTATTGTTTTAGAGAACATGTACATTTCGTAAAAAAATTGACTATGATAATATTCAAATTTAATCAATGTTAATTAATAACTAACTGTTGTGAACGAAATAACACAAAGGATGTAATAAATACTGATTTCACGTATTTATCAGCAGTTTTCTACTACCTGACATATTACATACTACCTTATTAAAAATAGGTTGTGACATTATAGTTAGGCCCCAGTAAGTACTGTCGATAAATCTCTATGTAATGGCAACCGAAAAATGAGAACACTTTTTTAATCTTTATCTATGGAATACCGGCCGATCCTGTCAGAACTGTTCAAGAACGCAGCACGTCGGTATCGTGAAAACTTAAAATTTAATCATGTAACTTTGTCAATTCGAGGGAAAGGTGTGTAACTTGAGATATTTGAATTAGCATGTCCTATCTTTAGTTGTATAACTGTCAGTTGCATCATAAATAATTTCCGCATTCCAGGACCCCTGGAGGTCCCTTCCATGCTAGTAGGATATCATTGTGACAAGATCTGCCTGTTCTGAGTTTCGGTTGAGGTATTCCATCAATGTTCTTATTTTTAATTGGAATGAAACGGACGACGATGACCACAGGACGAAACGAGAGGCTATGGTGACATTTGGAGGTTAAAACGCCGATGTGTCTTGATGAGACGCAACTCGTGCTGAGATGAACGTTCGGTAGGGATACCGCGTTGCAGCTCATTAATTGATCTCTTGGTCAAACTGGAGGTGCTATCAATACCGGATTCCAAGGACGTCAGTAATCAACATCATCACCGTAATGATTCTGGTCATTGTCAGATCCTGAAGGCATCTTCATTGTTTGATTTAGTATATTAGCGTTTATTAAATTCAGTAATATATAATACTTCATTAACTTCATAACCTGAAATCTTTATCTTTACTTTAATGACCTAGAATGTTGCATGTCTAACGCTCAGAACGATTATTCTTATTCGTAATAATGTGAATAGTTCTTCCGCAGTCAGTTACGATTCTTACTGTTTTATAATATATTATCTTGTAACAAAACTTATTTTTTCCAAAATGGTAAGCCGAACATTGAACCATAATAGCCATAGGTTCAAAGTAACGGACTCACATTTTCGTATACCTCCACTGACTAGCCAATAAGTGTGGACGGGACGTAGGCCCGTTAGGAAAAAAATATATAATTATTCAAAATTTATGACCAATTATTCTACAACAAATAACGAGTCTACTGCAACTCTTACATATAATGAAAACTATTTTGTCTCAAAGTTGACAAAAAAACAGCTTTATAACAGTTATGAATGTATTTAATTTACATTTTGAAAGAAATGTA
This sequence comes from Eubasilissa splendida, assembly GCA_031772225.1. NCBI lineage: Eukaryota > Metazoa > Arthropoda > Insecta > Trichoptera > Phryganeidae > Eubasilissa > Eubasilissa splendida. The sequence continues at coordinate 10,737,338 of CM062846.1, forward strand.
TCAAATTTACTCGTTTTCGAATAATCCAATTTCATGAGTTTAGTTAAGAGAAATTTCTATAAATATTCGGCCGAGTATATTTGAGTTCGGAACATTTTTCCAGCGCCACTTGACTCAACCGGATATTTCCTACCCTTTTATATTTTTCGCACTTACTTCCATTTCCTCCCTCGGTCCTGAACCGTGAAAGAGGTTTCACTTTGCTTACGTGAAGACGACTCGAGGCTGTGTTATGAAAATATCCTTAGGACGTCTCACTCCCACTCGGCTCTCGTATATTTCGAGTGACCAATGTCGTGTCGGCGGTGAAAATAGTTTTATGATTTGAACTGTGAGTGGATCCTTGAAATATAAGCACCTACCAATATTTTTATTCAAGCTTCAAAATTAAATTATTATTTGAATTCAATACGTATGTACGTCATGTAATATTTTGATATCACCCATTTTATATTTAAAAATATGATAACAATTATAATATATAACTTTTCTGAAAAATATTATTGTAGACAACTAACAAATACTTTGACATAATTGAATACGTAAATATAAAAGTTGCCATTATATAAATTGATAGTTTTAAATCAATGAGCGTGCAAAACTATACAATGGATACAATTCCGTTAGGTGACTAAAACTAGAACGCGAAAAGTACACTGCAATTTTGTTTTAGCTTTTCGGGGGAATAAATTATGTAGTGTTTAATGTGCGGTGATGTCAATGGAAGCTAACATAGGTTATGAGATATCAGAAGACTGTGTAAGAGTCCGAGTGTCCCTAAGTAAATTACACCAGGCGCTTGTTTGTACAGTAAAGACTAGTTACTTACAGTTGATAGACGTTTATGGCTGATTGATGCACAATTACAGATAAACTATATGCAGTAAAAACGTGAAGCGAGAACGTAAGAGAGAAGTAACGCGCTCACCGGCCAAGTTCGTTAACGGTGCGGCGCGTTGTATTGTTGTCTGTTTTTCGGTCTGCACCGGCGTGATTTTAAGGTTAATGAGAGCTCTATTTTGCACCTAGGTATTTACAAAGTGCGTTCAGGTTGTGGTGATAATAGAACTCTATAGCTCTTGAATGTGGTGATTTCTAACTCTTCTCCCTTCTTCCTAATAAATATTACCAGATTTGTGTAATGGTATTATTCTGTACGTTGATAAATAAATAATTATTTAATCAATAAAAAATATTTAATTTAGAAGCAGTTGACATAATATCGAAAAAAAAATTTAATTGCAATATGAGAATCGATGATAATAGACTGAAACGTTATTTTTGTTGTAAAAATTGATTCAATTATCTATTTTCTGTAGCTAAGAAAAGTCTTGCCGCCATTAACAATGTAACTGTAAAGTGTCTAGCGCTTCCGCACACTGCAATTTCATTGCTTTCCATAGTCAACACAGTGTCGTTAGTTGATAGAGACCGCAGTGCGGTTAAGAAGTGTTATGTCGGGGAGATTTATTGCATTTTCTCTTGAAAGACAAAGGATACGTTCTACCTTTTATCTCGGCTTCCTGCCGCCGCGTACTTCTCCGGGCGCAGTTTGTCACGCGGGGTCATAAATCGCAGAGGAATACCGGAATAAACTACTAATGTTCTATGGACCCTGTGAGAAAATCTCAAGCATTGAGGTTATCTCCATTAAGACAATCATGTATCTTCTAAGCCCGAGGTAAGAATCTGCTATTTAGTTAAAATATACGTAGTAGAGATATTTCAAAGTTTATGTAATGAATTGTTTATTTAATGTAATTAATGAATTATATTTTCTCTATTATTCATTATACGCTCCCAACATTTAATCGGTTTCTTAATTTTACAACTGTTCAAATTTTGTGTATTTGTAAGATAGAAACGGAAAGACAGAGTAAGATATCGAATGGAGGGTGAATGCAGGAATTAAAGTGAACGGCGCATTAAATGAAATTATAGCTTATGAGAACTTGTTAACCGAGGCAATACTAGCGGTTTACAATAAAATCCTGGTACCGACACTGATGTATGGAAGTGAGGCCTGGAGTTGGCAGAAGAGGAACGGAAATAGACTGAATTCAGTTAAAATGAAATTACTTAGGCGTATATGTGGCAGATAAATTTATAATTGAGTGAAAAATGAAGAAATAAGGAAAGAATGTAAAGCTGATCTTAGTATAGTGAGTAAGATTAAGAAAGGATCACTTAGGTGGTTTGGTCATATGGAACGGATAAATGAGAAGAGAATGGTAAGAAAGATATATGACACAAGTTTTGATGGCACCAGAAGTAGAGGACGTCCACAAAAGACTTGGCACAACCAGATAAATCAGATACTGGAGGATGCTCCTGTTAGAAGCCTCAATAATCGTCGAGCTTGTATGAGAAGATGTATGAATGTGGATGAGGCGAGAATTGTGTGTCAGTACAGAAGAGTGTGGCGCTCTATCCTCTATGCCTACCCCCGCGGGAAACGGCGTGATGGTAAGTAAGTAAACAAGTAGGTTAAAATATATTGTTTTTAGAAGCAAACCAAATTTTGAGTCAATTCTGCAACTCTTCATCATTGCTATCAATCAATGAATATCAATCCACGAAAAGCATTTTAAAGTAAGCTGAAAATGTATAAATCAGAAGACGTATGATCTGGAGGGTATGACTGAAAATCAATGTTTGATATTCAAAAATAACAAACTATATAGAAAAGTCAAATTCGAGAGTTCCAAAATGATAACTGTTGCAAAATGACAGAATACTTCCCTTGAAGCAATAAAAAACGACACAAGCGAAAATTAAGTTAAATTAAAATTAAATATTAATAATTAAATTTAAATTAATTATAAAACATCGACGAGGTTTCGTTCATAGTCTAAGAATTTCGGTGTCCAATCACTACATTATCGATAGATGTTCCGTTATTTATATAAAATTTATATATTACAGCGAATATACTCATTTCATTCCTTAACAAAATTAAATTTTTTGTACTGCGCAATTATAAATATTCTCTTGCCAACGTATTTACTTATCAAGAACGTCAAATAACTTACTTATATATATATTTAAAAATAATGACCCTACATAAATGAATATAGAAAATTTCAACAAAAAGTGTCCTAGTTTTCAATCGCAATTCTTGCTTGTGTCAATACACAGACGACTATTTTGTAAATATTTTTAATTATATGTAAAGAACTTTTATCATTTATGACTACTGCTATATTAGAGAAAATATATAAAGCTGAAGGGGAGGAAAACATCGTATCGATATTCAATGTGCTAGAAATATTTAAATGTTACCACATACAAAAATCATACATTGCAAAAGCTTTTCACCTTTTTATTAAAAACCCGCCATTTTTTATTTTCTAACTCCGTTTCAAATTTAAGTCCGCTATTATAAACTCAAATGGATTCCTCCACAATACACCAACTTCCCCCACCTTAACTGCGAGGTTACATCCTCCACCGTACTAAGGGAAGAAGGAAGGCAGCAGCGCTTTTTTAATCAACTTAAGGGCTAATTAAAAATAAAACATTAACGCAGTCTTCCGGGGCGCTCTGAAAGAGTTCAGTTATTAATGTTAAGAAGATTTAACCCTAATTTCATTACATATTGTTGGAGGAGTTTTTTGTTTTGTTGCTCAATTTACGTAATATTGAAACTGCATTTTAATTTGTGATGATTTCTATACTTAATTTAAGAAATAAGTTTTTCAAAGATTACTAAGACAGCGTTCACTAAAAATTTTAGTACATTTAGAATAACATAATAAAGGTATTACAATACATGGTGAGGTAAATTAATTATTTTAATGCACTTTTTTTAAATTTAATAAATTTACAATATACTTGTTTACGTCTCTCTAATAAAACAGTATTAAAATATCACTATTGAGCAAATTGTGTTATTTACGTCATTTTGTTTGAGATACACAAGAAATATGTAAAAAAATATTGATAAACATACCGTGCTGGAACATTTTGACAATTTTATTAATAACTTATATAAAAATAGTTCTGCAACGATGAAACCGAATGGCATTTAATGCTAACAATTTGTGTAAGGCTGCATCCTCTCTCTAAATTTATTAAATCTGTACGAAGAAAATAAAAAAATTACTTGAAAACTGGATAAAATTGGATTGCTATTGGCGGCAAGAAGATTAATAACCTTAGATATACGGATGAAACGGGTCGCCAACTCTGTAAAAGAACTACTTTACTGAATAACATAATAAAACAAATTGATGAACCTCGTGACACATAAAATAAATTATAATTACAATACTAAAAACAAAACTAATGATTATTGATTTAGCCAACAAGTTATCATCGTATAATATACAACATAGGTAAAAAAATATGAGATGAATTCAATTATCTTGTATTCATAAATAATGGAGAATATGTAACAGAAATCAGAAGAAGAATTGGAATGACAAAAAATTCAATATCATTGTTGAATTTGGAGAAACAGAGTCGTCACAAATAAAACTAACAAGCTCTGCTCAAGTCACTTATTTTCTTTATAAATCTTAATTTCCATATGCCTGTAAAACGTAAAGACTATATCGAGAGCATACGAGATACAAGAAATAGATTAATTTGAAATATAATGATGCAGGTGAAAAAAATTTAAGAAAACATGTTGAAGATCTAACGCCGAACTAGCGCCTCCATCTTTAAAGTGCTGAACACAGAAAGGAAGGGAAGGCTTTCCACGATCTGTTTGAGACGCATTCTCCGACTCTGTGTACATATCACCCGTAGAGAAGATGATATCTTGGAGGGACTAGTGGTAACCGAAAACATGGAAAACTGGAGAGGAAGAAGGTAATTTCCTAACCGCTAGACTGATCAGGTCAAGGAGGCCACGAGCACGTTATTCATATCAGCTCTTCGAATCGCACAGCAGATGGACAGATGGAGACAGATCATCAAAGACATGAATGTGAGAATATCTCATGGAGACCACAATCTTTATCAACGAGAGACGAGAAGTTGTTTTAACTACTTTTGAGAATAAATACAGTAAAGTATAAAACGTTTCATTTGAACTACATTTGAGTGTAGATGTGGAAAGATATTTAAATTTATGTACAGTGGAAGTTTCTAGGAAAGTTCACCGATGGAAAGTTTACCGACAACAAGTCAATCAATTGTAAAATCAGTGAACTTTCCGTTCGATGAATTGCGGGTCGGTGAATTTTCCATCGACAAATTTAGCGGTAGGTGAATTGTTGTCAGTGAATTTTCCGACGGTGAATTGCAATCAGTGAACATTATGGATACCCAGCGAAATATAAAATGTTTAATATGAAACTTAATGGATTAGCCTAGGAGGTACAACTTCGAAGTCATTTCCCGTATTGTAAAATAATTGTGTTTACACGAGTTTGATATACTTCAATTGCTAACTCAGGGCTTTTATGTTATTGGTATGTTTTGTGGGAACCGACCAAAAACGTACAGCATCAGAATTCATCAGGAATTAGCGGAGGACCAGCCAACAAGCCAGCATCCCAGGTTAGTGGTGATCTGTCTTACTGAGCGACACTGTCTTATTATCAATAGAAAACCCTGGATCAGAAAAAGGTCTCGAAATTAAATTAACTCGAACAAATTGTAATGTTTATAAAATAGTTATCACGAATTAAACACATAATTTAGTGAATCCAATATTGTCCAAAATTATAATGTATTAGGATTGATGTAAACTGGTTAACCAAATAAGAAAGCACTTGAAACAGTGTCGGTGTAACCAAGTTATGGTGATTAAACGGAGTTACGCAAATTGAGTCCTCAATCCGCGGAGAACAGATCGGAGTAGCGACAATTACTTAACGAGATTTGAACCAGACTGTTCTGTTGAACAACTACCGGGTACCTCACTAAACAACTAAACTGTCGTTCGCCGACACGTGATCAATAGCGAATATAACGTGTTTTGTTATTTTTCTTCGGCACAAGATCACTAAAATGTTGTATGAAGACGACATTGATATTTTGATAGATTTGATGGATATGCGACCAGACATTTACATTAATTAATTAACAATTTTCGTTGGATAATAATCACCGAATGTACGCAAATTCATTTGAAAAATTGAAAAAACTTTCTAGGATGATCCATAAGGCTTTCATAGAGTGTATAAAAGTTGCATTTTTTTAATTTCTCGCTATTTATAGGGTGCACCCAATATCGCTTTCTTCTTTTCTTTCTTGACCATATAATCAAACCACATGCTGCGATCTGAAATCTATTTTCAGACTGATCGTACTGTCGTACACCCAGCCCGACAACGATCAAATTGTCGTACGGCTGTTCTGTATGCACCAGGTCTAAATATTATTTAGCAATATTGAAACATGTCTAAGAACACACAATTAATGGATTTTTACCTACAAATACACTGTTATTAAACAAATATCAGATATCTCATAGAGACAAAGCAATTTTTTATTATATTTAAGGGAAAATATATGGAAGTATGAGGTAATTGCAGGGCTTACGACCTGTCTTCGGCTGGCTTAAGTGATCACTTTATATATATATTATATATGTTACATTCACCAATTCGTACTCCTCAATCTCCACATTTATCAAATTTTTGATAGTTGTATAAATATTAGTATGTAGACTTGCTTCGAGTACCACTACCACATCGTTATCTATGGAGTAAATTTGATCATTCATTTTTCTTCTTTAAACAACATATTTGTCATCACTATAAGAATCTGATTTTTTGAAATTATTTTAATGCAATATTCTTTATCTGTAAAATGTTTTTTAACATATTATACTAGAATACGCCTGAAAAATCAATTTTTTTTATATATTATACTGTAATTACCCCATACTATATTTTCTATTAAATATAATAAAAAATAGCTTTGTCTGATATCTGATATTTTTTTGCTAAATATTATTCTTTAAGCCTTATTGTATTAGATTTGGGGATCTGTCTTGAAGTGTCGCTTGGCGGGGTCAACTGCTAAATATCTTTACATATATTGGGTGGTCTGCCTGTTGGTCGTTCATTCTGTCTACGCGGTCTCTCTTGTTTCGTATTTTTCTTGTACCCCAACTTACGATATCCTCTTCGTCGCACGTTTTTCTTATAACGCTATTGTGTATCTCTTAAGATTTTTCTTAAGATAAAATGGTGGGTTATTTTCTCGACAAGTTCACAAATTAATTTTCTCGCTCTTCGCTTTACTAGTGCATGTACATGGTTTACATTATAATTTCATGTTTCATATATTTATCGGTAAAGATTTACATGTTACAATCTGTATTGCGTCGTTTTACTTTGCAAACAAAATACATGCGGCAATGAATCTTAATCCGCTTCGCTCAACTCTGTACCGCCTTTTACGCACTATCACGATTAGTCTCCGAGACAAGTTTCATCCGTGATCACGCAGCGTAAGTTTAATCTGATGCTGCGGTCCAGTTCTTGGCAAATCGTAGTCTAGTTCTTCACTTCTATCTGTGCTCATATAAATCGCGTGAATCTTTCTCAACCCCATTATTTTTAATCAAAATTTTAATTTATAATATCATACACTACCATATGGGGTATTGAAACCAATATAACATCAAATAAAATATATTATTAGGAGAACATATTCTTATTGTGAAGTTGCAATTATTCAGAACATAGGTATGTGATGCACCTTCCCTGGATTAGAAAGAGATCCAGGTTCGAATCGAATAAAATTGATTTTATATGTATATCTTTCTAATTGATATTATACATTTAATTAGCTCTTAAAATATCACAGACCTATGTTTTGAATAATTATAACTTCACAATGATAATGAATTTTACTTAATAATATATAAGTTGGATTAATACGTCCAAAATTGAATAAAAACGAATTGTTAATTCTGGCGTCTCCTATCGGACTACTCAAAGATATTTGAGATTCCGTAAAAATAAAGTAGATGGTTTTCAAATAATGGAACGATAGATGTATTAATTTGAAAAGTGTAACATATAGGTTGGAAAATTTCTCGTCAAAAGTACTATCTGCTGTAGCATAGTCGGATAATGCACCTTCTCTGGATTGAAAAGAGATCTAGTAAATTGATTATATATATATATATATCTTTCTAATTAATAGTATTTAATTAATATGTATATAATAACAAATTCAAATCCCCTATATTTGCGTCAGTAAGAGAATTTATTTCAATTAGCCACTAAACAGATCCTTATTTTAAATTTATTTGTAACCTGTTATCTGTATTTTATTGTTGGCGTATTTGTCACAGTGTGCGTTGAACGTGCTGGCGAGTATTTTATAAGAATTACATTTTTATTTCAATTTATTACAACTGTCATTTTGAAAAATGACAAAGAAAACATTTAGTCTATTTCACGGAAAGGTTATTTCACAATTGCTTTTTTCATATTAATCTCTTTACAATGACTCTGGCTTTTTTTCACTTAGTAAAACAAAAGATCGTTTGAAGTATTTTCGAGTATTCAATTTAAATCACAAGCATTTATTGTAAGACGCTAGAACACGAAATCTTGAAATGCAATTATCCTTTTCGAGAAAAACATGACGCTATTGTCGTCGGCTGAAAGTTCAATTATCAAAGTCCCATCGAAACACTGAGTATCATAAAAAAATATACGAAAATATTTCAAATTTTCACTCTCAATATCATGAGGTACTTATTTTTTTTTTATGGTTAATGTAGATCTCTATGTTTTATTGACTTATTATATTTTTGTCTTACTCAAAGACGTTTTGTTTACCAAGTTTATTAAGTCACTAATTTTTTGACCACCCCTCTATTCACAACGAAGTAAAGGTCTAATGTCATAATTAATGTCAAGTATAATAGTCGTACAAATACGACATGAATCAATCTCACTTTAAATAGTATACAATTTATAATATATACCACATATGTATTCAGCGCGCAAATAAAATATGAATACATTAATGCAATAAAAATTAACAAAAATTTAAGCTTCAAAATTATCTCTTTTATTTCGATTAAAGATGAACGGAATGATCTCAATATTTTGATCAAAGATTGAATCTTTCGAATATATTTGAGTTCATATATACACGGAATTTCAATTAACTCGATCATTAGAGGTCCAGGAAACATTAATGACTACATTGATTACCACCCGTAAATTGACATAATAGTCAAATTCCAAATGGCATTAAATCTTTATAGGTTCTTATATCCAAAATATTGAATTCTTGTAATACTATAAAAAAGTCATAATGCCCAAAAGTGTGTAATTAAATTAATCACCCACCTTTGTAAAAAAAATATAACACTCACCGTACATAATTGTTTTATTTTTAGATTTTATATGTAAAGTACAATAGTACTATATAAATAATTTAGTTTAAAAGATTAATTGAAGTATATATTTTTTACCATTTTTTAATTTATTTTTTGCTCTCTTTTATTTCTCCATAGCTAAACTTAAGATTAAAACTGCTACAACAGCATATTGAATTACCTAATTGCATCTTGTTTTACTTTTTATATGTATAATTTATATTTTTATTTTTTTATACATTGAACATTGGACTTACTTTAAATTTTACGTTTTAATCATATGTTATTTAATTGCATCATGCTTTACTCTTTACATATATCATATTATTAAATAAGTATTTACCTAATCTAATGACATCTTGTTTATCTCATATAATTTTATACATTGATCATTGCACTATGTTTACTACTATACCGGAAGAATACTGTCCGCTATAATATAGTAAAATACTAGTGTAGCAGGCAGGGTACCCAAATATATGTCTTACTTTGCTCAAATGTTTATCCTATTATAATATAACACACTGAACTAAGAATCAAATAAATAAATAATAATTATTATAGCATATTTTTAATTAGCTATGCACTTGAAGTGCGTATTCAGTAATATCATACCTGTAATACGCACTCTATAATATCTCACCTGTAATGGGTAAAAACGTTAATTATATTATAACCCAATGAAGATTAACAAAACGAAAATCATATAATATTCTAATGCTGGTGTGAACCTCAATACCTACTGATAATTAGTCAGATTATTGTTTTTATCCAAATAGTCTAAGCTTATTTAAAAATTTAATAAATTTTCAACCAAAACGTGTCAAATTGTATTGTTTTATTGAAGGATTAATAAATAGATTATAATAAACTGCTTAAGATTCATAGTAATTTAACCTGAATTGTAAAGTAATTGTGTTATCCTTTCTGGCTGCTAAATTAATTCGTCGAAATAAAATTTGAGAGGGGAAAGTGTCAAACATGGCGCTTTCTTGCCAAACTTTTCCAAAGACCAAGGGACCTTCAAGTTGTGAAGTACCAAAGTGGAGCACAGCTTTTTGGATTCTGCTAAGAACCCCGACCAGATTTGAATATTTACTCAAAAGTTGAGGAGACTCTCTCTCTCTCTCTCTCTCTCTCTTTCTCTTTCTCTCTCTCTGGCCTCGAGCTGTAAATAAACATTAAAACGCCATTACCGAGACTGCTCCTAACTTCAGATCACATAATAGTCGGAAACCACGCTTTGCGCGTTAGTAACACGAATCGTCGCTTTTCATCTGAAAAAGTCGACAACTATTGTATACATAATTCGTTTCTTGATGAAAATACTGATGATTCTGATTAACCGAATACTCGTATGTATCAGTAATGCCACAAATACGTGCTGTTTTACACCATTGTTTAAACATGTGCAATGAAAAAACTTGGTATGCTAGTTTCGTCAATTTATTTGCTATACGTTTTGAAACATCCATTGTTCTTTAATTCAAACATGTTATGGCATCTGCAAAGCGTAAGCGGAAAAAATAGCTAATATTATTTTACATTTTTTTATAAACAGACAATACCTTATTCTACCCATAAAAATTAATGCTCTATAAAGATGGCTTAATTTTCTTGTTTGTCGATCAAATCAATATTTATATAAATGTCACATTTTTTAAATATTTTGTTTTGCCTACGATTTTTATTTATTTCTTGAAAATATTGATTGATATAGCGAAAAATAATATGTTACATTTTTAGTTATTTAATGTCAAACATATTAAATAATCAACCTTTATTCAATCAGACCATCATTAAGAAATTATATTTTAGTCGAAAATAATTGTACATTATACGTTATATATTTTTCAACCCAACAAAAATCTTCTAGTATTAGCCATATTAAAAAGGTTTTTTTTTTATCTAAACAGCAGGCTTTAAAATAAATACTTTGTTTTCTTTAAACGAAATCTCCAAATTCTCTCAAGAATATTTTCATTTTATTAGTGACAATTTTGCAACCCGGCCGGCCTAATGTTTTACATTAAAAAAACATTATAACTGGAACAGGAATGAAACAAAAATATATGTATCTCGCCATTTACAAAGAAACACGAAGAGAACAGTGTATTTAACGCAGTTTATATTTGAATAACGTTACCCTTCGTTAAAACTGACCAAACACCCGAACAAAAGGGCGCCCTTATCGTTTTTCACAACCGCTAGTAACGTGTTACCATGGGCACTTACTTAAAACGATCAAAGAACCCGCGTGAAGTCATTACTAGATGATGGTGCAAGGTTTCCCTTTTTATTTATTCGTTAGAGTGGTTCGAACGTGTGGACGGTGGTTCACGGTGTAGCGTTACGGCGCCGAACATTTTTCAGCCAGCGGCCCACTGACAGGCCTTTTGTGTATTCTACACGTGTTATTCAAAGGGAAATTGTTCAGACAGAATCTGTGTGGTGCTTTGGACAAACAGCCCGCATGCCTTGTTTCGTCGTATTCTCGTTCCTCGTGGTTCAAAACTCCTAAAATCCAGGCTTTTAATGGAAAGTATACGTTGTTTTAGCGCAACTGTCGTGTTGATTTGAAATGCACGACCTTTTATACTTTATAATTTGAGATTTGTAATTATTTGTAAACATTTTTAAATGAAACGGGCCGAAAAAATAATCCGAAAATTTATGATAAAAAAACACGTTTTATTTTGCTTTCATTTAAATTTGATACTTTTACGTCAACTTCCTTTAGTCTGTGTTTTCTTATGTTTAATGGAAAGTAGGTACTTAATTAATGTATACAGCCCCTCTCTATACTTTGAGTTTAAATACAGGATTTGCATAAATTAGGGGCACTTCATCAGTGAAAAAAATGTACGTAGTATCATCTAACCTTAACAAATTGTCTTCTTAATATTGGCCTTTGTGACATCTATTTCACAAAAATGTGAGCAGTGTGGTTTATTTTTAATAATATATTAAGTTAAATTAATAACCATCATTGATGTTATATTATTGTCTCGTTACGAGGATTACATCTGCCATGGTTTCTTGGATTGTCCATGACAGTGGCTTGTGTGTGGATGTGTATCTTATCTTATATTGCACAGTACCACTCACACGCACTCTTGGAGTAATAGAGAGCTTGGTCCAGTGACAAAGATAGTTTGAGATAACTAGAGCTCTTCGTTATTTTGCAACCTTTTCCATCTTTGCATAGAGCTTTGTATATATACATTTTATAGTAGGTACATATATGTGACCCCAAGACAGCACCAACGTCGAAAGCATACACTGGATAATGCATCATTTAATGAAGCCGATTTAATAATTAATGAATAAGTGGTAGTTAATTAAATAATTAAAATATCTGCATTTATCGCATTAATGTGTTAATTCATGCTTGTAGGTAGTTAAACACAAAGGGCAATTATAACAACACTTGACCTATAGACCTCGCTAACCTTACTTCGTACTCGATGTGACATATTAATTCGGCTGTCATATGACTCGGTATTTGTCGAATAACAATTAAAAACTGGCAGATTTAATTGATTTAAGTGCACTCGCAAAAGCGCAATATCTGCAATAAGTTCAACATGTGCACAACAAGTTGCGGAGATTCACTATTTCACATCTCGGTTACAAACAACAATTTTTATATTATTTAATGTTACGCTATCCTGTCTTGTACATTTTTTGTCATTAAAAATATATCCTTATGATTTTGGTTTCTTGACTCACTCTCTTAATTTTGTGCTTGTAAATCAGGATTTTGTTGTTTTATAAAGTTAATTAAGAATATAAAGTAAATTGTGTATTTTAATATGCTTGATATTCTCTTAGATGCTGGCAACCAAGAAAATATCAAGCATATTTATTATCTGAATAGTTATTGATATGTGTGTTGAGGGTGATCGTCCGTGGCTCGCTTTTCGCGTGAAGTTTATGTTGATTAATACGGATCCCTATTATCATAGGAAAATTGTGAAAACTCAGTAAACATAATCAACTTTTAGGATTGATATAAGAAACGCCCGATGACTTCGTCATATCTGACGTCAGAGATTAGTATACATTACGCGATCAGAAGAGAACACGCTTTATATGATTGATAATCTTACATCGACCTTACGGATCATCACGTTATTACCATGAGAATATGTTATACATGGTGTAATATTGACTATTCCACTATATCTTAAGGGTGGATACCTGACTAAATTACGAGTCAAAAATATTCAAGGAATATGTTCAAATTCTGCACCGAACAGAAAATATTATTAAACAAATAATAGATATCTTATAGAGACGAAGCTACTTTTATTATATTTAATATTTTAATAAGTATGGGTAATTACAGGGCTAACGACCTGTCTTCGGCTGGCTTAAGTGATCACTGTATATAAATATAACGTTCACCATTCACACTCATCAATATCCATAACTATCAAATTTTTTAAAGTTGTATATACGTTAATATGTGGACTTGAGTACCACTACACTATCGCCATCTATGGACTAAATTTGATAATTAATTTCCCTGAAACAGCATATGTCACAATGAGAAACTAATTAATTTTTTGAAATTATTTAAAGCAATATTTTTTATCTTGTAGGTGAAAATTCAGTAATTGTGTGTTCTTGGACATATTCTAATATTGAAAATATTATTGTTTTGAAAATTTTACAAAATCTTGTTCAGCATCTACGTACTTCTAAATAAATATTTGCACAATGTATCAATTATTAATCTATATCTTTGCTTCAGGCGCTAAATAATCTAACAAAAAATAATATGGCCGCTCAAAATTCGATAACCTTTAATTTTTTGTATTCAATATATAATATATAATTAATTAAATATTTAAATTAATCGAAATAATTGCATAATAACGTTAAATTTTTAAATGCTTATATCTCTGATATAGTTTAGATAATGCAAATATTTCTTGGACATTTTCAACTTGTAATTTTGTCAGATATCTACCCATAAAATATTGTGGACTAGATATGTTACACTCTGTATAGCTATCACCATTTGAACTTATCTTGTATAGTTTGTTGTTTATAAACATTTTATATTAATATATCAAAGTATATTCCGATTATAATGAAGCAATGTCGCGCCTATTTTTCTATGCAACTGAAAAAAAGTATATCGTTTAATAGTGGCTTGAAAAATATTAAAAATTAATATTGTGTAGTTAGTATTTTTCCCTATGTAAAACTTTAAAAACTCAATTATTAATTAATATTATGATTTGAATGATTTTTATCGACGCTAAGAAAATAAACACTTCAAATTATAAAAATCTATTTACTTTAACATTTATTGAATTGATTCTATAAAAGTATTAAGTATAATAAGTATTTAAAATGGCACACTGATAATCTATAGGATAAATCAGGTAAAAATATGCGTTAATCCGTTGCCATAATTAATATCTGAACATATTTAAATGAAAGAAATGAACGATTTTGATAATTACGAATACAAGAGCTTCTCCATGTTAGGTTGGAGTTTCTGGCACTCTCGTAAACGCAGCTGTATTGATGAAAGAGGATTTGTTGAATAAAATATTTAATAAATAGTTGTAAAAAATTTGAATAAAATAAAAGTGGTGAAGTTGCAATTTTTCATAACATAGGTCTTTTATATTTTTAATACAAATTAAATGTATTAATTATAAATAAATATTTTTGTTGCTACCGGGATTCTAACCTGGATTTCTTTCTATCCTATTCTATTCTATCAAATAATGGAACGATTAATATATTAATTTGAAAGTGTAACATATAAGTTCGAAAATTTGTCGTCAATTTACTGTGTTCGTGTAGCATAATCGGTTAATACATTTCCCCGGATAGGAAGAGACCCAGGTTCGAATCGGAAGCAATTTTTTTTTTCGATTAATTGATTTTTTATGTACATCTTTCAAATTAATACATTTTATTTGTATTAAAAATAAAAGTATGTCTAACATTTAGCATATACGATACGATAATACTGATTAAAATAATGTTGTTTAAATTTAGGGTTAATTAATTAAAGACAATATCAGAAGAGAAAAATATTATTCTGTTGAAATAGAGTCGAGCATGAATAATTGTAAAAATATAACGTTTAAGGAGATAAAACATCAGATAAGAATAGCACAAAAATGTTTGTAGGTTTTCGTGGCCATTCAGAATCCTGCGTGTGGAACTTTCTGGGCTATTTTGCCATCTGTATCCGACTTCTCAAGGCATCAGTGATAACATTCCTGATTTGTTATGTAAAACCAATATCAATACTAGATAAATGGAATGCACACGGTCATGCAATATAGCCAAGAAAACTCTACACGGAAGGATAACTTAGTCCTGAACAAAAAAATATTGTGTGATAAAATATTGAATAATAATTTTGTCGAAGTAATAAAAATGTGCAAAAGAGTTTTTTCACTACATCTAATTCAGGTGACTAGTAATAATCGGTGGATAATACATAAGGAGAAAATTTTTACCGATTATCCCGCATCTGTTGGTCCTGAGAAGGACAATAATTGTCCCACCGTTTCGGATAAATATCATTACCTATCTTCAAAGTAACTGTCGGCCTAAGAAGACGTGTCTCACGATCATTTAAGAGCGACACTTCATAGATAAGGCGCTCCCTGAAGATGGGTACTGAGATTTACCGGAAATGTTGGAACAATTATGGTCATTCTCAGAACCAATGACGCGGGATAACCAAAAAAAACTTTCTCACTGACATTATACTCGACTCGTTAAAACCTCAAATTTGACAAATATGTATTTAAAAGTTTAACCTTGCATTGATTAAAATCTATATCAATGTTGAAATCGTTGAATTGATGTAATTTTATCAATCATAATGGTATTATAAACGGTTTTTTGACCATGGGTGGAGTTAGCTGCTTTGCAGATTAAGGTATCGTTATGTATATTCACAGCATGTTAATTTAATTCACTGCATTCTGTAAATAAAGTGACGATTATTTTTTATTGCAAAGAAAAAATATCAAAAAATTTACTTTTAAAAAAATACGAAGTGTAGTATTCGAACAAAGGCAGGTGACTTAACTATCGAATTAACTTGACATCTGACAGTTTTTCTAGAGGTTGCTAAAAATATCTTTACCAAACGTAATATTTTGCATAATGTAAATAAAAATAAAAATTTTATATCATCTGTAAACAATTGAAAATATTTTGAATACAGCACATTTACGCCGTAATTATAAAATATATTACACGCGTGTATATATATTTTATACATACAGTCATATCAAAAGCCAAGTGATTTATTAGGATACCGTTAGGGTACATACAAATTACATATTGAAAATAACCGCACCACTCTGGGATTATCAAATTAGGCACGGAGGACAAATTCATGCGCCCAGTAGATCCATTCCGCAGCAAAAACAATTGATTTGGGAAATTCGGTTCCGTATACTCATTGAGAACAATGACTACATGGCAAAATCGGTTCCATCGTTTCGCACATGAAATCTCCGTCCATTAAAGATTATTCCATTCCCTATCGAGCCTAATAAAAGGCTCCGTATCTGACTATTGCCGAGAACGGAATGGGTTCTACGTGATCTGCCGATATGGGACCGATTCCAAATCGTGATTGCACTTATCCAATACAGAATGATATACTATTATCATGTTCCAGAAAATGCCCGAGTGCTGTTATTTAATATTTCTGGCTCGTTTGTATTTATATCAGTCTTTGAACATTTGAACCGCTCCCAGAATCAATGCGCAACCCTGAAATAATGCGTAATGAAATTACTTAATGCTATGTACTACATATATTGTGAAACAATTTGGAAATGTTTAAATGTATACAATAGGAGTAATTCAGAGAAATCCTAGAGCATCGAGAATTTCTATTAAAACTAGAACATCGAAATATACATACCACTAATATTCTGTTGAATTTATATTAGATGTTGTTAAATCGGTATACATTTAAATGTATTCACGGTTTTCATTCAGAGACAAAAGATATTATTTTTCCATTCCTACAAAAATATTATTTATTTATTCGAAAAAGATATTCATTAAGTAGACCTAACAACTGCACTACCAATAATAATAATACCTGTATTGGGTTGTCTAATAAGTGGTTGTGGTTTTGTTCAATTATTTATTATAAAATTAAGTTTTCAAACCAAATTTACAACATTTCAATCAATGATGTAGTCTCCAATATTGTTCAGGATTTCATCCTATTTTTCGACCAATTTGTCGATGTATTTTCTATTAAAATCGGCTGGTCTGGTATCAAAGTTGTTATCGAGCCAATTTCTGAGGTCATCATCGTTGTTGACGCATTTGATTGGAGAGCGACCGAAAAGGGTGATTATCTGACGGAGCGAGTTTAGAACTGTAGGGTGGATGCGGCATTATTTCTCAGTTGAGCTCCTGGATGACCATTTGACCTTGATTAAAAGCGAAAAGATTGTGTGTCGAAAATGTTCGTTTTTTCAACTTGACACTATTATTTAAGCCCAAAAATGAATAAAAACTATGAGATGCAAGAAAACAGCGACAGACATTTTAGAGCAGAAAAAATTCTATCGAACAGTGTCATTTTTTATCACATAAAAACAAAATAGCGGGAAAATAGCATTTCAAAAAAACCGCAAAGACTTATTAGACGACTCAATTCGTATGATAAACAAATATCGTAAATTGTATTTATTATAATTATTTAATTATTAAGCTTATTACAAAGTTTACAAAGCTTCGCCATCTTTTAAATAAAAATCAATGTTAATATTAAAATGTTATCCTGAGAATGTATAAATAAAATATAAATTGAATACTTATATGCTAATTTGACAGCAGAGTCAAACGGGAAAATATTCAGATGATAAGTGTTCGCTCAGTATGTGGGGTTCTCAAAAATCTTTTTGATTTCAAAAAAGTTGTCATTTGATATCAATCCCGGTACCGGTATAATAATTGAAACTGAAACACAAGGTATAAGTGAGAAATTATAAAAAATTTAACAGACTCTTCTAACACTACTTTTGTGATAAATACATTTCCAGAATCGTTCTGTGAGTGGGAGCCCCCATAACAGTTTTCACTTACGCTGCCTGTGTTAATCTTTTTTTTTAGTAGTGAGCATAATGAAGAGCGGAAAAAAGAAGGTACGTACTATCAAAGGAGCCAGGATCAGTAGATATTCACCGTTGTAGAGGTAGAGCTCGATATGAGCTGAAGAAGAAGAATAGAATAAACATTTTAAAAATTAGAAAATTCATAGACATTGTTCCGAATTCGTAAACACACTTTTAGCACGTCGCTTAATATCAGCCGCGACTGATGTTATTGACACATATTCCGCGTTCAAATTTATGCCCTTTACCCATTCTACTGTTCGTATTTAGTGTGAATTATGAGCTGGCGCTATCGAGGCGTCACTGGATAAGTATTGGATTATTGTTTGATCTCGATAACGCGATATCATTCGCGTTGTGGACCGTTCAACTCCAGTATAGTGAAGCATTATTTTGTGTGATCTTGTGTTTTGTGTTCACGTATTGTTTGATACTCGTGTGTGCCGTGGGTAAACTTGTGACATCGCCATCTTCAATCGAAAGCGGAGATCGTCACCATCTTCGTACCAACCATTGCGTGAGTTTGGCGGCGACCAGGGGACTGCGGAAGCAACATATTTAAGGTAAAATGAGCATTCCTTCCAAATCCCGGTTCCTAGAGATAGCTGGTCCTTTTTCAAAATTCCTATCTCCTCACCGACCTCTCCCTGTACCGCGTCTTTTGATTCCTCTCCCACCTTGTGGTGATTCCGTGTTATAACCGGATTTATCGTTATCCATTCCACGAGACTTGTGACTCTGAAATCACACAGATATTCAAAAAAATATATAAATTAATGTTAACAATAATAATGTACTTAACATACAAACATCCTTTATTACATCTTCCCTCCTGTCCATATTATTCCTGCCTACAACCACAACGATATAGTCGATAAAATATCTTCTAGTTTTAAGTTTTAGTTTGTTACTGAAGATAATGCAGTAAGCATCGAAAATGTTTTCATTTTAATCAAACTGTAGTGTGAAGTAAACATCCTTATGTTTTATTTAATTTATTAATTATTTTTTCTGAAAGTTAATCTTTTAAAGGTTAATTAAAAATTCGTGCAAACCTGATCTTGGGATCGTAAACCATATTATATCTGGATTATTTTATTATGTGGAATTAATGAATGAGGTAAATGGAGAATGGATAGTAAGAAAAATATGCGAAGCGAATATTGATGTAAAATAAAAACCGTACAACCTAAAACACGTAAAACCTGGCGTATAAACAAGGTACTGAAAGATGGTCCTCATATATAAAGCAGGTACTGTAAAATGACGTATAAATGTATATGAGACTACTTAGCCGTGCGAGAAAACGGCGCGAGGATAAGTAATTAATGAGTTTTAACATAAATATAATATTATGAGTTTGTAATATACTATTGTGTTATGAAATTTATGTATTTATGATAACTATGTGAGAATCTGGTTAAGTTATCTTATCTCTATTACAATAATGGAGTAAATATTAAGTTCATTACATTATGGACGTTGGGCGTCCAGACGCCTGATAGTAATTTTCCGACGCCGCGCCGGCTAACTTGCCCATCAGCAGTTGTCAGCATGTAACAGTTTGCATTTCATAATTGCTTTCAGAAACCCCATTAATCCGCAGTCATGAATTTATATTCCTTACATAAAATCATTTGCATTTTCAAATTACTGCTTTATAACTATGGTACAATTTTTGAAATAATTTAAAAACTTCTTTTTTTTCGCCAATCTGAAAACTAAATCTGTGGAATATTTAAAAAAAAAAATGATGAAAGAGATACTTATATGCAAGATAATATTTTATCGTTTAATACATATACAATCTTGGTAAGATACCTAATTTATATTGATTTTGTAATTGCAGTAAAAACCACTTTCATACTTATTAATTCACGTTTAGTTTAACTCAGTTAATACAACGGCGGTGAAAGGAGCTAGAAATTAATACTTTGATTGACTTAAATGTACTTAGAAGCTTTTGAAACTGATCAAATACACACTAATGGCATGGATTCAAATTTATTTGTAATTGTATTTTTCATTATAAAACCCAATAATTTACTATTAATATTTTGTTTAAAAGAAAATGAAAATAAGCGTCATATTGAATGGTATTTTTATAAATACTGATATATGTATTACATTAATATTCTTACTATTTTCAAACTAAGCTTAACGCTTGTACTTGAAAATAGGATTAACTTGCTGGTTTACTGAAATAAGACTCAAAAACTCGAATACTGGATCACTAGACGAGTATGTTAACCACAAGACCAACAAGCACGTCATTGAATAAATATAGAAATATTGAATAAATACTTTAATGCAGATAGACAAAATTTAAATAAGAAGACAAATATTTATAAATTGCTAATATAATTTTTTGAAGAGATTATTTTTAATATTTTCTCAACTTTCTTCTTTAAGAACCTTATTAAAATCTTTTCATTTGGTACATACCTGCATTTGTTATTTGAAGAAAAATATATTTTAATAATTCTTGTGGATGTTTCGCCTCTCAAAAATGATTCCTTTGTCGGTATCTTCTTCGGTCAAGATGAACTTTTAAAACTCCCCCTTCCCTTCCATTTTTATTAAAATGTTAAAAGTTTAGTTTATCTTTCCATCCGATTTGTTCATTTAAATAGCATCCGTCGATTTTAAAATTCATAAAAAATGTATTATCCTTTTGTCTGGAGAAAACTTTCTAATATCAGTTTTACAACATGAAATCGGGTATAAATTATTCATAAAGAAGATTTATCTAGTCGCGCTTACGACAAATTTATTTGTGTTATTTTTTTGTATTAACTATTCTTTGAGACGAATTTTTAAAATAAATTTCCGCTTGCTACTTGACTGCACACATTTGATGTTGCATTTCTCAATAATATACGTTACTCGTAAGTGGGTCATGATTAATTCATTACCAAGACATTATGTACATGCGATAGTTATATTTATATGAATTTGCGTATTTACCCTTTTTAAAATTACATTTTGAAAGTCTCATTAACCATTCCCATACGCTGATGAAATAATAACATGCGCTCCGATGCTGTAAACTCAGTGTACATGGAGACTTTTGCGATTTTTAAGTCGGATAAATATTCATATTTTACATTTATTACTTGCATTAATCATTAAAATAATATAAGTGAATATGTCAATTAATATAAGTGCTATGAGAATGAGAAAAACATTGGTAATACGAAACGACAGCATAAGACACGTCTAATTTGGTCAGCGTACGCTTTGCCACTAACTTAAGTGACGATCGGTATTTGGTACTCTGCACCCTGCGCCCTATGCCTTCCGCACCCCACGTCAGGCTAATACAAATTCATATCAGGTTCTTCGAGAAAACATTTTTTATTGTTACGTATGGTAAATGCATATATATTGTAATTATATTATCCTATACATAAATATATCACGGAAGAATACCTAAAATATGAACTCTGTATTTAGTACATTTAAAAACACAATGTAAGATTTTTTGTAATATGTAAAAATATTTCATATATTCCACCTCTTTACTAGGAGATCCCGTGATATAATATATAGTGTACCAATGTTATTGTCACGTGCAAGAAAATTTAGAATTAAACTGATTGAAGTGAGGTGTTAATTTACTAAGAGATATATGTATGTACGTTATATAATCTTTATGTTCTGTTATATGATCTTATATTCAATTCTTATTGTCAAAAATTAGATATTTGGTATTGGAATTTTTTTATATTTTCGTTTCTATTTTTTAGAAATGTACTTCTAAAAATCGTTTTTCAAAGTTAAAATAATTAATTATTTTTCTTAATAAGGGATGTTTTTTTAAAAGGTTTGTTTTTCGACTTTGCAACACTTTTTCCAACAACTGCTAACTTGACAGCTGATAGCGGATTTGTGCTCAGTTTGGTTTGCCATTTCACCACGAACAGACTTACACAAGAACAACGCTTGCAAATTGTGCAAATTTATTTCGAAAATCGTGGTTCTGTTCGAGAAACTTACCGTGCGCTACGTCCATTTTACGATCAATATAATCGTCCATCCGAGCAAGAAATTCGAATAACCATGGATTGTTTTCGCACCACGCATACTATATTTGATAATATGCATCCGCAGAGACATCGTACAGCGCGCACCGATGAAGCTGTTGCTGCAGTGGAGCGTAGTATTGAGGAAAACCCGAATGAGTCGATTCGCCATCGCGCACAGCAATTGTAGCGGTGTCCATCCACTTTGTGGAAGATTTTGCAAAAAGATCTTGGTTTACGAGCTTACAAGATCCAGCTTGTGTCCACAGAGCACGCCAAAATCAATTTATTGAAGGACACATTCGATGAGCGCATAATTTCGCATAATGGACCTGTGAATTGGCCCCCAAGATCCAAGACCTTTGGATTTTTTTCTGTGGTGATATGTGAAGCCGCTAGTGTACTCCGATAAACAAGAGACGATACACGACTTGGAAGCCAACAAAAACGCGATCAGCGTTATTGCCGATATACATCCCCAGCTGCTCCAAAAAGTGGTCGAAAATTGGACTTTATTATTTATAATTATATGCCCATATGCGCGAAATCATAAAAAAACACTAATGGCATAAAATTATATTTTCAATAAAACTAATACCACGATTTTAACTTGTTTTACTTCATTTTAAAGTTCTAAACTTCCCAAAAAACACCTTTTAGTTATAGGTAAGGTAATACATTTTTCAAACATTTAAAATTTTTCTACTCAAATGATGTGCTCACATCAATTAGAAGAACTACACTGTTATCGTGGAAACATTAAGGTATTATAATATATCCATGAACATTTATACTTACTAAGAACTAACTTGTATAAGTATGTAACTATAGTATCTTTTATGGTACTGAGATGCTGTTTCCTCATGTGCGGGACACGGTGTCGGAATAATTCGGTTCGTGGTAACAAAAGTATTTATTCCCGATGCTCATATACAATATTAGATATTTACGGTATCACGGTCCGGAGCTAAGAGAGAACGCCGACCGCGGCGCAATATTATTTATCTCTTTTACACGATCATCTTACCAACCTCTGTAGACTATTATTGACTGTGATTGTATCAGAAAGATTTGTGGATGGTGAGACTGAAGGCTTTACCATCTTCTAGTCTCACGCGTGTTAGTGCATGTCACAGTGTATATGGTGTGCGTGTGTGAGTATTTATGTTTTGTCTAGAGCAATATATAGAAATGAAAGAGCACTTACAAAGGTTGGCGTCTATCGATGGATGAATTATACAGAAGTGGTATACAGCGCTGTAGTGGCTCGCTCGAGATGCCGATTAAATGAAGGTCTGTGGAGAAGTGGTCGCTATATCCTAGGGCAGTATCCGTCAAACGGCCATGTCTATGAGGCGCATGCAGGGTCACCGCAGATATAACACAGTAACTTTTTTGCATTTTTTTTTATTATGAAACCCTCAATAGTAGTTTCTAAAATGTAATCACTCTTTAAAATAAGGGTGATTATATGAAAAATAATTTTGATGTTTAGATATTACTTCAAAATGTACTTTTTTTTTCTTCATCCACCGGAATCATTCCCTACAACTTTATTTCATTTGAAGTGCGCTCGTGTAAACACCCTTCAATAACTAATTATTTAGTCCTGAGTTTTCTATTGGAAATGTAAACATGTTAGTCTAGAATTAGGCAGATAACCACTAACCAGTTTAACAGGCCGATCTCTAGGCTACAATCCAGACTGCTCGGTACGCTGGCCGCTCTGCTGATTATTTTTGTGTTGTTCCCGCTGATCGGTCTCCGAAAAATTAACTGATAATGTTTCATTCTGGATCTCGTGTGCCCGCCGTTTAATTCTGCCTTTTGGAGAGCATATTTAAGAGCTCCGATCCCGACGGCATACATAAAGTAGCATACCCACGTAAAACCAAAGATGCACATTTCACACTTTTGAAAGACT
Organism: Eubasilissa splendida; assembly: GCA_031772225.1. Classification (NCBI taxonomy): domain Eukaryota; kingdom Metazoa; phylum Arthropoda; class Insecta; order Trichoptera; family Phryganeidae; genus Eubasilissa; species Eubasilissa splendida. The sequence goes on from CM062846.1 coordinate 10,761,731, forward strand.
AATTGAAGGATGTACAATCCGCAAAAAACATATTTGATCCCATTCCCTAATGTATTCCTAATCCGTTCATAACAAAAAACCTTAGATGCAATATTTTATTTTATTTTGAATTTTTACTTTAGGTTAAATGGATTAACACCTATCGCGTAAGGAACAAAGTAAATAAACTTTTTATATTTTTAGATTTTGGTGCTCCTGTACCACCACATTTACGATGAGCCTAACAATAAACATTCATGAAATCCGGATTGTTTGCAAAAAAGACGCACGGCATAAACATAATAAGATATCTAAATTTTCAATTATGTTGAATACTACCACCATTGAAAGCTTTGTGGGGACGGCGATTTAAATTTACCGTCATGGTCGCCATCCCTAGCTGACCAAAGATGCGATCGACATCTATATTCAGGTTCTAGACTTCAGCGAAGAACCAGCCGTCTTAATCTGGTCCAATCGCTCGCCGATGATTTTTTCCCGTTCTGCCGCCCGCCACAACGAGTTTTGTTCTGTGCTCGAGCGCCGAACGAGACTGAGACAAATCGCTACCGACTCGCTTCTACACTCTTCATACTTCGCGCTTCACTATCTTCTATATTCTTATTTCCCTGTCTTTAATCAAATAAACAACTCAACACCAACCACTCGTTTGATTCCATCATCACCAAAAGCCTCTACAGCTCAAAATCAAATGTTCATTCTAGTTACTCTTTATATCGTAAACTCGCTTTTACTAATACGCACTTTCTTTTAACTAAAGAGCGTATATTTATTTACTTATTTTTAATATGTCGATTATCAACAGGTTATTAATGACCTTGATAGATTGTCCTAGTATTCTCCTATTTTTAAAATTTTTTAATTGGTTTTACACTTATACATTTATTGCATATACATAACATAATTAATTATAATTTATTTTTTTACATAAAATAACCCGACTCAATATAGAAATCAATTCTCGTGTTTGAATTGGGTAGTACTAATTCAATATTACCTATGTCTGAACGAGAAAGATTTGGGGAAATACGGGAAGGGTAGGAGAAATTTAGGAGAGGTACAGGATTAGAGAACAGGTTGGGCTGAAAGACCACCCAGAACCAGAAAACATGTCCCACCTGCAAAATGCTCCTTCAGGAGTCAAAATTCTCTACTAGATACACTGATTTTCTGACTTCAGGACTCATACTCCGTTGTTCTGCAAGAAGTACTTAAAGATATATATTTCGGTGATAGCGCGAAGTGTAACACAACAAGCACAGTGCAAAATAGCAAGATGAACAGGATTCAGTACGCAAGAGTACGAGTAAATCTAACATAGACAGTATACTCTCCGTCAATTTGCCATTCCCACACGGCAAGACGATAATTCTCAGTTCAAAAGTTCAACTTCAACTGGTCCAAAAAACCATAGAGAACACAACCACAGAAAAAAGTCGTGTTCTGGGTATAGGGGTAGTGGTTAATGGGTAGGTAGTGGACAGGAACTATTCTATAAGTCGCGTTCATATTTGCGCAAGATGGCGATCGGCGATCCATAAAATTTTGTTATAAAGATCGAACAACCTGTTTACTTTAAAAATACAGTTCAATCATCATGTCAGTCACCCATGACTAAGGGTCGTGACCTCCATGAATTCCACCCTCTTCACTATACACTTCGATTATTCTCCGCATCTTGTAGTGCTAGTAATGTAATGTACCAGAGACTGTACGTACTGTAATTATATGTTAATGATATAATGATAACATATATTAAATCTAATTATTATTGATGTCATTTTTTGGTAAACAATATATTAACCAAATTAAAGCACGTTACCTAGGCACGGCTTAATATCATTATTAATTGAGAAATCTGATATATCAGTGTCAGTGACGAGAGACGTGATTCTTAATAAAGAAAAAAATTATCCATCATATTAACTTAGCTATAAAATCTCATCATGTGAGCAGTCTAATAGTAATAGAAAATTTTCTAGTTCATGTCTTGTTGAAAGCTAATAAAACATTAAGTTCGTCTCTTTTTTTCAACAATTTGTTTACGAAATTGGAATAATATTTATATGCTACTGTTTTTAAATGAATTAAATTTATACGAATAAAATAAATCAACTAGAAAGACATACAGAAAAAATCAATTCATCCAAAAAATATTTTATAAATTTGTCATCAACTTACTCAGTGTGTGTTGCGAATCTGGATTTCCTCGAATAGGAAATATTCTGAAAAAACTGCAACTTCACAATAATAACGTGTCCTCCTTAAAAATTAAACTAATAATGCATTTGCAAGCATTATCTTATCCCATGGATATCTTGTCAAAATGCGTTGGAAAATCCATCGCCAAAATGAAAAAGTTGTTAGAGAGTTTTAATAATAACCGCTGAATAAATTTATCGCACGCTTAGTTATATAGTAGTTAATCTGGGGTTGGTGAAACATCCCGCTAGTGTATTGGTTAAATAACAATGTTCAACGTAAAATGTGATAATTAAAGCAAACGCACCGTACACCATTATACTCAGTAGGTAAGTAACAATGGAATAATATGTAAATATTTAATCGATTTAGCAAATGAGTTTTACCATTAAATAATAATGAGCACTCTAATCAAGTACGCGTCAACACCGCGTGTTTTGATATGTTCCATAAATATGCATTTCAGTGTGATCCAGAATTATTATCATCCCAATAATTAGTAAAATCTAAAATCATATATTAAACATTACAATTTGACATATGTTCACTTCATATTTGTATATTATTTACATATTTTACACACTCTTACTTCATATTCATATTAGACATAACTTTGAAGAACTCTTTGAATCCTTTCAAGTTTTGTATATAAAACAACTGTTTACCAGAGCGATCTTTAAACTATTTAAAAAAAAAAATTAACTTTACTTCCACGATCCGATCCAAATGAAACTAGGAGCAAAGCCTTAGGATACTATTCAGAGCCAAAATTTAATATAAAATTTGCTCAACGAACTTTTTTATTTTTTGCTACGAGAATATTTAATAAATTGCCACTAGACCAGACCTTAAAGGGTCTAAAGTGATTAACTACTTCAAACCAAAAATAACAAAGTGGTTGCTTGATGTGGGTAGAAAGCAAAATGAAACTAATTTGTGATTTGTGCTAACCTAACTACCCACACATTTTTGTCTCCCACTATTGTATATTACTGATAAAAATATTGTTATAACTTTTTTTTCAATAACTTTTAATAACTTTTGATTATACGTTTTTCACATAACGTACTAAACATTATACTTACTTACCAACTTTTAGAAACTTTATAGGTAATTTCTTTAGAACAGAATACGTCTAGTAAAGCAATTACCTTGATTTTTTCATATGTACTATTTATGCAACAAAAAAAATATATATTTGTATATTATTTACTCTTACTTTACTAACTCTTTTTTATTTTTGATACATTGAACATTGCATTTACTTTATGTTTTACGTTGTATTTATGTGTTATCTAATTGCATCTTGTTTTACTCTTTATATATATCTTTGTACATTGAACAACTTGAAAAGCACTGTCTGCTATAATACTGTAAAATACTAGTATACATAACATAGGTCTGTGATATTTTTAATACAAATTAAATATATTATTTCAAAATACATACATATAAAATCAATTTATCAAAAAAATACTGTTGTTGCTATCGGGATTCGAACCTGGATCTCTTCCTATTCGGAGAAATGTATTAACCGATTATGCTTCACCAATACGGTAGGTAAGTTGACGACGAACTTTCGAACCTATATGTTGCACTTTCAAATTGAAATATGCTAAAGTAGAAAGACAGATACATCTGTCCTTCCATTATTTGGAAGCAATCTACTTTATCATGTTTCAATTTGAAAGTGCAACATATAGGTTCGAAAGTTCGTCGTCAACTTACTGTGTTGGTGTAGCATAATCGGCTAATACATTTCCCCGGATAGGAAGAGATCCAGGTTCGAATCCCGGTAGCAACAATAGTGTTTTTTTGATCAATTGAATTTATACGTATATCTTTTTAATTAATACATTTAATTTGTATTAAAAATATATTATATTCATTATTTATTTTTGTTTATGATTAACCACTTAATGAGTAATTTGTAAACATCAACCGGTTTCGAAAAATACAATTTTATTTTTCAGGTTGTAACAATAACTAATCAAAAATACATTATATGTCACTTTATTCTAAGTATATTAAAATTTTAAAAAAATTTAACATTAGAATAACGTGAAATGTATGTTTTTGATTATAAGTTTGGTTTTGTTTTTGTCATCTTGAAGAAGAAAATTGTATTTTTCGAAACCAGTTAATGTTTAAAAATTACTCATTAAGTAGTTAATTATGAACAAATCTAATAAACTACAAAGTTCATTTTGCGAATATAAAAAATAAAGTATTATTTTATTGAGTTAAATCTAGAAACGATTTGAATTTATATATTCTGTGGTGAACCCATAATGTCTTGATTCTCTAACTCTGGTCAGTGCTAATCTTTTACAATCCATGGTATTGACCATTCGTCTTTCCTACTTTATTTCTTTTTGCACTTAGATGCGGCAGCTACAGTTTTGGAGAGCTCCCTGGGCAGCTTTCTTGTTTGTGGAGAAACACCGCTAGGGAGATTTATGTTCTGTGTGGTGAGAAATGAATAGATGTTAAATAAAATATTCATATTACTCAAAAACATTGTTAGAATTCCCAGAAGAATAAATTTAAATGGTGTGGCGTATTCAGTACACGATAAGTGTTAGTTAAATACATATTAGTGCTTTGATATATAGAATACTTTAGTCATACATTCAGCGCCGGTGCTAGACTTTTTGCCCCCAACAAGCAATATTGTTTTTTTTCGCCCTAGTGACTTAAGTTAAGATGATGTTTTCAATTTTTATAAAACCATCCCCATGAATTGATCGCCCCCTAAATCGGCTGCCCGCGTCCCACACACGTCAGAGGCGGTATTTTGTTAGGCTGGCGTTTTGAAACTTGCCCTAGAGCGATTTTTTACTAAAATACGTTCTGGACACTAGTGTTGACTACCAATTACTGCTTTATTAGAAAATAACTATAATGTTATTTATTGGATTTGCTTTATTGGATTGGTTACACCTGGATTATTTTTATTACACACTATTATCGTTTTGTAACTTTTGATTTTGTTTTTTAATTTTAATATACTTTTCGCCCGCCCCTTTAACTCCGTAACTCCGGCGCTGCATACATTACATAATCATATTAGTTTAAAAAAATGCAAATTGGTTTCTTACTAAAATATATAATACATGAGAGCGTACACTAGCAACTCTAGTGTAGGTACACTATCATGAGGGCTAATTAGGAAGGAAGGAGTTAAATTTATTATTTTATAATGAACTACATAAAAGACCATCAATAATGGCTGGAAAACAATCATCCATAATAATATTACGCGTCCCCGTCTATATCTATGACTATCTGGATGTGGCGTCAGTGGCAACTTCGTTAGTGTCGATTGCTTCAGTAGGCTGTGAAGTACTTGCATAAACGGCCGGGTATGTGCGACTTCTGTCATCTCATGTATGTCTCATAATTATATCACGTCGCACTCTATATTTTTTTTTCATATCTATATCGCTGTCAAATTTTTCAAGTTTATACAATTCCAGGGAGAGCAATACAGAATACACTAACAGAGAAACCATCAGCGAAAGTAATATAAATTAAATCTAAAGTAATATAATAAGAATGCACTACTGTTAAAGCAATATAATAAGGGATTTCCGCATTGAAATATAGATTATACTTAGATCCTGACCACGCAACGGTTACCAATGGCCGCCCGCAGGGTCTAGTAGTAAGATTGCTTATCTGCTAGTATTTTTAAATTTATTCAATAATTGATTGAATACCTTCCGACATCGAATTAAATTATTATACAACTATATTTTTATAATAACCAATATAAGCTGGTTGAGTTAAATAATCAACGTTTTGATGGAATGAAAATTATACAACACTGCAATTCCAAAAGGACAATTTCAGCTCTTTTTCGATTTCACGAGATAGTCGGTTCAATGTTGCGGATCTTCTTTAAAATAAAATTCTTGAGAAAGAAAACACATTCTTTACTGTTCCTTAATAGTTTTCCCTTATTCTGCAAATCACATTTTCATTATCACGAAAACATGATTATTGATTTCAATAATATAATTTTTTTCATGTTTAGTTGGTACATCGGTACGAAACAGCAATGTCATTATAACGTTTTATATTCCGATAAATAATACATTGTTATCATTTTACTAAACATTTTTTTAAGTAATATTTTTTTGAACCCTCTTTTGTCATATCTGTGAATAAAACGCCTGAATACCGGCCGGCACTGAAAATATTTATGACAGTCAGGAAACCATGACAATAAAAACTTTCTAATGTCAACGAATAAAAACCGCCCATAGATACCTCCTCTGTTTCGTCGAACGGGATGATTTATGCAATAATACTTTAACAAATGAACAAAAAAGAGACCTAAAAGTACTTTTACCACTGGCTTCAATAGGATGAACGGATAAATATCGAAAAAGAATTATAATATTTTTTTTTTTTAAATAATGGAAATTCATTGAATAGAATTAAATTATTTATCTCTATGAGTACATTCAATTGATAGATAATAAAAAAACACGTGAATCAAGTAAATTAACGATTGTATTCAAACAATTTTATTTCATGAACCAAACAATGTTATTAGATGCATATTTTATTTAAACAATTACTTTTAATTAAGTTTCTACAAATGGTTTTCCGTGATCATTTCCCCGCATAATCCAGCTCGAGCGGTGAAACTTCTGTGGGTTGATGGGTTTAGTTTGCACGATTTCTTAAATTGAACAACGTAATTCCAGAAAAATATATTTGATTGTTATTTACTATTTTTTTTAAAAGGTTTTATATTATTTAATATTTTGATTTTATCAATTAAATAAAAGTGGCTCTATTTTTTGGACGCACCAAAAATTATTTTGTGTATTAGTAAAAAATATTTAGAAACTTTTTGTTTGGGATATATATTATTTGTTATAAAATATCTGAGACTTCACGTCTATACTTTGTGTCGTGGAACCTTGTGACTAAATATTGTGTGTAAAATTTTATACAGTCCACTATTGTACTACTGCACCTTAATTTTTTATCTGTATGTAAAACTATGTTCTATAAATTTATGTTTTTAATAATGACAGCACTTAAGGGACTCTGGAGGGTCTAAATTTTAAAATCTTTGCTATAGTTGCTAATAACCACATTTGAATGAATGAATTTCTTATCTTTTTTTCGTTTTGCATATACTTAAATATGTTATTGAATTAAAGTCGCATATTTTTATTAGCTTTGATGAGTGGGACCGACAAGGAAGCCCTAGCTTCTAAACCGGTCCCGGGAAAGGGTAGGTCCCCTCCCCTCCAGCTGTTCTTTTAGAGAAAGTCCACTTTTGAAGGTGCCAATAGAATCGGATCGGTGATGAGTGCCTATTTCTTCCTGTCCTGGGTTTGTTGCGGCATCTATGCTTTTAAATGTATTAAAATGAAATATAAATATTTTAATAATCCGTGTACGATATTTATTTTGGCAGTCTAAATTATATTTTGCAAGAACTTTTTATCACGTATCACCTATTTTCAATCCATAAGACGTACTTTAAACCATAATGCATACTTTAAACCACAAGGCGTACTTTAAACCATAGTGCGTACTTTAATCCGTAAGGCGTACTTTAAGTCATAAGGCGTACTTTAAACCATAAGACGTACTTTAAACCATAAGACGCACACCAATTTTAAGATAATTTTTCAATGTAAAAAGGTAGTCATTTTTTGTTGATTATGGGAATAAATAAATGTTACTCAGCTGAATAAAGACAATATTACAGATATACTTAACATTTATGTAAATATTCCCTGTAACGTAACGTTCAGCGGCTTTAGTTTAATTGCATCAAAAGTCATAGGCATCATGTTAAAATAAAAAATTCTTCATTATTAAAATCATAATTTACTACAACTGATATTTTTGATAATTTTATAAACTTTCATTTTAGATACTACAAAATACAAAATTGTCGATATAGTTTTGCTACGTTATTTAAAATTAACGTTAAACCTCTGAAATTTATTAATTGCTTCAACACATACTCTGCGGTGGTGGGTTAGATTTGACCCGGGTGTTTGTAAAAATATGAATTACGCTACAAATATTAGTTTAATGCTGTTTTCCTTCTAGCTAATCTTTTATTAAATATTTCATACAAATACAATAAATATAGATACAAATAAATGTTATCGGAAGAGATTCAAATGAGTTATTGATAAAAATGTGAAAAAACGCTCAAAAAACAGTCGCTTTTACGGGATTGAACTCAGCGCTTACACCGAAATATATATTGTCAACATTTTGAGCGGGTAGACAAAGGATACCATTTTTTTTTATCTAATTTATTATCTTAATGTGTTCATATTTTTACACAATAGTAAACTCTTTCCCCTTTTCCAACAACGAAAACTTTCTTATTAGGCTATTATATACTGTCAACTAATTGAAAAAATCTAATTGAAGTTATATCGCTCGTGACAAAAATCTTAAAAATATATCTAAGTTCGTAAAGACCAAGTATATATATTACCAACCTACGTGCGTGATATCTTTACCATAAAAAAATATTTATTTTTTAATTTCTATATATATAATGTAATTTTTTTTTCATGGATCCTGAAAGACCATCCTGGAGTACAAATAAAAATGAGAATATGCTGCGATCCTTTCAGGGGTAAGAAAGTCCTTGAATTCAGGACCACTGAGACTTGCGTCGCAGTCAATAAAATTTGTCTTTGTAAGCCGGCAAAATTCCTAGCTGGAAAATGGCAAGAGCGGTTTGAACGAGCAATGAAGAGAAGGAACTTTACAAGGACTCCTTCAAACATTAATTATCATCGAGAAGAAATTACACCAATTTCAGATTCCAACACAGTGGCTTCAAAAGCCTTTCCTGTCAAGCAAATTTGTGTTCTTTTCGTTTTCTCTTCCTTTAAAGAAACTCTATTATAGAATATTTTAAAACAAATTTTATTTTCTTCCTTAAATGAATTTTAATTATTGGTATAAGATACAGTGAATATATCATTTATTTCATTGAATTGAGAGAGCGCATTCCGATAAAAATATGTAACCATTTTTTAAATTGAAATGATTATACGTAAAATGATTTACTAAGAAATTATTGCAAGTTTCAACAATTACAATTGTATAACACACAATTCCGTAGAAAAAAATATAGGAGAGCGAATACAAAAATGATCAATTTTTAAAAAGTTTAATATTGGAACACTTTATTTGTTTTAGGACCTTATTTTTTTAAATTACGAATTAATACACTAATAAACATGTTACTACATAAGTATCGCAAATTCTACTGTTTACTACGGAGAATGATGAACAAGCGGTCCCGTTGAAAAGAGGCACTAGGTATCGTTCTCGGGAAAGGGGTAAACTAACTTTAGTATGGTTTTCATAGGACATAGAGAATTATATTTACTTCATTATTCCAAATTAACTCAGTAAATCAGTTTTTTTTAGCTTTCTGTACTTTTCTATGGGATGTGCTGTATTATATACCTACTGCGGGCGGATATTGTAGCCGCTTTGCGGCCGATAGTGGCCTCTGCACAACCATTGGTAACCGCTGCGCGGTCAGGTTCTCAATAGAATGTATATTTCAATGATAGAGCTTTCCCAAAACAAACCACACGTAAATAAAATGTAGATGTAATTAATTTATTCCATCTTTGTAAGTTAGCTGTCAAAACTAACAAAAAAGAAATATAAAAATCGTGGATAGACAATTTCTATGATAAGATTTCTTCCTTACCACAGACAGAAGAAAATATGACAATGTTATTGTACAATTTCACTGAAATATGTTTTTTTGTTTTTCGTAATAATGAAAATGTACACTTCATTTCAAATTGAATATATAAAAGAGAAAACATAAGTACTCCTAACCTAGAGGTATTAAAAACACGTTCGTTTTAACAGACCTGGTCGTTTAATCAAGCACTATACAGCCATAATGACACTACTGAAGCCGGCATGCGGAAGCATATAACACATCTATAACGTGTTCAAGTTATTAATACAATAATGGTGATCACCATCGTTACATGTTGGAATATTTATTGGTGGCCGAATTGGATCGATTGGGCCTACACATATGTGGTTTCAACAGGACAGTGTCATCTATAATACACAGCCCGAGCTACGATTGAAATTTTGCGAAAAAAAATTCCCGGTCGCATGTCAAAATGTTGTGATATCGACTGACCTTCTCGATCACCTGATTTAACGGCTCCCGACTATTTTCTGTAAAAGTACTTGAAAGGAAAAAGCTTCGCTAATAAGCCAACAAATATTCCGATGCCACAGGACAATATTCAAAATGAAATTGATGAAATAACTCGCGAAGTGTGCGAGAATATTATGAAAAATATGGTTAAAATAGCACGCACTTGTACCGTGGACAGAGGCGGCTATTCGGCCAATGTCATATTTTATTTATAATTGTAATAAGCACAATAATTGATAAATCATACTAAATTTAAAAAAATATGTTTCATTTCTTTGTTATTCAAAAACAATATAAGCATCCTGTATAATGGTAAAAGTTAACCGTACAAAGAATTTACTACTAGGTACGTGAATTGTTATTGGAGGTGTTGCTTGGAAGACGTTGAGAGGAAGAGTTATTTTGTCTGTTTAAATACTGCTGGCCGCGTTTGTATTCTAGTTGCACGCCGTAGGCACCCCGTGGCTTTGTAGTTGGTGGGAGTCCACGCAAGCACCGCCTTGTTGTTGTTTCATTCAGCATCGCTGGCTGTCTCGGTGACGACAGTGGAGGCGATAGCCCTCCTCATACTTACCATTACATCATGCGGTGGTAGATTCTCATTCATATCTAGATATTTCATATTTCGTTTATTGTACATGCATATGCATAACCATTTTGGCTGTAATGCTAAATAAATATAACAATATCAAAGTAATTGTACTTCGTTAATTAATGTATTATAACGTTACGTTATAGTACCTACCCGTCGATAGGGTGCTTTCCTTCACAAATGGCGGGATTTTAAATTTTTTTAAACATTTACTCACAGAAATAATAAAAATAATGACAATGGTACAATACTTCACACAGCGAACAGACAGTCAACTGAAGTCTTTTCATCTCGTAATTTATTTGCAAATATATTTTTATAATCAATTACTACAGCTGTTTTTATACAGTATGTATGAACTCAATTTGATTATTCATTCTTTGGACATCTATATTAGTTCTTACGATGACCACTGAAATATGCGAAGTATCAAAAACTTTACTTTTATCTGATGGCTGTGAAAACATTCGATTCGTTTTAACGTTTTCAGTTGTGTCAAAAAAATGTTTACATCGGTTCAGCAAAAATTATAAAAACACAGAACTTGCAATGTAGTATTTTGTTTGCCAAATTCTCCAAATAAATAAGATATCTCAAATTTATCAAAATGTAAAACTTCTTAAAAACTTTTTCAGGTTAACAAAAAATCAATTAAATGAAAACTTTTGCAAGATATTGTATTATATAAGTTGTCACTCGATATTTCCGTTCTTACGCGTATGAAATAATTAATTAAATAATAAATTTATGTACGAGGTGGCACCATCTTGTTACAGAAGTTACAGAAGTTTTCCAATATGTGACGATAGCGATCACCATTAATTGTTACAGCGTTTTCATTATTATATAAATAAAATATTTTAATAACTTTAACCCATTGTTGAAGCGTTAGATGCTCCATAATAAATTGTAATCAACTATTCTCGATGATGACTACATGCGAACTAAGAAATATTTGCAAAACCAAAATGGTGGACAAACAAAATCGACCTAGAACATAATATTCACTCTGTATATGTATGTAACTAATCCATTTTCCATTATATCAATTATTGTTAAAACTTATGTCTACTCAGCTTCTAAAATCTTTACTTAAATCATTTTGTCTTCAGTAATACACACGTGTTTGTCTCATGTACTTCAAATCTAAATGGCTTAAATTTATTTAATATTAGTACGATACCATTTTAATTTAGTCCTATTTATTTTTAGTGTGTAATAATATATAATAATATTGTAGAAACTGTCACACCGCCTTTCCGCTAAATTAATTAAAACATTTTTTTGTTGTTTTACATACGTTTATTGTTCTTAAGTAATATTCTTATATTTTTTATAGTTACGTACAGATAATAGTAATTCAGTAACATTGTATAAAAAAAACATAGAAATAAGTTAAAACTCATTTTATATTATGATCATCCTATTTCATAAAATGATTTTTTCTCTATCGAGATTAATCTCAAAAATGGTCTGCTCCACAACATAATACAAAGAGGTCATTTTTCACATAACATATTTAACATCTTATTTGTATTCCAGAATTGAAATAATATTATCATCCATGGTAGGGTAGCTTTCTTCCGTGATATCCGAAATCTCTTACACTGAGATCTCTTGAATCTGTACTCGCTTTTTGGTAGGGCGAAGGAGACTGCCCCCCGTGCCGCTTCCACCGCTCCCCGGCTCCACGCCGACCCCCACAGATATCTGAAAGAGAAAATTGAGTAAAGCCTTGTACGAATATTTGAAACAGTGGATCTTCCTTCCTGAAGCAGTTCAACAAAAGTTTTTAATATCGAATCCTACAGCCCGAGTAGATGAAATTTTGATCTCTGAGAGTAAAGGTAATTGTTCTCCGCTAATAGTGCTAACGATACTAGACAACCAGTTACAGGGTTTTTAAATATTGCTGCCGAACAATATAAACGCTGTTATAACTGAACGATTTGGTTAGTGCACAGCATCAGATAGTATTGTCATTAACTCGATAGGAAAGAAAAATTCAAGTAGAAAAATATTGGAGTTTTGGTAATACATATATGTAATTAATTCGCATTTTTTTAGAAATTCTAAATTTTCATAACACATTTATTTTATTTTATAAAAAATAGCAATCAATGCACAGACTATCAAATATATAAACATGAACTAACAAAAATTTCTAGTTTCAATATTATAAATTTGGTATAACTCACGTGATCACTTTGGTACGACTCACGTAATCAAATAGCTCCGCGATTTTTTTTAAATATATAACTATTGAATTGCAAATTTAAACGCTAACAATATAATATGCATTAATGTATAAAAAGAGGTCTTGTCTACACATTAATTTAATTTTCGATGAGTAAATACTTTTACTGTTGCATAATTTTGCTATTGTTCACTTACTACTCCAGTACGGAATAGTTGGGTGGGGAGGAGCATACAATAACATAATGAACTCGGTAAAAATAATGCAGAGAACAATCATCAAAGTAATACTAAAAAAAGATCAACTTTTCAAAACACAAACACTTTTTGCAAAATTCCCAGATCCCAAAATAGAAAACATTTACAAAAAAATCTCAATTAATCAATTACGTAAATAAAATAGTACTGTAAAATTTAAAACAAACAAACACTTCAGAAACACAATCAAAAAATAAATAATATTATAGAACACTTCAAAAGCACAAAAAAAAAAAAATAATAATTATAGAATACAAATGAATAACTCTCTATATAAAATTATTACAGTGTAACTCCCTCTCCAAGCACAAGAGCTAGTCTCTTTTTTGGAGAGGTAAGCGAATAAAAAACATTTATTTTTAATAATGTACAATACCTAATTAATAACTCACATTATAAATAAATTGTAAAAATTTCAAATATATTTTAAAAAAAAATTTAAATGTGTCATGAACTATCGGATTAATTTTTCCACAAAAAATGTGTGTATAATGCTTCTCGTCCCGCAACTAATGTTCCAAACCTCCATGTCTATTCATTTACTGGTCTGTGAATCAATGTCATTTTCATTTCACTCTGACTAGCTGTCTGACCGAAACAAAATGGTTTAATATGTAGTCTATGAATCAATATTTTTACAAAATGTTTAAAACATTTCCGTGACAAGATATGCTTTTGACCTTGAATTCTTTATGCTATGACATCATTCATATAAATGAAGATCACGCTTGGTAGCTGGATTTCTTACATCACTTCATACAGATCGAAAATTTAGTGACAATCACTAATTCTTATTTTTCATCCCCTTTATCCTAATCTATGGTTCTAGGTGACGTTTATACACATGTTCTTGCTGTCAATTCAAACGCCGTGTGCACGGGTTGGTCCTACCAATCTCAAGCGATGATCTCGGAATTTATCTCTAGATCAAAATCTCAAAACGTGCACACGATACTGTGATTTATTTTAACTAAATCTCTGAGACTTGACTCAATGCGCATGAGCTTCAGAGACTGAGCAGAGAGTAATACCCCACGCCGCGCCGGTCGGCTAAAATCTGTGATGAAATAATTAAAAAAAACCCCTCTCTCAAATACAATTTAGGAATTACGAAAACTTCCGTCATAAAATTTGTCATCCTTCATTTTTATTTCGTTACGCTCAAATTCACGGCGTGTAGCTGAAATTAAAGCTCGAGATGAATAGTAGGTGGGTGACACAAGAAGCCTCCAAATTATAAATCTGTCGGAACCCAGAAACGAACTAGGGGTGGGTTTATTTCAAAGTGGTTTTGTTGTTTCGTGAAAAGAAACGAGAAAGATGTTGAATAAATTACAAAACAAATTATTATCACTCGAAGATTTATAAACTCGAGAAAATAAGGAATATGCCAGACAATTGGCGCTAAAGAATTAAATTATATTAAAAGCAAACAAGACCACGTTTTTCTTGAACAATAAATTATATTATTTGTAAATAAACAAAAAAGATTTTCTTCAAAGATTGTTTATTTTTCAAATAACGACAACGTCATGCCTTACATCCATAAAGTGAAAAGAATATTTTTACACATCACGAGCAATTAAAAAAAAAATATATATATATATTTCAATATTTTTAATAAATTAAATTTCGTACTACATGTCGGGTTATAACTACTGTAGTTTCTAGACTATTCTGGTATAGGGGTGAGGCGTTGAAGGACCCCTGGCATGAAACTGTATTTAGTTTAGTTATCACCTGATGATGAGATGAACTACACCTTTTGAATCTGTAGTAGTGATGAAATCACCCAACGTTAATATAGTATAAAGTTAATAATCGCTGCACCGCCCTGTTAATAAATGGCGAATTTAAAATATCTGCAAACTTCTAATATTTTCCAATTTTTTCCATTGTTTTGACATCATTCCAAGTATATATCGAGACTTTTTTGATATTACGTTCCAAATACACGCATGTCATTATTTTTTTTATCGTTCGCTTCAATATCACTACATAATATAGCTTTGTGTAATTAAATTGAACTCATAAGTTAAACACAAATCGGATTACATAAAAAGCGCTTGGAAATGCGGAAGGGTGAATTAATGTGCTTCATGCACCGTGCTTCTCATTGTTATTCGTTCTCAATTTCCAATGATTGGGTCTTTTCACCAGTTTTTTCCAGTAAAAATATTCCTTGAACAGAATTTTAACGTTCATTTCGCTCTTTATAAATCGCACAGTGTTCCTTAAAGTTTACAATTCGATTTGCACGATATTACATCATTTACAATTACAATCATTTTTGTAATTATATTTATGTTTTTATATATATTTATTTTAAATAAACATACTGCATTATTTTTTGTTCACAGAATCTTTGCTATTATAAATCATTACATAAAAAAAAGTGTTATTTTAGTAGTTTTCCGTACTCGTAATTATTTTTTTTTTATATATATTTATGAACACGTGTACTTCCATACTTAAATCAAAATGATTATTGTTAAATGGAAACACATACATATATGTAAATCAAAAGATAAAGGAGTATAGGTTGTTCTGAAACCAGGTGGCGTTAAATAATTAAACTCAAGTGATTATGAACAAAATTATTAAAAACTAACCACAGAGTTATTCTTTCAACTGTTATGTAGAATAATAATTAATTAACAATATTTTGTACTGGCATTAAGAAAACACGAGAAACAAAAAGTCATTTATTTGAAATTAATGATACGAAAATGTAGATTAATATTCATGGGACCAAAATATAGATTTGTGAATTGTAAACACAAGTCTATCAAACAGATTTGACACTGAAATAAGATTGCCAGCTGACTACGTGGTTCATTTTTCTATTAATTTAATATGTCAATTTGCTGTTATTAAAAAAAATTGGTATTATACTTCACCAATATCTTGACAGAATCACTGTCTAATATTATGCTTTTTTTTTTTGACAACCCTGTTTCATACGTAGTAGAAAAATATTGAACTAATTAAAATTCTTTGAGGTTTATTTAGAATATCTTCATGTTTTTTATAACCAGTCTTAGAAAGCATATTAGTACATACTGCATTATTTTTAGTCTACAGAATCTTTACAAAAATGTTATTTTAGATAATGTAATTTTTCTATTAGTGAACACGTGTACTTCCATACTTAAACCAAAACAATTATTGTTAAATGTAGTATATTGTCAGCAGTTTCTAGTTTTGAATTCGAGGAGAGGAAGTGTTCTCATGTGATTACTCGTGTTGGATCACTATTTCATATATCGCTTTGATTCTGTTGTATTGTGAACGGTAAAACTCATAGTTTTTGTGCTGTAGCAGTTTCATACATTAAGTAAACTTCCAGAAGATCAACGAGACGGCGTCATCAACCAGATGAGTTGAGCTGTCATTTGGTTCTGTGAGTCCATCTTGGTCCGCTATCGAAGATCCCTCATCAATTCCCTATTTCGATTCCATATTTCTTATCTACCCATCCTTTCCGATTCCGTCATCAAGCGATCGTAATACTAGTCTAGATTTTTTTATATTTGCCAAAAATTTCTAATCAAACAAAACAGTTTAGAACACTAATATCAACATCTTACATAATATATTTCCTAAATAAAACAACTTTGAATAAACAAACCTGGGCTTTACAAGAGCTTTTGGGGCGATACGTGGGTGGAGGCTGTTGTGTTGTACATTGAAGTTCCTCACACTCCTCTTCCAATTGTTGGCCCTTTTCTAGCCCTTGTTAACACAAACATAACATTTATTGTTTTCAATAATTGTTTGAGGACAAAGGATAGTAATCGTACATATATATGCATATTCTTTCATTTTATTAGGAACTAAATTTAACAAAAAAATATAATTATGGTAAATTTAATTATGTATGAAACAAGGGGTATTATCGTACGGCGGGTATATTTTTTATAATATGTAATAGCCGCATAGTTTCCCATTATTAAACGAGTGATCATTAATAATATTATTTTACCTATAGCATTAGTTTTGTCGAGTCTATGGTCGTGAAGTTTGAAATGATTTATGTAACAAAAATATACTCTAGTTATCATGGCGTTCAGCTTATAAAGCAGTTTATAAAGTTTTACAAAGCAATTCTGCCTTCGACACAGTATTGCAAGCCAATACTTGATTAGATTTTGATGGACCCTGCAATATAATAGGGCCAAAGAGAATAGCGAATAAAAAATTACCCAAAAGATATATGTAGGTATATTTTGATATAATGTTGACTACCCAAAATAAGCATTTTAATGTTAATCATGCATTTATATATCACATTTTGCACATGTGTGAAAAGATATACCAAAACATATTTAAGAAAAAGTTAGTTTAATTATGGAGTATGTATGTTTTGCTAGTATTTGTTAAGATGACAATCCCTAATTACTAAACACACTCCATGAAATAATTGAAATATTTATTGTATATTTTTATGAAAATTAGAAAAATCAAAGAAATTATTTATTTTTATATTTAATTTGTTAAATAGAGCGACTTGTGAAAAAAATTAAGAATCTATCGCATCATCTCTTTTAAAACCTTTTCTACATTTTTCAAAGCAACCATTGAAGATATTTTTTATGTTACCTATACGTATTTTTTTAAATTATCACCAATATAGTTCACCTAAAAATGGTGTTAACTTGTTTATTTTTTACATTTACTATAGTAAAGGCCTTCTAATTGACCTTCTAGAAACAAAATTATAAGTCAATTTAACTTCTAATTTAAATCTTGTTAACAATTTTTTTTTTAAATTGAAATAATTTATATTTGAGGACTTACATAATTTGGTGACCTTTTAAATAAAAATTATTAAAAATATATTACATATATCATTGGAAATAAATGTTCAAACTTATTTAGACATATAAGGCTATCTTTGAAACAATGAAACCCATGACTTTATTATGTATGCGTCCATCTGTGTGCACAATACTACGTTACTTGGAATAAGCTGAGATGCTGTTCGTTTTTTATTCTACGTTAACGCACATTTAACAAGAATATAAATAATGTATGATACAAAATAGTATAATATTTTAGTATATTATGTACATGCTGATCCGTCGCGTCATGCACAGAGATAATTTATTAGAATATGTGCTGTTGAAATTATGTAAACAGACGACATATATCAATAAATTATGCACATATATTTATCTGGAAAATGATTATCATATTTTATCTAATTTAATATTTATCAATTTATTTTCTAGGGTTAGATATTGTTTATTATATATATATATATACAGGATGTACCAATAAAATGTATACACATGAAACAGATGTTTCAAAATCGAGAATCCATTGTATTTTAAAGTCAGCCTATTGGAAAACTTTTACTTGTTAATGAAGAGTTTTATTTTAAGCACATCCTTCACTACTATCGTGATATGAAGACCTACTTTGATGAATATCTTGCTCAGCGAATAAAATGGTCGAAGAGATCAAATTCTATATGACCCACATTTTCCAAACCTTGCCCCATTACACTTTTTTACGAGGACACGTAGAATATATGATGCTATATTGACATAAATTAAAGGTAGCTGTTAAGGCGCAATGCATCCAAATACAAAGTGTTTGCCATTTGGATTATTTAAAATGCCTACTCCAGAATGAACAAGTTCGAACGTTTGCGATAATTAAAAAAAATACATATATCTTGGATGTATATAAATAAAACAATGTTATAACTCTAACTGTTTTACTGAGTTACTATTTTTCTCGAAACTCGAGTAGAGTTATAACATTGTTTTATTTATATCCATCCATTATGATAAAACTCTACAAGGTTAACGCCGATTCTTTCAATAATATACGTTTATCTTCTTTGATTTGAAATTAAAAAAACGTAAATTTAACTTAATCAATATTGAATTTAAACCCCTTCAAAGTATGTATACTTTTTTGGGACACTCTTTATATTGGTTAGCGTCATACTATTCATACATGACTGTTATACATTTTTATCATAATATAATAAGTGTTTTTATACTAGTATAAATATAATAATAAAAATGTAACGGTTCAATGTATATTTATTTAAGGTCAGTAACGTTTGGTTTTGTGCAGTCTTGAATTCGAAATAAATTCATTTGAGAAAAGGCATTTTAACGATTGAATGGATTTAGATCGGATTATGAATTCAATTAAGAAAAGATATATATTCAAATCGTAAATTAAACCACAAAGTGCCAAAAAAACGAAACATAAATGTGAGGCAAATTTTTTCTAGCATTTATAAAGATCAAATAAAATTGTGTAAATTAGGAAGAACTTACCGTCTGATATTGACTGGGTTGAACCATTTCTGCTTCTGGCTTTCCTTTTTTTACCCCTTCCTCTCTGATAGTAGATGACAAAGAAGATAAGCATATTGAGGATAAGCAGAAAGCAACCAACCCCAACCGTCACTCCGAGTGCTGCGGTGTAGCTAAACATAAAAAGCAAGTCACATAAGTCATCTGATTATAATATAGTTCTATATTTAAGTTAATAATTAATAAACTTTTAATTTTATGTTAAAAACCTAATTTTTAAAAACCATTTCATTTAAATTTTAAGGATATATAATAATAATAATTCTATCCCCTAATACATAAAAAACATTGAACAATACAGACAGTTTAAAAGCGCAATAAAATTTTGGCTAAAAAACTCAGACCGAACGTATATTCATAGCATGGTTACCCCTTCAATATGAATACATACACAGTCAAGACTTCAGACCCAACACCAATGAGTGAGCAGCCTATGCATGTGTGTATATTAAATTATATTATACTGAATTATTATTTAAAGCCAAAATGTGCATTATCCTTCAGGTAGGTTATAAATTTATCAAGATCAAATATTGCATCATATTTTGTTACTTACACTTCTTGTTTTTGCGCTACCGGAATATGAACCCGGATCTCTATTTCCAATCCCGGTAGCGCAAAATCAATATTTTTCGACAAAATTGATTTTATATGTATATATTTATAATTAATACATTAAATTAGTATTTAAAACATCACAGACATATATTCTGAATAATTACAACTTCACAATAAGAATGTGTTCTCCTTAATAATATAATATGATTGTTTTTAATATGAATACGACAAAAATAATGATAAATAACCACATTCCTTTGAGACACAATTCGTTGTGTCAATCAACAATCTTTCAAAAAGGCGTATCTTGGATTTTTTGATTTTACAGTAGACGATGTACAAGTTTCAACAAATTGTGTGAAATTTTTCAATGTTGAAAAATGATAAAAAAAATAATCTTACCAATTTCTACGAATATTTTTTGATTTAAAGACTGTGAGGTTTATTTATTGCATAATATAACTGTTGTTTACACAAGGGTAAATACCCTAGAGAACACCCACAGAAAATGTCGTGTTCTGGTATAGAAGAAAGGGGTAGTGGGTAGGTACTGAACAGGAATCACACTGTATGTCGCGTTCATATTGCGTACATGGTGACTGCCGATCGTTGGATGGTTATAAAGATCAAACATCTGTCATTTGTAAAAATGACACATCGAAATAAGTGTGGTTACGTCAAAATGTTTTTATGTAATATTACTTTACTGAAATATAATTTAGATATGCCTGATTTAATGAATTATGAGTATGTGTTTAGGCAATGGTACCCCAGTCGTAAGTCATTTTAACAAAAAAAAAGATACACTTTTTTGAAACATGGATGACGAATTGACAGCAGTATAGTTGAGTTTATGAAAAGTTGTGTATATCTTTTGGCCGGATTGCAAAACTGGGACGTCAAAACCTCACAATAAAAATCGACATGCGTATACAGAATTTGAAAAACTAAAACAAAATGTATTCAAAAAAAAAAAACGTCTTTAATCAGCGCGTCCTCTATCTTACAATGGTAAAAATCAAAAACTTACAATAGGCCTCATCTTTACAAATTCAAGGCAGTCCAGTACGAATAGCAATTGTACGAAATATGTTCAGAAGGTCCAATAAGGTCCAGTAAGGTCCAAACAATACTGAAATTACCAATGTAACACCTTCACACCTCAATCGAAGTATTGTCAATCGTAGGAGTTAAAAAAGTGCTTGAAGAGTGCCAAGTCCCCCACATAAAGCAGAAACATAGGTCATCTCCCAGATCGCTGAGCCAATGACATAAAAAAGAGTTCTCGAAGCTGCTGTATGAGAAGGACAGAAGATAAAAAACACTTTTATCCAACAGTAGATGAATATGCTCTGAATAAGTGATATACGTATTACAATAACTGATTCAGGACAAATTTTTAATATAGTTGTAAAAAAATCGTATATCTCTGAGAAACAAACGATTTAATTTTAAATTATTCATGATTTTTTCATTCACATTTATAATTCTGTCAACTGTTTTCAAGCTGATGAAATTATGGTAAAGTGCGAAACCTGTTCGCTTGTTGACACGATGCTACACCTAAAGTTAGCAGCAGTTTAATGCCACGCAGTCGATTAAGTGGGTTTTGATTTATTTCATTAAAAGTAAATACGTGCGTATATGTTATCAATTTATTTTGTGCTTTGTGATATATTTGAATAGCATTCGAAATTTTTTCTAATTTTAATTTTAACTAAACTTTTCCTGTCAGTTTGAGTTATGTATAGTATAGTAAACAAATTATTGAATATTCGTGGTCTGGTATAAAATTAAACAAAAGACTTAAAGTATTATAAAATTGAACATTTCATAAAGCATTTTTAAGAGAATTAGCCAAAAATTTGATTTTGTTGTACATTTTGGTTTAACTCCTAAAACAAACCGAAAAAGTTAGAGATATATGTATCTAAAATAAAAATAAAATAGATAGCTAAGCAAAAAAATGGAGAGGATATCAAAATTTTGCAGTAAACAGTGCAGTAACGTTTAAATTTGGGCTAGAATCACATAAGCCAAACCAAAAATCAAAGTTAACTAACATTATTAAATAAGCTTAGAATGGGCTAAAAATACAAAAACTACACTCGAATATGATTGAAATTAGGTATTTTCGGAAGCAACTTTGTATTTAGAAGTTTTGATAAAAAAGAGTCACTATTACAAGCCTGGAGGCATTTAAGATGTTTTTATTTTAAATATATTTTCAAAATAAATATTTAAAAAAAAACATTTAACCGCTCGCCATTCGTTTGAAAAATATTTAATTACAAAATCTTAAGTCTACAATTAAACCATGAATGCTACCCGTATTACAAAAGAAACAAACAAAACAAAAATGTTATATTGATTAAAGTTGATATATCTATTTAAATGCTTGATAAATTAATTGTTTTTAGATTTGCATTAATTAATTATTTTCAAAAATAATAAAATTAATATAAATAAATAAATAAAACTCGTATTACGCATTATCTTGTGTGTACGTGCAAATAATGGTAATCTTTCTAAAAGAGAAAATATTTTTAATATTTGAACATCTCTATTTTTTTACCTACCTTTCAATGAACAAGGCAGAAGAATATTATAAAATAGAAAAAAAGTACTAAAGCGGAAAATTTGAATGTCGTTTTTGGCTCAATTTCATGAAGAAATTTGAGTACTATTATGCCTATTCTCGTTCCTTTGATGATTACGTGGAAGGCGAGAATTCTTACCTAAGTTGCAAGTTCAGAGAATAAAAAAAAAACTCCGCGACGACCTAGCGAAATTTGTTTTTAAAAAAATTACATGAAAAAAATGACCTTTATCTACGCTGTTGGATAGAACCTAATAAGGCATAAAAATTGTTTATTTCTAATTTTACAAAGGAGAGATCTACGTTGGAAATTTTAAACAAAGGACCTATGAGTGGATATATAGCCAAACTGAATTCTAAGACAAAGGATACCGAGTGGCAATGCTGAAATAGCAGTGGTCGTAACATCTGATGAGATGAGAAGATAACAGATGGGCTAAATAAGTGACTGAGTGAAGACCTCAGACTGGAAAGTGAAATGGTTGCAGATCAAAGGCCAGCTGGAACGATAACATATCAGCACCAATGGACTTGTGATAGTAGCAACAAAATACTTGGAGTTGGGAAATTAAAGGTGTGTCCTATACTAAACCCAAAGATGAGACAAGAAATAAAACTAATAAAAGAACCGTATGTACTTGTTTATTGATAAAATCCTGCGTACATCTACTTATCTAAAATATCTAGAAATGAAATAATATAATTACTAGCAGATAAACAATCGGCGAAGCGGGTGGCTATTGTGGCCGCTTCGCCTGTAAGTTAGCTGTTAAAACGAACAAAAATGACATCTAGATGATGTATAAAAGTTTCGGATAGACAATAATTGTAATGTATCATGATGTAGCGATTGTGGGACGCGCGCATGTTGGCAAGAATGGGAGCGTGGAAGGGATAAAAGATCGTCGCGCTCTCTCGAACCGGAGTCGTGGATCAGAACACGTCTAATATTATATTATTAAGGAGAACACATTATTATCGTGAAGATGTAATTATTCATAACATAGGTCTGTGATATTTTAAATACTAATTAAATGTATTAATTAGAAAGATATACATATAAAATCTTTTTTTTCGAAAAATATTGTTTTTGGAACGAACCTGGATCATTTCCAATCCGGAGAATGTGCTTTAACCGATTATGACAGCACACAGTACATCAACGACAAATTTTCGAACTTTAAAATTGATACATGATAAAGTAGATGGCATTCAAATAATGGAATGACAGATGTTAAAGTCCCGTTTATTAAAATGTGTATTCACCGCACTCTTTAATATGATGAAAAAAATACTACAATAAATACAGTTTCATATTCCGTTCATTGATACCTCTTGTCGTGCTTCAGGTTCATCATCGCTGTGTAAAAATATATCTATACAAAATTATATATTCCTCCCATAGAAGAAGAATTAGAGACATATGTAGAAATACACCAATATATTTGAAATCTACACATTAATAAAAATAAAATTTCAAATTAAACCTTCAATAAAATTACTTAAAAGTGAAACAAAATTGTTAACGATATTTCTAAAAGAACAAGTACTTAAGTATGAATTGCCGAAAACACGCGCGCTCTAACTTATAAAACTCTGAAAAATATGTCACTTGATAATTCAATTCTAAAACCACTTTCTCACAGATCTCCCACACTTCTGAGTATAATATAGTGAAGATATGATATTTGACGAAAAATTATTTATGGTTTAAGAATTTATCAACACCCTAAAATAATACTGTTATCTTATTACTATTTTGACACATATAATTCCCTTGATTTCAACATATTCGTTAATTTCAATGATATGTATATAAAAGCATTACTGTATGTAGTAATATAAATCACATTAAACATAAAAGTAGAGTATTCATATTTTTTTAATACAATATCAGAAGGTCCAATGTGATTTAAATTGTAGGGTCACGTTATATTTACAATCATACCAAAGTAAAAGATGTATGGGAAGTACGTACAATATGACATATATGGACAAAATGATGTAAGAGCTTTATTTTTGAAAGTTTAGTTTAAAAAAAACCTCCTTTAGAAGCACACTAAGTCATATAACACAATCTGCCGAGACTCCATTGACCTCTTCTCATTGATTCCCGATGGATGATGACAAGTGCGTTTTTATCTGACTTCTCACTGGGTGCTATTTTTAATAGTAAAACTAATAATTACACAAAATACTTTGTTTAAACGACTATTTATTAATTATTCTACATGTTTCGATACCTATGGTATCTACTTCAGGAGACAATGTATATTGTAATTAAAAATACAAGCATAGATAAAAACAAAACTATAAAATGGTGAATAAGTAAAAAAAAGTATGATAACTAATTTCAAATGTGACTATTTGCAAAGAGGATTTGGTTATTAATAATATTAAGCTTGCTAATAATACTTTTTCTTATTTCTCAAATTTATAATTTAACTAACTGTAAACCTCTAGTATTTTTATGTATAATTTCTAAACCCTCAGAATTGGCAATGGCCACATTTGAGTATAAAATTGCCAGAATTGAAGATTTTTACTGAAAGCCGAAACTTTTCAAAGATCGCAGGAAGAAGCTGGATACGAAAGATAGATCCTATAAGATAGAGAGGATTTGTAGTCATTAAAAGAGACCTATATCCAGCAGTATATGAATGTGAACTAAAAAAGAAGAATAAGTAAGAGAATGAATGTGAATAAAGCGAGACTTGTGTGTCAGGATAAAGAGTGTGGCGCTATCCTCTTTGCTGACCCCCCACGGAGAAACGGCATCACGGTAATTTACTTAGTTATATTATAGATACAATCGACGTTAACTTTTAAGAGTTTCATCATTATAACTGAGTTATAACATTGTTTAATTTAAATCCATCCGCTACTTAGTTATTTTATATATGCACACATAAAAACAAAACAATATTTCTAAGAATGTTACAAACTAAAAAACATGTATATTTTATTATTATATAAGAATACTAAAAAAATAAAGTATGTTTACCTGTAGAAGTGTTTATTTGCTAACTTCTCCAGTATATCTCTCTCTTGTTCTGGAGGGATGGGAGTCTCTTCCTTCTCAAGATCTTCTCCAAGTTCTTCCAACTCCTCTACCGAAGGTTCACATTCCGTTGTATCTATTTTCTCACCAGAAAATCCCAGTTCTGCTCTCGCGAACATCAGCGTGTAAGATTCCGGACGCACCGGACCTGTATAATAAGGTTGTTTTTGTAACAGCAAACCACACTTGTTTTCTAAGACGATAAAATGTCTCCCTGAAGTAAACATTGCTAAGACGTGTTCTCATAAAAGGTACTGAATAATTATGCCTGAAAATACTAAGTATTCAAAGTGTGAACAAACGAAAAGAGAATTTAAGTATTAGCATTTTAGCAGGTGGTCGCAACTCTTGACAAGATAATAATAAGGGTTTATGTTGTTTTCTTCTGTTTCCGCATATTTCTCAATAAATTAAGTAAGTATAAGTAATCCCATTTAGTAAAGTACATAGTACAGATGAAAAACTTAAATTTTAAAATGAATATTAAAAAAACTAGACTCACCTCGTGACCGCCAAGTGGCCCGCCCACATTAACGAAATCTAAATATTTTTCGTGTTAATTTTGTTGTTATTTTAGAAAATTTCTTGATTTTTTTATGTACTAAATATATGATGTGTTTCTTGATCTTAATAAGGCTACATAGAGTTGATCATGTAAAAAGATGGGATCGTTCAATTATAATACCCACGAACTCAAAACTTTGTCCTTGCGCTCTTTTATTGCCGTAGCGTACGCTGTAATTACAGAAAATTGACGATGCTTTAAAATAAATGGGATATTTGCGTCGATTAGTACCACATCAATTTAGGTTGTCAAATCAACATGTCTGGGTTGACTAATCAACATTATTACCATGACCACATTTAGAATTTTTTTTTCGCAATACTGAAATGAAATGTCGAGTTCCGGTGCAGTCCTTTTTTGAATTCATGTTTCTTAATACAATTTTTTTTTCTTTCCATGTCTTATCCGTTCAACGAACGTTGGCTATCATCACTTTGTTTACTGCGGCCCAAAAAAGTTCTACATTAGACTGGTCAAACCATTGCCTTAAGTTCTTCAGCCATAATGTTCTCCTTCAATTACAACAATCTTTCTCATCGCATATCCGAGATAATAAAGTTTTTGCATTTTTATTGTTTTAAATTCTTTTTTTTTTATTCTTTCCGAATCATAACATTAATTACGTACAGAAAAATACTGTATTTCTTATTCTTTCTCAAGTGCTGGTTTGTTAATCTTCATAATATTTTAACTGCCTGATGATTATAGAGAGATGCTTGAAGGTTATACAATGGAACATGAATATCTCAAACTTTTATTATTTGAATTTATCATTAATTTCATATCATAATATCATTAATTTATAATAACATTTCGTTTCAAAAAAGGACAAATAAATCATGGATATTTCGAACTATTTTGTTTAATTCGAAGTTAACATCGACAAAATTCACGAGTATCAATCAACAATCTATTTTTCTAGTCCCTAAATAAGTTACAAGGGCATATGAAAGCCCAAATAATCCGTGCAAAAAACAACATGTTTAATATTATATTTTTCAAAAAGTTCTAAACGTGAAACCTATTTTGTTTATATTTTTATTTATGTGTACTGCATTATATAAGTTTATGATGTCCTTAGTGTTTTAAAAATCTCATACTTAGGCAGTTTTGAATAAATATTTATTAATAAGTATGTTATTAATAACTTGTGTTTTTTTAACAGCCCTAATTACTTTTTCCTTAATTCGATTTTTGGATAATTCGAATATTTCTGTTGGTCCCTTGAGATTCGAGATATCCGTGATCTATACTATATATTAAGATTTCGGAGTATACTCCAACAATAAAAACTCATTATGTTGTTTCACGTTACATTTATTCCAGAGAATTGCTTAGAAAATATTTTCAGGCGTCTTATATAGGCTGAATTCCAGCTTATGTGCTATTTACTAGGGTATGGCGGACATAATATATATAAGGATACGTGTTTTTAAATATGAAATAATGTGGAAATTGGTCGACTATTTTACAAGCAGGTGTTATTTTATTTCCGTTAAATGCGGCACAGAAAATGTTGTACATGGAGCTTTATGTATTTGTTAGTTTGTAGGTAGATGTACTCTCAGTTACCCATCTTTATTTTGTAAAATTGCTTATTTTGACCATAAAATCTATAAATTCATATCTCAAATGCTTTAATAGCAATAACACATTATCATTTTTATTATGAACATTAGTTTGATGTTGAGTTTGATAATTGATCTCATTGTTTGTATCTTTTGAAATGATTGAATGAGCAATGAATGATAACAAGTTTGCATATCCTCTTATAATATTGCTTTAATTTTGTCGTTCATTTTTAGAATGTCGCTCTTCTGCCTGGTATTAATACAATTAATTAGTTACTTATATTGAATTCTAGATCCCATATTTTAATCTATATACCAAGCATCTCAAAAGAATTTCATGCACGCGTTGTTTTTCATTGATATTTGGAATTTGTGCAGCTATTCTGATTTGTAAGGTAATTAAAATGCATCCATGCTGCAATCTACACTTCTGAAATTTAATCACGTTTACAAAATTGACTAATAAAAATACACTATAAGATCAATATCAAATTATATTTAAATTCTGATCAGGGTAATCCGTTGCTATTTCTACTGGTCGAAAGTTTCAAAATTATCTAGAAAATTTGGATTTGCTCTAAATATGACAAACGAATCTGGAGTTTCATGTTTTTAAAAATGGACATTGTATCCGTTATGTTGATATTTCGTGAAGAATCTTCAATTATGATGATAAAATGAGTGAAACTCCAGGATATATGTACCCCTCGCATTTTTCATTGCAATATTAATGTAATCATTACGTCTTTTTTAACGTTCCATTCTTATTAGAATTATTAAAATTCAGTTTTAAATTTGGAACGCCTTGAAATTATACTAAATCCACGAGCGTTATGGATGAACATTGCTTTCTATTGAATGGAGCAATTACATTCATGAACATAAAACTCGACATGTTTTCAAACAAGTTTTTCGTATATTTAGGAGCTCTAAAATTTTCCGATAATTCAAAATTCTCATTTTACTTTTATTTTTATCTTGTTTTTATTGTATTTATTTTACTTTAAGATATTTCATAAATCTGTCATTTAATCTGATTATAATAACTCTGGGCTCATTTGATTTCAAAGATTTTTAACCAATGAAAAAATATTTATATATTTGAAATAGTTTAATAAACATATATGTATTATACTCATATAAAATTACACTCATATAAGAAACAAGTTCTGAAACTTTATATTCAAAATAACGACATTATAAAACCCACCTGCGTCTAACAATCATTGTTGAAAACCTCTAGCAATCAAATTATTTCGATACACGTTCTAAATACCCAAAAATATATCAACAGGGTAGCTACACCAACGATAGATATGATTTATAATGTAATTTATAAACATAATGGATAAATTATGCTGATTCGTAATATTGTGCCAAAAAGTTATATAACAATTGTTTTAACATAGAATATGATTATTCAGGGGGTATCCCAGTAAAATTTGTCAGGAATACTGCGTTATAAAATATCGTAACATTTATATAAATTCCCACTTCAACCATGTGTTTTATTTTCACCTTAATCTGTACTAGGAACAATACCAGGCGCTACTCTATCGATTCCGATACCTCTCACATGTGCGCTCTCATCTTATAGACTGTAGCATAAAATTGTCATGTAAGTATAGATATAATAATAGTTTTTTTTATTCTACTCGATTCTTGAGACGCATTTCGCCTTGCACGGGCATTACCTATCTAACAATATAACTCAAAAGCTTGTACTTATAACTATATATATTATAATGGGAGACAGCTATACAATTTTATTTACATGTGGTGAAAGGGACAACATTATTTATTGGAATTCTGAAAATTTCCACATATTTTGAATACTTCTAAGTAACCATTCTCAACACTAATTGTATTTTAATGTCATGAGTAATTTGAATAATGTTGACACTTTTCACCTCATGTAAATAAAATTGTATAGCTGTCCCTCATTATAGTTAAAAATATATACAATTTGTTGAGTTAAATAATTAGATTGATAATGCCCTTGAAAGACGAAATGCGTCTCAAGTAAATTAAATGAGTAGAATAAAAAAAACAAGTGTTTTATTTTCACATATGTGATTATGGAGTTCTACAAACTTACCTCGGAAACAGTAAAAAAAAAAGTATTAGTTTATATTTTTGATATGAGTTATATTATTAATACATTTTTATCTATAATACTTAATCTTAATAATAATATTTTAAAATATTTTTTAAATAGCATTATCCCTATTGAATTTACAACACAAGACAAACAATGAACATCTACATGCCAGTTCCGAGTTCAACAACGACATTTTATCAAATATTCTACATGTTCTTAGCTCCGAAACTGTACAAAATACTCAGTACCAACTGGAAATCGTTTAACTCCAATAATATTACACAAATATAGACCCAACATATGGTCCAATTGGGTAGAGATCAATCAGAAGCATGGCTGTCCAATATTCTAACATAATCATTATACAGTGCCTACACTAATAATTCACTAGTTCTAGAACACTCCCACTTCATTTTTTATATTCTATATATATATATTTTTTATCTCTGTTTTTATTCCTGTCGAATCTTTATCTTTCTTGAATTAAATAACACCACAAGAGCATGAAAAAAACTGGCTACTTTAACACAGACTTCAGTCTAGCGAAGTAGTCAACGACCCTGAATATATCAGAGGTGGAGTCTACTCCATCCCTCACAATAAACTACGAATATATACTATGTTTACCATGTTATATTATAATATATTCACCTCTGTTACAACAATAATATGTATGTCAATAAAGTCTAAATAAATAAATATTAATAACTAGCTTAAGATATTTGCATTGTTCTATGATTTCATGGCATTTTCACTGGATTTTTATTATTTTATTAATTTAATTAAATTTACGAATATCACTTTTGAATTAGAAACACACATTTACACATGTATCTGAGACGTGCATTGCGTTTTTTTATAATTTTCAGATTTTAAGGATAAAGGAGCATTTATTATTACATCTCATATAACGAAGCGATTTATTATTCGTATATTATATCAATCGAGAATTAATATGCGGGGTTCAAGAATGGATAATTCAAATTACAATAGAAAACTCATTTGTTTAATCTTTATACGATTATTATATTTCAATTTGTTTTTAGTATTTAAGATTAATGAATTCAAATTAATTTAAAACACCCTGTTAGGTGATCAGTGTTATCCTATATGATCAGCTTATGAGCACTGTGTAAATTAATGATTTATAAATCACCCTGAAGCATGATATGAGTTTTACCTGTATAGAAGTGCGGATCCCTCTCCCTAAAGTGGTGGTGTCTCATGGAGACGTCTGCCGCCCCCGGCTGGTGCAGTTGAGGGATGAGGTTCAGCCACAGCGCCATCTTGTGCCCGCGATAATGACTCTTCATTTTCGGTTTAGCACCTATCATGAATGATTCATCACATGGTAAATAGAACACATACATACACAGCGCACTTTTTATTATTAACGATGATGCTGAATGATGGTGCATAATTCAAATCAATTAATTAATCATATATATATATATTATAACATTACGTTATAGTACCTTCCTGCCGATAGTGCTGTCTATGGTTGCCGTGCAATATCACTGCACGATATGATCTTTGGCTAAGCATTTACGTAGTAAATTATAATCATGTGATTCAACATTTGAGGAAAGGTAAGAATATCGAATATTAGGCATCTATCTGTGCATCGTGTTATATTAAGTGTATAGTATTGTATTTATTTTCTTACATGATGTAAATCCCTTCCTAAGTATGGACCTCCACGTCGGGAGGTGCCTTTATCAGAATGAAGTACCGCTAAGCTGAAATTTTTGTTAATGCTTCGGATGAGATTCATGAAGGATTGCCCATGAACAGAGAAGGATGACGGTCACGATTAGGGTCCATTCGCTCGAATCATATTCATAGGGAAAAACCCTATTTAAACATCATGCCGTGAACGACGTCAATTTACAAGTAACACCAAAAACTTTGATACTTGAAATTCAACCTGTTTTCCATCAAATTTTTTCTACCTGCCGGCGGAGTGATTTCTCGCATTAATTAGACAACGTTTTTCTCTTTACTTATTTGTGTTTTAATTATGTTATTTGGTTAATTATAATGTTATAAAATCTATTTCTATTTTTATTTATATTTCCTTGAGAATGAATGTCGGAAGCAGGTGGAAGGCAGAATAGCCAATTCTATTCATAGTACCCACAAATCTCATGCTCTACCTTAGGTAAAACTGGTGGACGCGCTGACGCTCTGTCGTGCACGTCACAATATATTGTGACGTTACGCAGATATTCTAACTTATTTTTAGTGCGCGCCTTCGTTCCACGTATGGTATCCCCAGAGTTTGCACCTGCGCAATGCGAGAGTTCCGGTTTTTTTGACAGACGGGTGATTTTCGGGAGCCGTATGTTCTAACATTAAAATGTAAATCCTTGATCATCCAACTATATAAAAAGGGTAAATATTCTTGAAATATACCCCTGTGTGTGATATGTGGGTTCCTGTTTGGCACTGTGAAATTGTTCTGTTCTAGAAACATGCAGTTTCCTTTTAACAAAGAACATATTTTTGCTGAGAATATATCATGTGTGGAGGCATAGGTTTTATATCGTATTTTTAGGCAATACCTTGATAATGGTACGTTTTACAGTATTGAATCGTCGGCCTAGGTTTTCCCAAAGAAACCATACACAAAGAGCGCGATCTAACCCAGAAGAGACACCAGTTGCATATATATATATATATATATATATATATATATATAATAGCAATATATATAGTATATATAACAGCAATATATATAGTATATATAATAGCAATATATATATATTCCAAGTTTGACAGGAACGTTCTATATTCCTGTCAACTCTCACTTTGGAAACCACGAAACTAAACAAAATACAGCTGGATTTTGTAAATATTATAGATTACATTACAGATTCGCTATTATGAAAAGTTTGTTTATGTGTTTGTCTAGTACTTACTATAAGAGGGCTTAGGGGCACAAGGGAGAAACTACAAAAATCGCAGTTTGCAGTTAAATATTGAACTGTCATCCGAAAAATTAATTATATTAGTGACACAAACATGAAACTCATGCGATAATTGGTTTTTAACATAAGCTCGGGTGTAACTACAAATTAAATAAAACATTTAAAGACACAGGAACGAAACGCCTTTTTCGCCATAGCAATCTTCCTTCAATGTAAACTATTTTTGTTCTATGGTAGATTAGTCATTTTTCGCCTGTTATTATGTTCAAATCTCGTGCCTAATTAACTACTTTTTTAAGTGAAAACAACTACATTTTTAGTGTAAAATATATAATAAAAATACTTTAAATATTATATTCACTAAGGGATACAAAAATAAGAAATATTAAATATTCTACACACAACGAAAAAATTAGGGACACATAGATGAAAGTGTCTACTTTAATTAACAATTTATTTATTTTTTTAATCTAACTTATTATAATTAAATAATTATAACTGTTACAATATTTTCAAAATAACATCATATATATTTTTTCCGTTAAATAAAACATGTATTTAGTGGAATATTATTTAAATAAATACTATTTTGGCATTTTTTCTCAAAACCAATACTTTGTAGTTTCACCCTCAGTCACCCTAAGCTCCCGTATAGTTAGACAGGATAAATTTAACTTGGAGTCCTGTAAAATCATATGTAAAATAATAATGTAATTAAAATTAATATGATTTTTGAAAGTTGTGTTTATTTGGAACTTTAAATGTATTGCTAAAAATATAGATAATAGCTTATTTAGTTTTAGAAGGCTTTAATCGATTAAGCTATATTAAAGTCTCTCAATTTTATCTACACACATTTGACAAGTGAGACATTTATTTTTTTCTGCTAAAAAAAATTTATGTTTCCGAAATCGAGCCCCGAGGGTGACTATATTTTTTCGATACAGTTTTTCTGTGTGATTTATTTTCTAAATGTGTTTTAATTGTCAATACTGAATTCTCTTCTAAAAATCATAACATAACAATAAATAACACAGTGCTGGACAATTGTTAAAGTAATGAATGGCCTTTGTATCACTAAAAATATTTTTTTATGGTGGTTGGAATGGTGGTTAAAAATTCCGGTTTTGCAGAAGGAATTATTTTACCACATTAGCAAAGTGATAAATTGAATATCGTTTTAGACGTTGTATTTCCATCGAACTTATGGGTATATAGTTAACAAATCGAATAATACTCGTATTATTACCTACTTACATACGTATTAATACAATAATTTTTGTTATTGTTGCGAAGTTATAATTTCAGAACATAGTTTTGTGGTATTTTTAATACAAATTAAATTAATCAATAATTAATTACTAACCATAAAATTTTTAAAGTTATTTTTTTAGTCATCATTTATGACTAAACATACATAATTAGTACAAGTAGTTAATAACGGGTATAATACAGGTTTGATAGACACTATTTTAAAAAATAAATTAAAAGAATATAATAATCAATTTTTATATAAATCACAGATAAAACATAATGATAATAATGATTATTGGCGTAAGATTTTATACATAAATAACTTTTCGAATCAAATATCTAAACACCTACCACGAAACATTAGACCGGCATTTTATACAAATAATAGTATAGGAAATTTACTCATAAATTCTAAAGACAAAGATGATAAATTTAACAATTCTGGGGTCTATAAACTTAGTTGTAAGGATTGTGCTGCATTTTATATTGGTAAAACGGGTAGAAATTTTAATATAAGAGTAAGGGAGCATTTGAGATGTTTGAACAATAGTGGGTTTTCAGAATTTTCTAATCATTTGATAGAAAATGGTCATGATTTTGATAAAAAATTGGGATTGTCAATTTTGCATATAAACGGTGTTGGTCACAAATTAAATAATTTGGAATCGTTGGAGATAAATAAAGCGTGTAAAACTAATCAAAAAATTATAAACAACCAACTAAATTTAACTACGAGTCCCATTCTAAAATTTTTTCCTAAAAATTATTCGAGTAAATTTGTATTAAGTAATGATTTGAGTTAGGTACTAAAAAAAAAAAAAAAAATTTTTAAAATAGATTTTTTTTAAATAGATTCTGTCAAAGAAACAATATTTGTTTTAGTTAGTTATGACATCCTGAAGAAGAAAATGGTATTTTTCGAAACCGGTAGATGTATTTAAACTCATTTTAGTGGTTAATAAAACAAAGATAAAAAATAAAAATATGAATCTTAACGACAAAGATAACATTGCTGATTTTAAAAGTACAAGTAGTATTCGCTCGGAAAACTAAGTGGTTATAAAATGATATCGCAATTCGACAAGACATAGAACAAAGAGTCCGTGAACATGGAAGAAACTTTGGTCTCGCATCTCAGATATTTGGCTGTAAATGTAGCCATGTGTCAGTTGATTATTCTGTTCTTCTTGTGAAATTTACTTATTAGATGACGAATTACAACTCGCTCCGCTCGTCTTTTACGCGAGTTTTGAGGCTAAAGTTTATTTCGTGTACGCGCACCCTTATTATTAATATTTTTATTTTGTTTTTATTTAAATTAAATAGCCATATTGCCAATGCAGATGCCTGTATTGTTTATTTACTCATGTACATGCACTATGCTGGCACAGAAACCTATACATCATACATATTTAGGCACCGTACTGGTGACAATATCTGAACACTACGCAGTGTACTGATACCGATATATAGGTGCTGTGCTGATTCAGACGCTTATATACTGCAGACTGTATACAAATTTCGTACTAAAAAAATATATATACAGAGTGTAACAGACCTAGTCCACAATACTTTATGGGTGAATACCTGACTAAATTACTAGTCGAAAATGTTGAAGGGATATGTGGCTAATCTCAACCACGTCAGAGATTTAAGCATTTCTAAAAAATCCGATTATTTCGATTAATTAAAATATTTTATTTATTCCAAATTATATATTGAATACAAAAAATTAAAAGTCATTGAATTTCGAGTGACTAAACTATTTTTTGTTAGATGATTTATGGCCTGAAGCAAAGATATAGATTAATAATGTAACAGTTTTGCAAATATTTATTTTGAAGTACGTAGACTTCAAGCTTAACACGATTTTGTAAAAAATTTAAACAATAATATTTTCCATAACAGTGCAGAATTTGCACACACTCCTTGAACATTTTCGACACGTAATTTAGTCAGGTATCCACCCATAAAATATTGTGGACTAGGTCTGTTACATCCTGTGTACATATATTTTGTAGATGATTTCCTTGGTGAAATCTAGGATTACATTTCGACACGGTAACACGTCAAGACGTTGCGTTAAAAATTACAGTACAAGATAAATTCATAATAAATACTAGTGCTCGCGGAATCCTTAAATCAATTATAAACATATACAACCGGCGTCTGTAGGCTGTACATATACAGTTTCGAAAAACACAAATATAACTAAGAAAATAGATAAATGAAATAATGACATTATATCGACCTCTCAAAATAAGAAGGTTCCATCTGACATTTACAGTGTTTTGAGATAATGAGCTCAAAGGTGTTGATTGAATTTCAACATATCGCACACCTAGATCAAAATTAAGACAACTCAAAAAAACAAAATTTTTGAGTTATTATTGTATTCGGATACTCTGTCATATACGCAATTAACTTAGCCTCATCTCTCGAATAATGTCATTTTAGAATACATTTATGACCTAAAATGTTATTTAGTTTCATAACTTTAGTAACAAAAAATGGAGAAAAATGTTTTTATTTTTTTGTCAATTGAAAAATGACTGTTTGAGTTGTCTTAGTTTGGATCCAGGTGTGCGATATATTCATGTATATTTTGTTTTGAGTATGAAAATATGATCAGTTCTAAGATCTCAACTTATTTGCAGTACAATCAATGAATACTGTGAGGTAAGGGAAAGTAAAAATAAAATACAACATTGTAAATTAACAATTATGATCCTTGAATTGAAATAAATAACTGATGCAGTTAGAACTTTCATCTCTTGCTATTTCCTTTAATATCCATCAAATAGAGTTGGTGTGTATGGAAGAAATAAAGAATAATGCATTTGAAACCCTTTTCATGCGATAACTCAAATTAGCCCAAAATGATATTTGGAACCTTGTTATTCTAAGGGGTCGATATGACAATGGAAAATATATATAAGCTATCAGAATATTTTTTTGTTCAACATTCCTAAATAATCATAACATCATAAAATATTCACATGATCTTAAATCTCATATCAAAATGGAAAAATCTACGGCAGTACATAGCGCGCGTTCAACAAAAAATGTAACTAAAGTAATTTTACTGCGTATAACGAGGCGTGCGAACAAACATTTACTGGGGAAATAGATACAATGTTTCGGTATTAAAAATACAATGAAAAATAAATGCTGGCGCTCTATGTTGAAATCAATACGCGTAGCGGGGAGGGAGCTGGAGGAGGATTCATGAATCAGGATAGGCCTGGAAACATCGACAGGTGAAGAGATTTATGGCCTGTAAAAGCTGCGTTTACATTATAAGGGGGAAAGTTTTGTTACTTTGCGAAAAAGATTTCGCACGTTTTTGGCTTGTCCGGTAATTGAATAAGGAAACTAAAGACATGTCCGTGTCCAAATTTGTGTTGTAAATTTATAACAACTAGAAAAGGAAAACGTTGTTTTTCTTAAAAGGAGGGTAGATTCTCTAAAAACATAGAAAGGAGACTTAACCCATTTTCACAAATGAGATTTATTTCATCTTGAAACAAATTACAATATTGTTATAGGACAGATATTCCTACACCGACTGAAATCTGATTCTTTATTGAACACACATCAATTAATTATATTGGTGTTATCTGTTTATTTTTAGACGGTTTTGAGCTATGATATCGGAAAAGAGGTGAAGTAGGAGTCCAATTTTTTTAATATTGCTCAAAAAAGGTGTTCAGCTTCAGTTGTTAACGAACCTGATGCTTTTTAATTATGATCATCACCCAGAACAGCCGGAAATGTTTATACTAGGGGACAATTTAAGGGTTAAAAGATTTCCCTTTGTAGTTAATAAGGAAGTTTTTAATTATCTTGATTAACCTCTATTAAGTTATGTACTGTCTCATTTATCCGGTCCATTCGGTTCCTGAAATTCGTTATATCGGAAACAGTTAAACAGAGGATTTACTATACTTTCAAATTAAAAAGTTATAAACAAATATAGTGTAATTTAAAAACAATGTAGTATTTAAAATGTACCCTAGAACTGGAGTGAAAAATGTAGGCACATGGATGGTTTCGTAATAAAAAAAAATCAATAAAATTGTAATTATTTGTCATTACATTTATTCGTGTATAATATATCTTATTGCTTCCTTGACAATAATGTGTTGATAGGAACACTGTATTAAAATAGCATTTTTTTATTGTTTGAAAAATACATCGCCTTGTCTATAATTACAGCCATAGTTTTGTAAGTTTGAAAAAGGATCGTTATGAGCAGAATGATATTTCCAAAAAAGTTGTTTAAAGTCATGTAAATAAAATTACATACACCTATTTAATATTTGCAATAGAAATGTTACTATTTTCTAATTCCAATATTCAAATTTAAATTTAAAACCTAATTTGAATTTTTGATAGTAAATTGACACATCTCTTCAATATAATTAATCAGCTTCCTTTCAAATTTCAGGACAATTCACTATTACAAAATATCTATTCTCGTTATTTTTAATGGAAATTAATAATTATGAGCGATATGATCTAAGTCTGCTTGTGATTATCGTACATTTTTAAATAAATAAGAATATTTTGGGACTCGCGTAGATGTGTGATGATTTATAATAACGGCTGGATGAAACTTACATATTTCGTCTAACATTCTGAACTGTATATAATGTATATTTTATTAGACGTAGGTGTACGAATTCCATACAATTTGAGAAATTATCGAAAATTGTTATTTATATCACATTTTAAGAATTGTGTTTTTCATTGTATAACAATAAGAATATATTATTTTGAATCCCTCAAATGGTATAACAGCTGTATTGTATTCGCATTTTACTTTAATTAATGTAAGTAGGATTTAAAAAAAATACAGGATAAAGAAACAATATCTTTTTATAGCATATTTAATAAATAATTTAAAATTACTCTATATATAGGATAAAATTTTATTTTAGATCTAATTTCACATTTCTTTTTCTATCACGTTAATCAGCTCGAGATTATTTTTTTTAGATATGACATGTAGAACCAAGCAAAGTGATCAGAACCAGTTTGAGTGTCTTATTTGTAGGGATCATTCTATGAATTTAGCTGGTCTTAAAAATAAATAATATATATATAATACTTCATTTTTTATGTACTTTGATTTTTTTTAGCAATTCTAAGTAATACGATTAAAATCCACCTTTGTTCGTATATAAACAAAATAATTCTGGATTTTCATCAAATATGTAATCCGTTTCTATTAAATTATTCAAAAATTCTAAGAAATTGCGGTTATTTAGGCGTCTTTAATGTTCTTTGACTTATTAAATATGTGTATGTGTTTTTTTGTTCTGGCGGTTTGACATTCGTATACAAGAGGACGAGGGTTTAATCCTTATTTCTGGAAAACAGCACATAAGTCCTATTTTTCATTCCAAAAATGCTTAACTTCGTTATAAAAACATTAAGAAAATTTATATGTATTACGTAAACGAGTGTTCTCAATTTTTTTTTTCCCAACGATTAATTTATGCAATGAATAAGTGCAATGAATTAGATTGAGAAAATGAATCTGTGCTGAAACGATGTATGCTATAAATTAGAATCGAACGAAGGAGTAGTTTTGGTTTAGTCGGGCTGAATGGAATACATAATAAATTAGAATTCGATAACGGCTTTAGAGGACTGTCCCGTTGAGTGAGTTGTGGCGTAGCTTTTTATATCTTATGGGTAGATTTTCAAGAGAATATTTAATTTCCTTTGCGAAACCAAATATATCGGTAAAATTCGTAATATTACTAATCAAATGAACCTAACATTAACATTATAAATATTTATATGTATGTGGTAATAATACCTTCGTATAGCTTAATTACCCAATTCTCTACTTAAAGTAATTTTGCGACAAACACAAATATTTCGATCCATAATTATTTTTTTAGTACCATATCCATTCAACAGACATTGGTTATTAACTATGTTTACTGCGGCTCGAAAAAGATTTGCATTATACTGGCCAAACCATTACCTTAGGTACGGCTATGATGTTCTTTCCTTTATAGGACCCCGACTTCTAGCAATCTTTTCCTGCATTATGAGATGCAAGATCTGCTACGTTTCTCAATGTTTTATTACATATTTGAGATATTGGATTTTTATTGTTTTCAATAAGTATATACTTATTTATCATTAACATAAATTAAATTATTAAATTAGAAAGATGTACACAAATAATCTTTTTATAGAAAGAATATTTGGTTAATACAGGAATTCTAACCTGGATCTTTTGCTATCCGGAGAAACTATTTTTGATATCTTTACCGAATATGTTGATAAATTTTAACTTATATTCTGTGGTCTTTTATATATTTAATTTTCATTAAAAATACCACTATGTTCTGAAATTGCAATTTCACAAAAAAAAAATTATTAATAATATTTTTGTTTATTTATCCGAATCATAAAATCTTAATTCGTAATCGATCCATCCAGCTTACTTTAAGCATTCTTCTGTAGATTTACATCTCAATAGTATTCATTCCATAAAATAATACTGAAAATACGTAGCATCTGACCATTCACATTCGTAATCTTAGGTTGAGATCATGAATGCAGAACACGAGCTTGCTCAATGCGATATTTGATGTCCACAAAAGGACATCTTTAATTTATATTGCAATCCAGGTATATAATATTTTATATATATTCTCTAATTTCGTTCTAGAAATATAAAAGCTTTCATTGTCAACTATGTTTGTTTGCTAATTATTTGTATTAAATATTATGTTATAGTTGTATTAAATTCTAACCCGAAAATCTCGCATGTCTTTGCTACTTGGTTCAGCAGAAGCTGTAGATCTTCAATGTTACTTGGTTAGAAATACCGTATCTTCATTTAATCAATTCATTATATTTAATAACCATAACGATTTTACTTAAAAACTTAAGATTTTATCTAAAATGCCTAGTCTAATAAGGTCAAAGGGGCCTGAAATTTATTTTTATTATGTCATTTATTTTTGATATTTTCATTATTTAAAAGGTGCCCACCATGAAACGTCTTCGAATCAGTACTATTTAAATATTTAAAAGCTTTTGATGTTAAAAAGGGTACATAGAGCGATAAAATACAGCCATTACAGTACTGAATTGTGCTGAAATATTACCAGAACCGTCAAAAATAGTATTTACGAGTACCTTACACAAAGATATCTTTCCATCAAAATGAAAAGAGGCCTACGTTATATTAACGGCATTTATCATTCTTTTTGATGTAAAACATGTTTATCGTCATTCGCTACGATGTTTTTAAATTTATTTTTTTATTAATGTTCGGATTATTAACAGGACTATCTATGATCTCGATAAATATGCAGTCTGAATATGACATTAAGGTAAAATATTTTAAGACAACTGAAATAACGTGTTACAGAATATACAATACCTATTTTATTGTTGGTTTAAACACTGTAAAAAATGATAATAATATTGCAAATTGACAATTGAGAAGTTGGACAGTAAACAAAGCGTTGTAATAACATACTTGTGGTCTAGTAGTTACGATACCTGCGTAGTAGTCGGAGGTTTGAGTCTCGTTCCAGGAAGCCTTCAACCTAGTTCTCTTTTCATACCTCAAACTTAATTTTAAAATAGTAAGAATATTGATGTGACACGTATTCCGTGTATGCATCTCAATATATTTTTTTATATTTATATATATAGGTATATATATATGTAAGTACTTATATTCTAGTGTAGCTATATATTTAAAACTAACGCGTAAGTACAAAATCACGTGAGTTTTAAGCTCAACAAAGTCTTACTACGTAACGTGCGATAGTCCTTAGTGTTCATCGACATGTATTGCACGTTCAAATAACTATTAACCATGTATGATAAAAATTATCTTTTCAGCTGAGCGTGTCATGAAGAACATATGCAGATTAGCGTTAATGGATGAAATTTCGTTGTAGTAAAGAGTATTCCTGTATAGTTTAGATTAGTTTTGTAAAACATTTGAAAAATAGGGTTGGAGATCTCATTAATCGGACATGGATTTAAGTCTATGTATTAAAGTATTGAGGGATATCCAATAAATTATATTAAGTATATTTATATTGCAAACTTTAGATTGTGGTTATTCAATTTAGCATAAATTATTTATAAATTTATTTTAACCGCTTTTATGGGTTAAATTTATTTATCATCCGGTTTTGGAAAATACCTTTTTCATCATCAGGATGTCAAATAAATAGCATGACCTTCCAGACCTTGAAACTATCAAGGATTTCAATTATCTCGGGTCCATAATCACTGACGACGGTAGTAGTGAGCCATAAATTAAACGACGGATAGGTATGGCGAAAAGTTATATGTCCAGACTTGACAAAATATGGAAAGACCGCAGTATTTTTAAGACAACGAAGGTCAGATTTGTACAGTTTGGTGCATTCTATATTTTTATATGGTGTGGAATTATGAATTCTGAAAGCAAGGGAGAGAAGACAGATTGATGCCGTTGAGATGTGGTGCTGGAGATATATGTTGCGCATACCATGGATGGCGAGACGCATGAATGTCTCCATTCTGCAAGAATTATACATCGAGGACATGCATTTACCTGAGACGAATCCTTCAATTTTTTGGGCACCTTATGTGTTTACGCGCCTTGTTACTCCGATTGAAACCACTGGGTTTCCTTCTTGATAATATTGTGCATGTGTGTATGTGAATATTTCGGTAAACGGCAGGCGGATCAATTATATCTCGTTCTTCGACCAGTCCAGAAGTCCAAATAAACCAATCGTCGGGAGTCGAAATCTACCCAGTCAAAAGAACAACATCAGACCAGAAAAACAACACGTACAATAAGAAGGTTAGTGCAGTGTTCATGTATTATATGTGCCCTTATTGTCAATCGGAAACCTGTTGAATGAAATTACGGGAACATTGTGAGAAGGGAAGATAGCTGTGAGAAGCTTGTTGTAGTGGGCCACGTCGAAAGACGAAGAAAAAGAGTAAAATCCCCCACCTGTTGGATCAACCAAGTGGAAAAGGCAACAGTCACTTATCTGGTGATAGCCCTGAGGTCTGCAGGATACCGAAAAAAATGGAGGACAATAGTTAAATGGGCGAGAGTTCATGGAGATCGTGATGCTCAGTCATGAGGGACCGACATGGATTGCTAGTATTACTATATAACTCCACTAAGTTCTCCTGTATTGTAGTGAAACATAACTATTATACCTTAACATTTTTTGTTTGAATTATAATGTTAATAATATATGCTTGTTGACCTGGTGATAATATACTCGCTAGGGGATCGATTGATCAGCTGATTAAGCCTATCTTCTTTCCGGGAGTACAGTAGATAGCACAAATATTTAGTTTAATTTAGAAATAGAAAGAATATTTATTTGTCGTGTATCAATCTGTCGTGAATTATATTGTGAAGCAAACATGTACAATGCTTTTATGCAATATTTTAATCTATATGTTTAGTATGGCCATTCATGAATAACGTGTATATATGTATTAATTTGTTCATCTTAAACATCCCAACCTATAAATAAAAAATTTAAAAGTATTTTTTAAACTTAATTATTTATACTCACCCATCCATAAATATTGTTGCGTTGCCAGATCGTACGGTGCCCATGCGATGTCCTTATACCTAGTCCTCTCGCGGCCGTAATCTGCGTACTGTGGAGGGGCAGAGTCTCCCGGACGAGGGTTGGGGTCTCCCGTCTTGGCGAAGGTGACCAAAAGGGAAACCATCACCTCCGACACGGCTCCGTCCTGGCGGCTATAGTTGGCAGGGAAGAAGGGTAGCCCCCCCACCAGAGGAAGCCCCAGAGAGTAGGGGATGGGCTCGCCCCTTACACTCCCGAGGCGCTAAGGAGAAGAAGCAATGAAACTTTAGCATTATTAAAGTGTCCTGGTTTTGAATCTTAATGTCAGGGGGCAAGTCATAAACTCGCTGCCTGGATTTCAAATTTCGCTATGTAAAAGAA
This sequence comes from Eubasilissa splendida, assembly GCA_031772225.1. Lineage (NCBI taxonomy): Eukaryota > Metazoa > Arthropoda > Insecta > Trichoptera > Phryganeidae > Eubasilissa > Eubasilissa splendida. The sequence goes on from CM062846.1 coordinate 10,806,151, forward strand.
ATGTAATTATTAACATTAACATGTCTACCTCAAATTATTATAATTGCTCATATTTAATTACTTTATAATTAATAACTTCACCAAAAAGAAAGATCCTTGTTCCTGACGTATCGTTCTTGCCTTATTCACATTCATAAAACTACTGCTCTGTTCCTCTGTTTTTGTTACCTCAACCGCCTACCTCATACACTTTTTTTTATATTCCTATCTCTACTCATATATTTCACAGGCCCAAACTATACAAGTGATCTTTTTTTTATCGAATTCAAAATATTTCTATTGAACTAATTTATTATATCTTTCCTCTATCATATATTGATTTTCTAAGCGTACTTCTGAACAACCTTCATTTTGAACCTTCTAGACGTAAATTTCACTTATGAATGTTGGCACTGCCATTATCCAACGCTTTAGATGTCAAATTCATATAGCAATATGCGCTTTTAGGGCACCATTTCTTTTATTTTGCGCGGTCACCCTTATTTCAATATCCTTCTCAAATCTAAAGTCCCTGTAAAATATATATATAATTCCCAAGTATGCAAACTCATTTGTTTTATTTTTTTTTTAAATAGAGATGCGTTTACTAAATACGTGTCACATCAATATTCTTAATATTTTCAAACTAAGCTAAACGCTCGCTATGAAAATGGGACTAACTTGATGGCCTCCTGAAACGAGGCCCGACCACTAGATCACCAGGCAAGTATCGTAACGACTAGACCAGAACCATTAATATTAATATCATTATTTACCAATATTATAATATCGGCCAGTTATAATCATGATGAGAGAGACGTAAGCAACTTGACAGCAACAAACATGGAACGTGTCATCCTGGCTAGATAAATAATATTATAAAATGTTATATTGATAAAATGTCAAATCAATTATTATTGTCCTAGTTTAATTAATTTACTGGATTAGGGTCAAGTATATCAGATTATTATTCAGATGATTTTACACAAGATAAACTAGCCAAGAAGGCCACTCTTTCCGGAGTTTTCCCCCATCGATTCCATATCCCAACGTATGACAAACTTAATATGGTAAAAAAACGTACGAATTCTATCTGGACTGCACAAGATCTAAATAATCATAAGGGTAATCGACTTAAAATAATTCAAAGATCTATTCCCCTCACCCCCTGGTTCTCCAAAATAATAATATCAAATATCTCTAGAATGAGAATTAGGCATTGCCAGGTAGCGTCACATTTATTCAAATTGAACTTAATAGATTCCCCAATGTATGAGTGTGGTGCCGAGAAAGAAACCCTTGACCATATATTTTTTGCCTGTCCATTGCGGATCACAGGTTTTTTTTACAATAATCTCGTCAATGATAATTTTCAACTCCCGGTTAACTTATGTCATCTTCTTTCCCTTAACTCGCTACATTTAACCTATATAATAGCAAATTTTTTGAACGACAATGGTATTGACTTGTAATATTATATATCCTATTCTATAATATTATTGTACTTTTTATTTTTTTACTTTCTATAAAATAAAGTTTTAACTTGATTAATGGCACAAATCACTCTTGAAGGATGGATTGCCTATTTAAAAGGAGAAGAAGAAGATTTCACACAAAATATATTAGTGACGATCAAAACCCAAACAATAAAAATCTTACTGATTAAAACGATTTATTGGAAGATAATACCTATAAATATTTTGACAGTTCAGATGATAGTAATAAAAAACATATTCTTTATTTCCTACTAGGCCGGTATACCACAATCGTATACAAGTATTATGCATTTAGCATTCTCGTTTCTTACAAAATTAAATACATCTCTAAAATAATTTACCAAGATTAAAACTAATAATATATTTAAGTTAAATATCTTTTGAAAAAAGACAAAAAAAATATTTACATTAAAATCTGTTATTTAATGCTTTCTTTCCTTCTCTGAAAAACATAATATGTCATACTTCCAAAATTAACATAAATCGGACCAAGGTTCGCAGAACTTTTGGCTTCAAAATGACAATTCAAACTTGTCCCGAAGTCAGTCATGTGTAACCCTCACTCGTGCCAACCTGCCAACGACAGGAACGTTTGAACATTGCGTTTGAATTAGGCCGACCGTGTTCTAGTCTACCCTTTCTTCGTCTTCTGACCCCTCGATGTGGAAGCGGGTCAAGTTCTCATCAAAAATTACTTACATTAATATTACTTAATTATTTTAAAAAGGTTGAGTATCTTTTTAACATTATTATACATGATTTTATTTTAATTTACACGTATTAGGTGGTATTTTATTATGTTTTAAGAGTTTTCTACACTACTATATACGCTTCTTTTTGGAAATGATATATCAGTATTTATTAACTTTAAATAAATTTAAATCACCATTTAAAAAAAAGTATGTATTATATTTAAATATAACAACAATCAACAATAATTACAATAAATTATTTGGTAAATCTCTAACTAAATCACTATTAAATTCAAAAACAAAACATGACTCGATTTTTACAGACATTAATTATTAATTTACATTATATATATTATAGCATTAGAAGCAAGAACTCATGGAATATTCATATTTGGCCATAATTTTTTTTTTTATTATTTCACGCGTCACCCCTTAGTTCGATTCTAAAACGTAAAAAACCATTTATATATTTTTTTAGGGGTCGCTAAGCAGCAAATGATTTATCTTTTTTTTTAATATCCTTTTATTTACTTAGAAAGCTACAATTATAATAATAAAATGAACAATATTAAGTAATAAGAGTAAAATAAAGTATAATTATGCTAACAATGTACTTTTTTTGGTATCCGGGTACTTCTGTAATATGGTATTGTTTTTGATCTTCATTTGTGGTGATCAATTTATTATATTCTTCAATTAACGCAACTCCTCACTCTGAAATATCGTTCATAACTCGCATAGAACGTCCTATGTCCCTGACACCTGTGTAGTCTTCGTTTTTTTCCAGAGACAAACGTTTTTTAAAAACGCTGACGAAATTTCAAAATTTTTAAAAAATCTCAGTATTCCTGGAAACAAAGTCCTCAATATTTTTTTCACCTATGTGACTTGCATCCAAGCTCAAGCTAAGGCGTTTGGGGCTGTAGCTGTAGTCTAAACTTTAATTTCATGTCTGGCCTACTTGATGGACTAAGAACCTTAACCACGATTGCTTCTAGCATTATTTTCATTATATGGTGGGGACAGGCTTACCAAAGCAAAACATCTTCCGCTCTAATAGGACCCAAAACTGTCTGTCTACCTCAATGAAAATCGTGTTTAAAGCATCGGCATAAGCTATATCAAAAAGATCTTCCAATTTATTTTTATTTTATTCAGAAAACATACAGTTTATCAGTAAATACGAGAATTACAATTAAAGCTAAACAATAATTGAACTAGTTGCATGTTTTCTTAAACGATACAAAATACTTTATACAGTTTATGTTGCCACTCCTTTTCTTTGCATTGTAGTACTTTAGATTGATTGGTTGTGTTTTCCTTATCTTTTTTCAATTTCCGCCAATCTTCTCAAAAGTTATTTTCTATCTTTTTTTATGGCATCTTTCTTTAATTTGGTCGGAATGCCCGCCTGTTCCTACACTGCCATGATATCTCATGTATTAGAATTTTCCAAACTACGATTGGTTTGCTTCATTTCAATTTTAAAGTGAAAAACTAAACTCACCAATTATTTTGCTAGTACAATGAAGTGTGGTTAAGTCGTTATTCAAACCATTATTAAACTATACATTAATGAAGTGTCTGAAGTGCGAAGCGAAGAGTGAAGTATGTAGTGTGATACTTCGCGAAGTATACTTCAATGAACTACATGAAGTGAGCGGCAAACTCTTTCATCTCTATACATACACAGTTTGTAGTTAATTGTGTGCGTTGCTGAGTGAAAGTTTTGTTGCAGGAACTAAGTTATTTGTTAGTTTGTGTGAATATGGTGTGAAGTCTTGAATTATTAAAGCGTCAGCACGATTTAAAACGTGCAAAACTACGAAGCGTGAGTATAAATATCTAGTTCATTGAAGTACTATGTACAGTGTGGACCCATCGCAACTATCGAGCGAAAAAGGCGGAACGGAGCCGGACATCAGCACGTATATTAAAATGTTAGAAGTCAGTGTTAAACTGTTATACTATAAGGGTAAGTTCACATCTAACTGTAATAACTGAAGCGCTCAGGGGAAAAGTTTTGATCAATCCACAATGCAATCATCTTTTCTATTGCAGGAATTGTATTTCTCTTATTACTAAGGTTATTGATGTAACTATAATTTTGGACGATGTGCCAAGGATAATGGCGTCAGTTGGTTCATTTTACATACTATGAAGAGGCAGTCTTACTAATGGATGACGGAGGGATAATGGATTAATCCACGGCAGTGATGCTGGGCACCAAGGAGTTTTATCGTCGGTGCGAATCATTTTGGACTGGATCTCTTGATGGGGAATGCAGGCCGTCAGACCCTGTATTCACGATCAGATGAAAATGGATGCTATCTGCGGAATACCAGGAAAGTACATTGTTATGCGCTGAACTCTTTGGATGAAATATTGTAAAATGGTTGATCAACCTTCCGTACCGCTAATCTAGGATCACTTTGTGATGGAATATGTATTCTCTGCGCCCAGACTGAAGCCATGACACATGTCCTCGGGCACTCATTTTCCAGTATAAATAGTAGATTAGTGCCTCCATAGTATATTATTTGTATTAGGAACAATTTTCTGTTTATTTTAACTCAACTTATAAATCACACGGCAAATGGTATGATGATTTCTTTTGACTAAAATTATTATGTAGGTACTATTGCTTTCAAGATTGTTTTTGTTGTGCAACAACCTTGAAAGTCAACATTTTTTGAAACTCGTGATATGGAGTCATGTTTGTTTGAAGCCTTTTTGAAATAAAAGTTTGGTTAGTTTTCTTCTCTAACTGCGATATTAAATTGTACTGCTATATTTTATTGAATAGAAAATCTTTGTTACTAAAACCGTTTTCATTGCTCTCCTAAATGTCGACCTACTATAAATTTTCGTAAGAACAGTAGACAATGGATCTGAGGAGAATGAGTGAGTATGTGGCCCTGGTGACAGGACTCACTGCATATGCTCTGCCAGGCTGGTGCAGTCTGTGGATGGTTGGTTCTTCAGACCAACGCCACAATGTTTGTTTTTTTCTAATAAAATAGCTTTGTTACACTGGAATATGAAAAAAATATATATATATTTTAATTTCCATAGTTACAAAAGATGCATGTTACGAGTACACATTTATAATTTAATTATAGTTAATTTTAAAGAATTTACTTATAACAGTTTAATTTTTATTATTTTTTAATCAATTTTGTGACACTTTTAACGTTTCGTTTTATGTGTACTTCAACTGTTTTGTATCTATGATTATATATAGCGAACATTTGTGATGAACGAATGTAAACTTAACTAACCACTGGACTTAAACTTTTTTTGACTGCGAGTCAAAATCAACCAAAATGTGACTATTAAGAAGACGGTTCGGGTTAATTGGTACTTTAATTTAAAACAATCTGTTATTGAATAATAAGATAAATTTTATTGAGAAAACTATTTTAATATGCTTATACAATATATTTCTATATATTATAATTTATTTGCGGAAATGAGTCACTTAGTAACCCGCGGGTCATAGGTTGCCGATGACGTTCGAGCCTCATTCCAGAAGACCAGCAAGTTAGTTATGTTTTCTTATTATATTTCTATTTTCAAATTAATTATATTAATGTGTTAAACTATTCCGTTTAAATGACTTTATGTTAAAATGTGTATTTAGTAAGATTATTATCTATTAAGGTAGTGTATCACATCATATTGTAACTACTTTGTAACTGATAAGTGTATCCGAAATGATACTCGATGATTACCTGTTATCAGAAATCACTCTTGAAGGGTGGATTGCCAGTTTAAAAAAGAAAGAAGAAGAATATTACTCGTTGATACCTGACAACGTATTTTGTTAAATTTGTATTGGTGCACAACTGAGCGCTACATTTCTGTATTTGAAAATATATATTTTGTCCTAAATTTATCATGCCAGAATTAACACCGAGTGAACAATTCATACGAAATTACTGCATGATAAATGAATTTCTTAAAAAAAATCGGTGACTACAGCCACTAAAGACATTTGTGAAGTAGTGGGTGATACGTTATACATCCGTAAATGTCAAAGATGATTCAATAAATTTCGAACGAGAAATTATGACATCAAGAATAGCCCTGGATGTGGGAGACAATCAAAGGTAGACGATGATGTCCTGGCTGCTGAAATGGAAGCAAATCCTACCAGAACTATTTATCAGTTAGCCGAAACACTAAACTACTCCTATACAATAGTGCATAGACACACTAATAAGATTAGAGACAACAAGTATGGGTTTCACACGAAAACAAATCCCCACATGGAGAAATTGACTCTGGATAAAATCAAGAAATTTGATTGGAAAGTTTTATCTCATCCACCTTATTCTCTAGATTTTGCTCCTTCCGACTACTATATATTTCGATCGATGCAATATTTTCTAGATGAAAAAAAAATTCAAAATGCAGACGTAAAAAAAGGACTATCCAAATATTTCGAATCAATGCCTACATTTTATAATTCTTAGATGGAAATAATATTTTGGATCTTTAAAATAAAAAAAATATCTCAAAATATCTTTAAATATATTTTTTTGTTTCATTAAAAAACGACATTCATTTCGGATACACCTAATATGTGATATAATATATTATATTATATTATAACATATGTATAACTACCCTTGGAGGTACAATTTTCTACCTTTTTTGTTCTAGCGATTGTCTGCTTAATGAACGTAAGTCATCATGTTGGCGATCATTATTTTTTTTGCAGCAGCTTGAAACTGTTGGGTTGTAGACTTTCTGAAATTTAGATCCAACTTTAGATGCTTTAGCCAAGATATTTTTTATTTTCGAAGGCCTCTCTTCAGGTAACAGAATTTTTTTTTGAATGATGGGATACGGAATCTGATATTTTTCTGAAAATCTCATGGTGCGATCAAATATTATAATTCCTGAGATTATATTGTTTTAAAAGTTTTTTTTATCATTTCAGATACGAATCAACATATTGTTATGAATGACCCTAGGAGGTACAATAATGGTTTTAAATGAATATAACACAAATTAGTTTAAGAATTGATAATTGTTCATTTACTGTTCAAATACGCAGCAGAAAATATGTTCCACGAGTATGTTATGTATTTATTTTCTTAAATTGTTAAGTTTTACATATTTTACTGAATTTTTAACATGATGAAAAAAGCCTTAAAGTGAATTAAAAAAATTTGTTTCGGACTGATAATTGGTTAAATTTGACCGCAAAAATTATACTTTATTTTTAATGCAATTTTCTCGTTTGCGTTTTCTCCTTTTCCGTCCAATTTGTTTTTTCTCTTATTCTCCAGAACCACTCCTCCATTGCTTTTAGTAGTTTTTGTTGTTGGTTTATTTACTTATTTACTTTCATATAGTTCTGCGCTACAGATGAATGCGACTGTTTTCTTTGATTTTTTTTATAATATACTCGTATATAAAATATCTATATATTAGGGAAAGAAAAGTTGAGAATGATTTTAAAAGAAGAGTGACTGTGGAAAACAAAGTGGTTCATAATGGAGTTTTGGTTCCAATACATTAGTATGAAAGTTAAGCCTGGAATTGACAAAATATGAACAAAAGTAGACTGAATTTGGTCGCTAGCGCATGTGCGGAAAATCTATGTACGATAGAGTGAGCAATGAACAAATAAGGAGCGAGTGTAGACCTGACGAATACAGAAAGAGTCACTGGGATGGTTTAGTCATGTGGAACGTATCAGCGAGGAGAGAATGGTAAAGAATATAAATGAGACGACTGTTACTGAAGATTTCAGGAATAGGGGGCGCCCGCATAAGAGCTGGTATGAGCAGATACACCAAGTACTGGAGGACGGCCCTGTTAGAGGCTTCAAAAATCTAAGATAATGAAAAGACACATGAAAATGAACGAGGTAAGAATAGCGTGCCAGAACAGAAGAGTGTGGCGTTCGATCCTCTCTACCTATCCCTGCAGGAAAACTGTACGATGCTAAATTAGTTAGTTTTCTTAAATATTAATAAATAATTATATTAATAAGCGAACTTGATAGTTTCTTCGAAGGCATTTGATAAAATATCATTTTAAAGATTTTGAATTACGTAAGTAAAAGACGCGCCCACTACACACTAGACATTGACGCCTTTTCAAAGATTAAATACATCCGAAATAACAAAATACTACTAACATCGTATAGAACAGCTACATACAATTATTAGAACACATTCTTATTGTGAGGTTGTAATTATTCAGAACATAGATAGATCTGTGATTTTATATGTATACCTTTATAATTAATATTTAAAATATCACAGACCTATGTTCTGAATAATTACAACTTCACAATAAGAATGTGTTATCCTAATAATATATAATTTGTATCAATGTATTCAAAAAATTTATAAAAATTAATTGTTAATTCGGGCGTCTGCTATCGGTTTACTCAAAGGTATTTGAGATTCCGTAAAAACAATGTAGATGGCTCTATAATAATGGAACGATAGATGTATTCATTTGAAAAAGTGTAACATATAAGTTCAAAAATTTGTCGTCAAAAATAATGTCGCTGTGCATAGTTGGATAATGCCCTTCCCCGGTTTGGAAAGAAATCCAGATTCGAATCTCGATGGCGCAACAACAATATTTTTCGATAAAATTGATTTTATATGTATATCTTTCTAATTAATACATTTAATTAGTATTTAAGCTACATAAAAAACAGAACTTCAAAGAATAGTTATGTTTAGGATCGGGATAAGAAACAGATTTATTTCATTTGTGCGATAATCACTACTCTAAAACGTGATTAATTTCGAAAAGATTAAAAACAAAATATCTGCAAACAGAATATAATATTGTTGTGTATTACATCAATTAATTCAGCATACAAATAATACAACCGATGGTAATTGAATATTTATATGTAGATTTATGACTATCATTGTGAACTGGATAAATCTTGTTTGCTTAAAGAATGTAATTTCTTTCTGAGTAAAAAAAGTTTTGGCAAATGTAGAATATGGCCTCCATTCCATTGTTCCGAGATGACTGGCCATTCTTCCAAACTATAGACGGCAATTCTCAGTGTTTCGGGTTGAATTGCAGCCATTAGTTATCTAATATTGTTTTTCAGATCCTAAACTGTATTTGATCTTCCAGCAATCTTTTTTGTAACTCTTATAGCCAGATGTCCGCCCGGTCCAAATACGCAATCTAGCTTACCAGGAGTTGACAAAGTGTTTCCTTATTACGCGATTTCTAAAAATATTTATTAAAAACAATACGTAAAATGATACCAATTTCTTTGCACAAGTCAGATGTGTATAGTATTTATTATATATTATATTATTTAATAGATATTTTAAATATGAAATAAATATATTAATTAGAAATATATAATGTCGCTATAAATCAATTTTATCGAAAAATATTGTTATTGCGCCACCGGGATTCGAACCTGGATCTCTTTCTGGAGAAGGTGCATTATCCAACTATGCTACAGCGACAACATTTTTAGCAACAAATATTCGAACCTATATGTTACCTTTTCGATATTAATACATTTAATCTTTCCATTATTTGAACGAGCCATCTACCTTAGCATAGTTGGATAATGCACCTTCCCCGGTCAGGAAAGAGAAATATCACAGACCTATGTTCTGAATAATTACAACTTCACAATAAGAATGTGTTATCCTTATAATCGTTATTTTATATGTAATGTATATTAACAAGTTAAGTGAACTAGTTGTATGTACTTTAATTTAATTTAATATTTCTTAGTTATGTAGTTTCCGATTCAATCAGATCTTTGCTAGATTCAATATTTATTTAAATATATACTTATAATATATTTGATGGTGTTAAAATTCGACAAGTTTGTCCATATTAATGTGTTTCTCGCATCGTAATTCTATATTTTTTTAATATCTTATGTATTCACATATGGGCAAAGAGATTTATCAAAATTTTAGTACTTTATGCTGTTGCCATATTACATTACTTTTTTTATATATCTCTTTTTAACACGTATAAAAAAGGTTTATCATCACAACAGCAGAATACTTTTATGATGACTTGTCTTATTATGAATTATGATGAAATACAATGCATTGATTTAAAAAAAAAAAAATTTTAGATATATTCCTTTGCCATAACATCACTAATGTATATATATATGCATATATATCGTAATTATCACGCAATAAATTTATTAATATAATAGTTTTATAAAAAAATTAACACTTAAAAATTCATCGGATGTATTTGTAAAATTGTATTCATTAAAACTGTTTTTATTGAAATATTCTACGCGAATAACAGTCATTTGAGTGTTTATTTACATTCACGAACAAATTCAATTACACTTTACGGAATCTCAATCAAAAATATTCATGGATTTGAAAACTGGTAAATAAAAAGCGTAGCAATGACAGAATTAAATTTATTATTAATTCGCTTACTCGAAAATCCCACAGGTAAAAATTCTACAGGAATTCATTATTTATCAGTGAAATAAGAATTTAAAAAAACTGTTGTTTTTTTTATAAAATTATACTATTGAGTTTGGACTGTCATTATTAAAGAATTGAACTCTCTTATGAATAATAATAGCTTCTAAACATTATACCGAATAGGCTTATTTCTAAACTGAATAATAACTATCAACCCAATGAAAATTATCTCCTACACATTACATAATTTACGATATCGCACAATACAATACAATAAATATGGCCAACGCAAATTATTGTAATACATTTAAAATATTTTAAATTTCCCGGCGAGATTTTCATTAAACTATGGAATACCTGATTTACAAAGCATTCTGAAAAACAAAAAGTGGATGGAATTTTAAAAAAATGCGACGTAAATGCGTGCACTTTATTAAAAAAATATTTCATTTATTTAAATCAACGCACCTTAAAAGGAATTAATTTCAAAAATAGTTTTAAAATATACATGTTATCAAATATATATATATTTAATTTTAAAATATACGTTTCTGATTGTAGAACCAAATAATTCTTACTAACTTATGAATATAGAAAATGGTTGTCCCTGCTTCCAACAGGAACCTCGGAATGCCTGTTTCAATTTGATTGATGTAAGGGCAAATGCCACAACGATTAATTGATTGGATTCTGGCAATTACAAAGCCTCAAATCAAAGCAAGAGATTGTTATTTCCTTAATCAAGATGGTTGATCACAAATCTTGAATGTATACATGTATAATGTACAAAGCGAAATGTCGTATGACAAAAATAATCAACATGTCATTACGACCGCAATTTCTGGCATTATTTAAATAGAATTAGTTCAAAAAATTACGTTACAATATTTAGAATAATAAATTAATAGAATATAAAACGCGTATAATTATAAAACGCTTACTTTAGAGTATATTCTAAATTTATGATGTACAGGGTGAATATTATGCGCCAGGCCGACGTTATTTTTGAATAACTATTAATTGAAACACAATGTTTTTAATTATCGATTACTTAGTATATAACAATTATATTAAATTGGCCAAGGGGTCGCCTCTGGCAGCGGCACAAATACGTGCTCTTTTAACCATATTCTCGCATACTTCACGTGTTATTTCAGCCATTTCATTTCGAATATTATCCTGTAGCATCGAAATTGTTGTTGACCTGTTAGCGTAGATTTTTCCTTTCCGTCGATATCACAATTTTTTGGCATTATGCGGTCTGGAAAAATTTCTCGTAAAATTACAAGCGTAGCTCGAACTGTGTGTGAGGTGGCACCGTCCGGTTGAAACTACATATATTGCAGGCCCAATCGACCCAATTCGACCACCAAGAAGCTTTCCAACATGTGACTGGCGTTCATTGTCATTATTATTTAGATAAAATGTTATAAAAATATGAACACGTTGTTGAGGCGTTCAATTCTCCATAATAAATTGTGATCAAATGCGAACTGACAAATGACTGCCAAACGAAAATCGGCCTGGAACATAAAATTCACCCCGTAAAAATGTATTAAAATTAATTTTAAAACCGGGTATAATTTTCCCAATAAAAACATTACAACATTATATACAAACATTTTTACGTGTGTAGGTAAGTTTATATCAACAATTCCATAATATGAAGATTATTTCCACAAAAAAGTATTGAAGGAACAAAATTTAAGTGTCATGTTTCAATATCAATTTCATACTTTAAAATTCTAAAAAGACAGATATATATATATATATATATAGAAGAATACAAAATTGTATAAAAGATAAAATCTAGATACAGTATGTTTAAGGATCAGTTTTTGTTTATTTACATTTATTCGGATTATAAATTATATTTGCATATTTTGTGCAATGTATCATGATGTAGCTATTGCATGACGCGCGCTAGTTGGCAAAAATGACAGCGTGGAAGAGATAAAAAAGCGTTGCACTCAGACGCGCGCTCTCTCTCCGAAAACGTAGATCAGAACACATCTCTTATACTTGTAGGATCTGTAATAAACTGTATGGAGTTCTTGACTACGTGAATTCCCGCACATAAGAAGACACCATTGTTTGCAGCCGTAACAGTCGGGTTAAGGATATAATATTTTGTAAATTCGCTAAAATTTCATTTATTTATACCTATATCATGACAGTAATTGTAAATATATACGTATATTGCAAAAATAATATATTGCAGGGAACTTTCTTGTGTTAATCTAAGAGAACATTGTGATATTTTATAATAAAATATCACAATGTTATATCACAATATAATATCTTATAAAAAAATCTAATTATAATTTTATTTTATTTTCCAAAAAAGCGACATCTATAAAATTTTAAATTTATATAATCGACTTCTAGATTAATAAATATACATAAATAAATATTTTTATTCAATAATAATCCTTGAGTACCTCACCTGAAATAACCTTGAAATAACACCTCATATATTTGGAATAGGATCTTTAAAATATTGTTTACATTTTCTATTTAATCTATATTTATACCGTGTTTAAACCATTTTACTATTCCTTTAGAAGCTAGATGTAACTATCGTTATATATCAATTAACGATCTATAATCATTAATATTTATTTTTTATAGCTTTTATTACATTTTATATTATAATACGCCATTAATAAATGTAATTTTGAATATCTTAAAACATTCACCGCATTCAATTGATGAAATGTTTAATTGATGTTAAAAGCCTGCTAAAGATAGTGTGATATATTTTAAAAAAATAAGTTGTAATATTGTATAGTTAATTCATTTATTCAATCGGTTCTCCACACAAAATGCAAAAATCAATATACGCTCTAAATGAATAACTCAACTACAGACTAATAAATGAATAGACACAAAATAAAGTGCACATATAGGAGAGGAGTTTGGAACATTAGTTACGGGACGAGGGACATTCTAAACACACGTATCCAATGAAACATAAATCCGATAATTCATGACACAGTAATAGTAATGCAATAGTAAAATTATTTACTATTCAAAAATTAAATTTTTGTGTAAAGAAGACATATTTTTAACCTTAATGCATATTATATTGTCAGCGTTTAAATTTTCGATAAAAAAAGTCGCGGAATTATTTGATTCCGTAAGTAGTACCAAAATGATCACGTGGATAACACCAATTTGAAAATATTGAAACAAGGAATTTACGTTAGTTTATGACTATATATTTGGTAATCTGTGAACTCAACACTAATTCTGTAATTCTGTCCTTTGATTGTATATTTCGATAATACATTCCGAGCTTCCCTGGCACAAAAATGTTTTAAATAAGCACGTTTCTGCTTTACAAATTGCTTACCTGAGGATAATCACCTTCCTTGGTCTGATAGGCAAAATGCAGAAAGTAGGTGGTGGCGCCACGCCGCGCGTGCAGGTCTGCCACGCGCAGCAGCGGCGCAGCCGTATGCCCATCACTGAGCGCCTCCATGGTGGAATCTCTGATGTTGATGGGATGCTGGATGGGCTTCTCCCAGTCCGTATACTCGTTCCTCACAGCCGCGTATATCTCGTTCAAATGGTACACGTACGCGTTACGAACGAAAGTTCTCAACACTCTGTTTCTGTAGTCTTCCTCGAAACCGTACTGTATGTCTGTAGCACTAAAGTCGTAAAAACTTTCTGTCGACGCCACACCGAGCATTAAGCCGCACGTTACAAAATTATCACTTATTTCCATCGAGCGGAATGCATCCGAAACACCGGGTTCTATGGGATTGTGAGGACCCCATCGAGACATAAACTTTTCACCTTCGATTCTCACATCGAGCAAAGCCTCTAGGGGTTTGCTTCGCAAGCACAGCTCTATATCTTCGTCGTCTTTGACATCTTTGTCGTTGGTTTCAAAAATGCAGCCCAGCTGCTCTGCCACGGCATCACGTAAGAAGTCTGGATTACGCACTAAAGCCCACGGACTAAGAGCGCTTCCACTAAATAAAATCAGTCGATGGAAGAGACCTGCAAAAAATTATATATTTAAAATATCAAAAATAAAACAAAATTTATCAAGTTATTTACAGACTGTGTAAGACCTTTGGGGGTTAAAATAAGTGAAGTTTAATATGTAGATCAGATAGGTTATGAGATACCAGGAAGTTATGTGTGATCATCTGAATGACCCTAAATAAATTTACACCGACCGCTTTCCTGTTCATTTGAATTATAACACGGAGTTGCGTGTGGGTGTGTGCAAGTATTTGCGCGTCCAGAGCAGGATGAGTAATGAAAGACTACTTACAATAGATCGATGTTTATTGACTCTTGAAACATAGTTACGGATACAAGTAGAAACAGTAAATGTTCTACAACGTGAAGCGTTAGTAATGAAAGTCATTATTTAAAAGGCTGCCGCCAGAGAAGTGGTCCACTCAGGGACCGAGTTCCCTGACGTTGCGGCGCGTTGTATTGTTGTCTGTTTTCGATAGGTATCAGCGTGATTTTAAGGTTGATGAGAACCCCGTTTGTGCCCAGATATATTGCAGGGTGCATGCAGATTGTGGAGGCAATAGACCACCACAAACCTACTTCATAGTATTTTTTAGATGTATATCCAACTAAATACGACTCAAAAATATTCAAAGAGTATGTACAAATTCTGTACCATTACGAAATATATTATAAAAATTTTATAAAATTATGTTAACCTTTAAGTCCATTATTATTCTATATCTTTGCTTCAGGCCCTAAAACATATTGTAATAGATAGTCTGGCCGTTCGTAGTTCGATAACCTATTTTATTGTATTCAATATATAATTTATAATCAATTATTCTAATTAATCGCGTAACTATGATGTTTTAATGTGTATATCTTTGACACGGTTGATATTAAGTGCACTTAATGCACCTTGAACATTTTCAACTCATATTTTTTATATGTATAATAAAATATTATGCATTATATTTATAATATTATACCAAATATATACTGGTGTCACTTGCTAAAAAACTAGTAAGACCAAACACGTCATAATCCTAAATATTAAAATATGAATTATAAATTTAATCACGAGATAAAATTTCTAACGTAATACGATTTATATTCCAAATTATTTTGTATTATATTTTTCAGTAGACTAGTAATTTTTTTGTTGTATAAATGGTACTTGTCAATAAATCTGTAATCAGGAATATTCACTTACAATATTGACTTTTGTAATGTCAAAATGCACAAACATTTTTCAAACCCTAACCTCTCAATCTGATTAATGTCGATTACATTTTTTCCACCAGATCACTTTATTAAAAAATTTAAAACCCATAAGATGATTATTTTGAATTTATATTATTAACTGACCTACGATTTAATTTTTCATTATTGAAAGTCAAGCATAAGAGGAAAGAAGCTATATAAAGTGATTGAAAGGTAAGGCTATAATTTAAAACTGGACGCAAATCGGTAAAAGAAGATGATTGATTATAAAGTGAAAAGCTACTTTAGAATTATTTTAAATGTACAAAAACAAAAGTTTTGTTTCTTAAAAATCAGGATCAACGCAATACGCCCATTTTAGGATGGGTAAAAGCCAACAGCTTACTTATACTTACAACTTCCACTTTAAATGATTAAGATTATTTTCATAAAGATAAATGTATTCGTTAATGTGAACGCCCGAAGGCTATTACCAAAAATATCTTTGTTATTATACCCCATCTCTTAGCTTTATATTGTACAACATACTAAACATAATCGTTTATATTATACTAGCTGAATTACCCGGCGTTGCCCGGGCTTTACGCAGATTGAATAGGTTTCATTTAGGGGGATGGCGGTAGTTTTTTTTCGTAATCAGATGTAGATAGTAATTTTTCTCTTATTACCAACATTCTACTTTAAGGGGTGGGAAAGAGTGATGGAAGTGATTTTTCGAAATCTCATATAGACAGTGACCTTCCAAAATTTCATCAAGCTCGGAATAAAACTGTAGATTTTTATAAAAAACAAACACACCCACAGACACTTTTTTTACACGCATATAGTTATTTTTATAAAATATTCCGTAGAGTTAAAACAAAAGGTACTTGTAAAAAATACGTATTCAAATATCAGTTCACGGTAAGCAAATATATAAAGATCGTAATAATATGAACGAAAAATCCAAATTTTATTGTTTTTGACAAAAGAAATATTTTCTTCTTATTGAAAAGTCTTCGTTTTTGTTTTTCTATTTTAAAAATGTACCTTCAGTACAACTAATTCTTATCACAAAGGAAATTGTAATTTGTCCGTTTCAAATTTGCGTACAAAAAATAACATTATGGCTCCTCTCCACGGTGATCTCTCAACGAGCGTTTAATCTCTGAGAGTCAGTAAAGGTACTTATGTACTGGATGCGTCATAATAATCCGAGAGTGAAACACATACGATGATGATTCATAGAACGCTGCACGCTGAATTCTCTACTGACAAAAATAATTCTAATCCTATAACGGGTCATTAAACACAATTTATTCACTGGGTTGATGTTTAACTATACCCGTATGCATTTTTGTTGCACTCAATATCAATGTCATTATTGTTTTATTAAATACGTCTTGAATTTTAAATTTGTAATAAGTTTGTGTTAATTAAAACGAACATTTTCAACATTATCATTTTTTTGAGTTTAACCGAAGAGTTAAGACATCGTCTGCCGCTAAATCCATTTGCACTGTTTACGAGAGAACGCCAATGGGAAAAGTACCGTACCAAAATAGTTTTCTCGTTTCAGTAAGAGTCATTTTGACAAAAATGATTCTTCACGGTCAGAAAGACCATCCTATTTTAATAATGATCATTCAAACGCTTCATTTCATAATGATTAACATCATTCAAATCAGAAATTGGGCAGTATGATGAATTCTAACTAATCAACCATTTGACAACGGCATCTGCATACCTTGGGCAAAGTAGATAAATTTGACTAAATACCGTACACTTTGAGCTAAAACAACAAAAGTCAATATTTTTGCTCCTTTGCTTGCTCGTCCTTACTAGCATCTACCATTTTTATATCCAACGATGACTAAAAATGATACTTTTACATCAACATTGACAACAGAAAGAAATGACTGAGGCCTAGCAAACAAGCCCTGTGCAATAGCTGGTGTCCGTCCATGTAAAACAATAACATGCGTACAAAATATTGGTGGAACGTATTATCTACTTACTATGAACTGTTTCCGGAGAATTTAACTGTCACTTTTAAAGTTTATTGCCATCAATTGAATCACCTTAAGGCCGCGATTCAAGAAATCGGGAAGACGGCATTAAGTATTTTTACAGCACACTAATGCCCGTCGGCATACTGCTAACATTACAAAAGCGCCAATTCTAGAGATCAGGAGAATACATTATCGATTTGTTTTGTATTTTGTTTATTTAAAAACATGTATATTACGAATTTAAACATGAGCCCAATACATGCAATGAGCGTTCCACAATTAAATTTTGGAAACCATGTATCATAACCAAGTCAATGCATCAACACTGGTTGTATAAAATAAAATAAAGTACTACTAATTAATAAAATAGAGTAATACTAATTAAATGTATTAAATATAAAGATATACATATAAAATCAATTTTATCGAAAAATATTGTTATTGCGCTACTGGGATTCGAACCTGGATCTCTTTTCCAATCCGGGGAAGGTACATTACCAACTATGCTACAGCGATAGTATTTTTGACGACAAATTTTTGTTACACTTTTTCAAATTAATACATCTATCGTTTCATTATTTGAAAAAGTGTAACATATGGGTTTCAAAATTTATCGTCAAAAATACTGTTGCTGTAGCATAGTTTTTAATGCACTTTTTTCGGATTGGAGAAGAGATCCAGGCTCGAATCCGGGTAGTGCAATAACAATATTTTTCGATTAAATTGATTTTATTTGTATATCTTTATAATTAATACATTTACTAAGTATTTAAAACATCACAGACCTATGTTCTGAATAATTACAACTTCACAATAAGAATTCGTTCTCCATAATAATAAAATAAATAACTGAAGTCGTTACCTCTAGCTTCCGTGGTGAGCAAAAGCATATGGGCAAGGGCTGCGCCCTGCGCGTGCCCCAGCAGGGTGAGGCGGGAGGTGTCCCCCCCAAAGCTGTGTATGTTGTGTTTGGTCCATCGCAGCGCAGCGCACAAATCTCGTAGTGCCAGATTACCTCCAGTTATGCCTGGTCGATTTGCTGGTCGCGTTTTAAGAAACCCTAAAACCAAAATTAAGTTACAATATTTCTAATGTAAACACATTTTTATTGTAAATATGCAATTTTAAGACGTAGGTTATGTAATATTTTTAATACAAATTATATTAATCAATTAGAAAAATATACAGAATAAATATTTTAAAATATTTGGTTGCAATGTGAATATCGAATAAAAGATATGTCATTTATAAATTAATAGCTTTGTGGTAACCTTTGTAATATAATATTTAATTAACCTGTAATAAAAATTACATTTTTTAATAAATTCTATTTTCATATTTTGTTTAAACACAATTTTGCAAACAATTTTTTTACTTTCCAATATCATTGTTAATGTTGTATATTATATTTTAAAATACTGTTTTTATTTTCACTGCGATTCTTTTTAATATTTGTTTCTAAGTTAATTGTCTTTGTTTATGTAGTAGCTTTATTTATATGCATAATTAAAATGTTTAATATATAAAATATTTAATAATAATTTGTATGGATAATTGTTGTATTTCTTTCTTTTAATAATACTATGTACCATATATACACATAATAAATAAATAAAGACTACGAAGTTCCAAATTTGTCGAAAACATAATCGCTCGATGTGTCAAAATGATAACCCGTTTCCCGGATAGGATCGATAGAAAGATTTTTTTTGTATTTCTTTAATAATAATAATAATTGATAATTTATACAGCGCCATTTTCGTAAAAACTTTCACCTCAAGGGCGCTTTACACATAAACTGTTTATAGTTCTACGATTATCTATTAATAAAATTAAAAGTTGTTATTTTTACTTATGAAAATGACTTTTTAAAAAGGTGCGTTTTTAGTTTCTTCGTAAATAAATTCTCTGATGCACTGTTTCTTATGACGGAGGGCAAAGAGTTTCACGCTTTTGGGCCTGCCACCGCAAATGCCTGTTCACTAAATTTAGACTTCTGCCAACGGATGGTTGCTTCTACAACCCTTCCTGCAGCTGAAGTAGAGGCTGATCTAAGAGTTTGACGTCTACCATTCAAATTGTCTAGGATACAAAGTTCTTGAAGATACAGAAGCGCCATGCTGTGTGTCGCCTTGTACATTAACCAGCACAATTTAAATTCAACTCTTTCAGGGAATCGGAGCATAATTGATTAATATATAATAACCTAAGTATTGACATTACAAAGTGTGTCAAACAGGGTTTTGTAATGTCTCCATGGCTGTTTAACTTGTAAATGGATAAAGAACTGGAATGTATGAATGTAGGAGCAAAAATGGACGATTTGATTGTATGCTGTTTATTGTACGCCAATGATGCAGTACTAAAGGCGAATAATAAACAAGAACTACAGAATCTGGTGAGTAGAATGTACGATGTATGCAAGGAAAGCGACCTCATGATGAATGTTTACAAGTCGAAAGAGATGGTATTCAAGAAGGAGGAAAGTAAAACAGCGTGCAAAATACTTGTAGGTAATGAATGTTTGGAACAAGTAGATGAGTTTATATATTTGGGAAGTATGTTTGATTGAAACGGAAAGGCTGAGAATGATATCGAAACGAGAGTGACTGCAGGAAATAAAGTGAACGGCACATTGAATGGAATTATATCTAACGGGAATTTGTCAACCGAGGCAAGACTAACGGTGCACAATGGAATCCTGGTACCGACACCGATGTATGGAAGTGAGGCCTGGAGCTGTCAGAAAAGGAACGAAAGTAGACTGAATGCAGTGGAAATTCGATCACTTAGGCGTATTTGTTGCAAATCTATTTATGACAAAGTAAAGAATGAAGAAATAAGGAAAGAATGTAAAGCTGATGTTAGTATAATGAGTAATATTAAGAAAAAATCTCTTAAGTGGTTTGGTCATATGGAACGAATGGATGAGGAGAGAATGGTAAGAAAGATATATGACGCAAGTGTTCATGGCACCAAAAATAGAGAACGTCCGCGGAAGACTTGGCATGACCAAGTAAACCAGATAATAGAGGATGGTTCTGTTAGAAGCCTCAACAATCGGCGAGCTTGTATGAGAAGATGTATGAATGTGGATGAGGCGAGAATTGTGTGTCAGAACAGAAGAGTGTGGCGCTCTATCCTCTCTGCCTACCCCCGCGGGGAAACGGCGTGATGGTAAGTAAGTAAGTAAGTATTTGTTTACTGGTGAAAAAATCTGCAACATTATTTAAAATTCATCGCGCATATACCTACTCCAACTGTGACAATTAAGAATATAATATATTTGATCCATACAAATTTATTTGAAATTTACACCCTTTTCCCCCTCCCTCTACCCTTAGTGAAACGTGGCGACTGGTACAATAGGTCGATAATGCTAAATCGTTAACTTTAGCCCTCCTTTACATTAACTAACCACAGATAATGGCAACTGACTAACCAACCTATTCATGTTAATAGTTTTGATGCTGCGACATAATGACAAATATTTAGATAAATTTATAGGGTATTACCAAACTTTTCCCCTGAATTTCGTAAACAATTTTACTCATTTATCAACCCTTCGATTAGACCGTGTTACATTTAATGTTTCAAAGAGTAACTAATTTTTTAAATAGTATATATACTTGTACGTATACGTGTTGAATATAAAGAACAAAAAGGATCTCAATTGACCAGTGAGTCAAAAGTATATTTGTAATCAAAAACTCTTAAATTTCATTAATCTTATTACCAGCCTATACGCAGTTTCTGACGAAAAAGACGTTCTTAAGATATATTTTACGTACTCTTTGCCTGCTAGACCTCTTTCATTGATGGTATTCTCTGTGAACTACTGTTCGTTTTGTATACAACTCATCACTCCTTTTGTTTAATATTTATCAATTGCTCAATTAAATTATCTGCCAAATTCCATTCCAGTTTCTTTGAAACCATTATGATATTTATTATCTACTTTTCTTTGAATTCTTATCCGTTAACATCAAAAATTTTCATTTTTAATAGTTTTCTGCTTGCGTATGTCTACTAATAACATTTAAGGAAAAAATATTTAAGGTAAAAATATATATATAAACATAAATTAATGAAATAATGTGCTTTTCTAAGAGATGCACACGGAATACATGTCACATCAATATTCTTACTATTTTAAAACTAATCTAAACGCTTGTACTATGAAATTAGGACTAACTTGCTGGTGTCCTGAAACGAGCCGCGAACCCCCGATTACTAGGCCAGCATCTTAACCACTACACCAACAAGCTATCAATAATCGCAGATTTCTCGGGTCTAATTTAATTTAATTGAATTTGATAGATGTTAATAAGTACTAATGGCAAATAATGAACAAGAACTACAGATTCTAGTGAGTAGAATATACGATGTATGCAAGGAAAGCGACCCTATTATGAATATTAACAAGTCGAAAGTGATGGTATTAGAGAAGAAGAAAAGCAAGACACCGTGAAAAATATTTCTATGTAATGAATGTTTAGAACAAGTAGATGAGATTGTGTATTTGGGAAGTATGCTTGATAGAAACGGAAAGGCTGAGAATGATATCGAAAGGGGGGTGACTGCGGGGAATAAAGTGAACAGCGTATTGAATGAAATTATATCTAACGGGAATTTGTCAACCGAGGCAAGACTAGCGGTGCACAATGAAGTCTTGATACCGACACTGATATATGAAAGTGAAGCGTAGAGCTGGCAGAAGAGGAACGAAAGTAGACTGAATGCAGTGGAAATGAGATCACTCAGGCGTATATGTGGTAAATCTATTTATGACAGAGTAAAGAATGAAGAAATAAAGAAAGAATGTAAAGTTGATATTAGTATAATCAGTAAGATTAAGAATCACTTAAGTGGTTTGGTCATATGGAACGGATGAATGAGGAGAAAATGGTAAGAAAGATATATGACGCAAGTAAGGAACCAGAAATGAAGGAAGTCCACGGAAGACTTGGCTCGACCAGGTAAACTCAATAATCGTCGAGCTTGTATGAGAATATGTATGAATGTGAATGAGACGAGAATTGTGTGTCAGAACAGAGGAATGTGGCGCTCTATCCTCTCTGCTCGAACGTCGTGATAGTAAGTATGTTAATAGCGAGAAGTTTTTGCCAAACAATATTGTAGCAAAATCAATTGACATTAGAGCAGAATTGTCCTGGTTATTGAGACTGTTCAACTGATATTTAATCAATAAAGAGGACCCGATGTTTGTTCACCTAAACTAATAGTTGTGTCTGGGAGTTGAATCCAGAGTACGAAATGTTTATCTTACATTTGCTCGAGCTAATGCTACATCAACATGATTTGTTTGAATTCCAGTTAGCAATTAAGTACAGATTAATCTGAACAAAGGAAACAGCTGTATATTAGGTTTGTACTAATTAGCTTGTCCTGTGAATAATATTATAATTACGATTATATTATATAATTCTGTATCTTTGCGGATTTTCATATAGTTACAATCATATACTATTATGATTGTACGAAATTGAATTAATTGTATCGACCCCGCGGATGATTGAGAATATATTTCCTTATAGATTTAAATATCGAGGGTACAATTTCTTGTCTCCATTTCCTGAAATCATGTATGAAAGTTTAATAAAAATATTTTTGTATTGTATTAACAAATAAGTGAGTCATTCTCTCCAAAATGAATAATTTGCTTTCCCAACAAGAGATTTAATTACTTACCTAATATGTTTTACTATGAAGTTATTTTAACACATTAGTTTAAATTTTATAGCCAGTTTTGCTATATTTAAAAAAATATATAAAACACCTAAATATCATTCCCCAGTAGGGAGTTGACATATTTGAAGACATTTATTGACTAAAACAATAGCTATATCCTGGTTTTACTACTACCAATACAATAAGGATACGTTCCTCACTTAATTACATCATTCCCTCACCCATTCCAAAAATACCCAATTTCTACCCGCGGAGTGCGTTACGCACCCTGCCATGCAGAGCAGTTTATTTCAGCTTGTGCGTTTAAATTGAGCATCATTCTCTCACCTTATGTATTCCATATAAAGGTATATATTATTTTTCTTACCCTTGCTTATTTTACATTAATAGTGTTTCTGTAAAAATAACTTATGGAGACAAATGCATCGCCATAACCTCAAACGAAATAATTTTGTTCCGAGTTAAAATCGTCATTCCCTCACCATCAATCTCTCACTATGAAGGAATGACACTCAAAGTGAGAAAATGGTTAGTAATGGAAAAAATACCTTTTTTATTTTTAAAAATATTTATATTTGTACTTATTTTGATGATTTATTTATTTATTTATTTGTAAATATATAATATAATATAAAATATATATTTTGACTGTACCCGTCTCACTAGAGAAATTCTGTGTCGAGGCGGGCATAGTTTATAACCAATTGTACAATGAATTAGTATTACAAGTACTGGATAGAATAAACATTTATTACTTTATATATAGGTGTATACGAAAAACAATTTTAAAGTGGACTTTTAAATAAATTATTTTGGATAAATTTGTATCAATAATTAATAAAGGTATGAGTCAATATGTTTGGGTGAGTGCACCAATACTGGCTCTACCCATATTACGAATCCTAGTTTTAATATTTAGTTTCATGTTCTTGGGACAATTCAATTGGTTAAAATCTTTCAGCATTCTATTAAATAGTTTAGGTCCAAAATATTTGTAGTTCCATTGGCCATATGTTGTATGTGCTCTTGGGGTTTGTAGGTTATTTGTATTTTTCCGTGTGGAAATTATATTTTAAATTGTTTTAAAATGTGTCTGTTTGTATTTATATATGTATTTAAGAGTAGTATTAGCATATATCTGTCTTATATCATAGACATCGAATTTATTAAAAATGTCGTCAGTGCTCGTTGTGAATGGGTTATGAGGAGGTTTGTATTAAGTAATAAATGCCATTTCCTCACCCGTTATTTCTTCATCTCATATTTCCTCACATTATTATATTTATTGTTCCATCTGAACACATAAAAATGTCATTAACGATCTCGCATTTTATGACAGATAGCAGTTAAATGATGCTAAGTATATGTTTCAAAAAAAAAAAATCAGATTAAATAATAGTAAAAAAATTGCATCTATTTCTAAATTAATCTGGTTTGCAGAGAATGATTACAAGCTTGATTCTCAAATAACACATAAACCATATTGAGTACGTACTGATAAAATCTGCTTCGTATAATAGCAAGTTGCGTAATAATACATGTCAGTTTTATATCCACTTCACCGTCTATGAGTATTAGGGGTCACAATACCGGTCCCTTTTACCAAAACCAGTATTTTTGATATTGACGTTTTACGAATACCGATCCTGATATTTTCGATATTTAGAGAAGCTTTCGTCTAGAGGTGATGATTTATCAGTGAAATAAAAACATTTAAAAAAAATTACATTTAAATTTTTAATAAGCTTTTAACAATAACAAAAATGTCTAACTTCAGACTTCTTAATAACACAATATTTAAAATATGAATTAAATATATTAATTATAAAGATATACATATAAAATCAATTTATCGAAAAATATTGTTGTTGCGCCACCTGGATTCGAACCTGGATCTCTTTCCTAACTGGGGAAGGTGCTTTATCCAACTAAGCTACAGCGAAATTATTTTTAGCGACAATTCCAGATCCAGGTTCGAATCCCGGTGGCGCAACAACAATATTTTTCGATAATATTGATTTTATATGTATATCTTTATAATTAATATATTTAATTCATATTTAAAATATCACAGACCTATGTTCTGAATAATTACAACTTCACAATAAGAATGTGTTCTCCTAAACGCAATATTTTCCTGAATAGTTGCTCGGACTGTATTCTTCGTAAAACTTTCATAAACCCGCTCGTAAAATTTATTCTTCTTTCTTTCACAAGTTCGTCGGTCGATCGCATCGATAACTAGCGCAGTTGAGACACGCGGTGGGAGAAGTTCGCACATCACATAAATTATTGATATGTTTTGCTTTAAATACGGCATGGAAACTAGGAAAAGCAATTTATATTTTTTGAAAATGAAATACCGAATATTTCGAAAATTTCGGTATTCATAAATCTAATCCCGGTATTTTGAAGCATCCGTTTTAGTCCGGTATCCCGGGATTTTAGAGAGTCGGGATCCCGATTTGCAACCCGTAATGAGTATTGAACATCCATATTGTGCGGCATTATATTTAAAAATTAAATATAATGTGCCAGAGAATATAATCATATTTATTTTATTAATAACAAAGTAAAAATCGCATTAACTTTATTTCATATTTTTGTTGAATGTGTATTTTATAAATATTATTTATAAATATAATATTTATTTTAATGAATACTTTTGCTCAATACCTTAGTATATTATTAAATTTTTGTCATTTTTATTAATAACATTTAATTTATTTTCATTTACTAATTCATACGTACTAAAGTAGAAAATGTAGTTCACTGAATAATAACTCAAGTAGCAATCAACTGGGTATCGAAAATGAATTTTTAGGCCAAAACTATAGCAAATGAACAAAATAACAGAGAACCAATAAGGATGTCAGGTAACAATTGGTACAGAACTGCATACTCGTATATAGAATTTCAAACAATACAACTAGGGAGACAGAATCAATAAGTGAAAATAAATAGACGAACTCAGCTGGGATGGGCAATATTTGAAAATGTAATATATATTTTACAGTGGATGTGTATTACCAGTGAGAATATATTTTCACTGATGTTTCTGTGAAATCATATCCGGATACGTTTCCACCAGTGGAAATATATTTCTACTGGTGGAAATATAACTTCGCTAGCAGGTTTTAGCAAATGTATATTCAACCCTAACCTATAATTGAACCTAACCTAACATATGTGTTGAAAAGGAAATATAAATGGCTGAGATTATAAACGCAGTAGTTTATGCAGTAAATAATTTTATTTAATATAAATGAAAATACTATAAGCGAATAAAAGTGACAGTTGTAAACGCCACCCACGCCACCAAACTATTTGTTGCCATGCTGTAGGGCGACACGTCGACACTTAAGGCTAAATATTCCCACGCGGCGTATTCTCGCTTGTCAACGAATACAAACTCACTAAATGTAACCAGTGAATTTGTATATTCATTGTTAAATATACATCCACTGACCGGCTTAGCGAAAATATACTTTCACCGGTGAAAATATATATATATATATGTTACAGTGAATCTGTATTACCAATGAGAACAATCCTTCATAGGTCTAATGAATGTCACACGGTTTTTGAGATATTTTAATTTTTTAATAATTGGTACCGTATGTTACTTTTTTTAATGTAATTTCCAAAACTTAAGAAAATGTCACTTTTTGTTTGATTGATTATTTTAAGTAAGTAAGTTGTCCTATGAAATGTATGAAACTATTTATTTAAAAACAAAAACAGTTTTGCCAGAAAAAATGTTTGAAAATATGAATTTGCACCATTTAACATTTTTCAACAAAGTTTAAAGCACTGTGATATTATAAAAAAGTATCATGACCTAAGTGCCCATTAACTTGAAAACTTCCACGTTTAATGCCAATTTAAGAACAGGAAAAAAATGAATATTTATCCTTAGAAAAAAGTTATAGTTATTTTAATGCCGAAGGGGGCATTTTGTGAAAAAATGAAATTACTACACATTTTAATGCATTATTGCAAGTTTGCACCAGAAGAAAGGCCTCCAATTTAAAAAAAGATTACCATTTTAGCCGTCAGCCGATATAAAGTTTCTATAGTGGCGACATCGTACTAAAATCCGTAGCGTAGGTCATCTCCAGGCGAACTAGACCGGTGACATAAATAAATTGCATAAAGCAGCTGGATACGAAGAATACAATAGCTGTTAAGAGAAAGACGCCTTTATAGTATAGATAGTAGACGTAAGCTAAAAAAATATTAGTTCGTGTTGTTTTAATTAATACAGAATAATTTTGATTATCTACATATTATATAATATAAGGGAAATAAACATTTTCCTAATAAAAATATGGTTTTGCCGTTTCCTTTGTGAAAATACCTAGCATATCGATCCACATAAATCTCTGTCAGTGTCGCCTCGGGCTTTTCCATAATTCTGCCGCCCACGGCTGCAACGTACCGCCCTATATTACCGCCAGTAATCTGCCACCCAGGTAGGCCCGGTATAACTCAACGCCCTTAGGTGAGGATCTCGATAGAGGCTTGTTGAAACACTGTCGTTTGATCTTAAAGATTTGACCAGTCCAACTGTCAACAGTGCCATTTACGAAGGTCTGAGAAGGAATATTATTAAGTACAGCAAAGTGAGATCGAAAACGTACGGTTCCTATGAACTCAATTGCCATTGCGTTACTCAAATGAAATAAAATCGTATTACGGAGAAAACATTCTTAATTCATTAATTCAGTTAATAAATGCATTCGGTTAATGCACGTTCTCTATATTGGAAGATCCAGGGTAGAATCCCGGTGGCAACAACAATATTTTTCGATTAAATTGATTTTATATATATGTCTTTCTAGTTAATATATTAAATTTGTATTAGAATTAAAATCTTACTGAATTGTTTGTATTATTTTCATGATAAATAAAGGCATAAAATATGTTCAAAATAATGCATTTTTTCTTTCTTTAATGACAAGATCATAGACCGCGAGCAAAATTCGAGTTTTGTTTGCAACACGTTATAAAGCTGAGTAGATTTTTTTAAATATTAATAAAAAAAATCTTTTTCGTTTTTCTCTTCTTGGTCGAATGTCGCGTGCCTTACGGCCTAAATGAACATATATTATTTGCCATACACTTCGCATAACATTTTAAGTATTTTATTGTCAGTGTCTTGTATTAGGAATAATATTTTCGTAAATACAATGATATGAAAAATAAATCTATTTGAATAAATAATAAAATTAAAAAAACACTTTATTTAAACCACTATTTATTGCTGAATCAACATGTTTCAATACCTATGGCATTTTCTTCAGGAAACAATATATACTAAAATTAAAAATGCAAACATAGTAAAAACAAAAGTATAAGTAGTGGGTAACCAATTAGAAACTACTGTGAAAACAAATTAAGAGGTGACTATTTACAAAAAGTATTTGGTTATTTATGATATTTCATTTATATGTTTATAGGTATCAAAACACTTTGATTTATCAATAAATAGTGGTTTAAACTAAGAGTTGTTTCTTATTATTTATATATTATATTACCACAAAGTAATTTTGCTAATATTGCAGAAGAAATTTAATGTGTTTCAATGTTTTACTATTATTCTATTTATCTGACTCGGGAACATTTTTTTTTTTTAAATTGGGCTCATACTTTGAGCCACACGCGAAAATATTCATCATCGCTAGATCAGATCATCATCGTTTATCTGCTGCGTATAAATAAATAAATTGTTGTCAGTTTATAATGACAAAAATA
This sequence comes from Eubasilissa splendida, assembly GCA_031772225.1. Taxonomy (NCBI): domain Eukaryota; kingdom Metazoa; phylum Arthropoda; class Insecta; order Trichoptera; family Phryganeidae; genus Eubasilissa; species Eubasilissa splendida. The sequence continues at coordinate 10,835,406 of CM062846.1, forward strand.
ATTATTTCATTGTTATTTCCAATAAAAAAATATTTTTTCGAAATCAATAAAATACCCGCTGGTGACGAATAATAAAAGTATTTTTTTAATCAATCAGTGGTTCAGACTTCAGAGAAATCAGTGACTTTACAAAACTTTAAATGATGGTGCTGCCGCACTTCGGTTAAAGGTGTTTAATTAAATTTCGGTCAAAATAATTAACGAATTGACAAACTTAAAATAATTATAAGGCCCTTCAAAATAATTGACACGTAATTTCAAGAGTATGCCAATGACAGACAAAGTTAAATAAATCAATTTATCTTGAATTCTTAAACTACAATTGTGTTTTTAAATTATCATAATAAAGAGGCGACAGAAGATTCTCAAAACTCATATTTCATTGTTGACATTTTCAAAAAAACACGTATAATTTTGAAAAATCCAATCAAGCATACACTTTTTGGATGTATTTACTGATATAACTTTTGTCTAAGAACTGTAGAATGTCAAGAGTACGTAATTTTGATACGAGAGATATATTACTTCCATTTGAAAAGAAAATTGAACAATGCTCATAACAAAGATAGCGAGCTTGTACTCTTGAGTTTTAGCGCTCTATATAAACTAAAGGGACTCAGAGCGTTCTCAGAACGTAATGGAGTCTGTAGCATTTGTTTTGTTTTAAGACACTTCTTATCGAATCTTGTGTCCATTTTTCATGGAAAACGAAACATTCTATTGTAAGTCATGACAGAAGTCACAACAATATAATACCTCGGTTTCATTATCATCATTTTCGACCCTAGAATTTTTGGGTTCAGTGCAGTACATATTATGGCTTCCTCCTTCTTCTTCTTTTCTCCTTCATGTCGGCTTCAATCAGATGATATTTGGCTCGTAATGCATTTCCGCATGTCTCAATTCTGATATGTGCCCATTATTATGAAAATGATCCAAGTCAAAAAATGAGTTTATCAATTAATTCGCGTCACGTTTTAAATTAATATAATATGATGCAAATTGTAAAATTTTAATCTATATATTCATTGTACGACATTCAACAGTATTCCGCTAGTGTTTATTTTAATAATAGAGTAAGTCATTTCAACCATATTTTTTTTTATTTCCTTATAAACTACATACAACATATATATGTCGAAATAATTATAAATCTAGTTGACTAAATCAATTTTGAAACATTGTGTTGTGTAATATAAAAATAGCGAAAGAAATATGACTTAAACTACTTTAATAATAATTGTTACATATAAATATATATTGAGGGTATAGAACGGCATTTAGTCAGAGAAGAACATAAGAATTATGGGTTCCACACCTCAGAAATACATACCAACCTTGATCTGCTACACTCTCCCTTCGTCCTTAACTGGGAACATTTATTATCGATACCCTGGAGTGATAAATAAAAATATGTTTTCAGTATAAACAGAGATCCTATTGCAAATAAATTGGTTTAACATTCTAGCACAAATTAACACTAAAATAATTAAATTCCCCCTGATAAGATAAATTGATTTGCTATGATGCAGAGTTAAATAAGAGAGATTCGAATCCAAAATCATGAAAATCCTGTCGGGATGATCGTGAATACGATATTCTCCAGTACAGCTTGGTCACAACAAGATTCAGATATAACAAAAGATGGAGTAAACTTAAAATCCAGGCTCGTCCATGTAACGTCCTCGTATACCACGGATTGCATGACGGTAAAAGTCTAAATCGTTCTCGCGGGCCAGATGTCGTCGTCTCTCAAATCTGATTTCTCTAACCATCAAGCTGAAGTTTCGCAGTAACGCTATCGTCACATCATCATGCCTTCATACCTTAACCGACGAAATAAGTAATGGTAGAATAAGGTCGGTAGAAAGAATAATATGCGGCAGACGAAAGAAGGGAAATATATTATTTCCTGAAAAGATCGTTCATCATGATATTAGGTCAAAACAAATTACAATAAACAGTGTACTAGTGATTGAATAATAATTCAAGCATTTACCCTTCGGTTGCATCTTGAATCCTTTTATAAATGTCTTTGCTGGCCGAAACCGGCAGCGGCTGAGTCTAGTGACAGCTCTCGTTCCCCGACGCCGAGTGAAAATTATCCCAAAACCATAGATCACTACCGATTATATACCATTAAGATCGCGCGCATTGCCAACCTCAGAGCCTTGTTCATAATTACAAATGTATTTAATATTAAAAATATTGACGGGGTGATTTCAGATACGCCATTAATTTTGTAATGTCATGCACTAGATAAAATCAATGTGCTCGCTATACACATTTTGATTCAATTCTAAAACTGTATTTTGCCATTACTGCACACGCGTTTCGAGGGAAAAATTGAATCCATGAGCACGCGCCATTAGCGAAGTATGCGACGCAAATTGCTTCACAGAAAGGAAAGTATAGGTACTTATGAAGAATGGGTAAAGATTGGATTGGTGTCGTAATAGCGCGGAAGAGACGTGTGAGATGGGTGAGATGTCTGAATTTTCTCGCACCGCACTAAGTGCCAACAGCTTGTGTGAATTAATTTACGTAGGCGAGTAAACGTCGCTAAATACCATAGTAATCTAATAAATAATATATCACATTTAATTTATACATTATTTTGGAAAAATAAACCTAATAATGTTTTTAAAAGATTATATTTTTTTTAAATCTATCCTGCAAACATACGTATAAAAATGGATGTATTTAATTATGTATTAGTGCCGAAATTTTTTTATCTATCTACATAAATTTTATCGCCTCCACAACTGGCAATACCGCCGACGTCCCCTGAACGCACCTTGCAGATACCTAGGTGTAAAACTAGGTTCTCATCAGTAGCAAAACACGCCAACATGCCTACGTTTTTAGGTAGTTTCCTATTTTTTAAAGTTTGTAATGGATATTGGAAGATCCTAAAGAGTAATTATGCAAAATTATGAATGGTAACATTAATTATAATATACATTTATATACAGGAAATGAATAAGGGTGCATGTATTTTATGGAGGATAATTTCAGCTACAAATATTCACGCAAAAAGTATGACACATCCTACGAAAATAATTATTTCTCTTTCTTATTATTCTAGCATAAGTTAGCACCTATCACCTTCCCCGGTTTGGAAAGAGATCCAGGTTCGAATCTCGGTGGCGCAACAACAATATTTTTCGATAAAATTGATTTTCTATGTATATCTTTCTAATTAATATATATATAATTTATTGTTCTGAATAATTACAACTTCACAATAAGAATGTGTTCTCCTAATCAATAATATCGATTATCACAGCATAGTCTAACGCAATAAAAACTCACGACATTGATTGCTCACGCGAATAAGTGCGGTATTGGCAAAAATATATTCAAATTCCACAAAAGATGTAGAATATTTACATACAAAAGTAATGCAACTAGGCAAACAAATATTCTCTATGTATTTTTTTATTTGAAGCCTTTTCTAAAAGACTCGGCCTTATTTACAAACATTACAGCGGCACAACCTTCAGTCGGTCGCCCAGAAAATAATTTCCCGGCGGAGAAACACGATGATAAAGTGTTTGGCATTCTTATGATTGACGTGCGAGTTTATTTCTAAAATGCGCGTAGAGAAACGCCTCTTTTTCTTAGTCCACAGAGCTCAACTCTCGTTTAAATTTCATTGTAAATAGTAAGACGGCAAGCTTCCGCGTACTTGTCTCAAAAAGTGGATGAACATTGGGAATATTCCTTTTTATATATTGTTGCTGTAATACATCAGCGCCCAGTCGCGTAGATATGAACCGTGCCGGCAAACAGACCTAAGGAAGATTCATCACGAAACCCTCGCAAACTGGAAGTTGTTACAAAACATGAATATTATATGCATACAAATGTACACATATCTAGATCTAAGGAATATTTTTATTTGAAAAACTCCGCTGAATTTTGATAAATAAACAAATGTACATATATAATATATTATACAAAGGCGTTCAGTTTATTTGAATTATTAATATTATTCTGATAAAATATTTGTTTGATATAATAATAATAAAAACAATGCGTTTATTCGCCCGATTCGCCATAAAGATAATACATATAATAGAATATATTTTAGTAATAAAATAATATTTATGTTATGAAAAAAAAACGAAAAAAATATTTTAATAAAGTTTACACACATATATATATATAAACAAAATACAACCACAACATTTGAGTCACGCCTATTATTGTATCTGTAGCTATTCTGCAGTCGTTGCCATTCTCTGGTCAGGGAGCCAGTTTTCCATGAGAGCGCCGTTTGCACTAGAAAGTTTGTGCTGAGCTCCAGCCGCAGCTCTCAAATCGATGTCTTAGAAGCGGGACGAATCCATGAGTACGGCTTTTAGCAAACATTGTAGATGCGCTACAATAACGCGCTTATCCGAACAGTTGTGTTTCCCAGAAATTATTATTATTATTAGAAGGTATGTAATGTATTTAAGTTTTTAAAATTTAATACAAACACGTTTGGTTATTCATTTTATAAATAAAAAATTCATTAACATTGCTTTTAATATCTGCCAGTTTATTATATTCACCAACCGACTTCGAATATAATTTACTCAAAGTTATTAAATTAATGAATTATTTATTACTGTGGTAATCTATTTAATTTTTTTATATTCGATAAATAGATAACCTACCCTGTAAGCCTTAATTATTTATATTATTAATATACTTTTGAAATTAGTAAAATATTATTTTAATCTTTTTTTTTATTGTGTGGATGCTTATCTACCTATTTCTATACTATTTGTCTATTTCTAATAAATTATCGTTACACAGCTTATTAGAATGTATGAACTGCAAACCTATTTATATACTATTTTATACATAGGTATGCTTAATTTAATTATATACTATAATTGTTAGAAACTAAGATTAAGTATTGTTTGATTTATACAATGGTTTTAAAAAATTGGTGACGAGTATTTTTTTTTCATATTTAAAAAAAAAATTTGGCTTGAAATTTTGTGGATGATGTTCTGTCTAAATATATATGTACTCTGTCTCCCTCTTTTGCATGTAATTTTATATTCTGTCTTGCTCCTTATGTATATATAAGTGTACTCTTTTTGTATTTATTGATAGTTTTAAATACGCTCTGACGAAGTTTGAGCTAAGCAAAACCGGTTTGCGTTTAATAAAACTTGTGGTTTTATACAAATTAATTGTGTTTTATTCAATATATTTTTTTAATATTATTTATTTATCATTGAATTCAATTTACAAAATTATTACATCATGACTAAACAACAGCCAGTCGTATATTGTACAGACCGTACTTGGAAAAAATTATACATTAAATTTCTGATTAAAAATAATCAGGAAATGTAAATTATAAAATAAGTAGAAAAATTACATCAAATTTAATAAATGGGAAAGAACGTAAACAATAAAATAGTACTTATAAATATAAAAATAAAAATAATATTTCAAATATTAAAGTAAACATACTGCCATAATTCAACATAGTCATCGATAGATTTATAGTAAAAGAATTTTTTAGTATAAATTTTATATATTTATAATTTCTGAAAATAGTGACATTTTCTGAAAAAGCTTTTCTTGAAATTTTAGATCATGAGTATTTTACTCGTAAAGTCAAGTTTAGAAATTATTTACATCATGAAAGACAATATCTCATAGGGAAAATATGCGTGCTTTTTCCCATTAAACGTTTAGCATAAACAAATAAATCTTTCAATTTATTTGATCGAGGTATTTTTAAATGTTTTTTTATTTGGTAAATGTGCGTGCAGTTAGTTTTCTTCTAGAAAAATTTTACGTTTAATTTTTTTTTTCATTTTCACTACAAACATGATAATACACAGAGCTTAATGATTTATTGTGAAGTATTAAATATCAACCAGTGCCATAATGAAAACTAATGTTACAAAAGTTTAATAACTTAAAAGAAATGGTTTTTTAATGACCTGGAAGCGGAATAAATCACTAGCAGAAGATTTATTATTGCGTGTTTATGATTTCGCTATTAATTTCTAATTTCATGACAGACAATAAACTGAGCGTGAAATATTTCCATTTTACACGTTACTTATGCAAATTTTATTTATTCATGTAGAGAAAACGTTTCTCTACCATACAACATTACATTATATATTAAATCCATTTCCAAACATTAACGAAAATCATCATTTGACTAAAGGAAGTTTCGCAAAGGTTTTAAGGATTATTATTCTTTCAATTTATTATAACCTATAATCAAGTATTATTAAAAGCATTTATGTAAAATCGATAATACTATAATATAAACCTTATTTTAGCTGTTTTAAGTATATAGAAATAATTTGTTAAATTTTTCGTGAATGTACCACAAAAAATATTTTATAATATACTTTTTTGTTAATAACTTGTCCAAGAGAGCACTTTTTTTTACTATTTCATTAAAAAGGTATTCATGTTTGGCGTATGAAACAGTTCTAAAATTGGCAGTGCGTATAACATTTTATGTCAACCACGAGAATCTCTTCAGTTATAAAATAATTGATGACTTGTAAGTACATGTTTTTAGAATTCTTATAATTTTTTAGTAGAATTATCTAGAATAGAATTATCTTGATTAGGAATCAAAATATTTCATATCTCTACCTCGTTTTTTTCCTACCAAAAATCGAAAAGAGATACTAGAAACTCTGTTACTGGGCCATATTTTTATTCTCATTAATTAATTTCTGATTAATATTTCTTCTTCAATACTTGCAAAATTACTTTATAGCCTCATTTTATATTATTAATTAGACAAAATAATTTGTTTAAACCACTATTTATTAATAATTCTACATGTTTCGATACCTATGGTATCTTCTTCAGGAAACAAAGTATACTGAAATTAAAAAACACAAGCATAGATAAAAACAAAACTATAAAATGGTGAAGTACTAATATGAAAACAAATTTAAAAGGTGATTATTTGCAAAGAGAAATTGGTTATTTATAATATAAAATGTATCAAGTACAGGCTGCAATCTTCCTTATCAATTTACGCAGTTTGCGCATAATTTTACGTCAAACATGAGCCACATATTCTGGCATCGCTGCTGATGTTGATAGTCCCGGAGGACTTTTAAATAACCATTGTCCCTTCTTGTCTAAACTTTTGGACCCAACACCAGATAAGTTGCGTGCTCGGCTCATCGCTTACTCGTCGAATATTAAAGTGAGTACAAAAAGCGCAACGCACACGAACCAATGAATCACCGTACTTTAAATATTGCTCAACCGCGAACGCGCGGTGCACTTCCGACCAGTGACTCATTGCGACTGGCAAATCCCCAAACCACAGCGCGTCAAACAATACCCCTGCCATTTACTTCACCCTGATGGTTTACGAACAATTACAATTTAATCTTGAAATTTTTCCGCTGGTCACCCTTTACATATAAAGGAAAATCTCAACATTAGAGTCAAATTACCACTATCTTTCAAATTATATAAATATCCCAGCTTAAGAGAAAAATGTAACAGTCTGAAGATGGCCATGACAGACTGAAACCGGCAATGGTCATTAATTAATAAATAGTGGAAAAAAGTTCAAAAGTATTTTAATAAATCATTAAAATGAAATTCTACCATGAATTAACAGTATTAAAATTAGAAATAAATCAAAAACAGCTAAAGGTACAAACAATTTTTTTTTTTTTGATAATTACCAAACGTTGTGCAAGTGAGTACTTACTCAACCATGGTGGATTGTCAGAGTACCTATACTAAAATAAATAAAAAATGTATATCAAAATAAAGTATAGTTGCTATAACATTTTAAAATCATATCATTCCTGTTAAAAAACCCTTACTACAAACACCTTACTAGACTATTTCATAAATAATACCAACCCGCTCCATAACCTCGCTGAACTCACCAACTCAACTATTATTTGACTCCTTCACCACTCACAAGTTATATAATAGTTTCGAACATTATAACACCGTTTGGATAACGTATAAATGTATTCTTGGCTCCCAGAGTTACCACGAAACTAAACACGAATGAGAACAGGCATCTCTAAGTAGGTAAAAAAGTATGCTACACGAAGGCTTACATCGGATAGAAATAGGTCGAACGAAATCAAAACTATTTTTTTATTAAATTGTGATCTAACTGGAAATGGTGTGTTTTTTCCTCATGTTTAGATAATATTTAGTGTTCGAACGAGTTTATATTGTCCATGTGTACTTTTGCTTCGTTTATAATTTATTTTATACTTATTAAAAATAAATTATTTGATTAATGTGATGTTGCGTTCAATTTGGTATTATACATTAATTAGTCCGGTAATAGCTTCCTATCTTCATAAGCACAATACTAGTTTTTTTTTATATTAGTTTAGTTTTAATTATATTCATTTCTATCTATTATTTGTTATATTTTATAATCGAGATAAATACCGTTCTTCTCAATACCAAACCCTCTTACGCATTTCTAGACTGTCATTCGACACGTGCCGGTAAATTTTACTTATAACAATTCAAACTCTCTCATGGAATACGTGACCTTTGATTCTTGCCGCGTGTGAAAATTACACTGAAACATAATTGCACAAACAATATTCCTAGTAACAATAATTTAGCATATTTGTCCCCCGTAAAGTGTTAACTCCGCGATTCAACGTGTAACAAGTTTGACGCGTTCGATCCAGCACCCTGGAAAAGGTGAATTCACACGTGCAAACGCATTTACATTGAACGAGATGCCGCTATCCTTATTAACCTATATTGAACGGGACTCCGTGATCCTTATCATGATAATCGTCGGCCGCATCTAGCCCAGAGTGAAGATCATCGCGTCGGCGATTTCTCGAAGATAGACCGCCTGCTACCTTTCCTATCTAGGAAGCCAAGACACCGCGCGTTCTTTGGCGCAAACACATAACAATCTATATTTCTCATGTTACGCCTTATTAGTTTCAGTAATAATACATGTTTATTCAGAATTATATAATTTATAGTTACTTTTCTAACACCTGTTGCATTGCACATAAATACTCGCCAACGAAGCGCCACATAATTGATAAGATATGTGTCAATAATTTAAAGGTGTAATCATCGGCGTGGCGCCAAAAAACCCATGGGATAGATTTCAGGAGAACAAAAACGTCTTAGACGTTACAGCGGCGACCTATCGCCGTGTAGGTACTTGCAAATATGACTATATGTTTTTTATGAATATGATTAAATAGTATAATTAATAAATATGCTATAACCATTCCCCTGAATGAAGAAACTGCCGGGAAAGCATAGAATAAGGTAAGGTATATTTACCGGACCTATTCCGGAAATATTCAGTAATAGTAGTAAGTATAAGTTGTAGTTCATCTAATCTGTATAATATGTAATTGTATTACAAAATTAGTGCTGATTTAGTACAAAAAAAATTAATGATAGGTTTATAATATTATTCTAAACACCAGTTAAATTTTCTCATAATACCTGTATTTAATTAATAATCTAATCTAAATGCATATCGTGTCTACATTTAAAGACACATTACAATGTGATCAAATAAAAAGTCTATCATTTTGGAAAATTATATAATTAAAACGACGAACATAATCAAAATATTTGTTTGTTTTCTCAACCTTTGGTTTCTTCTCCCTTTCGACAATTCTTGTGATGAAAGCACTTTCCGTCGGGTACGCTCCAGCGGTTAGATGGATTATACAAAATAATTGTTCCCTTTCACTCCCTTAAATTTCTCTTTCATTTAAATGTGTTTTCTTTCATTCAAGGCCGATCAAAGAAATTTCTCAAATCGATGTTTTTCAATGTGGCTTGATGGATTGCTCCTTACGACTAGCTCAGTATTGATTGTCGGCTTAGAATTATTATATATTTGAAAATGTCCTTAATATAATTCATTACTTTCTCTGAATACATATTTTTCTTACGTAAAAACATCATCCTTAATTCATCCTTAGAACTCCCGAAACTGCTTTGAAAACCTCGCGGTTTTTTATTAAATAGATAATATTAAATCAAGGGATCATAATTTTTCAAATTTTCAAATGTACAGATATTTCAATGGATTTACAAATACTTGCTGATATTGGTAATTATTTCATAAAATTGCGTGAAATCCATAATTAAAGTACCTATATCTGTATTTAAGAATATCTTAAAAATCTTAATATCTTAATTTTTTAGGGATGGTTTAATATCATGTCGGTATAGCATTTTGTTCTTAAAATTTAAAATTCGTACTTTTCTTAAGAGCTCAAAAGATATAAATGCTTTACCGAAAACATCATTAATAATATGATAAATTTGCACAAAAAAAAACTTTGGGATCAATATAAAATTATTCAATTTTTAAAAATGTTGACGACCTCTGCAAAATTACATAAATATTATATGACTTGAGAGATGTAATATTAACGATAATTAAACCGCTTCAATTAACGTTTAATCAAAATATGTTTTCAACTCATTATTTGAAACTCTTGGCCTTTAATTGTATTCCATGATCACATTTTCATAGGTATGTGCTTAGAATGAAATATTTTAATAATTTTACAATGAATATATTTTCACAGATATGTGACTTGAAATTAAATATTCAATAATAACGCAATGATCACATTTTCGCAGATTTCCGAATAATACATTTATGAGTATACTTTAGGGTTGCAGAATAATTAATCAATCTTACCTAAGAGTCCTAGCCTGAAGTTGAGTGTGATGACAATCACGTGTCCATGAGAGGCCAGTACTGATCCGTCGTAAGGGTTTCCGGAGCCCCACTCATAAGAGTCTCCGTGCACCCACACTAGTACAGCATATGGAGCCTCAACTCCTCGATTACCTGCAGATTATAAACACAATCAAATACATGCGACAGTTCTCTAGAAATGAGTAAAGTTCGGTTGTGATATTTGACAATGTTGTATTCGAAAGTACTCGAAAGATGAAAATGATTTTAGAATTCAAATGCGATAGTATAAGCCTATTTGATGGGCTCAGAAACCACTATTTATTTGAAATATTTGAATATGTTCAAGAACACAAAATTACTAAATTTTTTAATGGAAAATATATGAAAGTATGGGATAATTACAGAACTTACAACATGTCTCCGGCTGGCTAAAGTGATATATATAACGTTCACTAATTCTCACCCCTCAATCTCCTCATTTATCAAATTTTTATATGTTAGTATGTGGACTCTCTTCGAGTACTACTACACCATCGTCATCTATGAACCAAATTTGATAATTCATTTTTCTTTTTTTTAAACAGCATATATGTCATCACTGTGAGAATATAATTTTTTTGAAGCAATATTCTTTATTTATAAAATATATTTTTTAATATTATATACTAGATATATTTACTAGAATACGTCTGAAAAATCAATATTTTTCAATTTTTAAAATATTTTCTTATTTTAACTTCTGTTGAAAGTTGTATATATGTTAGTATCTGTAAAAAATATTTGTTTAAATATATATATATATATAAAGTCATCACTTAAGCCAGCCGAAGACAGATCGTAAGCCCTGTAACTACCCCATTCTTCCATACATTTGTCTCTATGATATATCTGATATTTGTTCACTATTTATTTATTTAAAATAACATAAATTTAAGTATAAGGGCATTGGACATAGAAAAAATAATGATGACAAATACGTTACATTCTAACACATTTCACATGGACAAGAAAACGACACGAAAACGCGTAATAAAAAATGCACTACCTAAAAAAGTTGTATACAAAAACAAGGAAAACCATTTACATATTACTTCGAAGAATATTGTTAATTAGGTTTATAAATATAGGTAATGAAAAAAAAAAAATATCAATGTCGGTGAACAAATTATTGCGAGCTCGGCGCATTCTCACTTTAGGAGAGCATAATCTAAAATCGGTTCGACATGTCTGTAGGAATGCAAAAGAGAAGTTACGAACGTGATTTAATAATGACGTGAAATTTATTAATAACAAAAGCGGTGAACAATTCGACTAATTTCGACAGTACAGTATTTTAAAATGTGATGTTGTCATTTTAGAATTCGACAGCGCATGCAAGCTAGTGTGACGTGAAATTTAACGCATGTATAAAATTAAAATGGCAAAATTATAATCTATTTTCGGATAAAAACAGCTCAAAACCATATAATTTACAAAAATAAGCAATTGGTATTGAGAATAAGTATAATATTCATCCATATTGTAGTAAAAATTTATATCAAAATGTGTTTTATAGGCAAATTTAATGAAAATCTAACGGCGCGGATTTCACGACCGTCGTAGCCGGTTCAAGCGACGTACTAAAAGTTTGAAAGACAATTAAAATTATCGTATTTCATAAGACTGAAAATATATTATTTAAAAACTGATTATTGTATTTCTGATATAAAAATTAATTTTAAATAGTAGCTGAAGCCTCAAAGCATGTGAGTAAATAGAATATATTATTTAAAAACGTATGCTTTTACTAAAACAAAGTATTTTAAAAACATCAAAAATTGATCATATGTACTGCAAATTGAATGGTTTAAAACTCTATTAATTTTTAATATTTTACTAATTTAGTTTAAAACAGATTTGTCTCCATAATCTTTGCTTCAAGATTATAAGAAAATATATTTCGTTTATGCAATAATTTTGCATATTAACACAATTTCGTAGTACGTGGAAAATGCATCTAATGATAGCGGTCTTTCTTATAATGCTTGTATCGTCTTAATTATGGTAAATAGCATTCAGTTCATTTGTTTTATATTAGTATAAAAGTTCAATCTAAGTAATCGTTGACAAAAAAAGACAAATCTATTAAATAACTTCTGATATAAATTAATAATAAAAACCCACATTTTCGTAAAAAAGGCGAAAATTTTATTTATAATAGTCGCGCCTTAACAATGTGCGTGTGAAAGCGAATATGAGACTCAAAAAGAATACTCAGGTCTTGTATCTCATTGTTATCTTGTTATCAATGAGATACTAATGTACACATTGATGGTGATATTTCGTACAACTTATGAATTTTCATTTGGAGAAACCGAGAAATAATTTTAAAAATATACAATGAAATTTTTATGTATTACTTTAAATCATCAGTAATTAGTAGGAATGAGGCAAATTGAAAGCGTGTAGAAACATCATTGATGAATAATGTGAAGAGAAAGGGTTACAGAATGGATCCTTGGGGAACACAAGAAGTAACTTTGATTGATGATAACCATTGATAATAACGCATTGTCGTTTATTGGTTATGTAGGAGACGAACCAGCGATAGAGATTACTTTCGATATCATTTAATGCTTTTCGAGAAGAATACCATGGTCTACTATATTGTAAGCCTTTTAAAAGTCCGTACAGATAGCGTCAACTTGAATTTTGTCGTCCGTGGATTTGAAAAGAAAAATTGAGAAAGGCAATAAGTTAGAAATCGTCGATTTATTGCAAACAGATGTATTTGTTGCACTATTATGATAGTATGTATCAATTTTTCAAAAACCTTTGCAATTACGGGTAGGATCGATGTCGGTCTGTAATTTTCGATTTCATGTTTTGAACCCTTCTTGTGGACCTGCTTCCATAATTTTGGAAAGATACCTTGATCCATGCACAATAACATTGTTAAAATGTGAAATTATCCAAAATAATATTTTGTTCAAAGATACAAAAACACTTAGTCGAAGTAAGGGACGGAGGCTAATAAAACTCGGTATTGTTAGATGCAAGTCCACCGACATAGCGTGGGTACAGCAATAAGGAATGCGGCGAACGTAACCAAAGTCACGTCGGCAAATGCACTATAAGGGCTGCATCACCTTATGCGGCAGTCTTCATAAAATCTCGGCCGGGAGAACTCGCTCCACAAAGATGAGATCTAATTTTCAATTAGAAAATAGAATTAATGTCGTCTCTAAAATATTAAGCAAGCGCTTTATAAATTATGATTCCGGGAAAAATTTAAACCGTGCGCCTCGAGTTTAAGCTTAGACTGTGATGTACTCTGCGTTTAATCGTTGATGTGAAAATATCAGAAAGGATTCCGGTAGATCTATAAAAAGTTGATCAATATAATTTGGTGTAGCGAGAACAGACTGTCGCTATTGCATAAGAACATCGCGTCCAGAGTTCCGGTTTGCCTGGATAATTGGGCATCGTCTCTTTGAGCCTGAACTCCGTCACCCTACGCTGATACCACAAGGAGCTGGCCGCACTTCACGTCCAGGATCCAGGACCATCCTGAGAGGTAATCCCTTACGTGAGAGACCTGAATAATCTACATCAGACAAGCGTCAACGTAGACAATTTGGTAGATAACTTTATGCTGGCATGATGAACACACATATTTAATGTTAATTTTAATATAATTATGTTAGAATTGTCTTATTTATAAGTATTAAGGTAAAATGCTCATTTTCCACTTATAATACATGCAAGTATCATAAAATCTAGATAATAAACTTTCTTATATACAATTATTCTTTCATTTCATAATCGTTTGACTTGATAATATTTAAAAAAGAACCAGTTAGGCTAGATGCCTTCCCCCTGAATATGAAGCCGAGGCAGAAAGAAGAAATAACCTAACAATATAATTAGCGGAAACGAAATATAATCTGCAGTTATTACAAGAAAATATAGATCCAAGGACCTAGACCTTTTTTTGAATCCAATATGCCACTATCCAAATTGACATTGTTTTGAGAACGATTTTTGTAACTGATTTAATGGCCTGAGTGTAGCTTTTAAAATTAATATACTTTTAATAAAATGCTTCTAAAACATACAAACATATTTTCAAGTGTTGTTCAAAGCTACCACTATCTCTAGAAAATCAATGTTTTTTTTCTGAACCCCCTAAATTTATCAAATTTTATTACCTTCACTTGAGGCAGTGATTCTTAGTCTTGATTTATATAAGATATAATTTTGTAAGAAATACTCAATTTGTTGGAGAAACTTTATCAAGAATAATTTTAACTAAAAATGTTGAAAACAATTTGAAGAATTTGTGTACGTAATTATGATAATGTACCTTTATAATGTTAATTATATTTGAAAAAAAAATGAATGTCAGTTTTTTTTATATTGTTAGATTAATTAATTAATAGATTTAAATATTTAAACTTCTGATTTATATTTATTCATGATTAATACTTATCAATTATAATATTTATATACCTACTAAAAAAAATTCTAAAATACCTTCAAATAATTCATTTTGAAACCCACGTGTCTCTTTTCTTACAATTTACGTTTTAAAAAACACTAATTTTTGTACTTTTTATTTTAAAATACACTGTTATTTTATATTTCTATGAAACCTCCATTAAGGCACCTATAAAAAAATATGTTTATCCAACTTAATTTGATAACATTTTAGTACCTAACGATTTGAGTTAGATACTTAAATATATATTTTTTTTAAATAGATTCTGGTAAAGAAACAATAATATATGTTTTAGTTAGTTATGACATTCTGAAGAAGAAAATGGTATTTTTTGAAACCGGTAGATGTATTTAAACTCAATTAAGTGGTTAATAAAACAAAGATAATAAATAAAAATATGAATTTTAACCACAAAGTTAATATTGTTAATTTTAAAAGTATAATAATTTCTATGTTTATTTTTATGTGTGTAAAGCTAGTTATCAAAAAGTTTGATTTACATCGCGTCCAAACCATCAACCCAAAAAATGAAAATACACATGGTTTTAATATTTGGTATCATCTGCGGTAGTGAATTTGATACAAGAGTAACATAACATAGCTCTTTCTTTGTGCAAAAATCAACATGTTCTGTGACAAATATCGTAAGGGAAGGAACCAGTCAAATAATGTTTGACAACTTGTTTACTCATTCGACTTCATCAGTCAGAGTATTCTATTTGATCACTGAAGGAGTTATTTAATATTATTCCTTCATAGAAAGTTGTATGAAATAAAAATCAATTGACAACATTTTACGATTTAATATTGCGTATGTTGCATATTTTAATGGCATTTTTCATCACAAGTGTTAAAAAACCAATTGCATCGGTTAAAATTAGAATTCTAATTAGGAATTACTATTCATCGATTTGTTTCCTCGATCTGGGGTATTATTTTTAATTGAGAATAATTTAATTAATTTACTATAGTTAATAACTTTATTACTTAATTAAATTTGCCTCTCGTACACTAAAATTGTATACAAATATATAATATTAACAAACAATTTATATAATAAATATATATATATTTCACAATCGATTTAAATACATTTATATTTCATTTCAAGTATGAATTGGCTATTTTATATTTTTACATATTGTTTTAGAAATAATTTGAGAGTTTTTAATGGTTAGGAATACTATTTTAACTATTACCACTGAAATATTTTTAGTTTATACCGTAAACTTTTTTCTTAAGTCTTCTAAACCAGATTTTTTCAGTGTTAAAACATAATTTTTGTGATAAATTAATTAATAAATAGTTGCTTATAGAGGAATAATTAAATTCTTAAATAGGTACTCCTAAAAAGTCTAAAACAAAAAAAAATAAACGGGATGTTTCTTAAACTTACTCTTCGTCGCTTGTTCTAATGGAGCGTGACACAGATGAGAGTTATATTGGAGACTCAATAATCGCGTAAGGATGGTATAAAATTATAAAAGCTATAATTTTTTGTCGGTCTGTAGCCATAATACATACCGACCTTACCTACAAATCTTTTGAAACGAGAGATCAAAGTCTTGTCATCTCAGTCACGTACTATATCTCCAGCTTGCACTACAGAATATAAATTCTCAAAAGCCTTATGCCACCGCTATATTTGCTATCTCCAGCTGACCAACGACGCGGACGTCATCTACATCCGGAGAACCAGAAAGTGAAGAAGAAAAGCCAAGAAAAGCCGCTCTAAGTCTGGCTTAATTGTTACCCTTGACCAGTCTAAAACCGGACGCCGCCAAGTCACCTGTTTTATTCATATTTTACGCTCTGCTATTTTCTATACTCTTCCGTTCCTATCCATGACTCAATAAACGACGATACTCTCACTCCACCACCAAGCCTCCACGTCAGTTCTTCAGTCATGACATGACAGAATTGTCATCTTCATGAACTCCCACTCTCTTGTCTATGCTCCTCTACATTTCTCGCCATCGTACAGATCTTAGAGCTGTCACCAAATAAGTGCATATTGCCTTTTCAACTTGGTCGGTCCAACGGGTCAGAGATCTTCCTATTTCTCTTCGTCCTTCAACATGACCCACCACAAAAAGATACCTTAGAGATTCGCAAGATGCCCAAAAAAAATTAATGGTCAGTGGTTGCGAGCATTCCTTATTGTTCAGTTCCTACAGAATGAAGACATTCGTGCATTCGAAACATTAGTATTTCGTAAAAATGTTTATCCCTGGCCACGTATTCCTACATACATAATTGAATGACTATTAACAAAAAAAAAATAGGTGTTCTCCTTAAAAATATGTAAGTTGTATTAAATGTTTCCCAAATTTAATAAAATTGATTAATTAATTTAATTTTTTAACTCAAAGCTATTTGAGATTCTCCGTATGTATGAAGTAGATTGCTTTAAAAAATTGGAATAACAGATGTATCATTTAGAAAGTGAAACACATAGGTTGAAAAATTTGTCGTTAATTAACTATGTTGACATGGTGTAATGGTCATCGCACTTCCCCTGATAGGAAGAGTTCCTGGTTCGAATTCCGATTTTATCTGTATATCTTTCTAATTGATGTATTTAATTTGTTTTAAAAATATCACAGAACTATGTTCTGAAAAACTGCAACTTCACAAAAATAATGTGTTCTCCTTATGGTGGGGATAAAATCCCGTGGACTGTATAATAATGATTAGTTGACGCGACCCGAAGTGGATTCTGGAAGGAAAATAATGGCAGATGGATCTGGCCTACCTTGCTCTAAAGTCCTGAGTTGGACGTCGTATTCATCTCCAATTGACTAGCATGTTTTTTGTGAAGAACCGAGATATCACTGCACTTTTGGAGCTATTACCGTCTCTTCGTGGTTCTAGCGTTACGCACCGCGCTGCTTTCGGACGGTAAAAAATGAACACAGATCTTGACAGTTCGGTGTCAAAAGGCAATCTGTCCCCCCGTCGGCGAAATCCCTAATTGGCCAGAGAGGGACAGATATATATTAAAGTTTATATTGGAAGAACAAAATGCACAGTAGGTACTCGACTTGCATGAACACCTTAAAACGGATAATCTTGATTTATGGGGGTAGCTTACACTTTATAAAAACATCCGCCTGTTTTTAATAATATGAATTTATAATATAATAAATTTACGTAGTTTTAATCAGATATAATTATATTGTACATGAAATATAATTCAATTATTTCGCTTGAAGCAACATGTAATTCACTCCTTCGAATATATTCGTACCTACACGAATTCGCATGGCGTGGAGTTCTCCAAACTTCTAGCATCTTTCAAACTTCACGACATTAAAACATACCTGCTTGTATAATTCACAATTTTAGTGTTGACAACTTAAATTATTTTAATAAAATATTACACTTTGAACTCAGTTTTCGTTAAGCTCATTCATATAAAAATTATTCTTGCCTTTAACAACGGTTAAACGAAGTAAAAACTTGTGCCAAGTATACGCGTAAACCAGCAATAGCTTAAATAATCATGTGACCATTACGATCAATTACCTGTGTTAAGAAATGTATTATATTTAATAATTATCGTATTTTTATGATTTCTTTATTTGAATAAGATAGCAAATAAGTAGGCTACAGTAATATTATACAATAAAAATACTTTATTAACTAAATTAAATCCGATTATTAACGAATTTTTTTATCTTTGAGATCTGATTGGCGTTTTCTGATACGTAAATTATTAATTACCAGGGGCATGCAGTGCATATAAGCAAAAAAGCTGTGTATTATTAAAAAATCTGGGAAACAAATATAAATTAAATGATTGGATTAACGTAAATGGAAACATTATTTTACAATTAGTGCCACCTATGTACTAGTAGAGACTTTAATTGCTTAGTTCTAAAAACTACCATGACTACTCACCGCTGCGCTCATGGCGCTCTTGTGTATTCGCCGCATCGAGCTATTCACATTACTCTCTTCTGTCTTTAAGTTATTGTCTCAAGTCTCAAGTCATATAAATGGCTATTTACTGGATTGAAAATTATTTTCAGTTGATCCGTTTTATATACAGTCGTTACCTATGCTGTTTTTAACAGAATAACATTAGAAAGGCTTACAACTGCGTGCAAATCATTGAAGTGTCTACTTCCACTTTTACTAATTCGTGAATTTTACTATCTTACTGTTTTTAACATGTTGATTTCATGATTGTTCTTTAATTTTGGTGCATGGATTGGTTTTTGATTAGGGAAAAACTATTAAATAAATTAAAATAAATAAATTAAATTAAATAATTTAAATTAAATATTTAAATCAATATTCTAATTTTATAATATTTGAATACTGTACAATAGTTTTCCAAAACTTATTCGACGTCAGTTTAAAGAAACTTAACATGGATTTTGATTTATGGTTAAAAGTATTAAAACAAGAATAAATTAATTATTACTATCATTATTTCAGTACATTCATATAAAATTATTATCTTAATATTCCGCTCTTTTTTATTTAATCTTCAATAGCTACAACCGGAGTAATACTGGAAATCTTAAGAGTATGTAGGATCCAAAAAAGTATTATATTTTTAAAAATTAGATAATATTTTCTAGTTATAAAGTTGTTTCTCATGATTGATAATTAATTTGTGATATTTTTGTTGCAACTAACTTCACTTTTTTTTTTATTGCTGTTTATTTTTCACAATAAATAATGTTTTTATAATGTATAAAACACACTAAAATATTCACTTTTTTCAATTTATTAGTTAATTTAAAAATATTGAATCATTTTTAGGTAGATGAAAATTAATTTCCAAATAATTAATATTATTGAGTAAATAAAAAGTATTGAATTCACAACAATAAGAAATACGTGCAGTTTTTTTTTAAATACCTTCAAATAATTAATTTTAAAACCCACGTGTCTACTTATAATTTACGTTTTAAAAAACACTAATTTTCATATATATTATTTTAAAACATATTATGTTATTTTATATTTATATAAAACCTCTATTAACGCACCTACAATTTTTTTTTCTTTTATCAAACTTCATTTGATAATATCAAATAAGTGACATTTTATATCTTGTATTTGAGTAATAAAAAAAATTTCAATACATTATAACGTATGTGATTACAAGTTTTTAAGAAGTTGACAACAATCTATAAATATTAGTTGTTTGATAGTATATCTATGTATTTTTATTTGTTAACTTTTAAAACAAAGTTAACAAATAAAAATATGAATTTTAACTACAAAGTTAATTTTGCTAATTTCAAAAGTAGTATATCTATGTGTTCATATTGTGATGAAATCAAATACGATATAACAAACAATTGTTTGAATGTCCTCCTGATAGAATGTGACAAAGGTCGGTATGCAAGGATCCGAGCATAGAGAAATATCTGAATAAAGTAAGAGCAAGAGGTACTTAAACAATATGAAAACACATGACCCTTGAACAATACCCCTCTGCACGAATAGTTCGTAGTCCGACCTGAAAGATTATAATTTATATACGTATGGCCCACCGAGGCACCCTAACGAAGTTCCTCATTGCATATGTAATCAGCTATTGAGGTCTTTGTAGGTTAAGCATTGCATAATATTATCAACTCATCTCGTCCTACTCTGGTTTCGATTAACAGTCTCCGGAGCTTAAATTTCAACCTTCGGGCAAAATAGACGCACCACAACAACGCCAAGAGATGAGAACAATGTGTAATGTTTTCCCCAATATTGACGGATATAATATATATATATATATATTTTATTTTTTTTATTTTACGTAACCTTTTAGCAAATTTCCAAGTAAACCATATTTTCATATAAAGTAACATTAGCTAAGTACTTATTTAACACAAACTTTTACATTAATAGTAGAAAAAAAACGTGGTACGTTTATGATGTGTCATCATAATAGTTGAAAATAACCAACAAAAATAGATACATCATTTTATCTCAAAACACGGTATATTTAATGTAATAAAAAAACGAAAGAACACGAAAAGCGAAAAAATATATGTAACTTAGCTAACTTAATAACGTAACATGTCTACACTAGATAGAAATTTTAAGAGCAAATTCCAATATAGCAAAATTTTCAAAGTTTAAAGAGTTAAAAAACATTTTTCACTCTAATACACTTGATTTAAAACGATATCGAAAGGAGGGAGACTGCAGGGAAAAAGTTAACAGCGCTTTGAATGGAATTATAGCTAATGGGAACACGTTAACCGAAGCAAGACTAACGGTTCAAAATGGAGTCCTGGTACCGACACTGATGTATGGAAGTGAAGCCTGAAGCTGACAGAACAGGAACAAAACTAGACTGAATGCAGTGGAAATGCGATTATTTAGACGTATATGTGGCAGCTCCATTTATAACAGAGGAAATAATGTAAAGCTGATCTTACTATAGTGCATAAGATTAAGAAAGGATCACTTAGGTGGTTTGGTCATATAGAATGGATGAATGAGGTGAGAATAGTAATAAATATGTATGGGGAGACGGCGTGAAGTGAGTAAGTAACCGAGAAATTTTCTTCTTGTTATTTTCATTCTTTGGGTAACTTTTATCATATGGTTTGTCACGAAAGTCACGTTGCGGCATATTGTTTTCATTTGGTTGCTGATAAATAAAAAAAATCAAAATGAAACAGATACTGTTTTGAACGTGAAACATCCTGAGATGGAGTAAATCACCGAAATTTAATTAAATTCTTTTATTCTCTCAATTTTTTTCTGTATTGTTTAAAATGTGCTATTGGTGTATTGGATAACGCGTAATTCAAATAATGCGAACTGATAGGTGCTATTTAAATTCATTGTTCTAAAACTCTTGATGGTAAAATAAAATATGAACATAATTCTGTGGGAAATTTATCGTTACTGCCAGACACCAATTTATCATAATCAAAACTTAACGAATATTTATCGCATTTCTGCTAGCTCAGGTGTTACGCATGAGTTCACATCTGGTACTCTTCGATTTTTGCCTTTTGTTGGTGTATTTTAAGTAATCATTTTTATTTTCATCATATTTTAAATATTTTTTTTATTGAAACTACTAAAATGAAGCTAGGAATAATTAGCTCTTATATTAAAATTGTGTTAAGTTAGAAAATATCCACCATTTAATTTATATTTGAATCTAATACAAATTAAGCTACCAGGATTCGAACCTGGACCAGTCCTATGCGGAGAACCGCGTTATCCAGATTCTCCATATTATATATAAGTTCCAAAATTTGTCGTAAAACTACTTAGTTAATATTTCATTTAGCCTTCTTCGTTATTCTAATTAATAATTAATATTTTCAAATTTCCATCCAATCATATATACATACAAGTAAATGATATAAAAAAAATTGTCTGTCGAAAAATTTATTTCACTTATAAATTAGTTTGACGGTGTAGTAGTTAAGATGCTGGCCTAGTGATCTAGTGGTCGGGGGTTCGCGTCTCATTCCAGGGCACCAGCAAGTTAGTCCTATTTTCATTGGACAAGTGTTTAACTTAATTTGAAAATATTAAGAATATTGATGTGACATATATTCCATGTGCGTATCTCTATTTTCTTTTTTAGATATAAATTAAAAGTGTGCTTTCAAGTCAAATGAATACAATATAATATTTTATAATGTTATAAATAAATAATAATTATATAACAATATTAAAAAATTATACACACGTAATACTCGTGAATTCTATTTTTAAACAAATTATCAGGTGTCCAGAATACATAAAGGTAAAGAGTAATTATGCGAATTATTAGAGAACTTTTTATAATTATGAGATTAGCTGAACATAATATAGAGTTATGTCGGCGTCTTCCGAAAGGAATTTGTAAGGATAGTTGTACTGGGAAATTCAATTCAATGTTCGAGAGACATAAAGTCAGAAATCTCCCTGAATTCATATTACGAATTATAATAGCTAGCAAATTTAACTTTCAATCTTAATTTCGATTTCAAGAACTTAATTAAAACTTGTTTAAAAGACCTTATACAAGTGATTTCAGAATTTTTCAACAATTTATTAAGAACCCATTTTTCCCATCCCTTAAAATTTTTAATTCCTATAATATTACAAAGAAAGATTAACTCACATTCATCTTTTTTTAAGCTAAGCATTTCGGGGTTTGCTTTTACATCCGCTATTACTTAATAATCCAATAATTATCTTTATCTTATCTTATCTAAAATATTTGATATTTTGCATATTACCATATTCTAATTTATTTATTAAGTAATATAGTACGTTCAGTGTATTTGTATAGTTCACGTAGAAATCTCTAGTTGTAATCAAATTAATCTCCGTTCATCTATTTACCTTAAATTTTCGAGTATTTCAGGTTTCGGTGGTATCAATATCTCACAATAAAACCATTAATTAAATCCAATACAACATTCCTCAAATTAAACAAAAAATATTCATTTATTGTTAAAAGTTTACAAAGTATTTAGTAATGCGATGCGCATTATTAAGAATACTAATTATAGTGCCTTTAAACATAGACGGTAATAAGTGACTTTTTTTAAAGAAGACAAATTTTAATTCATCATAATGTATTTTAGATTCCAATATTACATAATTACATTTATATAAATTCCTATTCTTATAAATCATTCATTTTCCTCAAACAATATATATCTCGAATATGCTCTCGGAAAACACTCTTCGACCAAATTATAAAATGTAAACAAGGATATTTGTTCCATCAATATTTGCAAAATTACTTTGTGGCAACAAACATATTACATAAATAAAAAGAAAAACACTTTGTTTAAAACGACTAATTATTGATACATCAACATGTTCCAAGATCTACGGTCTCTTCTTCGGGAAACAATGTATACTAAAATTAAAAATGTAAGCATAGGCAAAAACAAAACTATAAAAATAAAAGTGATGGGTAACTAATTTTAAACAGTATTTTTTCTTGTTATTTATATAAGGGTATTCGTATCAGATATATTTTTAATATTGCACATACTAAGTTATCTATAAACTAGACAATTATTTGTCGACGTATTTACTATTATTTTTTACTACTACTATTATTTACATTATTTTAAATAACCAAACACGAATAATTTGGGTTGACAATTAAGGTATAAATAGTAGATTAGTTTAAGCTAATTAATAACAATGTTCAACAAAACGTAATATTAATTATTATCAATGCAAAGATAATATATGACTTACCGCTACCTGGAACATAAATGTTGAGATTTAAACAATCCTCGCTTTGATTGGTGAGAAATGGTACCATCTTTTTCATTTGTTCGTATTGAGCTGTTGGCATCATGGTCAATGCTATCGTTCTGTAAAAAAGAAACATTTTTTTTATAACCAATTTTATTTACAGTAAATAAAATATATTTTAAAAAGGTAATTTCTTGACCTTCGTCCTTATTTTATTGTATTTTATTCCCCCAAAAAATTAATTAACGGTAACCGAGAGATGTCCTGTCATATGTATGAATTCCCAGTAACTTGTCATTAAATGTCAAATATTAACATTTTTAGTAGCTTTTCGGTTTTTATTTAAAATTTCTATAATCAGGGCAATTTACATAAAACGGAAAAAATACCGCAAAATCTTTCACAATAATTTGAATCATAAAGGAAAGGTCACCTGAGCATTCCTCTCATTCATTTGTAGGATTTATAACACATTTTTTATGTTTTACGCACGAAATAATAATGGAGTTCACGTAAAATTTTCAAAATATTTTTTTTGAGCAATAAAATTACTTATACAGAACTTAAAATTTTACGTTAAATTTTACGAACCTACGTATACATAAACAAAACAAAGAAGTGCGTGAAGCAAACTTAAACAAAGACAATGTTTCATTATTTTCATTTTGAATTGTGGCTATCTTGCGTAGGAATAGCACAGAAGAGAGAGGAATTTGTCTTCAAGCATTGGGTCATTCCTGTTTATCACCGCAGTCAAATGACCCTCTAAGAAGAGAAACACATTCTTGGTGAGCACATAAAACATTTCATCCGGTTAGCCCGAGGCAGCAGCCCTTCCAAACAAAGAATAAGGGAAGAAAACTTCCTTTGAAACGACTTTCAGTAGGCTCGAGATTAAGTTCGGTACGTTCAGGCTTGAGCCTTCAAAGAAACCCTCGGATTACGCGATCTCCTTATAACGAATTTTTTTATACTCAGAACCTTAGATACCAATTTTATAAAGATAGATAATTATGCTTAAGTATTATATTGTCTGTGAATCAAAAATAGCAATATTTATAATCAATATATATAAATATAGAACTACGTTTCATAAAATGTCATGGGTGCTTTCTAGCAATAAAATTGATTAAAAATATGCAATTACATAAAAAATTTAAGTATGTTGACAGGAGTATTTCCGATTTATTTTGAGTCGGTTGGTATTAAATATATATAGAGAATAGAAAACGAAAAAATCTTTTTTTTGTAATTATAAATTAATCAGTTATATATTTTTTTTATTCCAACTCTATTTCACACACAACATAACAATTTTTATTTTTTGCCAAACGGCATAGCAGTTTTACGGCAAAGATTGTCCTTTAATTAAGTAATGAAGATAGCAAATTAAAATTATATGTACGTACAAAAAATTTAAGTAATTATGTAAGTAACATAGTAAAGTAAACTAAAATTTTATCTGCAACATTTTTGTTTTAACATCGAATAATTAGATACGAATGCGTTTGACTTTATATTTTAATGTGTTCACTGATGTTTCTTTATTTTCCATAATGTTTAATAATTTTTTACTGATTTTATTTAAAATTCTTGGTACAACACATTCTCTCGTTCTCTCACCGTACACACTGTTCGCGATCGGTGCTCTCGTGGTTCGTCCCGAGGATCTGGTAGAATGACTATGGTGAGGGTCAGTTTTCATATTTACATTGTTTATCACCTCTTCTAAAATTACATATCAGTATATGATTTATATGTTAGTCTATAGCTACTCACTCCATAACTGATAACCGAGTCGACCATCGCAAAGTACGGTGAGTACAGTATGGCCCGAGAGGTGCATATCCTTAACATATAAAAAGCACTTAAAATGAATCTCAGTTTCTTACATATATTATCAATATGCGGTTTCCAGCAAAATTATTTATCAATTTTTAAACCTAAATATTTATATTGCTTCACTTTTTCAATTTTGTCACATTTGCACTTTATTACATTTTTGTGAAACAAGATTCATTTTAATTGTTTTTTGTTTAGCTTATGGTAATCGAATGTATAAATATTTATTTTTCTTTATATTTAAAATTATTCCGTTGTCATAAGCCCATTTAAGGATGTTGGTCCTATCATTTTGTACGTTGTGTTCTATGGTTTTGGCATAGTTTTCGGAATATAAATGCATGTATCTCTGTACCTATTTGGTATTATTTTATTATTTCTCATCCTTTGACCCGCTTCGTTCACATATTATGTGTGCCTCTTCCTTGTCTAGTTCGTTGGATCGGAGCGATGGTGCTAGCGGTGGATTTAAATCGTCGCCTCTACAAATGTATGCAGTGCATTATACAATGATAAAGAATTTTATATTTTTATTTATTATCTTTGTTTTATTAACCACTAAATTGAGTTTAAATACATCTACCGGTTTCGAAAAATACCATTTTCTTCTTCAGGATGTCATAACTAACTAAAACATATATTATTGTTTCTTTGCCAGAATCTATTTTTAAAAAATCTATTTAAAAAAAAAAAATTTTTAGTACCTAACTCAAATCATTACTCAATACAAATTTACTCGAATAATTTTTAGGGAAAAATTTTAGAATGGGACTCGAAGTTACATTTAGTTGATTGTTTATAATTTTTTGATTAGTTTTACACACTTTATTTATCTCCAATGATTCCAAATTATTTAATTTGTGACCAACACCGTTTATATGCAAAATTGACAATCCCAATTTTTTATCAAAACCATGACCATTTTCTAGCAAATTCTGAAAATCCACTATTGGTCAAACGTCTCAAATGCTCCCTTACTCTTATATTAAAATTTCTACCCATTTTACCAATATAAAATGCAGCACAATCCTTGCAACTAAGTTTATAGACACCAAAATTGTTAAATTTATCATCTTTGTCTTTAGAATTTATGAGTAAATTTCTTATACTATTATTTGTATAAAATACCGATCTAATGTTTCGTGGTAGGTGTTTATATATTTGATTCGAAAAGTTATTTATGTATAAAATCCTACGCCAATAATCATTATTATCATTGTGTTTTTTTATCTATGATTTATATAAAAATTGATTATTATATTCTTTTAATTTATTTTTTTAAATCGGTACAAATACGGAAATAGCTCTAGCTACCTATGATTGCAACGCTCTTGTATCAGAATAAGTCACAGTGCAATTTTTCTCATTGTTGACATTGATTAACATTATTAATAAATCACTCCTTGCTTAGTTAGGAATATTATCTCTTTGACAACAAAACCTTAACAAATGTGATGAATTTATCATCGCATTATTATAACGTCTCTTACACTCTGTGTTCTCCTGTGCGATGAAAGCGTAAGCCCGCACACAGCTGACGGTTCTTTCTGTGTTCCGAGGAATGTGGCCGCCATTATGGTGACTTAAATTCGATTCAACCGCTGGAATATCCGTATAATATCTCTTGTGTGTCGCGGATAAAACAGTAGTGTTTTCTCTATTGTATGTTTGGTGACTTCCAATATTATCGGAGCTTTTAACATCGTTGAAAAGTGAATGCGCGGAATTGTTAGCATTGTCTGACTAACATCCCTGAAACATGCTACGTTGCTTTTTAAATGAAAAATTAAACCGCATTTATTTTTTTATGATATGCAGCTTGAGTAAAATAGAATACGACAATTATTTTTAATTACTTTAAATATCTGCACAATACATATAAGACATTATTTTTTAAAAAATAGATAAAGAAAAACCAGATCCGTTCGATCTTGGGACATTCTATTGACAATATATTGCTTTACGCTTCATTTATTATTTCTATAGATAAATTTATTTTTATCACAATTTGTCTAATTTTGATTAAAAAAATTAACCTTTACATCAGAAACATTTTTAAACTGAAATTACACTTAAGAAACTCAATATGTATGGATCCATACGACATATACTTGTTAACCTTTCTGTTTTGTATTTTTAGGTATATCCCGGTGCTTGGGATTTTATTGCGGAATCCATTATCACATCTAGTGGCAGACGCGATGGGTGAGCCTACAGGTTGTGACAATACTGTATCGATGATAACACGTGTGGAATTACAAATATCGGAAGTTGGAAGTACGCGGCAAAACATTCCAAAAAACACAAAAGTTATTCGAACGGTCGTGAATTCCTGAGAACTTCGAGAACAAAGAGTAGCATAATGTGTTATTTTTGACATATTATAGATGTCTCATCTATACGTACTCTACGTCTCTACGTCTGTGGATGTCTCACCTCTATGAGAGATAAAATAAAAGCTTCGTCTCTACGAAGTTATTATTTTTATATTGGAAGTACGGAAGTCATGGGTATTACAGGAATTACGACCTGTCCTCATCTGTTATCACTTTACACAATATAACGTTCACCAATTCTACCCATGGTTAACTGCCACACCTATCCAATTTTTGGAATTGTTTTTACCGTGTATAAGCCCATATAAAAATAATAGCTTCGTCTCTATGATACATCTATAATGTCTTGATGACAATGCCTCTGGGGATAAATCCTGTAATTGTGTTCTTACAAAAGTTTTAACATAGGTACTCAAAATATTTTTGCTCAATTTTTACGATAAATAATATATGTAGGTAATATTAAAAGGTAATTATAGTAGTTAATCTTTTTTTTCTTAAACTCAACCAAACTCAAACTTTTTCATATTCAATTCAATTTAATTCATTCAATTTAAAGCATCACAGACCTATGTTCTGAATAATTACAATTTCACAATAAGAATATGTTCTCCTTAATAAGAAATATATGTACTTATAATGAAGTCTTTAAATTAGGATTGCATGTTTACATTTTCGATTTTTTGAATGAATTAATCCAATCCACAACACAGCAATCCACTCTTCAAGAGTGATTTGTTCCATTAATTAAGTTAAACCATTATTTTATAGAAAAAAGTACAATAATACTATAAAATAGGAAATATTATATTTCAAGTCAATACCACTGTCGTTCAAAAAATTTGCTATTACATAGATTAATTGTCGCGAGTTAAGGGAAAGAAGATTACACAAGTTAACCGGGAGTAGAAAATTACCATTGACGAGATTACTGTAAAAAAAACTTGTGATCCGCAATAGACAGGCAAAAAAGATATGGTCAAGGGTCTCCTCTTCGGCACCACACATACAAACATTGGGGAATCTATTAAGTTTAATCTGAATAAATGTGATGCTACCTGGCAATCCCCAATTCTCATTCTAGAGAAATTTGATATTGTTATTTTGGTGACTTTTCTTTTGGACAACCAGGGGGTAGGGGTGCGGGGAATAAATCTTTGAATTATTTTTAGCCGATTACCTTTATAATTATTTGGATCCATCCATTGTGCAGTCCAAATAGAATTCGTACATTTTTTTTACCATATTAAGTCTGCCATACATCAGGATATGGAATTGATATAGGAAAACTCCGGAAAGAGTGGTCTCCTTGGCCAATTTATCAGCACATTCATTTCCATGAATTCCTTTATGTGCAGGAATCAAAATGAATGACACCTATTTATTGTTGCTATCCAAATAACACAGACATCTTCTGATGGTACAGATTATCTCATTGTCTAGCAAAACTTTCATATTAGCAGAGAGAGATTCATGAGATCTTGCGAGTCGGAGAATATAACAGCCTTATCGACGTTTCGGAGTACGCAGTTGCCCAAGGCCTCTTTAATTTCCAACATTTTGCTGAGAAAACCGATGAATAAATATATTAATTACTTAATATGTTTTTTTTCTTTATATATTTTTATGTAATTACCACCATTTGATTTAATCGCATATGAAGGTTTTTCCTTTGTTATAAATATAAAACTGCCCGCCTTCAGTATAGAAGACATTATTTTATTATATGTAAAAGTCTTGAAATTTTTTTTATTTTAACGTGAATTATTTGATTTGCTTATAAATATAAATTTCAAAGTCAAATTACTAACCTGTAAATGAAATAAGCAATTACCCATACAAAGACTACATATGTACTGCGTGGTGGGTTTCAAACATATTCACTTTGATATATTATATTCGGCAGTTAACTACCTTCTCTTAATACGCTAACGCAAGCCTTCAAGTCTTTGATCATAAATTTAATCCCCAAATAATAATGAAAATACCCCAAATACTCAATCGATTAACCTACGTCAAATTATGTGCACAAATGGAGAGAAATCTGAAATTTTGTCAATGCTCTCAGTAGTTTTCTTAAAGTTAGAAATCTTTTTAAGGTTAAGAAATGGAAAGAATGATTTTTCAAAATGGTACAAATTATAACCATGCTTAGATAAATTCCAATAGAACTGTTTCCCGTCCTTCACTGTCCCTTTGTGTTATGTATTATATATATATATATTCAAGATTTATTCGATGATCTGGGTATAATATTCAGATTCTTTGATGTATTAACGTAAATGGATAGTGGATAGATTACATATCAGGTAAATGAGCAAATAATTGCAAGTTTTTCACAATGTCATGATCACATTAATAAATATCATCGTACCTATTAGTATGTTGTTATTTCCAATTTGATTTTTTGTCTAGTAACGGTACACATGAATGTATCTATATATTATTTCGCAATGTTTAATTTTATGAAATGGTGTATCCGAATTCCTTAAATTAAACCTGAAATAACAAAAATTCCCATACCGTTTTATGTCTGTACGCCATACGTATTAACGCCAGAAGTAATTAACCACCATTGTGGGACGTCACAGTGCTGAACGTAGCGGGCGCCAGTAGCCAGCCAAGCGAGCCAAGCTCATCAGCTACCACCATTGAATTCGGATCGTACACTCTGATCTCTGCATTTCATCGCGTAAATTGTACTCACGTAGTATTAATAATCATTGTAAATTTAAAACAATAAATTCAGTGTTAACCAAATAACCGTTTCATTGCTCTGCTACTATCATCAATATATACTTCTTCCAACGCGGCAAATAGAGGTGTATACCAATATGCGAACACGAACGGTAAGCCGAATTTAGGGGTGGATTATGATACATATGATCTCAAATCTTACAAACGTATAGCATAACGTAAAAAACACAATACTTTGCTTTCAACTCAATTAATACTTGTAATATAACATTACATGTATTTTTTGTCTTCTTCTTCGTTTTCTCTTTCTTTGGTCAGAACAGTTATATACCTTCTAGATATATGTGTTTCTAAGCTTTTGTCGACCACGTTTTAGCGCCGTAGATATATATAAATTGAAGAGTCAAATACATTATATATTAATTTGGCATTTTGTCACTTGAGTCGTTGCATAAAACCTGGTTCTCACCTGTCGATAAATATTCTTCATTGATCAACAAAAAATTAAAAATTATTTTACCATATTTCATTAAATTAAAAATTTCATTGATATTTTTAGTCATTCGAGGTTGCGTTAAGGGAAATTTTTTAATATTTAATGGATCGTATTCAAATAAAAAAGTATTGTTAAAAATTAAATCACAATTGTTTATTAAAAATACACAACTAATTAAACTTTGTTGTTGAAAATAAATATTAAAATTTAAAAAATTACCCAACACAACAGTTAACAGCCTACTAGACACAGGAAAAATAAAAACTACGTTTGGGCAAATAACCATTAAATATTACTCCACAAAACGAACTATCAATGTAAATAAAAGTTACAACAAATGGAATAATATTTAAGACCAATTATAAAATGAATTAAAGAATTAGACAAAAAAATGTTAAAAAGGGTACTAATGACGAGCAATATATAAAGTGAAAAAAGTAATTAGAAAGAAGTCATCAATTATTCTTAGAAATATTAATAAAAAACTTTAATAATCTTCAATAAACAATAACTCACGTCGACACAGGCATCCTAGTGAGAGGGCACTATTTTTAATAACTAAAAAATATTATAAAAGGAAGAATAATAAAACATAAAAACAAAGTAAAATGTTAACCCTTTCTACCCTAACGCTACTTTAAAGTACCATCAATTTTATCTAATCATATATCTTATTGTGCTGTCAATTCTTTAATGATTGTCTACTCGATTTATTTGAACTACTAACATTAGTCATTTTTTTGTTATGTCAACACTGCGGCAGTTGGTTAAGGTAAGGTTAGGTTTAACGCGCTTGTATTCCTTGTGATTATTAATAATTTTGACCTATTTTTTTTTCTTAAATCTACAACTATTCTTTTAATGTTTTAGAATATTTCTTTCCTATTTTTTTTGCACTATGCTATATTTTTTTTTATTGTATGCCACGTAAGGTCTGACAGTACTTAGAAGTACCATGAATTATAATTAAAAATATTTATATATCTAGATCACAATTTGCTTATTTTATATTTGAAGAATATTACAAAAAATGTACAGTTGCTAGGCAATTAAATTTAATAATTCGGGGTAGAAAGAGTAACAAAATTCTGGATGGAATTAAAAAATTCTGAACGTTTTGAAAATAATTTACTAATTTCGTTTGTTTGATCAGCTTGAACAACTTTTATTGAATCTGGTTACGTAAGTAAAAATAATGTTTAAATCATAAAAACTCGTGGTGCTACCTGAGCTGAGCTTTGCGTATCCAACCTAGGTAGGTACCTACTTCTTATTATGAATTATAATTAAACAAAATATTGTGTTTAAATTTGAAAAAAAATAAAATTCCCCATCGTTACTATGGGGCATTTAGATAATATTCATATTTAAATAATATTATGCTCTTCACTTAATTCTAAGCAGTTATTTTAATATTTCAAACGAGATGTTCAATTCTTTTTCCATTAAAATAAAAACTTTTTTTTTTTAATTTTTCTTGCAAGTCTCTCATTTCCCCGGATGGCTTATTGATGAGATATTTCAGCGAGCTTGGAATTTAAATGATTCCTACTCCAATCTGTTGTAAAAATAATTTAATTATAGAATATTGCCAATTTTAACGCGAGATGAAAAAAACTGACATGAAATAATTTATCCAATATTAAAGGGCGCTCAGAAAATAAAAGGAGCCCATAGGATTATAAGGTTCTAACTGTTTACACATTGCTTTATTATTAATTACTAAATTCTTTTTTTTTTAGATTATTTAACTCTGTTTATAATAACCAACATCAACCGGTTTCGAAAAACACAATTATCTTCTTCGGGGTGTTAATTTGACATTCTAAAGAAAATTGTGTTTTTCTAAACTGGTTAATGTTTTAAAATGACTTATTAAGTGGTTATTATAAACAATGTTAAATAAACTAAAAAAATAAAATTAACATAATAAACCACAAAGTTCAATATAGTTGATTGTTCGTGATCTTAATTAACATAGTGCAGTAAATATTTAAAGTCCTTTTAACTATTTGTTTTCGTGTGTTTAAACCGTAGGCATCCCTCGTTTTGCTTTATGGCATTCCGCTAATATGGCCCATTAAATTTTTAATTAATAATTATTATTTTAAGTCTCACGGAGCAAAATTGACGATGCGGCTCACATCAAGTTGGGTTTGACACCAGGTTGGGTAGCGACTTTTGCTACGTGATCGACAGAGGCCGCTCTATTTTATCAGCCACCATAGCGCCAGAGACTAGGAAGGGTCCTGTAGCCTTGAAAGTCGCCATTCACTCTTGATGAACCCGGCCGGACCAGCAGCTTATGATACTGTTCTCTTTACTTAGTAAAATATGTTGTACTTTATATATTAACTTTATATTTTTATGACCTATTTATCAGACGTTGTGCGACCAGTTTATACCAGATTATAGACTACAATACAGACCCACATATACATAGTTCTTTATTCACTCACTCTTAACCTCTTAATCTTCAGCAACTGGAGTCTCTTCTTTCAAGTTAATTTAGTAAAAACAACCTCTCCATCGCCGATCGTCGATCATGGGCCCACAAAAATCAATCACATCACGCTGATAGTATAAATAAATTTCTGCTAAAATTGGTAACCTCTGACTTTCCATCCACTAAAGGTGTATTGAAACTTTTGCATTTATTCATAGTTTTCCTGTATAATGTGACGTTACGAAAATACTGTAATTTTATTATTTTTAATGAGTGCCACATTTTACCTACGGCATCCCTAAGAATTGCGCTTGCGCGGTGGGAGTTTACGAGACATGCCCGCGACAGCAAGTGCAAGCGGTGAAAGCCACACCGGCTCTCCGGCCGCGTGGCTAGTACAAAAGTACGAATAATAATTAGAGGTCATTTGTACACTGGAGATTTTATTTATCATGGAGTAATTTTTTTAACATTGTCTTTTCTATGAATGGCCAGCACCTCGGACTGTATCGACAGTCAGGAGATCACCCTGGAGGCCTATCACTCTGGGTATCAATTACCCAGAATATCACCATATTCTGTAATGAATTTTACAGGATGGAGAAGTTATCTTACAAAGCATCTCAGCCCAAACTAAAATTTGAAGGACGGAGGAATTATTTTACAAAGTATCCCAGCCCAAACTTTGTGATGTAGTGAGATAATTTGAAGAAATTGAAGCCGCCATCAGGTTTCTCTCTCTGTTATCATATTTCCCTTGATTACACGGAGGTAATTACGCTGTGTTGTTATAGACATGTTGCCACTGTAATCAGGAACTTGGTGTTTAGAAATTTATATTTTGTAAGCTTAAATTACAAAATTAAATAATCCTAATTTTGTAATCGGTACTCAAATTTGAGTAATAAAATCATGTAATTTTCTATTTTATTTTAGATTTTTTTCAATAATCTTCTCATTTTGGACATTTGGTTCATTTATTTACCAATGTTAACTAAATTAAGTTTTGTTATTAGGTGTGTTAAAATTAATGAACTTTTTATTATTTTACAACTTTTGATAAAATAAATTTATTTCAATGTTGATATCTATTTCCTATCAATATTTTTTCAATATTTATTTATTCCATTTTTTTTAATAGTGATGGGGGCAGATTGTTAGTGAAAGGTGAGTGAGCAATTCTGAAGTAAGTGAAACACACGTCTAATGCTCTCCGATGAATCTGTCGGCAGAGGTGTGAGACAGCCATGTCTCACCCTCATAATGTACATTAGTATTTTAGGCCTAGGGCTATTACGCAATTAATACATGATAGCGGAGCTGCTATTGGCTTTTACGTTTCCTAAGTGCGATGATAAAGAAATCCGAGTTAAGTGTCAAGACTAAACTGGCTGCTTTTAAAGCTCTGTATAGACCCACTTTAATATATGGTCACCAAATATAGATTTGGAGAGAGTAAAATCACGAATCTAAGCTGCTAAAATGTGTTAGCTTAGTGGAGTGGTACAAGTAAGTGTAAGGCCTGAGTGCAAGCTTGAGTTGAGCGTTATGCGGGACGGAGCGTGCAGCGTGCATAGTAATCTCATGTTTATGAATACGAGTGGGCGTATAGAGCTGTATCGAGAGCGTACTTGTTTGCGTTCGGCGTCGCGTGCGCATGCGAGATCAAACCAGTTTGCATTTTAACAGCATTCTTGATACACGTGATGCAAACAAATACTAGGTAAAATTCAGTTAAAGCCTAAAATAGTGATATTACAAAAATATCGACACTGATAATCTTGTATATTCGTGAAATTTGGCTTCATTTTGCATTTAACCTAACTATTACATAATGTTGAAAATTCTCCAAATTTTTATAATGTTTAACTATGACACTTGGAGCAATCTTATTACATAAATCATATTTTTTAAATGTTTTTTTTGTACAAACATATTAATTATATCGTCAGCCATGATTACACTTCAAATATGACAGTCTCTTCTACTGGATGTTCTAACTTCACCCGCTCCGAACGAGGCCACCCAGTGAACGCTCACTTGTCGTACGGCCCGCGCGCCACAACACTTTTTCACTCAGGCCTTAGCCTAACATTCTTGGACCAAGTGAAAAGAACCAATATAAGGGAAACTCTCAACATGAAGCCCTTACTTCTACACTTAGAATAATCTTAAAAAATATGTATTGGATACTGGTTTGTCTTGCAAATGCCTGAGAAACTATTTTATTAAGATAGATGGAGATTGCGCGTGCCTTAAGTGGTTAGTTTGTACCGAAGCGAAGCAAAAGAAGAAAAGATGGAAGTGCCTTATCGCGTAACACAAGTAACTTCATTTCCATAACTACCTAAACTACGATTATAGTGCCATAGACTTTAAATTATGGCGATTAAATAAGCAAACTGAAATAATAATAACTAGCAAAAAGCTGATTTGATTACAAATTTTACGTTTTTATTAAAAAGCGGAGATCAAGTTTTAACAAAAATGTTATAATGATATATTTCTGTAATTGTAAAAAGATCACCATATGCTCTCATATGGCATGTTAAAAGACGAAAATTATCCCGTTTAAAAAAATATATGTCATAACAAAAACTCTTTTCAAACATCACTCAAAAACGACAAAATATTATGTTTTGTGATCCCCAAATGAAATATGGTCTGTACAATATTATTTACGTACAAATATATATTATGTTAGAATACGTACAAAACTAACACCGAGAAGTCTTATAAAGTATATTAAATTGTTGGTTGTTTTGTATTGTTTATACGAGTATAGTTGGAAATTACTTAAACGTATCACCATGGTTGGTAGAATATTAATATAATGATTAGAACCTTTTAATTCTACTATCATGAAATTTTTCCAATCATATTTAAAAAGGAAGTCAGGTAAATGACATCTTATGGTACCCACCGTATAAGATTATTCTTAAGCGAAACTGTTTTAATTTATTTTTGCGTGATTACTTTATAAACTAACTTAATATACAAATCTTCTGAGTAAAGCTTTCTGGGCTAATTTGTCGTGTGTCTTCGACTTTCTGACAGACGTTTCAGATTATTATCAGAGTTGATGTCGCTGGTGCTATAATGAGTGTTAGTTTTATGTTAAGTATTCAATACCGTGTCGAAAGCATGGTGTATCAGTGTTGGTGTTTTACTAAGTACCTACTGTAATACAATACCGTGTCGGAAGCAGGGTGTCTGTGTTTATATATTTGGTGGCAATACCGTATCGATAGC
This sequence comes from Eubasilissa splendida, assembly GCA_031772225.1. NCBI lineage: Eukaryota > Metazoa > Arthropoda > Insecta > Trichoptera > Phryganeidae > Eubasilissa > Eubasilissa splendida. The sequence continues at coordinate 10,872,846 of CM062846.1, forward strand.
AGGGTTATATATGTTAGATCACTAAAGATTTCCCACACGTAGTGATCCGGCAATTGATAAACATAACATTACACGTTGTAGCAGCGACATCAACCTTAATGATGGACCTTGCAATGGGATTCGAAACGTTGGCCAGAGAAATCATATGTACAAACATAGCATTTAGGTTACATGGAGGCGGTACCTGTTGGAGACATCAGGGTACCGTTGGGGGCAAACGGGACCAAAGGAGTCGGCCAGACGGGTTCCGTGCCAGGCGGGCGGGGCGCGCGGCGGCTGCAGGCGGCCGGCGGCACCGTACGGCACGCCCAGGAATGCTTCCACCGGCTCCAAGTGCCGAGAATGGGGCTCCAAGATTATGCCGCGGATAGCACCTGTAATATAAAATAAAATAGTGACAATGAAAAAAGGTCGGGTACATTGAGAGCAAACTTTGTTATAGGCGGCCGCGCGGTATCGCCCTGTCACTGTGTGCGGGACGCTATCGAACAGCCGCCTTTGTAGCATTAAAAAAATTCCAACCAAGCAGTGTAAGAGTAGGACCGAAATAAAAGCCTTGAGCTTATTTAACGGTCCTGGGAATATGGTGAGTCCGCTCTAGTTGTAATATAAAATTATGTCGTTAATCATAACATATCATAACGAAATACGTACACAATAATACAATAACGTGAATCATTTAATTTTTTGTCTTCTCAGATTCTGTTGCTCCACACAAATATATTACGATTCTAATAAGGCGGAAATTTGCTGGAACAGGCAACTAGATCAAAACACGCTCATTTTGGTGGCTATCAGGCAACTGTTGACTTCATATCGCACATCCCATAGAACAGTGTAATAAGTCAAAATTTTGGAATAGTGAAGTGAAACTATGAAAATTGTAATCAAATTATCAATATTTGAATTTGTCCAAGAACATACAATTACAGATAAAGAATATTGCTTTAAATAATTTCAAAAAAATAATTAGATTCTCATTATGACATATATGCTGTTCAGGAAAAATGAATATCAAATTTAGTCCATAGATAGCGATAGTGTAGTGGTACTCAAAGTGAGTCCATATATTAACATACATATATACAACTTTCAAAAATTTTATAGATATGGAGGTTGTTTGGGTGGAATGGTGAACGTTAACATTGTGTAAAGTGATCACTTAATCCAGTCAAAGACAGGTCGTAGGCTTCGTAAGCGAATAGCTTCGTCTCTATGAGATATTATTATTTGTGTAATAAAATTAGTTCACTCCTTCTCTGCGAACCACCCCTAGTGTATTTTTTGAACAGGACTGCTTGTTCAACATTATCCGCAGTTAAGAGTAGATTTAGCGATTTCTTCATTGTAACACGTGTCAATTATAAATGTATTAATTCAATTTTTGTCAATTTATAAATTAAGGTCCCGCGTTCTATTTATTAAACTTTAATAATAGTTCAATTTTATTAAAATTTTAAAATTAAATAATAATATATTAAGGCGAGACTTGCAATAATAATTTAAATTTTCGCGTTTTTACGAAAATGTGGGTTTTTATTATTCATTTATATCAGAAGTTATACAATATATTTGACTTTTTTTCAACTATTATTTAGATTGGACTTTAACATTAATATAAAACTAATAAACTGAATGTTATTTTTCATAATTAAGACAATACAGATATTTTAAGAAAGACCGCAACCATTAGATGTATTTTCCGCATGCTACGAAATTCACTTAATTCGCTAAATTAATGCATAAACGAAATTTATTTTCTTATAATCTTGAAGCCAAGATTACGGAGACAAATCTGTAGAAAAACAAATTAGTAAAATGTTAAAAATGAATAAAGTTATAAACCATTCAATTAGCAGTATATTTGATTAATTTTTGATGTTTTTAAAATACTTTGTTTTAGTAAAAACCTACGTTTTAAAATAATATATTATATTTGAATGAATATTATACTTATTCTCAATACTAATTGCTTATTTTTGTAAACTGTATGGTTTAGAGCTATTTTTAAACGAAAACAGATTATAATATTGACATTTTAATATTAAACATGCGTCAAATTCACGTGACACCTTACTATATGACAGCGCATGCGCGACCAGCACGCAGACAACGTTGTGCGGCCAACACGCATGACAACGTTCTATTATAAATGGCAACATTGAAATATACGAAACTGTCAAATTTTTTGTTTGGTTCTCATTAAATATCAATAATACATTATTATACACATTATTGTTCTAAAATTACTACCTCCTGTGACTCAAGATGCCTAAGGTCAAAAATTATCCATTGACACGCTCTAGGAAATGTTCCAACAAAATTTTAAATGGTTATAAACTTCTTGGAAAAAAAATCGCAACGTAAGTTGATAATTTTTACCATTCCCACAACAATTATCTATTTGATTTAACAATATAAATTACATAGTTCAATATACATATATTATGTAGTGCAGATAAATTATTTTCTACTGGAAATACATATCCTTAAAGGTAAATAATTTTATCAAAAGAATAATACACGACAGACTTGTCTAATTGATACAAATGTATTTGTTATAGTTATATAAATCTAAACATCAATGGCAGTGGAGATGAAAGAAATACAGTTCCACTATATTATGCTTTATGAGTTTCAACTTGGACATAATGCGACAATAGCAGTTAAAAACATTTGTAATGCAATGGATAGAGATGCGATTAAATTAAGAAAGTGTCAAATGTAAAAAATGTAAATATAAAAAACGACATCGACATATCTTATATTATATTATATTATTGCTTCAAAAAAACAATGGATTTTCGAATCAGGTATCAATAAACTAATTGACAAGTGGAGAATGATTGTATAAAAAGATGTAGAATATATAATTGATTAAAAATATTACGTGTTTTATTTTTTTAATTATTCAATTTGAACATAAAAAAACGTAAAGACTTATGGGACAACCTATTATTATGAATGCTGAGTAAATGGCTATTTTCTGATAGCTTATTTACCTAGGAATTTAAGAAAACCAACAATCGAATACTTGTTCTTTTCTATTGATACCTTTCACTCTAGCAATATTTACGTAAAAAATAACGCACTTTTATGTTTACTTGATATTGTAAAAGAATTAACTATTAGTCTCATTTTGAAAAGGTTTGTCAAAATGAAAAAATATCACGAAATTCAAACTGGAATAATGAAAATTGCCCCTTAATATAAAATAGATTAAATATTAAATTTACTTACAACACTTTTCTATATGAAGTGCGATATCTCTATGAAAAATTGTGATAACAATTACGACTATTACATAATATAAAAACGACATAAAAAATTGTGTATTTTTATGGCGTTTTGAATATTGCACTTCACTCGATATTATTATAATAATATATCAGCAAGATGATTTTATTTATTTATTTGTTCATTTAACCTGAACATAATACGAATCAGAATAAATGACTGGTTGTTAATGGACTAGGTAAATGCCTAGTCCTAGTATAATACTAAGACTTTATAAATACATGTAGATATATATTAAAAAATAATTATTATAATTACATAATTAATTAATACAAAAGTTTATAACAAATAAATAAAATATTAAAGTCATAAAATAAAATATGAAAAATAAATGAGTTAAAAAAGTGGGTAAATTTTTATGCAGAAATAATAACAGAAAGTATTAATTATAATCATGTGAAACGTTAAAAAAATATTTGCAAATTGAAATTTGTTGTTTAAATTCATTTTAATATTATTAATAATTAATGTTTTAACATTTATTTTTCTAATAATTTTGTTTTACAAATAAACGAAGATACTAGATTTATTTAAAAAACTATTATTTTTTAAATAGATTTTTATAAACATTAGATTAACGTGACATATATAGTTATAGTTAGTAATTTGACATCCTGATGAAGGCAATTTTATTTTTTAAAAATGGTGGGTGTATAAAATTACTCATTAAGTGGTTAAAAACAAAATTAAATAATAATAATAAAAACATATACTGAAATATAATATAATATCATTAACCCCCTGCGCAAAAAAAGATTAAAATAATCCTGAATTGGTGAATAATGCTTCAATTGGATTTAATTTAAAGTTTATTTTTATTATTCTGTATATTTTTAATTCCTTAAATAACTGAGTATAATATATCGCGGCCAGACCTTAAACCTTCGCTTTCTCGGGGGGCATCTCAGAAATCTACAAAGCAATCGCAGAGGGACCGAATGGACCGAGAGTCCTGTCTGTTAGTCTAACCAACAGTACAAAGCAAAATACGAAATAGGTTTCAAAGGATTAAGTGTGTTTAATGCTTAAATTCTAGAACTTTCATTGCAGCGTTAACTATCACCAGAATATTTTTATTTTAGATATAGATGATCAAATAAATAAATATTAATAAATTACTTAAATTAATAAACAGTAACTCAGAGAGAGTCTCGAAACTAGAGTAGTGCTAATAAATTCAAGTAGTTATAACGTTGTTTTATTTATATCCATCCACTCTACAAAGTTAACGCCGATTCTATCAGTAATATGTTTTTATTTTATTTTTATTTTAAAACTATACTTTGATGTATTTTCCTGTATAGTTTATGATGTACTTATGCGCCGGATGGTTGTATGACCTTTTCTATAGACTTTATCTCGTCATTATTAATAAAAACTCTGGCCTTATGGTTCTGGTAGTGGTACAGGGTGCAGGGACAGGTGTTGAACCTGTTTCCGCTCTTCTGCTGCGAAAATACTGCCAGACAACAGCCTGAAGCGAGGGAACGAAGACGATTAGAACATGGTCTCCGTCAATTCATTTTCTGTTCCAGGTTTACTTCTGTTCTACTCCAGCAAGTCACTCATGAATGTTTACCTGGGCATTTATGTCACGATGTTTACGAATGTTTTATGCCGGAATATATGACTTAAACATTTTCCTCTATTTCTTATTTCATTTCCTATACACCTAACTAATTTTCACTATTCTCTTCTAGTACCACATTTCGAAGGCTTCGAGTCTCTTTTTATCTCTTTTCGTTAGTTAGAGCTTTCACATCATATAGTGCTACGTTCAATACGTGTCTTTAGAAGATTTTTCCTAATATCGGTATTATATTTATTTTGCTACAATATGGCTATCTGTCTTGTTATGGTTTGTCATTTGTCTTATTTTCTTTTTTCTTCTGCAATTTTAATCGCATTAAAAAGACAATAATGAAACAAGATATGTGCCCCTAATTAAAAGTTTACAATTCTTGCAGTCTCTAAATTTCAGATTGTACTTACTAATATACGATTTGCAATTAATATGTTCAATTATTTGTGTAACATTGCATATATACAATTGATGTTTGTTTGTTTTTTTTTTAAATTAACAACATACTTTTAACACATACTCGTTTGATCTGTGATTAAACTAGCTAGTAGTAAGAAAATCGTATGAGCAAAACAAGGATGGTAAAGAAAATATACAAAGCGAGTATTAGAAATAGAACCAGAGGGTGTCATGACACCAGATATTGGAGAATGGTTCAGTTAGAAGTTGTACAAAAGTGAATGAAGCAAAAGTAAATTTGATAGATGTAGAAATTGATGGGGTAAGAATGGTAAACGTTGTAGTTATATAAAGTGAACACTTTAGCCAGCCGAAGGTAGGTCGTAAGCTCTGTAATTACCCCATTAAATATAATAAAAATATTTATGATATATCTGATATTTATTTGATAACAGTGCCTTTGTAGGTAAAAATTCAGTACTTGTGTGTTCTTGAACATATTCAAATATTGCCAAAAGTAATATGTTAGAACAAATTTCAGAACATATCTTCTCTGCATTTCCTCATAATAATGAGTGAGTAGTAAAAAATCTCAGATAACAGATTTGCACTATTGGACCAGAACCCGAAATATAACATTTTTACTAATACTACTTTAGGTGTAGGTATAATTTACGAGTTTTACGTATTCAAGAGTTTTGTTATTTAACTTTATCCGAGTTTGACTTGACTCCTTGCAACATAATGTATCAAAATAATGATGTGAAGAATAAAACATGACTTGAGCACCCTTTATTGAAATTCATATTTTTTAATATGTTCATACAATTTAACGAAATTCAGGATGACGGCGATGTTCAAAAAATGGAGTTTGATTTATGCGGTACCCCTTCAAATGATGAAGAGATTTATGTTCTTTAGCACATCCAGGCTGGATAAACTCGGCTTCCGGCACGCTGGCTATGGGTGAGGAGACATGAAATATGGAAGTCTTCCCGCCTCCCGGCGCGACCGCTGCTTTCTTTTCCAAAAAATTCTCCCCTCAATTTGGCATACGTTTTATTATCTCATTTTTATTATTTTATCATCTCTGTCAAAATCAGTCTCGGTTTTTGAATAGCGCGCCTGCGCTGATGGCGTGGTATTAATTTATGCGAGGGAAACTTCTAGAAATCAATATTCTTTAGTTTGGAGTGAGGGTATATCAATAGTTATTTTACAGTTCTTATAATCCATTGAAAGTTTTTTCAAATTAGCAGAAAATGCTACCCATAAAATGGTTCTGTATTTATAGACCTTCTAGCTTACTGAAACGTTTTAAGTAGTCGGTTCGCTGTCTCATTTTCAAATGCTTCACGATAATAATAATTGGTGTTTCCATTCCAGTTATCTCCTTCGCCGAACAAATTCTTTCCAAAGGCCAAATCCATTATCTCGCCCGAATTCACTGTTCGACCCCCTTTGATTTTGTATTTAGTTACATTCCTTAATACTGTATTTATTTCTCCTGTAACTAGAACGTAGAATGATTTTTGAATTATGATGAAATTTATTTGTATAAAAAATATGTGCGATCGTTTATTTGCTCGTCATATTTGCTGGTTTTTTTAAACATTTACGCTAAACAGTTATTAGATAAATATAAGAGAAACAAAGTAAAAATCGATTGCAAATAAATATAATACAATAATATATATAATATATATATAATTATGAATCATTTTTAATGTACACCTCAGCATGCTGAAATAAAATCACTTTATCTATTTACCCGTTCAATATTATACAGACAGTATTTCCACAAATAAATAAATATTAAAAGCGAGCTAATAATTATTATTTTTCTTTCTTTTTTTAAAAAAATATAGATGCGTACACAGGATATCACATTAATTTTCTTAAGCTAAACGCTTGAGGTATAAAAATAGGACTTACTTGCCGGTCTCCTGGAATGATGTTCGAACCCACGACCACTGGTTCACTAGGCGATTGTCTTAACCACTGAACCAACAAGCACGTCAAATAATTAATGTAAGAATATTGTAAGTATTAACTATGATCATTATTAATACGCATTACATTGTATTAATAAATACTTGAGATATTTTCTGTCGAGAAAAGTTTCGAATAAAAGTATATTTAGGCAGTAGATAAATTACAAAGAGGTATCAACGATAATGTATTTCTAATGTCTGAAGACTCTCTATATTCCAATGTTCATTGCCGGGCAGGTGGTTCCCACTCCCGTAGCTGCTTTGCCAATCCTTATACATTCTTTGAGGTTTGACTGCGTGTAGTAATCCGTCCATCTTGAAGTGGATCACTCGTAGTCGATTATTATCAGTTTCTCCACACTATTTCCACGCTATAAGTACTTCAGTTTCAATTCGTTTTTTGAACAAATTTGTACGTCTAGGAGTAAGTAAATTTGAGCGGCATCAATACCACACGCTATAGAAAATATATTATCAAATGTTTTATTGTTGGCGCGGTTACTGAATTATGTTGTCTTATTTATTATAATACAAAGATGATTTTTAATGCCAATTCTTTTTCGATTTTCATCGTATAATATCATTCATTTTGTTGCGCATTAAAACATTTTTATATATACATATTGTTAATATCTCGGTAAATAACAATGTACATTTATTTTATAGATTATTTAATATTGATTATAATAAACATTAACCGACTTCGAAAAATACAATTTTCTTCTTCACGATGTTAATTTGAATAAAATTGTATTTTACGAGGCCGATTGACGTTTTAAAATCATTCATTGAGTGATTATTATAAACAAAGTTAAATAATCTATTTTAAAAAAATGAAAATAAAAAAATGAAGTTTTATTTTCAAATATTAAAAATGCTCACATTTCATATTAAATAACCGAGTTATTTATACAGCAATAGAAATATAATTTGGAGTAAAATAATGATGTTAATATGTATGGTATAAGTAGTACCTTCAAATAATACACCATACACATTTTCGAGAAATTTTGTGATTTTAATTTTTACGATAAATATGATAACACAAAATAGATAACCTATTTTTCCGACACTTTTGAGCACCTAGATTCGTTACAAAAACAAGTTTGACAACAACGACTGCCGACATCAAACACTCTCCGTAAAATAACTTGTTAACATTCCATTAATTACGCACTTTTTCCATTCAGCGGAACAAGGCGACTGTACCACAAATATTATAATGTCAGGCGCAGAAGTCTCGCCTCGGGGCAAAAATAATAAATGAAAAATTATCACGCGGCGAATGTGCGTGCAGAGAGTTCTCGCTCGCAAACAATATTGTTTTCCGGGAAATATTAAAAATAGGTATTTTTAATATTCTTGGAGCCTCCCGAACACGATGAGGGTAGCTTCCCCGACCCCTTCCTCCGATCATTTTGTAAGGTTACAACTGTAATCCTTGATAATTTAGTAGTTTCGATTTGGCTTTGTTCTTTTTGAAATTTTATCAGATGAACTCTGTGATTTTGTTAACCTTTACCATACCATGATATAAAATACCCGAACGCAGCCATACTGTCAACTCGTGTTACCGTAAATAACAGTTAGAAAAAATGTTTTTATTAGCTTAAATGGCTTTTATGGCACAAATTTACTCTAAATATTGAGCATTCAATTTTGAAAAAATGATTAATAACATAATCTAGAGCATTCATTAAGTCGTATACAACGTGTCCTTCCTTCTTATCTCTCTTCATTTAATTATTGAGAAAGACACAATTATATTTGTATGTTTGTTGTTCTTTTCACTGTGAAAATAGTGTGTGATCTCTGTCTTTCATAACACAAATTGTATTTTTACCAACGTATTAACTTTATAACGGATTGAATGGAAAAAATAATTGTTTTTGTTCGATATCCTTTTCATAATTGGTTCATCACTAGTCATTCCTAAACGCTAATATTTTCGAATATATATATATAATATTAATGAATTTTATGTTGCACGTATTTACCAAAATATTACAGGTTTAATTATGATAGTAGACCTGTGTTACAGCATGGTTTGGGAAGGGTTAACAAGTCTACATTTATATAATTCGTATAAAATAAAATTTACGTACCTAGCATGTATCGGAATGAAAAGGTCTACTGCTCTACCTTACCTTATCCAATAAGAGTCTAGGGTCTAAAGTCTCGACAAGACGCTTCCATCTTATCCAGTTTCGACAAATAATAAGTCAACTGACAGATGAATAAATATGTCACATGGAACACGAAGTGTGGTAGGCGAACACTAGCCAATAGGAGTCAAGCAGAAGTATTCACTGCAACCAATCAGAAACGTCACAAGTGTTGTCATAATCGTCCTTTATTGATAATTATAATGTATTTGGATTGTATAAATATATGTTTGTGTGTGTGTGTGTGTGTGTGTGTGTGTGTGTGTGTATGAGCCTCACAGCCGGGGAGGGACATGTATATGTGTGCGGATGTGCGGAGATAAATAAGGGTCGCGCGCGAGACGCAGGCTCTTTTCGGCTTAACCGTTCGTCTCGTAACCAACGAATACGTACTACTACGCAAGTACATGACAATAATATTCAACCAATTGCCTGCAAACAGGAATAGACAAGTTGATGTAACAAGTGATAGGTGTAGCAGAACCATAATTGCGGACCATAATTGACTGAATTTATGTATTATCCCGTATATGTCATCCTGCGACGGCACAATCTTGTACCACTGTACCTGGGTATCTGAACACCTACTAAAGGGTGTCCAGCGGAAAATTTTCATGTTTAATATTTAAAAAAAATTCAATTCCAATGTGATTCTCATATTTTATTTATACAAAATGGAGTTTAACGATGCTAATTTAACGATATATAAACAATATTGTATAAATTTCGTCCATTTCTCTAAAGACACTCTTGCAATCGGATTCTTAAATTTACGAACACGCGAGAACAAAGCGTTGGTTCAATGACAGCAACTCCACGGCGGATATTTTCTTATATAGCATGAATTGTCCAAAGATTTTTACTGTAAACTCTTGACGTAAAGTATCCTCACGCAAAAAGTCGCATGGTGTAAGGTCCGGTGACCGAGGTACCCAGGGTATGTCTCCGTACTTGCTGATTAATTTATTATGAAAAACTCCCCTCAGCTTCACCATTGAAACTCTAGCTGTGTGTGAAGTGGCCCCGTCTGGCTAAAATTATGTTCTGTTGTTGAACCCGGGAAACAGCAGCAGTTGCGGTACCAAAAACTCGTCGATCATTCGGCAATGCACGACAGCAGTGACTGTCTCTCGCTGGTTAAAAAAATAAGGGCCCATTATCCCTCGGGCACAAATTGCACACCACACTGTCGTTTTTGGACAATGCAAACATTTTTGATGGCGTTCTTTTGAGTTTTCGGGGCACCAGTATCTCATGTTCTGTTTATTAACATAGCCATCGATATGAAAATGTGCTTCGTCAGTAAATAATATGTTCGTGCTGTTCCAAAACGTTCCAGCATCATTCTCGCTAAGGTTTCACGTAAATAATAGTCATTTTCGTTGAGAAACTGCATGATTTGCAGGTTGTATGGGTTTCTTTTTCAAAATAACGCGCATTGTTGATTTTTTTTCCAGTACAGGCTGCAATCTTCCTTATCGATTTACGCGGATTGAGTATAATTTCACATCGAACTTGAGCCACATGTTCTGGCATCGTTGATGGTCCCGGAGGAGTTTGTTTAACCATTGTCCCTTCTTGTCTGAATTTTTGAACCCAACACCAGATAAATTGCGTGTTCAGCTCATCATTTACTCGTTGCATATTAAAGTGAGTACAAAAAGCGCGACGCGCACGAATCAATGAGTCACCGCACTTTAAATATTGCTCAACCGCGAACACGCGGTGCGCTCCCAACCAGTGAGTCGAACGATACCCCTCCCACTTGCCTCACCCTGATGGTTAAATCATTTTAGGTTTAATCACTAAATCGCCAATCGACTCGTCGGCAACGAGGCCGGGTAGGACGGGAAGGAGAGGGGAAGGCATAGTACATTATTTTCGTTCAAAATTAACATGTATGCAAATAAATATATGTCCCAAACAATTAATATTAATAACATTATTATGAGTATTGATATAAGTTGTTAAATTACAAAAAAAAACAATTTTAACCGCTGCTGGAAAGATTAAAAATCACCCAACTGAAGAACGATAATGACATTTGGCGTACGAAGAACGTGAAGTGAAGCGCGCGACGGCGACTCTTTGAAACATGGTGTGTACACGGAGACTACGAAAGCTGAGAGTTGTCTCTAAAGAATGGGAACAAAATCTCTGAGATTGCTTCGAGTCGAAAATCGATTCGGGGTGACCCCAATACTTCCTTTCCCTTCTTCCTGGCGTATTTCTCAAAAGTTGTGCCTTTTAGGCCTGATGTCGGCTGGAGGTAGCACAAGATCCTAATCAAGGTCACAAGGTCAAAATCACACAACAGACACACGCTATCTCTCTTTTTTCATAGCATAAGGCATCGTATATTTTTCCAACCCTCGAATATCTGTATTTTATGTTATAATATATATTTTTTAATTATTTTAATTGTTCATCGGTCGGCACAACATTAAAAAAATGAAATAATTATTATTAATAATCTATTTCAATCTAGATATTATGTAAACAAAGACTAGGTGGCTAATGACAGGAAAAATATCGTACTGGTAATAAAAAATGGGGAATCGATTCTCGAACATCCTATCGCTTTCACATCACATTAAATTATTTAAATACACCAAGTTTTGCAATTGCTTTTAATAAACTGCCAATAGTTACTAGAAAATGACTTTTGAAAGACTGATTTAATATTTTATACACAGACCACCAAATATATAGACATGAACTAAAGCAAATTCCTTGTTTCAATATTTACATTTTGGTGTCACTCGAACGAAAATTTAAACGCTGACAATATAATATGCATTAATGTAAAAAATACGTCGTGTATGCACAAAAATTTAATTTTCAAAGAGTAAATACTTTTACTGTTGCATAAGTGTGTCATAAATTATCGGATTTATGTTTCCACCACGAATGTGTAGAATGCCCTTCGTCCCGCAAATAATGTTCTAAACCTCTCTCCTATGTGTACACATTATTTCATGACCATTAATTTACTGGTCTATGTTGCGTTCAGAGCGTGTACTCTCGAGATCAAATACTTAACTTGACCAAGTTTAAAGTAACCACACCAAAAGCTCCCCTCTGAAGAGTATAATATGATTATGTGAAGGAAATTTATGAACGGCAATTAAATACGTAGTAATATTATTCAGTTCAAAGACCAAATTTCTACCGTAATCCTGTGCGGCTTGATAGACGCAAAGATAGGCCCTCGGTTCGGATAACGATAAACAACAACCCGCAGTCGACTTTAGAAATTATAAGACCACAAGAGACATGGGACTCACCTCAATTAGCAGATATGAACTACTTTTTTCCAATGTTCAAAATATCTTTGACTAAAATTATCTCCCAACATCGTTGGGATAACCGACATCAAAAGCGGTCACTATAATAAGTCACAGATACAAAGAAATTAATATAAACATGCTATTTTATTGTTCCTTAATTAATTAACTAATGAAACAGTTGCTTAAAACTGTTTTAGTTAATTAATTATTTAGTTCGTCAACTGGCTTATTTCTTAATCTTATTCTCATAAACATATTTAATATATTTATCAAGAGTAACAAATATCATAGTTTATACCATGATATAAAATACCCGAACGCATCTATGCTATCAACTCGTGTTACCGTAAATAACTGTTAGAAAAAATGTTTTTATTAGCTTAAATGGCTTTAATGGTACGAATTTACTCTAAATATTAAGCATACAATTTTAAAAAAATGATTAATAACATAATTTAGAGCATTCATTAAGTCGTATACAATGTGTCCTTCCTTCTTATCTGTCTTCATTTAATTAATTTGTATGTTTGTTGTTCTTTTCACTGTGAAAATAGTGTATGATCTCTGTCTTTCATATCACAAATTGTATTGTTACCAACATATTAATTTTACAATGGATTGAATGGAAAAAATAATTGTTTATGTACGATTCCCTTTTCATAATTGATTTTTCACTAGTCATTCCTAAGCGCTAATATTTTCTTTAGGATTATCTTAAATATAAATTTTATGTTGCATGTATTTACAGAAATATTACAGGTTTAATTATGATGGTAGACCTATGTTACTGGATAGTTTGGGAAGGGTTAACATAGTTATTGTACATTGATATAACTTCTTTTTATAGACTAACAAGTGTAGAATACAGTAGAGTTTTGTACAATTTGTAATACAATAAGTGTAATATATCGAGTGAGAATTCTTATTGATTTTTGTGTTGAACTAATCTATGTCTTGGACTTGTGATATAGTTATTAAAGCTCAAATAACTTTTGATAAATATATTTCACTAACCGTTAAACAAGTATATTTAAACGACTATGAAGCCCGGCTAGTAGCCATGTTTTGTCAGGATAAAAAGGATTTTTTAGGAAATTAAAATTGATAAATGTTATATTTTATTTCAATCAACCGACATCGGTAGTCGGTTAGATCAAAGTAACCATTATTTTATACGTTCACTAGTATCATGGTGAATCTAAGAATATATCACACATATTTCTACCACACCACAAAAAAATATCTCAAATCAATAATAAATTTTCATTTTGATACTAAATAAATTATTGCTAATGATCATCTTTTAACATAATACTTAATTTACTACTAAATCACTTAGTGAATTACTGAATCCTTATGAAAATTAATTGATTTTAAGGCATATTATAAAAAAATGTACCATAATCTGGGGTGAATAGGGACAAGTTTTAGTGTTTCAATTGCCATCAATCGACACATGTAAAAAATATTAATATACAACAAATGTTTTTTTTATTTAATCAACGGTTTCTCTGTGTCCGTATTCACCAAAATTTGATTCAATCATGAGCTACATAGAAAATTCCATAAATGAGCTTTGTCCCTATTAACCTTACAACTGGGATAAATGAGAGACAGTAAAATTATTTTTGTATTTCATGGTGTTAAATAAAACAAATTATTAATTAAACTAGTTGAATTATAAGTAATATAATAACAATAAGTATTATTGTACAATAATATATTTATTAAATTTCATTTTTGAGGAGATAAAAATAGACATATTTAAGTAAACATTTCACGTGAAATCAAACTCAAATAAAGAAAAGATAGTAAAACATTTTCAATCGAATGTTTAACCATGGTAAGCGAACTTAAAAAAAATATAATTTCATTGCAGGACCCACAAATAAACTCTTTCAAATGACTCAAGAGTCTAGTAAGGGATGTGTCTATTACGATCTAACGGCACTTTTCCTGTTTTATTGAAACCTCTATTGGTGTATTACTTTATTGGTTTATTTCAATTTTGGCTATTAAATATGAGAAAATGCTTTAAGGGTAGCAGTTTCTTTTCTGCCTTCATTATTTTTCGAACTGCTTTCTAAATATCTTCTTCTTGGTATTTCAAATACATCTGTCCCCTCGGATAAGATGTGTAAGTTCTCGGCTTTGTCTACTTGTTTACCGACAAGATTGTAATTTATCTGCGAGTACAGTGGCACAATGCTAAAATAGTGTAACTTATACTATTGTCTCTATTCATATCATAACTAGTTCCTATTCACCCCGAAACTAGGTTATAAGCGACACTTGACAGTAATACCAATATAAAATATTTATTGATGTAATATGTTCCTTGCGAAAAGAAACAACAACCTCCAGCTAAAAATTCTTCTCTGTAACCGAAACCCTAATTGCTTAATTGTTTTACAGGTAAAGTTTTGCGGTGTAAAATTTTGTCCGTTTATCTGCAAAATCTTTGAAATTTAATAATTCAAAATATTGCTATGTGACACCATGATTATTACGAGTAGATTAAAAAAAGTTGACGTAAAATATTTGGCGTAATAAGACTAATAATTTTTTTCTGGCGATTGTCCCTATTCTCCCCTATGTTCCTATTCACCCCAGTTTTCAGTACTCTCTTGATAGTATTTTATATTCGTTGATATTTTGATTATTATATATATTTTATTCTCCAATTGGTATTTGTATGTGTATCACATAAAATCAATATTGCTGAGAACTTTGACAGCAAAGTAATTACCCTGTCTACTACACTAGTGTTTTACTTTATTATAGCAGACAGTGCTTTTTCATGCTGATAATCAAGAAAAAGATTTCCAAGTTATTGATACAAATAAAAGTAGTTTTATTAAATTTTTATAAACAAAAATATACGTTATGCTTTTTTCAATTTACTTATCTCTCCATACCAACCTTTTTAAAGTTTTTTTCTGCCTTTTTTTATGATTACAACATAATAATATAATTTCTCTTTGTACATATTCATTAAATGGAACCTACATATTAAAACCTAACTAACATAATTAACCCTTCATTATAAATAAACTATACAATCGTATTAGAACACATTCTTATTGTGAAGTTGTAATTATTCAGAGCATAGGTCTGTGATATTTTGAATGTATTAATTAGAAAGATATTCATATACAATCAATTTTATCGAAAAATATTGTTGTTGCGCCACCGGGATTCGAACCTGGATCTTTTTCCTAACCGACACATTGATACAACTTTATTATTAGGAATACACATTCTTATTGTGAAGTTGTAATTATTCTGAACATAAGATAGATGGCTCTTTCAAATAATTGAACGATTAAATGTATTAATATCATTAAGGTAACATATAGGTTCAAAAATTTGTCGCTAAAAATAGCGTCGCTGTAGCATAGTTGGATAATGCACCTTCCCCGGTTAGGAAAGAGATTCAGGTTCGAATCCCGGTGGCGCAACAACAATATTTTTCGATTAAATTGATTTTATATGTATATCTTTCTAATTAATATATTTAATTCATATTTATACAATCGTAAACTAAGCCAGCCATCCTCAGAGTCAACGACTGCTGGTATCCGATGATATCTCAGCGCCTCTGGCATTTCGCGACGTAATTCTTCAGTGCCTTTCCTTGAGCTCTCTCGATGCTGTATATACCCGCATGTTCCCTAGTCGAGCAGCCCTCTTCCTACTCCAGCTGCTTCGTGAGCTCTCATTCACAACTGCTCATGACAAAACTCTAGCGTCTAACGGACACTAATTGTAATCAGCCTCGGCACCTTTCATGATTGGAGCCTTTGGGCCCTCCATAAAGTGTATCCGTGGTACTCTCCTCCGGTCCTTCTTGGTGCTCCCTGTTCTGACTGTCCAGACGTGTCGTGACTACTCCACCTAATTGAGTCCTCTCGAACGTTGCCAGCATTAGCTCTGAATGCACCTCGAATTCCCAGAAAGTCTGTGAAATTGAGGTTAAATCTCTTATTTTGCTGACCTGAAAGCCTTCCGTTATCTCCAGTTGAAGATATAGGACGCAAAGCACAATTCACTACAGATCGCATTCGCTCTGGGAGCATTATCAGTATCCAAGACTCTATGTTTACGGGGGTACTCCGAGCTCTAAAAATGCTCTCGTCTTTTCCAGTGGAATATCCTCGGTATTAGTTTATACAAAAAAAAAGATTATACAATTTGTTTTTATACCGAGTGAAATGTGGTTTGTAGCTCCCCTGAGAAATATGCTCGAATTGTGTAATTCACTTACAAATAATATGTCTCAGTACGTATAACATTCCAAACGTCGTCAACAAACTACGAGAACACTTAGGGCCGATTGTGTAATCAGTAGTAAATTTTGAGCATGGTATTTTTTTACTATACTTAGTAACTTTTTACCATCGCCCGTGGTAAAAAAACGTTTGCGGGTTGTTGGTACGTCAAATTTACTACTGTCAAAGCATAGATAAGAAATCTCACCGCACAGTGTGGCAAGACGAATAATCATGAAATCATACTTAATTGTATTGGCTTTATTCGCCGCGCGTTCGAAATCTGTCAATTTGCTGGGAAATTTATTTTCATCTGACGAACTAGCGGAATATATAATGAATACTAATTTAATGTATTAATTATAAATATATATATATATATAATCAATTTTGTCGAAAAATATTGTTTTTGCGTTACCGGGATTCGAACCTGTATCTCTATTTCCAATCCGGGAAAGTACACTACCGATTGTGTTATAGCGCCAGTATTTTTCATGACAAATTTTCAAATCTACATGTTACACTTTTCCAAATTAATACATCTGTCGTTCCATTATTTTATGAACCTAAATAATGTATTCTTTCATTTATCTTTATTGTGAATACTAATACGTACGAGTGTACGAAATGGCATTACTAAACGGGAAGCCATCGGATGAGATAAAACAGTGACTATGTAAATATACGAGTGTACGAATAGACGGAAAACCCGCTAGAGAATAGTTCAAAGACCACTTTGACGGTTTAAGGGTACGCTTAACGGTGAAGACCTTCCTCTCGTTCATTTATTTCGGCATTTAGATAAACAAACTTATGAGATTCCGGACCACTTAGATTTTCAGGTACTGTCGGTAATCCTATGAGATGTTAATATCCATCATTATATTTAAATACATTAGGTAACAAAATTTACCAACGCTTCCTTCAAATATACGAAGTACTCGTTTCAATGAAAGAAAGTTTTGTAAAAAAACATTTTTTCTGACAATCTGTACGTCACTGTTAAAAAACATAATGGAAAATTCTTGTCTGAGGGTGACTTACAAGAGAATATTTCATTTTACAATTGAAATGTATGTTTTTAGGTCGTCGCCTTTATTTAGGAAACTGGGTAGTATGGTGATATTTTACCAAAACAACTCCTTAACAAAAAATATTTATAAATGTATCGCTTTAACTAGGTTTTGGATTTCCAATTTCTCATCCATATGCATAGATAGATAGTAAATTTTAGGAAGAATTGTATCAGACGAGATGATACAAAAATTAGAACTTTTTTGTGGAAAAGGTATATCATGTAATAAAATGTTGTAAAAATGTTATTTTCAAATTCACTTTGTAGACTTGACGTATAGGAAAAGTAATCTTAAGAACTTTTTCTTATTAGATATCTAAGTATATTTCAATTGTTCGGTATTTATGATAGGACCAGATCACCAGTCGTCGTACGCGTGCGAATGCTCCATTAAGTTGACTATACCTATATGCCCCCCCTCCTTCCTTTATTTACCCTTACCTCAGAGCACGACTATTTCTATGTGCGATCTATGACTTGTGAATTGTCAAAAAGAGTAAACGTCCTGACTTGAAGTTATTTTTAAGTTTTTGGTGCTATTGTGTTTCGGTTTTCTCACAGTGCGTGCCGAAACGGTTATCGTATATCATAGTGCTTCATGCTAATCATCGAAGAAGTATTCTGAAGTTCAGGAGAGTTCGTGAGGTTGACTTGTGGGTGCTCTCATAGGAAGACCCTCTGTTTGATTATAAATTATATTATTAAATTGTAAATAATTTTGGTTCATACAAAGGTTTCACAAACGACATAGATCTTTTACCAAATTATTAGGTAAATTAGATGAATTTAGTAAATCAGAAATATAATTTTACTTTCATTAATAGGTACTAAATTTATTTTTATCATTAGGTACTAAATTTATTTATTAATAGGTACTAAATAATTTATTTTTTTTAATATATTTTTAATAATAGATTCTGGTAAAGAAACAATAATATATGTTTTAGTTAGTTATGATATCATGAAGAAGAAAATGGTATTTTTCGAAACCGGTAGATGTATTTAAACTCAATTAAGTGTTTAATAAAACAAAGTTAATAAATAAAAATATGAATTTTAACCACAAAGTTAATATTGCTTATTTTAAAAGTAAACAATAATAGTTAGTAAAAAATGTTGTTTATAGAAATATTGTAGCCAATGTAGACCTAAGAACATTATTAATGCATTAAATTACCACTTAACGAAAGTACCTGCTTCTATATGCTGTACAGTAAAATTTTGTGAATACATAGTGATGACTTATTACTTACCATACGAGTGGTTCAACTTGTCTAACATCTGAAGTGAGATTATAGGCTTTTGATATATATAACAAATTTCATGTGCAACTGAGATTTCGGAGATACATTTTAGGGTGTGGAGAAAATTATAGGATACATAAAATTAAAATAAATTTGTGAAATATGTTGTAAAGATTAACATAGATGTATAAAGTTTTCATATGTTATATATTTATTGATATATTCTTGGAATTGTATATATGTATGTGTGTGTGTGTGTATATGTGTGTGTGTTTGTGTGTGAGCGCCGCACCGCCTGGGCGGGATGCGTATCTGTGGGCGTGTGTGCGGGCACATAAAGGGCCACGCGCGCCAGGCGCGTTCTCTCTCTGCTTGTTCATCGGCTTTATCATTTGACTTGTACTAGTGATATACATTGTATGTAATTTGTATGTAATAAAGGTGTAATTGTAACAAAGAAGTTCTCTTGGTCCTTCACATCACTGAAGTGTACACTGAAGACGTACTTAGAAGACATACTTAGAAGACGTACATAGAAGACGAGTACGTAACACTTATTTTATATGTTATCTAGCCAAGCTGAATTTGATATTCAAAGGCAATCTTAAATCGCAGACTACCGAATATATAGACATGAACTAATGGAAATTCCTTGTTTCAATATTTTGATTTTGGTATCATCTAAGTGATCGCTTTGGTGCCACTTACCCAATCAAATAGTTCGGCGAATTTTTTTAAACATATGACACGATTGGAACGAAAATTTTAACGCTGACAATATAATATGCATTAATGTAAAAAATACGTCTTCTTTACACAAAGATTTAATTTTCGAAGAGGAAATACTTTTATTGTTGTAAAATTGTATTATAAACTATCGGATTTATATTTCCAAAAAATAATGTGTGTAGAATGCCCCTCATCCTGCAACTAATATTCCAAACCCCTCTTCTATATGTACACTTTATTTCATGTCTATTCATTTACTGGTCTGTGTCTAAAATAAATCAATACACTTCCAGTTGTCAGGTATGGCTGCGAAATAAAACTTAAAATAACACAAACAGGGGTGAAAAGATCTATAATATGTTGAGCAACACACGTAACATACAGATATGAAAATAGACTAAAGTAGTCCATATAATTACTAAGAAAATGAATTGGCAATGGGTAGATCATATCGCTCGGAGGACGGATAATCGTTGGACAAATGCACTTATTCAATAGTACCCGAGGAGAATCAAGAGCTAGACAGACCGCAAACCCGCTAGACTGAGGAAATCATCAAATTCGACAGAAATAAGTTCAAAACACTTGGGGAGGCTTCCATTCAGTGGATTGAAACATGGATAATGATGATGATTATTTATATAAGAACACGTTTCTTATCTAATGGTTAATAAAAAAGATATTTAACAATAAATTA
Source organism: Eubasilissa splendida (assembly GCA_031772225.1). NCBI lineage: Eukaryota > Metazoa > Arthropoda > Insecta > Trichoptera > Phryganeidae > Eubasilissa > Eubasilissa splendida. The sequence continues at coordinate 10,893,589 of CM062846.1, forward strand.
AAAATGATTCACCTAAGGGATGGTTGGATAGCGTAAAGGTTGGATATTAGGCGGGGAGTAGACTGAAAGGATCGGATTCGGAATCTATGAGACTGTTTAGTATGGGAAGTTGATCGCCTAACGTCCGAGAGACTTTCATTAGTATTTGTGTAAATTAGGTGTCCAAGTTTAGTGTCTAGGCAGTGAAACGTGTTCTCTATCAATAGTGCACTGACCCGACTGCGTGTCCACGATGCGCGAGCTGTAGCGGGGCCCAGCGGCGGCGCGCGGAAGCAGCAGAGGAGCCAGCAGCAGCGGCCACAGCAGCCTGCACAGCGCGCCCGCCATGCCGCCATCCTCACGCCTCCTGACCTCTCCTCACCTACCCATCTGGAATTAAATAAAAATTATTTTCTTTTTAATATAGATTATTTAACTATTTTTATTAACCACATTAATGATTTATTCTAATACACCAACCGGTTTCGTAAAATACCATTTCCTTCATCAGGATGTCAAATTAACTGACTAAAATCATACAAGTCGCATGACCGTAAAAATCTATTAAAAATATATACGTATATTATTTTAAAATAAATCTCAAACTGATTTCTGAGTTTATCTCCAGTATAATATATCAACGCGTGCACATAGTACTGAGTATTATAGTATTTTTGTGATATTTATCTGACGTATCTCCTCCATAGACACGGATACGCTAAATATTAAACATATGTAATAACTATGATTGGACATCCTTTTAAAAGCCTCCTTAATACATGTCCAGATGATTTAAGTTTTACCTGGAGCAACAAACTGCAATTCTTGATACATTGAACCACATGAACTCAAAGATCTAAGACCCTAAGGTGGGATTCGCATGTCTTTGACCTTTATTTCATTTTGCAGAAATAATATATTTCAGAGGTAAGCGGTGCTCGTAGCGTAATAGTGGGTGGAGATAAGAGCCTTTGAGTACTCCAAAAGTTAGCGAGAAAACTGATGAATATTATTTTGCTTTCAGAAAAAAACTGCCTGCACCGTTCATTCACATTATGATAACATTCAACAGAGGATACAAAATCAAATTAACAATTCTGTACAGCAAGTATATTGCAAACTTTTTAGATGACTCCAGATCTTGACGTCAAATTCTGATTAAGTGCATTATAAAAACATAGTTTTTACTATGTTTACGATCTTTTAATGTTTGATGAAAAACACATCAGATCATTTTGATTTACAAATAATATACATCAATAGAAATACAAATGATGTTAAAAAAATTATTGATTTTATTTTAATATCTTGCACCTTTAATTAATAAAACTTTAACAATAATTTTTCAGCAATATTAGAATATGTCCAAGAACAAATAATTACTGGATTTTTACCTACAATGCCACTATTATTAAACAAATATCAGATATCTCAGAGACAAAGCTATTTTTCATTAAATTTAATGGAAAATATATGGATGAATGGGGTAATTACAAGGCTTACGACCTGTCTTCAGCTGGCTTAAGTGATATATACAACTTTAAAAAATTTGATAAAATGTGGAGATGGAGGGGTGAGAATTGGTGAACATTATATTTATATAAAGTGATCATTTAAGCCAGCCGAAGAATTACTCCATACTTTCATATATTTTCCATTAAATGTAATGTTAGCTTATTTCTTCTTTCTGTCTCGGCTTCATGTTTAGGGGGGAGGCATCTAGCCTAACTGGTTCTTTTTTAAATATTGACTAGTCAAATCAAATGGTTATGAACTGAAAGAATATTTTTATATAAGAAAATTTATTATCTATATTTTATGATACTTGCATGTGTTAAAAGTGAAAAATGAGCATTTTACTTTAATACTTATTGATAAGGCTATTCAAAAATAATTACAATTAAATTAACATTAAATATCTGTGTTCATCATGCCAGCATTAAGTTCTCAACCAAATTGTCTGTGTTGACGCTTGTCTGATGTAGATTATGCAGGTCCCTCACGTAAGGGATTATCTCTTAGGGTGGTCCTGGATCCTGGACGTGAAGTGTGGTCAGCTCCTTGTGGTGCCAGCGTAGGGTGATGGAGTTCAGGCTTGTAGTTGATTGACCACAAGACGATGCCCAATTATCCAGGCAAACCGGGACTCTGGACGCGATGTTCTTATGCAATAGCGACAGTCTGCTCTCGCTACATCAAATTATATTGATCAACTTTTTCTAGATCCAGCGGGATTCTTTTTGATACTTTCACATTTACAATTAAACGCAGAGTACATCACAGGTTAAGCTTAAACTCGAGGCGCACAGTATAAATTTTCCCCGGAATTACAATCTATAAAGCGCTTGCTTGATACTTTTAGAGACGACATTGATTCTATTTTCTAATTGAAAATAAAATCTTGTCTTTATGGAGCCAGTTCTCCCTGCCAAGAATATAGGAAGACTGGCCCGCCTAAGTTTATGCATCCCTTATGGTGCATTTTGTCGACGTGACTTTAGTCACGTACGCCGAATTCTTTATTGCTATACCCACGCTGTGTCGGTCCACCTGCGTCTAACAATACTTTGTTTTATTAGCCTCCGTCCCTTACTTCGACTAATTGCTTTTGTATCCTTGAACAAAATATTATTTTGAGTAATTTCGCATTCTAACAATAATAAAAAATAGCATAGTCTCTATGAGATATCTGATATTAGTTTAATAATTTTTCAACCAAATTAAAAATGTCACTGAATGAATTCTGTTCTGAATGTTACCTGTGCGATATATTATATTTTGAAAAACCGCAACATCTTCGATAGTATTTTATTTTTCTTAAATAGAGATGCGTATACGGAATACATATCACATCAATATTCTTACTATTTTCAAACTAAACTAAACACTTGTACTATGAAAATAAGAGTAACTTTCTGGTCTCCTGGAACGAGTCGCCAACTCCTGACCACTAGATCACTAGGCCAGCGTCTTAACCACTAGACCAACAAGCTGTTTAATATTATCCTTAACTATGCATGTTTACGCGTCTTATTATTTCGGTTGCACCACTGGTTTTCCTGGTTGATGGTTGTGCGTGTGTGTGCGTGATTATTGCCGCCTATTGTCGGAATCGGAGAAAACGGAACGAAGGTGTGATTCTCATTACCTCCGGTGCTTCGACCAGTCCAGCAGTCCTAAAACCTCCAGTGCGTGCTTCAGCCAGCCAAAATCTGGTGATAACAAAGTTAACAGGTTAGTGCAGTTCATGTATCATATGTGTACGTATTTTTAATCGGAAACCTGGAAACCAGCGATCGAAGGCGTTTACATAAACAATGCGTTTTACCGTCTGTATTTATTGTAAATATGATAATATCGACGAATTTCGCATTACTTACTGGTCGTAGACAACAGTGCCAAGATGTCAAATCCAGGCATCAGAATTAGATATCAGAGCACATTCGATATACAGAGATATTCGATTTAGCCAAGATACAAACTTCTTTATTTATCGAAATCCCGATGGCGTCGCAGTTTTGTCATGGTACATTACCTTTTAAAATCAGTGGTCTAAGGACTGTCGCATAACACGTGATTAGATTTCGTTGACCCTAGAACCCACACATATCTGCATTCGTGTGATAGTTTTTAATATCTCTTTTCATCTCATTAATTGTCAATGTGTATTACAACTTTAATTATTTTTTTCAACCACAAAAAAAGTCAATATTTAATTCCCCTACTTGTCTAAAAATCTTTTTACATTACACTTAAATGACATAACAGGCTCATTAAATATCACTTGATAATCTGTGTATAAAAAAATGAAATTTTTGCTTTTTACATGAACCTACATGTAAAAAGTGAAACTTTGATAGTTATATAATCTGACGCAAATATTGTATGTTGAATCTTGAAAAAATACTAAGTGAATGTACATATTATGTAGGTATTTTTTACATGCATAGATCTCGATTAAAAAATATTTGAAATAAATTAAATGAATCAATCGAAAAGATATACAGAAAAAATCTTTCCATCGATATAAAAATATTTGATTATTACTGGAATACGATCCTGAAATTTTTCCTGTTCAGGAAATGAGGTTCCATTTCGACACGTTAACCATTATAAAAAATATTTGCCGGCCAATCAAAAACGATGTACAGCTTTTTTTATGGAAGACGGATTTGTATAGCAAGGGAAAAAGTAGGATTTCCGAGGTAAGCGGGTACTGGGTGCGTGGTAGTTAGGTATCGGGCGCGTGACGGGTAGATACTGAGTATATACATACTGTGTTGACGCCTGCGGTGGAGAGCGTGCCCGCTCGCACAAGTTAGCGATTATGGAAGTTTTAGTTTGATATTAAGTGACATACTTGGAAAAGTTTACCAACAAATAAGGGCTGAAAGTTATGGCGGTAACAAACATTATTAATGTACAGCCATTATTAACGATAATGGGGATCGGATAAATTTCATATGTGATTAATTCACGCTCCATCGTTTATTCCATTTTCTGTTCGGTTTTATTAATTATTTATCGAATATTTTACAGATCAAACAATTTTGTTCAACGGTTCGGTAGGCACATCGCGGTAATTAATTGTAAATATTTTTTAATTAAAAAAATAGAGATAGGTACGTACACGAAACACGTGTCACATTAATATTCTTACTATTTTCAAAATAAGCTGAACGTTTATAAATAATGCAAATGTTACATTGTGGATTTCATTTATTTTAATATAGATTACTACTTTACTTCTTAATTATTTTTAACTACTTTATGAGATAAATTTAATACACCAATCGGTTTCGTAAAATACAATTTCCTTCATCAGAATGTCAAATAAACTATCTAAAACCTTATATGTCAAATTGTTCTAATGTTTTTAAAATTCTATATTTATAAAGATTAATTTTAAAATAAATCTACTACTTAACATAAAAGGTTACGATGATGAAAAATGTGTAAATTAACTTAATAATACAAAATATTTTTTTTTTAGGATTGGACTTGTGGTTATATTCAGTTGGTTATTTATATTATGGTTAATTTTACACGCTTTACTTATTTTTAATGAACCAATTACTCCTCGAACGAGGCTCGAACCCTCGATCACCAGATTACTAGACTTTTATACAATCTCAAATACCTTAAAAATTAGGTAGATGGCTCTTTCAAATAATGGAATGATTAAATGTATTAATATCAAAAGGGTAACATATAAATTCGTAAATTTGTCGCTAAAAATATCGTCGCTGTAGCATTGTTGGATAATGCACCTTCTCCGGTTTGGAAAGAGAACCAGGTTCGAATCCCGGTGACGCAACAACAATATTTTTCGATAAAATTGATTTTATATGTATATCTTTCTATTTAATATATTTAATTCAATGTTCTGAATAATTACAACTTCACAACAGGAATGCGTTCTCCTAATATTTTTGTTTGTTTATTATGTTTAATTTCCATCCAATAACTTTTTAATTAAAATATACAATTACTTATAGTAGAATCGAATTCACAATTTTAATTTTTATATTACTATATCTAAATTTTGATTGAATTGAGTCCTGTTACTATTATTTTCAATCCTGATTTAATTAAATTTCACAAGTCTGAAGGCATTTTTCCAAAAAACTGGAAAATTGCATATATTACACACAAAGTAAGAAAAACCCGACTCGACAGACTAGAGACTTATCGCAAAACTAGATTAGATTGCTTCGTTAAGATTTTCAACTCTCTTGTCTACGATATTATCTTCAACCAGATTAAGCACACAATTATCTTCCATCGACATAGTTTCTTCTCACATCGTCCAGTCACATGAAACTTTCTTTGTTCTCTCTTCACATTGTTCTCTGTCTTTATATGATTATATATAGGTAAGTGTCATTAAGTGTAATGAAATTTTTTATTAAAATTAAAATAATAATAATAAATGTCAATTATTTATCAATCTTAGCAATTCAAAAACATACAGTGTGAATCATTTAACATTAAACTATTTTGACCGAAATATTTGTTCGTGTTAAACAAATTTAGTGTTAAAAGAAATTACAAATGCTGACCTAGTTAATAAACAGAAAGTTAAGTCTTGAAATCATAACCAGCAACCAATTAGATATTCGATAAGTAATTCAATATAAACAATTTCGTGACGATGTGGCAGGCAGTATATTATTTTTTGTTCTAAGATTTAAAATATTTTTATGACGGGTTTTTTTTGTGTATATATTTTTTTAATTTTAACCGATTTTATATGTTAAACGTTTTCCATTGTATTTACGAAATAATCATTACTGATGATTAAACCATTGATGGGGTGGGCATGAGCAACATATTATTTCCGGAATCAGGTAACCGTCTTTCCCGGGATCAGGAATCCGCCCTTTCCGGGATCGAGAAGCCGCCCTGGCCGCGATCGTCCGCGGGACGAGCCGGGATAAACCGCCCACTGAGAATCTACCCCGGGAGTAACCCCCGAGACAGTCGCCAGCTCTACACGGATTTACACTAAGCGCCTGCAATTCTGGCGTAATGGGCGACCGAGGGCGACGAAGAGACACGAACTCTTAGCTGTGCGTTGTGGGAGGTTAAGGGATGCCGCCTGCGGAATACGTACCAAATCTTCTACCCGACTTCACCACAATCTAATACCGTGTGTAATGTCCTATTATTATCGTAAAATATATTATTCAATATAACATTTAGATAAATAATATCGTGGAGAACCTAACATTAGAGATCTGAAAATGTATTTTAAAAAATGGCAATCGTGAAATTATTACCGTAATAAAACTCGTAAAAAACTTTTATCGGACAATTTCGGACATAAAAAGTTGTACTAAAATATAATATTGTACTTTTACAATATTACACTTTTTTTGTGAAATTATCCTGAGAAATATAACTATGTAAAAGTTAGTATTGAATTTTTATATTATGTTTACTACGACAGTTAAGAAGTTTATCTTGAGAACAAATTTATATTAGTGTAATCAAAAATATTTTTATACCGTGTTTAAAAAAATACGTGACTAAATCATTGTAAAATATTAATATCGCACATGCACTTATGCATACTGGTATATAATGTGTTTGCGTTAAATATTTTAAAAAATAATATATATTTCTACCGAATATCTTTTGTGGTGTCACGTAATGTCACGCAAAATTGCTGTACGAAATAAGATAACGTTAATTCTAGTACCTGGTAAATGGACTCATTTACTATTCGTAGTCTATCGTGGAAATGGGCCGCGTTACTGGACTGAAGAGTAAGCAAGGCAGTTTTTTGCGAACCTATCTTCACTGTGCCGAATAACCGAGATAATGGAATATCACAATATTATAATATGCTTTTTAACATGCCTTTAGTATACTTATAATTTATTTCAACTTTGTTGTTATATTTTGTACATAACATTTATTTTCATCATCAACAGCTGCAAAAACACGCCCGGTACCGACGCCACAATAACCACGCGACAACAACTAATGCGATCAGCATCCGTTCGGGAGGCCGGCTCCCGAGCGGCACTCTTCTCGCTTGCTTTGTTGTACTTACCATCACTCCGTTTTCCCGCGGGGGTAGGCTGAAAGGTTAGAGGTCCACTCTCTTCGGTCCCGACACACAATTCTCGCCTCATCCACATTCATACATCTTCTCATACAAGTTCTTCGATTATAGTGGATTCTAACGGGACCATCTTCTAGTGTCTGGTTTACCTGATCATGCCAAGTTTTCACATTGTGTTAACCGTAAGTTTCTTATTCTGCTTTGGCCACACACACTTAAACATAACTCCGCGATTATCATCAACCACGAATATGTGAGTAAATGGGTGATTATTGGGGAACTCATCGCTCACACTACAAGATAGCCTTCTGATTCGTCTGCATATGCCCACACATTAAATAATATTAATTCACAAAATACTCTTTCATAACTACATTCCTTGTAATACCTGTATACTTGCATTATTATTACACTAGCAGAAAAGTATTCGGCAATCGCCGATTGCTTGCTGCTATGCCCCGCGGGCGGCTACTATGGCCGCTGCGCGGCCGATAGTAACCGATACTCAGTTAGTGGTGACTTTCATCTATATTTCAATGCGGAAATCCCTTATTTCATTGCTTTAACGATGATGCATTGTGCAACCTTATTATATTGGCTTAGATAAAATATAGTATTCTTAAGTATCAATATATCAAATTAATTATTCTTTCCACTTAAAGTTATCCTTGAAAAAAAACGGAAATCATGTTTATTATAAATAATTACTGAACAAACATAAATATTACGAACATATATATGACAGATAATTGACTACGCGAGATGATAGATTGTCAATGTACTTGCCAGTCGGAAAAATTCATATGGTTTTGCTAATGTATATTTTTTCTTACTCGTGATGAAGACAATGTACACTTCATTTCAAATTGAATATATATTTGCGTACTGTTATTGAATATATAAAAGAGAAAACATTTAGGTAATTTTAACCTAGAAATATTAAAAACACGTTTGACTATTTTTGCGAATACGACGATTTACTGACTATGACACTTACATATCCAAATACAGATTTCTCCTCTTATCTATGATACAGATTCAATAGCGATAGCAACAATAGCGACAAAGCGCAATATATATATATATTAAGGTAAAATAATATTTTTATGTGTTTTTATAAAGAAAACGTCCATCTTACTATTACGAAATCTCCATACAGCATGAATTGATAGATCATAGTTAATTATGAACCATTTGAATTCGATTTAGTAATTTACTAGGGGAAGAAGTAAAGAAGTAGTATCGTAAACTGAATGATTGTTTGCGACCAACGAACCTTCTCTTATTTGGCATTCAACTCTTCAGACTGCCATAGTCTTGCGCGGGCACGATTATTATAACTATATTATAAAATGTAAATTTCGAATTCAAGTTTGCCGGATCATAAATAAAACATGTGTGCAAGATTACATTGAAATCGAGATCGCAGACACAACCGCTTTAAAGTACGGAAAAACTAAGGCTTTAAAGTCGACCATAACATTACCATAAAGTGCCATATAAATCGACTCCTCGACGATAGAATCTGACAATTTAGATTGATTTTCAAATTACAGTGCGTTAATGGCGCGGGTAACTGCCCTAATCTTAAACTTAAGTATTTCGTTAAACCGTGACCCGAAATAAACGAGGATACGATGTATCTGTTACATTTACTTTTACTATTATATACATACGTCATTATCCTTCACGAAACCTTCATTACCATAAACATTAAATGTATGACGTTTAACAAATTACGTGGGAAGATATTGTTCATATCTACTCGTGATCTATATGGTCCCTACAATGTTCGTAGAACAGAATAATCTTCTGTGGTCCCAAAGGTCACTATTTTTTCAACAACTTGTTATTTTCTAGTATTATATATTTATTTATTTTATTTTATTCCTTATTACATATGCGTTTCATTATCGAGGTGGGCTAATAAAATTATTTATTACTTAAAAAGTTAGCTATAACAATATTTACCGAGAACTATTTTGACTATTCAGGTTCTCTAGTGCCTGTGTAATATTTATTGTAATATCCCATATACTGTAATATGGCCATATATTATGTGTGTGAGAGGCCGGGCGTTAGGTTTGGCAGACGTAAGGAGGTGTATGTGTGAAGACTGACAGGGCCGCCGCGCGGAGGTACGCGGTGGAAAGGGAACCGAAGCGGTTAAAAGCCGTAGAGAGCACGAGGTCTCTTTTCTTTCGGGTCTTCAAGATTACTAAATATCTTAAGAACGAGCTTTTATTTTTCTAATTTGAAATTCGAGAAATTATACACGAATTAGATATGCTTTCAAGATGAGACTAATAGTTAAATTCTTATAAGTGTCAGATAAATAACTAATGACGTTATTTGTAAGTAAATCATGCAAAAGAGAAAGGTTTTAATGGAAAGAGACGACAATAAAATTGTTGATTTTCTCGCATTTTATACAAGTATCAAACATAACTCGTGTCTAGAACCTTATTATGGTCATACCCAAGTATTTCACATTAATAAATAAAAATGTGTTTCGTCATTTGAATAATTGAATGGAAAATTTAATCACTTATTGGTGTACCTAACTCATGTTTTAAAATCAGACAAAGTACCTACATATATTTAGATGATCGCTTAAATCATTGTTCTAAATTTAAAATTATTATTACAGCTTCAATTTATTATTTGGTTTAATATTATCGATTATAAACACCATGTTGGCATTTTGATGATATGTCTGTTTCATATTATGTATATTATTATGAAACAGACAGCTTGTGTTTAAAATGCAACAGTGTTATGTGTAAAAAGATATCTAGTTTATGAAATTTGCTACTAATTTTGTTAATAAGTTCATATTGTGGAAAAAATATGCGTGAAAATATTTTTTTTCGACATTTTATAACGAAAATAATGACAGTATCCGTCAATATCCGTCATTGCGGATAGACCAGTGTATTTAAGTCCGATGGATAATTAAAATTATCGTATTTTATACGACTGAAAAAATATTATTTAATAACTTATTATTGTGTTTTTGATATAAAACTTAGTAATTTATTAACTTTAAATAGTAGCTGAAGCCTCAAATCATGTGACTAAATATAATATATTATTTAAAAATGTATTTTTTCACTAAAACAAAGTATTTTAAAAACGTCGAAAATTGGTAATATGTCCTGGAAATTGAATGGTTCATAACACTATTAAATGCATCTAATGGTCGCAATCTTTCTTATAATTTGTATTTTTCTTAATTATGGCAAATAACATTTAGTTTATAAGTTTTAAATGATTAAATGTAACAATTTTAAAAAACGTCTAATCTAGTGTATAACTTCAAATATAAATGAATAATAAAAACCCACATTTTCGTAAAAAAAAACACGAAAATTTGAATTTTCATTAAAAGTAGCGCCTTAAGTATATTACTGTCATATTAATTGTAATAGTGATTCTATAATAAATTGTCAAATTTGTCGAATTTTAATGCTACATCATCCGATCCAATACATGAGAAGAAGCTATACTAGTAAACGCCAAGAATCATTGAATTTATGATGGAAGTGCATTTCTTCTAGTAATAATTAAATAGACTTAAGTATAAAAGAGAAGTATTTCAATATAATAAATTATAATACTGTTTGACCCTTTGATCACACAGATCCCAAATCATCATTAGAATCAGGTGCATATTCACTTTTAACAGCTAATTAATTAAAAATAGTACTGCTACCGTTATGGCTCCAATATTTTTCACTTTTATAATATATTCCGTGTTTCTACAACATCAGCGTGGCTATTTCAACTGTCGCTGTGTCACCCGGTACACTGTCGTGATGAAAGATAATACCTTTTGTCTGCATTCCGAGTCTTTTTTTCTTGATTTCTTCTCTCAGTTGTCTTGGTTACGAGGTCAGCTAGTATTGTCTATTTATTATTTTGCTCTTGACAAAGTAACCTACCATGATAATACCCTTACAATTCCAGAACGCTGATGCAATCGTGTATTAAATACTTTTAGCGAATTTAAAGATTTTAAACTCCATTAATGCGATTTCCGATCTACAAGATTTGTAGACGAGATTGATATTCCAAAACTTAAATATACCGCAACCGAAAACCCCTATCAATGCATTAAATTCTTCAATAATCTCCCCCTTGCAATTAAAAAAATTAAAGACTATTATAATAATGAACAATTAAGAACTATATTTAGTCTAGTGAGTAGAATGTACGATGTATGCAAGGAAAGCGACCTCATGATGAATGTTAACAAGTCGAAAGTGATGGTATTCGAGAAGGACGAAAGCAAGATACCTTGCAAAATATTTGTATGTAATGAATGTTTGGAACAAGTAGATGAGTTTGTGTATTTGGCAAGTATGCTTGATAGAAACGGAAAGGCTGAGAATGATATCGAAAGGGGGGTGACTGCAGGGAATAAAGTAAACGGCGTATTGAATGTAATTATATCTAACGGGAATTTGTCAACCGAGGCAAGACTAGCGGTGCACAATGGAGTCTTGATACCGACGCTGATGTATGAAAGTGAAGCCTGGAGCTGGCAGAAGAGGAACGAAAGTAGACTGAATGCAGTGGAAATGAGATCACTTAGACGTATATGTGGCAAATCCATTTATGACAGTAAAGAATGAAGAAATAAGAAAATAATGTAAAGCTGATGTTAGTATAGTGAGTAAGATTAAGAAAGGATCACTTGGGTGGTTTGGTAATATGGAACGGATAAATGAGGAGAGAATGTTAAGAAAGATATATGACGCAAATGTTGATGGCACCAGAAATAGAGGACGTCCGAGGAAGACCTGGCACGACCAGGTAAACCAGATAATGGAGAATGGTTATGTTAAAAGCCTCAACAATCGGCGAGCTTGTATGAGAAGATGTATAAATGTGGATGAGGCGAGAATTGTGTGTCAAGACAGAGGAGTGTGGCGCTCTATCTTATCTGCCTACCCCCGCGGGGAAACGGCGTGATGGTAAGTAAGTAATTAAGTAATATAAATGTACTATTTTCGTGCACTCTCACATTTCGGATATTTGGCGGCAATACACAACGAATGCCAGCTCGTTCCGCAATTGCTCTGTATCGTCTTAAGCGCGAGTTACGAGAGAAAAGTTTAATCCGTAGAGTGACTATAATGTTATTACAATTATGTCACACTTAGTAACAATATATTCAATTTTAAAGTGTTAATAATGCCAAAATGGAACAGTACAGCAACGGTGGATGGATGCGTTGCATCTGGCTGAGAAGACCCTGAAGTTACATCTGAGCAACCCAACCCAGGACCATAAGTAAGTAAGAAAGTACAAATTAGTATCTGAAATCAAAAAATATGTATACAGACTAGCAGACACATAAATTATATACTCCTTCTTTATACACGAGTCTCCGACTCATAGAGAAGAAAAAAATATACAGAGAAATATATATATAATCACTGATTATGTGTAAAAATGTATTATATCTCATAATATCTTCTAATAAAAAAATAAAAACAATTATTAAAAATAACGACGATTGATTCTCAATTTTTAACAGTGAACTGTAGATCGGTCGTAACCTTAGAACTACAAGGTATCATCTGATATTTTTGTCAAAATTGTTATTTTTTAATTAAAATTTCTGATTGTTAATTTCTCTTTAAACTGTGTTACAAACATTTAAAAACAAAATTTCCTTACAGTTGTAACAAAATTATATTTTAGTAGAACTTATAATATTTTTAGAATAACTGTTGATTTGAATACAAACAAAATGTATAACACGCCCAAAATCAGGAATTAGTTTATTTTAATACTCTAAACTATATAGCGATATTTTTGTAAAAATTTCAACGATGAGCCAAAGAAATCGAAAAATTAACATTCATAACTTTTAAGCTTAATATTTCAAATAAAATATTGATTATTTAACTTTGCACTACACACAATTATTGAGAATTATTATTTTTTCGTGACTAGTTTCTGAAAGAGCAGCCCATCTCATCGGCGATATAAATAACAACTAAATTTTTTATATTGTCTGATAATTGCTTTTTCGGACGGAATGGTGGGGTATAAAAAAAAGGGGGTGGCGGTAGTTGAGGTACTTATTAAAATTGTATTTAAACTTGTATGTGAAATCTAAATTATTAAAATGAGAACAAAAATAAGTTATTGAATTATAATAATAATAAAAGCCTAGAAATATATGTCATGTGAAGCTAAAGCCAAATTGTTCCCAAAATAGAACAATTTAACCTATTTCAAAAATTTAACCAAACAAGTATTTTTTAATGAATTATTTTTATACTTGGTAATTCGTTTCTTTTACAAAAAAATAATAAAGAAATAAAACTAATTAAAACTAATGCATTTTGAAATATTGAAGAAAAGTTTCCTTAGTTATGTAGTAACGGGTAGTTTACTAGTATTGATTATTTCAGAACGCAACTTTCTGACTACGTGTGAACCCACTCTATAATTTGTTTAAAAGAATTTATATTGAAACCGTTCTAGCAAATTATATTTATCTTGACTACTTACAAGTGTAACATTAAATATTATATAATAATATACCAAATGTAACATATTAAACTGTATTAGAGTAAATAATGAGCCTTGTGCATCCGTAACCGTTTGAAATTTGAAAAAAACTGTTGGATTACATCTGAATGAAAAATCAATTTATTTTGAAATACGAATTAGATGGACAAGTGAGTTTTTATTGTGAGTTAATATTTACATACATATAATTTTAAAAATTAGAAATTATTTCTAGATTTTATAACATCATATTAATATGACTTTCGTACCCACCTACGCGCGATTGTCAAATAACATCGGGCAAGTTGTTGGGCAAAACCTAAACAGCCATCCTAGTAAAGTACTTATAATGATTTAAAATATTTAACTGTCTTCTATATACAATCAAAAGCCTCATCGCATATCTTTCTCTTTTTCTAGTGCTTGTCCGATTATCGAAAGTTAGCGATCATCATTTTGTTAGCATCAGCTCGAAATACTTGAACTGCCAACATCCCGAACCATTACCTTAGATTGTTCAGCTTGGATGTCTTCCGTCTTACAGAACCTCTTCTGCTCACAATATTGCCTTGACTTGTGATTATTTTCTGGATGTCTCATGATATAGCTAAAGTACTGCAATTTCCGGGTTTTTATTATCTTATTTTTTCTTTCGCATCTGGATCACACATTGTCATTTGTAACACTATCAATCCAACTTTTAGAAGCCGTCTGTAGATCCACACTTAAAATACAAGTCGCTTTAGTATTGCTTCAGTAAGTATGTATGATTCCATTGCATAATTATATAAGTACAGGGTACTTTGCATCATTGTATCATTCTCATTCACAAATTTAAGTTTAAGTCTTGTATATGGATAAAGATTGGAAAACCGTGTTATTATGTTTTTGTTTGAGAAGTATCTACAAAATACAATGAACAATTATTGGTATTCTGGAGTCATTTTTTTATGTAAACATTATGTTACATTCAATTTATTAAAGTTGTCAGAGAATGAATCACTTTTCTGAATTCACACGCGCGACCGCTCGTATGTAAAATTATTTGCCGAGTTGTGTGTTTCTTCTATCTCACAATCGTGTTATTTTCACCGCTCACTTCCAACCGCTCCCCCTTCTATGCTCTCGTAAAACTTACGCCCCGTGGGTGACATGAACCGCCTCCATAACCGGGTCCCACCATAACTTGATATCTCGCGTGGAATAATATAAAAAAACACAAAAAAAATCACATCTTACCACGTAATATCGGTGTGGTCTTATAATAATATACTAAGGCATGTGTTATTTACGTATGTACATATACGTACACTTCTTGGGTATAATTAATTAAAATTGTATGATATTTAGTTGAACAACTGTATGCTGTGAAAGATAAATATAAAAGTATGGAAATTTAGTGGAGTTAACCACAATTAATATTGATAAATTAATAAACATAACATTATACAGAATACAATGCAGTTTCAATTTTACACGGCCAGGTATCTAACCAGGTTAATCCTTGGATAATCCAAGAACAAAAATTCGACTATAAAAGCGCGGTAAATGTGTTCAGTTGTTTGGTAGAACATAGCTTTTCTGAACACATCCTATAATTAAGAATATCCCATGCGCCGGCACATAAGGTTCATTATTTTAATTCAATTACTGTGTCACTCTTATTTTAGTATATAAGTTTTTCTTTACAAACTTAGATTTGGATAATTGTCTCTGGATTATCTAATTGCATCTCTTGATTAACTGTTTATATATATATATTTGTTGTACATTGTAATCATTGCACTTTGCTTACTGCTATACCGGAGGAACACTGTCTGCTATAATACAGTAAATTACTAGTGTAGCAGGCAGGGTACCCAAATGTATGTCTTACTTTCTTACTGATATGTTATATTTACTTTGCCAAATTCTATATGCATACCCTCGGTACATTTGTCTGATATTTGAAATATTACGCAACACTCATAGTAATTAACTAGGTGAAAATGTATACTTAATGAATATTAATTTGGAAGAGTAATACGTCAGACCGTTAGACGTTATTTATCAATGTAAGTACATAATGCATGTAAAAAGTGAACCTAATAAATGTGTTATTATTATTAGTATAAAATTGACTGGATATCTATTTTTAGTCTAAGCTTCGCCTTACTAACCAAGCTCTGAATTTTCCAATGACGTAGGTTACACCTAAGATTTTTTGGAACTATCCTACACTCACGTACCTGACAAATACGCTGGTTCATCGCTAATACATATATTATTCTGAGCTTCTGAATCACGTACGTAAATCTTCAGAGAAATTTATAGTTTGACGTGAAAACGGGAAAATCACCAATCACGTGTTAAATAGTAAAACGTATAATCAAGGCCCTGGAATAATCCCACGGGAATACAGGTATGAAGAAAAATCTGTCACACGCATGCGAGCAGCCATTTTCCTAACGAAGAAAGAAAACTACAAAGTGAAATGGCGTCATAAAGCGACGACCATTAAACGGGGCACGTGTTTCTTGTTAACATTGCCATTTTAAATAAAAACTTTAAGGCGCATAATGATAGGGGATTTTATGTTCATTTTATTTCACATGACACGACAGAGTCAATAAAAAACGCCCGTTAAATTTGCAATTTCTAAAATTGCCTTTCAGTTTATGCGGAAAAATAAAAAAAGTGTTATGAAAATATAAAAACTTGATCGTTTTTTTTTAATATTTAGAATTTGGTACTGATTCGATCTTAATGTTATGTTTTTTAATTCTTTTCACATAAAAAAATTCATTGTGACTTAATCGTGATTTTTTGTCTTTTTTTGTCACTAGGCGCCAGGAGTTAAGTAAGAAACAACTAGTTAACGTTCACATACTAATTTATTCGTTAATTCACGTACTAATGAAACGGTATTTTTAACATTAAATTTAACCTAACCTCTATGTTACAGTTACACTTTTGAACTTAAGTCAAAAAATGTAATAATTAACTTCTGCTTATTACTATATTATAACAATTAGTTATTAAGCGACAAAGAAATATGTATTAAAAAACACAATACTCGTCATATTGTTGACAAATCCACTTTTACTAGCCACTGCGATTATTATTTTATTTATAGATGTACCCAGGACTTTTCAAATTATACCTTTGATTCATCGGCCAGGATGTTCACTGTCTTCCAGTGCCCCTTTTGCTACTAAGTTTACCTTGAATTATGAGATGCAGCATCTCTCTGGATGTCTCGTGCTTTCAGTGGTCGTCTGAAGATTTACATCCCAAATATTTCAAGTTGTTTTAGCATTCTCATTTGCAAATTTAAATTATGGCCTTGGCAGTAAAATACTTTTTTAATGTTTTGAAGAATGAAACTCAAGCTTGCTAAATACGATATTTAATGTTCACAAAATGGTCCTCGTTTTTATTTTATACGTAGACTATTTTCTGCAATATTTATTCTATACTATGTACATCCCGCCATTATCTAATTCGTTTAATTTGCTAATGATCATGTATTTTTTTTTATTTACGTTTATTTTAAGATCTTCCGTAGAGTCTACGTAGTATCTTCATATTTATTACCAACCCTTCTTCTGCTTCACGGAGAATCTCCTTTTCTCTGTCTTACTTTTCTTGTTATTTCGATAAAATATTTTAAATTTACGTGTTACGTGTACAACTACTGCGGGAGCTTCATTGCTCTAAAATATTATTCTACAAAATTTATAAATGTTTCATTTATTGTCTCGCTAGGTTACATAAGTTACAAGGTTACATAGGCCATAGACAACGCAAAGTTTAAATCAAACTTTTGTTACGTCTACCTGGTATTACGTCTAACTTTATACAACATTAAAAAAATAACACAAATTGATGTCACGTTTTATTTTAGTAAAATATTGCTAATAAAGTTAGTTTTAAGTCACTCTTATCAATGGATTTTCGGTTTAACGTTAATGTTCGTTTGATATCATTTACATATTGGCTTTACATTTTATTCAAATTAAAATATTTATAAAGGACATCTGCCGAAATAAAATATACCGCGTCACGGATAAGCTACTCTCTATCTTAATTAATGTAACGGACAATAAGTTAACTTCACAATCGAGGGACAGATTAAAACCGAATACTTTGAGTGAACAAACCAAACTTCGATCAGTCAACCCGGTTTGAATGTAGCATTACCATTTTGGTTAAGTACTCTGCCAATCTCCAAGGCACGTTAATGTCACATCGAATAATGGGAAGTATTTGGTAGATTTATCGTATTTTCAATAATTTTGTTCATAAAAGCAATTTCGCAAACGAATCACGAATGACTCTTATAACTTTTATCGGCAGTGAGCCATCACCCGTTAGTCAGCGCCATAAACCTTGGGACGTTGGAAAATTAAAATTTTGCTGAAACAGATGTCAAGTACAGATTAATGGACACCTTTTGCACATTAATTGTGGAGCGACATTACGCTATGGAACTTCGCTTTATCGCGTTTTGTCTTTGTTAAATTATATTTAGCTACTTACGTATTTTTTTAATATTTTTTTCACCAACATAATATAATAAATATTAGTACATACCGTTGAAAAGTCTTGAAAGTAAAAGAAAAACACTTTTGCAGGAAAACTAAAAATAAAAATTTAATAACTGAATCGATATTTGTCGTAGGACCTTGATTTTTTTTTTTTGATAGATGTAGTAACTTAGTAACTTGGTACGCTTGAGTGGAATCGGTAAGAGTAATCGATAATGCTATTGCTCGCTGCCTTTCGCGGAAAAGATAATCATGTTTGCTTTACTAAATGTAAATAAAAAAATCTAGGTACTTACTACACTTCTATTGGATGTGTGATATAATCATATTATACTACATCAAGGAAAAAATTTAATTTCACTGTCTAATTTTTATATTTATTTATTTTATTTGACAAACAAATAATTATCAAAAAGTTTATGTTTATTTAAAATTACTAAACATCCATTTAAATCCCATAACAATTAAAATATTTTGTGCCTATTTGAATTCGAACCTGGACCTCTTTCTATCGCATTCACTATTTCGCTATAGCAATCGAATACATATTAACAAACTTTTGACTTGTATTCTGTAATATTTCCAATTGATAATTTATGTTATTATTATATTGTTATTAATTGAATTAATAAGTTGTAATAAATTATACATTAAAAGTGTAGAAATAGCTTTTTTTTTTTAAATGATTACTCAGTGAGAAAATATAAATTATCTTTAAAATTATGACACAATTTTAACACAGACTAATTAATAAATTTATTAACTAGATATAAAAATTGACAATCTAGTATCTGCCACAGAAATATTTTACAAAATAATATAGCTGGATTCAGCAGCAGATAATTAAAACTTTTATGTACCTTTCCGACAAACGAATATATCTTTAAGATATATATCATATAAAATTGGACCAAGATCGTTTAATCTCTTGGAAAATGACATTAAAGATGGATCTGCTTTGGTTGGCCTTGAAACAAAATTAAAGAATTATTATTGCCACCGAATTAATGGGCAGATGTTAATTTTTAAATTTGTTTTAAAGTGCTCACTTCCTACGATATTGTAAAAGCAATTCACATACATCATCATAATATTATATTATGTAAATAATATCCGCCGGTATGCATACATCATTTGAGTTAACTATAGTTACGTTATTTAAATGTATCTTGGAGTAAATTGTTTTAACTATGCGCTTGGAAAAAAAATCAATACTACATTTTAAAAAATGAAAAAAAATAATTAGGTCAATTATTTTTACGATATATTGTGATTATTAGTAAACGATAAATTACTGGTATCTTTTTTTCTGAGAACTTATTTTTGATAGTGATAATAATTATCTTGTATTTTGATAATTATCATACACGCAAGTTATACATACAATAATTATATGTTATTGGACAACACCAACTACAGATTGGTAATAATCTTAGAATACGTACATATAAAAAACATTAATTAACAATAAAATATCAATATGAAAAAAGCACTCCAAGTTGTGAAAAGGGTTGTGTAATATTTCCTAAACTAAAAATAATAAGGCATTCCGAGTATAACTGCTATCGTAACGTCCTTAAGGAGTTTTTCGTAGTGGAAATCTCTTATTGGTTTTTCGCAAATGTTCACACCCTAACGTGTGCTTTACGCATTTAGGTCCGAGTAGCTTTCGTTATAAAAATAGGTATGAGATATCAAAATATCTGTTATTGAGTAATCTATCAACATTTACAATATCGACACATTCATTGTGTGATAAATTATATCTTCTTAAAAGATTTTCTTCAAATAGCTTCAAAATAATTGAAATAGCTTAAAAAAATTAGGCTAGGTATAGACGTTACTTAAATTACGCAAATACTTCGTGGGTCAGCGAGAATAGTAAATATGTTGAAAAATATATACTATGTGGTTGAACCACAGATTTGTGGGTTAGAACGGCCGGTTATTACATTACACATATGTAATTTGTTCCTGTATCTGATATCGTTCAAACTCATCTATTAATGCACATTACTTCTCCATAACAAAAACTGCTGCTTTTCTTTCTTAATATACATGTATATACACGTATTTAGTGAATTTAGCGGAGTTACAATAATTAATGTTACATGTGCCTTGAAAATGTGTGATTATGATATAATTTCTGTAATATGTCCCATTTTTCAGTAAATTGCCTAATTTTACGATACCGTGTATTTTATGTCATATTATTTTTATGTTACGTAGATATATTCGAATTTTTAATGCGAATAATCAAATTTTAATAATTGTGAATACTTTATTTCGGTTTTAATAAAACTATAAAAAATCTTCCGTAAGTTTGAATAATAGATCATCGAGTTAAATACGAACAGCAAGATTTCCAATAAAAAAAAATCATCTTCAATACGTACATATATTCGTATTCACGGATGAGATTTCTCTCGGAGATTTGACTCGTGTGCCCATAATGGCCATTCAACGCGAAGCGATTTATGAGACATAAGCCGGCAACTACTGCGCGGATTGGAATGACGCATCCAACACACAAGTACTTTTGCCTTTAATTAAATTTTATTAAGTTTTTCGGCATTTGACTTGTTGCCTCACCCATGCATGCATTCAATTCGCGATTTACCATATTTTAACCTGCGTCCCTTTCTTTCATAACCTATCTTTAAGCACAAGGAAGAAAGAATATGTCGCAGTAATTAAAAGTCACCAACTGCAGCAAGTTCAGTGCGCTTGGAACTTTTGTACAGATAACTACCTTTTCTTCACTCCGCTTTACTTCGCTAACGCTTATAATTAATCTTACTTTAATCCCACTTATATATAATAATCCTTTTCGCGAGTGTTAACATTGTAAATACGCCGCAACGCTTGTATTTATGGTGGAGAGGAATCTATTAATGAACCAGTATCCGGCAGACGAAATGTAAGTGCCTTTCTTTCTTTTTCATATTTCCACCACTTACTCTCAACCATCCCAATGTCTAAGTCAAAGTAAGATCATCTTGGACACGGGCCTTATTATAAGATAATAATAAAAAGTTTTCTGCCCTGGTTAAGCATACCGTTGTTTTACTTTACAAATGTTAATGTTCTTAGTATTGGTTCCGTTTAATATAGTTATATTTATTTTGATCTTTATTACATAATTCAATAAGAGGTGGTTTGGTAACGAATGAATTAGGAAAGAATGATAAGAAAAATATATGATAGGAATGTTGAAGGATACTTGAAAGACTTCGCACGACCAAATAAACGAACGTGGTCCTATCAGAAGTTATGACAGAAAAGTGTAGCGCTTTATCTTTCTGCCTATCCTACGGAAAACCACATGATGGTAAGTTAATATGATATTCATATATATTTCATTAGAAACACACGTATACTTCAGTCAAAGATATTTATGAGGTATTTTTATTTTACAGTTTTTAGTCGTAAAACAATCCAAAGTAATTTCGATCACCTTCTCGTTCTCTTCTCACAATAATAATAGCTGTGAAATTACAAATCCCATTGCAGGATTCTTCATTAGGAGTAGTGTTTACGCACCTTGTTACTTTGATTGGCACCACTGAGTTTCCTGATTTATAATAACGTTCGTGTGTATGTGTGAGTATTGCCGCCCTTTTTTCGGAAAACTAAGAAGACAGTCACCGACAGGCGTCATTATTTTTACATCCCGTGCTTCGACCAGTCCAGTGGTCCAAATAAGCCACCAGTGCGCGCTTCGGTCGGTCGAAATCTAAAGATGACAACCCAGCTAAAAGAACAACAACATCGGACCAGAAAGACAGTAAAAATAAAAGGTTAGTGCAGTTCATATATCAAATGTGTGCTTATTATTAATCAGAACCTGGGAACCAGCTATTAAAGGCATTCACATAAATAAGAAGTATGGGTAATCGTAGACACTTTTGAAATCCTATCATATAAAAGTGTATGTTTATATGTTACTATGTTTTATATTATTCTGACAACCAATACTCATAGAAAAATAAACACCAGAGAAAACTGAAAGCATCATAAAAAAATATAAACATAATTATTTTGAATACAAATTAAATGTATATCTTTCTTATTAATACATTTAATTTGTATTAAAATACCACAGAATTATGTTCTAAAAACACTGCAATTTCACAATAATTTGTTCTCCTTAATAATTATTTTTACTATGATGCACGACAAGATCTTCCAAAATGTATATTTTAAATTGTTATTAACTATTTACTGTAGACTCCGAAACTTCTTCTTCTTCAAGAAATTATGGACAAAAAAGTTTTTAAAATGACAAAATAGTTTGAGTGATCAGCCCTGATAATGGTAATTTCAACGTGATCCAAATCCTGACGTGATAAAAATGACGGAATATCTCAGAAGACCAATACTATTAGTCTGTGAGATTATCAATAGTATAACTACTAATTCACTTTTTTTTTTGTCAAATCCGTACATTTCAATCTAAAAAATGAGCAGAGTTGTTATTTTATTTATAACTCAATATAGACAAATTGTAGACATGTCACCATTATGTTCTATATTTATCTATTTAAACCTTTATTGACATTTTTTTTTTGTAAATCTGAAGTGAACTTAGAATTATATTATATACTTATTAGTTTGTTGTATGGAATGCAGTAGGTATCCATATCTGATGCGTATAGTATTGTCCTGGCTACTTTGCTAGATTACCGTCTGTGTTAAAGTAGCCAGTTTTCTTCGTGCTGTTGTGGTGTTATTTAATTAAATTTAAAAAGAAAAGATTCGACAGAGATATAAAAAAATAGAGAAAATTAAAAAATATAGTGAATTATTAGTGTAGGTATTGTATTGTGATTAATTTGGAATGTTGGACAAAAATACTTCTGACTGATCTCTATCCAATTGAATCATATATAGAGACATATATTGCTTTAAGTGTACCAAAAATTCCTTTATCCTTTTTTTAATACCTGAAAACTACAAATTTCCGCCCGTAGACAACATATTTAAAGAATATTTATTAAATAGTTAATGTTACCAGCGCACACATAAACATGCAGATTTATCCGATTTTATTTATTTAATCTTTATTACATCCGAGCTGTTTTCCAGCTTTTCAATCGCAAGTTTTGCGAATTTTCCAGAAAGTAGTTTCCAGGGGAGTAGCCGAATGCATTTAAATTGCTTCATTACAAATGACGTACATATATTGACTGTATGGACATTAAACATTTTGAAAGTGCATTTCCAATGAATAAATATAACATAGACACCTAGCAATGCATCAACACTTACAACTTCAATATTTAAAAATAATTATAATTAAACATACCTTAACTGTTTCCTGCACTTGATGGTATTGAGTCAATAATTTATCTTTTACATTAGAATCTGAATTATTTTTATTGTATATTTTATAATCTATGTGATACTAAATTTATAAGGACTAATTTATCTTCTGGTAAGACGCTGTGTAGGAATCTTGTAAGGTTGTAATACGCAATGAGTGTTACAAAAAAAAACTGATATCATACGATCCTTATTACTAGTAAAATACATTTTGATACTTTAATTGAAAATCGTCTGGATTAGTCTTGGCCTTAAAATCGACAAAGGTTCTTTTTAGGTCATTAATATTTTAACAGGAAAGAACTTTTATTTAATAACTTTGTTCTCTATTTTATGTTATATACTTAAAAATTAAAATTATTAAAGCTTGAAACATTCAACTGCATTATACGTAGGTATGTGCAGTCAATTGAATTAAACTATCAAATTGTAATTCACAAATACTTGAATACGCGAATTCAAAAAGAATACTCTAGTCGGAAAAAGACTTCAAGACCAAGACTTCACTAGGGAGATTATATAATGAGGATGCTAAAAATTCAGTGATAAATAAAAAGTTAACGATTAAAAATGGTCAGAAGGAAACCGAGGATCATGGAGGCGGAATTTTATGGGTATTGAGTGATTTGGGCTATGGCACCATTTCTTTTGTCATATACATGTAGATATGTCGGTGTAATTACAATTTACAATTAATTAAAATTAATACAATTAAATGTTTTTTTGTAATCCCATGTCCACCCTACTAGGTGAACACCTGCCTCAGGGCAGATTTTATGCACATTTATTTGTAGGAATAATCCGCCAAACTAATATTATTTATTAGAGAAGATATACATTTTATTAAAAAAGAAGTAATGGTGAGATTGTTTTAAACATGTAAAGATACATGATGATGACGAAAATGAAAAATCTTAAAAGTTAGTTTTGAAAAAGAAAAAGAAAATAGCCAAAATTTGTTATTATATTTGAATATAGAGTAATAGTTCAGAATTCTTGGTGCTCAGATTTATTAGTCATGTTATTATAAACTGATCATTAATTTCAGTGTCGCTTATCAAGCTATTACTTAGAAATGGTGTGAGAAAGCTAGCATGTCGTTGATTGAATTTGGTTTTCATTTTTGATATATTAAACTATAGCATGTTATTTTCGGTTTCATGACATTGATTTATGACAGTGATTTAAGTGGTGTCTCCAAGGAAATATTGTCTTAAGACTAGTTGCCTGACATCAAGCAAAGCGCACTCTCTGAATATTATATCAGATGAATAGTTATAGGGATTTTTATGTAAAATACGTTAAACAAATTTTTGAGTCTTGATGACAGGATTTAGATACATTTTTACCGCTCCCCTTACGCCCAAAGCTCACGTACTTGGATAAGATAAAAAAATTATTTATCGAAGTTTTAGTAATTACGTATTTATCTTACTACAGTTTCTGGATGGGTATTTCAGTTTAAATTTTGATAAATCATGATTTTGTTTAATTCTTCAAAAAATTTCATTTACAAAACAAAAAGAATTTTTTCGTTATCTTGAAATATGGCAGAGTTACAGATGTTTAAAAACAATTATTTTATACCGTTTTATCGTGTGACGACACATCTTCCGAGTCGACAAGTCGGTACTCGATACTCTAATTCTAATATTGGCCGGTATTCCAAGCGTTTTTCAACAACCCAAATTAGAACGCCAATATCTCATAAGTATTGTACATTTAAAAAAAAATCAAAAGCATGGTAATCTGAATTTTTTCCTTATATTTTATTAACATACTACAAAACCTCATTTCTGATATGCTCCACTACCTCATTGCCACCATATGCAATTTAATATGTCAAGAAGCATAAAATTTCGACTATATTTGTATGACGTCATCAAAACATGTACCCTGATAAGGAACGAAAGAAACATGCTCGATACCTTCAAGATGCGGTGTTAGCATCACATGATGCGTATACCATGAACTGCGAGACAAACGAACATCCCCATTCTTCAGAACTCGAAAAAGGCTCTCCACAATACGCAGCGAAAGATGGAGATAGTCGGGAGTAATTGGTATACAAGAACGGAGAGTTATCGATCTTCAATAAAATGGGGAGACCAAGTCCAAAACAAGACCGAAATCTCGCTACACATCGCACTAAGCAAGGCCATGGAGGCAAGCAGTTCGCTACGAATATTCAATAAAATCAATAACGCCTTATTAAATATTATAAAAAATAATGAGACCCCAGTGACCACCCTAAAATATAAAGAAAAATAACATATTCTCATCTATTTTTTGTTTCCTTTGTTGTATCGATTTCATTTTTAAAAAAATAAAAAATGTTTTAAAAAAAATAAAAACTCATTAATTGTGTGAAGGGTAATCCTTGCCGTAAAACTATTATGCGATTTATCAAATAATAAAAATTATAATGTATATGTATGAAGTAAAGTTGAAATTAAAATTAAAATAAATTAAAAAACCGAGAGAGAGAGAGAGAGAGATTAGAGAAATTAATGATGACTTCAAATCACTATTTGCTTTTTTATCCAAACGTATTCATTTTATTAAAATTGCTAGATTCAGGTCAGATCACTTATGAGCCAGAAATATTTTATCTCGTGATACATACTCGTTCAGTTAACCAATATTAACTTTTCAGACTAACTTTTTAATATTCAAACTCAACACGTTATAGAACAATACAAAACACATTAAAATATATAGTTAAAGTTTTAGAATCAACGAATATAATATTTCACAGATTTCATTAGAAATAAAAACTACCCAATACACTTTTCATAGATGTTTCAAAATTTATTAATTATTTATTAGTATATTTTTCATATGTATTCTGAAAATTAATTTGAAATTTCTCATTTCTTTACATTACGTAAAAATATACACAACGTTATAATGTATGTATCAATATTTTTATACCATCACTTTTTAATCAATTTCCAGTGTAAAATTTTATAACTTTAATCATATTTTAAAATGTCAATTAGTTCAAGTTGCAATTATGCAAGAATATAACTTTGCAATGCAAAAAAAAGCGATTATCATGTCTTAAATAAATATCAGATATCTCATAGAGACGAAACAATTTTTATTATATTTAATTAATGAAAAATATATATATAGGAGTATGGGGGTGATTACAGGGCTTACGATGTCTTCGGCTGGCTTAAGTGATCCCTTTATATATAAATAACGTTCATCAATTCTCACCCCTCAATTTCCATATTTATCAAATTTTTTAAAGATGTATGTATGGCATTACATGGACTCGCTTCGAGTACCACTACACCGTCGCCATTTATGAATCAAATTTAAAAATCTGATTTTTGTTGAAAATTATATAAAGCAATATTCTTTATGTGTAAAATGTAACACATTATACTAGAATATGCCTGAAAAATCAATATTTTTAAGTTTTTATAATTTTTTCTTATTTTAACCAGTGTATTATTTTGACAATATTTGAATATGTCTAAGAACACACAATTACTGGATATTTATCTATAAAGGCACTGTTATTAAATAAATATCAGATGTCTCATAGAAACGAAGCTACTCGTATTTTTATTATATTTAATGAAAAATATATTTTACTGCTCATTATCTGGATGAAGATAGACATACCTATGTTACCGCTATGTTACCTCAGAAAATGATTCTTCTACAAAATAAATCAACATATTGTAAACATTCAATAGAAGACGCCACATGAAGAAGTTTTGATAAAAATTGTGTGCGCGCTATATTTTTTTGTGCACTTTTATGCTAAATCATATACGCGTGCGCACTTGCACACCTTAGAGTGAACATTGATGCTAATATAATATGACATTATCCCTGGTTTTATCAGGAAAAATTGAATAATAGAATTATCTCAGCGACCCGGATATTGCGCAATTCGTTCAGTAGATCCTATCGGCGCAGGATTTACGTATTTCTTTACAATGGTCATTAAACCTCTTAAAAATGCTTATCATATGCGTTTAGAATAATTCAATATATTTTTTGCAATAATTATTAGTATTTCATATTGCTTCCTTGTTCTTAATATTAATTGGACCTCTTTTGCTTTTTTCTGTCCTACCATTTTTGTTAACAGAAAGCTTTCATTGAGTTACCTAGTATAAACATAATTCACTATGAATTCGTAGACACAGGTGTTCTTTCGAGAGTAATCTAAAATATCAGGAAATCCGGGGCACTCAGCTTCCAGAAAACGAAATACGAAGGACGAAGCCCGATAATATAATTGTAATAAGTGTAGAATATTTTTTTTAAATGATTTATTATTCCAAGCTACGGAATCTCAAAAAGGAACACGTGTACACTACGTGAATTCTTTTCACAAACCTTTATAAGACGCGAATACTCTAATAATTGTTTTACTATTAAACGGTTTAAGATGTATTTCTTCACACTGAGTTAACTTGCATATTTTGGATATAAGTGAAAACAGGAATAAAACAGCTTCCTGCTCTGGCCACAAGAAACAGTCAGATTTCGTCTACGTACGATAAAAAGAAAGAAATCACCTACAGATTAATGAATTTTTATATTTTTGATACAAGATTACGGATTATATTAGCTAACGAACTTAGCTGCAATATTTACAATGTCAAGTTATCATTTTTTTTATCAAATATTGTTTTTACAATATACGTTTTGTTCACAGACTAGTAAATGAATAGACATGATATTAAGTGAATATATAGGAGAGGGATTTGGAACATTATTTGCGGGTCGACGGGCATTCTATACATATTTGTCCAACGAAATATAAATTCGATACAGAAAGTAAACTCTTTTATATTCTGAAATAATTTGTACTACTTTTGTGCGTTTTGATCTTATATATTTACATCTACCTTATATCTGCTTACATTATTGTTTTTAATTTTTTTCTCTTCTCTCTTTTTTATTCACCTTTCTATATTTTATATATATACATTAATTTTTTTTTCTCTCTTAAATATTTTCACACTATATGCTATGTATGTATTAGATCTTACTGTGTTTTGCTTTCGATGAGTTTTGGTTTTATAAAATATATTAGCTTATCAATTTGCCCTAAAACAGGCTTGCCTAGTTGGGCAATGTATTTAAATGTGTGTAAATATGTAAATATGATACATTTTAAAAGAAAAATTCAGTTATATTACTATTATATTATATTCA
This sequence comes from Eubasilissa splendida, assembly GCA_031772225.1. NCBI lineage: Eukaryota > Metazoa > Arthropoda > Insecta > Trichoptera > Phryganeidae > Eubasilissa > Eubasilissa splendida. Next base: position 10,922,716 of record CM062846.1, read on the forward strand.
TGATAACAAAGAAATAATCAATGCTATCAAAAAATACTTTAAAGATTAACATTTATCCTGAAATTCATAATATTTTTATATCGTTGTTATAAATATATTACATATTATTTTATTATAAGCTAGTTATTGTAAACAATAATTATTAATATGTAATTCTCTTTTCTGCATTGTATTGTATCATTGTAATTATAACAGATTAATAAATTAAGAATTAAAAAATAAAAATAGATTGACACATTTCGGCAACAATAAAACTATTTACTCTTCCAAAATTAAATCTTTGTGTAAACAATACATTCTTTATGTTGATGCATATTATATTGTCAGTGTTTAAATTTTCATTCCAATCGAGTCACATTTTATCAAAAAGTCGCGGATCACGTGGGTGCCACCTAAATAAAAATTTTGGGGCAACGAATTTACGTTAGTTCATGTCTATTTATTTGATGGTCTGTGATTTTATCCCATATTTAAACATACTGGTGAGACAGGTAAACTTATAGTTTTGAATTTAATATTAAATATTCATATGACATTTTTCGGAAGATGCGTATAGAGAAATCGAAGATGCGTTTTACGTATACCATGAAACCTTTAAGACTTCTCGACAAATTAAAAACGTACAACGATCTAAAGATCTTGGAATGTACTGGCTCTCTAATAACCGGGCGCTTTTCAAAAGATAATAGACCCACTTAGTAATTATAATGTAGACCTTCACTGCAAGAAATAAGATGAACGAAATCAAAATACTCAAAAGTGATGAATGTAATCATTCTTATAGTTGCCATTAAAAGTTTCGTAGGAGAGGAACAGAATTTCTAGTACAGAAAAATGTCAAAAATCTTTTTTCTCAATAATAACCCTAATAATCAACCTGAAAGAAGATGAAGATGAGGTGGCAAGATAATATAAATAAATCATTTATCCATTCTTGGCATCAACAATTGGTGGGAATCAGCTATAATGCAAATGTTGTAGACCTAGGGATGATGATGAAGATGGACCCAAATAAATAGTAAATATTTTTTTCTAGTTTTTCTATAGCTCATCTAAATGGCGAGCAATCACTATTAATGTTCTGATAAGAGTAAAATGATAAAGATATTTTAAAGGACAGCTGGTGCCACCTATGCACGGCTTTGCAAAGCGTACTCTCTAGCTGAGGCGCCAACCAATTTGGAGGAGGGCAGTGGGCCAGCAGGCAAGAAACGACGTCTAAACGCGTATTAGCTCGCTACCGTGTTAACTTTGCGTAGTTCAGTTTTGCATACCAACATATTTTGCAAGTTCAGTCCTAACATTATGTAGAAACGACATTATAGCTCGACAAAACCGTAAATACCACATTTTTATTGAAGACTCACTGAAGACACATATGCACAAATAAGATGGTAAGGGTTAATACGTACACCATCCAAAAATGTTTATTGATTAAATCAAATCACTACAGGATCTCAAACAAATGTTAAACAAGATTAACATTTCACTTTTATGAATTGCACATAATTTTCACTTTTGTTTTTTTTAGCAAAAAATATTTTTTCGATTAATTATTACACGATTTTTTGTCGAATTTCTTACCGAATCTTAAATTATAATTTCAACCAACTGGGTAAAGGAGATTACTTATGAATCAAAAATATCAAAAAGGAATTTTAAAAAACACGCAAATAGGTACGGATAATTCACAAATGTATATTTTTTTAATATTCCTTATTTAAATTTGATTGTGTAATTGAAAAACCCCTAATAACATGAAAATAATAATAGGTTTTGAATTGGATTCGAGTCACTAAGACATGGAATGAAACGACAAAGAAAAACCAGTAATAAAAAACTCCCCGTTTTCAAATATGAAAAATGCACGAAATAAATATTTAATTATAAATATCGTCCACAAACATCTCAAATGTACATTAAATAATTATTTAAAAAGTATATTAAATAAATATAAATAAAAAAAACATTTGAAAAGAATGGTGCGTATCAAGAAAAAACTATAAAACATTATTTTAAATATTGAATATCATAAATAATAATTGTAATATAATGTGTATTTGTTAATTTACTTAAATATATAATTGTTAAGTTTTTGAATTGTCTGCGACTGCTCAATGTTAGCTACCCAACATACGATTCTCGGTAGTTCAGTAATGAAGATGCGAGCGGCAGAGAAAGAGACCGCGCTCCCGCGCGCCTCACCTATTAAGTCCTCTCTTCACACACACATGAAAATGTACAAACGGTTCTCGAGCGATAACATACACACATCATCGTAATCCCAAAGACAACACAATAATGGTATAAAGTATAATTAAAAACATGATAAAATTTTTACACACGAATATTAAAAAAATAGCAGTGTACGAGTATTAAAAAAATATTTTATAAACATAGTAATGAAAAAAACAATTATTTATTATTTGTATTTTTTAACTTTGATTATTAACCATTTATTGAGTTTAAATACATCTACCGGTTTCGAAAAATACTATTTTCTTCTTCAGGATATCAATACTAACTAAAAACATATATAATTGTTCCTTTGCCAGAATCTATTTTTAAAAAACCAATTATTTAAAAAATAAATTTAGTACCTAACTCAAATTGTTACATAATACAAATTTACTCGAATAATTTTTAGGAAAAATTTTTAGAATGGGACTCATAGTTGAATTTAATTGGTTGTTCATAACTTTTTAATTAGTTTTATACGCTTTATTTATCTCCAATGATTCCAAATTATTTAATTTGTGACCAACACCATTTATATGCAAAATTGACAATCCCAATTTTTTATCAAAATCATGACCATTTTCTATCAAATGATTAAAAAATTCTGAAAACCCACTATTGTTCAAACATCTCAAATGCTCCTTCACTCTTATATTAAAATTTTTACCCGTTTTACCAATATAAAATGCAGGACAATCCTTGCCAAATAGGCAAAAAAAATAGGACAAACAAATAGTTTGTCCTATTTTTTTATCACATGCGTTTAGCTTAATTTAAAAATAATAAGAATTTTTTTGTGACACATATTTCGTGGACGCCACTATTTTCTTTAAATATTCTTTTACATGAAGCATATTACAAAAAAGTTTAAAACAATAAATATTGAAACCGAAAAGTTAACAACTTTTTTATTTATAAATGTTAACAAGTTCACTGTAATCATTACGCAGTAATGCTAATAGTGTACTATCGCTATTACTTGCGTTACTATTACACTAGTACTGATGTTACCAATGCCACATTATCGAATCAAAATCATATTATTAGGAGAACACATTCTTATTGTGAAGCTGTTATTATTCAGAACATAGGTCTGTGATATTTTAAATACTAATTAAAACGATATACATATAAAATAAAGTTTATCGAAAAATATTGTAGCCGCGCCACCGAGATTCGAACCTGGATCTCTTTCCAAACCGGGGAAGGAGCATTATCCAACAATATTTTTGGATAAAATTGATTTTATGTGTATATCTTTCTAATTGATACATTTAATTAGTATTCAAAATTATATTACTAAAACATTTAAATAATTTTTTAAATACAAAATGTATACGTTCTGTTATAACAAACCGAAGAATCGTCAGTTTTCTTGTAGAATTATGACAATTAGTAAATTACAATAACTTACACTACTTCAAAGGACACTTTTAATTTGAGAGATATAAAATATTTTTGTTTGCGCCCAAATGATCTAACAACTTGTTAACGCTCTGTTGCGTAAAGCGCCATTTAATGTATGCTCGTCTAAGGGCACCTCCTTGTTTGTTAATTACAATTAGTAGAGCTTAGGAAGGCTTTTACGGACCCGACACTTGTTTGGTTTGCCATGAACGGTGTGGGGAACTTAAGCCTCAAAGAAGACTATCGGTTCTAAGCGGACGGGTTAAATTCCTTGAACCTGGTTTCATACACGCACACTCCAAATTAGGAATAACCGTTATGAGATTAATGATTAAAGGGGATGATGAGAGGGATGAGACTTTTCGTAAAATGATAAAAGTAGTAGCCCTTAAAAATTCTCAAGAAAATCTCAAAATTGGAATACACGTTACATCAATGTTTTTATTACTTGACTTAGTTTAACTAGGTCAAACGTTCGTGTTAAGGTAGAATTGGAGCCTGGAATGAGGAACTTCCCACTTAGTTGCTAGGCGAACATTTCACCATTAGACCGAAGAAGACAAATACTGAACTGCAAGTATCACGGTTATTACTTTTACAACCTGGTAAACGTGCTCACATAGCGCTCCCCGAGGTATTCTCGTAACTAGTTAGTTATCCACAGCATGCCATGATATAACCCGTATGTCGTTTAAAGATCATCAATTTTAAACTAAAAGCTGAAAACTTCGTGAAGGAAACGCTTCTGATCACGTTCAAACATACTTACTTAGGATCGCTCCAGATTCAGAATTCGACCATTCAATACATATTTATTTTACTCTTTTTGACGATAAACCAACCGTATTTTTTATAACTTCTACTACAATATTTATTCTGTATCCGTGAAATACATTTTAAGTGCGACTAATATTATTGACACATATTTCGCGTCCAAGTTCCTATCCTTTACCCATCCTACTGTTCGTCTTTAGTGTGAAAAATGATTTTGACGCCATCAGACGTCAACTTGATCAATATTGGTTTATTGTTTGATCCCGACAACGCGATATCATTCGCGTTGTGGACCGTTCAACTTTTATTCTAATTATACTGCAAAGTATAATACGTTTGAAGCCGGCTTAGGGAGGCCAGAGGACGTCATTTTATATCCGCAACGAGAATTCAAACATTACTTTTTTTATGTATATCCACGCTCACGATTTTTAAATGTACGCGAGATAGATAATTATACGAAAATATGAATTAAATATATTAATTATAAAAATACACATATAAAATCAATTTTATCGAAAAATATTGTTGTTGCACCACCGGGATTCGAACCTGGATCTCTTTCCTGTATGGATCCTCAAGTATGTGCGTGTGTGCTCTGGTGTCACCTGCTACCTCGGATGGGATAATAATTGATTCAAAAGCAACTCTGCTTTTTACATTACTTATTTATTCACAAAACACAATTAATCCCGACATAAGATGCACGTTAAATGTTCTTTACACCCTCTTTCTTCGGGTCAACTTCCCTCTGAGAGAGGTCATTTTTATTTACTTTATCTATTTAGGGAGTTTATCTATTTGCCAACATCAGTCAACGCGGCCGTGAGGTGCCGATGCAGCTGAGGACCCGGGAAGCCACACGCCCGCTCCAGGATTCATCTCTTACTCCAAGAGATAGACCGGAAACCATCTCAGCCTTGTCCCTAACACCCATCCATCAGCCATCGTTCGCATACCGCCTCCTTGCTCGTTGCAGCGGGGTCTCTCCTCAATCTGCCGGTGGATCAGGCCCATACATCTCTAGGTCCACCGTGGTAATCCCACTCTTAATCTATACCATATTTTGCCGCCACATTCCTCCGGAGTGCGGCTCTACAGACGCGCTGCCCTCTTTTCGAGCGTTCCCACCAAAAGTGACGTCTAGCTCCACTGCCCGTCAGAGTTAGATTCTTATCTTTGATTCGTCCATTCAGATATCTAATCATCACAAGTCGGCAAAGTAGGCTACCAAGATCTCAGAGCGCAAATTTAAACATCACAATAGATATATATGTATATATTCAATTTAAGGTTTTCACGGGCTAAATATATTTTAAATATTATATAGTACTTGCAATAAAACCTATATTAGACGAACCAACTGATATCATAATATATATATTCAACTTAAAGTTTTCACGGGTTAAATATATATAAAATATCGTATGGCACTTGCAATAAAACCTACATTAGACGAACCAACTAAAATATCTCTTCTAGAGTAGCCGAACATATTGTAGATGTAAAAAACAACAAGTTCGCGATATCTCTAGCATAGCATACTATAATAGAAGGGTATAAAATCAACTTTGATGGGGCATCCACCGTTGCTAGCCTAAACAATGAAATGGCAATAATATATAAAGAATTAATAGAAAATTACGAAAGACTAAACTATAGTTTAAATAATAGATACGACAGTATCAGACTTCCAAACACCTGGCTCAATATATTAGAAGACATAAAAATTTCCTCATCCACTGACGACAATATTAAAAACACATTAACATCTATTTCTCCGAACCTGACACTTATAGCATAAACAAATAACAACAACAATAATTTTAATCACAGACTCACAGTCATAAACGCCCAAATTATACAAAGTAATTATTAGTTGAACTCACTTAGCGTTGAACTGCCAGCCTAAAATAACGTGTCTTATAATCAGGCCCGGCCCAAGGGAGGGGCGAGCTCGGGCCCCGCAAGAGGACGCCGATCAAGCCGGGGCACCGAGCAAGACGGAACAACCTGCCCTGAATAATGGCATCTAATTCTCCTGTATCACAACAATTATAGCTTACGAGGTACCGATAAAAAAGACTGTCCAAAAAACTGACCTGAGCTGTATTCTTAATAATAACTCGGCCAAGAAATCAATGAAGATTCGGAAACTGGAATATTTTGCCCATGTGAAGCGAAACTTGAGAGACATGTGTAATACAACACTCCACCTAATCATCAGTGCAAGACAGAATCACGAAAAAGAGGGACCGGTCGCAGGAGGACGCTGTATCTGCGGAATCTGAGAGTCTGAATGAATGGTTCAACAGATTTACTTTTTTTTTAAATTAGGGATGTGAATACCCAGAAAAATTTCGCCCGAGGGCGCCACAGAGGCTAGGGCCGGCATTGCTTATTTCAATATTTCAAGCAATATTTCACCAATAAGACACCCCCTGATGATGAGTAATGAGATTTACCCGAAACAATAGACGCGGGATAACCAAGAAACTTTATTTCTAGCAGCGGCACAAATGCGTGTTTTATTAACCATACTTTTTATAACATTCTTGCTCACTTCGCGTATTATTTCCGCAATTTCATTTATAATACGGTCCTGTAACATCGGAATAATTGTTGAATTATTGGCGTAGACCTTTTCTTTCAAATACTTTCACACAAAATAGTCGGGAGCCGTCAAATCAGGTGACTATTCTATATGATTATCAAATGCGAACTGACAAATATCTGCTAAACCAAAATGGCGACCAAACAAAATCGGCCTGGTACATAATATTTACTCTGTATGTATAGAAAGATTGACCAACCGTTACCGTTTAATTCTCTGAAACTCGAGGATAGAATTATATCCGTAAACCCTAAGAGCATCCGGGAAAGATTTGTCCTCTTCTCCCCTCAGAAATCAATATCCTGAACCTGCGAGTACGATTCGAGTTCAATACTCTAAGTTTCTTGTTTTTCAAGAAGTTTTACTCTCAATCGGAAGCATCACGTCTAAAGAAATAGATTATTAAGAATAATGTTAATACATTTCTCCATTTACGAGTCTTATTATAATAATATTTGCGTGTAATCATTTTTCATGTCATATTTACATACGCCAGGAGGTATTATCACGACATGTGTAACTAAGCGCCTGTGTAATTAAGGTTTATTTTAAACCTTCATCACTTGAATTGAGATGAGAACAGCGGCACAATATTTGCATAACTTTTGACGTAATTACATAAGAAACAAAATAAAATAATACAGTGTATTTCAAAACTTTAGGCGTTTTGTATTTATTTTTTGTTATTTTTAGTACATTAACATTTGCGAATAATTAACATCGAACATGATTAAACAAATTAATATTTAACGAGAAAATTTAATACTGTTTTTTTTTTTTTTTGACTAAGTGTGGACGAAACCATTAATCATTATTTTTTTTTAAAGAATATAAATCGTTCCCTATATAATATTAGCGCAGAATATCTACGCGCTAATACAAAATTACTTAGTACGATAAATACAATATGTGTAAATACCACAGACCACCATGGTCTGTGATAAATACACAATTTTTGTGTTTATACATGTTTTTATGAACATAATTTTGAGTGAGATACAATCTATTTTTTGGTGTTATAATGTCTAATCTTATTCGCGAAATATCTACGTAATGTTGTATATCGTTAAAACTATATTTTGAAAGTCAATAAGTATGATCTTCTTACTTGTTAGTTGACGTGTTGTTCCTGCGAGTTATAGAGAGCTTTTACGAGTTAGATTTTGTAGATACGCTTTTCACGATTATTTAAATCAACACAATTAAACTTTTTTAAATTAAAATTATTTTTATGAGCTATATTTAAAATAGAAATAGAATGGCTAAATTTGGCGTTGCAATATTCACCCTTTTTAGTAGACGTGCAGTCTATTTTCTCCCTTTAAAATTGAAATTTTCAATCCCTTTTACTATATCTTTTTACTAACAACTGAAAAGGTTATATATTGCAGTTTTAACACACGTACACACACTTATAAAAAGTTTCAATTGATGATGGGTTAGGGGAGCGACCCTTCAAACTCAATGATTCTATGATTGTGCCAAATATCCCACAAATTTCCAACAAAAAGTTACGATTCAGCTATAAAACTTTCTTTTTTACATATTTAGTTTATTTATAGACGATTTTCCTATATTTCTGGCTGTGTATAGTATGATTTAACACTGCGATTATACTGCCCTATCGGTAAAAAACGACTTGGTAAAACTGAAGCAAACAAAAAGCGACCACTAAGTGAAATGGATGGAAGTTCTTTGCGGAGAATGTTTAGATAGAAAAAGAACAAGTGACATTAATACAAACTCCGCAAAAAGAGTTTACTTTGCCTATTTTCACGGGCATAGTTTTTGCAACAAACTCCTTGCCGACTCGAAGATAAAATCTTAAGATCGTTTATCTACTGAAAGCAAAATACTTGTCCATTTTTCTTGAGTAAGCTTCCAACCAAAAACGTATGTAGCTACGTACGTTAATTATTTCTAAAACCTCACCTTAAATTTTCGACTTTACATACCCTGCCTATGCAAGTGCAACTTTGTACTTTATAAATATCTTTTAAGTAAGAAAATCGTATTTATGAATTAATATTAGACTACATTACTTTACATGTTTTACGGGAATGGAATACTATTTAGAGATAAAACATTTTACTGCACTGAAGACTAGGGAGAAAAAATTATAATACACTTTACTTTAAATATATAATAAAATCTCACCCCACTAATTATCTTAATTGAACTTACTGCCTTAACTTATATATAAGACGTCATCAACAAGATATTTGAAAATCTATAAATAAAACAGGACATCGAATAATAATAGAGAACTCACCATGGAATATATTTTTTCGACGGATAGTTCTTTGGCAGTTTATTCTGCAGGTAGTAAAGTAGTCATGTTTAATGTTAAATTCTTAAATAGACTTAATTACGTTTAATTAAAGAGAAAATAAACAATTAATTAATAAGACTTTATTTTCTTTATTCCAGCAATTACTGAAATAGCGTAAAAAAAACATCATCATCTCTGGCTCTACAGCCCGAAATGGGTTCTTGGGATTTTTCTGGGAACAGTAATGCTGAGCTTGTCTAAATACTGAAATTACAGTGCTAATTCACAACCTTGTTTCAGCCGTTGGATTACCTTTTTTTCATTGGCAGCATATCGTTTAGAAAGTACCATACGCCTAATTGCAAAAGATTCTTGGAATTTTCGCTTGAAATCTGTCTCTACAAGAAAAATTCGATAGAGCTATCCATCATGAGCTTAATTCAAAAATCTAGAATACTCAAAGATATATCAAACATTATTAAAAAGAAACTGGCAAATTTCAAATTCGAATCACAGTATGAAGTAAATCTAGAAAAATGCTACGAGGATTTAAATCAATACCACCTGCCGGCGTGGAATCCGAACGGGTTTTTCAGGATGTGGGAAAATATTGACTAAAACAAGATCATCACTAAATGATGAATCTTTAGATACTTTGATCTTATTGAGGTCATATTTAAAGTCTCAAAAAACAAAAAAAGTTTTTTGCTATTTTTTTTGTTTTTTATTTTTGTGCAGATACTTTTATATTTTAAATTTGTTTATACATTATTATTACCTAAAAATTAAAAATAAAATATCTGTTCCAACTTTTATTTTTTATAATAATAATTTTAATATTTATATTCATATAGAGACCCCGGGATTGAAAATTGCCAGCACCGTAATCTCGGTTCTGAAAAAAATCTCTGGGGTTGAAAGCTCTAGTCCTGGCCTCCTCAAGAATATACCTCCACCGGTATCTATAATTGCTGACGCCCAGAATGGATAGGTCTTTATTTATATTATCCTGCCACCTCATTTTGAGACTACCTATTCATCGTCTGCTTTCGGATATATTACTGAGCAGCTATTTCGGGGGTTGCGTATTGTTCCTACGATTTATATTATCTAGCCATCGAAGCCTATGTAATTTTATGAATCATATAGGCCGTAAACTTTCTTGTTACAATGAAACGTTACATTTTCTTTGACAGCTACAAAAATTCTCCCCAGGATGTTTCATTCAAATAGGTACATCTAGTTTTGCTTTATCTTTTTTTGTTAGAATCCAGGTTACTGATTTATAGGTGTATAAATATATATTTTTTTATGCATGTACTAATACGAGTATATGTAACATCTATAATAATTTTATTTTAATTCAATATTGTTCATATATTAACCACTTTGTTCTTATTTCAAAAGAATGTAAATTTCGCTTCTGTTGGATGGTTTACGTTTCTTATCGTTAGTTGTATCTATAACTAGAAAGAGGTTACAATTTGTACATAACCTGAAAAGTGTAATGATTTTTGTTAACTATCAGCTAAAATCGACGGTCAGAATTGGGAATAATTATTTTTTAGTGATCGTGAAGATATGTTTGATTTTTATCAAACCCAGCAATGAATCAATATCCTCGAGAATCTGTTCATCAATTAAGAGTCCGCTTACAAATACTAGAGACGTCATGGTTGTTCAAGGAAGGATGAATGATGTGTTCATTAATTCGAGAATAATGCAAAAGGGCAGGAGAGCGAATGGGAGATGGGATGAGTCAATTTGATTACCATTTTAATGGAAGAAACAATGCAAGACACCAGTCGTCCGATCGTCGCCATTATCATTTTACGACCAAAGGGTCAATTTATGCATCCATACAAAATAAATAAGACAATTGAAATCAAAACTGATTCTTTGCTATCAGGACATCTATGTAAAGTATTTAGAAACGACTATTAGCTCTACTAAATATGCATATATTAAAAAAAAATTATACCTAGTTATAAATTAATACCAACATTTTAATCAATAACTAGCAGAAAAGCCAATAGTAGCTTTTGCGACCAATAGTAGCGGTCAGAGTTTCTATAGATTACGTTGTTTAATGTGGAAATCCTTCATTATATTGCTTGAATAATGCATCATGCAGTGTAAACAAAATATTAATAAAATGATACCAATATTTTGTTACCATGAATCTATTGCACAATGCGGAAATATTATAAATTAATATTAAAATTCATATTTTTTTTACTAATCTGTACTGCCATCTATGACACTAAGATATAATTGAAGCGCAATCATATCATATTATACATATATCAACCTGACTGTGATTTCAGTATGTTGTATTTTTAACGCATCGCCACCATATTTAATAAAATCTTATATATAATTACATAATTGTACTCAAATTTTGTAAATAAATTTTAAAATACACAACGCACAAACCGCGAACAAAATTATTTAAAATACACCGCCATCGCAAGGCAGACCATCACCCACTGCTTTTAAACATCAACAGAAAACTATTACAAAAAATCTTGCATTATTTTTATTATAGACTGCCCAGGCACTTCTTTTTAAAGCGGAGCAACGCGTTTGATCCTCCTGACTGAGATGCAGAGTGGCGAACAGCGCGACTGAAATCGAAACTGCATAACTAATAGTGATGAGAAAAAATGCTACTCTTAACTCACTGGTCTGATTGTGATTGATATTTGATAATATCAGTTATTGAAAACTGTGACTGTAATCACAGTTTCTGATATCACAATACTGAATGATAGACGAAATAATTTTAAAAAATTGAGCGTAGATATTTATTTATATTATTAAAACTTCATTTGCGCAAAAAACATATTCTTGCATGAATACTTAGAATAGTAAGTAGAAAATTATTGCACATACCTACAATTTCTTTTTAAAATACGAAAACAGCATGAACATTACCAACAAAAACAGATTCCAAGAGATGGCGCTAATCAAATTACTGCAAATCCTGTAGATGACGCTCATTCAAGTGATAATGAAATCAGAAAATCAATTGAATTTTAACAAAAAAAAATTTGAAACACGAATCACGATATTCCCAGATATTCAATCACTGATAGTGAGTGTGACTCAAAGATATCAGTGATTGACTCACGGTTCGTGATTTTGAGCTCATTACAAATTACTAACTTATCCCACCGATTCCCCGTGAGTATAGTCAAAGAAAATACGACGATTCACCATTCTGTCCTATCACAATCACTATTGTCATAGACTGCAATATGTAATTATTTTGGTCACTAATAGCGAATACGATGGCAATCTAGATAAAACGCTTAATATTTCAAAGAGAAAATATCTCTAGTATCTCAAATACCTTTGAGTAAAACCCCTTAGGAGACGCCAGAATTAATTAATTAATCAATTTTATTAAATTTTGATAAACTTTGATATAACATATAATTTTTGTTGTGAAGTTGAATTTTCAGAACATAGTTCTGTAGTATTTTATTACAAATTAAATTAATCAACTAGAAAGATATACAGAAAAAAAATATCTATCAAAAAAAGAATCTGTTGCTACCGGGATTCGAACTATGTTCTAAAAATTCATAAAGTTCATAACAAAAATGTGTTCTTAAGAAAATGTTTACAGGTTACATTGTATACACAGTTAATCTGGTATAGCACAAATGATTCAATAATCTATTGAAAGTTGTGTATTTATCGATTTTATAAATGTAGTATAATGTATGATTATTTTACTAGCCAATTACGTGATGCTAGGCCCTGCGAGCGGCTATTATGGCGGCCAATAGTGGCCGCTATGCGATCATTGATCACAGTAAAATCTATATTTCAATGCGGAAAACCCTTATTATATTGCTTTAGATGAAATATAGATTCTACAGAAGCCCTGGCCGCGCAGCGGTCACCATGGGCTGCGTAGCGACCACTATCAGCCGCTTCGCAGCCACAATAGCAGCCCGCAAGTCCTAGCAATAAAAAACAATCGCTGATTACTTTTCTATTAGTACACTCTGTATTGCTCTCCCTGGAATTGTGCAAACGGTGTTCTTACGTATTTACATTGAAATATATATATATCCACTCAAAGACATTCTGGAAAAATTCGAACAAAACATTCATATGTCACATATGACAGTGCTACCAGAGATAAGGAAAGAAACCATAGAGTGCTACGCGATTTGACAATGAGATATAGATGAGATGACAGGATGCTTTTCTTGTCCATGACAGGATGACAGATGCTCAATTTACTGACAAATGACACTACATCCGAGACCTCCAAGACCTCCAGAAGGTCATATAAATAGATGGGGAAACGCAATATATAATAAGGATTAGTACATAATTATTATTAAAGATACTTACGCCATTTTATGTTCACTTACATCATTATAAAAAAGAAAGGACAGATAATATATATTTTTAAATGATATAATGTATTTTCAATCCCAGGTATTCAAATGTAGAGCATCGAGTTTGAAGTATCCTATGAAATATAATATAAAAATTTACATAACATGGCCATTGTTTCAGCTGTACTATTTACGAAAGTATGGTTAAAACTTCTGAACGTAGCAGTAGGAAAAAGTCTTCAAAATAACAATTTCGCTGTAGTCTTATTCGAATGAAACGTGCACACTTCACATATTATAAAATACGAGGGGCAAGTAAAAAATAAGGTTCCTACATTTTTTTCAGGTATAAGGTATTTTTTATTGCAATAAATAAGTAAACCATCTGAAAGCTTGTACTTTATTCTATTTTTCTACATAGTCTCCTGATTTTTCTATGCATTTTTCCTGACGAGTTATCCACTTCTGAAAACCCGCTTCGAAGAATTCCGCCGCTAGGCCGCCGATGAACTTGGTGACCGCTTCTTTCACCTCTTCATCTGTATTGAAGCGTTGTCCACCCAAGTGTTGCTTCAATTTCGGAAACAAGTGGAAGTCGCTGGGAGCAAGATCAGGGCTGTAGGGGGCATGGTCAAGCAATTTCCAGCCGAATTTGTCCAGTAGGGCGGTGGTCTGTCGAGAGACATGCGGGCGAGCGTTGTCGTGGTGCAGCCTAACGCCCTTGGTCAGCCTTCCTCTCCGGCGATTTTGGATGGCTCTTTTGAGTTTTGTCAATGTCTCGCAGTACCTGTCCGAATTGATGGTGGTCCCTTTAGGCATAAACTCGGTCAGCAAGACGCCTTTTCGGTCCCAAAACACCGTAGCCATCACTTTCCCTGCGGAAAGCGTCTGCTTAAACTTTTTCGGCCTAGGCGATTCAGGATGGCGCCATTGTTTGGACTGTTCTTTTGTTTCTGGAGTGACGTAGTGACACCACGTTTCATCTCCCGTAATAATGGAGTCCAAGAATTCTTCGGTATTCTCGGCGCATTCTCGAATAAACCCCTCGGCACACTTGACACGATTGTCTTTGTGGGTTTCTGAAAGCATGTGTGGGACCCACCGCGCGCACACCTTGCGATAACCAAGTTTATCGGTCAAAATGTTGTCGATGGTTTTTTCACAAACCTCAGGAACCTGGACAGCAAGCTCCCGAAGCGTTACTCTCCGATCTTCGAGGAGAATGCGCTCAATCTTCGCCACGACTTCGTTCGACACCGATGGCCTCCCACTCCTTTGCTCGTCGTGGACGTCTGTGCGTCCTTCGGAGAACTCCCTGCACCATTTGCGGACGTGTTGGACGCTGATGCAAGCTGTGCCATAAACTTCTTCCAACTGTCGATGAATTTCAACAGGTTTAAGCTTCTTCGCGTTTAAAAATCGAATCACCGAACGGATTTCACACCTGGCGGTAACGGCGATGGCGGGTTCCATAGCGGATGGCTGTCAGGCCTTTACTGAGCGTCGCAGCGTTTGCTCCCGGTAGTGGGGATGTAGTTAAGGGACCAACAATCAAGGCGGTGTTGCCGGATTTCGCCTAGCATCTCGCGTGGCGAGTGTACAGCGTAAGGAACCTTATTTTTTACTTGGCCCTCGTATTCTTGCATATTTCATATTTTGCAAGCAATAATTCATTTACAGAAAGGCTTGGAAAAAAACTCACAATTTCTTAATATTTATATCCACAAGCCGTCCGCAAGTATGGATGTTAAGAAAAATATTTTTTTATCATTTTTATGTATATATTATATGAAAATTCTCTATTATATACCTTTAATACGATACTTCTCTATGAGCGCCGCTCAGCACCCCGCATTTCTGTTGATATGGTGACATAACTAATACAAAAATAAACAATATTATTTGACACTGTGGAGGTAGCACCTCCACAATTAGCAATACTGCCGACGACCCCTGTACCCACCCTGCATGTACCTGAGTCTAAAACTCGCCGGTCTCGGCTGGATAAGAATAATATGCGCCGGCAGCCGCCCGGGGAGCTGGCCCCTGTTCGCCACTTCTCTCACGAACGTTTTCCCGGCAAGATCACTTGCAAACGCTCCTCATTGTAGACTTTCTACTGTATATACTTTTAACTGTAACTTTGCAACGATTATTCTTGTTCAACCTCTTCTAGCCACACACACACTACGCGATATTATTCAAAAGAACAGGTGAGCGGTAGATGTAATTTATTCGAGCTAAATGTAATTAATTTACCAGGCGCTCATGTACATAGCCTTCTGAATCGTAACATATAATCATAATATTCAATCGTAACCCTACACTCACACATATCCCCAAAATGCCATTATTTTCAAAATGCATTTCAAAAGAATCCGCCGTGCGATCTTAGTCATCTTTGTTAAAAACTCTTGAAACATTGAATGTTCAGTTTGTTCAAAAATATATTTACCAATAAATGTAAAAATCAATTGGTAGACCAGAATGGAAATCCATCAGAAAGACAATCTCGAGGCGGTTTGCACCCAAAAAAGTGAGGTCGTGTGTGAGATGAGATTTTGAAGGGATTATCCATTTTAAAATCCTGTCAAATAGAAAATTAATTACATTGAATGTCCACTGCTAATAATTGGAGAAATTTCTTTCGGGGTTTTCTACCGAGGGTCAGTATTTGTCCCAGCCGCTTTAAGCCACATATAATGAACCTGAATAACTGAACCACTTGACATATTCAAAAGAGCTTCTTCTGTGTTATAAACATGTATTTTTTTTGTAAAATAAACTACTTACAATCTAGAAAAAAAAATAGAATAGAGATGTATACACGGAATATGTGTCACATCAATATACTTAAGATTTTCAAACTAAGCTAAACGCTTGTACTATGAAAATATGACTGACTTGATGACCTCCTGGAACGAGGTGCGAACCTGCGATCACTAGATCGCTAAGCGAGTATTATAACCACTAGACCACAATTATAGTGATTGGGTTCATATAACAAGTACATATATTTATACTAAATGCAAATAAATATACAGTAAATTCCCTCTTATCCGACGTCACTGGGACCGAAGGGTTGCCAGATAATAATAGAATTTTCCGAATATCTCATCATTTCTCTTTAAATCACCGCAACAGCGAACAACACTCATTAAAACTTTATAAAAGTATATATTTAAGTTAAGAACAATTTTAATTAACCAAATACATAAAATATAAACCTAATATGTAATGAAAATAAAATTACTGGTGGGAATAGATCCTGCGGGCTGTAATTTACGCTGGTTATGTTTAGTTGATGCAACCCGCATTGGATTAAGAAAGGGATACTTGCGGAAAGGATTTGACCTACTATTATTTCAGTCCTAGGTTGGACGCCAAGTTACACCTTCTTTAATTCGCACTGTCTTAGTGAAGAAGGAAAATCTCGCTGCACTTCGTGATGCCGTCGAAAACGATTTTTCGTGGTCCGGATTTAACGCACGGCGATACTCTCGACGGACAAAAAACGTGTTGACACCTCGGCGTTTGAAGTGCACTCTCTCGCCCGTCGGCCGAATGCCCTAGGTACACGTTAGCCAGAACTGGACTGGTATATTGAAAAATGATTAAGAACGATAGAATGCACCGGGAGTACTCGACTTACATCAACAACTCTACAACTTTAATGTTTAACCATTATACTGTATTGTATTAAAATATACCACCACTCGGGTGCTTGAAAATTCCGATTATCGAGTTTACTGCTTATTACTTTTTAAACACTATTGTATATTAGTACTCAAAAAAATACATATAAAAAGCAATAAAAATATGATAACTAACTTAGCATCACGCCGTTTGCCCGCCTGGGTAGGCAGAGAAGATATAACAGCTCACAAGCCCGCCGATTATTGAGGCTTCTAACAGAATCATCCTCCTGTATCTGGTTTACCTGGTCGTGCCGAGTCTTTCGGGGACGTTCTCTATTTCTGGTGCCATCAACACTTGCGTCATATATTTTTTTCTTACCGTTCTCCTCTCATTCATCCGTTCCATATGACCAAACCACCTAAGTGATCCTTTCTTAATCTTTCTTACTATGTTAAGATCAGCTTTACATTCTTTCCTAAAATATTTCATCCCTTTCATAAAAATATGATAAATACAACAAGACGTAGTGTTGAGATAAATAAATTATTTAAATTATAAATAGTGGTTATGAATTTATAAGTAATAAATTCGCGATTAAAACAATAAATAGTAAATTATAAAAACTATGAAAGTAATTTAATATTTTTAAATGCTTTAATTCTAAACAAATATATGTGCAAATTCGAGAGAAGTAAAAGGGAATATTTTATTTTGATGTTTCTTTTATTAAATTTTTACGGCTTCGCCCATTTGGATAATCCTGAATTTTACGGTCATGCTTTCTTTCAGGAAGCACCGTCATAAATAGTTGGCACTCTAAAGCCTTCCTTTTCATGCGGGTGGCTAGCTGCGGACAATTTTAATATGAGGCAACTTGGAATCTTTGAACGTTTATATCGGAGGCTGTGGCAGGCAAACCCCACGGAATGCATTATATAGTCACTTAAAACCTACGTGGTAGCTCCACATGTAGAAGGCCGCAGTAAATAATAAGCAGAGAACCCTGACATAAACAATGAATATGTATAAGGATTTTTTATTTAAATAGATATTAAATATCAACATAACATTATTAACCAAATTTTTATATTTTGGCATATTTTTGGAAATAATTTACCAAATAATAATACGAATTATTATTATCCAAATGTATGATATTTAAGCAACAAAAAAATAATATTTATTTCTTCAATATTAGCAAAATTACTTTGTGGTCACATATTATATAAATAATTCAATAAAACACTATGTTTAAACCACTATATTTTGATAAATCAACATGTTTCGATACCTATGATATCTTCATCAGGAAACAATGTATAATAAAATTAAAAATGTAAGCATAGATAAAAACAAAACTATAAAAGTATAAGTGGTAGGTAACTTATTAAAAACTACTGTGAAAACTTTATCTTATCTTATTATCTGTATTATATTTATATTCAGTGTGTAATGTATGTATGGATAATTTGTGAAAGAACTGGAATATATGAATGTAGGAGCAAAAATGGGCGATTTGATTACTACACATTTAAAGAATTACAGAGGTTAGTGAGTAGAATGTGCGATGAATGCAAGGAAAGCGACCTTATTATGAATGTCAACAAGTCGAAAGTGATGATATTCAAGAAGGAGAAAAGCAAGATAACGTGCAAAATAATTATAGGTAATGAATGTTTGGAACAAGTATTTGTTAATGTATTTGGGAAGTATATTCGATAGAAACGGAAAGACAGAGAATGATATCGAAAGGAGGGTGACTGCAGGGAATAAAGTGAACGGCGCTTTGAATGGAATTATAGCTAATAGGAACTTGTCAATTGAGATAAGACTAGCGGTTCACAATGGAGTTCTGGTGGAATGCAATGGAAATGAGATCACTTAGTGGCAGATCTATTCATGACAGAGTAAAGAATGAAGAAATAAAGAAATAATGTAAAACTGATCTTAGTATAGTGAGTAAGATTAAAAAAGAATCACTAAGATGGTTTGGTCATATGGAACGGATGAATGAGAAGAGAATGGTAAAAAAGATATATGACGCAAATGTTGATGGCACCAGAAATAGAGGACGTCCGCGGAAGACTTGGCACGACCAGGTAAACCAGATAATGGAGAATGGTTATGTTAGAAGCCTCAACAATCGGCGCGCTTGTATGAGAAGATGTATAAATGTGGATGAGGCGAAAATTGTGTGTCAGGACAGAGGAGTGTGGCGCTCTATTTTATCTGCCTACCCCCGCGGGGAAACAGCGTGATGGTAAGTAAGTAAGTTGTGCATGTTTTTTTTTATAGAAAAATATATTTAATCATATATTATATTATATGATAATCAATTTAGTATGTAATCTGGTACTTACTAAGAACAATAATACTATTTTAATTATAAAAACAGATGTACTTGTTTTTTTGATGACATACTTAGATACCTTAGTAAATTATTATTAATAAAAAAGTAATGCCGAAATATTTTAATGAAAAAATTGTATATATTAAATTGTACGAAAGTGTAACTCTAAAAATGAATGTACATCTCTCTGTTTTCCGTACAATTATAATATATACCTTTTAACCGATCTAAGAAAAAAAATTCATAATTATTCTTGACTCTGCGCAAAACATAGGCAATTTTTCCCCTTCCCTCTGGCCAACCCAGCCCCACCCTTGAGTATATCTCACCACCCATCCCCTTCCCTGAATCTCGGGCAACGCCGGCACGAACCACTAATATAAAATAAAACGTCAAACATGTTTTTTTTATCCAGATTTTTACTTAATATATATTTAGTATTTATTTTATCAGATGATAATATTGGCATCATTATTATAAATATGACATTACTTTAAAATAGATTTTTAAATAAATTCTTTATTTCATTTACGTCAATTAAATTTACGTAAATAATATATTTACTTTTTTTATAAACTTTATGTACTTAATATTTTTAATTACTTATTTTTTATAAATTTATGCAAAAAAAAACATTCAATATTCGTTTAAATAAAGGAACATCAGGCTCTGTAAAAATAAAATAAATCATTTAACAATCCATCAAAAATAATTAAAATAAAGCGAGAAAATAATTTTAATAAGGTTTAACATATTCGGTTTAATACGAGTAAATATAAGTTTGAATACATTCGGTATATAATTATTTAATACATAATGATATATAGACGAGTTTTTGTTATATTTTTATTGTACGTACATAACATTTTTGTGCTTAAGACATCTAGAAAAATTAACTTGCAGTAAATATTAGATATATATTAATATGAGAAAATAATTCATCATCCGGCTAATAATAACTAATAACCCTACTCCTTATTTTGTACTAGTTCGTTGAATTCATTGAACGTATAATAGAATAGAGTGCGAGATCAGCAAGTAGAATGATATTTACAACAATACAAGGACAGTCATTTCGTATTTTATAGAGACGCGCCATATCTCCTTCGGCACATCTTTGTTTAATGTTTACATTACACGGCGCGTGGCAGACTCGTGTAGTTCGAGAACCTTACGTGTTTTCATTTCATTTTATTCATGATTTACCAGTTTGATTGCGCAAATAACGTCCATATCGTATAGAAGAGACGTAGACGCAAATGGTACACCCTTTTGAAAAACATTTAGGATCTCAGATCAATTATAAATAAAAACATTACATAATAAACCTTCTCAAAAGTTATTTTTATGGCATTTACATAAATACATTTTTTAATTTCCAAAATATTGCATTTTTACCTTAAAATATTGTCTTAAAAGTCTGTAAATTGACGATATTATATTTGTTACTTATATTCGTACAATCAATTCCAATAAATCAATATATTTCACTAATAATACGTACATCTTTATATATATACACCCCTTAGTTGACTTTAAGGTTGCTTATGACAATGTTGAAGTCTATCGCCTCTACAGCCATCATTACCGCCGACGACCCTTGAACACGCCTCACAATTACCTGTGCGTAAAACCAGAGCTCCTAATAGCCGCAAAAACATACCCGGTATCGACGTCAAAATAGCCAAGCGACAATAACAGATGTCCGAGAGGCCGGCTCCTGAACCACTCTCTTCTCACTGCCGCCTTCGAGATAGGATCTCCAGGAAATCACTCATTTCATAGTACAGATATTATATATCTCGATTCTATAACTGTGTTTAATAATAAACCGTAAGTAGAGTTTCCGTTTTTTAATACACACTCTACGAACACATGGGTGATTATCGGGGCACCCATCTCTCACACATTATAAAATCCTTCTGATTCATGCAAATATTAATTCACAAACCACTCTTTCATAACTGCAGCCTCTATCGCCCCATAACACTATTATCCACAGAAATTAATTGCATAGTGAAATGCGTGACATAGAACATACTCCGTAAGCTAATCAGTCTAATCAAACAGACCATATCTCGACAAAATGAAAATCGACTAACTGATCGATAAACTGGCCTGTCTACTGCTCAATTTCGAGAAGTCCACTCAGCGGATGGCCTACGTCGATGTTATCGACACTATCGCGAGAAGCTCTTTGTGATGCATTACCAACACTAGAAATACTAGCAAAAAACGAAGCCTTGTTACAAATCAAAAGACGATCAAGGACAAGCCATTACTCATTGCCGCAAATTATTCCTTCGAGACAGTTAATAAATGTACATATTTAGGTTCCCTATTAACTAATATAAACAAAATTAACGAAGAGATAAGATAATCGTTGCTACAAATAGATCCAACGTCGAACATGGTGTCCAGAAAAATAAATATAATGATTTATAAAACTGACGAGACTAATTCGTACCTACGCTTCAGAAACCTGAACAAATGAAAGATTAATTGAGGTGTATTTGAAAGAAGATTCCTTGGTAAAAATTTTGGAGCTATCAAACAAAATGAAGTGTGGTGTAAACATTATAATCAGGAACTTTACAGTCTGTATGATGAGTCGAATAATATAAGATGCATACAATTAGGAAGGCTTCGACGGCTAGGCTATGTAGATCATATGAATGATGCACAACCCCTGAAATGGCTACTCAATAATTAATCTGAAAGAAACCCGAAATGAAATGGCAAGACAATATAAATAATGGAAGTAAATGTATATACTTCAGGAGGCAAGAGCCCATACTGGATTGTAAAACCATAAATAATTATGATATAGGTACCTACATATCATGCAAATATTTAAGTTCCGTTTTTAAAATGATCAATAATACCTACAAAATAGAAAATCTTTGCATAAAAATGTTTCAACGCAATGTACCATAAATAATAAACAGTCAATTTATTACAAATATCTTGAACTATATTATTTTATGCACTCTGATTCTTCAATTATGGGGTGATTTTAAAATTAATATAAAAATAATACATTTAAATCTAAGAAACATAAAAAATCTAACAAAATTGAACTACTTCGTGGATTCACAGTCCATTTAAAACCATCGACTGACGAACAACTCAATACCTAGACCATCTTACTCCACTCGGAGACAGAAAGATGGAGAGCAAAAATGTACCTATTTCGTAATAACATAACGAATTATTGTAGACCAAAGCTTACGTTAAAAAACAAAAAATATATATAATTAAAATATTCCGTTAATGTATTCAAGTTTTTTATCTTTCGAAATAAATAAATACTGCTTATATCCGCAATATGCTAACAAAAATTATCTTTAAAAAGATTTACACATTCATATTTTATCAATGGTGTCAAAACACTTAAACTAGGTTATCACAATTATTATAATATACATTATAAATTACCATCAAAAAAAATTAAACATGCGATAAAATGACTGCTTCGATGGATAATGCCTCGTTTATATGTGTCGGAACTTGGACATGTACAACAGGCCTTACCCATAAGTTTAAGGTAACCCAGTGACCCGTGGAACGGACTATGCTCGAAGTATCCTTGCTCGAAGTATCCATAATAAATTAAGACGTTCGCAGTAGGACCAGAGGCTGAGCCTCTCAATCGAAGGAATAAAAAAGTGCTAGAAAGAAGTCAATTGAAGATTGTTCCGTAACATGAACGATACAATTACACAATCAAACAAATATGTTTGTTTACTGTTTTTGAATTGAGCAATATTTTAATAACTTGATAATAATAAATAAATAATATAAATTCACTTGAATAAAGTGTGTTGATCATATCGATTTTAATACGTTATTGCTTATGAAAGAAACAAGATTAAACTAGTTAATTAAGTTTCGACATGGCTCACCCACAGAATATAGGTGCATTAAAACATTTTTTAAATTAAACTAATGTCCTCATTTTTGAGCACCGTTTAGTATAGTTGTACTCTGTAGTTGTGTTAGATCTACAAAGTTTAGCGTCGAATTATTTTATCTTTCTAGTCTTTTGTATTTTTATTATGAAAGAAATATTAAAAAATTAAAAAATAGATATTGTAGATTCGTTAGAAATAAGTAAATAGTGTAAAATTAACATAAATATCATAAATTACTAACTAAATTTACCCACTAGTTCTATCCTTAAAAAAATTCCAATAATTTTGCGTCATTGGGACATTTTCTAAATCTTTTATTATCATTAAACTTTGGATTTTATGTAGTCAAATACTGTAATTATATTATAATTAACTTCTTCATATTTTTAATGAGTTATCGAAACATAAGCCAATTCACGTTTAATTTTAGTTGTTTGTCACCCTGATGAAGAAAATTTTTTTTTCGAAAGCAGTTGGTGTACAAAAATACTCACGTTTATGTATAATTTTATTTAAATGACTAACCACGATGTTCGTCATCCTATTTGTTAGTTACTATTGCAATAAATATTAAACATGTTATGTAATTTTATTTTTAATATACAGATTATCAACGGATCGTTAATGACCCCGATGTATAGTCTTCGTATTATATTAAGTGTATGTATGTAAAACCTATTTAAAATGTAAAAACATTTAAACTCGCACTAGAATTGACTTTTTCGCGGTTGAGAAAATAGAAACACTGTGAAAAATAGAAATAAAACTTATGTTACAAATTGACAATTGAGAAGAGTAAACAAAATATTGAAAACTACCGCATAAGTACAGAAGTGCGTTGATTCCAAGGTCAACGAAGTTTAATCACTTAACATGGGACAGTCGTCGGCGTTCATAAATATGTATTTTATTATTGAATGTATGCAATTGCATTCTAATGACTATTAATCAACGTATTTGTAATACAAATTCATACATGAGGAAGCAATGAAAATATTCAAATAGACTTTTCTTCAAATTACGACAAAAAAATATCATTATATTAAACATATTAAAATATATAATTATAGCCAATGAATAATAACAATATGTTATTGTAAATTGTATATATAACGCATATTGGTTTATTATAATATTATATTATTACGCGTGACATAAACACTTCACCAGAAAATGGTGGCATTCTTAGCTGTCAAATGAACGTGCTAAATGATGATGAGAAATTATATTCGATATTACTTGCATTTAATAAATTGTATTTAAAAATATTCATAACTTTATAAAATATTTATCATAAGTCACAACTTTTTAAATATTATCCATTCAATATAAGCTAGTTTAACCGCGAACGAAAAAATTGTTTACAAATATGGAAAAAATCAATTATATTTTTCACATCACTAATTTATAGTGATTAACTAATCTGTTTATGATTAGATTTATATCGCGCGTATACAATGATACTAAATGTTTGATATTGATCGAATGTTTTAATCTGTATTTATCAAATACCTTATAAATTTCTCAAGTTTCGCACGTTTTTAGAAAATAACCCATTTTTACAATCAATACAAAATTACAATCTAACTGAGAATGAGGGAAATATTAAAGACAAATTGTTATTAATAACGGTTATAATTGTACCTCAATAGTTAAAATGTTAAAATCGAAAACTAATAATATACTTATGGAATATTAACACCACTGATAATACTCTGACGAAAAATTCTATACACGGCTCCGATTTCTACTAAAATTACACATCATTTCCCTACTCACATTATACCCGCATTTTACACTAATAATAATCTTGGAAAAATTCTTAAACAAAAATAGATATTTTAGAAAAAAGCGGAATATACCAAATAACTTGTGAAAATTGTAACAAAAAATACATTGGCCAAAACGGGAGAAATTTAAATACGTGAATTAAAGAACATCGACGCTGTCTGAAAAATAATTATTTCTCTAAATTCGTTAACGATCTAAAATTACTCCACTCAGTACCATATAGCGGAAAAATAATAATTAGCCTTGAAATGATAGAAATCCAGAAAAATTAGAATTCAGAAAAAACATTAATGAACAATATTACATTTTCCGGTTTCTTAAAAACAATAAAGCCGCTCCCACCTTTACGTGTTCCATTACCCCATAGCCAACTGTATTTAATTATTGTTCAATTTACACCTGTAAATGGAAAGGACTGTTCTCCCCGAAACTAGTCGTGATATTACTTTTAAAAAAATATGACAAACATAAACAACTATGTACATATAAGATGAACAAAATATACATAAACATAAACAACTATGTACATATAAGATAAAAAAAATACAGATTCTCGTTTTAGGTGCAGTTTTTTGATGCTAATCGCTACGCATTTTTGCCAAGTTCACTATCTGTTAGTAACTATTATCATCATTATAACTAAATCTCCTGAAACTTAATACGTCAATTACACAAACAATGAGGTGTCCATCAACTTCTTTAAATACTACAGTTTGTTAGGTTATTTCTTCTTTCTGCCTCGGCTTCATGTTCAGGGGGGAGGCATCTAGCCTAACTGGTTCTTTTTTTAAATATATTGACATAAGTCAAATGGTTATGAAATGAAAGAATATTTTATATATAAGAAAATTTATAATCTATATTTTAAGATACTTGCATGTGTTAAAAGTGGAAAATGGGCAATTTAATATTACTTTAATTAATACGTATTTATAAGGCTATTCAAAAATAATTACAATAAAATTAACATTAAATATGAATTAAATATATTAATTATAAAGATATACATATAAAATCAATTTAAAAAAAAAAAAAAAATTAACATTAAATATTTGTGTTCATCATGCCAGCATTAATTTCTCTGCCAAATTGTCTATGTTGACGCTTGTCTGATGTAGATTATTCAGGTCCCTCACGTAAGAGATTACCTCTTAGGATGGTCCAAGATCCTGGACGTGAAGTGTGATCAGCTCCTTGTGGTGCCAGCGTAGGCTTGCCAGAGTTTAGGCTTGTAGTTGATGACAAGACGATGCCCAATTATCCAGGCAAAACGGGACTCTAGACGCGATATTCTTATGCTATAGCGACAGTCTGTTTTCGCTACACCGATTATATTTATCAACTTTTTATAGATCCAGCGGGACCCTTTTTGATACTTTCACATTTACGATTAATTGCATAGAACATAACAGTTTAAGCTTAAACTCGAGGCGCGCAGTTTAAATTTTCCCCAGAATTACAATCTATGAAGCGCTTACTTGATACTTTTAGAAACGATATTAATTTTATTTTCTAATTAAAAATAAAATCTCGTCTTTGGCGGAGCCACTTCTCACGGCGGAGAATATCAGAAAACTGCTAGCCTATGGTGATGAATCTCTTGAGGTGCATTTTTTGGACGTGACTTTAGTCACGTTCGCCGAATTTCTTTATTGCTGTACCCAAGCTGCGTCGGTACACCTACGTTTAACAATACCAAGTTTTTATCATTCTTCGTCCCTTACTTTGACTAAGTGCTTTTGTATCCTTGAACAAAATATTGTTTTGGGTAATTTTGCATTCTAACAAGTTCCATCGATAATGCTTTGGGTAAAGTGTTTTAGACGGATCACGTGAGAGCTTACGAAGAAGAACCATTTATTAACTGGGAAATACCAAAGCGGGACAATCAGCATTAAACCGTAGCCTGTCTTTCTATGACAATAACAATAGCATAGAGAAGTGTGCTACAGTGAATGTACAAACCCAAATGCTCGAATAAAAAAACTGTGACTTGGCGTTTTCTAGACTATGTGAACTGTCACAGCCTAACCAAGAACGATTATGGAATACACCCATATAAAATGAATTTAAATATTCTTACACAAAGTATATTTACATTGGAGATTAATTTTATAATAAAATAAGCTTTGTTTTATGTACTCACAAGGTTTATGTTACTTTTGTTTATCCATTTCGAGGGATATTATTTTACAGTCTTTATTCCATTATTAAATTAATAATCTTTTAAACAATTAATGAGTACATGCATAATGAGTTTTGTAATAATTCATTTTTAAGGGTTCTATTCATTATTTATTTTGTGTCAGGTGCTTTACATAGAAGCCAGTCAGCTGGCACACTGTGGCTGTGGCTGATTTCCAGGGGTCGGAATACTTTTAAATTAGGACATTGTCATTATAATTTAGAATAATCGTTTTTCATCGTATAGTTGACCAAAATATAAATAACCTAAACGAAACAAATTTTATATATAATAAGAAAAACACTTTGTTAAAACCAATATTTATTAATAAACCAACGGTCCCTATATCAGGATACAATATATACTAAAGAAACAAATAGTTTTTTCTTATTATTTAGATATGTTTCTGCAAAGTAATTTTGCAAATATTGAAGAAGAAATAAATTTTAGTTTCATTTCACCGTAGTAGAAAATACAGGAGCGGCTGATAAAATGAAATTAAAAGAGAAATTAACTAACTTACCATCACGCTGTTTGCCCGCCTGGGTAGGCAGTTTGTCCTAACACACAATTCTCGCCTCGTCCACATTCATACATCTTCTCATACAGATCGCCGATTGTTAAGGCTTCTAACAGAATCATCCTGGTTTACCTGGTCGTGCCATGTCTTCCGCGGACGTCCTCTACTTCTGATACCATCGACACTTGCGTCATATATCTTTTTTACCATTCTTTCTTCATTCATCCGTTCCATATGATCCAACCACCTAAGAGATCCTTTCTTTATATTACTTATTATATTCACATCAGTTTTACATTATTTTCTTATTTTTTCATTCTTTACTATTTATTTAAAGGACACCGTATAGACGCATTAGTCGCAAATAATAGGCGTAAGCTCAATAATATTTTAATTTATAAATTCAATTTTCTACAATATAATTATTAAAAATAATATCCCATCAATAATATCCATAATTTGTTTTAAAAAATCAACGTAAAAATAATATATAAATAATTAACTTTCTTTGACTCCAAAACCGTAGATTTTCACGTGATGGAATTGAGAGCAGATCATGTTTGTTTGTAATCTTACGATGTGGATACCTGCCAATGTATATTTGTTTTATATTAACATCCCTTACGAACTGAAGTAAGAAACTTATACATGTGTCGGATGCTTCATATTTAATGCTTTATAAAGAACATTGAATTTAATTTAAAATGTATATTTCTGAGAGAAGACATCGTGCGGCCTGTATAACGTTCAGTTATGGTTATATTTATTACTAATCAACCTCGTTCTATTGCCTTTTCTGAACAACATATTACCTTAAATAATATTTTGTGTATTTGCAAAATAGCATTTTTGTTTTTCTAATATGTTCATTATAATAACACATTTATTAATTATTAATTATTCATAGCATAGGTCTGTGATGTTTTAAATACTAATTAAACGTAAATGTAATAATATATAAGTAGTATCAATGTGCCAAAATTTAATAAAAGTGAATTGTTAATTCTGGCATTTGCTATCGGTTTACTCCTCAAAGGTATTTGAGATTCCGTAAAAATAAATAAGATGCCTTTCAAATAATGGAACGATAGATGTATCAATTTGAAAAGTGTAACATATAAGTTCGAAAATTTGTCGCCAGTGTACTGTGTTGGTATAGCATAATCGGTTATTGTATGTTCCCCGGGCAAGAAGAGATCCAGGTTCGAATCCCGGTAGCAACAACAATATTTTTCCATGCTATTTGATAACCTACCAGGGCTTACCAACTGATCAATAAAATAAAACTTGTAAATAAATCAACCAAATACCCCATTATTTAACTAATAACTCCTTATTTAATATATTCCCCATTTCAATGTCGTTATCTCCTTCCCGCGGGGGTGGGAGTGTATAATGTATATTTTATAATGGTATACCTATACGATACATTTTAATACCAACATTAAGAATAATAAAATTCTCTCCAGACTGCCGAATATTTATACCCACTCGACACGTATACGAAATAAGTACATACCCTTTCAAAAAATACCAAATATTTCTTCCTTTACATTTATTTGAAGTATGGCGTCATTCGAACTTCCTGCATCCGCTGTGACTAATTTGAAAAAATTTAATTCATCTCTCAATTCAAATTATCATGTTTATTGACGCCATACCAAATAAGTACAAGCTAAATCTATCTCTAAATATATGTTTTAATGTCTTAGATGACGTTATGACGCTGCGTTTCGGCAGATTTAGACACGTATGATCTAAAAAAACTGCTCTGATTCGCTAATTAGACCCCATTTAGTCTATATTTAGCCATTCACTATATAGCCATTCACTATAGCGGACTATATTTAGCCATTCATATGCCCCAAATCAACGTACATTATACTTTAACTGATGTGCGGATTAGTACATCATTGACGTCAGAATTCACCCCCTCCCATATTACCCTATGTTGATTCGGGTTCTCAAAAAATATTCCATTCATTCTCTAATCTACCCTGATTATGTAACTAACTACGTTGTATTTAGATACCTCTCCCCGACCTGTACATAATATTGTAAATAACTATATATTTTCAATCATATTTTGCAAGTATAAACCAAATGTGCCGATAATCTGTTTTTATGAAGTACAAAGTTTAAGACTCCGCGAGTGTAAATTTCATAATTTAAAAAACATTACCAGAATAATACAGTAAAATATTAATATCGTATTCGCTCCGTACAAATCTTCATTTTTCGGAACACTTGCTAATGTAAAATTTGTTGTGCTCCATGTCAATACTTGAGCATACACGAGTAAGATCTTCTTTCACCGCCGTGAATAATATCAACTATCAGTATTCTAGGTATCTCCAAGTTATAATATAACAACGATATCTGTTTTCTATAACTGAATTATATATTTTTTCTATGTGTGAACTATTCCACTTGAACATTATTAAGTGATACACAAACTCGTTCACTTTCCTCGATATTACCATCTTTCAACTTGGTTAAAAATACAAAAGACTTCGGTCATCGCTTAACTATATATATAGCTTATTCATTTTCGGTCATCGGACGTCATATTATTGTTATCCATTCAGTTCTCCTATTTCTTAATATCTGACGAACTTCCAATCTCACGAGAACCTGCCTTCAACGCTTCTGTGTCCGTCGGCTGTATATCTGCATTTTTGCATGATTATATCTACAAGTCGCCATATTCTTCGCATTGATACGGAAGGTAGACCCACGCTATTTGATAACCTACAAGGGCTTTAAAATAATAATCTTTGAAGATTATACCAATAGATTCTGTGTAACTTCCAATGAATTTAATATACTTTGTTTATCTACAAATCATAACAGTTTAACCATATCTATCCAAGTGTGGACTAAATTTTTCCAAGTATTCGTCCCAACCTCTAATATCTCGCGATTAATTTAGTAAACGCATCGACCGTCGATACTGTGCAAATTTAAACAAAATAAGTATATAATACTCCACTTTTAACCTGTTGCTAAATTATTATTTTTTTTCTTGTAAGGTATTTAATTTAATTGATCAAAATAATGGATGGATATAAATTAAACATTATGAAGTATTGAACGAAACTAGACTAGTGCTAATAAACTCAAGTAGAGTTAGAACATTGTTTTATTTATATCCATCCACTATGATGAAACTCTATAAAGTTAACGCCGATTCTATCAATGATAAAAAAAATTGTTGATCTTCCTTCCACATAATAACCCTTTCTATAAGAAGGAATATTTGTTGCCATAAGATTAAAGAACAACAATAAACACTCATAAGTTTACTAAAATTGTAACATCCCATAATCAACCTCAGTGGCTTTCGCTATTCTAAACATTAAATATCAATTCTTATAGACTTGTAACATTTTAACAATTAAAACACCTCATTACCCTGACCCTGATGTTAAGATAGAGAATTGTGTATACCTCATCCATATTGTATGTTTCTTTACTATATTATTTTATTATTTTTGTTCACTGTCTGTACTATTCATGTCGTAGCTATATATGTTTTGCAATTGTACCACTAAACCTTCTTCCACTTATTGAAATATACACACACTGGCATAAGAAACCCCGCATCACACTTGGGTTTATACGAGTCCCTGATTCTATCAAGCGACTAGCCAAAGGCAAAGGTAAGATTACCAAAGGTGTATTTTGACTTAATTCCACAATAAGAAAACCCTCTATCAAATGATCCCACCATGACTTCGGTCACGCACTGATAATTGATTTCTTTACATATTTTATTTAATTTTAATCAAATACACTTACATACGACCGTAAATATACTTACATATTTTGTAGCAGAGATGTAATAACATATTGTAAAATGCTCCTCTTATGTTGTAATGAACAGATAACGCTTTCTTATAAACAAATATATTTATGTACAGAATATAAAATACATTAATATTTATTTTATACACAGCTACTCACTATGCCTCAAGATGTATTGTTTTTCAAACTTGTTCGTTTAAAATAATTTATAAATTTTTACGATGCTTAAAATTATATAGTTACGTGAATCATACAATTACAATTATTCATTTATCTTTTTTACGGACACGGTTTGATAATTTTTCAATTAAATATTGAAAGGTAATATGTTATTTTACTGAGGCCAATTTATATTTTCTAGTAAGAACGAGATCGTTATGACAATAAAGAGGTTTCAAAGATTCTTACCGGTTTAAGGGTTAACAAAGAGGTTACAAAGATTCTTACCGGTTTATGGTTTCCACAATATACAATGGTTGCTAAGGGTGTCTGTCTATAAATGCTGTTAGGAGTCCGAAAAAAAAATTATGTAAATTATCCGCTTAAATATATATGTATTTATGCAACATCGGTAAAGCATGAATTAAAAGATTAATGAATTTTTTTTTAAATGCACGTAAGGGTGGCTTTATTGTTTTTAGGAAACATTGATAATAAGTGCCCCACCGCCCCAATAGACAACTGTATTTAATTTTAGTTCAATTTACACCTACAATTTGGAACGACTGCTCTTCCCAAAACTAGTGATACAGCTCAAAAAAAAATTGTGTGTGTGTAGTACAAAGTGAAAATAAATTATATATAAATCTTTTTATTTTTTTAAGTAAGACGTTATATCATGAAGTAACTGACAAATCAGTCAATGCTATTATTCAGATTTATTGAAAAATCTTACGTATACACAATTATATGACGAGACACGTGTAGCTCCCTATAATATAGAAAGATCAACAGATGATTTAACATCTCTGATTTGACGTGAGATGAATGTGAAGAAAATTTATGAAAAAATATGTCGGTACATGCTTATTTTGATCGCAAATTGAATGTGTCAATTCCAAATTCTTATTTATTTAGCTCACATACCACATTTCTGAGAAAACTGTTTTCATATAAAGCCAATGACAACGTATCAAAAATACAGTTAGGTAAAATTCCTTGTATCAGACAACAGCTCCGCATTGTCACATTAACTTTTACCATACCGTGATATAAAATACTCGTACTCAGCCATGCTGTCAACTCATGTTACCTTATGAAATTAGATTAATTAAAATTTGAAAAAATGGTTAAGGCCATAAATTTACTTTAAGTATTGAGCATTAAATATACAAAAAATATATAATATTATAATTCGGAACATTCATCAAGTTCTGTGTAGGAGGTTGCATTGTATAATACAATCTTCCTTTTTATCCATCTTCATTTAATTAGTAAGAAAGATACACTATTATTTTTGTTATTGTTTTCAGTTTAAAATTAATGTGTGATTTCTTTCTGTTTTGCCACAAATTGTATTTTTGTCAATGTATTAATATTACAACGGAATGAATTAAAAATAATTATTTTTGTAGGATTAAATAGGATAAAATATGAAGTGTACGTTGTGTATATTTACCGAAATATTATAAATTTAATTAAAGCGGTAGACCTGTGTTACTGCATGGTATGGGAAGGGTTAATGACCACGATGGAAACCGAGCTCCCAAAATAGATAGAAGGTTGCAACACCATTATTCACCATTTCGGTGCATTTCTCACCCCGTATCCTATAAATTCTTCCAATTGAATGCTTTTCAAATTAAACCTACTTTCCTCAATACCTACGAGTTTTTGATATGCTATATGCAAGACTTCAACACACATTATACGCATAACATATTTACTCGCGTAAATAGACTTATTTGATTTCATTTTATTCTGCCCTTGCAATTTTAATTGTATATTTTATTTTCGTTTCTAATTTAAAGTAGTTTTTACTTTTTACTTTTAATTTACTAATTATATCCTGTATGTTAGCAAATAAGCGATCCTAAGTCGCTGCGTTGAATAAGTAAAATTATTATTGACTTTTACTTAATTAATAAAATATTCGAAATTAGAACTCATGACGGTAATTTAGTAAAATTTAAAATTGTAATGTTGAGATTCATGAACTTTTTAACATCATCGTTGGCATTATGAATATTTGCTACCTCTATAAAATGTCTCCACTCCACCCTGTATGGTACAATGGTCAAGAAAAGAAAACGATAAAAACAATGCAACCATCGTAACATCGGTCTGCTCTAACTAATTGGATTGTTATTGAGGAGCCTCTCAGGAAGCTGGTTTTCTTCCATCTTTGCCACATGGCCAGTCCAGCGGAGTCGCTCCACTTGTTCGTTCTTTCAAACAAATTATATACGATATATCTTCCTCGCCATAAACCATCTAATAGCACATGTCATACATTCGATCATTTTTCTAACATTGTTCCTCTCAAAAATATCTAGTTTCCTCTCATTATTTTTTATGAGCCCATCACAAGCCAAAACCATACGTTAGTACTGGCCAGATGGAGATTTTTTATTTTATTTGTGTAATAATCTGATATAAATACAATAATACACTACAATAAAAATAAATTCATGCTACACTTATCTTGAAAGCACGCGCTTGTGCTTGTGCAGAGAAGTGGAGTAAAAAATATTGTTTACAATAACTCGCAGATAAAAATATTATCAGTTTAGAGCTACATGTTTATTTTTATTTAAAGAGTTTTTTAATAGCATTTATAAGTTCTTTATTATCACTAATCCTCCAGATGTTTTCGGGTAAGCTGTTAAATGATTGTTTTCCTACGTGCGTATATAGTGGTGTGCAAATTATGTGTTGATTTTTGAACATGGGAATACAAATTTAAACCTAGTACGATTTTCAGTAATAAAATGATATTTTTGTTTTTCTTTTAACATTTAAAGAATAGAATTTCTTTTAAATAGATCACAAAATGTTGGTACTTGGAATTCTTCAAAAATAAATTTTGTTGAATAATCTTTTAGTTTTTTTTATATTACTTTTATGATAAGTTTTTATGCATTTTTTACTGGAATCAGGCTAGTATTATATGCTGATCCCCAACAAATGATGGCATATTGTAATATGGATTGGATTTTTTATAATGAAAAATGTTCTGATTCTTAAATATATGTATATTAATTTTCTAATCTTTTTAACAACTTGACAAATTTGGTTTTTCCATTTAAGATTTATAACGATGATTACTCCAAGATATTTAATTTTATTTATTGTTTTTAAAATTGAGCAGTTAGAGAGACAATCACTTTGATTGTGAGTTGTATTCATGAATTATGACGTTGAATTTTTTCAGAAAATCATTTGATTTTGTAGCAAACGGAATAACGAAGGTTTTTTCACAATATTATTAATGATAGTAAATTAATACCGAAAAAGTTCTTAATTGTAATACATTCGGTGGCCTTTTATTTTACACTTTCCTAATTAATTTCACTTATTAGAACCGTGTCGTCGGTATATTTGACCGTGTATTGATTGAAAAAGAAATGTCATATACATATATAATAAAGAGCACTGGTCCCAATACGGTCCCTTGGGGGATACTGAAATCTGACGTTTCTTGATCACTGTAGGTATAATTAATTTTTATCAGTTGGGGGTGATTTTTTAACAATAGTCTTTAATGAGTTTTGGCACGATATACCTATAATACATTATGGACGATGAAATGGGCCACATTCTTGAAATATACAGAGTGTAGTCTGAAAAAAACTTTTAGGCAGTATAAACAATTAATATTATGTGTTAGCAATGCATTTTTTATTGTTTTTTTTTTATCTTTCGGGGAAAAAGAAAATACGTATCGAAAAATACCAAATATTCAGCTATCTAGGCGATTTCAATGTCGAATATTTTAAGAAAATTTCATTTCAAAATTTGACAAATTATTCGAAAATATTTTTTTACATAAGAATTTGAAACTGTTTATGTTGCCTACATGTTGCAGCAATATTCGTGGAAGTAAATACTTATTTCTTAACTCAGTAATATCCCGTCGAGTGGAAAGTTTCTGGTACACTTGAAAAACTCAATATTTGTGGCAACCTCAGAAAAGTTCAATTCCATCATCATTACGTAATACACCAACCACCGCGAATTGTATTGAATTTTTATTTTTGATAGTATAGTATTTTAAATGTGATTTTAGTAATTAGTAGTGATGAGCTCAAAATCATGAACCGTGAGTCAATCACTGATATCTTTGAGTCCCACTCACTATCAGTGATTGAATATCTGAGAATATCGTGATTCGTGATTCATTTTATTTATATTTGGTTGTGAACCGTGATTGGGCGCATGTGCATATGAAATGAAAATATTTATGAAAGAATGACGTAATAATTCGTGATAAGCATCATCTAGTAGATTCTTCCAAAACGTTTTACTCATTTGACCCGAAATGCT
Organism: Eubasilissa splendida; assembly: GCA_031772225.1. NCBI lineage: Eukaryota > Metazoa > Arthropoda > Insecta > Trichoptera > Phryganeidae > Eubasilissa > Eubasilissa splendida. Next base: position 10,959,073 of record CM062846.1, read on the forward strand.
GAAAATTTGACCCGAAAAATAAACTCATAATTTTTTCAAGAGTTTTCATTCAAATTAGATACATATTCATTATATATGCTAGAATATGTTTTCTTACTAAAATGAAGTTTGAATACTATAAATAAATACGCTCAAAATTATGTTTTTTTTATTTATTTCGTGTATTGTGATATCGTGCGGCGCACGCGTATTAGTAATGAAACTGTGATCACAGTCACAGTTTTCAATCACTAATATTATCGAATATTAATCACAATCACACCAGTGAGTCAAGAGTAGCATTTTTTTTCATTACTAATAATTATATTTGAAACAAGTAAATGAATCAATTAGAATTATATATAGAAAAAAACTATTTATTGGAAAAATATTTTCTACCGGGATACGAACCCTGTAGGAAATTTGTATCTAACTGCATTTATTTTTTCAAAATAATCGAATGCCTATAGACATAGAACTATGTACTTCAACTATTGCAACTTCTCAATAAAAATGTGTTTCCGTTAAAAATAAATATTGAATGGAATACAAAAAATTTTCAAAAATATATGTTAAATATACATATATTTTATACCAACGAATTAGCATACATCAAGGTATTTTTAAAATGATGTTCACATCGCCGATAGAACTTTTTTTCCTTTGAATATATAACAATTTTTTCTAATATTTTTTTTAGAATTAGCCGTGAATAAAAATCTGGTAACTTAACTTATATTAAAGTAACATTATTACAGAGTACATGTACCAAATTTCATTATATTAGATTAAGCATTTGTGGTACAGTTTTCATTTTTGTAAAGGTTTGCAAATTTCTCTAAAATCACAAAAGTTCGAATAACTACTAAACCGTTGAATATCCCACAAGTAATCCTATTTGAGTCTCAATAAATTGCTAATGATATTCTCTAATCTACATTTAATAAATTAGCTTTGCTTATTCAGCTGGAAAAAATAAATTTAAATATATTAATAAATAATAAAAAATTAAATTAGCCATTAATGTTTAAAAATCTATTTTTGCTAATAATAATAATAATAATAATGCTCATTTATTTAGCAAAAAATTTAAATATTTTATATAAATTATTAATTTAATGGTTTACATAATATATTTCATATAATTTCTGAAACAATAGCTAACAGACATTTACTGAGGAATGTTGTCAGGGTGTCAACAACTTCAGATGTAAACCCAGTCAATAACGAGCAATAATAAGATTTTAGTTCAATACTCACAATGTTAAACTCATAACTCATCCATGACGTAAACTCCACTAAAGCTATGAGTATTTAAGTCTCATAATGTTAAAATACGAATAATTACTGGCATATGCGCTATTCAATTTTCAACTATGAGATAACAAGTCATGTACTTAAAATTTTAGGATGTTTATAAGTACAAACAGCAATGCAAAATATGATATTTTACAACTCATAAAGCGTGTCTTAGTAGCATCACCTTAGAAAGTGGATTAATGTCAAAAACACCGATGATCTCTTACATTTTACACGGCCTATATCAATACACTGCAACTTGATCCAAACGATACACAAAGACGAAAAAAAATACATACGTAGATAACTCAATAACGATTCACGAAAATTCAAGATGTCAGAAAAAAATTTACGGAGAAAGAAATTATTACTTTAAGGATGTTTATATAAATTAATTACACATATATTTATTTGCTGATTTAATGTAATAATATTTATAAAAATATTTTTATTATAAAACATATTTTCAGTAAAAGAAATAATTATAAAGATTGAGCCTGTACATAAACTTTTTATATTTATTAATTATAAATATATACATATAAAATCAATTTTATCAATAAATATTATTGTTGCGCTACTGAGATTCGAACCTGGATCTCTTTTCCAATCCGGGGAAGGTGCATTACCAACTATGCTACAGCGACAGTATTTTTGGCAACAAATTTTCGAATCTATATGTTACACATTTTCAAATAAATACATCTATCGTTCCATTATTTGAAAGCCATCTACATTATTTTTACAGAATCTCAAATATCTTTGAGTAAACCGATAGCAGACGCCAGAATTAACGATTCATTTTTATTTAATTTTGGACATATTGATAAAACTTATATATTATTGATTTTATATGTATATCTTTATAATTAATACATTTAATTAGTATTTAAAACATCACAGACCTATGTTCTGAATAATTACAACTTCACAATTATAATGTGTTCTCTTTAATAATTAATTATATTATTTTATTTAGGTAAGAGATGTTTTAACACAATTGATAACATATTGGATGGTTCCGTTACTTCTTCCGATCTCACATCAGATACCTTCAAGTTAGGGAGTACTCGTTCATTTGAATGGAATGTAACAATACCCTGAAATATCTTTCAAACTAAATACGAGTATGTGCAGCATGATATTACCAAAGAATGAGTCTCCCGAAGATTGGTCAGCCAAAACAGTAATAGCAGTATTATAAAACTTCAGTACACGTGTTGTCTAACGATAAATACGTTTTCTGATTGATAGTATATCTTACATAATGCCAGTTACTGTTTCATACATCATATTTATAATACATTATCAAAATTGAGCACACCTAAAAAGCCAGAGAGATTTACTCTTGAAGGGTGGATTGCCTACAAGAACAGAAAACGGCAGACATTTTTTTATTATTACAATTTATACATCATCTTAAAAACTATATTCACAAAGCATATTTTTAGACGCTTCATATTTAATGTGTCGTATCTAGCCGGTTCATATTTTATAATATATTTAATATTTTTTTTAGAACAATATTGCTAACGTGCAGTTTTTTAAATGCACCTAAAAAGCTTGCCCAGTGTCATAATTAAACATTCAATTTAATACCCAAGTAAGCCACATCCTTATTACAATGTGTAATTATGACAGCCGGTTATTTATTGTTCAACATTCTTTATTACATTACTATATCTGTTTCTTTATTTGTTTCTCAAATTTTGAATTTTTATATAAGTTAATATCACTTAATAATAATCACGTAAATCACTTAATAAAGAATGTTGAACAATAAAAGTCGGTATCTTCGATCAATGCTTATTGTGTGACAGTACAAACTATGATAGAGCAAACAAACCTCCTGAGAACAGTGAAGTACTCAAAATTTCTTAGGGTCGCTAGTTGACTTAGTAACCTTCCGGCTCATTTATTTTCAATGTTATGCTCCCGCTGCTCTTTACCGCTCGCAAGCCTCCGCCATTCACGGCGTCGAGCGCGACTATCGCCGCTTCGTTCTATATTGCTCTACCCCACTGTATATTGGATTATTTTCTAGATTATTTCTTGAAGACTTTTCTAACAATAATTTTTTTTGCCATTTTCCACTGTCTTTTACTGAGCCCTCTTGATACCCTCGTATCAACGTGTCCCTCGTGTCTCTAGAATAAGTTTGCACTACACAACTTTTTGGATACTTTACCGGACATTTTGTTTATCAAACGGTGGGTGTGTTTGCAAGTACCAGACATCTCCTGACCAGGCCCGTATGATAAGAGCAATCATCGTTGGATGAGTGCTTTCGACCATCCTTATCATTGTATTATTATAGCGAAATAATACAAATTATTCGGCGAACACATCCAAGAACGAATTTTCGCATGAATTTTGCTACTCTAGTGTGGATTTGGTTTTTAGGAACCAATTTTTTTTACTGTCTTTTTGATAGTAATATGCAATTCAGTTATATTTATCTACATACTTATAGCCGTTTACAAACCTTTTCATGTTATATTATTGAAAAATACTAATTTTTCAGGCGTATTCTAGTATAATGTGTTAAAAATATTTTACAGATAAAGAATTTTGCTTTAAATAATTTTTTATAAATAATAATAATTAGACTCACATTGTGACATACATATATGCTGTTCCAGGGAAATTAATTATCAAATTTAGTTCATAGATGGCGATAGTATAATGGTACTCGAAATGAGTCCACACATTAACATATATACAACATTCAAAAAATTTGATAGATATGGAGATTGATTAATGGGCGAGAATGGTAAACGTTATATTTATATAAAGTGATCACTTAAGCCGGCCGAACACAGCTCTATAATTGCCCATACTTCCATATATTTCCATTTAAATATAATTTTAAAAAAATAGCTTCATCTCTATGAGATATCTATTATTTATTTATTAGTATTATGTTTATTTTATATATCAGGCGATCAAAACACAAGAAAATTTTGGTTACTAAAATTAGATCTTATTTCGTGAAGCCAACTTTCAGCCATCTATCGAGTATTTGAGCGAAATAAGATGGCGTAATTTCATACCCAATCGGGATTATATTATACATTCACCAAGATATTACAAATTGCAAAAGAAACTTTTAATTATTTTTTTCTTTTGAGCAATACTGAATGTAGTAAGGAAAAAAGATAAGTTATTCGACATATTTTTGATTGAATTAGATTCCATGATTGAAATGAAAACTGAAAAATTTCATTGATTTCAGAGAGGATAAACAAAAGAGTTTCATGTTATGAATTAAATTAATTTGGAAAATATAATTACTCACATACATATTTCTATATTATTAGAGGTTTTATTTTCAAAATATATTATTTCTATGAAACATTTTTCTTTTAATCATTATTTTTTATTGTCAGGGCACAGTGCAGTGCATACATTGGAAATAAATATAAATTAAAAAATTGAATTAACATTAACGAAAACATTATTTTGCAATTAGTGCCATCTGTGTACTAGTAAAGACATTAATTACTTAGTTCTAAAAACTCACCGCTGCACTCATGGCGCTATTTTTTTTATTGACCGCATCGTGCTATTTACATTTTACAGTTCTGTCTTTAAGCTAGTGAATTACTCAAGTTATACTTTTAAAATCAGCAATGTTAACTTTGTAGTTAAGATTCATATTTTTATTTATTATCTTTGTTTTATTAACCACTGAAATGAGTTTAAATACATCTACCAGTTTCGAAAAATACCATTTTCTTCTTCAGGATGTCATAACTAAATAAAACATATATTGTTTCTTTGACAGAATCTATTTAAAAAAAATCTATTTATCTTTAGTACCTAACTCAAATCATTACTTAATACAAATTTACTCGAATAATTTTTAGGAAAAAATTTTAGAATGGGACTCGTAGTTAAATTTAGTTGGTTGTTTATAATTCTTTCATTAGTTTTACACGCTTTATTTATCTCCAACGATTCCAAATTATTTAATTTGTGACCAACACCGTTTATATGCAAAATTGAAAATCCCAATTTTTTATCAAAATCATGACCATTTACTATCAAATGATTAGCAAATTCTGAAAACCCACTATTGTTCAAACATCTCAAATGCTCCCTTACTCTTATATTAAAATTTCTACCCGTTTTACCAATATAAAACGCAGCACAATCCTTGCAACTAAGTTTATATACACCAGAATTGTTAAATTTATCATCTTTATCTTTAGAATTTATGAGTAAATTTCCTATACTATTATTTGTATAAAATGCCGGTCTAATGTTTCGTGGTAGGTGTTTAGATATTTGATTAGAAAAGTTATTTATGTATAAAATCCTACGCCAATAATCATTATTATCATTTTAATATAAGAGTAAGGGAGCATTTGAGATGTTTGAACAATAGCGGGTTTTCAGAATTTTCTAATCATTTGATAGAAAATGGTCATGATTTTGATAAAAAATTGGGATTGTCAATTTTGCATATAAACGGTGTTGGTCACAAATTAAATAATTTGGAATCGTTGGAGATAAATAAAGCGTGTAAAACTAATCAAAAAATTATAAACAACCAACTAAATTTAACTACGAGTCCCATTCTAAAATTTTTTCCTAAAAATTATTCGAGTAAATTTGTATTAAGTAATGATTTGAGTTAGGTACTAAAGATAAATAGATTTTTTTTAAATAGATTCTGTCAAAGAAACAATATATGTTTTATTTAGTTATGACATCCTGAAGAAGAAAATGGTATTTTTCGAAACCGGTAGATGTATTTAAACTCATTTTAGTGGTTAATAAAACAAAGATAATAAATAAAAATACTCAAGTTATATAAATGGCTATTTACTGAATTGAAAATTCCTTTCGGTTGATCCGTTTTGTATGGAGCCGTTACCTATGTTGTTTTTTTAACAGAATAACATTAGAAAGAGTTAAAACTGCGTGAAAAATATCGAAGTATTTACTTCCTCTTTTACTTATTCGCAAATTTTACTATCTTACGATTTTTAACGTGTTAATTTCATGATTGTTCTTTAAATTTGGTGCATGGATTTGGATTGGTAATTGGCAGAATTATTTCTTACGTTAACCTTTAATAGAAATAATTATTTTCTTTAGTAATTACGTGAAGGATTTTCAAGCAATAAATTAATCGTATCATGTTCAGTCATAGAAAGTTCTTAAAAACTTACCATATATTTTTTATATGGGTAAGAAGGTATTATTTTACGTTAAAACTTAAACACTTTAAACTTTAAAAACACTATTAATAGTACTCTAAAATTACAAATAAATAAATAGTAGGGTCGTATAAATGACGGATTTATTTTGTTTAAAGACGTTGGTTAAACGAAAGTACATATATTATATATGATTGTATAATGTTATTGGTAACAGCATAACCTAAATCTATACTTACTGCACGCCACTGTTTATTATAATATAATAGTTACAGGGTATTCTTAAACAGTTCATTTTAAATTAACAATACAGTCATCATCATCATCATTATTAACCGTTTTTTATCTAATGCTGGATGAAGGTCTCCCCAAGATCAATCATTTCCATAAAATTTGATTAATTCATCAACGCAATCGTAACTAATATAATTAATAAGTAAGTAATAGTACATTCTACTACGAATATTTTAAATAAATTGCCAAAATTCAAAAGTATTATAATTAAGAGAGACGATTTTTTATCTCTAATGTCTTCAAAGAATTAGTGGGCTTGAGACCGATACCTGATTCCCCAGAGGCGACTTTCCTAAAACCTAATATTTTGGTATAATTTATAAATTCTATGGCAAAAAATTTTAGACTCTGCCATTCTATATGACATATGTCTGCCACAGACATACAACTGTCACTTTATTTTATTATTATGTCAGATTAACGCAGGCATACACAAATTGTAAAGGATTAACTGATAGGTAAGTTATTTAACCTTTGATTTTAATACTAACCCTTCACCGAACTGTCTTCCCATCCGTAACACTTCACATCTTTTACCATGTTTGCCCCCGAACAACGTTCGAGTGAGCCTCCCCGGACAACACTCAAACACGACCCCTCCACTCCCCCACCAACACTCCTGACAGCTGATGTATTAGTACGGCGGGAATTTTTATCAGAATTTCTGCCCTTTGTACGCCGGGAGAAAAGAGTGCGTTGATCGATGTATCGCCCGCTGTTCAATCGAAACGGTATTTGGGCCAGACAACAAATTGACAAATAACGTATTGCGTCCCTATGTTCTGACACATCAGACCAGTTTTCATTTTTCACGGGTAAAGGGATCGACGTAATTCTTACTGCGCATGCGTCACGTGTATAATATGTAAACGTGAATAGGAAATTATTCATCGATGCGAATTCTTCTTTACACACTGTCAACTACCAAAGAGTAACAACAGTAATATAGATCTTCATATTAAAAAGGATCTGAAGAGCTAAATAATCATTAACGAAAACACATTCTTATTGTGAAGTTGTAATTATTCAGAACAGACGGTATGTGATGTTTTAAATACTAATTTAATGTATTCATTATAAATATATACATATAAAATCAATTTTGTCGAAAAATATTGTGATTTGCGCTACCGGAAGTCCGCAGTCGGTTTACTCAAAGGTATTTGTGATTCCGTAAAAACAATGTAGATGGCTTTCAAATAATGGAACAACAGATATATTCATTTGAAAAAGTGTAACATATAGGTTCGAAAATTTGCCATGAAAAATACTGGCAGTGTACTTCCCCGGATTGGAAATAAAGATCCAGGTTCGAATGCCGGTAGCGCTAAAACAATATTTTTCGACAAAATTTATTTTATACGTATATATTTATAATTAATACATTCAATTAGTATTTAAAATATCAATACAGTCGAATAATGGAAAGTATGATATAATGTTATTACTTAAGTGAGACAGGAAATAACTCACACAAGCCTCCAATTCAGATCAATATAACCTCTAGTGGCAATATCCCATCGTAATTAAGTAACCCAAGTCTATATCTAATGCACACAATGGCGTGCAGTAGGCTTAAACTTAGGTTATGCTGTTACCGACGGCGATTACGTAACTATACGGAAACCGGATGCGGTATACCATCGTAAGTTCGTGCTATCAATTTCCTAGTACAATTAAAAAAAAACAATTTATTCATAACAATTTCTGATAATGCCTCAGCTTTTCGATCTACACTAACATCAATAAAACCTTTAGATCTATCATTCATTTAAATCGTATTAAAATGTCTTAAAATGAAACACAATTGCTCCGCGCTGCTGACATCTGGCGTTTCGTCTATTATTACAGTAACAAAATCGGCTTTATCTATTTCTAATCTAATTTTTCTCAAAATCAATTAACTAATGTTAGAAATAAGATCATTTTGAATCCTATTAGAAAATCCACTAAATAGTGTCACTCTGCAAATGATTTTCTAACACCCCGTCATATTTAGCCAATAAATTCACGCATTCAATGAAATTACCACGATTTGCAGATTCATCAGATTCATAATACCCTCGAAAGGGTAATTCCTGAATTGCAAGAAAATAAGTTATATCAATTAGACGTTGAAAAATATTACGGTTTCTATCTGCTTTTTCATTATGAGGAATAATTATATTTCTATTTTCATTAGATAAGAACATTTCTATACGCTGGTGGTCGGATCCAAAATTATGTAACGCGACTGATTTTATATATGTATGTTAATTGTTACCTACAAATAAAGTACATAGGGGCGTCGAAAGGAGTTGATTTTAAATTCACAATCTAACATCTCAAATTTTCTCTGTATTATATAAAAAATTGCATATAAATTCTCAGTTGATAAACTTTTTTGAGAGAAACCGAACGAGTTTCGACTCCTTTCGACGTACACTAGCTGATCACAATTTATTATTGTTGTTAATAATTTAAATAATTTTATTTCTGCTAGCAACATCTCACATCACTTTCACGCGCTTTACACATGTGTTTAATATTAGTGTGTATGACATTTTTATGAATACGGATTATATTATAAAATATTTTTATGTAAAATATTTTACACGGAAATCTTTAAGCAAGTGCTTTTTCGTAATTTTCTCGTGAAACTTTCTGAAAAGTCATTTTAAATTATATTTAAATAAAAACACTATTTACTTTCACTAATTTAATATTTATTATAACATTTTAAATGCTGACGCATCATCTTCAGTAATGTTATTAATACTATACTAATGGGTGTAGGGGCGTAGTCAACAAGCGCAGGATGGGGAACGTAATAAAAGGTGTTTGAATATTGATAACATTATTGTTACAATCGTTAAGTTTTTTAAAATATATAGTTTATTTCCTTTTTTACAAATATATCATCGCTTCGACAGTGAAAGCGTAGAATTTGTACATACTAGTACGAATTTAAACAAATGTTTATGAAAACATTTTTGGAGTCTGCTTTGTCACATGCAATGATTAAAAAGTAGACAACCAAGATTAAACGTGGATGATAGGAAGTTGAAGACAAACTTCGTGAACTTGGTATTACAGATCGATGAATCACTGTAGGAGTTAGCAGAGGTACTAAAAACTTCACTATTGAATTCCTCTTTCTAAAAGCTTTTCTGCTCGGTGCGTGCCAAGGCTTCTGACGTTTTTGACTTTCCAGCTTCACACAGCGGTAGTTCTAATGTCCGCGCTGCTGCCACTGGTAGTCCAACTGATGAGCCACACGTTTTGTTTACCTAACATGACATCAGAATTTCACCTACTCCTTAACCTCTCGGCGGAAATAAAATTAACGCAAATTATACCATTATAGCGGCAGAATTTTAAAAACCCGATGAATCCTTCTATAAAACTGAGTTATTGGCTTTAAAGTATTGTTGTACAAGTTATTTCCGCTCAAGGAAGTTATATTGAAAATTAAATAAAAAATACCATACTTAGTATAATTTTGTTGAGTGCAATTTTTTTAGTAAGCTGGGGTAAGCTCCAGTATTTATTTTCAGTTTGTAAGTGATTATATTAACCAAATATATATTAACATTATCGTGAATACTCGTATCTATCTTATAAAGGAAGGATTTTTTTTTTTCTGTTGTATTTTTTATAACCTACGAGAAAATATTTTTAATCACAATACTTATAATAAAAAAAGATAATACAAACAGCAATATATTATATATAATATTGTAGTAAATATTTTTTATTTATATTTCACATGTAACATCTGTAATATAACAAAATATATATTCTGTATAAATATATATATTATATAGTTTTGGATAATTTTGTAGATTAATTGTTTTATTTATTTATATATTTTGTAATATAAAGTTCATAATGAATTCGCCTAGGCTCTGCTATATTCTGCCTGTCTTGCTAGAATAATCTATATTGAAACTAATAAAATATATAATGTTTAATATCTTTGGCCTGGATGAGGGTTTGGAGGATGTTGTGTATGTGGAATCATCATTATGAGATGCGAATGGTATTCAGCCTCCGATATTGGTGTGCTATTCTGTGTTCGTGTAGACATGTCGCTGAGTCTTGTCTCGTGATACTATGCGAGATGATTGCAGACTTTATTTATATAAAATTACAATATTTGGTTAAAATCTACAGTTAAAATTACTATGGTAAAATGACGTATATACTAAATTATGCGATCGAGGCAGGAACAGAAGAGCTAGTGGTCACTTCGGTCCGCGAGTGACGCGCGTGGACGCTACTGCGGTCACGTGCGTCGCCCGATGTGCCCGATATTTTACCGCGTTGCTGAATTAATTAGTTAGATAAGTAAGTCAAACATTATCACAATAGTTCCAATCTAAGGCTGCTTGACCAGGCCTTTTTAAACCAGCTCAGTCTGCATATAATAATCGGCCGGTTTTAAAAAATTATATTAGTACATAACCAAATACGCAAACCAACTGAAAACATATTATGTACAATTATCATTCGGGAGCGTAGTTACCTTCAACGTCAATTACTGATGACGAACAATCGTGGACTGATCGTTGTTAATGTTCTCAGCCAGTATTCTAATAGTGGAACTTTCGTCCTCTTCCACAGCCGCCAGAAGGGCTGTTAGAATGCGAAATTACCTAAGATAATATTTTGTTCAAGGATACAAAAACACTTAGTCGAATTAAGGGACCGAGGGTAATAAAAACTCGGTATTGTTAGACGCAGGTGTACCGACGCAGCATGGGTACAGCAATAAAGCGGCGTACGTGACTAAAGTCACGTCGGCAAAATGCACCATAAGAGATGTATCACCTTAGGCAGGTCAGTCTTTCCATGTTCTCGGCCGGGAGAACTGACTCCATAAAGACGAGATTTTATTTTTAATTAGAAAATAGAATCAATGTCGTCTCTAAAAGTATCAAGCAAGCGCTTTATAGATTGTAATTCCGGGGAAAGTTTAAACTGTGCGCTTTGTGTTTAAGCTTAGACTGTGATGTACTCTGCGTTTAATCGTTGATGTAATAGTATCAAAAAGGGTCCCGGTGGATCTATAAAAAGTTGATCAATATAATTTGGTGTATCGAGAACAGACTGTTGCTATTGCATAAGAACATCGCGTCCAGAGTCCCGGTTTGCCTGGATAATTGGGCATCGTCTTGTGGTCAATCAACTACAAGCCTGAACTCCGTCACCCTACGCTGGCACCACAAGGAGCTGACCACACTTCACGTCCAGGATCCAGGACCATCCTAAGAGGTAATCCCTTACGTGAGGGACCTGAATAATCTATATCAGACAAGCGTCAACATAGACAATTTGGCAGAGAACTTAATGCTGGCATGATGAACACAAATATTTAATGTTAATTTAATTGTTATTATTTTTGAATAGCCTTATCAATAAGTATTAAAGTAAAATGTTCATTTTCCACTTTTAACACATGCAAGTATCATAAGATTATAGATTATAAATTTTCTTATAAAAAAAATATTTTTTCATTTCATAACCATTTGACTTATCAATATTTAAAAAAGAACCAGTTAGGCTAGATGCCTTCCCCATGAACATAAAACCGAGGCAGAAAGAAGAAATTTACCTAACAGGGCCTGGTCATCAAAATTCAAAGATCAACCTGATTTGTCGTCTAAGCTGGTATCACAATCTTTGAAGCGAACAAACCACTCTCGGTGTGCTCTTTCGCTAATCATTCCTTCGCCGAAAAGATCGTTGCGATCGCAAAATGACTCCATATGGTACAACATAATTTGGCGTATATATGGATGTTTTTTAATTTCCTATCCTAACTCTATTGAACATTTATATAATAACAAACGTCATTTAAATGTCAAATTCAAAAATTGAACTTTGCGAAAGAAACGGCGGATGCATCAACCTAATATATTTGTATTAGTACATCAAATAACGGAAAATAGACAGTATAATCCTGAAATATTACACATTATTTTCTTGATTTATTAAAGTATTGCAATTTATTTGCAATAAAATGATTACAGTAAAAAACAAATAACAAAAATACATATTTGTTTACTGATTAGATACACACTAGTAGTAGACATATTACAATGAATTAATTTTTATGATATATCTCTCGTGTCGCAATATTAACTGTAATCTATCATGCATTAGATTGTCTCATTGACTTTTTCGATTAGCGCTAAATAATAATAAATTTGAATATTAATAATTCATGTTTTCACATATTTCTCTCACAACTACAGATCTAAAAACAAATTTATCGTTGGTTGTTTTTAAATAGGTACGTATTTATATTATTTCAAGCATTTTTTTTTTCTTTCACCGAACAACCACATAAGAATCGTAGTTTTTGTAAAACTATTTTACGCAGAAAATTTAAAAAGTGAAAAAACTTATGGCTTATCTGTATTTTAGTTTAGTACTGCCCTGAAGAACAAGCGTTGTTCTGAAATAGTTAAACGTTAGTCAACGTAAACGTGTAAACGTCAGAATATAAAGAACATTAAATAAGAGCATATTAAAGAAACGGAGTAAAAAAATAACAGGTTAAAATAAGTAAACAAGATAAACAAGTAAAAAAAGGATAGTAAAGATATGATAGAAAGATCAGAGTAGAGTAAAAAGAATAACATAATCAAAACAAGGTAAAAAACAGGATTAGTGTAGAAACAAGCAGGGAGCAAACAAAACGTGATAAGTACGAGGCAGGATGTAAGGACAGAAAAGAATTACATAGAAAGAGTAGCTTTGATCATTTAAGGACCTTTTTAAGCTGACTTCTTCCAATTTAAAAACCCATTCCTTCCTAAGAACACAGAATTTAGGATACAAGACAGTTGCCATCTCTTGTGATAGCTTATTGTATATCCGCGCTCCTACAAAACATGCATGTCTTTGAGCAAATGAGGTTTTCATTAACGGGACAACTAGTTATCTTTGATTTTTTGCACACTTAGAATGTGTGACAAAGCTCAGTTTTCTGTTTTCATGTATGTCTTTATGAATATTTATTTTTACCACTTTGAGTATTTGGAATAACGGCTCTGATTCATGCTGAAATGATTTATTTAGAATTATTTTAATTATGGCTTTTTGTATTTTAATCAATGGGTTGAGTATTGTCTACCCCAGTTTACTATATCATATCCTATGATGCTCTGAGAGAGTGCGAATTATATATTTCACATTTGTTTCAGGTTCAGCATGTTCCTTAAAATCTCTAAGCAGTACATAAGTTTCTTACTCTTACCAGTTAACATTTAACTATATAATTTTTTATATTTATTATAATTATTTTATCTTATATGCTTTTGTGACCCATTTTAATTAAGCAAGTTTGAGGCTCGTCTGAAATGTATTGGCTATCTCACATATAGGTAATTCACTTTAAATTCCTAATGTTAAATTACATATTCTCATAAGGCGAAAAATTTTATAAAATCTAAAGTGTTAATGCCTCCCTGCATTGATTTTTTATCTATTTTTTTATCTTATTTGATAGCATTTTTTTATATATCGTTATTAAAAAAACCTTATTATTTAGTTTTGTAAGATTTTTCAAACGAACACGGACGTGTTACCTCAATATAAATAAAATAATATAAATAAAAATAAAAATTTAATACACATAATATTTAACCACACTATATTCGACAGGTGAGAAATGTCATTTTTATTTGTTTTATTTAGAAGTGTGAAATATCTTAATTTGTATTTAATCATTTTTATAATGCTTTCTATTATTTTTTATTATAGTACTGAATTCAGTATGTAATACATTGACTTAAACTTCCATTCAATTACATTTGTGTTCTTTGTCATTGTTAATTATTTATCCATTACTAGCAGAAAGCAATTAGCTGCCACAGATGGCTTATTACTAGGCCCTAAGGGTAATTATATTAGCTGCATCTTAGCAATGGTATCCGCGAATGTTTATTGTCGTCTGTATTGACCATTTTTTGCAATGCCGATTTTTGCCGATTGCTTATTGCTAGACTCTACGAATGGCTAGGCCACATCGCTACATAGTGACCGCTGCGCAACTAAGGCCAGTGACTGATAAAGCAGAAAAATAACAATATAATCTGTTCCATTCCAACGAAAAATAAGTACATAAGAAATTAAATTAAAGGCGAAGCACGTCTCATGTAAAAAAAATCACTTCGATTTATTTATTGTACATATAAATTATATATTATAAACAATATTATGCATACCTATACAAATAATAACATTCAAATAAATATTTTCTATCAATATTTAAATATGTCCAAGAACACACAATTACTTGATTTTTACCTACAAAGGCACTGTTATTAAATAAATATCAGATATTTCATAGAGACGAAGCTATTTTTATTATATTTAATGGAAAATATACAGATATATGTAAAATATATTTTCTATTCATAATGTAACAGATGTTCACTGTCTCCTTAACTAGATCGAAGTCTGTGCTAAAGGAGACTCATCCTTTATATGAAACAATTATTCTCAATCTAACCATATACTATTTTGATTCTGAATTCATATTAAGTACAGAAGTAGTATGATACGTCTTTCTATTTTTTTTATTTATTTCGAATCTAATCTTATTAAGAAAATTAAATCATGTTATGTCGTCGTATTGTTTTTGATATCATGTAGTGAAAATACAACAGGGTGCAAAATTTTATTTTTGAAGTCATTGGACAAAATTAATTTTGAAACACACATCTCCATTATACGTATAAAAAAGTTTTTTTTGTTGCAGAAAACCGAAAACAATAGGATTACTCGTACTCGGGATGTAACATGTTATTATCATCTTTAAAAAATGATGAACATATCTAACATCGTTGAACTGGTAATATTTGTAAACAGTATATTATTATTTATCTCTTTTGAAAAAAGTTTCGCACTATCCAAAGGATGCAGTCAAGAATTCTTGCAAAGTCCTCGTAAAGGTGATTACTGTTATAAAATTAAACAACCCGAAAATTTTACAAGCAAATATATCGGATGTCCTGGTAACGATGTTCCAATAGACTTCTATAACAACTACCAATTTCTTGATAATTCTTCGGGATTCATATATTGGGCAGATTACACGAGAGCTTATGAAGATGGACCCTTTATTAACTGGCGTGTAGGAGATATCAATATGGGACGGGCGGTAATGAACCGTAGTCATGGTCTTCCTGTGTATGAAGAAAATTTTAGCAAGGATATGTGTACAACGGTGGATATACGAACGAAAATCCTGATGCCAAGTAGCTGTGATAAGGAATTTCCAAGAATATGTGAATTGCCACAAGACGGCCACGAAAACTTTACGAATTTATCCAAATTAGTAATTAAATATTCACACAAAGAGTAAGCATTATTTCAAATACATTTAAATGTTGACATTTTTACTTATAACCTTGTATCATTTCTCACTCATTTCTGGGGCCTTAATATTCTACAAATATTTTATGAACGAACCTTTATATAATTTTATGTAGTTATTTTAGGGAATCTGCGCTCAAACATAGGCTAATTACTTTTGTCAATTATTATTTAGATAAATTTGCTAATAAGTCAGCCTTTTATTTTTGACATGAGTACAGTGGAACCTCTCATAACGAGCACCTCCCATAACGAGTAATTCGCATAACGAGCAAAAGAGATCTTGGAAAAAACGCTCCCTTAACGAGCGACATTTCGCATGAGTGGGGAAGTCTCATCTTCACATCACTCACTCGTGAGCCGATACTTCCGCGTCAGTGCGTCAGGCTCTGGTTAGCGCTCGTTCCGCCAGCGCGTTAGTGTCGCATGTGATCAAACATTTTTCCAAACTTGTGTTCCGACATTATTTGTAATTTATATTGTGCAAAGTTTAATAACCCTTGAAAAAATGTCCCTGAAGAAGGCAGCCATAAGAGAATAAAAATAACTGTAGAAATGAAACGTAAAATCATTGAAAAGCGAGAACGAGGCGTGAGCGTGGCTGATCTAGCGCGCACATACAATCGGTCTACATCAACGATTTGCACTATCCTCAAGAACAAGGACAAAATTAAGAAGATAGATGTTAAGAATGTCCACGAAACGGTTACCTTGATAATGTTGAAAGGTTGCTTCTCATATGAATAAACGAAAAGCAATTGTAAGGCGACACTATTAACGAAAACATTCGAAACATTCCAGATTGTTACGTTCCTTAACAGTTTATAAGTATGTAATATAATTAGAATAAACGTTAAAAACATAAAAATTGATTTTTTTTTGGCAGGAAACGCATTATTGTCATTTACGTTGTTTTGTATGGAAATAATTGTTTCGCTTAACGAGTGTTTCACATAACGAGTAAGATTCTGGAACGAATTAGTCTCGTTATAAGAGGTTCCACTGTATATGTAAAAATGGTAGAGTAGCTGTCCGGGTGTTTAGAGTAGGGTGACTCAGGATTCTAAAGCGCAACTGAACAAAATTTTGAAGACATGGCATTCAATTAATACTTATAAATGCACTTATAATTTTTAATATTATAATTGTTTAATAAACCGAAACGAATTCAAATTATTTATATTAATAAAAATAATTTACTGTTGTGAAATTATAATTTCAGAAACGATCAGAGGAAAATTAGATGTATTATTAAAAAAAAATCCTTCAGAATATAAGTTCCAAATTTGTTAGAAACGTAACCGGTTGGTATGGTAATATGGTAACGTGTTTCCCCAGATAGGAAGGGTTCCGGGATTTGTTTACAAAAGAAAATTCGTGGGATAGATTTTTTTCTGTACATCTTTCTTATCGATTTATTTAATTAATATTAATATATTTTAACCCGTTTTGATTTATATATCTAATAGTACAGGAATACCTTACATAATCCGGGTAATCGTTTCCGCCAATATAGGTATAAAAAATGATAATTGGTTGAAAAATAAATTTAAATATCTTTATTAGGAATATATTTTATTTTAAATATGAATTAAATGTATTAATTATAAAGATATACATACAAAATCAATATTATCGAAAAATAAAAACATTGTTGTTGCGCTACCGGATAAAGTTAGTTGGATAAAGCACCTCCCCCGGTTAGGGAAGAGATCCAGGTTCGAATCCCGGTAGCGCAACAACAATGTTTTTATTTTTCGATAATATTGATTTTGTATGTATATCTTTATAATTAATACATTTAATTCATATTTAAAATATCACAGAACTATGTTCTGAATAATTACAACTTCACAATAAGAATGTGTTCTCCTAAAATATATTTTATTAGTGTAATTTTAAAAAATTGCATGTATTTCGTTATTTATTGTTTATACTCTAAAAATTGTAATATCGATGTCTGCATATTTTTCTTCTTTTGCCTTTTCTCTTCACACATTTATTTTAGAAACGAATTGCATTGTTTATCATTCGGTGAATTGTAAAGCCGTGTTCAATATTGGGATCAAATTCCATAATATGCTCTGACAAGGTTTCAACCATTCCGTTCAATAATTTTTGACAGTTGTTCAGCTATTTATTGTATGTATCGTAATATATATTGTATCACTTAACTTTAAAACGACATTAAAATAAGCCGCACTAAAGAGACTAGACTATATAATGAAAAAAAAAACGATTATTTAAGAATTCAATAATAATTTTGTGTATTCATTTTTATTTTGCTCAATTAAAATTTTGTTTGAATTAAAATTTTCAAAGCGGACTATATTGAATCTAGACTGATCAAAGCCAGACTACGTGAGGTATATTACTGTATTTTTCAATTTAGTTTTATACCTGTGCAAAAATTCTTTTTCACTACTAGTATAATGGATAGATATTTCGATAACTTGACCTGCATAGCTATTATTTTAAATTTTGAGTATACGTATGCAAATGATATATAGAATTAAAATGTAGTTTTAAGTGCTTAGTAAAATATATTTATTCAAAATCATAGAAAACAAATTCATAATTAAATTGCATTTTTTTAATGTCTGTGAATACCTATAAAAAATGTCGGACTCGCCTATTTGAGTATTTGGATAAGTGAACTAACTAATTAAGACATAACAACGAATTAAAATAATTCCTGAAATTTTTTGATATTTTAGCAACGTGATAAGGAATGAAATAGTGATGGTAAACCGTTATGTGACTGTTATTATGACGATGATTGATACGTCGTTAACTAATATTTAACTATTGGAGGTTTACTTTTTAGTGTGCCAGTCATTTTTCGAAGAATTACAAACAATCAGTTACCAAGCATCGTTGTAATCAAACGTAATCACAGTAATGGCTTAAATAACAATTTAACCATCACTAGAATTAATGACATTAAATAAAAATAGTACTTGTTCATTTAGAGCACACGTTTGAGCGTACAAGATAACTAACTAACTTACAATCACGCCGTTTTCCCACGGGTGTAGGTAGAGAGAATACAGTACCAAACTCTTCTGTCCTGACAGACAATTCTCGTCTCATCCACATTCATACATCTTCTCATACAAAATCGCCGATTGTTGAATAAGGTACTTCGCGTGAACTGTGTGTCCGTATTTGTGCTACCGGTCGCTGGTCCAGGCTGGTTAAGCTGGGCATGTGGTCCGGATGACAGGTGATACAGGAATGATCTCACTGGTCCTCCGTTTCCTCGCCGGTACGTGCGCATGTGGCTTCAGGTGTACCCTATAATGACTGTTTCGAAAACTGACTGTTTAAAGCCTCCGCATATATTTACATACATCTTGTATTTTTACAGAGACGATGGACTAGTTTTTGAATTGGATTTAGAAATACCTTTAACTACAAACAATACATACGACGACATTTGGTGTTTTACTGACTCCAATTCATTTATCCCAGAAAAAACAAACGTATCATCTGATATAGTCAACAGGAGAAGGGTTGAAAGCCAAATAGAACTTTTTAAACAGTTTAAAGTATCTACGGAAGGCGATGGGTATTATTGGTGCTTGTCTACAAATAAATTAGATTACGTCTCTAACGAATCCGAAAAAGTCCTCTATGTGAAAAATGTTCAAAAATATATTAACACTTATGCATTAATGTTTAAACATGAAGATCAATCTTGTGACTTCTTAGAACTAAAGTTATCAAATCTCGTTTGTCTCGGTCGTTCTGTTGGAGGAAAACTAGCAAAAAATATAACATTTTACACTGAGGCAACTCCAAAATATAATTTTACGAGCACATTTCTTATTTGCCTAGAGATGCGAGTGAAAAAAGTTTTTGAACAACGAATCCTGGTACATGCTTTAGTTAATACTGATCGCAAATTGATGTTGTCAAATTTTGAAAATGTTATGTTTATCAGAAAAATATTTGCATGCGAAGCTATTGAAAATGTACCAGAAACAAAATTAGGTAAGTTTTATTTCAATATTATATTTTATTTTAAGTAATGCAGAATTACACGAGGAAGCCATATCAATTGAAGATCGTAAAAAAATCTTTTTTGGATAGTACCAAATGATAAACTACTAAAAAGACTTATTACGCTATTTTTTTATTTATATTTTTCATAGTCAGATCATCGTAAATTCTCATCAACTTTACTAAGAATATGAAACACGTAGTAATATTACAATATTAAATTATAAATAACATTTAATTGATTATGGCTTTTAATCCAAACTAATGGTTAAAAAAAATATTTCATTTACAATTCAGCCACATAATTAAGAGTTTTTAGTTGTTTACCGTTTGTATCTAATGATATGTAAGTAAATTTGGTGATGTAAGTTATCATAGTTGAACAATTAATTCAAAGCGAATGAGTGGTACAACAATAGATCGTTAAGAAAAAATGTATAATAAAATGCTTTGCTTAGGCTATGCTCAAGAACAATCTAGAAAATAATCCTTCTAGATGAATTAAGATTCAAACTTCAACCATCGCAAAACTTTTATCTGATGAAGTAAATATGGAGAAGCTTAGACTCAAGGGACAAATTTCAAGATTGTCAGGTCTGTGGATGCATTTCTAGCAAAACAAATTAATAATAATTAATAATAAGTCACAATTTTTTCGTATAATTTTTAAAATCATTCAGGTACAAAAATAATACATCTCGAAGACTGCCTAACATACAGCTGTGAGGGCGAGTTCAACACGGGAAGTTTTTGGAAAATTTCGGATTTAGCAAATTGTTCAAAAATAAGTGGCTTTCGAAACGACTCATTCCTGAAACAGCAAAATTCTGCTAACGTAAGTAAAACTATACTTTATCTTATATAAATGTTACTGTATCATATAAAAATATAAAACACAGAGATTTGTGTAAATCAATATTTGTGCCTATATTTATACCGCTTTCTAATATAATAAATTACCAATAATTTCTACAATACAATATTAAAATATACAATGCACTTTTCACAGCCGTTAAATGTTTTTTTTGTTTGCTTCATTTTATTTTTATTTTTTCATAAACATTGATTTCATTTTAGTTTTTGCTTTCGCTATAATTTAGACTTTATACTTTATTGACATACATATCTTTGTTGTAACAGAGGTGAATATATTATAATATAATATGGTAAATATAGTATATACTTTGGAGTAGACTCCACCTCTGATATATACAGCGTTGTCCTGGCTACTTTTCTAGACTAAAGTCTGTGTTAAAGTAGACAGTTATTTTCGTTCTGTTGTGGTGTTATTTAATTTTAAAACAGGAATATAGGTGAGATAAAAATCTTAAAATATATATAATTTAAAAAATGAAGTAGGAATATTGTAAAACTGGTGAATTATTAGTGTAAGCACTGTATAACTATTATGTTAGAATGTTGGATAGCCATACTTCTGATTAATCTCTACCCGATTGAATCGTATGTTGGGTCCATATTTGTGTAATCTTATTGGAGTTGAATGATTTCCAGTTGGTACTGAGCGTGTTGTACAGTTTCAGAGCTAAGAACATGTAGAATCTTTGATAAAATGTCATTGTTGCTCTCGGAACTGGCGTGTAGATGTTCATTGTTTGTCTTGTGTTATGTTCATGATTTATTGCATGTAATAAAATTATATAATATTGCTAATTTCACGTTATAACGTGTTTAAATCAGTATATTTTTCAATTTACCTTTTTATTATTAATTAACACACTTTTGAATACAATATTAACGTTACAATATTAACATCCCTACATAAGTAAATAAATAATAAATAATTAATGTTTTTCTGATTTTTATTATTACTATTATTATAAGTTCTAGACGTCAATTTAGTGTCCATAATCAAAGTCATTGTAATGATTACTATCCAGAAACAGAGTATCCCAAAATAAATCTTTTATAAAAAAAAAAATATTCATCCGCTCCTCGCTGGAACACATTAACATTGTTATTTGTGTCTAGTTGAGCATTGATGATGAAGGGTATCTATCTCGTGTTTAATTTAAAGGAAGTAATATTTAAATGTGGACGTACAGCGCCTTAAAAATATTTTTTACTACAGTCACGAAAATTTTGAAATCCGATACATGGCAAAATTTCAATATTAGCTAATCGCCAATTATTTTCTTAGTTACTATATTATGTAACTTACACGTTTTAAAATGAATATCCATATTTTCGTAGTTTCCGACTTACTGCATTTATCATTGTAACAAGTATCCAACGATAGTAAACCTTTCAAAGGAAATAATTTATAATCTTACGGCTTAATGGAATATTTTATACAAAATGTTTCTAATATATATCATGATTTTATTTTTAAATTAGTGTTAATGTATTATACTTATATATAATTAATGTACTATAATACATGTTAAAGAAACATAAAAAATATTATATAAAATTTTGTTGTATTATATATAGAGTATATATTAGATATACCGTAAATTTATGATTAAATAAAAGAATCCATAATAAAATATGTAATCCAAATTCAACCGTCTGGTTTGCAGGTTTTAATTCTTGCACTGATTGAACTTTAAAAGCCTTCAAGCCGAGACCTCTATGAAAAATGTTATGCAGTATTGAAGTGTCAAATTGCCTTTTTGGCGCATCAGGACTTTCGGCATTACTTTCAGCTAAGGTAAAAATGTTTTCAGTTAATCTGGTCGGGCGAGGAATGTTTTCTTTTCTCACATCAGTAACATTGCCGTAACGTTCTAATTTCTTAATTAAATTAACAACAGCTGAACTAGAAAGCGCTTCATATCGACTAAAGCACTTTAAACTTTGCAAACTGTTTCCTCGAAATTATCATCATTTTTATAATTTCAATGCGTCGTTCAATTGTGTATTGATTTTTTAAAAATTGTATCGTTTTTAATCGACGGATGTCACATATGACCTTTTTTACCTTAAAAGGTAAAAAAATAGACTATATTTAAAATAATGGTTGAGTTTGGATCATATTTTACGATAAATGCGCTAAGTAAAATAATATACATATATTAAAACCAATAAATACAATGGAAACCTCTCCTGAAACAAAACTGTACGTCGATTTTTACAAATGTTGATAGATATCTGTGTTATTGCAGGGAAGCGCACTCAAAAATGCTCAGGCACTCAGAAATTGTGTTTAATTTTAATTTATTTTATATGGCTGCTTAATATGCCATTCGATCCCCAAGAAGACATACATATATTTTTGGTTTTATGAAGATTATGCCTTAATATAACGTTATTTTTCTTCATTTTATATTAAATACGAAGATCTGTCTTTACTTCAGATCACTCGGCGGAGATCGGCTACCAGCTATCTTTTCATCTGTTGTTGTTTTATTTGCTTAAAGGTCGTCTGCTTGCTGGTCTTACGTTTTCAACAATGTTCGTCATCCGGTTCTCCTCCTTCCTGTCTACGTGTTTAGTGTCGTCTTCTACTTCTAAATTTTCTTCCGATTTCCTTCACGTTGCACGATTATCTTATAACCGTGTTGTGTATTCCGTCTGGAGGTTGCTTATTGAGACGGATAACTCTCATTTTTGATGTTTTCAATGCAGTTTTGGTTCTGGTAGTATCTACACGATTTGTCTGACATGTTTATATTATATATTCGAACATTAATGACCGCTCTCATATGTTGCTTTCTCCATATGACGTCTTGTTAGCATCCTGAAATCGAAGTCGTCTTATTATTTATACTTTTACATAGATCGTTTTAATTAGAAATTAATATTTCAAATTATTTTTGTAATCAAATAATGTTGGCTTACGATCAAAAATGGTGTAAAAATTAAAGTTTTTTTATTTAAATTATCACATAAATAATATATGAAAGTCAGTGCCTATGTATCCATATAAATATTTTACTTACATTGTTGAAATGTTAACAAAAAAAGGTTGTTTAATCTGTAATACTTATATCGAGTAATCCATTTTTCAAACCAAGCATTTTAAATTCATTATTATGATTATTATTATAAATTAGTTTTATTTCAGATTGATGTTTTTCTTGGTGAAATGTTGATTGATGGCGCTACTTCCACTGATCTCATAGCTGTTGCCCGTAAAATAGAGAGAGCTCTCTCGTTTGAGACCAATCTAACAATATCTCCAAAAACTTTTCAAATCCTTAACGAAGTTCTCAGCAACGTGATATTAACCAAGGACGAGAGTACTTTACAGATTGTCCAGCCTCACGTGACAATAATATTAACAGATGACACTGACGACGATTCAGTCATAGGGATCAAAATCGCCTCAACGAGCCTTGGATATCGTAATTCTTTAATACGCTATTTATCCTCAGGTAAATATTTGTTTAAAGAGATTGTTTTTTATTATTAATTGACATGGCGGTTACTTTGTGGTGTAACATGTTTCATTTAATTTTCATATTAAAACTTTGTATTACACACACGATGGGTTATGTTCACTACTAGTTTCGAGAAGTGTAGTCCCTCTCATCATCACGTGATAACTAAACTAAAAACAGAATTATAATCTATTTGAACAATGGTGTGAAGCTTAACAAGAGGGAGAGAGAGATAAAAAATGTATAGATCTAACCGCGAGAAATCTAAATACGAGAATAGAGGAATATCGCAGCTGTACTTCTCGAAACTAGTCGTGAAAATAACAATCAATACTGCCTAAATCCTTTGATATATATATATATATAGATAAATATATTTTTATTTTTTTCAGCAAGCTTAGCTAGCTACAAAATAAGCTTATACTACAAATACACTACCAACTTAAATATTCACACAACCTCTGTCCATCATTTTATAAATCAAATATTCGAGTCGCCCAAAAATTTCATTCTGCTATTTTAAAACTTTGGTACTAGAAAGTGTTTTGAAATTTATTCATATGATGTTTTGAAATACGAGTATGTTTGTTTGTACCCGATACGTACATACATACGTGCTTACTTACTAAACTAGTTTGAAACACAAACAAACTAACTAACTTATCATCATGCCGTTTTTCAGCGGGGGTAGGCAGATAGGATAGAATGCCACACCTTTCTGTCTTGACATAAAATTCTCACCTTGTCCACATTCATACATCTTCTCATACAAGCTCGCCGTTTATTATGGATTCTAATATGTTCATCCTCCAGTATCTGTTTTATTGAGTCGTCCTAAGTCTTCCGCGAACGTCTTCTATTTCTGGTGCCATCAACACTCGCGTCATATATATTTCTTATCACTCTCTCCTCATTCATCCGTTCCATATGACCAAACCACCTTTCCTTTCTGTGATCTTTTCTTAATCTTACTTACTATACTAAGATTAGCTTAACATTCATTCCTTATTTTTTCATTCGTTACTCTGTCATAAATGGATCTGCCGCATATACGCCTAAGCGATCTCATTTCCACTGCATTCAGTCTCCTTTTGTTTCTCTTCTACCGGTTCCAGACCTCACTTCCATACATCAATGTCGGTACCAGGACTTCATTGTGTACCGCTAGTCTTGCCTCGATTGATAAGTTTCTTTAGATATAATTCTATTCAAAGATCTTTCGATATTTTTCTTAGTTTTTTCCTTTCTATCAAACATTCATTACCTACAAGTTTTTTGCACGATATCTTGCTTTCCTCTTTCTCGAATACCATCACTTTCGACTTGTTGACATTCATAATAAGGTCACTTTTCTTGCACACATCTTACATTCTACTCACTAGATTTCTTATAACATATCAATTGATTCAGTTTCTCTATTTCTAGGATCCAAAATTGAAAATACAGAAATAAATGATATTATTATAAATGTCACGTCACTATTAAAGACGCGCCCAAGATCCAGGCTTTCATTTATGATCTTACAAAATGACACAACATTTCTACCAAATATCGAGAAAGGTGAAACAGTCAATAGTCCAATTGTGGGTGTTTCAATGAGAAATATCACAAGTTTGAAGACAAACGAATTTATCGATGTACACTTTCGACCAATCTTAGAACGGGAGGAAAGTAAAAAGAAGTGCGCATTTTGGGACGTCACATTGAAACCCAATGAGGGATGGTCCTCTGAGGGTTGTGACCTTCTCAATGAATCAGGATTTAGTGGTTTAGTTACCTGCAGATACTACCATCCCGCAAATTTTGCTCTATTGATAACAAGTGATAATTCATCATTTAGTACAAAAGATTATTATATATTGGCAATTATTTCACAAACTGGTTGTATTTTTTCTATAATGAGTCTGATATTTATAGGTTGTACTGGAGTACTTTTCAAGAGTTGGAGAGATAATTTTATGCACAAACTCTGGATGCATTTATCAGGTTCAGTGGGCATGATGATGATCTCATTTCTGTTTGTATCGACTTTTGACTTTCATAAAAAAAATAAAGTAATTTGTATTATATCTGGAGTAACTATGCATTATTCCGTACTTGCCACGTTCTGTTGGATGCTGGTAGAGGCGATGTTTTACTATCAAATGGCGGCTGACGTGTGCAAGTACCAGACATCTTCTGGGCAGTCTCGTATGATAAAAGCAATCATTGTTGGATGGGTACTTCCGACAGTACCTGTAATTGTATTATTATTGAACAATACTGAAAATTATTCAGTAAATTTTTCTGCGCACGAATTTCCGCGTGAATTTTGCTACCCTAGTGGGTTTGGTTTTTGGATAGCAATTTTCTTTCCCGTTTTTTTTGTAGTAATATGCAATTCAGTTATATTTATCTACATACTTATAGTCATTTACAAACCTTCGCTGATCAAAAAGCACACCGAAAATGACAAAATATTTTTTAAAACCTTTTTCAGTTTCTTTTACCAATTCGGTCTGATGTGGGTCTTCGGTTTATTATCAAATTATTTGGTTATGGCCTATTTATTTTGTATTACATCTACATTTCAAGGCTTAATATTGTTATTCTTTTTTGTGTTAGGGGATCAAAAAACTCGATGGCTTTGGAAAGTCAAATTAAATTTCACTTCACAAAACCCACTGTTGATGATTTTAAGGGAAATGAGATCTCGAAATTTCAGACCTAATCGAGATTACCCAATTATAAATAAAACGTTAGGAAATGACTTTATTGAATATGTTGTTATTTCATCAAGTTGTATCGATGATAAAAAAGAAAATATGTAAATTTCTACTAGAAATTTTTTGAATGTTTAAATGTTTATTTTTCGTTCTCAAAAATGCTTTTCAATGATGTGATTCATCGTTTTATGATGTTTGATTAAGATCATGTTTAAGTATTTATTTATTACATTTAAGAATTTATTTATTACGTTATAAAATTTGAGTTGAAAACTTATTCGATTTAGTAAAGTGAAAGAATTATTATTTAATAATTTTAATAAGTGGTAATTATAATTCAAACATTTTATTTAATATAAAGATAGATATAGATTTCCTTTCTACTTTCCATGTTTCATAAACCCCATTATGTGTTTTAATATGTAATTAATTTCATTTGTCAAGAATCCTATGTCAATGTGTAATTAATTTCATTTGTCAAGAATCCTATGTCAATGTGTAATTAATTTATTATGTTATTACGTTAAGAAGTGTGTGCAAGAAGAAGAGATAAAAGAATGTGGGAAAAAAATTAAACACATTAATTGTTTTTTTTTTTTTCTTAATTATCCATTTTACAGGGGGAAACTTAAATCATACGATTAAGGGCTATAGAAATCAATAAAATATTAGAAGTTTGTATTGACGTATTTAGAAAAATTTTATCATATTTTATGTAAATTTCAATTACATACTCAATGCAATTTTTATTAACCTTGAAAAAAAAAAGCAATATAAAAAATTTAACATCCCGTTTACAGATAAAACCAATTGCTTGATTGTAAAACATCCCCGAAGCAAGGAGCTAAGATAAGTTATGGTACAGTTAATTTTCAATAATAAACAAATACATTTTGTAAGTGGGCAAAAATTTTCCACCATTTTCACAACATATTTCTCAAAATAAAATTACGTGCAATATTGACAGATTTATTTGACGCACAAGGGATTAATCTTTATTTTCAACATCCTCTCAACAAAACTGCTTTTATCAATGGGCATTAAGGGAATCGTTGTTGTTTTCTTAATCACCCCTTTGTTATGTCGTTACTTTTTAACATTTTACTAAAGTATTTAATTTTAAAGAATGTGAATGTACTCGTATTTAAAAGAATTTAAAATTATTTTGTAAATTGAGTTAAAACACTGTTTTATTCCACTATATTTTATTGTGTTAAACGTAAGAACGTTTTCGGAAACACTTTCGTATTATAAATAATATAATTCAACTTATATTATTGATAATGGGAAGATGTTCCCAAAAATGTTCTAACGTTTAACACAATAAAATATAGTGGATTAAAAAGTCTTTTAACTCAATTTACAAAATAATCATGGAATTCCACAAGTTTCACCAAAAACCTTAGTACAGTTAGAATTTTAAGGAAGCGAATGACTGACAGATGATCTACAACCATTCTAGATAATTATACTGATTAAAGAAACTATACTGAAATGAACTGTAGAGATTGTGGTTGTTAAATATGATTAATTGTGATTTATCAGAAGGTTTTGTGGATATGAGACTGAAACCCCTTATATATTTAGTCTCAGGCAAGAATTTTTCTTTATCTAACCTAAATAATATGTTTTATCTGTATCAATGAATATGTTTTTTAAAATAAACCCCACTTACGTTACATTATATTATATTACGCTAGCAGTAGCGAAATTTGGTAATCGAAATTGAATAAATATATTTTTAAACTTATTTTATCTTAAACTAAAATAATATGTCATAAAATTAAAATTCGGTTTTTCATTAAAAACTGAGCTGCCAACAGGACTTGAAACCAGGACCTTTCTATTGCCGGTATATAACTTTCCCAGGTGAACTACGTTATAGTAATATTCGTCAGATTTTTTTCTTTGATCCTTTATGACCCTTTGACTCTGTGACATTCATTTTTCAAGGAATGATATGTTCTGAATCAATAAATTGGATGTCATTCATTCGTTATTTAATCGCAATGTCATGAATAAATTGAATGTCAGTCATTATTCTATCATATTCCAGAACTGAATTATTCTAGTTCATACCTATTTGAGTTAAACTTTAGTAACATTTTTACGTGAATTTTATAATGTTAATGACATATCACCCTTAAGACGATGTGTTATCGCCAACTTGGTGACGTTCTGGGATGAGAGTCGTTTAATTTAATTACTATTATTTTATTTCATAACTATTTATTATTTAAAACTATTAACTTTATTCTATAATTATTTATATTTTACTTATTTTTATAAATTGCACTTATTTGTAAATGTATTGTAATTTATTTCATTAAATGTATCAATTAAAAAGATATTCATGAAAATTCAATTCACCGAAAAAATATTTTTGTTGCTACCGAGATTCGAACCTGGATTTTTTCTTATCTGGAAAAATGCATTAACCGATTACACCACACCAACATAGTAAGTTGACTACAAATTTTCGAACTTATATATGCTGCAGTTCTTTCAAATTGTTACATACATCTATTATTTCAATTTTGAAATATTACGTTTTAAAATTAGAGACTCCAATTACTAGTCATCATCAACTATTTAGTATCGAGTAGTAAAATTTTAAAATACTCGAATAGTTTCCGATCTATCAAATGGCTATAATAATTCGAATTCATGCACATATAATAAATAAATATAAAATAAAAAAGAGGGTTAACTTAATTTACACATTTATATTAATTTTGAAAACATATATTTAAAAAAAAATTAAGTGTCACATTATTCACATTTGCATAGTATTATTTTAATAATTTCCTCTATTAAGAAAACTCTCTCGGTTGCTATTGACTTCGGTCTTATTATTAAGTGTGAGTTAAATAATAAATCTTTTATTTCCGTCCACTTTTTAAACGTATCTTATTTCTTGAAAGTGAATTTATACAGATATCTTGGTTTATAATTTCGACTAACGGATTAGTACAAATACAAACATAATATATTTCCTAGCTTTACAGTAAAAAATTTAACACGTGCGCACAAACGTAATCTAGAACCTTGGACACCTAGAAGTATTTATTCTGGAAAGATAAACAAACAAAGACAAACATAAAAACGCTTATTATTTTAGTTTTAGTTTTAGGTTTAGCTGCGGCTGAAGAGATTTAAATTCACCCAACTGACAAACGAAACATCAGTGGTCAGTGAACTGACATTTTACAATAGTGAGACGTGAGACGGCGAATCTCTGAGACTTCATTCATATATGGTGGACTACGAAGTTGTCTCCAATCTCATAAATATTTCATTCGTGGACATGCACCATTGGGGTATCTATGAAATAAGAATTGCTGCGTAATTGTGTTATCATATATTCTAATGATAAAATATTGTTTTAGTTGACAAATGACAAACATTTGGGGATCGAATTATTATTAATTATGTGCACCGTTAAACCTTTCCATACATGCAAGTAAGCATAATGTGCAATGAATCGCGACAATTCCGAAAATTAAATTAATAAATTCTATAACACAATTTTACGTTCAGCGGGCTTATAAAACTCAATTAACTATAACTTTAATGTTTTTAATATTTGAATTAATCAACTTTACGGATAAACAAATAATAATAATTTAAATAAAATAACTTTATATTGTATATTTAGGAACAATTTAAACGTTCATCGTGTCTGTATAAAATGACATGTCTCAGAAATTGTATCCTTATCACTCAACCGTAAATACGGGCCATAATATTTAAATAATTTTAAATACTAATTTAATGTATTAATTATAAATATATACATATAAAATCAATTTTGGCGAAAAATACTGTTTTTGGGCTACCGGTTTGCGTCTGCAGTCGGTTTACTCAAAAGTATTTGAGATTCCGTAAAAACAATGTAGATGGTTTTCAAATAATGGAACGATAGATGTATTAATTTGAAAAAGTGTAACATATAGGTTCGAAAATTTGTCATGAAAAATACTGGCGCTATAACACAATCGGTAGTGTACTTCCCCGGATTGGAAATAGAGATCCAGGTTCGAATCCCGGTAGCGCAAAAACAATATTTTTCGATAAAATTGATTTTATATGTATATATTTATAATTAATACATTAAATTAGTATTTAAAACATCACAGACCTATGTTATGAATAATTACAACTTCACAATAAGAATGTGTTCTCCTTAATAAACTATTTTTTTTATTATTATTATTATACATTCACCGTAATCAACGATACAAATCTGTGTGCAAATATTTTAACTTTCAAAGTCTTTAGTCCTTTAGTCTTGAGTGCGGCCTAACTTAGTACGGGATTCTTGAAGGAGACATCATGACAGCACGGATCAGCCCTTTCCATGTACGACGTCACATGCTTGGTTTACCGTTACGTTTGTTGTCTATACTTACATACTTAGTTAATGTCCGACGAAGTTTTGTAATCTACACACTGATTCGAAACTAATAATTAAAGGGAAAAAATATTTTAATACTACACAAACTGTTTGTATCGAAATATTTCAATTTTATAATAACAATCATCTTATAAGTATATTATAATTTATTTTCGTTTACTATTTACATCATGTTTAATTTTTACTTAATCAGTTGTTCCTTCCTAGATCTGACTCATCTATAGGGTGAACATTGATTGTGTTTATTGTATAGGTACAAATATATACATATTATCTAATATTAAGCACTAATAGACGAGGCATTTAAAACCCATCTACTTTCACGGGAAAAAGTTCAGATGAAACCACTAAAAGTAATAATTAAAAAACATACTTTTCCGTGATTTTAATGTGCTTAATGTAGAAACAATTCACAAAAAGAACGCGCTGTTACAGATCCCTAAGCATGTATGTGAAATAAGCCATCGACCGAGGATTTAAGGTATTATGGGGATAATGAGTGCGGTTACTATTAAATGTCATGATTATGTGTTAAGAATCATAAGGTTATGTGTGTGAGGGCTTGGTACTCCCAATAAATTACACTTAGCACTCACCTATTATTTTGAATAAAAGTGTGGAGCGTGTGTGTGTGGCCATAGCAGGTTGAACAAGAAATTCTACTAACAGTTGACAGATGTTTATTGATGATCGTTGCACAGATATATTTAAAAGTATATCCAGTAAAAATTCTACAATGAGGAACGTTTTCTAGCCAGCTTCACGGCAGCTGCCGGTGCATATTATTATTGTCTATTATCCGCTCGGTACAGGTGTGTTTTTTCGGCTGATGAGAGTCTAGTTTTATACTCAAGTATATGCAAGGTACGTTCAGGGGCCATCGATCGTGTTGCCGATTTTTTGAAATGTATATATTTCTCTAAATCAATCATATCCTAGTTAATAAAACAAATGGTTTACAAAAACATTATAATAGCATTATTTATTAATTAAATTTGATTTCTGAGCTATTATTAATGGATCAATTGTATTTATAGTCGCTTCTTCCCATACAATTACACCATGCTCTATAAGCGATCAAAATTAAGTATCTCTCTCTTTGAAAATCGACGTTAAGGGTGATATAGGTATTACCCGCTCGGCATTCTTAATTGTGTATCTCTCCATAACTTAAGATAAATAAGTTTATCAACGAACAGTTTTGGTTCATATTTACTACATTTATAGAATATATCGGCGTAGATGGAAATATTTTTAATAAAGAATCTCTCACTATAGATTATATTGAATTTTTTTAACGTCTTGATCATAATTGTTGTAATGTAAAAAAAAAATCGAGAAATAATTTCCGCGATATCGCATTGTCTTCTCTTCTTATCGTAATAGATTTATTTCTATTGATTTTGTCTTATAGATAAATACTGATATTTTTTAACGTATCGACAATATCAGAATCGTTTGTCACTGTTGTGGTCAATTGGACGTCTGATGTCTGATCCAGACAGGCCTGGAGTATCAGAATTAAATTAAATATTTTAATCATAAAAAAAATTATTTAATGTATTTAATAACACGTATAACACAGTAGGATAAATATTTTATGTTATAATTTGAATGTACATTTTTGTAGCTGAAAAATAAGAAACACTGTTTAATAAATATATATTTTACGAATTAACAGTTGGAAAGATGAAATTATTGTATTTATTATAACTAACATACAAGTAGTGCATTGGGGCCTGGTTTTCAAGTTCAACGATGTTAGAACGTGATGTGCTGCAGTCTTCAGAGCATTTGAGAACGTGTATTACACGTTTGAACAACTATCAACCATGTATAACATTGTTATAAGTATTTTTTTTTATTTTGTCAATATCTCATCACGCCAAGGAGACATTCTCAAATATTCCAGTAGAATTTCTAACTGGAATTACTTAACTTTTTTTTTCTTAAACCTTTATATCCCTTCAATATTTTTATAATAGCTCGTTTCCTTCCATTCTCTCTGAAAATATTTTACTTGTCTTTTTTGAAATTATCTCTTACCTTAATTGTCTTTTATTTTCCTTTCCTACTGTATCGCACAGAATTACTCGCCGAGGAGGCGCCATGTAATTGATATGATAAGACACGTGTCAATAATTTAAAGGTGTAATCATCGGCGTGGCGTCAAAAAACCTGTGGGATAGATTTCAGAAAAACAAAAACGTCTTAGACGTTACAGCGGCGACCTGTCGCCGTTTAGGTACTTGCAAATATGACCAAATGTATCGTTATGAATCTAAATAAAAACAGAGTATTCTGCAGGCGGAAGACATTCTCGAATGTGTCGTGTCGCCGTAGTGTACCGATATTTAATAAATTTTGTGTTTCATTTCTTTCGACCTCATAATCATCATCATCATCGACGAACCACCCTTGTCTACATTCTCGTTTCCTATAAAAAACGCCTACTCTTAATTTTCATCAATTTATTATTAGCGCTTTTAGAGAGATAGTGTATTTTTTTATTATCTTTTACATTTTATACCTTACACTGTGTCACAACTGTAATTTTAAGAAACATGTGGTTGGCTTAATATTTTAGTTGTATTTTCACTGTTGTTTTATTTATTACTGTAAAACATGTTTTCCAAATAAAATTTATGATTTGAAAAATTTTCACCTATTTTAATTTGAAAATAGCACTAATGAATTTCTATAATATACGATTAATAAACTTGTTTAATTAAACTTCTCAAACAATATAATTGAATATCTAAAATGCTCGTGCCGTTTTCAGAATAGGAAATGTGTTTATTTAATGCAACAGTATTGAATTTCAAATAATAAACTTTGTATTTTCTCCATTATTTACTTTTTCTTCCACATGGCGTCGAAGTCCTTGACAGTATAAGTCAACTGCGATCGTTCTGTTTCTTCCGAGTAGCTCCTAGTAGATCATTATTTCCGTTCCCTAAACAGTAAGCATTATTAAGGAAAACACATTCATATTGTGAAGTTGTAATTATTCTGAACATAGATCTGTGATGTTTTAAATACTAATTTAATGCATTAATTATAAATATATATATATAAAATAAATTTTGTCGAAAAATATTGTTTTTATGCTACCGGGATTCGAATCTGGATTTCTATTTCCAATCCGGGGAAGTACACTACCAAAATTTAATAAAAATCAACTGATAATTCTGGCGTCTGCAGTCGGTTTCCTCAAAGGTATTTGAGATTTCGTAAAAACAATGTAGATGGCTTTCAAATAATGGAACGACAGATGTATTAATTTGAAAAAGTGTAACATATAGGTTCGAAAATTTGTCATGAAAAATACTGGCGCTATAACACAATTGGTAGTGTACTTCCCCGGATTGGAAATAGAGATCCATGTTCGAATCCCGGTAGCGCAAAAACAATACTTTTCGACAAAATTGATTTAATTTGTATATATTTATAATTAATACGTTAAATTAGTATTTATTTTGCATTATCATACGAAGATGAAGACCTTACTTGGCACTGATCTTGGGAATTCTGGTTTTTCTCCACTGCTTCACAAAGTTTTCATTTTTTACATTTCATCCTAAGTTAAAATTAAACTCGGAAAATTGTCGCTATTTGATGAAGTTTCAGAGAGGTACATGTGGTACCCACAGATATCTGTTATTCTGGCTGGACTGGTGCAGAACCCATGCACTGAGTTTCTGGACTATTTCGTTTTGGATCTCCAGTAAATTTGGCCATCGATCACCATAAGAATTTTGACAAAAAACATTAATACAACATCTACAAGTTAACTGTAAAAAAATATTTATTTATTTATTCGACATTTATATCTTTCCTAAGTGTAAAACATAAATAAATCCTATCATTCTGTATGTGCGCACGCTACTGAATATTACAAAAGATAATAAAACCAGTAAGTCACTGATGCGTCGACACGTCTTTGGCTACGCTACGTCAGATGACGGTATTTACCCACGCGATTCATTGTATCATTTGTATCATCCTGATTATATCGATAACAATTATATCGATATCGAAGGGGTTACTACCCATGCATCGCCAGGCGTGTCAGCTATACGGGGTACATCGGTAAAACGCTTTACAAGTATGTAGGTTGTAATAAAAAGTTTGCCTCTGTAAATTATTTTCTATTTCTTTGCTTAGCTTTGTCATGACTCATAACTGTACAATGCATTCTCCGTTGAAGTACGGCTGTACGTAAAAACTAATCTGCTTTTCCAAGAGAAATCTGATGCAGAACCAACTTCCAAAAATGTCATGAAAATGCAATCGTAAGCTCAATAATTTTAACTTATCAGCCTACCTCACGTCATATTGAATCGCCTGACTGTTTATTGTGATGATTTAATTATTATTAAAATAATATTTTGTGCATATTTGTTGCGTAAAACTGTATCTGAATATTTTCAGTGCATTAGGGAAGCAGTGACAATTTTCTGTGATTGAAACTAAATAAATACAATAATTGCACAATCTGAAACTAAATAAGTTAGAGTATAAGCACATTTTATATATTTTCCGATAAAAACTCAAAAATACAAAACCGCTGATATGCTAGACTATTATTTATTCGACTTTACATCAGAAATATTTAGAAAAAAATGATTTTAATTTTAAAATTAAATTATTACTGCGTGCCTGAATTTTAAATACAGATGTGAAAATAATGCAATATCTGTTGTTATCGTAAATCAGAATTTTATAAATTATTATCGACAATAATGCGACATTGGACGATTTGTGTTTAGATTATCGAGATTTTGTGAAAAAAAAAATCAACTCGAACGAAGGTTGAGGGGGTACCGGACAGATCTGGGTGTAAGTTATGTTAATACCGAAAATGTCAGAATAATAGTAGTGTCCACTGTTTTAACAAAATTACTACTTTCGATATGTTCTGTGGATTCTATTTTTTGCTTACCTTTGTCCATGATTCATAACTGTTATCACTAAATAAATACTGATATCCTTTACGATATCTTCTATGCACAATCGTCTTTTCTGTTGTAAATAACAAGATTTGTAATTCAAACAGGCCCGGAGTGTCAGCCTGGCAAACAGGCCAGATTAGAGAAGAGTTCATAAATTTAAAAAAAAATGTATTTAACTTAAAAAGTTTATACATTAAGACAAACTTATTGTTTTGATTCATATCAGCGATTATTATGAAATTGGTTATACTTTGTATATTTATTAATTGTTTCTCAAAAATAGCAATATTAAAATAATATATAAAGAAAATTTACTAACGACAGTAAATACCGAGGTTCCTCTTTTGATTCTGTTTTAGTTATAAGACAACAAATTTAACAAATACCCAGTCAAATATATTTTACAATTTTGGCGATGTGCAAATTATGTACCTACGTGCCGCTTGGCGATAGTTTTATTAGCCGCCCTGGTGGCAATTATTTATAAGCCTACTGTAATTTTTTTTTAATTTGAATTATTTACAAAAAACTATTATAATGTAGTATTATCATATAAGCTATAAATAAATGATGGTATGAATTTCTTGAAGAGTAAAATAAAATAATTGTTTGTGCCTTTGGAAAATAGGTTACCGAACGAAGTGCTTTAATATTATCGTATTTATAACAAAAACAGACCATACAGGACAATCAAGTATATTGATATTACAAATCACTTTTGAAGGGTGGATTGCCTGTTTAAAAGAAGAAGAAGAAGAAAAAAGTATATTGATACTGTTAATTAACTAGTTTAATTTATTAAATTCTCAAACAATATATTTGGTTGTCCAATAAATTCGTAAAGTTTTCGAAATAGAAAATTTGTTTATTTTATGCAACAATATTGAACTCTAATTCATAAATCATGTATTTTCTTCGACTATTTCACCACTGCTTCCGCTAGGCCTCAAAATTGTTGGCAGTATAGTCATTTTAGCTCCCAGTGGATTACTCCCTCCATTTCCCACCAAACAGCATTATTGATGCAGTGCTGATCTTGCTTTACGCATGGTCCCTGTTGCTGATCTTTGTCCATCCATTATTGTTCCTGTTTCGTGTTGACATAGACATCACTTTTCATACCCCATCTCAATCAAAGAGATAAATTATCGGTATTTGGCGACGGCAAGACGATGTCGAGCAAGCAGAAAATTGCATAACCCACTGCTTTTTGTTATTCTAGCTTGACTCGCGAGCGAGAAACTCGGGCACCTTGTTTGAATTAAGGTGATTCAACACTATATTTTTGTGTCGAGTCTCTTAGAGAATTCTTGTATTTTCTGCTAATTTTCTTGTTGGATATTTACTTACAGGTGCGTCCATACTATATAGTACATTGACACTCAGCGAAAAATTACGTTCGTTATTGCGGGCGAACCTCCGATCATTCACCATATACATCAGATTCGTAAAATACGGTATATACGTTCAATTACATGTGATTATAATTATATACATACTCGTATATTTTTTTATGTTCTTGTGTACCTAGGTGATGTCTATTTTTAAACGTAAAGTGTGTATATACATTTTTTCACAAACATATATTAACACCGCACTATCAGGCTTATAGGTATATACAAGTAGGTACATATTTCCACTCCTCGCTTCAACCACTATAGTTAATTACACGACCCTATTCCTGAATGCCGTATGAACAGTAAAAGAGAATCCAAAATATTGACCAACAAGGAGGTTGCACATCAAGATACATGGCATCATAACCCAATAAATCAATCACCATAATGCGTTGTGGTGATTGATATATGGGTTATGGCTCCCATTTTTCAATGGGCCAAATGATAAATGGCGAGTACTATACTAATCTTTTAGATCAACTTAATAAAAAATTTGTTAAGAAAAGCAGGTTTATAATAGAAGAAGAAAACATTTTTCTTCAGAATAATGCAGGTCCCCGTACAAGTGTCGTTTCAATATCGAAAATCGCCGAATTTAAATACAATTTACAATTCATACACATGATTTTAGCCCAGTCTAACTTACATCTGTTAGCAATCTTCAAAAAACAACACTAATTGTTGGTTTTTCAAGTATGGTCCATAGTCCAGACTGCTCACAGTTACTGATCCAGAAAATTAATGATAATAGTTATTTAAAAATAATGAGGATTATAAAAATATACCTGTAGACGGCCCCATTCCTTACATATGTATGTTGCTTGATTGCATTTGCTTGCGATTAGAGTCTTATCATAGATTATAATATGTGATATTTTGGCAAATCATTATGTTTAAAATTGAGTGCAAAATAATTCTTCAATACATTAAAGTTATGTAATTATTCTGTTGTGTATTTGACTTTGTGTGATTGTTCTGTTGTAGCACAGGCAAGGGTGTAAAAAACTCAGTAGGTATTCATTTTTGATTGTCTTTCTCTAAATTTAATAGACATGTATATTCTTGTCAAGTTTTATTATAAAAATTCGATTTGGTTTTAAATTGGCATATTATAGTTTTCGAATTTAAGTACATACTTTGATTTTCTCTGCCTCTACTTGTTTATGTAAAGGCACTCAGTTTTAAAATAGACTTCATGAATTCTTGAAATAAGCCTTTGAACAGTATTTTAAATACAGTCCTATAAAACTATATATATACTTAAGAAAAATGAACTATTCTTAATTATTTTAAAATAACAAAGACAAGTAATGATTAGTGTTTCATGTGGTATAGTGAATCGATTTTTTTAAATATTCTTAGTGCACCAATGTATTATGGTAATGTTATTGGAAACGTTTTTTTGTAACAATTTTCAGTGTGCACAAGATATTTTAAATAACATCTCGGTATTATTTTTGTAAATGAAGTTCTTAGTATTGTAATTATTGGGAAAATTTGCTTATACTCGCTAAAAAATCAATTTAAGCTTTTTATGTTTATAGCGGACTGTATAGTCACTGATGTGTTTGGAAATCTAAATTATTTAAAATTGTGAATAATTTTGGGATTAGACTAAACGTTAGTTGTTAAAATTTTATAAATAGTGTTTAAACCGCTAATAATTTTACTTCTCAACTATTCCATAATTTAACCCTTACTACCTACCGTACGTCCAAATTTGGTGTCTAATATTTTTATTATATTATAGTTCCAATTTAAGTAGCTAGATTTAAATTAAATGTTCATCCATACCATTATTATACGAATAATCTAGAGTAAGGCTAACTAAACAAACATTATACATGACTGCTCCATCGGAATCATTGCTTCGTCAGCAAACATAATGAATTGTTGTCTTGTACCTACATGAAATGTATCAACCACACCAATGCTCTATATATATTACTCATGGCGCTCAACTCTTTCATACACCTCTCCATGTGCGAATTAAATAATCACTTATACAAGTATTTCTTAAACATGACATCGTGTCCATGTTTTAAGCACATCTTAATTAATTTTGTAACATCTTAGGTTGTGTCATCGCTTCTCATAAATCTGTTATACTCTAAATCTGTATTTTTTTAAATTGAGCTAATTTTAATATATAATATAATGTGATTAGAAATCACACAAAAGAAATTAATTTATTATCTTTTATCATAAAATTATACTTAAATAATTACTGTTCTTATATTTTATACTGAGTGTAAATGTTACGTTAATAAAAAAAAATATAATAAGTTTTTGCTATTTTATTGCAGAAAATCGTTGTAATGTTGAGACATCTTGTTATATTTGTCTAATATTTAAATGAATCTTAAAGTAATGCACCTCCAAAACAAGGATAATCTAGCAAACCTGAGAATACGACTGATTTTTGTGGGCGCACTGTTAATACTTCTTTCTCCTGAGAAAATCTTGGCTCTTCAGTGCAGCCGAGGATTCCTACCGAGTCCACACAACGTTGATAATTGTTATAAAATTAAACCGCCTGAAA
Organism: Eubasilissa splendida; assembly: GCA_031772225.1. Lineage (NCBI taxonomy): Eukaryota > Metazoa > Arthropoda > Insecta > Trichoptera > Phryganeidae > Eubasilissa > Eubasilissa splendida. The sequence continues at coordinate 10,999,546 of CM062846.1, forward strand.
CTTATGAAAGCAAATATGTTGGATGTCCTGGGAATGTGGTGGCTATCGATTTCTATAATGATTATCGTTACATCGATAATGTTGCGGGAAACGTGTTTTGGACGGACTACGTGAGGGCTTATGAAGATGGACCCTTAATTAACTGGCGTCTAGGCGACGTTAATATGGGACGGCCAGTAGAAAACTTTAGCCTCTCTCTCCACAATAAAGATATGTGTACTGTGGTGGACATTCAAACCCGAATGCTGATGCTTAAAAGTTGCGACTTGGAATTTTCTAGAATATGTGAACTGCCGAGTCATAACCAAGAAGGCTCCAGGAATTTATCAAATTTAAAAATAAAGTATTCACATACAGAGTAAGTTATGAAGCCATTTTGAACAATATTTATTATCTGATACTTTTAAAAACCACCGTTGCTTATCATAAAATAAAACATAAACGTGATAGTATTCTTGGGTAAATGAACCGAGTGAAATCAATCAGTTGTGTTCGATTTAACATTAACTAATTATTATTATTTTAGTTTCTGCTTTTAAAAGAAATGTTTTCTATTCACAAAACCATATCTAAGTGCTCGAGTACCAATTTTTAGATGAACATGTGCATACAAATATATTGTGCTGCTGCTGTGATCTGATTTAAAGACTGTCAAAACCAAATACGATATGATGACAACTTCTTATTATTACATCAGATTTATTTTTATACTTGCACCATTCAATTTATTATACCATTACATATATTCAGACCAAACAATGACCATTTTTAAAAGTTAATAATAAAATTTTTGTTTAATTCATTTATTTCCCACCGTAGCAAGTCCACTCCGTTTACCTCCCATACGAGATAGATTTTACCTAAAAATACTCATAAACAAATACAACATACACTCGATCGGAAATTAATTAAATCTATTTTAAATATCATACAGTACTTGAACATTGTGTGATGTATGTTATAGGTACATATCATTGTACCAAGTTATATATGTATACATTTACAGTATTTCTTCAAAAAATTTAATATATATCTTAATGGGTATAAAATGTCAAAAAAAGTCGTTTTCCCAAACAATTAGTATATAAAAAACTTAAAAAGGCATACCGGACCTTTCCCACGGCCGCCTTTTCGGAATATGCACGGAATATGGAATTGCGCCATACCGCAAATTACAACGTTACAGCCCCGTTTAATTGACATCGTTTCTACGTCGGGGTCACCAGTTCAAGGATTGTATTTGATTGTGTATTATGGGAATCACTCAGATGGAGTGATTGATGTTTGTAGATTATAAATATCAGACAGATTTATTATGGTGAGTATGAGGGCCTTAATCCTCCTCAAATTCTCACGCATATATATTAATCTCGCAGTGTACATTAATGTTATGGAGCGTGCGCATGAGCATAGGTGCTGGTGTTGCGGCTAGAGCAGGTTGATGAAATGAAACAGAGCTCGATTGGCGTTTATTGTCGAATGAGGCGCAAATAAATTTACACTGTTTGAAAGATAAATTTCATGTTAAAGTTCGCGACTAGCGAAGCTCACTGGAAGAAAAATGATCGGTTCAATTGGCTTCTCGAACCGGTTGTGTCTAGATTGTTGTCTAGATTTTTTGAGATTCCGTAAAAATAATGTAGATGGCTTTCAAATAATGGAACGACAGATGTATTCATTCGAAAAAGTGTAACATCTAGGTTCGAAAATTTGTCGTCAAAATTACTAGCGCTATAGTATAGTTGGTATGGTATGGTATGCACCTTTCCCGAATTAGAAAATGAGATCCAGGCTCGAATCCCGGTAGTGTAATAACAATATTTTTTTGATAAAATTGATTTTATATGTATATCTATATAATTAATACATTTAATTAGTATTTAAAACATCACAAACCTATGTTCTGAATAATTACAACTTCACAGTAAGAATGTGTTCTCCTTAATAACAAATTCACATTATTATTTGAATATATAGGGTATGTGATGCATAGCGCAAAAGATATTAGAAATTAAATTACTAACTTTTTTCGCAGAAAAAAATCGTTGATCTTTGAAGTAAATTTTGAAATATCAATACACGACATTTGGTGTTTCACAGACTCCACCTCATATTTTCCAGAAAGAACAAAGGTAAATCATCACATTGTTGATGAAACCGCTGGACTCCGAAGTAATCTTCGTAACCTGTTTAAAGTTTCTACAATCAACGATGGTTACTATTGGTGTCTGTCTACAAATACACTGGAATACACCTCCCAGGAGTCAGAAAAATTTCTTTATCTCAACAATCGGAAGAAATATGTTAATAACGCATATTCGTTAATTTTCGACCACGCAAGCAACGAACAAGCGTTATTAGATATAAACGTTACTGGGATTTTTTTTACTTACATTAATGTGAAAGAAACAGAGGAACGTATAACACGCATTGAGAATGATAAAAAACTCCAAAGAAGGTTTAAGCGTGAAATATTAACGGAAGGTATTTCGTTAAATGATTATAAACAACGAGGAGACATAAACATATCAGAGGAAGATTCGGATTATTATGATTACGATGATTCGAACGGCTCATCTGTTTTATCTGTTATGGATAACTCAATCAATTTAATTATTTTAGAGATTCGCCTTATTAAAATCTATGACAAAAGAATACAAATGCACGCATTTTTTTATTGTGATCTCGTATTAAATACGGCACAAGTTAGAGATGTTCTATTTATGAGTAATACTTTTTTTAACAATGACTATTTGAGAAAGCCAGAAAGTAGAGACTCCATAATCATAAGAAAAATATTTTCATGCGAATCCATCGGAAATATACAAGAGGCGCAAATAGGTGAGTTATATTATATTATTGTTTAATATAATATTATAAAGATGGATTAAAAATAGTACTAATAAACTAGAGCACTCTGTAAAATATTGAATATATTTGAAAATACTTAAAAAATAAAGTAAAAATAAAAATGCTTTATTTTAAGCTCTTAGCATTGTCTTATGCGAGTAATAAGGTAAGAAAAAATTTACATTTAATAGATGTAAGTTTTTTTAATTATCTATATTACATATTCGTTTGTTTTTGGATTGTTGATGGAAATAAATAAAATATCTATGTTTTAAATATAATCAATCAAAAATACAGATTGAGTATGCAATTAAGATAGCAATGCCAGATAAGAAAACTTGTATGTTCAATGATGAAACAATGAAAAAAAATCAACATCTTTACAAGTTACAAAAAATAGTACATATTTATGTTAAAAGAAGTAAATAAATAAATAAAATGAAATGAAAAACGCACATAGGGATTGCAAATTTTGACAAAATAAAAAAATCGTTATTCGTATATAAAAAAAATTTATTTTTTAAAAGTTTTTGGTCAATAATAATAATAAAAAAGGCTTATTTAAGATAATAAATTTATTATTAATTATTGTATAAAAAAAAATATAATTTTTCAATTAAAAATAAACTGTTTTTTCTTAATTAATTTTAATGGAAGACCTAATATTTGTCAATATAATCAATTTAGCCTATAACATTTGTATATGCATTGTGGTAATTTGCTAATGATATGAGTTTAAGAAGTCCCGTATTTATACGTAATATTATCCGGACTACCCGTGTTCCCAATTAGTCCGGATAATCGAGGTTTTACTGTATATATCAAATATCGGTAATAAATTAAAACTGCTCCAATTTACCTTGTTAAAAAATATCGATAATTCAACAGAAAACCAAGGCAGAATAACTAAATGCACACTACACACCGCACCACTCGACAAAACAAATCTCAATACTGATCTGCAAGTTTTTGGATATTTCATTGATGCAGTCGCTATCTTTTGTATGTCGGGTTGGCGTATTTTGTCTCTATATGTACCGGACGAGTGCATCGGTTCCTTTAATGAAGGCGTTATCTCTCGACATCGCTTTCCAGAAATGATCCCTTCTAAACGTAGTCGTTAGTCTGTGATCGTAACAATATTTCATTTTTATATGTTTAAATTTCGGAATTCGCTATAAAATTTTTGGAATTCTAAATTATATTTATGAGAACGAATTTCGGAATTCTCAAAATTTCGTATGCAATCCCTACATATACATAACCAAAATATAGATAATAGATTTCAGTTACGGCTATTATTATATCTGTAACTACTCTGCATTCAATGTCATTCTCTGGTCTGGCCTTCCATGAGAGCGCCGATTGCACTAGAGAGTTGGTGCTGAGCTCCAACCGTAGCTTTACGCCCGCAACTAGATGTCTCAGAAGTAGAACGAATCATTGTAGATGCACTACAATCACGGGCCAACCCGAACAGTATTCTGTACGAGTTGTTAAGTTGAATTTTTAAACGGTCATGCGTCACTTGCTTGTATTTCGACCAGAGCTCGCAGATATACATGCTGGTGAAGAACAATTTTGAAAGAATGCTCTTCACCTACTTACTACATCGGTAGAAACGTCGTGACAGCATATACGAACGCTTAACTGTCTCTGTCGATCGTTATCATCATCGTATAGTCTATCTTCATTGAAGATGTGGCCAAGGTATTTTACCTTTTTTTGAACGCTCAATCTCGTCATGTACAGCCGCACGGGAGTGATACATTAATATTTGAACGTCATTATGACCGATTCACTGATATGAAATATATATAATAAGATACCATGAATATTTTTATAATAATATTTTAATAATATTTTTTCAGGCACAAGAATACAAAAAATCGATGACTGCCAAGTGTTCAGTTGCGAAGGGGATTTCAATGTTGGTGGTTTTTGGAATATTTCGGTGTTGGAAAATTGTACACAAATAAATAGTGTCGTCGAACATGACACAACATCGGATCCACCTATCAAATTGCATAATTATTCTGACGTAAGAAAAAATTGCATTCATATTTTATTATTTGCTAAATTTGTTAATACAATTATTAAATGCAATTTTTGCACGCATTTTTATAATTAGTATATTGTACAACTCTACAGATAAACCACTAGAAAATGTAGGTGAATAATTAGACATGGTTCAAAAATATGACTACCGATATATTGTTTTAGGTTTACAGGCTATGAATGACGCTAGTTTCGCCTATGGGTATTGCAGGTCTCCGCAGCACACGGTAACCGATTTCCATTAAGCATCATCTAAGCAGGAATCTACAGCACTACCATATTTTAAATCTATTTATATTATGTTTCCTCGAAACTTCATATATTAGAAGACTAATAATACAATCGCAATCAACTTAATAATACTTGAGAAAAAATATGCGAAATACATAAATAGCTTCAAATAAAAGTTAATTAATATAGTTCATGGTATATTCTTGGACAGTTAAATATTTATAAATATTTTTTAAATCCTTTCCGGTATTGGAACTTAATTTTCCGGATGCTGTGTCATAAGAACTTATACATTGTGTATGTCGTGGTGGCTGTTTTACTCTTTATGTTTATGTTCCATAATTTTTAAAGGTTTAATAAAATATGTTTTTTATAACAAATCCATATTATTAGAAAATTCTTACCATTATAACGAATTTCCTGTGTTTCTTAATTCTATAATTGTTTTCCTCGGGGATTGATTCCATTTCTATGAGATCTGTCATTTTGTGTGTGTGTGTGTGTGTGTGTGTGTGTGTGTGTGTGTGTATGTGTGTGTGTGGAAGAGCCGATATAAGTCGCCGCGCCTTTGGGAAGCGTTCTCTTATCTCCGCGACTTTCAATTGTAAATACTTATTCTGAGTGTAAATCTTGTATTAATCCTTATACTTAAAAGTATTGTAATAAACAATAATTGTTGTAAGGAAGGCAGAGTTTATTTATCAATAATATCAACCAAGATACAGCAAAATACTACATAGGATAGAACACCGACAGTTATCACAATACCTAACTGATTAATATTAAATAAGCTCCATTATATAAATGTAATAATAAATGTATAATTTCAGATGAAAGACAATCTTGAAACTATTAATGAGATACTGAATGGTCCTGTCACGTGTACAAATCTCACGTTTGTTGTTTTATTGATAGACAATTCTATCTCATCTGAAGAGAATGTGACGATATCTCCAAAAATGTATCAAAACTTGGAGTTAGCGGTCAGCAGAGTCATATTACCAAAGAATGAAAGTCACCTAAAGATTGTCCAGCCGCACATAGCAATAGTAGTAGCAGACAGCACTGATAACGTTTCATATATCGGTATAAAAGTCAGCTCCACCACAAATAGATTTCTTAATACTTCAGTCCACATTTTGACTCAGGGTAAATTTTTGTTTTGCTATACACGTACATAATACAATAATCGCTAAAACCATTTAAAAATTTACCAATATTTCCCAGAAATGTCATAAATGTTGTACTCATTATTTGTGTATTGTTTAAGGTTAATTACTAATTAATACAAATTGAATGTATTAATTAGAAAGATATACATATAAAATCAATTTTATCGAATAAAATTATTATTGCTACCGGGATTCGAACCTGGATCTCTTCTAATCCGGGGAACGTGCATTAACTGATTATGCTATAGTACCATAGTGCATTGACGACAAATTTTCTAACCTGTATGCTACACTTTTCAAATTAATATATCTGTCGTTCCATTATTTGAAAGTCATCTTCTTTATTTTTTTTATTTAAGTAATATTAATGTGTCCAAAGATTAATAAAAATGAATTGTTAATTCTGGCGGTTCCTATATTTGATATTCCGTAAAAGTAAAGAAGATGGCTTTCAAATTATGGAACGATAGATGTATTAATTTGAATAGTGTAACATATAGGTTTTGTAAATTTGTCGTCAATGCATTGTGGTGCTATAGCATAATCGGTTAATGCATGTTCCTCGAATTTTAAGAGATCCAGGGTCGAATCCCGGCAGCAACAACAATATTTTTCGATAAAATTGATTTTATATCTATGCATTTCTAATTAAAACATTTAATTTGTATTTAAAATATCAATAATATAAATAAATAATCTGTTCTCCTTAATAATTACTAATTCATTTTTATCTTCCAGAATCCAGAAATGAAGATACGGAAACAAATGACATAGTTGTTAATGTTTCGTCTTTATTAAAGACGCATCCGAGAGCTAGACTGTCATTTGTGATTATAAAAAATGACACAACATTTCAACAAAATAATAACAATAATAAAAAAGTTAATTCTCCAATTTTGGGTATATCCATAGGAAACATTTCAAGTTTTGAGAAAGGGGAGTATATTGATATAAACTTTCGTCCTTACCTCGCAGGAAGTGAGAAAAGATGTGCCTTTTGGAACTTTAACATGGGACCCGGTGAGGAATGGTCCACTGATGGATGCAAGTTGCTCAACACATCAGAAGATGGTAATTTGGATACCTGCAGATGCTATCATCTTACATATTTTGCGGAATTAATAACGACACGTGATGTAGGAATCTCAATCAGTAAGACTGATTATAAAGTTTTATCAATTATATCATATAGTGGTTGTACTTTTTCTTTAATAGGTCTGACTATTATCTGCCTTACTGGGATACTTTTCGAGAGTTGGCGTAATAATTTTATGCACAAAATCTGGATGAATTTATCAGGCTCATTTTTTATAATGATAATCTGTTTTATATTTATATCGTACGTTGACTTTAATATAGAGAATAAGGTATTGTGTATAATTTCTGGAATAACTTTGCACTACTCGGTTCTTGCCACGTTCTGCTGGATGCTGGTAGAGGCAATGTTTTACTATCAAATGGCGACTGATGTGTTCAAGTACCAAACATCTTCTGATCAGGCCCGTATGATGAAAGCAATCATTGTCGGATGGGTGGTTCCAGCAATACCTGTAATTGTATTATTGTCCATCAACCACGAGAGCTACTGGCAAAACCTTTCGAAAAATAAGTATGTGCACGAGTTTTGCTACCCTAGTGGAAATGGTTTCTGGTTAGCCGTTTTACTTCCGATCGTTTTGATAATTATGTTTAATTCAATTATATTTATCTTCTTACTGTATAGCATTTACAAACCTTCGCCGATCAAAAAGCATGATGAGAATCATAAATTTTTTATGAAAACATTTTTTGGCATCTTTTACCAATTTGGCCTGGTATGGATGTTCGGAATATTATCCCAATATTTCGATGTGATGGCATATTTGTTTTGCATTGCATTATCACTTCAAGGACTAATATTATGTTTATTTTTTGTGGTAGGAGATCGAAAAACAAGACGGCTTTGGTTAGACAAATGTAATTTCGGTCGACGATACACGTGTGCTCGTGCGTCAGGAGATTTAAGCAGGGCGCGCGTGCGTAAGTTTAGAATAAATCCTGATTATAAAGTCACAAAAAAAATTGAAAATGAATCCTTTGAATATACTCTTTCGTCGAGTATTACCGACGATAAAATTGAAGAAAATAAATAAAATTATATCATTTATTAAAATCATTTGTAGACAGTAAAATATTATTTTATATAGACTTTTTGAAATGATTTTCTTAAATATTTACTCGTAAAAAATTAAAATTAGTATAATTTACTTAAAACACAGACGTTAAATTATAATTGAGTTATGGACTGTACCTATAAAATGTATAATAGGTACATATATTTGTACCAACTTTCAAAGTCTCAGCTATAGTTAATAATATAAATGTTCTATATCGTAAAGCATCGCAAATAGGAATTATGTATTCTCGACTTTTTTTAATTCCCGGAACTCGAGAGTCAAAATGTTTAAGAGTTTATACTTTTAATTTTATTTAATTAAAATATATATATATATTAATAAATATGTATATATATAATATTATGTACAGTAGCAATTAGGGATATTATCCATATTAAATCGAATAAAAATTGTTTGTTAAAATAATTATTTGTTGTTTTTTTAATTAAATTAGGCTTACATTATTTATAAATTGATTGTAAAAAACAAATACATCTATAAAAATTACAAAACACAAACATTTTTTTTAAATATACATAAAAAACGATTGATAAAGAAACACATACGTATGTACGAGTATTTGGTCAAAATCGATGACACACTGACCTTAACCTTTTTCAAATAATTTCATATCTAAATTTTATCTTAAATATTTACATCACATTTTACGAGGAAACATAATCCCCTGTATGAACAAACTGACAAAACTATTTCCTTCAGAATCTTTATAGCTGACCATATACAAGAATTGACACACGTGCTCCGCTCGCCACTAAGTCGCTACCTGCTGTACCGCAATGGTCAGCAAACTCAAACATTTATTCGATAAATAGATTTTTTTATATATATCTTTTTAGTTAATTCAATTAATTTATATAACTTAACTAGTTTAAAATGAATAATATCAAGAAAAATTCCCGGGACTTGAGACAGCAAAAAATAATGGGATTCCCGGATTGTCTCGACACAGAAAAGTGCTATTATTTTGTTTGTTTTGCGTGGGTCCTAAAGAGTGACGATGTATGCAAAATTTGATCAAGGGAAGAGGATTTGATGTCTAAAGAAATAGGGAGAAATTCTTACATTTTTATCAAGGTCCAACTGAGAAAAATTGTGTAAGCGCACATTTAGATACATCGCGTGAGGGGGTGAGGTGGCCACGGGAAGGGTTCATATGTTTTTTTCAAGTTCTAAAAGTAATTTTGTTAAAATTTTATTTAGATTTACCAAGTGTAGAATTGAGTAGAGAATGAACAAACGAAAAACACGCATAAAGTTTTATAAAAATAGCTAACTATGTACTATTTCATGTATCTCACCTGACATCTACTAATAGCAAATTTAAATACTATGTATAGAGATCCCCCCTCCCCCAACCCTTCCGAAAACGTCATACCCACCTTCATATGTTAAATATTAAAATAACCATACAAACTTTCACAAATGGCAATACTAATATTTAGTTTATTGTGCAAAGTATAATTGGTCCGAGAGCTAGATAATATCTCCCGCCCAAACGATGATGGCCGGCGCCATCTCCCGATTTATGGTTGAAGCGATGCAGATTTATATGAAAACATTTTTGGCACGAGAATGAATGTGGAAATTGCGATTTTTTAATTGAATATTCTCTGTATACAAAACCGGCTTGCGAAATGATTGGCACACAAAATTGTAATTACATTTTTTCTCTAATTAATTTGATTACGTTTTATTTAACGTACATTTTAGATAAACAGACTAATATTTTTAAATTTCTGGAGCATCTACGATAAACGGATGTTCTGTTATCAGAATTTTATATTTAGAAACTTTATTATTATTTCAATAATTTTAATATACAACGTATATTATGTCCTTAAAATTGGTAAAGAGAACAGATCATTGTACTTTGTCTTTCTACCTCGCATGGCCGATTTTTTAGATTGGGAACAAAAACACAAGATAACGGCATCAAAAATATTACATTCACTCCTATACGTAATAATGTAACGGAGTTTTTACAAAACTGAATTCGTTCCTGAGCCTGGGAAGTATTAGGATTGGCGAGTTGTATTATATTGTATTGTTGTATCGTATTATATACTTCTTAGAATTATTAAAACTGTTTTAAAAAGCATAGTAAATTTGTAATAAATTTATAAAACCGGCCAATAATATTGAATAATTTACACAGCACCATTTTCATAAAAAATTCACTTCAAGGCCGCTTTATCAATATCACAAGCCCGACAACTTAGGGCGGGTTGTGGCTGCAGGCTAAATTCTTCTCAGCCAGTCTAATTTACAAACATAATTAAAACATTAGGCAATAATAATTAGTGAAAATTAAAGAAATATTATTGTATTTTAAAACAAAACACTTTCATTGGGTTGACCAAAAAGTAATTGCGTTTTTTTATATGTAAATGTAAAGCGAATTTTTTATGCGTTACAAAACTTTATTAAACTAAATACTGTCCATTTTGTTTGATTACCTTTTACCATCTTTCAGGCAATTTCATGTTCCGCATCCAAAAAAGTTCGTATCTTTTTCGCCATAAAACAGTTCCATGGACAATTTAAAATCCTCATCAGCAGTGAAGGTTTTATTATTCGAGGCGCTTTGGAAAGAACGAAACAAATGGTATTCTGATACTCTGATGGTATCAAGTCTGGCAAACACGGTGGATGTACGGATGGAAATATGTTACCATTCATCCGTCTAAGCTGCAATAATTTTTGACGAGTGACATGACAACATTATCATGGAGAAATACAGTACCTTTACAATTCACCAATTCTGGGTACCTGTGTTTGATTGCATCATTTCATTTATCCACATGACGATGTACACATTTGATTTCCTCGGTAGCACCTCAAAATTGTTGTTCTTATGGTTAAAACGCTGACCTAGTGATCTAGTGGTCAGGGGTTTGCGCCTCGTTCCAGGAGACCAGCAAGTTAGTCCTGTTCTCATAGTACAAGCATTTAGCTTAATTTTAAAATAGTAAGAATACTGATATGATATGTATTCGGTGTACACATCTCTATTTAAAAAAAATACATAATACCTTTGAAATCCAATGACTGATATCATAGCCTTTCTTTCAGAGGTTCATTACGCTTGCCCCACGATCTTTTTCATTAGATGTTGTAAATGATTAATTTTTTATTGTTATCACAAAAATTTTAATTTGGATCATTTTCTTTACGTTTCGAGAGAGAATCGCAGATATCAATGAACATATGAGATGAGCTCATATGTTCATTGGTATCTGCGATTTATCACTGAATTTTAATATCTTTCAGCAATCTTCTGGGGTCGTTAATTACCGAATGAATTCAATGAACGCCTTATTTCGTCATCAACTTTGATAAGAGTTCCTAAGTATGGTTGACATCAAAATTATAGATCGAAAATTAAATGTGTCACTACCGCGGTTTCAAGACATCTTCATCATATATGAACATGACTGTTTATAAGCATCCTTTCGGAAGGAATGTGACGAAAATTTTTCATTTAGAAATTGCATACAAAGAATTAAACAAATATCAGATATCTTATAGAGACAAAGCTATTTTTTATAATATTTAATGGAAAATATATGGAAGTACGGAGTAACTACAGGGCTTACGACTTATCTTCGGCTGGCTTAAGTGATCACTTTATATAAATATAACGTTCACCAATTCTCACCCCTCCATCTCCACATTTATTAAATGTTTGAAAGTTGTATACATGTTAATATGTGGACTTGATTTTAGAAAATTTGTAGGTAAAAATCCAGTAATTGTGTGTTCTTGGACATATTCAAATATTTCTAAAGAAAGAATTGTTAACAAAATCATACATTTTCTTTTTCTACAAGAAACTTGAATTGCCCGCTGTCAAACCACATAATGCATTTTCGATTTACGTCCATCTATTAGAAAAAACGGAATGACCTTTTCAATTTCGTGTTAGAAAAAAAACAATTTCAGTGTGTTCTTGCACGAAAAATTGACGTATCTTACAGTCATAGATTATTATATTCTTTATTCCGGGTATTCTGAATCATGTCTGTCTTGTGTTACTGAACTCTGAATCTGATCTAAAACTGAAATGGAATTCGTGCCAAACCGACATATGGCAGAATAACTCCGACGTACATTGGTTATTATGTGTATTCTTACATACCAAATATTTTACTCCTCGACATTTGAATATTGGAAATAAAATTGGACATAAGTGATCGATAATAAAAAATACGGAAAAATTTGCAATGGCACATAGAACTCTTCTGCATATTTAGTTGTTTTTTTTTGGACACTTGTGTTCTCATATATTTTTAGTATTCATATTATTTTATAAAAATGTTTTTAATATCATATATCATCAATGATGCCGCGCGTGTTGCCGGTAAGACACTCGTCTAGTGATCAAGAGGTCGAAGTTTAAGCCTCGTTCCGGAAGACTACCAACCAAGTTAGTAATATTTTGCTAGACACCTCACCGTGCATTTTCTTCAAGTCTTTATTCGATAGAATAAGTGTCAGACGTGAGCATAAAATTGTATCGCACAACAAATTTTCTGTTTTTACCTATTATTTTATATTTGTAAAATGTTACCAAATATTAATTAATGAAGTATTAATTTTTAATTAAATCATATTTCAATACAAATTACGATCTTAACATAGTTCTTTAATAATTAAAAACACTTTGAAAGATACACAGAAAAAAATTATCTATAGAAAAAATATCGTCACCTCCAAGACTCAAACCCGGAACTTTATACTGCCGGTAAACTGCGCTACCAAATAGGCGACAGTAACCTATAGTTTTAATGTATATAAGTAACTTTCATTGGTGAGACATCAATTTATATTAACTTAATTGATCACATAGTCTACTTGCAATAGTTATCAATGAGACTCCAGGTTTAATTCCCATTGGTAACTTTTTTTTTTCAATATTTACACTGGTAGTAACTAGAGTGTACGTGTTTTATCTTATTTGTTTTGAAGTTGAAAATAAATACTAAATAATATTTAAAATATTTACTGTGTTCCGCTTCTGTTCCGGATTCGTAAAAACACATTTTGGCGCGTCTTGCGAATCGGCCTCGACCCATGTTATTGACACCTTTTCCCCGTCCAAATTCCCCAATCATACCTTCTTAATGCTCGTCTTTAATGTGAAATGTGACCTTGACGTCAGCAGACGTCAACGTGACCGATACTTGTTCGATCGCGACATCGCGATAGCATTCGCGGTGTGGATTTGTCAGCTCCAGTGCACGGGCATTATAATTTGTGATAATGTGATTGATCACGCATTTTTTGTGTACCGCGGGTGAAGTTGTAATATCGCCGTCTTCAACTGAAAGCAGAGATATGCCCATCCGCGTGCCGTTTGTGTAATCTCGGCGGCGATTGCAGGGGTAACGAAGGCGTCATACACAAGGTAAGGCGAGCAGTCCTTCCCGAGATCACTGATCCTTCAACTGGAACCCCTATCCCATCACCGACCCTTATCCCTTATTTCCTTCCCCCCACCCCCCTTGCGACGATTCCGATTTACAACCGGAATCATCGTAATCCAATCCGCGGGACGCGCGACTCGGAGATCGCGCAATTCGTTCATTAGATCCTATCGACGCAGGATTTACGTCTCCTTTACAGGTTCATTCCTAAAACGCTTTTTACCTCATCCAAGCCAAAAATGTGATCATATTATTCGTACGTACAGATTACATGCGCTGTTTTAATATATGTTTGTTAATATGTGTTGAGAATGTGATGGAAACTTACAAATTACTATTTTTATATTGTATTCTATAGAAATAAGTCCGAAAATCGTATTTTTCGTAAAAGCATTCATAAATGTTGTGAAATATTTCCAGCGTGGACCTGATACCTGTTAACTTGATTTGGAAACAAACACTGATAGAATTTATTTTTTTTTTTTGATAAATATCATATACGTGTGTATCTATGAAAAAAAACATTTCTTTTTCATATTTACTGAATCGGCTTAATTCAATGTGATAACAGTAGTAAAAATGTTTTCCGTGCGTATCATAAAAGTCACTATGTAAGAAATATATTTCGCAGACATTTTCTAGAGGGATTTTATTTGCAAAAACAATCAGAAATAGCCTGTTTCCATAAGGAAAAGTAATTGCCTGTGTTGGTTTGAGTCGGAACTATCAAAGATCTCCATATCTCACCCGCGAGCATGCCATGTTTGTGTAAATATATTATCGAGATGGCGGGGATGAAAATGTTAGTAGGGAATTAAATTTCAACTTTTGCTTCAACACTGTCCCTATCAAACATCGCAGTTAATTTTTAAATCAGGATTTCAATTTTTTAACCACTAATATTTTCAGCTTGTTATATTCTACTTTTATTCTGTAATACATATAAATTTGCCAATAATATTGCTGTATTTCTGTTAAAAAAAACTACAAGCAGAATAATCACATTTCTCGTGATTTATTAATCACAGACACATACTACAGAGTTATCCAATAAGCGTGATAGAACTTTAAAATGGAATTAAATTTTTTTAAATTAAGTATGATATCAATAATTTCAGTATACTTGAAAGATCATTAGATGCTATTAACAATGGAATATAATCTCATTCGTGTGCACCAAGACTTCGTTTTATAAAATGTTATCTTCGGATCCAATTTACAACCACTCTTTCACAATAAATCTGGTACAAGACCAATCAACAAACCAAAGACACCATTAATGATCATTTGACTTCAATTCTTACATCAATCCGAATCTTGTAGATTTACGCAAAATACGCCATGTTATGCCATATGATAAACATAAATGTTGAAATTTCTTTGTATCAAGAATAATTGTTTTAAAATCATTTTACAATTCGACGAATAGCTTGCTCAGATGGATAATTATGTCGACCATATAACGTTGAGTTTGCCGAATCGAAGATTGATTTTGATAATAAGTTTTATTAACTTGTAAACGTCGTTCCAATTTGAAACACTGCATGATAAAATAACAGACTATCCAGAATAAAAATAACAATGACAGTTGTATATATATATATATACAATATATATAAATATGTGCCTAATCTCAACCATGTCAAAGATATAAGCATTTTAAAAAAACATAATTACAACATTATTTCAATTAATTAAAATATTTTATTTATTCCGAATTATATATTGAATACAAAAAATTAAAGGTCATAGAATTTCGAGAGGCCAATACTATTTTTTGTTTTGTGATTTAGGGCCTAAGAATATAGATTAATAATAGATAAATTTCCCTAATATTTCAAAGTAAGTAGACTTAAAGCTTAACATGATTTTGTAAAAATTTCAAACAATAATATTTTCTATAACGGTGCAGAATTTTCATATATTCCTTGCACATTTTCGATTCGTATTAATTATAAAGATATACATATAAAATCAATTTTATCGAAAAATTTTATTGTTGCGCTACCGGGATTCAAACCTGGATCTCTTTTCCAGTCCAAGGAAGGTACATTTCCAACTATGCTATAGCGACAGTACTTTTGACGACAAATTTTCGAATCTATATATTATTCTTTTTTATATTAATTAATATTATAGTTCCATTATTTGAAAGCCATCTACATTATTTTTAAGGAATCTCAAATACCTTTAAGTAAACCGATGGCAGACGCCGGAATTAACAATTCATTTTTATTCAATTTTGGACACATTGATACAACTTATATATTATTAAGGAGAACAGATTCTTATTGTGAAGTTGTAATTATTCCGAACATAAGTATGTGATATTTTAAATGAATTGTTAATTCTGGCGTCTGCTATCGGTTTACTCAAAAGTATTTGAGATTCCGTAAAAACAAAGATGGCTTTCAAATAATAGAACGATATATGTATTCATTTGAAAAAGTGTAACATATAGATTCGAAAATTGATCGTCAAAAGTACTGTCGCTGTAGCATAGTTGGTAATGCACCTTCATCGGTAGCACACCAACAATATTTTACGATAAAATTTATTTTATATGTATATCTTTCTAATTAATACATTTAATTAGTATTTAAAATATCACAGACCTATGTTATGAATAATTACAACTTCACAATAAGAATATGTTCTCCTTAATAACTTTGTTTGATTATATAGTTTTTCGAAGGAAAAGAAGAAATATTGACTATCTTTTTTAATCATATCGAATTATAACTATTTACTGAAATAGATAGCTATATATGTGTGAAGCTTGGTCTCTGAGTTTAGCGCAAGAGAGCAGGTTGAAATTTTCGATAATAAAGTCTTGCGCAAGATTTAAGGCTCAGTACGTGATAACCTAACCGAAGAATGGAGGAGGATGATGTGACACCCCAGATATCCCGATAATGGTGAAAGCAATGAGATATAGTGGGTGGGACGTGTAGCTAGAGTAGATGAGTCGCGTAACACGCCTAAAGCCTTCATACACAAGCCGACAATATCAAGGCCGAGGAGAATAATGAGACGTAGATGGGTAGACAAAACAGTATGGTAGGCAGTGCGGGGCATTGGGACCCACATTAGGTAGGGGCTCAAACAGTTCGCGCGCTACAATCCGTTTGGCATCGATATTTTTGCAAGTATCGATACATTTCTATATATTTTCCAACTCGCTAGCAACTCTTGAATCCTTCTCTGCTAATATGAAATTTTGGCTAGACAATGAGATAATCTGTTCCATCAGAAAATGTTTATTAGGAAATTAAGGACACATAAGGAAATTCATTAAAATGGATCCCTTTCCGGAGTTTTCCCTCATCAATTCCATATCCCGATGTATGACAAACTTAATATGGTAAAAAAACGTACTAATTCTATTTGAACTGCACAATGGATGGATCCAAATATTCATAAGGGTAGTCGGCTTAAAATAATTCAAAGATCTATTTCCCGCACACCCTGGTTCTCCAAAAGAACAATATCAAATATCTATAGAATGAGAATTGGGCAATGCCAGATAGTCTCACATTTATTTATATTAAACTTAATAGATTCCCCAATGTGTAAGTGTGGTGCCGAGGAAGAAACCCTTGACTATATCTCTTTTGCCTATCCATTGCAGATCACAGGTTTTTTTACAGTAATCTCGTCAATGGTAATTTTCAACTCTCGGTTAACTTATGTCATCTTCTTTCCCTTAACTCGCCACATTTGATCTGTATAATGGCAAATATTTTTAACGACAATGGTATTGACTTGTAATGTAATATTTCTTATTCTATAATATTATTGTACTTTTTTCTATAAAATAAAGTTTTAACTTGATTAGTGGCACAAATCACTCTTGAAGGGTAGATTGCCTATTTAAAAGAAGAAGATACATTTTCAGTATTAATATGAACTGATAACGTCTAAAATCCACCACAGTAAGAACCGGAATCATAATATTTAAAAATTCTCGCTTGTGTGTATTATAAATTATTATCAATGTATACATCAGCAGTACGAGAGTTGAATTTGAACGAGAACAAATGATAAGAGTGTAAACTGAGTCAGTAGACAATGGCAGAGAGGTAACAACAAAGCGGCAGGCAGATACCAGGAAAGGTAGTATATATACATACACACTTGTATGTCTTCTTGCTTGCATGGTACAAGAAGTTGGCGACGACCGCATAGTACCATAGTACTTGGAACAAATTTTACGAATGATTAGTATGTCCGGAAATCTTAAAAACCGAACTTGACCTTGTGTAAAAAAAAAATTTGGAGGAAGTGATTAATTTGTATCATGTATAATTTTTTTTTTTTGTTTTAACTTTCAAAAATCCAGCGTGATGGTGTATATGATGTAAAGGTCTATGAATTGTTGTTATAATATAATTGTTATTGAAATTCTATTTTCTTTATCTTTCTATTCTTATTTTAATTGAATTCTGATTAGTTTGGGTCGGGTTAATCATTTAAATTGTTGAAATATAAATTGTATCTCAATAAGAACTTGAACATGATTATAAATCTTCGTTAAGGTTTATAATTTTTTTTTCATCGAAATTCTTCTTTTCATACCTCATCCGTTCAATGGATATTGGCTATCATACAGTACATTGGCCAAACCATCGCCTCAGGTTCTTCAGCTATGATGTTCTCCTTCTTCCAGGGCCCCAACTTCCACCAATCTTTCCCTGCATTATGAGGTGCAAGATCTGATATTTCTCTGGTTGTCTCATCGTATCCGAATTATTGAAGTTTTCGGATTTTTATTGTTTTAAATACTTATTTTTCTTTATTCATCCGAAGCATAACATCTTTTTTCGTAACTCTATCCATTCAGCTTATTTTGAGCATTCTTCTATAAATCCATATCTCAAATGCTTCAAGTCGCCTTATCATTACTTCGTTAAATGTTTATACTTTCATTCTAAAAAATAATACCGAAAATACATAGCATCTAACCATCCGCATTCGTAATATATGGTTGAGATCATGACTGCAAAATATATTTTTCGTATCGATAAAGGTTGCATGAGCTTGCTCAATGCGGCATTCGATCTCAACAGAAAGATCCCATCTTTCATTTATATCGCAACCCAGATATACAAAAATGTTGATCTTCTCCAATTTCGTTCCAGCTATAACAGGAATATTAATACTTTTATTGTCAACTGTGTTTGTTTGCTAATGAGCATATATTTTGTTTTAGTTGTATTAAGTTCGAACCCAAAAGTATCACATGGCATCACTACTCGGTTCACTAGAAGTTGTAGATCCTCAATGTTACTTGGTAGAAGTATCTTATAATCGGAATTAATTGGCCTAAACAAATAGCTGTGATTTATTTGGGAATTCATATATTATTTAATTAGCCTTATAAAACGTAAAATTTACGAAACTACATAAAAGCAATGTAAAATCCCAAGAACGAGAATATTATTTAATATTGCGATTAACAATCTTGTTCTATGTAAAACTTAATATCTAGATTTATAATATTTGAAGTAAAGACTTTTAAGTCATCAATCTAAATAAATACTCAGGTTTCATTATTTACAGCCAACCGGATTTAGAGCCTCCGTTTCTTCGTCAGGACAGAATAAAACCAATATCTAATATCAAACTTAATTTAATATTAACAAAAATACGATGCAATAATATTTTCAATTTTTTAATCTATATAATTATTGTATTTTTTTTACGCTTCACAAAAGTTACAAATAAAATTTTTCGGCCGTGGAATAAAACATAGAACATTTTACTAAGTCAGGACTAATAAAATCGAGATAATTAGTTTTCACTTTGAATAATTTATGAAACCATTATTTGAGAATTCGTAAGAGATAATCCATTATCACACGATCAAATAATATATGTAATGATTAAATATTGATAATATATAAAGATAAAACTTCTATAGTTGAAATTAAATAATTTTAACACAATGAGAGAAAACTTTTAGAAACTATAATTTTTTAATTCCATTATATTATAAAGCTTTTTTAAATGGAAAAATATTTATTTAGTGACAAAATAAGCGCACAAAAAATAATATGCTATGATAATAACAATATTCCAGACAGTGCCTTTTGGCAAATAGATTGGCAATGTCTAAATGTTACGTATTTTTTGTTTTCCGTATTGTTAGGCATCATATTATTATTGCATTACAACACACATTTTTCTTTATATTTAGTATTTTTAAATCATTCAAATAGGTATCTATGTTTTGAGACCGCAGTAACAATTATCAGATAATTGTTCAATACTTTTGTGATTGTAATGTCATAATTCTTTATCTAGACAACGATCAGTGGCTAAATCACGCTGACTACACAATAGAAATCAAGTGTTTACCTTGCAAATTTTTCCCGTCATTGATGTTATCTTGGAAAAAATCCATCCATGCTTGGACAGCATTTGCATCGGTGGTTCAATGCTGTGCTACACTTTCTTTTTTTATCACAACACTAATCATTTTGCACGAGAACTTGAAACAAATATTTGTTTAACTTGTTATATTTGATATTTACTTGATTGTATAGTTATGAGTATTAAAATAATTTTAATATGTTAACAAACACTTGTATTCACTTTATTAAAAACTACGCAACCGGCGTGTTACCCAAAAATACGGTATTATACATGAAAAAAATCCATCAAATAATATTTGCGTAAGTATGTACTGTATAATTCACATATTTTTTCAGAATCGCCCGTTTCGAATAATGAAGTTTTATTGGACCGTTAAATTTTATATACTCTGCAATGTATGTTTTTTTAAGGATCGTTGGCAAATATCGCGGAAAGTTGAACGTTCGACCTCGGCGTCGCTTCCAGGCGTCGTGCTTCCGGGCGTCCCGACGTTCTGCCGTCGACTGATCGTCCAACGCTTTAATCACAGCCTCCGAACACGGGCGTGAAAGAGACGAAACAATGCGAACAGAAAGTTGTCTCAGTCCCGCTTGAAGAGTTTTTCCGTCCGAACCAAAGATAATAGATAACGTTAAGATAGATAAAAGTGGAAAATATGCACTATGACTTAACCGTAAAAGCTTTATTTTCCCGTCATTTTGTTTATGTTGCGAAAAATTGGGAAATATTCTTTGGTAAAATAAAACCAGCGTAAATATTTTGAATACAAATCATTTAACAGTTTCATAGTTTTTTGGTAGTGTTATTTTATTATTAACTAGCAGAAAGCAATCGGAAATCGTCGGTTGCTCTTATTGTCAAATGGCCGCTGCGTGTCCACCCGACTACGACTGCTGTAATGATGTCGTGGGTTGTATATTCCTTGTGTGATGTCCATTGAAAAAATTGTGACAAATTAAATTTTACCATATTTTACATTTATCGATGACATTCATTAACGTTTTTGTTTTTAATCTGAAGACTGGCCGGAACCTTTTTGGTGAAGCATCTATTTATTTGTAATTTTTTCCCAACCGGGATTGCAGGTGAATGTAACGAACATATCGGGACTCCCATACGTGCGCATTTGTGAAATAGCATTTTTAATGCGTTCATCCATTTTGAATGGGGCTGCCGTAAAAGAGAAAAGCAAAAGTACAAATTGTCTCGTATTTATAATATCTTTATCAAAGTATTCTTGAGATGGACGTAATTATCTATACGAAGACTTGATTCATTTTAATAAATATAAGTCTCTCCGATTAACTTTTTTGTACACATTCTTACTGCAAATTCGTGAAATTGATCTTTGAATCGCAAAAATGATTAAAGTTACCAACTTTAAACATTATTACAGATAAAAATCCACTAAAGAATTTTTTCCTTGTTGATTCTCCCGTTACTGCAGTAACCTGCCGCAAATTAAAGTGATAGTTATCCTCACTTTTCCTTCTGGCATCATAGGATACTGAAGAGCATCATATAATCGATGGGTTCCAGTCATATGTTGGATATAATTGTTCCTAAGTTTCGTCGTGGGTGCTTTGTAATATATAATTTTCTCGCGCAGCGATTTTGTTTGCATGAATGACAATCTTAATATGAAAGAATATTGAAATTCTAAGAAATCAAATCAATCTGATAACGTGCTTGTTTTTCTGATATCTTAGTAAGTTTATTCAAAGATGTCGGCTGTCTCGCAATGAGGCATATGTTATTATCGATATCGAAATCAAAAATTGTACTATTTTAATGTTCACAACTAAACTTATCAGATCATATTAGGTTATCACTTGATGATGAAAGGGACTGCACCTCTCGAAACTAGCGACAATAGTCCAGCGTGTGTGTGGTACAAATTTTAGTTAGGAAAATTTAAATAATCATATTACACCACAAAATAATTTCAACCATATCAATTAACAATATTTATTATGTGCAAAGATTTTAATTTTCAGATTATCAAAAAGATATGAATTTTACACTCAAATATATGCTCGCCAGAATCGTGGGTGGAGAAATTTTCTAAAAAAACGTGGATAAACTGTAAAATACGTCTATTAAAACATCAATATAATATATTGCCGATACTCTACGAACACCATTTTGTGATTGGTGCTGTAATTCGATTGGTGATTTGACACTTGATCAGAGGAAACCATTTCTTTCTTGGAACAGAAATTACAGATTATTAAATTATTTGAAGCATTTCATGTAATTTAGTTCATCAAATACACTAGGAATTTCTCGTGCAGATAATTATATACATGTACGTCTCCTGATAATTTCAGATTTTTCTATATAAATATTATTACAATCCGACTGAGGATAAGGGCGTCATCAGTATTATAGACAATAGACAGTTGGTAATATTATATATCATATTTATTTATTTATTCTATTGTGTTTTGTGATAGTTGATGGTATAATGGCACATGAATTCACATATAAATATTTAAATAAATTAGAAAAGAACAGACACTTGCCAACATGCAATAAATAAGACATCCACGCAGAATGATAGCGGTGACATCAATGAATATCAGAGGATAAAAATATACAATATCATACCGAAAGATGCTAAAATAAGGAAAACATCAAATTGTTCCAGTAAAAGATAATAAAACAAAAGTTGTATGTAAGTAATATTAACCTTTACCATACCATGATATAAAATACACGAACGCAGCCATGCTGTCAACTCATGTTACCATAAATAACAGTTGGAAAAAATATTTTAATTAGCTTAAATGGGTTTAATGGCACGAATTTACTTTAAATATTGAGCATTCAATTTTGAAAAAATAATGAAAAACATAATTTAGAGCATTAATTAAGTCCTATACAATGTGTCCTTCTTTCTTATCTCTCTTCGTTTAATTAGTGATAAAGAGACGATTATATTTGTATGTTTGTTGTTCTATTCGCTGTGAAAATAGTGTGTGATCTCTGTCTTTCATATCACAAATGGTATTTTTACCAACGTATTAATTTAACAACGAATTGAATGGAAAAAAATATTATTTTTGTACGATTCCCTTTATATAATTGGATTTTCACTAGTCATTTCTAAGCGCTAATATTTTCTTTAGGATTATCTAAAATATGAATTTTATCTTGCGTGTATTTATATAAATATTACAGGTTTAATTATGATGGTAGACCTGTGTTACTGCATGGTTTGGGAAGGGTTAAAATGATTAAATTTGTATTTTAAGTGGGCAAAATTCATTAGATTTAATTGTATTATTTATTTATTTATAGACACAGACTCCCAAATATAAAGACATGAACTATTGCGAATTCTTTATTTCAATATTTTCAATTTAGTGTCACCCACGTGATCGTTTTGGTACCACTCACGCAATTAAATAGCCGCGCGACTTTTTTTAAATATATGACTCGATTACAATGAAAATTTAAACGCTGACAATATAATACGCATTAATGTAAAAAGTACATCTCGTTTACACAAATATTTAATTTTCGAAGACTAAATATTTTTACTGTTGCATAAATGTGTCACAAACTATCGGATTTATATTTTCACAAATAATGTGTGTGTCGTTCCGCGACTAATGTTCTCCCTCTTCTATATGTACACTTTATTTCATGTCTATTCATTTACTGATCTGCGGTTTTATACATATATATGAATAAAGTATTTTATGTTGAAAAACTTCAAAATATTATTTAATAGTCGAGTATCGGTTGATGAACGTACGTGCGCAAAATTATTGTGTTATATTTGTATTTCTGTAGATACTATCTTCCTTTTCTAGCTTCTCTTTTATTATTATTAACATTAATCTCATGAGACAGTATAAAACATCAATTAAGATCTATATCTTTACAATGAAATAATGCGTACATATAATATATTACATGAACAAACAAACAAAACTGTAACAGGTAATAAATTGCGAAAGTTTGTACTCATATTTGTACATTGTGTATCGCTTGGACAACAGTTCAGCCAACGATAAAGAAGAACATTATTATGTTTTAACAAAAAGGTACCAGCTATATATATAAAGAAGAGTGTCTGTTCGTTTTTTATACAAATCTACAGTTAGATTCCAAGCTTGAAAAAATTTCGCACACTTGACCTTCAATGTGAGAAGTAACTCACTGTCCGCATTAGATTTCAAAAACTACTGCCATCTTCTTTTCTCATTCCTTAAAGAAGAATTTTGGTACTTCTAGATGAAATTTTGCACACTTTACGTTCAAAATAAAAGTAAAATTACTGTTCACATGAGATTTCTAAAAAAACTACCCCCATCCCCCTTTCTCACCCTGTAAAGTAGAATTTTTGCATTTGATGAAATTTTGCACACTTGACGTTCCGGGAAGGTGCATTTATTCAAATATGCTACAGCGACAAATTTTATGACGAAAAATTTTCGAACCTATATGTTGCCTTTTTCAAATTAATATATTTTTATCGTTACATTATTTGAAATTATTATTATTTGAGATATCCGTGAAAACAAAGTAGATGGCTCTTTTTAAATGGACCTTCTCCGGTTTGGAAAGAGATCCAGGTTCGAATCTCGATATAATATTTTTCGATAAAATTGATTTTATATGTATATCTTTCTAATTAATACATTTAATTAATATTTTATAAATATTTATATATGTAATGTTGAATAGAGAAACTCTCAATACTTTCTCAGAAGTTGAAGAGTAGCGAAATGTTTGAAGTTGAGTGAAATTTCGCGTGAATTTCGGATTTTCGGAATTTCGAAAGAAATCTAATCACAGCCGCGAACGAAAAATTCTTCTAATTTTTCAGTGCGTCAATGTGATAAGCCTAGAAAAGTAGATTATTCTGGGTACAACAGACCTGGAAACGTGCCACAGCGGTAGACAAATGCGTTGCATCTAGTTGGTGGATGACCCAGAACCATAACTTATGGAGGTCTATTACGAGCCAAGTCTCATCTGATTGAGGCCACCATATGTCAGTACTGAGGAAAGAAGAAAATCGCCTTATTAGAGGTTTGTTTTTCAAATTGCTAACACTTTTTCCAGTGAAAGCCAATTTGACAACTGACAGCTATTTTACCATAAATAGACTTATTTTTTTTTTATTTAGGAGAACACATTCTTATTGTGAAGTTGTAATTATTCAGAACATAGGTCTGTGATATTTTAAATATGAATTAAATATATTAATTAGAAAGATATACATATAAAATCAATTTAATCGAAAAATATTATTGTTGCGCCACCGGGATTCGAACCTGGATCTCGTTCAAATAAAAATTTAAATTGATTTTATATGTATATCTTTCTAATTAATATATTTAATTCATATTTAATTTATAAATAGACTTACCTACGCCAGAACAACGCTTGCAAACTGTAAATTTATTTCAAAAATCGTCGTTCAGTTCGCGAAACTTACCGTGCGCTGCATACATTTTACGGTCAACATAATCGTCCATCCGAGCAAGTAATTTGAATAACCATGGATCGTGTTCGCACCACACATACTCTAATTGATAATACGCATCCGCAGAGATGTCATATAGTGCGCACCGAAGAAGCTGTTGTTTCTTCAAAAATGATGCCGGCCAGAACATTACAGTCAATGAAGAGCACTATAGGTCCATGATTACTGACTTCTCTGTTCCCCAATTGAATGACATTAATGTGGAAGAACTGTAGTTTCAACAAGACGATGAAACATGCCACACAGCGCTTGCCACAATCAATATATTAAAGGAAACATTCGATGAGCGCATAATTTCGCGTAATGTACCTGTGAATTGGCTTCTAATATAATTTGACAACTTTGGATTATTTTCTGTGGGAATATGTGAAATAGACGACTTGGAAGTCAACATTCGTCGCGTTATTGTTGATATACAGCTCAGCTGTTCCAAAAAGTGGTCGAAAATTGGACTTCGAGAAATCATATTTAAACACTAATGGCATAAAACTATCTATCCAATAAAGCCAATACCATGGCCATTATCACGATTTTGATGTATTTTAATTCATTTTATAGTTCTATACCTCTAAAAACATCCTTTAGTATGAAGTAAATAATTATTTTTCAGGTCATTCTATACAAATTCTTATATACTGTATTAATAAAATTAAATGTCACCCGCTGATAACTGAAAAGAACTTATTTACAAATAGATTTGTATTAAATTATTTTAATACAAGTTTATAATTTGACTCCTGAAATCTCGCTGAGATGACGCGACACACAATGATTTTGGTGGATTTTCATTATTAAAAATTTTTTAATTAAAAATATAAGTGAACAATGCGCGGGTTCGTCATTAAAAGCATCTAAGGACAGAAGTTTTCTGTAAAAAATACCATTATGCTCTAATAATATAGTATAATATAATACACGTGAGTCGTGATATAACGTGTGTTAAATGCAAAGTAAAATTTTCGCCAGCCCGGTTTGGAACAAAAAAATATTATCTGTAAGATTTATTGATGAAATTTACAAGTACTTTTTAAGTCCGACTGTTTTATTACCCGACGGGCCCGAGGTACACACACTGCAGACTAATGGCACAATCTCAGATCTTCCTGTAATATATCTCTCGCAGGAAAAGCGAAAACTCAAGGAACTGAAAACTGCGGAAAGCGAAGGAAGCGAATATTTTTGTGAACGTCAGTCACTTTCAAACGTTTTCATTTTGTACATTTACAACAGAAATACTCGAGAAAAACGGTCCATCTTATAAAGTGCAGTACAATGACGTATATATGAAGTAACTCTTTTCCATATAAATAATACAATGACGCTTTTTTTTTCGTAACTATTCCGTGCGCAATAAACAATGGGAAAAATTTTATTAAAATAAAATCAGTATTTAATTGCAGTTAACCTTTTTTTTTAACTTTCTATTTTCATATATGTAACTAATTTGGAGTGGTTTCATTATATTAAATATCAGTTTTAACAAAAATAATTTGTGTATTGTGTTATTTAGTAATAAAATTCTCTCTTGTAGCCCGTATCCATGGATGAGATTAGCGACCCAAGAGAATCTCTGAGACTTGGATTTTGCTCTCTTGCGATTATTTGCAACATTAACAACTCTCAGTTTTCGTAGTTTATCGTCTACGCACAAGTCTCAGAGATTCAGGTTTTCCTTGTGGAACATTAAATATCAAATGTGAGTCCATTAACCATTGATGTTTCGTTCGTTAGTTCTGGGATTTGAATCTCACCAGTTGCTATCAAATCGAACGTCATGTTTGAGATTTTTCTGTTTCTACCAAACTAAAATTATCTCCAAATCAAAATCTTAACACTTCTATATGTTACTGAAATTGACCTCAACTCAAATCTCTGAGATTTACCTCATCGTATCTCATTACGTGGATACTGACCATCTATAATGGGTATCCTTCATTTTGAATCAATGTTCAGAAACTAATCTGAACATTGAGATACTGAACGAAGATAATATAGAAGATATACGAATTCAACCCTATTAATTGCAATTGCAATTTATAGCGAAATTATGAGAATATTGAATCTCGTAAGATAATATAAAAAATTACATAACAATTAATCAGGGTTTATCATTTGGAGTGCATTTATAAAATGTATTTGTATTATTTGTTTGATCGATGTTCGAGTATGTTGATCATTTGCTATTAGTCCATCAGTTATAAATAAATCATAATATAAACCAACCTAATAAGATCATCCCATGCTCAAAATATAATTAAACTAATTATAATATAATATAACCCCAAAGTCGGTTTTACGAATAATTTTTTTTCTTTGGTCGAGTAATAATTTATTAAGATATGGGATCTGATCATGGGGTCACTCTTGTAACTCAAATATAAAACAAATACAAAATCTTCAAACAGCCATAGTGAAAAAAATTATAAGCCTGGAAGTATTTAAGTTGAGGCATAATCTAAAATTGTTATGTTCTTCCGTAATCGTTTCTCCTGTACATGGGCTGTTACTGTTGCGATGCTCTAAATAGGGTGGCTTCACACGGAAAAAATATAAGAGATGTAACTAATTTGAATTAAACAATTCCCAAAATCACCAATGAGTATGGATCTAGGACATTTGGAACAAATACCTGGGTCCTTACAAAATAGTACGCTTGCTCCCAATTGGAAAGAAATGATAAAAAAGTGGCTTATCGAAAATAATTTGTCTTGTAAGCATGAAATGAATTATTTAAACTGTGAAACTGATTAGTTGTTATGTTTTGATTATATTAAATGCAATATAATTGTAATCAAATTTACCTACAGACAAACGTCTAGCAAGATGTTTTGGGGGTCTAGTTTTAATAACAAAAATTTTATAAAAAGAAGAAAATAAAAAATTTAATTAAAATTTATAAAACCATGAAGACAAATGCAATCATAATAAAAGCACAAAAGAAACATTATTTAAATGTGAAATTGAAACAAAAGGCCTTAACAGTATGTCTACCCACATCGATTTGTTTGGTTTCGCTAGTTGTCTGGAGATACACTTTTTAATTCTGCCGTGTGATTCCGAGATCCTGTTCATCAGATACATCAACGTCAAGTGTCATCAGGGTTGCGGGAAGAAAGCCGAATCAGACTTGTTTGCAGTGGTAGTAAACCGTTATTTTAACCATTATTGTGACTGTAATTGTGTTCGATTGTAACTAAGATTTAAGTGTAAATAAATAAATACAAATAATCAGTTACCAATCATCATTATATTCAAATACAATCACTATACTAGTTTACTAGTAGTAAATACTAGTTTATTAAAAACTTTCTTTCAAATTATATACGCTTCGATTATTTCTAAAGATGCTAAAAACCAGACCGGTAATCAACTGACCACCAAACATATAGACATGAACTAAAGCAAATTTCTTGTCCCAATATTATTTTCATTTTGGTAACTTGTGCCCTGCAGTTCATTCAAATTAATTCAGTTGTTATGCCAAATTTAAAAGCTATCACCATTTTCTAATCAATAATATATCATTAATCATCCACGTGATCACTTTGGTACCACTTACGCAATAAAATAGTTCCGCGACTTTTTTTTTAAATATGATTCTTTTGAAACAAATATTTAAACGCTGACAATATTATATGCATTAATGTAAAAAATACGTCTTGTTTACACAAATGTTTAATTTTCGAAGAGTAAATACTTTTACTATTGCATAAATATGCCATAAACTATCAAATTTATGTTTCCACCAAGAATGTGTGTAGAATGCCCCTCGTCCCGCAACTAATGTTCTAAACCCCTTTTTCCTATATGTATACTTTAATTTATGTCTATTCATTTACTGGTCTGTACAGGTAATTCCGAATTTCAGATTATTTCTAGTGTAGTGCTTCCAGGGTTAGTAACGGTCCAATATAAACAGTCAGCAGACCAGCCCATTAACGGATCTTATATTCGAGTGGTGTCAAACCGTCTGCGATGAAAGAAATTCCAGTAATCCTGCGGAAATTTTAAGCGGACTTTTCATTAGAGGAAAACAATTAGGGGTGGGGGTGTTCAAAGGGTACTTCCTTTTCCGTCACGGAACAATTTCCTAAACGGTAGTGGAAAGCGGCACGCCATTTCTACCTTAATCATTTTTAATCGACGACCTCCTCGCCAAAACGCCCTCGGGGGTCAACACATAACTCAACCGCCATTACCCCGAAAATTTTACGCCGTTATGATAAAAAGTGTAATTATAAGAAAATTTAAGGCCCCCGACAAACTTTTGACCATAATTATGTCGTGCAATAGGTATCACGATCAATTTATGTTTAATGTATTTGTTTTTTTTTTTAATTTTGATTAAGATCACATATCTGAGTCAGACAAACATAACGCTAGGTTTACCTGAGAAAAAGACGATCGTTAAATATATATGTTTAAGTTAATCTGCATTTTATCAATGACCAGTATCAATACAGAAACTGATAAAATTTTAAATAACACAAAGGGTTGTGAACCGAATTATGAACTCAAAATAAAAAATCACTTTTGTTACATTTACAGATAATAAGGGCCCAGAAATCCGATTATTCACAAAGAGACTAATTAATACATAATTACTACGATTAATTAATACGAATATTTACAACTTCACAATAAGAATGTGTTCTCCTTAATAACGAAAAGACACAACATATTTATGATGCATTTATTACACTTGCAATAAAGAATGGTCATTTTATTAGGAGCTCATTTTCAAAATTCTTCGAAACCTGTGCATGTGCGAAGAAATTAAAAGGTTTTGAAATAAATAATATAAGCATATATAATATTGTTATTTTTAAAAAAAAGAGAGGTGCGTACACAGAATACGTAACACATCAATATTTTTACTATTAACAAAGCAAGCTAAGTGCTTATGCTATGAAAATAATACAAACTTGATGACCTTCTGGAATGAGGCTCCAACCGACCACTAGATCACTAGGTAAGTATCGTACCCACTAGACCACAAGCACGTTATTATGTAATATTAATAAATAAGCATTGTGAGTGTACTCTATCCTCCCTACTCATCTCTATAAAAATATTACGATACGATATAATTTATTTTTTATTAATTTTTAATATTTTTGTAAATGTTTTCTATTTTAGGAGCTGGAAGTTTAGGAGGGAGAAAAAGTTGATCTTTTTTTATATTACTTTAATAATTATTCTCTGTATTATTTTTACCGAGTTCATTATGTTATTGTATGCTCCTCTTCATCTAATTATTCCATACTGGAGTAGTAAGTGAACAATAGCAAAATATACCCTTTTTATGTTATTTATACTTAAAATGTTTCTTAATCTTATGAATATATAAATACATTTTCTTATTTTCTTCACCAATTCGCTAATGCCATTTTAGATGTTGATCGATAATTACACCGAGATATTTGATTTATTTTTTAGGGTTTAAGATTGTATATAAGTCGTTACAGTTACGTACATTCACAAATAGATTACTATTCAAAGAAAATAGATTTAAGAAATACTACATCAATGTACGCACAGTTTGTATTGAACTGTGTATATATATATTGGTAACAATAAGAACTAAATACATCTTCTGTGCATATTGTTAACTGTATCAGTTATAATAATCTCTCTTGTGTATAAAATACAACTCATGCACAATTCTATTTGCCTAGCACGGAGGATTTGGGTGCTGACGCCTTTTTGATGTAATTAAGCCATTCAAAATGTTAACTCACAGCTTTTCTCGTTAGAGGCTGCTTACTTAGGTCACAGAAGAGGGTTTACCGTGAAGCATGTACGAGGAACTACCTTAAGACTTAACTGCAAAGGGATGGGGGATAAAGTTTTAAAACAACTGCACCGAATAGGCCAACAAACTTCTCCTCAGACTAAATTCACCCTCTTGTTAAGTTCAAGTCTTCGCTGTGTTCCAGAGAATAATGAAAATAGTTTATCCGTCTCGTGTTTTATCTTTCACCTTATCATATTATACCCGCAGTTCAAAAGTTAGAAACTGCATGAAGTTTCTGCTCGTACACAACGTTCATGGTGTCCCGCTTTTCATTCAAGACATCATCACGAGCATTCGGATGACTTTCGATGAAAACTAAGAATTTGTATGAGACAAATAGCCGACAGCAAAAGACAAATAGGATTTAATCGGTTTATTGTCATAATATACATACATTCACACCATGGCTCCAAATATAAGTTAAAAAGACAACATTGGAATTCTGAGGGTTTATATACATTTATACAAGTAACAATTCTGTCCCAACATCAATGATATTTTAATGTCATAATAATTTTAATATGTAGAGAAAGATGTCAATATAATTTTATATAACTGACCTTTTCTACATATGTCCTTTAATATGGCATTAGTATATCATTCGTGTTGAAACAGAATTGTTACATAGAATAAATAAAATCATACAAAATGTATATAAACCGTCAGAATTCCAATGAATGTAAATAAACTTATATAGCTGCTCTTCACTATAGATTAACATTAATATAAATACAAGTTGTTTAGTTAAATTGTACCCATTTGAAGTAAATTAAATTAGTAGAATCAAAAAAACAAGTATGTTTAAAATTCTCTCATTTTATTAAAATATTAATTTATGGTCAGTTTTAAAAGCTTAAGAATTCACACAAAGTTTTAATTGTATATAGTTCTAGACACTTATTACAAAAGCAACTTGGAATGTTTTAAATAACTTCACTGAATATAAAAATAAAAAGAATAACTCCGCTTGCAGTCATCGGGACATCGTTTCTTCAAACCTAATGGAGCGATAAAAGAGTTCTAATAAAATAGTTGAATGAGGACCAAGGCAGAGTAACTTTCCAGATAATTAATTACTTGGAAATCTTTCCGTAACTAATTGATCGACTTCAACCTAAATCATGTTCCATTCAGTGAAATTTTTTTGAATCAATTTGATACAAAATCAAGTTAGTTTGTTTTAAAATATCACAAAACTTTCTACTAAAATTTCAACAACACAATAAAAATGTATGTTTCAAAAAAAAATATATATATACATATAAGTTTTAATTTTTTCAAATTTAATAAAATAGATTAATAAAATCCTGGCGTCTCCTGGAATGTATTACTCAAAACTTCTTTAGGTTTCATTGCAATATCATGTTTATTGTTTATAAAAATGAAATAATATATGTATCGTTTATAAAAACTACTGAATGGTTCGTAATTTGTCGGAAACTTAGATGATAAAATGTTTCTCCGGATTTAAAAAGTTTCGGGTTCATATTATGGTGGCAATTAAATATTTGATCGATAAATAGATGTTGATAATCGATTAATTTAATTTGTTTTAAAATATAACTCAAATATGTTCTGAAATTACAAATACATCTTCACAATAAAAATGTGTTCTAAAAAAAAATATATCTATTTTATGGACATTTAGATTATGATTAAAATAATGGTTGATTTTAACAGCTAAATGTTCACAGTTTCGATAATTTGTCCTTACTTACGTATATTTGGAGATGCTGCCAGACGCACATTAGTTCAATTGTTCAGCTCTATTTCGTGTTCAATTTGACGTTATGAGAGGTACACAATTTTTTGCTCTGACAGTTAAATCTAATTCCTAGTCGCTTACAGATGCTCAATTATGCACATTCTCTTTAACCATTTGGCTCTATATTTCGAGTTCATTATGAAATTCTGTATAATCTTTAAAATGTCGTTGAATTTGGAGACTGGCGCGGCGTGATGTGGCGCGCAAGCCCGGAGTCAAGATGAATCAAGCGTTCTTGTACTCTGTTCCTCATCACTTCCAGAACCTGGACTTTATGGATCTTCAATTTTTCTGAATACCCATTATATAAAAAAGAAGACATTTAACAATATCAAAAAAAAATAATACATATTTTTGTAGTGTAGTTGCAACTTCAGTATACAGTTTTGTGATTTTTTTAATACAAGTTAAATTATCAAAATACAATTTTCGGTTGTTACCGGAGTAACAATTAAATTTTCAAAATACAGATTTGTACATCTTTCTAATTGATTCATTTAATTTTTATTATTGTGGTGGTCCTGCTCGTGCCTCACAGATCTGCATAAATAAACACTCAACAGCCATACAGTCCACTTAGTACCCGCCAAATTGCAGGCAACAATACACTGCGATCGAACAAGTCTGAGTAAACACCAGAAACACTCACTCTCCTGGCCAGCTTTTCGGACACATCTACTGGCACGTACCTCGGCACTGCCTTCAATGAACTACGTTTAACTTGATCTTTGTATAATGTAACATTTTAATTTCAATTTTGGTTCTTCTTTAAATAAACGCAACTATGATAAGTATTGTTTCACTAATAATACGCCCGCTTTAGCCACAAACACTCATACAAATACCAGCCTCTATATTGGTATAATTTCATATACATACGGGAGAAGCGAGGAGGTATAAGGCCCTCGATTCTCAGCGCTCACATCCTTCTGATACATCCTAACCCTTTCGAGTCTATGATAACTAAAACACGCAGTCACTAAATCATAAATAATGTCAAGAAATCTACGAATATAAAAAAATAAAGTCAGCTGGGACTAACTAAACACAAATGTATACATATGTACGAGACGCGTTTTTTAAGTAAGTACCGTTGCCGAATATTCCCGGTGTAGCATTGCGGTGTTGCGCATGCTTCATCTGTTGACTCACCACATGCAACGTTAGAGACATTCACAT
The DNA here is from genome assembly GCA_031772225.1 of Eubasilissa splendida. Lineage (NCBI taxonomy): Eukaryota > Metazoa > Arthropoda > Insecta > Trichoptera > Phryganeidae > Eubasilissa > Eubasilissa splendida. The sequence goes on from CM062846.1 coordinate 11,034,082, forward strand.
AGTGTGGTCATCTTGTAATGAGTGGTTGAAATGTTCAAGACAATAGATCAGCCCGCCGACTATGAGATACGGTCCGTGATTCGTTTCTTTAATGCATGAAACATGAAACCAGCTGACATTCATAGCCATGTGTGTCCCGTTTTGTCTTGATTTGGCACTAAGAGATTCACCTGAAGCGATTCCTTAGTGACAAGCGTTTTGATAATGATGGTGAACTCAAAGATGGAGTATAGACATGGTTTTCATCCCAGGTGGCGTCATTCTTTGACGAAGGTACACAAAAATTGATGCCCCGTTATGACATGTGTTTGAATAATGGTAGCGACTATGTTGAAAAGTAGTTTAAAGTGTGTAGCGTCCAAAAAAAGTCGAGTGTTGTAAAAATAATGTTTCTTTGAAAAAAATTCCAGTACTTAAAAATCGCGCCTCGCAGTTAGAAAAAATACGATTATCGTGTACCTAAAAATGTCATTCTAGGATATGACGGTTTATAATATCCTTTTTTTAATAATTTTCTTTATTGATTTTATATTTATTTGCATAAAAAAAACAATACGCAAACTGGGTTGAAATTTTTTGTCCATAAACCATTATTTTCTATGACCGTTAACGTATTTTCATCCAACTGCATCTTTTTTGTTTTTACTAGATATTTTCAAAACCAAGCCACGTAATATTTTGATGAGCTGAAAGGATCGTTAAAAATTTATTACTATACTTTATTATCATAAACCAGTCTTTGGTCAAATGCGAGAAATGAGAGCGTAACAAATATAAACAAACAAAAAACTTCTTTTTTTTAAACTACGTTTATAAAAATTATATACCTACATAATTAATTCAATATATTAAACAAGAACATAGTAACTGCATTCATTTTATAATTTTTTTCTTACTTGAATTGATAGATTGGTTTTTCATTTACTGATAAGTAATGTATTAATATATATTGTGAGGTGTAGCTTGGACTTAGAAGCCCCATTGTGAGGCGTGTTTTGACGGACTATCCTCCACCGACTAGTAACAGGGGAGAGCATGAATTTGTGAGTACATGAATCAGAAGCTACCTACTTACCATAATATCGAGATCCACTTTGACATCTTTTGGGAAATAAACTTTACAAAAAAAACAGTACAACATGAAAGGTGATATTTCATAATATATAAGAGTATATAATATAAGACAGATAACTATTAATTTTTTTGAATAAATAAAATTAAAATTAAACTTCGGAGTTACATATTAGGCGGCGACGACAATAATACTAGTACATTAAAAAATGCGTCGACCTTGGGCGATTCCTCTTGCTTCTGCAATAAAACATCATTAACGTCTTCTTACATCCTTCCATTTTGGTATCCTGGGAGCAGCATCCACCGCCGTTTTCGAGTGCCTGGCAATCGGTCAGGACACTCCTTCAATCGGCGACCCATGCACGAATCTTCTTCTCCCAAGTGGACCATGATAAGTGATTGTCAAGAGGTGATAGGCAGAAGACGTAATGTTAAGTAGTAAAGAAGTAAAAAGGTCAAGAAGTAAAGAAAAGACGGAAATAAAAGAACGAAGCAAAAGAATGAAATAAAAGAAATAAAAGAAGGGAAATTTTATGATTTGCTGCAACAATAGAAATTTTTACAATACAATTAGAATTCGTAATGCTAGAAATGAGTGCGTTGTGAGATTGATTAATTATATGAATTTTTCCCTTCAATTATTATCCCTGGCGCGACGTCCAAATGCCTCTCTGGCGTTGGCTCTGCGCCTGGATCCTATATGGGCTCCATCTTCAGCGTGTCTTCTACTACGAGTACAACAATGGAGGGACCAGCCGAATGGCCGCCCGTGGGACAAACTCCAGCTCAAAGCGCGAATAGAATTTAAACACATACCTGTTGGCGCTGGTTCAACCTGAAACGATGGTCGCGATCCTAGCGGCAAACCTCGAAATTAGTACTAGGCGATGCGAACCGAGCGTGAAATTAACTAACCAGGTGTTCGTTATTTAAATTAAGTACTAACGTTTCATTTTTCTTGTACCAAGAATTTGAAACGTTAAAATATATTAAAAAATAATAATAATATCGATGATATATTTCTTAGCATAATAGTTATTTACTTATAATAAAAAAAATGATATGCTTATACTAAATATTAAGATGAGTTATCCACCTGTACTATCCAACCACTTGTACTGTGTTTCCACAATGGCATAATATTGTATTTACCCCATTAAATATACTAGACATCCTAAGATATGTTTTCATCAAAAATTGGTTATTATTAATAAAGTAGAGTGCCTGTGTGTGTGTATGTCTAGGCACAGATATGTGGCGTGTAGTCATAATTCTTAAGTTAGAGTTGAAAACAACTTTACGGCAATGTGCAACATAAAATACGACCTTGTTTGGGAAAAGAGAATGTCTACGATAAAATGTTAAATTTTTATTATTATTTTAGTTCCATATTTAAATAATAACAAGAATTAGGTAGATTTCGAATGTTTATATAAAAAAAATTTATAAAATCCAAAACATAAAATCTATATAGTTTTAATTGTTTACCGGAAAAAAACACAAGAAGAAGAGTAAGAAACGTTTTTCTTTTTTTTCTCTAGAACTAATATTAACGGAGTTACGAATTTTTTTGCGTTTTTATCAGCGACTATTTTGAAACAATATAGCGGATAAGGTAGTTACGAACTTAATTAGTTAAAAACTACGTTATCGTATGTGCAAAATTCGTTATTTATTTTTTTATTTCATTGCACTTACATATTTTCTACAAGTCGTTGATGACCCTGGTGGATAGTTAATGTATGATATTACGGTGTACATTTTAATGCAAAAAAAATTAAAAGACAAAAATATATTATAGATCACACTAAAAATACTTTATAAGATGAAAATAATTAAATAGCAAATTGACAATTCAATAATTCCTCAATAGGAACAATATATCTCAAACTACCAAATAGATATATACCCAAGTATATCCCATGTACACAGATTGATGTATGTATTGTATACATATTGATGTGTGTATTGTATACATATTGATGTATGTATTGTACATCTTAGACTGTAGGTCTAACATGCTCGGTTGAGTGGTTGCACATATGTATACCCTCAGTCTTGGTAGCGGCCACCCAAAAAGGTTTTATTTCAAAGAATACATTTAAGTTAAAGAGTAAATCTGGGCAATTGTGAATCTGTGTCCGTTTGGATCAGGGGAGGTTATTAACATCCTATTGGGTGGAATACTCCTTTTGTAGGGTGAAAACTTATTTACTTACTATCACGTTATTTCCTCGGGGAGTAGGTTGAGAGAATAGAATGCCACACTATTATGTTCTCATATATCTCAAACATATTTTCGTGCATTGTTGGGGCTTTTAACAGGACTATATTTCAATATCTGGTTTACGCAGTCTTTGTCTATTTCTGGTGCTATTAACACTGGCATCGTGTATTTTTCTTACCATGTGACCAAACCACTTAAATTAGCGTAAACAACTTCAAAAAATCAAATTTCTGTTTAAAAAAAAAGAAAAATTAATTATCAAATTTGGTCCATAGATGGCGATGGTGTAGTGGTACTCGAAGCGAGTCCACATACTAACATTCATATAACTTTCAAAAAATTTATAAATGTGGAGATTGAGGGGTGAGAATTGGTGAAAGTTATGAACGTAAAGTGATCGCTTAAACCAGCTGAAGACAGGTCGAAAGCCCTGTAATTACCCCATACTTTCATATATTTTCCATTAAATATAATAAAAATAGCTTTGTCTCTATGAAATATCTGATATTTGTTTAATAACAGTGCCTTTGTAGGTAAAAATCCAGTAATTGTGTACTCTTGGATATTTTCAAATATTGCTAATTATATATAATCAAAAATAGCTTTGTCTCTATGAGATATCTGATATTTGTTTAATTCCTGTATAAAAAAAAATAATAATAATAATATATAAAAATGTTTAATTCCTGATAATCAATTAAAATAATAAGTATGAAAATCGCAAATATTTTTTATTCTCTTCACAATAATTCACCGCTGCTTTAAACGCCGACTTATACGACGTTCCCACTATCAGAAGCACTTTTGGAAGGCTTTCTCTTTCAACTCTTAATTTCTTCAGTACCTTCAAAACGGTTTTATAATTATATTTTTATTTTTTGTCTTTGTTTAATTAACCACTAAAATGAGTTTAAATACATCTACCGGTTTCGAAAAATACCATTTTCTTCTTCAGGATGTCATAACTAACTAAAACATACATTGTTTCTTTGACAGAATCTATTTTTAAAAATCTATTTTTAAAAGAAAAAGTACCTAACTCAAATCATTACTTAATACAAATTTACTCGAATAATTTTTAGGAAAAAATTTTAGAATGGGACTCGTAGTTAAATTTAGTTGGTTGTTTATAATTTTTTGATTAGTTTTACACGCTTTATTTATCTCCAACGATTCCAAATTATTTAATTTGTGACCAACACCGTTTATATGCAAAATTGACAATCCCAATTTTTTATCAAAATCATGACCATTTTCTATCAAATGATTAGCAAATTCTGAAAATCCACTATTGTTCAAACATCTCAAATGCTCCCTTACTCTTATATTAAAATTTCTACCCGTTTTACCAATGTAAAATGCAGCACAATCCTTGCAACTATGTTTATAGACACCAGAATTGTTAAATTTATCATCTTTGTCTTTAGAATTTATGAGTAAATTTCCTATACTATTATTTGTATAAATTTTTTGGACCTAACATTGATTAAAAATAATAATAAAATTGAATTCAAAATTTTTAGAAAACCAACTTTTACAGATACTATCATACACAATGAATCTATAAAATCCTACGCCAATAATCATTATTATCATTATGTTTTATCTGTGATTTATATAAAAATTGATTATTATATTCTTTTAATTTATTTTTTAAAATAGTGTCTATCAAACCTGTATTATACCCGTTATTAACTGCTATTTTTTTAATTGTATTCAATTCAATATTGAAATTGGATGTTGACATAGGAATATTGACTAAACGATGTATCATGGAGTGGAACCCTGAATGTTTGTGTGAGAAATTCTAAAGACAAAGATGATAAATTTAACAATTCTGGTGTCTATAAACTTAGTTGCAAGGATTGTGCTGCATTTTACATTGGTAAAACGGGTAGAAATTTTAATATAAGAGTAAGGGAGCATTTGAGATGTTTGAACAATAGTGGATTTTCAGAATTTGCTAATCATTTGATAGAAAATGGTCATGATTTTGATAAAAAATTGGGATTGTCAATTTTGCATATAAACGGTGTTGGTCACAAATTAAATAATTTGGAATCGTTGGAGATAAATAAAGCGTGTAAAACTAATCAAAAAATTATAAACAACCAACTAAATTTAACTACGAGTCCCATTCTAAAATTTTTTCCTAAAAATTATTCGAGTAAATTTGTATTAAGTAATGATTTGAGTTAGGTACTTTTTCTTTTAAAAATAGATTTTTAAAAATAGATTCTGTCAAAGAAACAATGTATGTTTTAGTTAGTTATGACATCCTGAAGAAGAAAATGGTATTTTTCGAAACCGGTAGATGTATTTAAACTCATTTTAGTGGTTAATTAAACAAAGATAAAAAATAAAAATATGAATCTTAACCACAAAGATAACATTGCTTATTTTAAAAGGTTTTATAATTCATCGACTTTTTGTTTTCGAAGACAAATAAATGTGGCGTGATAACAAATTTTATGAATATGTCAGGTATATTGTTTACATGTCAAAAACCGTAACCAAAAGCAATTTACGAGTAGGTGGATTGTCTTTATACTAGATTTGGCCATCTTTCGACAATTTTTGTATTTTTTTCTTTACAAACTTTCACTGTTTTGACGTGACTTTATTGTCCCTTGAGAAACCCACGCAATCACAAAAAAATCTAACAATTCTTCCTTCATTTTCGATTAGCTGATTCCAATTCTTAGGTTATATTTAGTATCTGAGTCGTATGACTTGTCACAAGTCATCACTCGTTTTAAAATATCTATTTTAGTCAAAATATCTTCATGATCACTAACACGACGTTTACTTTGTACAGTATATCTACTTTGTAAAGATTTTTTGACATATCTTTGTCGCGTTATTTGTTTAAAATGTGTCTAATACATTCTCTATCTACAACAATCATATTTGTGATAGTCAATATTCTATACGTTCTAACAATTTCACATATTGTTTGATAGAAGAGTCGACGCGAATGCTCATCGACACCCACTTGTTCTCTTCCTTAACCAATTATTTAGTGCTGCCATATAATTTCTTTTAATTAGTTCAAATTTTGATACAACAATATTTAGGTACAAAATTAATTTTTTACATGCTACGTTTTTCTTGAAAGGATATGCTTGTATATAGAAATGTAGTGTACGTCAATTAAAATTATTGTTTACAAGAAGTTTTATATGTTATATAATATAAATAACACTATTAATGATATAAATAATATTATAATTAAAGTTTAGGGGTACATGTTTTATTTTAAGCTCACTTTGAAGTGTTTAGTAGTTTAGCATTTGGTATCACAAATTTTCCTAATGTTTTCAGGTAACCTATTAAAGAATTTGTTTCTTAAGTGCGTAAAGTGATGTGATTTTAAGACATGAAAATACATATTTAAATTTAGTACGTTTTTCAGTAATAAAATTATATTTTTGTTTTTCTTTTAATATTTGAAGAATAAAATTTATTGTTGTTGGTACTTGGAATTCTTCAAAAAGTAATTTTGTCGAATAATCTTTTGGTTTTTTTAATATTATTTTGTGATAAGTTTCTGTACAATTTTTACTGAAATCACGTTAGTATTATATGCTGATCCCTAAATAGATGGCATATTGTAATGTGGATTGAATTAATGCGTGGTATATTAAGTACAAATTTTTTATCGACAAAAATGTTCTAATACTGCAAGACCGTTGAATGTCACCATTTTTTTTTTGGAGTTAAGAATGCCATTCGATAGAGCAACTTTGTTCATTTCTAAAATATTCAATATTCAGTCCCGAGAAAAATGACCTTTTCTAAAAGCGACACAAGGCTAGAATGCATGACGATATTTTTTTTATTGGTTATATAATATAACTTTTATATATATTTTTTTTTTATTGCTAACAGTACTATTATATATATATACTTTATAACAAAACTATACTTTTATTTACTTTTCAACACGCGTGTTTTTTGCAACCATTTAAACCTTTGAATGCAGATATATCAAAATCACTTCACATTGACATTCAACAGTCTTGGAGTGGACCCTTGATACGTATATGTGTATTTATTTTCTAATCTTTTTAACAACGTAAAAATTTATTCTTCCATTTACGATTTTTATCAATGATTACTCCAAGATATTTGATTTAATTTGTTGTTTTTAAAACTGAGCACTAAGAGAGACAAAAATTTTAATTGTGCGATATATCTTATGTGAAGTACTCGTGAATTATGATGATTTTTTTTTGCAAATCCATTTGATTTGACAACTGGATAATTATATGGGATCTATAATAGAATCTTTATTAGCTTCTTCTTCTTGAGTCGATCTGTCTCTTTAAATAATATCTTTACAAATGATTGTTTCCATTCAATATTTTTGTTGGTACGCATATCTCAGTTAAGGCTTATATCATCGATGATCTCTGAGATTTAGTAGAGATACATGCATATTATATTGCGCATTCTAATCCGTGCGCAAAACATGTGGCTTGACGTGATTCATAAATTGTGCCCATTATTATGAAAGTGGTCTAAGTCGTGTTTCTTTCGTTTCGAGATATTTAAAGGTTTGCGTTTGAATTGATTAAAAAAATATTTTTTTATCACACAACACAATGATTCAAAATTTATTTAGTCTACTAGATTTATAATTTATTGCGACATATAAATTTTGAATGTAGCTTATAAGGAAATAAAATAAAAAAGATTTAAATAGCTTACTCTATTATCAAAATGAACAATAATAAATGTGAATGAAATATATTAATTATAAAGATACACATATAAAATCAATTTTATCGAAAAATATTGTTGTTGCGCTACCGGGATTCGAACCTGGATCTCTTCCCTAACCGTTTTATATGTGTATCTTTATAATTAATATATTTAATTCATATTTAAAATATAACAGACCTATGTTCTGAATAATTACAACTTCACAATAAGAATGTATTCTCCTAATAAAAAATAAAAAAAAAAAAAAAACAATAATACGCTGAATATTACGCTTCAAATTTGTGGCATGAAATAATTGATAAACTCTTTTTTTTTAATTTCTTAACTCATAATAATAGGCACAATTGCTTCACGCCGAACGCTGAACCGTATTTTACGCGAACCCGAGTCGAATCTCTGAGTGAAATCTCATCCTTAGACATGGACCATTATGATGTTAATATCGTTACTTTAAACCTTATATCATTTCTAAACAATTATCAACAGCAATTAAAATAAGCAACAAATATATAAAACGATATAATAAATGAAAATATTTTATTTTAATACGAATATCATAGTTTAATACCACAGAGCTGTGTTCTGAAAAAATTCCACGTCACAATAATAATGTGTTCTTAAAAATATTTTATTTTAATTCATTATGGTAATTTCGCCTTTCCTGCTAAACCATTAAATTATACTTCGCCTCTCTTGTTAAATCAAGAACGGTTACGCAATAGGAAATATGTTTCACGTTTTTTTATGATTATACATCATGTATACGCGTGCGGTTTCACAACGGACGAAATTCACCGAGAGGAGTTACCCACGTAGGTACACCGGTAAAGATCAGTACCCATGTAGTGTCGGTCATTCGTTTATGCGTCGCTTTTGTATTTTTTATGGAAAGAATATATTATGTGGAACCGACCGTAATGTATCGACTTTTCTCGAATTACTCTCGTCTTCATATTAAGTGCGATAGTCTATTTCCAATAGCGTTTTGTAATTGTAATTGGTGATCCTGATTTTTAAAATATATGACTATGTACATTCTGGTTATGTGGGTAATGCTTCAAACTTGCTGCGACTAGAATCAATCGGAACGCTCTCAGTTATTAACGGCAATGGGCGTGACATACAGATCGCGTATTGTTATCGATTCGAGTGACGGAGACTGACCAGCCAAAGGTCCACAGGAGACCATCAGCAGATCGCAGACATCGGATTGCTGCTCAGCAGATTGCAGGCCACATACATCGGGTGAGTGGTTTAGATTTACATGATTCGGCATTGTATGCTCTATGCATTATTAATAGAAAACCAGGACCTGACTATCGAAGTTTTTTCACGGATACATTACTAATTACTACTTGGAAGAAATGTGTGTGGCATGTTTTCATTATATTTTTTATTGCTTTGTTTCATCGTGTTTCACAGATAAATTAATAAAATTTATTTCAGCCTTCACTCCATGTATAAATATATGTATAAATTTTTGAGGGAATGCTAGATCACGCTTAAACGACACGTCAAGGGCACATCACCATTGCGGGTAAATAAGATACATGATCGATATGTGCGTTTGTGGGTTACTATAGATCAGAAAAATTGTGTGAGTAGTGGGTACCCTAATAATCACTCACGTGTTCATTAGTTGATGATCGCGGAATGTATCAGAGAAGGGTGTATGGCCAGAGCAGGTTAAGAAATGAAAACTACTTACATTTGACGCTTAGTTTATTGGTAAACACAGATTAAAGATTTCGAAAAAAATTGTTAAGCTGCATAATTAAAAGTCTATTCGTGAAAAGTTATAAAAGTGTTTCCTAGAGATGTTATCTGGAAGGCGGTGGCGGCGAGAAGAATGTGGCCCGAAAGCTGACTCTTTAGACGATTACGGGCGCATGTTATTAATACCCAGCGTTGCATTTTTACTGCTATTAGGAGCTATTTCATGCACCGATATTTGCAGGGTGCGTTGAGGATCGTCTGCGGTGATAATGACAGTGGCGGCGATCTCCACAAATTATTTGAATCAACCCATGTTGAAAATATTGAATAAACCTGAACCTGAAACTGACATATTAGAGGAAACTCTTTCGATCTGTAACGTGCATGCAAGTACACTTGTAACATTTTATAATAAACCGCACATGAGTTACAAAATAATTTCATAGAATTCGTTATGTTAAACTGTTTCAATATTTCTTACAAGAATACAATATATTATCCTTGTATAAATGTCAGAAAATTCTGGTTGAAAAATGTTTTTTTTTCCATTTGCAAGTTTTAGACATGTTTCGTAGGATGGTTTATTTCTGTACACAGGAGGTTTTATGAAAAGCGCCGTCTTATGAATTATTCTGAATTCTAAATCCAGCGATACCACTTGATGAATGTTGCAGCGTTACTATTAAAAAATATATCGTGTTTATATGTGTATTTTTATAAATGTATTCATTAATTCACTGTCTTTCCTTTCATTTGCGAGAATCAAGCATTGTATGTTATTTAAATAACCTGCCTTTATGACATTTCCGCATCTAGGATTGGCAAGGCTAGTATGTAAGCAGTTAGATGGACAATAAAATCTTCACAATCTGCATGCACCCTACATATACCTGAGGACAAAACGGGGCTTTCATCAACCTTAAAAGAATACCTGGTACCGATCCCCAACAGACAACAATACAACGCGCCGTAGCTGCCCAGGGAGCCGACCCTAGCATATCATTTCTCTCGTGGTGGCCTTCCAGGCGAGTTCATTAGCCAATGCTTCGTAGAACTTTTACTGCTTCTATTTGTATCCATAACCATGTTTCAAACGTCAATAAACATCGATCGATTTTAAGTAGTATTTTATTTTTCATCCAGCTCTAGACATACGCACACGCACACTCCGCAAAATCATTCAAACGAACATGTGAGTGGATAGGTAAAATATAATGAGGTGTGGTGGCCTTGCTCTCGCCCCATAGACATGGCCGCGTAAGCATTCATCTGTCGGCCGTATAATCCAACTTGTATCCGCAGAAAACCAGAAAATAATATCTCGCGCCGCAACCAGTCCGAGGAAACCCAGAACCGACCACTCTTCTCCTGGCCAGCTCCTCGGACACATCTACTCAAACCCAACTTGACACCGCCTTCGGTGAACTACGTTTAACTTATATTTATAACATAACAAACAGTGTAAATTCAATACGTCAATAAACGCTACTATCGTAAGTCCTGTTCACTCTCAATCGACTCGTCACACTCTAGCTGTACACGCAAATACCGAATCACTATATGGGTAACTATTCAATCACATACGAGAGAAACGAGGAGGTATAGGGCCCTCGAGTCTCACCACTCACATCCTTCTGACACAAATAATCCCTTACGAGTCTACATAATAATTCAAACATTATTAACTTAAGGGACATATCACATCACACATACATTTAACCAAAAATCTGTATCACCTTTCAATGAATAGTGAATAATATAGTTGCATTACGATACTTAGCTCGCCCTCCCCTAAAAAATTTCCTACTAGAGTAATCTCAGAGAAATGAATGACGAAAAGTTTTCAAAACAAATATATCATACTCAATTCCATGGTAACTACGTATTTTATTTAGTATCCATAAATATCACACTCACATGTTCGAAAATATGTCCTTACACATCACGGTAGGTGGGATCAAAGAATTTTTTTGCGAAATCAGTACGTACACGGTATTACAATCTGAAAAAATAATTTCTAAATAAATGCATGCTTAGTAGGTACCTATTATACCTACACAAAATATAATTCTAAGCGACCGTCTTTTAACAAGTGAAATTTTAAAATATCAAGAATAAATGTAATAAAATTTCATTATTTCCTTCCCTCCCGGTACACGTGACATATACACAAGCGATGTTTACACATAACCATGATAGTATTTTTTAAATAAGAGTATTTTTTGACTATTTAAAAAATGTATATAATCTTTTAAATACTGTATGAAAGATTATAAAAGTAGAGGCGTTACATACGTCGTAATGGTAATCAATTTCTTTCGTTTTTGTTCAATCTATTTAAGATAATAATTATAAAATATCATTTTTGTGTATTTTTTTTACATTACAATTTGTTATTTCACATTATTATTTATTTTTAGTAATTTCTGTTAATTAATTTTTTCATTTCGATTTCTTCTAGGATCTACGTAAACATCTAGGATCTTTTCATTTTTTTTAAATAGAGTTGCGTACACGGAATACATATCACATCAATATTCTATGCGAACACCCGACCACTAGATCACAAGCAAGTCATTTTTTTTACATTTTTCAATTATTTTTAGTAATTTTTGTTAATGATTAATCTTTTCGTTACTTATTTTATGATTATTATTATTAATCATGTTCATAAATTTAATTCACCTTTTTTATCAGTTTAGGAGTCTGTAATTATTTCCCCATGCATAATACGTATATGTATACCGGCAAAGTGTATATTGTATTTTACCGCCAATGTCCAGCGTAAAGTCTAAAATAAAATGCTAATATTATTTTTAATTTTACTCCACAGCAGTGGAATTTCTAAGCCCGTTCGCCAAAATGAGGTTTAATGTTCTGTGTTGCCATGATGGTTTGCGCTTTTACCTTTTATACAAAGGTTGAGAGCATCAAAAAACCCTGCGGAACCGGGGTCCCAAAAGCCGGACCTTTGTTTCTCTGCCCTAACCCATGATTGCATAATTAAAAGCCCGCCGGCCCACGGACTCGATAAATATTTATGCTCAAAGGAAAGCCGACAGACATCATGCATGTTTGTGGGGAAATCCTACATTCATTAGCCATTTTAGTGCCCAGCAATGATGTATCGTTAGAGTTACACATTTAAAACCTAAAATAAAAAGCTTCATATCAGTAAATGTAATACGCACTTATTTACTGTTTCCGATGTAAGTTTTAAGAACTTCATAATCACATATGTGAAACTAAAACACTTGTTTTTTTTATTCTACTCTCATTGATAATGTCCTTGCAAGGCGAAACGCGTCTCAAATAAATTAAACGAGTAGAATAAAAAAAACAAGTGTTATATTTTCACACATGTGATACGCACTCTTTTTTGCGCAATCGTAATCCTAAATATAATTTAATTTAAAACCAATATTTATTAACCACAATATATCCCTAGAATATCGAAGAACACGTGTTGACCAAATACTTATCTTTAAACTACTGCAGGGCCATATTGACTGTCCCAATTAGAATGAATATCCTTCCACACACCATCTAGATCGACCCGGCAGTCCGCGCTCTTTCACATTCCTATAAATAGAACATCTAACATACAAAATTCATTAATTCATCGTTAATGTAAATACCATAATGATAAATTAACAGACATTGACTTTTACTACGCACTTAAAAATTTATTTTTATGTACCACCATAATCACAATTTTTACCAATCATTCTACTTACAAACACTATACCACAACAATAGTTGCAACCTTCCCACCCTTTCTCCCACCTTTTTTATTTTTCTTTATCTTCTACTTTATTATGCACCTAAACATTTCTGTGGATTTTCTTAATTAGTATCATATGTTCATTATTTATTATGTTAGTTCTATTATGTTTACACTGTCAAAATCCTTTAATAAATTTCAATTTTAAAAAAATTTATATACAAAATCTCATTTTTAGTGTATCACATGAGTGAAGTGTCAATTTTCTTTGAAATGTAAATATATGACCATTTAACATAGAATATGTTTATTCAGCAGATACCCTAGTAAAATTTGTCACAAAAACTGCTTTATAAAATTTCGTTCTTTTTATTTTATTATTTTTTATTTATATTAAAAATATAATACAATTTCAATAATCAGTAAAATATATATATACATATATATTTTAACATTTGTTTCTTCTCTATGAGAGTAAGACTCATATATAGAGAAGGAGTATATTCAAGTTAATTTATGTTTCAGTTAGTCTGTGTACATATTTTTTTAACTTCAGTTACAAATTTATGATAGTCCGTAATTTTTCTAATTGTGATGGGAGATTGTTAAAAAATTTGATACCTTGATAAATATATTGATTTTGAGTTGCGGTATATTTTAGTTTTGGGTTATCAATTTGATCTCTATATCTTGTAGATCGGAATTCGCTTCTAAAATTTAATTGATTTTTAATTTTGAAAATTTGAATTATTGAATTTTTTTTGTATGTCTACTATTTTTGGTACTTTAAAATCTGTGATAGTCCTTGGATAGTCTTCTTTTTTTTTAGAATAATTTTTATTATCATTTTTTGAGTGATTTCTAATTACCTTTATTATTTATCTTTTGTATACTCTCACTTTTAGGTTATATTTCATTTTCACATTTACCGATACCGGTATAAAACCTCCAATTTTTTTTTTGAGATTAGCTATTAATTATTTTTTTTGTTTTAATATTGAATGCATTAATTTATAATATGTTTTTTGTTGTGAAGATACGTACATTTTTTCAACACAGTAAACATACAAGTCTAATGTCAGATATTTGAAAATATTCACATTGTAATTCTTCTATAATATTGTAGGTTAGTAATTATTAAAAAAAAAATTTTTTTACAAATTATATTGAATGTAATGTTCTTAGGTTTTCACGGTCGTTCTAAACCTTATGTGTATAGTTTTCTGGGCAAATCTGTCTTGTATATCTAACCTTCCTGTCCGACGTTTCAGATCTCAATGCAGGGTCCGTCACCAGGGCTAATGTCATCATCACATTAAACTATACACAGAAGATATGTTATATGTATGAAGGTCCAAGAAATAGACTTTGTAACAATTCATATTGTATTACAATAAGCTACAATTTAGTACAAGGTATATCACTAGTATAGGTCAAACTATTAAGCCGATGAATCGCAGATAAAAGAGATGCGCGCACTCCTGCGCGCCGTCTTTATAGCCACACATACCCGCACCGCGGTGCGGCACACGTACACACGTACACACATACACACATACACACATACACACACCATCCCACCATTCCAATGATATCACACATATAACTTTAATTCAAGTCTATTAAATTGGTCCAAAGATTGATAATTTTTTTAACTGTTTCATTTCATTATATTATATGTAGATTGTATTGTATTGCGGTATTGGGCGGAGTTAGAAAATGCTCAGTTTAATATTCAAAATATTTTTTGATAACGTGTTCGAAATGATGGATACTATCTACAAGGGTGGGTTTTGGAATTGAACGGTTTAAATCTAATATAACATGATGTCTCCACCCGGGGTGGAGAATTTGAGAGGAGCAAAACTTGCCAAGTAATAAACCGGTCCTCTAAAAATCAAGTATCTGCGATGAAACGGTGACGGAGAAATTAAACAGGAGGTGAGGATATAAAATACAACATTCCAACAGAGTTGAGGAACCTGTAAGTAAAAGTATTTGTTATGTTATTTTTTTTCACGTTACGATTTTCCTACGTTCCTAAATCTTTAAAGTAATCACCGCTCCTAAATATTTTTACGCTCGGCAAGGTCGCGCGGTATAGGTATCGCGCGGTCTAAATATAGGACACGTGGATCGCCACGTTCGCGGCACGTCGAGAAAGCGCCGCTAGCGGTGGGGTAACTCATTCAACTTACAGCTACAGGCTAGTGTAGCTGCGCGAGACCAATTTAAATCCGCGAAAATTTTTATTAAAATCATCACACTTTAATTGCTCAATGAAAACCTCTGAGAAGAAAGTATTGCTTGAGCGAAGAAATTTGACGGAACGAGGCTCAAATATTTTACGGAAACACCAGATATTTCCTTTTTTTTGTCTACCTGGGATGACGCACCGAAGTGATGATGGATGTCTCACTAGGGATGCAGTATCCGACTTGTAAATGCAGTTTATCACTTTATGGAATGACTGAATAAAATGCTGTAATTTGATGATCCACCAGATAAGTTCTAAGGCACGACATTTTTTTCCTTTTCTAAATTATTATTGTCGTCACCGAATGGATTAGTACATTATTTATATGAAATTTGATTGTTGGCTCTGCCTTTAGTGTTTTTTTGTATAAAACTGCTATTTTCACTGTAATTTTACGACTGATTTAGTGATAATTTTTTTATAATATCTTCTGTCATCGAACCATTAATTTTTTTATAATAAATTATAACATCTGATTAAACTAAAACTCTTTTATTATAGAATATCACCTTGTATATTTGATTATTTAAATTTACACATTCAGTATTCTTTGGAGTAAAGATTTTATTAACAGAAGATGGTTAAAGTGTACCACAACATTACGGTAAGTAGTTAGATTCTGAGATACGTACGTATCTGGTCGGCGGAGGATAGTCCGTCAGGCTCACAATATACATATGCGAGTATTTATATAAAAAACTAAATGTTCGTCTGTTTTCTATGCAATCCTACACCATTTGACCGATCTAAAGTAAATTTTGCATAGTTACTCTTTAAAACCTCCCACAAAACAAAAGCACTTTGCCCTCTCCTCTTGGCCACTCCAACCCTTTCCCTCGATGGTGTATTCAATTGAATGTCATTCGTTCCGAATGTTACTCGACCCAAATCACCTAGATTACAGTTTATTATGAAACATCAAACGCCTCAATAACATGCAACAGCACATGTATTGTAGTTCAATATTAATGACAACAACTTTTGGAAAAAAAAATCTTGAGTGACAAAGCTCATTTCGACTTGGCGGGTTTTGTTAATAAACAAAACAGCCATTATTGAGGCATTAAAAATCTTCAATTGATAAACTAACGATCCTTATACCCAGGCAGAGTGACTGTTTGGTGCGCCATGTGGCGTATGTGACTATTCACTTCAGGATGCAAGAGACAATGCTGTAATCATCAATGGTGATCGCTATCGTCACATGTTGGAAAACTTTTTGGTGGCCAAATTGGGTCAATTGGACCTGCAACACATGTGGTTTCAATAGGATGGTGCCACCTCATACACAGCCCGAGCTACGCTTGAAATTTTGCCTGAAATTTTTCCCGACCGCGTAATGTCAAAAGTAGTGATATCGACTGGCCTCCACATCACACGGTGATTACCTAATTTGACGGCTCCCGCCTATTTTCTGCGGAGGTACTTGAAAGGAAAGGTCTATGCCAATAAACCAATAACAATTCCGATGCTATATATACTGTATATAAATATTGTCCATATTCGAAATAAAATTGCTGAAATAACACGCCAAATATGCGAGAATGTTTTAAAAAATATGGTTAAAATAGCACGCATTTGTGCCGCTGCCAGAGGTAATGACTTAGGCAATGTCATATTTTATTCATAATTGTAATAAATTAAGTAATTGACAATTAAAAATTAAATTAAAAAATATATATATATTTCTTAGTTATTTACAAATAATATCGGCCTGGAACATAATATTCACCCTGTATCTTGATATTCCTCTTACGATTTAACCTGGTACACCGTCACACGACAAACACAGTCCCGGGCTTTTATTATATTACTATGAATTACTGATGATGTTAGTAAATGACCCGTTTCTGTGGAACTAACAAATTTTGTAAATAATATAAAAATGTAAAATTAAATTCATTTTGTATTCTTCAGTGACATGTTTACTTTGGTTTAATTATCGAGGAATGATATGTTCTGAAAAGTCGCAACCTTACCATCAAAAAATGAATTTAATTTTTATAATATAATGCATTTGAATGTTTATACTTTACTTTGGTTTAAATAAGATTCCTCCGATGAATACTTACCTGTAAATATTTTCCTGATTTTGGGAGTATTTCATTTATAAAGTCGGCTTGGGAAATGGGAGTAGAAAAAAATATTTAAATTTCAGATGAAATATGTTCATACCCTGAATTAAATAAATTTCTTTTATTTTTCAAAACACAGAAAGTTTCGGGTCACCGAAAAACGAATGAAACGAGATTTATGGGTTTGGTCAGCATTTGTGCGATGAAGCGTGACTAAAGGATATATATTTTTATAAATTTCATAAAGGATTTTTATATTAAGACAGGGTTGCCTTACTAATTTATTGCATTTGTGTCTTTGTTTACGTAACATTTTTTGTTTTTGTTTTCGTAAAGGATTTATGTTTAGTTAAACAAAAGTATTTATGGAGCTTTCTTAACTCAACAGAGTGAAAGAAAAAAAAATTTGATTGAATTGTTTTTTACTAATTAAAATATTTTGTTGAAAATTGGTCTTATTTTTATTGTTTGCTTAATTCACTGCAAAAAAAAATTTAATACAAATTGTTTAAAATATCATTTCATATTCATTATTACAATATTATGATATCAGTAAACAAAATTTCCTTCAATGTGTAGTTTCATACAAACCTAGATGTATATAGGTACACTGTGACAAATATAACAAAATTAAAAGAACTTTGTTAGTTGTGTTATTTTGATACAATTGGTAAGTTAAATTCGAAATCAATCATAAATTACATTAAATAATAAATTTACAATTTATTATTGATGCGGTGATTTTAAAGAACACATTGTTCCTTGAAAATTAAACCAATGTAAAATAGTTCACTGAAAAAATATAACACAAATTAAATTAATTAACTAGAAATATAAACTGAAAAAATCTATCTATTAAAATAATATTTAGTTGCCACCGGGATGAAAACCGTTGATATACAAAAGAATTGAAATTCGGAGAAAACACTAATTAAAAAAAATAACTTTACCTAACACTTTACCTTTACAGTCCATATTCCCGTTAACGACCGTAACCTCCCACCTGTTCTCAACTACAATACTGAATTTATGATGATGAGAGGGATTGCACCTCTCGAAACTAGTACTGAAAATAACCCAACGTGTATGTTGTACATAGTTTTGTTGTGAAAATTAAAATAATCTTGTTACACCACAAAGTAACCGTCATGCCAAATAATGATATTAGAACAAAAATTGTATTAAAATCATATTATTACTTCTAAAAAAATAATATTGTAAATATAAAATATTACTCTCACACCATATTTATTTAAGACACAGGAAACGGAGCATGGTTGAGATAGATACATACATTATCTACAAATGTACGGTTTGTAGTTTACCCCGACCGAGAGTGCGATGTTGACACAAAGTCGAAGTTTCTACGGTTCTTTCATTGCCCTACTCACACGAAACATCTTCCAATAGTGTCAGACTGCTCCCAATATTTCTTTCCTCTTTATTCCCTTTTCATCTCGATTTCCTGCACGAGTGTATGAGAAAACTACGAGATTTATATATCGCGCCCCTTATCCGAAACGCGGCGACGAGGTGACAAATATGGGAATAGTAAGGGAAAGGGGATGAAACGAGACATGTGTTTCTGCCTGTGTCGTGATTCGCCGTTTGAAGAGATCTAACTTTGTAGACAGCTAGGCACTAGGTATTGATTGTGATAATGATATGTGTGACAGAAATATTTTTAAAAAATCGTTTTCTTTTAGTAATTTTTATGTTATTCATAATTCCACTCTTATGACCAGTGTCCACGGATGTGATTTATTTCAGAGATTTGACTCGAATTCACATAAAGGTCCGTTGGCGTTCAGCACGAAGCATTTTTTTTAAATATAACGATGTAACGAACGAACCTGTCTTCGATCTAGTTATATTAATGTATCAGAAAATAAAAATAAATAAATAAATTTATGAATCATTAGCCCGTATGTATGAGCATTTTGCTCGCAGATTATAATGACACATCGAGTACCCGCGTATCTATACTAATTCTCAGTGATTAGTCTCATTAAGAGATTATCGTAGACATGGGCCTTTACTGAATGCAAAAAACTTTCCACGAAACGACTACTCTGTATTGTAAAATAATTTACTCAAAATAATATGTGCTAGAAGAAACTGTTAAAATAATTGACACTATTGCTATTTCCAAATCCTTCGAAATTAGCAGATGCTATTTTTCATTTCAATAATACTAGAGCAAAAACAATGTATGTAGATGTTTCTATTTTAATGAAAGACGAATAAGTAATTAAAATCGATATCTCAAAGTTCTGACAACTTATATGGATTGTTTCATAAAACCAGATAAATTAACTGTGCCCAAGCTCAAATATTTCACTGTTACCAAATGTTTGATCGATTAATGTCTGCACTAAGCTTCATAATTCCCGATTGAACGAAGATTTGCGAACCATTCTTGGCACCGATAAATTCACCCCATTACCCCGTGGAAAAACCAGTTCTTCGTGCTGTCCCACATCCCATTACCAAATCTTTAGCAAATAGTTGCCCCGAAGAAACTCAATTACAAACTTCAAGTGCAGCCGTCGTGAATTAACCCTATCTCACAGCTTTTGGTAAGATAATTAATAAGATAATTCTCGATATTGGTAAGACCTTGTTTCGTCATTTGAGAAACGCGAGTTTCTATTCGCTGAAATTAAATACCCCTAGACAAAATACAAGGAGTGCCTTAAAAAATTTAAAAATACATACACACTCTAAAAAATTATTTGACATACTGAACATATCACTTTATATAATGAAAACTAACTATTCACACGGGTTTTATTTCACGTACAGAACTAAATGTATTTTAATTATCACGTACTGAGCCACTTCAACGATCGATCTGAAATTTTTTAATGAAATGCCAGAAAACACAATAATGGAGGAGAAATTGAATAGATTTAAAATAAAACTGACCAAATACTTAAAAGATAAGTTTTAGTAAAAGAAAATACTTTAATTTTGTTTATATTAAATCATATATGCACTATGTTAAAAAAAAAATAAAAATAAAAATTAATGTATATTCGTATTTTACTTTTAAGAAAATATTTTTATTTTTAAGAAGAACACATTTTTGTTGTGAAGTCGTATTTGAGTACAAATTAAACACAGATACACAGCAAAAATCTATTTAACAAAAAAATATTTAGTTGCTTAACAACTATTCGAACGTAGACCTTTTCCTATCCGGGGAAACGTGTTAACCTTTCCACTACAGTAACCGATTATATTTGTTCAAAAATATTTGATATTCAACGCAATGTAAAGTTAATTACTTTTAAAAATGGAATAATAAATTGTAAAATAATACATTATTACAATAAATAATACAATTGTAAAAATTTACAAGTATAACTTCTAAATTTGTCATAGTCGTAATCGGTTGCTATAGTGGAATAGTCAATGTGTTTCCCCGGATAGGAAGAGGTCCAGGTTCAACTCCCGGTATCAACTAAATATTTTTCGGTATACCTTTCTAGTTGATTCATTTAATTTATATTACAATATTTTTATCTTGATGATCTACACCATTATTTATACGTTTCAATTTTCCTGAAAAATAAATACTGAACGGCATTAAAAAAAGCCTTTATTAAAATCATTTCACCAAGACGTTCAGAGAGGCTTTGAAAAAGGAGCAGAGCTTGATTAAACTTGACGTGCCTTGCTAGCCCTGGACACGTAGCTTAATCGCTGTATTCTCTGTTCTTCGTCCATGCACAAACAAAAATGATTGATAACATTAAGCATTAATAATGTATTTGTAAAAAAAACTAAAAATCATTGGTTTTTATACCCATCATCAAGTAATAATAGAATTTCTTTTTATCACATTTCGGACCATAAATGAAAAAAAAAGAACTGAAAAATATTTTCATCACATCAAACCCAACGATTCCAAAACGTTGGCAGTAACGATAACCTATCATCGGCAGAGAAACTTAATATATAAACAATACATTAAGTTTAAAAATATTAGAGTGAAGCGAATTGAAATGATTTCAAATTTCGATTTGAATTTTGTTTAACAAAAACCCTTTCACACTTGGAAAACCTCCGAAATCTTGTAAATCAATCTCCTTGGATGTGATTGAACCGAGTCAATAAGCGTGGAAGAAATTCTCAATCTTACTTATCAAATAAAACGTTCTTTGCCCCATTTGCCTTCGCGCTTACACGAAATTTATTCCAATGTCTAGTGTGCGGATCCGCCGGGGAGTCAAATTTCATCCGATGATATGTCAGTGCCCATTTTCCTCCCTGCATTCATAAATTCGATCACTCGGCATCATCCCCTTCCCCGGCAATATGTAAACTTTGCATCTACGCCCAATTCACTCCGCAACGAGCCACGCTTGTTCGTCATGTTTATGACCAATGGTGTGGTTCTCAGGTATATTTTAAATTATAAATAAAATATATGTCATATGAGTGTTCATAAATTTTATTTGTACAGTTTTCTGAGCTATTCTGCCATGTGTCTCTGACATCTTTGGCCGACGTTTCGGATCCCATTGCAGGGTTCATCATCAGCGATATAGAAACGACTGATAGCATCTCTACATATCTCTTGATATTTATGTAAGTCAAAAAGCATGTATGTATGAATATCATTATTTAATATTAGATTTTTTATTCATACACCAGTAAGAAAGAATAAAATTAAAATAAATGTCAACAGTTTATCCATAATAATATTTATACTAATTTGTTTTTTTATCTTATTTACAGTTTTGCTTATTATAAAAATGTACACGTCATAAGTATACAAAATCTGTAGTTCTCAATGGATTAATGAATTTGTTTGATATATTTTAATACTCTAAGTCGATGTACATGAAAAAAGTTTTATTATAAAAATTACATCAAGAAAAATGTTAATACTGGTTGTCCCTCAGAAATGATTAAGAGGCCCCATTCAAGACTTATTCATCTTTTCGCGTTATTACGAAAATGTAGGCTTTTATTATTCATTTATATCAGAAGTTATACACTAGAGTAGACTCGAGTCGACAAAGTAACGCAAAAAAAACCAGTAAAAATACACATTAATAGGACCGATAAAAATATATTTTATTAAGAAATAATTGTGTTTATGACACAAAAATTTGTTTTGAAACTCGAAAGCGTTAGAATAAATACAATATATTTATTAAAAAAAAAATGATTACGAATCATTTTAAAACCATCAAAAAATTTAATAATGTCACGAAAATTTATCAATTTATAACTTTATTAATATCAATATTTTAATAATTTCATAAATACAAATTTATCTTCGAACCCTTGACTTTGGATCCATAAGAAAGCATATTCTGTATATGTATGAGTTTTCCGTACTTCGAAATTTTTCTGGAAAACTGAATACAATTTTAATGGTCTAATATTGTCTAATTATCAAAAATGATATTCAGTTTTATAGTTTTATATTAGTACAAATCCACATTTTTGAAAAACATGCGAAAACATGAAATAGTTTTGAAAGAGTAAAATATTAAAGCACTATAATAAATTGAAATCGAAATCAAAAAAATTATCCGCATGATTACAAATCACATCTGGCACAGGGAGGATAAGAAATATGACGTAGTTTTTCTTAACAAAAACTTATATTACGCACGATGGTAGTCCCTTCTTACAAATGGATCGATAGGGCGAAGAGCAATGGCCAAACAAACAAACGTAGATCCAATTATGAAGGGCTGAAAGCTTTAATTAGATTATAAATCCGAATCCTTTTGGATTTTCAACGAACGTCTTATTTTCAGAAGTTGGTATGCTAGATATAATATTAACTAACTTTGTATGATTAACTCATACATAAATAAATACACAAATGAAACATCTGTTTAATATAGAAAAAGGATTACAAATTGGTTTGTAGTTAATGTGATAGCATATTTGTAGAGTTTAATTAAATGTTTTATTTATGAGGATACTGGGTAAATAACTTTTTTGTATACTTAAATTAGTGTAAATTTAAATCGACTTTTTTTCGAATAAATTTTACGTATCTAAAGTATTTTTATGAGTTATTAAGGTTAAGATAAAAAGAAAAAATGTTTTATATTAGAGCTTTTAAAAAGTTATGCTTGTGTAATATTTCAAATTAATATCCATTATTGAACACCTGACATTTTTTGTATGAGCCAAAGACATATTTATTAGATAAATCTGAACTCCATAAATAGATTGGAAATAAATTCAAGACCAAGCACATATTAATGCTTGAATTATTTATTGGGTTATTCTATACAGTTATATTATTGTTGTTATTATTATTAGTAAAATCCAGTTTTCTGTTTTATTTTTTAAATATTAATAACTTCACTTCTAGAATTTAAAAAAAATAATGTTTTGGTGTTTATGGAATAAATAAATGTAATTGTCATTGTCAATAACCACATTATAAATTCCTATAATTACATTTTTTAAGTGAATAAATAATTATATTAACATCTGATGAATACAAATAGAATATTTCTTCAAAACTAAAATCACATTTAAACATTTTTATTATGACATGTTTTTACATCATTCATATATGATTTTATATTTATATGAGATAATGTTTCTAAATTTATTGTATTTTTCTTGTTAATATTCGTTATTAACGGTATCATGAAATCACATCAAATATTGGGAAAGGATTTATTGTAATTTGTATACAGTTTCCTTCATTCTATTCATTCTGATTTTCTAAGCGAATTGGTATAACATACAAAGTTCCCGATGTGATTAAGATTATTATTATCGTAACAAAAGCAATGCTGATCTTCATTTAAGAAAATTTATAACGCCACCATTCTAACATAGACTGAATATTAGGGTACACATTAGCTGAGCCTTAATAATATCACGTAATAATTGGAAAGTGACTTACCAATACATCGCAATTCAAAAAAAAATTTTTCATTCTAATATTTCAATTGTTTTCGGAAATAAACGCTGATAAACTTTTAATTTTTTGCATTATTCAAATGTACGATTGAAACAATATTTTTATGTGGTAATTTTTTCGGATATATTCATTTCAAATTAAAAGAATTATTAAGAGTATTTTTATAAATCAGACAAGAGTTATTGATTTAATAGAATACGCCAAGAAAATTAAATGACAATGGGTAAGCTACATCGCTCAAAGGACGGGTAATCTTTGGAAGCATGGAAGGCTAGTAGGCCGCCCTAAAACCCATTGGACTGACGAAATCATTAAATTTTGCGGATAACATTAGTTGACAGAGAAAAGTGTGAGACGCGTGGGAAGGATCTAATAGTGACGGCTAATGATGAAATATTATTTCAATCCAATTTTGAAATCTAAAATCTAGTTAATACTATAATCCGAAACTGTACAATACACTAATACTAATATCCGAAACTGTATAACACACTCAGTACCAACTGGAAATCGTTCAACTTCAATAAGATTACACAAATATGGACCCAACATGTGGTCCAATCAGGTAGAGATCAATCAGAAGCATGGCTATCCAACATTCTAACATAATCATTATACAGTGCCTACACTAATAATTCACTAATTCTACAACACTCCAACTTCATTTTCTTTTATTCTATATATATATATATAGAATAAATATATATATACATTTATTTTTTATGTCTATTTTTATTCCTGTCGAATCTTAAATAACAGCACGAAAAAAACGGGCTACTTTAACACAGACTTCAGTCTAGCAAAGTAGCCAGGACAACGCTGTATATATCAGAGGTGGAGTCTACTCCATTCCACACAATAAACATATTACCATGTTATATTATAATACCTCTGTTATACCAAAAATATGTATGTCAATAAATAAATAAACTAAAAATACTGTTTAATGAAACACAAAAATTATTCACTTAGTAATGATTGCCTCAGAACGTATTTTTCTAACACGGGAGATTTAAAAAAGTCACTTTTTATTTATTACATTCATCACTTTGAAAGTAAGTTTTTACACCTGTTATTTATAATATAACAAAAATCTAATTACTATTATTAGTTACATAATTGTAAAGACCCCTACAGAACCCACTTTTAAAAATGCAGTTGAGTTGATCTAGAAACCAAATTAAGGATGGTTTTTAAGTTTGCAGCGAGACCGTCGGGCCTGTATCGCAGTTTCGCAGGTACGCCCCAGGGGAGCCACATTCAATATTGACGGGGTGAGAGGAGCGGCGTACTCAAATTCGGTCGGGCGACACCCGAAAGGAGAAATGAGCACACGTGTGGGCCCACGAGCCAGGTAGGAAGGTACCATATCTTGCGGAAAACACATTAAATATAAAGGTTACGTACCTTGGTCTAAGTACATGGTGTAGCGAACTTCAATACGGATATTCATTTTTTTTTATCCTAAATACATATAAAAAATAATAATTTAAAAGGAACTGTAAAAACAAATCCACAAACTATAAACACACTTTTCAATTAGAAAAAATAATATTTTTAATAAATACACATTTCAATTCAAATTAAATTAATAAATTTAAAAAATATACAGAAAAAATCTATCAAAAAATATTTGGTTGCTACCGGGATTAGAACCTGAACCGATTACGTTTACTATACATTTGGAACTCTATATATATTTTTTAATATAGAGATGCGTACACGGAATACCCGTCACATCAATATTCTTACTCTTTTCAAACTAAGCTAAACGCTTGTGCTATGAAAATAAGACTAACTTGATGGCTTCTTGGAACGAGGATCGAACCCCCTACCACTAGATTACTAGGCGAGTTTCGTAAGCACGTCTTTATATGCCGGTAGCACCTAAATATGTTTTTGATAAATATATTTTTTCTGTATATCTCTATAATTGATTCATTTAATTTGCATTACAAAACCACTGAATAGAACTATTTATAAAAATACACATGTTTGTTATGAACATAGTTCTGTGATGTTTTTTAATACAAATTAAATTAAATTGCAATTTATAAATTATATCTTCAAAATTTAATAAAACGGATTGATTTAATTCTGGTGACTCCTAACGCGTATTACTCGAAGGTATTTGGAATTTTTTGCAATATAAAGTGAAATAATAGATGTATCAATTATAAAAAAGACTACAAAATATATGTTCCCAATTTGTCGAAAATGTAATCGGTTTATTTGGCAAAAATTTAACTCATTTCCCCGGATAAGAAAAGTTCTGGGTTCGTATCCCGGTATGATTTGTTAATACCAAAATATTTTTTTCGAAATGTACATTAATTTAATTTGCATTAAATAGTACGTTCTTAATATTAACTTATATTATGTATTTTATATTAAGTATACCAATTTTATTTGTATTCCAGGTTTACATATGTGAAAATAAAACATATTTTTTTTATACATCTCGTTTAATTTATTTGAGATGAGTTTCGCCTTGTCAAACGCGTTTTAAACGAGTAGAATAAAAAAAAAAAGGTTATTTATTATGGAGTTCTAGAAACTTACCTCGGAAACAGAAAATATTCCGAGTTTAGTTCTAATAGGAAATTCTAAAATCAATCAATTCAATGAATCGCTACAACCCAGGATGAGACATGGCTGCCTGCAATACTTGCAACAATTTCCTTCTATTCGTGGCATTTCTCTTCCAGTACATCACTTCCAGAGCACGATGACCACACCATCAAGCCATCTAAGCTTCGGCCTATCCACTCTCTTGCGAATCACTGAACAAAGCTTAATTGCGGCTTCATGGTCTTCCAGGGAAATATAAGTACTACAGCTAGTTTTAATGGATTTGACGACACTGAAGTCTTTATATACTTCGTAGAGTTCCGCAATATATTTTCGTTTCCAGACACCATTATCATTTAAGGGCCGTAAATTCTATGAAGATTTTTTCTTTCAAAGATGTCTAGACTCCATGTCCATATTCTGTAAAAAACATCTTATATGATAAAAATGATTATGTACTAATCATGCTAGTATTATTGCTTACATATATATTTTACATTGTTATCAGTTAAAATATATTATTTACATAATGGGAATAACGAGGCCCGTTTTTTAAATAAGTGCAGGATTTTTTTTTAAAGAAACACATAATTTTATCACTTTACTTTCCTCGGACGCTGCACATACTTAATTGCCACCATTATTAAGACACAGGTCATAACGGGGCACTAATTTTTGTATACCTTTGTTATATAACAACGCCTCCTGGGATGAAAATCATGTCTGTACTCTGTCTTTGAGTTCATCATCGTCATCAAAACGCTTGCCACCGAGGAAACGCTTCAGATGGAGGAATAGATGGAAATCACTTGGCGCCAAATCAGGACACACTTGGCGATGAGTATCAGCTGGTTTCATGTTTCGTACATTCAAGAAACGAATCACGGACCGTATCTCACAGTCGGCGGGCTGATCTATTATCTTGAACATTTCAACCACTCACTACAAGATGGCCACACTATGTGAATGTCTCATCGTTGGATGTGGTGAGTCAACAGATGAAGGAAACCATTGCGAGTGCGCAACATCGCAACCGCAGCGCTATACCGGGAATATTCGGCAACGGTACTTACTTAAAAAACGCGTCTCGTACAATAAAAAAAATATTTT
This sequence comes from Eubasilissa splendida, assembly GCA_031772225.1. Taxonomy (NCBI): domain Eukaryota; kingdom Metazoa; phylum Arthropoda; class Insecta; order Trichoptera; family Phryganeidae; genus Eubasilissa; species Eubasilissa splendida. The sequence continues at coordinate 11,062,480 of CM062846.1, forward strand.
CAAAATTATTTTCTGGAAACAATAAGCTGGCATTTTCATTTGAAAGTCAAATTTTCAAAAATTCCTCTCTCGAATAAATTTGCCCTTCTGAAACTATGATGTGACACTCCGCTAGTTATAATTAGGTACGAGAGAAAGCGCTGCAAAATTTTGAGGCAAATATTCCAACCTTGAGCCCTTAAAATGTAGATATTTCCCCTAGACCTCCGACCTCTGAAGATAATCTGAAATTCACAACTCCAGCTGGTTTATTTTGAGATGTACCTACAGGAAATATAATATAACGCTGGATTACGAAAAATGTCATAAAAAGATTTCATTTATTTTTGAAAATGTCGAGTAGTATCCTGAGGAGGCATTTGCTTGCCCAAGAATTAATTTAACGAAAACATAATTTTGCAGGGATATCTACATAAATCCAATAAAAATCATCCCCCGTATTTACTTAATCCTCTCGCTTACGGTCCAGAAAATTCAATAATTGGTCTAAACCACCATATTTTAAATAAATCTCGTCATTCCAGATTTTTTAAACAAGATTAAATTATCTTTTTCAAAATTGCTTCGTCTCCCGTAAGTACTTTTTCTTCTGATCCAATATTTAGTGTTCCAATTTGATAGACTTCTGGAATTAATTGAAGCCTCCTTATTAAATAAAGTTTATCTACGCCTTCATGGTTATTCAATATATTTACCAGTTATTCTATGATACGTATGTATGTGTGGGTGTACTAAAAATGTGTTACGTATTCTGTTCAAGCAAATTAACTTATGAACTTTAGTATATACATTCATTAATTATATTATACAGCTCTTTGGAAGAATCGATACATTTTTAATTTTAAAAAAAATTTCAAATATTATCTCTTTATAATTACACTTTACGTTGCCAGGAAGATATTTTATTTGGCTTACAAAAATATTTTTTTAACTTCAAGAAGTAAAACAAAAGATATAGACTATTTTGTCGAATGTTTCCATTGTTCCAATCAGGTGGGAGACGAACCACGTCATTGATTATAAAAAATGCTATTTTAATGGACATAAGATAAATCTTAAAATTATTCTATATTGTTGTTAAGATGACAAAAAAATGATAACAATATGCAACACACATTTTGATGCCAGCGATTATTTAACTGTTTCTAAGTAATTTTTGGGTGCAGAATTCAAAATAGCAATCAGATTTGGTCTAATAAAATTATCTTACTTTTAACTTATGTACATTTCACTTTATTACTGTATTTATGTAGTAATGTATTTATTTCATACAGTAAATAAATATACTTTCATCAGTTTTCACTCAAATTTTTTCTTTCATGTGACTTTCTAGCATGAATTTTACCGGGAAAGTCTCGCTGAAGACTCCAACATGTGGCTATCCCATCTTCCTTGATATCGATCTTCCATAGTTTTAATATTCTGATGGAATTTTTCTCCCCGTTCTTCACTAAAATCACCTACGTTTTCTGGAAACCGATCTAAGTGGTTGTGGACGTAGTGAACTTTTATGCTCATGCTACAACCGAGAATATTAAAGTTGTAAAGCATATTTTCCACTAATTCTATATAATTTTATGCCTTATAATTTTTAAGAAAACTTTTTACTACTTGAACAAATGAACACTAAGCGTTAGATGCAATCTCGTTTATTGATGCGGTAAATTGTGGATCTTTAATAAGCTATCTTACCTGAGAACTATAAAATATTCCGACTTTCAGTTTTTCTGTGCTAGTCCCTGGAAGTTTTTGTGTCAATTAGCCAAAATAAAGTCCATCTAGATTTAAAGCCTTCACAAATTGCTTCATAAGCCCTAACTTGGTATGCAAGGGTGGAAATATGATTTTCTCTCTCGTAACCAAAGGTTCGTTGATTTAGTTTTGTTTTCCTTGAATTGTGATATTTCTTAACATGGATATATCCACTTTGCTGTCCATGGAGGAAGTTTATCATTTTTACGAAAACTTGATAGTAAACTGAACCGGGTAAGGCAGGGGTAAAATATATATTTTTTTTTAATATTCTTCTTCTAATTTTTATTTTTTAATAAAAGCTAGACCCACAAAACGTTTTGCTAGCAGGTATATCCAGATCCATGTTATTACATTTAATATAATTAAAACACAACTAATCAGTCACAGTTTAAACATGAGCGAGTTATTAATTAGTTGGTGGTGGGGGTAACCCAGATATAGGAATGTCGAGTTTAACGGTCATAATTGAAGCTGACAAATTAGATTTTAATTTTAGGTAGGAAATTTCAATTTTATCCTCTGAAGATATCATTATTTTTGCCTTTTATCAGAACTAAAATCAATTTGCCTGTATCTCAAAAACTAGAACTGGTACGAAAAAAGCCAGGTATTTTTGGAATCAGCACATTAAAAATATCCAAAATCAGTTCTTACATTTCCGGCACCAAAAAAATAATATTTTGAAGTCTCAGTCAATCTATCGACCAATAGTCCTAGTATAAGGCATTTATCCATAAATGAAAAATTAAACTAGAGTAAAATATCTAAAAAAATTGACTAGACAATATTTATTATACAATTTACATATTCCACATTACCGCACTTAAATACAGGTTTAATAAAATACCTATTTTTTCTTGAATCAAATACGTTTTTGTTTTATTTCTAAAATTTTGAAAATAAGGATTACTCCCTTTAAGCAAAAAATATATATTATATATCTGTACTACAATATTTATATATTTATTTATGCGAAAATGTTCGCTATAATTCAATTTACCTTTCCCACATATTAATCATTCTGACGTTAACTGCAAAAATATGTATTTCAAATGCGTACGTTATTGGTAACGATATTTCTTGTATATTTACATAGGTTTACATCGTATTCTCCTAAGAATAGGCAGAGAGAATAAAACGCCACATTTTCCTATCCTAACTCTTATTCTTACTATTTCCTTTTCCGTTCATCTTCTTCCTCTTCTTTTCACACGCACGAGTGCACAAAAATATTTCCTATACGAAATTTTATATTAGCCAGAGCATTGGACATATTTCATCCTTTATAGGTACTGTTAAAAATGGTTTCCTGGAATGAGACAGCTTGAAGTATCAAAGACAAAAGACGTAAAAAAAATACTACATGGCCTTCTCATGACGTTCCCGTCAATATATATATATATATATTATTTTCAACCATAAGTATTTTATATCCTTTGCTTTGCTGATGATGTGATATCAAATGCAGATTGTAAATTTTGTAGACAGCGTCCAATTGTAATCCTTTTACGATTGTAAGATTCAACTTCTGCAGTGTCGTTGAAATAATATCCGATATCGTTGTAACAAAAGCATTTATTCTGATACGTATATACAATATAATACAAGATGTGATAGCTGTTAACTGAATCGCGGTTCGGAGCAGAGAGGCTCGCCGACGGCGGCGTATCTCCATTTAACTCGTTCACACGTTCATCGAACCAACCTATTCGTCAATCATAGATACATCACATATATTATTTTAACAATTGTTATCAAAATGTTATCAATAAATATTATAATTCGTTGATTTTGATAAAAAGGTATATGAGAAAAATATTATGTAGGTACTACTACATATTGTGTTCCATAATTATCTAAACAAAAAAATATATTGGTATATCAATATATAAAAAAAAAATCTTAAATTAAAATTTCATAATAAATAAAAAATATATATTATTTCAGCATACCTACTATAATATAATAATATCACGAATATAAAAATACCGATAGCCTTTTTTCAAATGTATAAAAAATATTATTTTTTCATTAACAGTGGATTTTATATAAGACCATTATCTCAAATAAATTAATGTAATAACGTAAAATATTAAGTGTATTTTTACACCAGAAAATGTGCTTCTATCCATCGTTTATTAACGGTACTTACGTGTCTCGAAAGCACTCCCGCAAAATAAAAATCTTTTACGAGGACAAGTTCTCGGAGTGAGAAATATATTTCCGCTTTCTGAAAAATCAATCACAGATAGCTACTTAATACTCTCCTATAAACATATACGTACTCTTCTCGTATGTACGCACATGGGAAAAGCAAATAAAGCCCTTGAGGTGGCGTAAGGTTTTATTGCAGTAGGTACCTATAGAGTCTGATATCCTCTTAGAATATGCGAGAAATAAGCGATTCCTGTATACCTCAAGATTTCCTTTGAGCTTCACCACCTTTTGAGAGAGAAAATTCTTGAATTTTAGTTTTTATTTTTTATTTGTTTTCACATAATACCATTCACGATGGTAACAATTTGAAGTGCTTGCTGCAAAAATGATGTAAATGTCTGCAAAAATTATACGAAATAAAATTAATTACATATTAAATTCTATATAACTTTATTTTAATATAAAGGATGTTTATTCAGCGGGTATCCGAAAATTTGTTATTAAAACTGCTTTTAAAAATTTCTTAAAATGTTTAAATGTTCTCACTTTTATCTTGTGTTTTATTATCATTTTTATTGGTATCTATACTAAGCGATATCAAAACTTTTTTTAAATTAAAAAAATGTGCGACGTGTGTTGACCCCGGTACTTCTGTATTAAGCTAGCGCTCTGACAACATAAACAATCCCTTAAAGTTAGTTCATTTGAGTTAAGAGCACTTGAGATGCCTAAATAGCAACAACTATTCAGAATTTTCCAATAAGCTTATGGAAACAAACCATTCTTTTGATAATAACAAGGGTTTAAAAATTATATATACAAATAGGGATTAACAATTAGATAAATTTGAAATTTTAGAAATAAATAAAAGTGTTAATAGCAAGATTAATATTATAAATAACCAAATCCTCTTTGCAAATAGTCACCTTTTTTTAATTTATTTTCAAATTAGTTCTTACTTATTCACCACTTTACAGTTTTGTTTTTATCTATGTTCATATTTTTAATTTCAGTATACATTATTTCCTGATGAAGATACCATAGGTATCGAAACATGTTGATTAATAAATAAATAGTGGTTTAAACAAAGTATTTTGTTTAATTATTTAATCCCTTAAAGAACTGTGGTATCAAACTGCTTTGTAAACATATACATATATATACATTTTTATGTCTTTAAAATTTATTTCATTGTTTTTGATATATTTACTTTATTATTTACACATTCTTAACATCAAATTTTAAAATTTTATTTTAAATTAAAATACTTGCCTAGGGGGAATCAGAAAAAGATTATGTGCATATGGGGTATGATGCATGTGATTAAGATTACATTTTTTTTATTAACGTGTTACACAATGGTTTTGTGAAGCACGTGGCATTTGACGTACGTTTTAGTATAGGTGCCTATTAAATGATTTTCTTATTTTTTCTAGATTCAATTAAATTATATAATTAAAAAATATTCTATAAAAAACATTAACAATTTTACAAATATGTACGACTTGATGATAAATTGTATAAATAAGAAATATTAGAAATTGATAAACTTCGAAAACGATTTATTTGATTTTAATGATTACATTTATTTTTAAAAAATCTAATAAATATGGCATGCGTTGTACAATCTCTGTTTACATATTATAGGCATTTCACGCGGAGGAGAGCAACAAAATTTCATGGCGTCAGAAAATATCTTAAGCATTTTAAATAAAAATGCCAAGAATTTAAATTAAAACTCTGCTTATTTTTAAATTGTTCTTTGCTAGATTAAATTTACCGCTCAAAGATAAGCTTGTAAGCTTTTATAATACATAACCGTTACCAACATTGATCAACCGACGTCAACACGAAAATAAAATACTTAAAATTCCCAAATTAAAACAATACTTTTGTTATTTTACAATTACAACATTTCATATTTTATTCATATTAATTTAGTCATTTTCTTTTAAACTACAAGATATACAGTTTATGATTTAGAGTACAAAAGTGGTATCTATAATGATATTACGCTTCCCCGTCTATATCTATGACTTTCTGGATGTAGCGGCCGTGGCGTCTTCGGTAGTATCATTTTCTTTTGTAGGTTGTAAAGTACTTGCTTAAACGGTCAGGTCCGTGAGACTACTGTCATAGATAAGAAAAGCATCATGTCGTCTCGTCTACGAGTATATCTCATTGTCATATCGCGTCGTACTCTTTCTTTCCTTAACGCGTTTCGGTCATAGATAAAAATTCCGGAACGACGTTCCGGCACATTCCGGGTCCACTACACCATTGAATATAAGGTATAAATAGCTGTTACTACTACTAGATGTCCTAAAACGAGTTATCTTGATGGTTTAAAAGTTTGTTAATACTACTGGATGGTACATCGAAACTATTTAAAATTTACGATATAGGTACTATATACATTCATGAGTTCATAAAATTCTCAAACTTAAGCTATATTATGTAAAAAAAATAATAATATTGAAATTCTAATTTAATTTATCAATTATTGTACATGTATATATATCCATCCAATAAAATAATAAAAATATTATATGTGTGACTTGGAAAAAATATTAAATCAACATAATGTAAACATATTTATAGTTAATTTTTTTTTTTTGTATTACATACTTTTTTAAAAACTTTTAACGAACAAAAGTTATGGTACAATTAATATAGTATTTTGTTATAATTTTACAGATTCTTTTAAAATTTTGTAAAATTGTACCCTCGAGCAACTGTCTATGCTGCCCAGGTGGTAGCTACGCCACTGGCTATAAGCGTAAGAATAAATCCATTAATACTCGTTCTCTAAAAGGCGAAGAACAAATGCCACAAGGTTTTTTTTAAATAGGTGTTCATTTTAATTTATTATTTGTACACCTAACACCTTCCATTATTTATTCGTCACGGCAAACAGCTCAACTCGGCGACATAAAATGAGCGAGGAGACGAACAGGATTACGCTGAGGATTTGCAACTTCCTCCGTGCATCGCCATAATTGAGATAGGTCCGGACTGAAAAATAATATATATATACTATAATATTATTTTTATCTGCAATGATACTAATAACATTTTTCAAAAAAGATGTATAAAATTTAATTCTCGTCAGTTTCATGGTATGTGGGTCGAACACCGTAGTTTTTGATGAGCGTTGATAAGGTGAGCGTTTTACCGCTTTAAACCTTATTTTTAAAAACTGAAGAGCTTATTCCATTTGTAAAAATGTGATAAATTTTCTTTTTTTAAATATTTGAATGTGTACGTAGGCATATTATATATTTCAAGTAACACATAGTTGTTAGAAATTAAACTTATGGGAGACTATGTTGTCAACCGTGCGTACTTTTACACAAACTTTTTTTAATGCCTTCAGAATGAAGATCATAATAAAAATATAATATTACCTTTATATTATTTACATCTTTCAATTGAGAATATGTATTTAATATATCATATTACAATTTCATAATAAATTAATTAACATGGCCTTTATGTTGTTTTAGAGCTACTAACAGTGATGAAACCTAATTAACGCAAACATTAAATAACATCAAACATTAATAGTTATAGATAGATAGTTAAAGATATAGATCATTAAGGAGAACACATTCTTATTGTGAAGTTGTAATTATTCAGAACATAGGTCTGTGATATTTTAAATACAAATTAAAGACATTTATTAGAAAGATATACATATGAAATCAATTTATCGAAAAAATGTTGTTGTTGCTACCGGGATTCGAACCTGGATCTCTTCCTATCCGGGGAAATACATTAATCAATTATGTTACACCAACATAGTACGTTGACGACAAATTTTCAATAATGCATTCTGGTGTCTATAAACTTAGTTGCAAGGATTGTGCTGCATTTTATATTGGTAAAACGGGTAGAAATTTTAATATAAGAGTAAGGGAGCATTTGAGATGTTTGAACAATAGTGGGTTTTCAGAATTTGCTAATCATTTGATAGAAAATGGTCATGGTTTTGATAAAAAAATTGGGATTGTCAATTTTGCATATAAACGGTGTTGTCACAAATTAAATAATTTGGAATCGTTGGATGTAAATAAAGCATATAAAACTAATCAAAAAATTATAAACAACCAAATAAATTTAACTACGAGTCCCATTCTAAAATTTTTTCCTAAAAATTAATCGAGTAAATTTGTATTATGTAACCATTTGAGTTAGGTACTAAATTTATTTTTTAAATAATTGTTGTTTTTTTTAAAATAGATTCTGGTAAAGAAACAATAATATATGTATTTAGTTAGTTATGACATCCTGAAGAAGAAAATGGTATTTTTAGAAACCGGTAGATGTATTTAAACTCAATTAAGTGATTAATAAAACAAAGATAACAAATAAAAATACAAAATAAATATGTATGCAAATAAATATATGTCCGAAACAAAGTGTAATCCCCATATATGTAAGATCTTTCGTACATGAAATTTAGCAATTAGTACCTAATAGGACAATATCTGCCAGCTCAATCCTAGTCCGCAACTGTTAAATTCCGCCTGTGTGTACACCGAAATGATGCACGGTGAGTAGGTAGACATGTACGTGGCGCCTGTCAGTTTATTCTAAGCTACAATGTGAAGAAACAGCGAGGACTAGAGATGAGATCGCGTCTGCCCACTGAGGAAAGCTTTATCCGTATCCTTTATCAGGGGTTGGAAGTTTCAAAATTTTATCGCGTTAAGCGTCCTCGCTTCATTTTTACAACATGTCTTTACATTGCGTACTCTATTTACATTCGGGACAAGCAATATGATCCTTATCGTAATTGGACAATTTGTTGCGATTTAAAACATTCAGATGTAATGAAAGTCGTAAAAGAATGCGGTGTGTATTTTCGTATATCAATCTGTTCGTATATCCCTCGATCTAACATTATTTCTCTTTATTATATTCTTTTCTCTTAACTCTCAATATTTATTTCGAGCATCTCTGACGTCTCGTCATTACATTTCTCTCAGTTTTTAATCATTTTATTATCACATTTTGTTGATACATTTAAGTTGCTTCTATCAAACTTTAATAATTTTATGTTGCTACCATCCAGGTAAATAATATTACTGTTAGTCCTCGACAACATTATAATATATATATATATATTTTTTTTTTTATTTCACATTTACGTTATAAAAAACTAATACATCAGATGGTAGCAAATGAATAATGGAATTTTAGTAATATTCTATATAACTGATTTTCTTAGAAAAACGTACATTGGATAAATTCTGTGTAAAAATTAAATATTAAGGAGAACACATTATTTTTGTGAATACATAAATTTTTATTTATTTTTTCAGAACATAGTTATGTGGTATTTTAATACAAATTAAATATATCAATTAGAAAGATACATAGGAAAATTCAATTTATTGAAAAAATATTTTTGTTGCAACCAGGATTCGAGCTTGGATCCTTTCCTATTCGGGGAAATGCGTTAACCGATTACACCACACCAACATAGTAAGTAGACGACAAATTTTCGAACTTATTTGTTGCACTTCTTTCAAATTGATACATCTATTATTCCAAATTTAAAAGCTATCACCTTTTATTGCGAAAATCTCAAATACCTTTGAGAAATATTCGCTAGGAGACGCCAGAAATTAAATCAATTATTTTTTATTCAATTTTGGATTATTTTTGGTACAACTAATAAATTAAAGGAAACACGTTATTAACGTGAAGGTTAATTAGATTTACATTATTTCCTTATTTCTTCATTCTTTACTCTTTCATAAATGGATCTCTGCCACATATACGCCCAAACGATCTCATTTCCACTGCATTCAGTCTACTCTCGTTCCTCTTATGCCAGCTCCAAGCCTCACTTCCATGCATTAGTGTCGGTACTAGAACTTCATTGTGTACCGCTAGTTTTACCTCGGTTGACAAGTTCCTATTATATATAATTCCACTCAAAGCGCCCTTCACTTTATTCCCTGCAATCATATAATATAATGTATCCATAATATTATAATTCCAATCCACGTATTTAACCTTGTCACTTATCATCTTTCACTAGAATGTCTGCCAAATATGTTTATGTATTGTATGTTTTTTAAATACTTTTTTATTATATATACGTAATTGATTTATTTTAATCATGGAATAAGTCCTACTACATCAATATTCTTACTATTTTCAAACTAATGTAAATCATTGTGCTCTGAAAATAGTACTAACTTGCTGGTCTTCTGGAATAAATTTCAAACTCCTGACCAGCAGATCACTAGGCGAGTATCTTAACTACGGGACCAACAAGCACGACAAATGTAATAACTTTTCTAATAATTTTATTTTCTTGCCGTTCTGCATAATTTGACTTTAATCAATTTTCATTATTCGTACAAATGATTTAGAGGCATGAAAATTGACAAATGTGTAGTCAGTCCATACGATGATGTTTGAAAAACGAATGAGTAGAATATTTGTGATATGATATGTAATGAAAGTTAAATTTATTTTCCTACAAAAATAAACATCTTTCTTATCGAGCTTAAAAGCGAAGATGTTTTGGGTTAGGGAAATCCATCTATTGGATTGCCAGAACACGTTTTCTTTTCATTTGAAGAACCTTGCAAATTTAAATCATGCTAGAAAGAGCTCCATTTACCTGAGTCGGTGGAAAAATACCTTTCTAGTTGAAAGCACATTTTACCTCCATTTACATGAAGAACTTGTTTTCAAGTACGCCCAGCTATCAGAAAGACAAACGACATTTTAAAACATCGTTGTACTGACGCAAAATATATCATTTTTATTAAGAAGAACACATTCTTATTGTGAAGTTGCAATTATTCAGAACATAGGTCTGTGATGATTTAAATACTAATTTAATGTATTAATTATAAATTATATATATAAAATCAATTTTGTCGAAAAATATTGTTTTTGCGCTATAACACAATTGGTAGTGTACTTCCCCGGATTGGAAATAGAAATCCAGGTTCGAATCCAGGTCCCTTTATCATTTTATCCCCTTATCCTAAAAGTTTTGAGAACTCAAAGACTCGACAAGGTGCTTCCATCTTACACCGTCTTGCGCTGCTTTGGTACTTGTTGACCAATCACTGTCCAATCTGACATCATACAGAATTTATTGCTATTTATCACAACTTAGTATGGAAAGGTTCACCGGCCGCGTTCCCTCTAGTATTACCAGTTGTTCGTCTGCTATTCGTGAGACATGTTCAAGCCACCTTAATCAAAAAATCTCTTTATGTAGAAGTGGGGGCTCGATACCGAGGATCTTATTTATCTCGGTACCTCTCATTCGGTTTAATAATGATTCCCTTAAACTATACACACAACTGAATACTATTTTTATTACGATTATAATTTTCAGTGTGTAGTCCCTATTATCAACAAGTATTGATAAAAGGAACTTTTATAAATTTCCCTTTCAAATAATTAAGAGAGCTTTCATAATTATGTAAATACAATATAAAATAGTTTGTAATAAAACTACTATAAAATTGTATTAGTTTTTAAATGTAAATGTAGTAGGTTCATGTTTTTAATACTTGTAATTAAATAAAATTTAATTTCTAGTAACATATTTTACACTGCTGATAAATATACACAATAGTGAAATAAATAAGCTTTAATATACAATAAAAATTAAAATTATAACAAAACTTAACACTATTTTTTTTTATATTCGAAAAAATGTAAAAATAAAAATAAATGTTTTTTAAAAAAAATATATAGATGCTTGCATGGCATATATGTCACATAAATATTCTTACCATTTTCAAACTAAGCTAAATGCTTGTTTTTCTACTTGTTAAAAAAAATATATTAATTATTCACTGATGTCTACGAGGAAGTAGATGGTGTCTAAAAATCGTTTTCATATATTACACTCCATCCGCGACCCTCCTATAAAATATACTGAAATTTTCTAACGCGCTATTTTTATTTTATCCCAGGAGCTTCCGATAAAATATATTCCATGTTAAAATTGTATTTATATAACATCAAAAGTATAATTAATTAATATCAAAGAATGTTAAATAATAATATTAAATAAGTCATTAATAATTCAAACATCATGGCCATCGGTTAGTATGATCAAATGTTCGCAATGTACTAAAATCGGAAGCGTGTTACTCTGTTACTCTTGTCGAGGTATATTTGTTTTTTAAGTGTCAATTTACCTTTGCGTCCTTTTACGAATTATACTGGTTTGACGTGAAATATCGCGCCACTTTGTTCAACGGCAGTTATAAAACTGCTTTTGTTAGAATAATAATGTCTTAATTACTTTTTTATTGTATGCTGTTTATTGTACGCCGATGATGCAGTACTAATAGCGAATAATGAACAAGAATTACAGAGTCTCGTGAGTAGAAGAAAAACGACCTTGTTATGAATGTCAACAAGTCGAAAGTGATTTTTTTCGAGAAGGAAGAAAGCAAGACATCGTGCAAAATGCTTGTAGGTAATAAATATTTGTAACAAGTAGATGAGTTTGTGTTTGATAGAAACGGAAAGGCTAAGAAAGATATCGAAAGAAGGGTGACTGCAGGAAATAAAGTGAACAGCGCTTTGAATGGAATTATATCTAATGGGAACATGTCAACCGAGGCAAGACTAGCGGTACACAATGGAGTCCTGGTACTAGCAAAATAGGAACGAAAGTAGACCGAATGCAGTAGAAATGAGATCATTTAGGCGTATATGTGGCAGATCTATTTATGACAGAGTAAATAATGAAAAAATAAGGAATGTAAAGCTGATCATAGCATAGTGAGTAAGATTAAAAACGGATCACTTAGGTTGTTTGATCATATGGAACAGATTAATGAAGAGAAAATAGTAAGAAAAATATATAACGCAATTTTTGATGGCACCAGATGTAGAGGACATCCACGGAGGACTTGGTACGACCAGGTAAACCAGATTCTGGAAGATGGTCCTGTTAGAAGCATCGATAATCGGCGAACTTGTATGAGAAGATGTATGAATGTGGATGAAGCGAGAATTATGTCAGGACAGAAAAGTGTGGCGCTCTATCCTCTCTGCCTACCCCGGTAAGTAAGTTAGTTACTTAATTTCATAACACTGAAGTTTAAACTTGTTGAATTTCCACCAAAAATAATTTTATTTTTGAAGAATATAAAACATTTGAAGATAATTGTCTCCCACTAACGACAGCATAATAGCGTAAACTGATTATTGATAGAAAACTCAACGCTGTCTGTCTTCAGTGACGGCGGATAGTATTAAGGGCGCAAGTTTTCTCGTCCTAAAATTCCGTCGATTTAGGGGAGCTTACGCTCACCCCCGATCTGACGGGTACCGAGGGCTTAAATTTACTTAAAAGTGTACTCTGAAGGCTTTTAAGTATTCTCAAAGCGAACAGAAAAGTATGTCTAGTAACTGGAATGTTTTTCCGGCGGAATATTTGGAGATGCAGCTTTTAATCCCGCAGAGGAAGTTGGTCGGATGTCTGCAGCAGGTGATGTATGTCGCAATCAGGATTCCTGTATCTACCCCTGTCCGCCGGAGGGAATTTAGTGTTGCGCGATAATAGTGAGCAATCCCCACTAAAAGCCAACAATAGTTATACGCAACCGTACTACGCCGAATGTATTATGTGGGCCAATGTTTTTGAAACATCTTTTCTTACAATTTTTTATTATATAAGAGCGAAATCGTTTATCTTGTATACCTACATAATAATAATATAATATTTAAACAAAAATACAAAAAATGAGCAAATTATTAGTACCTATAATAATATTCCTCATCTGGCAAGCAATTAAAAAGTTCGTTTTTGACGTCTTCTTCTTTTTGTTTTTCTTCCCCTTTATTCAAATCGGGTCGGGGACCAAATGCATAGATAACACTCCTCCACCGCTCTCTGTCTTGCTCTGTGTGGATTACTTGGGGTCACTGATAGTTTCATCTTATCTTCATCTTCAGTCCCTTCATTTACTTTATACATATTCTCCTGGTCTTCTTCCATCTGGCACTGATGAGAAAATCTGTTTAGGCAGTCTTTAATTTCCCATGCAGAGGATATGTCCAAACCAACTTAGCTGAGATTTTTATATATGAAGCAGCAGCGGATTCATTCCAAGATCCTATCGGGTTATATCGTTCCTGATTTGATCTCTTAACGTAACTACCGCTATTCCTCTAATATATCTCATCTCTACAGTTTGGATTTTTGACCGATTCCTCTTTGTCATTATCCGAAGTTGATGGCCATAGATCAGGGTATCGGTGTAAACTTACTTGAAAATCGGCAGTTTTGATTCAATGTTGATCTCTAATTTATTAATTACTGAGCTTTACCAGTATAGTGATCGTAGAATACTGCTAGCCGAGCCTATCTTTTTATCAATTCCTTTTTCTGTCGCGCGTCTCCCAGTACTCTCAGATACTTGAAAGTGTTTTAGTCTAATACCACGAGTCTGTGTTATGCATTTCTTTGCTGTCCTTCATTTTTGCTGATAGCCATATTTTCACTTTTCCTCATCGTCATGCCTGCCTGTGTGGTTTCTTCACTAAAGCGATTTAGTCACTTCTGCAGGTCTTCATGACTTTTTTCTGACTTATATAAGCATTAAATTAAGTACGTATTTTTTATGTATAATGTATACTGACATACTAAAAATGTTTTATTCATAAATTTTACATGTATTATTATTGTTCTTATTTTGAGAAGAATATTATTAAAATGTTTTACTATCTAATAGGGGTAACGATTATGTTCCAGCTTGGTGTTACATTACTTATTCCAGCTACTCGTATAATGACAGAATATTTCAGTTCTCTTTCCTTTGTAGGTTTAAATTATTGATACTTTTTTATGGACACCGTCAATTTTTGACACATTGAATCTCTATGTTAAGCCTGTGAGCAATTTCAAGAGACAATAGGTTTTTTTTCATACGACGATCCCATTCAGTAATTCATACTGTGAAATAGATTTTAGGCAAAATAAATTTTCGTAGAAAGTAATCATTTTGTGGTTTGATATATTATATTAAATAAGATAAAGTCTTTAAAGGCTTTCAACATACATTATATTGCTGATTTTAATAAAAATACACACGAGTTTTCGTACTTTTTCCAATTTAATACTTTAGTCGACAATAACTCCCTTGTATTTTATATCATAAACTGTATCAATTTCTATTCACAATTTTGTTGATCATTACATTTAATTACTAGTACATATTTTGCCATGTAAACAAACACATGATAATTATTTAAAGTGGAATGTTATATAATTTTTCATTATTTAATGAGAGTTAACATGCATTGCTTTTAAAGCGTTTGTTAAGCGGATGCAGTCAAAAAATAATTATCAATAATATAACTTAAAATCTAAATTTAACACAATTGTATATCCTGTAAATAAACTTTTTATGTCATTATCTCTCAATCTTCGAAAAGGTTGATGTGCATACTCGGGGCCATTCAGGAAAATTTGTAATTGCTGAACACTTTTTCTATACTGGCTATCAATTTGCATTGAAGCTAAAGATCCTAGAAAGACTCAGAAGTCATCACGCACTTCTTGTCGAGCGAGCACTCGAAACTTATAAATAGCCAGTGTATACCAATAAGGGTGATTGAAAACCTCTCGTTACCTGGCCCTGGAAAATTAGTCTAGTCAAAGGTTTCATCCACATAGTGAACCTGCATTAGATAGAATTAACACGTAACGCAATATCCTGCCAGCGATACGGTATTGTCACAAGATTCATTTACATCGATAAATTATGGTTTCGACACTGTATTTAACATAACCAACATAACATAACACGTTGCATCACCAATATCAACCCTGATGATGGACTCAATGAGATTGGAAACGTCGACCAGAGAGGTGAAGACATAGAGGAATATCCTAGACAACTTCACGCGGACGATTATATTAAAATAATTATTCTCCTGCAAAACTAACATCCTGAAGAAGGCGAAAACAAAGAAGTTGCAGTTGCGGGACATGCAGTAACAGTAGAAGAATCTCGTAATACGCACAATGTCAATGCCTCATACACAAGCCAACAGGATCGAGGGGAAGTTCAAGTACCACGTTTTACCTGTAATTTGTTTATTTTATTTTAAAACACAATTTTAAAAGTATTTTTATAAGAAAGAAAAAAGTATTATTAATGCCAGATTTCGCATGGTCACCCCTTGTATCTGTCCGTACACATTCGCTTTACATTACATCTGTATCCATTCATCAATTATTCACTCCATACACTCGAACCATCTGAATAAACCTTTTTTACTTCTATTACGCACACCTCATAAAAAAAAACTAGCGTCGGTAAAAGGATTTTTTAGTTTTTTATGATGTTCGTGCGGTTCGACCTCGAAAATACGGATCGATAGGTCCCTTACGTTCTCACAGTTTATAAAGCTTTAAATTCTAATATTAAAGGTGACCTTGTGACAGGAATTCGTCCTTTTCACGCTTTTCGCACTTAATTCAATATATTATACTACATTTATTATTTATAGTGCTTAATGTATAATGTATTAACAAAGACTCGCATATCAAATAAAAGAATTACCACCTTGTCCCCTCTTACGAATGTAAATGTGTATTATGATGAATGCTTAATTTTTTTGAATAGTAATTCCTAAATTTAAATCCCAGTTTTTAAATTTTCCCGTTCCAAATTTAGTTTCATTCTAGAACCCTGAGGAAGATTCAGTAACCCCACCCTAATCCCCTGACATAAAACCCTCCCTGTGCCTAGACTAAATTTAGACATATATCGGGTCTGCGCAAAAAAAAAAGGAGCACTGACTCATCATTAATAACGGGTGATCCAAACTTAACAGTTATTTGAGTAATTTTAGCATAATTGAGGCTTTATTTTAACAAGAATAGCTTGGACCTTAAATGCTTGAATTATTTTTAGAACATTAGCGTGAACTTGAATAATCTCAAAAAAAAGTCCAGTAGCGTTAAATCACACGATCTGGGCGGCCAATTGGTGTCTCGGAAACGAAAAATTACACATCTAGAAATTTTTTGATATGATATGATTTGAAATGAATTTTTGACATGATTGTTGAACACAATTGATTTCCAGCTTGTATGTATGATACGTAGTCCCATCTTGCTAAAAATAAACATTACCCAAAAGCACTTCGAACTTTACAAACTGTTTTCGCGAAACTTTTACCATTTTTGTAGCGAATTTTCACAATTTCAGTGCACTTCTCAGTCGTATATCGATTAATTTTTATTAATAACATAGATTTTATTTGACGCATGTTATATAGAATGTTTCTTATCCTGAAAGGTATTAAAAATAGGGTGATATTTAAAATAACGATTAAGTTTGGATCCGCCTATATATTATAATTTATCAAGTGAGGCATACTATATAGATACTCTCATTTACAGGATGTTCTAAACGAAAAATGCGCAACTTTGAATATAGGTGTAACATAAAATTCTGGACAAAAATATATTTTTAACTTTGGTCTAAAATGCTCCATTACGAGATGTTAGAAAAAAAACTTTTTTTTTCAGAATTCGACAATAATAATTTGTTCAAACTTTTTTTATTCAAAACCCTATGTCATCATATTTAAATTTATCAAGATTTCGTTTAGAACATCTGTATATTATAAATCAATGTGTACATATTTTATATTTTTAATAAAACTTAAGCTATTATTATTAATCTCTAAAAACTAACTAAATAAAAATTATCATTTCTTCCTCATTATTAAGATTTTATATTGAATAATACACATTCACATAATGCTCTCCATACTATATTTTTTGTGATATATTAATTGCGATGGAGTTCGTCTATTGGGTGAATTTAAATCTCCCCGCAGTTGAAAAAGAATATTTTTTTATAATTTAACACTTTGTGTTGGTCTAACTTTTCAAAATATATAGATATAGGAATCTGTGGTTCCAAGTGATGTTTGTGCGTACTTTTCAAGTTTCGCTATCAAGTCGAATACCGAGAACACAGGTCGGTCCTTCCAATCTCATACGTTAATCTCTGAATTCATCTCCAGATCAAAATTACCACAACACGTGGACACAATATTGAGATTTTTCTTAACCAAATCTCTGAGACTTATATCATCGTAGACATGGATCATTAAGGTTGAATCAAAAATTATATTTGAATGTATCAGTTGTGATTCGACAAACGAAATAAGTGATGATCGGCGTTTCCTTTACCCGAACCTTTGTATTTACAATATACGCAGTACAAATTCTCGGAATTCACTTAAGGATTTTACGTATAGTCATGTTTTTATCTCATTTATCTTCAGAAATATGGCTGCTATGGCAACAGCACGCTATTGTAATGTAATTTTTAATTTGTATCATATATCTTATCTCTGACTTCTTAAGAGGCGGCAGTACACAATCCACGTGTTTATATATCGGAGAGTCAATTAAGTGTACAAATATCGAATCATTTTGCAAAAACTACAGCGATGCGTACTTTCAATCAATTTTATTATGAAAGATCCATTCAAACTTAAAG
The DNA here is from genome assembly GCA_031772225.1 of Eubasilissa splendida. Taxonomy (NCBI): domain Eukaryota; kingdom Metazoa; phylum Arthropoda; class Insecta; order Trichoptera; family Phryganeidae; genus Eubasilissa; species Eubasilissa splendida. The sequence continues at coordinate 11,080,926 of CM062846.1, forward strand.
CATTTCTTTTTTAAAAAAATGCGAATTTAAGGTTACTTAAAAGGTTATCCAATTTATTATTAACTGTTATATAGTGTCATTAGATTCGTATTATTTCGTAAGAATTTTTCAAAGAACTTTTGATAAACTCAAGAGTATCGATTAGTCATTATCGATATGTCAGAGATTTAATTAAATTTCTTTGAATTTTTTTCACTCAATAGTTGTGGACTGACTGAATTATTGATGAGTATTCCAGTTTCAACTTCTGAAAATGGATTTATAAATGATAATTGGTACCGATGTATTGTGAAATTCTTTCGTTATTGTGAGAACGAAACTGAGGATATTGGATGCTCTCCTTGTGATATCATCTACATAATATGTAATAGTTAAATTTGAGAGAATGGTCAAAGATAATTTTTAGGTCTTTAATAATCAGTAGAGATTTTAGTGAAGGATATTGAGTCACATTTGTCGATGTTTAAAGTTACTTCTTCCCAGACAGCAGTTTTACAGCCCTACCATTGTTCTAACTTCACCTGTAGGAATTAATTCTAGAGACTAACCAGCTTGCGTTACTTTTGGCCTCTATTTGATACTGATGACGCTGCTACTACCATGATATATTAAGGCACGATTTAGATTTACCAAGAGGGCTCATATGCCCGGAACCAGAGACCCTCTTGGGGTTTGGGTAATTTGACCGCCGCCCATTACAAGGGGGGGGTATGAGAAGTATTCTGCTATAAACGCAGATAGCAGATATACCATATACTATGTATCAAATATTGATCTTCTTCTGAAGATGACACAAGTCAACCTGGAGTTGAAAATTACCATTGACGAGATTACTGTAAAAAAAAAAACTATGATCCGCAATGGACAGTCAAAAAAGATATTGTCAAGGGTTTCCTTCTCGGCACCACACTCACACATTGGAGAATCTATTAAGTTCAATCTGAATAATTGTGAGGCTACCTGGCAATGCCCAATTCTCATTCTAGAGATATTTTATATTGTTCTTTTGTAGAACCAGGGGGTGAGGGGAATGGATCTTTGAATTATTTTAAGCCTTATAATTATTTGAATCCGTCCATTGTTCTGTCCAGATAGAATTCATACGTTTTTTTACCATATTAAGTCTGTCATACATCGGAATATAGAATTGATGAGGGAAAATTCCGGAAAGAGTGGCCTCCTTGGCCAGCTTATCAGCACATTCATTTCCATGAATTCTCTTATGTGCAGGAATCCAAACGAATAATACCTGTTTATTGTTGCTGTACAAATTAAATAGACATTTTCTGATGGAACAGACTATCTCATTGTCTAGACAAACTTTCATATTAGCAGAGAGAGATTCAAGAGCCACTTGCGAGTCGGAGAATATAACAGCCTTATCGACGTTCCGGAGTACGCAGATGTCCAAGGTCTCTTTAATTTCCCAAATATTGATATTTGTCGCATTGAAAATATTTTCGGGACTTATTTTTAAAATCTTCGCCCACACTACACAAACATCATACTGTTAATTTTCCCAGTTCTTTAAAAATCTATGATTTATAAAATGTGAATACTTTAATTAAAAATATTCATGGAATTAAAGAAAACATTAATTTAGCTTTGTGGTTTCGGTAACGTAAACACGTTAGAAACAAAAACCAAACAAATGAGGGAACAAAACAAACTTTTGCGAGTAAATAAATCACGGGGAGCTAAAGCTACCACTTCTGTCAATAACAACTTTTTCAAAACAATTAATTTTCCGACTTTGTTCGCACTTAGCAGAAAATGGTTTTGAGGGAAAATTCATATTCCTTTAAGAAACTCTCAAACTAGCCAAACACACAACAATACCATTTTACTAATTTCAACAATGTTAACTAGATTTCATGAGATTTAACCAAAAGCACGAGTAAAGGTGAGCTAATGTTATTTATAGTTTGATATTATTAGCTTTAAATAAATACTTTATTGTTGTTTTCTTATTTTAATATAATGTAATTTAATAATGTTTTATACAATATCTATTTTATGATTTGAAACATAAAAATTAAATACCGTTTACTATTGAAAGAGTGCTATTGCGCCAACTATCAAATATATTTCATTATATTTTATTCTCAATATAATATCAATGTATACAATACAACTTGAATACGCGTGCAGCATCTGGAATCCTTATACAGTGAGTCCCAAAAGTATTTGTCATTTTGGTTCATTCGCTGCGTCAACGTAACGAGCAGCGGTAAAGGGGCGGGGGTATACCGATCGCTAGCCGCGTCCTTGGGAATTCAGTCGCCATGAAGTGTATCCTTACTAGTTGTTCGTGAAATTATCCCTGGAAAATTGATATCCCAACGAGGTGACATAAACTGGCCTCCACGTAGCCCCGACTTGACACCAATAGACTTTTTCCCATGGGCCTACCCTAAATCAACGATATGCAGTAAAAATTAAAAGAAAATATCAGAGAAGAAATGGCAGCGATCATTTGAGACATATACAATTGAATACGCAAGATATGAACTCAATAAACACATATTTAATACCAAATTCGCTGAACGAACTTTCTTATTTTGTGCTCCGTGAATATTTAACAAATTGTCACTAGACCTAACTACCCACACATTTTTGTCTCCAGCTATTGTATATTACAGACAATAATAGTTTTAAATATGAATTAAATATATTAATTATAAAGATATACATATAAAATCAATTTTATCGAAAAATATTGTTGTTGCGCCACCGGGATTCCAAAAAAAAGGTAACATATAGGGTCGAAAATTGTCGCTAAAAATAATGTCGCTGTAGCTTAGTTGGATAAAGCACCTTCCCCGGTTAGGAAAGAGATCCAGGTTCGAATCCCGGTGGCGCAACAACAATATTTTTCGATAGAATTGATTTTACATGTTTATCTTTATAATTAATATATTTAATTCATATTTAAAATATCACAGACCTATGTTCTGAATAATTACAACTTCACAATAAGAATGTGTTCTCCTAAATAATAATATTTTTGTACATTGTATATATATTGTACTTTTTTCACATAACTTTTTAAAAAAAAAAATTATTCTTTTAAATCACATATATTACTTATCCAAATGACGTCTCATATTTCTTTAGCCGTACAAAATACGAAAGTCCGTTCAAATTAATGGCAGTTTTTGGCTTTTCTAACAAAATAATAAATAAAAATATGTATAAAAAGACAGATTAATAGACTTTATATCTAAAATTTCATTGTATGTATAGTTTCTGTAATTTAAAATGTCTTTGCCAACTTGAGATGTTCTCCTAAAAAATATTTCCTTTTTTCACAACCTTGTTAAATAAATCAAAATTATGTAATTTTAGAGGCGAACTTTTTATTTAATAAATGACTTGACTGTTTATTCCAACTCTTAGTAATTTTTTAACAAGTTTGAGTTATAAAGTGATCAAAAGTAACGTTGAGTTTGTGTTACAATATGATCAAGATACTTACGCACTGTCGTGTCGATCCCGGTCCACACGTGTGCGTACAATTCGCTTTCTTACAAGGCTATAATAATTTAATGAATATATACTATCCATACAATTTGAATAATTTACCTTTGTTCTAATACCGGAAGCACGTTGGGAGTATAATATATTATGAATATGTTATTTTAATTAGTAAGGGTCGAGGAAGACAATAAGCGGGTTGAAAGTATCAAATCAAGAACAAAAGACATTGAGAGACGAGAATTCCTTTGCAGATTTATCCATGAGATATTACATGTTGTACTGAAAAGGATTGAGTACCTTTTAAACACAATAACAATACTGTTAAATATCCGTATATTCATTGTCTGAAATTGTATTTACGTAATACGTTTTGATGTGTTCTTATATTCTATTGTAGAGGAACAGAGACAGTGAATGTGCTGATAAACAGGCCAAGAAGGCCACTCTTTCTGAGTTTTCCCTCATCAATTACATATCCCGATGCATGACAGACTTAATATGGTAAAAAAATCGTACGAATTCTATTTGGACTGCACAATAGATGGATCTAAATAATCATAAGGGTAATCGGCTTAAAATAATTCAAAGATCTATTTCCAGCTCTCTCTGGTGCTCCAAAAGAAAAGTTTCCAAAAGAATAATATCAAATATCTCTAGAATCAGAATTGGGCATAGCCAGGTAGCCTCACATTTATTCAGATTGAACTTAATAGATTCCCCAATGTGTGCGTGTGGTGCCGAGGAGAAAACCCTTGACCATATCTTTTTTGACTGTCCATTGCGGATCACAGGTTTTTTTACAGTAATCTCATCAATGGTAATTTTCAACTCTTGGTTAATTTGTGTCATCTTCTTTCCCTTAACTCGTCACATTTAATCTATATAATAGCAATTTTTCGAACGATAATGGTATTAACTTGTAATATAATATTTTCTATTCTATAATATTATTGTATTTTTTTCTATAAAATAAAGTTTTAACTTGATTAATGGGACAAATCACCCTTAAAAGGTAGATTGCCTATTTAAAAGAAGAAAAACAGAGATAGTGTTTCATTAATTCCTCTTAAATACATCACGAATTTTGAATGTATCGGAAATAGAACGATCTCGCGTTCAAATCACAGTAAGAGTTTTATTTATTTTCGAAAATATATAAAATATATAGAACATACCCTTTCTTCAACCTCTTCTGATCTTCCCTGTTGATAGTATCGCAGATTGACTATTTACCTGAGTACACAGTCGGTTCAGTGAACCTTTGACCTAATCACATTTTTCTTTCCGTCCCGAAAACTATACCGCATTTTCAGTCCATCCTCTTATCTTATGCCTCTTATCTATTCAACTTTACCAGCCCGTGTCTTACGTCTTCATGTTAAGTTCGACTACTTATCCACGTATATACGTGTGATGACTTTCGAAGTATCACCAGATTCCCATGGGGTTCTATCCTTTGCTTACTATCTAATTACTTGGGTTCCAATTCCTTGTAATATAAAACTCAATATGTCCGGGTAACAATATTAAGTTTATTACAACAAGTATTACAGTAATTATAAATTATACACTTCAGCGATAGACTTGTTATTCTGAAGAAGCTGTGATGGAAGAGAACCGTCCCCACAGAGACAGCCTCTTATAATGTTCGTCCCCCACCACTCATCTACTCACTTTCATGACACATACACACACGCACACATACATGTTCAAAGTAACAGTTTTCACAGTATGTTTCGTACGTTGAACTTCGTCGTCATAGTATCCGTCAGTGTGCATTCAAAACATTCCTCATGTGCCTGGCATTTCCACAATATTCAGTAGGTTAGGTGAGGGGGGAATATGCTCATCTAATCAATGATGCACCAAGACCACATTGAACGGTTTCGTAATAAAAAATGCAACAAAGTTGTTTATATAATTAAATTTTTTGTTAATATATGTATTCGTGAATGTAACATCGTAATGCTTAGACGTAGATTAATGTGTAGACATTTTCATTGATTAGAACAGCAAAAAATGTTTGCTTGAAAAACGTATTATTGTTTAGAAAAGCTAAGAATAATAGTTTGACATTTTATCTTTGAAAAGCGACCGCTGTGATTAGACAACATCGCTGAGATTGTTTATTTTCGAGACAGACTGTTTTCTTAATGCGTCAACGAAGTTTTTTCACTGAGTTAATTATCGAACGTATGATTGATTCAGAGTTCTATTTTTAATCAGTGCCAGGTTGTTTTATGGTAGGTTTATACAGCTGCACAATTAATTGTTTATTTTTAAAATACCTCGTTTTTCTCTTCGAAACAACAGAAAATCATTTTCAATTTTCCGGAATTCGAATTCAGAATTCCCCTTTTATTTCATTACTCCAAATGCTGTCAATCAATCGTGTTAAATAAGGCAGAGAGAGCTTAGGAAACACAATAAGCTTCGTTCGTTTTCCAGCAGAAATATAAATAGGCACTTTGTCCATAATATTGGACTGTCGGAATGTTTCCGTTGTAAAAGATTCTTGCTTACTTTATCAAGATAACCTGGATTCCTCATCCGTTAATCCTTTGTAATAATGTCAAGTGTGTCTGTTTCAGCTACAAGCAATTACAGCAAAATCTGCTCTATTGAATATTATTTGCAAAATCATCAAAACCGTGTTAATTTTCTCGTCTAATTTTTTATTTAACTATTAACAAAATGTTGTATTTAGCCGAGCCACCCTTTGAAGCGTTGCTGAGTTGTAAAATTATTAATTAGGCCGTATAAAAAACAATCGGCCAGGATCCTTTTATAATGTTGCAAAACCAATTATCTGCTAAATATTTAAAAACGTTAAATCGTACAAAAGTTTTACACAGTGAAATGTTTAATGGTCCATGTAATATAAAATTGTCCATAGTTATTTATGAAAGTAGGTCCATAAACTTTTTAAAGGCCTACTTTCAATATCATTTTTTTGCCTTTATTGTGAGAATACAGGGTTGTATTATTCATTTATACCAGAAGATATATACTCTTATCAGTTTTTTTTTAGTACAAACTAAAACAAAATCTTCATTTCACTATAACACTAATATACTTTGTAATTAAAATTAAATTAAAACAATACCTAGATTTTTCAAATTAGCCCTGTAAAGGTCGCAATCATTAAATTCGTTTTCAGAGTAACAAAAACTCTCTAGAGGAAATTCAGTGTATATTTAAGTTTTAATGATAAATCTGGAATAAAAATAATTCTTAATTTTTTTAAACCAACTGAATCCTTCATAACACTAATAAACTCAACAAGTTCAATGATTTTAATTGAATAACAATAGTTAATTATTTGATGTGTAAACTGTATTTACTGTATAAACAGCTGATTTTAATTAATCCGTCGTATTAATTCGCTTGCTTCAGGGCTTCAACTACTATTTAAAACTAAGTTTTGTATCCAAAACATAATAGTTTGTTACTTAATATTTAAATCGATCTTCTAAGTATTTTGAATTAATGTTTGTCGATCTGATACTGCTCTATTTCTTGGAGAATAAATTTTCTTAAAATATATATTCATACAATACGAATTAATATTATTATTATCGCTATAATCGCCCCACAGATAGTACCTACAGGTGAAAGAATACAAAAAATACTTAGCTTAGCTCCTGCCGTCAGGATCTTCTCAGCCTGTGTCTGCTGCAACTGGTCCCCCCAGCCTCAGCTCCTGGAAGTCGTCCCTGCGCCTTCCCTGGTCCCCTGGCTGCCTCGATTCGTAGAAGCCTACCTTGCGCCTTCCGTCCGACTGCACGCCTTGAGCCTTCTCGCCGCCGGTCCTCTTCACCTAGAAAATCTTCCGAAGAGCCTCAACTCCCGGAAGTCTGCCGACGATCACTGCTCTAAGAAGAATTCGATCTTCTTTGCTCCTCATTCGTTCCGCCGTTTGTTTCCGATTTGTTCCCCTACCGAAACAAATTTTATCCGTAATTTTGTCCTCATTTCCTTGATGCCCCAATATCAAGGAAATTTTAACGGGCTATGCCAATATTACGTACTTGCGTAATAAGTACTTATCAGTTGTACATCTCGTAGAAGATTACCGGTGGTCCAAAAGAAACTCTTATGTGACAATTATAATTTTTATTACACGAATAATACAATTAAGGTACAAGGTATATAAATAGTCTCAGAACCAAACGGTAACGAAAAAGAGACTGCACCTCGCGCGCATCACCCCTTTTTATCCTGCTCACACACAAATATATATACATCCCGCCCCGGTGGTGCGGGCTCTCTGACACACACACTCACACACACACACACACATATATATATTTGATCTCAAGGACATCACATTGTTCCGAATTCGTAAACACACTTTTGGCGCGTCTTTTCGAATCAGCCACAATCGTTGTTATTGACACAATTCCACTCAATCCATCCAAATTCCCATCCATACATTTCCTCATGCTTGTCTTGTCAGTGTGAATTGTGACCTTGACTTTCAACTCCAGTGACAACACTGTATTTTGTGATAATGTGTTTTGATCACATATCGTTTGTTGTTTGTGTGCCGTGGGTGAACTTGTGATATCGTCGTATTCAATTGGGATCGGAGATCGGCTCATCCGCGTGGCATTTGTGTGATCTTGGCGGCGACTACGGGGATTACGGAGACGTCATACACAAGGTAAGGTGAGCAGTCCTTCTGAATCCCGATTCCCAAGATCACTGGTCCTTTGACTAGAACCTTTATCCCCTCACCAACTTCATTCTGTACCAATGTTCCCTACTTCCCTCCCATACCTTGCGGTGATTCCGATTTACGACCGGAATTGTGGTATTCCATTTCGCGGAACGCGCGACCCGGAGTTTGCGCAGTTCGTTAATTTAGATCCTATCGGTCCGGATTTACAATATCAAAATCACACATTAAATAAATATTATATTTTAGATGGAATTAAATAATAATCTACAAAACTATTTAACCAGACAATTCTAAAGATTTTATTATATGACGACTTAACTGAAAAAATCGCATAAATATTTTGTATAAATATTTATCCTTTTATATAACATATTCTCTCGTACTAGGTTAAAAATCCATCTACTAAATTTAAAATCCCTTGCACGTAGGTAAAATGTGTTCAATAAAATATTTCATTTTAGATTGATTTGTTCTAATGGCAACACACATATATTACGCCACAAAATATTATTATTAAAAACCCTCGAGAGGTTAAAAAACCTCCGACAGCTTGTCTGAAATGTGACAGTAGTTATTTTTAATTAATATATTACTTTACATATCTACAACAAAACAAAAAATAATAATTTACTTACTCATCCACATTATTCAAAGCAGGAAGTTTTTAAATGATATTTTATTTTTTTTATATTCTGCAATTGCCTAAATTTTATTTTCATAATCTAATTATATTTAACTACGAAATAAATTTGAATAAAAGATCGAAAACGATTTAAATGGTATTACTTTTGGACACCGAATGTTTGAATGTAATTATTTTTAGACACCGAATGTTTGAATGTAATTATTTTTAGACACCGAATGTTAGAATGTAAAAATTGAACGAACTGTCGCAGAGAAATATTTACCTTCACTTGAATACGTGTTTATTATAGTTTATAACTTATAGAACACTCTGTATAGTGTAAAATGTCTTGTAAGTTTCCATAAAATGGCGAATTTTTTTTCAAGATAAGAATGATTAATCTCCTATCGGCAAAAGGGCCTCCATGTAAATAACCCTCGGCGTTATCACAATATTTGACCGAATTGTGCCATCTTGATTCGGAACGGACGCCCTGGAGATAAGGAGTGGTCAAAAGGTCGCGTTCTGAACCCTTTTCAGTTTATATCCTTAAACTAAAAAACCAATCAACCATAAACATAGTAACGAAACGATGACGTCGGTATTTGAGGATCCGAGAGTCAGCTAGCAGCTAGCGCACGGATGCGGAATTCTTAAAGAAATCTTTGCAACTAATCATTTCCTGCTTTTTCGTTATAGCTTTTTATAATATATTTTCACGAGATCAATATATACGTATGTTTACTCGGATGAAATTTTACTATCGTGTCTCTGAGATTTGGCGATAAAAATTAAATAAACAAAGAACGACAGCTCGTTTCACGCTCAACTCTATAATTACTGCATTTTATGCAAGTTTTGAGACAATTTTCCATGTACACACACCTTTAGATATTAATATGCGATTATCTGATTCAAAATCTGATATTCGCGATTATTAAACTCCACTAAAGTCTAATTTGTTATTAATTTTTATAATGTCATTCTAATTTAGAGGCAAAATCTAAGAAAGATAGTAGTATTTTATATCTCAGATTTCTTTTTACCAAATAATAGTGCAGTATTGGCGTATTTTTTCAATTGTTGTCAGTAAACATTTGATATTATTAATACAAGGTGAATATTACGTTCCAGGCCGATTTTATTTCGCTGCTATTTTGGTTTGGTAAATATTTCTCATTTCGCAGTTGGTAATAGTAAACAATAGTTGATTACAATTTATTATTGAACATTCAATGCTTCAATAACGTATTTAAGTTATTAAAACATTAAAACAAATAGAAATAAAACTTTTAGAAAAAAATCATCATAAGCGACAAAGTTCATTTCATAAACAAAACGCCATTATTGAGGCACTGAAAATCCTCAATTGATCAGAGATCAAAACGCGAAGTTACTGTATGGTGGGCCAGCGGAATCATTTCTTTCAGGATGCTAGACGCAATGCTGTAAAACTTATTGTTGACCGATTTGGGTCGATGGGGTCTGCAACACAAGTAGTTTCAACTAGACGGTACTACCTCACACATAGCCTAAGCTACGCTTGAAATTTTTAATGAATGAAACAATATCGACTTGGAACGTAATATTCACCCTGTACGTTATTTGGAAGGATTTCAAAATGGAAATGAAAAAATAAATGTAAATCCTTGAAAGCCTTAACAATCTCACCACGCTACATTACTGTTTTGGATCCCGCCTCGATCTTGTCGTTCTGGTGCATTACTTTCGTTTACCCATTGCCTTTTATGATTTTTCAGCTATTGCTGGAACCGATTCGCAAATCCTCCGTTCAGGATGACTGAGCAACTCAATTAAGCAATGATTTCCCAGTTTTCACGTCGTTCCTTAATTTGCGGAAGAAATTTACATTCCAACTCGGCCGCATTGCCGGAAAAATCTTTCCCCTCGACTAGGGTGCGTTTAGAAAGTACGCTCGACGATTCCCCGGGCGTATTTCGTGCGAGCCTAGCCGCTCATAGGATTCGGTTGATTCACTGGAAACGAACGATCTGTTCCATTTTGAGCTGACTTTTCTTTCTTCTTTCAAAGTCTATTTGGATTCAACGGCCCATGTCCACAGAATGAGATACGATGAGATATATTCCAGCAATTTAGTTGAGGTAAATCTCTACTATATACTAGTATTAAGATTTTAATCTAGAAATAAATTCGGAGATCAGCTTGATAGAAAGAGACAATTACTCAATCATGAGTACACGACCTATATCTAAAACCATAAATACCTACAATTATTTATACTGATAGTTAGACAAACCAAATGCATTAAATTACAAATATTTACTTCGTTTTAACTGCGACTGAGAAGATTCAAATTCACTCAACTGACGAAAGAAACATAAATGGTTAATTAACTGATTTTTGATGTTTGACGTACAAGCGTGAAGTGAGGTACAAAACGGCGAATTTTTGAGACACGGTGTATGCAGGAACTATGAAAATTGAGAATTTCATTAGAGCACAATCCATATTTCTGAGATCGTCTCGAGTCGAAAATTTCCTAAAAATCTCTTCCGTGGACTCGGGCCATGAGTTACACCTCGTATTTTTTATAAATATGTTAATTATGTCCATTACTTTCATTTTATTTACGCATTTTTTTACTTGAAACAGAATATTACAAAATATGTATATTTTCGTACTAAAACTTAATGCATTGATTTATATTTTATTACACACACATTATAAACATCGAATTTTAATACTAATAGTGAATTTTATTTTAAAATATTTCGCACTCATAGCCAACTTAGTTATAATTCAGTATCAATAATATGTATTTCTCTGTAGTATAGTGGTTAGTATCCGCTTTATTTTAATTATTATTCAGAATTTATGAATACTCGAACTAGAAAAGTGTTATATTTTTTATTTAATTTTTTTATGTAGTAATATGTTTATAACGTAAGAGATAATGCACGTGTCTGAAACATACATTTTTTTTAATCTCTGTAACAATTAAAATTTTCGAGTTAGAATGTGGTACAACCGTCAAATCGAAAATTCATACCGAGAAGTTGTTAATAAATGCTCAGTGTTTGTAGCTCACTTCCAATCGAGTGGCATTCGCCGATTACACATCTGAACGCAGCCTTGAAGCGGCTTGTTTGCAAACCACGCGAACTCAATTTCTAAAGACCGCACGTTCAATCCCGCTATTTTCCTGAACAATTGTTAATTTCCCTCCGAAACTTCAGACTTGCCGACTTGTTTTCTGATTTACGTTCGAACCGCGCATATCAAGTTGCCGCTCACTCGCGTCCAGTGAATGAAAGGTGCGCCTTTTATCGATGCTCTCGTGAAGAACCAGTAAAACTTTATCGTTTCTTTTTACCGCGTGCCTCGTGATGTAGTACGACGAAACTTTCTGAGAATTATTTTAAATTATTTTATAAATAAATTAAACATTTATTCGGAATTCTAATTTGCATAGAGCTATACTTTATTTTATTTGAGGTTATACACGACCTATCACAAGAAATAGAAAACAAGAATCAAAATTCAGTGCAACTGACGTGAGGTGGAAATGAAAAAGTATTATGTTTATCTGCCAAAAGTAGATGAATATTTAATTATACGTATCTTGTATTATTATAACCTCAACAATCGGCGAGCTTGTATGAGAAGATGTATGAATGTGGACGAGGCGAGAATTGTGTATCAGGACAGAAGAGTGTGGCGCTCTATCCTCTCTGCCTACACCCGCGGGGAAACGGCGTGATGGTAAGTAAGTATGTTGTATTATTATTAAAATACATAATCATTCGATAGTTATTGGTAAAATACGTATTATACAAGCCGGGTTTTGAAATGAACAGAAGCAAAACAAAAATACTCATTTTTATATAGATTATTTAACATTGTTTTTCAACCACTTAATTAGTTATTTTAATACACCAACCGGTTTAGGAAAATACCACTTCCTTCATCGGTATGTTCGTTATTCTAATATTTTTTTAAATAATTAAATAAAATAATTATTATTTAAAAATAAATCTAGTACCTAACTTAAATTGTTAGATGATGAAAGATGTGTAAATTGACTAAGTGATACTAAATTATTAGAAAAAAATGTTAGGAATAATTTTTAGAATAGGACTTGTGGTTAAATTTAATTAAATATTTTTTGTTAATTTTAGATGTTTTATTAATTCTTAGTGATTCCAAATTATTGACTAACATTGTTTATATGTAGAGTAAACAATCCCAATTTTTTGTCAAAAAATGATCATTTTTTAATAAATTATTAAAAAATTCTGATAAACCATCTAAACATCTTAAATGCTTTTTGACTCCTGTTTTAAAATTTCGATCTGTTTTTCCAATATAGAAGGTAGTACAATCTATACAGCTAAGTTTATAAACACCGGAATTATTAAGTTATCATATTTGTCTTTAAAATTTATGATAATTAAACAAATCTATTTAAAAAGTATCATTAACCGCAAAGTTCAATTTGCAAACATTAAAAATATATAAAAATGCTCATAATGAGAGCACACGCAAATGTTGAGAACTTATGCTCTTGACAACTATGGTCAGTGATTTTATCTACCTTCGGAATCTCTCGTCTATTAAAAATATTAACAAATACTTCAAGTTACTGAATAAAAGATCAAAAAAATATTATTATATAAAATAAAATCACGTTTATAATATCCGCTTCAAATACAGATTTGCACACTACAATTTTACATCACGCCATTTCATCAAGCGGAGACTTGTATTCAGAATATCAGCCCACGTAAGCAAAATATTATAAGTATGTATTGCGAATAGTTCGTATGTATCGTGGTCCATCTTTCGAAGAGGCGTATCTCGAATTTGTTGATCTTACATCAGTCGACGTTTAACAAATTGTGTGGAATTTTTCACTGTTGAAAAATGATAAAAAAAAAAATTAGCGATTTTTACGAATATTTTTTGATTTATATACAGTGTGAGGTGTATTTATTCCATAAATATTACTTATTACTGTTATTTGTAATAATGACACATCGAAATAAGAATGATTACATCAAAATGTTTTTATGTTATATTACTTCAATGGAATTAAATTCAGATATGCCTGTTTGAGTAAATTATGGGAATGTGTTTGGACAATGTAACCCCCAGTCGTAACTCAATTATAACAAAAAACGCATTTTTGATAGATGAACGACGATGTCTGAGATAGAGTTTTGGAAAAATAATATCAAACATATGTACAGTTTTATTTAATGTTTATAAATTTTTCTTCCAGATGGTTCTAATTAAATTTTCCAGTATTTTTTTATTTATATTTATGTATATATACTGTTTTTTTTTCAGTTAGTTCCCTATTCATGTCCTTGATGATTTTTTTCTGCATTTCTTTGCAGTTTACAGTTCAGATAGCTGTTCCAGTAGGATAGCCAGTAGCGTTTTTGATCTGATCGGTCCATTGAGTAGGAGATTTTTCTCTTCCTCTTTAGCCTCCCAGATATGTAATATATCAAATTAATAAGTCATTTTGATTTTTTTAGTAGAAGTCTAGTTATCCACAGTTTTTTAGGTTTTATGGAATGCACGCTTCTGTATTTTGAAGAAGCTTCGCTGCTGTCGGCTGATACTCACTTTCCAAATCTATCGACAACTGACTGACTTTACTATCCCGTCCATATCTACTCTCTCGCCATAATCCACTACGTGATAGGAATCACTCATTCATTCTCCTGCCCGATTTCAAAACTCTTAAATCTCCTACAAATCTACTGGTTTTCCTGAATATGCGTAGAAGGTACTATTAAATCCAGTAAGTAGGCAATTTTTTTCCAAAAGTTTAAGGCTCTTTACCAAATTTATTTCAGTGCTGATAAATCGGCTTTTTTTTATAACAACATTATTTTTGTACCTTGCATTAATATAAAATCCTTAGTACAAATATTATAATTGATTTCATTTACATGCAAGCCTGTTCCCCGCTTCCTATCTCGCTAGGTACATATAGTACCTGTTTTGAGGTGGGTAGCCATAAGGTTCCATAAGCTAGAATATAAGTTGGAAATAAGGTAACAAATTAAATTAGATGGTATAAACAGAAAAATCAAAAGAAAACAAGTAGAGATAATAAGTAAATTGAACAAAGTAAATTTTTGATACAGACTAAAGATATGTAAGAAATAAAAGAAAAAAACAAACAGGGAGCAAACAAAACATGATAAGTACGAGGCAGGATGTAACGACAAAAAGGATTAAATAAAATGAGTAGCTTTGATAATTTAAGGAACTCTTTCAGCTGACTTCTTCCAATTTTGAAAATCCATTCCTTTTTACGCACACAGAATTGAGGAAACGATACCGTTTCCGTCTCTTGTGTTTGCTTCTCTTGCAGTGCAACGGACGTGAAGTGGAAATGAAAAAGTATCATGTTTATCTGCCAAAAATAGATGAATATTTAATTATACGTATCTTGTATTATTATAACCTCAACAACCTCAACAATAGGCGAGCTTCTATGAGAAAATGTATGAATGTGGATGAGGCGAGAATTATGTGTCAGGACAGAAGAGTGTGACGCTCTTTTTGACCCTCTCTGCCTACTACCCCCATGGTGAGTTAGTTAGTTAGAAAACGTACATCTTTAGGTACATGTTTGCTTATAGAGTTCAAATTGCTTAAGGTAATGGTAAGAAATTAAGTTTAAATCTATTTTATCATTATAACCGTCGCCCATGTATATTATTTATTATAAATGCATATTTTAACAAAAAAAAACTAATATGAAATGTTTCTGATTTCATTTTTCTAATTTTAATCGTAAATTCTCGTTGTTTTCTTTCTTCAAACGGATTTTATTATCCCGTCCTCTAAAGTAAACACCCCTTTAAGAAAACATTTTGATTAGCCGTTTATGAAAAGAAAAATAACAGGAAGATAGGCAGGCGGCTTCATCAGCTCAATTTATCAATCAAGATTCAATGGAAGCGAGGACTTGACTTTTTCGATAAATATAACCTTTCCGTAAATATTTACAAAGACCAGTACCAATGAAAGTAATTTAATCATTATCTATCTATTAATCAAATTTGGGAATAACCTTTGTAAAGATAGATGAAGTCATTAAAATTTCTTTACAAACCAAAATTATGTTATGAAAGGTGATGTCGTTTCAAGATTTAGGGCCTCGGAAGTGAAGCATTGTTCATTATTATGATTTTCAACAACAATTTTACTTAAAATTCACTGGAAAATTTAATAAAAATATATTTAAATCTTTTTAACTTGCTCGTAAATATGATATAATACTTTGAACGTGTGTTATTATTGTTCTTAATTACATTAAGATATGTGTTTTTAAAAGCTCATACAAGTGTTGAGACAGTGATACCAACTTTCTAAAAAAGATATCAACTGGTTTGCTGAAACAATTTTGATAACGACCAAATTCAAGTTTCTCCCAATTATTAGTATAAAATTAGTATAAAAAATATATTATTGACATAACCAACTCTTATACTAATCACTCTTTTCAATCTGTTATTATCTGCATTGTCACTAATATCGTCATTATTGTAAGGATTAATGAATCCAATCTCGAGCCAAAATTGCAATTTTGGGATTTCAGGATTTCGGTATTCGATTTTAATGATCCAGTAATTAGTCTCGGGATTAGAAAATGCTAATTGGCTCGTTAATGTTACATTTACAAAAGAAGACCAGAAAGAACAAATTAAATTTAAATAAGATACTTACATTTAAGTAAGGAATCTTTGAATAAACAATAACGTAAGACTTGCAAATAATATTAGGTTTTTTAAGCGACGATTTGATTTTTGAATTAGACGTTTAATTGACATTTGTCATGATATAATTCTTTAATAGGATTAGAAAATTAAAATGCGCATCGAAAACCATACACATATACGCCACATTATGCTGTACTACTTGGAGAAAGGATGGAAAACTGCTAAGTCATTTCGCGATCTCAACGATCTTTTCGGTGAAGGAACGATTAGCGAAAGGGCATGCCGAGAGCGGCTTGTTCGCATCCAAAACTAGTAATACCAGCTTAGATAACAAGTCAAAAAAATGTCGATCTTCAGATTTTGATGGTCAGTTTCTTCCGGCAGCAGTGGAATAGGATGAAAGTTGCACCACTGGGACACTGGCTGATAACTTGATCGTCGATCATTCCACGATTGTTCGTCATCACAGAAAACTTGGCAAAGTGTGGAAATTGATCGAATGATAATTGTATATAATATGTGTTGAGTTTTTTTTTGTTTTTGGTTATGTTACAATATAATAATCTTGATTTAATTTTCTTCTTCATCCCTGATCTGTCTGGATTTTTGTGTAAATACGTCTCCATCCTTCTCAATGTTGAGCCATGTTGATTGAGGCGTCTAAAGTGGACTCTGTAAACTCCTTTATTTGGTCCATTCATCTTGAATGAGACCGTCCTCTTAATCATTAATTCTCGGATAATAGAAACATTTGTGCACCTCGCAGTTCACGAGGTACGTAGGATCCACCTCCAGTTCCACTTCTTGAAAGCATCCAGCGTGCTAATTTTGGTACCCCCAATTTAATCCGAAATATTAATCCCGAAACTGTAAATTAGGCCGAGATTCCGGAGTTGAATTCCTTAGTCAGGATGTGTCCTATATATTTAACTCTGAAAACAGTCTCAAATTTCCTTATATTTCTCGGTATAAATACCTCACGGCACAAACTTTATGGGTTCCGTCTTTGTGTCGATTTTCCTGCAGAGTGTGAACTATCTTTATGCTGCTCCGTCCAGCTCAATTCTCTCACCTCTCCTATTGTCCCCTGCTACCCCGAGTCCGCTTCGCCCCTCGGGGCCACTGCGCCACCGTAATTACCGCCGCAAGCCTTGCAATATATTATTCCGCAAACCCATTTGGAAATTTACTTAAAGTACCTACCTACCTACCTAGACAATCGGTCCTTAATATAACGAGCGCATACTTGCAGTTCGTCGCTTGCCAATATATTTCATCTTCATTTTCTAAACGGGATACGTAACTTGAATATATCGAATAAACTCCACCCTCGAAGAGACACAGACCTCCACAAGATGGCGAATTCTTAAGTAGATTGCACAAATTTACTTAGATGTAGGTATAATAAATTGGATCTTAGGTAACTACAGCACAACTGATCTTACTTGTAGTCTCCCGTATCGCCTAGTGATCTAGTGGTCGGGGGTTCGCGCCTCGTTCCACGACCATGGACGCATCTCTATTTTTTTTTTAAATGTTCGCTGTACGAACGTCATTATTGACGGGCTTTCAGCTAGTTTATATTCAGATTCAGTAATAAATTAAAATAATTAAATTTAAAAAAAAAACATCCATTTCTTTCTTAGAAACATCCAACCTACATAATACACTAAATAATTATTGTCCACTTAATCTCGACTATTTATAATCAATTTGGCGTAACCAAAAATATGAAAAAACGTCCATACAGTTTTTTAAAAAATCGTTTTAATCATTTTAATAAAAATATTTTTTAATTTTATTTAATTGAATATTAAGCGTCAAAATAAATGTATTAAAAAAACAATTATCAATAGATAATAAGAATAAGCAAAGAATAATTAAATGTAGAACAGAAAGCTTGGATAATACTGAATTAAGTTAATGATTAAATATTAATATATTAATTCGTACAGCGAATGCATGCTAAGTATTTGAAATTGTAGAGTGTCGTGTGTACCTAAATTGACCTATATATAATTTTTTAAATTAGAATGTCCTATTATTGTGTATATTTCATCAATTCCCAAATATTTGTTTATTTTGGAGTTACTTCGTTCAAATATTCTTTTTTTTTTAAATTCAATATATTACATAGGAGTATAGCCTGACCCATGGTGATGGTGCCTCTTGACCAGGATGGAGGATGCAAGCTCTTTAAAGAAACGTAATGGTGACGGAATGCACATTAGATCGAACAGAGCAGTTGCCGTCCATCTTGTCTTCGGGTTATTACAGAATTCCACAGCGCGCTCGCTCGGCCATTACTGCAATCTGCATAGTCAGAATTTTACATGCAAAAGTTAATAATGATTATTAAAGAAATAATTTAACAGATTCTAGAAATTTATTTTCCCTGGCCAGATTCTATTTTACGAAATAGCTTTTAATATCTTTGACAACTTGTGGAACTTTTCTTTTTGGTATAATGTATTTTTATTTACAAATCTGTAATTTCAAATCCGTAGTTTTACTCTTAACGAGTTTCTGCCTAGTCTATGCATGTATATAAAATTAAATGTATATCTATCTGTGTATCTCTCTGTTTCTATATAATCCTGCTCTCTATAACCGATCTAAACTTATCTTTTTAAGATTCTTGCAACGTTACGTGCCTGCGTTTTGCAAGGATCTTAAAAAGGTAAGTTTAGATCGGTCATAAAAAGTAGGATTATATAGAAACAGAGAGATACACAGATGCAACGTTACGTGCCTGCTTTTTGCAAGGATCTTAAAAAGGTAAGTTTAGATCGGTCATAGAAAGTAGGATTATATATATATACAGGTATAACAAACCTAGTCCACAATATTTTACCGGTTGATACCTGACTATCATCAATGATTATGGTCAAACTATATGTGCAAATTCTTCACCGTTATGGAAAATATTTTTGTTTGAAATTTTTACAAAATCATGTTAACATTTTCTTTATTAATATTAAAAATATAATACAATTTGAATTATAAGTAGATATATATATGAACATTTGTTTCTTCTCTATGAGAGTAAGACTCGTGTATAGAGAAGGAGTATATACGAGTTAGTTTATGTTTCAGTTAGTCTGTGTACATATTTTTTTTACTTCAGTTACAAATTTATGATAGTCCATAATATTTCTAATTGTGATGGGGAGATTGTTAAAAAATTTAATGCTTTGATAAATATATTGATTTTGAGTTGCGGTATATTTTAGTTTTGGGATATCAATTTGATCTCTATATCTCTATGTCTACGTACTTCGAAATAAATATACTATTTTCAAAATTTATTTATTATTAATATATATCTTTGCATCAGACCCTAAATTTTGTAACAAAAATTATTCTAGCCGCTCAAAATTCGATGACCTTTAATTTTTCATATTTAATATATAATCTAGAATCAATAAAGTATTCTAATTAACCGAATGATTGCATAATCCGTGAAATGATTGAAAAAATTGAGATTAGGCACATATTCCTTGAACATTTTAGACTCGTAATTTAGTCAAATTCGCTCATAAAATATTGTAGACTAGGTCTGTTACACCCTGTATATATATCCATATATCTAGTAGTATATGAAATATATCCAGTAGTACTTATATATTGTCATAATTGCCACCAAAGTATATCTTATATGTAGATTACATTAAAAAATATACAAAATACTATTTATTATCCGTTCATCCAATAGCTATTTCAATAAGAGCCATTTATTGCGAAAATATCTAGCTCAACGTTTATAATTTCATCTCAGTTACTTTCAGAAACCAATTAGGTTAGAACTATCAAAGAGGCATAATGTCACCTTTCGATAATCATTTTTCCGAGAAATGCTTCAAATGTAATTATTCAAAAAGAATCGCGGAAAGATTAATGCAATTGATACTACATAAGAATTGAAAATGGATTATTTTATGTTCTTTTAGTTCAAAAACATTTTTCTCGTAATTTTAATGAATTTTGGAGCCAAATTGACATTAATATTGTTAAAATAATTGTCATATAATAATACGTTTACTTTACCCAACAATAATTTTGTTGGTTTAATATGTATTCAAGCAAAAACTAAGTTAACCGATGGTTGTATTGTGTGAGACCACCTCCTTTTTTTATATTACATCATATTTACATTTTTTTTTTAATTGCGGAGAGACCGGCCGTGGCTGCGCAGCGGTCTACAGCTGTGTGTTGAATACCATCTGTCCTAAATTTTTTGTTCAGTTGCACTCCAGAGTCCTGAAGAAAATATAGTCACCCCATCCTATCCACGAAACATTTTACCATCATATGTCGTTTTAGGCATACGCAAAACAATGGCACTCCCCTCGCCCAACTACCTAACCATTTATTTTAAATAATAGCTAAATCTGATATGTGATAAAATTAGTCTGGAGGCAGACCAAAATATTTAACTAAGTAATCTAATTAAGATAGAACTTTAAATAAACACTAGACACTATTAGCACCTCGGGACTAAAGTCTATCATTATTAGATCATCTGGGAATCTGTAAATATCACGACAAATATACTACATTCATATTTTTGACTAATTTCACTTGTAACATTTTAGCTGGCAGACTAACTCATGTGTGAAAATAGAACTGACTTCGACAGCTGCTTCTTCTTCTTCTTTTTATTTTTCTTCTTGTGCCCTATCCATTCGACAGACGACAGCTGCTACTTCGCTTTATTTCTATCCTAGCAGCATTCGAGCAACCTAACCGCCAGACAGCTTTACTTTTAAACTCTTTCTACCCGGAAATATTAAATTTAAGTACCTAGCAATTGTATATTTTTTGTAATATTCTTCAAACAAGAATTTTTTTTTTTAAATCTAGGCATATAGATATTATTCATTATAATTTGTGGTACTTCTAAGTACAGTCAGACCTTACATGACGTACACAAAAAAAAGGATAGTACAAAACATATGAAAGAAATATTCTAAAACATTTAAAAAATAGAATAGAACTATTAATAATCACAGGAAATACAAGCGCGTCAAACCTAACCTTGTAACAATGAGCAACTGACATTTCACCCGCCGCAGTGTTGACATAACAAAAAAAAACAATATTTGTTGTCTAAACAAATCGTTCAAACTAATATTTACGTATTCTTAATAGTGTCGTCAGACACTGCATTAAGATATATGACTTGATAAAATAGATGGTACTTTAAAAGGGTAGAAAGGGTTAAATACATAATAATGACTTGAATTAATTAAATTAATAAGAAGGATATTGATTGATTCGAGATTAGCAGTACACAATATACTCGTGATACCATCTCCACGATGTATATAGATGAAGGTGCACTTTTTCAATACCATATTATATATTATATGTATTCTTGAATAGCTAATCACCTTCGATAATTCTTAAACGATTTGGCGTGAGTAAAATTCAACTCATGCTTTCAGCACATTTTCGTCCAGCTTGCTGTGTCTTCAGACACGGATGCCATCAAAAATCTCCAAATTCAATGAATTTAAACCAACACCAACACTTTATCGACGTCCTATACCTACAACTTTATAATATTGTTAATGACAACGTGTGCTTTATCCTTGGAGGAACAACAATAGCATAAATAGTCATTTTAGCAAAATCTTAGAACTAGGTGACTATTGGATAATTGAGATTTAATTTATACTGTTTAAAGAGGAGAGGATGAGAGGAGATGGATAGGGATGCAATAAAAATATATAATTTGCTTGTTGCATAAAAAAGTATATAGTTATGCATATTCCTATACACATACATATACGCATAAACGCATGCATATAAAGGGTGTCCAGCAAAAAAAATCAAGTTTATTATTAAATTTTTAAAAAACTACAATGTTATTCTCATATTTTATTTATACAAAATGGAGTTTAACGATACGGATTTTATGTTTTATAAATAATATCGTCTAAATACCGTCCATTTCTCTCAAAACACTCTTGCAATCGGACTCTTAAATTTACGAACACGCGAGAGCAAAGCGTTGGTTCACAACAACTTCACGGCGGTTATTTTATTGTAGGGCCTGAATTGTTCCTGGATTGTTGCTGTAAGCTCTCGACTTAAGGTATCTTTACAAAAAAAGTCGCACGGTGTAAGGTCCGGTGACCGAGGTGCCCAGGATATGTCTCCATACTTACTGATTAATTTATTGGGAAAAATTCCCCTCAGATTCGCTATTGAAACTATAGCTGTGTGTGGAGTGGCCCCGTCTTGCTGAAATTGTATTCTGTTATTAAACCCGGGAAACAGCTGCAGTTGCGGTATCAAAAACTCGTCGATCATTCGGCAATACACGTCAGCAGTGACTGTCTCTCACTGGTTAAAAAAATAAGTGCCAATTATCCCTCGGGCAGAAATTGCACACCACACTGTCGTTTTTGAACAATGCAAACGTTTTTGATAGCGTTCCCTTGGATTGTCGGGGTACCAGTATCTCATGTTCTGTTTATTAGCATAGCCATCGATATGAACATGTGCTTCGTCAGTAAACTATATGTTTTCAAGCGTTCATGCTGTTCCAAAACGTTCCAGCATCGTTCTCGCTAAAGTTTCACGTAAAGAATAGTCATTTTCATTGAAAAACTGCACGATTTTCAGTTTGTATGGGTGAAACTGTAGTTTATTTTTCAAAATAAGGTGCACTGTTGATTTTTTTATTCCAGTAAAGGCTGCAATCTTCCTTATCGATTTACGCGGATTGCGCATAATTTCACATCGAACTTGAGCCACATGTTATGGCGTCGCTACTGACGTTGATGGTCCCGAAGGAGTTTGGTTAACCATTGTCTCTTCTTATCTGAACTTTTGAACATAATATTAAAGTGAGTACAAGAAGCGCGACGCGCACGAACCAATGAATATTAAATATTGCTCAACCGCGAACGCGTGCGCTCCTGACCAGTGACTCATTGCGACTGGCAATTCCGCAAATCACGCGCGTCGAAAAATACCTCTCCCACTTACCTCACCCTGATGGCTTACGAGCAATTACAATTTAATCTTGAATTTTTTCCGCTGGATACTCTATATAATTTATATCAATAACTATTAAAAAGTTGGCATAGTTTAATTTTAACCTTTTAAATGCCATGAGCGCGTTAATGTTGTACGTTATGCCTAACTATAAACATATTAACACGCACTTTAGACCTTGCAAACTTGCAGAGATTAAAAAGGGCTACAGTTTGAACAAAATCAAAAGGTTATGAGTATTACAAAATAAATAATACAAGAAAAGCAAAACGAACGTCATCCAGAAGATTTATTTGCTTCTTCAAATATCATCACAAACGTCTCCACTGTAGTGTTGTCCTGGAAAATGGCAGTTAATTTTTCAGTATCACAATAATTACAGATTATGGGGTGCCATTGAAAAGGCTCACCTAAAAATTTACCTCATCTGTAATCTTAATTATAACTGGGAAATAAGCAAAGAAATCAATGAAAATTCGGAAACTGGAATATTTTTCCTTTGTGAAGTGAAACTTGAGAGATATATGTAATAATAAAATAAATAAATAAATAAATACAACACTCTTATCATTAGCGCAAAATTGAATCACGAAAAAGAGGAATTTTCAATAAGCACACGAATAATAAAAAAATTAAAGTGTGTAATGAAACGCATGAAAAAATAATAGAATTTAAATATGTTTAATATTGTAATATAAAAATATAAAACCAATATTTTATATATACCTTATATATATTTAACCCGAGGAAAATTCAATGAATAATAAAATTTGAATACATTTAGCAATATGTAATACAAACACTAGAAAATATAATACGTTACATATACAAAAATACTAAATACAAGTCATATGTCCAAAGTAAACTATATGCCTTAAAAATTAAAATTGTAAAGTTATGGAAATTATACATATGTAGCGCCTAAAACGGATTTCGGATAATTAGAGTTAAATATGCAGTTTTGTAGATTTTTTTGTCGTCTACATGCATAATACATTGTTTCTCACAAAAGCTACTTTAATCCATTGATATTGCATGTTCAAAATTAGGGTCAGTTCCAAAATACCCCAAAACAGACAGAGTGTATGTTGCTATTCCCCCTAAAATGAAATCAGCCAATCGCGACGCTTGTTGAAGATCACGTGATCTAAAATCCAGTATGGCTGTTTTTACATTACAGAATTGTCTCTTTAAAAAATGTTGATGTAAAAACAAACATTTTGTACATTTGCTTTCAAAATATACATTTTCATCCATAACTCAAAAACGTTTTAGGGGGGTTTGTAATTGGAATTGGAATCGGACATCTACATACATATTTTTATGTTTATTTTTTGATAGTTTGCGCATCATGGAAAATTGGCATTCACTTGCGGTTGAGGTTTGTTGATTAAAGAATTATGTCAATTCAATCAACGTCAAGAATCTTTTTAATTTTTTGTTGTTTCACTATACCCTTTCAGCGAAATGTATCTTCCTGTCTTTATATATAATAGCTAAGAGCCGACAGACAAGTCGACCACAACAAAATAATGAACCAATACATCTGTACTTGGTAAAATTCTAGAAATTACTCACGTTTCAGAGTTAATATTATGCAGCTGGCTCGATAAATGACGTGTTCGGATATTATTTAATATTATTTATATAAAACGAATATTGTTTATCTTATCTCTGTCTAAAATAATTGATGATGGTAGGCTATCGCCTCCACTCTCGTTATTTAGAGACCGCATGGCGAAGCCCCTCACAAGACAGTACTGACAGTACAGACTGGACAGACTATGGACGATCACTCTACTGCAATAACTTCAAAGCTTCCAATCTCAGTTCGTGCACCTAGCAGTAACTTCTACCTTTGTACATTTGAACTTCAATAAATTCAGTGCATCCGTAAGTAGTTTCTGTTTTTGTAACCTGCCACCTGTCACGCATGCATATCTACATACATACATCCTCACATTTCGAAACAAATATGAGTCACAATATATCCCACCCACGGTATTTGGGTGAATATTGGGGCATCCAATACTCTCTCACAAATCACATCAAAATACAACATCTTTAAAACTTGGAACTCTTTGTAAAATGCAGGTGGGTCATTTTCCAAAATGGTAATATTTTTTTAGTACACTGAGTTGTAGCATCAATCTATTGTTTCTCGACTTACAGTTTCCTATTAACCATTACGCATATCGTTCCCAGCGCGTAACACTGCCGAGACTGTAAAAAAGTTTTTAAGTCTGTTTTAATCGCTTTTGATTTTAGTGCGTAATATATAATTTTAAGAAATATGAATGCATTTTATAAAATAAATAATAACCGGTTAACCGTGTAAAATAAACCGTATCGGTTTTAACCGATTTGGAAGCCTTAGTCGCTTTTAAATTGATCTAGAAGTATCCACTCGAAAATGGTTTTACTCAGATGTGGTCTCATGATAGAGAAATAAAGCGAAATGTAGGATAAAAATTGTACGAAACGAAGTCAATTAACAATTTTCGAAGTTCAAGCAATTTTTGAACAAGTGGTGGAATGTTTCTGGGGTCTTAAAGAGACCACGATGAAAATGTTAAAAATATTATGCTGAGAAAAGTAGTTCCGAGTACGATACCGTACTTGGAAATTTCGTAACTTCCCATATTATATATTGTTTATGAACTACTCACAGTCAACCCTTTGTCCGCTCATTTGTACAAATATTACAGAACTTAAGTGAAAACAATCATTATTATATGGCATGACGTTACGTTTCCTTTTGTCCAGTGGCACAATAATATATAAGTCCTTTGTTATCGCCGTTTCGGTCATATGTAGGTAAGCATATTTTTTGTCTGATCAATCGCCCGCCCAGCCATTGTGGAACGCATTCGAGAAAAAATTCTAAGGCATTCAAGAGTAAAAGGCAGATTCTATTGTCATTTCTGGAACCATTTATTATAATATTCAGTTATTAAAGAGATAATATTTCACGCTACTAAATAAAGGCGATGACGGGAAAAAAAACCTCGCGTGATCAAGTCTCGAGAATCCAAAGGACTATGCTATTTAAATCTATAAGACTATAATATTAATAAAAAAATGATTTCGTTAGAAAAAAAATCGAGGCCACCTATATTTTTCTCTAGAATTCTCACAGATTTACGAAGGAAATTTTATTATTAGAGTGTATGTACAATGCATCAGTTGTCACTATTGCCGTAATTACCCTTCGATAGCTAGTCCTATATTTTCTATAGGTATCGTTGAATACATTCATTCAATTCATGCAAATATAAACACAACTGGGCTGATAGTCGCCGATGGTCGCTCTCTTTGCAGTCTTGAAGCTTTTAAACTCTGCTGGGCAGCCTCCGAAACTTTATCATATCCGAAAACTGAAAATTAATACATAAATTATTTTTATATCACCGCCGTAAAATATATCCGTCCGATTCCGAAACTGTCTCTCACCAGTAGCAGTTTTGCTTTTGTTTGTTGTTTTAAATTTACACAAATAGAATGCACATAGTCAAAATTTATACCAGGCCTACCTATAAAAACGCGTAAACAGTCACTCTACTATATGTACAAAATACAACAGATATGACAGCTCGCGCTCAACTCAGTACTGTCCATTTCTCGAGTTTTGAGGTTATACTTTTCACTCAGCATCACATCTAAAGGTGTGTTTCCACGGCAAGCGAAACACGACAAGAACGAGACGTGCTAATGAGTCGTTCATTAAAACGCTGCCTTTGTTTTTTTATAAAGAGAAGATTGAACGCATATACCACATATACCTCGTTCGCATTTCTCGAGGATCCACAGTGGTGACATGCGATGTTTATCGTTTGCATCTTAACCTCAAACCTTCCATTTTAAATTATTACAAACGTGGGTTCAAAATAAATCTGTGAGAAATAATAAACAATTGAGAAATCTAACGAAGTTTCCATTAACAAATCTCATTTAATTTAATGAGAAAAGTATTCGAGATACCTATTAAAGAATTTTCCAACAATATACTATAGAGAAATTTAATTAATGCTTTTGAAAGTTTACAGCTGCGGGCTGATCCTCGGTACTATTTACCAACGTGATCCACTAACCAGTCTTCGTTTTGAAAACCGGCTTTCGCTGATATATACATGAAAATCGACCATGAAAACCGCAGACTAACAGCGGTGGGAAACATTATTGTTTTGGAAACATAAGTTTGTGGACTCGGGTTATTGATTTGCCCCGTAATTTGACAAAGAGATTGGAAAACAAAGGATGGTGGGTGGTTTTTTCTCCAAATGGGGGAGAGAGTGTTAGGCGCCGCGCCACGAGAGAGCAAAGGAAACATCTGCCACTCGGAAGCTGTGGAAGGAAGATTGATTACACAGTGTTATTGCCGAGAGACGCTAACGGAATATTAATACGAGTGCAGCGGGTATCGACTCACGGTTGAGTTTTGTAATTAACGGGATCAGAATGGTGCTGAGGGAAGAATAATAATTCCTCACTCTGTGATCTAACTGCTAAACTAGACTGACAAAACAAAACTTTTATAAAAGGATTTTTAGAATCTCATTTGTTTCAATTCACAAAAAAAATTAATTATAACAAATTAGACGAATCACATAGAAAAAATCTATCGAAAAAGTGTGCAATCAAAAATATTGTTTTTTTTCTGTGAATCTTTCTAATTTGTTTTAATTATCAAAAAACTATATGTTAAAATTGAAACTGCAACAAAAATGTGATTTCATTAAAAATACACATGTATTGTATCAAAGTATTCCTAATTAAATTAAAATGAATTTTGGAAGTCCGAGCGTCATCTAGCATGTACTACTCAAAGGTATTTGAGATTCATTGCAAATAAAAAGACGATAGCTCTTAGAAAATGACAAATGAGTCATTAAAATAGTGTAATAGATAACTCATTCTCGAGGTCGAATTCCGAGGTCGAACCCGATCTATTCGATTTTATCAAAGAACTATGTTCTAAAATTACAACTTCACAATAAAAATATCATTTAATTTTTTAAAATAACATTATTAACAAAAACATTTGTTTATCTCATCGAAGGCAACTATATTTCATTAAAATTTAAATCAATAAATATTTTGCAGTCCAATCTCTCGAGGGTTTTTGTTCGAGGGTGAAATTTTCCTTTAAAAACTCACGTAAAAGAGTAAAATCCGAACGTGCCGAGTCTCCTTTCATTGTGTGTTGTATTTTGCGTGAATAGCGCATGTATCATACTACCCCTGCATTTGATTCTCATAACTGCACCCTAAATGATTATTATAAGTGCATTATAATTTGTAATCTTATATATTATTAAGGAGAACACATTCTCATTGTGAAGTTGTAATTTTTCAGAACAGACGGTCTGCGATATTTTAAATACTAATTAAATGTAATAATTTATTAAAATTTAAAAAGTAAAGGGCTTTCAAATAATGGAACGATAGATGTATTAATTTGAAAAGTGTAACATATAACATAAAGTACTGTGTGCTGTAGAATAATCGGTTAATACACCTTCCCCGGATTGGAAAAAGAAAACTGTGCTACAGCGCTAGTAATTTTGACGACAAATTTTCTAACCTATTACTAGCGCTGTAGCATAGTTGGTAATGCACCTTCCCCAGATTGGAAAAAGAGATCCAGGTTCGAATCCCAATAGAGCAATAACAATATTTTTCGATAAAATTGATTTTATATGCATATCTTTATAATTAATACATTTAATTAGTATTTATATTATATATGTCTAAAAAATAAAAATAAAATATAACATGTTATTTTCTACATATTTCGTACTCATCGGTGTCTACAGAATATACTAAACACCATAAGAACGTTTTTGTATATTACCGTCCACCAACGAACCTCACAAAATGATTCCGAAATTTTGTAACGTGCTACTTCAAACGTTCGTTTTTTGTGACAGGGGAAGCCTCCGATAAATACATCATTCTATATAAAAATAATAATGTAATATATGTATTTGACTATATTTATTGTATTATTTCTCATAGAGCGGAACAATTTGTTGCCGTTATTATATCACAGAGGCCAAAATAATATTTAATATTTCGATCCTTTGGACATTTGGAATGTTTCAAACGTGTCAGATGTGCCCTTAAATGTCTTGACATTGTAATTGAATATGTCAAAAAAAGACCAAAATACGAACGAGAACCAAAAAAATATTAAAATTACGCTAAAGTAAAAAAGACCTAAGAATTTTGTAAACAATAAAATACGGCCGCGTAAAGCTGTAATTTGCGTATAAAGTTAAAATTGTATTAAATAAAACAGATGTAACAAATCTAGTCCGCAATATTTTACGGATCTGTTGCAGGTATCATGATCTGACTAAATTGCTAGTTGAAAATTTCAAGTAGCGTGTATAAATTTTGCACCGTTATGGAAAATAGTTCTTCAAAAAAAAATATTTGCGAAATTAACTCTTTACTACAGGCGCTAAACCTTCTAACGAAAAATAGTCTTGCCACTAAAAGTTCGATGATCCAAAAAATATTATATTTCAATGTATCGAAATAATCACATAACTACATTTTTTAAATGGTTGATTTCGGTAGCTTGAATAGTGACGACTCATTTTTTTAATACTTATCTAAAATATTGTACATTAGGTGTGTTATACCTATTGAATCCATCATTTTTTAGTGTGGCATACTTAGATGATGACATTTTAATATTCTCAATCATAGGTACAGTGTAATTTTGTAAATAGCCCATGAGTTGGCAAATGACTGACGAAAGTAATCCGTTGTTTTTTTTTTTTATTGTACGCTAAGGGGTGTAAATTTGTAGTTATGTGTAAAATGGTTACCTAAGCCCCGATCGGATTTAATTACAACACAAAACATTCGGCAAAAACCAATAGGCCTTGCCGACAGAAGTTGTTTGAACTTTTAATGGAAAAGTTGAATTATCAGAACTTATAATTAGTTGCTTTGATTTGTGTTCGCTGGTAGCATTACTTACAGTTTGAATTGAAAATTATAATTCTCTGTTATTTATTATTCGTATAGTGAGAAAAAATAACAAAAATTTTATATTTATTTTCAATTTAAATTAATCAATTAGAAATATATACAGAAAAAATTGTTTTCGTACTAGTCTCTTGAAAGACTATGCTTGTGTAGAAAATGGAGTGTATATCAAAAAAAAATTGTTTACAATAGGTGTTAAATGTTTTAAAATAAAAATAACAGCATTAGCAATATAAATAATATTATAATTAAAGTTTAGGGGTACATGTTTTTTTTTAAATTCACTTTGAAGTGTTTTTTAATAGCATTTGATAGTTCTTTAATATCACAAACTTTCCTAATGTTTCAGGTAAACTATTAAAGATTTTTTTTCTTAGGTGCATATAGTGGTGTGATTTTAGGGCATGAAAATACATATTTAAATCTAATACGTTTTTCAGTAATAAAATTATATTTTTCTTTTTCTTTTAATATTTAAAGAATAGAATTTCTTTTAAATAGACCACAAAATGTTGATGCTTGGAATTCTTCAAAAAGTAATTTTGTCGAATAATCTTTTAGTTTTATATATTTTAGTCGCTACCGAGGTACGAACCTGGAATGCGTTTCCCCGAATAGGAAAAATCTATCCGGGGAAACGCGTTACCATTTCGCCATATCAACCGATTACGTTTTCATAAATCTGTGTGACCAGTCCTCATCTAATTATATTCTCAAGTGTGATTGGATTTTTTAAATTCTAATTGTTCTTCCATGAAAATAAAATAAACAACATGTTAGAAAAAATCTATCAAAAAAATAATTTAGCTGCTACCAGGATATAACGTATGGTTATATGATAGATTTATTTAATTTGTATTAAAAACATCACAGAACTATGTTCTGATATTGCAACTTCACAACAAAAATGTGTTTTCATTAAAAATATTATTTGCGTTCGTTGATAGTTGGGACAAACAATATTTTAAAAGTAAGGGGGCAGAGTACAAAAATATTGCTCCAATAAAATGATAATTTGGTGATTCACATAATATATTTTTATTCTTAGAAATTCACAAATTAATATTTGTTTTTCGATGACTCCCGGCTGAAATGTGTCACGAAACTGGATTAAAAAATAATAAATATTATTTTTGAGTTCTGCTAGTTTGCGTTAAGCATTATATGTTACAGCTGTTTCGGCGGTTAATGTCATTTTCAAACAGTGGATAAACCACGTACAGTCCACTTATTTAACTGATTTTAGTTACCCCTTCCTCTATTAGGTGGTTTCGGTGGAACCAATATAAATTAATATTCCTTATTCTTCAAACTAACCACAATAACAATAAATTAACTGGGTTAAAAAATTGCGTAACATTTTATAGGAGAATCGCGGGTGAAGGTACCAACGAGGTAGAAATATTTCCACAAAACAAAAGTACACATGTACACACACTGTACATGAGATGGAGCGTAGCGAAATAGAAAAATATTAATTAAATGTATATCTTTATAATTAAAACATTTAATTAATATTTATTAAATTATCACAGACCTATGTTCTGAATAATTACAACTTCACAATAAGAATGTGTTCTCCTTAATAATTAATGAAACAGAAAAACACATTATATGCGGGGTTGTGTGATATACGTGTTTGAGACACCTGACTAATAAGGATAACGAAAGTTTTCAAAATCAATGGACAATTCGAAAAAGTACAAAGAATTTTCATTTAGATCGAGCGACTTGAAGCTTACCCACAGGTATTTTTTTTAAATACGTTGAGTAATAAATTTTATATAATGATTTGAATTATGTATATTTATAAGTCTCGCCAAAATTATGACTTTTAATGCGATTTTTTTTGCCTATTGACACATCTGACAGCGTTCTTATGGACCAGTGCGTGTAAAGAACAATACCAACAGATCTATTAATCATTACCACATTGTGTTTTGCTCACAGATTAGAATGACGCATCCACTATACAATTTACTGACTCTCAAAGTTCAAAATCTCATTGAGAGATCATCGTATACACGGTACGTAATTCTTTGTTGGCGCCGTGAGCAGTGGCGTAACTATGCAAATGCAGTGCATTGGGGTCCACGTTAGACAGGGGCCCAAAAAGTTCGCGCCCTGCAATCCATTTAAAATCGATATTTTTGCGAGTATCGTTACCTTTCCCAGTGTTAATAGTTATCTATAGCAATAAATGGAATTATAACATTTACAAGTTTCTCATGTGTACTACAAAAACACGTGAAAACTTTATCAGTGTATACGGTAGTACCCTAAGGACCAGACCATCACCTTAAAACGAAGCAAGTATGTTTTAAATTGCAAAATATATATATTATATAAGAAAAGGGGCTAACTATATTCTTACTATTTAATGGATATATCACGCAGTACTAATATTCATATTCATATATACCATTTTTATTTAGGGGGCCATTTCTACCATTCTGCACTAGGGCCCAATTTTTATAGTTACGCCACTGGTCGTGAGTAATGTTATGCACTAGCACTTGTTCCTAATTACCCAAAAACGTGACGTTCGACAGCCGTTTAAATGATTTCTCTGTAACTGAGTACAGACTGGACTCTTGAGTATACGGCGAACAAGAGGTAATAATTAGGTAGTGATTGGTTACTAAGAATACAGGCTCATAGTAGAGTTTCACAAATTTAGGTATCATTTTATTTTTAAACTAATAATGTAAAAAGGTACTCGAAAATATAATCGAATATCTGTTAAATAATAATATATCGTCACCGTCAGCAGCAACACCACATATCTAAGAATTGTGTACTTGACAGAAAAGAGAGATAACTAGTTTTAAATTATCTTTATAGAATTACTGAAGTATTACTTACCTTTCTAGAGTTGTAAAGAGGAGCAGATTCTTTCTAAACTGAAACTGAACTAAACTTAGGTACGATTCTCTCGACTTGTGCGCAGTTGACAGGGAGGTTACAGATATGTGTATAATATTATTAATGTTGTTTGAATGTGTTTTATACAAAATATACTGTTTTCTTTTCTTAATATTTGTATACGTTCAATTTTTCAAATGACTTCTAATTTGTTTTATGTATTCATTTGTATTTTATAGTATTCTTTTGATTTTAAATGTGTTCTATGTGACTTATTTGTTCTGTTTTATTTTGAACAATATAATTTTAGCAAAAGGTTATGTTATTTTTGTATTTTTGTTGATTGTCTTTTTACTATATTTATACTATTTTATTTTAGAAATAAAATGTACTTTTTTGTATGTTGTTATTTTTTTATTCGGTGTTTGTTATTATTTTCATTAAAATAATTTATTTTCCATTTTAAGGGTTATTTTACATTTGTATGTTTGTCAGATTATTTTAGTTTAGTTCATATTGTTTTTTTATTATGATGGGAAGCTTAGTAACTTAGGGAATTTTAGATGGCGTTTGAATTTTATGTAATTATCCTTGTTTGATAGAAAAATATGTGATTACATTTATTTGATTTGCACGCCCCTAGCGGACGCTATCGTGTAACTAGTGATAAAGAACGATTCCCCGCAAAAATTCAAATCCAATGATATAAATATCTTAATTTGACAAAAAATTGAGATACGTATTTGTGAGTGACTTATCCAAAATGTATATAGTATAAACGAAATGTAACGCTAAATGTTAACAATATTTTGCATTCTATACATAATATCAGGAAAAAAAACGAAAGTCGCCACATCCTCTCATAAAAGTAAAAGACTCAATATTATTTGGGGCCCAGGGTGATCTTGACCGAACTTATTCAGTGTTTCCAAGACAGCGCATAGCACAAAATTATAAAGAAATAAATACTTTTCTCAGTGGAAATTATCTAGGATTTTTTCATCTAAGTCATATTATTTCCCAACCACCCAGATAATCCCAAGTCTCTTGTTATAATAAAGATTAAAACCAAATTGTTGCTATTAATACACTTGCAAATGTTAAAAAAAGATAATGTGAAATGTTAAATATTTAACATTAATAATTTGTCTTAGAAAATATCTAATTTAATTCATATAACAGTTATGTACTCAATAGGAATGATTTGTGATACCTACAAAAAAGGTTTACCGTTGTTAACTCAAATATTCCACACATTCTAAAAGTTAACAGTAACAAAATCATTTTATAATTTTAAGACTCTTTCCCTCTTTACGCCTGAAGGATTCATTCGGTTATATGTAAAGTGATTAGGACACACTGTGTATTTTTGACAGTGTAAGTCAGGGATTAGAATCTTAACTATCAGCTTAGCTTGAAACACAATTCATGTTTACAACTTTATTATTAAATTGTTATAAATATATTTGCAAGCTGCATTGTTTTCGAATACTCCAAACGTTTCACGTTCCATCATCCCAAAGTCTCCAGTTCAGTAATGTTTAAAATGGTGCGCTGTATGACAAATAGCACCCTTGCGGCCTATTGTTTATTACTAGATGTAGTCTTAATCGATACAAAGTTGAACCATAAAATCCTAAGCACACATTTTGGTGACGATTAATTCAGGTGATGCAGCCAACATTAATCCCATATGTTTAAAAGGATAAGGTTGGTGTGCGGAAAATGACATCCGTGTATCTATTGTTTATTATCGAATGTCACCCTTGTCAAGAGAAAGTTGAGTCATAAACAGTTAATATGTACAAGGTGACATGGCAGCTCATATATTTTTTTGTTCTCCTCAGATATGAAATCTTTTCATGCGATTATGTTTTACATTAAAAGAAAATAAATGTATAAATTAGCAATTTTTAGGACCAGAATATTTTTTCATGTTAACTGATTTTTAATGTCAAACATGCTCCACTGTGTATCTCGCACAGTAGTTTTTAGTTTTTATTAATTATTCTTATTAAGACAAATTCCACAACCCCTATTATTTATTTAGATATAAATGTTTAAACTACATATTAGAAATACTACAATAAGAAAAAGTAGAATTGTTTTATTGTATTTTAGGACATCTAATGGATTTAAGCAAATATCTGGTTTTTTTTAAACCCTGTCCAAACTTAAAACTCCAAATGCCTGGAATTTGTAGTCCAGTTGCACTTGTGACACTGTGCGGTAGATTCCCAGCTAAATTTCATATAGGTACATTCACATTCATATGTTAATAAAAGCTAAATTCTGTTAACATGTACGTATTTTTAAATTTTATCATTAGGAAAAACATTACAGATGGTGAATAATCAAAGATATTGAAAGACTAGAGAATGTCAATTAAATTCTTTATTAAACATTAAATATTTTTGGTATAACATTGACACAGTCATGAAAACAATTTCTAGTTATATTTAACATAACAATCTTACACAGTGGACTGTACTATATAGGTTACATTTATTTATTTTCAAAAATATATCACAAACATTTCCTCCACGTTACCACTCACATCCGAGGTCAAGAACCAGATTAATACATCACAGTAGAGATATTGTTAGTCTCGATATTTATTGGCAAAATTTAATATCGCCTAATCTAAAATAAATTAGGGAAAAGATGTACAAAATAATTTACTTCATTTATTTTGAAAATAATGAAACATGTATCATCATTCCGTGATAAAAATACTTTCGGAGGCAAAAATACTTTCGGAGACAAAAATATTTTCAAGAGACAAAAATATTTTCAGATTTGACTTCCGACTCTCTTGGCAAAAAATTATTATGAACAAAATATAAGTTCACATTTTTCCCCTGACTATTAAATTCACACATTTTTAATTCTTATACATATATCAATTGGATAAATATTAAATCACTATTCGATGAAACATGTCATCGAAACAACTATATCTACTTTCTACATTATCATTGAAGCAACAATGCTCTTAAAAAGAACATTTTTATATGCCTACTGCTGATTTTATAAATTGATAATTTTAATAAGCGTCATTTAAAAAATATACTATGTTTAAACTATAAGAAATCCTATCTGTGATTCAGCTATTATTTTCACAACAAAATTATTGGATGCATGGTATGTTCGGCGTATAAGTTGATATATTTTTAAAACCAAAATATCTGCCGCATAAGACATTATATTTGCATTTCTTGGGCATTAACATTGCAACAATTTCTAGACATTTCGTTTCGAGAGTTTATTCAATGCGTATTTGTTACTTATTTTGTATCAAATACGCTACCAGTTTCGACATGCCTGTGTCATTTACAAACGTTGTTTAAACTAACTTAAAATATACAAGTATAGTAACTAGGTATTGTTAAGACGTGTCGAGTAAGTAACTAATGTACATTGAATAAACTCTTCAAACAAAACATTATATTTGAATATTATACAATATATTATACACTTTTTGATGTCAGACTGAACTTTAAGGACATTTAAAAATTTACTAACTGACCAATCTACAGATCTGTACAATACATTATATATTTATTGATGTGTCAGACTGACCTTTAACCTTTTGAATGCTACTGACACTCTAATATTCGCACGCGGCAAATTTTATTGAATATGCAAATATGCATTAAATCATCAAAATAGACAACTTACGCATGATTTATCGCATCGGATAGAGATAAAAGTTATCTTGTTCAATATGAAACCAAAACATGGTTATAAAAACCCTTAAGATGTTTATAAATGAGTAAACATAAAGTCCATACAAAAAAATACATAACGGTACAGCAATGCAGCTGCTGCTCGAAACACATGACAGATTATCGATGTTGTTAACGAAGTACGTTTTTATTTTTCAAAAATATCTGAAGATGTCAGCATCTTCAAAGTATTAGAATCTTTTAGTGTATGTTAAAATATTGTATGAAATAGGCGCACTATGTGATCACAGACCAAAGTCTCCTTATCAACTGTTGATACAGTAGCATTCAATAGGTTAAGGACTTTCCAAAATTTACCCAACGACCAGTTTTTAGATCTGTACAAACTACTGAATTTTACAAAATAATAGAAGTCAAGTTGAACTAAAATCTTTAAGTAGGTGTTTCTTAATGTTTATTGAATTAAATATTTTAACTTGAAAATCGAGGTTCGACTTATACATCGGCGATTACAATATTTTTATAAAATTGTGATCTAAATATATATGTTGTTCTTTGTGTAACTGTAATAATTAGCATATATATATTTTTTACAAATGCTTCATATCATAAGATCCAGGTTACTATGTAAAGGTGATAAAATATAAAGAGTTGGAATGAAATCCTCAAGTTGACATTTCAGTAAAAATATGAGAACTAAATAAAAATATGTTTTGAAACGTTACAAAAACATATTAATTGACGGAGAGAACAATATCTTAAAATAAATTTAAGAATAGCTAGAATTATGTTAAAATATAAACAGAACAATAAATAAATAAATATGTTAGTAATCTTTGCTAAGTAAGCAGTTTTGCTTAAAAATCAACAAATAATTAGATCTATCTTGAGATTTAAAATAATATTTAACAAAATTCAAATAAAACTCTTATAATTTCATGAAACGTGTTTAAATAAACGAGTTTTTAAAAAGACTTACTTTAGACGAATATTGTCAATACATTTTGTTCAAACATAAAAAAATCTTTGTTTTCAAATTATAGATAATTATTGAGATCTTCTATACTACACTGAGATGGTGTTTTCCGTATTACTTAATACCTACTACATATTAATAAAACTAAGAAATAAAATGCATTTTAAATAGTGATAAAATAAAAGCGTGACAAATATTGGCTAAATACAATAATTAATCAAGTACCAACATTCCAGAAATACTAACATAATTTAACATTATGTAAGTAGTTACAATGACATTCAGAATAAAACAAATAATTTAAAATGCTTGTGGAATTAACAAATTCTGCAAATAACAAATTCTAGAAAACTTACTATAAAAACATCAATGCAATAGAAATGCAACAGAAAAAATAATTCGGAGACTAAGGCAGACTTTATAAAATACACATTAGAAAGTCAATTTTAATAAAACTTTTTTAGTTGTTCATAAGTTATAAAGAATATGATATTCCATGGACCCATACGTAACCAGGCGGGGATAAACCCTTTATAAAGAGCAGCAAATCCTTCTGTGCGCACCGCCTGCAAAACAATGATCAGTTAAGTCAAAATAGCTGTACAATGCAGGAAAAAAATTATAAAACATTAAAGAACAAAGTTGTCGACGGAGATACAGTAAAATCCTGTTAATTCGAAGTTGAGGGAACCAAAAATTAAGGCAAAGGTTTGAAGAATGACTTAACGATAATGAAAATAAAAACATGAAAAATTATATTTCTTTTTATCATACTAACTTTTTTATTACGACTCGAAGTAATTATGTAGACAGTAAGACCTCGTTTAGGGCTTCTTCGAGTCTTCATTTGATATAACGCAGTCTGTTTGAAGCCTAAAAGCTCAAAATTTATGCCGATTCAAATTATCGTGGCATTTCATTAATTCGGATATAATATGATTGTTCCCGAACACAAACCCATCAGCAAAGGGTGTCAAGGTTGTAGCGCTTACTTCCCCTAAATCTATATTGCCACCATGGCACAACTTGTACGCTGGCAACACCAGAGTGTTTGTTTTCGTGCATCGTGTTCATTACCAGTGAAAAAGTGTCCAAGCTTCGATATTATTTGGAGTGCTGCGTAAAACATTATTAATCTATGTGCTGACTTTATCGCAAAAAAATCAATAATTTCAGAAGAGCTAGAACCGGGAGTTCGCATTCGCCTGTGACAACTTGTTCTTTATTTTCTTCACTATCCACTTCCTTACTCTTCTCTCTGTGAAATTTCTCATCTTTCAACGCTCAAGTCCTGTCTGTCATTTTTACTATTGTCAACAATGTCATAATAAGGCCGCATATTTTTCTCTTAATTAGATTTTGGTTAATATTTTTTGTCAATCTCTTGTATTAATTTAATTTTTTATCAACTATTATCGCTTTGTATGGTATTATTTTTGATAATATAAAATTATCAGTCAAAATCACAAAAATGTTTTAATTTTAATTTGATGAAATACAATAAAATCTGAGGAACGCAAACCACGCACTCGCAAATTTCAATATCTATAACACGTAAATATTAGGAAATACAAATAATTGTCTTTATTGGCAATGGCAATACAAATTAGAAAAAATCTGAGAAACGCCAACCACACACTCTTCAAAATGCCTGCTAAACTTAAATTTACAAAAATGTTTGTATTAAATGAATAAAAATAAAACAATTTATAAAATACTGAGGAACTCAACCACGCACTACCATTTGTATAACCAAATGACCAATAATACTAAAAAATAATATATACAGTAAAACCTCGTTATTGCAAAATCCAAGTGACCAAAACATGAAAATTCATTATAACGAATTCCCACAAATAACAAAATAAAATCCTAATGTATGAAAATTCTGCGCGCCCCTTAGAAATAATTGTCAGTTTAATATGGGATGTAACATAATAAGGCATTCTGCAAACAAAGGAGGATTTTCTGTACAAAGAAAACTCTAAATAATATATTTAGTTTTGTTGTTTCAACAAATAAGCAAATGGATAATAATTAAGAAATTAAATTAAAAACATTTTACGAAACAATATAAGATAACCTAAATTTTGGGGATATTCTTGGAAATTCCAAAATGTCATGCAAATATTTGAAAACATTCAATTTTAACTGTGTTTAATTGTAGAGCCGCTACAAGCATTGAGTGTTTCGCATCGGTCAATCGATATTCCTATTTCTTTAAATCGTAGAGAGACGAATTCGGAATTACAGTTTTTTGTCGAGGGTTAAAATTTTGCGTGAATTACCACAACCTAAAGCCAATTTAGGGTTTCGCAAAATATTAAAAAATGTACTTTAAAGAATAAATTACAGAATGCTAGTACATATAAATGTCGGTAAACAAACACGTGAAAACAATTGTCAAATAAACACATTAACGAAAATGTCATACGCAATATTACCGTTCATTGGAATCGATGTAAATGTTCAATTATAATGTAAAAAGTAAGATAAGTTGACGATGATAATGAAGATAATAATGCGCAGAATTGATATCATACACAAAGCTGACGCGCACGTGCCCTAAAGTGTGTCTGCGATTTCGGGTGTTTTTATTTTCTCCAGCTGGTCTACATAAGACCCGTTTTTAGAGGCGTGAACACGTGTACGCTTTAGAGAGTGGGAAGGGTGCCATTATAACCTATTTTGACAATCGGCAATAAATCCAACCTTGGACAATGTGGAGATTATGCTAAATGGCTTTATAAGGACCTATTATGATCCCAAGGAGAAGCTTTACAAGGGCGCAGTGGGCCGCCCGCGTCGACCGACCCGCTGCGTTAAGGCAATAAAACAGTTGACAAACATGACAGTAAACTGCTGAAATATTTTTGTTGTAAAAAAAATATTTTGTTTTTCGTTATATATTTACATAAATCTATCGGTATTTTTTTCATCCATATGACAAAAAAAATTTCATTATGCATATTAACGAAATTTCGTTATATAAATTAATTTTGTATGAAAAATTAATTGTAAGAAATTTATTTTGAAAAAAATTTTGATATACGTCACTTTCAATATAGCGGGGTTCGTTTTAACGAGCTTTTACTGTATTGTCTTCACAATGGAAACAAAAATAATTATGGTAATATGGAAAGAAGATTAGTAACCAATGATATTCGCAAAGGACCACATTCTGCTCCAAAACTTCGACTTGTGGCGAATTTCAAATAAATGTTATTTGAATAAACAGGATTTTACTGTACCACATTTTCAATTTTCTGTGTTGGTTAAAAATATATGTATTGCCTAAACTACTATCTACAGATTGCCACACAAAGACCACAAATTCATAAATAATAATAATGGCACTATTCAATTATGTCACCTAAAGCAACACTTTCAATAAATTTAATAGATCTAATGATATTTTACAAGGGGTATCCGGAATTCGTGTTGTTTTATCAGCATACAGTTTTTGAAATAATTTATCATGAGTTAAGACTGTTGAACAGTAAACACACGTTTTAGAGTTTTTTGCTGTGTCATATGACCGTACCGACTACATCTATAGCAAATAATTGTAGGGTAAAAATAGAGCTCGACAGGTAAGGAATTGTAAAAAAGGTATACATATTCGGGGAGGGATTGACCTTTAAATGTTAGGACTACAGTTTGAGAGGGTTTCCATGATTTATCCTTATAGTTAAGTCTCCTTGTTTTCAGGACCTTGTCAAACTGAGCAGGAACTGATACGTGTTCTATTATTTCCTCCTTACTTAATTCGGTGGAAATACCACGTACCAGACCCATTTTGGTAACTTTATATCGTGGAATATGTGCTTTTAAGTTGTTAATTACCAGAAATGAGGACTTGATAAATGTATTGGCCGCGGTCGGGTAAGTGAAGGTTATCGATATTTTGTTTCGACCCTCGGATTTAACACCTCCGGGAGCAATATTAAAAATTCTACTCTTGAGCAAGAGACTTCCCATTTTCACGGGATGAAGAGATTTAGTGGGATCTTTATCCTGGACCAGAACCAGGAAAGGGCCAAGGGAATGTATTGGATAATCAATCGTAGGAATAATTATTGGGTCGTCAATCTGAATATTTGTCATTGTTGGGTCCGGAGGTAACATATCTGGAGGGCAGGGTTCTTCTTCTACCAGACGTCTTTTATTAATCCTAATATCCGGTGGGTCCCGGGGGGCTTGGCTATATTAACCATAATAATTCCGTAAGATGGGCCTAGATCTAAGATAATATAACAATAATAGGCCCAAATGAAAGATCAAGCCGTATACCCCGATACAAGCTTGCTTCTTATGCTAGTACAATAAAAAATAAAAATAATAATTGGAAACAAAAATATTATAAAATTAGAACGAAAAGTCTTATCTGAGCGTTTTGCAGGTAGATCCGTGAAATGTCACCCCGCTTGGAATTGTAACAAACTGCGCGCGACTAGTATTACAGGAATCAACACAACCGCACGCTTCGAATGTAACGATCAAACTGATATTGAATGTCAAAAAACGCCAATAATAATTTTATAAATTTTAATCTAGCGATTTTGATTTGAAAGATAAGTCCCGAAGTAGACGGCGCACCACGGTGAATAAAGCAGTCCTACGAGCAGAAATCGAAATAGATCCGATGACAACTGTTGAAAAATTATCTAACAAGATTGGTATTTCCTGATCCAATATCGAGATACTAAAAAAAAAATTGGTAAGAATTGGAGTCAAGGTTGTTGGGTCCCCCACGACTTGTACTCAATTGCAGCAAAAAGAGCAATTTCAACGAAATCTAATTACTGAGGATGAAAAATTAATTTTCTATTCATATGTAACAATGGTGCCATATGTGAAAATAAAACTCTTGTTTTTTTATTCTACTCATTTAATTTACTTGAGACGCGTTTCGCCTTGTAAGGGCATTATCAATCTAACAATTTAACCAACAACTTGTATAGCTGTCCTCCACTACAGATATAAATATCTATAGGTGCAACTAAATATTTGTTCGATAAATAGATTTTTTCTATATATCTTTCTGGTTGATTAATTAAATTTGTATTAAAATACCACAGAACTATGTTTTGAAAAATCAACTTCACAACAAAAATGTGTTCTTAATTAATAAATGATTTAATTTAAAGATGGAAGAAGGTTGTTAAAAATTATTAAAATGAATAAATTGTTTAAAAAAATTGCAATTCAAAATGCTATTAATTATTATGAAAACGACAACATGAATTCCATTTCTAATTTTTTTACTGGTTAATCTACAACTCGGTTAATACGACTCCAGATATACAAGAGTCTACTGCATCTCATTTGTTTCTCCTAAGGAGCATCATTACTACAAAGATACATATTTATTTACTGGGATATATCAACTTACTTGCATGCCACAATCCACAGTGCCTTTATATAATAATTCACCCGGTAATATTCCACTTATCCTTTTAAGTTTTCGTTGATTCATCAGTCTCGTCTGTAAAATTTAAAAAATACATTGCTTTATACTTCATAATTAAAACTTGCGACTGCTGACATAGTTTTCAACAGAAATAAAGATTTCTATGGACTAAAAAAATAATATTGTTGTACATAGGCCTATAATTATAAGAAAATATAACAAATGTTTTATACACACATTATAAAAATTAATTCTCAGATTAAAAATGACGTCTTGTCATTCTCTTACGAACAATGAATATATTGTTATAAAAAATCAATTTAAATGATTTTCTCCACAAGGTTCACAATATAAAAATGTACTTAAACTGACTAAAATATTGTATATAATATTTCATATATTTTCATACATTTGAAATATTATATACAGTAAAACTCCGTTAATTTGTGTACCCATATTTCGTATTTTCATGTAATTCACACTTTCTTCAATAATTTTAGCCCCAAAAATAACATTTTATACTAATCTCTACCGATAATTTGTTGCTTTGTTATATGAAAATATATCTGTCAAACTTAGAAAACCTTTATACGTACAAATACCATTCACCACAAATTAGTATGGGAAGATATGTATATTGAAAATGTTCTAATACGATTTGATGCTCTGATTAGTCTGATATTATTAGAGTATGTATATTGTTCTTGATTTATCAACGACATATTTAACTGTATTTATATAAGTTTCATATGTATTATCTAAAACAAGAAAATTATAAAAGTAGTTACCATCCAGAGCAAAGAATAAGAAAGATTACAAATACGCACACATTAATTAATGTGAACATTAGTATATAGAATTTATTATTACAGGATTATAAACTTAAATGGATCAAATATAAGCAGGAATTTTACCCTAATCACATCGAGAGGAGTAGAGGCTACTGCACTCCCAAGACTGGCGATGAAGCTAGACGTGAAGTGGTTAGCAACACTGTCTCCCAATACAGGCAAAAGTTTATGTTTACACTTATCATAAACTGGCAACTCCACAGCCGCAATGACCGCAGCTCTCTGGGCTGTCGGACCGACACCCTGTAATATAAATTATTACATTTGTAATACAAATTAAATGTATTAATTAAAAAGATTTACATATAAAATCAATTTATCAAAAAAATATTGTTATTACTACCGGGATTTGAACCTGCATCTCTTCCTATCCAGGGAAATGCATTAACCGATTATGCTACACCAACATAGTAAGTTGATAACAAATTTTCGAACTTATATGTTGCACTTTCAAAATGATACATTCCGCTAGAAACTAGCCAAGCAACTTATATCTGGGTTTAACTATCATAAACAACCAAAGTGCAATAAATAGATTTAAAAAC
The DNA here is from genome assembly GCA_031772225.1 of Eubasilissa splendida. Taxonomy (NCBI): domain Eukaryota; kingdom Metazoa; phylum Arthropoda; class Insecta; order Trichoptera; family Phryganeidae; genus Eubasilissa; species Eubasilissa splendida. The sequence continues at coordinate 11,125,791 of CM062846.1, forward strand.
TTTTGTAAATCAATAGTAGCTTGTCGGTCTAGTGGTTGAAGCGCTGGCCTCTTTCCAGGACATCAGCAAGTTAGTTCTATTTTCACAGTACAAGAGCTTAGCTTAGTTAGAAAATTGTAAGAATATTAATGTGATATGTATTCCATCTACGCATCTCTAATTATTTTTTTAATATATTTAGACCATTCAATGTTAATTTATAAAGAAAAGACAAATAATAACATTATATTTACCCTCCATAATCCCTTAATGCCTTCGTTCATATAAATGTCACGAAAGCATCTGGCCAAGTTTTGATCCGATCCTTTCCCTTGAACCTGAAAAAATTGACATTTTAATAAAAATCTTGATATCAATTCCGAAGCGTTACTCTCCGATCTTCGAGGAGAATGCGCTCAATCTTCGCCACGACTTCGCCCGACACCGATGGCCTCCCACTCCTTTGCTCGTCGTGGACGTCTGTGCGTCCTTCGGAGAACTCCCTGCACCATTTGCGGACGTGTTGGACGCTGATGCAAGCTGTGCCATAAACTTCTTCCAACTGTCGATGAATTTCAACAGGTTTAAGCTTCTTCGCGTTTAAAAATCGAATCACCGAACGGATTTCACACCTGGCGGTAACGGCGATGGCGGGTTCCATAGCGGATGGCTGTCAGGCCTTTACTGAGCGTCGCAGTGTTTGCTCCCGGTAGTGGGGATGTAGTTAAGGGACCAACAATCAAGGCGGTGTTGCCGGATTTCGCCTAGCATCTCGCGTGGCGAGTGTACAGCGTAAGGAACCTTATTTTTTACTTGGCCCTCGTATATTTAAATAAAAACTAAATTTCCAATTTAATCATAAAAATCTAAATTATAATATTACAGGATAACATAATAATAACATTTAATTATAATAATACTCACATATTTTATCACCATTAAATTTAATGATTTTTTAAATATTTTTCCATAGATGCAAAAATTGTATTCCTCAACTCTATAAAGATCTATAAAACCAATTAACTACATAAATGAGAGCAATACAACACACCTGCATCCGGACCTTCAAGACATCGGTGGGGTTAGCGATGGCGCTTGAGAATGCACCGGCGATGACGGCACAAACAACATTTCCCCAAACTGTTTCTGATAATTCTGGACCCCTATGTTTAGCCAACAACTCCTTTAAGGAGTAGTACGTTCCAAACTTAATGGTACCGTACGTGGCTTGTCTCAATATGGCGGGCCAAATGCTGAAATATAAATAAATATTAAAAAATATGGTTAAAATAACACATATTAAATACACTCTAAAGAAATATGTATGTAAAATTTAACACTTAACCAATGCGAGTATTACGGTACCAATCTAAGACTGCCGCCAAATAATTATTAAGAAACTGTAAACCAATCCTAATAGGAATGAAATTTTGAAAGGATTAAACTTAGTTGGTCACAAACACTATTATATATTACCGGTTTTGTACAATATTATTATCTTATCATTTTATTATTAAGGAGAACACATTCTTATTGTAAAGTTATAATTATTCAGAACATAAGTCTGTGATATTTTAAATACTAATTAAATGTATTAATTAGAAAGATATACATATAAAATCAATTTTATCTAAAAATATTGTTGTTGCGCTACCGGGATTTGAACCTGGATTTCTTTCCAAACCAGGGAAGGTGCATTATCCAACTACGCTATAGCGACAGTACTTTTAATGACAAATTTTCGAACCCATATGTTACACTTATTGTTAGGCACCTAACACTTTATTGTGTAATACCTCAGTGTCTAGTAAGTAATTTTAAAGTGGCCTAAAGGTAATCTATCACATAAATTGAACTATATAAATTATTTGAGTATTAGTATTATATATAAAACTTAACATTTTTATTATAAATTATCTCAAAAATTTAACTACAGATTTGTTGTCATAAACAGCTTGAAGACAGAAAAATAGCTGCAAAGCTGCAAATAATAAAATAAATAAAAATAAAATAATGCAATAGTTAATTATTTACACCCAACTTCATGACCTCAAAATAAATAATCCTTAATCTATCCTAAATTTATCATTGTAAAATTAATTTAAATTTCATCTTTCTTACTAGCATTTTCAATTTTATGTTTTATATAATCTTATTTTTCATTTAGTACACATATATGTTTATCTGTACTGTACAAATTGTTGAATAAATCCTTGTATTTTCGTTTTCTGTCTCGTGAAACGCTTCATGTATGTTTTATATATATATTTATACATATATATATGAGAAAAATAAATTTGATTCAATTTACAGACATTTTTTCAGTAATGTATATCTTCCGTAAAGCGAGGTATTGTTGTATATGACAGTCTTGATATTTGTTTACAGGGAAACGAGGTTATCTCTGAAGATTTATTTATAAAGTTAGACGATGGAGCAAATTTAAACACATCATAACGTCAAACTCTGTTTCAAAAATAAGTGTCGATTAACACCTATGCTAATTTATACGCAAACTAACAGTTTACAACCTCATAAATTAGCAAATTCAAGATAAAAAAATCTTATCATATGTACTTACCCTGAATACAGTGCGGCTACACCTTCTTGCTTAGATATTTGCAAGAAGGCATCTGTCATACCACTGTACTTAAGTTGTACATGTCTAGCATCTAACTTCTGCCCTTGTATCTGTAATCTCGTTTTTGTTGTATCGATGGGAAATGTCCCTGCAAAATAAATAACATCGATTGATCAGCGCATCTCTAAATTTATAATATACAGAGACAAGATCTTTTGCGACTGACCAAACATAACCTGAAGCCTAGTGCAAAATAATAATTGTCACGTAATTATTGGTCCAGTTTTCATTCATAAATTAAAAATAGCAATAACGTATGTCATCGAGCTGTGAGTCATGTGGACAGGCCGAGCACGTGGATTGCTCTTGACGTCTCCCCACTATCGGTGCACATAGGTTAGCTGTAGGTCAAATGATTATCACTCACCAAATTCAGCTGTAATCGATGCAAGCCCTCCGTACACAAACGGTCTCCAGTCGCTATCTCCCATTACATGCACAGTATTCAAATTATTCAGATACTTTCAAAAAATATCTAAATCAATCACAACTGCGCTCAGCCCGCGAAAAGCTCAGGAACTCGCGGAACAAATCTGACGGCCCTTAGTGACTTGTTTGAAAATAGTGCTACCAGAATAGTTACCTTGTATTGGTTTATTGAATGCTAAATTAACGATTTTTTAAAATACGTTTTGAAACATCGCTTTTCGATACAATTTTATATTTTGAAATACCATTATGTTTTTGTTGTAAGCATGTTATAATTTACAATACTTTAACTGTAACAAAAATATTTTTAAATAATCATACCATTATACCTGGCAACATTTTTAAAGGAATCTTTAAATAATCAACTAAATGTTTCTTATGCTATTAAATAGATGGCAGTATTTACTTCAAGATGATAAAGTAAATACTTTTATCATTTAATATAATCGTAAATATAGTTTTATATTTTCCCCATAGATGGCAAAATGATCATAAATTTTAATTTTTAGACGTTTACAATGTTTTATTTTAACTTATTAAACATGTTTATCCGATCATTTATCGGTCTAATTAAATATATTCATTTGAATTGGCCATTTTTATGATGCGACGTCATCGTTAATTTTTTGGGTTTACGAGTTTATATTAAGGCGATACCTCTTCGAAAGAGAATTAAATAAAGCCAAAGTAATACATATAAACATCAAAGTAAGTTTGTATGTATAAATCGTGTTAAAGTTTGATATTTTTAAATATGTTCAAATGGTACTTACTGCATATAGCATGTATAACAATGAGTTCAATAACATTTTTTTATGCATTAACCTCTTACTTTCTATGAGATCGAATATTCGGATTCTCATTTATATGGACTACTCATGATTCAAATTAGATTGGATCAGTATAGCAATTATTTTTAATTCATCCCCGAAAATCCTTAATTGATTGTACCTTCTAATATCTACCCTATTTTTATAAAAATAATAGAATATCACAATAAAAACTCAAGCGCCCGATTCTAGTGTCAGGTAGATTGATTGATACAGTAATGTTTTATGTAGTGATGAGCTAAACCGTTATTGTGACTGTGATTGGGTAATTGGTATTTAATTGTAACAACGACTAATAAATGAGTTTTAATTGTTGGAGGTTTAGTTTCTAGTGTACCAGTAATTGCTCGACGAATTACGAATAATAGTGACTAATCACCATTATAATCGAACTCAAATCTCTCAATCACAGTCACAATCACGGTTAAAATAACGGTTAAGCTCATCATTAGTTTTATGGGTTCGCACCGGTTCACCGAACCGTTTGTTGCTGAGTATTTATAATAAAATCAAATATAGCAGATTTCTTTTATAGTTTTTGAGCATTGCTGGATATTTTGATGTGTGATGCACAAAGTTATCTGGACTGCACAATGGATAGATCCAAATAATCATAAGGGTAATCAGCTTAAAATAATTCAAAGATCTATTCCCCGCACTCCTTGGTTCTCCAAAAGTAAAGTCTTCAAGAGAACAATATCAAATATTTCCAAAATGAGAATTAGGTATTGCCAAGTAGCCTCACATTTATTCAGATAACTTAATAGATTCCCCGATGTGTGAGTGTAGTGCCGAGGAGACCCTTGATCATATATTTTTTGCTTGTCCATTGCGGATCGCAGGTTTATTTTTACAGTAATCTCATCAATGGTAATTTTCAACTCACGGTCAACTTGTGCCATCTTCTTTCTTTTAACTCGCCACATTTAATCTATAGAATAGAATTTTTTTTTTCAACGATAATGGTATTGGTTTGTAATATAATATGTCCTGTTCTTATAACATGATTCTACTTTTTTCTATAAAATAAAGTTGTAACTTGATTAATGGCACAAATCACTCTTGAAGGGTGGATTGCCTATTAAATAGTTTAATATATCTGAAAAAGTTATTCTTTTGAAATCCCTCTCAAAACCTTCGAAAAAAATTCGGGATAAATGGTATATTTTACTTGATCAGAAATATTGACTATAAATGCATTTTATAATATGCAGGAGGGAAAGGGGATTGAAGTGGTTACCAAAATTACTAAAATGAATCAATTGATATTCTTTTTTTGCGAACATCACTGTTCTATTAGGTAGGTACCCATAGATTTATAATCAACCAATAATTTACTGATATATAATGAATAAAGAGATACGTAAAAAGTAGAAACATAAATTATGAATTAAAACAAACAAATTTATAACATTTAAATATAATTTAATTGAATTATGTAGGTACTTTTTTTATTTGTGCTGATTAGTCAGCAGGTTCACTATATACATCAATAATTGTATTACACAGACACTTAAATGCTAAACTTACAATTCATTTCTTACTGTCGACATTTACAGATATTAAAAATACATATTTATAATGTTTACATTTTAAAAACAATCAATAGTCGCATTATTTTGCAGGACAGGCACCACAAAACATCAGACGTAGCGACATACCTGTCACTTTATAAAGCTAATAAATCTTTCATCTCCATTTCGTAGGAATCGTATCACATTTCAATATTATTCAATATTGTGTTTACAATTTAATTTTTCAAATGTCAATAATATTTTGGAAAATTCACTATTATTCTGTTTTGATCGAGTATCTTTCTTTTGTACCTACATACGTATATCTGTAATACAAATATTTATGTAGGTACTAGATATACGATAATTTCATATACAGATAAAATACAAATCGGCACATATCCATACTGCGTAATGTGTCATTTAAACATTTTAATGTCGTATGAAGCATTTATTATCTGTATAATTATTTCTTTAAATATTATAAGATATAGCTTTTAATATATTTTATGATAATGATTTAAATGCCAGTTTTATTTTATATGTCACAGAATACAAAGATGGAGTCCATTATATCATCGCAATCGTTATGCAAAAAAATAGGTAGGTGTGTTATAAAGATTTATACATTGATGAAATAATTATACTTATACAATACTTATATAGGTGTAACAGATGAATTTTAATAAAAAAATTATAAACTATAATATATCATCTGAATGAAAAATATGTGGCGCCAGTCATTTTTCAATTTAAACTTGAAAATTGGAATTAAAAAATCCGTTATATTTCTGAGTCGACTATTATGTAACAAAATTTATTTATTAATTACCTATCTAGATGATTATAAGCTTCATTTTTTTGAAATGATCTTCCGTTCATAACGATTTTTAAACATAAAATGTTTTTTAAACGTCAAAATTATTGTTTATGTTTCAAGACTATGGGCTGAAGTTAAAAGCAAGGTGATTCGTTTTTCAAAATAACAAAAAAAAATGCTACTCAATGAGGTGTTCATATCAACGAAATTGTCATAATGGAAGCAATTAGGTATTATATCTACCGAAAACATATGCTTATAAATAATTTAATTGTGTGAACAACTTTGTAGAAATTTTATTATGATACCGTCTTACGTAAATCTTTCGCGCCGGTCACAGGACGGATTTTAAACACTAATATGCATTCTCAATGTTATGTTTGAACCTGCGATTTTTTGATATTGATTTAAATAAGTACTTAAGCCTTTAATGAACTTGTGTGTAATTATTTAATGTGTTAACATTACACGACCTTCGACAGCTTTGACGAAGAACAGAAAAATACATTATTTACGCAATTATTTTCTACATCTGTCTCTTCGTTCGGTTTACTGTGACATAAATTAATTTATCTTATTTTAGACAAAATCTGTCATGAGCATATTCCATCTGACATAAGTAATAGAGGCAGACATATCAATAAACAAAAATGATATTTACGATAATCAACGATATTATTCTTCATCGCTTCATGTTAGTATATATTTTTCCAAAAAGGTATTCACAATAAAATAATAGAAATATACGCGTTCTAACAATAAATGATGTTGTTTTGAAGCAGCAAGTCAAATTATATATATATATAATTTTTAAATAAACTATTGCATAAATGCAACTATTTTAGTCTGACGCTGCGACGTCTTACGTAATATTTCACGAATTCTAAAATTAAGTATTTTCAATGAAAATGCTAAGCTTACTTTGGAGAGAGAGGGATAAAATTAATTTTTAAATTAAAGTTAAAACTATAACTTTATTGGTGCATCTACGCAAGCGTAGAAACCTAGGTAACTAAATTAATGTCAGAAAATACATTAGACAAGGTACATTTGACTATTTTAAATCATATGATCATTAATTAATCAGTAGATTTTTAGTTTATTTACAATTCTATAACAAATATCAGTTATTAGATTTTTTTTTGTTACATAAAAAAGAAATTAATTTCTTTATTATGTGACCGAGCCAGATATAATTACATATAATCGTAATATATATCACTTGTATTAGATTATTATCTATATATTTTAACCCTATAACACAAGCGTTACATAAAATTTACAATGTGTTTCAGTAATATATTAGCTGCACTCCTGCCCGCCCTTGGTATTCGAGTTCCCGAAGTATTGCCAAACGTCAGTCTGCGCCTAAACCTTGAGATGTATCTTATAAGTGAGTGAGAGATTTTTTATTTGACTCATTTCGCAGCATTTTTAACAGTAGGTAGATTGAAAAATATATCATCATTTTATTACCAAATAGAGAATTATCGAGACTTGGATTCATAGAAATGGACCCCATTCTGACTTGTACAAAAAAAAAATTACGTATTTGCAATTATTTAGTGATGGTGTCTTAAGGTCCTGTTTGGAAAATGCTACCAAGTTTCGAAATAAAAATAAATTATTTTATACATATTGTCCCTATTTAATACATTTTGTTTGGATTTTTGTAAAGCTCTAAGAAAATTTTGGAACCAAAAACATTATTAGTGGGGGCCCCCATGTCATATTAATTGAGTAATTTATATAAAACTATTTATTTTCAATCATAGTGTTACTTCATTTTGCTAATGTATATCTAATATACTTAAATCATAAAAATACGTCAAATTTTCTTATTATATCACACTCAATTGTCTTTAACGCTACAATAATTTCATTTATACATATGGAAGAGATATGGTATACGCACCAAACCCAATATGCCACAACTAAGTATGAAATATTATACATTCAGTGGCGTAGCGATTGTCCGAGCAGCTTGGCCGATCGTTTTACATATTTATCGGTTGGTGTATATTTCAAAAACTTAAATGACAATTTACGTTTTGAATACACTGGCTACTTTAACACAGATGATGATAGTCTAGTGAAGTAACCAAAACAACGGTAAATTACTAATCGGAGGTGATAACACTTATAATTACAATCAATCATTATTTAATCCATTTTTATTTAAACATATGTAAGTAGTTAGTGACTGAATTTCCTTATATTTTTCAAGATAATATATTTTTTAATTAATGTCATTCAGGGTTCTTACATTCAGTCAATAAACTGATTATTCAATACATGTTTGATAAAGAAATTGTTTCAAAAACAAATTTATTGTGAGCCGGAACGAAAATTATTACTCAATTGTCAGTACACCTATAATAAAAACGGCTTGTTTAAACTGAGACATTGATAATCTACCACAAATAATGCTCTAATATTCTGCAAACGAGATATAATTAGTATGTTTTTAAACGTGCAGCAACTTTCAGAACCTGCTGATATTCACTCTGTAAATTTGAAATACTTTTGAATCCAGTCAAAAATATTTTACTAGTATATTTTAATAGTAGTTAATTTGGTTGCCCAATGACCGGCCAATTTCTCGTTACGCCCGTGAATACAATCACGAATCTTAACCTAACCCAGGGGTCGGCAGACCGCGGCTCTTTTCATAGGCATATGCAACTCCAGCTCATAAATTTCAAGTACAATTATATTTGATACATGGAATAGTTTGCCACCAACATATGACACAATAAAAGAACTAACATTTGGCATTCTCACAATCTTTGGCTCTACTTATTGATGCGAACAAACATTCTCTTCCATGAATCAAATAAAATATATAAGTTAAGAAGCTAATTAACCGATGATAATTTACAATCATGCCTAAAGTTGAACAAGTAGTTACTTGTCCCACACGTCAAAGCTTTGCAAGTTCACCATTCTAACTAGTAAACTTTACCAAGTAAAAAAAAAAAACAAGTTTAAAAAGTGTTTAATTATTTAGGTTTTTCTTGTTTTATATGTAGAGCACCGAGTCACTGAAGCTTACAACTCCCATATATTATATTCTTCCAAGTAGCCCACGACTGTATTGTGACTCGGTATTAAATAAAAATCTTGATTTTACCACGTTTTTTATCGTCATTAAAATTGATATAGTTGCAGTGAAAACGTATGTTGCGACTCTATGAAAATTTTGAGATTCTGTTTACTTAATATTTGGCTCATCTAGAAAACTAGAAAGTCTGCCGACCCCTGACCTAACCTAACGTTAATTAAGAAGGTCTTCGTTATGTTTTGTTTTCCGCGTTGTGTTCCGCTATGACGGACGTGGATATCTGACTATTGGGGACGGCACCAGATACTCTGTATAGCTGGAAAAGGTCGGTCACTGACAGCTTGGCCATGGGAGTGGGCGGCGTGTGGGGGGTCCAGTCTTCCGCCTGCTTCTGTTGCTGCTTCTCTTTGACAACCTTGAGTTGCTGCAGTGCCTCGTCGTAGCTCGGCAGCCCGGACACAATTGTGTAGCTCGGTAAGGATTCTCGTTCAGCAGCCTCCACGTTCGCTGAATCGCCACTAGCACGCTGTTCCAACACTGTAACAAAATAAAAATTCCATGAGTGAAAATATTTAAAAAAAATATTTTTTTATTTCGTGCGTGATGGAAATAAAATTAAATACATTTCGAAAATATTAAAAAATCCGTTTTAATTTTGAAACGCACAAAAAATTGTAATTAATATGTACAGCTATAAAACAAAATATATTTAAGCGTGAAATATTTTTTATTTCCACATTTATACTATCTGCTTGATTATAATAGAAACAATTAGGTAAGGTTAGGTGGTCTGGCCATGTAGAGCGGATAAATGAGTTAGAGAATGATATTATTTATATTATCACTTTTATATATAAACACGTTTTGTTATTTATTTAAATGTATTGTAAATATCATATTTACTAGTAAAGTGAGTCAGCCGGGTTCAACGCAAATTTTGTTTTGGCAGCTGTGCGGTATCGCCCTGTCATATATGCGGAGCGCTATCGAACAGCTTTCTAGTTGCATTAAAAAATGCCAATCAGGCGTCGAATGAGTAGGACCGAGATACTTGAGCTTATTGCATCGGTCCTGGGTAAGCGGTGGGTCCGTCCTCATCGTAGGTAAATCAGAAGCTTCAATAATCGACGATGATGCGTGAGAAGAAGTATGAATTTAGATGAGATACGTAAAAGGATGGAAGAGCGTGTCCCGCCTGATGTTCCCGCCTCTTTCGGGCAAATTAGCATATAAAAATAATGTATGCTTAGCCTAGCCCATGTTCTTCGCTGAATATTTAAAAGCAAACTGCAGGAACAAACAGATAAATAGACAGGAACGCATGCCATATACCAAATTGTCAAGTATTTACACATATCCCTCGATCTACGTGGCCTTTTTTACACGGTTTCACCTTTAGACAATCGATTTCTATAGTATGTGAATTTTGTCTTATAAATTAAGAGATCCGAACTAGTGTGTACCCGCCTGAACGGTGAGTTCGGTCTAGACAGCGGAGAGCAAAAACAGCGACACGACGCATGTTCAACGAGGATCACAAAAATTTGAACAAAGCCGAAACACCAAATCACTCGAAATGAATCTAAATTATTGATGCAATTGTAAAATGAAAAGGTTTTAACATTAAATGTAAGATGAGAACGAAACAAATTAAGTTACCCTTTTCCTATACTTTATTATATTACATTATTATATTACAATATATAAATATGTTATTAAATCTATCTTTGAATTTTACTGGTTTGTTATATCCGTTTTACGCGTTTTTTTGCCATCTACATTCGACGTTTATACGTTAATTTCGATGTTCTAGAACGTAATTAAATTTTTTTTTGTCACGCTCGAATGTATTGCGTAACTAAATTACAATAAGAAAAAAGCCATCAACACGCTTAATGTCTTTTGTACTAGAAAATACATAAACTTTTCACATGATTGCAAAAACAGTTTTACTCATAAAACTACAACCACTATTCTCAAGTCGTGCAACACCGATACGCCTACAATTATCTATATACACGAGGTGTACATAAAAAAAATATGCATGTACCTATGTAGCGATGTGATTATTATGTATTTTATATCAGCATTGCATCGATTTCTTTGCAAATTACAGAAAAACCGCGGTAAATTAATGAATTAATTCAATTCATTCAACGTTAATATTTGATGACGACCGTCTAAGTTTCTTCGCGTACCAATAATAAATATACAAAAATCTGAGTGTTTTGAAGCGCCCATTACGCACTATTGAAGTGAAACTTCTCGGTCTCTGAACATAAAAAAGGTTGTTATCACTTCGATAAAACACACTACGCTAACAAAGATTGATAACAACAATATTTTTTATTCAGACGTATCCATTTCTCTACAATCTAAAAATAATGATATAAACATTCGTGGCTGTAATCTATCTAAATATCTTGCCAATACTGCATAAATTGTCGTTCCGATACAGTTATTTAGTCGAATTTATCGTGTATTAAAAAAATAAAAATAAAGGTGTAAACGAACACAGTACAGATGCTTTGCCTTCCGCTCGAACATTCCGTTTCACAGATAGTCTCTCTTTTTTCGTTTCAAGTCCGTGTGACGATGGCCCCGAAGACCGATTGAAATTTCTGCTTCATACTCGTCGTAAAAAGGAAGCAAAAATGCGAAACGAAACCGGAATCGGTGAGATCACTAATTGACCGAAGTTATGTGTGTGAGAACTGGATACCCCATATATTTCACCCAGCGTTCAGCGTTCACGTGTCCGTTTGATCATGATGACGGATATGTATTATGTGAGTGTGTGTGGCCAGACTAGAACAGGTTATAGTCGAGAAAGATTGCTTACAGTTGACAAGAGTTTATTGAGCAGTTTCATAGAAACGTGGAGAAAATAAACCGTCAAGCAGTCAATGAAACGTATGGTCGGAAAGGCGGCGACGAGTAGAGTGAAGCTCAGGAGCCCGAGCCTCCCGGACGGGTGACGGCGCATGTTATTGGCACATCTTGTCGTCGGTACCGGGCGTGTTTTTAAGGCCGTCGGGAACTCTGTTTCATGACATAATATAGGCCAGAATAAATGAGCAACATTCAAATTTTTGTCATTAAACCTCTTAAAAATTCTCATCGCATGCATTCTCTATAATGCGACTATAAGCGAGTATGAAGCGTGCATTGATAATGAAATAAAATGTATATAAAAATTAAATGTAAAAAATTACAATGCAAAACTAACTACATAATAACATAATTAGATACAGTAACATAAAAATAGTTTCACTTTAAGTGGTTGAACCCAATATGAAATATATAATAGGATATCACATTTTTATTTCGCATTTGTTCCACAACGTATACGATTTGAAATTTACGGATTTATCTTTGGGTTATATTTTTCGTATGACATCATAATTCTTTTTTTTGAATAAGATCATTAAAATATTACCCAAAGATAAATCCGTAAATTTCTTATCGTATACGTTTTGAAACAAATATAAAAATCAATCGATCTCTACTACGGATTCGAAGAAAAGAATATATTGCGCAGGCAGACTAGATATTAAAGAATCAAACCACACTAACCGCACAACGTCATTGTAAGTAAGCACTAAAATGGATTCACACGTTGAATTATGTTTTAAATAGATGTATCATGATTAGTACTTGTCAATTGAATTCACACCTTTGAATAGGTATCAGTGTTACGATTTATATGTCCAACAAACATACCTCGCCTCGTGAGACTTCGGGAATAATAAAAACATCACGATATAAATATAAATCGTGTGACGAAAAAAATGTTTTCAAGTATTTGCGTTCACAAATATTGTACAACAAATATTGACACGCGCTAACCATTCTACATAAACAAGATATTTTACGTGTTTCTTTACGAATTCTTTCAATATTATCTTGTCAGAAAATCATTTTATTAACCTTTCCCATTCCGTGATATAAAATACCCGTATGCAGCCATGCTGTCAACTCGTGTTACCGTATGAAAATTTCAACATTTTAAATGTTAAAAATATAAAGTTTTTATTATTTAAATGGCAATACAAATATTAATCCTATAAACTAAATATTGAGCATTAATTACGAAAATGGGATCAATATTCTAATATAATTCGGAGCATTCATCAAGTCCTATACAATACGACCGTTTTTCTTATCTCTCTTCATTAAATTAATGAGAAAGAGAGATCTTATATTAATCTTTTTATTATTATTTTAATGGTATTTTTTCAAGCATATTAATTTTACAACTGACTGAATTGAAAAATAATTATTTTTGTAGGATTTGCTTTACACAACTGGTTTTTCACTAGACAGTTCTAAGCATAAAATTTTTTCTTAGAATTAACTAAAATATGAATTTTATGTTGCGTATATTAACCGAAATATTACAGTTTTAATTGTGGCGGTAGACCTATCTTACTGCATGGTTTTGGAAAGGTTAAGAAAACGCTTATTTATATTTTTACCATCGATTTCTTATAGCGATTTCTACCTGAAAATTTGTGGACAATTGTAATCTTCATTCTTTGGGTATTAATTAATACACTACACATACGTATGTAGTATATTACATTTCAATATTTGTCGAAGACCTAGATCCGCACGCATATGTATATAAATAAATAAATATGACCAAATTAAAATGGCGTTACGACACCAATTAGCATATCTTCTCGACAAAATGAGTTCATATATGTTCACCTATATTCATTCACGCATACATATAATTTGTCTACATAAGATTACTTACAAGAATTCTAAAAAAACAATTAATGTATAGTAAAATAAACAATACGATATAGTTCAAATAACAAATAATAAAATATCTTCACGCCGCTTTTCTACGCGGGTATAGCAAAAGATTTGCCTAATAACAATAATACCTATTTAAAAGATTTCCAACCATACATGTCTAAGAAATAAGTACCAGTATCCACATCTCATCATCAAATATCGACCCATACTTAAAATCTGGAACTGTACCAAAAAAAAAAATTCTATAAATGTTTTCCGGTTTGTTGATAAGATAAATCACTAAATAAATATTTGTTAACAGACCCAAATCGTCGTACATTTTTTCTTCAAAATTTTCTTAGCATAAGCAAAACTATTAATGGTACTTACACGATACCAGCTGAAACACCCGGCGTTGTTCGGGCTTTACGCAGAATGAAGAGGTTTAATTTAGGAGGATAGGGGTAGTTTTTTTTTAAAATTAGATGCAGACAGTAATTTTCCTCTTAATTCGTACATTAAGCGTGCAAAATTCTAACCAAAATTCTGTTTTAAGGGGTGGGAAAGGAGAATGGGGGTGGTTTTTTAAAATCTCATATGGACTGTGATCTTCCTCTTATTACTTTTAAGTTTAGGAACACTACGCAAGACATTTTGACCAAGTCTACTCCCTTCCTCTCCCTCCTATCCCCCTGTCACTCCCCTTCCCACTTCCCTAGCACCTCTCTTTCGCTCCCCTCTCACTTCCCTTTCCCTGCTAATCCCACTCCCCGTTCATCAGGAACACCATTCAAAATTATTTTGTTCAATTGAACTCTAGGACCCTGAGGAAAATATAGAAATCTAACCCTCCACCTTTTGGCGACATAAAATAAGATAAATATACTGCGCTTGATTTAAGTGTATTCGAAAATTTAAATTCACATTTTTTTCATTTATATATCTGAAGTACCCGGCGTAGTCCGAACTTTACGCAGAGTGAAGAGGCTTCATTTGGCTTCATGCGGGTAGTTTTTTTTTCGAAATCAGATGTAGACAGTAGTTTTCCTCTTATTTTGTAAGATAGCAGTGGCTCTGAAGGCTCATTAAGAGACGGCAGCTTCACTTTTCCATTGGAGCAACACATTCCCGCTGGTTCGCATTTATATTTCTTTGCATGACAATGTTTACATACAACATCCACCCGTCCCCCTTAATTTAAATGCCCTTAATTTTAGATCTGAATGTCGATTCACAAATCTTGATTATTTCTTTCTACGTCGATCTTGTTGTACACGCAGCACTCTTTCCTCCGAAGTTTCTCTTGACCTAGACGTAGAAGCTCTCATACGCTCCTGCTGTGGACGAAGCTCTCTTTCCTACGTCAAGGGAAACCCTTGACCTAGAAGTAGAAGCTCTCATACGCTCCTGCTGTAGACAAAGCTCCCGTTGTTCAGTTATTTCTGACGCCCGAATAGCCTTTTGTCTTTTAGCTGCAGGGTTTTTCTGACCAATACTCATTCTTTTCTTCGGCGACATTTCGATAGGTATGAATATCTATCTGTCGATCAATTATTTGCTGTCTTGAAGAGTTGAGTTTTGCATTGTTATCGGTTACGTCGTTAACACTGTTCTGGAAGGTTCTACACTGTTCTAAAGAGTAAACGAACACGGAGCTTTTAGTAACAATTTATTTATTTTACAGTTAAAACGTTTTAAAAAACACACACATCCACACACTCTTTTTTTATATAAATAGCTATTCCACATCCACAATTCCGCGTCCGTACATTTCAATGTACCAAAAATATTACAATAAATAATTTTAAACAAAAGCAGACTTGAATATGCAATCTTGAATTTAAATGTGGAACATCGTCAGTAATATTCTCTTATTTTAAACGTCGAGTGTACAAAATTTCATAAAAAGTACCAAAAATTCTGCTTTAAGGGGTAGGAAAGAAGGATGGGGTGATTTTTCGAAATCTCATGTAGACAGTGACCTTCCTCTTGTTTTGAAGGTTAAGTGTGCAAAGTTTCATCAAGCTCGGAATAAAACTGTAGATTTGTATAAAAAACAAACCAACAGACACTCTTCTTTATATATATATAGATATTCCGAACAAAAAACAACGTATGTGAGTTGTTCTTAACTTCGCAATAAAAGATCAAGGATATTCAGAATTCATTATTGTATGTATCGCGGATGACTTCATATATTTTCTTTAGACAGATAATTTCGATAATATTATTATGTTTATATGTTTTCACTTCTTTTTATGTTCTTTATTTGAAATTATATTTTAGATATTTAGATTTATACTCCATTTTTTGACAGTAATTAATAAACCTTGAATCAACATATCACATCATAAACAAATAATTAAAAATCTAATGGGCAGTTACGAGATAAAATCGTACAAAAACTTGACGTATTTTTTTATACCTACAGACAATTTACGGATAAAACAATACAATATTAATGAAGATAATGTAGCAAAATATATTTTAAAATTAAAAACAAATTAGATAGTTTGAATGATAAATGGATGTGACAGTTTATCCGAAGGAAATTAATAAGCTCCTTAACTTTATAGTCTTTACATGTGTATGTATTATAAACTTAATCAATTCTTAGATTTTGGCGTCAATGTTTAAGGAAAAAGTTTGCAATGACGTCACGCCGATGTGACGTCAGAGCCTGACGTAAATCCCGGGCAGGTTTTAATGTAATAAGATGACAGGACGGTTCACTGCGGGGGTAGAATATTTTTTTACCGTAATTTTCCGCAGAAATTAATCATGAAACACAAATATCCAAAGATTTAATCCCACTTTGGATGCGCTAGCTATACAATTCTTCAAGATGAACACAAAGCATTTCAAAACAAATTAAATGTATCGGTTAGAAAGATATGCAGATAAAATCAATTTATCGAAAACATATTTTTGTTGCCACCCGTCAATTTCGTTCCGTTTCGACAGGTCAATTCATGTTCATCTCATCAGTGGATGAGGAAACCCAACACGACAATATGCTATTAGTATAGTCTTCGTTCAACTCTTCATCAAATAGATAAAATCGATTGCTTCTCGATACAAATGTGTGAGTTAACATTAAATTTGTAATAATTCCGAAGAAACGCTCCATATCAAGCAGCGAAATCCTAATCGGTTGAAGCCCTTGCATTTTCCATAACTCTGTATGGAGTCGACACATGGACCCTGAGAAAGAAAATAAGAAATATAGATACTCGATACCTGATGTGGTGTTGGCGTCGTATGCTACGTAACCATGGACTCGAGATGAACGAATGCCTTTATTGTTCAGGATCTCGGGTTCTTTACACACTTGCAGGAAAATAATTGCGTACTTTGAGTATGTTGCTAGAAGAGGTGGAGACAGGCTAGAGAAATTGACGGTCACTGGGAACGTACAAAGACGAAGAGCGAGAGGTCAATCATCAATAAGATAAACAGATAAATAAATGACCGGAGCTTCGCTAGATGTCGCACTAAACAAACCTCAGGATTGCGCTGTAGAAACAGGCAAAAGGACCGCGATGCTCAGACTGGAGCATACATAAAATGGTATATACAGGTGAATATTATCTTCCAGACCGATGTTGTTTTTGAATACAAGGAAATAAAATAAACAGAATTCATTTGGTTTATATTTATCGATTATTTGATTTATTACAATTATATATGGAATATGTAATTGGCTCAGTGGCCGCCTCTGGCAGCGGCACAAATGCGTGCTCTTTTAACCATATTATTCAAAACAGTCTCGGACGCTTCGCGTGTTATTTCAGCAATTTCATTTCGAATATTGTCTGTAGCATCAGAATTGTTGTTGGCTTATTGGCGTAGACCTTTTCTTTCATGTATCCCCACAGAAAATAGTCGGGAGCCGCAAATCAGGTGATCTAAGAGGCCAGTCGACATCACCACTTTTTGACATTATGCTGCCGGGAAAAATCTCAAGCGTAGCTCGGGCTGTGTGTGAGGTGGCACCGTCCTGTTGAAACCGCACGTGTTGCAGGCCCGATTGACCCGAATCGGCCACCAAGAAGTTTTCCAACATGTCACGACAACGATATGTTACAGCATTGCCAATATTGTTTAGATAAAATGTTTTAATGAGCTTAATACGTTGTTGAGATGTTAGATACTTCATAAAAAATTGTAATTAACTATTTTCTATGATTATTAAATACAAACTGACAAATATTTGCCAAACCCAAATGGTGCTTAAATAAAATCGGCCTGGAACATAATATTCACTTCGTTCGATGTTTACACTTTTGAACGTGGATAAAAGAATTAATGTTTTTGTATTAAAAAATCTTTGTTATAGATATTGTATAGTAAATATTTCATCTCGTTAATATATCGCTATAATAATCTTTTTACACTAAAATATTGAGCCATATAAACCCTTCTACGTGTGCATGATACATAATGTTGACAAACATTATTCATCGAGAACTTTCGCTGCAAAGATTATCGATAATAAAGCAGACAGATTTCTAGAAATTTCTAAATTTTACTATCAAGTCTTTCCACAGAAGTCGGTGGTGGAAAATTGATAGCACACTTTTAAAAATAGATACACTTTACAATACACTTTGAAAATTTCACTAATTCAAGAAAAACATTTTGCATTGACCTACTTTTGGGCACGAAACGCTCTCGTTCTGTGATAATATTTTGAAACACGTTGCGATAAATTTTGTCGGGTCATCTGGACTGCACCAGGAATGAGTGCAAACAGTTTCGGCCTAATTTTAAAAACACCTTAGAAACGGATTATTGATTTTAATAACACGTTATGCACAATAATATTTATAATAGCATCAATGGTGGCAGGTAATCCCTGGCAATATTGTTTCAGAAAAATGAACACAGTACTAATATTAAAAAAAGTATAGGTGTGTATATTTATTATTGACGTCTTAAGCCCCTATCACGTACGTGTTATTCTCAATAATTAATGTTGTTTCGCAATCGGGTTTATCAGCATTAATACTGCACGCTTTATGCATTTCTACGTGTTTTAAACAAACCAAGATTATTATTTAATTTCGCATTTTATTTCTTATTAGTCATTTTATAAGTTAATGGCAAAACCAGGTTGATGAAGCGTATCTATAGAGATTGTGTCATACTCGGTGACACTGACACCCGATTAAGAAATCATGCCTGAATCTGATTGGTTTGAAACCATATCATTACGGAGAACACATTTTTATTGTGAAGTTGTAATTATTCAGAACACAGACGCGCCTGTGATATTTTTGATACAAATTAAATGTATACATGTAAAATCAATTTTATCGAAAAATATTGTTGTTACCGAGATTTGAACCTGGATCTCTTCCAATCCGAGGAACGTGTATTAACCGATATTTCTAATTAATACATTTAATTTGTATTTGAAACTATATTTTTCATAGCTCTACGCATCTGCGCTTACGCATTTTCTTCATAATTAAATTATTAAAAGTGGACAAATATATTTTAATTTTTCCATTTGCTTGACCCATTCAAGATTAAATTATACCGATGTAACACATAATTTAATATTTTTTATTAACATTTATAAATGTAATATTTTGACCTAAGATAAAATGAGATGGTAATATAATTTGAATGATGAACTAATCATACCAACGCATCGATTCTCCGCAAGGAGAGACAGAGAGAATAAAACGTCACATTATTCTGTACTTACATAACACGTTCATCAGCTCGTCTATTGTAGTTTACTTTGAAGAATGACGAAACTAGGAGAGAACATAAAGCTGATCTTAGCACAGTGAATAGAATCAAAAAAAGATCGCTCTGGTGGTTTGGTCATATGGAATGGATGAAGGAGAGAATAGTAAGAAATACATATGATGTGAGTGTTGATGGGGCCAATAATAGAGGACGCCCACTGAAGACTCGGCTATATGACCAGGTAAATCAGAAACTGGAAAATGATTCTATAGAAGCCTCAATAATCACAGAGCTTGCGTGAGAATGAATGAATGCGGGTTGGGGTGAGAGTTGTGTCAGTACAGAAATAACGAATCGAAAATGTTCAAGGAATATGGTAAAAATGTACACCGTTACAGAAAATATTGTTTTATTTTTTAACAAAATCATATTAAGCTTTAAGACTACGTACATCGAAATAAATATTTGCGAAATTTATCCATTATTAATCTATATTTTTACTTCAGGCCACAAAAAATAATCTGGCCATTCGAAATTCGATGACCTTTAATTTGTATTCAATATATAATTTGGAATCAATAAAATATTATAATTAATCGAAATAATCGCATAACTACAGATTACGCACATATTCCTTGAACATTTTCGACTCGTAATTTCGTCAGGAATCTACCCACAAAATTTTGTGGACTAGGTCTGCTACACCTGTATACATATACATAAATAAACATTAATTCACACAAGACTAATTCTCATTTTTACTCCATAAATATTAACTTTTTTAGAAACTGCACTTCTTTCTTTAAAAATTAATATACTTGAATATCTGTTTTATTGAATACATATTTAATTCTGTATTTATTTGCTTTGCTTTAATACATATGTACTTTGCTGCGTTACATTCCAGATTTATTTTGGAAGTTTTGGAAGTCGACATCAGCACGTATCGATGTAGCTTAGGAACGGCTTTCAATTGAATTATTTATTGAATTGCAGTTTATAGGATACTAACTTTATTTTACAGCACAATTCTTGTTAAATGGCGAATGACAAAATGAAGAGTACTACTTCTTGAATTGCAAAACAATATTTTTATTTTGTAGAAGTATATTTCTCTAATGTATACGACCGGAGCACATCCTCCAGGACTGTGTGATAATGAATGATGCATGTGAGATCATAATTGCGGGATTAGAAGGAATAGGTCATCGGATCCTCCGCAACAATGACCTATTAAGAACTGAAATAAATCTCTGATATTTCCAGGATTTTTAAGGGTGTGGGTCTCCCGCTGGGGGTTGCTGGGATGGACGATGCCGAGAAGAGCAGAAGCTAGAGAGACCTAACGAAGCATTCTACTGGCTCTACCTCGCACCTCTTGCAACCTGGACAGGGTGAATTTCTGTCCGACTGTGACCGAGTTCTTCGACAGCAACACGTAAATGTGACGTCTACCCCCCCTTTTGGGGGTGCATGATTTATATAGCTTCTCTCCAGCTGCCTTCTGAATTGAATGTGATAACGTGTCTCACGTCAAATTGTACAGGTATGACTCTGGTACGATGATACCGGAGCCAACCTATAATGGTATTAAGATGTTAATAACTGAATGTAATATTGACGAATTGAAACGAGAGTAAACAACTCTCAAAACTATTCGGGATAGTGTGTAAATAAATAATAATGTATACAACTATTATATTACATACCTATAAATACAAAATAATCTATTATAATTATATTTACGAGTTAAATTAAATACATCTAGCGAAACTCCACGATACCTAATATCGAATTATTTAAAAAAAAATATTTCCGATAACAAAAATCATAGTACGCCTAAATTTTTCAGAAAAGTCTTCACAAAGACCTACAGCAGTTACCAGCAAGCTTAACGTTGAGTTACAATGCATATTCAGTGACACAAAGTTTTTTTAGAGATATAAATCCAGTAGGCATTACGTATTGTGTGTGAAAAGACCTTGTATTCCTATTGATGTCGATACAATGTGGAACAGAGCAGCACAATACAAGATGGACGCGTTTTAAAGAACGTGCACAAAATAATTGTGTGGAACGGTAGCTGTCTCATTATTTCTGTAATTGGATATCTTGTAAGAAAAATGGTTCAGTTCACAAAAACTTCCAGGAACTGAGGCATGTCTATATGGTCTGCGACGGTCAAGACGTGGCGTGCGAGCCCCGCGGTGCACTTCGACAGTTAATAGGAATTGATCTTTGTCAGCTGTTCCATGCAAATTGATTACAAATAACATGTGAGTGACGCTATTCCTCATGACAGATTGATGTGAAACATCGCGCTGGTAATAATGTCGTCAACGAATACGAGAGAGAGAAATGAGCGGCTGGCGGCGAACACGGCGCAGTCGAGGTTGATGTCGTTTGGAGGTACCTACTGTGCATAATACTGAAAAATTGTTTTAATTCTGAATTATTTTTTTTCAATTATTAAAATCTTCTAACCTCGAAGAGTTTATTTCTCTCCACGAATTCCACGTCTGACCAAGCAAACAACAGGCCACTCGATCTTATAAATAGATATTCGAGATACAACACTGGAGACGAAGAAGCGTCGCGCGCTCCAGTAGCTACCACAAGGGACTACATTGTGACACAGACTGGTACAAGACACTGGTACGGAAACAGAGACAGCAGCGGACGTGCATTATGCAATAACTTTCGTGATGCACTTACTTTTCCATGAAGTGTGAAAATTTTCAAGGTAGGTGCAAAATATATTTTGATTTAAAAAAAAACATGATACACAAGATAGGATTTCAACCACATTCTTCATCATGAAGTATATTATATTGGCGCACATATTTTTTTAAATAAAATACTGTACTCACGATCAAATTTATGTGCGGCATCGCGTGTTCATTATAATGAAAAGGTTGAGAACCCCTCGTTGAGATTGAGTTTTAAGGACAATATCTCCAGATTGGCATCTTTGAAACTAGATATTTTATCGGTGATAATGGTTTCGAGCTATCCACGACATTTATTTAAAAAAATATTTTTTTTTAAATGAAACCCCACGTATAACGGTACTGTGAATGACTAATAAATGTCATTTTTATACTAATAACATTGGTACTTTTGAATAGAGGAAGACATTTTTTGTACACAATTAAATTTAATTTTTTTTTTTAATATTTATGAATTGGCGTCACCTGTATAAGCCAAAAATAGATGTATACCCTCATTTATAAAGTACGATTTTTTTATTTTTTTTGAAGAAACATTGATTAAGGGCTCCTAAGAATCTTAATGTTTGCGAATAAAATGTTACGTTATCTAAGTACAAATTAAATAATAATATTATGTAGTTTATTTGTGTAACACGAATAGGGTGTTGTATTAGCGATAAGAATAATCACTACCATCTACCGCACAACACTATCTAGGTAAAGTAAACTTACAATCTTTCCCGAAAACGTATGACAATATCTCAGAATCGCATTAGTCACGATGTTCTTGTCCACACAATAGCACAACTCAAAGTAGTTAATTCAATTTTAAACTGAGTTTTGAAAACATCACTTTCACAACTCATCAACTTTTGACAGGTTTTGGAGTAAAATGTTTTTGATAAATAAATAAAATAAAACCATAAAGATAAAACGGATAAAATTACGCGTTATTCTTACTTTTTTTCAAACATTGTGTAAAATTCATACTTGGTGGTCTCTCAAGACGACAGACCCCCCAAACACTTGGTCTCTGACCATCTTGCCGCTAAATCAATAAACCACCTATTTTTTCACGTTTAAGAACAGATTTGAATGGAGAAGATTACTACATTTTTAAAATATTACACTTCTATATTATATTATAATTTTTAATATATGCCTTATAACACAAAAGATAATAAAATTATATTTTCGCATTCTGTGACATCACTAATTTATTTATTTTACAGGTACATCTGTATATTTATTCATTTATAAATATGCAAACAACGTATGGAATTTCAACCTCACAGAGAGAAATCAAGTTCGCATTAAATAAGGATGTTTTTCTCATATAATGTATGATCTTGTGTGACGTCACAAATTCGTTATTTACAAACAAATACACATAGAATATATAGTAAATCAGTATGCATTTAAAAGTAAGAGTGAGGGTTTGTGTAAATAGTTCTTGAGATTTTTTTTAAATAATTACTTTAGTATTAAGTAGAACACATTCTTATTGTGAAGATGTAATTATTCAGAACATAGGTCTGTGATATTTTAAATACTAATTAATTGTATTAATTAGAAAGATATACACATAAAATCAATTTTATCGAAAAAGATTGTTGGTAATTACGGAACGATAGATGTATTAATTTGAAAAGTGTAACATATAGGTTCTAAAATTTGTCGTCAAAAGTACTGTGTGCATAGTCGGTTAATGCACCTTCGCCGGATTGGAAAGAGATCCAAGTTCGAATCCCGGTAGCAACAACGATATATTTTTTGATAAAATTGATTATATACGTATATCTTTCTAATTAATATAAATCTGAATAAATTTAAAGTTTGTAAGTATACTTTTATATTTATAGTATACATTTGTTTATATTACATTACATACAGTCGAACTCCGATACAACGAGGACCAAGGAACCAATAAAAAAATTTTTCATTACCAGCTATATCCGTGATTGCATTGCCGATATGTGGACTTTTTTACGAAATTTTTTAATATACTTTTATCATCTTTACTCAACTTTTATCGCGAATAATATTTTCCAAAATCAAAAGCACTTCATTTTTAACACAGTTATAAGAATTTATTTCGTATAACAATTTTGCTTTCAAATGACTAAAGGTATGAGTAAAGTTTTCATTTTAAGAATGATAGGAAATCCCAATATAAATTTAAGGTTTACGAATACAAAGGCAACCAATTAAGCGGCCGCCAATGCAATTTTAACTCGCTGAAAAAAAAATATCGAGCGAATCTTAATCAGTTCATTATCTGCGCCGTAATCCGGCGTAATCATAGCATTGAATCATATTTTCATGTTTGTCTATTATTCCAAGAATTGGGAACTACATTCGCAATTACGAATGTTAGCAGTGTTTCACTGAGCACCTAATATTGTTCTATATATATCCGTGAGGCACACTCGTTATAACCGTGAGCAATTCTGTGGAAATATGGGCAAAATTAAATCATTGGAACTTTGTGCTCATTACAGTTGTGCTCTCGTTTAAGCGTCCGTTCGTTATCACCAAGTTCAACCGAATATGATTCATTCAAATATTTATCCCCTTTAGTGAATCACAGGCAATGCATGCATACCATTAGATCAAATATTTCCTGTTAGGTTATTAGATTAGGTCACTGAAAATCGCTATAGTAATTGTACGATATAATTTCTAGTACTATGGAATGCCACATTAGTTATTCATGTCGAACGTTAATATAAATTTTAAAAGGTAAACAAAATAATCGAGACAAATCGCCGAAATAGTTCATCGCGTTTTCAATTCACCGCCGAGGCAGTTCATCGTTTGGATGGAAATATTATTTGAAACCATTATTAACTGCAATCACACACGTTAGATAATTTATGATCAATCTACTATCTAGACGAGATGACCGATGTTAGAGATAAATGTTCCTAGATCATATTTATGTGATTCCAAAATCGTAGACGTGATTTAATATCAAGTTGTAACCTTGCATGACTGATATAATGTTAATAATAAGAAGAAAATCCCAGAGATGTGCGCGATTTACGTCAACAGCGTTGCCTTTTGTATAAAACCGGTTTTTCAACGTCAAGTCAAACACATAATTTATATTGATATTGATAAATATGTATTTATTAAGGTACCCTTCATCAAACGAATAGGATTAATTTTTGATTCCCTAATAAGTCAAACTTCCGTTATATCTTATCGGAGTTTAAACTTATCTTGAACAAAGATTAACCATTTAAATTATACTACCAACAACATTTGTTAGCATACGAGTACATAATCTATAATTACAAGTTCACGGTCTCTTCAAGGTCAAAAACTGGTTTAGCATGAAGGAAAATGAACAGGTGTCTCGTAGTTTTATTAAATTATTAATATAATTTACAATTAGAAACCTACGGTAGTTGGGAGGGTTAGGTTAGGTTAGTAGTTGTTGGGTAATTGGGAAGGTGAACTGAATAGGGGTGGCCACGTGGCCAGTGCCTCATTTCCGTTACCAAAAATGGTTCACGTGGAAGGATTGAATTTCAGATGAGTGTGTAGTGACATTACAAAGCAGACTATATTATATTTCTTATGTATGTATTATGTATAGGCACATTACCGAGAGGACTTTGGCAGACTTAAGCAACCGAGATGAGAACAGTATCAGAAATTATGATAAATAATACATTTTTAACATTGATCAAAATCGGAAAATTCTACCTAGTTATTGTGTATTAGTCTATTAAATAACGGTTCCCGAATAAAAAGTTCCGAAAAAAATTGTCAACGCCAGACCAACAGGAAGATGATGTAAAATGCAGTGCACAGAGAGAAATTGGCGAAATCATACGGAGCAGACTCGCGTGAATTGGACCGAGACGAAGGCTGCTGTGGAACAGATCCCCCGGCAGAGACCTCACACCCCAAGGCGGAGCGAATAATCGAGATCTAACGGATACTAAATATGTATACAATATTTGACTGATGCATCGGATACCGTACCGCACAGCCGTAAAAAATAGAACAACACTCTAGACCAGTGATGGCGAACCTTTTTGAGAAGTGGGTCAAATTTTGTTCATTTTTTTTTTTTAGTACTAGCCCGTAGGTGACTAAGTCTGTAGCGTCACTTGGAAAGGGGGAGGGGAGGGTGGTTGAAAACTACTGTCTGTTCTCTCTTTTATGATATAAAAAATAAGTTTATAAAAATCAACGCGTGGGTCATTTAAAAAGCCTGCGTGGGTCAGTATCTGACCCGCGGGTCATAGGTTCGCCATCACTGCTCTAGACGTTTGATGGTAACGTGTGCCTACAATAAAAACTATTGAATATAAATTAAAAACACATAAATTTAAACAATACAATTGAATATACATTTAATCAACACAATGGTGTCTTTCAATTCAGTTTTCAATATCGTATCGTATGCAATAAAATAGGCTGTCACTGCTTCAACACAATGTACACATAACATAAGTATCTTGAATTGCAGTCTGTGATGCACTTTGGCTTCTATTTTCACATCTACAGCTTGATTACATATTTTGAAATATTATTTATAGATACAAATTTCATGGATTAAATAATATAATTACTAAATAATAATATACATTTGAGACAATCAGCTGTGCCTAACTTATTTTTAAACAAAAAATGCTTTGTTAAAAATTAAAAACAAATGATTTTACATAATATCTACGTCCTACATAATTTACATAGTAGTACGATTGCGTCACGTAACCTGCACAGGAGATACTAATCATTTAATGATATCGACCTTGACTTTGTAATTATTTGTAGAATCATTATTGATTTATTATTCTAACGTTTCCAGCTCGTAAACAAGGTTAAAAGAAATTATCGCTAGGGCCATGGACCAGTAACGGTGCCGGTCGCAGTAGATCGCGTTCTGGACAATTGCACGGACGCTATGATTGTGGGGGTGCCGCGCATCAGCTATATTTATCTGGAAACGTCACAATCCGACGCGTTTCGCTATTTATCATATTATAATCGACTAATAGTGAACATTTCGTTGGTATATACTTCATTGAGTGATAGCACAACCGACATGTTTAATAAAACGTAAATGGTTTTCTTTCTTACAAGAATGAAAAAATATCTCGGTTTCAAACATCAAAGTATGTTATTAAATTTATCCTTATATAAGAAGTGGTAACGTCATGAAATGTACCGCACGTGTTGGACTAAAATATAGAAAATAGTACCTATACGCTGAGCAAATTACGACTTTTAATAACTTATATGTTTATAACACATCTTTCAAATAATAAAAATATATAAAAAATATGAATTAAATATATACATATAAAATCAATTTTATCGAAAAATATTGTTGTTGCGCCACCGGGATACGAACCTGGATCTCTTTCCTAACCGGGGAAGGTGCATTATTCAACTATGCTACAGCGACAATATTTTTAGCGACAAATTTTCGAACCTATATGTTACCTTTTTGATATTAATACATTTAATCGTTCCATTATTTGAAAGAGCCATCTACCTTATTTTTACAGAATCTCAAATACCTTTGAGTAATCTGATAGCAGACACCAGAATTATCAATTCATTTATCAAGACAATACCGATCCCGTTCTGTATTATCACGCTACACTGTTTAAGACCGCAACGGAAGTTAACGAATTGTTGATCTGTGACGTTAATTTAATTAGAGTAGTAATAATTCGTTTTGTTTGATTAATCACCCTTCACCAGAGCAACCTCCGAGCAAATTGGCGTGATGCGAACCGTCCCACATTTATGGTAGATTTATATTTGTGGTGTCGTTCTTTATAATTTGCTAAGATTTTTTTTTAAGAAGTATAAGATGCTAATAAGAGGACTGAGGTGGTTCATGTTTCGTATTTAGAATAGCAAGGAAACAATAAAATTCATATACATATTCAAAAGCTATAAAAGTATTTTAATGCACTCGTTTAAGATGTCAAAGGTTGAGATCATCTCCAGCGCAGTGCAGGATTGAATAATGAATCTAGTTTTATTTTAAGGAACGACTAAACTTGTTTTAAAGATGGTAGAGACGCCATCGTGCAAAAGGAAATAATAGACATTAAATGAACATTGCTAAAATAAATTAACATTAAGTTTACTAACAGTTTCAGTTTATTTTGATTTATTTAAAGATTAGGAAAACAACAATATAAATATGGAGGAAATGCCTTCTTGAAAACAAGAAAAAATAAAACGTTATCTCACAACAGTTAAATTTACTAATCGATAATCGTTTTGTTATTCCACTGGGTAGCATTTTCAAACCTGCTACCCCGCATGTTCCCAACGGAACATATTTAAAGGTGTTCCCTTAGGTTGGTATGTTTTAAAGTCATCCACCAAAACCTGAATATTTCGTAGGAATTCGGTAAAAATTATCCTGGCATTTAAATTAACTAAATAGTTTATTTAAATAAAAACCAGTTTAATAGAACTCGTTTAATATATTCCGCTGCAGAAAAACGTATTAACAGTTTAGCATATGAGATATTTCATTATTTTTTTCTGTTTTAACACTAAAACACTAAAAATTCTTAGCACATAAGCTATTTCGATAGTAGAAACAATTGATATTTGTTCTAATAAACAATACCTGATACAACAATCAAGAAGCAATATCAGTATGTATGCACATAATCTATTCTAGCAAACAATACCTTTATATACTGTCACAAGTGCTCACAAATTACAAAGAAATGCACAAAAACTTATCGTAATGTATTTATGACTATTTGGAAACTAAATGATAACGCTATCAGAAAAGTTATCTCGCATGTAGCCGCGTCACGCACAGGAAAACATTAATTTGATTGCTTTACTATCCAAGTGGCCGAGATGATAATGGGTGCGTTCACAACGAACGAGGTACAGTCACTTCCGAAAGGTGCCATCTCAAATGACGTGAGATTTTGAGGAAGCCTTTCCATTATCTGGAAATACTTTTAATATATCGCACACCTAGATCAAAATTAAGACAACTCATTTTTCAGTAGACAAAAAAATACATTTTTCTCCATTTTCATAAATGTACCCTAAAATGACACTATTCGAGAACTAGGACTAAGGTTAGTTACGTATATGACAGAGTATCCGAATACAATAATAACTCAAAATTCTTTTTTTTTTAGTTGTCTCAGTTTTGATCTCGATGTGCGATATATGATTAATATTATGTTACACCGACATCAAGTGACAGACAATTGCATAAACTTCATTATTTTCGCGTATTCCACAATACATTAAACATTTCTGAAATAAGATAAATAAGTATTAGAATAAAGCTGACGTGTCTATTATAAACATTTTTTTAAATACTAATTAAATGTATCAATTAGAAAAAAATACATATAAAATCAATTTATCGAAAAATATTATTGTTGCGCTACGAGGATTCGAACCTGAATCTCTTTCCAAACTGGGGAAGGTGCATTATCCAACTATGCTACAGCGACAATACTTTTGACGACAAATTTTTGAACCCGTGTGTTACACTTTTCAAATTAATACATCTATCGTTATGATATTTGAAAGCCATCTACTTTGTATTGACGGAATCTCAAATACCTTTGAGTAAACCGATAGCAGATTAGATAGATTTAATATTTTTCGATAAAATATGTATGTTTTTCTAATTAATACATATAATTAGTAAGAATGTGTTCTCCTTAATGAACATTTTTTTATTGGATTTTTTAAAATATTTTACATAGAATGATATAAAAGAGAAATTATTTCCCGCGTTTAAAAAGAGGCATTGTCATTACAATAAAAAAAAAATGATATAAATAAATAAAAATTTACATCAGTTGTCACAAACGATGCATTTTTTTTTCAAAACGGTTATCAACATAAAACAACAATATTTAAATTATCTATAACAGACAGCAATTCGAAAAAATAAAAAATATACCAATGAACGCCCCAATATTGAATTTTGGAATTCCTTAAGGAATCAGGACCCTAATCTAAAAACTTTTCAGTTTTAGGGAAACCATTCAGTTTTAATATTTATTTATTACATAATAATGCGCGGAGTATTTTGTGTAGTGCGTGGCAATATTTCATCAGACTATTACCCAAAGCTGCGCAAAATAAAGGAAGTACGCCATATATAGCTCCGTAACATCACTACAAGAAATACACAACATGTCATCTTGAACAAAAACACTCGAGTGTTATGTTAAAAATGCACACAATTTGTGAAAAACGTAATTGCCACCGGTGGTGAGACAAGTCTCAAGTGTCGGGACCTTTGAAACTTTTATTACAAAGGAACGCCGGTAAAGTGGTCCATCATAGCTGAAAGTTTGAAAATGAAGTTAGGAAAAGTTTAATGGAGAATATATGAACTAAATAAACAGATAAACAATAATATTACAAAAGATAAAAAGAAAGAGATGTGATTTTATAATAAGCCACATATATCGAAGTTCAGTTGCCTATATTTGAGGAGAATTCCATAAAATACTCAATTATGTATCTCCCGGTCGCTAAGCGAGTGCTTGTGATGTATCTGACCATGGTAGGACACATCTGATACATTACATACTTATTCCACGACTGACATTGAACAAGTTTTGCTGAAGATATTTCTTGTACGAAAATATACAGGTGTTGAAAAAAAGTTGGTTTCATATTTCCGCGACAATGAATAATTATTAGTTTATAATTATATTAATTTTTAACATTAACCACTTATTTGTAACCAACACTTTGGAATTTCAAAATTCTATAATATCAGGTAACACGTATGAGATATTGATCTAACATCTCGGAGATTTGATGGTAAAGTTTGGTACGTATCAGTTGGCCATCTTTGTACTGTCCTTTATTCGACTTTCGAGACTCGTCTCGAGACAAGTCTCATCCATGTAATTAGATATGTCTTTAAATAATTATGAAAAATCGATTTATTGAATAAATATACTATTTCTTTATTTTTATCTCCAGAATTCGAAATGGTTTTGTCACCTGACTCAAGGTGACCTTTCTCAGGCATCTTCTATGCACAAAGTCGGTTCGTGTTCAGACCAGATGCTTGCAGCACGAACATGTCACAAATGTGACGTGCGTAAAAGGACTGGCGTGGGATAATCAAGGGACAAAAGGGTCGTATTACATGCAGGAGATATTTTTTCTAGGTTTTTCATCAAGATCCTTTGTATCGTCTCTTGTAAGGGAGCAAGACCCTTTTGGGAGAACTACAACACGAAGATACTGCCTGAACTTAAAACTCTCGCATAAAATAATATGCTACGACAATATCGAGTCATGAGATTATTAATTTCGAAAGGATTGTACATTTCTACCCCAACAAATAAGAGCCTGTCAACTGGAAAGAAAGGTCGGGCAACCCCTAATTTTCTAGAGACGTTTTGTAAAAGGATTATTTATCAGTTAATGGGGATTTTAAAATTATTTTTGTACATATTTATTTCAGAAAATTTATTAAATATCTACCAGAAATATTCAATGAATAGTTTGCCTAAATATTTATCACATATATAACATAACGACAAAAATACACATGTTTCTTAGTTTCAATATTACAATACGGAATACTAAGGGAGAAACTTGTCTCATACATAATTACAACTCAATCAACTCAAAAGATAATGATAAAAATAATTTTAAAAAAGGCTAGAGATTACCCAACCAAACAAAATTTACCTGTATTAAATTTATCATTTTTGTATAAAAAAAACTGTTTTATTTTATTTTTTTAAAGGAGTTAAAACAAAATTGGACACAATTATCAGACTCTGAACAAAACTAATGAACATGTTATTTTTAAAATCTCCAAATAAAGAATACGACAGAGACATGCATCATGCATTTCTCCTAAACTGTATAACCAACTGCTGAAATCAATTAAATTAGCAGCAAATATAAATGTGTACAAAAAAGAAGTTATAAAATGGATTAACGGTCTTCAAAATTATTAAATAATTATGTATTTGATATCTTTTCCTGGTTCTAAATTTCACATTGTATTATTATAGATGTATGTATATATTTTTAGTATTAGTTGTAAGCAAATTGTTGCATCTAGTAGATCATGATCTTTTTTATATAAATATTAATAGCCACCCCCATAATTCAAGATCTTTCGTATTTGGAGGTGCATAACTCTACTGTTGTTTTTATAATGTCTAATGTATAAATAAAAATAAAAGTTGAAGCGAAGCTTAGCGGAGAAAAAGAGATTCCAATTAAAAAATTAAACGAATTTCATACAGAATTTAAATGGCTCTATTTTGTACCCTTGAAAAAATCTAACATTTACATCAAACTGAAATATTGACCTTCAAGTTTTGAATAGACATTAATTTTTCGATTAATAAATCAGTGAATGAGTTTGGTTTATCGCACATAAGGTATATTTTTTACAAAAGTGTCGCTATATAATTTAGAGTAATAAAGTAATTAGAGTACATAATAGTCATGATTCCTGATTGCGGGCACATTATAATAATAATATAACTCACAAAACATTTTTTTTTGTGTTCAAATCAACAGTTCTAAAAAAATTACAAGTGCTAATAAAATACAACTTTGTTTTCTTGTTATCTTCTAAACTACTATGAAATTTGACATGTTTGTAATAAAATTATATTGTCAGAGTTTTTATACAAAAAAGTCAATTTTTACCAAAATGTCAGATGATAGCATGTTGTTCCAAGGTCGTACATTTTAGAATATTTATTATTCTATGTAAACGCTTATGCTTATAGTTAATATGTTTAGTATATTCTATTATTAATACATATTAAATAACATTATACATTACTATTAAAATACTATTAAATTACATATTATAGAATACACTTTATGAAACATCAACCTGTTCAACCATCAGAACAGTAAAATCTCTGTCAAAAAAAGGACGTCTATTGGTAGGAACATTAAAACGTCAAATAAATACTCCACGGGTTATAAACACGATATATTTCAGAATTCGAGATGTTTTTCAATGCCTCTGAAACCAGCCCCCTGTAGATATGATTGAAATTAAGGGCGGAAGAATTTTTCGGTCACTTTTGGGCAAAATTGAATGCAGACAAGATTACCGAACCGACATTTGTTAGAAGCGGCATGGGGTAAACATTTTTTACAATAGGGTGACCAAATGTTGAAAATGCTATAATTTAAATTGAATTATAATAATTTACCAAGTCGATTGACATCGTTCGACACAATTCGTTAAACTCGCGATCTATGGTATCTGCAACAAACGGCGCCAACACCGCATCTCTAAGGCGTCGACTATATTTAGACACTAGTATTTAAAACCCGTTCTATAACTGGCGCGATAGACGTACATATGATATAATTAGAATAATTACCTAATTACAGTACAGCATCATAGTTTTACAATTTTAATATTTTGACAATATAAATGAACTTGCTAGTTTTCTATTTGAAATATACCCACCATCATAACAAAAAGGTCAAGTATTATTTCGTGAATTTGACAATTCACCCTAATGAAATGTATCTATTTTTACTACAATGTTTCATAACACAAGCGCTTAATTTAATTTGAAAAATTGTAAGACTATTGATGCGACAGGTTGCCCAAAAAAATTAGAACATTTTGTAAAATCTGATATAATTACATCAAAACTAGCTTAGGTATATCAACAATACCTTAAATAGTCTACTAATTTACTTACTTACCTATTTATCTATATTACGTTTTATTTCCACAATTTCCGTTCGCTATCTTTGATTATTAATTTTCACATTGTTTATATTTGGTTTTTTCAAATTGTTGCCCAGAATAACAAAAATCACTCCAGAAGACCGTATTCTGATCAAAAATTTGCGAATTGAAAAACGTTGGGGTGCTAGGAAAATGATCAAAGAGATTCAAAACAAAGCCTGGAGTATAACTAGACATTACAACATAACTGGACATTACAGCAGGACGAAGCTCCATCTCACACAGCCAGAAATATAATCAACTTTCCTCGTCGTGAGAATATTAATTTCATCGAGCCAGGCATGTGGCCACCGGACAGTCCAGATTTAAACCCAGTAGATTGTGTAATATGAGGTGTTTTGATGATTTCTGATTAGCTAAATATTGTGCAAAAAAATTAAATTATAATTAATTATATTGTGTTTTGAATTAACTCATGTGTTACGAGATGTTCTCACTTTTTTTGGTCCATCCTGTATATATGTTATTATTATTTCTTATTCTAATTCAACTTATCTCTTATCTTTTTCCTCTTTTTTTAATATAAATATTTTGTTTAAACATTTATTTATATTCATTTTCACATCAGTTTTCTTTAGTTAACGTGTATACATTGTTACCCTAAATGTTATCTGACGGTTTGCTGTATTTTACTTGCAAATTAATGTTTAAAAAATCTGCCTGGAAACAGGTGTTTACTTAATTGAACTGACATTCAGGTGTATGGTTGCGTGAATGTATGAATTACTTTAACGTAATAAATGTATCAATTTTTGTGCACTTATGTTCATAAATATTATAAATTAAATAAATGAACTAATACGTACTTAGATAAGTAGTCATT
The DNA here is from genome assembly GCA_031772225.1 of Eubasilissa splendida. NCBI lineage: Eukaryota > Metazoa > Arthropoda > Insecta > Trichoptera > Phryganeidae > Eubasilissa > Eubasilissa splendida. The sequence goes on from CM062846.1 coordinate 11,160,803, forward strand.
ATTTACATATTTAAATAGAATGTTTGAGGAACAAATTCTCATGTTCATTTAAGTGCCGATTTATCAGCAATATTATCAGATTTACGCAGAACTTTTCGACTCCATGAATTATTGTCACATTATCTGTTTACTTTTCCAGTCCCACCTTTATAAGAGGATAAATAGTCACAGGATGAGTCCCAACACGTATCTCATACTAATGAGATTCTCTTGGAATTTTAAAAATAAAAAACCTTTAGTTTCTACAAGCCAGGATATTTTATGAAAAGAAGATGATTAATTTGAACATGAAAAAAGATGCATAATATTTTTTTTATCTAAACACAAATTTATGTAAAGATACCAACACAGAGGATTGTTAAATTATGAAAGTTAATTAACTTTATCTATGAATAATATCATATCCTTTAACAGATGTGAAATATTATATTTTAAATAAAATTAATAATCACATATGTGAAAATAAAACACTTGTTTTTTTAAATATGAATTAAATATATTAATTAGAAAGATACACATATAAAATCAATTTTATCGAAAAATATTGTTGTTGCGCTACCGGGATTCGAACCTGGATCTCTTCCCTAATCGAGGGAGGTGCTTTATCCAACTAAGCTACAGCGGCATTATTTTTAGCGACAATTTTTCGACCTTATATGTTACCTTTTTTGAAATCAATACATTTAATCGTTCCATCATTTGATAGAGCCATCTACCTTATTTTTACAGAATCTCAAATACCTTTAAGTAAATCTGATAGATAAATCATATTTAAAATATCACAAACCTATGTTCTGAATAATTACAACTTCACAATAAGAATGTGTTCTCGTATGTGTTTAATGTACTTGAGATGCGTTTCGCCTTGTAAGGACATAATTAATCCTTACTAGGTAATTGATAATACCCTTACAAGGCGAAACACGTCTCAAGTAAATTAAACGAGTAGAATCAAAAAACAAGTGTTTTATTTTCACATGTGTTATTATGGAGTTCTAGAAACGTACCTCGGAAACAATAAAAAATAATAATAACAATAATGACATATCGACCCCTATTACTTAAAGTATCGTAAGTAAAAAATGATATTTTTAATCATTCTAATATTTCGCATGTATATGATATTAATTTACGTGGCAGATTTAAAAAAATATATATATTGTAGGTAACATAATATTTAAAAAGTAAAAATATATCAAATACATGCAAAATACTAGAATGATTAAAAATAACATTTTTTTACTTACGATACTTTACGTAGGAGGGATCGATATAATTTTAATATAATTTGATCGAATCAAATCGATAAATAATAAGACAACCTTATTTTTGGAGGCTTATCAAAAAATTGTTTTTTTATTATATATTTATATATATTATTATGTAGCTAATATTATTAATTGAGTGTAAATATTCCAAACAAGTTCAATATGTCTTGTGCCGGAATGAATCGGAAAGCGGAAATGGATCATTTAAATACGATTTTTCCGGTCGGTATTTTTAGGACCACCGATTACATTACCATACTAGAGGTAATAATTATGGCTGGACGGTATTTTTGTTCGGGAGACGCATAACTTGACCATACCCAAAAACCCGTATGATTTCATATTAATATTGTCCTTATAAAATAAATCCGAGGAACTTTATACCATTTTTGTTTGTTTATTTAGTTACGATATTATTTTTTGCGCTATTTCTGATTTCGGAACACATTTAACTAAGGGGCACACTGAATAAACATATTTTACTATTAATTAAAACGTCATATGTAGTATATTGCAGTGAAATCGATCTCATAAAATAATATGCTGTACTAAATTGAGTATAAAAAAGTTCTTAAATTTTCACGGCCGTTCAGAATGTTCAGCGTATAGTTTTCTGGGGTCGAAGGGCCCTCACAGATAGTGATCCGACAGTAGATGAAACATAATATAACACACCACTACTCAGTTCACACAACACCTGTTTTCGACACGGTACTGCAAGCCATTACTTAACCACAACACTAACAATCATACATCACATCAGCCCTGATGATGGACCCTACAATGGGATGCGAAACGTCGGCCAGAAAGGTCAGATATACATGGCAGATTATCCCAGAAAACTATACACAGAAGATAAATGTAGTATCATCTATCTCAAAAATGCTATTATTGGTCCACTGGTGTGATTGTGATCGATATTTGATAATATCAGTGATTGAAAACTGTGACTGTGATCACAGTTTCATTACTAATACGCTCATCACTGATAATGAGTGTGACTTAGAGACATCAGTGATTGACTCACGGTTCGTGATTTTGAGCTCATAACTAGTATCATAGATTAAAATGTAATGTAATACAACATACGTAATCCACACTCCTTCTTATGTATTTAAATTAGCATTTCAAGGATGTATTGTTATAGAAAAGCTCATTTTCTCATTAATGTTAATACAATGTATGTAAGATATTTATATTTAAATAGCTAAGTAATTATAGAAGCTGTGAACAAAAAATAACGTAAATCGTAATCCTAGATTGACAAATAATAATTTGAATGTTAAATCATTTTCTAATATGCCCAAAGTAATAGCTTCCAGTGCTTCATCATTTAGGGCCGGTTGTTTGATCAGTAGTAACTTTTTACTATAATAAAAAATTTACCAAAGTAATTTTTTCGCGAAAACGGGTAATATGTTCGTTAGTAAAAAAATATTTACTTCCCGAAAATGCATCCGTAGTAAACTCATTTTACTCTGCAATATCCGATAGTAAAAACGAGAATCGATAGTAAAATATGGCGGACTTTTCACAGCTGTTCCAAAAGTCATCTGACACATTAATTTGAGTTCGTCCAATGATAATCTCGTTGTTAAAAATACATTATTACACATAATACGAAAAAATGTCACCACCAACGTGACAGAAATCGAACGCCTAGGCGAAAAAATTCATAAAATAAAGCATATTTCATGATTATTTGTCACACCTATAGACATCTCCATCTTTGACAATAGTAAATTTGACGTTCGAACAACCCGCAAACAATTTTAACCACGGGCGTTAGTAAAAAGTTTCTAATGATCACACAACTGGTCCTTTAGTACCCCGAATTTTATTTTATTTTGTTATTTTCAGTACCCCGAAATTAATCCATAATATTAGTCTCGAATAATTTAGGATTATTTGTACAAATTCCGAGATTCATAAATATTATAAACCAAGATCCCGAATTTTCCTCGTCACAATGTAAATAAATTAAATAAATACCGAATACGTAGGAAAATTTTAAATATAAGAAATTTTATAAAATGAGTATGTTATTAATATAATATAAAAAATACCCAATTCTATGAATAAATATTGCAAAATATTGAAATCTAAAAACATCTTTCGCCTGATAGAGAAATTTTATCGATAATTATTAAGATAGTTCTGATTTCGCATTATTTTCAGTTTTGTAAACACAGTGAGGCGCGCGCTGTAATAATATAATTATAAAATTGAAATAATTTATTTCATTTGATGTAGTGTTGAATAAATAGGGGTCGCAAGTAGCAAATGACGATTTTTTAATTTTACATTACGGAGGCAATTTTTTTGTTCATTTTTCAAAATTCATTGTACATATATTTTTCATTTGTTTCTCAAGCACGAGCATTTTATAAGACAACAATTTAGAAATGTTATAATAAAAAAAAACTCTGAAACCGTGCAGCCGTGAAGTCGATAATGTAAAAGAGAACATTAATTTATGTTAGATGGGCAATAGAAACAAACACATGGCCAAATTTAATTGAAACCAATGTTAAAAACAAGCGTACAGTCAGGTCTCTTTTTATGCGGTAGACACGTTCCACAGGAAAACGCATAAAAAAAGTTTATTAAATTTCAGAAAAATATATTCTTAATCTTAAAAGTTTATCTTTTTTGCATATTTTTTTCTTAAGAATTATCATCGCTATATGACAATGTACGGCATAATTTGCGAACTGGTTCTCAATCACTTTCATCACTAGAAGAGATGGTCAGCGCATCAGATCTGTGTCCTGAAGATAATGATTCTTCACAAATAAAATTAGCCTCAACTTCGCATGTTGATTTTTCGCTTTTGACAATATAATCAGTGATTAAACTTTGCGATAACTTTGCTAATTTTTTGTACAATTCCTGATATCCAGAAATGCAATTCTGAAGCTCGCGTTGAAACCTGAATGCTCGTTCAGAATTATTATCTTTTTCAATGAAATGGTTTGCCAATTTACTGCAAAGTTGAAGATCTTCTCAAATTACACTTGCAGTGAGGATGACTAGAGTTTCATTTTCTTCCGATTCATTTTCGTTTTCGTTTTCTTCGACGGTATCAAGAGTTATACCAATGATATCATTGTCATTCATGACATTATCCTCGAGTAATTCGTCGACATCATTTTGGGTAAATGTTTCAAAACCTTTCCCACCGATTTCATGTGCTAAAGAAATTATTTCAGCTGAAACTGTCGATGTTTGGTTGGTTTCATTGACTGTAACACATTCGGGCCAAATTGTTTTCTAACTAGAATTTAAAGTTTATGGTCTTGTCACCAGTCTATCTCACAAGATAGCAAGTGCAACATGATTTAAACAGTCCAAAATAGATAAACTTTTCTAAACTTCTCTGACGTTTATAAGAACGGCCTTTAAAGTAAATAATGTACCTGCAAAACCTTATAATTTCTGAAAACAATGGAGGGAAGAAACGCGTCCAGACATGCCCAACTTCACTTGGTTTCGACTCAATTGTATTGGCGCAGACTGTGTTTGCATATACAGACAAAATTCTCCGAATTTTTGACACTTTCAACATGTCAAATTGGTCTAAAATAGTTATTTAAAAAAAAAAATGCTTCTTGAAATATAAACCGCATTACTTCAAAACCGCATAAAAATAGTACGCATAAAAAGAGCCCTTAGTGTATGTATAATCTTTGAATGGTATTTTCAAGATTCAAGGGCCCCAACAATCAATGAACTTGTGTGAAAAAAAGCTTTAACATGTGGGGAGCGAGGTTAATGTCTCGTGATAATGTCGAAGTGATAAGCTTGCGTTAATATTCTTCACTATTATTGTTTGTGGAGCGCGATACACGCTTTACAGCTATAGATAAATACGAATCAAAGAGTTAAATTAGGTGTTAAATTCAGACAGGAATATATTATTTTGTAAAAACGTGTTGTCACCCTGAAACAAATATTAAAAAATGTCTTTCACATATGTATATACATATATAAATATATGAAAGGCATTTTACATATGTACTTAGTAAATTAAAAAATGCAATGATAGTAAAAAATGTTCTTATTCAGTGGCGTAGCTATCGCCTAGGCAATTGCTCGGGACCCAGGAAGGCCTGAGATTGCTGAATAAGATCACTAGGTACGCAAAACTAAAAAGAAAAATATCCAACTTTCACGATGTTTGACCTAATCAATCCTGACGAAGTATCAAAAGGTGACATTCCGATATCGTTGTTAAATGCCAACGCCACGCCAACTATTGAATTTTGTTTGAGTAGTCTCCGTGTGTTCTTTTGTTATCACAGTATCTCGAATAACTGAAATTACAACGTTTCACAGAAATATGTACTAATTTGTGTTCTTTTCACTATTATGAAAAAAAATATGGCACATTTAAAAGTTTTGCTGTAAAAAAGTAAACATTGAACATACCCGGAGATATTAAGAGCTTTAGTTAAAATCATTATTACGGACATGAATGGTGATGAGAATTAAGCCAAGTCGATAATAATTAATATTGTGTTATTGGAAGGAAAGTAGGAGCCGGTACGCATGCTTTCTCGGGGACCCGGCAATTTGTTAATACGCCACTGTCTTGTTTAAAACCATTTAAACCAGTGATGAGCTCAAAATCGCGTATATCTTGTAATCGTTAGCGGCCAGCGGCGGATTTATAGAGCGGCGACTCGCAATTGCAAGAGACCCCGCTTTCCAGAAGGGCCCCAAATCATTGAGAAAACCCAAGGAAGTAAAACAAGAGCAACAGAGAAAACGAAAAGAATTTAAAAAATAATTTTAAAAAACATGACCTCAATTGAGTTCTAAAAATACTGACAGAACAGACCTGTCTTTTTCGTCGGATTGATTCGGGTAATTGATAGTTTAACCTGAAACATCGTCTCCATATCTGTGTTGATGTTAGTAGTTCACGTGGTGTTGTGATATGTAGGCATCCCCAAAATGTTCAGTGAGCCCCCTGCGGCCCTGCACCATAAATCCGCTCCTGCTAACAGCGATTGAGTACCTACCTACCTGAAAATATATTCGTGATCCTTGTCTGATAATATTGTCAAGTTCAATAACGTCACCGAGCGGAATCCATCAAAATATGTATGTATGCTGGTAAGTCATTTTTATTCAAATATGAATTAAATATATTAATTAGAAAGATATACATATAAAATCAATTTTATCGAAAAATATTGTTGTTGCGCCACCGGGATTCGAACCTGGATCTCTTTCCTAACCGGGGAAGGTTCATTATCCAACTATGCTACAGCGACAATATTTTTAGCGACAATTTTCGAACCTATATGTTACTTTTTTTGATATTAATACATTTAATCGTTCCATTATTTGAAAGAGCCATCTACCTTATTTTTACAGAATCTCAAATACCTTATCAATAATAGTTGATTTACATCGGTCGAAGAGTGTTGGACTTATAAAAAAACAGACAAGTCGACAGGCATTCAGCTTATTATATAAATAGATAATCATTGAAAATAACAAATAGTGTTGAAATGGTGATCATAATTACAATTTTATATATATATATATATTTTTAATAATTTTGAAATAATAAAAACAATTGATTCAATTACAACGAAATATCTAAATTAGCCAACGTGAAATGGAAATGTACGTGTGATACACAATCACATGCAATATGCCGATATTTAGATGACATTGTTTGTAACAGGCTGTTGAGTTTAGTTTCCAGGAAACATCAGCAGATTGTTGCACAATATTTTGATTTTTTTCATCCGTCGCGTTTCACGCGGAAGTCGCCCAGACGCTTGTCTCTTGGGACTAATAAGGAAGCGAAAATTGTCAGCAGGCTGCACAGCAACGGCAAACACAAATGCTTTTTAAATTATAAAATCGAAACACAAGCTTAAACGCAATAGAGTTGATTATTGCAAATCTGAACGGTCAAGGTCAATTACCACAATACTTCACACCTCCGGTCCATACTGAACGTAATAATAATATTATAATATCAACAAATCGAATTGAATGTATTTTTAGATTTATTTTAGAAACCTCTCAAAAGTTGAATTCATTTTGTTTAGTAATAAAAATAGAGATCTTAAATTTATTTTTTAACGTATATCTATCTAGCTTAGACAAAATGTGTGCAATGAATTCCAAATATATTGAAAACAATGAAAATCCTGAACCTTTGAATATTTAATCATGTCAATTAATATTAAAATCATTATCCGGTCGTTGATCATTTTGATTGAATTGATCCCCGTTGAACCACACAAACATAACCGTCGATTATTTATTCTGTGATAAACTCAAAAAAATGATTCCCCGAGCATTTTAAACAATTCCAGGATTACGTGATAAAACTGAATGAAACGAGATACCGCCACTTATGTTTTGTAAACATGTCACATAATGATATTCAGCGATGTAAAAATGTTTATTTTTGAAGTTTCAAAGAAGAATCATTTTTACTAATAATTCGTCCGAATAAAATCACTAATCAAGCGGCAACTTCTCATACTTGAGCCGGCCATACACGTATCGTTATGTATACCTGTTCAGGTCGCATGTGCAGGCAAACCGGAGCGTGTATGTGACAAAAATGGTAGGTATCCCTACCTGTACAGGCGACCTGACAATTGAAAATTCATATTTTATATCTGTAGTAAGTGATAACTTCAGACAAACCTCAGGTCTCAGTTAATCCGTCCACCGCGAATGGAAAGGTCGCGTTGCCTAGTTCGAAAAAATGGCGTCTCACGAGCGCAGCGTTATTGTGGAAGATTTTATTGAATTGTATGAATCTGAGCTATCTATTCTTAAATAATTATATACAGTAATCTTCAGGCTCTACATTTAATTTCTTTATCAAATTGACGTGACTGTATTGGCTTCTATTTAACGATTATTCTTTATACCACTTTTGTCGCTGTTTTCTTTCTTTCGTAGAATCACGAGAAGGCCTACTAGCACTACCGCATCATCGTAGTTGCGCTGTACCGATGCCATGGTTGACTGAGAGACTGTCACAGGTTGACCAAGGTATATGGCCAAAGTTGAGCTTCGGTTAACTTGTCATGTTTACCTGAACAGGTATACCGTTGCGTGTATGGCCGGCTTTACAGGCAATAATTATTCACCTCACACATTACACGCCGTAGTGGACAATCTCGCCGTCATCTTTTTGTAAAACCAAACGTGGAATGTTTCCGAACAAAAGGCCGCGCGCGTCACTCTGCTCAATAATTCGAAAGGCTTCTGAGAAAAAACATTTGTCCGAAAAACTGGTTCGGAGATAATTGTTTAAATAAAATGCCTTCCCCTCTGTTGGGAAGCTCTCCGTGACTCATGAAATTCATCACGTTTGTCGGAAATACCCGGAGATGTTGGCCCAATTCGCTTGATCCTAACCCAAACAATATCCACCGATAGCGTTTCACAATACTCTGAACCTGTTTTTAATTCGTAAAAGTGCAAGCCAAATCTATCCACCTGCGGTGCACGTTCCACTATATTTCAGAATTCCATTCTTCCTAAAATATCCCAGTTCTCTTACGCCTTTCTTGATGTCGATGTAGCAAATCACTCTGGTGTGTGTTGGTGTAAATTAGTCATTTTAATACAAATTTTGTTGAATTGGAGTCATTCTCTTTTTACTCACTTGGACTAATTGTGCCGCACTTCGGTGTCTTCAATTCAATGTTTCACTTATCCCATCAAATATATCAATAATCAATAAGTTACTGATAGCTTGCCGAGTTATTAGTAGCTTGTTGGTCTAGTGGTCTTTAGTCTAGTCTAGTGATAGTTAAAACATTTGCCTAGTTATTTAATGGTTGGGGATTTGAACCTCACTCCAAAACACCGCCAAGTTAGACTTATTTTCGTTTAGTTTAGTTTTTAGGTTCAGTGTAGTTTTAAAATAGTAAGAATATTGGTGTGACACGTATTCCGTAGTATACGTATCTCTATTTATTTTATTTTAAAAATATATGAACTATTTTTAATGGATATTGATTTTTCTTCTTTATTTTTTATGAGCACACTTGATATAATTTTTATCCATTTATATATTTTTAAATAATGTACATGTATCGGTGAGACCTTAAAAGTTTTTACTATAATTACCCTTGTTGAAACATTGAACCGCTAATATATTTTATTTTTAAAATTGTATGTACTAAATAATAAAAAGTACCTATTATATTCCAGAAAAATCATTAAAAAATATTATTTTAAATATTAATTAAATATATTAATTACAAAGATATACATATAAAATCAATTTTATAGAAAAATATTGTTGTTGCGCCACCGGGATTCGAACCTGGATCTCTTTCCAAACCGCTAAAGGTGCATTATCCAACTATGCTACAGCGACGATATTTTTAGCTTACCTGTTACCTTTTTTGATATTAATACATTTAATCGTTCCATTATTTGAAAGAGCCATCTACTTTATTTTTACGGAATCTCAAAAGTAATCTGATAGCAGACGCCAAAATTATCAATTCATTTTTATTAAATTTTGGACACATTGATACAACTTTATTATTAAAAGAACACATTTGATTTTATATGTATATCTTTGTAATTAATACTAATATTAATGTATAATTGCATATTTAAAATATCACAGACCTATGTTCTGAATAATTAGAACTTCACAATAAGAATGTTATTTTCCTAATATTATTTTATTTTTAAAATATAATATATATTTTTTTATATTTCTTTGCAGTTTTGTTGATTTCCGGTATAGATATATTAAGAATTCTTGTGTCGCATTCAGGAACTAATTGTTATTTTGTAGAATATTACTGTTGTGATTGTTCTCTCATTATTATTTGTAACTAAAGTATCTGCATGTTTTTAATGCAGTTCTCCTCGAGTCTCCCCCCATTTTTCTCATTCTTCCTTTATTTCATAAATAATAACAATATATTTGGAATAAAACTATAATCAATGTCGTATAAACCTCAACGCATCAGAAATATTCTGCGAGACTATCTTTCTGACACTTCTGAACAATACATATCGTCAAAACCATTGCAAATCTTAGCTGAAACATTTATGAACGCGTTCACACATAAATATATATATTTTTTAATATTACAGCGTACCTACTTCGGTCGATAAATCGTAATCCGGTCTTCAGTAGGTACTGAGGTAAATATTAATTCCAAACGTAGGCAGATATGGCAATAATAAATTAAATATTAGGCTATCTGTTTAGGTATCTACGTGTATGTATCTGTGCCATTATTGAACCAGTCACATGATATTTACGTATTCAAAACCTGTTATTTACACGCCGTGGACAGAGCGTAAATTTTACTAAATTACTCTCGCAATTAAGTAAATACACTTGAATGATAATGGGTGGGCACTTTGTATGATTTGTAGTAAGTGTTTTGGCACCCACGCACTGTTGAAAACGCGACCTAGCAACACCATACTATATTGTAAAATAAATATTTTAACACACGTCAATTTATTATCTTTCAATGTATGCATGTCTACGTTTGATGTACTTCTTATTTAAATATTACAGAGCTAATAGTTATGAGGTATACCCCGGCATTTTATTTTCAAAATAAAGTGAGGATCAAAAATAATTTCGATTGGTCATTTACATGTAATATATCCCCTTGTAAGCACGTAATTAATTTAGGAATAAATATTATATTATTGTGATTTTTTTTGACGTCTACTACGTTATTAGAAGTACTCTTATTTTTCTTCCACAGCATTATATGTCAGAGAGGGATTTGGCCTCCTCCAAGTGCTCTCCACCGATCCCTACCCCTGGCCATTCTGCTCCAGTTCTCTTCCACACAATCAGCCCACCTCTTCCTTGGCCTGCCTCTAGATCGTTTTCACTGGGGTAACCACTTTTGGTGTCCTGTCATTCTTTCAACATGACCAACCCCGTCGCAGTCTTTGGGAACCACAGAATATTACAACTGTTTCTAGCTCAATTAAATTTTCAAGCTCACAATTCATTTATATTCTGACTTCCATTTGATAGTGTTGATCCATAAATTTATCTTAATATTTTCCCATCAATAACTGCTAATTTATTTTCTTCGATTTAGATTAGGCACCACGTTTCACAACCATAAGTGACCACTGGTCTTATTATAGTTTTATTATTAGGAGTTTGCTTTCGACCCTAGCAGTTTTTTTCACGGATAGAAGCTTCTATTGCCAGCTAGAAATCGGATCGTCAATTCATCAGTTGTCCTATTTAACGTGTTCAAGTAAGTTATTAGAAGAATCGCAGTTTATACAGCGTTATTCCAAAAACGAATTCATTGTTATCCCTTCTCCGTGTTATATCTCGAAAAGAGTTAAAATTATGGAAAAAATGCATATAGCCAATCTCGTAGAAAATTTTTTCTATAACTTTCATAACATTCTTAATAGATTTTTGTGACCTATAATATCTCGTATTACCCTGCTGTTATTTTTATGATTTTGTCTAGTGATGAGCTCAAAATCACGAACCGTGAGTCATTTACTGATATCTTTGAGTCACACTCACTATTAGTGATTGAATATCTGGGAATATCGCAATTCGTGAATCATTTTTTTTACTTTATGTTATAATTCGTGATCAGCGCCATCTAGTAAATTCTGCCAAAACGTTTTACGCATTTGATCCGAAACGGAATTTGACCCGAAAAATAAACTCACATTTTTACAAGCGTTTTTAGTCTCTTTATGATGATATTAAATTCGATATATGTACATAAATTATTTATGCTAGAATAATAAAAGTTTTAATAATAAACATAAATATGCTCAAAATGATGTATTTTTATTTATTTCGTATATTGCTAGATCGTGCAGAGCGTGCGCATTAGTAATGAAACTGTGATCGCAGTCACCGTTTCCAATCACTGATATTATAGAATACCAATCACAATCACACCGGTGAGTCAAGAGAAGCATTTTTTCTCATCACTAATTTTGTCATATTTATAACATCACGTACGTGTATACAAAAATTCAGCTTTGTAGGAATTTTTCCGACTAAAAATCCTTATTTGATTGGGCTGGTCACTGATTCAGTACATTGTCAACATTTGAAGCAACCTTGTTAATTTAATTTTCCCCCAATGTGATGAAAACACATTTTTCTTGTTAAGTTGCGATTTCAGAACATAATTCTGTAGTATTTTTAATACAAATTAAATCAATCAACTAAAAAGATATACCTCCCGAAAAAAATCAATTTATTGAAAAAATTATTTTTCGATACATAGATTTCTTCTGTATATCTTTCCAGTTAATTCATTTGATTTGTATTAAGTAATTAATTGATTGAGATTTTATCTATTTATCAAATTTTGGTCTTATCATTGAACTCATTTTATTACAAAACCTAATCGATGATTCATTATAAGTATATAATAAATGATATATAGATTAATTTAAGTGATAGCATCAATTTAAATAAAAATAAGATAAAAACAACTTTCAGGTAAAGAAATTAGATAATACATATGTACAAGAGTATCTTATTTGAACTAAAAAAATATTTAAGATAGGTACATGAAATCTCCGTGGCTAAAGACTATGAAACGTGGTTAAATAATATTACTTTGATTTGATAATCACAGAAAAATTTGTCTTCCACTGTAAAGTAATTTGCTGTTTATGTCGTTTATAACTTCAAAATTCTCAGTAGCATATAATGGTTTTTTCAATATGTGAACAAAATAATTGAGCTGCGTGGAACAAGGCCTACCCGCCACCAAGGTACTGTAAGGTGACAGAAATGCTACCAGAATGAAAAATACCTTCATTCCTCTTTCTCCCTTTCCACACGGCATAGAAGAAAATTCAAGAACGAGATAATTATGGCAGTCCGCGAGTCGGTAAATTCTCCATTTGCCAACTTGCGAAAGAAAATATCTAAATTTAACGTAAAATTGTATTTTAGAAAAAACTATATATAGGTATTATGCAGTTTATATTTGTATTCTTTTGTTTTGTTTTAATATTTCTTGTCTTTTCACTTTTATACATGCTGTTGTTTCTTTTTGTTATGCATTTAGTATTTATTTTTACATTACATTTGTTGTATTATCCATTTATTTCATCGTATCTATGCTAATTCTCAATCTCAGCGATATACCACTTGTGTTTTGTTGTGTGATAAGAATGCCTATTAATACGTATTAACAATACTTAACGTGTTAGGTGCCAAAGAATAATTAGTATGTTAATCAATAACATATTATTAATGTTTTGGTAGTGAACTATGACGCACTGTTAGACGGCAGGAGACACTTTGCTTGCGCTTCCTTTATCACGAAGACATCAAAGAATATATATAATGGTAATACTTTTTCCAAACTTGTCACAAATTCTGTTTCATTTCATCATCCCAAATTTCTGATTAATTTAGAGGCAATGATAACTTCAAATGCTCGACATGTAATCAGCAAATGTGATATAAAGGTTATGTTAATAATTTACAACCAAATAAATAATACAACGCTTGCGGGTGGGACATTTTGGATGAGCAAAAGGTGCGTGCACAAAGAGTAGACTTATTTATGTATTGTGTGTTGCAGATATCGTTTTAGCGACATTTATCAATTGGCGGTATGATCTACGTCAGTAGGCAACGGTAACGGAAAATCAATTAACGAACTCGGTATGGAACTCCACAACGAGTATGATCGCAGCAGCTACAGCGAATAAAGATAAATACTATTTCAAAAAATATCGTCGCAATGCAGCCAACACTAAAGAAAAAAAAAACAAATGACAAATTATACGAGAGAGTTATTTGAAAATTTTGGTGTTCTTTAAACGTCACATTTAAAATTATTATACTTAGTAAAAATTGTTAAATATTTGATTATATTTATCGTAATAAAAACGTTTTTAATGTAGTAAAAAATATTTATTTACTAATATACTAAGTTTAAAACAGTTATACCCAAAGGTAAAGCACAAAATATCTAGCTTTAGTCGGCTGTTATCAGTTGGTCACTTTTAGCAAACATTTGGAACTAAGTTATAAACAAACCCAATATTCGGTTTTTTGCAGATATTCAATTTCGATTGTATGTTGACGATATAGAACGATACAAACACTTCTTGTTTATTCAAATGTTAACATCACGGCCACAGCGCGCGAAATATTAAGACATTAGGATTAGAAGTATAAAAAAAATACCAGAAATAAAAAATGCAATGTATGTAAAACAGATATTCATTTTTAAGTATATAAAGACTATTTGAATAACAAAATAACGTAAATAATAAATCAAGATTGACAAATAACAATTTGAATGTGAAATTTTATCATTATTAATAAGCTGTCCGAAGTAATAGCAAAGCATCGAGTGTTTCAACATCTAGTTTTGGTATCCCAAATTTAATCCAAAATATTATTACACGTACTAATCCCGGAATTCATAAACTGAGCCGGGATCCCGACATTCCGAGATTGGATTCCCTAATCGAATAAGTAACACATTTTACGCAATATCAGTTCATATAAAGCAACATCTACACCAAATTTTAACAAACTGATAAGTATTTTTTTGTGTTTGAGGAACCATTTATTATTCACCGTCAGCATAAAATATTCCACTGTTTCAATAGTGCGAGTACTTAAAATGGGTAAGCAAATATTTTTGACACATCTACTACAATTTTTTAATATTAGAAAAGTGCTTTAATGGTATTACAAGCAATATTGGACTGCCCCTTGGTTCACAGCGGATTTAGAAATCCGAATCAGAATAGCGGCCGGGATCCGGCCATCCGGATTATTTCAATTAATTTAGCTAAAACACAAACCGCTCGGTGCATCCCTCTCGCGTGAGTGCTCACTATTATATTACTTAAAAGTAGGCTTTTAAATAATCGCCACCAGGTGGCGCATGCATCACCGGAATGATAAATAACCTTATTATATAAATCATTTTAAAGAAATATGTATTAATTTTAAAGCAAACTTTTGTATTATCATTCTAGCCGCAAAGCGACGGTAACCGGCTCTGCACGAACGTAATGAAATTACACATGTACCTACTGCAGCCATCTCTAACAGAATACCCATAAACTTAATAAAACGGGTGAAGGAGAGAATGGTAAGAAAGATATATGACGCAAGTGTCGAGGTAAACCAGATACTGGAGGATGATCCTATTAGAAGCCTCAATAATCGGCAAGCTTGTATGAGAAGACGAGGCGAGAATGCCTACCCCGTGGGAAAACAGCGTGATGGTAAGTTAGTTGGTTGTAACTTGAATGCTATGTATATTTTTCTGTACGATACAATTTCAGTGTACAACATTGATTAAACAATCAAATTCAAACACATCAGAAAACCTAGAAGATTTACAAATAATGGATTCTCTATCCGAAAATGATAATACGATAAAATGCCAGACTTTAATAAAAATTTGTTTAGAGTTTAACCCTTTCTATCCTGATGATACTTTAAAATACCATTAATTTATATAAAATTATACAAAGTATCATCAATTTATATTAAAAAAACTGTTTTATTATTTCATCACAACAATCAGACTCAGGGCAAAATTAATGAACATGTTATTTTTAAAATATCCAAATTAGGAATAGAACAGAGACGTGCATCATACATTATTCCTAGATGACCTAGACCGTATAGCCAACTTCCAAAATCAACTAAATTAGCAGCAAATATAAATGTGTACAAAAAAAGGTTCTAAAATGGCTTAAAGGTCTTCATAATTATTAAATAATTATGTATTCGACATCTTTCTGATTCACAAATTCTAATCTGATCAATTTTTCAACATTTTTTATATTTTGTTATTAATTTTCACATTGTGTCATTATAGATCTTGGTGTTGTTTTATATAAATGTCAATAGCTACCCCCATAATTCAAGATCTTTCTTATTTGGGGTGCATAACATATTGTTGTATTATGTTGTCAAATGTATATATATATATATATAAATTTTAAAATATCTAGTCATATGTCTTACTGCGGTGTCAATTCTCTGACAATACTACTAAGTCTACGTAAATAATAGTCTACCATATTTATTTAGACTACTAACATTAGTTTTTTTTTTGTTAGGTCAACACTGAGGTTACATGGCTAGGTTTGACGCGCTTGTATTCCTTATCACAATTAATATTCTTTTAATGTTTTAGAATATTTCTTTCCTATTTATATTTTGCGTACGTCATGTGAGGTCTGACTGTTCTTAGAAGTACCATAAATTATAATTAATAATATTTACATACCTAGAATTTTTTTTATTTTTCCATCACAATTTGCTTATTTTTTATGTTTGAAGAATACTACAAAAAATATACAGTTGCATTTAATAATTCGGGGTAGAAAGGGTTAAATTATTTGAATACTCAAATAATGCCTGAGCACTTACTCAAATAACGCTTCTTATAACGTACAGAGTACAGATGTTCCAATAAAGAGATATACCTGTTTTATTTTACATTTATTGACCATATTTACGTGCGACTTTGCAAATGCCAAGGTAGGTACTACATTAAAATTAATGGTCGGTCAACTTGTCTCGCTAAACAAATAAGACAATCTCCTTAGCGACTGCGTGCAAATGTTAATTTTATTTATTATTCGTACTGGATACGTATAAATAATCGATGCGTACTCTTTGATCTCTGATTATTATTTAAGAAGTAAGGTGTGCTGCAGAATATCTAGTGATCGTCTTACCAGGTTTACCAGAAAGAAAAACATTATTTTTTTATTGTGATTGATTGGCTTTGTAGTACCCACGTAACGTGTCGCGTAACGTGTTTTCCACATTAATTTATTATCTTCTTTGAATACCAGTATGTAATTATTTAAAATCTGTATTGCGGCTTAACTCATCCTATACAATCAAAAAAGCTGTGCATAATTACAATTTCTGCGAAATAAATCAAAATTGAATATTTATTTGACATGTTATTAAGTATGTAGGTTCACGCGCAAATAACTCAAAGTTCTCACGTTAATATATTAACTATAACCATCTAGCGCTAGCACAAGAATCTATAATTGACAAATAAAGCTGCGCATGTGTTTTTTCGCAATATTTGCACCAAATGTATATGAACTAAACGCAACTCTCGCGTCGCGCGTTGTTCTAAATACACGTCTTCGCTTGAACAGACGTGTTGCAAAACGCTGCGAGTGTGTATTTGAAACGGACATGAATGTATGCGTTTCGATACACTTTAAACGTGAAATTTTTTTATATTATAAAATATTTTAAGTCCAGAATTTTCCAAAAATAGTAGTAATATTATTAATACTAATTAAATGTATTAATTAGAAAGATATACACATAAAATCAATTTAATCGAATCATGTTTTTCTTGCTACCGAGATTCGAACCTGGATCTCTTTCCAATTCGGGGAAAGTGCATTAACCAACTATGCTACAGCACACAGTACTTTTGACGACAAATTTTCGAACCTATATGTTACACATTTCAAATTAACACATCTATCATTCCATTATTGACAATAATATTTTTCGATAAAATTGATTTTCACAATAAGAATGTGTTCTCCTTAATAATAGTATTAATATTTTTCAAGAACATAAATAAACTCACACAGGTATAGTTTCAAAAACACATACTTCTGAAATAGTGTACAACCTCTAGTGACAACCCATCGCTTTTATAGCATCGATATTAGCAGCATAACCTAAGTTTACACATAGTACACGCCAATGATATGTATATGTAAACATATTAAAAATGCTATCCATAGAACCTTTTTTATATTACGTGCAATGAGTTGATTTGATTATATGTTATAATGTACAAACTATTTTAAACTTTAACAATCGCTGATCTCGGCAACATGGCCGCCGGCTGCATTTTAAATAGACTCTTAGCATTAAAATTGTTTTGTTTTGTTGTTTTATCGGATTACATTAAAGATGCACATACCAACACTCGGCTAAAACCATTATTTTTTATTTATAATTCACACCGCGCAATAATTGAAATTTTGTTCAGGTGTAGATTTTCTATAATACTAGATTTTTTTAAATCATTGAAGTGTCCTACGTGCTAGACACGTTTTACCATATCACATCTTGCCATCGCTAAAATATTCAAAGTAATTAATATGCATTAGTTGTCAGGCTCTGTCGACAAAGAACATATTGAGAAATGTCTGGATGAAAGATACATATCGCCTCCACAATCAGCATTACCGCCGACGACCCCTGAACGCACCTCACCTATGCGTAAAGCAGGGCATAACCTAACCTAACAGCCACAAAAATGCCCGATACCGGCAGATCAGCTCACGAGCGCCACTCCTCCCGCGGCTTCCCTCCCGTCAAGATCTCTAGCAAACGCTCCTCGATATAGACTTTTAATTCCATATTTTCTAAACTGTAATCGTACTCAAGCAACAATAAACTTCTATCAATTGTATGTTGTTCAACCTGCTCTGACCACACACACACTTACATACACTCTGCGATCATGATCAAACGAACATGTGAGTAAATGGTTGATTTATATCAGGGTATTCATAAACTCACGCTATAGCAAATTCATCTGATTTATAAACTTTCAATCCACGCGAAGCTCATATCTCCATCCTTCTTTTATAACGTCACTAATCTGCCCAAACGTCATTGCTGGAAGAAGAAGAAAAATCAAGAACCATTTTGGACAGACACGGTGACGAGATGTTCAAAGCGAAGCCTCGACAAACCTGTAAAAGCGTGTCAATGATAATTTATTATTCAAAAATATATTTAAATTTAAATTTCTATGAAACTAATTAATGTATTATTTATGATGAAACTTAGAAAAATAGGACTAGTTATATTTATACTACTTAATGTATATTACGAAATAAAGAGATTTTAATGTAACAAGGATTACGCAATCAACCGTGAATTAAATGCAATAGTATCTACTGTTATAAAAATATATACACATATTATATTTACTTCTACGGTCTTGAATTTAATTGACATATTTTCTTAATTTGGTATTTATGATAAAAAAAAATACATTATAACACCTGCAATACTATCGCATAACCTACAGAACCGGCCGAAGGTTACCTTAATAGTCAATAATCCCAGACTTTATTTCTTGAGTTGACATCATAATCTCAGCGCTCGCGTCGCGTTAACCCGACAGCCGGCGTTATCCTACACGCGGACAACTAAAACACCTGTTCTATCAAGCGAAGGGTGAGAAGCAACAATTAATAAAAATTCTATCGCGTGATAAGCGATTCATTTCGCAACCTTTGAGTGACCTGACATTATTGTTGGCATTGCTTGCGGCCTCACAGCCACCATGAATGGACGCCAATCACACATAGCGCCGATTACCCTAAAGACGCGGACCCTCGCAGATCATATGTGATTTTAATACACATTCAATGACGTTTACGTAGAAAATATAAAGCTGATGAAATTTTATAATGATTAAGGTAAATACTATGATAAATTGCACCCGCGCTGTCTGATGCGGATGGGACTCAGTTGAAACCAACCAGTGGCGTAGCTGGGGGCCCGGAATTGCTGAACAAATTCAACAATCGCAACATTTACAGTACACGTTTAAAAATCATAGTTACGAAAGAATGAGCAAGTGTACCTTAAATTTAAATATAAAATAATTTCGGTGTACCGTCGCGCAATATTAACCTTCGAACGTCCTACCAGATAATCCCGTTTTAGGATAGCAATAATAATCAAAGCCATCTGTACCTTACGTTAACTATTTTAAACGTACGAACCTGATAGTATTTTTTTTAAATATAAATAAATATACGATAATAATTTTCTAGTAACTATTTACAATTTTAAAAAAGATTTTAAAAAAGTGTGTTCTTCGGGAGACGGTATATGTGTTTTCCCAGGAGTCACGCCACTGCTTGAATATTGAAATTCAAATATATCAATGCAGATACTACATCTTCATAATAAATAAATTTCTAAGCGGATAGCTATAGCTATACATTTTCAATTTTAACGATAATGTAATGAAATATGTTTTTTTTTAACCTAGCACTCATTATATTTGAACGAACTTATATAACAATTCAAGTTAAATCACTTAGCTGTTAAATTAATAAAAATTAATATTATTTTATAAATTGTATATAGGAAGTTCCGACAGCCTTTGGCCTAAACATGGCCCTTTGGGAGAGACGATCTATTGGATAATTCCAGATATCCGTGGACCGGTACGACAAAAAATAAAGCAGGTACCTACGAAAACAGGTAAAATATGATTTATAATGTACGGCTATTAATATCACGTGTCTAGTAGGTAACGATATAATATTATACTTTTGGCATTTTGATCCGTGTTTTTTTAACTAACTAATAGTGATGAGAAAAATGCTACTCTTGACTCGCAGGTGTGTTAGTGATTGATATTTGATAATATCGGTGATTGAAAACTGTGACTGTGATCACTGTTTCATTACTAATGTCCAGGCGCCGCACGATATCACAATACGTGAAATAAATAAAGATACAAAAAAAAGACTGAGCGCTATATTAAAACATCAATTGCGTTAAAAATATAATAGCATAATTAATAAATAAAAATCTAATTTAAATATCATCACGAAGAGAATGAAATATTTGTATAAAATAAGTGTGTTTTTGGATCAAATTCCCAGTAAATATGCGTAAAACTTTTTAGCAGAATCTTTTAGATGGCGCTGGTCATTCCTTCATAAATTTTGCACATCAATTTTTTGACAAATTTTAATAGTGCCAGCAGTAAGAAAGTAAAACAAGAAAAATAAAGATAAAAAATCAATTCACGAATCACGATGTATTCAAATACTCAATCACTGATTGTGAGTGTGACTCAAATATATCAGTGATTGACTCACAGTTCGCGACTTTGTGCTCATCACTACTAACTAAAGTACCATTACGCCTTTTTCTCGAAGGGGTAAGCAGAGAGGATTGAACATCACACTCTGCTGCCCTAGCACACGACTCTTACATCATTCACTGTTACACATTTTCTCATGCACGCTCTTGGTCGATCGGGTTATTAAAGCTTTTGACAGGACCATTCTCCAATATTTGGTTTATTTGATTAGGTTTTTAGCGGACGTCCCCTGTTTATGTTGCACAACGCTGGTCGTGTACATCGCCTTCTCACTCATACGTTCCACTCACACCATCACAGCGGTCCTTTCTTAATTCTACCGACTACGCTACAAACAGTCCTACATTCACTTCTATTTTGTTCATTCTTCACTCTATCGTACAAAGATTTTCCAACACATACGCCTAAGCAACCCATCCAGTCTAGTTTCGTTCTTTTGTGTTTAGTGTTGGCACCAGAGATCCATTATGCACCGCTAGTCTTGAATCGTGTGACAAATTCTAATCGGCGATAATTGCATTCAGAACGCCATTAACTTTATTTCCCGCAGTCGCCCTCCTTTCAATATCATTCTCAACCTTAGCGTCCCTAGTAAACATAGGTAGGTGCCCACTTCCCAAATTCACTCGTTCTAGGAATGCATTATTTACGCATATATTACATATTTTACAAAAACTTTCCAAGTAGTTTATCGGTCAGTCTCATAACATAATATGTGTGAACATTTTTCAAATATAATACATACCTCATTGTACAAGTGTAACCAGTTTTATGTCGATCATAAAATACTCTATTCACATAGTTACAAGCGGTGATGCAATTACAAGCTTTATAATATTATTAACCATAAACTTAGTGACTATGTAAAAAGGCAACATAGGTAGGTACCTCTTCTCTTCCATAGCTGGAACCTGTGATACAACATGCACGCGCACATGCACGCCGCGCACGACAGCACGAGCAGCGTGAGCACGATGCCGACCCACACGTCCGTGATGAGCTGCTCCTCATCGGCCGGGTCTCCCCTCACTATCGACTCCTCGATCTCCGTCACCAGCAGCGTCAGGTTCTGGGCCAACGACTCCAACTCCACCCCACTGGGAACCTCGATTGTAATTCGGGACTCGGACATTCCCAACATCTTCAGCTTTTAAATTTATATCTATCAAGTTCACAAGAACAAAAGTATAATGCAACATCCGATGACTTTTTCACTAATTGTGGTATTCAAACGCGATGTGACGTAGTTTTATTATAAATAATTATCATAATAATACTAATTCAGGTAGAGATGGTAGATATAAACAATGTATTTCATGTAAATATTATCCATTAACGTTTTATAATTCTATAATTTTTGCAATAGGAACAATCAATTCAGTAATGAACGCACAATCTCACGTTTATCGATAAACCACAATTCTTTGTCCATTTTTCTCAAAATTATTAATATTAACAGTGTCTGTGATTCGAATAGTTACAATTTATTTCTATAAAGTCTCGATTGACAACTGCGTAACAAATGTAACGAACTGACAAATTTCAGCAAATCGTGCGATCGGAACATATTTTGTCCTTATATCACGGACGCGAACACAAACAGACCGACCGAACTTCGAACCGAGACTGACGGCGTCGCGCCGCGAGAGATGTTTATATGCGGCACGTGTTATCGGGTACCGACATTCCCCTATCGTTGAAGTCCTCTTTCAAACCAGTGTAATATGAATTTACAAAAAAAAATTATAATGGGTGGGCACCTTTATTTTACCCACATCCATAACTACGTATCAGTGGCGTAACTTCAAAAATTAGGCCTCAATACAAAATGGAAAAGGGGGCGCCATATACAATACATATGTATTGTTTATAATATTCATACTTTCGTGAAAAAACAAAAGTGTGTTTTTATGTATTTTATACACTCTCAAAAGAAATAAAACCCTTACTTCATTTTACAGCGATGGCCGTCACATTAGCGGAAAACTACTGTATACATCAATAATGTTTTCTAATACATTTTATAATTCCATTTTGGTTGAGCTGGAATTTATAAATTATTAGTCCATCTTAGTTAGCACTGGGAATAGTATCAATACCAAAAGTACTGTAGAACGCGGGCTTTCTGGACCCTTGTCTAACGTGGACCTCGATGCGCCGCATTGGCATAGTTACACCACTAGTATGTATTTATATAAAACTGTATGTCTATACTCTATACAATTCTACACCCTTTGATCGATCTTTGCGTAGTTATTCTTTAGGACCCTGCACAAAAAATTGTAATATCTTCGTATAACACAATAATTCCAAATTGTAATCAGACGACAATGTAAATTTCGCAGATATACTTTGACATTGAATCACATTATTGGTGTTAACTTGATCTGATGCTGTACTTTGTGGGTACAAAAAATCAATTTAAAAGGTGCTAAAAACGTAAACACGAACCAGAGTTGATTAACTCAAAGCCCAATGTGCCAAAAACCTAAGCTAATATGACCGACCGACCACCCTTGAAATTGCACACTTGACTGTGTAACAATTAAATTAAATTAATTTTCACTCCTTGAACTTTGGTCATAGTTAATACCATTAAGCCGTGTACACACACATTTTTCTAATATTAGAGATGCCATTATGTAACACATGCCACTAAGCTAAGCGCTTGTGCCATGAATATAAAACTAACTAAGTGTTCTTCTAGAACGTGACTTGAACCCCCGACCATTCAATCACTAGGCGAGTGTCTTTCTAGATTTCACTAGATCGTCGACAAATCGTGGCTTCCAAGTAACATGCGGCTCATTGAAAGTATCAGACCTGAAAATAAAATGTAGTACACCTACCTATTAAACCCTACTCAAGTGGAATAGCTTTTCAGATTGATATGATCAATAAAATGAATTTATTTTTGTTGTTATTAAATAATACCGCGAGTAACCATGCTCAAGCATCAATCTTATACAGAGCAAATTAAGAAGTCAAACTAATGAAAATTTGGAGGTCTGTCTAAAGTTAAGCCTGTTGTTATGTACTAAACAAGGATTTTATTGCCAGAGTTTGTATAAGAAACGGATGTGATATAACTTGAATTGAATTTCATGGCTTACGGAGTACCGGGTCTCTTGGACCCTTTGCTCCTTCATCATATTGTACGCCTTTTGGGCCTGTTAAATTTTATTATTAGGTGTTGTTATTAAATTTCTGCTAAAAGGGGACAGGAAACTGCTAGCTGGCGCAGTGATTTAGAACCTCTAAAAGAGGACAGTTTTGGGGCGTTTTATTCGCGAGGGTACAATTATATCATACTTTGATAACACATTGATCATGGTGTTTTGGTGCATGGGGAGGCCAGCATAAAAATGCTTGGAGAGATGTTTATGAACTCTTTTACGGGGAGAAAGCCCGAATCGTGATATCCTTATCCATTTGGGGGCACCCTGTGCTAGCCGGATGACCTTATTTTGGAAGATCTCTAGTTTTCTCATGTGTATTATGGCCGCTTGACCCCAAATAGGGGCTGCATAGAGGAGTATAGGCCTTAGGACTGCCTTATATAAGAGGCAAGTTTACGACAAGACATACATACTAAATAAGTCCAGGTATTCTTTTAATATGAGAACTCAGATGCAAGTACATAATATGTTGTGAATATCATGCACATGTCCCTAATTTCATTGGTGCGATAAACATAATGTATAATTTGTACATGGTGCATCTGCTGTAAGCATATAGGCAGATAGTGAGTGAATTCTTGGATAATGTTTAAACACATTCACACCTGTGTATATAACACATTTTTTAATAAAGATATTTCTATGTAGATGTCATGTGTATTTACTTTAGTTCATCAAAAGACTTTTTCACCTAATATTAAAATAAATAAGAGATATTCTAAAAAGATAATGTTGCGATAAGCATAAATGCCGGAATAATTCAAGATTCGGAATGAGTTTGGAACTCACCACAATTCGGTTCTGCTGGCACCTCCAAAATGTGGACTGTATGTTTAAATTCACGGTTTCATCTTAGGTTCCTTTAGACGACGACAAGTTCCGACACCGTGTAGACGCGAAGTCTCAAATGTATAATATTGTAATCATTAGGTAAACGTATAACTGCACTGGTTCAAGGTCGCCAATCGACTGATCAGCGGCGAGGCTGGGTGGGGACAGGAAGGCACAGTACATTATTTTCGTTCAAGAATAAATATGTATTTACACAAATAAATATATGTCCCAAACAGATAATATTTATATCAATTCATTGTAAAAATATGCTTGCCTATGACTCCTGAAAATCTAGTACTATTTAAATTTATGTCTAGTGTTTTCACCAACCCCTACACTAGACCAACAAGCGTATAATAATTCTGCAACCATCTGGCACTTTGTCACTTGACTGTATATTGCCCTCTGGACATTCAATTTTTCCAAATTGAGCTTTCAGTATCCAACCTGGCAAATACCTACCGACTATTCTGCGTGAATTTGAAAATATGTTTTTTTTATTCATTCAACATTTAAATAAAAGATGTATAATGTATTTACAACTTACATTTATTTCATAACATTGATATCAGTACTATATTATATACTGCTTTAACTTCTTATGGAATACACAAAACAATTAAGTCGCTATTGATTACACGAGCATCGGTGTCACCAGCTCAACATTCTCGTGAAACTGCAATGCGTTTATCATTTAACAATGGTTTCATGATGCCAAATGTTACAACCAAGTTATAAGTCTATAATTGTGAACCTTAATAATGGGACAGTTTCACAAAGAATACACACAATAACGAGAATATTAACAATGTAACTACCTATATAATAAATACATAATGTAACACGATTGAGCTAAACAAACACTTCTTCGTAAATCGCTAACTGTTTGTTGAATACAGTTTGCACAAAATACTAACCAACATTCAATGTTTGATTTACAAAGCAATCTCTGAAGACAATAAATAATGAGGTGAATTTAACATACATATTTATTTTTATCATAATTTAAGTGATTATATCAGATCAGAAAACACACATATGCATATTGTTGCACTCAGAATTGCAAGTTTTACAAAATCAAAGAAATATTTCAGATTTCACAAAAGTTGAATAAACACAGTTACCTCAAAAACAGCCAAAATAAATTAATATTTGTATTCAATACATCACTGTAAATATATACTTATATTGACAGAAGATTACTTTTTCTGCAACTAAGACTCTAATGAGCATAAATAGAATGATTGCTAAACTAGAATATATATATTTGATTGAATTAGACAAATAAAAAATATTGCAATATAAAAATCGCACTTAAATTCATTTTTAATTTTATAAGCATACTGTAAATCATTTTTAACCCCTTTACGGCCAGACTGATATATCAGTCGCTGGCCGTGGTGGAAAGTTGTCTGGCGTCCGATATATCAGTCGCTGGCCATAGAGGGGTTAATATGCTTATTGTCCGCGCAACTTTCCTTATAACTCTGGGTTTCAACAATGTATGCCATTGTAATTCTGAAATATATTTCATATCATAATGTAATCAGGTCAAGTAATAAAATAATAATTAAGAAGTATAATAAACGGCATCAACATATGAATGAGTATTGAACAAACATTAACAAGAAAAATCATCTTATAAAAACGTATTAATTCACCCAAATATACGGATAATTTAATTCTTTATTATTGACACAAAAAATATTAATTTACATTTATATATATACACAAAAACTGGATGTAAGGTAAATAAAATTATTTGTCCAGGAATGCAATTACGTATCACAAATGGAAATAGCGAGTATGAATTTTTGAATGCTTACATTGAAGTCAGAAAAAATTTCTCATTCTATTTTCTAAACTAACAACAATTCTAATTCACAAAACATTAGATATTATTATAATTCAACGGGGACAAATACATATCTATTACAATAATTTTAAAATGTATTTCAAATTGTGATTGCAGCAATAAAAAAAAGAGAAAGAAAAAAACAGCTCTATAAGGAATCACATAATATATAAATAATGTCTTTTATTTAAAATGTTCGTGAACTAAAAATAGTGTTTCTTAAAGAGATATTTCTTAAGAAGTGAATTTGTTTCCTGCAGAAAAAATATAGCAAAATCCATTTGAATTGTTAATTTTTCAGAAAAAAAAAATGAACAGGATAGTGATATCTATACAATGACAAAGAAGATGGTCCCAAACTAACCAGTTTAGAGAATCTGCACTTTTTGAAAGATACACATTTTCAATTCAATCTCCAAGTACAATTCAAATATTTTAATTAAAAATTCCTTTCATATTATTTTGTATCTGGACAATATAGGCCGATCATTTGACAGATCTAAAACAGACCTCAAAAGTCATTTCTCAATTCATTCCAAAACTTAACTCCTTATTTTTAAAATAGTATGAGAAATATTGTTGCAAAGATTAACAAATGGAAAGTTCACATAGTTGAACACAAGTACATCTAACATTTTATTTTATGATGACCATTTGTAGATTCGATAAATCACTAAAATTGGTGTGCATCTATTAAATTTTATTATTAAATAAAGTAAGAATGATAAAACAATTTCTATGATATTAATTCACTAAAGTCATCATACTAAAAAGAATCACATTCTAATTATTTACCGTAATTTATACAGAATTCCTAATTGACTTAATATTTGACTCACCTTAGAACACCATTCTAGCTATTTTGACTGATATTTAAAAGATCATAATCGACTGAATAAATTAACATGCAACAGTACTATTAACATCAATTTATAAACTCAGGATAAACTGACAAATGGTTAAATTAAATTGAAGTTTCACTTAAAAAAAACCATAGCATGTTGTACTGAAACATAAATCATTCTTAAAAAAACCTTAAAAATAATAAAATAGCACGTGAGGTATAATGTACTCAGAAGCAAATAAATGTCTACAATATTTATTATATACAAAATATTATTATTTACTACAATCCTGGCACCGAAAGATCTAAATAACATAAGAATCCATCAATCAAAAACCATTATTCCTTTAAGCAATAACCCCAGAAAATCTGGGTTGGATGAAATAACATTACTCAATTAAAATTACAAAAATTAAAAAATATATATTTCAAGGAAATGTATCGATTGCTTATCACCTAACCTGGAAGAATTACCATTAGCGTAATCACCAGAAGAAAAAAATGTACAGGAAAAAGGATTAATGGTCAGGTCCATAATTTTACATTTCTTTAATTCACAGTATAGGAATGTCAATTCAGTAATAAAAATAACAAACCTATTATTCAATATAAAGTAAAAATATCTCAATGATTTTGCTGTAACAGGGGATTGTATGGGAAGACTACGAAAGAAATAATACTAATAATGTCTCAGTAATGAACTAACCCAGAAAAAAAAAATGAGGGTTAGCTGAAGGACCGTGGGACATTAATAAAATGGTTGAATTCGAAAGGAATCAAATGTATAAATTCGCAATCATTAAAAATATTTATCCGAGATGAACACAAATAACTTATATTAAACCAAAAAGACTTTTTCTCATAGTAATTAGATATTTGGTGTAGTAGATACAGTAGACTCTCGATTATCCAGGATAAACGAAGAAAAAAATTCCAGATAATTAAATTTCCCGGTTGATCCGGAGGCGTTCAAAAAATATTTAAAAGCAACAAAAATCACGCATACGCGCACGTGTGTTTGTGCAAACGTAAATGCCGACCGGAAAGTTGTAGGGTTGTCAAATACTTTCACCGTAAATATTATTTTACACAATTATTATTTATTTCACTAAAGAGTCAACAAAAAAAAAAGTAAATAATTCTCAAGTCTTTTTCCCTTGCTGGTTTTTGATTATTTCTCTACACCATTTTTTCAGTGAGAGTGCTGATATCCACTAAGCAAAGTAGTCGAGAAACGATTCCGCGGTTTAAATTTTGCAGACAGCGTTGGTTTTTTCTGAGGAAATAATTTATCTTCCTCATAGTCATCATTAGGATGAACGGTATCATTCATCACACGTTGTAAAATATCTGTCATTCAGTGATCAGTTATGCTTTGGTCTGGCTGAAGCCAATCACGTGCCGATTGTTCATCAACATCCCGCACCCGTCAATTTGTCACAAATTTCGCGACACTTATTCTTCACAATTTTCATTAAAATCGAGAAATTCTTCATCACCTCCAATCTGGTTTGATCAGGGATTTACTCCGGCATAAGATCTTCGATTTTTATTAATGCTTGAAACTTAAAAGTGAATTCTCATACATCTAGGACCATCACCGTTTAATTTTTTGCCTTAAACGGTAATTTGTTGTATGCCATGCCTCTAAAACCATGTTAATTATTCAGAAGACGCGTTAAAATAGCTCTGCAACTTTAATTTGTTATAAATATATTTTGTTTTGGATGAGCAAATAGAAATAAAATGTGGCATCCCTGACAGCAAACCCTGTCATAATTTACCAAGTTGCAATCTATTATACACTAATGACAATGACAACTTACTGGACGCAACTAATCCTAATAAAACACTAAATATAAAAATGAACATTTTGGGAGATCACTTTTCAAACACCACGGACAACTGACGTTCTCAACTCTAAAACATAGTCATTAATAGTTAAAAAAAAAAAAACATTTTTAGAAAATAAGTCCGGTTGATCCAATCCTGGATAATTGGGAGTCTACTATATATGTAAATATAGTCATTAGAATTTTATTAACAGGTCAGTGGAAGGATCTTTGTGGCAGACTTCAGAAAATAAAAAGGTTAGTTTTATTACATTTAAAAAGTTTACTAATCGATTATATTATGTTGCTAAGCAATACAAAAAAAAACTTTTTTTTTTAACCGCATTGAATAGCATACTTTAAAAAGTAAAACAAGGTAAAATATATGTTTTATTTAATTATATACATTATTCTAACTGGAAAAGGGATAAAAATGGAAATGGTTGGTTGGAAAAAGGAGCCCGGTGAATTAACATTTCTCACGATTAGCAAACATTGAATCTTAGATACACAAGCCACCCCCAATCAGACTTTAATTCATTATATCAAATGTAATAGAAAATGGTTTTAAAATACAAATAATAATTACATAAATTAGCAACAAATTATTGAAAAACCACTTTATAAAAAAAGTATAAAAATGAATTTTGTTATAAGATTACATTACAGCTGCAAATGATGTCAAAGAACTGTATAAAACACAAAGATAAAAAGTAACACTTCTGAAACCATTGACTTATGTTAATAAGACCTTAGTTATTTAAATATACAATTAACTATATTTAAATATACAATTAATTATATTTAAATATACAATTAATTATATTTCAATAAAGGAACAACAATACTCAAACAGTAAGAATAAGTGCAGATGGTGAACTGTCAAAATACATTTGAACTTAAATAAATTTACTTTGGTAATGTCATCAATCTCATCTAAATCTCAATATCACTAACAAAATGAAATATGAATATTGCCACATTTGTGATGTCACATAATATTTATATTAAAAATTTATATAGTCAGTTAACTTTTTAAAATACAAATTAGAACAAAACTCACTCTATCCTGCAAATCAAAACTGATGATGGAAGACAACCAAAATATGATATGTTCAAGATATACGAATTGTAAAACTGGACTGAAAAATGGTAAAAATTAATAGCGCATTTCTCAGCATTTAACTTTGAGATCAACGTGACGAAATAAAATAATCTAGCCTTTTAATTCTCACCGATAAACCACAAAGAAAATGATGCAATTGGTATTGGCTAACTCGGAGACAAGACAAAAGCACTACAGTACAAAAGTACATGTCAGACATTACTTTCGAAGGCGGGCACACCGGTGAAACTCATCGGGGCGGCATTCTCCACCAAGTTGGATCTCATATTGGAGGATGCTGGCTGGGTTAAAGTTGGTCCGCTTGTCTGTGCTGCAGATGTCCTCATCTCATCGAGTGATGCTCTGTCAAAACAAAGAACAATATCAATGATTCAGAAAATTGTTTATCAATTAAACGATGCTCATTGAATTTTGAATTTTTTTCTCCATTGTAAAGTACATCAACATTCGAATACACAGTGATCCCCGATAACCACGGTTTGTCAATTAAGATATTTTAAAATATTTTATAAATAATAATAAGTATTTTGCAGAATAACCCCAAACTGCAGCTACATATCTTACGGATGGGTGCAACTATTGTGCAAAGTGCACTAGTTTTGCCCGCCAGTCTTGATCTCTCAACTTTTGGCAACATTAATGAAGGACTAAAAATATTTTCCCCCCACTAATATTGCATTTAAAATCGCTAAACATTTCGAGCAACTGCTGATCGGCAGACAGAGAAAATTAAAATTTGGAATTCAGTCTGTATTCAGGAAGATCTTTGAAAAAATTAAGCAATCTGTTTATAAAAATTAAAAACATTAGCTGATTCCACAGTACAATTTTAAAATTATTTTTATTTTTGTATATATATATATTACTCTAACCCTCTATATTCTAAAAAATTCAGTAGTTAATTCCAAGAGTGACATATTCAGAAAACAGATCCCTCACACTTGGCATAGTATTAACTGTATACATAATAATTTTTGTTTGAAAAACAAAATTAAATTTTATAATTTTAATTAAGAAGTATTAAAACCTTTATATAAAAAATGGGGGGGAAATATTAAACATTCCTTCTTCTCATTGATTGAATTATCAATTAAAAGTCATGCAACATTATAAAATAAACATGACATAGCACAAACATTCTCTAATTAAATACAGATGCAAAATAATTTTTAAATAATGTATGATAAAGTGCAAACTACAAAACCACTAAATAATTTTTAAAAATACAGCGGGAGCTCTCTTAATCGACCTTCGCTTAACCGACTCGCCAGATTATCCAAAATACTACATACAACAACATAAGCTACCGGGCAATCTGGTTCAGCGATAAAGCACAGCTCTTAGCTGTATTTTGTCAATCTGCATTGTTAATTGTTATGTGAATGGCGTGTTTAGTGAAATATTAATGTAAAAAGAAATGGATAATGCGTGACAGAAAAAAATGAAGTATAGGCGATTGAAGAAAATGAAGAGCCAAAAATCCGACATGCAGTAGACAAAGATGCTTAGACCTCATTTAAAATGATATTGTATAGCACCCTGAACAATGTTTTAATAATAAAAATGTGGAGGGACTATATCGTGAAATCAAATTTCTAGGCAACTTCGAATTACTCATTTTATCTAATTACCATTTTATTTTAGGTTATTTACAATAAAGTTAGTGTTGAATGTTAAAATGTTTCAGTTTCATACATTCTTCAGCCTTAACTGAATTTTCGATAAACCGCGCGACGGCCGGTCCTAGTCAGGTTGGTTTAGAGAGCTTCTACTGTATCATGATTATCCTATTTGTATTTTTATAACTGGAATCTTATAAACTCCTACATATCCAAGTCTAGCTGTACTTGCAAACTAATACAATAATATAATTTTTAATTCTAATTTTTTTCTAAAAATTTTAAGTGTCAAGCAAATTTAAACAAAAGAATATAATCTTTTCATTTAGTAATAGAAATGTACAAAATTATTTCAAAAATACATATAACCTAGGGATGACGAAATTCATGCAAACCATAGATAGTTTGCATGAATTTGATCTTATCCTTCCAAATTTATGGCGATAATTATAAAACTTTAAAGTGCAATAACTTTTTAAATACTTGCGACACAATCAATTTAAATTCATTAATGAAATCAGGGCACTTAATTCTACTGAAAAAAAAAGCTTTGTGAAAATCAAAGCAATGACCATATTATTCCCTCATCATTCCCAATGGTGTTCAAAACGTTTAGAAAAATATTCTCATATTTTTGTGACTAATGTAATATGTAATACTTTTTTGTTTTACAACTATTGAATTATGACCATCTATCCAAATCATCCATGAGTTTCAAATTAACAATACACAATAATTTTATAAAATTATATTTTCTTATCATAATTACATATAACAAAGAGCATCATTATTTTATTTATAATTTAGGCATAAATTAGAGAAAATCAACGGACAGTTAAACTTAAGGTTCTTATATAGGTTTAACACTTAGCTAAGTTAGTATTTCTACACTATTTTGTTAATTTGATTTACATAAGTTGATTATGTATATTTTATTTACTTTTCTTAATATATTTTTAAATTTGTGTCTTGAATGCTTGTTTAATGAAATTTAATTTAATTAATAGATAACATTACATTTTATAAACTTACACCAATAATAAAATATAACATGCATTAATTTAATACACATAAACATATAAAAAAAAAAGCATTAAAAGGATTTTGAACAAGAAAATATAAACTTTGTCAAAAAATTACAAACAACACTGAAATACTTATTTTTATTACAACACAAATTAATGTTTTGTCATTACAACCAGGATATTAAAAATTTACTAATCCCACACAGGAAACACCAAATAGGTATAAAAAATATTTGTGATCTTTATAAATATTATTTTAAGATAATTTAAATTTTGTTTTGACAAAGTTTTATTTTTCAGTTATAACAAAGAAAATAGAATCTAGTTGAAAAGAACACATTTTAAAATATTAATAAGGGGGTTAATTTGCCTTGTGAATGTTAAATGGAATTAGTTTGGACGCCACACATCGGGATCCTCCATTAGGGTGGCGTGCCCATGGTCACCCCCCACTCCTACGCCCTGGGGGGTGGATCCGCCCCCCTCTGCCATGGCTGCCATATCATCACGTGATCCCCTAAGCCAGCCAATCACAATCACACTAACATCTGCCATATTGTGGATAAACAGACCTATCCCAATCTGGGTTTATAGATATGTAAATTATTTTGTAATTTCCGTATCCCCTAAACTGCTACAGAAAATTAATCAACCACGTGAGTATTGCACAAAAAAAAAATTGTTACATCAATATTATCATGTGCATTTATTTAACTGTTAAATCTTTCATAATAATTTGTTTAGGTTTCACGCAGGAAATTCATCGCACAAAAATATAAATCCTACATGAATATAGGATTACACAATTAGGGGTTCTCTAACAGTTGACCAAAATAATTTCTGTGTCATTTT
Source organism: Eubasilissa splendida (assembly GCA_031772225.1). Classification (NCBI taxonomy): domain Eukaryota; kingdom Metazoa; phylum Arthropoda; class Insecta; order Trichoptera; family Phryganeidae; genus Eubasilissa; species Eubasilissa splendida. The sequence continues at coordinate 11,195,135 of CM062846.1, forward strand.
TATTACATAAATCATATTATCATAGGATTTGACTGAAATTAAGTATCCCTAATAGCTGGGGTCTAAGAATCTACCATTGGATTATTCTTTTTGTGTGATTTTCATTAAAAATAATAATTACATATTATATAATGCGCCTGACCATGCACATAAAAATAAACAAAAACATTTTTCCCAAACGTACTCATTTCAAATGTTAGTTAAAATCAAATCAGCTGATACCCAAATAATGGGAAAAATAAATAACGTATCTAGGAATAACAGTTAAAAATGTCATTTCTGAAGCTGAAAATTCCTAGTAAATTAATTGAATGACATAATGAAACACTGCATGTATGATATGCAAACACAAATTCTGAAATATTTAAAAATTATTTATTGAAATCTCAGACAATACAACTTACTACACAATTCATTTTTAAATAAATATTAAAATAGATAAATAGGATAATAAAACGAAATCTAAATAGTATTGCACACAATACATGAGATATGAAATCATCAGCTATAAAAAGGCTTTGGTAAAAAGGTTTTCCGAGAAATTATGAAGAATTTTTTAGATTTGAATAAAATCACCAAGACTAGAAATTTTGAAAATTTGCAACAACTTGACAGATTCAGGGATGTTGGTGAGCAAATGGATCACCATTGGATTAAATCACATCAAAAATTAGGTGATGAAGAATTAAATATTCTACAATACGAAATGATTACTATCAAACAGCTAAATGATGATAAAGAGGAAAAAGAGTTAAGAAGAGTTTCTCTAAATGAGTAGTTAAGACTGATATTATTTTTAGTGAAATAAAAAACGACCTGAACCTAATTTTCCAGATGAATAATTTTTTTATGTTAAAAAAAAGTCAGGGACAAAGGAGTATTGTCAACATGTACGTATCGTATGTGGTACTTAGATATTGTCGGTAGGCATTACAAGAGCATAATCTTTGCTCTTCTATATTTTATTGAACTTTTTTTTAAAGTTTTCAAATTAACCAAAATATTTTCTAAAATCTATCCTGGAAAATTATAAGTCTGCTGAATAAAAAAATTCCAAATAAATAACAATAAATCTACATCAGTTCTGTTAAAATGTGTATTTTCTGTCTGTGTGTACGAATTAAGGATAAAATAGGTATTTAACATTCAACAACCTTGAATTCTGGTAAACATCCAATATTATTAGAATAACAAGGACTTAAAAATGTGGCCGCATCATACAAACAGATAATATGGAATGTAATAAATCATTTCTCTGAGAATTTAGACATGTAGAAGAAATTCAAATACTCTCGTTAACATTCTTAATCACAATGTCAAAGAATTTGGTTACACAGAAAAAGAAAAACAAAACATATTTTTAGAAACGAAGATACAAATTTTAATTGTTTAGCAACTGGAGAAGTTTCAACATCCATAGGAAATGTTTTGGCTTGAATGAAGCTAGAACCATTAAAAAAAATGAAGTAGCGATTCGAAAATATGTTCTTGCTGGAACAAAACTATCATTATAGTGAAAATGGAAAATTAAATAGTTTTAATCAAATATTTTCAAATGATCTGTTTAGAAACAACTTTTGTTTGTATCGGATTTTCACAACCGGAATGATTTGTGTATTTTTTACATGGTTCTCGTTTACACAGCTTTTCGGGAACTAATTTACTGTGTAAATTGAGAAATAGATGTATTTATTGTAAATTTAAACAAGGGCGAATCACAAATATAACAAGAGTTCATGAAAATATCAAATCAAAAAAAATTGTGAAAATATGCACTTGTAATATTTTTAGGCAGTTTTATCTTTTAGTGGCATTTTAAAAATAAGTTCACATGTAAAAAGATAATATTGTATATATAAAGTATATAAAAAGAGACAAATATTCGGCACAGATTGTAAACAATTGTAAAAGATATCGGATTGTTGCCGTTTAAACGGGATAGCCTTAATTTTTGTCATTATTAAATTTGATTCTAACAAGCAAATAGAAATTGAAATAGTAAAATATTATATGAGCTGTAAAATGTTTATGTGCAATCTTAAATAAATGTTGTTAGATACATTTTTCTGTTCACATGTATTCAAAACAGATAGTAAAAATCTATACAAAGTTGATTATTTTATCAAGTGAATCACTAGTTCTAAACTGAAGTGACTATATAACAAATGAAAAAAAGATAAACATTTACTTACTTCTTTCCGAGAGACATCATACCATAGATTACTCCAGTACCAAATATAAGACCGCTCCCAAATATACTCCCGAGGCCTGGGCACAGTAGTATCGGTGGGATTGACACACTGCAACAAACCACAATTCATGAAGAATATTATAATTATTTTGAATGAAACAAAATTAGCCCTTTGCACTAGAGAGTGCCTTTTAAAGTTACTCTTCAAACATGAAAACATATGAACTGGTACACGATGAATCATTTACAATGAGTCAGTTCTCCGCTGGCTCTCGTCGGAACTACACTGTTATTTACGCACTCCATAATATTTTGTTCTGAGATCACACCTTAGAACAATATAAAAAATTCATTACATAAAACCATAGCTTTTCATTCTATGATCTAGAAATTGCTTCAAGGAAGTGGATTAAAATACTAAAAGTTCGTGAACTGCAAAGAGTTAATAAAATTTTCAAAGCTCAGTTAAAACAGAAAAAAAATTTATAACTGTTAAATTATTACCAACAGAAAGAACATTTATAAAAGTACTAGTAGGAACGCAATTGGCTGTCGCTGATTGCTTGCTGCGAGGCCTTACGGGCGGTTATTATGCCCGCTTCGCGACCGATAGTGGCCGCTACATGGCCAGGGTTTCCATAGAATATACTTCAATACAGAAATCCCTTACTATATTACTTTAACAATAGTGCATCCTTATTATATTGCTACAGATGAAATATAAATTATATGGAAGCCCTGCTTCACGGCCACCATAGCCGCCCGCAGGTTGCTTTTCTGCTTGCATTCTGTATTGCCCTCCCTGGAATTAATTGTACTAACGGTGTTCTTACATATCAACTCATTCCACTCAAGGCGCTACTTTCAATAATAATTCAAATTTTCGTGTTTTTTACGAAAATGTGGGTTTTTATTATTCATTTATATCAGAGGTTATTCAATAGATTTTACTTTTTTTCAACTATTACTTATATTGGACCTTTACACTAATATAAAACAAATAAACTTAATGTTATTTTCCATAATTAAGACGATACAAGCATTATAAGAAAGACCACGACCATTAGACACATTTTCCACATGATACGAAATTGTGTTAATATGCTAAATTATTGCATAAACGAAATATATTTTCTTATAAACTTGGAGCCGAGATTACGGAGACCTAATTCTAAATTCTAAACCAAATTAGCAAAATGTTAAAAATTAATAGTTATAAACCATTAAATTTGCAGTACATATGATCAATTTTTGACATTTTAAAAATACTTTGTTCTAGTGAAAACATACGTTTTTAAATAATACATTATATTTACTCACATGCTTTAAGGCTTCAGCTACTATTTAAAAATAAGTTTTATATCAGAATTTTTTTCCTTATAAATCGGAGCAAAATTGTAATATTTATAATCATATGTTTATCGACACAAACAATGGTTTTTATCATAAACATAATAATTATTCATAGTATAAACATAACAATTCTTAGGTGAGAACTTTAACAAATTATTTAATTTTCGCTTGATAATTTCAAATGGCAACACATATTATGAATGCTCAAGTAATAGCTATTTTCTGATAGCATATTACCTAAGAATTTAAGAAAACCAACAATTGTATACTTTTATACTCCTTTCTATCATTTTCTATTGATACCTTTCGCTCTAGTAATATTTATGTAAAAAATAACGCTCTTTTATGTTTACTTGATGTAAAAGAATTAACTATTAGTCTCATTTTGAAAGGGTATGCAAAATGCAAAAAATATCTCTAAATTCAAACTGGAAAAATGAAAGTAGCCCTTAAAGACATTCTTAAAAAACTGAGATCATGTTTACATAAATGATTATTAAACACACGTAAACATTACAATCTGTCAGTGTCGCATTATTCTTTGCATCATTATTCTATGGTCGCATTTGACAGTGAAACCATAGATAAGAATAAAAATTTGTACAATTTCATTCGCCGCTTCTATGATACGAAGCGAGACGACCATAGATAAGAGAGATGACAGCATAAATAAGAAAAGAAGATTATAGATGGTCAATATACTTCCCAGTCATCAAAATTCATACAATTTCACTAATGTACGTTTTTTCTTACTCGTAATAAAGACAATGTACACGCGATGACAATACAGTCCAGTAAGTCAAGTCAAAAGAAGGTGAATCAAAATTTTATTATGGATATATTTTCTATCAAACGATCGCTATTAAAAAAATATATATATATATACGCTAGAAGCCAGTTATAATGCGCATTCTGATAAACCTTGGATCATTTACCATTTTTGTATTAAGGTGCCCAGCGTAAAAAACACATACAAGCACGGCACGATAAATTAAAATAGATCTTAAAAAAAATAAAGAATGTAACTTTTACTAAATCAATTTATTGTCGTTGACGGTCACTCATAAACAGCAAAAAATTGTTGAATTTTTTAAAAAGTGATTGTTATATGTGTCAAAATTCTTAAGAATCGTTATATTTTCATTTCTAAATGTATGGGATAGTAAACAGAGATTATTCCTAATTTAAGTGTTTAATATGTCATGTTCATTAAATTTAAATATTTATTTTGAAAGAATTGTTATAATTTGTGAATACAATTGATTTTTATTTACATTTTGTAAAAATACATAAAAATAAAAGATAAAATGTGTTGTTTTTCATTGTAAATAATCTTAATTTTGAACAATTTGTTAATACCGCGGTTATCGTATAACGTGGGTCAGATATACACCCCGCAAACCCGTGTTATAACCGACTCCAACTGTATTTTAAAATGAACAACTAATCACTGGAGGAAATATAAGATTAATAAGGACTTCAGTTAACAATAGGAATAAATATTAAGAAATTGTTTATTCAATCTTTAATTATTATTATTAATTAATTAAATCTCAATAAATGAATGAATGAAGATTGTAACCAACACATTTGTTAAATTTACGTTTTAATAAATTTAATGTTGCATTTTTACAAAGCGGGAATATTTTTATCTTAAATGTGAAAAGATGATAAATATACTAACCTTTTTTTTAAATTTTTTTATTTTATTTGAAACTGTTTATTACTTTAATGAAAGTTATAATTATGGTTTTATAATAAATTTTTAAAAAATAACTTATTAATAAAGTTTAATTCAAATTAAAATATGATTAATTTTTGATATACATTAAGAAAATACAATAAAAATAATACATACGCAACATATATGGCTGCTTTATTCCAATAAGGTCTGTTTTCCACCCAGAGAGACAGTTGATTTACAAAATCTACAAAGGCACAGCAGCAGGGCGCCTCACAGATAATCACCATGAAACCAGCAATCATTTGCCAAAGTCCTGACAATAGACAGCTAACGTCTCCCAGCATGATGCCAACACAGTTCCATAGTCCCAATAAAATAGCAACTATAAGAGAAACAAAGAAGTGATGTAAAACGACTAATTGACATAAATTTACATGTCTGTTGCATTCTGAGAACACATCATGACATTATCGTACAGTTGATAGAGGACATAAAGTGGAAATTATGATGGCATTGAAATTCTACCCTACCTAATAAAGACATAATACACCTTTTTTATACGAGATGTATTATATAACCCATAATATTTAATGAATGTGACACGGAATTAAAAAATTATTTATCAGAATTAACGTTCACAACGTCTGTAGTAGTATATCTACCTTATATATAGCATGTATGTAAACGTACACATACCTTCTAAATCTCAATTTCTCTCTTTTTACAAATACACTACACACCTAGCCTAAAACATTATTTTAATATTTATTATGTACACTGATAAATGATGTTTTTTTTATAAATATTATTTCCATTGTATTTTGTATTTGATTCTTATGGCCCATGTCCCCGATGATTTATTAATAAGATTTTGATCTCTGAGAGTCTGTAAAGGTATGTGTGTACTGGATGCATCATTCTAAAACGAGAGTGATGATTCATAGATCCGTTCACGTTGAATTCTATACCGTTCCTCAGACGCACCTGAGTGAACATGGATCATTGGTTGCAATGAAATGTTGAATTTTTTGTTATATATATAATATGTTTGTACTCAATAGTCCTAGATATACAAATATCCTATAACTAAGTATTTTATGATGCAACTGGTTATGTTAAATATATGTCTAAATAAAATTGCAGTTTTGTTTTCACAATTATTATAATGACTCTCGCAGAATTGTGTTTAAAATTTTAAATAAATACAGTATTTATTTACAATTACTTTGGGGGCATCTATTTTATCTGTGATTTTAACAAATATTTCATAATTTGATTCCTTGCTTAGATTCAGTTATATCATTAGTCCCTTTTAAATTCTAATATGGTATTTTTAATTAAACAATAAAAACTGCTTCTCATATATGCAACTTTTAATAATCGGCAAATTCTTGCATTGGTATAGCTGTAACAAGTATATTTATCATACTTAATTAAAAATATCAATATTCTGAATGCAAAACTCTAGATTTCTACATTCAGAACAGAAGTTTTAATTGGTTTTTTTATCTTCCTTTGAGGAAATGCAAATCCGAACCATCTTCTTACATATGGTATTCAGTTGTTGTTGAGTAATTGCCACTTTGTATTTTATAATTTATACACATTACTACGATCAATTAGGTATTTATTTTCAAAAGTATGCCACACCTAACGCATGTATGATATAATTTTCATCCCCAGAATAAAAACTATAAAGATAAATTATTTTGCAATAGAAATTGTATTAGCAATAAAACCAATCATGAGAAATAAATCTTAAAATTTCCTGGACAAAGCACAGAATTAATCATTTTATGCTAAGTAATGTTAAAAATGTGAAAATTAACACAAATATTCTTACAACTTCAAACTAAGCCAAAGTGCCTTTGCTTTAAATTAAAACTGACTTGGGATGGCCAGTAGCGGGATTCGAACTCGCAACATGTTATTAATTATAAATATTATAAATCTGGCACTTTATTTTTTAAGAGAGATTATAATATTATAGTGTATTTTTCTTCAGTTATCCGTCAGAATTTCCAAAATATTAATTTTTGACAATTTTAAGATATAAATCAACAACAGAAAGAAATGCTTTCAATTATTGAAAAAATAACTCTACAGCTAATCGTATTATAGTACTTGTTAATCTAGCGAGAAGTATATTAAATTTATACATTACTTTAAAAATATCTTCGAAAATAAATTTACATTTCGAGTGAACTTTCATCAGTCATAATTATTGACAGACAAGATAAATAGAGTAGCTGTCGAACCACACGATATTTGCAGACACGTAATGCTTAAAGGAATATTTTTAATAAACAAATAGATTCAATATGCTTACAAAAACCGCCCACCGTCCCCAACCCCCGGCCAGCGTATCTCATAAACCATGGAACGTCATCCTTCGGCACAACATCTTGCCCAGGCCTCGCCATAAGGGCGGCTATTTTTTCGGCAAACGACTGCAACAAAATGAAAGATTAAAACAATAGGGATATAAATGTAACATTATAAATATAAAATTATGTACGTAAAAGTCTTTACCATTTCTGAAAAAGGTGATTGATTTGTCCCACTACCACCACTGTCAATTTATCGCTTTTGCCAACTTGACAACGTCAATATGAATTACACTAAAGTCATGGCGACAAAAATAAAATTCCACTCATCTGTCCAAGTTGGTACTTTTGTCTAAAATTTAATCTCTTGTCTTTTTTTCCAATTCCTTAGTCTACCACTCTTATCTATGCTATGGAGTCTACGATACTCCGCCAAATCTACTGCTACAAATGTATCAGCGCTAATCGCTTTGACACTTTTACTAACTACCTTATTGCAATAAACATCATATGTGTTTTATATTAATACATGAAATGGAAGGGTAAAAAATTCTGATAAAAAACTTTCTAGACAATTTACTGGAAGTTAAATGCTTCAAATTAACTAGGCGCGACACTTTATGTACAGTGCCGCCTTATTCTATCATAATACTTACAAGGTAACTAAAATAAATTACAACTACACTTAAGAATTTTGTTTTATTGTTACAAAGTCATTTATTGGAGAGTTCAGTCGACGTTGTCCGCTTTTGTGTGCATCTCAGTCCGGAGGATCAAGCACGTTACTTTGCTTCAGGAAATAGTGCCTAGGCAATCTATGTTTGTATCTGAAAGACATTAGACTGATGTGCTCGTACGAGCCGAGAGCTCGGATGAGAGGATTATCTTGGGAAGGATGGGAGCAAGATTTGTGGAAGCTTGCCGATAATTTATCAAAGCATTGTATTATTGTGTTCACCTTGTACTGGTGGTGTAGTCTAAATAGATTTGTTTTGGGTGTAGTGTTGTGTATGATTTTAAGTGCTTCATTTTGAATAACTTGGAGCTGCGTATATTTCGTTTTCTGTATGCTGCTGAAGACAGGCGCTGCGTAGGTAATAGTAGGCAGAACCATACTGTGGTATAATATTGATTTATTGTGAGTGGATAGTGCGCCTGTCCTGTTGAATAGGGAACGAAGCGCGCCAATTGCTTGGATTGCTTTCAGGCGTGTGTTCGTCACATGACGTGTCCAATTCAAGCGCGAGTCGAGTGTCAGCCCGAGGTATTTCACCTCACTCAGCCACTCCACCTCGCTTTCATTGACTAAAATTGTGACTCTCGGCGTCGCCTTCGCGACTCTGTGAGTGAAGAGAATTGTCTCAGTCTTATCTTCGTTCAGTTTCAGCTTCCACTGGCGGTAATATGCCATCATTAGGGTTAACGCCCTCTGGAGCTGTCTGACGGCCAAGTCCGGGCATCTGGATGTTGCAAAGAGCGCGGAGTCATCTGCGAAGACGGCGCGCGAGCAGTTTTGTAATGTAGGAGTATCAATAGTAAAAATGGGTACCGAGCAAACTGCCTTAAGGCACACCCATGGATATGTCTCGGTCGGTTTAAAATTCTCCTCTCACCGAGACTGTAAAGGTTCTACCTGTCAGATAGGAGTTTATGATCACGATCAGGTACCGAGGCACTCCGATCGTGATCAGTTTGTATAGTAAGCCGTCTGTCTATCCAAACGGTGTCGAAGGCCTTCGCGAGGTCCAAGAGCGCCATTGCTGTGCTCTTATTCCAGTTGAAGCCAATCGACACTTGCTCGACCGCCCGGACCAGCTGTTGGGTCGTACCGTACCCAGATCTAAATCCGAACTGGTCACCGGGAATAGTGCCCTTGCATGATGTGAACGCCACCAGACGGGTGAAAATATTTTTTTCTAAGATTTTACTGAGAGTCGTGAGAAGACTGATCGGTCGATAGTTGAGAGGGCAAGAGCGGTCCTTTTTTGCTTTTGCAAAAGGGAGGACATTGGCCTTTTTCCACTGTTTGGGAAAATATCCCAGCAGCAATGATGCATTGAATATTTTTGTAATATGCACTATGGCCCTCTGAGGGAGATGCTTCAAAAGAATGTTATGAATGCTGTCCAGGCCTTGTGTGGCTTTAGTTTTTTGATGATGCGTTTTACTTCGACTGTGGTAGTCAATCGTAGGTCATCGGTATCGTCTTCAGTGGGCTGCGCCACTCTGAAATCCCGGAGCGTGTCGTATACGAGCTTCTCAGTATCGGGATCACCGATTCCGTCGGTAACTATGTATGTTTTCTCGAAGCCGTCCGCTAGGGCGTTGGGTTTTTCGGAATCTAATAGCGCGGGCTGTGAGCGCCCCGGTACGATAAGTGGTGTGATAACTGTTTTCTTTCGCCTGATGGCCTGGACCATTCTCCATAGAGAATTGTCCGCAGTGGTCAGTGATTTAAGTTTTTTCTCCCAGAAAGTATTACGCAGCTGTTTTATTTTGAATTGAATTTCTATCATTTGTTGATTTTATAGTCGTGGTCTCGAAAACGCTGATAGTGTCGGCGGTTGTTATTTTTGTCTGTGATAAGTGTTTTGATGTCATCTGATAGTGTTTTAATCGCTTGCACGCACATAAACACATAAATACTGATATAGTTGATAGAGAGGGTTTGAATGATTATGATTATTTTTAGATGAGATTCTCTTAATTATTTTGTTAGAGCGGCCCAGCACTTCGGTAATATTTACATTATTTCCAGGTATCACACCGTCAATTGTACTATGGTTATAGAAGGAGACAGGTGAATATTCAAAACACAGATTAATTGTTTATTTTCTACAATACATAATACACAAATGGACAGGCCGAATATTTTATAATTAACTTAATCTAATTATGACTATTTGGTGGTTAGGACGGTAGTTAAATGAAATGAATGTGATTGGCGTGTGTTGATGTGTTTATTGTCGGTATGATAAAAACAATGATGACAGATAGAATGAATGAGTAATGTAGAACGTGCACGTGTCTTATGAAATGAAATGAAGTGAGTTGGCGGTCTTGCTCGACGAGCGCGAGCCGGCAAGACCGCCGTTGTGAGACGATGAAACTGGAGAAGTGAAATTGAACCAGACTTGTAGCAGTAGCCGGCAGCGCTGTCGCTAGCGTCGATGCCCACTGAGATGGCGGTGAATATGAATTCTGATCGCAACAAATATAATAGAGGGGGTTAGGATGATTATAATCTTTTTGATAAGATGCTCTTAATCATTTTATTAAAGTGGCCCCGCACTCTGGTAATATTTGCATTATTTCCAGGTATCACATTGATATGCCTGAATGGTGAATAATCTGTGTAGCTAGTCGATTTTGATTCGGACCAACCTACCGTTATTTATCATCCGCGGATACTTGGTTTTCTTGGAAGTGTATTTCGCAGGGACCCACGTCACACGAGAACCTTTTCTTCCGTTATTGGTAAGCCGTCCTTTGTTTTTCTCGGCCATTCATCGGGAAGATTTATCTCTTCCGCAATTACGAGGGATGACAACACGCGTTACGCAATACGTTATGAAGTCAATCCGTTACTTTTTGTCCGAGAATAAATCCGGTGAATAAATAAATTGACTCCGGGGTAATAAAGTAGCTTTTGTTGCATGCGGGCCGAAACCCACATGCAGAAAGGCCACCGTGAGCGACGACTGACTATCGCGTCTTTTCTCCGTAGGGGTAGGCAGAGAAAATAGGACGCACACGAATAAGTCTGTGTACGCGGATCGGACTATTCCATCGTCAATCGTTCATTCCATACGGCCAAACCGGTTGAGCAAGTCTCAAATCGACCGCGATTCGATCTAATCGAAGTGTGCCGGCGTAGTAGCACTTCCGCAGTGTTCAGTCTACATTTGATCCTAATTTACTAGCTATAATCGAGTCAACTAAAATAAATAAGAATGAAGGCGGGCAGAGAGATTGCAATGTAAATTAATATAAATAATAATGTAATTATAACTGGGCAGGTAGAAAAAAAAATGTAATAGCTTTAAGTGTGTGTAATGTAAGGCTGAATAAAGAAAAGATCAAGTCCCATATGTACTTAATGTTGTTGCAAATAGAAAAATCAACATACTATGTAAAATTACTATAGAGATAAATTTAGTCATAATTTTATATGAGAATAATGAACAGCGGTAATGAGGTCACTGGGCTAAGAGTTTAATTGACAAGACAATGTTAGGTGGTTATACCTACGGGTGAGATGAACTCGAAGATTTAAGTGACTGTGTGATTAAATTGTGCAATTAAATGTAATTAATTACGAAGAAAATGGGCGGAACCAAAAATTAGGCCTACAAACGAAGATGTAACGCCACTGTCAACGGATGGACCAATGAGGCATCGCCAATCCTGTGAGGACGGACCGACCCCCGAGCGGGGAGTACGCCCTCGCCACCGTTACTTTAAAAGGGCCAGAACGCTCTTTTGAAAGTTAGTTGAAAGACGAAATTCGGAGAAGTGAGTCGGGGACGTGGTCCGGGAGGAGGTAGTTGAAGCCGTGGTCCGAAAGGGCTAATTGGAACCGAGGTCTGGAGGGACCAGTTGTAAACGGAAGCTCAGAGTAAGAGCTGAAGGTGGGAGCTCGTCCAAAGTTGTAAAGTGGGTTGTGAAGTCAATTGAAAGCACGCGGTGAAGGACACACAGAGTCGAAAACAAGATCAGGAAGTCGAGGTACGAGTTGAATCCCAGACGTGACTTAACGTCACCAGAGAATCGGAGGATAGACAGCCACGGTTCACCGCAATCCACCCAGGAGCAGCCGCCCAGTTCGCAGTCCAGCAGATCAGTCAGCAGGTAGCCGCCCACTCCGGGTGCTAATGGCATCACTACGCCGGTCTGAGACCAGGTCTCCGGAATAAGATTCGAAGGAACGTCGCCAAATAACCCGAGGTAGACATAGTTTCTGATTATATTAGTTATAAGTATTTCCACCTGCCCGTGAATGCAAATGTGTGTATAATAAATGTCTAATTTGTGCATCTTCCGTGTGTATTCACCTGTATTCTTCCTATAACCATGGTACTGATGAACGTATGATATCCGATGGATGGGTCGCGAAGCGAACATTCCATTAGAGTACGGGGTATCGTTCTATCGAGCGATCAGGAGCATAATACATGTTTGATTAATCGAATTATAACTCCTGAAGGACCCCGACTTAAATCACATGGCGCACAACGTCGTGTCCCATTTGTATCAACATGGTCAATTGTACTATGGTTATAGAAGGAGACAGGTGAATATTGAAAACACAGATTAATTGTTTATTTTCCATAACACTTAAAACAGAAATGGACAGGTAGAATATCTTATAATTAACTTAATCTAATTACGATTACCTTATATTACTGACGCGTTGTGTTGCCGGAGTTGGCCTCGATCGGACGGAGAGCGGTGTCGTCGTCCGCGTTTCTTACCATCCTGATGTTCACTGGGTTGTATGCCTGCGTCACTCTGCCGCCCAAGCATCTGCTTGGCTGGGCATCCACGCTGCCATCGAGGTCGCGGTTCGCTCCCTATATCCCATGTCGTTGGGTATGTTGCCTCTGCTCGCCAGCCGTCTGCTTCTCAGCAAAAAGTGTTTTTTATTAGTGTGTAATTATTTAGGTTTTCTTGTTTCATAAGTAGAGCACTGAGCTACTAAACCGTATATTCTCTTTTTGTAAGTAGCCTATGACTGTATTGTTAATTTGAATTTTAAATAAAAATCTTGATTTTATCTGGGTTTTTTTCGTTATTAAAATGAACTACAGTGAAATTTTATTTTGCGGCTCTTTGAAAATTTTGAGATTCTGTTTACTTCATTTTTGGCTCTTCTCATTAGAAAGTCTGCCAACCTCTGGATATAGACGGTCTGCTATTCAAATTAATCAACTAATATAATACTAAACTAATCGATAACTAATAACTCGATCGGAGTACTTCGATACCTGATTAAGATCATTAATTCTTACCTGACCGGCAGGACTTTTACAGTCTCGATGAGAGGATAATTTTCATCCGACCGAGCCATACCCATGGGTATGACTCGATGCCTCAATGCAGTCTGCTCGGTTCTAATTTATTTGATATTTTTACCTTAGATATGTAGGGGGCAGGATTTCATATTCACTGCCGTCTCAGCTGGCATCGATGCTAGCGACATAGCGCTGCCAGCTGCCGTTACAGGTCTGGGCCGATCTCTCTTCTGTTTCATTATTCCGCAACGGTGGTCTTGCCGGCCCACGCGCGCTGAGCGAGATCGCCGACTTTCTTAATTTCATAATACACGCGCACCTTCTACATCTCTTCATGTCTTCATTCTATTCGTAATATCTGTCTCCCTTGTTTGATCATACTGCCACAATAAACATCAACACGCCAATCAAAAATCACGCTCTTTCATTTAACCACCGACCTAACTCCCAAAAATACTTCTACATTACAGAATTACTCACGCGCCGTCTTCGTAGATGACACAGGAGTTTTGGCAACGTCTAGATGTTCGGATTTCACTATCAGACAGCTCCAGAAGGCGTTAATGGTGGCGTATTACCGCCAGTGAAAGCTGAAACTGAACGAAGATAAGACCGAGACTATCCTGTTCACTCACAGGAGGTTGAAGGCGATGCCTAGAGTCAAAATGTAAGTCAATGAGAGTGAGGTGGAGTGGCAGAACGAAATGAAATACATCGGGCTAACACTCAAGTGGCGCTTAAATTGGACATGTTACGTGATGAACACACGCCTGAAAGCAAATCAAATAGTTTTTACATGTTATGTTATTTTTATCACTAATTATTGTATTCACTCTTGGTTTCCTTCAAAAAACATCCGAAAAATTGAGGATACTCTGCAATATAAGTTCAAGTTAATAAATTTATATGTAATAATTATAGACGTTTAAAACTTTACTACTTCAAGTAAGATAGTTTTTTTTATTGGTTTTTTAATATTACGAGGTCTGTCTCCTACCAAATAATGTCAAGCAATAATCTACAAATTATGTTCATATCAAAATAGTGACAAATATATATAGGCTATTATAGGATATTAAATGTATTCCAATAGTACGCCAGATGCTCGATTTCATCGTATTCCCTCTGTGTACGCCAATTGGCATTCTCTTACCCTTAAGGGCCGTGTCCACGATAATCTCTCAATGAGACCCTGTGAAAGGACGAGACACTGAATTCAACATTTTAATCAGGCAAGCAATCTCAGAACTTATTACGAAAGAACTGGAACAGCTTCTTAATGAACAGCAAAAGATAGTGACAGAGGAAATATTATTTTCGGAGACTGATGAATGAATAAAATATGTTCCTAGGTCCTCGATCTACGAAATGTGCACGAAGTAGAGTGGGTGGAAAGTTTTGTGGAAAAATATCATCTCGATAAAACTTTATCAAATCGTGTTATAAATATGTTTAATAATAATGTCATGTCTCATTTTCACAACATTATATAAAGCAAGAAGAAACGAATAACGTTAGATAGGTTTTTCGTAACACAGAACCCTGATGAACTTCAAGCACTCGATGTTTTCAAACAATAACACTTTACTATATATTTTATAAGATAAGTTAAACTAAAGTTTATTTATTATCGTTTTATTACTACCATTTCCTTTTAAGTTAAAGCTTTTAGTTATTGCTTTTATTGAATTTCAAGCAAGTAGAAAATAAAGATTAATACATTTTACATTGATTCTGATGGGAATAATTGTTTGGATTTACGAACAATTCGGCTTTCAAACAGTTTTACGGAACAAATTAAGTTCGTAACCGAAGTTCCACAGTATTTCAAAATGGTTAATACTTTTATACGCTCAAGTTTTCTGGTTGTCTATGCTATGTGTCCTAATCTTATCTATGGTTCTAATGTGTCTACCTCATAGGTCTACCTCATAGAAATGATACATATCTACCTTTATATTATTTATCTATGGTCTACCCACCCTACCTTATCTAATTATCTATAATCTATATTGTCTTATTGTCTATCATCTGCTGTCATTGTCGTTTCGTGTTGACGATTGATAGCATGTTTTGTGTCTTTCTTTCGGATTGAGTAAAACAATTAATTTATATATTTTGTATATTTATGAATGAAAATGACTGATAAAAATCCTTCTTTGGTTGCCGTGCTTCAATTATTGAGGAAATATAATTTAAAGGTAATTGAGATGGGATTCTTTGATTTAATTCCTAATGTATCATATGTTTTCTGTTTTTACATTAATTCATAAATTGATCAATTAGATATCTAGATTTTTCAGCGAATGCATTATTTATTTTAATATATAGTCAATTTAAAAAATATATAGTGCATAGTGTTTAAAACATATATAAATTCTGGCACAATGAACTATGTCAACTTCTAGGAATGATAAATGATTTGCATTAATTTGTTTCTATTTTTTTAATTTATTTTATCATTATTTTAATATTGGTTTCTCTCATCACGGATTCCTTCCAAAATGCATTGGTCACGTTGAATAAATTTGCTTTAATGTGATTTGCAAGTTGAAAGTGTTTATATAAGAAGAGGGTATTTATGATATATGATTTTGTAAACCAATACTGATCTTAGAATTTCTTTCAATAATAGCGGTATTTCTGCGACTTTTGCAAGTCTAAAGTATTTAAACTACAGAAAATAATTGGAATTGTTCTTATCCCCATATAAATATTTAAACATTGATTTAAAAAATATTTTTATAAAAATCTTCAATTGTCTAAAGGAGATATTATTTTAAACTCAATTTACCGGTTGATTTACCTCTCAAGACACATTCTTATATAATCCAAAAAGAAATCGGGTGGACTATCAGTTAATAAATTTTTCCTGTATTATAAATATGCTTTGATAATAAAATTGTGTAATGACTCATTTTGCTTCTTTGATTTGAAGTTAAAGTTAATTTATGGTATTGTGATCATGTGAGTTTGATTTTTGTACACAGGGCACTGAAGAATTACTGAGAAAAGAAGCTAATTTGACTGATGTTACTATTCCATCCATTGACGCTCAATCTGATATTGACATCAGCAATGCTTTATCCGCATACCATAGTGAAGGAGATCCATTAACTTATACACACGCATATGAAAACTTGAAAAAGTTTGTGGAAAGCTCGTTGGATATTTATAAAGTAAGTATTTGGGATTTATACTTATTATTATAATACTTTGAACGAACTAGTGGTCTGTGCCTCCCACCTCCTCCCCCTTTTTTCCTACCTGAATCGCAAGAGTCAAAACGCTGTTATCAATCTCAGAGACTTCGTTAGTCTATTGTGTTTGACCTTTGGCAAAATAGTGTCACAGTCGCATACAGTCCACTACGTCCGGAGGTGATTGGGAGACCAAGGGGAGGTGGAGTTCGGTGAGTCCCTTTTCATATTCCTATGTTTTCTGGCACCTAATGTGCGATTACAACAGTGAGTATACCTTAGGAATGTGCAATGATATTATTTGTTACTAATTATTATATGTACCTATATAGTACACTGACAATGTCAATAATGATAATAAATTACATAGTTATATTCCTGTTACTATGAAACATCATAATTATTTAAATGCACTGTCTTCTAATTCAATTTGTAAATTGGGAATCCTCAATACAATTAAAAATTTAAATCTACTTTTTCCACTATGGACACACATCAAAGACCAACTAAAGCTCCACCTACCTTATAGAATTATAATATTGTTAACAAACATTAAGCGCTTTATAGAATAGGATCCATCCATTGTGAGTTTCACATGTCTTTATAATTCAATCTTTAGAACTTATTTACAAAGCACCAATAACACCAGCAATAGTTTAGGCGGAGATGATAAGTGCGTAACGATAATTGTTGCGTACAAGCATAGATGCTGGAAGAATCTCAGGACAGGAAGAAAATAGGCACTCACCGCAATCTGGATTCTGCTGACATCTCCAAAGATGTGGACTGTATATTTTACTTACTATTTTGTCAAAGGTTCCGATGCAGTATAGAAGTGAAATCTCGAATTAGTATAATATTGTAAACTGTACTGTACACATATAACTGTACTGGTTCGGCGACGCCTGGAAGGGGCCCGGAGGGGGGGGGAGGCACAGTGCAATATTTCCGTCCAATAATTAATATTTATATACCAAATACATATATATATGTCCCAAACAATAATATTTTTTCTTTTAATAGCTGCCTCGTCCTTACCATACAGAATATTTCATATCAAACAAACACAGCACAAACTATATTTTGAAGATAAAACTGTATTTATTTATTATTTTTTTTAGCATGAATTATCAACAATTTTGTATCCCGTATTGATCCATATGTATATGGAATTGATATTGAATAATCATGTGGAATATGCAAAAAAATTGATTGAGCAGTTTGGACCAGAGCAAGAAGAATTTTATCAAGAAGACATTAAGAAGTTTTCTCAAATAACTAGTAAAAGTCAAATCAACAAAGATGATTTAGCTGAAACCTTCAAGTAAGTCATTTCTTAATTCTTCATACAATACATCAAATGATAAATATGTCTGTGTATACTATTAATGACCGTATATTTTTGATACATTATTATTATTTTTCAGTTCGAATAAATTTGTGATACAAATATCTCGCGATATATCATCCCTCCTCAAGAGGCATCTACATGAACAAAAGAATTCTTCCGTTGTTTCAAATATTGTGAATAACAGATTGCACCTAGAGTTGTATGAAGGCGGTGCTAGGAATCGGAAGCAGGTCCTCGCAACAGCCGGGGGACTGATGGGAGAGGCCACCAAGCATGGTAACTGTTTGGTTTTTTATTTACTCTTTTTAGCTAGCTTTGAAATAAGAAACCATCTCAAAATATTTTATTTATTTGAAAGGATATATCTACAATAGTACACAAGTGACTATTATAGCTAAAAAGTAAATTTAACATCAGATTTTGTGAAAAAAAATCTGTAACATAACAAATCTTTATTTTTCTAATATTTTTTATTATTATACAATTTCTTCTAATTTATGATCAGTTTTTCATTTTGGTTTATTGTCAGTAAATAATAGCTGCTGTAATTTTCTCGAAACTACCTTTGACAAAAACAACAATAGGATAGGAAAGTGTGAGTTTTTTGCCTAACGTTGTAATGGGTACACACAACATGCTTTCAAAATATTTTTCACATTTTGTACTTAAATTACTACCTTACAGTTATCAACCTAACTTCTAATAGTTGAAATTTTATGAATTATTTATATTTTTTCAGAAAATCGCACCAAAGTTTATTATGGGCTTTTAAAAGAACCGGATATTCAAAGCCTTACTGTTCCTGTTGAAGAGGACGAGGAAGCGGAAGAAACACCAGACAAACCTAAAAAGAAAAAAAGCAAAAAGGATCCTCTTTTTTCCAAGAAAACTAAATCCGATCCCAACGCACCACCAGTGGATAGAATGCCATTACCTGATTTGTGAGTACTATTATTCTACTTGAGTAATGATATTTTTTATACAGTTATGCTAGTATGTACATACATAACACATATGTATATATCAATTTAGTTTTTAAATCTTTTTATTTTTGTTATTTAACGCATTAGCGGTGGGTATAACCGGGGCATAACCCGTTCGCTCGACTAGTGTCTAACTGCGGGAAGAGTATTAATACCATTTATGTAAAGGTTTTTTTATTTGAAAATATATAATTAAACTCAATAATTTCCTTTGGATATCATATTGCATCGTATAAATAAGATGTCAAATTACTATATTACAGCAATTAAATCGACATCTCGTGTTTTATTTTTGCCTCCAATCTATTTTTATATAAAGGTAAAAAACATTTGTTTTATAATTAGGGAATAGGGAATGTTTTATGGATTCACTAGTAGGTATTTTCAAGTAAAAGTTTTGTTTTTCATGGTATAGATATCTAGCAAGGACACCCAATAATAACTAAGAAAATTTTATTGAAAAATATTCAGCGGTTTATAAGATATGGCGAATTTGTGCGGAAAGTATCCAATAGAGAAGTGTTAAGTTATAATATAAGTGCTTTTTTTATATCTCTTGGAGATTGTGAACAATTTTATATTATATTATTTAATCATGTGGCTACCGGCTACCCTGCAAAAATATAGATTTAGGTAATTTACATTACAAAGCATTTTTTTAAAAATATTTACAGAAAAGAAACTGACAAAGTGGAAAAAGCCAGAGCTCTCAGAGAAGCATCAAAGAGAGTTGCCTTAGGTCCTGATTGCTTACCATCCATCTGTTGTTACACTCTGCTCAATTCTTTACATAATGTAACGTGTGCTGATATTGCAGAGGACTCCAGCCTCTTGGCAGTGGGTTTCAATAACTCATCTATAAAGGTATATTACAGTCTATGAATTATATTTTGCTATTATATGGACAATAAATAAATTAGTCTATTTGGTACATAATGCTCTCTTTTTGAAGATTTAATTGCATTTATTTCAAGGGTTTAATTACATTTATTTCCTTGTGCTCGACTTGTTAGCTACCCGAAACAAACTTTCTTAATACGTTCCAAAGTTGAAATCCATTCCAAGAATTCTAACATTTTGAAAATGAAAAAATGATGTGCAAGTAAACATGTGGAGGTTTAGGAAACAAAATGTATTAGAATATACTAATGATTAGATAAACTATGATTATGATTGGTATTCGATTGAAATAATGAATGATAACTGTGATTTAACGATTGGAGGTTTAGTTTCTAATGTACCGGTGATTTCTCACTGAAATACGAATAATTACAATTATCATCAGTACAATCGAACACCAATCACACAGTTCATTTCATAACTAATGTATAGGTAGGTATTGGCCGCCAAGCTAGTTTACTTATGCAGTGGACACTGTGGCCAGTGTTTCAGGAATTGATGAAGCAGAAAAAATAAAATAATATTACATTTTTTAACATTTGAGTAAGTTCAGGACGGCTTGTGTCTTGGCTAAATATAAACTGATTACTTGACAAATTTATGGGATATAGCAGTTTGTATCTTGGCTAAATATTAAAAAAATACATTTTTAAAAATCAGAGTTTTATCCGTTTATACAATATTTATAATAAAATGCACACAATATGTGGACTCAACATTACATAATATAGTACAATAATAGAAGATTTTTATATTTTTAGGTTTGGTCACTTACTCCTAACAAACTAAGAGTAATGAAGTCTGTTGATAAATTATCAGACATTGATAGAGAAGCGGGTGAGTTTATTTTTGTGATAGTGACTTAATAGTAGTAACATTGACAACTTAAAAAAAATTAATTTTTAGTTTAAATTTAATCAGTCAAACTCGGAACAAAGAATTACATTGTAGTTGATCTTTAAGGAAAACCAAGTAATTGTACAGTAAAACTCGATTAATTCGCAAAACACTAACGCGTAAACATAAACGCCTAAATTTAAAAAAAAATCTAATTACTAATTTTTTTGATGTAATCATTAGAAAGAATTTGTTCAATAAGTTCAATAAAAGTGTGTCAAATGCGTATATAGTAAAACCTCGTTATTACGAAATCCAAGGGACCATAAAATAAAAATTCGTAATAACGAATTCTCACATATAGCGAAAAAAAAAAAATCCTAATATATATTCCGCGCGTGCCATAGCAATAAATATATCGCAGCTTTAAAAAGTTTTTAAGTTCCGAAAACAAGACACCCGTCAGTTTAATATGGGATAATATAACATAATAAAACATTCTGCAAACAAAGGAGGATTTTCTATACATAGAAAACTTTGAATAATCCATTTAGTTTTGTTGTTTCAACAGATAAGCAAATGAATAATAATCAAGTAATTAAATTAAAAACATTTTACGAAACAATATAAGATAACCTAAAATTCGGCAATATTTTTAGAAATTCCAGCAAAACAACATTAAATTTTAACTATGTTTAATTATAGAGCCGCTACAAGCATTGAGAGTTTTGCATCGGTCAATCGATTTTCCTATTTCTTTAAATTATAGAGAGACTAATTCGAAATTATAGTTTTATGTCGAGGGTTAAAATTCTATGGGAATTATCACGACCTAATAGTCATTTTAGGTTCCACAAAATATTAAAAAATGTACTTTAAGAATAAATTACGGATGCTAGTACATATAAATGTCAGTAAACACACGAAAACAATTGTCCAATAAACACATTAATGAAAATGTCGTACACATTATTATCGTTCATTGGAATCAATGTAAATGTTCAGTTATAATGTAAAAAGTGACGTAAGTTGATAATGACAATGTAGATGAAAAGTGAAGATTGAAAATAATAATACTCAGAATTGTAGGCATCTCGAGCTTTACCATATACAAAGACTGATGCGCGCGTGCTCTAAAGTGTGACATGCCAATCGCGATTTCTGGGAATTTTATTTTCTCCAGCTGGTCTAGAGATAAGACCCGTTTTTAGAGATTTGAACAAGTGTGCGCTTCAAAGCGTGAGAAGGGTGCCATTCTAACCTATTTTGACAATCGGCAATAAAACCAACCTTGGACAACGTGGAGGTTATGCCAAATGGCTTTATAAGGGCCTATTATGATCACATGGAGAAGTTTTACAAAGGCACAGCGGGCCGCCCGCGCCAACAAGGCAATAATAAAACGATTGACAAACATGACCGTAAACGGCTGAAATATATTTCAATATATTTTCATTGTAACACAAAAAAATTTCGATATACATCATTTTTCAACATAATTTGGGTTCGTTTTAACAAGGTTTTATTGTATTATAAATATAATAAATGTAGACTTTTAAGTATGTATCTTTAATAATTTGTTTTTAATGTTCAAGTGGATGTGCTTGTTCGCATGATGGATGAAAGATTAGGAGAAACAAGCAGAACGCTTCTTGGACACTCCGGTCCTGTGTATAGAGTGGCTTTTGATCCATATAAATCCCTTCTGATATCGTGTTCCGAAGATACCACAAGTAAGTATAGTCTTATAATAGTAGAAAAGTATAATATTTATTTTATAATTTAACAAATTAATTTAATTTAAAAAATATTCATACATCGATGGTTAAGAAATGATAATGAGTGAAAATATGCTTAATTTTAATCTTTTTACCTTTATTTATTTGTCCTTATTCAAATACTCTATTGAATTTGTGACCAATAAACAAATTTTATTTCAAAGTTCCTAGATTATTCTTTTACATAATCTCTGATAAAAATAGTGGTATTGATTAAAAAGTTTTAGGGTAACTAATTGTAACTTACTATCACGCTGTTTCTTCTTAAGGATTGGCAGAGAGAAGCCACACTCTTCTGTTCTAATGCACTCTCACTTTTTCCACATTTATACATCCTATCAAGCACGCTCGTCAATTATTATACGACGTGTCTTTGTTAAGACCATTTTTCAATATCTGGTCTTTTGACATCCTCTTTTTTATTATCTTTTGTTTCTGGTGGCATCAACACTCATGTTATATACCTTCATTACCGCCCTGTCCTCAGTCATCCGACCTTCCACATGTTTCCTTTCTTAATTCTGCTCACTATACTAATATCAGCTTCATATTCACTCCTAATTTGTTCATTCTGTATACTTTTGTTCCTTTTTTGCCAGTTCCAGGTTTAATTTTCATGCATTTGTATCAGGACTACATTATGCACTGTCAATCTTGCCCCTGCTGACAAGTTATTAGCAATTATGTACATACTGTATTCAATGCACTATTCACTTTGTTCTCTTCAGTCACCGTCCTTTTTATATCTTTCTCAACCTTTCTATCCTATTCCTATCATGCATACTTCCGAGTACACAAACTCTGCTACTTATTCCAAACATTCATTCATCATACTTTCCTCTCACATTTGATCCACATTAATTAATTCAATGTAAAATATACATTCTTACTACTAATTTTATTTTTCTGTTAAAACCACCAAATATTCACATCTTTTAATGGCACTATTTATAATTGTTCACTTTTAAATAGTGACATTTGAGTTCAATGCGGTTATTAAAATGTTTGGAGTTTTTTTGGAAATTTTATTAGTTTGTGATGTTTGAAAACGGCATAGAGTGGGAGAATTTCGAAGGTACACTCTGATTTCACCACCTCGCATCAAATCAAATTAGAATTAATACAATGTTCCTGTTTTTATTTCATACATTTGGTACTCATATATTGCATTGTTCACAGTTCGGTTGTGGTCATTGCACGCATGGAAGTGCTTGGTGTGTTACCGTGGCCACATGTATCCTGTATGGGATATCAGATTTTCGCCACACGGTCACTATTTTGCAACAGCGTCGCATGATAAAACTGCACGACTCTGGGCTACCGACCACCATCAACCCCTCAGAATATTTAGTGGACACCTCTCTGATGTAGATGTGAGTAATTTTTTGTTGTACATCTACTTGCTTATTCCGGAATCAGCTTTAGTGTAGCTTCAGCAATAGAGCATCATTGTGAGTACGTAAAGTTTTATGAATCAATATGGAATAAATACTAATTAAATGTATTAATTATAAAGATATACATATAAAATCAATTATATCAAAAAAATATTGTTGCGCTACCGGGATTCGAACCTGGATCTCTTTTCCGATCCGGGGAAGATGTATTACCAACGCTACAGCGACAGTATTTTTTATGATAAATTTTCAAACCTATATGTTACACTTTGTTAAATTAATACATCTATCGTTCCATTATTTGAAAGCCATCTACATTCTTTTTACAAAATCTCATATAACTTTGAGTAAAATAGGAATGTGTTCTCCTTAATAATATGGAATAATACTACTGGACTTTGTATTGCACTAATGAATTTGTAATTAAATAATGTTCTCTTCCCTGAGAGGAAAGTCTTTTTAGATGGGTACTTATAATGAAAAGTATCTTTAATTAATATGCTTGTTTGGTCTAGTAAAACACTCACCCAGTGACTAAGTGGTTGGAGATTGTGGTCAGGTCAAGGATTATCCTGGGAGACCACAACATCTCTATTTAATTGTTATTAAAATAATAACTAATAGTAAAAGGTCGTATATATCTTACTACAGTGAAACCCCGTTTTTACGTTTTTAAAGGGACTGACAAAAAAAACGTAATTAGAGGGAAAACGTAAATTGCGAGTTAGAAAAAAAAAATTAAAAATGGTGAATTTTTTTACATTTAGATAATCATGCAAATCGATTTGGTAAATATTTTTGTACTGATTTATAGCTCTTTCGATCTTATAAATCGATAAGAAAGTCTCGTCTTGTACGTTTTCAATGCTAGTAGAGTAGTTTTTAAGGCCCTCAATATGCCTCATAGCATCTTCTTTTGTTGGAATTGGATGGATCGATCTCCAAAGCAACACTTCGAGATTCCCCACAAACTGATGCATATACCACAGAGTGCCTCTTCTTGCCAGCCATTTGATGCAGTAAAACCTTTGATATTTAATCGAGACGCAATGTGCAGGGTCTTATCTCAAATTAATGTACAGTTGACTGGCATATTGCTGGAACGCAAGCTGACAAACCATTCTTTAAGGATTTCTTCCATTTCATCGTATTTTGAAGATCGTATGTGCATGCGTTTTTTCGCCATGGGACCACATTGCATTGCACTTTTTTCAATCGATTCGCGATTTTTTATTATCATAGCCAAAGTTGTAATAGGTATCCCCAAATCACGCGCGAGCAAAACATGTGAACCAACGTGTTTATTCACTTTTTCGATAATGTTCCTTTTCTCTTGAATCGATTTTCTCGTGAATTGTTTTTCTTTGCTGAGACACTATTTGAAGGGACTTGATGAAAAATGAAAAAAAATGTTAATTGACACACGATAATTGAAAATGTATGTACACAACCGACACCACGTTTAAAACACAAGCACAGATTGACTAAATATACAGTCTGCCTGCCTTTGATTCACTAAATTTCCCACCAATTACATTGTATTACACGACTTTTAACCTTGACCGTGAGCACTGCAGGTCACACGTGTCTATGAATAGAAACAACATACTTCTGCTTCCTAATATTAATTTCAAATATTTTAAATCGTCACGCATTTAATTAAATATGTTTATAAATTGATTTGAATTTTAAATATTTCAAACGTTAATTGCGGGAAATAAAAACGTAAAAGCGGGTACTAAATGTACTAAAATAAAGTGGGATTGTAAAAATTGAACACAAATAGCGGAAAAACATGAATTCTGAGCATGTAAAAATGGGGTTTTACTGTATGTTTTTTCCTCTTGGAACTAGTGTTGAGATAAACCGTGATTGTGATTGGTAATCAATTCCAACGAGAATTGGTGATGTGATTTAACAATTGAATGTTTATGTTCTTTACAGCTCGCCGAATTATGAATAATTACAGTTACCAATCATCCTCACAATCGAACACCATGTGTCAATCAAACACCAATGACACAATCACGGTTTATCTCATCATCACTTAGAATTATTTGGACTATGTACAAAAATATTTTATTTTAACGATTATATGTTTAATTTTAGTGTATTCAGTTTCATCCCAACTCCAATTACGTTGCAACAGGCTCCAGCGATCGTACAGTTAGATTATGGGATTGCGTGACAGGAAACCAAGTGAGAATTATGTCAGGGCATAAGGTAATATGTAATACTTTACTTTTCTAGATTGAAATTGAGATGAAAAGAAACTACACAATTATTATGGCTATCGAGTAACCACTAAATATAGTCCCAAATTTTATTGCGAGGGCCGAGCAGTAAAATTCAGAAAAGTTATACATTTTATTTAATGTTACTTATATACATTTATAGAATTATTATTATTAATTTCAAACACTAACAAAAATACATATTTCAATAAAATTTATGATTATGAAAGTCATTAGTCTCGCAGAAATTGGAAAGATTTAGTTAAACATAGTTGTTGTGTCCAGGAGTATGATCTAATAAGACAAAAGAAGGGTATTTTGCTGATCTCCGCTTCTCTCGATGATGATGATGATAATTTGATACAATTTATCATTCGTTTTTACTTTAATAATTCATTGCGTTTAATGTCAGGCCATATCATATTTTCCCAACATTAAACACATTCCAATGAGATGCCGCATACACAAATATTAATCTTTATTGTTCTATATTCAGGCCCG
Source organism: Eubasilissa splendida (assembly GCA_031772225.1). Lineage (NCBI taxonomy): Eukaryota > Metazoa > Arthropoda > Insecta > Trichoptera > Phryganeidae > Eubasilissa > Eubasilissa splendida. Next base: position 11,221,885 of record CM062846.1, read on the forward strand.
TCCTCCGTCGTTTTGTTTTTAATTATATTAATTAGCAGTTGATTTCTGGCGCTGTCGGTACCTATCTCACCTCGAGCTCACATTCCCAACGAAGACTCACCGTCGGAGAATCTTAGATTGCTGTAATAATTATGTCTCGTGTCTTTATCACGAAACGTATCATTCCGTCGTTATGGCGCCTGGCTCTACGTACAATGGCCCTTCTATGATTGCCAAACATTGCGAGCGAGCATCGCGAATAGTTCAAATCAACTCTGGTACACATGGTGGACTGAAAATAAAAATCCAGTGAAACATACTGTCTGCACCTTATTACGAGCACGCCATTGTTTTGTTGAGTATCACATTTTTTATGTTCATTTGAGCTTTCATACTTCTGTACAGACTTTTTAAATGTTATTTTTGTTTTTTATTACAGTCAATTGTAAATGTCATATCTTTCTCGAGCTGTGGAAGATATATAGCGACGGGAAGTGGAGGAGGTCAGGTTCTGATTTGGGATTTATCACAAGGACATCTTGTTGCCGAATTCGCAAGTCACTCAGCGCCATTGCACGCACTTGTTTTCAGTAGAGACGGAACAATTTTGGCATCAGGTATATAATATCTTTTTATCCTTATAAAATAGGTCATGGAATTGGCATTACCAAAAATATTTTGTGTGTCGGTCAATGTAGTGATCTCTCTCAATTCATAAAACTAAATGCTTTATATCTCTTAGTATTTAAAAATTAGTGTAATACAACTTCTGTCAGTTTTAAATTCACAGGACCAAAAAAAAAATTGTACTTAACAAATTATTCAAAAACCCAAGCAATATTTGAATAATTTCCAATTATACCGAATTTCTAATTAAAAGGGTTTGAGCCAAAAGAATCCACTGTGTAACCAAATTTTTATTATTTTGAAGTTAAAATAATTGATTTATTTCTGATATTTTCACACAGGTTCCCTCGACTGCTCATTGAAATTATGGGACTTCAATTTATTAACTGAAGAAATGGCTAATGAAGAAAATAATGGTTCGCACAATCCAGATGTAAAAATGGGCGATAGATATTTGTTGAGATCATACGCAACTAAGAGTTCACCCATCATAGCGTTACATTTTACAAGACGAAATTTACTTCTAGCTGTTGGAATGTATGAGTTCTCTTAAGCTGTTTTGTGCCTTTGATTACTATTGCATTTTATAATAAAAGTTAACTTTTTCCATATTTTGAGTTTTAATTGCTTCATTGATGTAGTGCGTGAGATAATTCAAAAAATATAATCCAAATAGTGCCGAGATAAACACAAAAAGTTAAATGAAAAACAAATATTTTATTAAATTAAATTATCTATTAAATCTTAAGGGTACTTTAATTTTTCCAGTTTGAAATTTGAGAAATTCTACACGAATTAGATACTCTTTCAAAATTAGGCTAACTGCTTATAAATATGTACTAAAGGATGTTATTTGTTACGTAAATCTTGCCAGAGAGGCAAGTTTTAATAGAAAGAGATGACAATAAAATGGTTGATTTTCTCGCATTCGAGACAAGTTTCAAAAATAACTCCATTTTTTCAGGTTAATATTATGGAATGAAATAATGTGTGTTGTCATTTGAATTAATCCATCGAAAATTAAATTATTTATTTATTGAAGTACCTAATTGATATATACAGTAAAACCGCGATATAACGAAACCCGATATAGCGAAAAATGACGTATATCGAAAAAAAAATCGAAATTTAGTCCCTAAAACCAATTTTTCATACAAAAATGCATTTATATAACGAAATCCCGTTAATATTTATAACAAAATCATTTTTGTCCCGTACAAAAAATTCCAATACATTTACGTAAATTTATAACGAAATAAAAAAATAAAAAATATGAAAATATTATTTCGCACTTACAAAGCCGCGCCGCTGCATCTGCCGTATGCGAACGGTTTAATGGCCTTTTCGGCGGTGCGCGGCGGTCTGCCGACAAGGTAGTAAAACAATTCAAACTTCTTCTTGGGTTCATAGTATCATATTTTGAAGTGGTTGCCGCCGTTACCGGTAAGTACCTTCGTAATTTATATACGACTCATTTTATAAAAATGCCGCGATTCAACTGTCAAATTTTTATTTTTGAATTATTTTTTATGTTTCATGCCCAAAACTATGTTTGAAGCGGTTCTACATTTAAACACAATTAAAATATTGTTTTGTGTTTGCAATATTCTGGAATTTACAAAAATATCTTCCAATTGGTGTTGAATAGGTTCTGTTCTTAATTTAATTCCTTTGATTATCCATTTGCTTATCTGTTTTAATAACAAAACTACTAAAAATATGTAGGTATTCAGTTCCCTATGGCCTTCTTCCTCCTTTGTTTGCAGAATTTGCGATCTTTTTTGAAGCCGCGCAACATTTTTTTGTGACGGCGCGTAATATATAGTAGGATTTTTTTTATTTATTTCGTTATATGTGGGAATTCGTTATTACGAATTTTTATTTTTTGGTCCCTTGGATTTCGTTATATCGCGGTTTTACTGTAATATGAATATGTTTTAGGATCAGTCAAAGTACCTAGTATATATTGTGTTGGAAGCATTTGGTGATTTTGTTTAATATTATCGATTTAAAACACCACATTGTCGTTTTGTGAACGGTTTGTTTCATAATTACTAGTGATGACCTCAAAACCATGAACAGTGAATCAATAATTTATACCTGAGTCACACTCACTATCAGTGATTGAATATCTAGGAATTGGCGGCGTAACTACAAATATAGGACCCCAGTGCAAAATGGAAAAAATTATTATCAAAAATTAGTAAATTAACTAAATTAGTATCACATACAAGATATATGAAGATTAGTACAGCATGGTTTATCCATTAAATAATAAAAACAAAATTAGTCTCGTCTCATATAATATTTACACTTTGCAAGACATTTGCACTTGCAATTTAAAAAATACTTCACTTTACTGTATACATTAATCATGTTTTTGCAATATATGTGAGAAACGAGTTTTTAAATTTTATAATTTAATTACTTGCTGTGGACTACTACTAAACTTGGGAAGGTATCTATAGTTGCAAAAATAGCAATTTCAAATGGATTGTAGAGTGAACTTGAAACTTTTTGGACCCCCATCTAACGTGGGCACCAATGCACCATATTGGCTGCATTGGCATAGCATAGTTTTGCCACTACTGGGAATATATATACTCGAAATATATCGTGATTCAATGTTGAAAAATGACTGATAATGTTTTTCTAAATTAGTATAAGGTCGTGGGGACATGCCAATAGGTATCAATGAAGCTCGCTCTCCCTTATGTCGCGGTTCCCGTGGTGGCGCGAAGAGGAGGGCGGAGTGCAGAGTGGGTGTGTGGAATATTAAAGGAGGAATGGACAGAAAAATAAATAAACTGTGTGATAGTATGAATGAAACGAACCTTGATATATTGTGCATTAGTAAGAACATGAAAAAAGGAAGAGAGATGGAGCACAATGACACGCTGGTGCTATGGTCCGGGGTCCCAGAGGAGGACTGGGCATATTAGGGTGTTGCAGCGTTGCTCTAAAAAAGAATGATAGAATGTATGAGAGAATATGAGCTTGTCAGTGCCAGGCTCATGTGGATCTGTTTTAAAATTGGAATTACAAGTATATTTTTAGTTGTAGGTTATGCTCCCGTAAACTCAGAAAATGATGAATTTTGGACGAATGTAAGGGATGTAATAAATGTAAAACGGAATAATGAAAGAATAATTTTCGCAGGCGATTTGAATGGATGAGTGGGGACTCAGAGGGATGATTTCGAGTCAGCTATTGGTGTGCACGGTGACAAAAAGATGAACGGGAATGGAAAAAATCTACTTGAGGTATGCTTGGAATGGAACATTTTTGTCTCAAACACCTTTTTTGATCACAAAGGAATCCACCAGTACACATGGGAGAGAGGAAATGAAAGGTCGAGGATTGATTTTGTGGTGGTTGACTCTAGACTGAGATCTACTACTGTTGATACTTAAGTGTTTCGGGGCGCCGAAATGGAAACTGACAATTTCCTCATTGTCTCAAGAATACTTTTATTCCATGGATGGCGGTCCACGAAAAAAACAGTATCGGCGCCATTTAGAGTCAAAATTGAGAATCTGCAAAAGGATGATGTCAGAGAAAAATTTGAAAGGAAAGTGTGAAAAACTGAGTGAGTAAGGAGCGAGTGATCTGAATATAGACAATGCATGGGAATACATTAAGGTTACTTTATGCGAATCAGCGAAAGAAACCTATGGCATAGCTACCCAAGGAAGGAAGAGAGGCAATGCATGGTGAGACAATGGCATAAAGAAACTTGTGAAAGAAAAGAAGAATGCGTGGCGCTATCTGTTGACAGTAAATGTGGATGAATACACGAAAGCAAAAGACCTGTACAATGCCTGTAAGAAAAAAATTAAATCTGGTGTGAAAGAAAGGAAAGAGCGGCCGAAAAGAGAGGAAGGGGTGAAAATGACTGATACTTTTAAAATTAAACATTCCACATATAAATAAAAATATAAATGACTTAGAATTTTCAGGCTAATATAAAATTCTTCTGGAAGGCAGTCAAAAAATCCCGATGTGGTACTAAAAGCAGTAGTATGAAAGCTAAGTCAGTAAATGGAGAGATGTTAACGAATGAGGATGAAATAAAAGATAAATGGATGAAATATTTCCAGGAAATGTATGAGAGTGTAGAGAATGCAAATGAGGAAGCACCTGAGAGGCTCTCTGGGGTAAGTATAAATGAGGAAAACGATATAAATGCAATAAAACATGAAGAATGGTAAGGCTGTGGGGTATGATAATGTTGCTGCAGGTATCAAGGCTGGTGACCCATTAGTTATCTTGAGGCTTCATACGCTCTTCAATCAATGTTTGGAAGAGAGCCACACCCTGTTAGATTGGAGGAGGGCTGTCATTATGCCTCTTTACAAAGGCAAAGGGTCGAAAATGGAATGTGGTAACTATAGGGCTATTTATTAGTCTTTGGTAAATTGTATGGAAGAATTTTAATAGAAAGGGCAAGAACGGTGATGAAAGAAAAGTATGAGACCTGTAAGGGGCCTTTGTGGGTGGAAGAGGATTCATGGATCAGATCTTTTCTCTACAAGTGATGGCGGAAAAGTTTTTGGCGAAAAACCAAAAACTTTTTTGTGCCTTCGTAGATCTACAGAAGGCATATGATAGAGTTATAAGAGAAAGGTTATGGAATGTACTCTCTGATCACGGGGTGAAGAGTAAACTTATACATGCAATCGCATCCCTATATGAAGGAAGTTCTGCGTGTGTAAGAATCAATGGAACATTCACACCATGGTTTGACATTACAAAGGGTGTCAAGCAGGGTTGTGTAATGTCTCCATGGCTGTTCAACTCGTATATGGATAAATGTGTGAAAGAACTGGAATGTATGAGCAAAAATGGGCGATTTGATTGTATGCTGTTTATTGTACACCGATGACGCAATACTAATGGCTAATAATGAACAAGAATTACAGAGTCTAGTGAGTAGAATGTACGATGTATGAAAGGAAAGTGACCTCATGATGAATGTTAACAAGTCGAAAGTGATGGTATTCGAGAAGGAGGAAATCAAGACACCATGCAAAATACTTGTAATGAATGTTTGGATCGAGTAGATGCGTTTGTGTATTTGGGAAGTATGTTTGATAGAAATGGAAAGGCTGAGAAAGATATCGAAAGGAGGATGACTGCAGATAATAAAGTGAACGACGCTTTGAATGGAATTATATCTAATGGGAATTTGTCAACCGAGGCAATACTAGCGGTGCACAATGGAGTCCTGGTACTGACACTGATGTATGAAAGTGAGGCCTGGAGCTGGCAGAAGAGGAACGGAAGTAGATAGAATGCAGTGGAAATGAGATCACGTAAACGTATATATGGCAATCTATTAACATTTATAACAGAGTAAAGAATGAAGAAATAAGGAAAGAAAGTAAAGCTTATCTTGGTATAGTGAGTAAGATTAAGAAAGGATCACTTAAGTGAATTGATCATATGGAATGGATAAATGAGGAGAGAATAAGTATTGATGGCACTAGAAATAGAGGACATCCGTGGAAGACTTGGCACGACCAGGTAAACCAGATAATAGAGGATGGTTCTGTTAGAAGCCTCAACAATCGGTGAGCCTGTATGAATGTGGATGAGGCGAGAATTGTGTGTAAGGACAGAGGAGTGTGGCGCTTTATCCTCTCTGCCTACCCCTGCAGAAACGGCGTGATGGTAAGTAAGTTAGATCACTTTAATCAGTGCCAATTATTGCTGCCGTTTAAATCGATTATCACGTAAATCAGCGCCATCTACCGAATTCTCCGTATTTCTTTAGCGCCATCTATTGGAATATGTTTGTTGTTAATGGTTATGCTAGCTCGCTGATAACTTAATTTTATTTTGTTTTGATACAACATACGTTTAACACACTATTTCAATCCCTATTCACGAATAATTGTAAGTGCAATGTAACACTTTCGCATAAGAAAATACAATATTCCATTTGATTTCTGAATTTTGTTCAATTCTCCTTTTTGCATTAACGAAGAACGCATTAGAAATTTCATTATTTTTTACTAGCATCATCATAACTAACACAAAATTGAATATATATTTCATATTATTCGTCATCATCAATCATTTTATTTTGTATACTTAGTTATACAGTAATGTAAACTTAATTTTGTCTGTGTTTAATATACAGTGGAACCTCGCATAACGAGCAAAATAAACTAAAAAAATGGCTTCCTTAACGAGTGACACGGAAAGAGGTAGTCCCCTCTTCACGTCACTCGCTTGTGCGCCGGGATTTTCCGCACCAGTGCTACATCAGTCTGTGTTTAGCATAGATAAAAGATATACGTGTTTAGCACTCGTTCCGCTAGCATGTTAGTGTCGCTTATGATCACACATTTTTCCAAACTTGTGTTCAAATATTATTTGGGATTTTTTTTTGTCCAAAGTTTAATAACCCTTGCAAAAATGTTCCTAAAAAAAACAGCCATAAGAGAATAAAAATAATCGTAGAAATAAAACGTAAAATCATTGAAAAGCGAGAACGAGGTGTGAGCGTGGCTAAACTAGCACACACGTGCAATCAGTCTACATCAACGATTAACAGCCGGTTGCGTCATCCTCGGTAACTATAACTGAGATTCAAACTCGTTTACTTTCAAACTCGTTTACTTTTAAACGAGATTCAAATAATTTGACAGAAATCGAGTTGCGTCAACAAAGTTTATAGTTATCCAGTGTAGCAATTACATAGGCCTCTTAAAATCTCATTTTCAAAAACAAATGCCGCGCGAGTAATTTTGCTTATGGCAACACGTGTAGAACGCTTCATTTGACATTTGACGTTTACGTTAAATTGGTGTGTTTGCCTTCCCGAAATGAGCAATTGACCGTTTTTGAACGATGAATGTCAATATAAAGTAAGTATTCTTGTATTTTAACTATATTTAAAAGTTTATGTTGTAAATTACGTATTAGTAAACATTATTTTTAATATTTATTCAGACAATCCAAGACGAAGCAAGAACAGCAGAATGGATACGAGGTATGATGCAGATGTGAATGGATAGCGGGTTTCGGTATTTGATGATGATACAGATTCTAACTGTAAGTACTCTGCAAGGCCTTGCAATGCAAATCTTATCACTTTAATTTAGAAAACTTTTTTATCACTCGTTTTGCATTTAATATGGTACCTTTTAAAAACAAATAAATAATGCACACCCCAGTTGTAAGCAGATCAATTATACAAATGTAATATGTTTGTATGTTCATAGGTGGAAGATGTTGAGCACAGGCCTCAAGTTTGAATATCTTAGCATTGCATTCAAATGCCAACTGATGGCATCACCTCAAAAAAATGAACAGAATGATAATTCACAATATAATTAATTAATTTTCTGGTGTATGCACACTTACATAATGTAAAAAAATATAAATATTAGATATTGATAATGCTTTAATTTAGTTTAATTATTTCATTTATAATATATACCCTTTCTTTGTTCGCAGATAAATCAAAACGCAAAATGAATTCAATCACCCCAAATGAACAAATAGACAATACACAAGAACTGCATGTTGTAATTTTAGTCAGACGTCAAGCTGAGAGATATTTGGCCCAACTAAATTTTAAATTAGTCAAAGAAAAAAATAATATGTAATTAATTTAATAATTTACTTCTTTAATTTTATAAACATTAACAATTTCTCTATTTTTAAATGTTTACTGCCTTGCTGTATTTAGCTAATGTGGTTTCACCCCCTTTCATTTTAAGGTATTAACATAAACCGTTTTTCTATTTACTAAAATAATAATGTGTAGTTATGTCGTATGGCTTTACAGTTTCTAATTATTGACTTTAATTTTACTTACTTGACTTTACTCAATTTATGATGGTAATTTCTGTATGTGATTTATGTTAAAAGGTATATATATAAATATAATAAAAGAGTTTTTACAGAGGAAGAATTGTTTTATTATAGATCCAATATTATTGTAAAATAAATGTGACAACAATTTAGGCTAAATCTCAGAAATGAATGATGTACAGAGCGATGAAGATCTTTAATGAAATGCCAGATGAAGATACTTCATAGATTTAAAATGAAACTAAGCCAATATGTGTAAGATAAGTTTGATCTTATTTATATTATAACATATATATTTACATTTGTACGCACAATATTAAGAATAAATAAATGAAATGCTATGGCTGGTTTAATAATTGGGAAAAATAGCCATTTATTAGATCTCGTCTTACATTATTTCCATCCTGTGCAGGTTCAGAGTCAATTTCATATAATATTGTCACAAAGTCTGGTGACTCGGTAACATTATGCAACACTGCTGTGGCTATAATGACTGCTTCCACTCTTTCAATACTCCGCCTGAGTTTCATACCTATTGCGGGGAAACGCCTTTTCCACACCCCAAATGTTCTTTCTACAACATTCCCAGTCCTGATTTGGCTCTCGTTATATAGTTTTTCTGCCACAGATATTGGATTTGTAAATGGAGTAAGTAAGTATGGTTTGAGTAGATAACCACGGTCACCAATGAGATGTTTCTCATTAAAAATATAATAAATAAAATCTAGTTGCCCTTTTAATCTAGAATGACTAGAATACTATCGTGTGTTGAGCCTGGCTACCTTGCAACATTTGTGTATTTCATTGTGGCATCTATTACTGCCAGCACATTAATGGAGAAGTAATCCTTCATATTTTGATAGTATTTCGCATTATTTCCTCCTGGAAATAGGATTTCCACATGAGTGCAATCTATTGCACCGATCGTGTTTGGAAATTTTTAAATGTTGAAGAATTGATTCAGATATTGCTGAATTTCTTTGGTAGGTACAGGTAAACATAAATTGTGATCTGAGAGCGGCTATTACTCTGCTCACTTTGTTTACAATCCGTGAAATAGTGCTCTTGTGTACACCAGATATATTACCCGTGCATCTTTGCATTGATCCTGTGGCATAGAAATGCAAAGTTATCGAGCCTGGTTTACAGGACAAACTGCCTGATTTCTGATCTTTAACAAAAATATTATTATATACCTATGAAGTAGATAACTTTAGATGACATTATATTGTCTGAAATAAGCAAGACCAGTTGCCAAACCATAATTTTGGACAGGCGGAATCTTGCAATAAAATCTATTTCTTCCCATATAAAATGATCAGTTTGTGGCCTAAAAGATTTTTCTCATCTTGTTAAGGATGTATTGAACAATTATTTGATCGTCAGAAGAATCGGTAGCAGTGCTATCTGACATAATAATGTTCATTTCAATAATACGACGTCGAAAAATTTAAAAGAATGCTTTTAATGACGGATGTCAAGTGGATGCGCATAATGCAAATGTGCCCTAGATGACAAATCCAGTGGATGCAATCCGTTATCGGAAAAAGATTTTTTAAAACCCATTTCTTCCTGCAAAAAATTATGTGCCGAGGTCCAAGTTTTACTTTTCCTGTTAAGAATATACTGTTTAATTAGTTTGTCATCAAAAAAGTCTGTGATATCACTGCTATCCGACATAATATTGTACATTTCGACACTACAGTGTCAAAAATTGAAAAATACTCGATTTCGGTGACATCTGTCAGTGGCTCGCGCGCAGTGCGCATGTGCATTAGTAAAGTTTACATTTAAGCGGAGATTTTCGGCGGTTTATAGTTAAAGTCAAAAGTAAGCGACAAAAATGAGATGATGCAACGCGTTTTCGGATAAACTAAGTTTAAAAGTAAAGTTTATGGTTACCGAGGATGACGCAACCGGACCTTACTCTATCAAGATTAAGGAGATAGATGCTTCAAAGGGATTGACAAGAATATCTACGCGATGGTTACATATTCTCGACGATGTTGAAAGGTTGCTTCTTATATGGATAATAAACGAAAGCAATTGCAAGGCGACACTATTAACGAAAACATCATTTGTTCGAAAGCGAAAGTGATTTTCGCCGACCTCGTTAAGTAGACGTCAGGATCATCAACGGCAAAAGAAGAAGTATTTAAGGGAAGTTATGGCTGGTTCGTGAAGTTTAAAAGAAGAACCGGCATCCACAGCGTTCTGAGGCACGGTGAAGCAGCAAGCTCCGACACAAAGAAAACTTCATCAGCGACTTCAAGAAGGTCGTAAATTCGAGGGTTACTTGCCGCAAGAGGTTTTTAATTGTGACGAGATGGGTCTCTTCTGGAAAAAGATGCCGAAGCGAACAGCAGAGGAGAATGCATTGCTTTACCTCAAGGCAATGAAAAACTGTCTAACGCTGCTATTTTGTGCCAATGCATGCGGCGATTTGATAATTAAACCGCTGCTTCTTTACCATTCAGAAACTCCACGAGCCTTCAAGAAGTGTATTGTCCGGAAGGGCAAGCTAAATATGATGTGGAGATCCAACAACAAAGCTTGAGTGACACGTGACATTTTTACTCATTGGATCAATGAAGTATTTGGTCCTTCTGTGAAAAAATATTTGCTTGAGATGAATCTGCCACTCCATGTCTTGCTTGTTATGATCAACGCACCTGCCCATTCTCCAGGTCTACAAGATGACCTCCAAAGAATTTAATTTCATCAAGATCCAGTTTCTGCCTCCAAGCACCACTCCGCTACTCCAGCCTATGGACCAGCAGGTTATTTCTAACTTTAAAAAGCTCTACTCTAAAACACTCTTCGAGCGTTGTTTTTAGGTGACTGAAGGGACCAATCTCACTCTCAAAGGGTTTTGGAAAGATCACTTTCACTTCGTTGTCTGCCTTAAGATGATTGAAAAGGCGTAGGAAGGGATTACCAAGAGGACCCTCACTTCTGCTTGGAAGAAGCTTTAGCCAGAGAGCGTTGTTGAATGTGACTTTGTGTGAGGAGAAAGTTATCATTGTTATATTAGATAATTAGGCAAATATAAAAAGTGGTATAGTCTAAAGAGCTACAATGGAACCATTTCGGGTGTTTTACCCATATGCTTAATTTAATAATAAGAGTTGGCCCTGATACAGTATGATCAGTGGGCTTATCAATAAAGCAAAACTAGGTAGGTCATTTCGGACGAAGTTGTGTCTCAAATGAAAAATTTATGGCTTGTTCCGCACAGCATTGCGAACTGCGGACGCGAGAAAAAGTGGCCCGAGAAATGAATGAATAAGAAGAGGCCATTTTTTCCGCGTCACAGAAACATTCCGCCCGGCACCCCGCGCCACTGGATTCTCCCCGCCACTGCGCCAACGGACCGCCGAGTGGAGGGGGTAGCGGGCCGCTGCGAGACTCCGCCCCCGCCGGCGCGCAGACTATGCCGCATTTATTTTATTGATAATTAGAGTTAGGAAATTATTTGTAATAAATATGTTATGATAATAAATAGAGAATGGAAAGGGCGATCGCCCGGCGATAATATTATGCACCTCAAAAATCATTTAGGCATCGAAAACGAGTTTTCCAAGTTTGAGGTGCGATAATTAATTCCCCGGGCCATCGCCCCGGATAAGACTTATCAGGCATCGCGAGGAGCAATAAAGACTATAAGATAAAATACTCGCGGTGCCTGAAAAAGTAAAATTGTAAAGAGGAGAGAAGAAATGCCGGAGAAATTCGGAGTCTGCCGTCTTCAACTGTGCGGCGAGAAAAATGAACCAAGTTTCGAGATCTCGCCGCCAGGGGGTGGCTGCGCTGGACCGCAGCGGGGCGGCAGGGGAACGGATCCGGCATTTTGATTGGAGGAGATCTCCTGGAGCCTGTAGCGCTCGTGGTATTTTTAGATATGAAATAAATAATGGTCCAGTGGCTGCAAAGATCACTCTCGTCTCACTCGTCTCTCGCACCACTGGACTTGATAAGCAAATTACGACTTTTTATTCATCTCATCTTTTCGACCCTGCTACTACTTTGAACTATTGGATCTTCTGGCTTCCTGACTTGGCATCGACTTTGGACACGGAACCGGAATTACTACACGACTTGGCTGCTACACTGGACGAGATTTTTGGACCCCCCTGGACCGCTGCACCACGCTGCAGACAATCTTCATCCGAGCTACCAGAGCGAACCGGCGAACCACCCCTGCATACAGTTCTTGTTTCCTGTACGGAACATGGCTTATTAAAGGAACAGCAGAAAACTCGCCTTGAAATTGCTACGGAATGTTGCTACAAAATGTAATGCAACATTTTACATGTTGAAACGTTCTATATTTTGTATTAAAAATACGTTAGTCTAGTGGATAAAAACTTGCCAACATTATCTTTCAATGACTGGCAAATTGTTTCTGAATTATGCACAATTTTAAAACTCTTCACGTCTCTCAAAACGATGAACGGAGAAAATTATTGCACTGTATCACTTATACCTTTGATTAATGGACTAAATAATGTGTGCGCAACATTTTTAAAACAAAATCTAGTAAAGCCCCTTGACAATAGATTTAATAAAATTAATACCGGGCTAAATATTAGATTAGGTGAAGTAGAACGCAATAAAACCGGCAGTAGCGACTATTCTAGATTTAAATATGTGGCATTTTCAAATATTCATAATGCAGAAAAACCTTAAAAAACAGTAATTAATTATATAAGTGTTTTAATAAATTCGACAACTGAACCAAGTACAAGCCAAATTGCAAATGTGAATGTTTCAAGTAAATTAACTGTTGGACTGAATTTGATAAAACAGTATCAATTACTCAACCCCAAGGAACTGCCACATCTACAACATTAACACTTATTGCCCGGTGGGTCAAAACAAAACACGTCCAGCGGTGGTGGGTCATTTTAGACCCACCTCAAGTTTTCAGTTTTTCAACAGTTTTGTGGAAGATTTTTTATAGATATTTTATTTTAAATATGATTTAATAAAATGGCATGATGTGCTGTAATCTTTCTGCTAAAAAATAAAAAAATATTACGAATAATGTACATATTCTCACGCATCAACAGACGCCCTACACAGCCAAAATACAAACATCCACTGACCATGTAATCTTCTCGTCAGAACCCGAACAGGTAGTGTCATAAAACTTACAGGTGGGCACAAATAGTTATATTACTGGCATTGTCTAGGGACCGCCAGATGAAAATAAGTCATACAAACACATGGACATATCCTTTGTCTACCTGCTCAAAATGTAGACAATATGTTTCGGCGTAAGCGTTGAGATTCAATCCGACTGTCTTAGGTCAGTTTTTGAGTGTTTTTTCACATTTTTATCACATCATTTGAATCTCGCCCGATAACATTTATTAATATCTCAAATTATTTAAAAATATTTAATAAAAGATTAGCTAGACGGAATACAGCATTAAATGAATATTTGTAGCGTAATTCATATTTTTACAAACACCCGGGTCAAATCTGACCAACCACCGCAGAGTATGTGTTAAGTTGAAGCCTTTTTTTATGTTGCATTCATGTGATTATATTTGAATAAACTTTTATGATTTTATTAATATTTTTAATCTTTTTAAAATTGTTTTAGTACAATACTTAATAGGATTGTAAAGAGTTCACATTTTTATGGATCCATACTTTCTTTTATCCAAGACATGACGTCATTTTTATACAAGCACAATCTTATAATTATATATATTTTATCTTCACACAGGATTAGAAGTGTTTTACGATTTTTTATCCGTATTTAACCCAAATAGATTTTTTTATTGATCCGTGTTTCAAACATTGTGTATTTTTTTCTGTTAATCTGTACTTTTAATATTTATCTCCTGTTTTGAATCTATTATAATTTATAGATCAATGCACATTGTTTTCTTAATAATTTTGTGTGTTTTTCTTTTAAATAATATTATGTTATTTCATTTTATGCACATCTTTTATAATCTATATTTTTATTATACAATATATAAAACCTCATTTATTATACAATATATATGTGTGCTTTATTTATCGTATTTTTAACTTTATAATGTACACAACAATATCTGAAAATCATAATGAGAAACGCGTGCGCAAACTATATTATTTATGCGCGAAGCAGGCAGGATCATCATTCTAAAGTAAATTGGTTCAGTGTTTTTATAAAACAAGTTGTGATTTGATCACCCTCAATAGGTATATTCAAACCGTGATCATGTTTAAGACGAAAATATTTATGAAGGAATGACATTATAATTCGTGATCAGCGCCATCTAGTAGATTCTGCTGAAACGCATATTTGCTGAAAATTTGACCTGAAAAATAAACTTACATTTTTTTAAAGCGTTTTCATTCTCTTTGTGATGATGTGTATTAAATTGGATTTATATTAATTAATTATGCTAAAATATATTTTTTACGCAAATGAAGTTTTGATAATGTAAATAAATAGGCTTAGTATTATGTTTTATTTTATTTATTTATTTTGTGTATTGCGATATTGTGCGGCGCATGCACATTAGTAATGAAACTGTGATCAGTCACAGTTTTCAATCACTGATATATTCTAATATGTACCAAGTGAGTCAAGAGTAGCATTTTTTCTCATCACTGATAATTACGTAGTATTATGCTACTTTTAAAAGACAAAGGTGTTACATATATACGTAATATTAAATTGCGTCTTACATACAAAATAACGTACATAAAATGTTTATTTTGTTCAAGAAAACATTGTTTTGTGTATTAGTAAAAATTGGCTGTTTATATAAATTTAAAGTATTTTTTAAAACAACAAAAATTGACAAATTGTCATACAAATTTAAGTTTATATACGCACAACTCAAAACTAAGACAACTCAAAAAGTCATGTTGCGTATATGATAGAGTATCCGAATACAATAATAACTCAAAATTCTTGTTTTTTTGAGTTGTCTTAGTTTTGATCTAGGTGTGTGATATATTATAACTATTAATTTTTAACATTTTGTTAATTTATCTGTAATCTTGACTTCAAGATTATAAGAAAATGTATTTCATATATGCAAGAATTT
Source organism: Eubasilissa splendida (assembly GCA_031772225.1). Taxonomy (NCBI): domain Eukaryota; kingdom Metazoa; phylum Arthropoda; class Insecta; order Trichoptera; family Phryganeidae; genus Eubasilissa; species Eubasilissa splendida. The sequence goes on from CM062846.1 coordinate 11,237,376, forward strand.
TCTATATTAAGGCAATTTTGTGGCATACAGAAAATGAATTTAATGGTCACGGTCTTTATAATGACTATTATCATAATTATGACAAATAATATTCAGTTTTACATTAGTGTAAAGGTCCAATCTATGACAATTTTTTTTGGTATGTATCATTCTTGTTAATTTTTTTTTGTTAAGTGATTGTGTACTATACTATATTATTAGAATTTTAATGATAGCCAATGTCCATTGAACATAAGGCACGAAATTTTTTTTTAAATAAATACTGTATGTAATTATATTAATTTCTTGTTTATTTAACCATCTACTTTAATATTCATTTATTTTACTAGAGATTTTTGTTATAATTTCTTCATTTTATTGTTTAATTACGTGATTCGATTAAGTTTTACATCCTTTCATTTAACTATTAATGCTACCGTTGCTCCTAAATATGTAATTTAATTTTCTGGCTAACATTGGCTACACACAATGGACAACAATCTGTGTGAAATAAAACCACAATAAAGATAATTTATATTGGTTTATTACAATTCATTCAATAATAATTATTGCATGTTCTCAATATCCTACAAAAAGATATAAAAATAGGAATTTCGTTGATTCTGACAAAAGATATTTTAAAATTAGAAGTTAATATGTATATCACTTTTTATATTATCTAATGTTTATAGAAAACTCTGAAGTAAATTATTTCTCTCTTGGGTGATAAACTGAGTGATAAGATTTAAAATAGGTTCATTACATCTAGCTACTTGCGCCCTCATTGCTTGTTTAATATCTTCTTTAACGCCTTTGTCAGCACCGCGAGTTCCTATTCTCCTTTGTCCTAAATGTTGTTGAGCGTTGGGTAGAATATCCAGCACAATACTTCCCCCTTGTTCACTCCATAAATACATCAATTCCTCCAAGATATCAATGTTGATTATGTATGATTGGAAAAGTGGGTAGTGAAAAACACCTCGCTGACGAATTGCTTCCAGCAGTCGAAACAGTAGCGATTCTTCTCGGGGCCAATCTAATTGTAACAATACAATCATGTTACCTGCTGCTAAATCGCTGATACTTCCTACAGCCTTTATGGAGTGCAATAAAAGTTTAGCGCAGTAATGGACAATTGCGGATTTTGTCAGAGGAAGAAAATGTAAATGTCTGTGGGATCCACCGACAATTAGGCTGGGTTCTAATTGTCCTTCCACTATAGGCATTTGACTAAAAGCCACTGATGCATGTTCTAAGCATGTCGAGTACTGCGATTGGCAATATGTTACCGAAGCTCTGGTTAAGCTAGCTGCAAGATTAATATCTGTAAGGGGGGGCAGAGCATCCTCGAATCTGGCTCTAAACAGAGCCATTTCCTCCATAAATGTTCCTAACCAGGGTTTCACTTGCAATTGATTTGTTAATTTCAAAAATTCTCTTTTTAATATTTCATTTGAATGCAAAAGTTCCCAACAATTTGCAGCAACTAAAAATATACTCGAAGCCGCTCCTGTAATTTCTATTTCTCCCTTCCGTCTTTTTGAAAGAGGCAAATCAGGATCAGAAAATGCTTCCAACAAGATTAAATTACCTCTATTGGCATTGTGCTCGTGTAGAGCCCGTAAGAGGTGAATTGTCCCGCAGTACATGGCTTGCCTGCAATCATCATCATTTCTATGAGGTAGTAATTTTTGGAAATAACCATCCTTACTTAAGCTATTTGTGTAGGTAATTAGGTAAGTATCCCATCCCAACTGCTTACCAGTCAATTCCAAAACGTTAAATAATTTTTGCCAAGGTTCTATTATATCATTTTCTTTCCCTTCATACAAATAAGTATTATAAAAGTCAATAGCTCTCACTAATAAACGAACAAGCAAACGGGGAGATTGAGGAGTTTCCAATAATGGCAACGTTTCGACAACTAATAATCGGGCATAGCAGTTTTCTGAACTGTGCTTTTCGGCGCTCAATAATGTTTCTACCAAGCGCCCTCCGTGAGTAGCTACAGCATTCGGGAATCTCTTTAATAATAAAAGTAATAGCCGGCAATGTTCCATTGTATCCTCACTGTGCTCCGCACTCGCCAATAATATTTTATGCTGAACTTCAGGTGATATTCTCTGAAACATTTGTACTAGGAAAGTATTTTCTGGTCCTTTCAGTGATGCAGTAATAGCATCAATTTCAGGCCAGAGTTGATTTGGAATTTGTGGCGAATTTATCAACGCACTAAAACAATCTGCACATTCTTGTAAACGACCAGCAGCCTTTTCCATCATGTAGGCTTCAAACTGAACATTAAAGTTGGTCGGGAAAAGTGTTTTCGCAGTCAGCATCCAAGCTTTGGCTGCGAATGGATCGGTATTTAGATCTTCTTTCGCTCTCATAATTATATACTCTTCGTCACTTAACTCCACGTTTTGAATTGGCATTTTAATTAAATATATAAAATATACAAATTATAAACGAAAAAGCATAACCACGAAAAACTGCTAGTACGGGTTTGTTTCTCGTTTGTTCATAAGTTCATAGATACGGTTGTCAATATGTCAGTTTTCAAAGTGTCAAATGAAAACACAGATAAGAAAAAAAAATGTAAACTTATCTATGATGTAAACCCAATCACAATTTTCATTTCTCTATTTTATGATTATAAAAATTAAAATCTATGGTCAAATCATACGCGCGAAGATTGTAATTCATTTTGCAGTTTGGTGTTAATTATAATTTTTTAAATTAAAAAATAATAAATATATATGAAACTCTTTTCCACATCTTAAAATTGTTTGTTTAATCTTTTAGGTGAGCTCTGCTTTTTTAATAACTACAGTATTAGTAAGCGTAAACTATTACTAACTGCTCTGTACAATTTATCTTCTTTCCAGTTTGAAAACTTCATCTCGAGATATCACACCATATTTGTATTTTTGGCGTTTTTAAAGTATAAAATAAAAAAAATCGTTTTTACTTTAAAACGATTTCTAAAAATTTAAAATAAATTACAGTTATAGTAAAATTAATATTTTAAATATAAATATACCATTACGTAATAGCGCATTTAATTATGGCGTTCGTAAAATGTAAAAATTTTGGAACATATAACAAAAGGTTCGCGGGTGAACTGTAATTATGATATAAAATATTTCAAAGGTATTTGAGATTCCATAAAAATAATGAAGACCATGAATGAGATTTCAAATAATGAAACCATAGATCTATGCGATAAATGTATCAATTTGAAAAGTGTAACATATGAGTTCGAAAATTTGTCACAATGCAGTGTAGCATAATCAGTTAATGCATGTTCCCCAGACAGGAATAGATCTAGGTTCGAATCTCGGTAGCAACAACAATATTTTCCGATAAAATTGATTTTTCTTGTATATCTTTCTAATTAATACATTTAATTTGCATATCTTTCTAATTAATACATTTAATTTGAATTTAAAAAGAATTATAGAGTCCTGTAACTATAATGTACGATGTATGCAAGGAAAGCTACCTTATTATGAATGTCAACAAGTTTAGAGTTATGGTATTCTAGAAGGAGGAAACCAAGACAACGTGCGTTTGTGTATTTGGAAAGTATGTTTAATAAAAATGGAAAGGCTGAGAAAGATATCTAAAATAGGGTAACTGCAGAGGACAAAGTGAACGGCGCTTCGAAAGAAATTATATCTAAAGGGAACTTGTCAACTATGACATCACTAGCGGTACACAATGCTCATGTACTGACACATAGATACTGACACTAATGTATCGATGCAAGGCCTAGAGCTGACATAAGAGGAACGAAAATAGATTGAATACAGTGGAAATGAGATCACTTAAGTATATATGCGACAGATCCATTTAGGACAGAGTAAATAAATAAGGAAAGAATATAAAGCTAACCTTAGTATAGTGAGTAAGGTTAAGAAAGGATTACTTAGATGGTTTGGTCACATGGAAGGAATGAATGAGGAGAGAATAGTAAGAAAGATATATGACGCAAATGTTGATAGCACCAGAAATAGAGGACGTCTGCGGAAGACTTGGCACAACCATATAAATCAGATAATGGTGGATGGTTCTGTTAGAAGCCACAACAATCGGCTAGCTTGTAAGGGAAGATGTATGAATGTGGATGAGGCGAGAATTATGTGTCAAGACAGAGGAGTATGGCGCTCTATCCTCTCTGCCTACCCCTGCTGGGAATCGGCGTAATGGTTAATTAGTTAGTTACCTGAAATAGTTAGAATAATATTTTTAAGACTACTATTCTGTTCAGAAAACTGGTGAGCCCCAAATTGAATGAATTAACAAGTTGAGTCAATAGTGATCAGATAGACGTCATTGGGAATAGGGATGTTACGACGCAAATTTCTATGGATATTATTGGGTAATGTCAAAATTTCAATATATGTCGGAACTCGATAGCCCGGCGTCGGAGTGCGCTGATTAGCATTGAATAGTTGAATTATTCAGTTTTATAGACATAAGTGATTAGTTGACGATTGTAAAATTGTTTTCTCGGACAATGCTTAAGTGTTTGTGACATATTAAAGTATGTATTTAACAGTTTTGGGAGTGGATGTGCACAATATAAATTAGTCGACGATTTTTCTCGTTTAAATCTTTTATGTTTCTTTATAATCCATGCCCTGGTAAATTACTATCATAATTATTTCGAGTGTTTATAAAATAATTATCCATGTCTGCGGGCAGCAATGATAATTATTTTAATACTTTGTATTTCGAAGCACGCATTGTTTCGTATTTTTAATTCAGTGCAGATTAATCGATCGAGGAATTATTAACTTAAATTTTTTTTCAAACGGTTTTTCAAATAGATTGAACATCAATATCTTATAAATTGCTTCTCACAATACATATACGTACAAACACATACTGTGTTATAAAATACTTATGCAGGAGAGAGTATAATCAGGAACTATTTCAATTAATTATATTAATTATTGAAGAAATTGTATTAAAATACGTATTGTCAGATTAAAATGAGTTAATTGTTATTAATATTTAAAAATATATATATACATATATTTAGATATAAAATCTCCTAATGTTGTCCATGTAACCTAACCTAAAACATCAATATCCGAATTTCTGTCGCGAGTAATTCTCTAATACATTACATAATACATTCAAAAATATGGAATAACTTTTCAAACATATTTTTTTCTTACAAATTACTATGTATTTTTTATAGATTTCAACAACTGCATTACCTATTGGACATACAAGTTGGTATAACCAATAACGTACAAAACTGATTAATTCTGTGTTGTCAGTGAAGCAAAATTTTAATTGGATTAAATTAATACCAAGAATTCTTTGAATTTGTACAAATGCAGGTAAGGTTTTGATACTGAATAAAATTGTATCCAAGTGAATTTGATTGCATTTCTGAAAATCTTGATTTTTAGGCATAATGGAATTAGATATTATTTTTTACTTAATAGTACAATGATATATTTAACTTATGTATGAGTACATACTCATGTTAAATATATCATTCTTGTTAATTTTACACCATTAATACTTATAGTAATAACTCCATGGCGGTCCCTTGAGACCACTAGCGGATTTGTCTACAGGCTGTGGTGGTACTTGGACACATCTGTTAACTTCTCTAAAAATTGGGGCCAGGCTAGACAGTTATCATTGCTAATGGGTCATATGGTCACATTTAAAATTCTTCATGACACTGTATTAATATAAATTATTTAAAAAATATATCTCCGTTTTTATTTTAGGCTCCAAAAATGTTTAATTGGGCTTATGGAGGAGTGAATGGATCTGTGCCACGTAATTTTGGACCAGACTGTGCATATTTTTTAACTCCACAACAGCAAATCATAGAAACTATCATTGTTGTTTCTATATGTTTGTATTTTGCCGTAAGTAATTTAAAATTATTTAAACATTTTTCATCCCAAATATCACATTGTTTGTGCTCTCTGAAATATTTTTCAGGTTTTGCTCTATCTGATTGTTTCCAAATGTAGTTTTATACGTATCTCAATTTTATTTTAAATTTGCTTATCCTATTTCAGTTTCATTCAATTCAGTACTAAAATTACCTATAAAATATGACAATATACTTATAAAACAAGATTCCCTTCATTTTACGCGCTTTACACAGATAATATGCAACTGTCAAACAAATTGAAGTAAAATGGCAATTTTATACTATTCTTCTACTAAACAGAATTCTGTGAAATGATTGTATACAAAAATGTTACAAAAATTCTACTGTAAATAAATAAAATTTCATACTTTTTTTGTTAAAGCAAATTTATTGGTTTTCTTTCCAAATTGTAACATTATGACAGATAGCAAGCTATGTGTTTGTATAATGTATAAAAAAATCAAAATGTAATTAAATATACACTAAGGTTAAGATTAAAGTCCAATATAATACGTGAAACCACAAAATCACAAATATTAAAATTGGTACAAATAATGAATAAATAAAAATAACTATAAATTAATTATAAAAGAAAACGATTGGAAATGCAACAAAGAAAAAGTAATATACATGTAGCAATGTTCCCTAAAATATGGTCAGCGCAGTGTCTTATCATTTGCATAAGTAAAATTATGTTATATTTATAGCTTGTAGATTACAAACAAAGTTATTTTATTTATAATGTTAAAAAATTGGTATCGAAACCGATAAAAGATCCGCCTCATTAGAAATTTTACTTTGCTCAACATACTTTAGTTAGCGTGCACTAGTCCTCTTGTCTCAGAGGTAACTTAAGGAGGATATGTAATTATATCCAATTTATACAGTCTAGATATCGAGACATAGACGAAATAATGTATTCCAGAAAAGATTATTCAATGTTGGGGTTGACTAGAATTCACATAAGGTTGAAGTTCAATATTTTCCATTCATGGATATGCATCTTTGTTTGCAAAAGGTATTACTGGTTTTTCATCAATTAGTGACACATGAATAAGTTGAAATTGTAAATTTCAAATTGTGTGCCGTAAAAATGTATTGATTTACATTCATGAATAATTCTGAGTTATTTATATTATTTATGAATTTTTTACTGAAGTTATAAATGAACAAGTTACTTTATTTTTTTAAATTAGAATCTAATAATTTGTCTTGGCTATTGTGTTTTATTTTAAATATTGTTTTTGTTTTTCATAGAGATTTAAGAGTGTACATAGTTGAACTAGTAAAGCGTCATGACTATATTTATATGATCATATTATACCGAACTCTTGAATTTGCACATCTCCCTATTATACAAGATTTTAGCTGTCTCTAGAAAAGTATAAAATAATGTTCCACTGTATTTCATAATTGTTGATACATTACACACCTATTTTACCAAATATTTTTCAACAGTTCTCTCTTCTACACTCACTATTAGTAGTGTAATTATGCTAATGGAGGTTGATATAAAGAGGCCCCAATGGTTTGGGCCTCTTTATATCAAGTGGCGCCCCACGTTGGGCGCTATTTGCGTTGCAACAACGTTGCGTTCATATCAAAGCGGTGCATTGGGGCCTACGTTAGATATGGTCTCAAATGTCCATCCGTGCCCTACAATACTTTTTACTTAAATACTTCTCCCAGCGCTAATATGGACAAATAATAGTTACACCACAGCATGAAAACGTTATCAATGTATACAATAATATCTACTCAGCTAATATGTCGGGTTAGGGACCAGAGTATCGCCGCAAAGCAAAAATAGTCATAAAGCGAAGCAATGATTTTTTTAGTTGCAAATGCATATAAACACTTAAAAACCACTTTTGTTTTTTTTAAGAAAAGAAAAAGTTAATATATTAAAAGATACAAGAGTCCAATTATTTCACCATTATTACCATGTACATACTACAGTAAAACCGCGATATAACGAAATCCAAGGGACCAAAAAATAAAAATTCGTAATAACGAATTCCCACATATAACGAAATACATAAAAAAAAATTCTACTATATGTTACGCGCCGTCGCAAAAAAATGTTGCGCGGCTTCAAAAAAGATCGCGAATTCTGCAAACAAAGGAGGAAGAAGGCCATAGGGAACTGAATACCTACATATTTTTAGTAGTTTTGTTATTAAAACAGATAAGCAAATGGATAATCAAAGGAATTAAATTAAGAACAGAACCTATTCAACACCAATTGGAAGATATTTTTGTAAATTCCAGAATATTGCAAACACAAAAAATAATTCAAAAATAAAAATTTGACAGTTGAATCGCGACATTTTTATAAAATGAGTCGTATATAAATTACGAAGGTACTTACCGGTAACGGCGGCAACCACTTCAAAATATGATACTATGAACCCAGGAAGAAGTTTGAATTGTTTTACTACCTTGTCGGCAGACCGCCGCGCACCGCCGAAAAGGCCATTAAACCGTTCGCATACGGCAGATGCAGCGGCGCGGCTTTGTAAGTGCGAAATAATATTTTCATCTTTTAACATTTTTTTATTTCGTTATAAATTTACGTAAATGTATTGGCATTTTTTCGTACGGGACAAAAATGATTTTGTTATAAATATTAACGGGATTTCGTTATATAAATGCATTTTTGTATGAAAAATTGGTTTTAGGGACTAAATTTCGATTTTTTTTTCGATATACGTCATTTTTCGCTATATCGGGTTTCGTTATATCGCGGTTTTACTGTACTAATATACAGTGTATTCATAGTTCTAATATATATATAGGGGGGGCCTTTTTTCCGTTTTGCATTGGGGCCCAATTTTTATAGTTTCACCTCTGCTCTCTATACTAATTTTTATTACCTTTTTAGGCTTCCACTTTCCCTAAGTTGGTGGTACCTGATGTACAGCCTCACATACGAAAAGAACGCGTAGGAAAGAGAATCCTCTTGGTGATGATGACTTTGTTGTGGGGAATGGAAATTGGATTTAAATTTTCTTCTCGTACAGTGATTTATGTTTTAAACCCTTGTCACGTTACTACTGCTATTCAGGTATACATATAAAATTATTTATTTCATTATTATTGAACGGTACTCCCAGCCCGAACATTCCAATACTTACATGCGGTATTTTAAAAAAATACTTAAATACTCATTAAATCATCACCTCGGGTAGAGATCTTATCTTGTTCAATATGAAACCAAAACATGGTTGTAAAAAATTAAATTAATTAATAAACATACACCACATATAGTACAGCAATGCGGCCGCTGCTCAGCACACGTGACAGATTAACGTTGTTTTTAAAGAAGTACGTTTTTTTTTAGAAATATCTGGAAATGTCAGCACCGTTAAAGTATTAGGAATCTTTTAATGTATGTTAAAATATTATATGAAATAGGCGCACTATGTGATCGCGGAACAAAGTCGCCGTAACAACTATTGATACGGCCGCGTGCAAAAACCAATTTATACCGTATCAACTGTTGATATGGTAGCATTTAATAGGTTAAACTAAATATCTTAATAGTTTTTTATATCGACCGACAATGATCGATAATAACTGACTATTATTTTGTATATATTTGAAGGATAAATTTTTTACCCTGTTAAAACCCTTCAGCGTAAATCATCTTCGTACTAGTAAAAAGCCTTAAGAGTTAAGCTGCTAAATAAATTTAACTGTAGATTATGGATGAAGGATCTAAATAATTTTTAATATTCTCATTTTTATTTTCGTTGTGAAAGTAATGGTTTTTATATTCCCCTTGGTCACTTATATGGAGTGCACAATTTATATGACAATTTCTAGTTACTATCAGAAAAGCAATTGGCTGTCGCCGATTGCTTGTTACTAGGCCCTGAGGGCGGTTATTATGGCAACATCGCGGCTGATAGTGGTGACCGAATGATCATGGGAGTCCTGGCCATGCAGCAGTTACCATGGGCTGCATAACGGCCACTATCTGTCGCGAAGTGGCCATATTATTCGCCCACGGGGCATACTAATAATAATAACAGTATTCCGTATGAGTTGTACTGAATTCGGAAATGGTTATATGTCTCTACGTACAATCGGCGATACTGGAAATGTACAAACGATGTTCTTGAGTATCAACTTTGAACTATATATATCTAATTAATTATTCTTTATCATTCCACGTATAGATATTCTTGAAAAAACTGAGATCATCTTTACATAAATAATTATTGAACAAACATAAACATTACAAACATATTTTGACAGTGCGATGCGAGATGACAGATGGTTAATATACTTGCTAGTCTTAAAAATTTGTACAATTTTGCTAACATATGTTTTTTCATATTCATAATAAAGACAATGTGCACTTCATTTCAAATTTACGTACTGTTATTGAATATATAAAAGAGAAAACATTTAAGTAATCTTAACCTTGAGATATTAAAAACACGTTCAACATATTCGCTGCTTTGGCGATTTTCTTACTGACAATGACACTAACACGGGTGATAGAGGAGATACGGCATAGTGCAATTATATAATAAGATATATATTTATTTTTTAATGTAGAGTATTTTTTTTAGATCTTTTTGTTGGCTGCCCCTCCGAGCAAACTTGTAACTGGATTATTTCGTTTTCACATAAATTATTTTAATGGACCTCTACTTGCCATATTATTACCTGAAACCGAATCCAGAACGGTAAGAATTATTTATTTATTTATACACAGTAGTATTTATAATGCCAGCTTCACTGGGCCAAACCCGTAATGAGGCAAATTGACTTGTTTTTAAATGCTGGTTATTGTTATCATATTTGTCTCCGGTGCTTTGAGTCTGGACTGAAAATTTTAACATATGAAAATCAGCTTAACACCTGCCGGTGAATGATAGGTATGTATTTAGTAAATATATTTTTGCATTATAAAATTTAAAATCGTATTTTGAAAACTGAGAAAAAATGATGCCTATTTATATGTTTAAAATAGGGAGTCTAGAAGGTCTTTAGAGTTTTTTATAAAAAAATATTTGCATTATAAAATTAATGTTTAATATGGAGTCATTTAGTCGCATCACTTGGTGTATTTGTTATCTGTTTAATACGATCAACAAAAATTTGTTTTGTAGTTTTTATTATTGTCAAGGCACCACATGTTTGCATTAATTTGCAATTTTTCTTTTTAATTTTAACTTATACTTTTTTTTTTTACCTATTATCATAGATTCTTTCGTGTTTTTCTTTTAAAATGAAGTCATTAATTAGTGCAGTGCTTCAGAGACTATTTATATTTTTGTTATTTCATTGTTTTCTTCCGTAAAAATTGTGACAATACCCGCAAATCGAAAATGGCGACAGGCGACCGATCATTCAACAAACCACCTAGAGTTTCGGGATGCTCAAAAAGAAAGAGGACGCAATTCTCGGAGTTTGTACCTTCCTTCGAAGTATCGAAAATGTGTACCTTGTGGCGTTCAACCATATATTATATTATTTTTACATTCATAAACATGACAATGTGATAATAATTTTATAGGTTGGAGCTGAAGTTGCACTTTACTGGATTCAGCATGGCATGATGTTTGTGATACCATATTATCTCCTTCGGCTCGGAGGTAAGAATTTTAAAAAAAAGTAGTTTTTCAAAAAGCATTTGATGACAAATTAGTCACCTATTTAGAAAACATTTTTTTCTCTTCATATTACTTATGTCTATGTATTGCAATTGATTAATTGATTCATACACAACTCACCATTGTATCTCAACATGATTAATTTTGTCCTCTGAAGACTTTGTCGCTTTCTTGATAATCAAGTTTATAAACTCGATGAATATTTAGGGAGTTTGGTTCCTTCACCGTTTTTAGGAATTTTAATAGAGATTCCAAATAGTTCTTTGGTATTCTGGCCAGGGGTGTAACAACGCCAATGCAGCTAAATTGGGGCCTAAAAAGTCAGAAAGTCTAGAATACATTTTGGGAGCAATAATTTTCTTAGCGCTAAAACGGACTAATGTTTTTTAAATCCACCATTGCCGGAAATGGAATTACATCTAATTATAAAACATTATCGATACATTATACAGCGATACCCCGCTAATATGTTCACTTAGGGACCAGACCATCATCGTAAAGCGAAAATTGTGTTTTTTTTTCAGTCGCAAGTGTATAAAAATACCGATTAGTTTTTTTTATCATGAAAGTTTAAATATTATAAAAATCAATTTTATTCTTACTATTTAATGAATAAAACTACACATTACTCATCAATATTTTTGAACTTACATATATAGAGTACATATACAATGGGCCTTTCTATTTTACATTGGGGTCCAATTTTTCTAGTTACGCCGATGATTATGGCTCTGTAGATATTCTTCTGGGATTGACTTGAATAAGAATACTTGGAAAAGATTTCTTCTCCTGATTCTTGTTTAATAAGCTTATTGTGGTTTCATTATTTTTATCTAATTTTGTTATTATAAATACATATATAGTTTAATGTTGTACTTTACAGGTGTTTACAATCTACAAAAGTTTACAGATTTCAATTGGGAAGTGTTCAGCCATAGTATAAATTTGTTGTATCATTATATTATTCTTCAAGGATTTGCTATTGTAAGTATGCATGTTTTCAATTAATTTTGCTTTATTATTCATTTTATTCATTCCAACCTTCAGAACAAGGCGAATTTAGAAAATAACATATAGATGAAAAAAAAATTAATTGCATATTATACCACTTTAACCTGGGCTCTATCTAGCCATTGTTACAATGTAAATAAACATGCAACTACTTTGGTTCGGTCATGCAATTACAGTAGAATCACGTGAATTTGATGTTCAAGGTACCAAAATAAATTATTTTGTATTATGTGGAACCCCGTTAACCTATTGAATGCTACCGTATTTTGTATGCATCAATAGTTGATACAGCGATTTTGGTCCGTGATCACGTAGTGCGCCTATTTCATACAATATTTTAACATACACTAAAAGATTCCTAATACTTTAACGCTGCTGACATCTCCAGATATTTCAGAAAAATAAAAACATTGATAATGTGTCACGTTTTTCGAGCAGTGGCTGCATTGCTGTCGCGTTATGTATGGAGTTTATGTTTATTAATTTATTAACATCCTACGAGTTTTTACAACCATGCTTTGGTTTCATATTGAACAAGATAACCTTTTATCTCTATAAATATAATAAATAAAAAATAAAGATAAATCTTGCGTAAGTCGTCTATTTTGATGACTTAATGCGTATTTAGGTATTTAAAAAAATGTGCCACATGTAAGTATTGGAATGTCAGGGTTGGGAATAGTGTTTATAAGGTTAGTAAGAAATTCAAGGGACCAAAAAGTTTTTCATATTGTCGAAAATTATTTCATACTACGAGTTAACTCAGTTTTCGTATTAAAGTGGTTGATTAAGTATGAAACTGACAATTTGGTAGTGATGGTAAAACCGTTATTTAAAGCATTATTTTAACTGTTGTTGTGATTGTGTTTGATTGATAACTGATTAACGTAATTCTTCGAGCAATGACTGGTACACTAGAAAGTAAGTCTCTGACAGTTAAATCTTAGTTACCAATCGTCATTAAATCTTAGTTACCTAATCATCGACATAATCAGTCACATAACGGTTTACCATCATTACAATTTGGTTCTTAAAGTATTTGAAAATTTTGAATTATATCAAATTTCGAATAAAAGGGGTTCAAATTAACGCGGTTCTACTGTATAATGTTTTTCATTCAGTAATTAGTATAGAAAATCTTTTGTAATTTACATAAAGAGTAGTGTCTAAGTGGTTTGTGAGTCAGTGAAAAACAATAATTAATTTTATCATGTTAACAGCACTATAAATTTTTTTTTTATCATTTTGCTCAGGGTCTAACAGAGTATTATACCAAAAATACATAATTTTCCACGTGCCGACAATTATTGTCGAAATAACAACAAATTTTATAAAACTCACTATGAAATTTGGTATACTAAGCGCGCTGTTAGTGTGATAAGGAACAGCATCGTGATTACCTTGTGGATGGAGCTAGCTTCAAATGTCCACGAAAGAATGATGGATGCGTAGTCATGTGAGATTGGATTAAAAAATATGTGTATATGCAAATTACGTGAATAAATTATTTACTTTGGATATAAATAATGCAGGTTTTATTAATTATCTGTAGAAATAAGTATGAAAAATGTTATTTTCGAGGCAATTTTTTAAAAAGTGTGAATTATGTAAAAATATGAAATATGGGTAATTAATGAAGATTTACCGTATAATTATTACAAAAATATATATAATAAAAATATATATAAGAAAAAAATAATTCATGAATATTATATTTTGAAGAATAGATTTTTTCTATATGTCTTTTCTAATTGATTAATTTAATTTATATTAAAAATACCACAAAACTAAGTTCTGAAATTGCGACCTCTCAACTAAAATGTGTTTTCTTTTAAAAATATAAATATAGTAAAAGTCTGTTAATTCGTAACCCTATATATCGTATTTATACGGAATTCAAACTTTTTTCAAGAAAATTTGCCGCGAGAATAACATTTCATACTAATTTCTATCGATAATTTGTAAAATCTGATTATTCGCAGATTGTATGTGTTTTTGACACCCGAAATAAATAATTTGTTCATGTAATTTGCATATTTGCAAATGTTTAAATCTCTAACTTGCGCGAAGACATTTGACCTTCATCCCTTCCATGGCAAAACTCATGTACACAATATGATATGTACATCAAATTCTATAGTGCATTTTATAAGATTTGTTGTTATTAAAATAATGTTTTCATTGAATTACTTGATCTAGTTTCTATGTTTATGAAACGTTGCGATTTGCATATGTGGGTACTAAAGAAACTACATAAATCTTTCATATTTAAATATGTTGATATATTTTATTCATTTTTTTCACGTTTCGCTCTCTAAAATGACACCAACATCTTGTAATTCATATAAATTCTTGACTATTTGGATAAATGGAGCTTATTTTGAAAACCAACAAAAAATTGATATCAAAGATAAAATTGGCAGAATAAATCAAATCCAAATTAATTTGTGTACTAAATTCTGGTGTTGGTTAATTATTTCGCAACCTAATTACATATTTACATTATCTTAAAATGTACTTTTAAATAGTAATACATAATTGCTAAAATTTCAGCCTTCCCAAGTCAACTTGAATCACATGCTATGCCCCGCCCTCAAGGACCCTTTTGATGGTCCCTGGTACCGGATTGCATCATGCTTCCATCAAGGAATATTGTGCCCTTTACTGTGTAAAGTATTTTGTGTAATTGCTCCATTCTTTCTGGTTAAATTTGGCCCCACTAGAGTCAAACCATCACTTGATGCTGATTTATCATTAGTAAAACGTGTCATGGGAAGCAAAACTTGCCCTTCTTGTAAGAAACCCCTAAATGTTTATGAAGATAAGGAATCAGAACACATTCACAGTGATTAAGTTTAAGGTTCGATATTCATTTAGACACGTTTTATCTTAACTGTAAATGATATCGCTTTGTAAAGTAGTACAAATACTCTCTTACTAAGACAAATAATGTGAAAACAAAATCTGCCTATTTTCAATTAATTAACTTTACAATACAAAATTATTGTTCTTTATCAACAGATATACTTGTAAATTATTATCAATTTACAGACTTTCTTTAAATATCAAATAAAACATTGAGTCTTACATTATACTATATTTTGTTGAATGAAGGAGATTACGGTTTGTTAATTTTACTTACCTTTAATAGAGCACTTAATTAGGATAGCCAAGTGTCAATCGTTTAGTTAGCTTCAATTTGCCATAATTTATGCTCTTGTACTCTTTCCACAAATGTTAAACTTTAACTTATGTAGAATATTAAAATAAAGTAGTTTTCAATAAAATAACAATATGTGTGTACAGAATTTGACAGTGATTTTTTTTTAGTTTTCTTTCACTTTTCATAGATAATGTAAATTTATCTTCAAAAAAGCAAAATAAATGTTTTGTTAAATAATAGAATGTTTAGTTTTAAACCACTTTATTATGTACATACACTAAAGTCAACTAGTTTCAGTTAGACCAGCCATACTCAACCTTTTATTTCTTCGGGCCACATACACATGTTAGGTAAGTTACGTGGGCCGCAACATTATACTGATGATGAAAAAAAAAATTCATATAGGAAAAACAGTATTGGTTGAAACCCGTTTGATTCAAGATTAGGGCGCCGCCACTTGATAAATCTACAAATATTTTTTTTAACTAAAACAGAATGATAATAATACTTATCGCTTATCAGCATTACGGCCAATACCAGCTCAAACATTAACAACAGCGTATTTCCCTATATGATTTTTTTTCCGTCATATCTGTATACCCGGGAAGGGTAGGGAAGTGCCGCCGGCGTCAGTTCCAGTCAGTTCGCAGTGAGTGATAATTGTTCACGCGTATTTCAAGATATTCAAAACTTAGAATGCCAGATTTTTATTAAATCACGTTCCTGGTAATAAATGTGTTTTGGGCCACACATAAAAGCTTGGCGGGCCGCAGGTTGAGTATGGCTGAGTTAGACCCAACCTTCTTCAGGACAATATAGTATAATCTAACCTAAGTACAGATATTAAAAATTAGGTTAAGAGGACAGAGCAACAGCATGTCAAAGTGGGACATAGTATCAGGTAGGGGGTGGGAGAGGAGAGTAGGGATTACATGGGAACAACTTTAAAATCGGACTATAGAATAAATTTATTTAGTATGTATCTAGTTATTATTGATGCTAATGCTTCTAAATTGTTAAAGCGTAAACCCCCTACCTGATACTCTTTCTCATTCTGATATGCTGTTACTCTTTCCTCTTCACCTTCTATGTAATAACTGTACTTAGGTTAGTTTATACTATATTGTCCCGAAGAAGGTTGGGTCCAACTGAAACTGATCGATTTTAGTTCATGTACATAATAAAGTGGTTTAAAACTAAACATTCTAATTTTTAATTATAATGTCAAGCCACAAAGCTTTCTTTGAAAAAAAAAAAAAATAATTCAATATTTCGTCCGTGAAATTCTGTACTGGTACTTGTATGTATGGAAACGGAAATGTAGATCTGTAAAGGTGGAATGACAGATTCTCCGATGTGTTGAAGAACCGCATGAAACGTATTTATAAGTGAAGTGAGTGAATTTTTTTTATAATCTAAATCTCCCTAACATACTTTTGTAATTATAATTGTATTTATAATCTAAATCTCTCTAACATACTTTTGTAATTATAATTGTATTTATAATCTAAATCTCTCTAACCCTCCACATACTTTTTGATGCAATATCGACACAATGATTCCTCTCTGACGATTCGAGTGAAGATATCATATTGAATTAATTAATTAAGAATTCTGTACTGGCTCAGATTAGTAAAGAAAATATGTGACGCAAACATAGAAACCTGTGGGAAGGTAGCAAATCTGTGAAAAGTCTGGTGTGATTCTATAAACCAGATATTCAAGGATGGCTCCTGTAAGAACCTCAAAACATATAATATAAGAATGTTAAACAGTGAAAGGAGATAGTGTTCAGATGAATTTTTTCTACCTCTGGATAAATAATATTCTCTCACAGATATGCCTCGAGTATTAAACATTCTAATTTATATGATGAAATATCACTATAGCATATCTTATTTATCACGAGTGCATATTTTAAATCATCATTTCTCAGATTTACATAGTCATATGCCATTTTGCTCGATTTGGGATTGGGCGTGTTGCATGGATGCTAAAATGCCCAGTTATAGATTATCAACGTAGGTCAAATAGTGGTACATTCAACATTACAGCTGCAAGACATGCAACATTGTGGTCTGAAATGTCTCTTTTCCAAAGCGGGAGAAATTTTGAGTGTTGATATCTGGCATATATATTTATCTTCTTTTCACAACTTTTTAAAAATTGAAATTTATGTAGCTTCTATGACACTGCTTTCATAGAATAGAATAAAATAATGGAGAAATATGCTTTCTTGCAAATATTTTTAACATTCAAAAAAAGGTGTGTGATTTTTTTATCGTTACTGTTAGTTATAGGTCTAATAAATATCTGACGTTAACTGACGAAGCAGTAAATTTAGAATAAAAAAATTACTTGTGATTTTTTCTAGGGTTTAATAAGCAGTATTCAGGAAACACTAGTTTTCTCTGATTTTCTGCCTTACTTGAAAATCTTCACTTATAATAATATTTCAGATGCACGCCTCTTTCAATTTTAAGCAGGCTCGCTGAATATTTCACATATCCGTAGGGCAATACAATAATTATTGAATAAGACTGAATTATGAAGTCATTATGGAGTTGTAAAACCGAATACATACTATTTATTTTTATATTAGTTTATACTTTCAAGTTAGTTGATTAAAAACAAACTCTAAATAGGTTGTCATTAAAAATCCTAATCGCTGAATCTTTGCAGAATTAAATAAATAAATAAATGAGATGCAACCTGTTTGTTACTTATCATCCCTGGAAAGGAGGATAAATATTTTTCATAATTTGTCCATTTTTTAAAATATTTATTTTGATAACACATACATAATTTTCGAATCGTCTATTTACTTATTAAATCATTTAATTTTAAAATACATTATTTTGTTATCTAATACAAGAAATTTTAATTAATATTCAGTAGGCCATAGTTAATTCAAATAATTATTGTACTTTATATTTTGTGGTATATTGTATATATGAAATCAATAATCTACTATTTCAAGTTAAGTTAAAAGATTGGGGTGGCGGGCCAGCTAATCAAATAAATATCTTCAGCATCAAAATGGTATCTAATTTCATACACAACGCGTGTTAAACATGGTAGTTTAATATTAGTCATAGAATGTATGTATTGCACCATAACAAGAGTTTAAGAAAATATGTCAATCAACATTTTTAACACATACCGAATAGCGAAATGTATTTTTTTATCAGCTGTATTAAACTTTGATTTTTAACTAAATAAATGTAGCAATTGAGCACGGAAGTTACATCTTTAAATTATAATATTGTTAATTGATAAATTATCATTTTATAATACAAACTGTTTACATAAACTTTTCTTGACCTCATTTTATGCAGATAATAATGTGATGTGTAATTTTTTGCAAGATTTATCCAAATATTTATTAATTCTGGTGTTTTTTTATCTCAAAAGTAAGCAGTGCACATTGCTTATATCATCAAACTTCAAAATACCCCAAAAATATATAAATCATTTTAATAAGAAAACGCTTTAAACAGTTTAAAATATGTTTTGCCTTTTTTTATTATCAATATTTGGATGTTTTAAATGTAAGCCATTTGATATTTGGCCCAATGTACCATTTGTTATGATTATTTTTGATTGCATTAAGGAAACCAAAAGTTTTATTAATTTGATATATATTGCAGCTCAATATTTCTTCTTTTAATCTAATAAACTACTTACATCCAGCCATGCAAAAATAATGTAATTATCTAGATGTATTAAGGTATGTATAATATTGCTCCAAGTGTAGGGAAATAAATGCTTTACAATAAGTAGAATATAATATTTATTAAAACATAGAAATGCGACACGTAAGTTACATAGTTACGCTTTAACTACGTAGTACCCATTAGGTTCTTATATTGACAATATTTGCTTAGTTGAAAAATGGTCAATGAATTTATTAAGGCTGTACCAGTATCTTGTTTAATAATTTTGCAATTATTAGCCAATTTCGATCTTATATCTATTACGTCTTAAAAATTATTGTATAATAATTATATCATTTATATTATTTAAAAAAATAGGCTAAATCTAAAACCAAAAGTTCTTAGAAACTCAACAAACTTATGCAAACAATATAAAAAATGTGCAATTAAAATTTATTTTATTTGTATTTATGTATATTATCGATAAAATAATGATGAGTGATAATGCAATTACTAACGTATAAACGTACCGATTGCAAATCCTGAATTTGATTGTGTTATTAAGAATTTAACCAATCATGAATGGATTTACCGGTACAGCCTTTTGAATTATTATATCATACAAAGAAAAAAATATCAAAAACTTACGTTTATACCATTTAATAGTTCATTCTCTTTATACGAAATCTGATAAATACTGCACTTGCTTTTAACTTATTTTTAATAATGCAGACAAATAAGGACAGTCACTTGAAATTGTTTTTTTAAAGCAATGTTACATTTCTCTTTAACATTCCGCCACTGAATATTGATAAGCAGTATAGCAAACAAATCTATTACAAAAATGTAAGATAGAATATTATTTACATAAATCGGTCAACGAGGAAATTGATTATTTGGTTTGTGACTTAATGTCTGAATTTTTCCAAACTTGTAAGTTAATAACATTGCACTTAGTGTTCATGTGTACAGGAACTTGTCGAGAAGAATTTTACTGGCTGCCGTGACCCACTCTGGATTGTCGGGTTTGTGATGATGATGATGATTCATATGTTCATGGAGTAGTATTCTTACTTTTGGCTATGTAGCTTAAAAGTTAATAAAATTATCAGAATTTGTGATAGGACAAACACGAGGTGAAATGATATTTCATTTTAAAAGATTACATATATCCCTAAGAGAAGTCACAGCTCATTTTTATTCTCATCATGATAATCAAAATAATGAAAATTAGAGCTTGTGCTATATATAACTTTTAAAAATCAATAGTTGTAGAACGCATGAAAAAAGTTTGAACATGATTTGTTATTTGCGATGACTTCAAACAAAAAAGTTAGAATTAAAAATTATTTGAGATTTTTTCACTTTGAGTTCAAATATTGTTATCTCAAATTGTAGACCTACTTAAAAATGTGGTATGTTATTAGTCCTATCACATAATTTATCTCCAGTTGTAATTTGAATTGATAATATTGAGTATACATTTAAGGAAACTTGTCCACATTATTATGTATTTAAATCATGTAAAATACTTTCACTGTTATCTGTTTGAATAAAATATTTAACAATTTTTCATTTTGCAATTATTACTTTTACAAATTTTGCTCTAATCTGCATCTGCCCTCATCACGAGTGTACAGCCAGCACTCGGTTTCTTACCTCGCCTCGTCCGCACTCCGGTCGGATTTTTTACACGAGTCATGTGTCTTGACTTCTATTCTATTCTGATTATTTACATTTGTGTCATGCACCTTGACTTCCAACATATTGTCTAGTGAAAATGGCTGATTCGTGTAACAAATTTAATACATTTTTGGAAGCATATCAAGATGAGCCTGTCATATGGGATTCCAGGCATACTTACCATTAGAATAAAAAAAAATTAACGATGCTTGACTCCGCTTGAGTAGTACTCTTGATCATCCACTTGAAGATTTAAAAAATAAGAAAGACTCCCTCGTGGCCACTTTTAGGGAACATTGACATAAAATGAAAACTTCCATCTGATCAGGAGCGTGTGTGAATGATGTTTATAAACCAGTATGGTTTGCTTATGAAATCATGGAGGCTTTTCTTGGGCCAGTATATGACTGCACTCGATTATTTAAATATTATATTTTGCTAATTTATTTTTCACACAACTAAAAATAATTAGAAATATGCTTAGATGCCTAATTACAATTCCTACAAATAATTTTATAAAATATGAAGTAAATTCTTCTCTAATTTTAGTAGCACCTCGGCGAGAGTGTTCTTTGTACCACTCGGGTCTCGGCACCTCGGTAAATGCCTCGCCTAAGGAGCCTCTGCGAGAATGGACTGCTAGCATTAGATACTCCATTGAGAGAATTTTTTTTGTTTAGCCCTCTTATGTTACACATTTATGATCTTTGACGATTTAAATATTTAGTAGATTGTCAAACAATATTCTGTACCCTAGTACGTGATATTGTTAAGCCGATCGTCTGCAACAGTGTCAGTTGGATTTCAGAAGGATTTTACGTAATTCTTTGGCAGGGTGAGGGGAACGCTTTACGGGGTGCAGAAATATTTGTTCCAGTAATTTTCATAGCGCTTTCGACTATCAGTGAGACGCTACAGGATAATTTTGTCTGACAAACAGTGCATGGAGAATGACAAATATAATATGTTCCACATTTATATTTAAAGCTAAGAAACATTCAGTGTGCATTGTTGTTTGTTATTGCTTGGCAGGTATATTATAAATGTCATATACATATATTCGCCCATTATTATGAAATTGGTCTAAGTCAAGAAATTGAAAAAAATGAGTTTATCAGTTATTTAACATCACGTTTTTTTAAATTAAGCTTAGTTTGAAAATAGTAAGAATATTGATGTGACATGTATTCCGTGTACGCATCTCTATTTTAAAAAATATATATATAATATGTAAATTGTGAAAAATTTGAAGCATTATATTCAGTGTATTTTTACGGCATTCAATGGTATTCCGCTAGTGTTTATTTTTATGATAGAGTGAGTCATTTCAACCTTAAATTTTTTATTTCCATAATAAGCAACATTTATATGTCGAAATATGCAAGGGGCTCCCGAGAGCGGTATGCAGTGCTGACCTATCGCTACAAACTACTGGACAACGCATTGAACACGGAAACCTTTTACGATATAAGCAAAAAGCATCATCATCATCTGCAAGCGAAGATCGACGACCCACACCTGCAAAAACACAGTGCTTTGTTTTGTCCGTAACAGTTTTATAGTATCCGTGTAATAAAAATTACATATAGATGTTATTTTTTTGAGAGTACTACATATTAATTAGTCACGTTTGTGACAATGTGGTAACTTGATGTTTTATTATCGTTAAGTGAGGAGTACCTGTATTTATCAGTGAAAGTAATTTCTTAAAAATTAGTCAAATACTAGATGCCTCAAAGTTAGTAAACTATAAACTTCAGGGTTAGGTGAGGTAGATTAGAACCGTTAATGTCTCAATTTAAAAGTAAGTAGGAATTCTATCATTATTGTTATTTTAAGTGATTCGCTCTATTGATTCTCCTACAATCGGAAATCCATAATTATATTGCTTTAACAATGCACCACATATTATACTTTTGTCATTTTTTTAGTAAAAAAAATAGTATTAGTAAATGATACATGCTATATACATATGTACACCTAGAGGCATCTTAAATTGAAATACAGTTGATTCTGTTTAATTGGGCCACCGGTTAATGGGGGCAGCCGCTTATTTGGGCCAAATCTTAAGGAACGGAAACCAAACCAAGGAACAATTAGTAATTTACATCGCTTAATTGGGATGACATTCCGCATAATTGGGACAGTAAATTTAAATTTTACTTTAAACCTTTAGATATTTCCGAAATTTTGAGCAATGAGGGAAATGAGAACATGTTAGAAGTTCTATTGTTAATTATAAAGAATTTTCAACGATAGATGACAATTTACCATGTTACAATGAAAATAAAGAATGCAGATTAAATAAAATAATATTAATTAGCATTAAATTGAAACATCAAAAATTTGATGAAGAAGATGTTGATGATTAATATCCAAATGTGCCTGTAAGTAACCGGGAGAAAAAAATTATAGTCAGGTTACAGCGTTATTTTATGTGGGAAGGCAATGAAAAGGAGTCCAACGTATTTACAGAAAAATATTCATCATTTAATTTTAAGCTCGCTTCAGTTAATTGGGCCAAACTTCCTGGTCCCGATGTGTACCAATTAAGCGGAATCGACTATTAGATATCGGTGACATCTATTTCACAATGCAAAAATATTGTAAATAAATATTAATATTTATTAGTTATTATTTTTGCTAATCTGTGCTGCCATCTAGCAGAATACTAACAAAATACACTAATGGACACAATTTATGAGTATACAATAGCGATGAAGTGCAATATGTATATTTAGATTCAAAACCCGCACATACAGCAGAAAACAATGCAACCAAAAATTGTTGGTAAATTCTCAATGCCTACCTTTTTAGAAATCTATAAACAGTAGACTCCCGATTATCCGGGATCGAATCAATTGGGATGCAGATTAAACAAAACTTATTTTTGAAAATCATTGAAAAAAATAATAATTGTGTAAAAAATATATCTACGGTGGAAGTTATTTGTCACCCTACAATATCCTGGGCGGTATTTGCGTTTTGCGTAAATATAAACAATTTTGTAACTTTCAGACAATAAGCACGGCGCACGTATGTGTATATTTTGTAACTTTTAAATATTTTTTCAATGGTTCAAACATGAAATTCTGGGATTTTTTCACCATCCATCCCGGATAATCATGAATCTACTAAATATAAAAAGCTGATTGTATGGCTAGACCAAATTTTGCACACATCATTGATATTTAGGCCCATTAATAAAATGTGTTCCCTAAACAGCAAACAGATAAGTATGAAAAAATAAGTATAATTTAAATTTATTAGTTTACTTTAAAACTGCACTGCACTGGATGGGCAGATATTCAGCCAATATTAAAAAGTGTGTAATTAGAGAATAATTGGTTGCGAACACACGTCTTGTCAGCTCGGCTGCACATAGATGTCTGTCAGTTGAATATGATGTGTCAAGATTAATTAGCTGAAATCAAGCAGAAATTTGTTTTACTGTTTCCGAAGTAAGAGATTAATAATGCCCTTACAAGGCGAAACGCGTCTCAAGTAAATTAAATGAGTAGAATGTTTTATTTTCACATATGTACAAATTTTTTTTTTTTTAATACAGCCTCTTTTTAAATATGATTTGTAAGAAAAATGTTTAACCAATTTGAAATTGAGATTATAGTTTATTTTACATGAAGTTGACGATTTTCAGTCAGTTTAAGATCGATCACGATTGAGAAAGTATTTTACCCGTTTGGCTATTTGTAATTGACAAAGGTACCTTTAATTGTATTTGAATATGAAGTTATTTTTGCTATTGTGTATTTTTTACACCCTTAAACAGAATGATGTCGCCTAAAAAATTGAGTCATATTATTGTACTAATTCAAGTTGGGACACAATGCAGCTGTGACTGGTAGAAATATCAACCAGGCGTTCGGAGAAGGGTGCTTAGCCAGAGAACAATATGATTATGGTTTGTATAATTTCATTCTGGCAATATGAATATGAAAAAAAAACTAGACAAGAACCATGCAAAATGAAACTTAGACGTTAAAGGAGTTGTTCATTATTCTTTTTTAAAACTCAATTACAGCCAATTCATATTGTCATGAAATTGATATAATGAACGAAAAATTGAAAAAAAAAACAGTCAATATTAATCAAAAAATATGAACCAATGCATGACAACGTTCGACCGCATACATTACAAATCACCACTAGAAAATTAAATTCTTTGAGTTACGAAATTTTTTACGAAAAAATGAAGATTTAGAGTAAAAAAATGAAGATTTAAAGTATTTATAACTTAGTTCTTTGTTAGGAGAAGACCATAGAAGCAGATGGAGCTAATTTTGATGAAATGTATTTTTTAATATTGAAAATATTGCATTTTTATTTTCACCTACAAAATTCAGCAATTTCATGACTGTGATTGTGCCACTGATTGGTAACTAAGATTTAACAATGATCGGTATCTGAGATTTAACAATTATTGGTAACTGAGATTTTACAATGGTTGGTAACTGAGATTTAAGTGTTGGAGGTTTACATTTTAGTGTACCGGTCATTGCTTGAAGAATTATGTTAATCAATCATGGTTACAATCAAACACAATCATGGTTAAAATAACGATTTTACCATCACTAACCTATATATTGAAAAAATTATCATGTTACGCGTCCATATGGTTAAACGAAGCCTACAAAGTGGACCAATTCTCTTCAGTTCTAAAACAATGTTGCTTTGGTAATTTATTTATTGAATAAATAATTTAGTTATTGTGCTATAAAAAAAGAAATGTTTTTAAGATGTATGGAACTTATATAATTTGATAACTTTGAATCGCCTGAATGATTCTTTCTCTTTGAAGGAATAATCTTCTCATACAGTAAGTATCATGGGTCACTGGTGCAGGAAAGGAATATTGGAAAAAAGTCTTAAATTTCCAACTACGTATTAATGTTGAAGGCATTACATATTTAACTAAATGGTAATGACAGTCATATTTTGATCCCTCCTACATAAAGTATGTAACTAACAAACAGGTTATTTTAGTTCTAGTATTTCGCATATATTTGATACATTTTTAAGTGGCAGTAATTTTTTTTATATATTGTACTAGTCAAAATATCTTTGTAACGAATACCGAAATTCCTAATATAACGTATCTTCAATTTATCCTTGAAAAGCTTTCATACAAAGTGTACTTAAGTATATTTCATTGTAACAAAGTCTGATCTCAGAATAATTAATATTTTGATCTGAAATTTACGAATGAAGTTACAATTTGATACAATATTTTCAAGAACTCAGTTCGTCTTTGACACAAGGTGTGCCGGATGTGTTTACAATCGGCATCCTAAATGTTTCGCCGACCCTCAAACCTCGTTACAGAGGAAAATTTCCGATTTATTAGTAAATTTTTTTATTTATTTGTAATTATTTTCTTTTCTCTATTCTTTTTCTTTGAATTTTTATTGTATTTGAATTTCAAGTTTTTTTAAATATTGATATCTTGAATTAAATTTGAAATAAAATACTGTATACTGTTCTGTACTATGTATATCGACCAATCACACGATGATCACGCATTCTGTCTTGCGTCAATCCTATAAGAGGTTATTTTGATGCTATAAGTATAATATTGTAATTAAAAATAAAATAAAAATCTATCATCTTCCTTGCATTCAATATAACAAAATATTTTCTTTAGTCCCATGAACTTCGCTATACTAAGATTTGACTGTATTCTGTTACAGTACGTAAAAAAAATATACTGCCTCTTAAAAATGTACTAAATACGAAATCAACCTATTTGTTAGTTATACATATTATCAGATGCATGCAGTCAGTATATTGAAATAAGCTGTACGGAACTATATATTTTGGGAAATAAAGAATACATATTTTTAGAACACATTCTTATTGTAAAGTTGTAATTATTCAGAACATAGGTCTGTGATATTTTAAATATTAATTAACCGATCTGCTATCAGATTACTCAAAGGTATTTGAGATTCTGTAAAAATAAGGTAGATGGCTCTTTCAAATAATGAAACAATTAAATGTATTAATATCAAAAAGGTAACATATAAGTTCGAAAATTTGTCACTAAAAATATTGTCGCTGTAGCATAGTTGGATAATGCACCTTCCCCGGTTAGAAAAGAGATCCAGGTTCGAATTCCGGTGGCGCAACAACAATATTTTTCGATAAAATTGATTTTATATGTATATCTTTCCAATTAATATATTTAATTCATATTTAAAATACATATTTATCTGACAGAATATGATATATTAAAATCTGCATAATATGAAAATAATTGTGATAGGAATATTATGAGATATATATTTTATTTTGATTTATTTCGCAAAAACTCAAGTTCATTACAGCTTATTTCAAAGTACTGACCGCACGCCGCTGTATATTATGTAGGAAGATAGATTTGTGTACACATTATGAATGTGCTTTTTTGTAAGATAAAGGTAAAAAACTCTTTTTCTGAGCATTAAAACAAATATTATAAGAAGATGAAATATGTATGTTTAATATTACTAGTACACTTCAACACAAATAAATATTAAAAATTAAAATAATTTACAAAGTTAGTAGAATAAAATAACTTCCAAGGATACCTAATATAAACGGCAAATTAATGTATAGCTCTCGCACACACGGTATTTTGCAAATAACGCTACACAAAAAATGGACAAGCAGTAACATAAGAACAGACACACTAGTGGGGATCTAAACTTCTTGTATATAAATAACATGGATCCTTTTAACGATGTTTACTTTTTAAATTTATTCACTAATAATTCAATTTGTTGTACTATGTATGTATGGTCCTGATGAGTACTCTCTCATATCTCTAGGACCATTTTAATGCATATTTACACAAGCAATCTAACAACCAGTTAATGATCTTATGCTTATGGACTGACTAGACTTGTATGACAAAAACTGGAAGTATAAACTATTTATTCTATCTTATGTTGAAATTGATATTTATATCAACGTTAAATTATTTTAAATTACAAGTCAAAATTGTATAAAATATTAGTAGAAACTGTGTGAATAATTTTGGATAGTCATGTGCGTGAAACTTAATTTCATAGTATTAAAGTGAAATTCGGTACATGAAACTGAAGCTCAAACCATGTAATTTTTTTTGTCAAAGTGTGATTTATTAATTTAGATTATTTACACTTTTCAGACTATCTTTTATTATGTAAATAAATCAATATGCCTAAAAAGCTTTTATTTACATACCTATGGTAAATAAAATTAATTATGTGTCCAATTATGCACAAATAGATCATTTTCTATAATAGTAGTGAGAACTGAGCCATGCGTGGAGGCTAATGATTGAGTTGTTTCCTTAATAGATTAAAATACACAAAACTCACATACCAAAAGATCGCCATCTATTGAAGAAACTTTTGATATGTAAAGTTCTTATCAAAGTGAGATAAGATGAAGAGAATTTGCACATAAACCACTTAAAAATTCAGGTAGAACTAAAAGAGGTATTTGTTTTAGGTTTTTAGTTTAAAACAAATGCTATATACGGAACCCAACATAACTAATATAACGGAACTACTCGAGGACAAGACAAATATTTGTGGAATAAGAAACTCCCGAAAAGAGATTCTCAAGAGGAAAGACTTTAATAGTGATCACACACTGGTATTGAGAATATATGTGCAGGTGTATGCTTTAATAGAAAATAGATATAACCACAGACTGCCAAATATATAGACATGAACTAATGCAAATTCCATGTTTCAATATTTGAATTTTGGTGTCACACACGTGATCACTTTGGTACCACTTACGCAATTAAATAGCTCCGCGACTTTTTAAAAATATATGACTCGATAATACAATATATGTAATATGCATTCATGTAAAAAATATGTCTTGTTTACACAAAGATTTAATTTTCGAAGAGTAAATACTTTTACTGTTGCATAAATGTGTCATAAACGATCGGATTTAAATTTCCACAATGTGTGTAGAATGCCCCTCGTCCCGCAAGTAATGTTCCAAACCCCTCTCATATATGTACACTTTACTTCATGTTTGTTCATTTACTGGTCTGTGGATACAACGCAATTAGCTTTTTTTCATATTTGATTACAAAATGT
The DNA here is from genome assembly GCA_031772225.1 of Eubasilissa splendida. Taxonomy (NCBI): domain Eukaryota; kingdom Metazoa; phylum Arthropoda; class Insecta; order Trichoptera; family Phryganeidae; genus Eubasilissa; species Eubasilissa splendida. The sequence goes on from CM062846.1 coordinate 11,266,514, forward strand.
GGTTTAAAATGATAAAAAAAGTATATAAACCAGTCATAATATTAAATAGTCTATTATAATGAATTGTTCTTAATCCAAAATATTTTAATTCTTCAATAACCTCCTGCAATATTTCAGTAAAATGATTGCCATAAAAATGTTTTCATCAGTAATTTCACTAAACATTTAAATTATGGATGCAGTCACTCTAATAGAACCACAACTTTTTACGTAAAATGTATTTTTAAACCCAGTTTTATTGAAGCAATATATTTTTTTCAATTCAATGAATCAGTATAGGGATTTTTGTTTGAAATTACTCTTCTCAATTATTCACCTCATCTTTTGCTTTCATAAATAGAAAGTAAAATGATTTATGTGTGAATTTTTAAGTATTACAGAAGAACGTTGTGAAGTTTTATAAAAATTGGTATTAAATATGAGAAGTACACACAAAATTCACATAAAATGATTCTTACATTACACAAAGAAAAATGTAATCTATTTATTAGGATTTGTACCAAAAAAATTCAATTGATCTAAAAATGTGAATTAGATTAAGTAATCGATTGACAAAAAAGCCTTCTATCATCATATTTAACACTTGTTAAAGCAGCCTTAATTAAATTTAAAGAAAACAATTCAAATATGAGGGAGAATGACTCAACATTTGACACAAAAGTACATATATTTCTAATCTAGCTTTTCTAGCTCTATAATATTTACATGACAATTACCATCAATTGAAGGCATCAACGGTTAATAAAACACATTTTAAATACATTAATAATTACATTAAATTCTAAAACAATTAATTTGTTAACTTAAAATATCAAGAGGTGATCGCTTATCTATATAATAACAATTTTGAGAATACATAGTCTGTCGGCATTTGATCTAGCAAAAATCGTGTGTATTTTTTAGATTGTTATCTCATTTTAAAAGTGTTGAAAAAATTTGCACATTATAATGAAAAAATAATGCTGAAACATATATACATAGCAAAAAACAAATTAGAAGTCTTGAAAGAAAGTACGGGGTGTAATCACTAATTATTGCACTTAAATTATGAGCAAAAACAAACTACAATTCCTGTACCTACATATCATATACATAATAACATTAAAAATGGCAGTAATATTATTTTTAAATAGAATAAACAATAATTAATACAGTTCGTAATAATTACATGGCCATTAGTATTTCAAAATAACTGGTATTTTAAATATAATACATTTCAATAAAATTATCTTAAATGCAGATACTTTTACTGCTCTTTAGGGGAGTTTGAAAAATGACTAGATTGAATTAAAAATAAATAAGTAAAATAAAAACAATAAATCATCTCACTTAAAGCTTAAATAACCACTGCCATTGTTTGTAATAAAAAAATTCCGAAAGTATAAAAATATTTTCCTCATTGAAATTTACTTCTTTATACAGTTATTCTAATGCAAGACAGGAGGAATGTGATTTGTACAACAGTATAAATATTTAAAAATACTGATGAGGTAAATAATATCAAAATCACGTGAATTAATAAAAATATACTAAGTTCTTAGGTTTCCAAGCCTATAAATTTTTTTCTTACAAATGTTTTTCTTCTCTACAGTTTTCTGGGTTACTATGTCGATTTTTCTGATCCCATTGAAGGGTCCATCACAAATGAGATGTATTTTATATTTCATTTGTATTCATCGGTAGTGTGAGACAAATTTGATAGTGATGATGTTAAGCTGGCAGTACTATGTCAGTATAGATGCATTGTCTAGCGATATTGTGTTGAAAACTGCAATGATGGTGAATACCATAAAGATTTTCCCAAGTCATTATTTATATTCTCGGATCTCAAACACCTTCCTGACAAATTGTGCATAGTAGATCTTAAAATTTCCTAGAACCCTTAGTAAGAATACAAAATGGTGGCCAAAAATTACATATAAGAACAGCATAAGAATCCAGAAAACTTTACACAACCACAAAATACCATTTTATAAGGTAAAAATAGTTTGATAGAACTTGAAGTGTTGTTTGATAAAGGAATGTAGCATGTCAATTAAAAATAATATCCATATTAATTTACTTATAATTACTATTGTAATAAAATGAATAACAAACATAATATATTACAAGAAAAATTAGTGTTATTTGGAACATTAAAATTAAATTAAATAGCACTGGAGGAACTAATATCGGCATGACTGACAATGTACAATTATACAATATTTAACCACACTTGAATTTCAATACATTAGTCAGAGGTACAAGAATATCACAAAATAAATAAAATTAATATTAAATAAAAGAGAGAAAAATAACAAATCACTCCAATATTCACAGGACAAAAAGAATGAGTATTTTCTTTGGTATAAGAAATATTTTCATAATACACTTCAGATTCAAATGCATTTAAAAATTATTAATATATATATTTTCAAATGTTCATTGGCATATAAACAATAATATTAACCATCATACGGGGGTCCTATATACACCATAGATACTTCTGTATTTCCGTATACTGCAGATACTGTCGGATACAATTTTTTCTTTGGCAAACCTGTAATGAATAAACTTTATTAATTATTTCAAGTAATTGCACCATATTACTACTTTAGTACAAAAACTTTACTTTCATTTTTACCGTTTGAAATTTGAGAAATTTTGCACGAATTAGATATGCTTTCAAGACGAGGTTAATAGTTAAATTCTTATAAGTTCCAAAGAAATAATTAATGACGTTATTTGTTACGTAAATCATACGAGAGAGGAAGGTTTGAATAGAAAGAGTCGACAATAAAATTGTTGATTTTCTCGCATTTGATACAAGTGTCAAACATAACTCGTGTCTAGACTTATCCAAGTTTTTCATATTAATACATATTATCAAATGAGAGTTATCATTTGAATTAATCTATCGAAAATTAAACAATTTTTCAAAGTACCTAATTCATAGTACATACATGAATATATTTTGAAATTAGAAAAAGTAATGCAACAGTGTTATATATAAACAAAATATTTAATTTCGACATACATAAAAATAACGTACATAAAATGTTAACTTTTTTCAAGAAAATGTTTTTTTTTTAAATCAGTGAAAAGACATCTAATTTACGAAATTTGCAACTTACATTGTGAATAAGTTCAATATTAATTCATATTATGGTTAAAATATGGGTGAAAAAATATATTTTCGGTATTTTTTTACTAAAAACACGAGATTGCGAATAGACATACAAAATATTTAATTGCGACATACATAAAATGTTTACTTTGTTCAAGAAAACATTGTTTTTTTTTCTGCTTTTACATTATCCCGCAATTTATGTCATAATTTGCTGGTCCCATTTCAGTTTCATATAATTCGGTACTAATATAAAATATGAAATACAAGATTCCCTACATTTAACCTACTTTCCGCAAACTAAATGTCAAACTATTGAAGTGAATCGGAAATTTTATGCCATTATTCAATTGTATTCTCAATTAAGTTCAATATATTGTGTTTTCAATACAGAAACCAAAAAGGATACCGTGAAAAGACCGTTTATAAAAATATTAAAAATTTTAAAAGATCATTCAACATTTTAACATCCCAAATTATAATACCATTATAACAAATAACATATTATGAATTTTTAAGATGTATAAAATTAGTAAAGAATGAGTGATGAATAGCATTATTATTATAGAAACATGAAGTTCAAAAATTAATGTCAATAGAATCTGTGAAAAAAAACCTTGTGTAAAACAATATATTTAGAGGATTAACTGAATGACTACCCAAGGATGTAAACATACAGTAGACTCCCAATTATCCGGGATTGGATCAACCGATATATGTAAAAATTTAGATTTTTTTTTTAAATGTTCCACATTGTTCATAACAGCTACTGAACATATGTTTTAGAGTTGTGCATGTCAGCTGTTCGTCATGTATGAAGAGTGATCTCTAAAAACATTGAATTTTTTTAGTGTTTTATGGGGATTAGTTGTGCCCAGTAAGTTGTTATTGTAATTTGTGTACAATAGAGCGCAGCGTAGTAAATTATGACAGCAGTGGGGTTTGCTGTCAGGGGTACCAATTTATATTTACAGTAAAACTCCGTTAATTCGTAACTCACGGGACCAAAATTAAAAAAAAAAAGGTTTTTTAAAGGTAACATTAGATTTTTTTTTTATAAAAACACATTAGTTTACTGCGTCCACGATATAGTGCGTGCCGCCGCTGTTGACATCGCGATTTTCATACTGAAACATGATGACTCCATTATTTCAGCTTATTATATGTCAAAATGTTTATTAAATAACGTATTTCTTCTGAATAAGGAAGGTGTATGGTGAGTGGTGACGCGGCAGACTTTCAATCACGCATATTAAATTGATTGGTGATCGAACTCACCATTTCCATCCGAATTGGAATATTTAAAATGCACGTAAAAAATAAATAAAGACCTTTAAATCTTCATGTCTCGCTGACCTTGTTATTTGAAACTTATTATTTTCCTGTGATTTTTCAAGTTCGAATTATATATGGCATATATTCGACATATGGTAAAACTCACTCTCAGTTCGGCACCATGCCAGCGCGCGGCGTCGTGATTGGCCGGTAGGTGGGGCTAGTTGCAGATGTTTACGAAGGGACGAAGGTCAAATGTCTTCGCGCGAGTTTAGAGATTTAAAAACATTTGCAAATATGCGAATTACGTGAACAAATTATTTATTTTGGTTGTCAAAAACGCATACGAACTGCGAATAATCATATTTTATGAATTATCGGTAGAAATTAGTATGAAATGTTACTTTTGGGGAAATTTTTTTAATAAAGTGCGAATTCTGTGAAAATACGAAATATAAGGTTACAAATTAACGGAGTTTTAGTGTATATGCGTAACCAAAACAAAATATTTTTATGACTATACTTAAAGTTGCAGTTGCAAATTCTGGATGATTGACATGGTTTAAACAGAGGTAAGGCATCTGACAAATTACCGTTTAAGACAAAAAATAATCTAGCTGCATGGAATTCATTGGTTTCAAGCATTAATAAAAACCGAAGATCTTATGTCAGAGCTAACTTAAATCTCTTATTAAACCGAATTGGACGTGATGGAAAAATTCTCGATTTTAATGAAAATCATGAAAAGTGAGTGTTACGAAATTTGCCACGGGTGCGGGATGTTGATGAGCAATCAGCACGTGATTAGCTTCATTAAGATCGAAGTTTATCTGATCAATGACAAAAGATATTTCTCAACATGCGACAAATGATACCGTGCATCCTAATGATGACAAAGAGGAGATAAGTTGATTTCTTCAGAAAAAATCAACGCTGTCACCGTATCACACAGTATCATTTCTTGACTATCTTATGCAGTAGGATATCAGCACTCTAGCTGAAAAAAATGATGTAGAAAAACATTTAAAATCTAATACGTCATCAAAATTCAGCAAGGGGCAAACAACAATCCTTTTTACTTTCTAATTTTTTTTTACACTTTTAGTGAAATAAATAATAATTGTGTAAAAAAATATTTATGGTGAAAGTTATTTGTCAATCTTACAACATCCCGGTTGGCATTTGCCTTGCACAAACACACATGCGCGACTTTGCGCACATATGTGTGATTTTTGTAGATTGAATATTTTTTCAATGCTTTTGGATCAACCGGGAAATTCAATTATCCGAGATTGCTTTTCACCATCAATCCCGGATAATCAGGAGTCAACTGTATGTAAAAAAATGTTTTGTGAGTTTTTTACGTATTTAAGTGATAAATATTTATTTGTTTTTTTTTCAATAGGTTTTGGCCATTGGGTGAATTAAAAACAGTTTTAATTTTTAATATGGATCGAAGGTGGCTAGAATTCACTTAAGGTCCTGGTTTTCCATTCACGGCCATGCATTCTTGTTTGGAAAAGGTATTATTATTTTCATTAATTATGAAATTAACACAGATATGTGTGGAAATAAGTTGTAAATTTTGATTTTATATTTTGATTGCTTCTCTTTATTTTAAAATTATGACGTAAAAATTTATTCCGAATTAAGAATTTTATTATATATTATAGTATGTAAAATTCATAAAACATAAAGGCAAGTATGTAGTCAGAACAAATAATTACCTTCAACTGTTTTATTTATAATTTTTGAGTTTAGAAAGATAGGAAGATTGGGGAGATAACATTTGGTGCACTATGGGCGATCAATATTTAAAAATGTTCTAAGTGTTCACGGCTGTTTGTTGTTCATGTTTTCTGGAGTAATCTGCCGTGTATATCTAACCTTTTATTGAAACTAACAAGGAATAAATATCAACACATTTTACCTCTAAAAGCAACTCCAAGAAAATCATTATTTCTTTCGAAAGAAAGAGTATTATTTCGACAGTCCAAAATAACTCTGATCCTTTCTCCCACCTAAATAAATAAATAAATATGAATTAAAGCAGCATCAAATATAGTTCAATGAAAATACTACATACATAATACAAAATATGTTTAAATATATAAAGCAAATAGAACTTAGGAAGATTTGTGTATGTCGGTAAATTTTTATTTATTTACTTGTTGACATTGTTGTTATTTTTTAAATATACCAACATAATATTGAGTTGTTTTATATTCCTTCTCCCTTAACAAATTGTTTTCAAATGTCAAAATTGATATTTATCCTTAATATGGTGAAAAATGTATGAATTCTATTTGGACTGCACAATGGACGGGTCCCAATAATCATAAGGGTAATCGGCTTAAAATAATTCAAAGATCTATTCCCTGCACCCCTGGTTCTACAAAATAACAATATCAAATATCTCTAGAATGAGAATTGGGCATTGCCAGATAGCCTCACATTTATTCAGATTGAACTTAATAGATTCCCCAAAGTGTGAGTGTGGTGCCGAGGAGGAAACCCTCGACCATATCTTTTTTGCCTGTCCATTGCAGATCACAGGTTTTTTTTACAGTAATCTCGTCAATGGTAATTTTCAACTCCCGGTTAACTTATGTCATCTTCTTTCCCTTAACTCGCCATCAATAATAGCAAATTTTTTGAACGACAATGGTATTGACTTGTAATATAATATTTCATATTCAATAATATTATTGTACTTTTTTCTATAAAATAAAGTTTTAACTTGATTAATGGCATAAATCACTCTTGAAGGGTGGATTATCTATTTAAAAGAAGAAGAAGAAGAATTGCTATTTATCATTCTAAAGAAAAAATTCGACTTAACACAAATTACACATGGCACATAACCCAAACAAATGTTTTAAAATTAATTATAAATATCATTGATTGATTTGGCAGTTACTTTGTGGTGTAACAACTTAAATTAAATGCACGAATTTAAAAAAATAAACAATATCACTATTAGTTTCGGGAAGAGCAGTCCTTCCCATCTAATGAATGAACTACATGAATTTCGACTGTATATAGCACTACATTTGAATGTGAACACACAAACAGGTGAATTTATTGCGTTCAGGATTTTACTTGTTAATTAATGAAAGATTGTATGAATAAAGACTAGCTATCGTTACAATGTAGACATATGGAATCCTTGGTCCATTCCGTACCTGAGTAAGGTAACGAGACTTTAAATATAATGCTTTTATATAATAGGTGTATTTTTTTATATATTGGCACTATGAGCATTTTTTTCCAAAGAAAATTTCTTTCATCGAAATTTCTAAGGCGGGTATCTTTAGAAACTCACTTAGGTGTCATATAGTGTAAATTAACCAAAATATTATATTATCATAGAAACAATAAAAATTTGGGAGGGCGAAGAGTTGCAAGATACATTTTTTGCATATAAGATAAAGAATTTGATATTTAGGAAGGTGTTGCAAAATGTAATATCTCATAAGAAAATGCATAACGTACCTGATATTTGGGAGGGTTGTTAAGCACAGGATAGCTGCCTTGAGTATCACCATTGTGAAGTAAATGATTATCAACTAGGTTCCAGCCCCAACTCTGGTCGTCAGACCCGAGCAAGGCTACATATCCCGGGCACTGAAGTTGAGCTTCCTTAGTTGCGATGCCTATAACAGCTACGGTCCCCAATGGTCCTTCCCATATCACTTCCCATGCATGTCTACCTTTTCTAAAACCAATTTTACCTCTAGCAGCATCTGTGCTTTGGGCAACAGGATTCCTTCAAATAAAAATTTTCATTACAAACATTAAATTTCAATATTTATTATTTAAAATCAGCTAGAAGACGAAGACTGTTCTGTATAGACAACAAGAAATGTACACAAATTGTAATCTTCGCTTCTCTTAACTGGCAATGATGATGATTATGAGGTCAGAAGAAATGAAACACAAACTGAAAACATGAAAAACAAACACAAGATGTTCAATCTAAGTATACTATGGCGACAGAATCGAGAATGCGATCCCGCCCACAGGATGCCTCCTTTTATTTCACGGCATACAATAATCTATTTTATATTTTCCCACCATATTCAATAAATAAACAGCGACACGCGCCACCAAGACGTATTTGAATGAAAGTCTTTGTTCGCCGAAATATATCTCACATCTTGCTAAAAATATTTTTAATAATCGCCTTGTGTATTTATTACATCAATTTAATTGGCGTCACCTCGGCAACTAATCCTGTGCGATACAAAGACATTATAATAAAAAAATTCACATCAAGGTGGAGATTAAAAACTGCCTTTTACAAAACTTCCAGTACATCCGTAATGTAGAAATACAAATGTAGAAATAAAATATGATTTGTAATTATAGACAGGCAGCTCTAATGGTGCACGGACACGGATGAGATTTGTCTCTGAGACTAATTTTAAAAGTGCATAAAAGTGTTGAATGTAAAGCAAACTATAAATCATTGCTGTATGCATTTTGTTTGCAAAATAGAATGACACAACCAGTACTTTACTGACAAATCTCTGAAATCAGTGTACATATACACCACTATGAAGAGGGGACCAAGATTTGGCTAAGTTCAAAGGGGTTATGAAAAACTATTGATTCTTATAAATATTTTATCACAATTGATTTCACTGAAGTGGGCCTTAGATAATTTGAAACAATTTAAATCGCAGTGTAGGTATCCTCTATAGCATATAAAATAAACACAAACGTTTCACCAGAGATCACTGATGAAATGCTAAAATAAATATATGTAATATCCACAAATTTAACATGACCATTGCCTCATCTATCTATACTAACATAACATACTGTTTGCACAACATGCCGGGCGTGTTCTATTGATAGTATCAGGTTGTTCCATAAGTCTTTGTCTTTTTTCTTACATTTGCTCAAGTGCATAACTGTTTGTAAAAAAAGAATATTTTAAGTATTCTTTCGGTGCTTATCAACAGTGTTTGTGTCAGTGGTGCTTTTAAGTAACGGGATAATTTTTTGTTCCAATATTTACAACCCTAAGGTTAAGGCCTGAGTGAAAAAGCGTTCTGCAGAGCGTGTGGGCTGTACGAAAAATGAGCGATCACTGAACTTCACGCGTTCACAGCGTTCGGAGCGTGTGAAATTAGAGCATTCATTAGAAGAGACGGTCATATTTGAAGTGTGATCATGGCTGACGATATAATCAATATGTATTTAGAAGAAAATTCATTCTTAAAATTTGATTTGTGTAATAAGAATGGTCCGAGTGTCATTGTTAAACAAAGAAAACAGTTTGGAGAATTTTCAACATTATATAATAGTTAAATGAAGCCAAATTTCACGAATATACAAGAATGTCAGTGTCGAACTTTGACTATATATCAAAAAAAATATCCATATTTCAGGCATTAACTGAATTTCACCTAGCACTGTTAAAACACAAACTGGTTCGAACTCGCACGCGCATGTGATGCCGAACGCAAACAGGCACACTCTCACCACCGCTCTAGACGGCCACCACTCAGGACACTCGCATTCATAAATATGAGATTGCTATATAGGCTGCACGCCCTGCCCCGAAGGACGCTCGACTCAAGCGTGCTCTCAGACCTTATGCTAAATCAACAATGGTAGTGAAAATAAAAGAACTCTAATTACGGTTTCAACTCCAACAATGGCAGCAAAAAACATTTGTGATGCAATAAAACTTGGAAAGTGTCAAATATGTTACAAAATAATTCATACTGGGAATTATGATATTGAAGATATACTGAGGTTGGGTAGACCTAAGGTTGACTGATAGTAAGAATATTAAGGCTGCCGTTGAAGCAGATCTGAGATTAATGGTGCGGGGGCTAACACAAAAGCTCAATATGCCTCTGATATCAGTTTACAGACATTTAAAAAGATTGGGAAAAGAGTCAAGTTGTAGAATATGGATAGTTCATAATGTGTTTGAGGTAAATCTTATGCAGTTTATTGTTAATGATTCGAAAACAGTGTGAAACGTTTCTGAGATGTATTATTACTAGGAGAAGAGAAGAGGATCCTTTATCACACCTGCATAATTAAAAATTATAAAAATAAAAAAAAGTGTTTTTATGCTATTTAAATAAACTTAATCCAACTGCAAATAAGTACATTAGGATAAATAGAATTACATTTTTGGATGAAGAATTGAGTGTGAGAAATAAATAAACTTTTCGTTAAAAATGTGAATATTTTACATAAAACACTTTGGCAAATTAGATTTAATGATTATATTGATAATAAAAGTATTATTACTAACTCAAAATGAACATAACTTAAACAAAACTGAATACTGTACAGTAAATATTTTATGAATCAGTGATGTTTGGAGTTAATAAATTTATACAACATGAAATGCCTCCTAAAAATCAGTTGTGCAACTGTGTTCTGTATATCCAATCTTAAGGGCAAATTTAATCACAATTAATATATTTAAGATACTCATTAGAATATACCTGTGTAACGTAAATCCATTAGGTTTAATGTAAATATTCCTTGAACAGTCGTTGGGATTCCATGCATGAAAAAATGCACGCAATTTTGATCTAAATGGTGGAATTGTAGAGAGAAGTTTGGATCTGACTGTTTCCTCTGGCAATCTGCGCATACATTGAAACCGCCAAACTTCATTATTTCCATCAGCTAGTACTCGATACCATGCTTTGCATACGAGCGAACAATTTTTTAAATCACGAAGATCTAAATATATAAATATCAGTTCGAGGATTTGTGCGTCCATATATTCAATGCCAACATAATGACGCCTTGCATAACTCATTTTAAAACAAGACTTTTTAGTTCTATCTTCATCTCCAATAAACGGAAAATTGTAAATAAACTAGAGAGAGCAACGCAACTTGGACAGGTTGACAATAATTTGACAGATAACTCCATAGAAAAAAGCCCAACCAATAATATACGAACATAGAGTTTTATGGACATAATAGAAGAGCAAGGGCGTTATTTTGAATTATGTGTACGTCTCCCACAAACTGTGATGTACACTTGTTTTATTGTCATACGAGAGGGGGCGGCCTCCGGCTTGTGTTACCTATCTCTGACGTGCAATCAAACCTACGATGGGCGGAAGTTACTAAGGAGGGACAGGTTGAATGAAAAAAGAAACAGACAGAAAACACGAAAACAAATATCTAATTATGTATTTACTTCTTCACATGTCATGGGCAGGTATACATTTTTATGCTAACTTAATTCTAAATTATTCTGCTTTGGTCTTACTTAGCATTCGGTCGGATGAAGTGGCATCATCGGTGACTGCTTCCGGGTTGATTTGGGAGGCTGCTTAACGATTGGCCGAGTTGCTACTCCCAAGCTGACTCAGTGACTGGTTATCAGGCTAACTTGGCGACTGGCTATCAGGCTGACTTGGCGTCTGGCTGCTTGTGGCTGGTCTTCAGACCCTTGTACTAGCTTCTGGATTCCGTTGAACTGTGAAGGGTTCTTCCGGACTCTTAGATTCTGTTTTGTATTATGGTCCAAAATACTTCCAGTAGTCTGTACTCGAAGTATTCTGCCAAACTGCCTTCGAGTTCTAAAACAAAGACTAGCTGACGGACTTACTTCGGGGGATTATCCTGATGGATTCTTCTGGGTTTTCTCAAATTCTGTGGCAGACTCTCCTTTAAAATGGCGTTAGATTTATTTTTAATGCTTCCGGCGAGGGAAAGCCTTCGCATTCGCTGTGGGATCGGCAACAGATTCCATTGGTCCATTCTCGATGTCGAGTGGCCACGCCTTTTTCCAAGGCCTAATTTCGACCCCGCCGTCATCTTATAATTAATTATGATCATTTCTCCTTATAAAATCACTTGTATTTGTCCATCTTAGAATAATATTCCCTTAACATTGTTCAATAAAAACCTTACAATTATTGTAGTTACATATGTGGGAAGGTTGGTTCGTGTTCGAGTAAAAAACCTTATTATATAAATTTGTTTATTCTTGCCGGAGAGATGCCACTGAGAGCAAAAAACGATACAAATACATAAAGGACCGAGTAAAATAATTTATGAAAAGTGATGCAAGTATTATTTGAAGGACAGAGTCGGGAAGAGCAGGATGAGTGTCCGCGTCAGGCTAACTCGAGTGCTGAGCGCAGACAGTATATCTCTTGTCTATAGCGCAGACTATTTCCTCCCGTGCACGTGTGTCATGTACGTCGGGCGGCGTGATTTGGTTTTTCTCGATCGTTCTCCGAAATAAGGGAACAAGGAGACGCTTCTGAACAATGCGCGCGGGTCGCCACATACACATATACCTACTTTTATTTTAGAGGAAGCAAATATTTTTCTTTATATTTTTATATATCCATAAACGCAAAAAAAATCTACCCCGCACTCTGCTCTATCAAATAGTTGCATTGTTATATTAACTAAAGTTTCGAACACAGTAAAAGCAATAATAATGGATCTGTACACATCGTTTTCCTATATTAAACTTATCTCCACGCATTTATGTACACTCATTGTCATATTAATTATATTGTTTATCAAAAATTTTACATTTAGTAGCATATAGGGTTTTTTTATACGGTTTGATCATTTACAGCGTAACAATAGTTTTATTAAGTTTAATACATGAACGAGATTCGCACATACAGCTATTATACCATTTTTGCCTTAACCTGTCCATTTATCATTATATATTATTAATGTTTGACTTATCGCGATTCTTGTTGTATATTTTCATTCTGATTTATATTATTTACATTTATTTACTAAACGCCGACTGGCTGATACCTACGTCGGTATATTGTTTTTCAACCTAGAGCTAGCAGAAAAGGAACGAACGCAAATTGAATGCGGTAGAAATGAGATTGCTCCGGCATATTACCCGACCCAATTATTATCGAATAAAAATTGAAGAATTTCGGCAATTACGTTTTCAAAGACTCCTTTAGGTGGTTTGGTTCTATGGAACGAATGAACACGAATGGAGAGAACATTAAGAAAGGCATCTGATGCAAGGTGCATGGATGTGGAAGAGGCGAAAATCGCGTACCGAGACTGATAGTGTGACGCTCTATCCTCTCTGCCTATTCCCGAGGGGGAAACTTCGTGATTGTATGTTATTTCGCTAGTTTTTTGGTGTTTATGTAAATGCATTCAATGACTGGTTCTCAGGTTTCCGATTAACAATAAGCACATATATGATATATGAGCTGCACTAACCTTTTTATGTTCCGATGTTGTTCTTTTAGCTGGGTTCTTCTTTAGATTTCATCCGACCGATGCGCGTACTGGTGGTTTATTTGGACCTCTGGACTGGTCGAAGTACTGGATGTAATTAGATCGCTTGTCGGTTACCGTCTTCTTAGCTTTCTGAAAAAAGGGCGGCAATACTCACATACACATGTTCATTATTATAAACCAGAAAATCCAATGGTGCTAATCAAAGCAACAGGTTGCGTAAATACTCGGTATCTGGGAGGTATATACGGCACTCCAGGGTATGTGTAACCTACTTGACTTTTAACAAAAATACAATCTTTTGTTTTCACATTCCATTCCAATGACTTTATTATTAAAAAATACTCCACTCAGGAGCTATTACTCTTGGCTATTATTGTCATTGTTCGAAGCTTATTGCCTAATACCGGGGATAATAGACCTTTCCGATTGCGTGTGTTATTTCGGGACGTAATTTATTGATGTTCTGGGTGGTTCTGCGACCTACTCCTGCGATCGATTCACCCTTAGACGAGATAAGTCTAGGATAATGCGTTTAAGGAAGTGTCCAATTTACTTCGAGCTCACCTGCTTTTCGTCAATCCGACGGCTCTCTCGTCGCCTAGATCACCGCAGTTAACGAAGAAAGGTATAAAACTGGCTCTAATTTAGTCGTGATATTATTACTTTTTGGGGGTTAGGACGGTGGTTAAATGATAAATGTGATTGGGGTGTTGAAGTGTTTATTGTGATGGATATGACAATGAAGACAGATGAGAATGAATATAATGGATGAGTGCAGATGTAGAAGTTCGAAGTGAAGCGAGTCGGCGGTCTCGCTCGGCGCGCGCGGGCCGGCAAGACCGCCGTTGTGAAACGATGAAACTGGAGAGACTGCTTGGCGGTGAATGATTGAGCCAAACTTGTAGCAGCAGCCGGCAGCGCTGCCGACTGAGATGGCGGTGAATATGAATTCTGATTGCTACTACTTAATTAATATCATCGAATCTTGTGTCCTCGCATCACAACCGATATTAGGGGTTTCATCAAAAGGTTTACATTCCACACTATGGAACATAAAGGCTTCTACATAAAAGGAGACTCAAATCTCAAAAAGATTAGCTAAAAATTTTAATTGCTTTAAGGAACGAAATTTTTCGATTTGGACTTATTGCTACCATTCACGTTTTTAATCTTTCTTTCTTGTCGCAGGTTTAGATTTATTCTGGCATGAATTAAGTCACTTAACTTAATACATAACTTTAAGGGCCGGTTGTGTGATCAGTAGTAACTTTTACTATAGTAACTTTTTACTAATGCTCTTAGTAAAAATCCTTTGCGGGTTGTCGATACATCGAATTTAGGTGACACACACTCGTGAATCATTCTATAAAATGTTTCGAAATTTTTTTACCCGCTAAATGTTTTTCTTTGGTATATTTCAAAACTTGTTTCATAGATACATTTGAATTACTTATCTATGGTTGCATATTAGAAAAATATTGTCATTTGCATTCATTGTTGTATAGTGTCTCGTTTGTATTGTTCATTATTGACTATTCATATATCTATTGTCGTAGTTGCTTTAATTTTTTGCCATCGAACTCGACGTTTGAAAGTAAAATAGACGCATTCACTTGCGAGGTTAACAAATTAATATAATTTATTTATCAAACCCATAAACATGAAACCCACAATAGCCGCTGATGAAATGTTTCCTGAAGGAGTAGGTCCATATATGGATTTGGAAGAGGTACATTAAAAAATATAATTTCATTCAGATTCACCCGCATTATTAATTTCGGAAAAGACTCAAATTATTACGTTTTGTGTGATTAATTTGAAATATCAGCGACAGATCTTTGTCTGGGTGGTTGGTAATCTCTAAAACTATTTCCCATATACCATACATTCACGAAGAAGTAACTATAAATGTAAATCACATTAATATATTGAAAAAGTTTTTTGTTTACAAATATTTTGCACCAGTGCCAGAGCATTAAAAAATAATTATCAATGTGTTCATTATTTGCTGGATTATATCAATATTTTATTTGTCAGTTGTAGCCTTGAAAACTTCTAAATTTGCCTTCAGATTAGTGGTCAACAAAGCTGTAACACCAATATCACATTTGTCAATACCGACTACAAAAACAAAACTCACATGATAAACATTTTTACAGTTATGTTAAATATAGTGAAGTATAGACAAGAATCTACAAAAATGCCAAATAATCGCTTGAATGATACTTACTGTTGCTGTAATGTAACATATATGAAAACTATAAAATAAAATAAAAATTTCATTCCTCTAATACGGTTAAACTTTATTAACATTTTTATGTTTTAAAGAAAGGATGTCTTTTGATAATATTTTAGAAAGTAGGTATATTTAAAAATGAACAAATCATGTCAGTGCATGTATCAATAATTGACCTGACATTTTTTAACATGATTTTCTTGGAGGTGAAATAAATATATAGCCAATTGATATATCGTATTCATGATTCTAGGCAGGTGGCTCCACCGGGCTCTTAATGGATCTCGCAGCCAACGAAAAAGCTGTTCATGCAGATTTTTTTAATGGTAAAATGTTATATTAATATATGTTTTAGTTTGTTTATTTCAAAGTGAAATTAAAATGTTGATTAGCCGTAAAGTGACCAACTATTTTTGTTACAAAATGAGTACAAATTAAATTTTAAAAATAATTTGGTAGTACAGTCCATTAGATTGTATGGAAAGTACAAGTTTTAAAAGGAGTACAAAACTCCATAGTACGTTTGGTAACCTTATTACCCATAATCTTTTAACACTAGAAAGGCCGGAAGTTACTGCATACTTATAAAGACCACAATCATCATTTTCAAGGCTAATCTTGAGAGATGAATAAATAGGGCAATTAAAAAAAAATTGCATAAAGCAATAAATAAAACAATATTCATTATTATAGTTGTCTTTTACTTAATTCAGTATACATTTAGTACAATATATATATTTTTCATTTTCAAGTTTCTTGTAATTATCACAGGCTTTGTTTGTTCTATTTTTTTTATTAATTTGGCAGCATTTAGCAGGTCTGTTTTCTGGCTCCCTTTCAACCAGCTCTTTAATAGCAAAAGCAGTTGGACTAGTATTCAGTTCAATAATAGGTTATACTGTGAGATATTGTTTTGGATAGTTTTTTTTATAAATTATCCATGAATTTATAGCTAGATTGAGCACATTATAAATTATTAAAGACATGCAATAGAACATCTTCGAGTTTCAACTTGTACATATGATTCTTCTTTTGATTATGTATCGTCGGATGAATAAATATTGGGCTCCAGTACAAAATTGGTGTCATCACTATTGTTTTTGGTAAAAGTTTCATTGCCACATTCTCCATCTGTTATATTTCTAAGTGTTAGATAGTTTTTGCTCTTTTTTGTGATAAGGTTTCTATGAATATTCATATAGAAATAGTATTTTGCAAATGCAGGCTTCCAATAAATATGACAAAAAACACTGAGTAAAAAGACAGTTTTGTCCATAACAGGGTTGATAAAACACTGACCGATTGGGAAAAAGCAGATAATAAAAAAAGATAAAGTTGCAGTTGCACCCTTACAGGTGGTTTGTTTTGTATAATTATGACTGTTCAAATTGATGGCTATGGTCTTTGTAAGAATAATGCAGTATATTTTGAAAAGTAAGTGAGTCACGGATCTCAAACTCTAAAATATTAAGTCATAAAAGGTAAAATTTATACAAAGTATATAAGTAAAATATTTTAAAATAATATTGAGTTGCTGTCAAAAATCAAATCCCATCCATAGTTAAGGTTTTGATCTCGTTGCAGAGATTTGTCAGTAAGGATCTAACTGGTCATGTCATTCTATTCTGTGTACAAAATACAAGTGGCAATTAATCATGTTTGCTTCGCGCTCTACTCTGCACTGTTTTTTATGCGCTTTCGAGATGAGTCTCAGGAAGAAATCTCATTCGTATAAGCGCTCCATGAGATAAAAAAAAGTATACATAGCAAGCTCAGGAAGCATAATTTGTTAGGATGTGTCCCTTCGAATCCTTCGGTTAGTTATTATTGCATTTCGTAGGTTAATTTTATCTATATCACAAGGTATATATTTATTCAAAAAAATGAGGTGGCAATGTCACACAACATAAATAGAAAAATATCTTTTCAGTATGAGCCATTGCATAAAACTAGGTTTCTAATAAATAATTATTTTGAACATTGTTAAAAATGTCATTAAGGGCGAGCTTTTATTTTTCCAGTTTGAAATTTTACATGAATTAGATATGCTTTCAAGATGACACTAATAGTTAAATTATTATATGTATCAGATAAATAATTAATGACATTATTTGTTACGAAAATCATGCGAGAGGAAGGTTTGAATAGAAAGAGACGACAATACAATTTTATACAAATTCGATACAAATTTTAAATATAACTCGTGTCAGGAGTATTTTCTACCTTTTTTCATATTAATATATCAGAATCATATGGAATGAAATAAAAATGTGTGTTGTCATTTGAATTAATCAATCGAAAATTAAATCATTTATTGGGTACCTAATTCATATATATGAATATGTTTTGAAATCAGACAAAGTACTTACATGTACATATTTAGATGATCAATTAAATCAATGTTCTAAGTTTAAAAAAATTATGACAGCTTCAATTTACTATTTTGTTTAATATTATTGATTTAAAACGCCCCATTGTCGTTTTGGTGATACATCTGTTTCATAATTATATACTATTTATGAAACAGCCAGCTTTGTTAAAATGCAACAATGTTATATATAAACAAAATATTTCATTCCGACTTACATAAAAATAACGTACATAAAATGTTCGACGTCTAACCACTCCACGTTTTCTTCCAAAACACATAAAACTTCTTGTAGCCTCCTGGATAGAATCCGCAGAGGTCGCACGCGAGACAGGTTGTCCACTGCACCACTATGCAAATTTTTTCGATGGCTGTTCATTGATTTTTTTGAGGCGAAATAAAGGCCACAAATTGAACACGTTCTTCCGGTGATATCATCTTTAATAGATGGACAGTATAAATCATAGGGTATTTCTCTACCCTGTGAGAAATCCGGCCGTAATGTTATAGATTGACGTACAAGCAATGATGGAAATATTTCCGACCCAACTTCATCGGGACTTGGTATACGGAAAGGGTTTTGTGACATCGGAAAAGGTGCCGGTAAAAAGCCTTGGTACAAAACATTTTTTAGTGCACTGCGACGAGGAGCACAGCAGAAGTTATCGGAGCACTTGGTGATTTGAAGAAAATATTGACTTTCACGAACGTGATTTCCATACCAAGTGTCAGAAACTTGTGCAGTTTCCGGAAGAACTTCCCCAGGAGGCATATATTCCGCCATTACATTATGACCGTCAATAACCATCTGAGACCAAATCTCAGCTAACGTTTCGCCTGAAAATAATATACAATAAAATTATAAATAAATTTGAATTCAAGTTATAAATATATTAACAGCAGAGAAGACTGTATATCACTCAATAAAATGTACCTGCATGTTGAAAGTTTTTTAACTCTAACTCGGTGTCAATGGTTTTTCCTTGAGAATCGAGATGTGACCCGTAGTGTTCATAAGGAAGTACGACAGTGGCTAATTCACGGCTTAAAGGTGCCATCCTCCGCTCAACTCGGTTGTAAGCTGATCGACCAGGTGCATTCGTAAACACGAACAGCCCATCCAAATCGTATTCTTTGAAGTGCGATATACAGTTAGATATCACTTTATTGTAACGTGGATTTTCATCTGGTCCTCCATCGACCGATAAAATCATTACAGGCTTGACTTTTCCATCCTTTCCTAGAGCTAAATTTTTAAAATCATCTAATGTTAAAAGTTTATTAAGGTCTTTGGCATGAGTTGCTGCTGTTGAACTGCTGTGTTTTCCACTGCGGATTACGATGTATGTTGGACCAGAATATGTAACAGCTTCTTTCCTACCCATGCAGTTTTCTTTTATTGTAATACCAGCATATACTGAAGGAGTCAGTTGATGACGGACTCCAACAGCAAAATCGTGGTCATCGAGGCGCACTTTGTAATTCAAATGCATTAAAACAGGAGCCTGTACTTTTGCAGCTGTTTTTCCAATCGGTACTTTTGCTTTATCATCTTGAGAGATAAAAACTACCTGTTCTGGCCCAAGTATAGATGCAAGTTCCTCGAGACCATTAGCAGTAGCTTTACAAAAATGTTGATCGACGTGGTCTCGATGTCTGTCTGTTTGCGCTCGACACAATCTCACAGGCACAGTTGTGACATGACGCTTACCCTCCAAGGATCCAGAATACTTTGGAATGAGCCTACGATATGTAGAGGTCCGGGATATGGAAAATCCATCTTCAACAAGCCGTGTATGCAATTCATCAAGAGTCTTGCAAGTTCTCAAAACCTCTGATCGGCGCCGATCAGCAGCTGAGCTTCCATGTGTTGCTATATCACAAATTACTTGAAGAAGACCTGACTGATTTTCATCAAGAGAAGGACGTCCTGGCTGAGTCCTTATAGACGAGGATTGAATGTTGGGATGAGCAGATTTCAGGCTCAAAATTTCAGCTTTTTGTTTTACCCTAAATTTTCGCATGTTCGTTGCACGGACTATTTTATTCTGTAACTGTTTTTTCTTTCCATCAGTATCATGCCGTAATTTTTTTATTGTCTTCTCAATCCCTTCGTCTCCCAGTCCTGCATCTCGCTTTCTTACGACAGCATTTAGTTCAGCTTCAAGTACTGAAATTTCAGATTTCAAAGCGTTCTGTTTTGGTGTCCAGGCTGTTGTCGATACAGATGAAGAAGGCTTCAAAGCAGAAGGTTTTGATGTCGAGACTGTTTTAGATACAGATGAAAAAGGCATTAAATCAGAAGATTGGTCAACGGAATATTCATTGTTACTGGAGGCTAGAAAAAGAAGTATTAACTCGTATTATATTAGTAACTATAAAATTGAGAAATTAAAACGAGCTACGTGAAAGTTGTTAGTATGTATGTTACAGTTAAAATTCATTTTAGCTGTTACATATATTTTTTAAAGGCGATTTGGCCTACAAGAGTTGACAAAAAAAAATCATTGGCACTGGTAGAGCAAAAAGTAGATGATTATACCTTTCCAAGTGATAGAAAGAGACTCTCTCGCGACATTATCACCTTCAATGTTGGGAAGCACTTCGAGATTATCTTGCGTGGGAAGAGCTTTTTGTACAGGTAGCTACATTTACCAAATACAAAAAAAGAAGCAGGCATTACCAATTTTCACACATGCGAGAGTAGAAACAAATTTATTAGTCTATTATGGTGCCAAAACATTAATGACATGAAAACAAGGTATTTATTCTTACAACAGAAATAAATGTTTCATTATAAAAATATACCATCAAACCCATGCAACAAATAGAATATTAACAAGCGGCTTTTATAAGTCAGTACAGGCCAGAAAAAAAAATCAGGTGAAACAATATAAAGACCGTAATACCCTTTGTTCATGTCAGATTAATGCTGGAAGTCACATAGGTTATAATTTCCAATCAACTTTTAAAAACATGCAAAAAAAAATGAACTGTTTGAAGCATATGACAAAATACACTTAGAATACCCACCTTAACGAAATAATTGAGAAGATGAGCATTTTTTTTAGTTCCAATCTGACAGAGTTCTTCGACTTTTAACAAAGTAAGGCGCTCTAGCTCTTTTGGATTTTTTTTGTGTTCATCTCTTAACGGTACCCAAAATTCGTTTGTTTTTTTTTGGATTGCTTGCATTGACAAGGAATCTTTATAACATTTATTAAAAGCTTTGTACAGCCGATCGTACAACGACATTTTTGTGTTTACTTTGTTCAAGAAAACGTTGTTTTCCCTTAAAATCAGTAAAAAGACATCTAATTTATGAAATTTGCTACTAATGTTCTGAATATGTTCAAAATTAATTCATATTGTGGATAAAATATGTGTGAAAACATATTTTCATCATTTTTTAACAAAAATTACGAGAGCGCGGACTATACGTCATTACAGTCACTGTCAATCAGCGATCTGAAGCTAATGAAGAATATAAAAAAATATACATTATTAAGATCGATATAAATATTATTTAGTGAGAAATTATAGCGTTTTTGATATCAAACTTGATTTTAAATAGTAGTTGGAAGCCTCAAAGCAAATGAGTAAATACATTAAAAATGTATGTTTTCCCTAAAACAAAGTATTTAAAAAAAGTCAAAAATTGATCATATGTACTGCAAATTGAATGGTTTATAACTTTATTAATTTTTTACATTTTGCTAATTTAGTTCAAGGCAGATTTGTCTCCGTAATCTTGGCTTCAAGATTATAAGAAAATATATTATGTTTGTGCAATAATTTAGCATATTAACACAATTTTGTAATACGTGCAAAATGTAACTAATGGTCGCTGTCTTTCTTATAACGCTTGTATTGTTTTAATTATGGCAAATAACATTCAGTTTTTTAGTTTTAAATGAGTATAAAGGTCCTATCTAAGTAATATTATAAAAAAAAGTCAAACCTAGTGTATAGCTTCTGATATAAATGAATAATAAAAACCTACATTTTCGTAAAAAATGCGAAAATTTAAATTATCATTGAAAGTAGCCCCTTATCATAACTTCAAATACATTGTCAATTTCATATTAAAATAACTGTTTTATTAAACTACAGTAATCTATTGTTAACACAATTGCTTTTTTTAAAAAAATTTTTTACCATGATTTTGCTTATGGGAATTCATGAAGATTGTGCTGCATCTGTAGGATTTTTTATTTTAGTAATCTTAACTTCCTAGAATTCCACACTATATATATATATAGAATATGTTAGATTGCATCAGACTAAGTTGAATAAAATTGTTATAATAAATTCATAAATATATAAAACTATTCATTTCTTTTTAAACTTTGTATTTATGGTTTTTGAACCATTTTTTTTCTTACAAGCCGAATCCACGTTTTTCAATGGATGCTCCAAAGCCGTTATCCTAATTTTATTAAAGAATTTATTGAGGTCTTTAAAATACTGCTCCCACAACTGCTATGACAGCGTAGTGTTCTAGTCAAATGACGATGCTGTGTCAGAAAAATAAAGCAGATGCTCATTAATTGGAAGCCGGTGTAATGCGGCAGACATTGCAAATGCTACCGTGTGTACCAGTGCAATGTCATAGTGAAAGTCTTCTTCTTTTAATTAGATCACGAGGTTAATGTAGCACTATCTTTTGATCTCATCCAAGCAGTCATGATACAATCTCAGAAAACTGATGCAATCACTTCGCCAATTGACCTGGCCTCCGGAGGCAGTGAACTGCAACGCTGTCAGTTTCGATCATTGTTTAGACCGTTTGGTAATGGTGTATCCAGGTCTCGTCCATAGTCATAAATTGTACCAATAAATGGTCGAGATTAGCATCAAAAGCTCCTGTGAAGTTCAGACACAAATGTGTTTTTGTTTCAGTGTCAAGCCTTCAGGCATCCTTCAAGAGAAAAATTTTGACAGGCTCAATTCCAAAGTTAAGATGAATTCCATCGTCCACATGAGAGCCTCTGCTAACTCCTTAAGGCACGACTTTCAATAATTATTTATTTTCGCGTTTTTTTATGAAAATGGGGGTTTTTATTATTAATTTATATCAGAAATTATACACCGGATTTGACTTTTTGAAACTATCATTTAGATAAGACCTTTACACTCATTTAAAATCAATAAACTGAATGTCATTTGCCATAATTAAGACAGTACAAGCATTATAAAGACTGACCATTAGATATATTTTCCGCATGCCACAAAATTGTATTAATATGGAAAATTCTTGCATAAACGAAAAATGTTTTCTTATAATCTTAAGGCAAAGATTATGGAGACAAATTAACAAAATGTTAAAAATTAATACTGTTATAAACCATTCAATTTGCAGGACATATTAACAATTTTCGACATTTTAAAAATACTTTGTTTTAGTGAAAACATATATTTTTAAATAATATATTGTTTTTATTCGCATGCTTTGAGGCTTCAGCTACTATTTAAAAAAAGTTTTATATCAAAAACGTGATAATTAGTTTTTAAATAATATATTTTCAGTCTTATAAAACATGATAATTTTAATTGTCCATAAAATTCAATACGGCGGTCTATCCGGCCATGACGAACATCAAATCTGCGCTGTCATAATTTTCATTAAAAAATGACGAAAATATATGTTTTCATGTATATTTTATCCACAGTATGAATTAATATTGAACTTATTCACAACATTAGTAGCAAATTTCACAAATTAGATGGTTTTTTTTTACTGATTTTTTCTTGAACAAAGTAAACATTTTGTGCATTATTTTTATGCGAGTCGCAATTAAATATTTTATTTATATATAACACTTGTATTTTAAACACTGGCTGTCTGTTTCATAAATAGTATGTAATTACAAAACAGACATATCATCAAAACGGCAAGGGGCATTTTAAATCGATAATATTAAACAAAATAATAAATTGAAACTGCCATAAAATTTTTAAATTCAAAACATTAATTTAAGCGATCATCTAAATATATGTAGATACTTTGTCTGATTTCAAAATATATTCATATATATGAACTAGGTACTCCTATAAATTATTTAATTTTGTTCCATATATCAATATGAAAAAGACTACAGATGAGAGTTATTTTTGCACATATCGAATGCGAGAAAAACAACAATTTTATTGTTGTCTCTTTCTATTGAAACCTTCCTCTCGCATGATTTACATAACCAATAACATCATTAATCATTTCTCCGATACTTCTAAGAATTTAACTATTAGCTTCATCTTGAAAACATGTAATTCGGGTAGAATTTTTCTATTTTCAGACTGGAAAAATGAAAGCACACCTTAGCATTAATTTGGCAATCTTGAAAATTAAGTCCACAACTTTGTTGATGTCTGGAATTACTGAGTTTGATGGCCTTCGACAGTGAGGGTGGTCCACCTTCAACATCCTGCTATCCACATTTAACTCAGATGCCCACTTTTTAATCATTACGCATAACAGAGAAGACTGACATATCTTTGATAATTTGTTTCGGTGGCAATAAAAAGGGTTCAAATTATTAGTAACAAATCAATCAGCTAGTACTAAATTTTTAACCTACCGTCCCTTGCTTGGTCTGACCTAAGTATTTATAACGCATCATTTTCACACATCAGTTGTTTAGTGCTTTTTTTATTATCATTTATTTTAATTTTTATGCAACATGAATACAAAACAAGCCCAATAAATCTTTTTTGGTCGGTCCTTTGAATTTAATGAGGTGGTTCTGGTGTATTATTCATATTTGACATAATTTTTTTTATTTATTTCAGATTTTGACGATTTGTTTGATGATGATGATCTAAAATGAAGCAGAAGTTTTCTACTTCTTAAACTACTGTAAATTAAATATGTACATTTTAAGGCAATAAATTAAAAATTACAAATATCGTCCATGTATTATTCAATACTAAATACAGGTGAATATTATGTTCCAGGCCGATTTTGGTTTGGCAGTCATTTGTCAGTTCGCATTTGGTAGCTGTAGAGAGTAAATTACAATTTATTATGGAGCATCTAACACTATCTTATCTAAATAATATTATCTATTATATATATAATAAACACATTTTATCTAAATAATAATAGCAATGCTGTAACAATTAATGGAGATCGCTATCGTCACACGTTGGAAAACTTCTTGGTGGCCAAATTGGGTCTGCACCACATGTGGTTTCAACAGGACGGTGCTCCTAACATATGGTCCAAGCTACACTTGAAATTTTTCCTAGCCGCATTATGTCAAAAAGTGGTGATATCGACTGGCCTCCTCGATCACTTAATTCGACAGCTTCTGACTATTTTCTGTGGGAGTACTTGAAAGCCAACAATTCCGATTGCTACAGGACAATATTTAAAATAAAATTGCTGACATAACACGCGAAGTGTGTGAGAATATTATGAAAAATATGGTTAAAACAGCACACATTCGTGCCACTGCCAGAGGCGGCCACTTGGCCAATGTCATATTCCATACATGATTATAATAAACCAAATAATTGATAAATAAAAACTAAATTAAAAAATTATGTTTCATTTCTTGATTATTTAAAAACAACATAATATTCATTCTGTATTTAAACAACCCTTTAACAACTTTAACACAATTGAGAAAAAAGGTAAAACTATGTATTTAATGCACCCATCTTTATATGGAGAAATTCTTGAAACTCACGTAAAGGATGGTACACTATTAGTGAAAAGTGAGTAGTCATTTTTGTATTCTGAATTAACCAATGCATACCGACCTTTACTAAGTCTGAGACTCGAGAACAAAGCTTTGTCTATGTACACATACATTTTTTTTTATAGAAACATATTTGTCAGTATGTTTATTTTGTCGATATGTTCTTATCCAGAAAATGCTTGTTTAAAATTATGGGCATGGCATTCATAAATAATGAGAACAAAGTTTTTAATGGCACCATTAGATTTTTTTTTATATAAAAACGCATTAGTTTACTGCGTTTGCGATTTAGTGCGCGCTGCCGCTGTTGACAATGATTTTCGTATTGAAACACAATGACTCCATTATTTTAGCATCTTATGTGTCGAAAACGTTGTATCAAATAACGTATTTCTCCTGAATAAGAAAGGTACGTGGTGACGTGGCAGGCTCCCAAGGCAACAAAATCACACACATAAATTTGATTGGCGGTCGAACTCACCTTTTCCATCCGAATTGGAATATTTAAAATACGAGTGAAAAATAATTAAAAACTTTTAAACCTGCATGTCTGTTAAAAATTATTATTTTTCCACGATTTTTCAAGTTCAAACCCAGAAAGGTATTACGGATTTGATTTTTTTTGCCAATTTTATCTTTAATATCAATTTTTTGTCAGTTTTCAAAATAAGCTCCATTTATCCAAATGGTCAAGGATTTATACGAATTACAAGATGTTGGTGCCATTTTAGAGCGAAAAGTGAAAAAAAATGAATAAAATATGTCAACGTATTTAAATATGAAAGATTTATGTAGTTTCTTTAGTACCCACATATGCAAATCGCAACATTTCATAAACATAGAAACTAGATAAAGTAATTCAATGAAAACATTATTTTAACAAATTTTGTAAAATGCACTATAAAATTTCATGTACATATTATATTACGTACATGAGTTTTGCCATGTCATACGGCAAAACTTAGTTCGGCATCTGTCATGCCAGCGTGTGGCGTCGTGATTGGCCAGTAGACGGAGCTAGTTGCAGATGTTTACGAAGTGATGAAGGTCAAATGCGTAGTCGCGCGAGTTTAGGGATTTAAAAACATTTGCAAATATGCTAAATACAAACAAATTATTTACTTTGGGTGTCAAAAACACATACAAACTGTGAATAATCAGATTTTACAAATTATTGGTAGAAATTAGTATGAAATGTTATTTTTGTGGATATTTTTTATGAAAAAAATAAATATGGTGTTACAAATTAATGGAGTTTTGCTGTAATTATTTTTACTCTTTGATCACGTCAATATTGAAGGTTTTCTTTTTAAAATTATAATTATTATTGAGCATACAACTTAAAATAAAGTATATTTTTATATTTATCGAGTAGGTTGTTTTATATTGTTTGATTTAAAATTGTAATTAAAAAAGTTGATTTAATTAGTGGCATATTTGAAAAGAAATACTTGTGTAGAGAACACTCACAAATTAAGTTTTATAATAAAATAATAAGCATCAAACACAATCCATTTATAAAGTTCACTTTATTAATGCGAGCCAGTGAAATAATTCTTATAAAATAATTGGTTTAAAAATTTGTTAAGATCTAAAACTTTTGCACCATTTACACCACAGTGAAAATGTTAAGTAGACTTTACATTGGACATTTTATGACGACTTTCATATTAAAAACATCGCAGCCCGTAACAAGATGTGTGAACTAGTGTCCATTTACACTCGAATCAGCGTTACAGCTGCCATGGCACAAATATAGCCAACAGGATTCATAATTATCAGGCAAATTGGGTGCTTCGCAGGTATACCGCTCGGTCAACGGTGTCACCGATATGGCAATGAGTGCAATGTATTGAAATCCTGTTACTTTCACTCTCCATTGATGTCCACATCACTAGAACTTTCCTGGTCCTCCTGGTCCTCGTCATCCGTGTAATTATCTCCTTCTGCATCCAGTTCTTCTTCACCCTCTCCATCCACATCTTCTCCGTCTACAGATATTTCTTCATTCTTTATATTGTTTACATCTAGTAACTCTTCCATCTGAATATTAACTCCCTGTCCCAACTCTGTCAAAAAAATTTAAAAAAGTTATAGCTGGTCACGGGAGAACATTTTTACATCACTAGAAACTTGTAAGTATTACTTTATTACACAATAAAGTTACATTAATTTGAAATTTTTCAAACATTTCCAGTCTCAAATTGCTAATTTCATAGATGATTAATCCTGATTATGAATTAGAAGTCCTCCCTCCCTTGCACTATATATCATTACGAAGAATTTTAACTTCACATTTTGAAAAATATGAATTACAATTAAAATGCGTGTGATTTTTCATAATTGTGTTTTTGAGAAGTTTTCTTGGAATATGTATATTTTTCCCTTAAATTAGAGCCTTTTTTCATGAGTTTTGCGATTTTTCACTTTTTTTCCATTACTTAAATTTCAAATTAATGGAGTTTTCCTGTAATGTTACACTAAAACCTCGTTAAATCGAACCCCACTATATTGAAAAATGACATATATAATTTTTTTTCTATATACAGAAAATCCTGCTTTGTTTACAGAATGCCTTATTATGTTATATCCCATTTGAAACTGACAATTGGTGTCTTGTTTGCGGAACTTACAAACTTTTTTAAAACTGTGTTTTTTTTTTTGCTACAGTGCGGATTACATATTCGTTATTACAATTTTTATTTTTTGGTCCCTTGGATTTCGCAATAACGAGGTTTTACTGTATTCAAAACATTAATAGAGACAGAAACCAATGGTGTCTGTTGCAAACATCAACATTTGTAGTGAAGATTTGAATAATGACAAAGTGTAAGCTAAATGGGATTAGTAGAGATGGTGTTACTTTTTATTTGATTTATAATTCTTATATTTAATTTTCAACACAACTATATAAACTCAATTGGGATATCTAAAGATGCTACAGTAAAACCTTACAAAATCAAAATTATAGGTAACAAATTTTAATTTTATTGCGCGGAACCGATTGAGTCAATCAAATTAATGGATTCAGAATTTGTGAAATTAGTAAATCACAAACAAAGGCACTAATTTCATTAAATTATATAAATATTTTCACATATTTCAGGGAACATCTCAAAAATGTTATTTTAGCACGAGTGATTAGTGCAAATTATCTACATGAGTCGAGGCTAGAACTTCTTCTATCAATTTGTTCGACAATTACCACCGTGTTAGTATGTATTGATGTATTTGAAAATTACTGACAGGCGGCAGCTGCTAATATCGATCTATTTAACATTTAATGGCGTGTGGGGCAGCATTGGGGACCGAGACATACATAATGGAAGTTTCACATGAGCAAGCTCAGGTGCATGTCAGCGGGTACCGCGGCACACAAAGGCGACTCCACACAGGTGGGCACAGGTAAAAAAAAAAAAAAAAACCAGATGCATGGTCAATTTTATATAACTTTAAAAACTTCCAATTATGTGACATAAAAAGGTATTAATTTACGGCGCAAGGAACTAAAAATTATCTCGAACTATCATCAAGGTTAATCAACCATAAAAATTACATTTTGGGTCCTGTTTGAATTTTTTAAAATTATGTTGAATTATCAGGGTTTTGCTGAATACAGCATGTACTGTACAGAGGGTCGGGCGAGAAAGCAGACTGAAGAATGGGTTGATTTGAGTGGGATTTAATAATTTTTAACATACTTACGTTCAACATAATGTTCTAAGGACTTGGGGACCATACTTTTTGCCTTTTGTAAATCAGCCTCAGAACACTCTCCTTTATCTAATCCTGAAACCAAACAATATTTAAAAAATTAGATATGCACATTTTAAATAATCATTTATTGAAGTTCATTTATTGATCCTGATTGGTTTATAACATTTGGTTGGTCCACTTGCACTACAGGGATAAAATCAGAATCTAAAACCTAGATTAAAAAATACCTGCAAATGGTGGGAAATTAATGTGGAGAAAAAAGAAAATTGCACATATCTACCATTAAAATAACAGAAATGGTGTTTAAAAATTACATTTGCTAAGGTAGACATTTTGAAACCGATACAGATGTGTGCGTTTCCCTGTAAATCCTTACCATGACTGATGCGGTGCCAATGGGGGGCAGCTAATGCAGATTAAGATATGCGTATGCAAATTTTAAATGCATTTTTTCAAATTCAAAACAGTAAAACTCTGTTAATTCGTAACTCACGGGACCGAAATTAAAAAAAATAAATTCAAATTACGAATAATGAGAACAATTTTTTTGAAGGCAACAGAAAGAAATTTAAAAACCCATTGTCAGTTTACACTTCCACATTTTAGCGTGCGCCACTGCTGTCAACGTTGTGATTTTCATACTGAAAAACATGGCGACTGTCTATTATTTCAGCTTTTTTGTGTCGAAATGTTTATTAAATAATTCATTTCTCCTGAATAATGAAGGTGTGTGACAGCGTGGCGAGTCCAATATTAAAAACAGGCTTCAAACAAAATCACGGACATTTCAATTTGATTAGCGGTCTAACTTGCCTTTTTCATCAAAATTGAGCAAGAAATTAGAATATTAAAAAGCCCATGAAAAATAATGAAAAACTTTTAAATCTTCATATTTTATTGAAACATATTATTTTTTCGCAATTTTTCAAGTTTGAACATAGAGGTATCCAGGATTGAAATTTTCCCGTTGATTTTATCTTTGACATCAATTTTTGACAGTTTTTAAAATAAGTTAAATTTTTCAAATGGTCAAGGATTTACACAAATTACGAGATGTTCGTGCCATTTTAGAAAACGAAACACAAAATGTATTTAATTATAAAATAGATTGTGTATTTAAATACAAAGGTTTCAGTTCCTTATCATATTCAGATAAAATCACATTTCATAAACAAAAAACCAGATATAAAATAAATAAAACTTGCACACAATTCATTTATAAATTACGAGATTCAATGAAAATGTTTCAAATTATTTTTATTAGGGGTTTACAAGGGTGAGTAGAAACATAATTCGCAATGCGTTGGCAATTATTGTCGAAATAACAACAAATCTTATAAAACGCACTACAGAATTTAGTATACATAAATACGGTATCACTCAGGATGATGAATGCATAGTCACGCGAGTTTGGATTTAAGAACAAGTGAATATGTAAATTACGTTAATAAATTATTTACTTTGGGTATAAAAAATACATACGAACTAAGAATAATAAGGTTTTACGAATGATAATATTTAGAATAATAAGATTTTGAAATGTTTTTTTTCAGGGCTAAAATTTTTGAAAAAAGTATGAATTATGTGAAAATATGGGTACACAAATTAACGGCGTTTTACTGTACTTTGCAAATGCTTGAGCCCTTTGAAATATTTTTACAAATGAAGAATGTAACTTTTCATCAAAGAATCTGCTAACTCATTTTTAATTTTTTTTAGGGTTAACGCATTGTTGCAGAACACTATCCATATAGGCTAGAGAACATTCACTTAATTCATATATATATATATATTATAGAATATTAGTTTTACTACAATATGTTTGTACCCAGGGCCATTTTAAGTAAACTGACAAACCCCAGCGATGAGGTCCACTGTATAATCAAAATTTGGGTAGAGGGAAAAATACTTTTATAATAGTTAACACAAATCACCATATTTTAAAGTCGTAAACAATTACAGTTATATTTAATAATATAACTACAATTAATTATAATTATGGTAATATATTTTTTTTATAATTACCTAAATATAGACCCATGCGTTTCAAAATATCTATATCATCATGGATTTGAAATTTCTCAGAGAAATTGAAAAGGTATTCCGTTCTGAAAAAATAAAAAGAACATTATTTAACACAAATCCTGAAGCTATTAATTAATTAATTTTAGGGCACAGAATGTAGTGCTGAATGGGCAAATGGAACCAATTTAATTGTGGATATTTATGAATCTAAAAAATAAAAAAGACAAATAATTTTTTATAAATTGAAAATATTAGTCGAACAATACAAATTCTTCAAGAATGTCGAAATAGACTAAAAGCTTGTAGACATTGTAAAGATTATGATCCTATTATTGGAGAATTTTATTGTAACTGCAACTTATATTATTTCAAAGATTTCTTACATGAATAGCAATTTAAAAATCAAAAGATTATTTACTACAGTTTTATGCTGTAAGGAAACTCAAAAAGAAAAGACTTTTATCATAAAGGATGGGACTGTATGAAGAGAGAAACATACTTATCATGAGAGATACTACAGTCAATAAGCGACTGTTCACTCGTGTTTACGACAATAAAGGGGAGTTGGATGGCAGATGAAGGCGAGGGGGTGAGTCCCCGACTCTCCGCGTCTTTATTACGTTCTACAAGACTCTTGAAAGATATTTGCTGAAATTGAAAAATTGTATTATAATTGATGCAGCAACAGAATCTTACAATGTTCGGATGAGTTTAAACAAACAGTGAGAAAAATTCAAAGCTTTATTATAAGTAATATTTAAATTATTAATAAAAAAATTAAATAATGACATTACATGAAAACACATTACATCTATATTGTACTTTTTTAAACTGAGCCAAAAAACTTATAGCAGGAGTAACATGGATGAATAATTATGTGGGATTTGAACGCCCTACCTTTGTTATCAAAGGCGGGCGAAATAACCAGTCAATTACTATTACAGTCTGATAAAGTATACGCAGTAAATGCACAAATTTGCCTACAATGTAATTAAACTGAATGAAACATTCTATCACAAAATATATTTAAATTACATTAGATGATCACGATAAAGGTTCAGTAAAGTGTTAATTTGTTATTGAATCATAATTTCAACAGTATTATTTAGTGTGTGCATTTCAAAATATGTTTCACTATGTTGTTTTAATAGAATACTTATTGGAAAAAAAAATTGCTGATCTTGTTTCTTTCATGATCTTCTTTATAGTAAATGACTTTCAGTTAGTTAACTGCATTGTGAGTTTAGTAACATGAAACGAGTGCACAGAACTTGTTACTACGAATTTCGGAAAAGCAAAAATTTTTAATGTTGAATAAAAGAAATGAAGAGATACCTGTAAGATAAGATCGTGCAACTGCTGTGTTTTTTGCTGGATACGTTCCAATTTAATTTGTTTCTCTCTTTCTAGAGTAGAACATTCCTGTATTGAGTTTGTAGGTAGGCCCAGCCAACGTATTTCTTTCTTTTCTTTGGAAATTATATTCATTGCCATCAGAACGTTTAGTGCATCGTAAACACGTCTTCTAATATTTTTTTGGTCATATTGCTGTAAAACAAGAAGGATTTTATAATTGTTGTAAGTGTAGATGACTCGTGTATCATGAATGATAATAAAAAGAGGATATTGCAAGAGTAAAATAAACAGTTAAATGTAATGGGAAGATTTTTGACAGGTCACATATAGAGTATGTTATTGTATGTATAAAAATTTATAATTATTGTAGAAAAAAATTTTGGGCACCAGCGGGACAGAACGATGGATTGGCAATTTTACCATTAGTGATAGATGTTAAAACATATTCAGGTCACCAAGTGAGGTGAGGTTACAAGTTTACTGAACAATTTCTCAATAGAATGTAAGTAAGAAACACCTCCTCCTCAATTTACAAGGTTAACCAGAATAATTACCTGATTGTCGGGAGAACCATGTATGCCGGCTGTGAATTCCGCTACTAATTCATCGGCCACTTCATTATATGATGTAAATCCTTTCTTTCTTACTTTCTCGCACACTTTCATTGAAAAATGCCTCAATCCTTTACCTACTTTGTCTGCTGCTTTTCGTCTTTTTGATGTACTAAAATTAAGGACACATTATGGTAAGGAAATCAAATATAATCTATAAGAAATAATTATTGAAATACAGGCAACAGTACAAAAGTTTACAACATCAATTCCAACACCAATTTGTAAGAGAAAAACAAAAGAAAATTCTATTCAAATGAAACGCTTTACATTTTTCATTAGTTATTTTTAATTTAAATTATCAAAAATAATTTTGTTTTTTGGGTGACTATTTAAGAATAAAATATACATTTTGTATATTAAGGAGTGCTGTACTTCACGACTAATTAACAATGAGAATAAAGATCTTACTATTCCGTGAGCGATTCAGTTTCTGAGTCATGTCGCTTTCTTGATGTGTGCGTTAA
Organism: Eubasilissa splendida; assembly: GCA_031772225.1. NCBI lineage: Eukaryota > Metazoa > Arthropoda > Insecta > Trichoptera > Phryganeidae > Eubasilissa > Eubasilissa splendida. Next base: position 11,300,614 of record CM062846.1, read on the forward strand.
GATGGATGATATGTGATTTTTGGTGTCTGTAACGGGAGACATGGGGGCGCTCTGCTTCGGCGCTTGTTCAACTACGGGTAATGACGTATATACTTTAGTTCCAGCCGAAACACTAGATTGATTTTGTACCTGAAAACATTTTTGCAAAAAATTAAAGAGCAAAAATGGCATCTTCAATAACTGTCGATGTTTAATTTAGTCTACACTGTAAATAAATAGGTGTAGGCAATTATTTGTGATAATATATTTCATACAAACGAACAGTGTTACACACAAGTGAAAAGAATATTATATTTGTGGGTACTAGTTGTAAAGTTACCAGCAGTTGTCAATAGTAAATTCAGTTTTCCTCTCACATATCTTTTAGATGTGTTAATTCATTAACAATCAAATTTAGCTCTTTTTTATGTAAATTAGTCATTCAAAAATCAGTTTAGCTGCTAAGTCAGTTGCTTTTGCCCACCGCCATTTTAATTAAGACTCGAATACTTTGCTACTCTGAAATTTAAATGGCCGCCAATATGGATACTAGCTTGTTTTTGAAAGGTGTTGCATTTAGATTTTAAACCAGATTATAGCGATTGTCATTCATAATAAATAAAAGTATGGTAAGTTTTTTATTTTTCAACAAATTGTAAAAAATCTACTGGAAAAGTAAAGCTGTATGAGGAAACACTCAATAATTAACTGTTCAAAGACTTTTTAGTACATCCTTAATTACTGTCTGACAATGTTTTTAATTTTAATTGAATTGTATTATTGATAAAGGGAAGATGTTCCCCAAAACATTAAATATAATAAAATATAACGGAATAAAACAAAATGTTTCAACTCAATTTGCAAATACTCAATACACAATGATGTGCTTTATAAAATGAAACTGAAATAGGATAGCTTATCAAGGTATTAAATTTCACACAGGACTAGAAAATGTTTAATGATTTGATAAGATTCACGTATAGGTTAAAACTCAAGAGTTTATAAATATATTCAGTGTCATATACTGTAGATTGAATGGGAGAAATCAAGATCTATGAAAACACATAGGTATGTCAGTTTTGTCAGAAATGTGTTCCTTCATTCTAATCACTTGGAATGTTAACATGTTTTATGAATAATAATACTAGTCAATTAGGTGAATTTAACTTAATGATTTAATTGTAAAACAATTGTATTGTTGAAGCATAAAACAAATCTGATAAGATTAACAAGACTGATATAGCTCAGCTGGGAGAACAGTCCACTGGTAATAGGTGCAGCCCTGATTCAAGTCCCAGGGGTGGCCATATTTCTTTCAAAAGATTTGCCCTTCCACTTTTTCAGTTGATATTTATTATGGTTTAATCCAATTAACTCACATAATTTGTTTTTGAATCACCGGAACACATTTCTCAATAAAATTAAACTATTGATTTTGATAAGAAAATCTTACTTTTTTTATTGCACCTGGAGCCGGCACGCTCGGATTCACAACGGCCACTTTTTGTAATTGACCGATAGTTTGTACAGGTACTTGGACTATTTCTGTAAAAATTATTTAAAAAAAATATTAACAAACTGTTTATAAATAAAATAATATGAATACTTTTCTTACACTATAAACTTACTAGAACCTCCCTTAAAACCTGCAACATTCACCGCTTTATAAAGGGCAGCATTACTCTGCAAAGAAAGATTTTTCATAAATAAAAATATACGAGTCCAAGTTATGCCACAACCGCGAGGAAGGTTTTTATTATTTAAAAAAAAAATCCACATAATTCAGGTTACTGTTAATCTTTCATTATTAAAGTTCTGAATTTGTTTAAAAAAAAAAACAAAACTATTGAAGACTGAATGCTTGCATTCCCAATATAACTAGTATGATTTTCACATTCATTCATAATTATATTATTTATATGGCAGATTGGGTCAGAACTAGAGTATGTTGGAGGTAAAAAATAATATTTTTACTGTTCATTTACTAGCTAGCTATCAATGTATCCTAGACTTTGGATTTTGATACAGATTTACTATTGCATGTCTACTACTGTCTTAAAATATTAATTAATTAGTCCAGCAATTAACAGTTTCTAATTGAATCCCCGACCAATTTGTTATTTGATATGTTATCATTTAGACCATCAAAAAATTACAGAAGATTTTTGACACTGGACAGTGTCAAGAAAATTTGGAATATTATTTTTAAAAGGTTGAAAATTTCTGCACCAAACTGTAAATCTTAAAAATAATTGCTATTTATTTTTTTAAAATTATCGTTTCTTCAAAACAAATGTCTCAAAAGCAAAAAATCATATAATCATAATTTTTCTTCTATTAAAAAAATATAACTAAAATATTGGCAAATTCAGAAATTCAATTATGCCCACAAGGCTTCACTGTCTCGTGGTTACTCCAATGGAGTATTATTTCAGTATGTTTCAAAAGCAATCAAAACTGCCATACTCCACTTATTTATCCGAAAGGTTTAAAATGGTTGGAACATTATTTGACAATAAAGTAAAAAATTGAACCAATGTTAACAAAAAGTTTGAAATTATTTCATTATCTTAATTAAAATTTATAAAAACTGAACTTAAAAATAATTATGAAATGTAAATCTGGTATCATATTACCTAAATAAGGTTTAATTTTTATTGCATTGTCATCAGATCAGAACATAATATATATATTTAAAATATGAAATAAACTATAATGTACTTATTTGACATTATTTATGAATTTATTCATGTTCTCTATGAAGTGTTTCCAAACACAAAACTAATAACAAAATTTTAGTTGAAAAGGAATTGTGAATCAATGTGTAATTCCTTACAATAAATAAAATGTCACAAGCAGCTTTACGGGCACATATTATTCTGTAACTTCTACTGCTACTTTCAAGGACATTTTTGTTATTTGCCACAATCATATTGATAAATTAAATTTGACTCGTGTAGTGCCAACAATGACAATCCATTATTATGAAAAATTATAAAATACCTGTGTAAGATGTTAAGATTTTTAGAACTGGCAGAAAATGTGTGTCAGAGATGGGGAATAAGGAAGTAAATTACGAAGATTAAGTGTTTTTTAATGGATTAGTTATTTAATTCAGTATCACACTGGCTTCTTTAGTAAACGTTCTTAAGTTTTCACAGCCATTCAGAATATTTTGTAGCTATATGGGCTATTCTGCTGTATTTCTTCAACCTGAGATTCCATCATCAAGAATGTCGCTGAAATGTTGATCAGATAGGTAAAGAGAATCAAATCAAAATAGGCCAGAAAACTCCACACAAAACATTTGAGTTCTGCTTCCTTTCTAATATTGAAATTTAAATAGCTGGTCGACGCGCATATAACATTATTCCATTCTGAGATTAATGTAATTTTGATTAAATTCGGAATTTTTTTTTTACCGTTTTCCTAATATATGAACTGTACTTAAGTATCTCATATTACAGAACTTATTTGTTTGCATGTTTAAATATTTGATAATTATCATTAAAAATAAATTCCATTATTTCTATGTGTCGTTCTTGTGGGACAGAAAGTCCGCTAAAAACAAAATCCAAAATAAAAATCAGTTGACAAAAATTATTCTAAATTTAGGAAAAAAAAAAATGCACCAAACAAGAAAGCAAATAGGACTGTCTGAAAACAGCAGCATATTCTTGTGGAGTTCTAAATATGGCCCAATATGGATGGAATAAGTCCAAGTCTAGACATGCACTATGGAAGAAATGTACAACACTAATTATCAAGAATTAAGTCATAATATTTTAATAATAAATAATTTGTGCACAAATCTTAATAGTTTTTAGATTTAGTGTTTAATAGCGTAGAATTTCTATCTTTGTTAACCGTTTTAGTGCCAAATATTTTCATTAAATATATTTGCCAAATAAAATTTTGTTTTTTATGTCACTACTGTTAGAAAAAAAAGTATTCTCTAAAAATTATCCAAATTTCAAAATTCTCTTCACCAAACTTCGTATTTATTATGATAATAAAACATAAAAATAGAACACAATAAGTTTATTGAAAACGAAAATTAAATATTTTTTTAAAACTGAAATCAATTTCTTGCAAACATTTTACTAAACCATGGAATATTTCTTGAATATTTGGCCCAATATGAATAAATCTTCTTGTGATATCCATTTCTAGTAAAAACAGCAATAAATGCTTTCATCTCTGAAAGAGTGACAGGCTTCCATAATCTTACGCGCCATTTTGGTTTCAAATTTGGATGAGATTGCAAAAATTGGGTGGAATAAAGGTTAGTTTTGGTAACCATTTTTTGATTAAAAAGGTAGATTGAATATAATAAAACTTGAATCAAAGAAAAATCACAATCTCCATGCACACAACTCTCACTGCCATAAGTCAACGTATACTGAAGTGTGGAGCGCTGTCGCGTCGTTGACACTTTCAACATGAGCGTGTGGCAGTGCCGTGGCGCTTTTCAGCAGTTAATAGATTTTAAAACTGAAACACTTGTACACATAATTAATCTAGTGATGGTAAACCGTTGCGTGACTGTGATTGTGACAATGATTGGTTACTGAGATTTAACGATGATTGGTAACTAAGATTGGAGGTTTATTTTCTAGTGAACTAGACATTGTTCGAAAAATGGTGAATAATTATATACAAATCATCGTTACAATCGAACACAATCACGATAATGTTTTAAATGACAATTTAACCATCACTAATAAAGGTTCAAGCCTCGTCCCATTATGACAGCAATCAGCTCAGTTTAAATATAGTAAGAATATTGATGTGGCGTGTATTTTATACATGCATTTCTACTTAATTTTTTTCCATTTTCCTTTACAACCTTGTGAATACAGTTCGTTTAATTTTTCAGATGTTGAATTATCATGATTGTATTATTGTTTTGAAGCATACTGTCAGAGCTGATACTCTGTATGATATGATGAAATCTAGATTAAATTAATGAAAAGCTGGGATGAAGTTACCTGAGAGCTCGAGTCAGGTTTCCCAGGCACTTTGAAGTATGTTTTGACACCTCCAGGTGAGAGTTGTATCTGGCCCACAGCTTGTTTCGTTGACGGACTGCTTTGGACCACCTTTATCATCTGAGGTTGTCCTGTAATGCACACCACACTGTAGAATGTTCCAATATATTATATATATATAATATGTTATTTTATAAAATACAATCAGATGTTAGAAAAAAAAAATATGTTGCAGTCTAAAACAATATAATGGCACCCAGTTTTTTTTAAAGATATTAAACATAATCAGTAAAATAATCTTCATTTTTAAGCAATGAATTTTCTTGTCTTTTGGGCACAGTTGAAACAAGGATTTGGTCTGGCATCAGAATGAAATTCAGTAGTTAGGAACCAATATGATTATTTAAAAGTCTAACCACAAAGGCATTGTCTTAATTGAACTCTAGTTACAAATTAAAACATAAACCCCACCTCCGGCATTTCCAATTCAATCCAAGGTTTATAAAACTTTTTTAAAAGTAATTATATTCATGAGATATTATTAATCTGTGCATTGTGAAAAGGGTAGAAATGAATTAAAGCTAATTGTATTAAAGAAAAAATACATTTTTTCGTGTAAACACGATTCAATAGTAATAATAGTTTAGGAAATTTGCAAGATCATGTCTATTTATCTCAATTTGTATCCCCTTTTACTGGAACCAAAAAAAAAACCAACCAAATACCAAAAAAATGAATAAATGTACAAGGTAAATTTGTAAACGAATGTTGTCAAATTTGTAGTAATTATTAATTATATTACAATTTATTTGAGGACCTATGGACTTCTGCGCTGATTACAAAAATTAAAAATCTTTTCTCACATTATATGGATGTAACTAATCTATTTTATGGAAATATTTGCATAGTATTTGACCCCGGGAATGGCATCTTAGTAATAAATGTGACAAATTAAAAATATACTGATTCAAAGAACGGTTATCTAATAGTTTTATTTATTATTTAATATTAGGTAAATGATAATAGAGAAGAGAAAACTATCTGAAAGGATAGCTGGAGTAAAGGATAGTTTCTTAAGAATTTTTGAGGTTGGAATAAGTCAATCACTCAGAAGTAAGCTGTAAAAACATCAGACGAATTTCTATTTTAAGTCACTAGATAATTTATTTAAGGCATTGGTGGATTGTCGAATCTGATAGCACTCTAGGCAAACAGCAGCATCAAAAGAACATTTTCATTTTATAATCACCTAAAAATGCACATGTTGGATCAAGTTTTACTTGGAAAAACAATTGTTTCCGGACAGAAAAAAGATATACAACCTATATATGCAGTCAGAATATAATTATAATGTTTTTGTACTATTCATTCCGATTACGCGCATTATCTTTATCAGTATTTTGATTAGACCTAATATATGACTAAATGTGTAAATTCACAATTTAATTAATTGTAATGTAGTATTTATGTTATATTAAGAATGTTAAGAGATAGCACACCATAATCAGGAATCTAATATTGCGAGTTGAGCGGGCATTTCTATTTTATTCGTCGATGTTTACTATCCGGCAGTTATACATTTATGTGGAAGAAACGCCTTGACAGCACTGCAAGACAAAAGTAGTGTTTTTCTATATAAATTAATGATTTGAAAAATAATTGTTCAAAACATTTCTTATCAGGTAATTAAATATAGAAACCTGTCCAAAATCACTAATATTAACGACAGGAAAAATCATACTACTGTTCCGTGGCACCAATGTTTGTCTACTTACCATTGGCATCGCGTATGAGGAAATTCACTGAATTGCTCTTCTGAGACATTTTCGTTGTTCGATTGATGGCTGCAAAGCCTAAGAACCATATATAGCCACAAAAAGTTAAGAAAATATGCCTACAAGAGAGTTACTAGTATTTTGACTTTTGTGTTTGGTCAAAATGGCGACTTCATACGAATACATTTTTGAACAAAAAAGGCATAATGTAGTCGTGAAGCAAAAATAGACATCTAGACGGTTAAATCAAGATACCGAGTTTCCGCAGAATCCAATTAATAAGAAAGTATCCTGGTCAAATCATCACAGGAAAACGAGAACGCTAATCGGTACACACAAATCACAACCAGAAAACGAGCTTGGCGGCGGGCACAGGATTGACCAGCTGATTGGGTGACGCTACTCACGTGGTACAGGAAGATCCCCACCATGGTTAATTCCGGAAAAGGCGCGAAAGTTTCTACTGCCATCTATTAAAATGACGCCTCAACTTTGAAAATGTGTTCAAGGATGTTCATAATAGTAACTACATCCCACAGTGCAAAGTGCAAATGTAATCAAAATAATATTTCGGAGATAAAAAGTAAATTTTTGGGTTCCACAAAAATATAAAAACAATTGTGTTTTTAGCCTTTGAGCTGAGGAAGATACATTAAATAATAAAAATAAATGACAATATGTGTTACTTCTACAATGAAAACTATTTTATACAATCCAACACACTGTACATTTCTGTTCTGATTTATATAATTATATATAATTTTACATATTCATCGCTTTTGCAAATTTTTGTCATTGTCCTCAATTATATTATGTTCATAAAGTGAAAATTCCTGAGGCCATTGTAAAATAAGATTCTTGTAGTTTTTTAATTAAATATTTAGGAAAGATATTTAATAATAGCAAAAATTAACATGAGTGACTAACAAACTAACTTACCATCTCAATATTTCCCTACGGGGTTAAGCAAAGATAATATAATACCATATTCGTCTGTGCTAACATACCACTATTGCCTTTTCACTTTCAAATATATTTTATGCACCTTGGCCAATTGTGAAGCACCTAGTACACTCTAATACTAATATATGGTAAAATCTGATCGTGTCAGGTCTTTCGTAAACATTCTTTGTTGAAGTAAAATGGGGTGAATTAATTGAATTTCAAGGGCTACAAAGTTATATTAAAGTTTTTATTGTCTTCTTTCCACACTTTTAATCTAATATATTTTTTAAAGAAGTAACAAGAACATTACATTTTTATTTGAATAATGATTAAATTTAGAAGAAAACATGAAAAGGCGAAAAATGTAATCAAAATATAAGTTAGGGTATTTGTCGCACTTTCATTTTGAAAAACGGTGATGGTTGTTATTTAACATAAGTATATATGTTTACGTATGCAGATTTCGCTTTATACATATTCTTTTTTCTTAAAAAAGATTAAACAATGACGATAGACGATAGCTAAACCAAATATTGGAGAATGAGCCCATTAAAAAATAATCCACGGGCGTGCATGAAAAGATATATAACGAGATATACAGATATAATGAGAGAAAAATGATGAGTCAGGATAGAAGAGTGTATTGAATGTATTCTAACCTTTTTGCATTTGAAATATAATTATGTTTATATTATTTTGATTTGTATTTAAGGCAACTTGCAACTTATAATATAATATATTTACTAAATGCAGAACAAGTTTTCCTATAAAACTTTAAAAAATATCAGAATTTTTTGCCAACGATAAAAGCAATGAAACTATTTTATAATGTAACCATGAATGTAACTTTCCAAAGATAGATGGGAGTTGTCATAAATATTGCGTTGTTACAATTATGGACAGGTGTGTGTCATATGTTCTTAGTGCATGCTCGAACACCGAATGTTCTGTCACATTGACAATTCATAAGAGAGGTTATATTGTTGTAAATATAAATGTTCTTTGCTGTTGATATCGTTATGGATTCACATAATTTATTTGATTCAAACAAAAATATGCCGACAATTTTTGTTTCGTCTTTTGGATTTGTAAAGTTATGTTTGTGTTTATTTGTGTCACATGTCCTTTCTCTTAACCTTACGGATATTAATATATCAGAGTCGCACTTACCCTATTATTTTAATGCTTTTCCTCATATTGCGGAAGAATGTGCCAACGACAACGATTGTGCGTATAAACAATATTTGAACCAAAACAAGTGTTGGGGATATGAGCCTCAGTGTAAAGCACTACACGCTTATTCAATGCCATTTTGTCCCGGAGATCACAAAGGATGGGTGAAGACAAAAAAAGCTCAAGTAGAGACTTTTTATGCTCAAGGAGATTTTGGTATGAATTAAGTCACTTTTCATCAGGCTTTTTTACTCATTTTTTTGACGCTTCAAAGTTCACTTTGTTTTAACTTAAGTCCTTAGAATATGTTTTTCTATATTTTATATCAAAATAATTTTTAATTATTTTCTGTTTCTTAGGATATGTGAAGGAGCAGCTGGCAGAAATGATGGTGATATGTGAACCCTTGTTTTTAGATGATACCTTTTTAGAATGCTCCAAATATTTGAGGTAAGTATTGTTTACTTATTTAATATTATGATTAAATAAATACAATGTTAAAAAGTTAATAACCTTATGATTTACATTTAATTTTTCAGATTTTGCCGTGCCCGAAACATTATGATTAATTTTACAGATTTAATAAATAGAGGAGACAATCTAAGATATAAAATGGATATTTTAAATCCTGGACAAATAGGTTACATATTTTTAATCTTATTATTTACGAGCTCTGAATCTCCTATATATTTATCTGTTCTTTTATAATATATAGAAATATTACACTAAAATATGAAATTTATTTATTGGTTCAACTCTCAAACTCAACTATAAAAAAATTTATTATCTCAACTTTGATAACGCAAATTGTAAAATATTATAAAAGTATTACCTTTCGACACAATCTAAAAGTATAGATATGAACAAATTTTCCTATTTACCATAATACAGATAACATCAGTTTATTATTTATTTATTGGAAATAACAAATATATAAGAATAAGGGTATTGGACATAGAGGAAAAACAATGGTGATAATTTACTTACATCCTAACATTTCACATGGACAAGAAAATTATACGTAAAAAGCATACTACGATGTAAAAAGTTATGAATACAAAAGCAAAAACAAGGAAAAATCATTTACATGTTGCATGTTAATTAAGTTTTTAAATATTGATAATGAAACAGAGAATATATCAGTGTCACCGATCAAATCATTGTAAGCTCGGCACATTTTCGCTATAGAAGGGTGTAATCCAGAATTGGTTTAATTAATTATTAATTGTTAACGTTTGCCTCAGCTTCGGTGAATCTCAATGAGGCCACTGTTAAAATAATTGCATGTACATATAAACCTCTTAACTTACTAAATCATAGTGTATTATTGATGCAGAGATTTCATTTAATTAAGTTATCCTGGATTTGATTAAATTCATGATATTCACTGTATTTTCATAACATACTTCTTGAAAGAATAGTTATCATAGGTATCCTAAATACATTTTAAAATAGAAAAATTGTATTAAAATTGTATCTAAGCAAATTTTTAGTAAGAAATTATTATAGGGACATACATATAATAAATAATGATAGATAAAAAAGAATGTGGCGAGTAACTAACTGGTTGCTAGCTATTAATAATTGTGGTGGGTGAATAACTGTATTTGTAGAATATTTCCAGATTTTTTTATAAAAAAATGCATAAGACAATTTATCAACTAAGAAATTTATGGCCTAGGTCTGTTTTTGAAAAATTGATTAATAATTTTTTGCAGGTGGATATTGTAAATTTCATAAAGATCGTTTGCTAAAAGAAGCGGAGCACGTAAGTCCTCTGCAGTCTTGGGCGCCAGAAATGAGACATTTTGAAAGCATTCCACGGAGGCCAATACGGGACGGCTTGTGCGATGTTATCATTGAAAAACCTACATTTATTATGAAGATTGATGCAAGTATGTGGAAATAAGTAGAAATCTCTAGCATAAAATTAATTTTATTGATTATTTTTCCTTACTAAATAGCAATTTGAAATTCATAACAATTCAAACTAAAGTACATATAATGAAGTAAGAAAACTTTGACCATAATATGCTTTTCCAACTACATATTATAATTAGGATATTTTTAAAAACAACAAAGATATCTAAAATACCTTTGTCACAAATAACAAGGCTAGATTTAAAAGTATAAAGTTACTAAAGTGATTTCTACAGTCATCTGGTAAATTATTGCAACTTTTATTATCCAATTTGTGGCTAAATACATAGATAATTATTTTAAATATCAATATGTATTACAATGATCGCAGTTTAAAAAAACATTTTATGAAAAAAGTGCAAAAAAAAACCATTGAGAATATGTGCACACATTCATGTTTGCAGTGAGAACAAAAGTGGACTAAACCACAAATTTTTCATACACAAGTATTATTAAATTGTCATATTAAATGACAATTAATTTGAAATATTTTAATTGCAATAGTGGACCAAAAATTATCACTAGATGGTAATGTATAAGGAATAGTTTTTGCATTTATTTTATTATTATGTATTAGTATTTAAAACATTGCTATACATATATCTAAACAAAGCTTCTCTGGGTTAATCTTTTCTTTGATCAACCGTTTTGCAGAAAGTGAGTCACTTGACTTGATTATTTATTTTTAGATCTATGTTAAGTATCAGGTATGGGATCATTTCATGAGGGTAGTAAAAATTTACCAGGTGACTGCGCACGCTATTTAATAACCTCTTTATATTTGCACAAAGTACTTACTATTTAATTAAACTTTGTGTAAACTTGTATTTCAGCTGTGAACATGTATCATCATTTTTGCGACTTTTTCAATCTTTACACGTCACTCCATGTCAATTCAACCCACCCTTCCCATTTCTCCAAAGATAATCACATATTAATATGGGAAACATTTACTTACGAATCTGCTTTCAAAGAAACGTGGAATGCATTCACGAATAATCCTATTTGGGATCTTAAAACATTTAGAGGTGAAGTTGTCTGTTTCAAAAATGTGGTATTTCCATTACTACCCAGAATGATATTTGGCCTCTATTACAACACACCTATAGTAAGTGAACTTTAAATAATTCATTTAATTGTATGGGGATAGAGTCATAAAAATATTTGTAAGACTCTCTTGTCTTGTCTCTGTGTCTTTTTCAGGAAGGAAAATTTGACTGATGCAAATTCGTTGTAAAAATTTTGTGTAGCTACCTAACTGTACTCGATGTAGGTAATTAAATGTGTAGTCTTTTAATAAACCTTAAATAATAATAGTAATTAGCACTAACAAAATGTACATATTATTTTCATGTTGAATGTCACTAAATTAATAAAACAGGACATGCATAATTTTTTTAACCTTGTGATAAATAAATAGGACGATTGCAATATTAATGTCACAATTGGTTGATCTTCAATCCACATTTATCTTCATAATATAATTCATTTGGGTTACATTAATGGAAATAGAAAATAAATAAAACTGAAAATGAAAGCTTATTACATCAATATTATTTTCAAGTAATCGGGTGTCCAGTGGAAATTTTTCAAATTTGAATTTGCATGGGAGCGCACCGTGCATTTTCGGTTGAGCAATATCTCAGGTATGGTGGATTATTAGTTTGTGTGTGTCATGCTTTTTACAACAGAACACAGTTTCAATAAGATGGGACAACTCCACACACTGCTAAGATCTCGATGGAGAAGCTGAGGGCAATTTTCCTAAGAAAATTAATAAGCAAGTACGGAGACATACCCTGGCCACCTCGGTTGCCATATTTAACGCCTTGTGATTTTTTCTTGTGGGAATACCTGAAATCTAAAGTGTACTGTAATAATCCTTGAACAATACAGGTTCTACAAGAAAACATCCGGCGTGAAATCGCCGCCATCAACCCAGCATTTTTTCTCGTGTATTTGCCAACATGAGAGTTTGGTTAAAATAGACATCACTTAAGATGGCATGATCTTTAAAAAGTGAAATCTCTGTAATGAAATGATCTCTATTTCCTGTTAAAACTTAAATAAGTATAATAAACTTATTAAGGAGAACACATTCTTATTGTGAAGTTGTAATTATTCAGAACATAGGTCTGTGATATTTTAAATACAAATTAAATGTATATCTTTCTAATTAATTCATTTAATTAATATTTACAATAAACTCATTTGTTTGTTTTTATTTCAATTTAAAAATCAAAAAATTTCCCCTGGACACCCTTTAGTAAAAGTAATAGTTCTCGTGAACCAATTGCGGCTAGAATGTTATTGAGTCTAAAGAGAAAAATTGGAATTTTTATATGCCAAAAATCAGGGGAAGATATAACATTTTATTTGTTTAACTGCAGACCAACAATTATTTTGCAGAGAAGGAAGTTTACATTTTTTTTTAAAAATAGAGTTGCTTATACGGAATACATGTCATATCAATAATCTTACTATTTTCAAACTAAGCTAAACACTTGTACTATGAAAATAGTGACCTGGAACGAGATGCGAACCGCTGACCACTAGATCACTAGGCCAGCGTTTTAACCACTACACCAACAAGCTACTCAAAGTGCTTGCAAGTGTGAAAAGGAAGATTATATTTAAAAATAGTAATTTTGTTTTATTTTTGTGTGTCCATAAGTTGTTCTGAAGTGATTTTTACAGTACTGTACAATTTATTTATGTAAAATTGAAACGAGGATGATTTCGATAAAAGTATTAAACTGAGAATTATGTTAATTTTATTTATCAGTTTTCCAAAGTAGCCTAGATCACCTCCACAATTAAAATTTTATCTGTATATTAAAATTTTCTTTTTATTATGTAATATATTTTTTTTACAGATTTATGGCTGTGAGAAAAGTGGCCTATTTCATGCTTTTTCTTCTCACATTCTCAATGGTTTAAATATTATTAAACATGAAAGGAAAAATAGAAAAATAAGAATAACATTACTATCTCGAGAGACTAAATATAGGAAAATACTTAATGAAGATGATCTCTTGAAAGCTTTAAATGAAACTGGTGAATTTGATATACAAAGAGCTGTCTTTAACAGAAATATACAATTTTCACAGCAATTGAGTATTACCCATAACACTGACATTTTCATTGGAATGCACGGGGCCGGTCTTACCCATTTATTGTTTTTACCCGACTGGGCAGTTATATTTGAGTTGTGAGTATCTCTACATAATTATTTTTATGATGTGATTCTTTTTTTTAAATCATACACAATTTGAGTTTATAAAAAACAATATTTTTTCTTTCCATTTTATTTTTATAGTAGACTTTTGATTATATTTCAGGGATGGCAAAAAAAAGTTATTAATAATTAGGCATAGAATATGTCAGCCACAAAACTTCATGAAAATACTGTCATATATATTTGTTTCCTTCTTTTTGGTGCCATAACTTTTCTGCATTATCACTATAATTTTGAAATTTAATAAATATATTTTTACTCTAGGTACAACTGTGAAGATAGCGGATGTTACTTTGACTTGGCTCGGCTCCGTGGTGTCAAGTACATCACATGGGAAAAAAAAGATAAACTGTTTCAGGAGGATGAGGTATTTTAAATTGCCTGTTCAGATACATAATTGAATTAATGAGATTACTCGATGGAAAAATAAAATTAAAAAATAGAATTTTTGATTTTTTGTTATTGTGTTGCTTACTGATTACATCCTAATTTTTATAAATAGTATTTTTTTCATTAGCTATAACTGTTAAGTATGTTAATAGCACACAAGCACATTTTTATTGTGAAGTTGCAATTTTATAACATAGTTCTGTGTTATTTTTAATACAAATTAAATTAATCGATTAGAAAGATTATTATCCCGTTAGCAACTAAATATTTTTTCGATTAATATTATATATGTTTTATGTGTATCTTTCTAATTGATTAATTTAATTTGTATTAAAAAATACATTGTTTATTGATTATCTCATATATATATATATATTTATGACTAGCATAATTTAAAATGTTTCAATGATATATCTTCCAGTACACAAGTCAGTCTAACAGTTCCATTCAGCGCTATTCCCATCTTACACATATCGCACATCTAGATCTAAACTAAGACAACTCAAAAAATAATTTTGCAATAGACAAAAAAAAATATTTTTCTCAATTTTTTTGTTACTAAAGTTATGAAACTAAATGACATTTTAGGTCATAAATGTATCCTCAAATGGCACTATTCGAGAACTGGGGCTAAGTTAGTTACGTATATGACAGAGTATCTGAATACAATGATAACTCAAAATTCTTGTTTTTTTGAGTTGTCTTAGTTTTGATCTAGGTGTGCGATATATCTTCCTTTCATAGAGCAAAGAAATTAATGCTTGTAGATAAAATATAATTCATCCTCATCATACATTTCTAAGCTTTGATTTTTGTTAGTTATTTTTATAACTATTTTTAAACATCTTCAATTTGTGTGATTATTGCAATTGTATCCCAATACTATAATACATTTATTAGTACTTGATCCTAATACAAGGTTGTATTTCATTGATGTGTTTGTTTGGTCTAGTGGTAAGATGGTCTAGTGATCAAGTGGTAGGGGGTCGAGACCACCAAGTGTGTTTTTTCACATTACAAGCGAATAACTTAGTTTAAAAATGTAAGAATATTGATATGACATGTATTCCATGTATGCAACTCTATTAATAATATACATAATAATTCAACATTTTATGTAAGAAAGACAGCTTATTTAATATTATTTTAAAAATACTGAAAATAATCCTAGATAAATTTTCAATCTTCTCTAGATCAGTAAAACATGTAAATAAAATACTTAATTATTTTACAAACTTAGGAATCAAACTTTTGCCAACCTTTGTGAATTGTTTTTTCTATGAGGCTATTTATAAAAATAATAAAATATAATTATGATAAATTAATATATTTTTTGGGAGAAAGTATTCCTGTAAAATAAAATCTTATTCTTAATTTTTTTGTTTGTTTATATGTTAATTTTTACAGTAATCATTTTCAATTTCAGTGCTCACGGTACCTACTGTCATTTATCTAATTGATTTAGATTACATTTATTGCATTTTTTGTTATTCAAAAGTTGAAGTGAATGATTAAAGTTTTTAATATTTTCAATATTTGTGATGTTTTAAAGACAATACGTCATTTATAATTTAATTTAAAAATATTAAAAACGGTATCCGGAAAGTTCACCAACAACAATTCACCGATTCTACAAATGATCGACGATGATTTATTTACAAAAAATTATTTTTACGATATAAAAATATATATATGTACTAAAATTTGAAGTAGTATTATTTAAAAATAGCATATTGATTTGAAAGATCACCAGGACACGCCTCTGGACGGCGCTCTTTATTTTGTCCTATTACACATAGGTACATATTACACTGCTGGTACTTACAATTAATTAAAAATAATAATTTATTTGTGCTTGTTTTATACATAGTTTACATTGTTTATACATAGTAAGCATTGTTGCTGAGTATCTTGGCAGCAAAATAAAACTTCATTTGTTGTTCTGTCTGCTATACTAGTGTTGCTTTTCAATGCTTTTCCGGTACAGTAGTTTATTTAAATGTATTAATGCAAAAATGAGTAAAGGTGAAATCGAATGAAAATCTGAGGTAAAATACAATTAAATATAAGTAATTCTAAAAGTAAAAATATATAAGGAAAATTTACAATTGAATACAAAATTAAAGTACATATAATACAAAGTAAAGTATTATAAAAGCCAAAATATATAAGATTACTCTAAAATCAATAAGTTAGTAAATCATTTGTAGAATCGGTGAATTTTCCTTTCGAATTCTGAATTGTTGTCAGTGAACTTTCCTAGATCCATTTAAAACATTAAAATAAGCAAAAAACAGTAGCTGTTTTAGTACCCCATTGATATAAAAGGCACAAATTTTATAAATACATATATTTTTATTTGATTTTCCACCGTTATTTGTTTGCAACTAAATTTAGTATTGAGACAAAGATTGGAGATAATAATAATTAATAAATTACAGTATCATAACCCTAACATTTCAAAGATATGTTATAATATTGGTGTATTAGTAATATTGAATAATGTATAAATGAATGCATTACCGACATTTATAAAATAAAGTAAAATACATAATTATAAAATATCTTTCTAAAATTTTAATGCTAATTTTTAAACCTATACCTTTTTAATGTAAATTTTAATTGAATGTTAATTTCCAGGGACATCATCCGGATGGCGGATCTCATCCAAAGTTTACAAACTATGCCTTTGATGTTCAAGAATTTCTTCGTCTTGTCAATGTCGGAGCTAATTATGTAAAATCTCAACCGAGCTTTCATCAATTTCTCAATTCCAGTTCTTCCAAAGATCATGATGAATTATAATTAATTGAAAACATAATCATAACTGCTTTGTAGAATCTCATTTTGAAGACTTCCAATAAAAAAGACAATATTTAGATTGATTTTACGATATTACATATTAGTGTAATAATGTAAAACTCTTATTAATTTATTACATTAATTTTAGAATTACATTCCATGGCTTTCTGTTCAAGAGCTCTTTTCTATTTTTCAAATTTGTCCATTGTGAAACATTTTTGTAAATTACAGAGCAGTATTCCAATATAATGCACATTTGTGTCTTTATATTGGGCAAGTGTGATATTAAATATTGCTGTCATAAAGATAAGTGATTTTGAGATATCAATGAAAATAAAAATAGAAAAATTCACCCCTTGTTCTGTGTAAAATTTTCTGGGCTATTCTGTCATTTGACTCTTGTTAATTTTTCTAAAAAAATAGTTTCGGAAGTTTAATTTACTTTGGTATACTACATTTAATATTGTGCTTGTTTATTAAAAGAAATACATATTAAAATATAATTTAAAAAATAGGATAGTAAATTAATCGTAGAGGTTTTTGCTGTCGAGTTATTAACATTTGAAATAAAAATTTAATCAGTACAATACAATTGTGTGAACCAAGAAATTATTAAAATAAATGATTTTGCAAAGGCATATTTTTTAATGATTCATTGCTAAAACTCATTAGCTGCCTTTAATTGTAATGTTTTTTAAGGATTTTTCCCGAATTTATAAAAAAAGTCAGAATTTCATAAACTGTTATATAATTTACTACTTCAGGATTTATTACTTTTTGATTTTGACTCATTCATTTATTTTAAAAATAATGTTTTCATTTAATGTATTTGATTTTATTTTATTACATATTACGTTGGACCTGCCCAGAATACATCAATATATGAAAGTTTATCAGTAGTTTCACACACTGGCTAATAAAGTCGTTGAAGTTGGAGTAGTTTTTAATTCATTAAAAATTAATTATGTGTGTAATGGCTTTTTTGATGACGTTATCAGGAGTTTGAATGTATATTTTTATAATGCTTTATTCATATTCTTGTGTTTAATTATTACCTAGTACTTACAAATTATTTCAGCAATTTTTTTACAATTTGTAAAATGTCATGCCCATTTGGAGATTTTTATATTCTTGAAAAAAAAATGTATATAAGTGAATTATTTGGAATTATTGGTTGTATTTTCAAATTAGCATGATTGGCCATTAGTGGGATTGTTCATCAACTGAATTAATTACCATGTAACAAACATAAGAGGCCTAAAATATTTGGTATTTGTGAATGTAGCGAGATACGAACAGCAGATCACATTTTTGGTCTGTGCCAATAGTGCGATATTTGCGGCCCCACACTGGATCAGCAGATTCCAATTGTAATCCTTAACCAAATGGCAGTTAAAACAAAAGAAGTGGGTCTTTAGTGTCATTTTTCAAGTCTATTTATATATATTTATACTCCATAATATTTTTTTTTACAAGATATTTCATAAACCTTTTGTGTTTGCATGTTTATAATATGAATACTCTTCAATTGTATAAAAATGTGATAACATACATGCATATATTATTAAGTTTTAAGTAAACATCGGTTGACCACAGGATCATCCCCAAACCATGTAATTACAGTTCAAAACATAAGTAACCCGCCAACACAAACAATGAATACAAACTAGAACGAATCGCAATAAATCGTCGGCACATAAATCAACTACCACCCCCTACAATAACAGAACCCTCCCCCAATCCAAACACCCACCACAACAACAAACACAACCAAAACCATACCCCCCCCTAAAGTGTCTCCCACAAAAATACCCCCCAGTCCTACCCCCCCACCCCACAATCATCCAACCCACACATATACTCGCCACACAACCAACAAAAAATATCCCCCCCAAAACCCAAAAATCCCAATCAAAAATCCCCAAAACCCTAAAACCAACCCACCATAAACCACCACATAAACCAAATCACACACACCTTTCAAAACCCCATCAACGTAAATGTGACAAAGTACAGACCTCCAAAATACCTACATACGCCCCAAATAATGTCCTCCCCCCCTCCAACAACAACCCCCACCCACTCCCCCACAAAAATACATACAACGCCACGACTCCTACAAGCGCCGACTCCCTACACCCAACACCTACACTCAATCATCTAGTGCCAATCGACGCCCAGCCGTCCATAACCAACAAGACGCCAAACACCCCACCAAAAATGAAACAACGCTTATCAAAAAAAGAAAACAAAAAATAAACCTGTATGCACAACATAAATGAAAAATAATATAAACATACCCCCAGTCCATACAGACACAAGTGCAATAGACCAACAAAATAAAAGAAAAACCAGAACACGCCGCCAAAAATACCCATCACCCCCCCATACCACAAATCTTCCTTACTAAACAACTTAAAATATTTATCAATACATGAAATTCTAGAACAACCCAGATGCCAAGTTCAGAAGCAAAACTGCCATTATCCAATTAACGAAATTAAGACAAACACATTTGTAATTGATTTTATAGCCAGGGTGGAGATTTAAAAATTGATAAAATGCTTCTAAAACATACAACATATTTTCAAGAGCAGTTATCAATTATAAAATCGCCACTTTTGTGAGATAGTGGATCTTTTTCAAACATATTACCCTTTATTTTCGCCAATTGGATACCGGTAGTTTTATTTCCTATAAAAAGTATCAGATCAAAAATAAACAATTTTTTATTTGTTTCTTTATAATTTCCCTTTCTCAAAAAATCTGAGCGATATACTCATATTGTAGTGTCGAGAAACTTTTAGTTATTTATTTGGAATACAGAGATCTGAAATGGAAATGTAAAATTTTTAATGGTTTTTTTTTATCATTTTCATGTATATTTCTTAATATAATTAGAAGTAAATTAATTGTAAAATGTGTTGATATGTTATATGTGCATATATCATGTCCATACCTATTTATATATTTTTTTGAATTATTCATCTTTCTGGTTCCTGACTTTTAGATTTAGTATCCAGATTTTCAGATTGTTTTTTCTCCTGGTGTATAACATTAAAATTGAAGTCTAAAAGTATGTTTTTTAGAGACTTTTTACATAACAATTTTATTTCCGTTTACATATTTTATATAACAATTTTATTTCCTTTTACATATTTTTCTCATTTTTATGAAAACAATGTCAGACTTTTAATTTAAATTAAAAATTCCTTATCCAAGATATAACTTTTATCACATATTAATCATTATTTTATATCTGGTATCAATAGATCTAATTCCATGTAGGGAAGTTAATTTTATTTTACTCTGTATGCATTTCTTTGGGTGCAATGGTGTGAATCAAATTCATAAATTTTTCTGTCAGGAATTCCGTCTGCTGCCCCAACTTCTTTTTCCACAGATTTTCTCCTATATAATAAGTTGCAGTTTGCTTTGTATTTATTTTTCCTCGTAACATGACAAAGGTACAGTAAGTTCTTTATATGCGAATCTTCATCTTGCAAACTTTAGACGATAGAAATGTCCATTTCCAATTACAGTGAAATCTCGATTGATCGTTCCTCGAATAATCGTTTTCCCACATATATCGTTTATTTCTTTCAGTCCCGAATTAATTTCATACAAAACACCCAAAAATAGATCGCATGGATTGTTCTTCTATGCATCATTTCATCGTTTAAATTACGCAGCATATTTCGTAGCTAAATGCTTGGTTTTGATTAACGGCACTCATAAACAATGAGCGGAACATTTGAGAGAAAGAGAGAATGCTGTTACTGATTGCCCCTTCTTATTTTTATTTAAACACATTCATTTACATGTATGAAATATGTATCTTTTTTAGAATATGTATTAAATATTTAAGTATGAAAAATGTGAGTTTTTTTCTATATTCTCGCATTCATTTTTTTCTTGCATTCATAGTTTATTTCAATAGGTCCCTTCAAAAACGATAGATAGAGGTTTCACTGTATTTAAATTAGTTTAAATAGGTACAAAATTCAAAATTGTACCGGAATTTCAAATTTGGCATATAAGGTTAGTCCATGTCTTTTCCATTTGGCATTGTGCAGGACTCACACTTACAGTAATGTTTACAGTAGTCACGTGTGATCTTATGGGTTTGAACAAGTGTGAGTGTTCTTCAGTATAGCAACATTTTGTTCAAATACTCTGCGATTCATTTTAATCCCATCACTGCACGATGTCAGATGTTAAAAACAAGAACAGTAGTGTTTATTAACAGTAATAATAGCCTAGGCTAATTTTGTTTAACTAGTGAACAATTTCAACTTGTGAACGAGCTCTCGAAATGGAACTTGTCCGTATAGAGAGGACTTATTGGATTCTGGTTTTCTTCTCTTTATTGTGAGCATTATTTCCCGACTCTTATTCATCCATCATAGAAATTCTTCATTAGTCACTCGGTCAGTTCAGCAGAGCATCAGCCTGTAAGTACACTTTTCTAGGGCTTCAATATTTTCATAAGCTACTAATACAGGGTTCAAGCTTCCATACAATACAGTAGAATAGAGAAAATATAACATCAAACGATTCTCATGCACAGTTCCAATGTTAGATCATAGCAGTTTTTTCATTTTGCCAAGTGCTTCTGCAGATTTCAACAGGTTTTTTGTAACTGAATTCGACAGTGTTTTTTTTTTGATACAACTGTAAACTTGGTTTTTTATTTGTTATTTTTTTTTCACTAAATTGACATATTCCATAATTTTTTGAAGACTCAAGGTTATTCCCAATAATAACGGTATCATCAAAATCCTTAATCATTGGTCGCTCGCTATTGCTTCAGCTTCTAGTGCTTCCTTAAAGATGGCTTCAGAGTTACATAGTAGTGGGAACAGAATGCAACATTGTCTGACACCTTATGAAATTTTAATACCATTAGACATTTTGTTTTCAACATTAATTTTCTAATTTCACTTTTACAAGAAGTTTAATGTCACGAGAATTTTTTATTTTTCTATTAATTAAATAATGAGTTTGTCTGATTTTGGTTAAAGCTTTTGCATAGAAAATGACACAACGATAGAAAATCATATTGACATTGGAACATGTTTGCATTAATATGTTTATATTACGTAATAGTAATTTAAATTGGTTAATTTTTAATTAATCGAGAATACAGAGTAATGAAAAATATTATTTTTCATATGTGTATTATTCTTAAAAGTAATTTTGTTTGCAAGGTTCATTGTATACTTGTGCTGCTATTACATTTTTCTGCTATTTTTTTTACTGATTTAATGGATTGTGATAATTTTAGTTACTCATTTTAAGATAAGGTTTATTTTATTTAGAATGTGCAATTAATAAATTGGTTAATTAAAAATTGTACTTTATTTTATTTTTGCTTTCATTGCAAAATGTGTAGAGGGCACCTTAATCCATATTAATTGAACCCTATTTACATACAGTGGAACCACAACTTACGAGTATTTCGGGATACAAGCAAATTTAAAAAAAAAATGACTCGACATACGAGCAAAAAAATGTATTGTGTAACTTAAAAAAAAACAGAAATAAAAACAATGCCTGGTCATAAACCCATGAATGATTCTCACTCTCTTGGTGTGTGTGTTAATGCAAGAGGTGATTTGAAAGTTAAGCCCTTGCTTGTGTATCATTCAGAGAATCCACAAGCCCTTAAGAAATTCAAGGTACAGAAGAGCCAGTTAAATGTTATGTAGAGGTCCAACAGCGAGGTTCGGGTCACTTTGAGAATGAGGAGGAGGGGAATGAGAAATCTGTCACTTCAAATAAGATTGAGATCTGTAAAATGTGGGAAACAGTGTAAGATTTCGTAGAAAAGCACCGTCCAAGTAAGGCTGTAGCAGTGCAAGCAATTAGTCTTTTCAACGACAATGCAATATCCCATTTTCATCAAATCCTCAAGAAGAGGCAAAAGCGAGTGTCAATGAATAGGGTTCTTGGTCAAAGTTTCACGAAAAGAAAATGATTTTATTGAGCAATCAAGTAATTCCGATATTGATAATTAATAAATTCGATTACATCTTTTATTATAGATTTAAATACATAATAAAAGATTTTTAAAAAAATGTATGTATATTTTGTATTAATTATTTTAATATGAATATTTTGGATCTTTAGGATCTTGGAACAAATTAATTGAATATCCTTTATTTACTATGGGGAAATTTGCTTTGCAAGCTTATATACAGAAGGAGTTAAGCTCGTAAGTTGAGGTTCCACTGTGTGCTGTAAAATGATGGTTATGGCACAAAGATCCTTCCGAGTATGATCATCACACCTAATCAACAATATCACCTGATAATCAACGATCTTACATCATTACATGGCAGTACACTTGCCCATGTAAAAAAGACTTATTGAACAAAGATTTCAAAAATTAAATAAAGTTAACAAAACAAGTAATAAAATATATTTTAATTCTTTTCCTTTCCAATCCATCGCATTGCCTGCTTAGGCATTGTTACGTCGTACTTACGTCATTGTTCTTACTATTTTTTTTAATAACTATGTCTTGGTTTTTTGAATCATACTAACAAATAATTTATTTCCATCAGTTGTGCCTATTGTGCATTTCTTACTAGTTTGATTTCCAAGTCTGTGCAGGATATCTGACAGTACTAATAACGAATAGTGAACAAGAATTACAGAATCTAGTGAGTAGAATGTATGATGTATGCAAGACAAGCGACATTATTATGAATGTCAACAAGTCGAAAGGGATGGTATTCAAGATGGAGGAAAGCAGGACAACAGGCAAAATACTCGTAGGAAATGAATGTTTGGAACAAGTAGATGAGTTTGTGTATTTGGGAAAAGCTGAGAAACATATCGAAAAGAGGGTGACTGTAGGAAATAAAGCGAACAATGCTTTGAATGGAATAATATCTAATGGGAATTTGTCAATCGAAGGAAGATTAGCGGTATACAATGGAGTCCTGGTACCGACACTGATGTATGGAAGTGAGTCCTGGAGCTGGTAGAAGAGGAATGAAAATAGAATGAATGCAGTGGAAATGAGATCACTTAGGCGCATGTGGAGAATTTATTTATGACAGTAAAGAATGAAAAAACAAGGAAAGAATGAAAAGCTGATGTTATTATAATGAGAAATTTTTAATAAATTCAATGTCTTTGATATAAGATAAATATATGCTAATACTACTCTTAAATACATATATAAATACAAGCAGACACATTTTAAAACAACTCAAAATATAATTTCCACACGGACAAATATAAATAACCAACAAAATCCAGAGCACATTCAACATATGGCCAAAGGAACTACAACTATTTTGGACCTAAACTATTTAATAGAATGCTGAAAGATTTTAACCAAATGAATTTTCCCTACATGAAACTAAATATTAAAAGTCGGATTCGTAATATGGGTAGAGCCAGTATTGGTGCACTCACCCAAACATGTATTTTTATTAATTATTGCTACAAATTTATTAAAAATAATTTATTTGAAAGTCCACTTTAAAATTGTATTTCATATACACCTATGTATAAAGAAATAAATGTTAATTCTATCTGCTAATTGTAATACTAATTCATTGTACAATTGGTTGTAAACTATGGCCGTCGCGACACATAATTTTTCTAGTGAGATGGGCACAGTCCAAACATATTTTTTACATTATATTATATAGTTACAAATTAATAAATACGGTGTTATTGGGCCTCTTTTGTCATCGTCACTACTTTCCTTGGGGCTAGTGTGCTCCTCTAAAACAGTTTCGAGTATTTCTTCCTCGTTGAAAACTCAGCGATATGTTCAATAGAAAGCTCTTCAAAGTCTTCTTGACAGATTGCATGTGCCACAGTTACGATGCAATGCAGTTCAGTTGTGTTCGGGCTAATATGGTTAGTTTTAACACATTCTGGCCAAATTGGTCGCCCCGATTTATCCTCTGCCCCTTCCGCATACCTTCATGCATATAATACTGAGTAGTATGTACATGCAAGGGATGTGGCACCGTGTTATTTCGAAATCGTGTAAAAAGAGAGTCCAGTGTATAGTACTTGTGTACTTTTCCTGGCGTATTCCTCTGTCATTCTATATATAAACCATTTAGACTAGGTACTTTGTATATTAAAATAAACAAATGAGTACAATAATGTGTAAATAAACATCACGTGTATGTGTTGTGCGTTGTCTGTAAAATTCACAGGAAAAGTGGAAAGAAAGTATGTTTTTTTTGACAATTATTTTTGACATTTTAATATTTCATTTGTTATGATACAGTTGTTTAGTATTGTACTCTGTAGGTAGGAACTAGGTATGCATTATTATGTAAATTATTATTTTTACTTATGTACCGTATATGTAATTATTCATATAATTCATACATAAATTCTGTGTCTAACATACCGGGAAGTGAAAGAACATATTACTTTTTTTTTTTAAATGTGTCAAAACATATTTTTGACGGTTATGGGTGCTGAATAAAATATGTGGTCATCATGGTATGAGTCTGGCGTATTTATTTGGTCAATTTATCGTCACACATTTTTCTGAGATTACTATTTTTTAAAAATAATATTTACACATCAAAAATCTGTATTATCTATTCAATTTATTATTATAAATTGCATTAATCTGCTTTGTCAACCACAACATTGAAATATTTTTATTCTTAGAGTAATCGTTAAAACTAATTGTCACTAAAGTGTCTCAAAAATAATATATGAATAATTTAAATGATCTCAATATAATTCACTTTAATTATTTTCAAACTCGATTTCTATCCCCCCCCTCCATATCGCGTTGACCTTTTTACAAACGTTAGTTTGTGTCAAATTTTCAGGCTGACGACCGCTGCTTCGTGTTGCATACATAACGCATGGTAATGCACAAATCTTATTTTGTATGCACAATGCATCCAAATGTTTACCCAAAATGCAAAGTGCATTGCTCGGTCAAGTGACCAAAACACAGGTAATATGTATTGTATACGGGTATATATTATAAATGTGAATAGGTCTGTATTGTTTTTACTTTCAAAATTTGCCGACAGCACTTTCGGAAAGCATATTGTCAAATTGCACAGCTAAAGAGAAAGATCTTTTTGATTCTTTCCGCATTACAGAATTTATTCCTTTCTCCGTTATAAAAGGCAAAATCCCTTGAATATCTAAGTATAATGGCCCGTATTGACGGCGATCTCTTAATGAAACTTTGATCTCTGAGAGTCGGTAAAGATACCTATGTTTATGTGATGATGATTCATAGAATGCTTCGAGCTAAACTCTACTGATCTATATCCGTTTTCGAGACAAATCTATGAAGACAATTTCACCTGTGGACGCGGGGTCACATAATAATTGACCCAGTTAATCTCCGCCGATTAAAAATCAAATCGTCAAAGAAATGTCAATAATAAATATAAGATAATCCACTATGCATGTGTGATTTAAATTTAATTTGAAATGATGTGCCCTCTCGCTTGCATTAAAAGTAAATACTGAATTTAAGCGCCCCCAAATAATACTATAATTGGTAATTCGACTCGGTCGATGTCGTATTCGCAATTTTTCCAGTTTTATTTTCTATTACATATTAATGTACAAAATATTTTTAAATTTTAAATAATATTTTTAAATATTACTTACTAAAAAAATCAGATTTTTTTACTGCTCCGGTTAATACGGAACACTGTTAATGCGACCCCAGATAAGAGTCTACTGTAGTTAAAGTGATTTGAATTTAGATTTTAAATAATAGGTAAGGTACACGACTAAAACCTCATTTGAGCATGATATCAGAGTAAAACAATATTGTCACGATGTACCTACTGTACACGTATGTGCAAAGTTTATTTTGTACTCAAATTACTTGCAATGGATTAAGTATTAAAGAGAGTAAAAATTATATTTTTAGCATACCTACTCTTGCAATACGACCATAAAAAACATATGTTATTAATTAAATCTACTAAGTTAAACTTTAAAAATAAGTACGCGTAATATAATTTGTTTACATACATAGATAGGTATTATAGATCATAGATCATAAAAGGTTTAATAACAGGAAACATGATTTTTTTAATAAGTATGTAGGTACACATGTTTTGTATTATATTATTTATTTATTCCTACGAAGGATATTAAGTACTTACAATAAAATACCATAATTCTTATAATAAAATAATATTTTTGAAATTAATAATAATAAATATTTAATGATCTCAACTTTCACCCAAAAATGACTTATGATTTCATTTTTATGATAAAATCAGAATGTGGCAGGTTATGTTTCTAGGAAAGTATGGTATTCTACAGATGAGTATGTAGTAGGAAAAACATACTCGTAATTGCCCGGGATTCTGCAATAAACATTATTCTACTAACATGCAACACAGAATACAGTAGAATTATAATTATCTTATTGAAATTTTCTCGTCACTGAATTTTCACCGAAATAGATAAGAACTTTATGAAGACCTTGTACGTACTCGTACATAATTGATAACTTTGTAATATTAGAATAGAATAACGATGCTCTAAATAGGGTGGCTTCACACGGAAAAAATACTAGAGGTGTAGCAAATCTGAATCTAACGATCCCGAAAATCACCAAGATGTATGGATCGAGGACAATAGAATTTGTTTTTCCTACAATAAAAAATAAAATGCCTGGGTCTTTATAAAAGAGCACGCTTTCTCCTAATTTAGAAGAAATTATCAAAAAATGGTTTATAGAAAATAACCTGTCTTACCTGTAAGAATGATATGTATTATATAAACGGTGACTGATTAATTGTTATGTTTTTGAGTTTATTAAATGTGGCGAATTGATATAAATGTACCTGCAGACAAACGTTTTGAGGATCTAGTGTTAATTAAAAAAATATATATGTATAAAAAGATTATTGAAAAATAACCCAGTATAAGCACTCTATCATAATTTGGTTTGTAAAATTATATATAGGTAAGTAGTAATCATAATTTTGGATTGATAAATATCTTATAAGTAGGTATTGTTTGAATTCAGTGCTTATATTTAGCAGTAGGTACTTGTAAATCGTTCAGAATCTTTTGTGTAGGCTCTGAAAGATCGGCATGAAACGTCGGAGACAGAAGACATTATACAGAAGCTATAACTCGATTTGAAGAATAACTCATAATTATTTAATTATCATAATTTGGTTTGAACGAATTCTCAATTTCCGCTTTAAAATGGGTTTCAAAACATAAGTAAATCCATTGGAGCTGAACACGTGTTTTGAATACATCACATCACACAATACAGTACCTACTTCCACTAAAGTTCACTACGCAAGTATCTATCTGTTCTTGCACACTTGACTTGGTAAAATAAAGGGAGCAAGTAACGAATTGCTGGCCATGCGTAACGTCTTAACAGGTTACACTCATGTCACATATGCCGGCATTTCTTTCAATAATTACACTTTTTGTTTCTATCGGCAGGTGCATTGTTCGGTTTGTTTATCCGGTGTAAAGTTAATACTGGCCTAACGGAAGTGTGGAATTTATTTATTTATTCATAACATTTCAACTTTCAATTGTTCGCGCCCTTGCGCGATTCGTGCCGTTGAACTCTTTTATTAAATATTCGAAATGGTTGACATTAACATTACATTTGTTTTAAGTCTTAACTTTGTAAAGTATTTCAAGACCCAACACCCAATTCCACTAGAGAATGAGGTCATTTATAGTATTATTCTGAAAACAGTACAAATTTTGTAGATTGGTAAATCGTTGATTTTATAAACATGTTTCCAACATAAAATAGCAATCTTTTCAAAATAAGAATGCATGATTCAAAGCTATGATCAATCTGAAGACAAATAATTACCAGGAGAAATTTGAAAGGTAAGATATTATTTAGATTTAGAAAGAACTACAGGTCGTTGTAGCTCAGTCGGTAAAGCTGTTTAGCGGAAATATAATGTTCCGAGTTCGTGTCTGGTGATGATTATATTTTTTCTCTGTGCATCATTCTAAGTGAATTATCTAAATTTATTTTAATTATGTTCTGTAAAATCGCGAATAAAAACAAAATAATATTTCATTTAAAAAACAACAAAATTAATATTAAAAATAAATATTTAGTTCGAGAATGTTAAATGATTATCATTCAAGCGATACAAACTATTAAATTAGTAGATGTTCGGATATCTGAGATAATAGAGAAAAAAATAATTCCCGTTCAAAATACACAGGAAAAAGATTAATAAAATGTTTGAAAAAAATATAAATATAATATAATACTAACGAAAAAATTGGCTACTTACTTACTGTTTTTTTTTTGTACTGTTACAAAAATTACAAGTAAAAAAAAACATGCGCCACGTCAGATTCACGAAAATGTAAACTCACTAAAGACTGAGTATAGTGATTCAATTTGACGAGAACAACACGACGGACACATTCGACAACAACGCCTCAATAAGGACACATTGAACATGTGCGTAATTTTAACTCACCACCAATATTACCCTTCCCAAACCGTGCGGTAACACGGGTCTACCATGATAATTAAACCTGTAATATTTCTGTAAATACATGCAATATAAAATTAATATTTTAGATCATCCTAAAGAAAATATTAGCGCTTAGGAATGGCTAGTGAAAAACCAATTATGAAAAGGGAATCGTACAAAAACAATTATTTTTTCCATTCAATCCATTGTGAAATTAATACGTTGGTAAAAATACAATTTGTGGTATAAAAGACAGAGATCACACACTATTTTCAAAGTGAAAAGAACAACAAACATACAAATATGATTGTCTCTTTCTCACTAATTAAATTAAGACAGATAAGAAGGAAGGACACATTGTATACGACTTAATGAATACTCTAAATTATATTTTTAATCATTTTTTCAAAATTGTATGCTCAATATTTAGAGTAAATAAGTAATAAAAACATTTTTTCTAACAGTTATTTACGGTAACACGAGTTGACAGCATGGCTGCGTTCGGGTATTTTATATCATGGTATGGTAAAGGTTACTATGTTTAAAATTGTTGTAAAGACTGTGTTCAACTTTCGCAAAGTTAAGATTATTTCGTGAAAGTAGTTAATTAGCGGCCACATTCATCCCAGTTAACGCGATTTCGGAAAATTAACTATTATATATTCCTTTGTCTGTGGTGACTAAACTCTGTTGAAACGTACTCGTATAATCATATTCTATAAATCAACTCACTTATGGCACAGAAACAAAATTCTTCAGACAGATGACTAACCATAAACAGGATGTATATTATGTTCCAGGCCGATGTGTTTTTTGAATAACTATTTATATAATGTTATGAGAACACATTCTTATTGTGAAGTTGTAATTATTCAGAACATAGGTCTGTGATATTTTAAATATGAATTAAATATATTAGTTAGAAAGATATACATATAAAATCAATTTTATCGAAAAATATTGTTGTTGCGCCACCGGGATTCGAACCTGGATCTCTTTCCTAAGCGGGGAAGGTGCATTATCCAACTATGCTATAGCGACAATTTTTCGAACCTATATGTTACCTTTTTGATATTAATACATTTAATCGTTCCATTATTTGAAAGAGCCATCTGCCTTATTTTTACAGAATCTCAAATACCTTTGAGTAATCTGATAGCAGACGCAACAATAAGAATGTGTTCTCATAGTAATAAAGTTGTATCAATGCGTCCAAAATTTAATAAAAATGAATTGATAATTCTGGCATTTGTATTTTTTGTTTGTATTTGCATTAATGGAACGATTAAATGTATTAATATCAAAAAGGTAACATATAGGTTCGAAAAATTGTCGCTGTAGCATAGTTGGATAATGCACCTTCCCCGGTTAGGAAAGAGATCCAGATTCGAATCCCGGTGGCGCAACAACAATATTTTTCAATAAAATTGATTTTATATATATATATCTTTCTAATTAATATATTTAATTCATATTTAACTATATTTTTTAATTTGGTTTATTACAATTATGTTTGGAAAATGACATCGGCCAAGTAGTCGCCTCTCTAAATATTTTATTTATTTACTTTGGTTATTTTAGCAATTTCATTTCGAATATTGTCTTGTAGCATAGGAATTGTTATTGGCTTATTGGCGTAGACCTTTCCTTTCGAGTACCCTCACAGCAAATAGTCGAGAGTCGTCAAATCAGGTGATTGAAAAGGCCAGTCAATATCATCATTTTTTGGCATTACGTGACCTTGAAAAATTTCTCGCAAAATTTCAAACGTAGCTCGGGCTGTGTGTGAGGTGGCATCGTCCTATTGAAACCGCATGTGTTGACCCAATTCAGCTACCAAGAAGTTTTCCAATATGTGAAGATAGCGATCACCATTATTGTTTACAGTATTGCCATTATTATTTAGATAAAATGTTTTAATAACTTAAACACATTGTTGAAGCATTAGATACTGCATAATATATTGTAATTAACTATTCTCTACGACTATCAAATACGAACTAACAAATATTTACTAGACTAAAATGGTGATGAAACAAAATCGATTTGGAACATAATATTCATCCTGTATTATTACAAGGGTCTTCTCTAAATGCAGTAGCCGTAACTGAAAATATAAATTCTGATCAAATCTACCTGGGTCGCGATGGTACATTCCACCTCGCATCTAAATACCATATAGGCAGCGGCGTGCACTAGGCACGGACTTAGGTTATGTTGCTAATATCTATGGTGTAAAAGCGATGGGTATTATCATTAGAGGTTGTATTCATCATTCACTCTTTCAGAAGCGTGTTTTTGTGTCAGTATACCGATGTGAGTGTGAATTATTACTATTAATCTTGGGAAGTTTAAGGGAGCTAAAATATTGTATAATATAAAATAATACCACATTTAAAGTGTATTTGAATGCATACAGTCAAGTCAGCTTCAAAGACACACTTGCATCGTTTTGCCACACGTCTGTTAAAGCGAAGACGTGTATTCAGAACACGAGATTCGCGTTTAGTTCATACATGTCTGGGACAGATTTTGCGAAAAACACATGCGCGGCTTTATTTGTCAATTTTAAATTCTTCTGCTAGTTATACGATTTTAGTTGACGCTTCAACATGAGAACTGAATTATTTTTGCGTAGATCTACATACCTACTTAATAGGTATATCAAATAAATATTTATTTTGCAAAGATTATGTTATGCACAGCTTTTTTATTATTGTATAGAGTGCACGCCCCTGCATATAGGAAGATAAATTGGTAATAAAAGAATTTAAATTCTCGAAAGAAATTAATATGCACGGAATGGAGTGTCTTCAAAAATAACGCCATGTTATAAATATGTTAAAAAGCAGACTTTGTCACGCAAACTCGGTGATGAATACAATTTAGAAATAAAATGTTTGTCTTATCTCGAGGATCATTTGATTTAAATCCCGCGCTTTTGTGAACTAACATGCGTATTAAGATTACTTTACTCACATCATGTATTATTCCATGCTTTCATATACTATAAATTTTAACCGCCTTTATTCAAGTCGTACTAAAATCTCAACAGAGTATTTGTGAAGATATCATTTTTATTGCATTCCCCGAAAACATAACTTACTTTTGGGATAATATAAATAGTGTTTGTGTTTAATGTCGCAGTGGAGATGAGATCACTTAGGGGCGTGTGTGTCAGATTAATTAATTTATTTATTTATTCTTAATATAGTGCATACATAAGTATATTTCGTGTTCAAAATGTTCCGTTTTACTACAACTCATCTTGCACATATTAGTTTAGTTTAATTTTAAATCTATGTAGTTTCTCTTCCTTTCTTATGTCTTCTGACATTTCATTAAATATTTTCATCGCACTGTACATCGTCGATTTCTGAAATTTAGCCTTCTTCCTGAATGCCAGTCTCAGTCTATCTTTTTTTCTTATATGATGTTCGTGCTCATGTTGATTTGATTTTAGGATTTTAAAAATAAATACCATAATATTGAAATATATTTTTTGCTTAAAGGTCATCATATTCAAATCTTTCAGAATTGCACTGATCCGAGTATATCTATTTTTTCTGACAGTTATTCTCAAAGCTTTATTTATGACAGAGTGAAGAATGAAGAAATAAGGAGAGAATGTAAAACTGATCTTAGCACAGTGAGTAAGATTGAGAAGGGATCTCTTAGGTGGTTTGGTAATATAAATTGGATGAATGAGTAGAGAATGGTAAGAACGATATACGACGCGAGTGGTTGATGGTACCAGAAATAGAGATGATAAACCAGCTCTATCCCCCGCGGAGAAACGGCGTGATGGTAATTTAGTTAGTTTATACTTATTTTTCACTTTCATTAAGAGATACCGTATTACGGCAAGACGAGTGAAGATGGAAGTGTATGAACACATGACAGAAAAGCGACTGTAACCTAACTATTTAGATCTGGTGACTAAAGCGATGCTATTATCTAGAATTTTTTCTAGATTGAATGGTAGTAAAATAAATATAAAGTAAACTTTTAGAAAAATTAATAAATTAATAAAATAAAACACAACGTTGCTTACTTCATACTACACTTTATTTAAAATTAAAACGTTTTCGATGTTTACTGCACCATCTTCAGTAATAAACTAAAACTTAAAGTTAGAAGATAATTTATCGACTTCTTTAGGAAGGTGGCGAAACGACGACCCTCTGATCTTGCGTAAAAAAGTCGTAAAATAAATGTCGTGTACGTGTACAACACAACAAAATGACTAGAAATGGTCGTTAATAGTGACGGTTAATCATTTGAGGTTTAATGATTTTCATAAAATTAATTAATTTACAAAATCAACTAAAACGTAATAAAAAAATAATTTATTAGAATAACACATTCTTATTGTGAAGTTTTAATTATTCAGAATATAGGTCTGAGATATTTTAAATATGAATTAAATATATTAATTAGAAATATATACATACAAAATAATAATTGACTGGCCTTCTCAATCACCTGATTTGACGACTCTCGACTATTTACTGTGAGGGTACTCGAAAAGAAAGGTCTACGCCAATAAGCCAACAACAATTCCGATGCTACAGGACATTATTCGAAATGAAATTGCTGAAATAACCAAAGAAAATAAATTAAATATTTAGAGAGGCGACTACTTGGCCGATGTCATTTTCCAAACATAATTGTAATAAACCAAATTAAAAAATATAGTTAAATATATTAATTAGAAAGATATATATATGAAATCAATTTTATCGAAAAATATTATTGTTAAGCCACTGGGATTCGAACCTGGATCTCTTTCCTAACCGGGGAAGGTGCATTATCCAACTATGCTACAGCGACAATTTTTCGAATCTATATGTTACCTTTTTGATATTAATACATTTAATCGTTCCATTATTTGAAACAACGCAACAACGGACAACGAAACAACAGACGCAACAATAAGAATGTGTTCTCATAGTAATAAAGCTGTATCAATGTGTCCAAAATTTAATAAAAATGAATTGATAATTTTGGCGTTTGATTGGAAGATAATATACTATAAAATGCCTGCTGCACGCCACTGATAACAACCAAATGTATCTATAATCTGTTTATTTTTCGTTAAGATACACATGTTATCTTAATTATAATTAAATAAGTGATCAGCACACATTAATAAGTGAATTTTAAAAATTTAATCGTATAATTTTGAATATGAATTAAATATATTAATTAGAAAGATACACATACAAAATGAATTTTATCGAAAAATATTGTTATTGCGCCACCGGGATTCGAACCTGGATCTCTTTCCTAACCGGGGAAGGTGTATTATCCAACTATGCTACAGCGACAATATTTTTAGCGACAAACTTTCGAACCTATATGTTACACTCTTTCAAATGAATATATAATATAATTAATTAATATATTTTAAAAATATATGGTCAAGAGTTTCCTCCTCGGCACCACACTCACACATCGGACTGATTTTGTATAATTATTTTTATGTGTTACTGGTACATTTCTGAAAGAAAAGTATTTAAAATAATACATTGCGTTATTCGTTCGATCGAGTCGTTATAAAAAAGTCATGTTGTATTTGAACAAAAGTAATGTAATGAGTATTCCTTTTGTTTCACATGATTGGTTGAAATATATTACGGTGCTGTTTTCTGATATGTTTCATAATTACATAGTTTTTTTTTTGTTCTATTCAGAAGACAACCCATACTAAACGGACATATTTAGAAGGCAGAACGTATAGATACTATTGTATAGAGATATCTGCATGGTACTACAGATATATTACGCATTCAATCATTTCACGTATTAAAATATATATTTTCGGTTATTCTTATAAAGATTTCATATCAACCGCAATTCATCTCCTGTGGTGACATTTATTTTTAAGAGAGGGCCGTGTAAGCAAATGTATCGGTCGGCTGCCGAGCTTTTTATAGTCATATTTCAAGCGCTGCCATCGCGGATGTAACGAGGAAATCTTTCTCCCATGCATCACCTGTTTGCCTTATTGATACTCGGCGACCATTCTTTTACTCGTAAAAGGTGATAAATAGTTACACAAAGATATTTACACGCGACGTTATTTCCTCGCCGAGATACCCTAAGTATTGTGCAGGCCACAGAGCGCAAGGTACTCTCAAGGACTGAATTATGTGCAATAAATGGAAAGGATGTTTTATATATAATTTTTTTGGGGCGCTGCATTATATAACAATTATGTAAAAATATCATAATAATAATGCATTTTTTTCCAGCGTGATCTGTTTTTTTTTTAACCCGATTCGCAATAAAGATAATACATAATATAAATTAAATACAAAAAGTTCAGACACGAAATAAATAAAAAGTTCACAGATACAAAATATAAATACTACAGTCACGGCCATTATTGTATCTGTAGCTATTCTGTAGGCGCTGCCATTCTCTGGTCAGGGAACCAGCTTTCCATGAGAGCGCCGCTTGCACCAGAGAGTTAGTGCTGAGCTCCAACCGCAGCTTTATGTCCGCAACTCGATGTCTCAGAAGCGGAACGAATCCTCCGTAAACATTGTAGATGCGCTACAGTAATGCGCCAATCCGAACAGTATTCTGTATGAGTTGTTGTACTGAATTTGGAGACGGTTATACGTCACTTGCTTGTATTTCGACCAGAGTTCGCAGGTATACATGCTGGTGAATAATGATTTAAACAGGATCCTCTTCACCTCCTTACTGCATCGGTAGAAACGCCGTGACAGCATATTTCCACGAACGCTCAACTGTCTCCTCTGCCGTTCTATCATCATCGTCTTGTCCATCTTAATTGAATATATGGCCAAGGTATTTGACCAATTTCGTCCCGTCCAGCCACACGGGAGGGATATTATCTGGCCTTTTCCATATTTGAACGCCACTATGACCGATTTGCTGGCATTGTATAAAATATTATGTTCACTGGCATATGTTTCACATATCTGTAAAAACTTTCTTATTCTTTTTATAGATGGCGCTAGTATAACCATATCATTGGCATATCTAATGTGGTTTACATTTGTCTCGCCCATGTAGCAGCCAATTTTTGCATCGGATAGTCGCTCGTTCAATTCGTACATGTACATATTGAAGAGAATTGGCGGCATGCACCCGCCCTGCCTCACCCCAGTGCGCAGGTAAAATGGCTCGGAGTCGGCGCCTTCCCACCGCACTGAGTTCTCTTGCTGCCTACGCCACCTATCAAGTATATCTACAACTGGTTCGGAAACGTTTCGCTCGCGCAGTTTCGTCCATAATCTGTCGTATCTGACACGGTCAAAGGTATAATAATAACTCTTCAAACATTATTTTGGGTTGATTCATAAATATGTGCCGTTTAACTATAATATTATATTTACTATAAATCAATTTTCTATTTATCATTGTTAATTAAGTACTATTTATTTACATTTAAATAACAAGTTATTAATTCTTTATTCGAAAAATTTTGGAGGCTTTAAAACAGAATTGTCAAAGTCACGAACATCTGCATTATTTCGGAAAGTTTTTCTGTTCAATGTATATTGCAGTGACTTGAACAGGTAGAAATCTGTTGTGGTAAGGTCTGGAGGATACGAAGAGTGTGGTAAAATTGACCATGAAAGACTCAATATTACGTGGCATGTTTGAATTTCGAAACACTATGTGGTGAAGATGTAGCTTTAAATCGTCCATTTTGGGGGCTGAATTTGTATAACGTAATACTTAAAGTATAATATTACAATTTTTATATAACGATGTTTACAAAAAAAAGTACTACTTTAGAACTATTGAACACCCAACTACATGCTGTAGAAAGTAGAAGTAGAATAAAGAGAATCGGTTCTTAATAAGAAATATTAAAGCCCTTATTTAAAGTAGGACATATTTATGAATTAACCCAGTAATAAGTAGTTACATTGGTACAATACAGAATTGTCTTAACTTATAAACTTATAAGCTTTTCATGAAACTATCCTGACGATATAATGTGATGTCGTAATTTGAATGGAAATATTTTGATATGTCCGACTTTCTTGATCTGAATTTAGGAGCGCGACTTTAAACAGTCGGAATCTGAATACAATTTGCAACAGTGTTATTTACTTACTGACTTTATATAACTATTTACATCTTAGTATTTCATTTGAATGTAACTGTAAAATCGTATAACAAAAACTTTTGTGTCTGATATCTGCCCGAAGAAAAATAAGATACATAAAATGTTTGATGTTCAATGAATTGATACTAATCTACTTGAAGAATAATGTGTCAGGGCGTCAGAACCAAGTATATTAATATCGGAATTTGCTAGTGCTATAAGAAAGGTAGTAAAAGAAAAATCAAAAGTCTGGATTACGATGATGATTTTCTTTAACAAAATTTACGAAACTCTTCATATACCTAATGAATCAGTATTAATTCATACACATAAAAAAGTGCAAATCTGGCATATTCTAAAAATTTTTCAACGCATTTTCCAAGAGTGCGTAAACCAAAAATGTGAGAGAAGTAATCAGGGACACACAATTTAGTTTTCGTGCAAGTTTGAGAACGTGAAAGATATTATTTTTCACGAACACACTACTCCAGAAGTCCCGGGAGATCAATAAAAATATATATCCTTACAATATGAGCCTTTCGATCGAGTTAATCACGATAAGCTAATCGAATCCCTACAACAAGATGGACTCGATGTGAAGCTCTTAAAGATTTGTACTGAAATCAATTTGCAGTAGTGAATGTAGATGGTGCACACCCAAAACCGGTTGATATTCAGCGTGGAATTCACCAGGGTTGTGTGCTGTTACTCTGTTACTCTCATTATTTAACGAATTTCACATAAACGAAAATTAATATTATCTATTAATTTCAAATTAAGATTTCACGAAAGCCTCAGATGAATGTTTGATGTTAGGTATGTAGATGATACAGTGTCGCTCACAGAAAGTCCTGAACAAGTATCATTCAATCTCCTGAATGATGGTCATCGAAGATGGAGTCTGATTATTAATTATGACAAGACAAAGACCACGGTGGTCGGTGAAGAAAATGTCACCCGCTACAACTTATAATAAGACAATAAGGCGTTGAACAGGTAAAACATTAAAAGTACTCGGGTGTCTAGATTAATAGAGTTGTTGATTTTGAAGACGAGGTGAATTTGCAGATTGAAATGGAAAGAGTGTCTTTACAAAAATGAGGAACATTCTTAACTGCCGAAAATTCTCCTTCCCACCTCGCCTAAACAACATATTGTGGCCAGATTTCATTAGCAAATTATTGCTGATGGTTCTAGAAAACCTCCACAAAGAACGAAAAATACTATATATATATATTATTAAGCGCCGTAAAATTGAATATTGTAAGAATATAATTCGTAGACCTAAATATTGCCTATTGTAAAACAATAATTCAAGAGAAAATAGAAGGCTAAAGGTTGTTGGGTAGAAAGCAAATGTCCTGGTCGCGTAACACCCGGATGTGAACCGGTCTCGGAGTTGAGGAGCTGTTTTGCCAAGGACAGACATCAGTTTGGACAAATTGTGGTCCGAGAAAGAAGCCTACACCTGAACACGGGAACGGCACCAGAAAAACAAAAATAATATCTTCTATCTCGTCTTAGCATCAGTTTTGTTCTCATATAACTTACTAAGATTCAAGGTCGCGTTCCACTTCTCTAGACTGTGTAATCTATACGTAGGTATATCACAAATGTAAGAATCAAGAAGACATAATAAGTGTGTGTCAAAATGTGAATGTGTACCATTTTATCCTCTTTGCACACTCCTATACATATGAATGGTATTTATATAAATTTATGCCACATTTATGCGAGTAAATAATCGCTACATGCACCAATTAGTTCACACTGGTGATGCCGTATTATCTAATGATATAATTGATAATTCCCGCCATATTATCTAGTGATAGATCTGATAATTCCCGCCACAACATTATCCAGTGATACAATTGATAAAATTAAACAATCTTACTATATTATCTGATTATAGTTATGATAATTTCCGTCATAATATTATCCAATGATCTGATATTTGCGCTAAATTAATTATAAACGATAAAATTGAGAATTTTCGCCGTGCTATCAGTGACAGAATTAAAAATTTCATCCATATTATAGGTGAGAATTGGTAATAAGATCTCGGTATTATAATTGATAATATTCGCTATATTATCCAGTGATAGAATTAATAATACCCGCCACATTATCCAGTGATAGAAAACATTGGTTTCTGTCACAGTTCGGCGATCTTCTGGCGGTCAGCTGCCACGTCCACCCCGCTGCCCACATGCCCCCACCTGACACGCGCCATTGTCCTTGTGTTAGGTATTACCATTACTGTGTCATTTGTAATTCATATTAGGATGGAAATGGCTCACGACATGATTGCAACGTTTGAAGTTCTAACGCGTCTGTTCTTACACGAAGCTTATGGGCTTATATGCAAAGGACATGCGCCGGTTACTGCTAAAAATATAGATACACAGATAGACATTATTTTTATGTTATTGATTTCAGTTTTTGATTGTTTAGTTGGATAGATCATAACAATAAAATAATATATGATTGATGTAGTTAATATACCTACCGTTGTTATAATATTGTATATATATGGATAGATGACTTCAATGTCACAACTAGAAATCACTAAAAAAATGATAATAAAAATTATTCTAAAAAAAAAAAAGACTATCCAAGTATACAACTTTTCACAGATTTTAAAGTACCAAAAATAGTAGACATATACAAAAAAAAATCAATATCTAGATATAGAGATCAAATTGATATCCCAAAACTAAAATATACCGCAACTCAAAATCAATATATTTATCAAGGTATCAAATTTTTTAACAATCTTCCCATCACAATTAGACAAATTACGGACTATCATAAATTTGTAACTGAAGTTAAAAAAATACGTACACAGACTAACTGAAACATAAATTAACTCAAATATACTCCTCTATACACGAGACCTACTCTCATAGAGAAGAAACAAATGTTAATATATATATCCACTGATTATTGAAATTGTATTATATTTTTAATATTAATAAAAAAATTAAAAAAGATAATGTAGAGTTCGTATTCACAAATTTTTTCTATTATGTTTATACCGTTACGTTTTTTTTGTATTTATTTTCCTTAATATCTATCTAATAGCTTGTATATTAATTTGTCTATATATAATCTCTCCAATTTTGTGTAATACATATGAATAATTCTATAAAAAAGTATAATATGATAATATGGTACCTAAATAACACTTACATACACTTATGACAACTTCGCCACTAATCTGTTACTTAATATGTCACATATTGAATGTTAGGTTGTTCCAAAAATAATGACCAATTTTAATATTATATTATTTTGAAAGTTCTTTGCTAGGAAATATATGTACATTTGTTTTTTATTGACAGTTAGAAATATGCTGTATTTATTTATCGAGTTACAGAAATTGTATTTTTGTGCCTTAATTTAAACATGGAAATTGTGCGTCTTAAACAGCACGCAAAGTTAACCAAGCATGGGGTGAAGGAGCCACTTCTGAATAAATAGTGACAGAACGAGACATTAGTCTAAAAGATGAAGAGATTCGAGAAAGTCTTGCTACTGGTGAAAACGACTAATTAAAAGCTCTAGTTAGTTAAAACTCGTAACAAACAAACAGCACTGATTGAAGAGATCTTGCTTAATGACAATTTTCAACTTTTCAAGAAACTCGACAACTATTTATGGCAATGGCAAAAATAAAATTCTAGAAAATATGTTTCCTAATGTACCAAATATTTGCCGCTGAGATAACACCGAAAAAATAGCATGTGTGATTATTTTATACAGGAACTTGCACAATGTCCGGTATTGTGCCTCGTGTAAGTATTTCA
Source organism: Eubasilissa splendida (assembly GCA_031772225.1). Classification (NCBI taxonomy): domain Eukaryota; kingdom Metazoa; phylum Arthropoda; class Insecta; order Trichoptera; family Phryganeidae; genus Eubasilissa; species Eubasilissa splendida. The sequence continues at coordinate 11,342,198 of CM062846.1, forward strand.
CCTGCACATGTTGTGGGCAGAAGTGTGCCACCTGACGGAAGGGTGGTGACACGCTTGACGACACGCCGCTGGCACGCCTGTGGTCGGTGGCACGTGACCTTACCCTGTGTAAGGGTGAGTTTAACATTAGTTGCCACCTTACAGAATACTTCCAGCGGTTTTGCGAACAACTTAAATAATAAATGCAATTGAAATTAAAATGGTATTCTTTGAATTACTTATACTTTTGTATTTCAAATAATATTTGTAAACAAATGTATATATTCAACAAAATATGTAACAAAAATGACTATTTTATTTAAAATTAACATGAACATCATGAGAAAGGCCAGTAATATGAAATAAATAAGTTTGTTTTACAACATTTGACAGCAAAATTGAACGGCTTAGAGTATTTTGCCATTGATAATTTTTTTACAAAATAAAGAGCCTCTATTTATTATTTAGTTTTATCAAAGTTTCACTTTATTTTTACATAAGTAGCTACTCATCGTTTACCATAGATATAATGAGAAGAATTAAAGATAATTAAATTTCTCCCAATATTAATCCTTGTTTTATAAGTTTTTTTTACTGCTTTACTTTGAATTTTTTTCATTACTTACATATTGTTCCAGGACATCAGCAAGTTAGTCCTATTTTCATAGCACAAACGTTTAGCCAGTAGGTATGTACTGATATTGGGTTTTTAAAGACAGTATATACGAGTATACATTTTTAACCAATGTTGTAAAAAAATATTATATTGCATAATCGCAGTACTTTTTTTATTGGTTAGAATACAGGCATTGCCTAGTTTCTTAATGTCAAATATAATAAATATATATAAATAGTGAGGTAGTGGAGCATGTCAGAAATGAGCTTTTCTTGTATGTTAAAATAAATTTAAAAAAATACAAATTACCATGCTTCTTGAGTTTTTTTAAAATGTGCAATACTTTCGGAGATATTGGCGTTCAACGTTGGGCTTGTTGAAAAACGCTCGGATTATCGTATGACGTTACTACGTCAATAATCGCCCGCTAGAGTGTCGAGTACCGACTTTTTGACTCGGAAGATGTAACTTTAAACATCTGTAACTCTACCATATTTTAGGATATCGATTTTTTTTTTTTTAATATGAGATTTTTCGATGAATTTTTTCAAAACAAAAAAAAAATTGCCTCAACTACCTCATTGTGGGAATTTATGTAATCCTGGTTTGAGTTTATGCTCTTTCTCAAGCTGCGTGCACGTTTAAATGTATATCAACTAAATCTCCGAGAATATCTCATCGTGTTTACTTCCGTGGACACGGGCCTTTAGTCTAATGAAGGACACATTTAATGCATGTATGTAATAGTAATCATATTTAAAATGTTTTATTTATTTATTCTTCAATTTGAGCAAAATTGGTGATACGACACAGTGTCGCGTAAATAATTTGTACTTTTAAAACAGTTGGGGGTCGAGAGGCGCGTGCGCCGGCGCGTGGAACGTACCAGGGACACGGGTCACAATTATGCGCCTCGCAACAGGTTGATATTTTACCGAGTTGAAGATAGTTATGCTGTAAGAACATGGTAATTGGAACCGTTGAGCTGACGGGAGAGGGCGTAATCATCAGCTTTTTGTTTTAAGTCCGTTATATTATAAATAATAAGTAAACAAGGCTTTGTTTCTGACGAATAAAGGTTTGATGAATGATTGATTCTGTTCTAACAATAATATTACATTTAAACTTTCAATGAAATTTGAAAAGAAATTGTAACATTGAATTGGAGCGAAGTGTAAATTTTATTTAAATCATATGAATTAGGTGTTGTTTTTGTTTTTAACGTACATTTTTCAAATAAAATAGTACATTTATATTGACAGAAATTAAAATTGTAATTGGAAAAAATAAATATTATTTTTAGCTTAGAACTACATGATTTTTAGCCCATTTTTAGAAATGTCCTACTCATATAAGTGTAAACGATTTTCTAAATATTTCAAGATATTGTTAAGTGGAGTTTAATTAATATGGAAGAAGATTCCGTTCAGAAAATTCTTTTAAGACTGGCTTTAAACACTATTTATACTTATATATACAACTCAATATAACAATAAGAAAACGTTGAATACAATGTGTACTTATTGACAAACTTAAATTATATTGCATGTTACTTTGAGTGAAATCTCATCTGAGCGGTAAGCACGAGCTGGTCCGCTGGTGCGCCTTCTGAATGGAAGATACATTAGATTAAAATAAATAAATTAAGATACATCTTTCATTTCACAAAATGCCAAAAAAATCTTTCCCATCGTTTAAAAATGTGCACCCTTTCAATGAAACTCCGAAAAACTTTATTTTTATTTTTTATTTGTTTAGTTATCATCATCATCGGCTGTCCCTTGTGTTCGAGGATGACTGTCATTCATGATTGTGGGTCGATGAGTAAAATCCTGAATCCACAGGTTCTGGGGCTTTTTGGAATGGGAAGATAACGGCTGAATTCCGCAGTCTGTTTGATATTTTATAACTTTGTGTTTTCTCCTTCTATTTGCAGTATTCTGTCGGCGTTCTGCTTCAACGTATTGGGTACCATTGTGTAGCATTGGCCTCCAGCTAGGCTAGTCTCCTGCAGCTAAGCTAATTTCGCCCTTTTCAATGTTCGCTTTTAGAGTCTTTGAAACGTTATTTTTGGCCCCTATGTGACGGTTTGCTCTGGTATAGCTGAGAGTATATTATCTCCTTTTTGGTAGCCTGGTTTCAGGCATTCAGACTACAAAGCAAAACTATAGATAGATAATGGCTCGTTAATTTGGGTTCTTCAAGCACACTATAACTGGTTTATTTTTTAGAATTTTTAGTTATAGGTTTCAAGAAAAAGGATTCCAAAAGTCTTATCACACAACAATGAAACGGACAAGTTCACGTAACTCGAAATTGTTCTTTCGTATCCGTTGGTCGTTAGATCCGTTGCGGCCCGTATGCCGTCGTTACCGCAAGAGCGGCCAACTCTGACGGGCAGGTGCGGCACTTGTTGCACCATTACACCGCCGCGCGCCGCCTACCCTGCGCCGGCCAATAATGGTTATCGATACTCATCAGCGGGGCCCATATCCGGGGCGCGCACCCCGAGCGCGGGTTAGCCGGTGGCAACCCCGAGACAGTTCGATGAACTGCTGCTTATATTGTATGCATTTCGATAGTTTGAGCCGGTCTTGGACAAAACAACAGAAAACATTATCAAATAAAGACGTTACTAAGAATTTAGTACATTCCGTAGATTCTCAAAGGATTAATCCAATCAATGGCATCACTAAAAAAAATATGCAAAAATATTAAGTAAAACGCGATTTTATCCATTTGATATTAATAATAAAATCGGTCTTAGGCATTTATATGTATTCGTGTGTTTTTAGGCATTTATATGCACTTGTGTGTTTTTTGGCATTTACATGCACTCGTGTGTTTTTAGGCATTTATATGCACTCGTGTGTTTTTTGGCATTTATATGCACTCGTGTGTTTTTTGGCATTTATATGCACTCGTGTGTTTTTTGGCATTTATATGCATTCGTATGTTTTTAGGCATTTATATGCACTCGTGTGTTTTTAGGCATTTACATTTATATGCACTGAAAAAAATCCTTACTCCGCTTTACAGAGATTTCAACATTGGGGTGATGGTCTGGTTTCCAACTACTGTACGAGTACATTGATAATATTTTCACGTTTTCCTATTTTCGTAATATATAAGAGAAACGATTTAAATTTTTTTTAGTCCATAATAGCACTGGAAAAAGTATTATAATATCTAGAAGACAGAAATCATGATGAAATGTCACGAAACTGTTTTTTATAAAGATTTCTTGTGTAATACAGAAGCATATGACAAGACACCGAAAGAACACGTTCTTATACCAATGAATAAGGTAAAATTAAATGTTCTATTTGTAAGGTAGTGTTAAGTATTTTTGGAATATTATTCCGTGGGAAGATATCCACGAACTAATTCCATTGTAGTACGAACTCAGTTTTGAGAGCCGCTGCTTGTAATATAAAAATCGCCATAATGATCTCCAATCGTCTCAGAGAGAGAGAGAGAGGAACGACGATGAAGAAGAAGACGAAAATGGAGATGGAAAATAATAATTCATAATTCCAACCATAAAATAATTTTGAATTAATCAATTAAAATACGTTGACTTTGATTGATTATACTATTCAAGATTTATGGGTGTATAACGAACTTGACCTATTTTAAGATGTACAATATCACTGATTATTTTAATGTCAATTTTATTTCATATTATATTATAAAATGAATAAAAAAGTATTAACATAAATTGCATCCGTTGGGTTATTCCAGCCCAATATATTATTTTACCTTTTTGCTAAAATGTAATCTTACTATGACATTTAAAAAAGTTTTTTTTTATAATGTTCATTATGAGTTACTGAATTACTACACAACACAGGTGCTGGTCAGAACCGGAAAATAAATTAATTTTTCTCAAATCGGTGTCGCAGAAGATATAACAAATCATCGTAAAAATGTTCCATTAAAACATAGCTCCATGGAGCTATGTATTTTATTAAGGAGAACACATTCATATTGTGAAGTTGTAATTATTCAGAACAGACGGTCTGTGACATTTTAAATACTAATTAAATGTATTAATTATAAAGATATACATATTAACAATGTAGATGGCTTTCAAATAATGGAACGATAGATGTATTCATTTGAAAAAGTGTAACGAAAATTTATCGTCAAAAATACTATCGCTGTAGCTTAGTTGGTAATGCACCTTCTCCGAATTGGAAAAGAGATCCAGGCTCGAATACCGGTAATGCAACAACAATATTTTTCGATGAAATTGATTTTATATGTATATCTTTATAATTAATACATTTATTTAATTGCTATTTATTTTATTAAAAATTTCTTAAAATCTTCTCACGTTATCTAAATTAAAAAAGGTAAGTGTTTTATTATTATTATAGTTTAATAGATTATAGATAATTAATATGATTTATTTATAAAGAAAGCATTAATAAAATTTTTAAAAACTAGTAATTAAATTAATTAGATTATACCAAAGATTAATGTAAATTTTATCTCTCTAGTGTTTCTGTATTTAGTTTCTCACTTGTATTCACTTTATTAGGTCAGCTTATGTAAGTTGGATCAAATATAGATATATTTAGCCCTTTTTTGAATTTGGCCTAAAAATAAATTAATACTTAAAATATTTAAATTCAATAGTTAGTATCGGATGGTTTTTGAACTAGGCAAATTAATGTTTTTCAATTCAATTCATTAAAGTTCTTGATATATAAATATTTAGTAGATGATTGCATTGTGTGCTAATTATCTAAAATGAAAAATATACTAATATATCAATGAAAATCAATATAAATAATTGTTGGACTATTTGAATTGATTTAAATAAATATTATAATAATGTAAATAGACATGCTTTTGCTGATTATGTAGGTACAACTAATTGACTGTCTCTGGATTCATAGCTTAATAAAATATGAAAAAGACTGCTTGTAGACAATTTAATGAATATAGTTTTTTTGTTTACGAAATAGGTCTCAGTTCCTACTGAAATATAAAAAAAGATTCGAATATCTTCAACGTAACGGCACTTTTTCTTGTTCTAGGAAAAAGAATAACCTAAATATTCCATTTGAGACAATGATAGTTGAGTGGTTCCATTTCAACTTTTTCATATTATTATTAGCTCAGTACTTTATATATGCTTAACGAAGATTTGTTTCAAAATATTGCGTTTAGTTTCAAGAATTATATATATTTATACTTTGTATGTATTGTGACGTTACGAAAGTGAGGTCACTAATTTATTTTGAATACGTGTTTTTTTATATCACGGTATCATAGATAGTACGCCTTGGCCAATAGAAGCGCAACGTGTGGTAAAACGGCGAATTTTGATGTTTCCGTATAGAGCAAGTAAGACAGGCAGTAACGCTCTGTACTGTTATAAAAAAATAAAATAATAAATAATAAAAAAAGTAAAATCCGGGATCATTCAACTTTGTATAAAGGGTAAATATAAATGCGAGTGCATCTATGTGGGAAATAGTCGTGCCTAATCTGCATTGTGGAATTCTTTGTTCTAGGAAATGGACAGTTTCCTTTATTTTTGACAATGGCGTTCTTTTAGATAGCATCTGTTCTTGGAAATGTCATTCTTATTATTATGCGATCTTCTTATAATGGAAATCATTTTGATGATGGAGTATCTTTTTGCATTCGTTATTCTTCACAGATGGGGTATGATCACATAATACAATTTGGATGTGGATGCTTTGGTAAAGGTTACCACTACAATTTGTACTTCAGTACCAAGCCCGGATGGAATAAACTCAAGAAAGTACTGTTATCGCTTCTCAGTTTTGTGAAATGTAGAAAATAATTATGGCGCACGGCATGTGTACTTATTGAGTTTAATTTTTATATAATTTGTCCAAAAATAAATTCAATTGGGAAAACATTGTGTCAGCAATGTACCGTTTTTTGTACTTTGTTTAGATTATATCGATCATAAAATATGATTTATCCAACAGTCGAGATTTTGTTAGAAATGTGTAATGATCCGTGTGCGCGGAAGAGATTTTTAGGAGATTTTCGAGACGAGACAATACGGATTTTGCTCTCATGAAATACATTGGAGATAACTCTCGACATTCGTATTCACCGTGCAAACACCGTGCCTTACTTCATGCTCGTATGTTAAAAGTCAAACGTCATTGTCGTCATGTTCGTTATTTCATGTGATTTCGTTCGTGATTTTGAATCATCTCCCCAGTAGCAGTTATAACGCAATAAATATTTATAATTATAACCTTATGTTTCATGACTTATTCTAATTTTCAGAATAGATAGTTATATGGATCTATGGATGTTTTAGGTGACGTTTATGTGTACGTATCAAATCCCGCTGTCAGAACGTACGTCATTGTACAATGGTTTGAGTCTTTATCTCTTTCTAACAATCTTAAGCTGATATCTGAGTATATTGCCAGAACAAAATCTCATCACGTGTACACGGTATTGAGATGTATCTCAACTAAATTTCTGAGATTTTCTCCTTTTGTGGACACGTAACTCAAGTGGAATAAATATTAAATGTTGGTAAATAGTTCACACGCATATTAAAATATACCCTGAAATAGACAGTTTTAACACTTACTGCCGGTGGGTCAAAACAAAACACGTCCGGCGGCGGTGGGTCATTTTAGACCCATCTCAAGTTTTCAGTTTTGCAACCGTTTTGTGGGAGATTTTAAATATTACGTTAAATATTTAAAAAATATTACGAATAATGAACATATTCTCACGCATCAACAGACGCCCCACACAGCCAAAACACAAACGTTCTCGTCGGAACCCGAACAGGTAATGTCATAAAACTTACAGGTAGGCGCAACGCCCCTCAAATAGTTATATACTGTCTTGGGGCCGCCAGACGAAAATAAGTCAAAACAAATACATGGACGCATACCTAGTATCCTTTGTCTACCCGCTCAAAATGTTGACAATATATATTTCGGTGTAAGCGCTGAGTATCAATCCCGTAAAAGCGACTGATTTTTATCAATAACTCATTTGAATCTCGTCCGATAACATTTATTTGTGTCTCAATATTTATGTGTCTCAGATTAGCTAGAAGGAAAACGGCGTTAAACAAATATTTGTAGCATAATTCATATTTTTACAAACACCCGGGTCTAATATGACCCACCATTGCAGAGTATATTGATTAAAAAATAAGATATTGATTAATAATAAGGATTACTAACTCAAACAATTTTCCTATCTAAGCTACCTTGTTTGGTCTAGCTGTCTAAGAGTTCGATCCATCGATCGTTTCGGAGCCACTCGTTTAGCTTGTTTTTTATTTTTACAGCGCAAGCGATTAGCTTAAATTGATCTCTATTTAAAAAAAATATTCATTTAGGTACTTTAAAAATATGTGATTTTATTATTACATGTATTCTTTTTTTTAACACCCACTGAAATTAAGTTATTTTTTATGCTTAATTCATGTTGTAATTTGAATTTATAATCTATTTTTCATTCGTTGCTCGTTAATCTATATTCTTGTTACCAAACCGCAGGCTGTCTAGTTATGTAGGCAATTAAAGCTCCCAAATAGATTATCTTTTACGTAATATATCACTACATAGTATCATAAAAAATGTGATGTTTAGTTTTTTTTTTAATTACCTATCTACAACTGAAATAAATGTCTGTAAAGATATACAACGTAAGATGTCACAATAATAATATTAGACTTCCCAACGCAAGTTGTATGCGAAAGTCAAAATGTCTCATTAAATATTCGCAACGCAGTTTGCACTAAAATACTTTTATCAGACATTACATTTTGTTGGCTTTATTTTTGTGGCGAGCTTCCCACGGCGGTGGAGATCAGACGCCGGTCACATCAGGTGTATAATGAACGGAATGAAAGAGAACCGCATCTCCGTGAAATATATTATTCCAAATGCCAGTCGGACCGATTAATATTCTGTGTCAATAGATTAGCCGAATCAGGGGTGCGGTAAAGTGATGAGATGTTCGCGATTGGAGCTGGATTGTGTAACAAAAAATACCACCCTCGATATAGAGAGCCATGTGTGTTGTATTAGTGTTCAGAACAACAGACTCGGATTAAGATAAAGTTATGATCCCAGGCAAGATATTAAATCTGGGCCCGTTAAACGATAATAGTTCGTTATTTTTCTAATCGTAAAATATGTATCTCTATCATATAATATTTATAAATATAAATACGAATTTAACAAACATTATTATTTAGTTACTTTAATAAAATCAAAATAAACCAAATAAATATGAATGTAACTTGTGATCGATCACATTTTAAGAGGCCTTTATCCTCCTTTATATCATTATTGACTTATGTAGCGCTTAATTATGAATGATTAGTTATGGATGAAAACATACTTTGAAAGCAAATGTATAAAATATTTGTTTATACATCAGCATTTTTTAAATATACAATTCTGTAATATATTTTTTGTAATGTATGTAATTGTATGTAATCTTCTTGTGAAGATTGGATAGATAAGAGTGTGAATATAGTATTATTATTAATTTTAGATGTTTGTTTTTCGTCACTGTCTTTCTATTTTTTCGTAAGTTGAATCATAGAAACATTGGCTAGTTGTATGGGTCTTCGAATTTCCTGTCGATTGTCACCAGTGTTTATGATCAACGCGCCCAAATAAATTACTACTTGAACTGACTCACATCACGCTACTTGGGAAGTATAAATAAATATAAGGATAATCAAAAACAAATGATTGTATGCTGTTTATTGTAAGCCGATGATGCAGTACTAATGGCGAATAATGAACAAGAACTACAGTCTAGTGAGTAGAATGTAAGATGGATGCAAGGAAAGCGACCTTACGATGAATGTTAACAAGTCAAAAGTGATGTGTATTCGAGAAGGAGGAAATGCAATACAAAATACTTGCAGGTAATTAATGTTTGGAACAAGTAGATGAGTTTGTGTATTTGGGAAGTATGTTTGATAGTAACGGAAAGGCTAAGAATGATATCGGAAGGAGGGTGACTGCAGGGAATATACCTAACGGGAATTTGTCAACTGAGGCAAGACTAGCGGTGCACAATAGAGTCCTGGTACAGACACTGACGTATGGAAGTGAAGTCTGGAGCTGGCAGGAGAGGAACGAAAGTAGACTGAATGCAGTGGAAATGAGGTCATTTAGGCGTATATGTGGCAAATCTATTTATGACGGAGTAAAGAATTAAGAAATAAGGAAATTATGTAAAGCTGATGTTAGTATAGTATGAGTAAGATTAAGAAAGGATCACTTAGGTGGTTTGGTCATATGGAACGGATGAATGAGGAGAGAATGGTAAGAAAAATATATGACGCAAATGTTGATATCACCAGAAATAGAGGACGTCCACGGAAGACTCGGCACGACCAGGTAAACCAGATAATGGAGGATGGTTCCGTTAGAAGCCTCAATAATCGGCGAGCTTGTATGAGAAGATGTATGAATGTGCGCGAGGCGAGAATTGTGTGTCAGGACAGAAGAGTGTGGCGCTCTATCCTCTCAGCCTACCCCCGTGGAGAAACGGCGTGATGGTAAGTAAATCAATGAATAACAGAGAGTTGTAAGGGACCTAAGGGAAGGCGAATTATCTCAAGGGATAAGCATAAAAAACAACAATGAATTCTCAATTTTTTTAACACAGAAAGTGTTTATTCAGTGGGTAGGTACTTCAAAAAAATTTGTCACAAGCACTGCGTTAGAAATACATATCAATAGTTTTATATACTCTCACTTCTGCCGTGTATTTTATATCCACATTTATCAGTACCGAGATTGATACAAACTAACTTAATGTGACGAAACGGCGTGATGGTAAGTAAGTACAAAACCTATTTTTATTTAGCGATTGCAGTCTTTCAGAAAGACAAATTTTAAAATATTGTTATGTGAATACAGAAAACAATATATCTGAGTGATATGTAATGTTTTCTTGTTTCTGTCTCTGAATTGTTCTGATTTCTGCTATTCAATAAATTTGTATTGATTTAATTTCGTATATTTTTCATGTCTCTGTGCGGCCCTGGACGAGTTCATAATGTGCCTAGTGGACACTGCAAATAAAAATAATATATTAAAATATTACCTTATTTTTTATTGAAGTTGTAGATAATATTATGAAATTATTACATTTTTCGGTGTTAGTTTTTGATAGTCGTAAAGTGTTATATACAATAGATGTTAAACTTTGTTAAGTAATTGGATTAACAATAGTCGATGGCAATTATAGTGACGTTAATCCGGTCTATTCTGTACGATATTGTTAGGGATATGATCGTTATCCAAATACTCAAAAATAAACGACGTACATTTTTGCATTCATATAATAATCATATTTAAATATTTAAAATATATCTTACTTAGTTTGAGTTAAAAAATAACATGCAATAATTAAGAAGCATATTTCAAAAACATGCAAGCATTATTTATATTTTAACTAGGTATAATAAATATATTACGCTTTCGAAGTGTATAATATCAAAACTGGTTGTCACACAGAGAGCAATAAAACGACCAATGTTGAGCATCTCAACGAGTAGATAAAATAAAAGGAAGATTATATTTGTGAGGTCCAGAATCAAAAGCAGACATGTCCACTTTACCGGTTTTCAAGTTAAATGCAAAAAAACCACTGTACCACAACTGTCACATTTGGAACTATACCATAGGTCATATGATCAAATATTGTCGGATCGAAAATATATTTGTTTGGTTTTGAATGAATGAATGAACATTGGACATTTCTGCGGTTGAAGGAACAAGCTAATTTTAATTGTGTATTTATACGAAATTTGATGGTACTTGTCTAATACTATGTGATATTGCGATAAACTAGTCTTGTAGATATTCATTTGCTTTATATTTTTACATACTTAATTCAAAAACCATAAAAATTGGACTGATTTTAAATCTATACGTGAGATTTATCACATCCTAAGTGCATTTTTGGCGCTGGTTGCTTCAGCACTGAAAGTGCTTTCGAATATTTTTAATTAATTCATTTAAACTAAATTGTGTATCGAATACATTTTTTAGATAATAAAAGATTAATAGGAATTTCACTAAAATTATAATGAAGCGTTTCAACAAAATATATTATTTAATGACTGCATAATAATAATACATATTATACTGCCTTAGTATAAAGTTTAGAAATATTAATATTAAAAATTCGACATTAACGAAAAATAATAATTAATTGCAAGTATTGAATGAGTTGTCTTCTATTCTTCTCCCGATTACGAAAAATGATTAGTTATCCGACACGTCGACAGGAGAATTAAAAAAAATAACTGGTTATAATAGCAAGTAAATTTGTTTGACTACAAATAAAGTTAACAAAACAGACGATATGATAAGATGACAAGAAACATATCGTGTCCGATTGTTGGACGGCAACCTGCATATTCAAGCTTTTCGTGGAAAAATAGACAAGGTTGTATAATAAATTAGAAGAATTTTTCACCTATTCTTAAGCGTTCCACACTTGCAACATAAAATTAATTGGATTGATATTAATTTGTATCTTTTACCAAGATTTATTGGAATGTTTGACCCAAGTTTCCGTTTTATTATTTGAGGTCGTGAATGTTGAAATATATATACGTATTAATACATAATAATCGTTGACGAAAACATCGGATCGTTGCCCAAGGGCAACGCCGTGAAAATGATAACTGTTATAACCGTAATTTATTTAAGAAAACAACAATAATAAAATAGCCAAATAATCTATTTTATTTGATGCGATAACCGCACACTTTCACGTGATAGAATTTATAGTTTTTCAGATTTTGTTTATTTTATGTTGAATTGTGACACGGACAGCTGTCGATATATATTTGTTTTATGTTCCTTACGGTCGGACATACGGAGATGTTGTGGAAAAGCTTTGAAATATATAGAAAAATTGTAGGAAATCTGAGCAAAAACCTATTTGAAAGGTATCATTCCACATATTCACGCACACATATGATGCTGTGTAATCTATTTCATCTGTTAAGATGCTGGATAGTACATACAAGAAGACAGGATAGTAAAATACTAGTTTAAATATCTGATCTAATATGTCGAGGGTCAAAACTAAACCTTGAATCTGTCAATTTTTATACAAATATACAAAGTTAATTTTGCTAATTTCAAAAGTAATAAAATATTCCAAAAGAACTGAATTATTTCAATGGATTTAAAAATACCACCTGAAAATATATATATATATATATCAGAATTATTGTAAAAAATGGTGACTTTGTCAGGAGAATCTATAGTATCAGTGTTACCAAAGATACGTTAGGTCACTTCGCGATTAGTAGAAGAACCTACCTGAAACGATAACAATGGTGAATAGAGTATCTTTTTTTAAAATTAGAGATGCGTACACGGGATACGAGTCACACAAATATTATTCAAACTAAGCTAAATGCTTGTGCTATGAAAATAGGACTAACTTGATGGCCTCTTTCTACGAGGCTCAAACACCGAATATGGCGAGAATCGTAACCATTAGACCACAAGCACGTCAAATTGTAAATAAATTTAATCAATGTTTATGTTATGTGAAACACCAGTACGAATGTAAATTAATAAAATATTGTCTAACTTGTTTATGTGTTTTAAAAAAAAACTATATTAATTGAATACATACTAGCCTGCCCGCACAGCTACTGCACGGTAGCAGACGTATCTTGCAGAGACGCGCCTGTTGTCAATCTACTCCAGATTAAAAAAAAAAAACGCTAATTCACTTTGATAAAACCATTAAAAGTGTTTTGATAGAAAAAGAAGAAAAATAAGAAGAATGAAATATATAAATATATACGCGTTACACGTTTATCTATCACCAGAACTTTTAAATTTAAATATTGAGCTATTAATGGCTGAGAAAAGCTACAAAAACCAATGTGATGGGAGACAAACCATTTTCCTGTAAAGAATAAGGTTATTTATAAATTCAAAGACGCATTTAAAAATAAACATATTGTATCATTCAGGACACATTTTTAATTCCTGTGTTGATGCTGAATACTATGTAAACAAACTCACAGCCCGCCCACTACACCATTTAGTAGAACTTAACTAAACCTAACCTAACATTAACTTTATGTAACCTAATCCAACTTAACCTAACCTAGTCTCCTGGTTTTAAAATAACAAACATGTCAAAACCATAAAAAGTGATGTGACAGGTAAAGAAGAAGAAGATGTATAGAGAAAGATAAAAATGTATATGTGTTACACGTATATCTATCACCAGAACTTTTAAATTTGCAAAACGCGCCAAAATTATCGATAAGAAACGCCATTTTATATAGTTGTACAGCGACTAAATTAATAAAACACCTTACTTACGTGGTTACCGCTTAAAAGTCGATAAAAGGCACGAAGTCGGCCATCTCTTATAATTTAGTAATAAACAATTTGTCATTTTAAGTTTTAACACTAAAAAAGTCTCATAATTGCCATTTTATCAAATATGTTATGGCATTTCGACATCGTACTGCCATCTATGGTTTTTGTCTTGTTCTTCAAAAATAAACAACAAAAATGGCCGATCTAGAGGTGACAATTTTTGTTTTTAATCGATGTCTCTAATCTACCATGTATTAACATAGATATGCATTTCTTCATCTTACTGCCATCTTTTGTCATAATTTAAAACTAAACAATAATGGTCGCATGATGTTTGTTGATTCCGCCATGTTGTTCTGATCATGTGAATTAAATTCAAGCGAATAAAAATTTAGTTTCTTTAGGTTCAAAATGGTTACGTTCTGGTTCATTGTTTAATATATCCACGAATACCCTTAGCTTCGTGTCTACGTACTTGTAAATAATCAATTAATATTATTTACTACACAAACTTTATTACAAAGTTGAGAAACATAGCGTCATTTTCTTTCAAATCCGCCATCTTTATGATCATGTGGACAAATGTTTTTGTCGGCCATTTTATTTTTTTGGCCAATTAAAGGAAGATTAAAAGAATAACAGGGCTACGTTCACTTCCGAAATATATACTATATGTAAACTAAAATACATCGCAAATGAAAACTCATTTTGAAAATTGGCTTTTTTATTCTTTGTGTTTTTCAAAATGTATAAACGTCATTCTGTTCTATATATAGTAAAAAATATATTTCAGAAGTAAAATCATCTTAAACATTTTATTTTTTACCACATTATCGAAATAATAATACAGTATTTAAAAATAAATATATTGTGTCATTCTTGACATATTTGTAATTCCCGCGATTACTATTTAAATAAACTCACAGCATGAATCTATTTATATGTATCAACTGTCTGTACTTACATTATTTCAAATTTTGCGCGAAAAACTTATGTTTTGGAAATAAACCGCGAAATGATGACAGTTAAAAAAGCTTGAAACATGTGTTTACCACATATATCAATCTCCAAGATGGCTGTTCTTTGTAAAAATTGATTCGAAAATAAAATGGTGTCCACAATACTTCTGTGGGATCACCATAAAAAAATGTCTAGACCATCTGTAAGAATATTAACATCACGAGTTTTTATTTCGGTGGGAACTCCAATTATACAACATAGTGGATATGCACACTTGTCGGTTAAATTTCACACTGTAAATGAGATGAGATTCATATTATAATCTAAAAATATTTGGTTATTTCCAAAAAGATTCGCTTGACATTTTCTAAACAATATAAAACGTCAAAAATTGCCGATAAAACAGCTAGCTTTTTTAACTCTATAAAAATGGTTGCGTTGGGTTAATATATTCTTCAAGAAATCAAGTTTTTTCTACATTTAATTTGTATGTAGGTAGGTTACATCGATTTTTCAATTTTTTTTTTCACGTTTTTAACATTTAATTGATGTAATTGAAATGATCGAAGTTTGAAAACACCAGAATAAATTCTAGACTATTGCTACCTGTCACGTGAATTATAAAAATTTGAATTTGGTCGTAAACTCGCAGAGAAAAGCTCACTAAATTAGGCTTCACAAAAAATTAGAAGAAGAAGTATTTTAAAAAAAGTGTGTAACGATACTGTCCATCAGTGGTAAAGTATAATTTTTCAAAAAATGACCAAACTAAAAGAGTTGTAACAGATAGAGAAAAAAATGAAGAATGAAAAAAAAAAATGTAAAGATACAGCCAACCTTCAGACATCTGCAAAAAATGTCGGAATGCAGAAAACACGCAGAATCGTTGAGTAATTAACAGATTTATGTGACAGAAAAACTTACATTGTTACATATAAACATATATACATATAACACGGCAAAATACACCTTGTTTTTTTAATATATAGAGATCACCACGTATTATTGCAAAGGTAATTCGGCTACAAGGTACAGCACTGTTGACTTCGATATCTAATACCTATTGAAAATTTTCAATATGATTTTCACGTTCTTCATAAATGTACTGCCAATCGCCGGGTGAAGGTTTCGGGCCGCCCGCCCCTCCCTATCTGAATATATTTAGGGTTAATAATGCGCGAGTCGAAGGTTGTGCTTGAGATCGTTATGTCGATGGGCCACGTAGTCGGTATTAATAAAAATACGATGGGAAAATCGTGGAGGCTTCACCTGACCGAGCCTGTAATTACACGTTTCGCCCAGAGATCGCGCTAATAGCCCGATCAGATTTGCATTTGTAATTTGGCGGTCATCTGCCGGCAATGGCGGGAATTATCCCGACCCGCTTGTCGGATGCCCCCCGCTTCATTCGCAGTATGTTTGGCGCGGATCAAAATGGCGAAGGGTTTTCGGAAATTTATTATAAATGCTACACCTACCTTTACGTAATACATATGTTACCGGCGAACCTTAAAAGACAGGCAATATATTAAATTCTGCGGTACGCTACGAAAAACACTTAGAAATCATTGTTTTACAAAGTTTATGAGGGTGGAATGTCTCGCCAAAGAACACTAAGAGGTGTATTTTGTCTGGTATGAAGTACTGAGTGCACTTTTCGTGAGACCAATGACGACATTCAATGCACTGCATTCAATATTCTTTAGGTTGACTCGCACTTTATGGTTCTAAATAAACTAAACAGTAACAATCTACTTCTTCATTGTCGCTATTGTCTTTTTTCTGCGATTATTTCTTTGTATTAGGTCTTGTAGTGACCATTTTTAGATCTAGGTTCTCATTCCATTAAAGTAAAACGAAACAAAACGCGTTTCATCCGTCCCCGCGCCATTTGTTTCAATTGTCTCCATGTTAAAAACACATTAATAATATTGTAATATCTTGCAATAGCAACAATTTAAATAGTTGTAACTAAAGAAAACCTACAAAAGGTCTAAATAAGTATGGCTGAAGTCCAATACTAAAGTAATTAATTTCTCCGTCACACTTTTAACTCCAACGAAATTTTTTAGTAAGGCGACTACAAATATATTTTTGCTATATATTATTGTTCACCCTCAACGGCGCTCGATGGAGGACTGGCGAGTGGAAGAGAGGTATCGATACATATCTCTTCCTGCAGTTGCGCGCAGAATGGACGAAGGATTCTAATTATTATAGCTGTTGTTTCAACTGTTTAAATTGTCCCCGGTCTACCCTATCTACTTTATTCACAAAACAAGACAATTTTATTTCGATTAATCACATTTTTTCAAGATTATACAACCTTTTTGAATATCCTATTTTTGACAAAATATAAATAATTGTATCCTTATCTTCAATAACTTCCGCTCAAGGTTGACGGAGATCACGAGTCACCTTCTCGCTAGTTAAGCATCAACACGCACAAAGTTATTAATTTAGCGAGGACGTGAACCATGGAAACAAGTTTGCTGAACATTGAAATGTTTTTTTTATTCTTGTCATCAATAACTGTTGTGTATTTTATGTAAAGACTAAGAAACTCGTACACCATCAGTCTTCTGGGTTTTGTCGGTAACGTACGCGCACACATGTTATATTACAAGTAATACTACCTCATTCGGAAGATCTCGTTCCCACAAATTTCTTAAATTTCCATAAAAAACATTTCAACATGTAGCCGCATCATACCTACAAACGAAATTAAACTAAATTGTAAAAATATTACTGCTATAAGAAAACTTATACAATACATCAAGGAAGCATAATTACCATTTGAATTTTAATACAAATTAAATGTACCAATAAGAAAGGGAACCCTTTCTATACGGGGAAATGCACTGAACTATTAGACCCCCCCGTCAACATTCTAAGTTAACGACAAAATTTCGAACTTATATGTTGCACTTTCAAATTGATACATCTGTTATTACATTATTTGAAAGCAATCTACTTTATATTTACGGAAAATCTCTAACACCTTTGTGTAAAATCCGATAGACGACAGAATTAAATGAATTAATATCACAGAACTATGTTCAAATTCACAATAATAATGTGTTCTCCTTAATAACATTAAAATTTTATTTGTAGTTTTTTTTATCAAAAATTTAGAAAAGGATGTACGAAAGATTGAATAATTATTGTGAGTGTATGTGAATGTCAGAATTACATTAATATTTGCGAGAACTCTAATTTACAAGATCATGTTGCGTCATAAATTACTGTCATCGGAAACAGTTGGACTTGAACAATTACATCGATTTCTGTAACATATTCTTGCATACCTTTACGCGCTGGCGCATATTGTCTTCTCAAATATTTTTTACACAATATATTGAGGATTCAAATTTTGCAATGCAACATACCTTCAATCACCACATGCAATAATACATTCAATAGACGTATTTAATCTGAGAAGTTATGCTTAAACTGCCACAAAACAACTATTTTAGGTATCTATTAGTGACGATTTGGCGTGTGACACTTATGTTCAACACTATTCAACTTCTTGCAAGCATACTAATATGTTCATATACACCCTTACATATATGCACATACCTAAACAATTAACACGTACATTTTTCTTTGTGTTTTTTATTTTACATCTCTCATTTCATTTCATTTTTATTTTTTGTAATTACTAGACAGTGTGTATACCATCGATAATCTCACATAACTGTAATTGCCATATACATTATGTATTTGTGTGTACATATTATATGCTCTAATAATTTTAAATAGAAGACATGGGAATACTAACAAATTTTTTTTTAACTATGGGGGTAAGTTGTTGCCGCTTTTGGATTTTGGTGATGATGCTTATGAGTGTATTATGTCAAGATGTGGTTGAGATATCAGAGGGATGTATTATAGCGCGAGTAAATGAATACCCCATTATATTACACACATTCATCACATGTTCGTTTGACTTAACGTGACTAGTTATTTGATGCTTGAAATAGAATATACAGTAAGAGGTCTACACGGGAAGTGTTGCTAGTGAACTTATCATGGGCTGGTCTCCGGACGGCTGCCGACGTATATTTCTATTGTCTCTGGGGGTATTTTAGAGGCTGATGAGAGCCCGTCTAACACCAAAATATATGTTGGGTGCATTCAGAGGCTGTCGGCGGTGTTGTTGATTGTGGAAGTGATAGACCTACATAGTACGTATTCCGCAATTAATAATAGTAGGAATCAAAATAAAATCAATTCAGTTACAACTTTTTAAATACAACAAGCTGTAATTTTATCACACACATTTTATTATACATTAATATTTATTTATATATATACGAGCAGCTCTTATTATAGTAGCAATAACAATAATTATAAATTATTTTTTACGACGTGTGCTTTCTTTCGTACCCGACGCGCATTTTGAATAAAGAACATAAAATAAATTTGTTAAACAAGAAAGTACTTATCTATTTTACAAACATAAATATAAAGATTTTTATTTATCTTACTAAATCATTCATAAAGTATTGGAGAAACGAAATAAAAATTATTAATTATAATATCTTATATTATTCAAACGTGAACCGAATATCTTTTATTATATTTAAAAAAAAACGGTAGTACATCATAGGTTGTCACATAAGCCGGATATAACAAAGGAGTAAACGAAAAGAAAAAAAATAACATAAAATTAACATATACACATATTCGATGTCGGAATATATTTTATGTATTCATAACCTGTGTAAAAAGCTGTTTCTTCCTACACATGATTTCATTCAAAACGAAATTCCGTGAACTGGGAAAGCCCAGAATAATATGGATTTTTGTTCAACAACTTAAGATTTGAATATTGTTTCTCGTCGGTTGGAAAAATGCGAACTCACATTATGTAAAAATGTGTATAAAATCTCTGAATCTTAAAGACTTAAAATATAGATATTTATATCTTTAGATTTAAGAAAGCTTTCTTTAAATTTATTAAAAATAATGCAGTATAATACAAATATGTTAATAAATTAGAGATTTTGTTACTTGGCTAATGTTTTCTATTTGCGATGAGTTTAATCCTGTAACCTCTACATGAAAAGGCACTAGCACTTGTCATAAAGAAAATACTTTATTTCAGATTTTAAAAGAAGATTAATTCAGAATTAATTAGGTATTATAACAATGTTACTTCTAATCGTTGGTATCGTATTAATTTTTTTTATTTAAGTTTTTGTTTTCTGAATCCTGACCGTAATTTTTTTTAATGAAAGTGTTAGTTCATCGTATTCATGTTAATATTATCACTTTATAGTGAATTTTGGTAATATTGACTTCGATTTATTATAAAGTTTGTTTTAAATAGGGCTACTGAATTAAAGGTGAAATATTAGCAAATAAGAGCAATTTTTTGTACGAGTTCAGAAACTGCTCGTAAATTAAACGATGATTTTGTTGTGGGTATTGTTACAGAACGTATGGATGGTGCAATGGTGGTTCTAAAAGTTTCGAAAGCCTTGAAGATGAAGAAGCTCGTGGGCGTCCTTTTTTAGTTGATAACAACCAACCGAAGTCGTTAATTCACAACCATGCACAACAAGGTAAGAGCTTGCATACAAGTTAGGTGTTAGTTATCTAATAGTTCTGAACCACTTGAAACGGCTAGCAAAATCAAAAATGGTTAACAAATCGGTGTTGTGAAAACAGATCGAAAACCAAAAAAAGTCACTATTCGCGCCAACAAACTACTTCGTACAGGGTGAGGTTTTCAATAACCGATTTGCTGCCGAAAATACATTTCAAGATTTTATCAACTCCAGAATTCTGAAAATTTATATTTACATCCCAGAATAAATATATGGCAAAAATGTATTTCAATTTGAAGGTCATAAACCATAATTATTTTCTTACCGACCTTAATACACAGGTACATTATCAAACTAAAAATAATTTGATTAGATTTAAAAATATTGCTTCAAATTAGATATCAGAATGTCGGTAATTTTGTATAGAATTACTCCGTAATAATAATAAAATAATTCCGTAGTTGATGGTTATATATAAGTCATGTATAACCAAGTATTTATTTTATTTTCATACATTCGACCCTTGATAACAGTGTGTTGAGTACATACGCGTGCTGAAGGACACTACGCAAATAGCGAAGGACGAAGTATTCACGTTTACTGAGTTAACAGCATTATCAAAAAAAAAAAAACCAAGAAAGTAAAAAACAAAGAGATATCCGCGAACAGCCGCAATAAATTGTTACGGCGCCAATAAACCACTCCGCATCAGGTGGCGACAATGCGAATCGGCGGACGCAGATAACATCTCACCAACGTCTTTATTTATGCACATCTTATAAGTATATTAAAGGTACCGAGTGTATGTATATAAAATTCAATTGCATATTACTTAACTAAAATTGCACATTGCAATGATTAATTTTACATTTTACTATTATTTATGACGTACAGATAAATATAAATACTTCTTCACATTGATGTCAAATATTTAAATAATATACACCTCACCTCACCTACAGATTTTTATTATTTCTAAATAGATGACGGTAATTAATTACACACAATAAACTACGAGTATTATAGTTAATTGCAATATAATTATATCTTATGTATATCATGTTATATTATAATATCGCACACCTAGATCAAAACTAAGACATTTCAAAAAGTCATTTTTCAGTAGACAAAATACTAAAAACATTTTTCATCATTTTTTGTTACTAAATGTATCCTAAAATGATATTATTTCGAGAATTTAGTTGCGTATGTGAATCTAAGTATCTGAATACAATAATATCTCAAAAGTTTTTTTGAGTTGTCTTAGTTTTGATATAGGTGTGCGATATATTCACCTGTATTACAAAAAAACATATGTGTCAATAAAGTCTAATAAATAAATAAATTAATGTATACATAACTGACTTCACTTACCATCACTCTTACCGCGATCATTTTTCATTTATTGGAACACGATAATTTGACATCACACTCCACTAGGGGAGTAGCTAAGATGCTAGAAAACTCGATTTCAATAAAATTTTGGAACCGGTAAAGGCGAAAATAAAATACAAGATAAAAATGAGAATATATAAAAATTTAAATTTTCTAACGTTCTATTTCTAATGCAGTGGTTTTTATTGGGAGATCCGCTGAAAGAACATTCTAGGTTGAAAAATATTTATGTTTTGTCGTCATACAAAGTGAGTAGGTACACGACATCAAATGTATCTTGCGTGAATAAAATTAATAATGAATTTATTTCGACATTTAAAAATCATTGAAATTTGAATGTGATGTAACATACCACCAGAATAAAAAAACCTGTTCAGGCGACCAATTAATGAACCCATACACAAAATCCCGATAATTAAAAGATGGACAAAACGTCGGTCGGTAGAATTCATTCATAAATGCCAAACACTAAAAACACAGTAACAACATGTGTTGCCGACATATCAACTTACTATTAAGCCATATTTATAGCATTGGAATACAAACATTTTTTTTCCGAAAGACTTCAATTATATTGTTGACTATTTTAAAATTAAATTCTCCACCAAAATTTGTTGCCGTGCAAATTGTTTTTGTTTTTAAAATGTGGGTAATATTATGAAATAATTAAAATTTAGTTACCTACCCACGTACACATTTTATTTAATTTAAAAAAGTCTAAAAATGCTTACTTCAAAATGATTTCATATATTATTTAGTCACATGAAATTTTACTTAGGGCCGGTTGTGTGATCAGTAGTAAATTTTGACTATAGTACATTTTTACATTTGTAACTTTTTACCATCACCCGTGGTAAAAAAAAACGTTTGCAGGATGTTCGCACGTCTAATTTACTATAGTCAAAGATAATCACGCCTAATAGTGAAGCAAAGCGAATAATCATGAAATATCTGAGAATTTGATTTATTTTAAATATTCTCCATTCGTTATACACACAATTGCATGTTTTAGCGTTCGAAATTTGTCACTTGCTGGCGAAATTCGTGTTAATGTAAATTTATAAACGATATAATTATCAGACGAACTCTCATCACTAAAATGGTGGGATATTGAATGATTCATTGTTGTATACTGCAATATTATTAATATAACAGATGACTTTTAAAACAGCTGTGAAGAGTCCGCCATTTATAACTAACGATTCACGGTTTTTCCCATCCGATGTTGTAGGGTAAAATTAGTTTACTATTGAATGTTATTTTCGATGAGTGAATATTTTTTATCAACGATTGAACAACCCTTTTTCGCAAAATTCTTTTACTAAAGTAACTTTTTTTATTATTGTAAAAATTTACCACTAATCATACAACTGGCTGTTAGTATTTAAAATAAAGTATTTTATTTGTTCAATTATCTTTTATCAATCACGATATGATTTCATTTTAAATACTAAAAAATATTTTTAATCACCCTTGGTCATATTTTTATATTAATTATTACGCTTTAAAGGTTTTCTTATTTATACTACATAATGTACTCGTATATTAAACATACTTTAGAGGTTTGGAAGCTTGCAAATATTACACCAACCAACTACGAATATAAGATTAAATTTACGACTAATTTTCGATATATTTTGAACATTGGGTCATATAACTTCGTACATAATTACTTGGAAAATCATTCTTGGTAGCTGTGCAATGATTTTTTTAAAAGAAAAAATCGTATAACAGTTGTATGTATATATTTTTAAATGAAAGTAATACATGTACAGCATATTGAAAAACCTACACCCCGGCGTTAATATATACGATTGAGAGATCAGAAAGTGAATGATTGCTTCGTATAATACGCATCTCTACCGGAATACTGTATACATTACGTAGGTACTGGTTAGAGAATATGATAATTCATCGATTCCGGTTCAATGTATTTTCAAAGATGGTGACGATAAAAGAAAGACAAAACCACGTTTTTGTGACAAGAAAAATTATAGATATAAATCACATAAATTATACAGAAACGCTTACTTGAATTTATGTCTCTATTCGGCACATTCTTTTAAAGGCACTCCTGAATTTACAAGAGCAGGCAATGATACTTTGGATAGGAGGAAGAAGGCTTGAGGAAGGTAAGTGCGACAAAGACAATTATGAGGTAAAGCACTAATAAATAGTGTTTTGTGGTATTGTGAGCATAAATTGTAATATTTGGTTATCGAGCTAAGAATATGAACTAAAACTCGCCGATTAGGATGGTTGAAACGAAGGGGCATAGTTTCACCGGCAAGGCGAAATCATCACAATGCAAGCGATGTGGCTTAGTTTAGCCGAAATATAGATAAGGCATACATTCATGTTGTGTACTTTTAATCGTAGTCATATTATATCTCACGTGAACATTAATTCAAGTGTCATATAATATTATTTAGAAACATGTTTGTTCTAAAACAATTACAAATAACGTTTGATCTATAGGTACCTCTCTCCCGTTAAAAGGTCACATTAAATTTTTCAATGATTCAATTACGCCTGCATAATATTTAGGTAAGTAAATAAATATAAAATGGCTTCGGCTATCGCATTATGAGATAACAATATCGGACATCGATTATCTATTAAAATTATATTTTATTATTTTAAACCGTATCATTCTGGATTTTTCAATTCAATTTTCATTCAATTTTTCATTAAAAAAAAATCAACATCTTGCTTGCTTTACCTAGTATAAAGTTTACTAAGTTGAAAATACATTCTTGGAAACTTTATTGTATTTGTTATTTAAATGTGTATTTTTTACAAGCAGCATATTTTCATTTTCTTATATAAATTATTAGCTCCATACTATAAGTTAAGGTGGGTTGTTTACGAGGGGTGTGTTATTTGGGACACAGCGGGATTTTAACATTTTTCGTTTCCGCAAGTTAATGAACACTTGCATAAAATATATTTTTTATTAAATTATAAAATGCTAAAAATCACAAATATTTCATATTTAAATGTTTCCAAACAGTTTAAAAACTTTCTTTGGGTCGCGACCGATGTTATATTCGTATGTACATTTGATTACAACCAATGTAATAATAAAACCTCCTATAGGTAGAGGTACGCCGCATTGAAATTGAGTTAAACCATAAAATACATTTCGCAAACAATATTACAATTTACAATTACCATTTCGAGTATATATATATATGAATAAATACAGTTCAAATATATCCATAAAATTGAAATGTCTTCATTAAAGTTGGACCAACGCAACTGAGAAACGTTTGTTCGGGCTGAAAGTAGAGTTACTGCCCGGAATTTTGAAAATGGTTCGACTCCCCGCTGGGGTAATTCAAATGAAAAATATGCGGCCAGTAAGGTATCCACAAAGAAAAATAATAATTAACACCTCAGTCAGGAGACCCATGGAGACTGTCGCAGTTTAAGGGATTTATAATAAGTATATGGAGTTTTTTATTTAAACTAGGTACTAACTAATAAAATAAATATAAAATAAAAATATATGTTTTGAAAATATTGAGCCATAATGTAACTGTTAAATTAGTCTTGAAGTGATACATGCAAAATTAAATGATTTGGGGCAGATTTTTTGAACAATTTGGTATTGGTATGATAAGAGAACATAATACAAGAGTGGTCGATGTAATAGACCTCGTCGTTCGGAAGATGCACAATAGTTGGACAGTCAGTGACAGTTGGAACTACTATCGAGCTTCAAACTACTATTACGTGTGTTTGATAGCCACGAGCTGCGCAAAAGTACCAAAGTATTAGTCTATCGTGCTATAGTATTGCCCAAACTAGGTATAGATTTAGGTTATGCTGTTACCAATGATATTATACAATCATATATAATATATGTACTTTCGTTTAACCAACCTCTTTGAACAAAATAAATCCGTCGTTTATACGACACTATCATGTATTTATTTATAATTTTAGAG
This sequence comes from Eubasilissa splendida, assembly GCA_031772225.1. Taxonomy (NCBI): domain Eukaryota; kingdom Metazoa; phylum Arthropoda; class Insecta; order Trichoptera; family Phryganeidae; genus Eubasilissa; species Eubasilissa splendida. The sequence continues at coordinate 11,368,029 of CM062846.1, forward strand.
TACTGTTAATAGTGTTTTTAAAGTTTAAGTTTTAACGTAAAATAATACTTTCTTACAGTCTGTGGGTATGACTCTGAAGAACAACTTATATATAAGGTTCTGGACAGTAACGATAGTTCTACAATAAAGTTTTATCTACATTCTTTAATTTTATTAAAAATCACTATATCTTTTATAGATTACGATGGACACCATGGGGGTGCGCAATAATATGGCTAAGGGTAGGTATATGTCACGGAAGAAATTTGCGTAAAGGATTACAAAACTAGTACTGAGTATGAGAAGTCATTCGTTATCTATTGAATTTTATATGGAAGAAGACTAACCGAGAAACCTTTACCCAAGCTGTCAATTATCCGAGGTTTGTGAGCAAAATCTAATTAATAAACTGAATTTCAAAAAGGACTTTAATGAAATTGAAATGTTCATTTGATAACATTTATTTACATGGGACAATATTTACAAGGAAGAACGAGGTCGGCATGTGTAGCAATAGTTAGTGTTGTAGACAATTAACCAATGGATATGAACCTGAAACAAAATTATTCGTTCGATTCAGGTCCTTAAGGAAATTGATTCCTCTTACAGTTAATGCGAGACAAAGTACGAAATTTGTGATATTAGCGGTGATGTTCTCCGTTACCTACGAGATGTGAAGAAATCACATACCATTTTTATTTAACCTCAGCCTTAAGGCCATACATCACATCCACTTGTAGCCTCTCCGGTCGACTCTTGGCAGGGGGGCGTAATTTTAACACTTGTTTTAATGTTTCAATAGGTAATTCATCTTTTGGAATACGTAATTAGTTGACATTCCAAGCGTTTCCATCAAAACATAGCTCGCATTTGTTCAATTAAGGTTTAACAAACGAGCGACTACAGATATTAAGAAAATTTAGTGCAAATAGTTACAAGAATTAGAAAGGCGCCAGTTAGATTTTACAATTTTTTTCATGCCTCGGTGATTAATTACGGACACAAAGGCGTTGTGTTAATTAATTACATTATTTTTTCCATTCACACCGCGATGTTTTTACAATACAAAAACATACCCACAAATTAATGTTCTCCGCTCGGATAAATAATATTACACCTAATCTGTTGTAGTCAAATCGGTAACAAAATTCGTAAATCCCGCTCAACGAAAGTTTCACCACGGAATCTGAAGAGATTAGAGATTTTTTAAGCACCTGTATCAGTGGCGTAATAATGCGAATGCAATCAATGCAATGTAGGTATGAGTTCAAAATGTATTTCTTGTATCAATACTTTTGCGAGTATCTTAATCGTTTACACGTACGATTTTTCATATTATGACTAAAACGTAAACAATATCAACACTTTTCTAAAAAAAATAATAAATGTTTGTCACGTATAAACACGATGAAAAATTTGAAAACTGCCAAAATATACGCACGTGTCTAGTACGGTCACCAAACAGGCATATACAACAGCGAATTTTAACTTGAATTAATTTAATAATCAATTTAATAGTCACCCCTTCAATATGAAAACATACAGAGTCAAGACTTCAGACCCAACACCAATGAGTGAGCAGCCTGTGCATGTGTGTGGGTTAAATTAAATTGTACTGTACTATTAAAACTTGTTAAAATGTCCTTACAAATTTCAAGTAGGTTATAAATTTCTCAAGATCAAATATTGCATCATATTTTGTTACTTACGCTTTCTATTTTTTCCTTTTTACTTATTCTAAATTTATGGCTGATGAACTATTTATGAATAATATTATTGTTGATTAAAAATGTAAAATGTTTGCCTCAGCACGGGCGGAGCCCAGTGAGGCAGATATTGAAATACGAATCGATCTTACAACATATGATATGAAATAAATAAATATACACGAGGCCCTTTTTTTGTTTTGGACCAGTTTTTTAAATTACGCCACTGACCTACATTTACTGTTAGCGCTTCGAAACTTTTAATTGTACGCTGTGTTCTAATATAAGCATAAATATAAAAACATAGTTTAAAAAAATTAAAATTGGTGATCAGTTGAAATCACTGTCTATGAATATTGACATCCATAAATATTTATATCTTCTCTTTGCGTGTCTCTGTTGATATCATTTGCTATGGATGGAATTACAAAAGTGTGTAGACAATATAATTAATTAATTTCTATCAGTGTTTCTGAAGTTAAACTGCTAATATTAGTGGGCTATTTTGCTGTCTCAAATAAGAAACTTTGTTTTTTTTTTTTTTGATTTGATATAGTAGTCTTTTTTATGCGTGTGACAAATGCGACACGAGAGAATTACTCTCTACAAAAATTGTTTTCTTGAAAGGTTGAAACTCCATAAATTTGGAGTAGGTCTGTTCGCTATAGTTTGAAACTTTGTAACTGATCTAAACCTAATTTTGTATAATTAATATTCTCTTCGTAAAATATAAGTACCCCCTGACTACAAGTGAAGATTAAATCGTTAAACCGATAGTATTTGATTGTAACAATGATTGATAACTGATTATTTGTAATTATTCAAGCAATGACTGATACATCAGACAGTAAACCTACAACAGTTAAATCTTAGTTACCAATCATCGTTATAATCACAGTCACATAACGATATACCATCACTACAGGCTGCCTATCCTCTTCTACCGATATAAATGTGTATTATATTGAATGCCGTTCGTCCAATTTTTGATCAGTTGCCTTTTGCATATAGTCATTTCACCCCACTTTCCGGATATTCCACCACACCCATCCATCCCTACACCAAAGTTTGCATTACCTTAAAAAGTACACTTGTTTGAAGCAGATCCGTTTTAAAAATTTCGGAGCCCTGGGACAGACTTTATCCGGGAGCCACTGATTTTTTTTCAACATAAAAATGTGATGTGATCTGAAAAAAATACGCACTAACGTGTTGTACTTGATAATCCCAGCGGCCGCCGCTATATCAGATGAGACAACGTTTGATAAGTCAACGTTTTCTTACTCTTCAATATACTCAAAAATTTTAGAGGAATCGCTTTGTTTGTATTATGCCAAATATTGAAACACTTAGAATTCATTTGTCATTGTTTTGCACGAATGTTAAGGATAAGAGATCTTTTTCAAAGTTGAAATATATGAAGAAGTTTGATGGGCGAAGAAAAGTTGAATGCATTCGCATTGCTTTCGGTTGATCATAAAGTTATGAATGATTAGAATTTTGATGATTTAAATTCTTGTAAAAAATAGAAAGAAACGTCTTAATCATCACGTGAAGTAAATTTGGCGAATTCTGTAATATGTTAAATTCTTGTTTTTTCTTTTCCCCCTTTTTCCAATTAATCGCTGTTAATGGCTGCCCCACTTGCTCCAAGGCTAAAGGGGCACTAGTTTAAAGACCGAAACTCCATCTAAATATATATTTTAAATACATATAAATATATCTGAATCTGGAGCAGTGGATGTGCGTGGGTGAGCTGCCAATACTTTAACAAGGGACTCGTTTAATATCAGAGCTATTCGCGACGTTCCGGGGAATGGGTGAATTTTTTAAATCACTTTTATACAATTATACGCAATAATTATTAAAGCTATCTAATGTTACTTAATATACTTATATTATGTAACAATATGCAATATACCGTAAAATAATTAATATCAATAGCTGAATAATGTACTTACCTACCTTAATTGGATGAGTGAAGTGTTTCAAGTTTGACGCAGAAATAAGTACCTGCTATTCTTTTCGCTCCAATTCCATGTTTCAAAATGTAACACTGGATTGAAACTGATGAATGATGTTAAAAAGTAATAGATATTAGGAACTGTCCTTCTCAAAACTGTGCACAATTAGGATGCACGCGTAAAGCATGAAGGATAATCGTTCAAAGCATCATTCACAAAAATGTTGCGTTGAACATTTATCAACATTTGGAAGCAATATATAATATATCAAATATCGGTGTTTTTAAGCAATGTTAGACTGTAGACAAAAAACAACTAGGTCTCTTTTATATGTATTTTACGAGAAATTTCAAAAGGCAACCTAGTCTTGTTTCATAATACATTTAAATCATCTACAAAAATTGCAGTTAGGTACTGATTTGATCTAAGAATATTATTTTTTCTTAATTTAACAAGGGGCTCGCGCGAGTCCCTCCGCGCTCTCTCCTGCATGCACAGACGGCTAAAACACTGTGAATGGATTATAATTAAAATATCATAACTTTTCAACATTTACGTAAAGATAACGTACTTCATCATTTTGTTGAGTGCTTCTTAATTTTACTATCAATTATTAGTATTGATGTGAATTCAAAATATGTAGAAATTATCTACATTTTCTAATAGGAAATGTGAAGGATGGTCGTTAAAGAAATAAACATCTAAAAAGACCTTTGTAAGAACAATGTTTTCTTAAATATTGTAAAGTAAGAGGCGACACAGAATGGAAAAGAACAAATATCTTTTATAACCATGTCCGCGGGCATATCGGTCGATACACACGTCAATACGCAGGACCAATTTATCACACGAAAACGCAATAAATTATTTAAATGGCAGTCGGTTCCTTATGTGTCATTTCCTCGAATCAATTGAAAGCTTTTATCAATTACAATATGGACGCCAAAGAATGATTATGTCTGCAGAGACGCGCACGCGCAGCGGGGCGCGCGGCGCGCGCGCGCACGCGCGCATTCCTCCCGGCACACTTTAAATGTCCGACAAGAGATTATGAGAAGGCCGCGTCCTACTATTAATATCGGCCCCGCGAGGAAGTTGTCCCCCCTTTCAGTGCAGCAGATTAAGTGGTTTCTGAATTAATGAAATGCGCCCAACTGGAGTAAAGCGTGGTCGTGAAGCAGTCACGAGGAAGAATTAAGATAAGCACATATGTGAAATGAAACACTTGTTTTTTTTATTCTACTTTCGCCTTGCAAAGGCATTATCAATCTAACAATTTGTATTTGTAACTATAATGGGGGACAGCTATACAATTTAGGATGTGGAACAAGATCACCAATTCGATATTGCTGTATTAATTAAAAAAATATCATTCGTCTTGAACATAACTATATCCTAGAATCATGTAAACATTATATAAATTCCAGAATATGAAAAATTGTCTTCTAAAGTTGTAAAATTATATAGCCGTTCTTTTATATAAATTACCCATGACATTAAAGTACTATTAGTGTTGAAAATTAATGGTTACAGAATTGAAATTAATAACGTTGTTCCTTTTCATCTCACGTAAATAAATTGTACAGCTATCCCCCATTATAGTTATAAATACAAATTGTTTAGTTAAAATTGTTAGATTGATAATGTCGTTGCAAGGCGAAACGCGTCTCAAATAAATTAAACGAGTAGTATAAAAAAACAAGTGTTTTATTTTCACATATTATTTATCACTTACATAAACATGTTCAAATGTATATAGTATTCATATTTCTGTAGAGGTCTATCGCCTCCACAATTATCAATACTGCCATCGGTCTCTGAACGTACCCTGTAGATACCTGGGCGTAAAACAGAACTCCCGACAGTTTCAAAAACACGCCCGGTGCTGACGACATGGGCTAATAATAATATGCGCTGGCAGCCGTCTGGAAGGTCGGCTCTCGAGCGCAACCTGCTCTAGTCTGGCACACATACGCACACAATACATTTTCGATGTATGAATGATGTGTGGTTTTTAGGGTACTCATAATTCACACCACGGAAAATCCTTCTGATTCAGCTGCCTAACCTAACCTAACCAACTTTAAACATTAATCCATACAATGCACATATTTCATATTTTTTAATACTAACAACATTATTAGTGATGTCGTCAATTCTGGTCCCGCCTTTCTTTTATAACGTATTCACTTCACAATATTTCCATATCCACTTACATATTTTACAGACATAATATAATCAAACATAATACTAATTTGACACATTTAGTTAAATCTTGATACCATTGACCCCCAAGTGTTGGAAAAGGTGAGAACATCATTTTTGTAATGAGCGAACTTGTTGTAGTTGTTGAATTTACCTATTTATCGTCCAGCACCGGCGCGAGCAATGATTCATGTAACAGCATTTCACAGCAGAGATGCTGCAGAACAAGAGATCGTAATAATATGATGAATCGGCACGCCTTATTAACGAGAAAGATTCTAAATTAGATACAACTCCTGACACACGAAGCCGCTCTGCACTAGATACTGGCGCAAACGGCAATACGTCTTGTGGACCTCATTAGGGCCTAATGTCTTCCTACATCTAACATTGTCTGACCTTTATTCATATCAATGAGGAGATTTCTTCCACTGTTGTTTGTTCACCATGACCGCTGGGTGCTCGTCCGGACGAACAAGCCGAGAAGAGGGAAAACTTAATGATTCGTTGTCTTTATCCTTTATAAGAGCCGTGTACACTTTTAGAGGTAGCCATAAATCAAAGCCTCTTCTGGATATTTTTAATCGACATTGCGGAGAAGCCTTACTCTATTTGATTAAATAATAAATTCAAAAAAATATAATCACAAAATCGAAATCGTTTTTATTGTTTTCATTGTATACGGTTTTAGGTCGTTTGAATAATTTATAAAAGTAAATACATATTTCATTAAATCAGCGTAATTTTTAAGGTTTTAGTATTTTTACAGTTTCGTGTCATTTTTTCTCCAATTAAATTTAAATATTTTGTTTTGAATTTATTTTTTCAAGGTTAGTTTGTAGAACTCCATAATCACATATACGAAAATAAAACACTTGTTTTTTGATTATGCATGAGACGCGTTTGGTTTTATGAGAGCATTCCAAATCTAACAATTTAAACTCTACAACTTATTAATATTTATCTATACTTTATTATAGATTAATATTAATATAAATACAAGTTGATGATTTTAAATTAATAAAATTGATAATGCCCTCATAAGGCTATACGCGCCTCAAGTAAATTAAATGAAAGAACCAAAAAACAAGTTTTTTTTATTCATATGTGTCATTTTATTTTGTGTACGTATGTTTTCCTCTCTATCTACCTACATTATTTTCTGGTAAAATTTTTATGAACAATGTCTAAAACTTATTCCTGCAAATAATGCGTTACATTAATAATTTTATTTACATTTTATGAGTTTGTATCTACTACTGTCTACTGTTACTATGCTATAGGGCAGTGATGGCGAACCTTTTGAGCTTGGTGTGTTCAAATTTCAGAAAATCTAACTTAAGTTTGCTGGCGTATCACCCCTTTCCCCATAGTATTTCATTTGATGTCAATTAATTAATTGCTCATTTCAATTATTTGTTTTTTTCACATACATATGTAATATGTACGAAGTAATAAATTCGAACGATTCGATAGAAAATCAGCTAGCCAATGTCCACTAGGAAATATTTTTTTATAAATTCAACATTTGATATATATACTTTATTTTTTAAAATATTTTTGATTGTCTGTTCTCTATTTTATGATATAAAAAATAAGTTTATACAAATCAACGCGTGAGTCATTTAAAAAGCCTACGTGGGTCAGTGTCTGACCCGCGGGTCATAGGTTCGCCATCACTGCTATAGGAGGTACTCACTTATAGGTAGAGGTATACACAGTGAATATTAATTATATGATAGCTGTGTCACCAGATTAAATCATTTAAAACGATTATCGCAGAATTAAGACTGCAAAAGAATAGTGACCTATTTAATTTAACAAAAAATGTTTAAGAAAGTTACAATTGATATACTCGTAGGTATGTGAAAATTACATTATAAATACACATTATATAAAATAGATATTTAATATTTAATTAATTGGCGTTAAAATTTCCAAATATTTATAAATTACTTAGTGTATTTTAGGCACGCTTCAACGCGTGATAAACAAATAATTGAACGCATGCAACGAAGAGTTCCCAAAAACAAACCTAATTTTGATTAAGTTAACTTTAATAAGTGATGTATCATAGCACTGTGCCCCCGGGTAAAAGATGTTTTGTGTTGCCATAATGTGTTATAATTTGGCAGATTGCCTTATCGTGCGTCGGGTTAAAAAATAGGTGTACCGTTACGGGCGCCGAGACAAAACGGTCCGATTAGGAGCCAGATCCGATCCGCGGCTCCGGCGGCGGACCACGCCGGCAAAAGGGACAGGGCAATCGCTTCCCGCGGATCGGACCGCGTGGATTAATTTTGTAAAAACAGTTCCGTGCCGGGTGAGTTGAAAGGCGAGCTGATCGGGCCCCGGGGCTGATTAAATGTTTATTTTATTTCACATTAAGTGCTCTATGGGCGCGCTAGAAATGCTCTCGAGAGAGTATCGATGGAAGAGATAGCAACGAACCGGACCTCTGGACCGCAACATGACAATGAGAACTAATAGCCATTAGCGTTCAAAATTCCGACGAATTTGTTGTCGTTTTTTTCCCTCCCGTCTAGTACGTAGGTGTCTTTCTTTCCATTCAAGCTGTTTATATTTTGATAGCCTTACCGTTTACCGCGGGTAATGTGTTATCGTAAGCACTAGGGCTCTTACACACTCACGTGCTTCGAGATATTAATCATTGATCAACAATATCGAGTTGTAAAAACGTACGTCTAATAGTTTTCTTATAATAACAATAAACGTTAATGATTTATGTACGTAGCGCCATTTTCTTTCACAATTTATGTCTCGAAGGCTTTACTTATTTGTTCAATGCCTTTTGTAGTATGTATACTAAATTGTTATTACTAAACAATTCGTCCGCTGTAGAGAGGATTTATAATTAATTTTGATACCTACTTTAGAATATAGTACTCTGATCGATTCAACTCATCGAGTCTCGCTTCTAATACAATTGAACAACCTATTGATAATATTTAGGAGAATACATTATTAATGGGAATTAGAACATAATTCTTCGACATTTCAATTCAAATTAAATGTATCTATAAGAAAGATATCAGATAGAATCAATTTTAATATAAATATATATACTCGTATATATAGCCGCACGCATAGTGACTTATGCCATTATGGAAAGAATATGATTGTGAAGATCATAGTCTTTGATAATTACGGATTAGAAGGATCTGCTATTGTGTGTGAGCACTGGACACCCCAAAACTTCACCCATCACTCACGTGTTCGATGTGTGATTGAGATATATTGGGTATGTGTGTGGCGAGAGCAGGTTATACAACTAAAAGCTACTTACAGATAACATTAGTTTATTGGGTACAGTTTACAGAAACGTGGAGACTTAGACCGTACAATAAAGATTTGCGCAAGAACCGATTAGAGCAGAGTAGGTCTTCTTTGGTTCCGGGCGCATGTTATTGTTGTATGGTGGTGTCGGTACCAGGTGTATTTTTGCGGCTGCTAGGAGCCTGGTTTTACGCACCAGTAAATGTGAGATACGTTGAGGTATGAATAATGACTGTGGGGGGCGTCCGAGGATCCAAAGAGCGATCTTAAATATAATTGTTTATTGATTTTAAACACTGAAATGCACGTTTTATCATGTCACATATCGTCAATTATTGTGATCTCCGAGAATATGGTGTGTCGCTGGAGTTTAGATAATTCAATAATGCACAAAATTCTACATTCGGTAAAATGGTCGAGAATAATTGTAAAATAATAATATAAATCTATTATCTGAGGGCCGTAAAATTCTGACTGAGTGGGTGGACATAAATAATACTCTTCAAAGGCGGTTTCGTCAGTCATGACAGATTGATGCAGTATATATTTTTTATTAGTATTGAGATGCGCGGAAAAAATGCGCGCTAGAATAATAAATATACTATGTATAAATAGTTCATTCCGAGATAATCTGCCTTGGGTAGGTTTTCGTAGCTACATTTCAAAGGCCATCATCATGTCAGCCCTGCCAGAAACTTCAGTGAGGCGTCTAACAGGATCCTTCCCAAAAGTGGATGTGACATGAATCATAACAACATCTCGATTATACAGGGTGAATATTATGTTCCAGGCCGATTTTATTTAGCTGCTGTTTTGCATAATGTCAAAAAGTGGTGATATCGACTGGCCTCCTCGATTACCTGATTTGACGGCTCTCGATTATTTTCTGTGGGGGTACTTAAAAGAAAGGCTCTATGTCAATAAGCCAATAAAAATTCTGATACTACAGAAGATTATTCGAAATGAAATTGCTGAAATAATACGCTAAGTGTGCGAGAACGTGATGAAAAATATGGTTAAAGGAGCACGCATTTGTGCCGCTACTAAAGGTAGCCATTCATATTTTAAACATAATTGTAATAAACCAAATCATTGAAAAATATAAACAAAATTAAAAAATTGTGTTTTTTTATTCTTTAGATATTCAAAAATAACATCAGCCTGCAACATAATATTCACCCTGTATCCACCAAACGGTGCTCTTGACCGTCGGCAGAGTAATTTCTTTCTATTTTGTACATTATATTATTCGTATTTTAAGAACAATAAAATATATTTAAAATTAACCGCACTTTCAGGAAGTAAAGTGAAATTAGATTTTGGTACAGGTGAAACAGGTGATAAAACGTGAGACGCTGATTTATGCGGTATAAACCTGAATATGTTTTCCGGCTAATACTATTTTAAGCTATCTTAAATTCGGTACCAAAAGATGAAGATACAAATTGCGATTGTGCTTGAAATAATATTTAATATTACGTACATCGGTCGCGAGAGAGAAATAAATGCAATTAACGGGACACAGCATTTATTTGATTTAATTGTAACATGTTGAAGAATAGGGGTTAGAGGGAACAGAGGGGGGGAATCATCCACTTGACCGCATTCATTATTCACACGAATTAAATTTATAATCCGTTTATGGCGGGCAATATATTTAAACATATCGATATAATTTCCAAAGCGAAGAAGTGTAACGAGCGCTATCTGTCGGATCGAGCCCCCCTAGATATACGATAATGTCACGTTTTTCAATAACTGTTATCATTTTATTTTTAAAATGTGTATTGTATTATTTTAAAAGTCGATGAATCCCGATACGGTTGAGACTAATAGATACCAAGTGTTGATTTTCATCTACAAAGGTACCGTTATTAAACAAATAATAGATATTTCACAGAGACGAAGCTATTGTTAGATAAATATTCAGATAAAGGATATTGCTTTCAATAATTTCAAAAAAATAATTAGATTCTCATTGTGACATATATGTTGCTAGATAGCGATAGTGTAGTGGTACACGAAGCGAGTTCACATATTAACATACACACAACTTTCAAAAATTTGATAGATATGGAGATTGATGGGTGAGAATGGTGAACGTTAAATTTATATAAAGTAATCACTTAAGACAGCCAAAGACAGGTCGTAAGCCCTGTAATTATTCATACTTTCATATGTTTTCTATTAAATATAATAAAAAATAGCTTCGTCTCTATGACATATTTATTATTTTTTTAATTATTAATCTATTATCAATCAGTATTTCAGGCTGTTGGATAGGTTAACTCATGCAATTGGTTGCACGCTAAAGAGATTGTTTGCAAAACGACACTTAAATTACAATTTTTCATATACAATTAAAAGAAATAGTAATACTATTAACAAAAACAAACAGATGTAAGGAGGTTATTTTTAATCTCATAAAATTTATTTCTACGTAATTGAACGATGGGTGTGAAATCGTTGGGATGATTTCATACAATATAGCGATGAATTTAAGGAGGTCTTAGACTTAGAAACGGTGGCTGAAAGACGGACCATAAAGGTTATAGAGCCTTAGTAGTGCGACTGCGTGGGAAATGTATTTCCTCGGCTCAAGCTCCGTGCGTCAATAAGCCCATTTAATATGGCACCAATCGCGGAGTCGATCTGAGAATTTCTTTTACTTTCGAAACAATGGAATTGGACGGAACAGGCTCTGTATCGTTTTCATTATTTATGCACACATTTTAAGTTGTGTTCAATATCGGTTTGTAGCAAATTTTCAACCACCTACGTCGATCGAACTTGTATAATACTCGTATTAAAGATGTCACGTTGACGCCATGTTACGTGTTATTTGGTGACATAAGATCGCCAGAAGTAAGCCCAACACGGCTGAATTCTGATATTGAACGAATACGTGGCAGAAATATAATATGTAGTTAAGAAAATAAAAACACACTTTACATACTTATTATTTCACATATATTATTTATTATTGCAATTTATTGTGACGTGATAATTATTTATTAAATTAAATATAACAAATAAAATATTTAAAGAATTAAACAATATAATAATGATCGAATCTACGAGATTTCTCATTAAGAACAGAATACTTCATGGAATAGTGCAGCGATAGTGAACCAATGACATGCGTGTCATTTCATGACTGATTTTAAAGTATATTATTTTCTGTACTATTCGCAAAATCGACAATCATTTAAGTGAGTTTTGTGGCTAGTGGGGGTATTTATGTCAGTTTTCTTGTAATTCACATTGTCGGTTTTTGAGGAGATTATGCGACGAAATTTGTATAATTATTATCGATATACTCTTAGAAAGAATCAAATCAAATGGAAGTGGATAATTGTATCAGGATAAAAGGATTTTTTCAATAACATCTTATTTAATGCATCTTAAATAAAAGTGCATTTTGTGTTATTTGTTATGAAAGTCTTGTGACACAGACCTTCAATGTAAGACGTTATTTTAAAATGAAAAACAAATTTTTTAGCATTCCAGGAGAATTAAACAACTTTATATTACTTTCTGTATTACTCTGTTCTTGTTTTATTTACATTTATATACTGTGACGTAACAAATTTCGTAACGCAACTTAAAAATTTGAATTAAGAAAAAATTAAAATATTGTATATTGTTATTTATTTCTATGGTAAAATTTCAAGTATCTAGTATATGCCCAATGCGGCGACGTGAGAGGAGAGGAGTTCGTTGGAACGGCAACGGACTCACTCGGACAGGCGCGCACTGGCCGCTCTTTTGGGTTAGCTGGCCTAGTGCCAGGAATCATTTTTTAAGAGAATCACGGCTGACCGAGATGGACCGGCCTAATTGACGATTTGCCGATTGCCCTAGAGGACGGCGAAATATTGCGCTCTAATGTTATTATTGGATGGATGTGCTAATCGAATGGATTAGAATTCGTTGAGATAATGAACGCTCAATAAATGGATGAATTATGGATAGGACTATGGTTGATCCTAGGGATACTGAGTTCTTATCTCGGATCCCGCACATGACCAAGGACTTCGGACGGTGCGAAATGATATGGGTTAAAAAAAAGATAAATAAACAATTTTCGATGTTTGATTAAATTTGTGCTTATGTAGGAGAAAATAAATATTTATCATAAATTTTCGAATCTTTTCTAGATTCAACAGATTTATAATTTTATTCATGAATATATATATGATTTCTTGTATTCTGGAATAACCTCCACTTCGCACCGACACATGCACTATATACACGAACATAAATACTTCCGATGATGATCATTAGATGGCGTACAAAGTGAGTAGGTGGTCTGAATCTAACAACGAACCCACATTGTCTCTTGTTCTCCTTTGACTAGCCGGTGTTGCTGATTATTCGACGATTTCATTTTTTTTATTTTAATTTTAATTTTATTAATCTGACATGCGAATAATTTTTTTATGAATAACGCGTACATTAGGATCCACTCATGTAAAAAGGTTCGCCATCGCTGTAATAGAATATAATATTGTTTAAATAAAATCATTAAGCCATGTAAGGTAAATGAAAATATAAAATACAGTTAATTTAAATATGTTATATATGTAAATATGTATATTTATTATGATGATGTAAAAATAATTCTGAAAACCGTTAAAAAAAATGAAAAAACCAACATCTCACAATAATATATCCGTCTAAACTTACTCGTAGATTTAAGTAATTTTCGTAATATTTTGTTTATTAATACTCATATATACGTAGGTACATCTTCCTATTTAATTAATAGTTGATTTTTCCTCGTTGAAGAAATATTTATTTAGAATATCAAATCCTATGTTATAATAATAAATAGTCGGTGACGTCATAAGTTTGTTTATAACAGATCAAAAATAATTTTGATAATGATAAATAGCGTTATTTTTTTCGTAATACTGATATTTGTGTATGTGAGATAAATTATATAAACTTATTAAAGTGGAAGAGGGAAAAGATTGCTAAGAGATTTATAATACTACTAAGTTAGTTAGTTAGTTTTTTAAACGGAATTTTCTTGCATTTTGTTAAGCCTGTATATTATCTTGCATTTAACATAAATTTTAAGTCCCAAAAATATGTAAAATTATAATACAAATAGACCACACACAGTTATGTGTAAATCTTTCTAAAATGTTGTTTTCTTGAGCAGAATTGAGTAGAATGAAAACGAAGAAAAATAAATAAAAATGAAGGGAAATAAACTACACTAAGCGTATCTGTTACATGAAACGATACGGTTTGTTTATTATCCCATTAGGCTTGGTGCCTCATACGCCTTAGAACAGGTGTATACCTAGTTAAGTGGATTATATTCTTATGTCATTACATGAGTATGCACTGTGTTTCTTATGAAGCAAAAAAGGTAAATAAAAAAATGGAATAAATTGCAAACAGAATGAAAGATAAGTTAATTGTAGAAAAACAAACTAAATTATATTTGATTTAAATTATATATTATTATTCTTGAAAAATATATCTACAATCTATGTTGAAAATAAAAGCAGACGAAAAAATTGCATTATGACTAAAATTATGTATTAAAGCGTTAGTTTTATGCTAAAATACATTATATTCTTTAAATCACATACGCATTAGACAGGGGTGGGCTGGAGAGGGTTCGGAGAGGGTTGCGAAAACCTCTTGTTAAATTTGACTTGTTAAATAAAGAAAAAAAATATTCTCATATCAAATTAGTACGTACCTAAATGCAATTTCTGTAGATGTTTTAAACGTATTTTGAAACATAAGAATTTGTTGCTTTTTGAAATTTCTCGTTAAATACATTATTATATATTTCGGGTGTATAATAAAAGAGACCTAGCCGTTTTTTTTGTTTATATTCTAACAATGCTTAAAAACGCGGATGTTTAATAGGTATGTATTGCTTCCAGATATTTTTAGATGTTCAACGCAACATTTTTGCGAACGATTATCCTTCATACTTCACACGTGTACATTTTTCCCTTTACCGTAATTGTGCACAGTTTTGAGAATGACAGTTCCTTAAGTTTATTTTTATATTAAGTAACATTCGATTGGTTCAATAATTATTGCGTATAATTGTACAAGATTGATAAAAAAATCCGCTCCTTTCCCGGAACACCACGAATAGTTTTGAGATTAAGCGACCCCTTGTTAACGTATCGGCAGCCCAACGCTGGCATCAGATATCTATTGGTATTATAAGAACATTCAACACAATTAATAGGTAAATATGTTTCGCTTTATCTTTATGGTGAACTAGACAGGCAACCTATTTGTCTATATGGAAAATACAAATAATTTAGATTAAAAAAATAAGCTCTAAGGGTACGTGCTAGTAGGTGGTACGTAAGTACGTATATACCGGTGAGTAACTCATTTAAATGTCATCTATTGCGTTTTATATGGAAGATTTAATCAGCCGATGTCGGCGGTAATACATGCGTATTAGTGATAGTTAAGCCGTTATTGTGACTGCGATTGTGTTCGATTGTGACGATAATTGGTAACTGATTAATTAGAAATCTCCGGGAATTTTTAAGGAATTATATTAGGGGGTGGGTCTCCCGCTGAGGGTTGCTGGGATGCACGATGCCGGGGAGAGCGGGGGGAAGGGAGACGAACATTCCACTGGCTCTCCTTCGCACCCTTTTGCGACCTGGACAGGGTGAATTTCTGGCGGATTGTGACCGAGTTCTGCGACTTCAACATATAAATGTGATGTTTACCCTCTCCATTTGGGGGTGCATGATATCTATAGCTACTCTCTGGCTGCCTTCTGAATTTAATATGATAACGAGTTTCACGTCAAATTGATACACAGTGTACAGGTATGGCTCTGGTGATATTGGAGCCAACTTATTATGATGTTAATGACTAAATGTAATAATTGTGCTATATAATAAAGAAACAGAAAAAAATATATAAAGGAAAGCCATAAGGTTTTAGTAACTAACTGCTGGAACTTAACTAACTGCTCTAATTTTAAATATATATTCCAAAAAATCTTTGAAGATTTTGTAAAATATTGCACCCGTTGCTTTGTTGAGTGGAATCGAAATAAGCGTAAACAACTCTCAAAACGATTTCGGGGTAGGGTGGGACCCTTTGGGGTTTCCTTTATAACTGATTGTTCGTAATTTTTAGAACTAATGTGTACATCTTCGCGCTATGTACTCTCTTTGTAATGTATTAAAAATATCTCACTGGTAAATATTGAATATATGTACGTCACGTGATGGGAAATTTGACTGCAGACAACCGCAATTACAGTTGGTACCACGCGCAGTATCGCGAGTGAGCACCATTTGTATTCACCGTGACCATATTACAATCCTCAAAGATAAATTATTACTACGATTACTCTCGTATTTGCCAAAGAAGACGTCAAGTGTGATTTCTCACAAAACGTTCCAGAAAGTTCTAGCATTTGTTTACGATTCCGTTCTCGATTGATTCGCGGCAGAGCAAGACGCCTTTCTGTTTTTTCTCTTCATGTAATAAGTACACGGCGAGGCGCCCCATAGAAGACGCCCCGGGACCCGTGTGAATATGATTGCTGTTTAGACGCTCGCGAGGTGAGCTAATGGGGAGCCCCGGGCGACTGTAGGCTTGATTTATGTCTTCATACAGGGGATACTAACATTTTGTGAATCAAACTACTTAAAATTTATTATTACATCTCTTCATTGGCATTTCGGTCGGGAAATAAATCTGTTAATCAGTAGGCCAAAATTATGTAAGAAAGTGGATCTCAGTTGAGAAATTGTTGATTTATGGACAATATTTCTTACGATGCTGTTGATATTTATTACTCCAAAGAGCGCGTTAAATATTATTTACATCAGTTAAAATTTTACCATGCATAATTGTTGTAACATGGTGCAGTAACATTTTTGTTACAATTCAATTAAAATAAAATAATGAATTGGATTTAGTCCGCAAAAATAAGAAGTCTTTTTAGTTGGAAACAAATCCCATTATATGTATTGAAAAAATGTACAAAACCATAACCAATACTTTAATAGTATTATTAGCTTCTATGCAAGTACATAATATCTTTGATATTTTAGATAAAATTGAAGCTAAATTTGATGTTTTCTTTCTATAATGTTGCTAAAAAAGTAATAACTCTTTATGTGTCTTCATACAATTTAATCAAAAAAAAATTTTGAGGAATTTGGAAACAACAATTATATCGCTGGATAACAAAAGATTCCATTTATAAAAATGGGATGATAAGTCGACGGATGGTGAGACATAAATTGTTTGAGATACTTTGTAAGGATAAGTAATAATTTAATACAAATTAAATGTATCAATTATAAAGATATACAGAAAAATTCAATTTATCGAAAAAATATAGCTGGCTTCTATTTTATTTTATGCGTTAACCGATATATATCTGTATATCTTTCTAATTGCTACGTTTAATTTGTATTAAAATACCACAGAACCGAGTTCTAAAAAAACTGCAACTTCACAATAATAATGTGTTCTCCTTAACTAATTAGTAATATTTTAAATAACATCATTTTATGCAACAAAAAAAAAGTTGTCCGCGATCGGTCATGTTACGATTCCTGTCCTCGCACCTAACTGTCCGGAGACGAACGATACTTCCTATTGTATTGTGGAATGTACACAACCTGCACTGGCCACCTTCCGTCCGAAACCTTTTCTCGGAGCATTTTATATATTAGACGGCTTTATTAACCAACATCGGAAGACAATAGAAGGTTGAACGGCTATTTGCGCAACACTTGCTCACAAACTAAAAAAACCATCCGAAATATTTTTTCAAATCGAGACATGCATAACACTTGTAAAAGCTAAGTAAATCACTGTAACATCAACAATTATTCAAATGAGCAGCTAAAATAGTTATTCATTAAAATTAACCAGATGCCTGCCAGATACAAATGTTTTTAATGTGCTGTAACATTCACTTTCCGAAAAAAAATAAAAATTAAAAAAATAATAATCAGGTTAATAGTAACAGCAGGCTCAAGATATGTATTTTTTGGACGTTAGTATATTAATATCCTTGGATAGTTAACCGGTTTAAATTTTTTATTTGTTTATTGTGATGTTAAGTTAAGAAATAACTAATATCTATAAATAAGCAATATAACAAAAAAGAAAAGCGCACAGGGAACATTCTAGACCATCAAACACACTCTTGATGCAGGTAATATTGGGTAAAAAATAATTTCTAAACGCGAGTTTAGTATAATATATGTATATCTTGTTAAAAAAAATTCCATAGTCACATGGCACAATTAAAATTAAATGCGTATAAAAAATTGTTTAAATATAATATTAAATGAGACAGTTAAAATTATCGCTTAATAAGATTGATATGAATTTTTAAAAATTTGGCCTTATTAATTAAAGGGCACTATTTATTTTGATTAAGATTAATATTAATATCCTAAATGGCATCATAATGTTAAATGAAAACCTTGAACTTTTGATGACAAATTGTGACACTACCAGGAAAACAGCAGAGATATCTGCTCTCAGTATCCTATTTTCCATCAGAGATTTCGTGGTCAGTACCAGCACAACTTTACTCCAATAAATAAAGGTTTCGCTAATATTTGTCGCCTTGAAGTCGAGACAATCATTTATGCACATTTTTTACTCGATTTCATTTTGGCGTTTTGCCGGTGAACATGTTTGATTGACTTTTGTGTCCTGGTGAGTGATTTCTTACTCTGCTCATTTTTGATCACACACCAACCTGTTCGAAATCACGCTGAGATTTAATGTTTTTAAAATAGCGTTTGATTAATCACAGTATTATGGAGATGTACGAGATTATCCTGAAACAATAAATAACACTTGTAAAAAAAAAGATATATTGTCGACTCTATGAAACTTATGCATTTCTTATGAAAAAAAAAATCTCTATTACACGCTCGGTACTAACTTTTACGCGTGTACTAATTCAATTATTTAAACCAACTATACAGATCCGGCAATTTTTTATATGGTATACTTAATAATTTAAAAAAAGAGGATAATAATACTCATTAGAATTAATGTTTGCCAGATAGATTTATGTTATACATACATGTGTATGTAGACGTTCGTATGAATTATTAACAGATTAAAGTGTTTCTATTTTTAACATTTCTGAATCTTCAAAATTAAAATCATGATCTCGTCAAATAATCTTCATTTTCTTACGACTCGATTGACGTTGTCTGATGGCACGTACAGATAAGTATAATTGTCAAATGGATGTCAAAGAGTTTTTTGACAGAGCGTGAAACGCAAACAATAATTAATCTAAGAGATGATCTTACTGTTGATAATAGAAGGCGATAACTTTCCCCATGAATTCGAATGACAAAAAATAAAAGACAATCTTGTCAAGTCAACAGGTAACGTGGAAGCTTTTAAGTGATTTTTGTACGTTCTCGGATCTTGACTGACATCTCCTGCAATGGTGGGAGATTAAGAATTCACTGGAATAATAACAGGTCTCTAATAACATAAACATCATTATAAGTATTTCTCAAACTGACCTTTCGCACCAGTATAAATTAAAGATTGAGAACATATTTGAGATTACTACTTTGGACTAAATAAAAAAATGTATTGTGCAGTACAAATGTATATATCCGTATTAGAAAAAAAATAATGATAGAGAAAAGATAGTCATTTCGCTTCTCTCATTTTTTTCAGAATTGTGGTGTGTGGGTTAAAGGAAGTACATATTCACTGCGGATAAGCAAAGAAAAAATATTTAGTGATATTTTAATGTATGGTTTATCCATTAATATTTCTGTCCCGCCCCCGAGCAATTTCTAGAATAACAATTAGGTGCAATCTATAAATATGTATGTATTTTTAATTCAGTAAAGGAACACATTATAATGAACGATAAAAAATTCCTACATATATATCAAATGTGCAATATCAGTATATTACAAATAAGGTTTGTATACAGGTATATCTGGGTTATTCTGTTGTTGACCGATTTTTGTCGTAGCCAACGTTTCGTCACAATACAGCAGTCAATATTAAGGCTGACGCGATTACAATTAAGAATTAGTTATAAGCTACAACCTGGCTTAGTTGAAGTATTATCATCATAATGATGTTGAAGAATCATCATCATTATAACCCTGGGTGAGTCTTGGCCGCCTGCGGGATCTGACGCCATTTCTTACTATCTGTCGTATTTCTTATCCAGTTTTTCACAAATACCACACCACCAAGCCATCTCACCTTTAGCCTGACCAATCTCCTGCGGCCTTGTGAATCACTGAATTGGTCTTCGGCCAATGTAATTTTTCAATTTTAATTCCTTTATAATACTGGTATGGCATCTCCATACATATTATAAAGTTACGTATTATATCATTGACTAGGATGTGAAAGATATCTAGGAACCTTTCATCGTATTTGGTCTTATAAGTGTTCTATATAGGGTACCTATATTTTATTACTTCTGATAAAAGACATGACTTGATTTGGTGAATAATATGAAAAAAGTATTTTTTGTTTGCTAACAATACGCTTCTGTTTATCACTTTACTCGTACCGTTGTTATTATTTACCGGTGACCCAAACTTAATAATTTTAGTTGTTTCTTTGACTTTGATCTTTATTTTATACTTTGCTCTTTATTTTAAATAATTTCTTACTACTTGTATATTTTATTTTATCTTATTTTGTTGTCCCTTTGCTTTTCTCTTGTTATTGGGATGAAATCTGCCGGCAATGGTACTCCGAAGACTAGTCAATTCGTTTTTATTTTGTTTTGTTCTTTTCCCTTTCTCGGGGTATGTTCCTTCTCTCCCTCGGCTCCCTGACCAAAGTAAAGTACTAACACGCTGTTGACATTGTATAATCCTTTGTAATTTTACATTATTATGTTTCTTACTTTGGATCTTATTTTTTCTTCCTATTCATGTTTATTTTTGAAATATTTATACACTGTTCCTTTTCATTTATTTGTTTATTTTCTTTCATGAATGTAAATCTAAATCTTAATAAATAAAAGTCGGAGACTGATGGTTTTTGAGATGGCAGCTGTTCGGCTCCGTCTCCTCACATTGTGCGAGGCGAAGTTGCACAACTACCCATTAGCATTAAAAAAATGCCAACCAGGCGACGAATGAGCAGGACCATATATGAATTTTTGCTTATAAACGGTCCTGGGTAAGCGGTGGATCCACCCTCACAGACCCAAACTAATGGGGTATGGGTTTCCTATTCTCCTATAGTCGACGTATAAACCGGCAATATCACGTCAAGACTAACACAACTAAAATATTGTGTATCGCTTTGAAACGCTGGACAACACGTCTACTTCAGATTCAGGCCGTCATCTTTCGTTGACGTTATCTGTGTACTTATAAATCTCTTTACAAATCGTGCGTGCTGACTTTTAGGCTTACACTTACTTTTGGTAACACTTGACTGGTGCAGATTTCTCCGGATGACCAAGCCTGCAAGTCTTTTTGTGTCATTTCACATTAATATTCTTGCTATTTAAAAAAAAAATTAAATGCTTATGCTCTGAAAATATGGAATGAGGTTCAAATCCCCGACCCAGTGACGTAACTATGCCAATACGGCGCATTGGGGCCAACGTTAGGTATGGGCTCAAAATTATTGCCCTTCAATACTTTTGGTATTAATATTTTGCGTGTGTTGATACCTTTCTCTGCGTTAATAGTAATTCATCCGTAAAAGGATCAAAATAGTTTAAAAAAAATCACGATTATTACAAAAACACTTAAAAATATTATCGATGTACACAGCAGTGTGGGCAAGTGTTTTTTAAGATAAGTTAAGTGCATATAAATGCCTAAGAACACTTAGGTATGTTTTTTCATGAGAGAATATTTTGGGATAAGAGATTAATTTTGTTCTCACTGTTTAATGGATAAACCACGTAATACTAATATTCGTACAAATTATACACAATACTTATTTGGGCGGCCCATTTTTTCGTTCATTATTGGGGCTCAATTTTTGTAGTTGCGCCATTGCCCCGACGATTGGATCACTAGGCGAGTAAGTAACGTCGTAAGTTATGTTACATTAGTAAGGTAAGTAATCTAAGTTCATAAATATTTGGTTCATTTTCCGAATTCGGAATGATGGTGTGCTTATCTTATATTGGTATATGTTGATTTTCTGTAATCATTGTATCTTTTGCAGAAGTTTTTTTATAACTTCGATATCTAGAAAACATAGTTTCCCTTTGTTTTTAGGATTCTCGAATAATTTTTTTAATGCGTCAGGGAATTGCGTCCCGCAAACGGAGGCGTAGCTAAGGTATTTGGTGCTCGGGGGCGAACTATTCAAATAGCGACCTTTATAGGCTTATATTTTATCTTATCGTCGTTGTTTTTTAAGTAAAAATATTTGTATATCGATGGTTGACAGCAAATGTTTAAATCTGTTCTTGTTAAAAGTATTATGTCATAAATTGTAAGGATTTATTTTTTGCATAGATACATTTTTGAAAGTTACAATGAGGATTTATAGCTATTTACAGCACGACCAGTCACTTTCAACTCGTATTAAGCTTAGTCCGTTTAACTGGAAGGGTCGTAATAAAAACAATCGTGCAATAATGTAAAATTAAAATAGAGGGAAGTAAAATATATTTACACACATAAAAATCTGTTGTGAATAATATATTTAAATGTGTAAAATTAAAACTGTGATTTTATATGTGAATTAAATTAAAATTATTCAAATCAAAAATTTCACCTCCCGTTTCACATCCCCTAGCTACGCCTCTGCCCGCAAAGCATACATACTCGTATCAACAACTTTTGGTAGAGGTCATACTAAATCTAGACCAGATAGTTCATATTGCTCCATGAAGTAGTTGGCCACTACTGGGGGATATTAGGCTTTCCATTGAAACACCCTCCACTTGTTCGTACAGCTCACATTAAACGAAAAATTCTTAGAAGTTTAAAATATGGCCCGAAATAACGGCTAATCAACTTACCGCAGAATTACCTGGATGATGCTACGTTCATAAGAGCAGATAAGACTGAGATAATTGATGGCCTTTGAAAACCTACAACCCTAATATGTAATAGTTGATACGATATGTGTGTTTCAATCAATAGATTAAACCTGTATGTATGTGTATGTTAAACTATTGTACATAGGTAAAACAGGTTAGTTGCAGGACCACAGACCCCGACCATTTATCAAAACTGCTGTGTAACCTTGATGACTGTTAACGTAAATATACCTACATAAATATTATATAATATTTTATTAGATGAGCTAAAATGAAATAAACTTCTATTTTTAAGTCCGGGGCTGATCAATGGAATTTTTTTTTCCGTCGTTAAGGAAATATACGTATCCAGTCATGCGATATAGTCACAATTAAAATAAATCCTAAACCAAAACTCATCCAACTCTTACATTTTTCGAAAATAGAGAACAGATAAAATTTTCGGTTAAATCATAGACCAGTAAATGAATAGACATGAAATAAAGTATACATATAGGAGAGGGGTTTGGAACATTAGTTGTGGGACGAAGGGAATTTTACACACATTCTTCATGGAAACATAAATTCGATAGTTTATAATAACAGTAAAAGTATTAACTCTTCGAAAATTAAATCTTTGTGTTACCAAGACGTATTATTTACATTATTTGCATATTATATTGTCAGCGATTTAATTTTCATTCCAATCGAGTCATATATTTAAAAAATGTCGCGGAGCTATTTGATTGCGAAAGTAGTACTAGTAGTGATCACGTAGATGACACCAAATATTGAAACAAGGAATTTACGTTAGTTCATGTCTATATAATTGGTTGTCTGTGGGTTAAATATAAATTTATTTTTTGTTTTTTTTAAATCGGAATGAAAAAACATCATACGCAATGGTTGTTATTAAAGCCATTAATTAAGAAGCATTAATTTCTTTTTTTTTTAGGAATTTTTAATACAAATTTCACTGCGTTGCATAGAATACACCTCCTAAAGCTCTGTGAGCTGGTCATCCGCATTCCTCGCCCCACTGATGGCTTCAGGCCCTCGCTGTCTCCATCACGATTCTCGGGACGAAATACGCTTTGTTCAAATGTATTAATGAATTAGCAGCGACGGGCCACATATGTCGCGGAATGTGACAATATATTTTTTCTAATCTATGTTCCAACGTCATATTTTAGTATTCTTCACAGTAGGTTTGCTAAACCTATTCTATTATGATCGAGAAAATATTGAAACTGTTCTAAACCTCAGCATACTGTGACACAAAATATCCGTACGCAGCCATTATGTTAACTTGTGTCACCGTGAGTAATGTGTAATTTTTAAGTATTTTAAGTGAGAAAAAAATGTTTTTGCTAGTTCCAATGGCGGCAAAATGCTTGCCGTCATACTTTTACTATAAATACTGATAAATATGATACGTGTTTGTGTTAATTGATCGTGGCGCAGTGGTTTGGAGTACAAAGTTCAAAAATTTTAATCTGAATCAGATCCGGAGGCGACGGAATCAAACACCGACCGAAAAAATAAATTATTCAGCAAATATGTAAATAATTTATTTACAGAAATCTTACTATTTTTTAAGATAGCGCGTAACATCGCAATGATAAGAAACTTTATTTTGTACATGTTTATAAATACATATAATTACAACTAATTACATTTAAAGAGAATATGAATATTTTAAAATAAAAAAACTCATGTTTATCCTACTAAATGTAGTTTGTTTACATTTATTTGTAGGAATAGTATGCAACACCGATATATTATTTAAAAAATGTATGTATTGTTGGGTATTTGTCTGCGTTAATTCGTTAAATAATCAAATAGTAAGTTGTACGCGCCCGCGATTAAATTATTTAAAAACAGGCTTTCGCACTATTGTGGCTGTTGCCACGCAGCGGCCATTACCTTTCAAAAGCAATTAACGATGCCGGTATTGTGCTCGCAATATATAATTTAAATTTACTGATCTTCCCGGACAAGGAATAAATTTCCGACTTCTCTGTCATCAAGTGAGCGTCTCATCGCTACAAAAATATTTATTTTTAAACATTAATGAATAAAATGCGCAACTACAAAATTTGACACACTTTCAGAAATAATATATTTTATTTTGGCTACTTCAGTCACACATTACGTTTATGTGTGTGTGTGTGTGTGTGTTTTTTTTTATCAAGTCTCACGAATTCCTGCTACCGTTTTCGCTCCTGTGTACGAACAAATGACCGGGTAGATATTACAGGTTTCTGTTTAAGTGTTTTCAATTTGTCTGTTACCCGTTAACTGTGCACGCGGTAGCCGGGCCTTTTAAACCTGGTCCCGACCGCCAAAGAGCCTTCTAAGATTTTCGGATCGTAGTAAAAAGGCGCGACTCTGTCGTTTGATATCAAATAAATATGGATGCGGACAATAAGGGCCGTCTCTAATGTGTTGGATTACTGCAGTGACATTTAAAATCGTCTGATACAAGTAGTATGAATGCATTTATCTTGAGATAACAGGGAACACTCAGTGTATCCGATGGCCGCAATGGGTACTCAACTTATCGAAAAGTGTTCCTCATTCGGTAATGCCGGTTGACTAAAGGATGGTAATTTACTTTAACAGTGTTGTAAGGAGTGAAAATATACATTTCAGATACGTGAACAAACTATAAAATTTTACAATGCCGTAAATGAATCTAAATTAATTATGATGGAATTACAATATTAACACATTATTCAATTTCATTAGCAGAAAGCCATCGGCATTGAGGGCTGATTTTTCTAGGTAGTGGCTACTCTGCGCAGTCTCGGCCGGTGTTTCTGTAATGTTGAAAATATAATCTGTCATCAAAAAAAGGCATGTAGTGTGGTAGGTTATCGAATTCACACATGGAAAAAAAGTGAAGTTCATACAGATATTGAAATATCAATTTAAATATTTTGTTGTATTTTTGTTTATTTTATGAATAAATTAAGGTTATATAAACTATTTCATTTTATTGTCGAGTTATAACAAATATTATGTGTAATGTGAATTTAAGAATATTTTTCTCCTTATTAGGTTTTAATTCACTAACTAACATATCATCCCTGCGGAGGAAGGCAGAGGGGATAGAGCGTCACACTTTTCTGTCTTCTTCTCGCCTCATCCACATTCATACATCTTTTCATTCAAGCTTATTGGGGTTTTAAATAGGACCATCTTCCAGGATCTGGTTTACCTTCCGCGGACGTCCTCTATTTCTGCGTCACATATTATTCTTACCATTCTCTCGTCATTCATCGGCTCCATATGTCCAAACCGCCAAAGTGATTCGTAATCTTACTCACTATGCTAAGGTCAGCTCAGGCTTTATACATACATAAAAGGCATATGTACATGGTAGGTATATTGTTTCTGTTTTAGAGAAGAATAAAATATGTAAATTACAATAACTACATTATACAGATACATAAAAATAAAAATAGTATTTTTATGATCATTCGTAGTTGCAGAGCGAGCGTTGGTCCGGGCCTTGAATTTAAATAATTCTCTCATTAGACATCGTTCCCATTTGGATTAGCTCTATTATCGCACGCGAGTGAAATAAGTATTAAAAATGTACAAACCTTGAATTTCAGTAGACGTGGATTAAAGCACATAGCCGTTATTTGAATACCACCAGACTATAAACGTTTAGTTACTTATTTTTCATAAAATTCATTCATATTAACGCATAAAACTCATTCGTATGTCGGTGATAATTGCTCCATTACCTTACATCTTCCCCCAGAATAAAAACACACAAAAATATTTGTCTTTCTTGAATATTAACTATAACATTCATTCTACAGGCTGGGCCATAAGTTATTACATTTATATGGGAATCGCATGAAGGAGGGGCACGCGGGCGACAGCCCCTCATCAATTTTTTTTTTTCCAATTCCTTAGAGTCTACGATACTCTGAGTACTCTACATGCGGCTAGACCGCCTAATCTACTACTACAAGTGCATCAGCGCTAATCGCTTTGACACTTTTACAAACTACCTTATTATAATAAACATCATAAGTGTTTTATATTAATACATGAATTGGAAGGGTAAAAAATTACTGATAAAAAACCCTCTAAACAATTTACTGGAAGTTAAGTATTTCAAATTAATTAGGCGCGACACTTTATGTACAGTGCCGCCTTATTCTAGCATAATCCTTAAATATTTAAACTAAAATAAATACTTTTTTTTTTATTATTTATCTTTGTTTAATTAACCACTAAAATGAGTTTAAATACATCTACCGGTTTCAAAAAATACCATTTTCTTCTTCAGGATGTCATAACTAAACAAACAAAGATAAATAATAAAAATATGAATCTTAACCACAAAGATAACTTTGCTTATTTTAAAAGTATAAAATAAATACTACTAAACTTAAGAATATATTGTTTTATTATTTTACATATCATCAATTGGAGAGTTCTCTCGACGCTGTTCGCTTCTGTGTGCAACTCAGTCCGGAGGATCGAGCGCGTTGCTTCGCCGCAGGAAATAGTGCCTGGGCAATCTATGTTTGTATCTGAAAGACAGCCCCTCATCACACAAGAGCAATCGCAAAACGCAAATCGTTTTACGCAAAACGCGCGTTGTTTCCCCGTGAAGCGATCCATTGCGACTTGTCGCCCGCGTGTCCCTCTTTTTAAACGATATAAAAAGCGCAAAAATGTATGGCCCACCCTGTATAATAAAAAAATTGTTTTGAATGAAATTTGAAAATGAGTGAATAAGATTTTTTTTAAATATTAATATGACAGACTACTACTACAATAACAAATTCTAAATAAAGAATAAAAAAACAAATAAAACAACGATATATGAACACTCAGGAACGTTAGTGATCTGAATTTTTTGTTCTGTTTATTTCATACGTGCCCTATAATAAGTAGTTTTTCAATTTTGATTCTTATATTTATTTCATTTTGTTTAGTAAACCGTTGACGTTCTAGCTATTATAAATGTGAAAATTCCGTTCAGATATGGAGATTACTAAGATTATTTTTTGATTTTTATTACTGGAAAATTTGACTAATAGTTATGAATAATATAAGTTAAGGAAGAAATACGAATTGATGCCTTTGAGATGTGGAGCTGGAGACATATGCTGCGAATATTATGGATAGTGAGACGCACATATGTTCCATTCTACAGGATTTTAAACGTCAATGATAGGCTTTCAACTGTTTGTCTACGATGAATACGTAATTTTTTGGATTACTTGCGAGAAGAGAAGATAGCTTTTTGTGGTGGGTCACGTCGAAGGACGGAGAGGAAGAGGGCGGGCCGGAGAACCGCCAAGACGACCCGGCGAGAATCTTCAGATGAGCAGGATGCCGAGAAAAGTGAAGGAATATAGTCGAGTCATATAGGGATCGACGGATGAGGATGGAAAATATTAAAATGGATGGATATAAATTAAACAATGTTATAACTCTACTTGAGTTTATTAGCACTACTCGAGATTCGAGAGAAACAGTAACTCTCATCGACAGGTGAAGTATTAAACTAAATACACACAAATATAGGAAATAAGGTTTAGGTAGTGGACATATTAGATACTGACAGAATGATAGGGAGAGGGCGGAGTTACTGACGGAAGGTGAAGGGGTGGTTGTAAACTCAAGTAGAGTTATAATATTGTTTTATCTATATACATTCATTTTGATGATGAAAGTCTACAAAATTAACGCCTATTCTATCAATAATATGGAAAATATTATTTTCTTTCGGATTTATTTGTGATCTATTTGCACAAAACCACAACCAAATTTTCTACCCTATTTGAATTGAACTGAATGCAATTTGAACATTTTCAACCGCATCTAAAACAATATATAAGTCCATATAATTTTGGGGGTTAAGTTTGTAACATACGAGTATGTATGCATGATTCTGAATTAACGTTATCATTTAATAACGATAACGGTTACGACTAATATCGAAAAACAACGGCTGCACATCTCGGCGCGAATGCGGCCCGGCACCGCTGTCGTACGCCGCGGTAGGACGGCAGGTAGGACAGTTCGGTTATTCATCCGCCAATCACGGCGCCCGGTGCGTCTGCACTGTCTGCGCTCGCGGGTCGCGGGTCGCGGGTCGCTGTCGGCCCGGGGACGATCGGTACAAATTGACTTTCACCGGAACTGTCCGAATGTGAATCGAACGGCGGCCAATAACCCGCTGTTTGTCGGTTTGGCGCGGAAACGGGCCAGGCTCAATTGGCGGGATTGAGAAGAATGAGGTTAATATGGAGTGATGTTTCAATGAGCGTATTTAAATATTATTATGGTAACGCACAGGAGCTGTATCATTTTTGTTGTATTGGCGAGTTGAATTTAAAAATAAAGAAATGTATAAAAACTTCAAACGTACTCGGTTTAAAGGGAAAAATGCACAATTTAGATAATGAGCAAAAAACCCTTTTTTCAGTCCCATTATTTATGAATTTATTTTTTGAAAATAAATATATTTTTCCAAAATCAATATAATTTCATTAAGGAGAACATATTCTTATTGTGAAGTTGTAATTATTCAGAACATAGGTCTGTGATATTTTAAATACTAATTAAATGTATTAATTAGAAAGATATACATATAAAATTAATTTTATCGAAAAATATTGCTGTTGCACTACTGGGATTCGAATCTGGATCTATTTCCAAACCGGGAAAGGTGCATTATCCAACTGTGCTACAGCGACAGTACTTTTGAAAACAAATTTTCGAACCTATATGTTACACTTTTCAAATTAATACAGTATTTTTTTCAGTTCCAAATGTATTTCGCTGGTTATATATATATATATATTTGACTAGATAACTAAAAAGATCTGCTGTCACTTATATCGCGGTTATCGTGTCAAATCAAATTATTTTTGTTGATTTTTAAAAATAAAATAAGGTTATAAAAAATAATAATATTTTAAAACTATTAACGAGTTATTTCTAGTAATAATGTTTACACGTTTCAAATGGTACTGCTTATCTATTATAATATATTGGGTGCCTGCTTTGCTGGTACTATAATTTTATCTTAAATAAAATCTTTAATTTGACAACATAAATTGAGCTATTCGATTTATTCGTACCGACCTATATATATAACAATTGCTCTATGAAAATATTGGATTTAAAATAGAAAGTATTTTCAGAACAATTGCCACTACAAATTTTTAAACCAAGTTTATTGGTATTCAATCCGAATACAGAAGGAGGCTGGCGCACCAATTTCTTTCAGGGCGTCGTCCTGCTTAGTTGGCGTCGCACGTCAAGAGAGTTACCACGGCCCAGCTAAAAATACAAAATGATTTAATTACGTAAATTATGCCGTAAAAAATATTATACTTATTGGGTTCACTTCTTATCCTGCTGTCCATCTTACTCATCATTACGATTATTTTTTCATATTCCAGTTTAGGTGACGACAATCATGTTTTGTATAAAGTGTATTAATAAGAATAATTATTCTTATGAGTTTAAATAAGTACTGGATAAAGCGAAGCGAGAATCATAATAGAATATATTAGGCAGCTCCAGGAAAAAGAGCTTTATCATTTCGAATATCAATAAATATGAATATAAATAGTGCTAAGCCATTAATCTCTAAATAAATCCGTTATCTTAAAATTAATATCATCTTCAAACACGGTTTAAATATATTTATCTAAATGATCTATTAAAGTCGTGGTGTACCAACCTACCGGTAGATAACACTCGGCGATCCGTTACAATAAACATATTCCCTCTCTTCTGTCCCTTCAGAAAGGAACCAGAAGACAGCATTGTTGAATAAACAAGATGTTATGTTTACGGGATCATAATGCTCACATTTGTTTTGTATCACAGCCATTTGTTCACATTGTATTTCTTGCGCCATGCCGTAACGAATCCATTTTATAGCGCCGTTTCGATCGATTCAAAATTGGAATGGAGCGCGCCTCTTTAAACTTTATGGCTATAAAAATGTGTTGATATCAGCTTTATGGCAGTTGTGTTTTGTTGGTTTGGGCTCACACCTCCGGGTCGACCCACTTGCTGATTTGTCACTCGGTAGGAACCCGCAACACCATTTCATATTCCACGATGACAGACGATGTATAATCGCGTAATTTATTATTTTAAACTTCTAAATGCGATAGTTTATGTTTTGTTATCATGATAAATAATGGCTATTAAATATATTTTTGGACGCGCTGTAAAAAAATGTT
This sequence comes from Eubasilissa splendida, assembly GCA_031772225.1. Lineage (NCBI taxonomy): Eukaryota > Metazoa > Arthropoda > Insecta > Trichoptera > Phryganeidae > Eubasilissa > Eubasilissa splendida. The sequence goes on from CM062846.1 coordinate 11,399,416, forward strand.
ATTCCTATGATATTATGAGGTGGTTTGAATTATCGCTCCTCGAGATTTTGTCATCGTTGGATATATTTATGGAATGTTTAGACACGCGGCAGGTAGAGGTGTTATGTTTTTTGAAACATTTGATAATAAACAATGTTCATAAACAGGTTGCTTAATGAATCCTATAAATAGTATCAAAATCAAAAATTCAAAGGTAGAACAAACAAAATATTATATAAAGGTCAAATTTTTTGTATAAAAGACCCAAGTTAAGAAAAAAATGAAAATTATTGAATCATTTAATTAAAACCACAAGATTATTAAAATTATGCCAATAATTTTCAAATTATCTGGTTAATACTTGACTAAGAAAAAATTGATAAAGTATACCTAATGAATATTGGTGTTTAGGTAGGTACACCAAAATGCAAGTTAATGTATAAGAGCTAATATTTACATTAGTAAATTGAGATAATTACCTATTAATACGTATCTATAAATAAATACAACTTCTATTAAAATTATTAAAGTGCAGTAATACCCCGAAGTTACGGGATAGGTGGGACCGACGAAACTTGAATTCGCGTAAGTCGGGGTACAACTTTGCATATAAATACATACAATTATGTTAAATTTAAATTTTTTTTTTAAATAGAGATACGTACACGGAACAAATGTCACATCAATATTCTTACTATTTTCAAGCTAAGCTAAACGCTTGTGCTATGAAAATAGGACTAACTTGCTGGTGTCCTGGAACGAGGCGCGAACCCCCGACCACTAGATCACTAGGCCAACATCTTGACCACTACAACAACAAGCTACTCAATTGGGACCAAGGATTAATAAAAACACTTTAGAAGAAAAATATTTAATAAAACTGCAGTTCTTTATACATATTAATACAAAATATTAAAAAAATAAACGATATACGTAAAAATGTTCAAGAATTCTTTCATTATATTTTATTATTGTTCTTACTGTGGATTCCGGTAGCTCAAACTGCTATCAAAATCTATGATAATCTTATGTTTACATTTCAATGATATCGTTTTCCTTTTCTTACTAGTTGCAGGAGAATCAGATTTACTTCTTTTGGACGACATAGTTTTTTTAAGGGTTTAGAAAACGTATAACAAATCAATCTTAACTTTCATCGATCTTCGAATCGTAATCGTGCACGTAGAGTCCGCGCGAAACACATCCAACGCGTATCACAGTAAGAGAAACACTGAATATAGCGGGCGGCAGTCTAGCGGCGGTGTTGTCAACTGTCAACGTCTAGCGGATGTATCGCCAAACGAACCGCGTAACTTTGAGTTCGCGTAAGTCGGGGTATTACTGTACTTCAATAACATAGAAATTTAAAAATATATTATTTCATCAAATTTCGGTTTTTATGAAAATTTAAACGTTATTTAACTCCCCTAGAAAGTATGGCCATCGAAGGATGCCAAAATAGTATGAATATTTATTTAAATATAATATTTGCAATTAGTGCACGCAGGTCATTTGAAAAAGAAAACGAAAACCTACGAAAGTAAATTTTTATACTTTTACGGAATACCTGCTTTTATTTAAAAAAAAAAAACATTTACTGTATATAGATTGCCTAAAAATTCTTCTTCTTTTTTTAAATAGGCAATCCACCCTTCAAGAGTGATTTGTGCCATTAATCAAGTTAAAAACTTTATTTTATAAAAAAAAAGTACAATAATATTATAGAATAGGAAATACTATATTATAAGTCAATACCACTGTCGTTCAAAAAACTTGCTATTATATAGATTAAACTTGGCGAGTTAAGGGAAAGAAGATGGCACAAGTTAACCGGGAGCTGAAAATTACCATTGACGAGACCACTGTAAAAAAAAACCTGTGATCCGCAATGGACAGGTAAAAAAGACATGATCAAGGATTTCCTTCTCGGCGCCACACTCACACATTGGGGAATCTATTAAGTTCAATTTGAAGCCACCTGGCAATGCCCAATTCTCATTCTAGAGATATTTGATACCGTTCTTTTGGAAACTTTCCTTTTTGAGAACCAGGGGGTGCGGGCAATAGATCCTTGAATTACTTTAAGACCCTTATGATTATTTAGATCCATTCATTGTGCAGTCCAGATAGAATTTGTACGTTTTTTTTTTTACCATATTAAGTCTGTCATACATCGGGATATGGAATTGATGGGGGAAGACTCCGGAAAGAGTGGCCTCCTTGGCCAGTTTATCAGCACATTCACCTAGAAAGGTTACTATAGTTAATATTATAATATATAAGTAATGTAATAACTAAATTAAGAATATATTAATTTCACTAATAACTATTACACAATTTAGATTACAAAATAATGTCACAAAATAATTAATTTTATATATGATTTCCTACTTTTCTTGAATTTAAAAAAATAGGGAATACAATAAAATAATTATTAATTAGGAAACGTAGGTTATACGTAAAATCAATATTTTTAAAACTAAAGTGCTTGTAATATGAATAATATGATTAACTCGGCTATAATTTCTCGGGAGGGCGCGAACTCCTGACTACTTAGTGACGAGTGTATTTATTACAACTAAAACAAGCAAAAAAGTCTACCAAGGTATCACATCCTGACGTGAGATGGCAGATCCTGTATAAGATCTACGTGTATTAAAAAATGTATTATTTATTAAGGAGAACACATTCTTATTGTGAATTTGTAATTATTCAGAACGTAGGTCTGTGATATTTTAAATACTCTGTGTGCTGTAGCTTAATCGGTTAATGCACTTTCCCCGAATTGGAAAAGATTCAGGTTCAAATCTCGGTAGTAACAACAATATTTTTCGATAAAATTGATTTTATATGTATATCTTTCTAATTAATACATTTGATTTTTCCTGATTGAATCCTACATTTATTGATGAATATGGTAGTCGAAAGAAAAAGCGGGACAATTGTCGTAAGATTTGTGGCAGGATAGAATAAATATAATGCCAGGCTAAAGGACATAAAGAAAGCAGTCCCGGTGGCCGGAGATGATCCCGATACCCCCGCTTCCTAGCGAACAATATGCCTCACTCCGCCGGAGTCTACACAAGCCGCTGCCTGCTCCGCTGCCTGCTCCGCTGCCTGCTCCACTGCCTCGCGGGTTACACTTACGTACCTATCTACTTCACCCGCCAACAATAAAATTGGTTCGTGCACACACAAAATGTGTTAACATTTTCCATAGTACAACAATAATATAAATTAATAATGTAAAATAAACACATACAAAATATATGTTATATATTTATACAGTGGAGCCCAAATTTTAAGTTTTTGAAGGAACCGACACAAAAAATGTTAACAAAGGGGAAATTGTAAATTGAGATATTAAAAAAACAGAATAATATAATTAATTTTTTATTGAAAAAATCAAAACAATGTTTTTTGCTGCATGTTTTATGTCGTTTTTGAATAGTTTCTTCAATATTATAAATTATATTAAAGGTGTCTTGTGGTACATTACGAACAATATTGTTATTGCGCTATCGGTATTCGAACCTGGATCTCTTTTCCAATCGGGGGAAGGCGCATTACCAACTATACTACAGCGACAGTATTTTTGACGACAAATTTTCGAACGTACATGTTACACTTTTTCAAATTAACTTCTTCCGTCAAAGTTTCGTTTATACGACTGTCCACACTGCGTCCAATGTCGTTACGTCGTAGTCAACGTTTAAGTGAGTCTAAGTTTTTGTCGAAATTTGAATGAATTTTTAGACGTTAATTGCGGGAAAGACAAACGTAAAACAGGTTTTTAAATACATTCAAATGACACGGGACTGCAGATGTAACACGCAAATGGAGGGAAAACGTGAATTCTGGGCATGTAAAATCGGGATTCCACTGTGTAATATAATATTATTTCCAGCACCACACGAAGAGACAGAAATAAGAAAATAGACAAGAGAAATCGACATAACAAAATACGTTAAGAAAATGAAATGACAATGGCAGCGGTACCCGAGGGAAATCAAGAGGCCGGCAGGTAGCTCTAAAACACGCTGGACTGAAGAAATCGTCAAACTCTTCGGAAATACGTGGCAGCGAAAAACAATGGACACATACGCTTGGGGAGGCCTTCATCAAGCAGTGGATAGAAAACGGCTGATGATGATGTTGACAACAATATGTAATTTAGCACACTAACACAGCTATCGGAGATTTTTAATATATTATTTCATTTATTTTTCACAAAATTTTAATCCAAAAAAGCAAACATAAATTGTGAACGTGGACGATGTCATATTTCTTTAGTTTCGAGATATTTAAAGGTTTGCGTTTGAATTGATTAAGAAATACTTTTATATTACACAACACGATGTTTCACAATTTATTTAGTCTACTAGATTTATAATTTATTTCGACATATAAATGTTGCATGTAGTTTATAATGAAAAAAAAAAGAAAAATACCGTTGAACGTCGTAACAATACGCTGAATATAATGCTTTAAATTGTTCATAATTGTTACAATTTGTATCATATCACATTAATTTAAAACAATCAGATGAAAAATAATTGATAAACTCAATTTTTTTAATTTCTTGACTTAGACCACTTTCACAATAATGGGCACAATTTTGTTAAATTTTTTTGCTTAGATCTTAAGTATCATGTATATATAGTGTATGATTTTCGGTGAACAAAGTAAAAATTTATATACAGACCATAGACATATACGATGTATATACAGACTAAAGACATATTAAGAGCATATTAAGGAAATGGAGTAGAAAATAATTAGACACGAGAAACAGTAAAAAAAGCGTAGTAAAAATATAATAGCAAGATTAGAGTAGATTAAAAAAAAGGAACAGAATTAGATTAGAACAGTAGTCTTAATATTTTTTATCAGAATTTAAGGAAATAAAACAATCATAATTCTAGAAATAAGTTGTTCGGTTAAGTCATGTTTTCTGTGAATGATCAAGTGTCAAATATTATATTAAAAAATTTAATGACATAATTTTAATAATGAAATGTGTAACATATTTATTATAATAATTATTTACAACGAGAGCTCGCAATATAGTGGTGGCGAAGCTCAAAGCTTGGATTAATAAATTAATCGTCATATCGGAATCCATTTCATGGTATCCGAGATTTCTCTAATAATATATGATTTTCAATTAATGTTTGTGTTAAGTTTCCGATCAGATATGCATGATGGCGATTTGTAAGGTAGTGAATTTATCGTTTGCTGTTGTAAAAATGATATTAGAAAAGGGCAGGTTCAGGCCGTGGCGGAGATTTGTCAGGCATTACGGCGCGTGAAAATGCTGCTCGATAGTAACTAACAATTAAAACCGACAAGTTGTGGTATTGTGCTTACTTACAATAGACGCGATGCTTCAGTGGAAGATAAAGTTTTCCGACTTGTCATCACAATGTACAATGTGCACGGGGCTACACACGAAGATATCGAAATGCGATATGGAAACATTGAAATAGAGTAAAGTATTGAAATATGGATTGCATAATATACTTTACTCACAACTTGCAACTACTTATGTAATATAATATGCACAATGAAGATGTGAGAAAGGAATAAATATACATTTTATTTTCTCCTTAAAGAATACTATTTTTAAGTAGTACGTTGTCTATTTACCCATTTTGTGACTGATATTGTACAATCAGATTAATACAACATATTAAATTCTCGCGTATCATGTTTTTGCACTTTTGTAGATGGCTTATATAGGAATATAAAGAAGTATAGAAAATACATTATGAAGTAAAAAATAGATGAGTAGGTTGCTGGAAAACAAAGATGAGGAATGCGTAGAATTGTTGGCAAAATATAATGAAAAGACGATGGATTATGTTAGATTAAAAAAAATATGATAAAAAGACAATATTTAATGTATACTTATTAACATTATTGGATAATATTTAATCACTTTTGGCATTCACTTACAAACACTTTTTATGACTTTTTGCAATAACCTATAAGACTAATAATCGTTATAAGATAATATTTAATCACATTTTTTATTTAACCCACAAACATTATTGGGTAATTTTTAATCACGTTTAGAATTTATTTACAAACACTCTTAGATAATATTTAATTACTTTTGCATTATCTCGATGGAATTCGTTCAAGATCAAATTAATATTGTTGGATACTCAAATAATTGAATTAAGATCTTGAATTCAAGTAAATCATGAAGAGATACCAACTATTTGATTTGATTTAAGTAGCAATATGAGTTAACAAAAAATTCACGAATTTTAGTCTCATTCTTATTAACTATGTTTAAACAAACTTTAAGGGGAAATTTCTAAAAATTTATAAAAGAATAGAAAATTTTCAAAATACTGACTTTATTATCCAGTAGATGACCCGTGCCATATTATTGGTTATTACAGCGCGTGACACCTTTATTTACAAAAGTGAAAATTATGAGAAATCAGAGCTATCTAAACTATCATCGACAATAAATACACTGTTGGTACGACATTTCTTTTTAGATTTTTAAGATTTTGTAATAAATATCTAATAAAATAGATACTAATATGCTTTAAAATGTTGCATCTCAGACTTTGCAAGTTATATACAGAGCATGCTTCTATATATATCGAAGATCTTATGTAAAACGGGCATTCAAAACAAACAATAAACTCTTCTGTTTTTAAAATTCTTCCACACGCATGGAACAAGTTACAGAACACTGGGTTCTGTAACCTGTAACGTTATGCAAATAACCATAAGGCTCGTCTAAAGAAATCGTATTCAATTTGAATTGATTATTTTCAATAATTTCAAAAGCGTAGGCAACGAGCAAAGAAAACGAGCCAAATCTACAGCGGAACCAGCAGCTCAGTGAGTGTGGCACTTTGAAAAAATGCAGTAAATTATTATCATAAAACTCTCTTCTGATGATTATATACATTAATTATTTTTTCTTCTCAGTTTCGGAATTTTTTTTAAGATGACTCCACCGTAAGATGATAGTAATGATGAAGTTATAAATATTTCTTTATAGAATTGTTAACAAAAATTTCTCTACTTTTCCATCGGAGAAAGAATATCTGTACACTGCGATATAACAATTGTGTTGTGAGGTGCATTGCTGCCATAGTGAGTAGGAAGGAATGGTAGAAAATAGTAGGAAGGAATAGTAGGTAGGAATAGTAGGAAAAAGTCATTAGTTTCAATGTTTCAAGTTATAAGCGTTATTAATATCCGTAAAGTTATTTAAGAGAATAAAGTCCTAAGAAACACATTTTTTAAATGATCAAACTACAATAAAACCAGTAAAACAATATTGAATAAAAGCAGTGCGAGTTATTTTTTAAAATTTGTAGCTATTTTGTCTGGTTTAATAAACTTTTTATGGGGTGGCTGAAATTAACCGCGGCCAGCGTCAGCGCGAGCGCTTGAGTACCTAAAGGGGCTGCATACTGGGGAGGCGCAGGTAGCGGCATTGCAACACAAGATTTCCATACATTAGCATTGGCTATGATCAGAGCTATTGATAGGTCCCAGACGGGGGCTGACGGGTAGAACAGCGCCAAGTATCTGCTGAGGGTGGCTCGTGGAATAATTCATTATCACGTGTACGATGAATTGTTCGTTTTTAATTGATGGTAGTGAAACATAGAAATTAATAACAATAATAACTGTTTCAAGAAATGACGTCACGTGACAATGATCATTTTATAATAGTCCGGGAACTGGATAAGAGTGGTTAGAGATATGAGTCGGTAGAGAGCAGTTGTGGAGAATGCTAAATCCCACCTGGGATGTAGTGCCGTGGAAGAAAAAGAAGAAGAATGAATTTATTATTAAAATATATTATCTTACAGTATTTTTAAATAACATTGTAGGTATGCACATTCCAATAAGAGATACAATGTATTAGAGGAGGGAGTTACATATAATCAAAGTGCAAGAATTTCGTACATACAAATATTATAATATATACAGTATGAATATAAAATTAGGATAAAGGTACCTAAACATAATTAAAATATTTTCACGATATCAGGAGCGTATAGTCAATAAGTTCAAATAAACCGCATAGCTGTAATTTCAGAGAAAGTCTGGAGTCTTGTGCTCAAGGAAGTAGTTTTAATATTATATAATTATTATTTTTATACAGATTATTTCAATTTATATTTTTAACCACTTAATTAAATAATACACCAACCGGTTTCGAAAAATACAATTTCCTTCGTCAGGATGTCAACTCAACTAACAAAAAACACATATAACACGTTATTATAATGTTTAAAAAAAATCAATTTTTAACTTTTTTACATTACAATAATAATTATTTAAAAATATATCTCACTTAAATTGTTACGACGATGAAAGATGTGGAAATTGATTTAATGAAACATTTTTTAGGAAATTTTGAACTTGTGGTTTAATTTAATTGGTTATTTATAATATTTTGGTTGATTTTACACGCTTTATTTATTTATGGAGATTCTAAATGATTTAATTTAAGACCAACATTGATTATATATAAAACAGACAATTTCAAAAGTATAATCATATTCTAATAAATGATTGGAAAATTCTGAAAAATCATTACTATTTAAACTTCTTAAATGCTCTTTGACACTTATGTTAAAATTTCGACCTGTTTTACTAATAAAGTACAAGAAGTACAATCTTTACAGCTAAGTTTATAAACATCGGAATTATTACATTTATTATCTGTGTTTTTGGAATTTATGAGTAATTTTTATAAAAATGTAGTTATCTATATAAAAATAAACACTAACAACAAAGCTGAATTTGAAAGTATTATAAATAGTTTTTATTAATTATAATACATCTAAACATAAACAGGTGTACCGTAATATTATAAAATAATTACACATGTATGTTTTATTGTGCAGCTACATAAGACGAATAGTAAAAAAGAGGAAAGTTACCATTATATTATATAATATTAAAATTGATGGAAGGGAGTATAGTTAAGTAAGGTTACAGATTAAGACATATATTGAAATGTTTATCACGTTATAATATGCGTAATGGTCCATGTTCACGGATGAATCTTCACCCCATATGTTTTGCGCATGGATTGACGCATCCAGTACACACGTATCTTTAGCGATTCTCAGAGATTAACCTTTCCTCTCCGATGATGTAAACTGAGTTAACATTGCCTCTAATATCTCTGTAAATATACTAAACACAGAGTTCATATTTTAGGTAATATATTTATGAATTGGATAAAATAATTACAATATATTAGAATTTACCATACGCGACAATAATAAATGTTTTCTCGAAGAACCCGATGTGAATTTGTCAATATGCGTATGTGTACGGAGTGCGCGGAGTGCGGGGTACCGGATGCCGATCGTCACTTAGTGGCAGGGCGTGCGCCGGCCGAGTTAGATGTGTTTTATGGTGTCGTTCGTGATGATCACTACTTTTTCTCATTTTTAGCAATTTTACACAATAATTGATGTAAATATTCTCTTTTAATATATGTCAACTATTATTTTAATGATTAATATAAGTTAAATACTTATTAAATGTATTAATTTGAAAGATATTCATATAAAATCAATTTTATCGAAAAATATTGTTGTTGTGTCTGCCGGGATTTATACCTGGATCTCTTTCTAATTCGAGGAAGGTGCATTATCCAACTATGCTACAGCGACAGTACTTTTGACGATAAATTTTTGAACCCATATGTTACACTTTTCAATTGAATACATCTATCGTTCCATCATTTGAAAGCAATCTACTTTATTTTTACGGAATCTCAAATATCTTTGAGTAAACCGATAGCAGACGCCAGAATTAACAATACATTTTTATTAAATTTTGGACACATTGATACAACTATTATTAATAAATGTAAAATATTCATATTTATCCTACTTAAAAATGGCAAAAGTCTACATGTAAAACTGAACCGTAACGCGCGTTTACCGAAAAGTAAAGGTTAAAGTGTCACTGAGGGATCATTGTACAAGGGCCATAAGAGTCAGGGAGGACAAAGATCTGGATTAATTATGGTATTCAGGTAGTATGATTAATTAAGTAGTATAGTATACGGTCGAATTAAAAAGTAATTCCGTGCATTGACTGTACGGCCATGTCCGTCTATGGGATGTAGGGACGGAGGAATATTCAAATGTGTTCGGTTCAGCCGAAGATCGCGGGGGCGGAGTTTGACAAATGATCCCATGCACTTATTAATGCAGTCGTACTCGAATATGCGTTAACACAGATTCTATATCGATATCGTATTATTATGGATTCACAAAGGTCAAAACATATCCTTTGAATTTCATTAGTACCATATGTCCTTTTGTTAACGTGAGGCTCCTAGGCATAGTATTAATATTCTAGGAAGCAAATAGTAAGAACTTCACAAATGGAAATGCACGCCGTGCTGTGCGCGTTGATTAATCCCAAAAGGCAATAAATATAAAATAAATGTATTATTTATTGTGTTAAAAGTTGAAATGAATTTTAAATTAAAAATAGAATTTAAATTGAAATTTAATTATGTTGAATGTTAAGTTATAACACTGAGTCTAGTTTTTATTAGTACATACGAGTTATACTCGTATAACATTGATACTGTGTATGCTAGAAATATTGATTTAATTTTTTTAAAGTATGTTAAGTGAAAATATAAACTAGAAAGATTCTTTGTAGCTCTAATTTGTAATATTAATAACAAAATATATAAAAAGCAGTGCAAGTTAATCTTCTCAATTATAAAAAAAAATTATTAAAATATTCAGAAAATTGAAAATTGCTAAAGAAGTCAGTGGAAAACTGAGGTTATCTATCATCCATATCGGTCCCCCATGACTGATGTTAGTGATGTACTTTCTGATCTGAGGGTTGTCACAAAAGTCAGATCTGAGGGTTGTCAAGTAAATATTTATAATGTGATGGAATTACGTCCAGTGATGAAAAAATTTAATGTTGCATGTTGGATTTGTAATCTGTGAATATTATTTATGTTGTCTAATTATTTGAGTAACAAAACTAATAAAAAAGGGAAGAAAGCAATTCGAGCATTTGTAAGGTATCAATATTTGTAATATCAAAAATGAAATATAATTTATTAATCATTGTATTAGGCTCAAATTACTAAATATGCGTTGTTACGGTGTTATTGGGCCTAGAAGATAGGAAGCCATAGAGGTCGCCACCGATCTAACTCAATCTGGGTCCTCAAGTGTGTGTTCTGGTGTCGCCTGCCACCTTGAATGAGATAATAATTGATTCAAAGGCATTCTGCTTTTCACATTACACATTTATTCATTAAACACAATTAACCCCGACATTGAATGAACGTAAAATGTTCTTTAGGTCTTCTTTCTTCGGGTCAACTTTTCTCTGAGGGAGGTCACATTTATTTATTTTATCTATTTAGGGAGTTTATCTATTGGCCAACATCAGCCAATGCAGGCGTGGGGTGACGATGCAGCTGAGGACCCGGGACGCCACACGCCCGCGCCAGGATTCATCTCTTACTCCAGGAGATAGACTGGACACCATCTCGTCTCAACCTTGTCCATAACGCCCATTCGCTTAACCTGCGGGTGGACCAGGACCATCATCTCTGGGTCCACCGTGGTGATCCCACTCTTAATCTATGCTATCTCCTTCCGTCATATTCCCCCGGAGCGCGGCTCTATCGACGCGCTCTATTTTCGAGCGTTCCCAAAAGTGATGTCTTACTCAGTTGCCTGCCAGAGTCAGATTCTCGTCCCTGATTCGTCCATTTAGACGGCCAATCATCATAAGTCGGCACTCAGACCTCGGCGCAAGAATTCAAACATCACAGCGTATTTCAAGTAGTGGAGAATTTGACTATATTTAACTGTATCGGAGCAAACTTTATTTATACAACTTATTCTTAAGAAATTAAAAATGAATTAACGTATGAATAAAAAGATAATAGTGAATTGAATAATTATTTATTATATAGACAATAAAATTGATTATCTCTCGTACATATTACAGTAATAGCGTCCAACAGAGTTGTTTTGATCATTAGAAAATCAAAATTACTGAAACAGAGAAACAATCGCCTACCCGAGAAAAATTTAAATAAATTGCAGTGAGTAGATACTGAGTTAACCGTGACTGACGGCTGTTTATCACTGAAACGTCACTCTGTTCTTGTTTATGAAACAAACAAAAAGTGCAATGACGTTTTGACTCGGTAATATTAGCATCAAGCGGAATGATCTGGATCATTGTGTTTACCGTTATTTCATTTCGCGCATGTTATTCGACAATAGTGTGTCATCAATAATTCAAAAACATAAAACACCAACAATAAAATAAGGAAAAAAATTTCTTTGTGTTTTAAATTTAACACGCAACTTTTCTAAAAATACTAAAAAATTAGGTTCTATAAAAGATTTCAGTAGAATAATCTTTCAATTTGTATTATTTGGAATTGCATGTATGTAGGTAGTTCTTTTGACACACAAGTATCGTGAATTCATACACAAGTGAAATAAAATAGTTTTAATGTTATTTGACATTTTGATCAAAATTCGAGGTAAAAAGATATTTTGTATTAACTTAGTTAAGCATTCCTTAAAAGTAAATAAACATGGGACATTTTTTATTATTCTTTTAGAAATCATTCGAACCTAATAAAGTGACACATTATCGTGTTTCATTCTTGATCACGAGGAAGAAATTAATAAAAATCTTAGAATAATAGTCTTTTCCTCTGCTTACACTATGAAAATATTACATGTCATACGTAATACGTATCTACTTTATTCTTGAAATTCTTGGAGGTTTCCTCATTAGACTGTGCTTTAAAACATTATTTTTCATATTTCATTTTATTTTATTACGTACATACCCATTACAAGTATTCAGATAAGAATTTGTTTTATTGTTTTCACAAAATATAAAACTATTCATTTTTGAAATAATATCTTAAATTATTTTTCAATAAGAGCTTATAAAATGTTGACATAGAGGAGGTGGATTTTTTATGTTAAAAATAGCCATGCTGTTTAAGTTATTTTTAAGATTAATACTGCAATGTAAAAATGTGATTTAAAGGTTTTTATAGAAAAAATATTACTTATGCTATCGGAGCTGGCAAAAAATAATCATGATTCTATCCAAAGATAAACGACAAAAATATATTTTTATTGTTTATTTGATTTTCATTTACAGATAGAAGCATCTTTAATTGTGTTGAACTGTAATTTTTAACAAGATATTAACAGGTTCGTGAGAGCCGTTGAGAGGTTCAAGATTTTCATTGTACTGCTCGTAAAAATATACAAAAACATGTTACCAGCCACTTATATTTATGCTATATTGCATTTTGTTAAGTAATTGTAAATAACTATTATATTAGTAATATTTGAATATGTCCAAGAACACACAAATACTGAATTTTCACCTACAAAGGCACTGTTATTAAACAAATAATATATATCTTATAGAGACGAAACTATTTTTTATATTTAATGGAAATATATGGAATTATGGGTAATTACAGGGTTTACGACCTGTCTTCGGCAGGCTTAAGTGATCACTTTATATAAATTTAATGTTCACCATTCTCACCCACCAATCTCCATATCTATAAATTTTTTGAAAGTTGTGTATATGTTAATATGTGGACTCGTTTCGAGTACCACTACACTATTGCCTTCTATGGACTAAATTTGATAATTAATTTCCCTGAAATAACATATATGTCACAATGAGAATCTAATTATTTTATTTGTAATTATTTAAATGAATATTCTTTATCTGTAAAATGTTTTTAACACATTATACTAGAATACGTCCGAAAAATTAATTTTTATATATTTTCTTATTTTCACCAGTATATTATTAGCAATATTTGAATATGTCCAAGAACACACAATTACTGGATTTTCACCTAAAAAGGCACTGTTATTAAACAAATAATATAAATGTCATGGAGACAAAGCTGTTTTTTATATTTAATGGAAATAGCTTCGTCTCTATGAGATATCTATTATTTGTTTAGTGATTATTAAATTATTAATTTTTAAAATTTATCTCTTTTTTCTATTACTAAAGATACTAATTAATATGATTTATTACTTTTGTAATCCGAAAATGGTAAATTCAAAGCGATATTTTTTGCATTACAATTTTGATAATTACAAAATAAAATTCTTAGAGAACACGACGAGATGGTATATTTTATTTAAGAATAGTTTTTAATGCTAAAAAGAAAACGCTGTCACCTACATACATACCTCTAGTACATCCCTCAGACGGGCAATAAAGGTTGAGGCGTGTGAAGCGAGCGAGATGTCAGCTCGGGGTCCTGCGGGGAAGCAGTTCCCTTTCGTGTCTCACTGGGACCACACCACTAGCGCAACACACCTCGATTGCAGTGGCGGCACCGGATATAAACTAAGAAAACAATTATTATAAATTTTCTTAAGATACTACACGTAATCAGTATAACAGTCCGTGTTCATGGACACGGATTGTAAGGGTGGACCCGCCGCTTACCCACGACCGTTTATAAGGTGGTCCTACTCATTCGCCGCCTGGTTGGCATTTTTTAAATGTTAATAGGCAGCTGTGCAACTTCGTCTCATACAGTTCAAGATGAAGCCGAACAGTTGCCATCACAAAACCCCCATTGTCCCTGAACTATTCTTTATTTATGATTAAACAAACAATTACAAGGAAAGTATACGAGTGTAAGAAAACATTAGGCATGTAAATGTAAATAATAAATTTAGTTAAACAAAATAAGGCAATTTAGAAATCCAAAAGCAAAAATGTTATATTGTATGTAAAAACATAGTATAAAATAAATATCAAAATAAGCATGTGTTCTATTTGAGTCGGGAAGTCTAGGAGAAAAAGTAACACGCAAACAAACAAAGAAGAGGGGAAAAAATACAGAAACAAAATTAAATCGAACTGACCAGTCATTCAAGCACCACTGCCGGCTAAGATATAAGATATTGATATTATTATTGATTATGTTGATTATATTGATATTATAATATTACGAATTACTTTTCCATGAGATTCGTTGGAGACAACTCTCGGCTTTCGTAGTCCACCGTATAAACACTACGTGTCAGAGATTCGATGTCTCGCTACCTAACTTCACGCTTGTTGATATTCCGTTCGTCAGTTGGGTGAATTTGAATCTCCCCAGTAGCAAAATAAAAGTTTGTAATTATTACAAATTAAATTAATCAACTAGAGAGATATATAGAAAAAAAAACTATCTGTCGTAAAAATATTTAGTTGCAACCGGGATTCGAATCTAGAGCTTTTCCTGTTCCGGGAAGCAGGTTCCGCATTTTCTTAATAGCATTCGAATACATTTTTGACAAATTTTGAACTTATATTCTGAAATATTTCCAATTGATTCCATTTTTAAAAAGTAATCAATTTTATATTACAGTAAATCTCAAATACCTTTGAGCGAAACCCGATAGAAGACTCCAGAAATAAATAAATTATTAAATTTTGAAACTTTATTACAATTAACGAAAACACATTTTTGTTGTGTAATAATTAATTTTCTTTCTAGTTGTGTCATTTAATTTATATTAAAATACCAAAGAACTATGTTCTGAATATGCAACATCACAACAAAAATGTGTTCTAATTAATAATGTATTTTGTTTGTCTAACTTTCAGAATAAAAACATATAAGTAGGTATCTATAGTTCTAGGTTAAGTATAAGTGCACGTATTGACTATAGTTGTCAAATCGAATGTTGTGTACATGGATTTGAGTTTTTGTTTCTTTCTACCAATCTCAAGCTGATCTCAGAGTTTATCTCCAGATCAAAAACTCAACACGTGAACATGCTGCTAAGATTTATCTCATCGTGTCTCATCTCATTCCGTGCATCTTTTTTGTCAATAATAAGCGTAGGCTCTAGAATAAAGCTGTACTGTAAATAAAATGATCCAAAAATTACGAATTGTTAATGAAATATTTTTTTAATTTTAATTTCCCTTTTATCGTAGCAGTAAACTATATAGAGAATTAATTGTAAGAAATTTCGCCCTTCATGTAATAAAATTAAAATTAAAGATATTCGCTGATAGAAAGTAGCTGAAAAACGTCAAAGTGGATAGCACTGACGCACTTGTAGGAGTAGATTAGGTGGTATGGCCGCACGTAGAGTACTTGAATCGCCCGTCTTGCTTGTACAAACCGCCGTAAATTTATTTTATTTTATCTTTAATTCTGAAATATAAGAGACATATTTCTGTGTTACAATATAATTGTTTCATCGCAGAGGTAGGCAAGTTTGTCCTGTCCTGTCTTTGTCCTGACCCACAATTCTTGCCTCATCTACAATCATTCATCTTCTCGTCGATTATTGAGGCTTCTAACATGACCATCTTTTAGTATCTGGTTTATCTGGTAGTTCCAAGCCTTTTGCAGACATCCTCTATTTTCACGTACAATCAACACTTGCGTCATACATCTTTCTTACTATTCAGAAGTTTAGTTTCCGAAATATCAACTGATAGCGGAATGTCAAAACTATAAAACCTTCATTCGCGACTATTATTTATTCAACACTAGTCAGGATGCAGGAAGATAAATATAAACGATTTCAATTACATCGCGCGCCTCATTTTATTTGTAAACGTGAAAATATGCGACATCTGTTATTATTCGAAAACAACTTTTGCTATAATTTTGCGATTCAGACTAAATTGACATTGTGGCTATCAAAAATATAACTCGCGCGCGCGTGCCTGTTGGAAATAAATGTAAATTATTCCTATTTAATACACTAACCCACGCAGGAGATTGGATCCGTTTAGGCGAGGTCTCATTTCATCTGCGGGGCGTACCTACATACAATGTGTGGACTATTGGAGTTCAATTCATTCTAATTTCGCTGTCTGATTTTATTTTAATCACATTATTTTTTCCGAATTTACTATTCAGTTCATTAAACATATGCAGATCATCATAAGTGTTATGTTTCTTGTCTATTTTAGTATGTTATCTTTGATTTATTGTACCTATTACTTTATTTTTATCTTCTTTTTTTTTTTCTTCTTGTGCCCTATTCGATTATGACTTTATTTACTACAGTAGAAAAGCTCCACAGTAGTATGGCTAAATCAATTATTTTTGTAATTTTACTAATATTTTTATATTCCGTTTTAAAGTTAAAGTTTGTAAATATTTATTTTCATGACAAATGAATGCCGCCATAAGTCATGACCGCTAGAGATGCGTAAAATAATGTATTTTATAAAAAATAAAGAGCGTAATTATTATTAACAAATCCATCCAAAAACATTTAAACACCACAACCTTATAAACTAAACAATATATACTTTTCAATGACTGACATCTTGGAATTTTAGAAAAATACGTATATATTTCTAAAAAATAGGAATTTTAAATCATGTTGGCAGGCAACTGTTAAATAAAATTAGCTACATATAATAAATTTATATCAGAAATATTAGTTTTCAAATTTCTAACAATACATGAAATCAATCAAAAACAAACGTATCTATTTAATTTGTATATTTAAAAGGAAATTGAAATTTACCCCAATATAATGAAACAGTTTCCTTTCAAATTTCCCTACGTGTGACATTTAGAAGAACATTGGGATATCATCGGTAGCAGATTTATAGAATCGTGTGAGTTGCAATTGCGAAGGGGCGCACTTTCCAGGGTGGAAAGCTCTAGGCTGTTTTTATTCATTGTTTACCCTAAAGCATTGTCTCTATGCTATTTACAGTTCACGTTATATTTAGATATTATAATTTAAGGATCACTTATGTCAATATAAGGCGTTCCCAAAATGTCCAGTGAGGTAGATCTTCTTCTTCTTCTTCTTCTTCTTCTTCTTCTTCTAAATAGGCAATCTAGCCTTCCAGAGGGACTTGTGTCATTAATCAAGTCAAAACTTTATTTTATAGAAAAAAGTACAATAATATTATAGAATTGAAAACATTACATTACAAGTCAATACCATTATCGTTCAAAAAATTTGCTATTATATAGATTA
Source organism: Eubasilissa splendida (assembly GCA_031772225.1). Classification (NCBI taxonomy): domain Eukaryota; kingdom Metazoa; phylum Arthropoda; class Insecta; order Trichoptera; family Phryganeidae; genus Eubasilissa; species Eubasilissa splendida. The sequence continues at coordinate 11,417,433 of CM062846.1, forward strand.
AATGTGGCGAGATAAGGGAAAGAAGATGACACAAGTTAACCGGGAGTTGAAAATTACCATTGACGAGATTACTGTATAAAAACCTGTGATCCGCAATGGACAGGCAAAAAAGATATGGTCAAGGGTTTCCTCCTCGGCACCACACTCACACATTGGGGAATCTATTAAGTTCAATCTGAATAAATGAGAAGCCATCTAGCAAGGTAGACCTCTTTAATATAAATTCGCCCTGGATATTTTATAATATAAGGTTCAAAATATATTTTTTTTTAGGAAAAAGTACTTTTAAATGCTTTACATAATAAAATACATACAGCATATTATTATTATATTAAGTGTAGCACACAATTTAATTTTGAAGTATTAGTCTGTATAAATCTCCAATTATTTGATGTATACCAGATAGTCCACGAGCCAACCCTCGCGAGCGCGCGGGCGGCAGCTACCGCCGGCGTTATTAATGGCGCCATTGTCCCGCGGGGCCGGGGGCGCCAGGGGGCTGAGCCGCCCCGCGCACCTCGCTGCGCCCCACCACCGCCGCGGAGCAGGCCTGATTAGCCGGACGATTGTTCTAGCGGAAGACAGGTCTATACGCCCGGGTGTAGGGTGACTGCTGTTCGCTTTCGTTTGCGGATCCACCGTGAGGCTGTATTTGGTCTAGGGGTAAAATAGTCTGAATCGTGCGAATTCATTAAAAAAAATATGTAAAATGATATTAAGTATTATCAAAATTGTGTCGAATCTGAAATCTTCGTGTTTATTTATAGTTATGGTTTAGCAGTCATTCGCCATTAGTCATCTAGTAATCTTAGTACCGAAAATTACTATACGTTGTGATTGTAATAATATACAATCACATTTTTATTATCTACTTTTGAAAAAAATCATAAAACATAATAGTATGTGACAAAAACTGTTTACTGATTAATAAAATAAATAATGATTTGAATTTCATACATTTGAATCCTGCATAAAAATGTTTAATTCATTTAAAACGTGTAGTTGACTTTTGCTGGAAGAAATATCCCTGATGGTCCGAGACGTATTATCAAATTATTCATTCGGTTCTGATCTAGGATATAATGTATACTAATAATAAGTTATAAAAAAAATAGTGTTAAAATACAAAAACACATCGAAGTATGACGACACAACATTTTACAAACAAATACATTGAACATGAAATCATTGGTTGAGTGCGTTTTTTTATCAGTTATTTTAAATATTAAATATTCTATCATATGGTGCCAGCTAATTCCCCTGCTCTAGTAGTTGTATCTCTACCTCTTGAAGAATATAAGTTGAAATTGTGACGTGAATATTACGCGGTAGATCTGGTAACAATTAAGTATTTATTCAGATCACACTAGTACAGTTTCCAATATGTTCTTAGATCAATCTGCGTTGGAAGACACGGAGCAAAATAAAGCGTTCTCCCGCGGTCCGTTATACTTAAACGTTCTCCCTGACGTACCTCTCCATACGCACGTATACACACATTCTTGTTTGTCCCGTAAGCGCGTGCGCCTGTCATCCGTCTTCATTTCATAGACATCACATTAAATATGTTTCAAATTATATTCATCGTAAATTCAACGACTTTAATGTATTATAAAATAATAGTCATATACAAGTACTATCTTAATCCGCATTTATTCACTAAATTAATTGTCAATTGCAATATTTATCCGCTTTTATCCAAAGTCCCTAAATCCAATATCTATACAATCCATGAATAAACTTCTATAAAAGTCAGTACACAATCTCCACAAATCCTGGTTCGATAATAATTTACTTTCTTTAAACTCCGGAAAAACCTATTACATTCCCTTTTCAATCAAAAGTCTTAAAACTCCGCTCAATATAATATATATAACAACAACTGAAACGACTCGTGTACAATCTTAAACCCTAAAAAATAAATCAAATATCTAGGTGTAATTATCCATCAACATCTAAAATTAGCGAATTGGCGAAGAGAATAAGAAAATGTATTTATATATTCATAAGATTAAGAAACCTTTAAGTATAAATAACTTAAAAGAGGTATATTTTGCTATTGTTCACTCACTACTCCAGTTTGGAATAATTTAGTGAGGAGAAGCATACAATAACATACTCGGTAAAAACAATACTGAGAACAATTATTCATGTAATATTTAAAAAAAATCAACTTTTTTAACACAAGCACTTTTTTGTAAAATTCCCAGTTCCCGAAATAGAAAACACTTACAAAAAAATCTCAATTAATCAATTACTCAAAGAAAATAATACTGTAAAACTCTAAACAAGTACATCATTAAGATTAAAAAATAATTTTAAAATACCTAAATGTAACACCAAACACTACCAGCAAAATTTCATGTACTCAGGGATAAAAAACTTCAATAGCCTCCCTATAAAAATTAAAGAGATAAAGGATATAAAAGAACTAAAAAAGAAATTAAATGAACACTTCAGAAGCACACAATTAGATAATAAATAATATTATAGATTACAAATGTATAACTTCTAACTTTATATAAATTATTACAGTGTAAGTCCCTCTCCAAGCACAAGAGCTAGTCTTTTTTTTGGAGAGGTAAGGATTCAAAAAAAGATGTAATTTTAGTTTTGTAAAAACTCAAGTAACTCAAATATTATTAAAAATTGTAAAAATTTCAAAAAATATAAAATTATACCAACAATTATTGTATTTAATAATTTTACTATCTGTCATCATCATCCCCGATTTTGCAACTCAAGAATACACTACGCTAGTCTCTGCTTTGGATTGCTTCCCGAAAATATTGATGACAGGACTGAATTTGTAATATTTTGCCACCTCATTTTGGGTCTACCTATTATTCGTTTCAGGTTTGTTATCTGTCTGTTCTCTATACAATTCAATACCCTTTAACCGATCTAACCAAATTTTGCATACTTTAGAATCACTCTATCCCGTTCCACACCATAAATGTTTATTATATTGAAATATTAATCTGTACTTATTATTTACAACTATGCAAAGACTTCGTATTCTTGATTATTTTATTATTCTGTAAATACATGTGACATTGCACATCGTGGATTTGAATGAATTAATTAATTTAAAAGAAAAAAATGCTGAACACTATTTCATTACTCCATTTTGTTATAAAAATTAATTAATAAAACATTCGTGCTTCAAATTTACATTTTAATTTAATCTTTCTAGTACCGCTGTTTTTTAAATACCTAATTGACATGTGCCGGACATATATAATATATAGGTATTTTTTTGGGACAAATATTACAAATGTACATTTTTGCGATAATGTTAAATGCCGTAATATTGAATTTTAACATTAAAAATTCCATAAATTATCGTACTGGCAGTTTGACTTTTATTACCACGTGAGAATAATAATATTATAATTTCTTTTTTGAGACTATAATTCAAAAATGCTAAATACGTTTTTTTTGCGATACAAAAAGTGTTCGACATAATATAAATCACCTGTTTCATAGCACTCTATAGCGTGTAGGCGTTTTCTTAAACACTTTTCGCAAGCATGTTCGTATCAACCGTATACGGTAAAGTGCTTAGTATCAAATATTTTTTTAAAATAAGTAATTCGTAAAAAATATTATTCCCTATTTTATCCAAATTATAATCGTGATTTAAACTTTTTTCTATTTAAAATTAAGAGCAATTTTGATCTGTTAAATATTTGAAAATTTTCATGTTAATTTGTGTTAATTTCTATAATTGTATTCATTAGGTATATAAAATGAAGAAAATATGACTATATCACAAACTGTGAAGATCGTGAAGAATCTAGGTTATAGTTTTATAGGTATATATATATGTTGTTTATACACGTCGTTATGATTTAAAGTTATTTAAAACATTTGATTAATTGTGGTATTTGTAAACCGCCAAACATTTCTATAAATTATCAATTTATAATCTACAAAAATTATTACTAATAATTTATCTATCTGCTAAATGGGTTCGATAAATATATGAGGTAATATAAGTTACATGAATGATCTCTTAGATCAATAATTTTAACTGTCATTAAATGTATAATTTACAACACGATAAAATAAGTTATAGTTTTTCATTATGTGTGTAAATATAATAAAATAGTAAAACTCAATCAGTTGGTGTTTATGATAGTAGCAATATGACAAAATTTGTTATAATATTATTTTTAACAATTTCGATCCCATTCTAAAAGTACTTTTAATTTGAATCCATATTGTCTCTATCGCAGATCTGCTCACATTTTGGTCACATCAAATAGCATTATTTGATATGTAACACTTTCATTCGCCGATCTTTTTGAAATTAATAATTCGCATCGTCAATTCTGTCATTTTGATAGCATTTAAGTTCAGATGAATCTAGAATATCTGAAATAATATTGTGTACGTACCTGTATTTTTCTTTTAGTATTATGTTAAATTATTCAGTTTTAATATTCTCTCTCTATTTTAAATTGTGAATCATAGGACTAAAATGATTCAATATTAAGGTACCTCATTTATTGGGCGTTTACTCTTCGTTGTTTTTAATAATAATTCAATTATTGTTCGTAACTGTTGCAAATGTTACATCGCAGAACCAAATGCATGGCATAAACTTGTTAATGTTTCAAATTGGGTATCAATCATTAGATTTTAGTTTGGTTTATAGTAACCGTTCTCAATGTATATTATTATGGAATGTGTTAGAATCAGGTAAATTAGGTTTCTTAAATGTAGTCAATGTTACATTACAGGAGCAAACTTATGTCATAAAATTGTTAATGTCATCATTAAAATAGTTGTCGCCATTACTTTCGCCAGTTGTACAGAGACGGGTTCGTCTCGCAAGTACGAAGATTAGTAGCAGCAGAGTGGGAACACAACAATGCTGCGTGAGCATCGCCATCGTCCCAAATGGTATATATCGGCCCTCTGTGGGAATAGTATAAACAAGTGATAATGATCTTTCGCCTTCTTATCTAGCCGCATCTGTCGGCGGTGAGTCTTTGGTTCGGACGAACGCTATTTATCGCCGTAACGATATCATATATTCACCGTAATAGGCAATTCAATGGGCCCCACGGAATTATTATGAGATTGCATAAATGTGAAACTGCTTTCGCGACTGTTTGCGAAGGACTTTGCAGAAAGGCTCGATGATTTATGTGCCACCTCGTGTGATGCGTCGAAAGGTTAGATAATGTCCGTCGCGGCGCACGTCGCGGGGCGCTCGCCTCGAGTGTTCGCCTCAATGCCACTTGATTGAATTGGTATTTACCTCGCAGGAGACCACCATAAAGGGTGGAATTAATAAATCTGCCGGGGCACGTCACAAATTGTAAGAGAACGTTTATGAAACGGTTATATATGAGTGATTTAAATGTCGAGCGATTTAATATGGTTTTCATTATTGCTTTATTGTGTTGATTTCAATCGAATCGCGAGAATGCATTGTGTGGCACACTTATAATAGATACTGTAAATTAATTTGGCTTCATTCAAACAGCTCGATCTTTAATTATATCGGAGGCACGAATATGATTTAATTATTTCATATTTTATGATTTTTTATCACAGAAGGCGCCATCTCGTGTCATATTTATGGACGACATCAATATTATAAGAAATGGGATGATTATATAATTAATACAAATTAAATGAATCAATTTGGTTGCTACTGGATTCGAAATTCCTATTGAAATTGCAACTTCACAACATAAATGTGTTTTCTATACAGCAACTGAAGTAGGCTATGCAGTAGAAAAATGGTTTTAAATAGTATTTATTAAAATAGTAATAAATAAAATGTAATACATAAATTATAGAATATGTAAATGAACTGCATTTTGTTTTTTTGTGTTAGCTGTAAATATGGTTCGGATCTGGTTCTTATCGAATGTAGGCATATTTTATGACGTAATAATTCAATTTCAGTATTGGTTTCGGTAAACCGATACCTGTCGCCCTACCAGGTAGGATATGGCTCCGGCCAGGATGTTTGGATCGCCCGTGGGGCATTAGCATCACGCAAGAAAAGTTAACGACACTGTGATACGTAAAAGCTCGCGTTATTCCGTAAAGCGCTGTTGAAGGCAGACGCCATCTGTCTTCGCGCCCACGAGCCTTCTTATTTACACTCCATTCCGAGTGGTTCATGTCACCTCGTTTTTAAAAAACAATTTAAAGAAATCTCGGCAGGTAAACACACATAAATAAGAAAATTCTATATCACATTTTGGAATTCAAATAATGATGATTTTACTACGAATAAATTGTATTTATGTTCAGTATACTACTTTCCATTTAAAAACAACAATTGTATTAGTGTGAGTAATACAATACGCAATATGCATATTGTAACAGTGTATTGATGTCGTTCTGCATTTTAATTGGTCAGTGGGCAGGGTTGTCGTTTGAAATTAGTTAAAAACACAGTTTCCAAATGAAACATGTGCGGAATGTTTGAATTTTATAAATTAGGAGAGTTAATATTTATATTTATATCTGATATTTTTTTTAATGTATGTGTTAGTTGTCTTTTTTGTATTTTTATATTATTATAAAAATTTGCCTTAGTCGAGTGCATTTGTTGGTTATTCCATTGTTATAAATATATATCTACGTACTCAACACTATAAAAGCCATATAATAAAAAAATATATTTCTAAAAGCATTATGAATATGTTCCAATAATTTTTTTTTCTCTTTGCATAAATATACTTAAGCCTATTTTTATCACATATACACGGCGACGGAAAACGTAAAATATATATCGCAAAAAAAGACGGTGAATATGAAAATTTGAGCTCTGTACTCTTATATATTATGTTATATTTCCTACGAGTTCTCCGACACCATGTATTTATATCATATTTAAAAGACTAATATTTAAGAAAAAAAGTATTACATATTTTTGAAACGGGCTGTTACACACACTAATGCAATTGTTCTTTGTAAATGAAAACTGATCTAGCAACAACGGTTTTAATTAAAAAAAATTTTACTTACTATAGAGGATAGAACAACGCATTTTATTGTCTTGGCCTATTCTTGTTTCACTTTCATATATCGTCTAATGCACGCTCGCCTATTATTAAAGCATCTAACAGGGTCCTCTTTCAATATCTGATTTCTCTGATCTTGCCAGGTATTTCGCGGACGCCCTCCGTTCCTGGAGCCTTCAACAATAATACAATTTTTTACCATCCTTTTCACACTCATTGGTTCCATATGCCCAAACCATCTCAACGATACTTTCTTAATTCTACAAACATATGTAAATTTGCTCATAATTTGTTCATTCGTCACTTTATCGTACACAGTTTTTCTACATATGCGCCTGAGCATTTCCATTGCATTCAGTCTACTTTCATTTTTCTTTTATCAATTCTAGAATTCACCAATATGTACAAAAACGTAATATAATATAAACGTAAAATACATATTCAAATTGAATCTAAGATTTTTAATTCCAATTAAATTAAATTGACAGGATATTTAATTTACGCCTTTTTTATATGTCGATATTACCGTATTTATAAAACTATACATTACATGCAAACGCAACGTTTTATGGGTAATATAATTAAGGATATTTGATCGTGATGATTGGTGATAGTGAGACATAATATATAATTTGATATCTCTCTACTTTATGTTTATTATAATTAAAAATAAAATATATAATATATAAATTAAAATAAGCTTAAATTGAGATTTTTTTTGCAGATGCGACCAGGGTGCGCTCAATGGATAGTAGAGTTCAGCGTGAAGCTATTTATGAATCATCAGCGTTCATCATTTAGAATTACGCATCCTATACACATGTACCTTTACTGAATCGTAGAGATCAAAGTCTCATAGCGAGAACATTGGACATGTGCCTTTAAGCCCCCAATTGATAAACGGTCCCCGTATGGCGTAGAGCGACTGCTGAATCCGCGGTCCGGACCACCCTGAGATAATGTCTTCACTGCCTACCTACCGGACACTGCACACAGTACCCCGCTCGCTGCCACGGAGGCTCACAGACTTGTATCATCACGCTAATACTAGTGCGCTAACCCTGTACCATAATAGATTTAGAAATATTGAAGACTTGTGTGAATTTTTATTTATTTGTAAATATGAAACAATTATTACACTTTCTAATTGGTAGTATTCTTTACCATAAGATGAACAAGCACGGACCCATAAAACATATAAAAAAAATATCGTTGATAAGCAATAATAATTACTGAAAATTAATTCATTTAATTCTTTTATTTGTATTGAGAATACATCAGGAAAGGAGAATTTATCACCAAGGTACTCAAAAAAAAAAAAAACAAAACGTACAGCTATAACATGATATCAAAACACAAATTTTAAACGGAACAGAAAATTAACGAACTTGCACGAACACACATTGCACTATTATAAATTTTTGTTCATGTTTTACATAAATGTTTAAACCACCACTACAATTCAATACGATTCTTATTTGAGGAGTGCATACCAACTGTGTGCTTGGAAGTATATTTTCATTAATCACTGATGCATTAAGTACTGTGTTATTTGCAACACACGTATATTGTTTTTTATTTTTGAATGTTATTTTGATGTTAGTTATACTGTAGGATTTTTGATTTCTCTGCGTTGCATATACTTGTGACACAATTATTGTAGCGATAGTTACAGAAATATCAATATACAGTGAAATCTCTGTCTATCGTTTTTGAAGGGACCTATTAAAATAAACAATGAATGCGGGAATATAGAAAAAAAGTATTATTTTTCATACTTAAATGTATAATACATATGATAAAAAGAAACATATTTCACATGTAAATAAATGTGTTTAAATTAAAACTGAAAAAAATTTAACTAAACTTTGTATTGTATAATGTCACGCGGCAGTCAACAGCAGAAGCAACATTCTATCTCTTTCTCTTTCTCTATTCATTGTTTAAGAGTGTCGTTAATCGAAACGAAGCATTTAGCTATATAGTATGTTGCGTAATTTAAACGATTAATGCGGTAAAATGATGCCTAGAGGAACGATCGATGAGATATATTTTTGGGTGTTTTGTACGAAATTAATTCGATACTGGAAATAATAAGCGATACATGCGGGAAAACGATTGATCAAGATTTCACTGTACATACTTTTAAATTCTTTCACGATTACAGCACATAAAATTTAATAATTATTTTATGTATACAGTTAACTCTTGTTATTAAAATATCATACTTTACGGTGAAAATAAATGATTTGATAACTATGCCACGTATTCCACAAATGGATGATTTAGTTTCACATGGGCGGCTTTGCGTTGCGGGCGCACAGCGCAAACAATCGTACAGCGTGTTATTAAGGGATTTCAATACAGACAACCCTGCAGCAATTAGGCCGGAACTACACAATGATTCTCCGCCTCTGTCTCGGTGCTTAAATTTTTTTCACAAGCAGTGCAGCGCCATGAGTGTAAAGTTTTAAACACATTAGCGTATTGGAGTTTGAATCTAGAATTTCTCGGCAAGTTTCAAACATCTACATTATCAGTCCGTACGAGGTATTGTATTCGAAGCGAAACGTATAATTTCAACCCGCAAATAAAATAAAATTTGCAATAAAGTGTCAAGAGGAATTATATGCTATTTGTGCGTAAAACAAGATACCAGGCGATAAGATCGTGAGATTAAGCTTATTAAAATATTGTGTATATTTTATTCTCGATATAATCATTTAATAGCTTGGGGAATAGATACTTAATTATATACGTATATATGTGCATGAAATTTGTGTTTTTTTTACAAGAACTTACTGCATTGCATAAACTCGCGTTTTCTATAATACATAATTTATTGTTAAAAGTTGTTTACCCTTGAGGCAATAAAATTTAAAAATAGTATTTTACTTTTATGCACTTTACCGAATGATAAGCGTATATTTTAAATTTTTATGCAGGTACATATATAAAAAGTTTGCCCGCGAATAACAGGATAACAGCTACCGTAACTAATATATGTATAGGATCAATTACTTTTACCCACGAGAAAGTTATAGAGCCGGTTGTGTGATCAGTAGTAAATTTTGATCATAGTTAATTTTTACTATAGTAACTTTTTATCATCGACCGTGGTAAAAAAACGTTTGCAGGCTGTTCGACTATGTAGACCGAAAAAATGTTGCCAGTAAAATGACCGATTTCTAATTAGGGGTTAAAAAAGCCATAGATAAAATATAAAAATGTATATATTGCCGATAGTGAATATTTTAAATAAATTAAATTCTTAAATATTTAATAATTAGGCGAGTTTATTTTTGAGTACAGTAAATTTGACGTTCGAACACATGTAATGGTGAAAATTCAATAACGAGATCATCATCAGACGAACTTTCATCACTAAAATAGCGGAACATTTAATGATTCAAATTCAATGTATCGATGTGAGAGATGACTATTGAAACAGTTGTGAAGAATTCGCTTTTAAGAATCCAATTTTACCATGGGATATCTAAGAGTAAAATAGTTTACTAATGAATGTGCTTTCGATGAGTAAATATTTTTTACCAACGATCGAACAACCTGTTTACGCAAATTTTTAAAAGTATTTTTTATTAGTAACAATTACCACTGATTAGATAGGCCGGTTATGTGATTAGTAGTAACTTTTTACTTCAGTAAAAAAAGTTACTAAAGTAGAAATTATGGCGAAACTGGGTTGTTTGATAGTTGGTAATAAAATATTTACTTCTCGAAAGTACATCCCGTAGTAAACTCATTTTATTTTCCGATATTTGATAGTAAAAACGAGAATCGATAGTTAAATATGGCGGACTGCTGTTTCAAAGGTCATCTGACACATTGATACATCGAAAGTTGCAGTATACGACAATTAATCATTCAATAACCCGTTATTTTAGTGATAAGAGTTCGTCCGATGACGATCTCGTTGTTTAATATACATTAACACATTGTTCGAAAAAATTTCACCACCAAAGTGACAGATTTTGAACTGAATGAAAAATTCATAGAAACAGCATAAAATAAAGTATATTTCATAATTATTTGTCGCGCATATAGACATCTCATCTATGCTTTGACTATAGTAAATTTGACGTTCAAACAAACCGCAAACGGTTTTAACGACGGGCGTTAGTAAAAAGTTAGCATAGTAAAAATTTACTACTGATTATAGATTCCATTCTATTCAACATCATCTACTATTCGAATATCGAATGGTAAAACTAAAAATATTCGAATATTCGAATAGTGAGAGCGGTATGAAATTAATTTTGAATATTTTAAATAAATCATATTATATGTAAGTACATCAAAATTTATAATAAAACGAGATAATTTACCATAAACTGTTTATTTATTGTAGTTTTAAAAATACATATTTAAAAAATAACGACGCATTGAACGTTTCGTATTTTAAATTTATTCTTAATTTTGTTTTTACTTCGTTGTAGTTGAAAATATCCGTTCACTAGCGGTTGACGTTGGTTGAAAGTCAACCGCTAGACTGTTAAAAGTGTTTTAAATAGTAGGTCTAACGTTTATGTCTTTTTTTTTAAATTGTCCAAATATATAAAATCTTTTTTTAGATTCTTTGAACAAACGTTTGTAGTTTCTACGAGGGATACAATTGTGCTTCTTAATTCAGTTTGAAATTCGGACGTCGATGAACTCTTCGAACAAGCAACAGGTATCTCTTCCACGTCCGAATCAGAATCCTGAGAATTGTTTAATATTTCATCTTTAGAAATTAGTAAAAATACTATTCGAATAGTTGCACAAATATTCGAGTATCGAATGGTAGAAAAAGGCTGAACATTTTCGAATATTTGGGTTGGAATTTCTTCTACTGATTACACAACCGGCCCTAACTAGTTGAGATCCAATTTTATGGAGAATGTCTGAGATTTTTTTTATATATATTTATTTATATACACACTTTTTATGTAACTATAACTTTTCAGGAAACTATGGAAAGAAGAAGCAACTTGTATGGATGAAAACTGCACAAGTCATGGATCGGTATCAGACTTTGGGGCAATTCTATGCTCAAAGACGAGTCCAAAATGATTAATAAAGAAGAAGAGAAATATACTAATACGATTTTTTTTGTAAAGTACCTATTACTAAAATACATACTGATTTATACCACTATCCCACCTTAATATACTTCATTATCATCGGGAACAATTCTCAATTTGTTTGATGGATACGATAATTTGATATTTGCATGTAGGGACATGTATGCATATACGTACCGAGTGATATCAATATACACGTTCGTAAAATACTCCTATGTGAGTTTGGTACATACATATTTTGTATGATTAAATCATTTATTCAAGCACGTAGAGGCATTTATCATGGAATAACAATGCTGAGTGCCATATAGTAATACAATGCCTTGTTCAAAAAATCTTTTTGTGAATGATATGTTAATTTGATTCAATTTGCGATAAAAAATGCATTAAATTTATGTTCAGTGACGTTACATTATATTGCATTCGTATTGTTTGATATTTCACAATAATATTAATTTAATAATAAGACTTTGCAATCAAAATTAAAATGTTCTAAATGTTTACTATTATTCCGAATGGAACTCTTACCCAATTTTTAAAAGGGCCTTATTCTATGAGTAACAGATTTTAAGTAAAAGATAAGATTTTATATTTTTATTTATTATCTTTGTTTTATTAACCACTAAAATAAGTTTAAATACATCTACCGGTTTCGAAAAATACCATTTTATTCTTCAGGATGTCATAACTAACATTTTTTTTTAAATAAATTTTTTAAAAATAGATTCTGTCAAAGAAACAATATATGTTTTAGTTAGTTATGACATCCTGAAGAAGAAAATGGTATTTTTCGAAACCGGTAGATGTATTTAAACTCATTTTAGTGGTTAATAAAATAAAGATAATAAATAAAAATATGAATCTTAACCACAAAGATAATATTGCTGATTTTAAAAGGATAAGATTTTAGATAAAATCGAATTGATAGAATTTATATTAAGAGTATAAAAATTAATTGACAAATTATATTGTGATTCCATCACTGGATACGTATAACATTTTGGATTGGTAATAGTATTTGGAATCCGAGTATTGGCCCATTTGTGTTTAAGATTTCATTAATTATTTTCTCCCCTTATTTCGGTGTAATCAGTGGAAAACTCAAAAATATATGTCATTTAATTTTCCTCAATATTATTCATACATGTTTGTTCATGTTGAGCCACATATGATAAATTCATTAATTTTATTTGCCAATTAAAATAATTCCTTAACCACAGGCTAATGTCTCTTGGGAGTTTCTTCTTATTATACAATTATTTTATGTATGTCCGTGAAAACAAGTTCTATAAAGAATGATAAATAGACGATAATTTGTATGCATCGATAATAACTGTCTCTTAATCATACCAGCTAATCTACCAGTCAGATGTTGATGATGATTGAACACTACATACAGAGTGAATACTATGTTCCAGGCCGATTTTGTTTGGCCGCCATTTTGGTTTGGCAGACATTTGTCAGTTCAGTTGTCAGATGACAATTTATTATGGAGCATTTAACGTTTCAACAACGTGTTAAAGTCATTAAAACATTTTATCTAAATAATAATGGCAATGCTGTAACCATTAATGGTGATCGCTATCGTCACATGTTGGAAAGCTTCTTGGTGACCGAATTGGGTCAATTGGGCTTACAACACATGCGGTTTCAACAGGACGGCACCACCTTACACACAACCCGAGCTACGCTTGAAATTTTGAGAGAATTTTTTACCGGCCCCATAACGTCAAAAAGTGGTGATATCGATTACCTAATTTAACGGCTCCCGACTATTTAATGTAAATATACTTAAAAAGAAAATTATTTCCGATGCTACAGGACAATTTTCAAAATGAAGTTGCTGAAATAACACACGAAGTGTGCAAGAATGTTATGAAATTTTTATTTATTGAAATAGCACACATTTGTTTTGTTGCCATAGGCGGCCACTTGACCAATGTTATATTTCATACATAATTGTAATAAACCATGTAATTGATAAAAAAAAATTGTGTTTCATTTATAGTTAATCAAAAACAACATCGGCCTAAAACATAATATTCACCATGTACTTTGCGGATGTACTAGGATAGTCTGAGAAGGGTTTAGAAAGATACTTCCTGAAAAGAGTTCCTGAAGGAATTTTGTAGAGTTTGGAGATTCCAAATTAGAAGTGGATGTGGTCAAAAAAGAAATAAGACGATTAAAAAATATATATGAAAACCGGTTATTTGTTGTATATTCACTGAAACACCAATATATTAAAATCCTTATACACTAAAATTGCAATTTACATAATCGAAAGTGAAAGCAATTTACGAAGGTTTATTTCACGTATTAATAATTTCCATATGTTTCAACTCACGTCTTCACGTGTGTTGAGCTGCCCACTGTGCTTACATTTATAAAGGCTTGATAAATGTCTCCTGCCAAAGTGGTTTCAGATGAGACTTCTGACAGTTTTCAAAAAATCGGGAACTGTGTGATATTGTATCACTTCTTGAACAGATAAAGTAGGTACTTTCTGTATATCTTTCTAGTTGATTAATTTAATTTGTATTAAAAATACAACAGAACTATGTTACAAATTTTTTTATAATACTATTGTGTTCTCCTTAAAAATAGTTAAAAGTTTTAAGTCTATCATATTAATTAAATTTAGGATGCCCATGGCTGCTTTAATATCGTAATTCAAATGAAATTCGCTATTTTGTAAATAGGTATATTATTTTACGTACAGTATATATTTTAAAATTAAATAAATACCAAATTCATCAGTATAAATATATAGAGATATATGGATTAATTTATGTTTATCGATGTACTCGGATGGCTTAGATATAAATTCTTAAGCATATTTTTTTATAATTAAAACGTGCTAGTCCTATTTAGACCAGATATAGATTTTACTAAGTGATGATTAATTTTTTCAATGGATTTCATATTATTGTCCACTTATTTAGGAACGATAGAGCATGGTTCTATTATATTAAGAAAACTGAGTCAGAAGAGATAAACATAGAAATAGAGAAACATATTAAAAAAAAACAATAATATTTATTATGTAGCTTTTAAGATATATTTGTACATAGGGTGACAGATGGAATATATCCCTAGTTACCGGCGACTTGTAAAAGGTCGAATAGAAGGGGCGGCCTCCTGGAAAAGCATCGCAGTCTTCACCATATCACCGGCCCGTCAAAAGTGTTCTGGAGTGGCTGCAATGGATTCTGATAATAACAATTGATCAAATTCAGCAATAAATTTAGCAAACTGGAATAACTCAGTAAAAATAAGTGTGTATGAGAGTAATTGTAAATGTTAGTAAGTGATGGTGGTATTTACGAATATAAATACTATTTTTGTAAAAAAAATTGGAGGATAAATTGTCCGGGGGATCAATTTCTGGGAAGATTAATATGTAAAGGATCAACTGGCAGAGAGATCAAGTGTCCTGGGGAGGACCAATTGTCGGGGTACTCATAATCGGTGGACCACAAAAGACGCCTCAAATAAATGAATGCGTCCTTGAGAAACAAGGTCGGTAAAGCATAATATGAAATAAACCATTGATAACCGTAAAAAGGGTTCTTCGCGTGAGAAAATAATGATACTCAAATTGGGTACTTGCGAGACAATCTTAAATACTGAAGATTTAACAAATACATTATGAAATTCAAAAATATTTTTTTAAACAGAAGATTCTTATTGTGAAGTTGTAATTATTCAGAACATATGTCTATGATATTTTAAATACTAATTAAATGTATTAATTAGAAATATAAATATAAAATGCACCTTCCCCGGATTGGAAAAAAGATCCAGGTTCGAATCCTAGTAGCGCAACAGCAATATTTTTCGATAAAATTGATTTTCTATGTATATCTTTCTAATTAATGAATTTAATTCAAAAATATTTTATCACAACATGTGTTGTCTATTATATGTGTTTATGTAAATGCCTTCGATAGCTGGTTCCTAGGTTTCCAATTAATAATAAATGCACACATGATACATGAACACTGCACTAACCTTTTTAATTGTACTTGTTGATTTTCTGGCCCGATGTTGATGTTATTTTGGCTGGGTAGATTTCGACCGACCGAAGTGCGCACTTCCGACGATTGGTTTATTTGGACCTCTGGACTAGTTGAAGCAAGGGATGTAATTGATCCGTCTGTCGTTTACCGTCTTCTTCATTCTCCAAAAAAAGGCGGCAATACTCTCTCTCACACACACACACACATGCACAATATCATAAACCAGGAAACCCAGTGGTGCCAATCGGAGTACAAGGCGCGTAAAAAATATGAGTATATTGTGGTAAAAGATGTGTAAAATATTTTTTGTGCCGTCGAACTACACACATGTCTGTATTTCGCCTGTTAAAAAAGAATTTAGTAGGTAATCTTATGTATTATGCAGAGATGTTACAATTCTATTGGATAAATTTTATTGGCAGTCTTAAACTAATTTAATTTGCTTTAATTTAAAATTAATTAATGACATGCTTGTGGTTTAGTGGTTACGATATTTGCCTAGTGATCTAGTAGTCGGGGGATCGAGCCTCGTTCCAGGAGGCCATAAAGTTAGTCTAATTTTCATAGCACAAACGTTTAGCTTAGTTTGTGAATGTCGTATATAAGAGATTTGTGATAATCAACTTGTAAAAAATACACAATTTACCTACGTATATTTATATTTTGCAAAAATAGTTTCACACGCTTTCATCTCTGTATATGAAAACATTATACAACCTAATTTTTTTGTTCGCAAGATGACAAAAAGCGTTTTGTATAGAATGCGTGGGATATTTTTGTATGCACACACGAACAAATCTGTGAATGGCTAAACACACAATATTGCTTAAAAAGTATGTAGGTACGTGATGAATATTTTTTGAATTAATATAAAATTTAAAATACCTCTTTAAAATGAACGATATTGTAGTAATGCGTTTAGTTATTGTATCCATTCATAAATGTTGAAAAAAAAGTTGCAATTTATCTTGGTTAGTTAACCATACCTCGTGATAGAAGTCATTCTTCACTGTCAGAAATCAAATAATAATAGTTTTTTCTTCAGAAGCGAAATGAACCATTCATAAAGTAGGGAAGTAAAGAGCAGATTTAAAATACAATTAATCTTTATATCAATCTGCACTGCAACCGTAACATTAAAGAAGAGAATAATATAAAATTATACAAAAGTTTTCAATAAATGAATTATTACATTATCATCATAAATATTATGCTTTTACTGTGCGTCGAAATTTTGACCTCTCACCTCAGAGATATGTCGATAAAGGCAGGGATTTATCAGTTGCGTCATTCTACTCATCGTAAAAAATTCATGCGGCATTGAATCATAGCTTGTTTCACGCTCAACTCTGAACTGTCCTTTACGCACTCTCATGACTAGTCTCCAAGACAACTCTCATCCGTATTTACGCGCTATTAGGTATGTCACAATGCAGAGAATCAATTTATTTGTAAATTTTAACTGAGTGTTAGTAAAGAATGTAAATTGTACAATTTATAAACACACATCTAATAATATTTAATTATTATTTTTTCAGAATTTATAATTTACACTATTTTATTGAATATATGAGCTGCACGCACCTGGGTATAACAGAGAAAATACAAATGGGGTGTGAATACAAGTAAACATGGCATGAAGATATATAATTATTTTATTTTAATCTACAAAAAGTCAGCAGACCTAGATAACTAAAACGAATTGAAGGAAGGTGTTTGAATTTGAAAAACAATATGATATTATGTCAGGTCAGAGGTGTATTATTTATTCTTTTTTAAATGAACGGCTCCAATTGAGTCTTTTACACTTGACATGATATATAACAGTAATACATAACGTAAGATAAAAACGAAAAATATAGAATAAAAAAAAAAAGTAAAATCATTAAATACATGGCAAAAATAACACACCGTAAAAGAAAATATAAATTATATTAAGTTTAAAAAGTATAGAATATTTGTCAACCTGTAAAAATCTATTTCTTATATACATACATAATAATTAAATATACTAACATAAGAAAAATACGACAAATTTTTATTTATAAATGTAAATCTTAATTAACATTCCTTGTAACTTGTGTTGGTCTCAAATCAGTCCGTTCGATCTGCCAGTCATAAATAAACATGTTAGAATTCCTCTATATTCCAGTAATACTATGTTCCATATATCAGCAACATTCGCTGAATTCTGTATAATGGAGAATTAAACTGAGCAACCGTTTCAATATTGTTACAGTAATAAAGTAAAAATGATTCTAGTATTTCTGTCAGGTACATAGAATTTATCTTCATATTAGAATCTATCTTCTTTGATTTGCCTAAAACGTATATCGTGTATGTAGTTTACTTAATATAATATATGAATATGCACAACATTTATTCATTTCTAATTTGATTTTTATTAAATTTTGTTAATTTTTATTAATATGTGCACTTGAAAAAACACAAATTATAGAGGTTTAAAGGTTTGTAATATTTAAAAAAAATCTTTTGATAATATTGGCTACTTGCTAAGGCTTTTATTTTTAAACGTGTACCAATATTCATGATCGATGGTAAGGTATAAAACGATTATTATAATTATTGATTGAACGTCATTTTCCATAACGCCTTGTGCAGAAAACATCATGCCACCCCGCCATGTTGAAATATCGGTAATAATAATTGATTGATTCGATGTTGATTAATCAATATGGCGAAATATTTTCCGTTCTGTGATTTCTATTTCATTTTACCGGATTATTTTCATATTTAAAATATAAAGAAGATTTCAGCTTTTTTAAAATATTCAATTCAACAAATGTAAGTGAAATCTATTGTTCAATATGCATTACATTAAATTTGCAGTTTAAAGTAGTACTCTGAATAATTTATATTAAAAAAGCTTCCTCTAAAAATTGTCATGCGTTAGCCGAGTTAATGTCTATTTTTATACCAATTAATTAATAATATTCAGATTCATATATAATAGAACATTTCTTTTAATGTAGTTGACAGCTTCAATCAAACACATGAACTGATTTAATAAATGTGTGGCTATAATACTATTTTTTTGAAATATACTTCTTGTTTAAAAATAACTTAAAATATTATTCTTATTGTGAAGTTGTAATTATTCAGAACATAGGTCTGCGATGTTTTAAATACTAATTAAATGTATTAATTATAAATATATACATATAAAATCAATTTAGTATAGTTGGTAATGCACATTCCCCGGATTGTAAAAGAGGTCCAGGTTCGAATCCCGGTAGCGCAACAACAATATTTGTCGATAAAATTGATTTTATATATATATCTTTATAATTAATATTTATAACTTAAAATATTGATTATCGAGATAAATTAAAAAAGATATATACACTGCAAAAAATGATTTAAAATAAATACTAATAAAATGCTTCGTAAATAATTGCAAATTATTTCTAAAGAATAAATAAAATTATTTTGTAGTTTTCTACGTCTAAAAATATGTAGCCATTTCCACAGGGAGGGTCACAACTTATGAGGTCACACCTGAATCACGTAGACTATGGCGAATCAATTTCACTATAAAATATACCTCATTAGTAATGGCGTGAGTATAAAACATATTTCTTAAATTGTTTTATTCGTAAATCAGGTTCAATGATCTTTTCGTCGCTTACTGCCACGTGGGCAAATCACGCACGCGCCTGCGCACGTGGCCTGAGAACACCTTTTATAGTTTCTCTGTTTGTTAAGGTCATAAAAATTTCCATTACCTTGACTGGGTCTCACCATTAAATCTTATATTAGATTTGTATAGGTGTTAAAAATAACTGTTTGAAATGTGTTTCTCCCTATTTATGTAAAATTAATATCTAATCAATAAGAGTTCGATTCTTTCATGGTTATCGGTTATATTCATTTTGAAATCTTTATAACATATGTCATCTTCATCATCGACAATAAAAATATACATCACCAATAAATACTTACATACCAAAAAATATTATTAACGAAAATTTTATGTTATATTAGTCTTAAATTGAATAACTTAGAATAGTTAGAAATAAGTAAAGCGTGTAAAACAAACTAAAATATTATAAATAACCAACCAAATTTAATAAATTTTTCCAATAATTTTGTATCATTAAGTCAATTTCCACATATCAAAAATTGTATATCATTTCGATGTTAAAATTGTATATCTTTTCGAAAGATTAATTTTTTTCTTTATATATTATATTATATATATATTCTTTATATCTTTCTAAGTAATTCATCTAACATCTCCTTATCAACTTTTTTTCCCCTTGTTATATTTTATTAATAAAAATATGTTTAACTGTGTAAAATACAATCCTTGCCGTAAAACTGCCATGCAGTTTGGCAAAAAATAAAATAAAAATGAATATACATATATGCAATAAAAAAGAAATAAAAAAATATATTAAGTTTGGTACTAGACATATTTTTAAAATTATTTTATAATAATTTTTATATAAAATTTGAATTTGAAATCATAATAATATTTTGACACTTAATTTTAGTTACTTAGTTTTTTTATCACCTTTTTGAAGGAAACGTATTTTCTGAAATCGGTTGGTGAATATAAATAACTCACAGTGGTTTTAAAAACAAAGTTAATAAACTATTAATTATTAAAATGTTATCACTATCATCAACTTGCTTTCTTTTGAGTTCTATTGGATGACTGTCTTTGTCCAACCATTATTCAGCCTCCGAGCGATACATGGTCTAGCGATTGTCTGCATATTGCCACTTAATTTTCTTGGTTTTTTCCATATTTCATCTGTTATCTGTTCTCTTATACACACGTTTATTTTCCTGTTTCTTCGTGTGGTGCTCAACATTCATTTTACAACGCCCTTTTATGTTAGCTACTAAGTTTTTGGACTTCTCATATATTGAGAGTTCGTGTTTCACAGCCATACCTGAGCACCGGAAGTATACATTGGTTGAACATTTTCTGTTTTAGACACAGTGGAATATCACATTAGAAAATCACACAATTTCGAATAGATACCCTCCAGTTTTGTTCTGCGAATACTTTCGTGAGACATGCTTTCGGTTATCGAAATTTGTTATCTTAGGTAAACATGATTATCAACTCGTTTAAGATAAGTTCCTTTAATAAGAATGTCAAATGAGTCATTAAATTGTTCATCATTATTTTAGTCATTTATCTTCAATCATGTTCAGCCACTGATATTTCACGTATTCTATTTTAAAGATCATCTGAATATTGCTGATCATTAGGACCGTTTAGGAAGATCACACGACTATCTGCAAAATGTAGATGCCTTAAATACTCGTTATTTATACAAAGTTCTTTTTTACTATAGTTATCTGAATATATTATTAAAAATAGCCGTAATAAATATTAATACATTTTTAACTACTGTAGATATTTGAGTTAAATGATTAGAATGGTGATGGAGGACACGAATTAAAGATTGAGTCCTAGCTGTCATTAGTTGATCATTTTTTAAATTTAGGACGCTTACTTAGAAAAAAACATAAAATAAAATAAGAATATTCTTACTATCATTATATATTAAATTGTTTTCTGAATCTAAGTCCATAATTATAATAATTAATTCTATAGTTTTCTGACATCCCATGTCAATAATTAATTCATACAAATATGATATTATAACTACGTGCACATGTATTAAGTAGGTTAAATATTTCTACAAACGCATGCAGACATATAATACATGTGTCATAAAAATAAGTTGCTGCAAAAACATTTCTGGTATTCTTGTTCTTGTCAATCATTTTTGATCTCGCGTGAGTGCAGCGATGATAAATATTTTCGTTAGAATATTTCAAAACATATCTATAAATCTCTCTGACCGCATGACATTCGATACAAGTGTACTGGATGGCAGTGTTAACAAGGTGCTTTATCAAACAATACAATCAGAAACGATCCAACAAGTGAACTGATCTTGTAGTGTCTTGGCAGGTGGCCCGCATTCCTGTTAATGTCTGCCCGACACGCCGTGTACCGTCAAAGTTTGAACTTCAAATGTGTTCATTTATCTCTGAACTGTAAAATTATAGATTTGAAATAGAATCAAGTTGATATATGATACGCCGACTCGACGCGCGTTGGGTTGCGCCTTTGATTCGTGTTGCGTTGGAGCGCGCGTTGGTGTCTCTTCCGTGGACCGGGCGCGTAGCGGGCGTAGCAACCTGCTGCGAGCTGTGTTGACTACGGTCAATGATAGGCATATATATTAATATTGTATGTATAAATGTAAAAGTACAGAGAAACACAAGTCATGTAACAAACATTCTTACTATTTCTAAAATTAATCAATGCTTCTTCTTCTTCTTTCCTTCATGTTAATATCGACACACAGTGGCCTCAATTAGACGAGACATAGCTTATGACGCATCTCTACAAGTCTCGGTCTTGGGTCACCCTCACAGCTGACACCAGGGTCTTCCCGGTCAGATGAAACGCATCTCCACTAATTTTCACCCTAAAGTTATGCCCAGGATAATTTTCTTCCCTAGACAGTCACATTGATGCGTAATATGGCCGGAAAATTGTAAGAATTTTTCTATACTACCGTAGATAGAGATGATGTAGTAAAATTTGATCAAAACCCCGATTTTTTGTTTTATTATTTTTGATATTGTTAATATAATATGATATATAGTTGATGTGCTTATATTTAGGTCTAGTAGTTAAGACACTCGGCTGGTGATCCAATGATTAGGTGTTCAATTCTCATTTTAGAAGACCAGCCAGTCAAGTCTTATTTTCATAGAACAAACGTTTGACTTCATTTGAAAATAGTAAGAATATCGATGTGATTATATCACGTATACCTTTAATTAAAAATAAATGAACAATATATATATATGTAAATATATATTGTTCGACTCACTATTTATTATTCCTCGTCCGTTTAAGTTTTTTTCCACATATTAATTTTATCAAACCCTCGACTCTTTGGACACTAGGTGAGAATATTGCCACTAAACCAATCTGTTTAGCTCCGGGAGATATTAAATTATCCCAGTCAACATTTATTATTTTAATAGCTTGAAAAACCCATCCTAAACGGACGTAATTTATGTAAATATAAGTATATACGAAAAATTTCGTACATATAATATGAAATTTTAAATAAAAAATCTACTTAATTATCTATTAGAGGTGACCTTCTTTATGATAGTAAATATCGTGCCAAGGTATGAAAAATTGGCAACTTCCTGTACATTATACAATATAATGTACGCTGTAATATTTCTAAATATATTTTAAAAAACTACATTGACCATGTATAGGTCAAAGGCATTAAACTACAAAACCATTATATACGCAGAATCTTACCTACAGGGGAACCGACAAGTATTTTTCTAGTTCTGAAGTCTGTAAAACATGCATTTATTACCACAAATTAAAACAACATTGCATGATATGGGTTTTTTGAAATAAACATTGTATTTTATATTAGGTATATGATGTGCTGTAACGTCATTGATTTATTTGTATATTATAAGTAGTAAAGAAAATAATTATATAGTTTTGTATGAGAAGTTTTATGTTTTTGATAAAAAGAAGAATAAAAAAAATATATAATTTAAATTTAAATACAGTAACTAGTTTTTATCAATTTTTATAATATTTTAAGAAATTATTAGCTTATAACTAAATATATTAAATTAACCGAAGTAATACTTTTAACGATTAAATTACAGTATATTTTATTTGGAAAATTTATGCATTGAAATGAATTTCAGCAGTTTTTCAATTAATGAAACTTACGTTTCAGAATCTTAAGGTCAGCTAAATTTTAGGTATTATTATTATTTATTTTATGTTTCTCAAGAATAACTAATGCAATGAGTAAAATATGAATGCCTTGATTAGTGCATTTAATGTTGCCACATTATATATTTACTAATACTAAACAATTATAATTAGTCATGTGATTAGACATTGTTGACCTTAGAACCCAGTGGTTTTAAATATTTGATCATTTTCTTCATTTGTCAATTTATCAGATAACTTATATTGAAATTTTTTAGTGTTTTTAATAACTTAATTTTAAAAAGTAGTATTTTGTAACACGTTATTCTTCTAATTGTCTTAAAATGTTCTCATATTGTAACTTACTGTTATATAATATTATCTATGAGGGTTATCAATAACCTGTTTATGAAAAATAAAATAAATGAAAAAAAATTATATTCGATGCGCCCTACGCGTATCTACTATCCTGATATCCAAGACATGAACGTAAATTGCTTTACATTTTTTAAATATAAATGTTAATCATGATTATAAAATGAATTGTTAACATTTGTGTCTTCTCTGTCTTTAACCCACAACTTTTAACCCTTCCTAAACCATGCAGTAACACAAGTCTACCATCATAATTAAACCTGTAATATTTCGGTAAATATATGTAACATAAAATTCATATTTTAGATAATCCTGAAGAAAATATTAGCGCTTAGGAATGACTAGTGAAGAACCAATTATGAAAAGAAAATCGTACAAAAACAATTATTTTTTCCATTCGATCCGTTGTAAAATTAATACGTTGGTAAAAATACAATTTGTGATATGAAAGACAGAGATCGCACACTATTTTCACAATGAAAAGAACAACAAACTTAATGAATGCTCTAAATTATGATTTTAATCATTTTTTAAAAATTGAATGCTCAATATTTAGAGTAAATTCGTGTCATTAAAGCCATTTAATCTAATAAAAACATTTTTATAAAAGTTATTTACGGTAACACTAGTTGACAGCATGGCTGCGTTCGGGTATTTTATATCATGGTATGGTAAAGGTTAAAGACACCAGTTAATAAATCTCTTCCTCTTGACGATTCTTCTACACTGAACATGCCCGGCATGATTCAGATCTCCCGTGTGGGAGTTATAGTTTTTAGTGTAAATTTGTAAATTAGAGAGTAATAAATATTGTATGGAAATCAGTGAATGTTTGGCGCGCCATTATATTATGTAGAATTTGAATAATTAAGGAAATTATTGAAAATTTTACAAAAATGTTTCTAAATCAATTAAACCGTACAGCGATAAATATCCAAACGCCTGTGAACATTTTATATATTAACCACATTAATTTGTTCTGTATTGACAGTATCGACATGGATAATTTTGCTGCTGCCCCCAGTTCAATCGAATGAAATTTATTGTACTTATACGAATAACTGTTATCGGTTTGGTAAGAACACATATTCAGATTAGTCAGTGACCAATACAAATTTATCGTATGGTTAATGCGTTAAATATACATAAAAAATCAAAAATTGCTAAATAGATATATATTATTAATACTAATTGTTATTTATATTGATTTTATCACGATGCTGTAAGTAAAACTTGATTTTAAAATTGCTTTATCTTTTAATATTTACAAAATTATTGCTGCTGATTTTTTAGTAATTCATATACGTTTCATCACCATATAAATTGAATTTATGTTTTAAATTGATTGTATCGGCACATCGTTTAGATAAATTGAAATGACGTTTTATATTGAAACCACTTAACTAATATCAAAATATTTTTAAATAGCTTTTCGTTTCGGTGAATAATTTGAAAACTATTCAAAAGTGGGAAATGTTTATTAAACAATATTTAAATGTGACATACATTAATAAATAATGCTCGGGAGAGGAATCTTGCATACCGCAGAGGGTCCAAGTCATAAAAATTCTTTGAATAAATGGAATTATTAGTAAATCGTAATTCAATCTAATCACTATAATCTGTTAGGATAGAATTATTCTAGATGAAAATGAAAATTCATGAGTGACTAAAAAGATAGCTAAAAATCTCACTTCTGAAAAGAATTAGAAGATTCATTAGTACTGAGAATTGTATAACAGTATACAACTCTATTGTTCTTTACATAAACTGCAGCAGCGTTTTATTTTTTGGCTAATAAATAAGAAATGCAACAATTGCCAGTACTGCAAAATAAAGGTTTGAGAATAATATTGAGAAAAAATAGATATAATCGGATCAGTACAATGCTGAAATACCTTAATATGGTGATCTTAAAAATATAAAATATTTTTTAATATTGTG
The DNA here is from genome assembly GCA_031772225.1 of Eubasilissa splendida. NCBI lineage: Eukaryota > Metazoa > Arthropoda > Insecta > Trichoptera > Phryganeidae > Eubasilissa > Eubasilissa splendida. The sequence continues at coordinate 11,443,618 of CM062846.1, forward strand.
GTGAATCACGGCATATCGACAGAATTTATAAGAAACATAAGTGCCATACAATGCGATGAAGATTTACAATGAAATGCCAGATGATATAAGAAAGAGGGATAAACTACACAGATTAAAAATAAAATCTAGCCAATATGTGGAAGTTAGTTATAGTTATAAGGGAAATATTGATATTGTTTATAGCAGAGCATATGATAAAGAATAAATAAATAAATTACTTAAAAGCTTAAACGACATATATTATACAGGGTGTAACAGACCTAGTCCAAAATATTTTATTGTTGGATACCTGACTAAATTACGAGTCGAAACTATTCAAGGAATATGTTCAAATTCTGCACCGTCATGGATAATATAATTGTTTGAATTTTTTATAAAATCATGTTAAGCTTTTTAGTAAATATTTACGAAATTTATCCATTATTAGTCTAATTTTGACTTCAGGCCCAAAATCATCTAGATGAAAATAGCCTGGTGGCTCGAAACTTTTTCTATACAATAAATAATTTGGAATCAACACTACATACAATAAGAATATTTCAATTAATCGAAATATTCGCATACTAACGATTTTTTAAAAATACTTCTATTTTTTTGACTCATAATTTAGTCAGGTATCCACCCATAAAATATTGTGGACTAGGTCTGTTAAATCCTGTATATTTTCTTGACATGTAATTTTGCATGTAAAATAAATTCCATATCTCTAGTATACCATATAGTTGTTTTAAATGTAGTTTATATATTTAAAAAAAATCTTAGTGAACCTCTAGGGCAAGGCTTAACGACACGCAAGTCGTGAATAGCTATAGACTCTTCGAATTATTAATAGTGGCTTCTTTTAGCTATTCATCATTTTTTGCAATAAATAATACGATTTGATAAATTATAATACCAAAATTAGAATTTTCACATTTTATAAAGTCAGGTAGTTGTCTGGCCAATCGCAAAATCCGAATATTCTTCTCTTAAAACAATTCTATTACAAATTGTTTTTATGATACGATGCAGTCATGTATATAATACAGTATCAGATATCAAGCCAACTTTAATATACTAACTTTAAATTTAATATGGTTATGAAAGAGTGATATTAAAAATCTAGGCTGCCGAAATAAGTTATAATAGTAGAGGAGCAGGAATAACATTATTGGACCGAGTGAAAAGTACCAAGATAAAAAAGGCTAGCGGTATAGAGTCCCTACATCTACATACCTTGTTGAAACTTTGGACCCCCAAAGTTTCTAGGATTTAGGGGACGAAAATGATGATGATTTTACTAGAGTTCTTAAAATAACCTATTTATTTTGTTAAATATAAAAATCTGTCAAAAAAAATTTCAAGAATTTTAAAGAAAAATAATGAAGGGTAGTCATATCTGATTTACTGACACATTATCGGGTTAATTTAAACGAAAGTAAATAATACCCACCGGATATGACGATGTCACCTTACTGGGAGCCTTGCGGTGTCTCTTTCTGTCAGAATGTATTAACTTCAAGATTCTGTAAGTGAGGCCACATACAGAGAGGCCCACTCATATCATGAGTCAAGTGCATAAATACTTGACAATAAATAAACGACCATCGAAATATTACATACTGTTGAGACTTGATTAGTTGATTTCACAAATAGTTTTGTAAACAAAACGAAAATTAATTGTTAAATTATTCAGATTTCAATAAATTAATTAGTGGTCGTTAAAATATGTCTGTGATTATTTTTTGAGTGCTTGAGCGTACTGTAGATGGCTTATATCAAAAATTCGATCCATACACTCAAAATCCGGCAGTCACATCTATTTTTACGAAATAAGACGCCTAAAATTAAACATTTTGTAATGTAAGAACATTTAAATGAAATATTAATTAATATTATGTTAAAGAAACGTGAGATTTTATTAATTGTATTCGAAGTATTAAAGAAAATATTTATTAATTTTCATAATCGGCGTAATATTAAAAAATAAGGGTATTTTCAGAAGCATATACTTGCATGTGTGTACACACATATGCATACGTATATTTATTACTGTAGCAAAATATTATAGTTATAATCAAAACTCAAACGTACATTTGCTGTTAAAGTAATCGAAAATTGATAAACTATAATTTGGTGAGTTACAAATTATCTTGTGTAAATGCTAGAGGAGAGCCAAATATCATTAATTAATTTTACATGAATAAAGAAAAATAAGTATTTTTAAAATTAGCAATATTAACTTTGTGGTTAAAATTCATATTTTTATTTGTTATCTTTGTTTATATAAAAATATATAAAAATAAGTATTTAAAGGAATAAATATTCTAAATCTTCAATATCTCGGATATGTGATGAGACATTCGGAGAAGTACGAGATATTTCACCTCATAATGCAGGTAAAGATTGCTGGAAGAAGATGAACATCATGGCTGAAGAACTTAAAATGATTATTTGACCAGTTTACTGTTAAAGTTTTTTGGGTCGCAGTAAACAAAGTGATGATAGCTAACATCCGTTGAACGGGTATTTTAGTTAGTTCATATCTAATCTTGCTCACTAACCAACTGATCTACGGAAATTCAAAAACAAAAGTTTATTTATACCTGCTTCATATTTGCGTACGTCAAATATAATATAATATATATTTAAAGATAATAATATACGGCGTAAGAATGAAAAAAAAAAATAATGTTGTGTATATTTTTGATATTTTTTTCTTATAATGCCACGTAAATATTATACTTTGATACTGATACTGCGCATGTGTGGGACGTTATGCATGTGTGTGTTGCTGGGCGCAAGCGCGGCGCGCAGGCTCTGAAGTTAAAATAAATAACGAAGCTCTGGCAGACAGCGGGAAAGTGTTTCAGACGTCCATTGTTATGACAAGATGTTCATAATCCATTCCGGGCGAGAGGTTCTCTGAATCCGGAGGCCAGGGCGGACTGACAAGTGATGGGGAGTGGTGAAACGGAATAGAATTTTTATAATTTTAACAATAGATAATATTTAACCAGCCCAAATGCCAAAATGCTTTGAATACATTAAACAATCTCGATAAATAACAAATAAAAAAGGCCGAATAAGGTACAATTTTTTAACACGTATTTACATCATTGGGCAGTTAACTAGTTAAGTGAATAGTTTAGTAAATAAATAATTTTTAAAAAGCAAGTCATATTATTAAATAAATGACGTGTGTAACGACAATGATCTTACAAGTTTTTAATAAATAGGAAAAATATGAATTTTATTGCTAAAATTTTTCAGTTTAATATTTAAAATTTATCTATCATCTTGTCTTTACAATTTATTAGTATAGTGCTTACGGAGGGATACTTGTAAGCCATCATTTAACATTTGTTTTGTTTCGATCGAGCTTACGGTTCGGAAGCCATAGAGTCCCGAAGTTGACTTCACCAATTCGTGCTATATATGTAACGGTTAAAACGTTTACGTTTCGGGGCGGATGCATCTGATGCTCGGTAAAAAAATCTTAAATATCACTTCAATCCATTGACAACATTAAATTCTACGTGTTATATACTTTCTGATATATAAGCGGTTAAAGTCTGATCTATTTATGTGACGGTTAAATTTTTGAACATGAGCCCCATAACTCAAACCTATTTTAAAAACCTATTCACAAGATGTAAAAACATGAGATTATATTAGTATTATCTATTATCCGGGGTGGTAGAGAAAAAAGATGACCTGGATAATCTCTGTCAACAAAAAAATCGGAATAAATATTAACTATATTAGTTATAAAATTATAACTATAATTGAATGAAATAAATGGTTGAAAAATATGTAAGAAGTAAATTGTCTTTCTCTGTGTATACTTTTCATAATATCAATAATAATAATAAACCACTACGCACATATAATTACAAACACTGAAACTAAACACATTCGAATAAAAATCTGCGAACACGTCATCGACTGGGATTTCGTATGACGTATTTAAAATATCGCCAGTTTTATTTATATTATCTATTTCCTTATATTTATCTGATTTTCTGGTATATATTAAAGTTATTTTTTCATGTTGAATAATATTTGGAAATGTTAATAAAACATTTTGGATATTTTTAAGTTTAATCCGCAACCCTGTTAATGTAACCCTGGATAATTAATTTTACTGTAACCTCAAACATATTTAAAATCATAATTGCTAAATTGTGTACCAGACATTAAGAAATTAACATTTTGATGATAATATACAATTTATTAAATTGAAATATTGTTTACGCCACTGTATGGCTCTGCTTCTTGTAGCACTTGTTGAAACCAAATGGGTTAGTTAGACCTGTCGGCCTGGCATTGTGAGGGACTTCCAAATGGGAGATAAATATAAGGAGCTTTGTACCGTACAATAACATAAGACTTCTTATACGACTGCTGTGAAAATGTGAAACCTAGAAGCGCTCCACATTTTAAAGTACCATAGACTAACGTACGAGCTGTGTCTCATTAAAGAAATATTTAAAAAAATAACAATTTATCAATGCTGCTGCAACTTATTATGTTTCAGCCTTGACCTTGGAATGAGTAATTTTTGTAATTTTTATCCTCTTAAAATTCAGGGTTCTGTTGTTCTCGAAATGTATATATAATTGACAGCATTTTAATTTGTTTTTTTGTATAAAATATATTTAAATATATGTTTAACTGAAATATAGATTGACGGATTTAAAATAAATACAAAATAATCGATATAACTGAACCCCCTTTTTTAGATAAAACCACGAGATTTCGCACAAAGAGTATTATTTGTAGTTTAAACATGCGTTATATAATATAATTAGCATTGATATCTGGCTTAACCCAAATTAGAGTAACCAAACTCTAGTAAGAAATAGTGATTTTTTTTAAAAATAATGCACACCTAAGTATACATTTTTTAAGCAGGTAGGTAGGTAGGTGAAAACTCTTACGTGTATTTTATTATTAATTGGCTAATCGCGGTTGAGGATCTAAAAAATATCAAAATATTTAATTTCTAAACAAACATTATTAACTCAATATTAAAAAGTCATATATACTTGAGAAACTTTAATGTTTGAATATATAATACGTTTTTTCGAAGGCTTTCAAAATAAATGTGTCGTTAGATTCCTTTAATAAAAGCGCATTAGAAAAGTACTCAGTGGGTGGGGGTATAATATATAGAACCAAGTTAGGTGTATATTATACCTTTGTAGTTACCAACAAGGACAAAATATAACCTTAAACCAAAGAACGTCATCTGAACTTTAGATATAATTCAGACGATGTTTTAAGATAGCAAAACATAATTAAATGATCTATATACAAAATGCGGTGCGGCGAACCAGAAAACATATTGTAAGCAGAGAAGGTATGATACATGTGTCTGTGGCATATAATGCTTTTTAAACAAATGTATCATTAGCCCAATATAACAAGGTCGTATAGTAAATACATTAGGACCGCGTGTAACATACAAACCTTTAAAGAGTTTATATAGGGTTGCACAGACACATAAAAAATATATACATACATAATGTAAGAAAATTAAAATTATGAAATACATTAAAATTGTGTTAATAATGTTGAGGTACTGCACTAGTTCATATTTTTGTATGCCGATGAAGATGGTGATATGTGAACCATAGAGAAGACTAATAGGTTTTATAATTAAAACGTGCGTTGATTTTTTCGGAGTGGATTATAATTATATTTTTGCTATACTAATGTACCGAAGATATATAAAATGATATAAGTGATCTGAAATCATATGAACAATATTTTATTTATTCGCTTGTTTTATTTACTTGTTATTATTCATTGCATTTGCAATTAGTGTTTTTTTTTGTATCATTTACAATAAGTTAATTTCTATATTATAGTATATAAATATTATATATTGAAAAAAACAAGATATTTTGAACTATGAAAAGTAGAAAAATAAATAATAGTAGCTTGTTAGTGTAGTTGTTAAGACGCTGGCCTAGTGATCAAGTGGTTGGGGGTTCGCGCTTCGTTCCAGGATACCAGCAAGTTAGTCCTATTATTATTTTAATATTGATGTGAAGTGTATTCTATGTTGGAATCTGTATTTAAAGAAATAAAAAATAAATATACCTATACATATAAACATTTTTTAAGTCACAAGTTGGCGAGTTAAATTCACAAAGTTCAAATTAAGTAAGCGAAAATAAAAAAAAAATCATCGAAAATTAATTAATCAAATCAGTTTATACCAATTCAAGAAACTAGCTCTAGATTTAATGAAGAATTTTTAATTTTATTATTTTACTCATGATAATTAACTGCTATTTAAAATTAAAAACCTTAACTTCATTGATTTTTAAATGTAATTTTGTTAATGTGATTGTATTACAATATTTGGACCATTATCCAAATGTAAACTGTATGGTAATCAAGTATGGGATGTCCAAAATTGCCAAACGCGTCGTTGTAAGACAGCGCGGAAATTTATGTTCTAGAAAAATCGATTAAGTGGTGAGTGTCGATAAAATTTATAGGTAGCGAAAAGACCATGTTATAAATTAAGATAAAAAAGACAATTTTGAAAATTGAAACGTATTTTCAACACCCACTCCCGGCCAGCCTGTAGGGTACAGCACGAACGTTATATGCTAATGCACGAATAGACCCAAGCTTGATTATGAAGAGATCAGGGCCAGATTGAAAAATGGGCGGCCCTAGCAAGCAAGACTTGGTGGAACTTTTATTCAATAAATAATATTTTATAATTTTGGTCACAGTTTTTCCTAGTCAGACAAATAAAATATTGATGAAAATTTGGTAACGTCAAGATAAAATTCAGATTCTACATTCCATAATTCAGGAAAAGATTGCGTAACAGTGTGGGTGACCCAACAAAACCGCCCCGTTAAATGCGCTTTTTGTTACATGGAAGTATCAGAAGTATAAGAAGGATCAAAAGAAACGTGGATAGAGATTTCTGAATATTCTGAATTATTACAACTTCACAATAAGAATGTGTTCTCCTGAATAATATAAAACATATGTATTTAATCAGCACATGCTCTTCGATATTACAGAGAAATTAAGAGGCCCAACCTTTTAATTAGATTGGCTCTGGGCTGTTGCAATTTAGGTTCTCTTTAATCCGGCACTGTCGTGATTGTGATTATTAATGCATGCCGAAATGAGGCGATCCGCCCGACCGTTCTGTCGGTGCCGAAAAGAGGCGAGCCGCCCCGCCCTCCGCTCACACAATAGACTTGGAAAGAATTACTTTGTATGCAAATTACTGTTCCGTATGACTTCTGTTGAGTAATCGGGTGCGCTGGTGTCGCGGCTGGTGAATGTGTAGCATGTCTAAAAAAAAACTCCAATGTAAAACGGCCAACTAGCCAGAACGTACTTTATGTACGAACAGGTAGTAGAAACATGAAAATAAGTACTGATAGTACTTACGAGCGTTCTATGTTCTAAACATTATTTATCATTTTTTTGTACAATGTGCGACCATAATACAATAAATATTATATTCTTAATTTATTATTTATAAATCTTATTACGTATGCCCGTTGATTTTTTAAGTTAAAGCCTGATCAACCTGACCGTACTTTTTTGACTATCGATTCGTAACTCATACGTTTAATATGCTTAAACTATTTCAGCTGCCCTTTATTGATCCTATCAACTATGCTACAGATATATTAAACAATGTGACATATTATTAATTAATAATATTTAATATATTTTATTACCAACCGATACGTAATAAATTTATCTAATTTATACGTATTTTATCTATTTTCATACAATAATTTATTACAAAACTAAAAATCTTTCCATAAATCCGTTTGTTATCGCAGGGAAAGAGTTGTAATGCTGATTTTTTTTAGGTAGACGTGATTTACTCCCGAGACTGTATGGTCTACTCTCGAAGATATAAACCCGATGTTCACCCATATGCTCATAATTATTGGATGGGAACTGATGTGATTCATGGCCGTAGGGAGTTATAAAAATGAGTATAATTATTTGTTACCAAAATATTCAAAAGAATCGTTAGAAAGTTTGATCACAATGAAACCCATTCGAAATAATACATATATTTTAACCAATTTCACTATGATCCAGCATAATTCACACAAAAAATATAAAAATAATACATTTCAATGAAATAAATCAATTGTATTGAATACCTATAAATCTATCATTAAGGGCATTCCTCTCATATATATTGTTTATGTTTATGTCGTTTGTTCATTCGGTGTCGGTGGTGAAACACGCCCGCAATCTACTTAGAGGGAAGAGACCCGACGGGCCGGAGGTCCAGAGGTTGCCCGAGCGGCCAGCGGCCATTTGGCATTCTGAGGACACTTCCGGGTGCCATTTTATACCTATAATGTAAAGATCGATGCAGACGGTTCTATTTTATTAACTAAAAAATAGAGTTTTAACATCAACTGTAGGTACATTTATGGTGTTGTAAGAAAATTATTATTTTTTGTCTTTTTCACGAAATTCATTATATAAAACAAAAGTATTCGTCAAATATAAATTTATTTACAACATGTATTATATCTACCTAATTACCCACACATTTTTGTCTCTTACTATTGTATATTACTGACAATAATATTTTTATAACTTTTTTTCAATATCTTTTTATAACTTTTGATTATACTTTTTTCACATAACTTTTCATAACGTACTTAACATTATACTTACTTACCTCTTAACATTTACAACTTTTAAAAACTGTACAGATAATTGCTTTAGAACAGACTACGTCTAGTAAAGCAATTACCTTTATTTTTTCATATGTATTATTTATGCTACAAAAAAAAATCTAACATAAATACGTTAAATAAGACGACGGACGAGTCAACGAAGCAAACTGCTAATATATTATAGGTATAAAACAATAAAAATATCAGTGGTCACTCATGATTGCGAAACGTGGTGCCTAACTCAAAGCAGAGAAAATAAATTAGCAGTATTTGAATGGAAAATTAACTCAAAAATTTAATTGAGCAAGAAACAATTGTAAGATTCCCAAAGACTGCGATAGACGATAGATTGAAAGAATGTCAGATGACAGGACACTAAAGATGATAACCAAGTGAATACCCTAGTGGAAACAGCCTAGAGGCAGACCATGGAAGAAATGGACTGACTGTGTGGAAGAAGGCTGCAGCTGTAGCTGAAGTGGAATGGGAGTAGATTTTACTATTCACTTTTTTTTTTGCTACTTACTTTTTTTGGATTGGGAATACGATAAAAGTGGCGAAGTATTCACATATTTTTTGTTGTTATTTCAATTAATTTTTGAGTTATTCAATTGTGACTCAAAAAACAATAAGATCTAATTGATCAGTTATTATTTCGGCATATGGTATTGGTACCATTTAAAATAAATTGTTGTTTTAAATTGATTAGGCAAAAACTTTGACAATAAATTACCAAAAAGTGAAAATGTACTCATTGTATATAAATTATTTTCTATTTAAAATTAGATGATTTAATATTTAATTTTTTTTTTTTTTAAATAATGGAGGAAAGGTTTTTAAGTCTCTTCGAAGATACATATAAAAATATATATATCAAATCATGATGGAATATAAATTAACAATACATGTCTCGATAATTTGTCTTATAAGTAATAGTTTGTTCACAAAGTCGAGGCCGAGCTTTTCTTTCACTTGGTCTACCCGAGTACCTGATCGGATTTCCTTTTAAGGTGAGTAATGGGATCAGCAGGGTTCGGACCTCTGTGACATTTTGTTTCCACTTTCTGTGGTCACAAGATCATGAAATCCCGCTCAATATACCAACATACGTTCTTAATTCTCATGTACAGGAAATCCAGTATTACGTACGAATACCTACATCTATTTATTGAAATTATTTCTTGTATGTACCTATATATCTTATTAGTATTCAAATGCAAAAATGACAAAACTGGCAATAAATCAAACATAAATTTCCATCTTTTTGAAGAGTTTGCAGTTTAATGTTGACACCGTGTTGAGTCTAAGACTTTTGGAAAATCTTTTTAACGCGTATCCATATCGAGTAACATTTATTTAAAATGAATATTTAATGTGCATTTTAATTATTATTTCATTATTATATTTCAAATCGATTTGGTTATATTCCTATAAAGTATGTACGGATACTATATAGTATGCAAACAAGTTGAATTTGTGTAGCAATACTTTATTTTTGTACTGGACTGTTGTGGCTACTGCTCGGCCATATTTTGGTGCCACGATCGATGTCTTTTTAAATAATATGACATATCTATGGTTGACGAATGCATGCGCGTGCGTAAGGTTGGTACGATGAGCGTGCGAAAGAGTTAAATGGGGATACGCCGCCGTCGGCGAGCTTCTCTGCTCCGAATCGTGTTACAGGTAACATGTATCATTGTCTTGGATTATGTTGTATAGAAGCATCTGGAATAAATAATTTTGTCGCCACGAGTTTGGGTATTATTCCGAAGACACCATCTCGTATTTGAAACACATCATCAGCAAGTAAAAGATATTAAAAATAATAAAATAATAATTCAAGCGCAAGATCTAGTATATTTTTGGAGAGGTAAGCGATTCACAAACATATGTAACTTTAGTTTTGTAACAGATATATTATATAAAATTGTACAAAATTAAAAATAAATAAAAAGTGTAATTGTAAATAGATTGCCGCCTTTGAGATGTAGTGCTGGAGATACACGCGGAGCATACTCTGAAAATTAAGACCCACAAAAGTTTTCATTCTGTAGGAACAATAGATGAACGATAAACTTTCGACCATTTACCTAAAACGAAACCTTTGCGTTTTTTTGGATATCTTGCAAAAAGAAAAAAAAATTTGGAGAAGCTTGTCGTAGTACGACACGTCGAAGGTCGGAGAGGAAAATGAAAACCTCTCACCCATTGGGACGGCTATGTAGCAAATGCAACTGATACTCCTTTTATAACAGTCCTTTAGATTTGCGGGATCTCGAGAAAACTAAAGTGTAGAAAATGATTGATTGAAAAATAGGGAAAGATCGTAATCATAAAGATTGCGATCCTTTTACTAGTCATGAAGAACTAGTAAAAGATAGAGTCGTGCATCTATTGGGTAAGGTTCCGTGATAAATTTGTGTTAAAGTAAACAAATATTAAATATCGAAAAATTATTTTACATTTATTCGTTTTTAAATTTGTCGATTTATCAGAAAAAATCGACAAAAAAAATATTTTTTTTGCATATAATATAAAATAATAATGTATTCACTTAAAATACGAGTAACAAAATATCGAAATAACTATTTCGATCACTGTTTGTGGAGCATTACTTACTAACTTTTAAAAATATAGATCTCTCTCTGTAGTCCATTCTTCATTACTATGTATAATGGTCCTGGATGTCATCTCACTCCCATGGCTGCCTTAATAAGCCTTTTCCATCCTTAATGCATCCATCTTGTTGCATGCAAGGCTGCATAGAGTGAAGATCGTCTCTATTTGTTCCGGTCAGCTATCTCTCGTGTTCAGTATAGCCCCGCTATCTTCACAACGTCATCCTTCCATCTAGCTCTGTAGTCATAGTCTCCGTGTAGTCAGTTTTTAGCTCCGTCTATTATCCTCTCGCCACATTGCCATTTCAGTTTGGTTACCTTTAGGGCTATATCCACGGATTCTCTTGTGTTAACTAAAATCCATGTTTAAACAATTGGATAATATAATATTCAAATAATTGGCTTCATTACCCAAATATCTTCCATTATGAAATGTTTTTAAATACAGATGTACTTTTGAAAGTTTGTAACTGCAATTAAAAACGAATTTCGCTCATAAAAATATGCAAACCAGAAGCAATTTAGTAATTATTCAAATTGTCTTCAAAAAGTCATCACTCTTCACTCTTTCGTCTTTCTTTTTGGCGTGAAGACTTTTACTTTTTAGATCTCTAGAAAAGCGCATTATAGACACATTATATTACACAGTATTATACAAACCCACCCATCCCCCCCCACACAGATAGAACGTCCTCTAAAATGTTACTCACTTTCTTAATGCACCTTTTTTAACGAAGTTTTGTGATACATTGTATCAAAGAATTCTTCTAAAAAACATTTTACATTTAGATAATATACGTAATCCTCAGAAGACTATTGTTTCACAGTTTAACCTATAACTATTTACTCTGTGTCCATTAGAGTAGAATGAAAAATTATATTTTAAACTTAAATATCTACTATAAACTATCCTTTGATCCGCCTAATAAATTATATAAAATATTAAAGCAACCAGACAAATGCTGCAAACAGGTAAAAGTTTATAATGTTTTATAAATGCATAATTAACACACATTTAACTGTCGTAGTCAAGATAACAAATATAAAATCGATAAATAAATTTTTGAAGTATTATAGTCTGGTTGAAAATATGAATAACAAAAACATAGTACATAAATATTGTATATATTGTACATAATAAGAAATTTCTTTGATGTACTTTTAAATGTTAAAAAATAAGAAAATATGCTTTTATATTTAGTAAACATATTATTGAAAAAAAATAAAAAACTCACTTTCAAGAATTTTGCGTTTTTCACTAAAAAATTAAATGATCTTGCGGCATCACAAAATAATTTTATCCAGCATTAAAATTTTAGTCTTAAAATTAGTCACAAAAGGCAACTAGTTTTCCCTATTAGAAAACTGTATTTGACCGCAGTTTTCGTTCTACCCGAACGTCCATGAAGACATAGACCACGTTCATCTTGAACATCTGTCATTGCAATTAAAAAGGATTGAAAAAGAAGCTCCGCTGCTTTGCATCGCGTGACGTCGGCGACATAAAACCTGCGCTGCCCGAGTACCCGTGTTCTCTGTGTGGCCGACATTTGCATTAACATAACACGGAGACTCCCGTTCAGCGCTCAGGTGGCACGCCAGTCCCTCGCCAACAAGATGACCTTAACTGGTCACAATGCACGGCCAATAACAATTATGTAAATCATACCGATTCAGAATTCCCCAATGGTGGACACATGTGTTGGTACCGCGAGTATTTCCAATAAAGCGGAGGCAAATAATGAACGCCTCTCTTTCACGTACACATCGGATGCACGGCCAATAGAAGGCGCCACCATTTTTGATATATTGATAATTAAGTTGTACAGCGCAGCGAGGGAGATATTGTTGTCCATGATGATTTGCATATCTGAAAGTTGTGAAGGAGAGGAACGTACCTACTTAAAATTTTCAATTCTCGATGAATTTGATTTATATCAAAATACAAAATAGCTAACGTAATTTATTGCAGATTAACGAATTAATGAAGTCGATGACTAATGTTAAATAATGTTGTTGTTGTTTATCTTAATTTAAATTGTATTTACTTAACATACAATCATGGTCCGAAGGGATATTTTAAAAAGCCATTAAATAGTCAATACAATGGTTGTATTGTACATTTATAATCAATGGCAGTGAGATAAAGTGATTATCTTTTATGTTTCAAGAGAGCGAGCGTGCATAAGGATAATGCATTTAAAAATAAGGTACGATGTATAAAAAATAATTAAAAATAAGAATACTGAAGCGATTTGATTAATGTTACAATAATATAAATACATATGGCATATCAACTACGCTGTGATAGATCTTATTTTTTAAGTACGAGAAGCAAAATTTGATGAATTATTAAATGTTTTTTAAGAATATATTACTTTGCAAATCGTAAGTAAACTTAAGATCTATTTATGTTTATTTTATAAGATATATTCTGTATGTAGTTTCAAACTTTTTTTTTTCAGTAATTGCAATTACTCCCAAGAAATTAAAAAATCTATTTTCAGTATGATACCGATTTTTGCTGATAAATACCTTTAACAAGAAAGATCCTGTATTAATAAATAAATTTAAATGTGACGTGTGAAAAATTAAGAAATGTTGATAATAATTATCTACAATTGCGCCAAGTGAAATTAGACATCGTTGGTCAATATTTTTTGCAGCAAAGCTTTGTTACATTTTAATAATCTTTTAAATATTAAAATGATTATTTTTAAGGAAAATTGTCCTTAACTTTAACTAGACTAATTGGTAAATATAGCATCGGGAATGACAATGTAAGAAAATTTTTTTTTTGCATCTAAATTAATTTATCTTTCGTAAGTTGAAACTATGCAGAACATAAATATGATATATAGATTATCATAATTAATTTTTATATTTAAATGCGATTAGTTTGTTGTAAGAATGTTTTTAAATAATTTATTCTTAAATATGAATTAAATATATTAATTAAAAAGATATACATATAAAATCAATTTTATCGAAAAATATTGTTGTTGCGCCACCGGGATTCGAACCTGAATCTCTTTCCCAACCGGGGAAGGTGCATTATCCAACTATGCTACAGCGACAATATTTTTAGCGACAATTCTCGAACCTATATGTTACCTTTTTGATATTAATACATTTAATCGTTCCATTATTTATATTTCTTTCTAATTAATATATTTAATATATCACAGACAGTTCTGAATAATTACAACTTCACAATAAAAATGTGTTCTCCTAATAATATAGTTGTATCAATGTGTCCAAAATTTAAGTAATTGATAATTCTGGCATCTGCTATCAGTTTACTCAAAGGTATTTGAGATTCTGTAAAAATACGTTAGATGGCTCTTTCAAATAATAGAACGATTAAATGTATTAATATCAAAAAGGTAACATATAGGTTCGAGAATTGTCGCTAAAAATATTGTCGCCGTATCATAGTTGGATAATGCACCTACCCCGGTTAGGAAAGAGATCCAGGTTCGAATCCCGGTGGCGCAACAACAATATTTTTAGATAAAATTGATTTTATATGTATATCTTTCTAATTAATATATTTAATTCATATTTAAAATATCACAGACCTATGTTCTGAATAATTACAACTTTACAATAAGAATGTGTCCTCCTAATAATTTATTATTAATTTATTTCATCTGATTTATTTTTATAAATTATTTTGGAGTAGTGATAATTATTTTCCGAATATACCATCTTGATAATTTGAATGAATTTCAGTCAACCGTGAACGCCTTATATAATGAAAAAAATAAAATAATTTTGTTTTGAAACACGAAAAATGTTTTCACCTTTTAAATAACTAGCTTCAAATAATGATGGTATTATGACAACACAAATATTTATTTAATCAACAATCATAAAATAATTAATTTTTATTCTTTTTCTTCTGCTCTTACCATATTCGGTTACCAGACATTGGCTATTATGTTGGCAATAGTTATTTTATTAACAACCGACCGGAAAAGCTGTACCGTTATCTATCTAAACCATCATAGATTCTTCACCTATGAGGTCTGGCGTCTTTCAGGGTCACGCTGATCAGTAATCTCTTCTTAAATTGTGAGATATAGGATCTGGTACATCTCTGGATATCTCGTAGTATGTTCAGAACATTACAGTTTTCGGGTTTTGATTTAAATTTTATTATAAGAAAGATAGTTATACGTGATTTTTAACGTTTCAATCGGGATCTTTCATCGTCATTCACGTCGGTCTCTCACTCCCGCTTTATTGACTATGCTCCTCCACTTTTCTCGGCATCCTGCAGATCTTAAGGCTGTCACTAGAGAAGTTGCCTTTTTCATTTGGCCGGTCCAACGAATGAGAGATCGTCCTTTTCTTCGTCTTTCGAAATGGCCCACCACAACACGCTTCTCCAAGCTATTTTCCCTTCTCGCAAGATGCCTAAAAATTGAAGGATTTATCTCAGGCAAATGGTTGAGAGTCTGTCCTTGATGTTCAGCTCCTGCAGAATGGAGACAATCGTGGGTCTCGCCATCCATAGTATGCGCAATACGTGTCTCCAGCACCACATCTCAAAGGCATCAATCCGTCTTCTTACTTTTGCTTTTAGAATCCATGATTCCACACCACATAAAAATATAGAATGCACCAGAGACTGTACAAGCCTGACGTTCGTTGTCTTGGAAATAACGCGGTCTTTTCATATTTTGTCAAGTCAGGACATAGAACTTTTTGCCATTCCTATCCGTTGTTTATTATCTGGCTCAGTTGATATTGATCATTATTTTATTTGTAGCAACTCGAAATAGTTGGATTTTTTGAACCATCACCATAAGTTTTTTGGCCAGGATGTATTTCGTCTTCCAATGCCTCTTCTGCTGTTTCACCTTGAATGAATGATATACAGGATCTGATATTTGTTTGAATGCCTCATGATTGGAATCGGATCAGTTATTTAAATTAAATTGAATTGAATTGAACTAGTTTTGTAAGATTACGAGTATACAATCACATTCCAAAAATTGATTGTTGATTGCCTCGAATTAAGCAATATTAAAATTCACATACGTTTTCCAAATCATGCCAAGTATCGATTTGAATTGATTTCGTTACCTCGTCTTGTATTGGGATTCACGCGGTGGTCGTGCTCTGGGATGTTATGTAAACAAGCTGAAGATATCCACTTCGGTTGCTTCCCACGTTCATATTGAAAACAGCAAGTGATTTTTCCTCACTTGCTGCGATAAAATGGTATACAATGTTTGTTAGTCACTTCGAATTATATCGGAGCGCTTGTATTGTTAGAGTAGCAACTATCTGATCTTAATATCGAGTGCCTTGCAATATGCTATGCATATTTGAAGCGCATTTTTTATATAAGTAGCGGAATATTTTTTAAAGAAACAGAACATTATTTTTACGATACTTTAATTTCTTCGGACGCTACACACATTAAACTACTTCTCAACACAGTTGTCACCATTATTAAGATACTTGTCATTACGGGACACCAATTTTTGTATGTCTTTATTATGATAACAATGAACAACGACGCCTGGGATGAAAATCATGTCTGTACTCCGTCTTTGAGTTTATCATCGACATCAAGACGCTTGCCACCAAGGAACTGCTTTAAATGAAGGAAAATATGGAAATCACTTGGCGCCAAATCGTGACAAAACAGGATTTACTTGGCGTTGAATATCAGGTGGTTTCATGTTTTGTGCATTCAAAAAACGAATCACGGACCGTATCTCACAGTCGGAGGGCTGATCTATTGTCTTGAACATTTCAACCACTCACTAAAAATGACTACACTATGTGAATGTCTCTAACGTTGCATATGATGAGTCAAAAAATAAAGGAAACCATTGCGCATGCATGCATGCATGCATCGCAACCGCAGCGCTACACCGGGAATATCCGGTGACGGTACATATTTAAAAAACGCGCCTCGTACGTGTATTATCACGAAGATCAATATACCGGGAATTCAAATTGTGATACTCTAGTTCAAAGTGATAGTGTATTCATAATATACATACACATTTGTAACATCACGCCATATTCTCAAAAGAGTGAACGGCGAAAAAAAAAATTCATCAAAAGAGCATGGCCGTACTTGGTAAATCCAAGGTTTTTGGTTTTTATTCCCGAATTCAAATATCATTTCAACAATAACATGAACATTATACTACTGCCTTTAGAATGACATAATATTACTCAATATTTTAAAATAAAGTATAATGAAAGGAAAAATAGCCACACTCATTTCTCAGTGCTAATTTTGCCGACATAAACTCACTAAAAGTTGTGATATGATACAAAGAATTGTAAATAAATCATTTTATTTCTTCCTTAAAGTCAGTATTGATACAGTGGCCTCACAATTAGATGAGATACGACTCCTAAAATATTTTCACAACACTCGGTCCTGAATCATCTTCACAGCCCACTCCAGGTTTTCCCTAGACAAATGCAACCTATCCATATAGTTTTGCGATACTCTTCCAGGTCTTTCTCTTCATAAAGTTATATTATTTAAATTTCTGGGTTTTCATATTGACGCATAGTGTGGGCGAAAAATTGGAAGAATCTTTAGTTTAAATTTGTTGCAGCATTGAGGTATTCGTGCATCAATAATATGTTCTCAATAAGTATTGAGTCATTCGAGTCAATGATGTATTGTCAGTATGGATTGAGGCGTAGTGCTGGTGTTATAATATGTGAATTGATGAACAACGATTGTCATTCTTAATCATGAAAATGTGCGTTTCAGTATTTTCATAAAGAGGTAATGCTGAAATTGAATGTGTAAGAAGAGAAATTGGCGTTTGAATATTTTTACAAAAAGAAAATTCTATACTGGTAACGATTTTAATGTCTCCGGATAAAACTTTTCAAAGCATTTTTTTTAACTTTTCCTCCCCGATAATATAAACTGAGTTAACATTGTCTCTAATTATGTGAATATCTCTGGAAATATACTAAGTACATAGTTCATGTTTTAATATTTATGTAATATATTTATGTATTGGATAAAATAATTACATTATATATGTAAAAAATGTTTTCTCGAAGAACCCGACATGAATTTGTCAATACATGTATATGTAAGTGTGGAGCGGTGTGGAAGACGCAGTGGGTGGGGCGCAGGGAGCAGAATGCTATCCATCACTTTAGTCCTTTAGTGGCAGAGCGTGCGCCGGCCGAGTCAGACGTATCTTATGCGTATATATTTACCCGACATAAAAATCGCAAAAGTCTACAGGTACACTGAGTTACGCATGTTTGTTTAATAATAAATGCGTTTTACCAAAAATTGCAATGAAATTTCTCACATTTATCACGTGCTTGTGGTCTAGTGGTCACGATACGCCTAGTAATCTAGTGGTCGGATGTCGGAGGCCATCAAGAACATACCATAAACATTTAACTTAGTTTGAAAATAGAAAAACAATATTGATGTGACATTAATTCCGTGTACGCATATCTATTTAAAATACATATATATATTATTTTAATTTAAAAATATATATAAAAATATTTAGTTGCCTGAAAAAAAAAGGTTTTTTTATATTTAAAATATTAAATTACGCGAGGAAAGTAAAGAAAAGTAAATAAATTTTTTTTTGACGATCATTGAACGGATTGATATGATTTTTTATTATCACTGAGAACTCTACCAGAGACTAGACAATTTGGAATGATCCATCGGTTGAATCAATTTATATGGAATGTTGAAAATATCAGTGTAGAATTCTACTACACTAATTTAATATATATAATAATGCAAGTTTTATTCAAGGCAATAATTTATTTCTTCACCCTATTGGAACTGAAGTTGTGTTTCTATACCTGTTAAATAATACTATCAATATGTCTGCCTTGCACTTCTACAATTCACGACTTGGGAGAACACATCGGGAGTTTGTCATAAAGTCAGTTTGGTGGGTGTACTTGTACGCCTCGCCTCTTGTTACCAGCTTCCATGTACTTACAGGCTATTGTATCAACCATTTTGGTTTCAGTATACAGAATAAGAATGAAAAGAGACGAGAAATGTCTGGAACACTATAAATGGTAACATCTAGGGAGCAGATGAAATAAATAGATTGAATGCTGAGAAATAAATAGATTGAATGCTTGAATGCTCCGGACCATGTGGAGGGAATAAGGTGAGACTGTCCCGAGAGGGTAGACTTCGAAAGGTTTATACAGAAGTGTAATGTATTTCATATTTTTATTTGTTAACTTTGTTTTATTAACCACTTATTGAGTTTAAATACATCTACCGGTTTCGAAAAATACAACTTTTTTGGTAGATGTATTTAAACTCAATAAGTGATTAATAAAACGAAGTTAACAAATAAAAATATGAATTTTAACCACAAAGTTAATTTTGCTAATTTCAAAAGTAATGTAATTCTATCTGATCAAATAACATTTACGTTATAATGGATAATACGTGTAAATTGTAAATTTAATTTTAATGAAAATCAAATTTATCATATTTTAAAGACAATAACAAACTAAACAATAACAATAGATATAACGTAATCAATGCATTTGTTTTTTTCCTTTTTCTCCTCGAAGAGCGTTCATTTTGTAATAAAGTTGATATTTAAATAAATTGAAAACATAATTCTTTTTAACTTTTAAATTGTTTTATTAACTAATAAAAATATATAATTAAGCTTAATACAAAATAATACTATAATAATTCCCAGAAGAAATAATCTTACAGAAAATCAAAATACACGCTCGAATACTTACGTCCTTAGTAATTATTTTTCTAGTTCGTATCTATCTACAAATTTTATTGAATGATATTTAGGTTAGATTAGGATACTTTCGTTGTATTAGGTGTTTTTTATAATTATTAAAAACATATGTGATACCCACTCATCGCTACGTTCGGTTATATGTTAACCTCTTTGATAATCATTACACTCTGATTGCTAACATAAGTAGGTCTTTAATATTATTAATTACATATACTTTATAATTGAGTCGCACAGCGGTAGAGTGGGCCTATCAATAAAGTGATCAATGGAAGATATACAATGGATTGAAGAGAAAACGAAATTTCATATTTTTATATTAATGTTTTAACATTATTATAATTATATAATGCTTCTATAAATCTCTGCATATAAAATTAAGCTAGTACAAAACAATTAATTTTAAGCGTATTGATGTATTTAACCACAAATACGAAATTTTTCACTTGAGCCACTCTGCCACTGTGCGATTTAATGTGGACGCGGTTATATCTTAAATCAAACAGTTGTTGGAGTAATATCTGCATAGTTTATATGAAGAGTAAAATGCTTTAATAATTCTCTTAGACAAAATTATGATTAATGTAGTTGATTTAGAAGGGACGGATTCTCGCGATCGGTGATAACGTTGTTAAAATACTAGTGTCCAGAGAGTTGCAAGCAATGTAATAATATACTCTGTTAGTGAAAACTGGCTGTTATACTAAGTACCTACTATGTAATGAACAATGTTGGGAATCTCACTAAGAGATAGGAAGACGCAGGTGGCAAGACAAAAAAGTCATGTAGCGAACCTTACGTATGAGATATGAACCTGGGGGATCATTCATGGCTGAGCAGTAAAAGTAAGCCAAATATGAGCTAAAAAATATATGCAGTAGTAGCTTACTTTGAAAGAAACATACTCTCAAAGATAGTAACAAAATGGCTGAAAAAGATGTGTATGTAAAAGTCGTGTGACTGAATTACCAAAAAATGAAATGGCACCGAACGCGTCAGCTCGATAAAATGTCGTTGCAGGATACATACTATTACAATGAAAGCCCACCATTCCGACGCCTCGTAAATTTGTTGGTTCAAATATGAAATGTAATGTGAAGGATTGCTGGATTGCTGCAATGGCGTCTACTCCTATTATCATATAAGATTTTCACGATCTGAACAGAGCGTGAGTCTTGGCGGCTGGAGTGACTTTACACTGGAAGCTTCTAGTTTATTGCTTATAGTGGGGAAAGGAACTGCCGGTTGCTACATTCATGTAACTAGCATCTGGCAATTGTTTTATGCATCACGCTTTTAATAGATACTATAACAATTTTAATTTAAGGTTCTTTTACCTATCCAAGTCATATAATATCTAATAAAGATGATATTTAATGATTAGAAAACGTGTCAAAATAAGTATACATAAATTTATACAAATTTTAGACATTATAGCAGCTTGTTAACTCATGCACGTAGGCATTTAAAAAATACTTTTATGAAACGAAAGTTAACATGTTGTTTTTATTTAAGTTTTTTTACCTTTCCTGCACATGTAACTAGTAAAAATGTTATTAAATAGTTTGTAAGTGCGTCATATATTAGTATATATCTCTAACACTAAGGAAATAAAATAAGTTACACTTTTATGTAACAAGAATTTCGAAAAGTATATGTGGCACGGCTACCAGCGTTCATATCAACAGTAATATAAACAATACAAAAAAAAGACATAAATAAAATTCATGCCAAGGCCTGCGTCGAAGCGGCGCTTCTACTCTCAGGATGTAAAAATATATAACCACATGTAGCGATTTGTAAAATAATCAAATAATATTATAATATTAAGTTGCATCCGGTTCAGTGATTTGCACCTAAATACATACGAGTAGGTAGAGCACGGATTAATTATATGACTTAAAATGTGTGATGAAAAGAATTACAAGGACTCTAAAAAAAACAATCACTTATCACACTTCAGATTGAACAAAAAAAATTAGACAATAACCAATAAAAAAATGCAAAGGGAAACAAACAATTATTAGTATTTTTATGAATATTTTACAAAAAAAAAACATATATATTTGCACGAGTTTTTTTAAAACTAAGCTAAATCGTCTGATTTAAAAATAAAACTTGAACTTGCATTGTCAGAATTCGAACACCCGATCTTTATTGTAAAAGGCGGGTGACCTCGATGTGACGATTCATGTAGTTTTTTATGTAAAATCTAATATATTGGAGGGCCCTTAGACTAGTTAAGGTAATTTTATTGAAATTGTTTGGTACCTTGTGATTTAATCACTATATTTTTTGAGACACACAAATATGAGATACATACATTTTTGAGATATATAAATATTTACCTCAATTATTTTATTCTATCTATGCCTTATAAAAATAAATAAAAAGATTTTATAAAATATTTTTTTGTTAAAGAATCTATCCACACATTATCCATTAAACTTATTATATTTTAGAAAATTATTTTTTATTTTCTTGGTACTTTGTACATAAATTATCCTTAATATAGTTATTCAATTTTTTTTCTATAACGGTATTGATTCGAGGATTTAAAAATTGCATGATATATTAATTGGAAGATTTTACTAAAATAACCTAATTTATCTAACTCATGAAGAATTTTTAAATTTGTAATAGTTAATTTGTTAAGTAATATTTTTTTCTTACGATTTTACTATTATTTTTTAATTGTAAATGTTATCTTACTATTATCGACTAAATCATAAAAAAAATCTAAATTATGATATAGAAGTACTGACAAGCGACCGAGAGTTATTATACTTTAATAGTGATATTGAATTTAGGGAAATTAATAATATAACATTAAATCGTTTCTTATGTAAATAAATAGGTTTTTAAACAATTTTGTTATTTTTCATTCAATTCTAGTATTGTTTTTTTTCAACACAAGGATCATTTCAGGATTAATTATTCTTATTTTCTTTATACTATTATCCTGTAGTAATTTTCAATAAATCATAATAAGCTGAATATATTCCTCGTTTTATAATACACATCATTATAAAACGATTTTAATTTCTGATTTATCTGCGTCGAGGAAGTTTAATTAGAAAATATGGGTAAAACAGATGTCTTACCTTTTGTACCTACAATGATGTGACATCCAAATCCCACATGCTATGTCAAAGTTAAATAATAGTATTTAACATGTGTCCATATTTTACAAACACAGAATGCTGCTACCGAATTAGAGGTAATTTATTAGCAAGAGCACAGTCATAAAAATTTAAATATACACATATATCTGTCTATTGACAAATATCTATGGTCGTGAACTGTTTTGTTTCAGTTTGAAAGAATAGGAATGATTGTTTATGATAAGCGTAGATAATAATGAACGGACAGTGGCGTATTAAACGTTAATAAGAATAGTAGTTTCAAATACCACCCATGATTTACCTACATACGAATGCCTTGTAAAAAGCTTGCGTGGGACTTTGGGTTAGTTATTGTAGCATAAAGTGTTCAGAATTATTACAGTTACTACTCTGAACATCTCGTGTTTCAAGAATATGCTTAAATATACATTTCAAATACTTAATAATACATTTGCGAGGTGAATATTTCTCAATATCATAACGAATAAGTTTATTTTAATTCTAGAAAAAGTTACGCTGATAGTTTTATGGCTTTCTCATAAATACAAAAAATAAACGGAGATGTTAAAAGTTTCGATTACAATATTTTTGAATTATATGGTACAAGTTGACAAAACGGGTGTTGTCCAGATGTACAAAACGTCTTTTGCTTAAATTAATAATTATTTTATATACTAATTAAATTTTGTAAATTGAGTCAAAACTCTGTTTTATTCCACTACACTTTTCATTGTGTTAAATCATAAAAAGGGTGTCCAGCGAAAAAATTTCAAGATTAAATTGTAATTGCTCGTATATCATCAGGGTGAGGTAAGTAGAAGGGGTATTGTTCGACGCACGTGATTTGCGGATTTGCCAGTCGCAATCAGCTGGTCGGGAGCGCACCGCACGTTCGCGGTTGAGCAATATTTAAAGTGCGGTGATTTAATACTATGATTAAGTACTCACTTTAATATTCGACGAGTAAGTGATGGGCCGAGCACGCAACTTATCTGGTGTTGGGTTCAAAAGTTCAGACACGAAGGGACAATGTTTAACCGAACTCCTCCGGGACCATCAACGTCAGCAGCGATGTCAGAACATTTGACTCAAGTTCGACGTGAAATTATGCGCAATCCGCGTAAATCAATAAGGAAGATTGCAGTCTGTACTGGAATAAAAAAATCAATAGTGCACGTTATTTTGAAAAAGAAACTACAGTTTCACCCATACATGTCGTGGTGTGCAATTTCTGCCCAAGGGATAATTGGCCCTTATTTTTTTAACCAGCGAGAGACAGTCACTGCTGACGTGTATTATCGAATGATCGACCAGTTTTTGGTACCGAAACTGCAGCTGTTTCCCAGATTCAACAATATAACACAATTTCAGGACAAGGCCACTCCACAAACAGCTAGAGTTTCAATGGAGAAGCTGATGGGAATTTTTCTCAATAAATTAATCAGCAAGTACGGAGACATACCCTGGGCACTTCGGTCACCAGACCTTACACCGTGCGACTTTTTTATAGGGATACCTTAAGTCGAGAGTATACAGCAATAATCCTCGAACAATTCAGGCCCTACAAGAAAATATCCGCCGTGAAGTTGCTGCCATTAAACCAACGCTTTGATCTCGCGTGTTCGCTAATTTGAAAGAGTGTCTTGAAAGAAATGGACGGAATTAACATGATATTGTTTATAAAACGTAAAATACGCATTGTTAAAATTCATTTTGTATAAACAAAATGTGAGAATAGCATTGTAGTTTTTTTAAAAATTAAATATTAAACTTGAAAATTTTTCACTGGACACCTTTTATAATGTTTTCGGGTAATCTAACGTAATCTACGTAATCTTTTGTAATTCTTAAGCTTTTGAAAAATACATTCTGCTCGAATTAGTTAAATAAGACAAATCGAATAATCAATATGATTAAGGGATAAGGACAAAAATAAAGCATTATATCAAGATGAACAGAAAACATAAAACAAGCCGAAACCAACTTTGTAGAAAAGGACCGTGATTTTTGCTATTCTGGAATTTATATAATGTTTGCATGATTCTAGGAAATAGTTATGTTCAACACGAATGACATTTAAAAAAAAATGCAATTTAAAATAAAATTTCTACAAATTACCATTAGTGTTGAAACTGTATGGAAATCCTTAGAATTTCAATGAACAATGTTGTTCCTTTTCATCTCATGTAAATAAATTGTACGGCTGTCCCCCTTAATAGTTATAATTACAAATTGTTTAGTTAAAATTGTTAGATTGATAATGCCCTTGTAAGGCAAAACACGTCTCATATAAATTAAATGAGTAGCATAAAAAAACAAGTGTTTTATTTTCACATATGTTCTAGTTCTGGATGAGTTCTACAAAATTACCTCGGAAACAGTAAAAAACATAATTCAAGAATTGTCGAATTGATAATGTACCTGACTAATTTCTTCTGTGTGGTGTATCTTGTATTAATCTTCCATAAAGTGTACACAGCATGTGTGAGTATGTACATATATATGTATCTGATCTGGAATGATAGAATGTGTGGTTGTCTTCCCGTGTCCTTTCCTGCGCCGAGCCCCGTCATGTTCACGCCTCGGAACATTCGCACCCCGCTATGGCGCCTCCATTTATGTATTATCTAACGCTAGATCCCCTTAACGGAAGACCAGCAGAGTCATCTCCGACTCCATAATGCTGAGAAAGGAGGAGGAAGAAGAAATAAGAACTGTATCCAAATTTGGGTAACGGCAATTTTGTAACAGTAAGGGGCAGTACTTATTCCAAATATAAAATCACGAATATTATTTGTGAACTTTCTTGAAGTGTCTCGGAATGAAATTTAAATATTAAAATTACGTGACTGCTAAGATACATTCGTATATTAATTGAATTGTATGTATAATTATGACGTTATTTTTATGTTAATTTTAATTATCTTAATTATATGTTCATACCAAATCAACTCTAATTTTTCTTGTTCTTCCGTATCAGAGACCCAAGTTATACCCTGATAAAAAAGAAATAGATATTATTGCTTTTCAGATGCAGTCTGTGATAAATTTAAAACATTTTCTGCCAATAAATTATTCAAAATTTATCATTTCACCTATTATTAGTAATCTGAGCATTCAAATACTTTTAAACGATGCCTAATATACAAACAGTTTCAATATTGTTATTCCTATTTTGAAAGTATTTGTAGTTTATTACTGTCCCATAATATAGAATGCAATATAAATGAGAATACAATAATATATTATTGGATATCATTTTATGTATGGTTTAGTATTAGATATGGAGCGAATTTTATGTAGGTACACTCGGCAACTTTATATTGTACCTATATCTGATCAAGTGACTCATTTGAAAATTATAAATTTAAGGTATTTCGGATTGCTTCCAAATCATCAGTTTTAATGTACGTATATGTATGAGTTTTAGAAAATATGATAGAAAATTATTACATAAAGTATTGTTAACTTTTGTTACTAAAAATTATGAAATTCAGAAAAAAACAAATAGTATTAATTTAGAAATATATTCAGAAAAAATAAGTAGTAGCCAAAATATACAGAAAAATATTCGTTATTCGAGGAAAAGAGTATAAATATTCATTCGGCGTTCGGCCAAATTCGTGCATCTCTATTTAAGATTATTAAAAAAAAAAACAGAATACCAAAATGTTAAGTAATTAATTATGTCTCGTGAAATTCGATATCGTCAAAGAACTTTTTACGCTTGATCGGTCAGTCAAAAAATATTTACGACTATCATTGATCATTTGAATACCGAGAAGGTAAGTTTAATGTATTATAAGGTTTAAAACAGGTGGCTACTGGTCGGTTACTTGAGCGGCCTTGGCTGCAGGATCAAATTACACAAATTTCAGGTAGCACTCCCAAATTGACTATCTTTATATCCATTTAAAGAACGTCAATACAACACGATTTTTTTTATTGAAATCTCATGTTTGTGATATCATTGTAATAAAGTATTACTCAATTTATTTCTTTTCACAAAAAGCATATTTAAATGGGATATTTTATTATATAATTTATGTCATGTTTAGATGTCAAAACGATATGTTTTTTAAAAGCGTGTCTAAAGAATATTATTAGATATATAATATTAAATAATTATAGAGAATTGAGTACATATAATATTAGAGAATTATAAAGAATTGAGTTTATAAAATATTAGAGAATCAACTAGCGTAAAATAAAAACTTCTAGGCTGCACAATAAATACCACGGACTGGAATAGGTGGAAAAAAACCACGTTCCATGTCTTCCACAGTACCCAGTTGTAGAATATATGATCATAACTATTCTTATTAAGAGTAAAACGAAGAACAAAAATAATGATTATGTCAACCCCTATAGTTTTATATCCAATATTTACATAATTTGCGATAAAATAACTAGATTAAAAAATGTGACTGAAATTTTTGTGAAAAGTCGTGATTTTCAAAAGAATATATTCTACGGATAATGTGGGTTTATAGGCCAACTTTTTGTGATAGTAATAGTAATGAATTTTCTTATTTTCAAAGAAAACACATACATGAATGCACATGTATATTATTAAGATGAGTAAAATGCTACAGCTGAAATATCTATTTTAAATGATGAAATGACTTTCATAAAACTAAATAATTTTGTGGATATTTGTGGTTGACAAAAAATATTATTAATATAAATTAAATGAATCAACTAGAAAGATGTACACAAAAAAAAATATTTATTGAAAAAATATTTAGTTGCTACCGGGATTCGAACCTGGACCTCCGTAGCGCGTTCTCCATTTTAATTAATTTAATTCTGGCGTTTCCTATCGAATTTTATTCAAAGGTATTTGAGATTCACCGTAATATAAAGTTGATTGTTTTTAAAAATTAATTAATAAATGTATCAATTGTAAAAATATATGGATAAAAGTTTTAAATTTATCGTAATCGTAATCGGTTGCTATAATGGAGAGGTCAACATGTTTCCCCTGATAGGAAGAGGTCCATCCCGGTTGCAATGTTTGCTCACTTCGGACCAAAAAGTGTTAGAATGAACATTTCCAACACTATGTTGGCGCAGTTTAGGCGCAATAAATCAGAATTTTAGCGCCGATTAATTATTGTAGATTAAACTTGGGTACACTATTATACTCCATAAACAAAAACACAGTCAAAACAGTGGACTGCGAAGGGAGAATCAGCTCCAAAAAAGGCGAAGGCTGTTCCTTCGGCTGGGAAAGTGATGGCGACTGTTTTCTAGGATTCTTAATCGATTATCTTGAAAAAGGAAAAACCATTACAGAAGCATACTATGCATCATTACTTGATAGGCTGATGGCAGAAATTGCGAAAAATCGGCCACATTTGTAGAAAAAAAATTGTTTCACCAAGACAATGCGCCGTCTCACACCTTAGCGGTTGCCCAGGCAAAAATCTACGAATTACGGTTTGAACTACTTGACCACCCCACCTCACTCACCAGATCTAGCCCCAAGAGACTCTTTTTTGTTCCCTAAGCTAAAAGTTGCGTTCGGAGAACAGAAATTGGACAGACAAATGAAGAGGTCAGTCATCACCTTCGTAAATAACTATTTTGCAGATAAAGACTCCAAGTACTATTTGGACGGATTAAAGGTATGGGAGCATCACTGGGTGAAGTGTATAGACTAACAAGGAGACTACGTAGAATAATAAAAATAAATTTGAAGAAAAAGTGTCTTGTTTCTTTGTTAGGTCGGAAACTTTTCAGACAGCCTCGTATACCGTATATATATTTATTTTATCTTTTTTTATATACTTACTTATATTATTTTAGTAACTTTGATGTAGAATTGTCCTTTTCTCTTGGTCCCCCGTTCCTTAATTTCTCTCTATTACTTAATTTAAAAAAAAATCTTTTAACTATTTAAATGTTTTGAATTAGTTATTGGTTAGTTATGGATATATATTATTAATTTTAACTGGAATATTATGTTTGTACCTACCGTTAGTTTCCTTAATAAATTTCTAACCAAAAGTACAATAATACATGATGATAACTTTTACAATTTAGTTTAGTTAAGTTTTTAGTTTGTGGTTTTATCTTATCATACCTTTTTGTATAAATTTAGCTATAAATGTGTTAGTGGATTACACAAATGTTGGTTATTTGTTTACGCCATCTCACATAAAATTCACCGCTTACGCATTTTCCAAAAACCAATAGTATTTACGAACTTTTATAAATAGTTTTACCGGGGGCGTACAGTGCATACAAGCAAAAAAGCTGTGCATTACTAAAATTTTTGGGAAACAAATATAGAGTGAATAATCTATAATAAGGACAGTGAACGTATAGTTATGGATTTATTACAATTAGCGCCATCTGTGTACCAGTTGAAACTTTAATGGCTTGGTTCTAAAAAATACCAGGATAACCCACCGCTGCAGCTGTAGCGATAGAAGCTACAATCGACGCATTGTAGCTATTCACATTACTATCTTCTACTTTTAAGCTAGTGAATTACTCAAGTCATACAATTAGCTATTTACTGAAATGAAAATTCCTTTCGGTTGATTCGTTTTGTATGGAGTCGTTACTTATGCTGTTTTTTTAACAGAATAACATTAGAAAAACTTAAAACTGCGTTCAAATCATTGAAATGTCTACGTCTTCTTTTAATAATTCGCGAATTTTATTGTCTTGCTGTTTTTAACGTGTTGATTTCATGGTCGGAGATATATTTGGTGCATGAATTTATTTTTGATTTGGGAAAAACAAAAAGCAATTGGTAGAATTATTTTCTACATTAACCTTTAATAAAAATAATTATTTAATATAGTCATTACGTAAAGGATTTTCAAACAATAAACTAATCATGCTTAGTCATAAAAAGTATTCTTAAAAACGTCCATATTGAAATTACATGGATAAGAAGGTATTATTTTACGTTAAAACTTAAACTTTAAAAACACTATTAATAGTACTCTAAAATTACAAATAAATACATGGTACGGTCATATAAACGACGGATTCATTTTCTCTAAAGACGTTGGTTAAACCAACATATATTGTAGTATATATATTATATATGAATGTATAATATCATTGGTAACAGCATAACCTAAATCTATATCTACTGAGTTTTGCGCAGTTCATTAATGGTAAACACATATGAGGTAAAATGAAATCTCTATAATTTGAAGAGTTGAAATAAAAACTATGGATATTAGTAACTCTACGTAAACGACATATTTAAATACAAGATAGAGAATGAACCTTTAACTTATTTGTATGATATCATGTTGGCGATACAATCTCAAATATAATTAAAATAAAAAGAGATGCATACACGGAATACATTTTTTTAATAAATTGAATTTTCCTGTATTCTGTATAAATATCATTATAAAAGGCAGTTATAATTTTTCAGCCACACCTGTGATTCAGTGTTGCCGGATCTTTACGATCAGCCGGATTTAGGTTCATGTCGACCTGCATATCAAATGATTGATAGTGACCAGTGGTACAGTGTTTAGTTAATGTGCCCCATACACATGTTCCCTGATCAAGGCGTGGGCGTAAGAAGGCTTTTAATGTGTTGATAAGCAGACATGTACCCACGCGATGAGCAAAGTGTTTGTTTAATTACGCTCTTATGATATTGTAAGATTTCAAAAATGGGATTTCTCGCTATAGATTTTCATTTGTCAGTTCAGTGGGAAGAAAACTTATGTCCTCACAAAATGTTCTCTATTTTAAGCACGTTGCATATCCTGAAACTTTTTTCAACAAATATTTTTGAATACAAATTAAATATATTAATTAGAAAGATATACATATAAAATCAATTTTATCTAAAAATATTATTGTTGTTACCGGGGTTCGAACCTGAATCTCTACCATTTTGTATTTAAAATATCACAGACCTATGTTCTGAATAATTACAATATCACAATAAGAATGTGTTCTCCTTAAGTTGTATCAATGTGTCCAAAATTTAATAAAAATGAATTGTTAATTCTGGTTTCCTATCAGTTTCGAAGGTATTTGAGATTTCGTAAAAATAAAAAATAGATGGCTTTCAAATAATGGAGCGATAGATGTATTAATTTGAAAAGTGTAACATGTAGGTTCGAAAATTTGTCGTTAATCAACAACATTTTTCGATAAAGTTGATTTTAAATTTATATCTTTCTAATTATTACATTTAATTAGTATTAAAAATATCACAGACCTATGTTCTGAATAATTACAAAATCACAATAAAAATGTGTTCACTTTGTAGTTTGACATATTAGATTAAATAAAATACAATCACTTCGTACGAAACCACGAAATTTCGTTTCAAATATTTTTGACATTTTCACAAAACATTATTGTGACCATTGTCTATAATTTAGCAGGACAGCAAACAGGACATCGATAGCATGTTAAATTTTAATTATGTAGTTGTAGACATTTTTTTTCATAGTTTGCAACTATGTAGATTGTGCTTTCTACATAACGCATTAAAAAACATAACTTGCAAAAACTGATTCTCTAAAATGACTCATAAATAGTAAGAAAAGGTAATTCGGATAGCATATAATTCAGGAATCTCTCCATCAGGCACTTCGTGTCTTCAAGTATCTCAAAGTTAGTCTAGTAACTCAGAGTGGGTTCTGCATGTTTATTTGAGGTATACACGCAGCTTTTATTGCGCATACGATTACTGAACGTCTTCTTGGTTGAATCTTGAAGTAGATTTTGCCTCTGTGTGTTTTTTATTTTTTTCTCTAGGTCCAGTATTAACGGAGTTACGAATTTATATTTTTGATCCAACTAGTAAAAGAAATTAGTCGAGATGTCTACAATATACATTTTTCAGAAAAGTTAAAAAAAACTACGAAATTTATCGTATCCACGAAATCCGTTACATACGAATGCATACACATACTTTTAACGGTGGGTAATTTCAGGTCCTTTAATCATTAATTATATAAGTGCGTTAATATTTTACAGATGTTGCGTCATAAGACCATTAGAAATAGGTAGTATTTCTAATGAAATTTACTTAAAAGTAGACAGTTCTATTGCCAAGTTATATAAGATATGCGATCTATTCACTTACACTTCAACGTTCTTGCGATGCAATGAAATTATCGTGGGCTTAACAAAGAGATAAATGGAATGCTGTTTTATAACAAAATATTAACGCTGTCATCTCGGCCCTCCCAGTAAAAATAAAATTTAATAATTATTAAAATTTATATACTTAAGCATTAGTATCTAAATACAGTACTTAGAAATCTGTACAGCACACTGAATAACAGCAAAGCACAAGATATACAGCAACGATAAATAAGTACTTAGCAATCATCACATGTTTGTAGATGAACATAGGTATGTCAGATAACTGTCTGATAGAATAAACACATGTATGTGAATAACTCGGTAGTAAAATGAATACATATATGTGATCAACTCGGTAATAAAATGAATACACGTATGTGGGTAACTCGGTAATAAATTGAGTACTTGCAAGTGTGTGACTTGGTAGTAAAATGTTTAGATATTATAAATAACAAATAAGTATCTAGATTACTTTAGTTTAACTTAAAATATTGTAAGGATATAATTGAATAAATACAAAGGACAAAACGTTTACATTCGTTTTTAAATTTATTATTATTATTGAATAGAATGTCAAGAAAGTTCGCAACCCTAATTATCAATAAAAAATTTAATAACTCAATTCTTTAATTTCGTTAATATTGATATATAATTATAATAATTTAAAATTAAAAAATATTAAAGAGAAAGGTTCAATAAACGACGAGCATGCATTGAATGTACTAAAGTGAACGAATCGACATTGGTGTGTAAGGACAGAACAGTGTAAGGTTCAATTGTGTCTGCGTACCCCTTGTAAATACAAAAAAATAAATTGTAATAATTGCATTATCCTATATATGCTAGTAAGGAGAAGAGTTAATAAGCAAATTCAAAGAAAACTTACAATTTATAATCTTATTACTCATTACTTCCTTCTAATTAGATTGGGTAGGCTACCACACTTTCATCTATAGTTCTAGATCATTGCATGTTCAATTCATCGTCAACGTACATTTAAGGTTGGTATTCAAAATTGACATATTTGATTTATTTTACATTTATTTTCGCCAAGCTTTACGTGGTTCTTGGTATCAACTCTTCGTATTATTTGTGTTTGCCTTATATGTTTATCTGAACAATAATAAACTGTTTCTAGAGGTGTAGCTAATCTGAATTTAACAATTCCCAAAATCACCATTAAGTATGGATCAAGGACATTAGAATTTGTTGTTCCAACACTAAAAAATAAACTACCTGGGTTTTTACAAAAGAATTCGCTTTCTCCCAATTTGGAAGAAATGATAAAAAAGTGGCTTATCGATAATAACCTGTCTTGTAAGCATGAAATGAATTGTTTAATCTGTGACACTGATTAGTTTATATGCTTTGATTATATTAAATTTAATAAAATTGATATTAATGTACCTGCAGACAAATGTCTAGCAAGATATTTTATGGGTCTAGTTTTAATTACAAATAAAATAAATAAAAAGAAGAATATAAAAAAAACTAAGCTTAGTTTACTCCGTTATTTCTATTATGTTATTTCATTATTATTCTCATATTATAATTTATTAAACAATCATATTTTATCACCCAATTTACTCTCATTTTTTCATACGTAAATAAACCTGGAAAAGGCACAAATGTACAAAGACGTTGTTGTATCAGTTTTCCACAATGATCTCGACAACTCTACTACTCTCAAAATTATCATTTATTATTTCATCCAGAGTAAATTAACTTTTGAAATACAAAAATTCTCCAACTCGTTCAACCATTCATTGTTTATATATGTATTAAAACAACAGTATTATTACCAATTTCCGCCTACTATAAATAATTCAGCTTCATTCAAATACTATATATGTAGTAAACAGTTTAATACTATTGATTAAAATCGTTAAAATTGACAGATTAATTTAAAACAGTGACCCCACGTAAGTCCTTTGTTTGACATTTATTGAGACTTACAATAGTTATTCAAATGGTCAGGTGAAGAACAAACTTTAGTCGAACGACAGTATTTCAACCACGCATTGTCGGTAATTTGATACTTATTAGATTTTATGTGGTTTAATAACAAATCAATCCGAGTAATATTTCACTTTGGGTGCCAAAGAACAACAGCAATGGAGTGGGCGACCACGATCGTCGTATTTGGAAGTCAAACAGATGGAAGGAAACTATCGAAAACTTTCTAGGTTGGTAATCGTTTTAGTGTATTTGCTTTTCCTCATTTGTCGTATTTTTGTTATATTTATAAACTAGGAACGCACATATATAAGAACGATCTATTTTAATATAATTTTTTAATTTTATTTTTAATATTTACGATACACTTAAGTTATTAGTTACAGCAAACTCAAGTGGTACCCAATTAGGTATGCTTTATTTAAAAAAAACAGGGGTTACCCAGTACTAAGATATTGTGTTTTTTTATTCGACTTTTAGAAACTAATTAATTTGTAATTATAATTATATAAAGGGTAATCTAAAGTAATTATATTGTTTAAGGCTTAAAGTCCTAGGATGTTGTTATTAATAAAATATGTGAAAACAGACGAATCAATCAAAAATATATATTTTTTAAGAACACATTAATATTGGGAAGTTGCAATATTTCAGAATACAGTTCTGTGCTATTTTTAATATAAATTAAATAAATCGACTAGAAAGATAGGTAGGTGTATACAGAAAAATTCTATTTATCGAAAAAATTTTTTTTTTCTAAATACATTTTTTCTGTATATCTTTCAAGTTGATTAATTTAATTTGTATTATATCATTAATACCATTGCCGAAATAATTATTTCGTAATTTATATTTACATTTCAAACGTCCAGAAGCTTTCTTCCCTTTCTTTCTTTCCAGTTCTTCTAGTGGGTTCCATGTTTTCTGGCCTTTCACCTACTCTAGATTTCTCGATATTTTCTGTGTCATTTTCCATATTTTTGAATTTCCTTGATTAATTTCAGTTGGATAAACTTTAAGTTTTAGAAGTGTCAAAATTGAGTGTTAAATTTTAAGAATGAAAATTGTTATACTACATTTAAATTAATAAAATATTATTATTCTTACAATACTATTTTCTATAATTGACAAGAATGTATGAGAAGATGAATAAATATTGACGAGGTGAAAGTTGTGTCAGGAATAGAGTGTGGCGTTCTTCTTCTGCGTGGAATCGGTGTGATGTTATGTAAATACACAGGGGATGATATATTGTACTTATCAATATATAATAGTAGTTACCTTATTTGTTAGGATACTATGAAGATTTATCAAGGTTAAAGAAATGTATTTAAGAGAGAAAGTCAAATAAATTCTGGTTATAAATTGTGTTAATCATTTTAAAGTTTAAACATTGAAGTGAATTTGCGTCAAGCCCACAGCGGTTACCCATTTCTTTATTTCCTATAATCAACGTTGGCTTCAATTACAATGGCCAGTAATTCATTTTTCTTAATTTTTGCCCTAATACCAAAAATAATATCTCACCTTTCTGTAAAAAATATTAAAATACAATACATAAGTAAAACACTAAGCTAGCAGAATAAAATTAAACATTTTACATAATTATAAAACGTTAACAATTTGCTTCTTTTGAGAATACATTTACTTGTTTTTAGAGTCAGTTTTTATACGTTATATGGGCATGTTAAATACATAAATGTGGACACATTAAATGTCAAAACCATGTTGGGCATTTATCATTGTATTTCTGTAGGTTTGTTTAATTACCACTTAACAATTAATCAGCAACACTTCCTAGCTCTCAAGTCTGTTGTCAAGTGCTGTATATCTTCTCTTGTCTACTAATAAATTTCGGCGAGAATAGTTTATTGATATTTTTTGTTTTGATTGGGTATTTTTAAATATTTCACCGAAAAAGATATTCGTTTGAAGGAGCTTGCCGTCATTTTTGTCTCAGTTGGTGGTATGTTTATACCCACGCAGGCACTGATGTCATATTTATGAATTAGGCATATTGAATGGGGTATGGACATGTAGGTACACAGTTTTTGGAAACATCTTTTTACAACAATTCTCAAACACAAAGTGCTTCAGGTGACTCTGGTAATTTTGATGCCAAAAAGAAACATCTGAACAATTTAACAATAAATAAATTTCAATAATAAATATAAATCTTGATGGTTGGAATAACTATATTTTGTTGGTTAAATACACGTGAATGAAAAAAAATCAAAGGTTTTATAAATAAAAATATGTACGTTGGTATTTGTCATATCGACTCCTCAAAATAACAAGGTTCCATCTGACACTGACACTGTTTTGAGATAATGAGGTCAAAAGTGTTGATTGTATTTCAACATATATTCATGTTTATTTTGTTTTGAGTTTGCAAATGTTATCAGTTTTAAGGTCTTAACTTATTATCAATGACCACTGTGAGATGACAGAATTTAAAAAAAAAAAGTTTGAAATGAACAATAATGATCCATAAATTGAAATAAATAACTAATGCAGGTGGAACTTTCAGCTCTTGCTATTTCCTTTAATATCCGTTAAATAGAGTTAGTGTGTATGGAAGAAATAAAGAATTTTGCATTTGGAACCCTTTTTACGCAATAACTCAAATTAGCCCAAAATGTTAGTTGGAACCTTGTTATTCTAGTGGATCGATATCGTGACCATCGGACAATAAGGTACC
Organism: Eubasilissa splendida; assembly: GCA_031772225.1. Classification (NCBI taxonomy): domain Eukaryota; kingdom Metazoa; phylum Arthropoda; class Insecta; order Trichoptera; family Phryganeidae; genus Eubasilissa; species Eubasilissa splendida. The sequence continues at coordinate 11,480,560 of CM062846.1, forward strand.
ATCTAAAATTTTGGTTAAAATTAATTTTTATTGTTTGTATTAAATTAAAAAAATATATATTCTGTTTATAACTGCGTCACAAACATGAGATAATAAGAAATCATTGTTACGTTTTAGTAATATTTTTAAACAACATCTGATGATATGAATACAAATAAAATGTGTAAGTTATATGATAACATATGACGTACCCGAAATAAGGAATCGTTTATTTTATTATTCTAAATTATAATGGTCGATGAACCGAAATCCGCCGAATCGATTGGAAAATTGATGCCTACTCAAAAATTTGAAGCTCAATATCTTAGCTTTATGTTCATATCGTAAAACTGTTATGCAGTTTGGCAAATAATATGTATGTAAAGTTGAAATAAATAAAATAAAAACGATGAAACCTCGATGTTCCAGGTTTAAATAATTATATTATTATTCATTCGCGCCTTACTTCACGCTCCTCGTACGTCAAGTGTCATTTCCGTTCATCAGATGGGTGATTTCAAATCTCCTTAGCAACATTAAAAACGGAATAAATTACGTTATTTTTTAATGACTTAATTTTTTGGAATTGATGGTTGTAGGGATTTATGGTGGTTTTAGGTGACATTTGTGTGCACGTGGCGAGTCGCACTGTCAGATCGTATACATTGGTTTGATTTTTTGTCGCTTTCTATCAATCTCAGGCTGATCTCTGAGTTTATCTCCAGATCAAAATGTACTTCAACAAAATTTTTCATACCCCGCGTCTGTACGTACTTGAAAATATTGTTTAGAACCTCAATAATATGTAATGATTTTCCGATATTTGTATATTCTATTTTTTACTTTTCTGTGATGATCCACCCTGTATATATCTGGGTGGATCATCGACAAGTCAACTGGGATTGGTCATCTCGTGACGGTCCCAGATCACATCTTATCTTGGACCGCTGCAGTGCTATCTGACAGCCCCATCTAAATGGCCTAACTTTATAGTGCGCCCGTGCCACGACGGCAGCCGATTCTATTCACTTAACCAATTCCTAACTTCACCCCGACTGGGATGTTGTGTGATTAAGGATGGCTAGATAATAAGTACAATTATACTGCACGCAAAGCGTGTATTAAAGCCTAAATGAAATAGTTTATCGTATATAAACTTGTTTTATTGAATAATTAATTGTTTTAAATAGTCATGATTTTATTAAATGTTTAAGATGAACTACATCCAAGATTATTAAAAAGTTTAATTAAATTAAGCAATTAGTGAGACATGAAGCAATATTTTTATGTTATTTATCTTCTTCGAATATTTTATATAAATGTATAAATTTTAAGTATAGAAATAAATATACAAAAAACATGAAAAGTATGTAGTGGGAGTTATATATAATATTTTTTTCAGAACTGAAAATCCAGCTTCTATTTGGAAAACAGATGCATTTATACCTTTAAGAGACTGCTGGGGTCGAAAATGCTGGTTAACAAAACTAATGTACTAATTAATAAGAACAGTGGTTACTTAAGGTTGTGAAACAGGGCGCCTAACCCAAAATGTAGAAAAAAATATTTGAACTGTGGGAGATTTATATCTTCTGCGAACAAGTACGATTTTACCGAAATTTTTTGAGGCAATATCTTGACAATACCACGTGTTACCATACCGAAATTCACAACCACAAAACCATCAACATAAAACGCGATTTAGTCTAGAAGAGATGCCATTCCATACACTAGTGCTCATGAAAAACTTGATCAAACATATATAGGTACATATATTAGGTATAACATTTTAACGGAGGTCTGAGGTTTCCTGGTGCATTGAAATTTTCCGGAGGTTGCGTTAGAAAACCCTCTGCAAAGGTTTATCGCATTTTTTTTGAAATCTAAATATTACCACAGATTTACTAGAAAGGAAATACTTGTCTCCTGCATGCATACGTATTAGAGTTTCTAACCCGGGTCGACTGGATTCCCGGGAATACATGGGGTTTTCGATACATCGAGTCTCAAGAATGCTTATGTCGAGTCTCGTGATTCGTAATAATTTTGGAAGAGTGTAAATAAAATAATTTTTTGTCTTACGAACGCAGTTAAAAATAAATGTTCGGGTAAAAATAAAAAAAGCATACTTTTCGAATGGGTTCCAGAAAACAAAAAATCATTTAGTCGCAAAATACAGAGTAATAAATTCTTAAAAAATTTGTTAACATTGGCGACTGTCGGTGAAGTGCAATAAAAATACGAGTACATACATGAGTGAATGCTTTCGCTGAAATAAATTTTTATTTTTTGACCGAATTATGCCCTGGCTTGTAACGGTTTCGAAGTCATTCAGTAATATGAATTTTTAGCCGTCGTACTGCCGTAACACAAATTTGAAAGTTTTTTCAGTGGCTGGAAATTTATGTACAAAATCGAGAAGCAGGCTATCAGATGTAAATTAGAACATTTTGGTATTTTTAAAATGCTATTTTAAATAAAATTGTTTTAATGTGTGTATTTAATTTAAATATTTTATTTTTGTTAATATAATGTATAATAAATTGATTATAAATATGTACATACAATACATTTTATTTAAATTATAATTTTTAAATGTTTTTTTTTCTGTATTTTTTATTTAGAAATAGTATTTTTTTTGTCAATACATGTTTAATTTATAATATCAATTTAATTGAAATAAAATTAACAATGTTTATAAAAAACAAACAAAATCTTTTAGGAGAACACATTTTTATTGTGAAGTTGTAATTATTCAGAACATAGGTCTGTGATATTTTAAATATGAATTAAATATATTAATTATAAAGATATACATATAAAATCAATTTTATAGAAAAATATTGTTGTTGCGCCATCGGGATTCGAACCTGGATCTCTTTCCTAACCGGGGAAGGTGCTTTATCCAACTAAGCTACAGCGACATTATTTTATACAAATATTTATACAAATGATGGAACGATTAAATGTATTAATATCAAAAAGGTAACATATAGGGTCGAAAATTGTCGCTAAAAATAATGTCGCTGTAGCTTAGTTGGATAAAGCACCTTCCCCGGTTAGGAAAGAGATCCAGGTTCGAATTCCGGTGGCGCAACAACAATATTTTTCGATAAAATTGATTTTATATGTATATCTTTATAATTAATATATTTAATTCATATATAAAATCTTTTATTTCAATTTTTTTTAACATATCACGAGACCCGGGATCCCGAGAATGATACAGAGCTGCGAATCGAGTCCCGGGAATGAAACAAGTCCGGAAATAGAGAAATCCTATTACGTATCCTTATGAAATTAATGCGTATTTTTTTTCCAATTTATGGGTATATATCGTGTATGTTCATTTCGTTATTTATGAGTATAAAATACTTTACTCGTGTGTTTTTGTTGAAGTTTATTATTTGTTAAAGTTTAATGACTCGCCAACTGTTTAAGAAGTGGTAAGTGGATAGGTTAACATGTACGCAGATTATTATGGCTATTGACCTCTCGCTCCTCGGGCTGCTACGGGTCACCAATTTCATAGAAAGCGGAATTAACGTCTGCGATATAAAATTGAAACAAACCATGCAATATTATTTTGAGATAATGTTTAATGATGCATAACTTGCTATTAATAAGAAATAATATATTTTTAGATTATTTTGTAAATTGTTTTAAAACACTGTTTTATTCCACTATAGTTTATTATATTAAACGTTAGAATGTTTTCGGGAACATTTTCCCATTATCAATAATATAACTCAACAAAAGTTTAAAATATTTTCAGACAGTAATTACGGAAAATCACACCAAATAAAAATAATTATGAATATAAAAAAAAAACAACGGTTATCAAGAGAAAACCATCAAAACTATTATGTACAAGAAGAATATACAAACATACTTATATCACAAAATACCAAAATATAACGACGAAAGAAAGCCAAGAAGGAGAATAATGTATATAGGAAAATTTACAATAGATTTATTAAATTCCTGTCAAGATACAATATTTAACCCCGCCTTCTATACAAAAAAAAATATTAAAAAATATATCTTGAATAATAAATCAAAAATAACCCAAGAAGAAAAAGCGGAGTCTATAAGTTGAGTTACAGTGATTGTGAAGTATTTTATATTGGATAAAGCAGAAGAAGAATAGAAAAGAGATTAAAAGAACATAAAAAAGCTATAAAAAACTACAGTCCGTAATGGCTGAACACGTAAGAATGAAAGGCCATTCATTTGACAAAAATAATTTAGAACTTCTACATTGTTGCACCAAAGGACAAAATTTAGACATCTTAGAGAATTTATAATTTTTTAATAATAAAAATAACAATAAGAAAATAATAAACATCCAAATACCGTCCATTAAATTCCCTCTCTTATCTATTTTTACTCTACCCCCATCCCCCGCCGCCCTTAACTCCAAACACACCCGTAATTACTGTCTGAAAATGTTTTTATTTTTAGTTGAATTATATTATTGATAATGGGAAGATGTTCCCGAAAACGCTCTAACGTTTAATACAATAATCGATTGAGGAATAAATCAGTGTTTTAACTCAATTTACAAAATAATCATGGAATTCTACAAAGTTTAACCAAAAACCTTTGAACAGTTTACATTTTTAGAGATAAAATATGAAAAATGAACGTTATATTTATAAAAGATTACAATGAAATATTATATGCTTTGTGTTGAACGGGTAGAAAATTATAATTTCAAGTGATTTTGAGAACCATCTATTAATCTAAAACTTTTAGAAACTCCTACTAGTCAGTTCCTCAAGTATTCGTTAGTCTTAGTTTTCTTCTTAAGGGACATTACCTTGTCAGTGTAGCTCTCTCCATTTATCCTCATTCTTGCCAGGTAACTCTGCAAATTTATTAGATTTTCAACCTCCTCGATATGATAAGATAATCTATATCAATAATAATTAATCAATGATTCTAAGGTGTTATTGTATCAGTATCTATCTATTTTGGTAAGTCTTTTAAATCATTATATATTCCTGTTGATGGATTCTCGTAAATCTAAAAACTTCTGCATTATACACGTTATTTATCATCCTTACTTTGATGAATTTGAAAAATGGACAAAATTACAATTACTTCACTGTCATTGTCATTACTGGAGAGGATACCGTTAACAAGTCATTCAACCTGTAGCAGCAGTAACGTATACCTTGGAGATAATCTTCACCAATGCGTTGCACACGTTTCGATTATCTTATTTTAATAACATCAACCTCACAGGCCGCGTGATGCTGTGTAATAAACAACACCGTAGCTCGCATCGTGAAGTGTGAGATTGCTCTCCACTGAACCCTGGATCGTGCTCCCTGGCTGTGCCATATTAGGGAGTGAATGATGCCTTTCGCCCCCAGGGTCGGCTGATGCTGGAGCGGATCTGAAGAGGTGAGGAGGTGTGGAAGAAGTCGTGGATTAAGACCACCTCAACGAGAACCGCCAAGGAATCGTACAATCCTTTCAAATGTATGCTTATTATGTTCAACAGCATAGCACCATGAGCCTGTTTGGAAAAGCTAGAAGTTGTTTTCCATTCCTATTCAATTCATGAGATTTAAGTTTCACACCTTTTCCGACTCATATTTTAAAGTTTTATATATCGGATACCCTTACGGAATCATCTGACATTTCGGTTAAAATTGATTTTTGTATTAAAGTTTCTACAATAATTTTCTATTATATTTGTGTTATAATTTATGGATTTATTTTATTACTCTAAATTATATACATAGCGTAATTTTTATTAAAGTTTGAAATTCAAAAATTTAAAGATCAATGTTTCAGTTTGAAGTATATGTCAGATGATACCTTGTTGTTCCAAGGGCAAGATATGTAGATCTAATTTAGTTTTTTTTAGACAATAATTGTAAAAACTATGTATGTTAAGTATCTATAATCGTTTTTGAAGAAATGTATTCATTACTTAAACAGTTTAATTGGTAATTATTTTTTCTCAGAAAACCTCATATTTTATAGGGCAGCATCATCACTTATTCCATATTTTTAGATCAATACATGTTATCATTACTTGATACTTAAAATGTATAAGAATAATATTTAACTGTACTACTATATATAACCTATAAAATATTTTAGTTTACGGGTAAAATGCAGAAAACATATCAGTCTGATCGAAAAAATAACCAAACGTGTAATGTAAAACTGTTTATTGTTATTATTACGTGAATATCGTAATTGACGGAAAAAATAAGTATTATTTTTTCTATTGTATATTTGACATATAATGCTTTATGGATTGTTTTACATCTCTCTCTCTCTCTCTCTCTTCAGTACCACAGTTACACCTGGTCGTATCGTTGGAGGTTTATATTAGGTAGTAAAAGGATTAAAGATCGCTCCAGGCTCTGGTTCTTGGAGCTCATTGGAAATTATAATTTTCTGTGGCGAAGCCGATAATTAAATTAATGCCGATTATAATAATGAAACTAGTATGTAGATTGTTAAGACAATATTCATATATGGACAATGTTAAGAATTTTATTATTTCACTTAATAGCTTTCAGGAAAACTAAAACAAATTGAACTAAATAGGATTTAAAAAAAAAATCTTTTCAATTAACTTGACTTTATACTATACACACGTTGATTATCTCTTATCATTGCTATAGTTTCGAGATGTGCAGTTTCAATTATTAACAAGTGTAAACGATTACTAAAATATATATATTTTTTTACGTTTTTATGTTGATCTATTTAAGTAGGGCGGAGGGCGTGGAAGGATAGAGGAGTGTTTTCGGTCATTATTGAGAACACTAAAAGTAGTGGTGAAGAAATAGAAAAGGTGATGTTATTATTAATTTTTAATGCTTTATAATTATTAAAGTACCGAGTGGAGAAGTTTTAATTTATTGCTATCGAAAAACCGATTAGTTTCATTAATAATCAAGCGGTGTTCTTTAGTGTTCTCGTATTTAAGAAAACATGTTGCATAAACACCACAAAGTAATGTATAAATATATATATATTTTTTTTAGTATTCATTTTTTTAAAATTAACACTAGACCCACAAAACGTCTTGATAGACGTTTATCTGCAGGTACATTTATATCCATTTGTTGTTTAATAAATTCAAAAATATAAAAATTAATCAGTCACGGTTTATACAATACATATCATTCTTAGACAGGTTATTTTCTATAAGCCATTTTTTAATAATTTCTTCTAAATTAGGAGAAAGCGTGCTCTTTTGTAAAGACCCAGACATTTTGTTTTTTATTGTAAGAAAAACAAATTCTATTGTCCACGATCCATACTTGTTGGTGATTTTGGAGATGGTTAGATTCAGATTTGCTACACCTCTTGTATTTTTTCCGTGTGAAGCCACCCTGTTCAGAGCATCGTTATTATAATTTTCTTTTATTAAAAGAAACAGTAACAGCTCGTGTAAACGAAGAACTTTTACAGAAGAATATAACAATTTTAGATTATCCCTCAATTTAAATGTTTCTAGGCTTACAATTTTTTTCACTATGCCTCTTTGAATAAGACTGGTAGATTTTCACAGCTTTTAGATAATAATATTTTTTATTCTGGATAATTCTGTTGTAGGTTAGTTTTACATTGTATCAGGCTAGTAATGATGGTAGAAAAAATAAGACAGTTCTTTATATATAGTACAGCATGATTTTTTTTTTTTTTAAATAACTAAACTTCATACTACACGAGCTTCTACTGTTCTACTAACTGAGTTATATTTTTATCATGACCATAGTTTCGAGAAGTGCAGTCCCTCTCTCTCATCAACAGGTGTGCACAACGGTTGTCATTTACAGTGCACATCTCGAAGCTGCAGTCGTGACTAAAATGTTACTCAGTTGTGAATGTAGTATTTATTTAAAAAAATAAGAAGACAAAAATCGACCCACAGAATTCAATTGTCAGGCAACGTAAGATGAATGGTACACTGGTTAGGCTGCGACGGTTGCAGCACCTTATTAGTGATTGCTGTATGCTGATGAGCGATTGTTTGTCTGCAACTTCAAATAATGTTTGACGTCTAAATATGATTCAAGTTAAACGATGATATTTTACACGGAGATAAATATATTTAATGTTCTTGTTGCAAGTTTGCAAGAGCTCGGCGAGGTATTTACTGCTAATCTACTCGATTTTTGATTGATGCTTTAATAAAATTATTATTGAACATTTTAATGACAGGAAATACCAAATTTACAGCACATAACAACGCATTCCACCACTTCTGAAATACAATTTTATTTAATCCATCGTGGGTCTGTAAACATAGAGGGTGATATTAATTACATGTTAAATAATACGGTAAACGGAGTGGACTGCTGGATGGCTAAAAAAGTTCACGAACAATGTATATATATACCAACGATATGAATATACTGCTCCACCCAGGACCGTGCTATGAGCGAATGCTCACATATCGATCCATCTCATTTGCCACCAGATTGGCATTTTTTTAATGCTAAAAGGTAATCGTGCTCCACTGCCATGCTACATGGGACAATAGGGCGGCAATACACGACTACTACAAAAATACACTCTCACAAGAAAGCGCTTATTAAGAACTTGGCGTGACAAAACTGTAAAACGAATGTGTCAGATACAGCTTCAAGGTAGCGCCCATCATGGACAAGCCTAAAGAGTTAAGACTTCGTTGGTATAGCCTCATAATGCGTAGAGGCAACGATAACATTATCAAAAAGGGTCACAGCATTCCACCAGCGACAAGTGGAAAAGGACACCCGTGGTAAGATGGCATAGAATGTTGCCTGGAAAAAGTTGTAGGATAATTATCTTTACAAAGAAATAATGCAACATTCTTAATGTTAAGAGAGCCGACCTTAAATATATAAGAAGTGGCAAAGAAGAAAACAAAAATAATTATCAACATAAAGATGCAGAGTATTTCGAATACGGAACATAAATATATTTTTTACGCTCACATGTAAGTGTATCATATTATTATATTCATGAAAATGTATAATGTAAATGTTTTTTGTACTCAAATATTGTGTTGTAGAATATTCACAACTCATTTTTCACGCTATTGACATTAAACATCTTGAAACATCGTGAAATGGGATGATAATAAGCAATATTCCTGTTGTAGATATCGAGTCTGAAAGTTTCACCGTTGTTTAATGACTTGATACTTGCGTGGAGCTTAATTTGAGAAACCGGTGAAGAGTATTAAGATTTCTTTATCAATTCTCTTTCATAGATGAAAAAAAAACATAATATAAGATAATAAAACTTTATTTAGACATAATAAAGATATCATATACAACAATAAAACATCAATTTAACTCTCCATACTCACCCACTATTTTTTTTTGTATTGCTCAACAAAAATAATTGATATCTGAACAAGATAAAGACGTTTTGTATCTAGGAGGAATAAATAAAATGTGCCATTGTCGCTTGGACATGCAAACTTGTGTATACACAAAGTATAATGAATATGAAATATTTCCCTGACAAAGTGTATAGCGAAAAACTGTATGTAAAGTACAATGTAGGGTGAATAGATGAGCCTCATTTTGGAATTAATGGTTTTGCGAATGAGCTTTACATTCAACTGTGGGCGACAAAGCCATTGCAATATATTTTTCACTATGAAACTTGTACTCGCATTGTTACGAGACGGAGGTTATTAAACACGAATTTCCGCGCAGGTTATTGTAAATTGATTACACCACTTTACAAACAGGATTTTATCAATTATACCTCTCAATCATTAAAGAAATTTCCATACACATAAACTTGTACATTAGTGTATATACAGAGTGTAACATACCTAGTTTACAATACTTTATGGGTGGATACCTGACTGAATTACGAGCCGAAAAAGGAGAGATGTGTCTAATCTTAACCATGTCAAAGATATAAGCATTTCAAAAACATAATAATTATGCTATTATTTCGATTCATTTGAATATTTTATTGATTTCAAATTATATATTGAATACAACAAATTAAAGATCATTGAATTTCGAGCGGCCGGACTATTTTTTGATAGTTGATTTAGAACCTGAAGCAATGACTTAGATTGATCATTTAACGAAATCGCAAATATATTCGCAAGTATATAAACTTCAAGCTTAACACGATTTTGTAAAAGTTTCAAACAATAATATTTTCCATAACAGTATAGAATTTGCACATATTCCTGGAATCAGGTATCCACCCATAAAATATTATGGACTAGGTTTGTTACACTCTGTATATATATAAATATATATATATAATTTTAAACAGACAAAAGCTTGGTTCTTCGATTCTAAAATAATTCAAATAAAATGAGGCTCTACCTGTTTGCCATCGTGAATTAATACTTTATTTGTAGGTAAATTTGAAATAAAACTGACACATTAAATCTGAGTAAATATTATTCATACTTTTTTTTATATTAGGTGCATTAGTAACCTTTTTGTTTTCTAGCCTCATTTCTATTGTTAAAAATATAAAAACTAGAAATTGTTATTATTTTGTGTATGTATCTTTTCCAAGTACTGTAGCGATTATTTTAGTAATATAAACATTAAAAACGACAATGTTTAGTAAAAAGTTAATATTATGTTCTAGATCGATATTGTTTTTGAATAACTAGGAAATGAAACATAAAAATTTAATTAGATTTTTATTTATCGATTATTTGGTTTATTACAATTATGTGTAAAAAATAACATTGACCAAATGGCCGCCTATGAGAGTAGCACAAATGCGCGCTCTTTTAACAACATTTTTCATAACATTCTGGCACATTTCTCATGTGATTTCAGTAATTTCATTTCGAATATTGTCGCGTAGCATCAAAAATATTGTTGGCTTATTAGCGTAGACCTTGTCATTCAAGTATCTCTACAGAAAATAGTCGGGAGCCGTCAAATCAGGTGATCGAGGAGGCCAATCGATATTACCATTTTTCATAACATTATGGCATTACGCAACATTACGAGGCCGGGAAAAAATTCTCGTAAAATTTCAAAGGTATCTCGGGCTGAATGTGAGGTGGCACCGTTCTATTGAAACTACATGTATTATAGGCCCAATCGACCTAATTTGGCCACCAAGAAGTTTTCCAACATGTGACGATAGCGATCAGCAATAATGGTTACAGCATTGCCATTATTATTTAGATGTTTTGTGTTTTAATAATTTTAATACATTGTTGAGGCGTTAAATACTTCATAATAAATTGTTATTAACTACTCTCTATGACTACCAAATACGAATTGACAAATGTTTGTCAAATCAAAATGGCATCCAAACAAAATCGGCCTGGAATATAATAATCATTCTGTACGTCTGATAATATTTATTTTTAATACAAACTAAATTAATAAACTTGAAAGATATATACAAAAAATCTATTTAAAACTTATAAGAAAACTAATTAACGATAACGAGTTTCCCCGGATAAGAAAAGGTCCAGATTCGAATGCTGGTGGCGTCTAAACTATTTTTTCTGTCAATCTTTCATGTTTATTCTTTTAATTTGTATTAATAATATATTTAAGCTGTAGCATTTTATTCATTTTAAGATGCATGTGCTGTATAAGATGGATTTGTTGTGTTAATCCTGATTATAAAATATATATTTTTTAATTTTTCTTCTTCTATTAATCTGCGTACAGTGTTGAATAACGCTTCTTTTGATTTCTACAGTTTCGCTTTGGCCCAATTTTGCCCTATCGCGTTTTAGGACAAGTAAAAGGTTAGCGTAATAAAATAATAATTCAAATTTAGTTATTAATCACGACATTTCAATATTAAAACTGAATGTGTGCTTAGAGTGTAAGAAGAGATTTGATAGAGAGTGTGAATAGATTTGATAGAGCGAGTATTAGATGGCGAAATGATTTTGGAAGGGATACCGCTATAATTATGGTCGGCAAAGATATGACAAAGCAGCATCAGCTGCCTGGAGGTAATACCTGACCCAGGCATTGTTTTTCGGCTAGTTTTTTAAATAAATTATGATGAAATAATTATTTCATAATAAATAACGCCGTGTTAAAACAATACAATATTAGGTAACATCATCACTCATCTTCACGGGATCACACAGTGCTCGCTTGGATTCTATTTAACAGCCTCTAATGAATGTAAAAAATCTAAGATACGTTCATGACTCATTAACGTGAATTAACAAAAGTAAAAATAGTTATGATATTATTAATTAATTAAATCAATCAAACCAACATACATATTTTAATGTTTGAAAATAAGGACTAGGTATACTATTTTCATATACATGCAATGTATATAACCTAACAAATGTAGATACTATCGCTATTGTCGACTACTAACAGATATTCATATTCATGCATAGAATGCATAATAATATATTTATGACGAATACATGTAATAATCTAGCAAAAGATATACTAAACGATAAAAGTTTTAAAAAGGTTAATGAATTAATAAACCAATTATTGGAGAAGGTTATTGAATTAATAAATAATTGATGAGTGTGCGTGGGAAGACGTAAGAAACTGAAAGAAGCAAGACTTAAAAGTGTGGCGTTCTACCCTCTATCTACGCCTTAATATAAATTATAAAGTAAGTGATAATTGAAACTAAGTGAAAAAATACTATATAAAAAGTCTTCTTCCTCGTTAGTCCTTCTTAACCGACGATCGCGATCTCCAAGAACCATTCCGCAGATTTGAGAGTTGTTATCAGAGAAATACTTGTTACTTTTTTCACTTTGTTGGTCCAGCGTGTGGTAGATTTTCCCTTTCTTCTCCATTATTCGACGTTATCCACTACAAGAAGCTTCTCCAAGCTATCTTTCCTTCACTCAACACATCCAAAAAATTTAAAGATTCGCATCAGGAAAATATTTGAGTCTGTGGTTGATGTGTAGTTCCTGCAGAATGGAGACGTTGATGCATCTTGTTCACGGTTCGCGCAACATGTGTCTCCATCATCACATCTCAAAGACATCGATCTTTTCCTTTTCCAGCTATTAGAGTTCACCATTCCAATAAAATAAGTAAATTTAGAAATATTATGCATAATATGAAACACTACTTATATATTAAATACCAAGTGTTATTTATACACAAATATCTCTTCGCTGGACCTTGTGCTGAAATTGAACGCAGTTATGTAGAAAGCACAATTTAAAAAAAAGATATAATGTTTTTTATCGGTTTCTATATTTTATCAAAAACAGCTAGACAGCTAGCATACAAAAATTCATAACAATCGTCTACTGTACATTTTCTTAATTGCAAAAACCCAATTTTAATATAAAAAACTTCATATTATTGTAAAAACACTAAAATTTCTAAAATATATTCTTAAATACTCCTAAAATGCATACACAATTTGGTACCTCTATATTATATTAAAAGGTAAAAAAGCATTCACGTTGTATAGATTTGATTAATCACACTTTTCACAAAAGTGCTTTATCTCAGTTTTCTGTGGTTGACTGCTTTCCGCATAACTACATTCAATTAGGATATTTGGAATATTTGCAGGCTCATCACTTGACCTCAATTTCTTTCAAATTTCACCCCATGTGTGTACTATGCATTGTACGCGTCAGAAACCGAACAAAAACACCCACATTTGGAATCAAATGAGTGGAATATTTGGGAGTGTTACTTGTCTCATCACTCACTCTCTTTTCTTCCCACATTATTTTGGAATGCTATAGAGCATATCGTAAAAAAAGAATAAGCATTTGTTAGATATCTTTAACGTAGTGATATAAAGAGAAGTAACTTTTTTATAAAGTTAATTATGAAAATTGGATCGTATGTGTGTAGAGTGACTAGATTTAGTAACACAACGGGACATATTTTAATTTCCACTAGAGATACCAAATTCTACTAATAGCATTATTTTTAGGGAAACTAGGGATCTTTTCCGGTTATTGAATGTTAACGATTATTAGCATGTAACGAGGGATACCTACTTTTAATAATACTATTGTTTTTGTATTTAATTAGGTATCTGTTTCTCCAATCACTATTGTTTATGTAAATGCCTTCGATAGCTGGTTCTCAGGTTTCTTTTTAATTTTGCTGTCTTTAGTCGGATATTGTTGTTATTTTAGCTGGGTTGTCTTCTTTAGATTTCGACTGATAGAAGAGCGCACTGGTGGTTTATTTGGACCGCTGATGACGCATGACGTGTCATCGTACCTCACACCCCCATTGGCGGTATACGTATAGTATATTATGTTGAATAACACACAGGGTATAAAAAATTTAATATACAATATTTTAGGGCTTAATTTATTGATATATGGTACAAAACTTTGATACACTGCTTGAACATTTTCGAGTCTAACTCTTTCGATGAATTTAAGTAAATATCCGGCCGTAAAATAATCAAGACTAAATCTGTTATTCTTTGAAGATTAAATCTGTATTTGAAAAATGTAGAATTTCAACTATATTGGAAATTTTTTTCAAAACAAATGTTTCATTTTTAAAATTATTTTTATTTACGGTAATAAATACGTCACTTAAAAAAGTACCTACACATTTTACCATATGAAAATAAAATCAAATAAAAATTGTTAACTTTTAAATATAAATCAAAAATTGAGCAAAATGAGTTAAATTAGAAAAAATATTAAGATTTTATTATGAGTAATTTCTAAACTTAAAGTAAAGATGTACTAATATAGAGATATAAAAAATATTTTTCACTATTAGTAGCTCAACTAGCCCCGAGGCAGGTAGTCTAAATTAAGCTGATTCAAAATATACGTACCTACATTTATTACGTACCTATGCGTTTTTTATATACTTTTTTTAAACGGTCTATGATTGGCGTGACGTAAGTTGCATCAGGGCATCTTGATAAATTCAAATTTCATAAAATATACTCTGCTTATTGTTTGGCATTAGATGGAAGTAACTAGATAATTCGTGTCGATTTAACTATCCTAGAGTGAATTCAAATATTTTGTACATTAGAATTGTTAGTTATTGGTGGAAAAAATTTATCGAAAAAGAAATCGACCAATTTCGACGTTGTTGTAAAGCAAATTGACCGATTGAAACGAACTCCTCACTATTTTACATTATTTTAATGAAAGATGTATAGTTTTATAATTTGTGTATGGCGTGCGATCGATCGACATAATGGATATTGACGTACTGACTGAGTATAGGCAATGCGTACTGTTAATTAAGGAAGGAGGAGGGATGCTCCCCGACGCCATCAACATACTACGACGGCCATTCACTTGGCGCTAGAGGTAGACGACGCGACACATCTTATAACATATTTTATAACCTTCAAATCTCTATCCCTGCTGACGACCAAATAGAGATTTGATGGTTCTCGTACATAGAGCGTAATAATGGTCGTAAATGTGAGCGGTCGGTAACGAGATGATAGTTATGTAAGGGGTGACTGTAAAGAGTTCTTAATATAATAGAATGTCTCTATATTTTGCCAATGTTGTTTAAATTATTATCTACATTTTTTTAAGCATTTATGTCAATTTTTATCGTGTATTTATTATTTTTTTCATTTATTGTATTTTACTAATTTATTACTCAATATCGTAATATGTTGTTACGTGATGCGCTGGCCCCGGTGGATCAAACGTCAGCGCATCACGACACCGGCTAGGCTCAGCCTGTGGGTGTCTCTAGTGTAATGTGTCAGTGTGGCTGTCTCGGATGGATGGGAATGGTCTTAAACAATCACATAATAAAATTTATTCACGATCACAAAAAATATCTGACAATATATTTTCACGAGTTTAGACTTTTTATCTTCTTCAGTTGTCATCGTTCTTTCCTCCAAGTAAGGGCACTTGTCTATTATGAATTGGACACTAATCCAATGGTTATTACAAGGTTGAGGGGTTACTTGAATGTTGAATGAATGATGTGGCAGCCGTGCCAGAATTATTTCTCGCCATCGAGAGACGTCCAGATTGTTACATGAACCATTTCTCCCGCGCTGGTCCGCACAGTTACCAGCCAAGATTCTCTTCCTGTCTCCAACTAGGAAATGGGTCCATGACGCGAATGGATCGGGGACCTCAAACCTCTCGTATTCACCGCATCTCAGTATTCCTTCTTCCTAATCTCTCCATATTGTTCGGCGTTCTCCACTCGCCTTGCCGGCTCGAATCCAAGTCAACCCTTCTCTTTCCGCCTTCTCTTTCTTTCCGCCCGCCCCCACTCGGATCGGTGATGCAGCGCTCGATCAGCCGCGCAATTTTGAAATGTCACAATGGTTAACAATTTAAAAGAAGGTTGAAAATAGGCGTATACTAGGATATTTTGTGTAAATGGTCAATTTAACCGACAACATTTTATTAAAAAAACTAATAAATTTATTATAGATTTAAGTTTGAAAAAGCTAAGATTATACATATGCTTTTAAATGAACTAATTTATTTTGATTTAAATAATTTTAACATCGGAACGCTTAATTTGTCACGTGGTTACCCTGGTGCCGGTGTGGACGTGTGCAGCTCTACACCGTCTGCTGGCAGAGACATATCTGTTCGTTTCGTGATCGCGTAATGACACTATAAAAAGACAGCCCGGCGATCCATCACACCTCAGCGTTCTGACATTATTGCGCCTGGAACAATTAAGAAAAAACGAATTTGCTCCAAGTGATTCCTACGCGGAACATCGTCAGGTGTGATTGTTTTCGATTCCGTTCGACCGTTTTTACGACGCTTTCGCGTGTTTCGTAATAATGAACAGGCCCCAACGCTATGGACATATTATACATGTCTACATTTGCAACTGTTAGCGTATTATGTTTCGACATTTAAAAAAGAATTTGCGATTGATTTTTAAATGGTAATGTGAATCAGGTGTTTTATTTGATACACTAAATGTTTATCTAACACGCACGCGCGTGTGCACATTGTTACACCGACGTAATGGGGGACTTGCACGATTTTTTAAAATGGTGTTGTATGTTAAAAAAAAAACTGTTTTGGATAATTAATTGATAAGCGTGCTATAAATAATTATTTTAAGTATCTTTATTTTATATACCTATTACGATCGACACATAGTCACTCTTCGATATTACGATTTCATAAAATCATATATTACATCACGTGGTATAATTATTATTAGATTAAATAGAATAACAATAGCTTTGTATGAAACCACAAAATTTATTATACGTCAACCGGTTTCGCTTGTCTCAAGCTTCATCTGGACGTATTTAAAACTGATCATAAATACAAAAAGAGTGCACTTAATATACATACAGAGGGAGATAGAATATAAAACTACATGTAAAAGAGAGAGACAGAATTCATATAATATATATATAGTTAAATAGAACAGCAAGGGAGACAGAATATAAAATCATAGGCGAAAGAGAGAAACAGAATACATATACATATGGTTTCTCAGAATTTTCCAACCATATTATTGAAAAGGCCATTTATTTAATAATACCATAGGGGTCAATATAATACGCCAATTCTTAGTAATCAAATTAATTTATCCATTAGCCCCATATTAGGTATATTTCCTTTAAAATCAATTTAATATCCATCATAATATATTTTACCATTCCTTATTGTTCCGTTTATCTGTATATGTATTCTGTCTCTCTCTTTCGCATATAATTTAATATTCTGTTTCCTTTGATGTTCTATTTAACTACATATGTATTCTGTCTCTCCCGTTCCGTATCCAAACCGTTATTATGATTATGGTTGTGTTCGACTGTAACTAAGATTGGTTATTTATTCTAATGATTATTCGTAATACTTTGAACAATGACTGTTAACATTAGAAAGTTAACTTCCAACAGTTAAACCTTATTTACTAATCGACGTTAAATCTCAGTTACTAATCATCGTCACAATCAGTTACATAACGGTTTACCAGCACTAGTGTATAACATTAAATTTTTCTTTTTAATATACGGTTTGCAGAAAAATCCAAAAATATAGTATTAATTAAATTATTTATTTCCGAGATGATCGGAAGGAGTGCATAATTATGAGGCTGATGCATAATTATTCGCCTTTTTTTAAGTGACGTTTTTACCCATTGCTACTGGTTAAATGATGAACAATAGGCGTGGCGAAGCCCAGACAGAAATGGCCAAAAGCAGCGACGTGTACCTGACCCAGCTTGATCGCCTTAACCTTGCCTTCCCGAAGCGGGCTATTCACATTCCCCATAGATCGCTTTCAACTCGATAACTCAATAATTATGAAAATGATTTCATTCTTATTTTTTGTAATCTTCACGAAAATTTTGTCATTTTTTGTTTTTCAAATTTTTAAATATTTAAAAATATTGTTTTCGGTCCAGTGATCTTCGCGCATGTCGATACCATACCCCTGTGTCTTATCTTTAAGTTATTGTGCTTATTATTTGATTCACTCTAACTAATGCACTGGGTAGCCCCATACCGCAGATGCGAACGAGGGAGACAGCTATATCGCTTATCGCGACTCGCGGCATTCGGACAAGAGACGTCCGGCGAGGCAGTTGAGACCACGTCGCCCATCATGAACTTTTTATTATCGTTTGTATGCATATGATCTGGGGTGTTTCTATACCCCGCTTTGGACCACACGGAAGTTCTCGCCACTTAGTGATGAAAAGGTTAATACATGCCATTCAGCTAAAAAGACCGCACAAAAATAACTAAATCGTTTTCCACCACGATGATCGAAACCATGAGCAAGATATGGGATTTGTCCCCCATCTGCCCTACTCTCCCATCGAGGCCCTCGTGAACTATTGAAAAATTGGTAGGTTGGTAAAGTCTGTGGCGATTTAGAGGAGTTGACGGAGGATGTTAAATTGTGGATTGTCTCAAAAAACCAGTGCTTCTTAACCTGAGGAATCGACCGTCTTCCAAGCAAATGGAACGTAGTAATTGACGTTGATAGTGATTACGCCCCCGAATGATAATTGTACAAAATATATTTTGAGTTTGTTTTCATTTTTGGTTATGTTACAATATATATTTTTTTAAATGGCGAATAATAGAAAGAGTATAGAAAAAATAAATAAAAATAAAATAATATATAAATCAATTGAACGTAAGTCCTAACATCCTAGGATATAGGAAATTGTATATTATATAAATATATGTATATTAATAATTAAATAAATAAAATTCTTGTGGGTTCTTATTCCGAGTACACCCATGTGCGACGTTCGGATTAAGTCTTTAACTCTTGACGGACACTATATTCTACAAAGCCAATGAATTGTTAAGTCATTAGATTGCAATGACGATTCGTCGAGATTCCAGAACCAGAAGCCACCGAGCATCAGCCATAAATCACTACGCATCTTACCAACATGGAATTATCATTTCAATAATCAATAAAATACTCCCTGCGAGGTCTAATGCGACTTTCTTATGCACAATAAATCACCAGGAATTAGCTTTAGCTCTGTGCACCAGTGGCGTGGAGTTCATAGTGACCCATGATACCCAGCATCGCTATACCTACTCTTCTAAAACCAAACATACATAATACTGTAAATGAGAACTTATTTATTCAAGGAGATTTATCGTCATCAGGTCGTTAATGATTCTAATGAATGGTCATAGAATGACATATTAAAGTATAATATACAGATAAACATTTTACAATTGAAAATTACTATATTTTTTAAATCAAGGATAATCAACAATCACAGATTAAATTTTTTGTGGTTAAAAAATTAGAAACACATTAAAGTAGTTAAAAAATGAAATGTTTCAATTTGACGATTAACCACAAATGAATGGCTTCCAAGGTCGAACGATATCGAAACACGTGACGGACGACAGTGCTTGACGTTTGCAAGCAAACAGTGCGAATTTGGCTGTATGGTGAGCATGTATTATACGAGTACCTACGCTTGAATGAATGTCAATCATGTACAATATAATTTCATGTTTTTAATGACAGCACATTTTTGTTGTGAAGTTGGAATTTCGGAATATATTTTTAACACAAATTGAATGAATATACAGAAATACAAATCGGAGCACGCCGCGGAGCTGGACACTAATACAAATATAAGTGGGGTCAGGGCATCTAGCGCCATAACCATCACAGATCTTTGGTATTGAAAACATTTTTTTTTAAATTGAAAATTAAACAGAAATAAATACTGAAACGAGCATTGGGCATAGGAAAAAAAAAAGATAAATTATTTATATTTTGACCAATGTTCCCTCTATGTCTAGATCACTGTGTGAGCGTAAAAAATCTTTTGTGCTATTTAAAGGACCATTGCTATTATTTATGCGTTAGGGGAGCAAATATGAAAACCGTTACCATACCGGTATAAGGCTACTAGGACCTGGCTTGACAACATTACTAATGACGATCTATTAAGACGCATAAACATGTCAAAAAACCAATAACAACTATTGAGGAGATATTCTCCTTAATAAAAAATATGATCAATTAGGGAGAATACATTTTTGTTGTGAAGTTGCATTTTCAGTTGGTATTTCAATACAAATTAAATTAATTAACTAGAGAGATATACAGAACTATCTATCGAAAAAATATTTAATTGCTACCTGGATTCGAACCTGAACCACTTCCTATCCGAGGAAGCGCGTTATCTGATTTCGCTATGGCAATAGAAAACATTTTCGACAAAATTTGAATTTATATTCTGTAATATTTCAGATTGATACATCTACAGGGTGCGCTGTTAGAATCTAGACAAAATTGTATTTGAAGTTCCCGTTATATTTGAATTCAGGGTTAGGCGCTAGTTAGCGCTAAAGTTAGTTAAATATGTCAGTAAGACTTTCATAACCTCAAAATGGCCGAGCCTGCCAACCTAAGCATGGAGTACGATAGAAGAGTGGCGATTATAGAAAGCCTTCGCGCTGGAAGAACTCCCACCGAAATTATTAAATTCTTCAGGTACCCAAGATCGACTATATATGACTGTATGGGACGCCCACAATCCCAAGGACGTCCCTCTGGTGACCAAGTTTCCGGCCAATATGACCTAAGCGTCGTCTCAAATGAGGGTGATGTCATGACGCCGCACTTCTTCCAGAAAGGCGAAACGGTCACGAAGGAGGTTTGTTTAGAGGTCCTGAAAACGAGAGACAAACTAACAAGTCTAGGCACCCTAAAGTCAACTCCATTTGGGCCGCTATCGAGGCAAAGTTTGGCCATGAACCGCGATCTGTTGAAAATAGTGTGCTCGCGCTTTAGAGCGAGGACTGAGGAGATAATAGAGGCGCAGGGTCTTTTAAATGAGATATAATAGCATTTTTTAGTATCTTTGTATATTGGATCAAATAAACAACTTTTTATAAAGTTTTTTTGTCCGGATGTAAAATTCGACAAGAGACGCCAGAATTAAATAAATTAATCCATTTTATTATATTTTGAAACTTTAGTACAACTTATATAGTAATGAGAACTTATTTTTCATGTGATGTTTCATTTTCAGAACATAGAACATAGTAGGATGAATGTATTAAAATGTTTTCAAATTCAATATAAAAAAAAATATTTATAAAATAATTTAGTACATATCTTACTTAAATTGTTAGGATGATGAAAGATGTGGAAATTGGTTTTAGTTTTTTTTAGGATAATGGTTAAATTTAGTTGGTTATTTATAATATTTTGGTTTATTTATCACTGACGTTGTTTATGCAAACTAGAAAATCCCAAAATTTTATCAAAAATATGATCATTTTCTAATAAATGAAAAATTCTGAAAAACCATTATTATTGTAACATATTAAATGCTCTTTAACTCTTAGGTTAAAATTTTGACCTGTTTTTCCAACATAAAAAGCATAACAATCTTTACAGCTAAGTCTAGAAATACCGGAATAATTAAATTGATCATCTTTGTCTATGGAATTTATGAATAATTTTCCTGTATTATTATTTGTATAAAATGCAGATCTTATGTTTGGTGGTAGGTACAACTAAACAACATTTTATAAATAACCAACTAAATTTAACCACTAGTCATACATATTATATAATCATTTTTGATCATTTACACATCTTTCATCATCGTAACAATTTAAACAAGTTACAAGTTTTTTTTAAAAATATTTTATAATTGTATCTTGTTCTGCTCTTTACATATATAATTATTTTATATATATATATATTTTTTTTTTATACAATGTACTTACTTTAAATTATATGTTATTTAATTGCATCTTGATTTTGTCTTTATATATACCATATATTATATCTTAAATATTGAACAATGTATTTACGTTAAGTTTTACAAAATATTTACATGATTTAATGACATCTTGTTTAATCCTTTATATACATAATTTTGTAAATTGATCATTGCACTTTGTTTACTACTATACCGGAAAAAAACTGTCTACTATATTACAGTATAATACTACTGTAGCGGGAAGGGTACCCAAATATATGTCTCACTATGCCGAAATGTTTATTCGGTAATAATATAACACACTTTACTGTACTAAGAATCAAATAAATAAAGTTGAATTTGAAAACATAAATATATTTTGTCACATTATTTTAGTTTTTTCATCCTGATGAAAGAAAATTTTTCCGAAACTGGTTGAATCTAAATAACTTACAGTGGTTTATTAAACAAAGCAAAAAAAAAACAAATTAATTACATATTATAATAAGGATTCCAGATACTGAATGCATATTCCTGTTGTGGCCAAGTGTTTGGAACAATATGAGATATGTTTAAGGATTTTTAAAATATTCGGTAGCACGAAGTACAAAACCTGTTATTTTTGAGCTTTGCTGGCAATGTGTATGTGAAAACGAATTTAAAAAATATTATTAAGGGGAAAAGGAGAACACATTCTTATTGTCAAGTTGTAATTATTCAGAACACAGGTCTGTGATGTTTTAGATACTAATTAAAGTAATAATATTGTTGTTGCGCTACCGGGATTCAAACCTGGATCTCTTTTACAATCCAGAGAATGTGCATTACCAGCTATGCTACAAATGACACATTTTCGAACCTATATTTTACACTTTTTCTTTATGCTGTAGCATACTTGGTAATGCACTTTCGCCGGATTGGAAAAGAGATTCAGGTTCGAATTTTATAATTAATATATTTAATTAGTATATATTAATATATGTTGAGAATTAGAACTACGATGATGAAACTGTGTTCATGTCCTAATCTGAAATATGTTATTTGAATAACGCGTGGCGCTTTGTTAATTGGCGCTGGCATCTCCGGTCGCGATTTACAACTTTGTTTGATTCCAGCCGTGGAGAGAGCGTCTGCGGGCGGCTCTCGGGGCTGCCTCATTTCAATGGAGAATGAGTTAAAGATGTGCACAAGAGAGTAAATCTTCATCGTCGGTTGCGAAGGCGCGCGACAATGTCGGCAGAGACGGATGTAATACTGCCTGGATCGCGCTCTAGATGTATTCGAACGAACATGCCTGTTAGCAAAAAGCAATCGGCTTCGCTAATGCGTGGTCACGGCCAGTGTTTCTACGTGTCTACCACAGTAAATTAAATAAACCGCACATATAAATCAGTACAAAACGAAAATACTGATTGTTTATTGAATTTCCCGAATACCAGGATGTGAGGTAGTTCAAGAAGAAATTAATTTGGGCGCGCTGATCACGAACAGTGGCAATAAATTTGAAGACCAACAGCTAAAGACCAACTTACGAGAATATGATATAAAGCAAGTAAGTAAAATTATTTTGTAAATAATAAAACAAAACACTCTGTTTAAACTACGTTTTAAATACGTGTAATATATTGATAAATCAACACGTTTAGATACCTATGGTATCTTCTTCACGAAACAATGTACACTGAAATTAAAAATACAAGCATAGATAAAAACAAAACTATAAAGTATAAGTGGTGGGTAACTAAATATAAACTACTATGAAAACAAATTTAAAAGGATTACCGAAATTAACATTTACCTTTTAAACATACATCTTATATATCATACATAAGGTGTATGTATAGACTTTTAATATATAATTTTAGGAAATTTGTGACATCAATTATTATAGGTTTGATCAATTTGTTTGTTTAAGTGGTACTTGCATTTCTAGGGTAATATATCATGCCTATTCTCAAATATCATCACCATTATTTTATGTTTTGATTTCTTTTGTATATCATTTAACGTTTCGTCATTTATGACGTATTCAGATTTAATAGTGTTGTAACCTTTCGTGCCGCAGTATTGATATTTGATAGGTGATGGTGTGTTTCGAAATATTAAAATATGAAAAATGCGCGGACGTAAAGTTCTATGTACATTTTATATCTTTGGATAGAAATCGCATCCTTAAAAATACTTTTAGAATATAATAAAAATAAGGTAGTTGATGAGGATTCATATTTGAATTATTTACCAATTTGAAGATTTTAATGCATGCCATATCAATAGTCTTGTGCTATAGGAACAGTACTAACTTGAAGAGTCTCGAATCCCCAACCACTTGATCACTAGGCGAGTGTCTTGCCATATTTTTATTGCACTACTTTTATGGTACCTTACTTATTGCGTCAGACCTTTAATAACATTGATATTAGAAAAAAAATAGGGAATAGATATTGACATAATGATAATAATTGATCCAGAAAATTAAAGCTAATATGACGTAAAGGTCTTTCATATCATATATATGTATATACGAGTATATACAATATATATAATTTTTATCAATAACCAAATACGTGTAATATATTTTTATAAACAACGTTAAAAATATTATTTATATGAGAAAAAATATTTATGTGATTGTGATACATAAATTACATTGTGATACAAAATTAATAGTAGAGTGTTGAAGACCAAAACGTAGACGTGTGGATAATGTTAAGACAGCCAGAGGTAATGTTAATCACGGAAGCAATGTTAAGGGATGTATGGCGCTCCGTTATGACTACGATATATTTATTGGAGGCTCCTTCATAACGTTAAATATTGTGTTAAAAAATTTCGGAATGTAGAAGGTTCACGGGTGGACATGTAATACAGGGTGAATATTATGTTCTAGGCCGATGTTGTTTTTCAATAACTAAAAATAAAAAACGTAACTTTTTAATTTGATTTTTATTTATCAATAACATGATTTATTACAATTACGGATAAAATATGACATTGGCCAAGTAGCCGCTTCTGACAGTGGCACAAATGTGTGCTTTTTTTAACCATGTTTGTCGTAACATTCTGGCACACTTCGCGTGTTATTTCAGCTTTTTTATTTCGAATATTGTTCTGTAGCATCGATAATGTTAATAACTTATTGGCGTAGACCTTTATTTTCAAGTATCCATGCAGAAAATAGTCGGGAGGCGTCAAATCAGGTGATCGAGGAGGCCAGTCTATATCACCACTTTTTGACATTATGCGGCCGGGAAAAAATTCTCCAAAAATTTCAAGCGTAGCTCGAGTTATGTATGAGGTGGTGTAGTTTTATTAAAATCACATATGTTGCAGGCCGAATAAACATAATTCGGTCACAGTTTATCAAAATGTGACGATAACGATCACCGTTAATGGTTGCCATTATTATTTTGATAAAATGAGGCGTTAGATGTTTCATAATAAATTTAAATTAACTACTCTCTACGACTACCAAAAGTGAACTGATAAATGACTGACAAACCAAAATGGCGGCTGTTTGGGATATATATTTATTCTTGAACGAAGGTAGTGTACTGTGCCTTCTTCTCCCCTCCTCTCCTCACCCGGCACTCCGCCGCACCAGTCGAACGACGACCCTGAACCGGTACGATGATTAATGAATCGGAGTATAGCATTAAAGTGAGACGTCGCGTGTATAAAGTACAATCTAAAGAATTAAGACCCTTGAACGGAAATAGTGAAAAAAATAAATTTACAATCCACCTTGGAGGTGCCAGAAGAACTGAATTGTGGTGAGTGCAAACCTCCTTCCGAATATCCTGTTTCTTTCAGCATCTATGCTTTTACGCAACAGCGGCCAAAAATATAAGCCTGGAACATATTATTCACCTTATATATACCAAGTTTATTCCGGGTATTTAGCATATTGTAGACACCAACATTATAGGAAAAATACTTATTCTATGCAGGAGTGGTACGATTCTTGTATCTTAGACATGTAATGCGTTTTTAAGTGAGTCATCAAAAGTTATAGTGAGTGATTTCAGAAAATAAATAAATAAATCACACATTGTTTAACCAACGTTTGGCAAGGGGCAGCAACATATTTGCGTGCTGTAACTGTTTACAATCAAGTCAGAATCTGATCGGAAATAATTGTAGCGGACAGCCATTCCAGGAAGAAGCGGAATAGCTGTTTGCCGTAATAATTGTTATTGTCCAAGGCTTATATAGACTGGTCCCAGGATAGTTAAACAATCTTGCTAGATAGGCTCATTTGAAGAAAAAGGGTTATTTCCATTGGATTTTCTTAGGGTACAATCGTTGTGTTTTCTACTGAGTTGAGTTGATTTATTGGAATATTTTAAGATTCGTCAAGTCACAGAAGGAAACAATGCCATCTGAATCGGAATAGATTTTTAATGAACACAATGGATCTCGCATGGCTTTTGTATATACGGTTTTCTTATTCCTGAACTTCAACGATATTATCGTTTATCTAATTTATTATCAAAAAAATATTTTGCACTTTTCTATTATTTTAAAATTTTATATGGTAGATAGAGTATTACTAAAAGTGTTGGTTTATTTTAGAGAGATTTAGATACATACATATACAAATATCTTGCTTTATATTGGTCTAAAAAAATTCCGGTAGAAACTAAATATTTTTTCGATAAATTATCTTCTATCTTTCTTTTATCTTATTCTAACTGATTTATTTAATTTGTGTTAAATTAACATATGCAAACATAACTCAGTTAATATTGGACTTTGAGAAAAAATACTTTCATAAAATATCCATATTTCTTGCGGCCTGAGTCCAAAAAAGGATTTTTTTGAAATTATTTATATATTTATACATTTATAACATCTAAAATAAATAAAACATATTTTTTAAATGAAGTAATTATATTAGGTAAGACAAGACGGTGTAGACTGCAAATCTGTTAGCTAGATGTGATACAGAGGGACCCACATGGTTTTAGGATTGACTTTTGACGAACCAATGCACAGAACCTCTATTCTGAGGTAGCCAAGATCCATCCCAGGTTATAGTGCCATGATGATGATTATTTATATACGATAATTGGTATATATTACATATATAATGGCCATGGGGAGTATTTCTGATTTTTTTTGCAAGGAATGAAGTGGCAGCAATGATGCAAAGAGCCCACGCAGCTAAAAAATAATGGATGTTTTCTCCGAATAAATTGGTTTGCGATCTTTTGCTAAATTAAATTTTTCAAATTTATCCCTATCTAAAGTTCGATCCCACCGCCTTCGAATCTGATTCTGATTTAGGAACCCAGCATTTCTATCCATTGCACCACGAACGGTTCTCGCAGACGTGTCGATATTGTATTATACAATAAATGTACCCACAATTGTGCAATATTTACGGGGTAGGTACTTACATGCTAACGTATTTGATAGTATAAGTATCATATACAGATACATTCATCACTCTTTCGATGAGAGTTATTATTCCTATTAAATAAGTTTATAAAAAAGAATTTGCGGTTCACCGCAAAATTATCAGAGAAAAATTTCTGCCTTCTATTAAAAAAAATTTCAACACTTAAAATGTTTTAAAGATATTTATTTTTATTACTTAATTAATATTACTGAATGATGTGATTTATTCATTTGTGTCTATATTTAATAGAGATTATATTTTTGAATATAATTTATCTTGTTGTGTTATTATTTGAGTATAATGATTTTTATAAGAGAAAGTAAAAGTGAGTAATATTCTCGTGTTCATAATAACTGTAATTAAATATTAGACAAATTCTTAGCATTCTGCTCGGCACCGTGCAGTTGATCGGTGTTCGTACAGTCTGCCGGGATCGCCCGAGTCCAGATGTGGTGATGTTCTCATGCCGTGTGAATAAGATGAATGCGTGCCCTGGATCGTGATCTGCTCTGACAATTCAGATCTATAGATCCAGCGCTGAGATGGGCATCGGTAATTAAAGATGTTTTGTTGTGTTCCGCTCGCTTCGGCATTACGAATTATCTCTGAGTCCGCACAATACGAGTGTAATGTTTTGCCAGTTTTTACTTCCTCGGTAGTACATTTCAAACATAAAGAAAAATGGAATAGTCTTCAACTTTACTTGTGCCTCGATTCGATGAAATTTGATTTAGTATAAAAAAGATGATGGTCTATTTAATTTAATTTAAAAAAAAATGTATTTACACCTTCCTATCCCTTCCATCAATATTCATTCAAAACACAAACGAACTGACAAATTACCGACTTTAGTAGGTATTGTGCTTTGGTTTTAATTTAACAGAATATTAAAAATAAAACGAATTGGAAGATAAATCTTGAAGGGTCCTTGTCCAGGGATGTTGTTAAAATATGTGAATATTCTGATTTAATGATCTATTGGGTAATTTCGATGGAAATACCATTTATTGTAAAAAGGTCTAAAGCAACATCCGAAACATTTAAATTAAATAATTTTTTTAAATTTATAAAAAAAAATTCTAATTTTCACATCACGAAAACTCGTATATAAATTTTTATATAATTTTATTTGTATAATATTCTTGTATTGAAAAATATGACTAATTTCGTGGGCTTCGGAACGAGTCGCGGACACAATTTGATGATTAAGCGAGTGTCTTACCGCTGTATCAAAGTCGTAGTAATATTATATGTTAAACAGAATTCAGATAATATAACAAATGTCAAACAGACCATGTCTTATTTTCTGTCTGATAAATAAGTAATGTTGAATTGGAATCTCTGATTGAAAACGACAAGGTACAAAGCGTAAACATGGTTAATGTTTGGAAAAAATGCAAATAAATTTTCCGTTGATATTATTTTAATAAATTACTAAAATAAAATCATATTAGTATTTTTCTCTCCAGAAATGCAGGTAGTTTGTTTCTAGTTCGGTTACAAAAGGTTGTAGAACAAAGCCTAGATTTGGCGCTCCGACCGTTTTGCGCTCCGGGCAGTCCCCGTAAGTGCCGAGTCAGGAGAGGGCGCCGGGTCGTGACCTCATCTGATATGCATCGTGCTGATTAGAGAGGAGCTCGCCAATACTATCGTAAGCTACATTTTAAATTCCTTCGTCTTTACGAATTTTTGGAATTTACTCACGGTAAGTTACGCTTCCGGTGTAGCCGAGACTAGCGAAGTACTTGGTGTTGTGTACTTCGCGTGGTTCACACATGAAGTACACGTGGAATACTTCTGCAGACTAAGCTAGTTGGAATGTATTTTTCCAATAATGTGGCATTATTTCATTCGGAATGCTTTTAGAATCAAAACAATCTTAGTCCGGAGATTTTTTGGTTCGCTAAACATTTCATAAAAATCTATTTCCTTTAAAACATTCTGTTAAAACGGATTCTTAACTCAATAATGCACTTCAATTTCTTTCTATTAATTTATTCTACACTCATACGCTATGGCAGAAATTGTAATATTTATTTAGTTTATTATACCTATTATTTAATATGAATACATATTTTTCTTATTTTAAGAAATATGTTATTGTATTATTATTCTACTCGTTATAGATAATTTTATTAAATATTAACTATTTTTATTCTCACTTGTTTCTTATATTTTCTTTCTCTACGTTTGATTTCCATCTTTTAAATATATATTTTATTATATTATATGCATACCTATACCAAAATGTAATTATTGTGTTTTAATGAAGGCATATGTGTATTTTTTGGCAACATTCGGAATAAAAGAATTCGACTGATCCGTCAACAACCAACCAGTCACTTAATTTGTTCTTATTTATTTATAAACTGAATCAAGGAGAACACATTTTTAATTAGTTCATTCATTAATTTGTACAATTTTACGCTTACTAAAATATCGATTATCATTTAATTATTTAACAAAATTGATATCGTTAGAGGTACGGTTTATATTCCTGTCATTTATGGAATTCAGATAAAATTCATAATTTCTTGTTTATTTATGGTCTTATTTCAGCACAAATATAAATAACAAGGATACTCATTAAAAAATCAGGGAAGAAATTACTGATTCGAAGGTCAAGGCTCCGCTACAGACACTACAGGGTGAACAAGGACTCCAAGAGACTGCTGCTTGTGAATAATTGCAAACGAACAGCAGAAGATCGAGTATCATGGAGGTTGAAGATCGGGGAGGCCAAGGCTTGATTTGAGATGTAGCGCCCTTGAAGAAGAAAGGATTACAGGTATTTATATATTAAAATGCCTTTATAAAATATAATTATTAATTAAAATACAATCACTTTGTATGAAACCACGAAATTTATTATACATTAACCGGTTTCGCTTATCTCAAGCATCGTCGGAACGTATTTAAAAACTAGTCATAAATACAAAAATAGTGCATTTATATATATACATAAAGAGGGAGATAGAATATAAAATTACATGTGAAAGAGAGAGACATAATACATATGGAGTTAGATAGAATATCAAGGGAGACAGAATATAAAATTATATGCGAAAGAGAGATACAGAATACATATACAGATAGACAGAACATTAAGTCAGGGCAAAATACAAAATTTCCCCTCCCCTTCCCTTCCCATCATTACGCAGCTTGAGATAAAATAAAACGGTTGACGTATAATAAATTTCGTGGTTTCTTACAAAGTGATTTTATTTAATTTAATATAATATGCCAAGCCAAAGTGATTGCTTTCTTTATATTTATAATTCGTTTACACGTGTAGAGCTCGAGTAAAATCAAATAATTTTAAAAGGTTAGATAAATTTGTGAAAATTACTAAAGTTTTTAATACGAGAATATAATAGCTAATGTGTACAGATATTTTCTCATCAAAAATACGATGTTTTAATTTTTTACACATTAAAATACATACTTCCAGTGCTTACATATTGTTAAAAAATATAGACTTTCAATAAAAGAGAGATCCAAAATCTAAGAGGAACGGAAAAGTATATAATACGCATCACATGAAGACACAAGATAATGAACACGTGAATAATATAACAGAAAAGTGTAGCTAATACAGTTTAATATACAAAGAAAATGAAACGGTAAAGAAATGAAAATGGCAAGCACTAGGATGATGGGCAATTGTTGAACAAACGAAGTCATTCATTGGTAATCGAACAGAATAAAGAGGTTGACCCGCAGTACTGACAACATCATCAAACTCTGAAAAAATACGTGGCGGCGAATAACAATGGACAGAGAAAAGAATGAGACACATGGGGAGGCCTTCATCCAACAGTGGATAAAAAACGGCTGATAATGATGATGTCATAATAAAATGCACTCTACCAAGATACGTAACGGAAGTATCGTCCGAATCCTGCGTGTGTGCAGTGTACACCATCATTCCACCTTAGGCGCATTTAAATTGACAGAGCATTCTGTACCGTGCTCTATTAGCTGGACCACGGAAGACTACCCGTACCGGATGGGTAACGGATATTACAGAGAGGAAGTGTGGGGCACCACAAGAATTTATACAACAAGGTGAATTAAGCCTTTACTGGTTCCCAAGAATTTTAATAACTTAATGTGCATTGTCCAAATTTTTATATCGAATCGAATTAAATTTTATGTCTTATTACTAAAATATTAGTTTAATTATTAAGGAGGACATTATTATGAAGTTGTTCAGAATATTTTTCGTCAAAAATACTGTAGTTGAAGTTGAAGTTGGTAATTCACCTTCCCGGATTGGAAAAGAGATACAAAAATATTTTTCGATAAAATTAATTTTATATGTATATCTTTATAATTAATATATTTAATAAGTATTAGTTTATTTGTCTGACATATGACGGGTTTTGAAAATCCAAATTTCTTACACCATTATATATCAGTAATTGTATACATTTATTAGAATTGTGATTGTAGTGGAATATTATAAAATATATCAGAATTTAAACCTGTATCGCATATTTTTCTTGAACTAAATCTTCTTCTTGCACGTGATTTAGACCACACACCACTTTTTACTAACCATAAAGTCGTGAATCGTTAAGAAAAATATTTCTAAGGGGTCATTCCATATGAAATGGTCTTACACTGGTTGCTTGACCATTTTAAAAAATTATCATTTTTTTGTTACCTAACTTGTGGATAGTTCAAAATAACCATTATTTTAAATTTATTTTTTTATTACTGTTTCCGCAATCACTGCAAAGTATTAACAAATATGGCCGCCACGCAAAAACATTAAAATTAAAATAATAATTATTTTGAACTATCAACAAGTTAGAGGAATTGCATAAAATATATTATATGAGAGTTTAAAAAAATGGTCAAGCAACTATTAATTTAATTTCTAGACCATATCATATGGAATGACCCTAAGTTGTAATTTTGAAAAACGGTAGTTAGGAAAATGCTATATCTAAATATAAAAAAAGCTTTAAATCGAGTAGACAAATATTCGTATCAAATAATTTGACTGATTCCATTCCAATTTTTAAATTTCTAACAATATAAATTACAAAATGTTCATGTGTCCACATAACAAGTATATATCAAATACAATCGATGCTTCAATCCAATGTAATGTATCAGTACTCTTTCTAATTTCTTTACGCGTGATGTACACAAGAATATTGGGATATTATATATAAGATTAGTATGTAGGTATGGTAGTAACAAAATTTAAAATTGTGTTTCAGAACAAAACAAAATGTATCTAATAATGTGGTGGATTTTTAGTGTTAAAAGAAGAATGGTTTATGGCATGAGTTTTGTATAAAGTTGCATCTATTTTTCAATTAGTAAATCTCGCGATACAGAGTAACAACAGATCTGGGGAAACTCGTGGCCCCGGCGGACACAACACGATCTTTTTTGGCATTTTGATTCAGTATTCATTCGTGACTACGAAATAATGTTCAACATAAATTTGAACTTCGAGTGAAAATTTACTTCGTGTTAGTTCTAGTTTTACCGTTCGCACAATTGTACTCGAGAGGCTGTTATAAATTGCAGGTGCATTGCTAAGCCCGTGGCGATGAGCTCGGTATAATGGAAATATTTGCGTCGACAAACTAGGCACGCATTTAAAAATAAAATGATCTATCTTTTTCGTGAATAAATACAATTTTTCTGAATTTAAATAGCTTCAACAATCTGTCTGCATAAATTTATTTGCGCTCGAGCGTAAGCCGTATGAACGCGTATTTCTAACAAAAAATTCTATAATCGTCTGGCAGTTTGTCACTCGCCTGAATATGAAGAAATATTGTTCTCTGAAGGTTTCATTTAAAAAAAAATTAATCTACTGAACTTTGCGTATCCCACCCAAGTACTCGTAGATATCTACTTTACATGTATTCAATCAATAATGATTAAATTTGAAAATCAAAAGGTAACCTAATCTAAAAATTATCCGGTGAACAGAAGAACTAAACCTAACAATTATCGTGTATAAATTTGAAAATATTACTTTTCTTTCTGTTATTATTGTTGGGATTTTAAACATAATAATGTATAGATATTCATTACCTTTAAGCGATTGGAGGGAGGAGGGGGAGAAAAATAATAATATAAATTTTAGTAATTTTCAAAATAATGTAAACAAATGTACCAGAAATCTATACAAATACATTCAATGTATTTTTGTCTTAGTCTTGATTAGTTACCCTACCTAATTATTACCCTTCCTCTCCCCCCTAGCAACTCTACCTCCTTACCCGTAATGAGGGTTGAATTGAATTGAATTCCATCCATTTTAAATTTCGCTTAGTTGCACTTTAAGATCCTGAGGAAAATATAGTCACCCCGCTCGAACTCTCCAAATATCTCAGCCCCCCCTGCCTGTATAAAATATTGCATACATCGTTACTCTTTAGAGCATGCGCAAAAAATGGGTATTATCTCCCGCTCACCCACTAACATCTATTTTAAATTTATTTAAGTAAATTTATATACCGTGCATGAACCGCTAGTAACTCATATATTGATGTATAATTATAGAATTAAATAAATACATAGTTATATATGTTTATATAAATGCCTCCGATAGCTCGTTTCCAGGTTTCCGATTAACAATATGCACACATATGATATATGAACCGCACTAACCTTTTTATTATTGCTGTCTTTCTGGTCCGATGTTGTTGTTCTTTTAGATGGGTTGTCTTCTTTACATTTCGACCGACCGAAGCGCGCACTGGTGGTTTATTTGGACATCTGGATTGGTCGAATCACGGGATGTAATTAAACCGCCTGTCGTTTACCGTCTTCTTAGCTTTCCGAAAAAGGTGAGGCAATACTCACACACACACACACATGTACATTATTAAAAACCAGGAAAAGCCAATGGTGCCTAAGCAATATATTTACGTAGTATAAATATTTACTGTCGTATATTGAACATGATTCTGTGACACATAAAATTTATTAAACAATTGAAGAAATTCAGCGCTTTTTAAATTGTGATTAAAGTTCTAGTTTTCTTCGGAAATGTATTGTATGTTTGTTTTACACTCAAGTCTGATATCGAAGAACGGCAATAATTCCAATGAAAGCTCGTTGATTACCCTGAGAAAAACAATTTTACAGCAAAATTTAATGGCAATGCGAGATTATTTTTAGGTACTAAAGTACTTTAGATGGATGCAATTAACGGTATTGTTGATGAGAAATAATATCAGAAATATTTATAAAAATGATGTTAATTGGTGATCTGTGACCTCAGTAGAATACAAGTAGGATAGTTGGTAGGTGGTCCAGGAGCGCAAAATATGTTCGTTAATAATGATCAAAAAATGCTTTACATTTATAATACTTTCTATAGTTCTAGTATGTAGAAATATAAATATCAAATAAACTTGACAGTAATTTAAATTCATAGTTAAAGTTTATTCTTTATAGGTTGTTATTTTAATTATTTTAAATTGGTAACTTTGTTTTATTAACCATTTATATGAATTAAAAATACGTCTTTTAAAATATCATTTTCTTGACATCCTGAATAAGAAAATAATATTTTTAGAAATCGGTAGATGTACTTTAATTCATCAATTGGTTAATAAAACAATGTTAATAATTTAAAATAATGGATTTTAACCACAAAGTTGATTTTGCTAATCTTATAAATATTTATAGGTTGTATTTAAAAAATCGAATAAAAATAATACACCAGTCTATTAGACCACGGTTTGTATGGAGTTATGGCACGTGTTTACGAAATGATATACGATGGGATGTATCTCAGAGATATAGTTGAAATAAATCTCAGAACTATGTAAGTACACATATTTTCAGATTTTGGTCTGGAAATAAACTTCCGCTTGAAGTTGGTAGAAAGAGAAAAAGATCAAACTAGTGTATATGACGTTCGATCTGACGGCGATACTCGAAACGTGCACTCAAACCTCACCTGAAACCACCATATATACTTACAACTATATATTCTGGAAAGTTAGACAAGCAAAATGCATTAAATCATAAAAAAATATTCTGTATTAACAGCTGCTGTGGAAATTTTAATTCATTCAACTGACGAACGGAACATAGATAGACATTGGACTGATATTTGAAAATTGATGTACAATTAGTGTGACTTTAGGCGCAAGATTACGAATTTATGAGACATGGTGTGAATACGGAGACTACGAAAGCCGAGAGTTAACTTTAAAGAATCACATGGGAGCAAAATCTGTATCTCAGAGATTGTTTCGAGTTGAAACCCTCTTCCGTGGACACGGGCTATTAGACAATAATAAAGAAAACGAGTAATTTATATCTGAAATAATAAATAACTTATAATAATATTGCGTTCGTGAATAGGTACTGTTTTAAATTAACTACTTGAAATATTTTTCACAAAATGTGTAAAGTTTGCACACATTTGATAGATTTACTACATTAGTCATATTTTTCGATGGATAGAGGAGAAAGTACTCTGTTTATTATAGATGACCTGGTATTTCGTTTTAGTGTTTAATCATATTGTCTTCATATATTATAACTATATTTTAAAATTGTATGTATTTTAATCAAATATTTCTTAAAAATAAAAATAAATTATCCATTCGCACTGAAACAACGGATCATTTTAGGTGCAACATCCAAAATGGTTTAATATTATATCTTTAGAACTCATTATAATTATTTTAAACCCCAAAATAAGGTAAAGCACCTTCAAATGAAGCAAAAAATATTTCTGACAATACTGAACATAATCGAGTCAATAATAATTATGATGCTCTTTCGCTGCGCAAGCTCACTTTGCAGAGCATTGAAGCCTGCTTTCGTATTAATCTCGAGTCAGGACCAGCCGTCTCTCTGACCGCTGACCTTGAGATAATATCTATACCCAGCATCCCGCTTCATCATTCTCCAGAAACGGTTTCATCACCTTTTCCTTCTGCCAGAAAACCGGCCATCCGAGTCGCGCCGCGAATTATACAAGAGTTATTTCAGGTTTTAATTTGAGGTGTGAAAATTATCGGTATTTATCTTTTGCTATGTTTTTGAATGATTTTATTACTGTTATCCGTCAGGATGTCAATTTTAAATTGTTTTACTGTTATTGTTTAAGTTGTCCGGATCATTGTTTGCCCACAATTGTTCCAAGCCCTAATTGTTCGCGGCCACATTTATTCAATCACAATTCTTTCCCTGGTAACTTGTTTGCGGAATATTTTTTGATAAATATAACTGTTTTAATTTATAATGGCAATTTTGTTTTGTTTTTGATTATTTTACGTTTTTTTAAAGCTGTTCTGTGTACATGTATTTTTTCTT
Organism: Eubasilissa splendida; assembly: GCA_031772225.1. Classification (NCBI taxonomy): domain Eukaryota; kingdom Metazoa; phylum Arthropoda; class Insecta; order Trichoptera; family Phryganeidae; genus Eubasilissa; species Eubasilissa splendida. The sequence continues at coordinate 11,517,367 of CM062846.1, forward strand.
GTTCTTTTTGTAATGGTTAGGTTAGATTAAGTTAATTCATTGAACTTTGTTTTATTAATAGGTATTTTATTTTATAGACACACTCATAGACCACCAGATATCCTGGTCCTAAAATGTTCATTTTGTTGGCACTCACATTATCAATTTGGTACCACTCTCGCAATCAACGAGCTCCGTGATTTTTTTAAAATATGACTCGACTGGAATGAAAATTTAAACTCTGACTATAATGTAAAAATACGTCTTTGTTTACACAAAGATTTAATTTAATTTAATTTACTTTTACTGTTACATAAATTTATATTTATAAATATAAATTTTCACAAATATCATAAATGTATTTTTGTTTTGTTTTATTCATTTTCTATAATTTAAAATTTGTTTTACACCACATTGTTTAAAATAATTTTGATTATAAAAAACATGCAGATATATTTTTTTTGTTTGTACTGAGCTTCTGATGTGATACTCTATTATTTAATAAATGTATGTTGATGCCTGAATAGGGCGTGTATAATAAATAAATAAATGATCTATCGGATTTATGTTTCGTTGGATAAATGTGTGTAGAATGCCTTTCGTATTAACAAATTCACGTCCGGTTCTTCGATAAAACATTTTTTTATTGTTACGTATGGTAAATACTTATGTATTGTAATTATTTTAACCAATACATAAATACATTATGGTGAAATACATATAATATGAAATTAGTATTTTGAATATTTACAGAGATATTCACATAATTAGAGGCAATGTCAACTCATTTCACATCATCGGAGAGGAGAGGTTAAGGTGTGCGATTTATAAAATCACTTGTCTGCTATTTCACAACTACTGTTATCACAAACCGAATCGTCTTCGTGTAGTATATCAATCTATCCAAATTCTGAGAATTATTCGCACACACCTAAATGTGCATTTCAACGTCTGCATCGGTCTCGGAGAGTATCCGCACCGAATCATGGGAACTGTGTTAGAGGCACCATCATTAGGTAGAAAATGCCCGAGATGATACCGTTTGATATGGCATTCGTTTGTTATGAACTCGGCATACCGGAATATTGATTTGAATCGCAGAATGGAAACATGTGTTTCAAGTAGTTTCAGCAGTTGTGAAGTGCAAGCTTCGGAATATTCTACGTATGGAAATGCATCATATTAAGCAGTTGTGAAATTGTGGATTTGCATATTTTGAGAATGCATTTAAATCAAATAACATCAATTGATATTTGAAAGAATTATTTTTCAAATCTTAAAGCAAATATATTTTTACTTGCTTGTTTTTGCTCTGTTAATGTTAATATATAATAAGTTAAAATAGATTTTAGACACAAATCTATTAGAGTTTATTTTATATTAGCGAAATATCTACTAACAATTACTCTTAGTATTGAAATAAACATTATTATTATCAGTTTTGGTTTATGTATAAATAATTTATTAAATGTCATAATTATAAGTTATTCCCTCATAGTCTTTGATCTAAAAAAACACAATAAAGAATAATGAATAAATGAAAATGATTACGTTATATTATTTATTAAGCTTCATTTTTAAAAGTATATTATAAAAGTGAAGTAAATACCTATACTTGTATTTATATTTGTTTAAGAATATTTGTTTTTCTTCGTGTATTTCATCAGTTACCAAAACCAATGTACATTTTTTATGATTTTCAAACTTTTAACAAAATATTAAATTTTAATTTTATCGTTGAGTTTAATTAATTTATATATAATCTTAAATATAATGTAGTATTTATTGATATTAGTAGGCCCTAAGATAAAAAAAATAATTATTTACGCTTAATTGTTTGATGTGACGTCTTTATTATTTTCATCTTAATAGTTGGTTTTTTTTTAACACGTCAGTATAAAATGAAAATAAACAATATTTAATTATTTTTATTTAACACCATCCCTATTTCAAAAGGTGCAATCATCTGTCGTTGAGCACTGGCCATGTCCCCAGCGTCAGCGCCGTGGGCGGCCGCTGTATCAGCTGCCATCTCACGGAGCGTCACAAGGCTTCGTTATTGTATCATCAACCCCACTCTGCAGCATATTCCTCTCGCAAGACTCTGTGCATCTCAAGCGTCAATCACTATCTCATCATGGTATTAGTGACACTGACATATTTTTACTCTTAATTACATTCTTAGCAGCTTAAATTCATAATTATTACGTGTATTAGGTATATTTCCAAAGTGCAGACGGGTATGGAACACTTATTATTTTTATTATAATATAATCCTTAAATGATTTATTTTATTTTTAAAATAATAAAAAAAAATTGAACGCCAACTTATAAAATTTTATTTAGTAACACATATTATAGCCAATAAGTCAGCTTATATGATTATTATTATTATTAAGTTCTACATTATTATAGTATAAAATAGATGTTATTTTGTTAGATAACGTGATAAAAATGAAGGTGTAAATTGTGAGAAAAAATATGTCTGACATCTTTATTGACTTCGCATTTTAAACTTTTTAAATTATGTATATAGTCCCAATGTTTTTCAATATGAATTAAATATATTAATTAGAAAGATATACATATAAAATCAATTTTATCGAAAAATATTGTTGTTGCGCCACTGGGATTCGAACCTGGATCTCTTTCCTAACCGGGGATGGTGCATTATTTAACTATGCTACAGCAATAATATTTTTAACGACAAATTTTCGAACCTATATATTACCTTTTTGATATTAAAACATTTAATCGTTCCATTATTTGAAAGAGCCATCTACTTTATTTTAACAGAATCTCAAATACCTTTGAGTGATCTGATAGCAGACGCCAGAATTATCAATTCATTTTTATTAAATTTTGGACACATTGATACAACTTTATTATTAGGAGAACACATTCTTATTGTGAAGTTTTTCTGAATAATTACAACTTCACAATAATAATGTGTTCTCCAATGTTTTTTAATTAAATTTTGTACATCATTCCAATATTTTTCGATTTATGCATTTATTTATAGACATAACTATAAAATTAGGTTTACAGATATTATAATATATGTGTACAGAGTCAGTTTTTTTTTACTTCGTCCACAATATTCTGATAATATTAATTTTCTTGATAAATTCTAGTTCTTGAACCATAGCTCAGCTCCATAATAAGGTCAGTACCCAATAATATACAGTTTTTTTTCCGTTAAAATAATTTTTATTATTTATTATCCTTTCATAAATATCAGAAAAAATTAAGAAATTACAATAGGTATTTAATTTTATTATGTAACTAATTAAATACTTACACAATAAAAATAATTTTATTAAATTAAGTGAGGTATTTATTTTCGTTTCAATTTTTCATTTATAATTATCTCGTAGAAACTACAAATAATATCAATGTTTTCTTAGATTTAAATTACAGATCAACGCCAAAAAAATGAAGATTTCATCGATAAGATAATCAAAGATTTATAGCACATGACTCAAACGGAATCGATTGGTTATTAGTTGAAGAACTCAATCAGCAAAAGTAATGTAATAATTATTACAGAACATTCTTTGGACATTGGTGCTATTACTGACGAGAAATGGGCCCTAACAATTTTCCCGTTTTTTATGATAAGATCATGATGCACGTTTCTTACGTTTTCTAATAACACAATTAATCTATGTAAGATTCAGTGTATATTTCTTTACAGCGTATTTTTTATACGTGCTCCCACTTTGAGCTTTGATTAATTTGCCATGTTGGTTTTGAATAGAGCAAATAATGGCAAATAACAAGAGAAGGAATGGCTCGTTTCGGAGATAAAGGCTGATCGATGGCTATCTGTTTCTGCTTTCTAATGCAGGCAATCACTTATGCCCATTCTGAATTACGACAAGTGTAGTTTCAGAGCTTGTTTTCATTCCAAAACACGCAAGTTCTCTTGAAGAACTCAATCATATATATTAACAAATATTTGAGTTTATCCAAGAACACACAATTACTGGATTTTTACATCCAAAAGCATTATTATTAAGACAAATCATAGAGACGAAGCTATTTATATTATATTATATAAGAAAATAAGGAAGTTTGGGTAATTACAGGGCTTACGCCCTGCCTTCGGCTGGCTTAAGTGGTCACTTTACACAATGTAACGTTCACCATTCACCCATAATCAACCTCCGCATCTATAAAACTTTTGTAAGTTATATATATGTTACCATGTAGAAACCTTTCATGTATCTAACTACAACTTTGCTGTTACCATCTATGGTTTGAAATTTGTAAATTTGAAACATTTTTACATTTTTACACTGAAATAAATAATAACGATAAGATCTCTACTAACACTCTAACGTCTCCATCTACCCCCGTTGAGAAACGGTGTGATGGTAAGTAAGTAATATATGTATAATACTAATAAGCATTAAATAATTTATATATATATATAAACATGTGGATAATAAAATAGACTAGACTAGTCGATATTATAGAATATGCCAAGAAAATTAAATGACCATGGGCAAGCGACATTGCTCTGAGGACGGACAATTGTGGGACAATACCAGCCATCCTGTGATACTGAAGGGAATCGAGGCCGCCCTAAAACACGCTAGATTAATACAATTAAAAAACTCTGGAAATACGTAGTCACCAATAATTTCATCCATTATCCAGTAGTAAATTGAAAATGTTCTGATGTTGAATTTATATACCTAGGTATTTTACAATATAATATTTTTTCTTCATACGGACAATCATATCAGCCGATACGTCGACATTGACAAATGAAATCACAGACAATGATCTATTTCAATTACTTTATTGTACAAATCCCCATTGATTACGACAAATAAAAATAACAAGTATTGATGACGCACTAACCATTTAAATCAGCTTCATTAGAAAGGTGTCTAATTTGATCGGGCCATAGTAGGATGAACACAATGAGGCTTCTAAATCGTCTTAAGGCTCCATTCAATCATTTATGTTCGGCTGGTTGAGAAGTCAATATAATTCCTTCCGCTCGGGAGGAGCATTCTTCTTGGCACTACCGGACATTTTGAAAGGAAAGACACAATGCTCTTTTCTCCGTTATTTTGTATTGTGCAATAGCTGCGATAGATGTTATCGCTCGTAAATTCTGCGATCAAAAGATTTTGGGGCTACTTACCTCGGCTGGGTCGATCAGATGTAAGAAAGCTGATTAATTGTTCCAATACGTTTCTAACAAAATAGTTTGCGCCTAACTGAGAAGACTACACTTGATTCCCGTTAGTGCAACGCTCGCTTGAAAAACACTTTATATTTTTATACGATACATTATTGAGTGTTATTTGTAAAAACTAGCGCTTCAGAACACACTCAATGAATATATTATATTTAAATAAAATCACATTTTAATCGAAAGTTGCATATATATATTTTTTTTTTGTGAGGAGCGGGGGGGAAACTGGCGTTCCATCCTCCGCCGGTAATTCAGTGGTAGAGCAAAAAAATTACTCTTTCAGTTGTGGAATGAATTTATAATATATATATAAGATACCACCCCTACAACAAAACTGAATGTCATGAATAGAAATTTATAAAAATAGATATACAGTGTTGTTGCAGGGGGTCTCATATATATAACTCAACTGTACGGTTGTACCGAAACTTTTTGAGGCAGGGCCTCGACAATGGCACATGTTGCCGCGCCGAAACGTTGTATAGGTTTCCTCAAGGAAACCAACCACAAAAAACGCGATCTGACCTGGAAGACACACCAGTTTTATACACTAGTGCTCGCGGAAACCTTTAATTAAACATATATATATATATATGTTTTCATTTAATTTTATGTCTGAATAAAATGAATCTGTAAAAACTAGCGTGTATTTATTGCTGAAAGGTTTATGAAATTTATTTAAAAAAAAATGAGAAGTTGATATCTTTTAAATAAATAAAATAAGGATTTACATATAAAGTATAGATTCGTCGTAAAATTAAGTGATTAATATGGTGTAAAGGTATCACATTCTCTTGACAAGAGAAAGTTTCAGGTTCAAGATAAATAAATATTTTTTCCGTTTTTTTTATTCTACAATAGTTTAAAATAAAAATACAAATGACGTAATATTAATATTTTGATAAACGGTCACACGCTCTCTGACGGTGTACTATTGGTCACCCAAGTGTTAAACAAATTATTGTCTTGTATCGCCTTGATGCAATACCACAAGTCTCAGATGTTGAGGTAGACCCGGAATTTGCCATAATTTGTATTTAAATTTATAAGGCCTTGTATTAATATTTGATTAAATAATTCATTGTTTGACATGCTCAATTTAAATTTCCTTACCTTTTCTATATTTTAAAAAGTCACCTATATACCCTTACATTCGTCCGCGTCCGCGATTTTGCGTGTCCATATTCGAGTGTGTCATAGGAAAGAAATGATATAACAAAATTTCAATGAATAATTTAATTGTCAAAAAAATAATTGTAAATGGTGCATAGTTGGTTGATTTCACATCAGGTAAGCTGGCACTTACACATTTTTTTAACTACAGGTGAATATTATGTTCCAGACCGATTTTGTTTGGCCGCTATATTGTTTTGTGTTTGGTAGCCGCAGAGAGTAGTTGATTATAATTTGTTATGGAGTATCTAACGCCTCGACAATGTGTTGAAGTCATAAAAACGTTTAAATAAACACAAACACGACTTTTGGAAAAAAAATCATCATAAACGACGAAGCTCATTTCGACTTGGCGGGTTTTGTTAATAAACAAAACAGCCATTATTGGGGTACTGAAAATACTCAATTGATCCACCAACAACCTTAACACCCACGCAGAGTTACTATATGATGCGCAATGTGGGTCAGTGGAATCATTGGACCCTATTTTTTCAGGATGCTAGAGGCAATGCTGTAAAAGCTTCATGGTGGGCGAATTGGTTTCAACAGGATGATGTCACTTCACACACAGCACGAGCTATGCTTAAAATTTTGATAAGTAAAACAACATCGGCCTAGAATATAATATATTATTCACATATATATCCTAGAACATATATAATATTCATTCTATATAAAAATCATTAATAGATGAAAAATATGAGGACGTATATCAATTAAAATTATAAAAAGTATAATAATTCCTATTAATTCACAGGTTATTACTTGTTATTTATGAATGTAGTTAAAATAACAATTCGAATGACGAATTAATAAACATGCATACATATCTGAAATTATTTATTTGATTTATAACAAATAAACACATTGTGCCTCGTGATAAATATTTTATTTCCCATTGTTAATATTATAGGTATCTTATGCTTAAAAATATATTATTCTCAATTCTTAAAATTATTTTTTTTTATTGTGAAACTAGAATAGCTAAGAAAAAAATACCCCTAGTTATCACAGCACGAGTGCTCAGCTTTAATTTATTATTGATGTGATATATATTCCGTATGGACATCTCTATTAAAAAAAATGGAATGCCTGATACACGAATTCACTATTTTATTAATTTTCTTCGTCTTGTAGTTTGTGAGTTGACTATTTTCAAATAACTTTTATTTTGTAAAATCATAAAATGAGTACTTTAATTATTGGGACATTATATAAATGTTTTGAATATATACTATCTTCTTCATTAACATAATTTTAAAAATATATATTCAAGAAAAACTGTATTAATTTTATTATTTTATTTAAATAAACAGATTATCAATAGGTTAATAATAGACAGTTCGTAAAGTTCTACAAAGATATATTAATATACAAAGTAAATTTATAATATACACCAAGATTATACGAAGGAAAAGCTATTAACGTAAAAATGCCAAGTTAAAGTTTAAAAAGACATGTCAAAATAGTTAAGAATAGTAAGCAAATACAAATTAAATTAATCAATTAGAAAGACATACAGGAAAAAAATCTATTTATTTATTGTTCCGGGATGCGAACCCTGAACTTTTTCTATCTGGGGAAACGCGTTTACATTTCGCCATATCAATCGATACATTTTAAACATATATTCTGTAGTCTTCTTTTATAACTTCTATAAAAAATAGTATATATGTGTATAGTATTGCATGTATTGCATGCTCAAATAGGTTTCAAACAATCACAACATATTATAACGCCATAAAACACCGTAAAACTGTAAAATATATATTATATAAATTTTTATAAGAGTTTTAAATTGTAAGTCCAATGTGTGTATAGCTTATTAGTTATATCAGTCGAATGAATTAATCCATATTTTTTGTGATGAAAAAGATTTAAAGTATTGCGATAAAAGATCAATATAATTAAAGATTTGGATCGTCGTATAAGTCAGATGAAAAATGTAAGGTAAAATATAGTTTTAATTTCTCGTCTACCCCTAAATAAAATAACTGCGACATTTAGAATGCAAATTAATATTATTAGTTCGATCGAGGTTGAAAGATTTTAGGAATGAAATAAGTCTGGACATGTTTAACAATTGAAATGATTTTTCCCCAACAATTCAATTAAATAATATTTTTATAATTTGATACATGGCCACGAAAAAATCGAGAGTCGATTTAAAAAAATAATTACTTAACTCTACTAAATGAATATTAAAGTATTTAAATTAATTAACCAAGTAACTGTGATAGGAGAAGCAAGGCAGAGTGGGGTATTTTCGTCCGAATTTTTTGTGGGCGCCGCCAAGTATATCTTACATCAAAAACTGCTTGTCTTTAAAAAAATAATATCAAAAATGTTGGATTACGTTATCTAGAAAATTTAGTTTAGGTTTATTACTATATGAAACATTCATAAAGGAATTCAGAACGTTTCGTGGTATTAAATTATGTACTAATACAAATTGAGATGTTTCACAGATTTCAATTACAAATAATTGGCAGGTCGATTTATCAAACGACTCAGATCTTAGTGTACACTAATTTGGTAATCGTTTCCTGGCAATCTTGAGTGGCAGAGTTGACTGAATTCTTCGCGTCGAACCGATTTTCCCTTGCAGCATCGAGAAAGCTTTCGTGGCATTTAGAAAGAATATCTCCGATTTCTTGGTACGGTCATTAAGTGTGATAGTTCGCACGCAATTCGCAATAGTGACTCGGGACATTACCTCGTCGCGTGTGCTGATAACTTTTATTACCGCCAGAGCAGCGCTCACTTGTCCAAGTGGTCAGTTTATTTTTAGTCGGGCTACTTTCAGGACCACAACTTCTACTTCAACTATGTTTTATTATTAGTTCAATAACAATAATAACTATTATATTTAAAAAAATAAATAAATGAGCTAACTGTTTAAAATATTCATTTTAATTAATTAACGCGGATCTGAAATATTGTCAGTGCACTACGTCTATAATTCACACAAGAATAATAATGTTATACTCATATTTATATCTTATAATCTTTCAAATAACATTATTCATGATTAGTATAATAAATAAATAATTTAAATATATTAATTAGAAAGATATACATATAAAATCATTTTTATCGAAAAATATTGTTGTTAGGCCACCGGGATTCGAACCTGGATCTCTTTCCTAACTGGAGAAGGTGCATTATCCAACTATGCTACAGCGACAATATTTTTAGCTACAATTTTCGAACCTATATGTCACCTTTTTGATATTAATACATTTAATCGTTCCATTATTTGAAAGAGCCATCTACCTTACTTTTACAGAATCTCAAATACCTTTGAGTAAACTGATAGCAGACGCAAGAATTATCAATTAATTTTTATAAAATTTTGGACACATTGATACAACTTTATTATTAGAAAGGAAATAGATCCAGGTTCGTGGCGCAACAACAATATTTTTTGATAAAATTGATTTTATATATATACCTTTCTAATTAATATATTTAATTCATATTTAAAATATCACAGACCTATGTTCTAAATAATTACAACTTCACAATAAGAATATGTTCTCCTAAAAATAAATAATTCATAACACTATCAAATTGGTGTCGAAAAAAACCACTCATGAGGAATTTTACTTTGCTTAGCATGCAATAGTACTAACACGGTACGCTTAATTTATTAAACAAGGGTTTATAATAAATTGAGCGATTAATAGTTACTAATGCGGCGGAAAATTATAGTGAACGATGCTGGGCTGGCCAGGCTCGGCAGAGAAATGGCCGCCAATATTGAGCGGATGTCTACAAAAATGTGAACTGCATGTTGCATACTGTTATGTTACAGGACTTGATAAGGGTATTATCAGCCCAAAGGGCATACGATGCACCCGTAGAGATTATTTCAAAGTGGCCTACGTGACAAAACGCAGCGCTGGTTCGAGGATCATAGTTCATAACTGTAAGTTGATATAAGCCGTATCAGATGTTCCAACCTGATCAATCTAAGCCTAGTTATATTATTTCCTTGTGAAATCGAAGCATTGAGAAGAAGAAAAAATCATCCTGACAATCGCCTTCTACTGTCTAGATAACAATTTGTTCCACTTTTGGGTGTAACAGTATGCAGTACATACTACGTGCAGTGCTACCATTAATGCATGGTGCATCGCCTCGCTGCTAGATGTCACTCTGTGTCCGCTTCATCGTAGTTTAGTTTATAAAGAAGTTATCCGGTTGCTCGTATGCGAATGGTGACATTGAGAAAGTGGCAAGAAAGGTAGGACACTACCAGGCAGGGGAGATGGATTTACACCTTTCTTCCCTCCGTGGCGGTAAAAATGACAGGTGGGGGTGGTCACTGGATCTATAAACATTTATTTTCTAAAAAGCTTTGAAGATTCTTTAAATTATTGCACGCGTTGTTTGTCAAGCGGATTGAGTGGGACCCTTAGGGGTTTCCTTCAAATAAATGAAGTCGCAATTTTTTTATTTTATATTATTTTTTAAAATTTTATTTGGAAAACAAAACAGTTGATCCATATAAACAAAAATCACAATAAAAGTGTAACAAAAATTTAACCAATTACATGTTTTCTCTGTAACAACAATATATTTGATACGGTGAAGACAATTTTTGAAAAGGGTTTATTAACCTTTACCATACCGTGATAAAAGATATCCATAAGCAACCGTGCTGTCAACTCGTGTTACCGTGTAGTATTAAGAGTTTTTTTTGCATTTTTAATGACGTACATATACTCTAAAAGTGAAAAAATATATATTATTCGTTGCATTAATTTATTCAAATTCTATACAAAATGACATTCCTTCTAATTATTCTTCATTTACTTATTGAGAAAGATAAATAATTATATTCGTATGTTTGTTATTCTTTTCAAAACTAATGAAACTAACGTTTGATATTTTTCTGTCTTACTACAAATACTATTTTTTCCAACGTAGCAATTTTACTTGGAATAGAATTGAAAAATAATTACTTTTACATAATTGGTTATAAAGTGAATTCCACACATCATTAGTCATTTCTAAGCGTAAATGAGTTTTTTAAGGTTAGTTAAAGTATTAATTTTGTGCTGCGTGTATTTACGGAAATATATAGGTTAAATTGGGGCAGTAGACCCGTGTTACAGTATGGCAAGGTAAGGGTTAAATTGATAAATAGCTTATTAAGACTTTATAATAGGAAATGAATTTTAAGTTGCAAAATTTTTTTATAAAGAAACGAGAACTTTCTCCTCCATTGCAGAAATACAATAAGGAAAATAAATGAATATACTAAGTAAGGTAAGTAAATAAAAATAAATAAGGTAGACCTGAGTAAAAACTCACTGGAAAATTACACTACATTTGTTATATGCTGTGTACGAAACGAGTTCCTAGACGACGTTTAAAGGCGTGCTTTCAAAAATAACTAAATTTTTCGCGTTTTTTACGAAAATGTTGGATTTATTATTAATTTATATCAGAAGTTATACACTATATTTGACTGTTACTTACATATGACCTTTACATTAATATAAAACTGAATGTTATTTGCTATAGTTAAGAAAATACAATCATTATAAGAAAGACCGCGACCATTAAATATATTTTATGCGTGAATTATTGCATATACAAAATATATTTTCTTATAATCTTGAGGCCAAAATAACGGAGAAAAATCTGCATTGAACCAAATTAGCAAAATATTAAAAATTAATAGAGTTATGAATCATTCTATGCAGTACATATGATTATTTTTTGACGTTTTTATAACACTTTGAAAATAAATTATTTAAAATAATATATTATATTTACTTATATGCTATTATTTACGATTTTTTTTAAATTTCAAATCGCCGATTAAAAAACAATATAAAACACACATTAAAAGGATCGATATAAATATTATTTTGTAAGTAATTATAGTGCTTTTGATATAAAACTTGATTTTAAATAGTACCTGAAGCTTCAAAGCATGTAAGTAAATATAATATATTATTTAAAATTATTTGTATAAAGCGCTGAACGTATGTTAATAATATTATAATTTTATAAGGTAGATATGGCTTTACTTGGTTTATGATTTGTATCCATGGTGAAAATTGTTGGTTTATATATGTGTACATATATATTTTAAAAATTTAATACAAACATATAGATGCGTACACGGAATACATGTCACATCAATATTCTTAATATTTTCAAACTAAGCTAATCGCTTGTACTATGAAAATCGGACTTAATTGCTGGAGTCCTGGAACGAGGCGTGAATCCCCGACCACTTTTATGTTGTTCGTTTCATAGTATCGGAGGCGAAATTAATTTTCCGTCATTAATGATGACTTATATTTTATTAAAAATCTCATATTAATTGTTTTATTAATAAATATTAAATTAACATTACCGATTAAAGATTTTTAAAGCATCCTTTTCTTATTCTGAGTAACTTATGACAGTTTCAGTCCACAGTTAATAAAAATATAATATATAATATAAGTTGAATAATATTGTTAAATAACAAAGTCGCGAGAGTGCATAGAATTAATAGCTGATAATTTATGTCGCTCTAGTAATAATTATTTTATTAAGTTATATTCCACAAAGTCATAATTATTATTAAATTTAAAACAATTAATTTTTCTTGCAATTAAAATTGAAGCGGATTGAGAATCTGTCGTCCACCACCTGCGAGAAGAGTGTTGTGTTGGTGCTGGAATAGAGCCTTTATTTTGTCTTTTTCAAGATACTTAAGACACGGTGTAAAAAGTATAAGGCAATTATTAGATGTGTCTAATGCACGCGACTCCGGCAATTAAAATAGCTTTTTGTTTTATTTTTGGGAGTGCAATAGTAATCGTTCCCATTAAAGGTTTGTATTGGATTTCCATTTTTGACAAATGTTTTAGTTAAACACGCACAGCGCTCGGGGCTCAGTTTTACAAAGCACGGTGAAATAAATGTAACAAACGGACAATTATTATTATTTTTTGTTTATTGTTAAAGTATTGTTAATTGTCTTACCATCGCGCCGTTTCCCCTCGGGGGTAGGCAGACAGGATAGAGCGCCACACTCTTCTGTCCCGACACACAATTCTCGCCTCGCACACATTCATAAATCTTCTCACACAAGCTCGCCGATTGTTGAGGCTTCTAACAGGACTATCCGCCAGTATCTGGTTTACCTGGTTGTGCCAAGTCTTCCGCGGACGTCCTTTATTTTTGGTGCCATCAACACTTGCGTCATATATCTTTCTTATCATTCTCTCTTCATTCATCCGTTCCATATGACCAAACCACCTAGGTGATCCTTTCTTAATCTTACTCACTATACTAAGATTAGCTTTACATTCTTACCTCTGTCATAAATAGATCTGCTTTTTATACGCCTAAGTGATCTCATTTCCACTGCATTCAGTCTACTTTCGTTCCTCTTCTGCCAGCTCCAGGCCTCACAATTATTAAATTGGAAAAAACATAAAAAAACACAATCCATATATTAATTTCTCAAATTAGTGATGATTTCAATCTTGAAAAAAATAACACCCTTCAAGGAATACCTTAAAAAGTTGTAATTTTTTTTATCTTGCATTTTATGTTTTTTGATAATCAGATGAAAAATAATTTATCCTTGATTGTCTTTTGAGAAATTCATGAACTGAAAAGTTCTGGTCCTGCTTAACAATAAACAAAGTTAAATATTTAATCCAGAATGATATAACAGCGATTAATTTATGGTTCAAATATCGCCGATTTTATAAATATACAAGATTTACATTACATGACCATAAAAAAATATTTATAATTTTTTTAGTTATTATAATCGAGAGACATGGACTTTTGTACAGTAGATTGTCTCAAAACTTGCTAGTACACAAAAATCTATAGAGAAATTAGGTATATCATTGAAAATCAGTAAAATCCGCGTGGTAAAGACAAAACAGCAAGGTTGTTGACATTGTCTAGATAATGTTGGGATTATGGTGCTCATGCAATGAGGCTTACAGATAAGAGATGAACTTGAAGGATCTTTTAGTAAGATAGGTAAGTCCATGGATACGTAGTAAGATCAAAGGTCAGCCACAAATGCTTTTACTGATGACCTAAAGAGATCATGGATGAGGACTGCCCAACCACTGGGATTGGTGGTAGAGTCAAAATTTAAATGATGCAAGTATCACCTGTACGGACTTAAAATCAGTAAAGCGTTTTGTGTTGAAACACGTAATATTTAGATAATTTTCAATTAATTCCACAGCAGCAGGTTTATTACTCAAGCAAGATAACATTATCAGTTTAAAATTTATTACATAGTATCAAAATTAAGTTTTCGAAAGAGATATTTTAATCTTAACACTAGTTATTTATCTTACCTTGATACGATTTTCCTCGAATCCAAGGCACTATAAGCAAACATAAACATAATCTAGTCGTCCAAATGACTTGATAGTAAATCTAAATATGGTTATATTATTGTTGCATTCAAAGTCACTAGTTAAATGATGTGTTGGTGATAGCAGTATTTGGGAAAAGAGGAAATTTTTTGACTTCATTTAAACAAATGGCTAATTTTTAAACAAACATTTCAATGACATTTGAAATGTTATGTTTTTTACGCAAATGTATTTTGATACGATAAAACACAGGGAAAAATCCCTGGTAGTCCGTTGTTTTCTATTTTTGTTATTATTTTACAAAATATGTAATTAAAAATCACTCTAAACTAATCGGCAATTAAAAAACGATTCTGAGGCATTTATGTCATTTTGCAATTGGGTGGCTAATTTCAAAAAATCTTTAGATCTACTTTTGTTCCGGTTTTGAGTGTCTGATACGTAATTTTCTGCTCTACGAATCCGGTAATATTGATAACACATAACTGATTAAAGTGGATTTTTTTAAATTGGCTAATCAATTAATAATTTATTTTTACAAAATATTATGCGTCCAATGATTATGTTGGGCCAGACAAAGTAAGATACCAAAAATGTATAAAAAATTATAATTGATTAAAATACGTAATTTCTTGAGGAGAAAACAACACAAAAATCAACTTCATAACAGCTATGTAATACGGACAATGCAAGTGGTTGTTCTAAATCCAAAAATCACCTTACTGGTTCCCCGATTCGCCACGATACTTCTGGCGGGGAAAGCCGCATTTATCCGAAGCGATCGGTCTAGATCTTTATTTGCGTTTTCTATTATTCGCCGTGTAACCAATTAGTGGCTGTCTGCAGCCGCATGCATGCACGGTGTAAGCATCACCCTGGGTGTTGTTCACCTCGCGCGGCCTGTAACTGTGATGTGCGGCTAAGTGAGTCGCTCTGGGCGGCCGGTACAGCCAAATGGCGAGCTCAACTCTTGCACAGAGACGGATTTTTACAAAGTTATTTATTAACTACACATCCTACTCCAATAAATAAATGTTATGTCAACATGTAAAGGGTTGAAATGGAGTTAGGGTTGCCAGAAACTAGAGCAGGAAATGAGAACAGATAAAATAAAACGAAAATCTTAAATAAGACACTAATAAAATAAACAAAATAAAAAAGGAAATTTTTAAATTATTAATATGCCTAAACATATTTTAGATGTAAATTTTTTTTAAAATTATTCCTAACGATTTTTATTAATTTAATAGTCGAATCACTCGCTTGATAAATCAAACTTTGCATCATTTAAAAATCTTCATTTAATGAGTGTTCGAATATTAAAAAAAAAAGTATTTACTAGGCAGAGGACAAGTGATAAAGTAAATTGTTTGGCAACTGCTTTTAAAATATGTCATCAAATTAATTGTATGCGTTGTACTACAGATTTTTTTCGAAGTGATAGTATTTTTCCAGTGTTATCAAAATATCAATTTCATGAAATTTAGTGGTCAAATTTTGGCATTGGTGTTATTTAATGTTAAGTTATAATATATTTATTTTAAATAACTAAAAAATCTATAATTGTTTTCTTAAATATCATGGAACTTTTAGAATATAAATTAATATTTATATGCTCTTTATATGGTCATAAAAACCATTCTTTAAGATCATTGGTTTCTTTTAACGCTGTTAAATTAAATAAGTATTAATTGTATAATCGAATAAATATGGTGAGGTGGGCTGACTGTGTGGAAGAAGACTGGAGCAGTATGGGAGAGTTCAGAAACTGGCGAAGAATAGCCAGGGATAGGAATCCTGTCAAATCCCACACTGGGATGTAGTGCCACGGATGAAGAAAACTTATCGAACATATATATATTTAAAATTATTTTTTTTAATAATAACACGAGTAAACATGTACCTATCATAGAAACCGCCACTGTGCACTTCAGACATCTGAAGTCTCGAGGGAGTTCACTGGTTTGTAGGCAATGGTCGCACATTGCTCGTAATAATACACCCACAGTTGTAACACAGATCCATAAACATCAGCGAATACCAGTGTTTTCCTGTAAGTTTATGTAATTTTCCCTTATATCAAATTTAACTTAGCTCAGTAAGAGGCGATTGTTCGTAGAGTTGGATTTTATCCGCTTTGTTATTTATGAAAATTTGCTTTATTCCTATTATTTTATAGTGGTCATAGGTCAATCGATGCTTACAATTTTGCAATTTACAATCATTCATTTATCATGTATTTAATATACTTAAAAATATTATTTAATTTGTAGGCGATTTGAATCAGTGCTTGAAAAATAATATTTTTATAAAAATATTTGTGTGTTGTATCGAAGTGAGCATTACAAGTTTTGAACGCCTATGACACAATAATTGTAATTTTGCATATATGCAATTTTACGACTGTATATTGGTTGCAAATAACATATATAGTTTTACGACTGCATATTGATACAAAGCAAAGTTAGCAAAATATAATTTGTTATTTGACGAGTGCTAATGCAATCACTTTTGTTTCAGTAAGCCAGAATTCACTTATGACATAATGTGTTCCAAAATAGATCATAGACAGTTATGGAAAAATGGTTTATGAAATAAGCGTTTACCTATTTATAGAAAATATTTAAAAAAATAACTGTAAACTGAAAATTAAAAAAAAAAGATATTTTATTTTTGTTAATTTTGTTAACTGATTCTTCCCTATTTTAATTTTTATTTAAAAATTATCTGTCACTACTTATAATATTACACATATATGGAAAAAATTTTAACTACAAGCAATGTAGTTAAATAAAATCTATATAAATCGTCATATTATATTGTAATAATATTCTGTTTTTATTACTATATTCAGGCAGTTTTATCGCTGCTATTGAGTATATTTAGTTGAGCCTAATTGTACAAAAACTTAAAAAGTTAGGTAATATGATTAAATTAATTTACTACCTTCATTATCGGGATCTCTTGAGCACTATACAAGTATCTTATATCGGTTGTCGACATGTGGTTTATAAAAGATTTTCTTCTTTCGAAACAAAACAACGTTTTATGAAATCAAATTTGTCACATAAGCATACTGTCAACGATAATAATTCATAAAAATTCTTCAATACAGTTTTATTGCACCGCCGTTGAAATGTCACATAATTTATTCGAACGTATACCAAAATTGAAATAAGCCCTAGCCGTTCCATGTTTAATATAAATTATTATAAATGGATATCGATATTGAGACAGATAAGGCTGATTTATTGCGATGACAGATGAAGTGTAACGACAAGTTGTCCGTATTAATTCAAAGGAATGGCTTGTTCACATGAGTCACGGCAAGGAAAGGAACCATTCACTCAAATCTTATTATAATGCACAGTTTAATCGGGTCATAATGCTTTATTGTAATTCGCGAGTAATAAAGCCCACACGCACTTTGACTAGACTCGTACTGAGAAAACTACTGAAAAGTGACAATCATCTGACGAGAAAGTAGATATGACAACTTAAAGACTAAAATAAAATAACGGAAATACTTTTGAATCTACTCGATGAGCTGGTACGATATTTATTTCGTTTATATATTTAAAAAAATTGAGGTGTGAAATATTGTAGAAAATATAAAGATTTTTTGTTACTTACTCATTTTTTTGTACCCGCTACTTTCAATAATAATTCATATTTTCACGTTTTTAACGAAAATGTGGGTTTTTATCATTAATTTATATCAGAAGTTATACACTAGATTTTACTTTTACTAAACTAAACTATTATTTAGATAGGACCTTTATATTAATAATCTGAATATTATTTTCCATAATTTAGAAAATACAAATATTATAAGAAAGACCGCGACCATTAAATTCATTTTCCGCGTGCCACAAAATTGCCTTATTATAGAAAATTCTTGCAAATATGAAATTGAAATATATATTCTTATAATCTTGAAGCCAAGATTACAGAGACAAGTGTAAGTTGAGAGAAATTAACAAAATGTTAAAAATTGATGGATTTATTTATATTTATTATCTTTGTTTTATTAACCACTTAATTGAGTTTAAATACGTCTACCGGTATTTAATATAAGATAATATATATATTTTAATATAAGAGTAAGGGAGCATTTGAGATGTTTGAACAATAGTGGGTTTTCAGAATTTGCTAATCATTTGATAGAAAATGGTCATGGTGTTGATAATAAATTGGGATTGTCATATAAACGGTGTTAGTCACAAATTAAATAATTTGGAATCGTTGGAGATAAATAAAGCGTGTAAAACTAATCAAAATATTATAAACAACCAACTAAATTTAACTACGAGTCACATTCTAAATTATTTTTCTAAAAATTATTCAAGTAAATTTGTATTAAGTAACAATTTGAGTTAGGTACTAAATTTATTTTTTTAAATAGATTTTTTAAAAATAGATTCTGTTAAAGAAACAATAATATATATTTTAGTTAGTTATGACATCGTGAAGAAGAAAATGGTATTTTTCGAAACCGGTAGATGTATTTAAACTCAATCAAGTGGTTAATAAAACAAAGATAATAAATAAAAATATGAATTTTAACCGCAAAGTTAATATTGCTAATTTTAAAAGAATAAATAGTAAATTGAATAGAAACGAAAGCAAGAATTTTTGTTGTAGGTACGATCCGAGTAAATGACAATGGTTTCAATGATTAACGGCTGTAATGTTATTTGATTACATTATTCAATGACGTGTCAGCCTGACGGAGATATAAAAACATTGCAAATGAAATTTGATTGCACAAACTTCATCTCCATATTCCTTGTGGAAGTAGCTTTTATCGGCAGTCGTCATGACCAAACAGCGCTGATATCGGTGCACAAATAATATGTTTGGCGCCAGCAAGACTGTTTCCGTCAGAGAAACCACAATCATTTATATTTAATCGATTGTTTGGCTCGTAGATTGACAGTCCTCGGGAGAAAATCATCGTAAATTACGTTTTGCAATCAAAAGTCACAGTTAATAGTTACAGTTTGTATTAAAATTTTATTTATTTTAAAATTAATAACACCGATAATCTACACCTGGATTTGAGATACAAAAAATACTTTGATTGTCAAAGAATTACATTTTATATGTGTAGGTAATAATGTAAAAATTGATGTTAATTAAATACAAATTAAAATTTTGTTTTTGGCTAATGAAGAAGAAATACAACAATTGTTAGTGTTACAAAATAAAGCCTTGAGAATAATACTCAGAAAAAATAGATATACTCGAATCAGTGCAATGCCAAAAGATCTGAATATGATGACCTTTAAGCAGAAAATGTATTTCAATGTAATTGTGTTTATTTATAAAATCCTCACAAAGAAAATATCGGCAGAATTTATAAGAAAAATTGATCCAAATCAACATGAGCACGAACACCATACAAGAGAAAAAGATAGACTGAGACTGCCATTCAGGAAGAAGGCTAAATCTCAGAAATCGATGATGTACAGTGCGATGAAGACTTTTAATAAAATTCCAGAAAACTATATAAATTCACATTCATTCAGAAAGGAGGAGAAACTACATAGATTCAAAATTAAACTAAGCTGATATATGAAATATAAGTTGTAGTGAAAAGGAACGCCTTTAACTTATTTATATTAGAGCATATATCAAAATACTTATGTATGCACTATATTAAGAAAGAATATATTTATTGACAAAATATTTAGTAGTAATAGGGATTCGAACGTGAACTTCTTCCTATTCAGGAAAACATATTAACCATTCCACAACAGCAACCGATTACGATTACGGCAAATTTAGAACTTACATCTGTATATTTTTACAATTGATACATTTATTATTCCATTTTTAAAAGCAATCAACTTTATATTGCGTTGAACCTCAAATATCTTAGATCTCACTAGGAGACGCCAAAATTAAATTAATTAATCCATTTTATTAAATTTGGATAAACATTGATAAAACTTTTTTTTCTCTTCTTAATGATATAATATAATTGATTTACAAGCTATTTAATTGTATTATTACTAATACAAATTAAATTAATTAACTAGGAAAATATACAGAAAAACTATTTGTCGAAAAGATATTTGGTCGCTACCGGGATTCGACTTTTACCATCCAGGGAAATGCGTTACAATTTCGCAACACACACCAATTACTTTTACGATAAATTTAAAACTAATATTCTGTAGATCTTCATAATAAATACATCTATTATTCCATTTTTAAAATTAATTAACTTTATATTGCGATAAATCCCAAATATTTTTGAGTAATGGACAGTAAATACACAACAAATACGACCTTACATCGTCCAGCTCGCCACTTTGCCCAGAGTGTATTAGCAGAAGATGTGTAACATATTCCACCTGTAATATTTTGATTTATGGCTAATATGGGCTACATATCAAATTGTTGCACTAGGAATCTTAACCTTTAACCGCACAGAAAACTTGATTGGATTAATAACTTTTGTGAAAGCGTATAATGTAACACAATGAATTACTAATGAAAAACATAAATGAAAAAGCCTTAAAGGCAACGTAAGCGGGTCGAAGACTTGTTAATAAAGCTAAAAAGAGATGGCCATTATAATCAAATTTATTTAATTTTATATTTTTTTATTTTTAGAAGAATTAAATGGATATTAAAGTCTCACCTAACTACATAAGAGTTTATTAGTATGATATTATCTACATAAATATACATATACAATCAAAAATACAAAATTAGAAGTTTATTTACATTTATTATATGTTTTTAAAATCTTTCTTTTATTTATAAAACCTTCGTTGTCTTGTTAGGTAAAATATTAAATATTGGTAAATCAACGTGTTTTGTGTTTCTCAGTTAATATCTGTAATACAGTAATTTTTTGACCTTGCTACCAGGAATATACTGTAATATTTATTCAGTTACTTTAAATGAATATTGAATACTTCTTCAATATTAGCAAAACTACTTTGTGGCCATATATAATATAAATAATAAGATAAAATACTTTATTTAAACCACTATTTATTGATGAATCAACATGTTTCGGTACCTATGGTACCATCTTTAAGAAATAATGTATACAAAAATTAAAAATGCAAGCATAGATAAAAACAAAACTATAAGTGGTGGGTAATTAATTAAGAACTACTGTGAAAACAAATTTAAAGGATGACTATTTACAAAAACGATTTGGTTATTGAAATATTGAATATTTTTATTTATTTAACTATATCAAAAGTAAATAAATAATTCAGTTAAAAACGTTCATCTATTCATCGATATGTAAAATAATCACTTTAATATATAAAAATGAACTTGGTAGACTACAAAATTTCTGGGACTAAGGAAGGTTCTATAGTAGGTCTCTTCTTCTTTATTTAAAAATAATAAAAATATGGCATTTTATGATTCTTTGCGTTTATTATTAAATAAAAATATAGAAAACAGGAAATTTTTAATTTTGAATATGATTGAAATAAATTGAAATATTTTTGGAAAAAACTTATTAGTTCGACAAATTAAGTCAGCAGAATATTAAAAATATATTTAAATATTTTGATTAATTGAAAATGATTACACACTTATTATAACCTATCAAGACATTGAATATGATCACATATTCCAATCGTAGATATTGGTTGTACGTGACAATTATATCTTATAATTTGTAGTTTACAGCATCTTGCTTGTTTAATGATATCAAGTAATTTATCTCGTTGTCATTTTATCTCATTTGCAATGGATAAATATTCCACAGGTTTGTGACTAATAGAAAATACTGTATCAGGTGTCGGTAACCTTTTTTGGTTGCAGGTCAAAATCAACCAAAATGTGACTATTAAGAAGACGGTTCTGGTCAATGGGTATTTTCATTTTAAAACAGTCCATTAGTGAATAATAAGATACATTTTATTAATAAAACTATTACAATATGCTTTTAAACCAAATATAAGACGTCTAAATTCTAATTCTAATTATTATAAAAACAAATATAATTATCAAGTTTTAGTTCATTAATAATTTATTGGCGTTCTTTTGCGTCACATTCTCATTCGCCCACGCCTGACAGATGCATTCGCGCTATTTAAATAACGAAAAGGATTCAAACCACCTCTTCATTGACCACGCTACATATGTTTATGTTTTATTATTTATCTTTATATATTATACTTTTTTGAGTGAACTCAAGTGGGTCACTTTAAATTATCAAATGGGTCACTTGGTGACCCGCGGGTCATAGGTTGCCGATGCCTGTACTAGATGTACACGCAATGTGGAACCAAAAGTACACGATTGATATCTAATATCGTAATTAGAAATATCTAAATCTGAGGACAACAATCCACTTACACAAGTAATCTAAGATGAGTTGCTAACAAGGAAAAAGGATTGAAATGAATGTGAAAAGACTAAAGTACATAGTTGAGAATGGTCTTTAAAAAAATTACGTATCATATACATATAGGCTTTTTATTTATTCCACGGAACACCCAACCTACCCGTGATTCATGCGAAAAGGGTTGTAAAAAAATAATAATTACACGGAATAAAAGTACAAGATTCGGTAAAACATCTGTATCTAGTCACTCGTACACAATATTATATAAATCGTGTAAGTTTATCATTTTTATCTAAATACATAAAATTGAATAATTGTATATGTTTCTTTGTTTCATATACAAATGTTACACCCTTTGTAATTTTTTTTCGTAGTTACTTTTTGAGGGCCGGTTGTGTGATCAGTGGTAACTTTTTATTATTTACTATTTATTACTAAAGAATCGTTTTTTGCAAAAACAGGTTATTTGATCGTTGGTGAAAAATGTAATGGTTAATTAATTTTACTCTCGAATACCGGATGGTAAAAATCTAAAATTGTTGGTTAAATATAGCGGACTCTTCACAGATGTTTCAAAAGTATAATCCGAAAAAATTTAGCCAGCAAAGTGACAGATTTTGAACGCAGAGACGAATAAAGCCAAAGATTAAGCATATTTCTCGATTATTGTCTTGCCACACTGCGAGGCGAGATTTTTTATCTATGCTTTGAGAATAGTCAATTTGACGTACCAACAACCGGCAAACGTTTTTTACCAAGACCAATGCTAAAAAGTTACTAAAGTAAAAACTTACAATGGTAGACTCCAGACAAAACAAAAGAATCCTCTTCCCAGTCATCCATCCTCTTCTTTTGATATAAATGTGTATTGCATTGAATGCAATCCGTTTCAAATTTTGCTCAGTTGTATTCTAGGATCCTGGATCAATAGAATATAGTCATCGCAACCCATCCGCCCTGATATCTCACCCTTCCCTTATCTGCAGCATTTTGCATGCATCGTTACTCATTAGGGCCTGCGCAAAACGTTTGAAAGATTTTCATTTAAAAAATTG
This sequence comes from Eubasilissa splendida, assembly GCA_031772225.1. NCBI lineage: Eukaryota > Metazoa > Arthropoda > Insecta > Trichoptera > Phryganeidae > Eubasilissa > Eubasilissa splendida. The sequence continues at coordinate 11,541,484 of CM062846.1, forward strand.
ATATTGAAAATCTAAAGCGTCATTTTAATCCGAGTTTGATATTTTCATGATTTAAAATTTAAGTCTTAAAAAAACTACGGAAACGGCTCTAGTTATGATTGTATTGAACTTTTCTGTTCATCCTGTGAAGTGACCGCTCTCCCTGCCAGCTAATTATATCTGCGTCAGTTACCCTGAGACCTGTCTTTAGCGCAGATCTTCAAATGGTTTATTACAATAATCTATGTTAACTTACATTTATAAAATAAATAATAGTGACACGATTTTTGTGAAAGTAGTCAAAAATCTGTTTAATATGTTGTTGTCTCTTATGTAATTTAACTATATGGAAAAAAATATTTTTGATATATTTTACTTCTGAGGGTTGAGACTCATATGTTGCACTTTCAAATTGATACATCTGTCGTTCCATTGTTTGAAAGCCATCTTCTTTATATATATAAGTTCGAAAATTAGTCGTCAACTTACTGTGTTGGTGTAGCATTATCGGTTAATGCATTTGACCGGTTAGGAAGAGATCCAGGTTCGAATCCCCGTAGTAACAACAATATTTTTTCGATAAATTGATCTATATGTATATCTTTCTACCTTTCTATAAAAATATCACAGACCAATGTTCTGAAAAATTGCAACTTTACAATAAAAATGTGTTCTCCTTAAAAAAAAAAATTATCTGTTAAATTAATGTCATTATGGCAACACGATATATTTCAATCGATGAAATGTTTCTATATAATGTTATGTAAGTTATGTATAATGATAACAAACGTATTGCAACGCGTTTAACAAACAATTGCTGTCTGTGTTCACGATTATCACGATGTTTATTAATTTCTTTGTTCCGAGACAAACATAAATGAATTAAAAGAGTATTTAAAAATATTTCCTCTCCAATGCCGCTAATGCTGCCCATTTTCAATTATTCCCCATTTCAATATATATAAATAAATAATTTTTATATTTATTAGGGTAAACAAAATTTACAACATTTTGATACAAATTGTGTTGCTGAAGTGCATCACTGCGAGCAATGCACCAGTTAGAATTTGCAGTGCGCTCTATATTGCTGTGTAAATCAAGGGTCACCATGCAACAGCCTCGATTGTCGTTGGAGGTGCAAATTTCTATTTGTAGAAAGTTTAACACTCGGTCACCCGCAGATCAATTGATTCGCAATACATTATAACAATTTGAGATACTATGATTGATAATGCATGCGGTTAGCGGGGACCGGTTTCGATAGTGACTTTGAAACAAAATTTATTACCGATACAATATTTATTTATAACAATTAAGTTTTTAGAGATTTTAGATTTTTTTTAATATCTACTAAATATTCATCAAAGTGATTTTTTGCCAAACTCTCTCACGTGCGAAATATAAAAAGTGGTTAAAAAAAAAATTTTCGTAATCGTATATTAATATATTTCTTATCTATCTTAAGTGGACGTTTGATATTCAGACAAAACTCTAAGACTGAAGGTGTAAAGTCGCAATTGTAATGATTTTCGTTACATAAATGATTTCGTGTTTTTTCCAAATCCGAAAACATTCGGAAAAAAAAGTAAAATGAATATTAAAATATGATTTTAAAATTAAAATAAACGTTTTTAACCTAAATTGATTTTTAAATTATTATTATTATTGTTGAATTATTCATTAAACGGTCACATTAATTATTTTACTGATCTTTTGACTCCTTTTCAAAACTAGTCTCTTAAAAACTGAAAACCTGAGATTCATCTAGTTTAAGTCAATGCAACTTGAAGAACTTTTCATGATTTAGTCCAAGATTGGACTTATCTTAGTATTATCGTAGACAAGACTAAATGACAAGTGTAAGTTAGTCAGGTGAGATTATTTTTGATAAATTAAACCGAAATATAATTTTGAACACAAAAATACTTAATACTACTACTATTATCTAACCAGATAAGATGTAAAACTAATAATAAGATTTATATTAATTATTTTTAGGATGGGATATTTGTTAAGGAATAACATATAATATATCATTATTAAAACTGACATTACGGACACCGTAATCGATTCTGAAGATACTTTAATATAGAACAAAGTATTATAAATATAATGTATAATAGTATAAATAATTTGTGAAGTTGTAATTTTTTCAGAACAAAGTTCTGTGATATTTTAAAACAAATTAAATGCATCAATTAGAAAGATACAGACAAACTCAATTTATCGAAAAAATATTTTAGCTGCCATCGGGATTTGAACCAGGATCTCTTCCTATCCGGGGAAGTGCGATAACCAATTACACTACGTCAGCCTCGTAAATAGTGGACAAATTTTCGGACTTATATGTAGCATCTTACAGATAATTTATTTAAAAGCTATCAACTTTTTGTTACAAATACCTTTGAGAAATATTCACTAAGAGACGCCAGAGATTTTTCAATTTAATTTTATTTATTTTTTTAATATACTTTAATAAAACTTATATATATTTTAAAGAGAACCCATTATTATTTGTGAAGTTGTAATATTTTCAGAACATAGTTCTGTATGTATATCTTTCTAATTGATGCATTTAATTTGTATTATAATATAATATGTCACATAATTATTACATTACAAAATATTAATTCGCAATGTTTCATTAAAAATATTATGAATGGTTTTATCAACGTTTGTATCTTTGTACTTTTAAGCAGTAATAAATAATATTATATAAGTAATAAGTATTAGGTGAATAAATAGATCGATCGGAGAATTTAGAGTTTTAGTTTCATACTACGAGTACCATTTTCAAAGTAAGAATCGTAGATGCTTTGGATAAGAACATCATCAGGAACTTGTCATAACTTGTTTATGGCCTTGTTCATCAGTTTTGAGCTTTTTAGTGCGTCAGACGGCATTTCTCAGTGGTGTTTTATTAAACTTGTCTATCATTAATTTTGCCAATTGATGCTAAACACGGCAGAAGACCTGCAGAAGTTTAGGTGGGAGTTGCCGGATCATCCTCGGTACAGTTTGGATCGGATCGGACTATCATCAAAACTAAATTAATTTTTGGTCGAGAACGCATGCAAATGATTAATGACGGCTTTTACAAAACTAATCTACACAACTGATTCAACAAACAGGTGGCAGACATCTTAAAGCAGGGGATTGTCAAGTTTGTCTCCCGGGCTCAAAAATGCTTGGACATTAACGAGGTATATAGGTACATATTGAAATGTAGTATAAGATATTTTCTTTCTTTCGGGTTACAATAAATTGTTACAAGTATACGACAAAATGATTCTTAATTTAAAAATGGCCCTCGTAAAATGCCCATTGTCCTATAAAATGTAAATTTATATGATATATTTTTAGTTATTCATATCCGCATCCAAGTTCTGCATTAGAGTGATATATCGTTAATATGAGCAGTTCAAACGTCACGTCTTTGCCTTGTCTACTAATCTAGATAGCACTAAATATTAGCTGGAGCGCGGGTTTAGCTCACATTATTGCTGTGCCTTGCTAACGCGGAGCACAGAATAAGCTAGCAGGCCTTAATGATAATGATAATGAAGGGGTGGTCGTACACAACATTGTATCTTAACACGAAGAAAAGTTAAAAATTATGTTTTCAAATTTACACTGAATAGTTGGTAGGTATCATTAATTAAAGTATATTGAACATATATGACGTAGAATACGCAAAGCTCAGTCCATATTGAAAAATTATACTTCTAGAATTACATAATTATTATAATCAAAATATACATGTCTTACGTCAATAAAAGTATTACCGACGAGCGAGAATTGTTTTATTTCTATCTTTTTGTCTTTTTTATTATGTAGTTATTTAAAATTTATAATATTTGTAGTTCCAATATTATTTTTGCTATTTTTTTTAATAAAACAAAAGATATGAAAGTAACGTAAACAGTACTGTTTTATTTTTATAAAATATAGCGTGATCAGCTTGCGTTCCCCTCGGTTAGGTTAGGTCAGGTCGGGTTTCAATGGCTGAATTCTTGGTGACGATGTATCGGATGCGCGTCTGTCACTGGTGTCGCGGTGGAAGAACAGTTACCCGGAACGATATCGGTGGTTTTGTCCGGTGGTCCAGTTCGGGAACGCTAGGTCAGCACTCAGCGTGTAAACCTTATCACCCGGGTGAACGGATTGATATTTCACCCGGTACGTCGATACGGCTGCCGTGATCTTTTCCTTCGCTCTCCTCAATCTAAAGCATCTATCGCTTACGTAGGTTGATAAGTTGTCCAATGTGTAATAATTGAAAAAAATAGAGATACGTAAACGGAATACGTGTCACATCAATATTCTTATTCTGGGGTGGGTTGGAGGGGCTCGGAAAGGCTCGCGCAAGCCTCTTATTAAATTAAGAAAAATCGATATTCTCAGATCAAATAAGACTTTGTTGCCTTTTCAATTTTTATTTCGGGTGCATAATAAAAGAGACCCAGCCGTTTTTTATCTTTAGTCTAACAATGCTTAAATACGCCGATGTTTTATATATATTGCTTCCAAATGTTCTTAGATGTTCAATGCAACATTTTTGTGAACGATGCTTTCAATAATTATCCTTCATACTTCACACATGCATTTTTTTCCGTTTACCGTAATTGTGCACAGTTTTGAGGACATTTTCTAATATTTATTACTTTGTACCATCATTTACTAAGAAGAACTTCAGTTTCAATCCAGTCTTCTGTTTTGAAACATGGAATTGGAGCGAATAGAAAAGTAGGTACCTATTTCTGCGGCAATCTTGGAACCCTTCACTCTTGTAATCCTTAGATTAGTTAGAAGTTACATTTTTCAGCTATTGAAATTAATTATTGCGTATTTTTACATAATATTAGTATATTAAATAACATTCGATTGCTTTAATAATTGTTGCGTATAATTGTATAAGAGTGATACAAAAATCTGCACTTTCTAGCCGAATAGCTCTGAGATTAAGCGAGTCTTTTGTTAACGTATTGGCAGCCCATTGCTGTTCTAACTATGTTTAAACTAAGCTAAATACTTATGAAAATTGGACCAACATTCTGGTTTCCTGAGATAAGGCACAAACCCCGAACCACTGGATCACTAGGCGAGTGTCTTAATCACTATATCAACAAGCGCGTCATTACTGGTACCTTACAATGTATCTTTTTCTAGATACCTACATTTAATGTATTTGTTTGATACAAAGATAAATACAGTTGTGTTTTAAAAATATTTCATCACAATAATATATTTATTTTCGTGCATTTAATCCTTCAAATCTTATTTAGTTCAAGTTTCTCGTCTTAAGTTACGGTAAAGTGACTCCAATACTATTTTTCTTAGCATAACCACTTAGCTTGATCGGAAAAAATATTCTTGATAATAATAATGTCACATATATCCCTTGTACGCATCTTTATTTTAAAGAAGCTCTTATCCACCCTTATAGAATTGTAATAGTAATTGTGTGATCAAGTGAAGATGTGATACTTAAATATAATTGAAAATATGTGTATCAACTTTGTACATCCATATCAACGGATTCAGTGCTGCATTGCATTTCACCTGGCTGTGGACAAACCGCAAACTGGCGATTTGTGTTGAGAATTAAGTATCAATGGTTAGACTAGAAGTCACTAACCACTGTCTGTACAGGTATTATTAACCTCCAACGCTCATCACAGCATCGATATCTCCAACAGTGTTCTGTAATCAATTATGGCGCAATAGATCTCATGTTAAAACTATTGATATGAAACAATTTTATTTTGATATATGGGTACATCTGCTAAATTATTCGGAAAGTGCAAAAATACTAATAAATTTCTTAAAAACTGCAAAATATTTCAATTCAAATTTTTCAGTGTATTATGTACTCTGAAAGCAAAAAATAAATTATTTAAAATATGTAAAATGCAAGTACTTAATATTTACCTAACTTTAACTAATTTATTACTCAGTTTTTACTTAGATAATAAATAGTATTTCAAAATTAGAATACCTACGCGGTAGATTTTTTTTTCATTTAATTACCGAATTATATATTAAGATATATGACACTAGTTGCGCAAAACTGTTTCACCGTAGAAGATAGATGGGAAATAAATCTAAAATATCAGGATATTACTCATTTGTCTACATACGTAAAATGTTACATATGAAATAAATACATACGAAATAAAAATTCGTACTGTTACGATTAACGTCGATAAATTTGATGCGAAATAAGTTAAGTTTTTTGGTTAATTTAAATTGAATATTTTAAGAAAATGAAGCTATAAATGGTAAAAGTAAAACTGATAATAATTATAGCTTTTATTTTGCATCAAATAGCGTAATAGTTATTCAATATTGTGTTCTTTTATAATATTAATGTGAAACTTTACTTAAAATATGTAGCATTGAAGAAGGTAGCCTTTATCCTGAATCCTCGTATATACCTGTACCCTTATTTTGCTAATCATATAAAATATGTATTAGATTATTGTAAATAATCGTATTAAAATTAAAAAAGTGTTTAGATATATATTATATTTAAATATTTGTAAAAATTTAAAAAAAATTAATCATGAATAATGATGTTATAAATACTCAAAAGTTATGCAAAAGTTATGTTAAAAGAAAATGCATTAGGAATGGGATCTAAAAGCTTTCTTAATCATCGTGACTAACAGTTTAATTAATTAAATAATATAAAATATGTAATTCAAAAAAGTGTAAATTTTTGTAATCTTCCGCAGTAAAAACTAATTTGAGCCAGTGTATATAAATATTTAAGTAAAAGGAAAATGATCAAAATATATAAAAAGCAAAACACAAAGCCATTTTAGTTTGATTATTTAAATAGTTTAACAATTAAGTTAGAATTTCACAAAAACCTTTTAACTGCATTTTTATGCTACAAAAGATATTTAATGCGTGTTGTTTGATTTTTTATTTCAGAAGTTAAGTATTATAATTTTGGACAGAGATAATAAAATATTTAAAATGTGCATATAACTGTTTCGCATACTGTATAAACTATGAGTATGAGTACCGACTTCCTGGTTAAAAACTGAGGTTAGCCACGTCAGGTGTCCCGCAATTTGTGCGAAATGTTCCATTCTTTTACATTTCTGCCGCAGGTTTTACTGCCCGAGCTGAGAAACAAATTATATACTTTGTTATGATTCTTAAAAATTGTAGCATGTTTAAAAAATACGAGATTGCCTTCCATGGCATGTTTACGTTTAATTCTTGTTGGCCAAGCGGCATTGGCGGCAGTCTGGTGAGACTATGCATAATTGTAAATTTTTAATAACAATAAAATTAATTAGATTTTTACTATCAGTTTTTATGAAATTTAAGGAATACTGGCATAGAAATGCATTTATTATATTTATTTAAAGAGAATATACATCAATTGTGTCATTTCGGTTATAGTCTTATTTTTTTTACTACTGTAGTATTAAAGAATAAACACAGTGGTGCAGTCGGGCCTAAGCACATCCGATTTTATTTAGGAATTACGTACTCCAGAATATATACTTGAAAACATTTAATCAAAAACTATGCAATTCGTAAGATAATTTTTCTTTAAAGAAATATGCTCCTTTGTGAATATCGCAAATATATAATATCTATCAGATACTATTTACATTCGATTAACATATTATGTTAAATTAATGGTACATAACGTTATAATCCTAGAGCGCGGCTAAGTCTTAGGGAGGCCTTCATTCAGCATCTGAATAACAATCATTGATGATGATAATAAAATAACTTACATACATAGTAACTTACATCGATTATCATTGAATTGTGTATTCTGAACATATCATAACATAATTGATTTATACCACTACGCGCACACATAAAACTTTAATTTGTACGTAAATGTGCCATATTTTTCTACTATGAATACGCTGTAAAAACTTCAAGAAATACATTTTCAAAGTGTTGCAAAATATAATGAGTTAATATAAGAATATTTTGCAATACTCATTTCGCTTGAATAATTTCGAAGAATTTTAAAGGGAAATTTATAATTTATGTCTTCCTTGGCTCATTTTCGTTTACATTTTATTTGACGCCTTCAATATTTTTATTATCGAAAGTATTCTCTTAACGATCCATTATGACCAGTGGGATATGCAAGTTTACCCTCTCACTCGCGTACGTGGTTTTGCTTAACAGTTTATCATAACAAAACCAAGTATATTTTCTGGGGCTGTAAAAATTAAATAAGAAAAGTTTTAAAAGAATAATACCGAAGAAAATATTATTTAGCATAATACACCTACATAAAATGTGAACATATCATTGAATTATAATATTTTTGCATATCATATTTGTTTGCGATGCGTAAATCTTATGTAATGTAAAATGTAAATCTTACGTGAACCTTACTATGGATAGATGTTTCTTACCGACATCTATACATACTATGATTATGATAAATGCCCAAATATGAGTCGATTTGCAACTGCGAACTAAAACTATAACAATTCGTAATGGCTCATGTTCGACAATGAGATTTTTCTCCTTATATCGAAATACTTTTTATAACACGAGATTATACCACAATTTTAAAAATAATAAAAATATGTGGTGTAATTTTTGGGATATTGAAGAGTAAGTACTATGTAGCTTCATAATATATTGTTAGGGGACTTCTTCCTTCTGCCTCGGCTTCATGTTCAGGGGGGAGGCATCTAGCTTAATTGGATCGTTTTATTGTTCTATTATGTTATCGTTATTTTGCATTTTAATAATATACAACACTGACAGTTTAAAAACCTCTATAGGTACCTAAAATCAGGAACAAAATACATAGCACATTTGAAGAATTTTATTAAATATTTGATTTATTAGTATACTTAAGTAAAAAGATTTTGTTTGTATACCTATTTAAAACAGTCTTTCTTTGTATTATATTTATTTATTTATTTGAAATGTTATATATATTTACATAACTAAGTATTGAAATAACCCTGCCTTATTGGGCCATACCCAGTGAGGCAGGTATTCAAATGAAGATTTGCGGGTCTAGAGCTATTAAGATCATGTAATAATTAAAACAAGTATTAAACAAGTAAAAAAAATAATTGATCGTCTTTCCCCAGAGCTTATGGTATAAATATAATAAATAATCAATACGAATTTTCATCAAAAATAAACTAATTTAATTGGGTAGGTATTAACTTTTATTAAATAAAAAATTTATTAAAAAAATCTAGTGAAAAAAAAAAACTCAATTATACCTAATTGCAATTGCAGATTAAGGTATTCACAAATTATTATTTAGTTTTAACGCATTCATAAAATTATTTTGTATAAAATAATTTACTATATTATTCATAATTTCACTTTTAAGAATTATTAACAAATATTTAACATAGTGTTTTTGATGATGTTTAGGTTTAGAGAGATTTATGAAACTTCAGAAGATTTAATAATTCTCTACTATTCAAGAATGTTTTTAAAATACAAAAAATGTTGTAAGGTGTAGATGGCGTCCCGGCGAAAGAACGTAATTAACATGTTTACAATGATCACCGATATTTGTCAAAAATATTGCTGATAATGTGTGGATAATTTTTCTTATAAGAGCACGCCTCGGAATGTTGAAAACATTACCAGTTTATATTTTTACATCTTCATTATTAAAATATAAAGTTTTAAATTAACAAGTAGTTATTTATTCAAAATATAAGCGGTCTTTCGAAATATTTAAATATCTTTTGCAGATTAGTATCAACTGTGGAATGAAATCTCAATTTGAATTTTGAATCTGTCCACAACATAACAGCCAGTTGATTTGCATAAATTAGTGTTTAGCTCGACAAAGGTTATTAAAAAACACATGTTTGTCGCCGTAAAAATAGTTTATTGTAGTTCTTCTTTGTAGTAACAGTAACAGTAACAGTAACAGGGATGCGAGCCGAGTCTGTGTGACGAGACGGGAGGATCCCGACCGTTGCAGACGATTGGCCACGCATATCATAAATATGGGACAAGATGGTTCGAACGAGCGGCAAAATATAAGGAGCTTACCTAAAAAAATATTGACAAAAGAGTTCATTAAGTAATTATTTATTAAATTTATCTCACGATAGCTCTAGTGTAGCACGATAGGATATTTTCATAACGATTATATTATGCAGAAAAAATGTATCCAAAGATTACGTATTTTATCCAATCAACGATCATCTAATCATGGATGGAATGCGTTCTGTATCGAATGTCTACAGTTGCGTTTGATTTTCGTGTAAAATATTATATCTATAATAAGTCAATATATTGTCAATTACAAAACCAGCACTACTATACTCATACTTCTAAAAGTATTAACAGTATAAAGTTTCATAATACACTTACATACTCGTAACATACGAGATACATTGGCATCGAAGTGATGTCACAGTTTTCATTGCAAAGTAATATAAGCGTTAACATAACATTTGTAGGTGAGAGTATTATCATACAAAAGTGTATTAATTTATATTTAAAGATATACATGTAATAAAATATACGAAAACTGGGAAGATAAAGGGTGTGATGGTTGAAATTAGGGTTGAGGTAGAGAGAGAGAGCGAGGAGATGTGTATGTGGATAAATAATTGGATAAAATCGATAATAAAACGATTGATGAATTTTTTTTTAGTGTTGCAAGTTTAATATCATATATACAGGGTATAACAGCCCACAATATTTTATGGGTGGATGGATACCTGACTAAATTACGTATCAAACATGTTTAAGGGATATGTGCCTAACCTCACCCATGTCAGAAATGTAAGTATTAAAAAAAAAACCTTATTATGCGATTAGTTCGATTAATTGAAATATTTTATTAATTCAAAATTACATATTGAATACAACAAATTAAAAGTTATCAAATTTCGAGCGGCTTGACTATTTTTGCACATATTCCTTGAATATTTTTGACTCGTAATTTAGTCAGGTATCCATCCACCCATAAAATATTGTAGACTAAGTTCGTTACATTCTGTGTAAAATCAGTTTCTGTTAAATTACCATTATGATATTTACACGAACGGTGATTGAACAAATTTTGTAATGTAGTGACGTCATTATGTACACGGTGCGCCGTTAGAATCAGGACAAAAAAACGTTATTGAAAATAGTTGTTTATATACAAAGATATCAAAAAATGCTGTTATATCTCATTTAAAGGATCCTTGCTGGGAACTTTCATTCTACATAATCACCTTGTGCCTCTATTACCTCCTCGATCCTCGCCCTAAAACGCGAGCACGCGATTTTCAACTGATCGCGGTTCATGGTCGTAAACTCTGGCTCGATAGCGCCCTGGAGGGAGTTGACGTTAGGGTGCCTAGACTTGTTGGTTTGTCTTTCGACTATGCCCCATACCTAGTAATCCAGAGGGTTTAGGTCGGAACTGATAGGAGGCCTGAAGAATTTAATAATTTCGGTGGGAGTTCTTCCGGCTTTCTATAATCGCCGCTCTTCTGTCGTACACAATGCTTGAGTTGACAGGCTCGGCCATTTTGAGGTTATGAAAGACATACCGACATATTTAGCTAACTTTAGCGCCAACTAGCGCCTAATCCTGAATTCAAATATTGCGGGAACTTCAAATACAATTTTGTTTGGATTCTAATGGCGCATTTTGTATATTTGTTTTTTTTAAATTCTTTTCTGCTGTTCTGAAAAGTTAACTATAAGAGTACAAATATTCAGATGAAATTTAGGTCTCCAAAATCTCAGAGACTGACGCTAAGAAGTAATGCAGAATTAAAGTCGCGTCAATGACTTACGCGTTTTCTATTAATTTTGTATGGAGAGCAGACGGAACTAAACAGTAGTAATATCGAACTTTATCGCTTTGCGATGCATGTCTCGAGATTAAAGTGTGATCTAAAGCTAGAAGTATAGGAATTCTGTAAAATAACTCTTTAAATACATTCATATCTTGGTGATATACATTAAGCATACCTTCTACAAACTTCACTCTGAGTTGCGCGTTTGTAAATATTTTGGTCAAATTACCAAGTAATAAGAAATATCGGTGGGTCAAAATAAATATAATTGAAGGATTCCACTCATGCGATATATCAGTCGAAAGCTAAATATATCTGGTGATGGCTTCCTAATAGTTACCTACTGACTATTATACCGTTTCCCCACAGGGGTAGGTAGAGAGGATAGAGCGTCATGCTCTTCTGTCCTGACATACAATTCTCGCCTCATCCACATTCATACATCTTCACATACAAGCATGCCGGTTATTATGACTTCTAACAACACCATCTTCCAGTATCTGGTTACCTGGTCATGCCAAGTCTTTCGTGGGCGTCCTGTATTTCTGGTGCGTCATATATCTTTATTACCATTTTCTCCTCGTTCATCCGTTACATAAGACCAGACCATCTAAGTGATCCTTTCTCAATCTTACTCTCTATACTAATGTACATATTGATTGAACTATACATATTAGTACATATTGATTGAAGATTTTATTATAGAAATATACAGAAAAAAAAATATTTACAAAAATCACATTTGCACCTGTGTCCATAGTTTCAATTTGTTTATTTATGTATTGTTTTCATTTATATAAATATAAATGTATATTTTTAGTTGTATTATTTTATTACAATATTTTTTTGTGCAATATAATCACTTTTCCATGAAATGACTACACAACTCATCAACGTTGACAAACGATATGGAATGCTATAATTCGCGACAATCTAATTCCTATGTGCCGCACTGCTATAATAACCATTCTCATAGTGCGGTAACAAATCCAGGAAACAACATATATGAGGTATAGAATCAAAATCAGATATGGTCAGTTTTTATGGTTTTTGAGTTAAGTATGTACAAATATAAAGCGAATTAATGTCTACAAGACTAGCGTATCAAAATTAGACAAATATTGCTGAATTTCATATAAAAACACATTTAAAATTTGCTCGTTACTTTAATCGCAAATATGTCCAATAGATAATTAATTCAAACCCAGGCAAATATGTTTTCAGCCAATAAGACGACAGTATTTGGTCATGTGACTTGTGGCTATGGTAATGTTCAATATGATTCCAAATGTGACCGTTGTGGTACAATGGTTTTTTTTTGCATTTCACTCGAAAACAGGTAAAGTGGACATGTCTACTTTTGATTCTGGACATCACATATACGGTTCCGGCTTCAATTTTAATGGGCAGGAGCAAACCAGAACGCCACTCCGAATTCTTACAAATATATCTCCGGTTCGTGGGATTCTTGCAAGTACAGCTCCGGCTCATAATATCCTTTCAATGAATGTCAATTACAATTCGTGTTAGTTAATTATTCTAAAGTCTATATATGTACAGTATTGTAATGTATATACACAGTGTATACTTTTTGATTAAAAAATGAATGTAAAATTTTGGATATTATCAATCGTTGCGGTTTGTTTAATCCCTGGTCATCTGGTTGTCAGGCCCTCTTGGCATTTTTGAAAAACATATTTATTTAATCTCCGTAGTAGGTAAATACTGTAGGCGTTACCACTCAAAAGCGCCTCGAGACCAATAAAAACGAGTTTTATATCTAGAGTGATATATTTTTCGTAAACGTATGTATGTGTATTCGTCATCTGGTTGTGTTTCTAGCCGTTCGTGTTCTCGTAGGTCATGAAAAGTGTGTTGCCCTCGGGTCTTGTGTATTTTGGCAGCAACTGGCAATACAAAAAAATGAATGTGGGTCGGGTGGCGATTTGCCACGCAACAAATGGCGCATCCGCAATTGTGGTCGGCTGCTCGGCGAAGTGTTTTATAAAATTTATCACTTATTGTGATTCTACAATGCTTTTGTATTTCGTAAAAAAAAACAGGCTATTAATTAATTATGTCGCTTCACGCATTAAAAAAAAAAAGCAGGCTGCATGTTTTGTCTAAAGGATTTTAAAAATAAATTAAAACATTCTAATCTTAACATTTGTTTTATTTATTTAATTATCTACATAATACATATGTTTATTTGGGTTTGGTCTGTCCCCGTCTCACTAGAAAAATCTGTGTTGAGACGCGCATTGTTTACAAGCAATTGTGTAAATAAATTAACTAACAAGTATCAGATTGAATTAACAGTTAGGTATCTCTTATAATATTGTACTGATACTGCTTGTTAATTAGTTTTGAGAAGCCATTTTTATATATTTTAATATTAATTTGAAACTACACAATTGTAAATTTCAAGTTATTACACATGCATTATAAAACCGTGGTAAGTAAAAAATCAGTAAAATAGGCATATAAGGGATATATTGAGAAAAAATGCAAGAAAACTAGTAAAGACGCTCATTTGGGCGACGGCAAATGAGCGACAATCATTTGAACGACGTATAATTGGGCGACAGTCATTTGGACGACACGATAATAAAGCAATTATATACAAATTAAAATAACAAAAAAAAACTTTTATTTTAAATTTGGAAATATTGATTTTTTCTGCATATCTTTCAAATGATTAATTGAATCTGTATTAAAAATACTACAGAAATGTATTCATTTTTCTTAGATTTAAAATATAATGTGGTTATCGGAAATAGCAGCAAAAAATATCTAAATAAAATTTATCGACCAGTGGTATAATGAGAAAATAGATGATTAATGTAGATTCAAATAGAAAAATATATTTTTTTAAATAAGAATTGATGTACAAACTTAACAATATTTGATAAAAATCACATAATACTGGAAAAATATTAAAAATAAATATAGGTGATATAAGAACGTACACATTCACTCACCATTATCCAGGTTAGATATACTGTAAATTTGTTGACACACTTCATCAATACATGTCAACTTTTGAATACTATTTGCAGTCAGTTTTGATATGTTAATTATTTTGTTAAAATATTTCTCAAAGCACCTTCGCAGCAGACAATTTCGTATGTTAATTATATTTTATTTTCATTGATTATATTTTCACTGTTTACTTACTTGTTTTACTCTTTATATATATTTCTTTATATGGTATCTAATTGTATTTTGTTCTACTTTTTATATATATTTTTATACACTGAACATTGGACTCACTTTAAGTTTTACATGTTCCATATATTATATCTTATACATTGAACAATGCATTTACGTTAAGTTTTATAAACTATGTATGTAATCTAATGACATATATATATATATATATATTTGTACATTGATCATTGCACTTTGTTTACTACTATACCAGAAGAACACTGTCTGCTATAATACAGTCAAATACTAGTGTAGCAGGCAGGGTACCCAAATATATTTCTTACTTTTCTAAAATGTTTATCGGATTATAATATAACACATTGTACTAAGAATCAAATAAATGAATAAATAATAATAATATTATTATTATACTTACTAAAAACATGAAATGTTAATTTTTGTTAATATTTTGTTAATGTGCTTCTCTTTATAAGTTATCACGATTTTTTTTTGTTATCAAACATTTGTTTCATATTCACGAGAAAAAAGACGAGCTCTATTTCATATTTACCGTGATGATTCATTTTTAATACTTTTACTATGTTAACTTTTTTTTCTGTCTTTATTAATATGTATAAAATGCATTGTTACTTTTAAATATTTGTCTGTAAGGATATTACTGTTTTTGTGATCCTTTTTGATAATTTCACTTGTTTAGAGTACCCTGTATATAGATAATAATAATAAAAAAAAATGTAATTGTTGAAGTTTTATAGCACCTGCCAGCGTTGTATTAAAGTGAATACGTTAATTTGTTAATTAACCTGAGAAGTTTGTAATTAGAAGGTTACAGAATTGATTCACAAGCAACGTTCATTAATGTGCTAGTAAAAGTTTAATTATATTTTCTACAAAACTCGCACGATTCAATATGAGATAAAGTTTTATAGCATCTTTAAAAGCATTCTGATGAACCCAGGAATATATTATAATACTATAATTTAATAGAGGATGTGGAACATACAAATACGGCAAATACACCTGCATTGATTGATTACTTGGAATAAATAATAGAAATTAAATTAATTAACTAGAAAGATATACAGAACAAAATTATTTATCGAAAAATATTTTGTTGCTTCCGGGATAATAATATTTAGTTGTAAATTCACAACAAAAATGTGTTCTCCTTACACATATAGTACATGTTAAAAGTTTTAATTAATCCATATTGTACTATTTTGTTTAATTTGATTTCGAATGACAATAAAGGGATTATATTAGTAAAACATCTGATTCTACACTTACCTATATTTAACACTTCCGTTACGGAATGGGTCACAAAAATAACCCCAAAAATTTTATTTTTAAAATGATTTATTCAATATTAATGATATTCAGCTGGTATTCAGTGTAATCATCATAAATATCCCAAATAATGTAAGGCGCTTGTGAGTGATGAGACTTCAAAACACTGCGGTTTATGTAAAATGACGACAAGTTTAGTAGCATCTTGTTCGCATTGTATAAGAAATTTAATTAAAAATATTATAGAACATGCCCAAACCATTATACTTCATTTAAACGCAAATTTGAATGGGGTCGCTTTGTACCCCGCTCCGGCCTTCAATCCTATTTTCGATTTGCTCAGATAGAACCTTTACACTCATTTAAAACTAATGAACTGAATGTTATTTGCCATAATTAAGAAAATACAAGCATTATAAGAAAAACCGCGACCATTAGATACATTTTCCGCGTACCAGAAAACAATCTTAATATGGAAAATTCTTGCATATACGAAATATATTATCTTATAATCTTGAAACCAAAAGTATAAAAACAGATCTCGATTGAGATAAATTAACAAAATGTTAAAAATTAATAGAGTTATAACGATTACATTTGCAGGACATATTATCAATTTTCGACGTTTTTAAAATACTTTGTTTTGTGAAAATATACTTTTTTAAATAATATATTCTATTTACTCGAATGGCTTCAACTACTATTTAAAACAAAGTTTTATATCAAAAACAGAATAATTAGTTTTTAAATAATATATTTTTAGTCTTATAGAAGACAATAATTTTAATACGCCGGTCTATCCGGCCATAACGAACGTCGAATCCGCGCTGTTATTATTTTCGTTAAAAAAGGCCTAAAATATAATAATAATATGAATTAATATTGAATTAATTATTTAATACATTAGTAGTAAATTTCATATATTAGATATTTATTTACTGATTTTTATGGAAAACACCGTTTTCTGGAACAAAGTGAACATTTTATGTGTGTTATTTTTATTCAATCGCAATTAAATATTTCATTAATATATAACACTGTTGTCTTTTAAACACTAGCTGTCTATTTCATAAATAGTACCAAAGCATGATTTATGTAATAAATAACGTCATTAATTATTTCTCCAGTACTTTAAGAATTTAACTATTTTCCTCATCTTGATAGCATATGTAATTCGGGTAGAATAACTCTAATTTCGAACTTCAATTAACAAATTTTTCTGAAAACAAAAGCATGAAAAATAATTATATCTATCAGGTGTAATCAAATAAATAGATTGAAAAAAAAATTCTTACAAAACGAAAAACAAATTTTTACATTTTATCGCCATCATAAATAAGTGTATAAAAATTGTGAAATCGTGTAATATAATTATATTTTATATTGAATTAATTGTAGGCCATTTGTTTATATAACAATAATTCGTCACATTAATCTTGCTTTCGGTATTTATATAGGTTTTTGTAAAAAAATAAATATATATAATAAATGTTACGTGAGTCACAGGGAATATGCTTAAATACAAATCACATAATTTTTTTATTGGCTCAACACTAAACTATTACAGTTGATATATTTGTTATGTATGTAACAAATTAAACGTCAAATATATATTATGATTTATTGTTATTCAAAAATTATGCATTAGTACAACTCGCGAAATGTGCGATTTTAAGGTGGGAACACATATTTTTAACATCGTCACTCAATCTTTGTTGATTTAATACGAAATATGTCAAAGAATATTCAAATCTGAGGCTTTATAAAGTTTGTCAAAAATGGTATTTAATATTAAATACGTATTATTTATGAACCTGATAAAACTTTTATTGGACGACTGGACAAAGCAATTAAGTAAATGTTGGTATATCCGCAGCCATATTTTATCTCTAAATCTAAATGAATGCGCGATTTGGTCATAATATTTTTAAAAACATCGCTAATGCAATCGGACGCGTGCCACGCGCGCGCGTGCGCACTGGCCACGGGGCACGGCGAAAAGTAGATTCGAACAGTTGGCTGGCGAAGTGACGCTCAACATTCTACATTCAGAATTATCGTAATTCCGCTATTCATTTTTTTTCGCTTTTATTACCAAAGTGGTGTATAGGATTTTTTTCTGTGTTAGGTAATTTGATTCACGTACGTGTCCCGTATTAGGGTGGTGGATCTTTTTCAAAACCATTTTGTAAAAAAACATAATACATTCATAAAATAGCGAAGGAACTAATAATTTTCTTAAAAAATAAGTATTTATATAATTTTTTAATAGCTTCTCTAAAACATCGGTAATGTTGGTTATAGCTAATTATCTTTTACTTATTAATTAACTACAACCGACATTATATATATATGATACTCGTATATAATGAAATGTGTGTATTTTGTAAGCTTAATGCTTTTTATTAATTTCATGTTCACTGTTATTTTTCTTACATGTCAAAATACAGGATTACGCCTAATTTAACAAAAAATCAGCATATTATGTATACTTCTAAAAATTGTCCTTTATAAATCAATAGACGCAATTAGCTTAAGTTTATTAGTATGCAGATCAAATATCGAATAAGAAGAAAACTCAACTCGGATTCTTTCCCACACAATTTATTCCACGCTTGCCTAGCCACGGTTAACATTGCATTGATTTTAATTATATTTACAATTGTGCATTGATTTAAAAACATTTATTATATTTATTTAATTTGTTTTAAACACTCTATATTTTAGATATTTTCTGAACTGTTTTCACTGCTCGATTTTTCTTGCTGTACGTTATTTCCACTTGACGAAATCTCAATAATACAAATTTGCAATATAAAGGTACCGAGGATACTAATGACGCACGTCACAGGCAGCGCCGGCGTTACGCACTGGCGAAGCAGGTGTCCACCTGTAGCGGCCAAATCAAGGGGGCGGTAGAAAAATATATAAAAATTGAAAAATAAAATCCTATGTTACAAAACGATAATAATTAAGGTATAAACAACCCAAGAAAGTAAATCCAATAAATAAAATTATATTTATTTCCTAATAAAGCAGTAATTTGTAGTCAACACTAGTGGCCAGAACGTCTTGTGGTAAAAAGCCGCCCTTGGACAAGTTTCAAAATGCCGGCCTAACAAAATACTGCTTCTAACGTGTGTGACACGCGGGCGGTCGATTTAGGGGGCGGTCAATTTATGGGAATGATTTTACAAAAATTGAAAACATCATCTTCACTTAAGTTACTAGGGCGGAAAGAAACAATCTTGCCTATGTCGGCAAAAGGTCTAGCGCCGGCGCTGGACACAGGTATGTCATGTTTTAGCTTGTTCTTTCATATTTACAAAAACTTAAGTTTTTTTAGATATTTCGAGTTCAGAATTTTCAAAAATTACGGATGACTACATGAAATCATCCTCCATGTTTAATTTAACAAAGGCGCACCAAACTTTCGTGAATTTATTGGCATGGAAACAAAGGGATTTTTTTGGCTAGAGGAACAATGCCTTAAATGGAAAACATCGAGTATGACGCAAAACTTCAATACGTAACAATAAAATGAAAGCTATGATGAATTTGCGAACTATTTTTTTTATTTATCCACTATTATAAAAAAATATCATTTGTTTACATTTCCTGATTTGACATAGAATATTTTCATCTTAAAAATAAAAAGTCGACAGTAAGCAGTTACTCTGAAAATAATTATATCTCACTTTTCTATCTATCGATGCTCTCTTTAGCCCTTCAATGTTTTTATCTACTTCAAAGTAACTACGAAAATTTAAATAAAATGAATGTTATATTTATTTATATTATTTTATTTGTAACTATATAATACAATGCAAAAATCTGTTTGGACTGTGCCCGTCTCACTAGAGAAATTCTGTGCCGAGACGGGCATAGTTTACAAGCAATTGTTCAATTAATTAGAATTACAAGTAGTAGATAGAATTACATTTATTACTATATGAAAGGTGTATATGAAGAACAATTTTAAAGTGGACTTAATTTTTGGATCACTTTACAAGTATTAAGGATTAACTAACGAGAAAAATTCAGTATCTAATACTGCTAATACTCATATAATTGTTCACGGTATGACTAACTAACTTACCATCACGCAGTTTCCCCAAGGGGGTAGGAAGAGAGGATAGAGCGGAACATTCTTCTGTCTTGACACACAATTCTCCCCTCATCCAGATTCATACATCTTCTCATACAAGCTCGCCGATTGTTGAGGCTTTTAACAGAACCGTCTTCCAGTATCTGGTTTACTGGTCATGCCAAGCCTTCCGCGGACGCCCTCTATTTCTGGTGCCATCAACACTTGCGTCATATATATTTTTTATCATTCTCTCCTCATTAATTCAATGACTATCTATGATAAAGCAGTAAAAAAAGAAGAATTAAAGATACGATAACAAGCTTATTGAAATACTTTAATTTTTACGTAAATTTTAATTTAAGTAATGAAATATTTTCTTCACATTTCAAATGTTTTCTACCGCTGGTTCGACAGATCGTTGGTAACAAAATTATATTTACGAGAAATGAAAACAAATGTTTATTTGATGTAAAATATCAATATCCTACCATAACCGTTTAAAATCAAGAATGTTTTTATAGGGAACGCTTCGGGCGGCGTGGGCGGCTAGGCGGCCGCGACTGCGGCTGTGCCCTCTCGCGGGCTCTTCGGGGACAGTGTTGCTCAATAAACGATATCATTTTTGTTTTACTGTAAGTTTAAGCATCATAAATATATCAATCAAATTGACGCTGATTTACATCAAACTATTACATAAATATATCAAATTGACATTGATTTACATCATTAATAGTTTTAACAAAACAACCGAATTGTTTTTTTCAAAAAAAAATTTTTTTTAATCGATATATAGGCAGTTCTCCATTTACGAACGAGTTCCGTTCCTTGATGTCGTTTTTTATGTCTTTGTTCGTTATATGTTAAAACACATAAATATGCATTTTTGTGTATACAAGTTAGCGGTCATTTTTACATATGAAAAGTATTGTGTTAAACATCGAATGTATACGCTTTATTGTAATGAACGTAGAATAAGTTGAAAAGACACTAAAAGAAAACAAGATATGTTTAGAAATAGTTAATTTTTAATTAAAACCATATTATATGTGTACATATATTCGTTATTTTCGCATGCGTGTCACTTTGAGAACTTTAGATGAAACGGCTGCGGATGGTTCATACATGATCTTGATGGAAGACTGCACAGTTAGGTTATTTTTTTGGTTAAAAATCTCATAATAACACGTCAGTGAATCGTAAAGCCTCTTTTCACTTTATTCGAGTCCTGTTCTTCAAACATTGCCAATCTCGTTATACTCGATATAGCGAATGTTTGTAAATTGAGAACTGCCTGTTATTACAAAATTGTCAGCTTTTAATCTAGAATATAATTAGTTAACAAATAATACAATTTATGCATTTGAATAAGTAATATCTAGTTGCATAGCTTCTACTTTCCATTACTTAAAGATAGTGACTCAACTTGCTGGGAGCATTAAAATAAATAAATAAAATTACAAAAGTAGGTTTCCAGTCCAAATTAGTGATGTAGAGAGGCCAAGGCGCCGCGCCGCCCTGGTAGGTACATCTATTGAAATTGAACTTTTATATTTTGATACAAAATATTTCAAATATGAATTAAATATATTAATTAGAAAAATATACATATAAAATCAATTTTATCGAAAACCATTGTTGTTGCACCATCGAGATTCGAACCAGGATATCTTTCCTAACCGGGGAAGGTGCTTTATCCAACTATGCTACAGCGACAAATTTTCGAACCTATATGTTACCATATATGTTAACCTATAGGTATATATAACCTATAACCATATATGTTAACCCATATATGTTAACCTATAGGTTACGGTATGACTAACTAACTTACCATCACGCAGTTTCCAGGCGGGGTAGGCAGAGCGGATAGAGCGCCACACTCTTCTGTCCCGACACACAATTATCGCCTCATTCACATTCATACATATTCTCATACAAGCTCGCCGATTGTTGAGGCTTCTAACATGATCATCCTCCAGTATCTGGTTTACCTAGTCGTGCCAAGTCTTCCTGGGACGTCCTCTACTTCTGATGCCATCAACACTTGCATCATATATCTTTCTTATCATTCTCTCTTCATTCATCCGTTCCATATGACCAAACCACAGTATGGATTTATATTATTTTATATTATTAATATTCAACTAATATTCGTATTCTGTACTATTCAATATGTTGTTTTTTATTATCTTTATATTTTAATTGAAAGTAAAGAGATATGACCAAAAAATCTAAACTAATATTATTAAAGGTGTATTTAGATTAAACATGTATTCATCCAACAGGTAGATTAATTTGGTTTGATTTGAAATCCAGTACTAATAAAACTGTTAATAATTTTTTTAAAGTTTTAATTAAAATATTATATACACCATGTAAAAATCATCCAAGTTTACGGTTTCAATTGTGTCTTTACTGAATTACTTCTATATTCGGGAAGACAATAACAATTACAAAACAAATAATTTAATAAAATTTGCAATGATATAAATATTTTTGAAATGTTTTACGATTCATGAAAAAATATGCAGGTATACATAATTTAATATGATTATTTTGTTCTCTTAAAACAGTTTTAAATAAGACTGAATTTTTTAGATTACGTCATAAACATTTTAATATGTACATATTTCTTGTTTCTTTTTCAACAAAAACGTTAAAGTTATGGTTAATTTATAGTTATAAAATAACTCAATTGTGAAATAACATTAATGGGTATATTTTAGATATAATTTCAGTTCAATTTTAGGGTGTATAAAATAACCGACCAATTAAACAGCTTACATGAAAACGCGTGTTCAATCCAAAACATGTAAGCATGAACGAACTTACGAAGGCGAAGCGATTAAGTATAGGTAGTAAATGAATACTTTATTTTAATTTTAAATCTTACAGATTAATCTCCTATTAAATAAATGTTAATGGACACAAATAATAATGTTCTTTTAATTTAAAAACTCGCGGAGGCAAACTTTAACATGTTTTAACAAAATTTTGTGATGTTTAAAAGAATTTCACTGCTTTTTTAACAATTTAAGACCATTGGCTTCTCCTGTTGAAGGGAATTACGTATGCAAACGGTTATTATAATGATTTTTACATAATCCCGCTAACTCTCTCGATAAGATCCATTTGTTACAGCTCGCCAGCCCGATCGCTTTTTCCCAATAACACACATGTTTAAACAAATCACATTTGAAGTAATCGTTAATGTTTTTGAGATTTTTATTACGAGAATTCCGAATTGCGAGACAGATTTATTCATCATTCTGAAACAAGACATTTAGATAAATAAAAATCAAAGATTCGTGCCCGATCTATAGATTCAAATAAAATGCTGATTTCTAACGTTCACCGTGTAGAATACAAATCGAGATATTATCCGTAATGAATTCCAATATACTATTTCATATATTTTTCTTAGACGGATGTAGACAAGCTTTTAGTCAACTATACAACACCTGGCTGTAGAATATGGTATCCTTTATTTATTTATTACACCAACGAATTTAGTTATAATTTAAAGTAGGAGTTTAGGAGGGAGAAATGGGATGTCTATGTTTTACGCAGGGTTCTATAGTGTAACTATGCAAAATATGAAAAAGACAGCATTCAATATAAAACATATATCTCGGCAGGGCGTGGGATAGCCTGAAAGTCGGTAGAAGTCATCTATGTTTTGCACAGGATCTTAAAAAGTAATTACGCAAAATTTTATTAATAATCCTTAATTCCCGAATGTATGAGGAATAAGGTATATTGACTCAGGCTCCTGAAAGAGCTGAGTTTTAATTGTGCTGGTTGATGTGTATACAAGATGACACATAACACGGTGTATCTTCGATAGATTTGTATCGCAGACAATTTGAATGATAGACGTCAAACTCACAGGTCAGCCTCTATTTTAGCCGCAGGAAGGGTAGTAGAATAGATCAGTCATTGCCAAAATTTTAAGTTTAGTGAATGGGAATTTCCAATGGCAGGCCCAAAAGCGTGGAACTTTTTGTCCTCCGTCATAAAAAACAGTGCATCCAAAGAAAATAAAAACGTGTCTTTTCAAAAAATCATTTTCAAAAATTAAAATAACATTTTTAAAATTTTAAATACAAAGATAATGTAGAACTATAAACAATTTATATATAAAGCGCTCTTGAGGTGAAATTTTTTACGAAAATGGCGATATAAAAATTATCCAATATTATTATAAAAAAAACATTTATTACAGATTGCGGGGCTTCGATGCATTTCCGTGGGATTTATAAAATTCCCATAAAAATAGAACAAATTATATGTATAATATTTGGAAAAATTGACAGAAAAACGTTAAAATAAATGTATATAAGCGGATATAATACCACAAATTGTTTTAATTAATGGTAACAGTATTTTTTAAATATCTAAAATACTTCATATATTTTGATGAACCTAAATATCTCAATTTTGATTCATAAAAATATATGCATTAGAAAATGACGCAGATCAAATAAAATCGCGATATTTAAAAAAAAAAACTATGATATTTTATTTAACTTGATGAAATATGTGTGGATTATGATCTTAATGTATTTTAATGTATTTAAGTGTTGTATTCTTTTGGTATAACTGCACTTAAATTGCACATTTCATCAGGAAATACTCATATGCACGTGTGTGTGTCACATACAAAAATAATCGAGCCAATATATAATGATGGACGTAGTAAGATCAGCCGCATCCCACACTTCAACGTGGCCAATTATTATTCCTTGTCGCGAACTGATCCTTACAGACTGCGGTCGTGTCGTCGTGAGGGATGAGCTATCTCCAGGATTTTCATGTTTATTAATTTAAATTTGTAAAGTATTTGACAAAATCAGTCATACGCACGTATGTATATTTTTCAACTAATATTATATATAATTGATGAGAACATATTTATATTGTGAAGTTGTAATTATTCAAAACTGAGGTCTGTGATAATTTAAATACTAATTAAATGTATTAATTAGAAAGATATACATATAAAATCTATTTTATCGAAATATATTGTTGTTGCGCAACTGTTAAAAACATTATTATTATATTACAACTATTAAAAATAAAGTAGATGGCTTTCAAATAACGGAACGATAGATGTATTAAGATTTGAAAAGTGTAACATATTGGTTTGAAAATTAGTCGTCAAAAGTACTGTCGTTGTAGCATAGTTGGATAATGCACCATCCCCGGTATGGAAAGAGATCAAGGTTTGAATTCCGGTAGCGCAAATACAATATTTTTCGATAAATAGATTTTATATGTATATCTTTTTAATTAATTAATTTAATTAGTATTTTTAATATTATATATGAATTTTGCAGGCAACACGTACAGAGAGAATTCGCAAAAAGCCAGGCGCGATAAGATAAAATAAATATTGAAGAACGGCTCTGTTAAAAACTTAATCATGAATGTATGGCATGAGTAGTGCGCCAGTACTAAATAATTTAGCGTCCTCTCATCTCTGCCAGTGGCGTAACTACGACAATGCAGCCAATGCAGTGCATTGGGGCCTACGTCATATAAGGGCTCAACAAATATTGATATTATTCCCAGCGCTAATATGAAATGATCATTTATAAATTCCGCCTTAACCAAAATGAATTTATAAAATTTAAAAAAATTTACTTTTAAAATGTATTTCGAAAATATTATCGATGTATTTAAATAATTACTGATTTGTTCATTTGTAAAATGAAGGAATGGTTCTTTTTCTTTTGCGAGTGCATAAAAATAGCTAAAAACACATTTTTTAAATGAAAATATAAATATTATAGGAAACAAATTTTGTTCGTATACAGGGGGCCCCTTTTTCCATTTTGCTTTGGGAAACGGACATACGGAGAAACGGCATGATGGTAAGTTAAGTGAACGAATATGAAATGTTAAGTCAAGTATCGTCAATATAGTTAATATTTCCAAACAATGCTAAGCGCGGATGCTAATGCTTTGAAAATACAATTAACTTGCTGATCTTCCGGGACGAAGCTCTAATCCAATCTGACCACTCGATCCCTAGGCGAGTATCTCACCACTTGACTATCAAGCCTGTCAATATACATGTCAAGATTTAATAACATCAGAGTATTGTTTTGTACTGTTTTTATAATATTTCAAAATTTCTCACCATATTGGTAGCAGTAGTTATTCTTGATTTTTCCAAATTATGCCCATTATTATGAAAATGGTCCATGTTAAGAAATTGAAAATATGAATTTATCAATTATTTCGCGTCACATTGTTTTAAATTAATATAATATGATGCAAATAATAACAATTGTGAAAAATTTGAAGCGTTATATTCAGTGTATTAGTGAGAGTCATTTCAGTCTTAATTTTTTTTATTTCTTGCAAAATTTATATGTCGAAATAAATTTTAAAACATCGTGTTGTGTAATATAAAAATATTTTTTAATCAATTCAAACGCAAACCTTTAAATATCTCGAAACGAAAGAAACATGACTTAGACCACTTTCATGATAATGGACACAATTGTAATAATATTATTATAATGCAAGTCAACAGATATTGACATTGATTATTACTTATGGTATTAGGGATATCTTTGACCTTAAAAATATATATAAATATAGGATTTTCACAGCAATGAATCGGCCTTCATTTAATTGCATAATACCTACTTGTTATTTTTTTATGAATATCATTTTAAAATTACACAACTTTCACGTAATTATAAATAACTTGATAACCTCCGAGTACCCAATACATATACCATACTGTTTTTATTTTGAACGTCACCATTTTTTGTAACTTAATTTTATTTATTAACAAAACATGTTACAACGTTGGAAATTTAAAATAAGTAAAGTACAATTATTTTACATTACGAAATTATAATATTTTGTTCTGAATAAATATTTAAAAGATTATTTGTCTCTTTAACCTTGATAATTTAAAAAAAATCCCAATATACTTTTGGTACCCCTATATTTGCAACAAGTGTGCAAACAAGATTCTTATATCTAGATAGGATGAGGAGGGTAGGGCCCTAATGAGTCAATCGCATACAGACTGATGCCCGGTCTGTAGGAAACTGATTATATGTAAATGTGCAGAACAAAAGCGACGCAGTTAGTAGAAAGCGATGAGAAGTATTAAAATAGGTTTAATAACATACCAGTGTATTTTGATTAAGTGCCAATATGGTGACAATTTAATTCAGTAAAGATTACACTTTCGATTTGGCGACACGTAGGTCATAAATTAATGAAACTATTAACTCTAGAACATGTGGCGTTTTAAGCCAAACAATGGACATTGACTTTTTAAATATTAATTGAATAAATAATATAAATTAACAAATATGCCAATAGAGATTAAATGCATCAATTAGATAGACATACATACAGATAAACTCAATTTATGTAAAAAAAAATTTTGCTGCCACCGGGATTTAAACGATGAAGGATCTCTTCATATCTGGGGAAGTGCGATAGCCAATTACACTACGTCAGCCTTGTCAGTCTTTGTGTTGTAAATAAATAAAAAATAATATTTTGTTAAATTATTATGTTTCGTGTTCATATTTTGGAGAATCTATAAATTTTGTTGAGATAAATCTCAGTACCATGTACATGTCTAGAGATAAACTCAGAGATCTGTTAGTAGATTAATGAAAAAAGACGATAGCAAAACTTGACACGGAATGAAAAGTAATACAAATAGAAGGTAATAATTTACAAATATTTGTTCCGTTTTAATTACTGCTGAGGAGATTCAAATTCACCCAACTGACGAATAGTCAATGAACTGATATTTGAAGTTTGACGTATAACAAACGTGAAGTGAGGCGCAATACGGCGATTCTCTGAAATTTATACACGGTAGACTACGCTATCCTAGAGTTATCTCCAAAAGATCTCATGGGAGCATGATCTCCGTTTCAGAGATTACACGGGCCATAAGAGATATATCGAAATAATGTATGAGAATATTTTTGGTTTTACTTTTCTAAAAAAAGTCCCCGAGAGCAAATATCCTAGATCAATAGATAACTCACTTTAAAATAAATGATTTGTTTACAACCGGGCGATGCCGGGTTTCTTGCTTGTTATAAATATGAATAAATATATATCTTAACGTACTATGAGTCACTAAGATTTATAATACATATAAAATCAATTTTATCAAAAAAATATTATTTTTGCTACCGGAATTCGAATATGGATCTCTTTCCTAACCGGGGAAGGTGTATTAATATCAGAAAGGTAATATATAGGTTCAAAAATATATAGCTAAAAATATTGTCGCTGTAGCATAGTTGGATAATGCACCTTCCTCGGTTAGGAAAGAGATCGAAGTTCGAATCTTGGTGGCGCAACAACAATATTTTTTGATAGAATTGATATTATATGTATATCTTTCTACTTAAAATATATAATTCATATTTGAAATATTTTGTATCAAAATATAAAATATTGAATGGGGAAATGCATTTACCGAGTATGCTACACCAACACAGTACACAAATTTTCGAAATTATATTTTGCACTTTCAAATTGATACACCGCCGTTTCATTATTTGAAATCCGTCTTCTTTATATTTACCGAATTTAATAAAATCCGATAGGAGACGCCAGAATTAATTGATAGTTCATTCTTATTAAATTTTGGAAACATTAATACAACTTATATATTTTTAAGGAAAACACATTCTTATCGTGAAGTTGCAATTTTGAATAGGTTTGTGATATTTTTAATACAAATTAAATGTATTAAATAGAAATATATACATATAAAATCAATTTATCGAAAAAATATTGTTGTATTATTTGTATTAAAAATATCATACACCTATATTCTGAAAAATATCAACTTTACAATAAGAATGTGTTCTCCTTAAAAAAAAACTAAGATTTATATTCAAACTTCGTAGAAATCTACTATATTATCTAAAATACATGATACATGCCATCAAAAACATACACATTATAAAAATATGCTTTCTTGTTTCTTCTTTTGTATATTTCAATCATTTGGTAATTTTATTTTTACTTTAAGGTATGTATTTATTTTGTTTATTAAGGTTATGTTTTAATTTTTATACCTATCCGTTTGTAGGTATATCCAAAATATTTGTGTGATCATTAGAATGGAAAATATTTATATACAATAGCTCTCTATATTAATTTTAGTTACATTAGTTTTATTCTTAAGTTTTGTGAAATAAAAAATAACTGTTGAATTTTCGTTGACGCAATAAGTTTACGATGACATCGAGATTTTCAACAAAAGCTTATTTAAGAGCTTTCGAATGTGGAACGCGTGTGTTCCACGGTGCCACTGGCTTTGCAAACTTTATGAAGGCTTCGAATATATTTGCATCCAGTGGAGGAGTGTGGGACGAAACAGGTTCTAGGGTAAAAAAACTAACTTACATAGATGCATTCTTCTGGTTATGTGGATCTCGGTAGGTACTTACTTCATTTCTTTGATAACATTTTGTTATAGATTTTACTGAGAACTTTTAGTTAAATAAGTACCGATGCAATAATTGAATCGTCTTGTTTCAAAACCCCCCATTTGCATAATGTATAAAAAAAATTGAACGTCATTTAATACAGAAATGAAAAGCATGAAACAAAACTGCTGTTTTATTTTAATCCTGCTCCACTATTGAAAGTATTTGATTGATAATTGTGTTTCATTAAGAATAAATACTCATTGACCTTTGATACAATGAAAGCATATTGTTCTATCATATTAAATCATTGCGGTCATAGCATTTATTAAGGAATTTTTTAAGAAGTAAAAATAACTCTTAGCAATTAATATTTTAGATTTTTTTCGAATTTTTTTTTTTTGAAAGCATATTGGAAGTATAAAAGCCAGGCGATTTAATTGAAGTTGATTTTGAAACAATTCAAAATAAATTTAGTAATTTTCAATAAAATAATATATACTGTTCTTCGGAATTAGGAACAATTATTTTTAAGTACCTACCTTTGTATTTTTTTGATATCAAATAGTAACAAATTTTCAAAATATGTTTCAAAATATTCTTTAAAAATATCATATTTATAACGATTTACAGAATACTGACAATTCGGGATAAAGTATTAAAAGTCTAATATAATGTAAGTAAAAACAGTGATATCATATTATGAAATATAGAAACTATTAAAAAAAATTGTTAAATTAATTCAAATTTGTTCAAAAATAGACCAGATTGATAAATGAAATATAGAACCTACCCACCTCCAATTGAGCTAATTTTTAAAATGATGTGTAATGGGTTAGACATTTTTCAATATTTTTGTAAGATTACTAAGATTATCAATTATTAAATATTTTGGTTGAATTGATATTGTGACCAGTTTGCTGTTTAGTATGAAATTTACATTATTCCGTCGAGTTACAATAATTATTTGATGTTATATTTTTTTAAGTATACAAATGTCCGACGGTGGTGTACTTATAGCATAAGCCACACCAGAGGTCAACAAGTGAACCTGTCTGAGCCTTGTGCGCATGTGCAAGGCTTTACCGAAAGGCTTCTACAACTGTGGCGCGAGATGATTAAAAATATTTTATAATTAAGGAATATTGGAATCTTCTAAGATATAATATATCAGCCGATTTTTGTATGTTATTTGTCTGTGGTTATGTAAAAATGGTTTGGATTGACAGAAAATTAGCATTAAATTTGACGTCATTTTGAATAAAGTAGGTGATTTTTGATAATGTTTATCATTCACATTCGTAAAACTTTTATTTAGTTATGTATAAAATATGAAATATTTATGATATTATGTATCGGTTAATATATAAAACAAAGTAAATACAAAATACTATTGGAAAATATTGTGTATGTGCGAAAAATTCAGCTCCATATATATCCGTATTTATAAACTTGTCCATAAAACTTAGATTGACCCGGTGCTGGTGTAGGGATCGAAACCTCGATTATTTGATTTTAAGGCATATACACATTGCTCACGTTTGTACAACTAAGGCAACACGCAATATTATTGTTATTTGAATTTCAATAGTGTTATTCGATTTAAAATGTTTTTAGCTCGCACTTAAATCATGGTATTGTTTTTTGTCGAAGACCAAAATAAAAAAGTTTTTGGTGTACATCTTTGAAAAATACAAGTGAATAGAAAAAGATTAATCCAAATGAACATTTTTTATTTACTTGACATAATTCATTATTATATATGCAATTCATCTGATCCCTGCCTACGTTACTAGATCAGAGTCTATATTGAGGTGGGTAGTATTTGTCTCTATTATTGTTTACAGTAAGTCAATTACAATAACGCAATATATAAATATGTGACGGTTGTTAATCAATGTTTTGGTTTTCAATTTTAAGTTGTTTAATATGTTTAATATTTAGTAGAAATATTCATAATTGGACAGGATGAAAGATATTATTAGAGAAATCCTCAATGCAGAATTATTTATTAAACTATAGGTCTATAATATAAAATTAAAAAGTGGAATCATAAATCATCTTGTTTTGAGAGACGCTTGCCTATAGAAACGAGCCTAACAATACGTCGAAGAAGGCGCCATATGGCTGCTGATACGCATCTCGCTTTTTCCCATCTGCAACCGAATGTTGAAAAGGGACACAGATACAACATCGCGCTCAAAGGCCGAAGACTCCGTGCTTCTTGATGCTGGAGTAAATCCGGTCCAGGATGTAACTAATCGTATCAAAACATTCAAATAATTTCGAGGTGTTATATAAAAAATTACTTTAGCATGACTACATTGAGCGGATTTTTAAAATAAATAACTTGAATCTTTTTATAATATGTCATTTTACTATGTGATATTTTTCGGAGCTATTATTTGTACCGAGTATTTCAATTCGAGTGAGATGTATGGAGGACTTTGGTACTTCTAAGTAATTTTCACCTGTAACATAATTCTAACAGCACAAGTAAACGGTAATGAATGCAGTTGTTTTGATACGTGCTACGGAACGTCAATGTTAACAGCGATATTCAGGTGCATTATTTGCATTAATGGGTCAACATTTAGTAATATAACAGACATGTTTCCGTAACATGAATCATCCACAACTTTTTGATTTATGATTAGTGGATCTTGTATAATATCACACGATGGATAACGTATGAATATAGAATAATAGTTTAGAGAAAATTTTTGTATTCTGATCCGATTCGTTAAGAATTTCATTATATTAAGCTGGGATTAGTGGCTTTCTTAGTCAGAAATATAACATATGTAGCGCCTAATTCCAAAACTTTAAACGATATTATATATTTTTGAGTCATGGATGAAAACGTATATTTTGAAAGCAAATGTACAAAACGTTTGTTTTTATATCAGCATTTTTTAAAGAGGCAATAGAACAGCCATACCACTGAATTAAACTGAAGTGTTATTATAATATTAATAATAATGTGTTTATTCCAGCGTGATCAGGTTTTTTTATTAATACATATTATGTTATACATTAAAGGTTATGAAATAAATATAATGCTATGAAAAAGAAAACCAAGGAAAAATATTAATAAATAAAAAATAAAAAATTAAAAAAGTTAATAAAAAGTAAAAAGTTTACACATATATACACACAAAATATAAATGTAACATATATAACATATAACTTTAGTCACGGCCATTGTTATATACGTAGCTATTCTGTAGGCGTTGCCATTCTCTGGTCAGGGAACCAGGTTTCCCTGAGAGCGCCGCTTGCACCAGAGAGTTGGTGCTGAGCTCCATCCGCAGCTTTACGCCAGCAACTCGAACGAACTCGGAACGAATCCATGTATATACATTGTAGATAAGATAGATATAAACATTGTAGATGCGCTGTAATAACGCGCCAATCCAAACAGTATTCTGTATGAGTTGTTGTACTGAATTCGGAGACGATTATACGTCACTTGCTTGTATTTCGACCAAAGCTCGCATGATTGGCTTACTTAATTTCAAAGGCAATAGCAACTCATAAAATGTCTGCTTTGGGGTATTTTAGAACTAATCCTGATTTTGAACATCTAAAAAAAATCTACAAAACTGTATATTTAACACAAATTATACGAAATCCGTTTCGAAGATTTTAGATTTTTAGATACATGTAAAATAATGGAAGACAAAATACATAGTTAAACAAAATAGGTAGGTATTAAGATTATTTTCAGACAATACTCTCAGAAACACAATTGGGTTATCTTTCAGTTTATATTATCCGAGGAGGTATTAATTAAAATATTTTACATTTAACGTTAACAGCAGTCGGACCAACTGATGTGTGTTGACTTTTACCACCACTCTCAGTGTGTCTTGCGCCCTGTGAAAATACACCCTAATAAGAATACTAATATTATAATATCATTGCGTGATATGTAGATATCTATTTTATTTTATATAAAAAAAATATTCTAATTCATACAGTGGATTGAGATATATTTTTTTATTTTAATTTAGTGGAAGTAAAAATTGACAGATTGCGAAACAAACAAAAACAGAAGAGCGTACCAAACATAGTTCAAACTGTTTAATGATGTTTGCATTATTCTGAGTCGCGTATCCAATTATAATCCAGACAACCATGAAGCACGGGAAAGAGGCAATATTTGCATACGCATATACACCGACATCAGACTCATATTAATAATATAGTAAAATACGAGGATGTATAAAAAAGTAATTCATTGACAAGTCCGATGAATAAAGTACACCACGTTTGGTTTTTTTTTATGAATCTTGATTTGTATTAGTCACTTATGTAGAAGCTATAACTCGGTATATTGTGCGTACTCGCCACAGACCAGAAAATGAATAGACATGAAATAAAGTGTACATATAGAAGAGGGGTTCGGAACATTAATTGAGAGACGAGGGGCATTCTACACACAAAGTTTACGACACATTTATGCAACAGTAAAAGTATTTACTATTCGAAAATTAAATATTTGTGTAAACAAGACGTATTTTTTACGTTAATGCATATTATATTGTTAACGTTTAAATCACGATGGTCATGATTGATCACGTGGGTGACACCAAATTGTGACAAGAAATTTGCGTTTGTTCATGTTTCATGGTGGTCTGTGGTACTTGCTTGTAAGAAATGACCTTCAGTTGGTTGAGTAAAATCATCATGAACAAATATGGACAAGCGATATTTTTTCAAATTGGGGATAATGTAAAGAAATTCAATACATCAACATTTCACAGTTCAAATTGCTGACAAAAATTGGATTGGAAGGAGTTTCATGCGCACCTTAAATACCTATTAGAAAAATATTAAATACAAATTAAATGTTTCAATAAGAAAGATATACATATAAAAATAAAATTATCGAAAAAATATTTTTGTTGCCACCCGGACAAACATTTAATCTATATTAAAATATCACAGAATTATGTTCTGAAAAACTGTAACTTCCGAATAATAATAATAATAATGTGTTCCCCTTAATGAAAATATTAAATGTTTGAAGAATGTTTAAGAATATTTATATTTCTAACCAATGTACCTAAAACACCGTAAAACAGAATGCGTGTCATCAATATTCTTAATATTTTCAAACTAAGCTGACCGTTTGTAACGATTAACTTGATGGTCTCCTTGGAACGAGGCTTAAATCTCCGACCACTAGATCACTAAACGAATACCTTAAACTCTAGACCAACAAGCTACTCAAATATTCTATCTACTAAAATCTTGAATATTGAATTAAATTAACGAATTAAAAGGCACTCTTGTGAAGCCTTTTAACATTTGACTACAACTGAATTTTTAAATACATTATTGTTTTTGTAAAATATTCTATTCATCTGACAAAAATCCATAATTACATACACATTAATTTAAAAATATATATTTATTAGGTTAAAGAATTTACATATATGTATATGAACATAATGTTTGCTAAATAGATGGACCAGATGCATCCGACTGTATTCAGTTTATACAATAAAATAAAAATATTTAATGCTTGCATTTTTACTTTTTGATTTGTCCTCATGTAAAAGTTTGTATGATTAATAGTAATATAATATTTTTATATAACTATTAATGAGTTGAAAAAAATAGATTTGAATCAAACGTATTAAATGATGGATTTATAATAAATGTTTACAATTTTTACTCAAATACTTTTGTTAGAGAGTTGAAGATTTTAATTGATAATATATGTTTTTAAAATTCCTTAGATAAAAAGCGACAATATTTGACGTTTATTTTGATGTTTTGCTATTTTATGTATTTAATAATGGTCCGGAGGAATGATTCAATGGACCCACATTAATTTCCAGCGGTAGCTCAAAGAATAAAAATACTCGTTCTCAAAATGCCTCAAACAACTTTTTCCACGCGATTAATTTGATTAAATACGTGTCGAAATTGGTGACATTATTGAAATATCCATATGTTCGCTCGAGGCGGCGAAGTGTATAAGTTTTGTTATACAATAATTATACATTTACTTGCATGCACAAGCGTAACGAAGATTTTATCTCAGAGATACGGATATTCAAATACAAATAAAACACAAACGACTCCTTAACAATAATTTGTGTCGTGTCTTCGTTTGTAAATTGAGAAATAATTGTACGGTTAAATTTAATTGGTCCATTTTGAATTATTTTATGAATTTGGAAACGAGTTTTTCATGACCACATTCGTATTCTAAGAAATTTAAAAATAAGCATGTGAAGACTTTCGTGTGTTTAAACTAAATCAAATTTGCTTTTAAATATTGTAGATATTTGTGTTTTATTAATTATTTTCATGAGTGAAATGGAAAGTTGCTTAATTGCTTGTGTATGTCCAAGAGTATGAAGCCCGAGAGGATGAATATGAGAATATATTAATCACAGTTTGCTTGTTTACAGTCACTGCCCACGTTATAATTACACTTGGTCTTGGATTATACAATACGCCAATTTCCTGTTTCAAAGATTGAATTTACAGTAAACATTTAGGTTAATTCATTTGTATTATATTACTATAATGCACATGATCCCACGCTTTATACTTGATTAACATCCCATGGTTGTTAATATTATAAATAATGAAGAAAGTGTCAAAATATCTAATATATATACATATGTTATATGTACCGATAAAATTGTTTTAACGTCTGTTGGTTGTTAGTTAGTTCAATTGATGGGTACACGGTATCGCGAGGCTTTCCTTACAGTTGCTAATTAATCGCTAGAAAGCGACAACATCATCACCATCTGTTGATCGACACATTATTAGCGATGCTTGAGCTTAAATTCTAATTCCGTAGTGAGGCGGATGTACCTTGTATATATGCAGCTCAAATGTGTGTGCGGTATGCACCAGCACGCGTTAATAATTATAGTAATTGCTTGTTATTGAAACTGTATAACTGATTCCATGTAATTTGTTCTCAGGTAAATAAGTCGTAGAAAATAGGTCACATAACATTAAGCTGTCGCAGATAACCTAATAGTAATACCTACTACTTGTATATACTGAATTCAGAATTTACTGATATTAATTTGTATTATTTTTTAATTTTAGACAAATAATTGTTTTTTTTAAAGGAAAACACATTTTTGTTGTGAAGTTAAATTTCAAATGGTAGTTTTGAGGTATTTTTAATACAAATTAAATTAATCAAGTAGAAAGACGACACAAAAAATCTATCTATCGAAAAAATATTTAATAGATAGATTCATTTAATTTGTATTAAAAATACCACGGAACTATGTTTTGAAATTGCAACTTCACAAGAAAAATGAGTTTTC
The DNA here is from genome assembly GCA_031772225.1 of Eubasilissa splendida. Lineage (NCBI taxonomy): Eukaryota > Metazoa > Arthropoda > Insecta > Trichoptera > Phryganeidae > Eubasilissa > Eubasilissa splendida. The sequence goes on from CM062846.1 coordinate 11,578,550, forward strand.
ACTAAAAATATTATAATTGGTCCAAGAAAATAATTTTAATGATAAATATAATATAATCAAATAGTAATTTAATGCTATTTAAAACACGTCATGGGACGGGCGTAAAACACGTATATATGTATATGAGAGTGTTTCTGTAAAAATACGTAATAAATTAAATAGTTACCTTCCTATCTGACAATGTAGATGGACTTTCGGAACTAAAAGGTATCTAATTAGTATATAAATATGAATTAAATATATTAATTATAAAGATACACATATAAAATCAATTTTATCGAAAAATATTGTTGTTGCGCTACCGGGATTCGAACCTGGATCTCTTCCCTAACCGGGGGAGGTGCTTTATCCAACTAAGCTACAGCGGCATTATTTTTAGCGACAATTTTTCGACCTTATATGTTACCTTTTTTGAAATCAATACATTTAATCGTTCCATCATTTGATAGAGCCATCTACCTTATTTTTACAGAATCTCAAATACCTTTAAGTAAATTTGATAGTAGACGCCAGAATTATCAATTCATTTTTATTAAATTTTGGACACATTGATACAACTTTATTATTTTTTAGGAGAACACATTCTTATTGTGAAGTTGTAATTATTCAGAACATAGGTCTGTGATATGTTCTGAATAATTACAACTTCACAATAAGAATGTGTTCTCCTAAAAAAAAAAAAACTATCACTATCAGTGTTCTTCAAAATTTCCCTACATATGACACACAGGACAAAATAAAAACATATGCTTACTCTTTTTAATGTTATAAATATGACTAATTTTAATTATGTAAAATTCGGATTGACAATTAATGATAACATGCTACGATCTTTTAGGTAGGTATCTAAAATAATAATAATAAAACAATTTTGATACTGAAAAAAGATATACATAGAATTGATATTATAAATGTAATAGACGTAAATATATTATGCATTTAAAGTTTCGTGTATTTATTAGAAGAATTCATATAGAAATTTTAAATTATTTAACTTATTTAATTAGCATATTGAGTAAAATTGACGTTATTAATAACTGTTGAAGTTTTAGAAAATATTTGAAAATGTATGAAATACAATATATGATTTGAATGATACTGATTCTGAAATTAATTAAAAATGTTTGTGGTATATATTAATTTCCGTCAATAACTCGAATACTAATTTTTGCGAATAAACGTAAATAGTATGTTCTGTATGTTTATTTTTATACTTTTATATTTAATATATGACCAAATTATGGCGCACAATAAAATCGATTGAATTAACTCAAATGTTACAAAATTGAAGTTTTTTTTATTTAATACTATCAACAAGGATAAGATGATTCATCTCTAGAAAGTATAATTTTTTTTTAATATACTCGTCTATCTAAACAAGCGATATTATTAAATGTCTTTGGTTAGAATGTAACGATTTTTTTCACTGATAAATCGAAAATTAATATTTTTCATTCTTTATTCGAGTTTGTATTACAAAATTCATATTTGTTCGAGTTTGTATGATATGACATATTAATAATTTATCTTAAAAATGAGCTACTGCGATGAATTCCTGAATTCGTTTCAAATATGACCACCGCGTAGCATATTTTGATCGTTTCATTACATTTTCAGAATATTTATTTGGACCTATTTTCATTATTTCTAACTATTTATTTTATTAAAGAATATCCCGAGACATTTCATTACATTAATTAGTTAGGGTAAGTGGCTAAGTGTAAAGTAAATAATTTTTCATTCTACTTCAGGATTATTTTATTCACGATTATGCTAACAGCGGAGAAGTTGCATTAATACCAGCGCAACTACCTGGTATTTAGATAATGTATAAGTGTGTATTATAATATTTATTTAATACTAGCGGTCTATATGCCCTGCGTGCTCGGAATTCAGATTTAGTTATAATTTCAAATGTGTAGTTAGGGAAAGGAGGAGGATGTGTTATTGTTTTGCGCAGGCCCTAAGAAGTAATGACGTATAGTCCTAGAGTGTAAATGAGGAAAATTTGGAATAGATTGGGATCCAATATTTTACGTATCTTTAACGTTGGGAAGAGGTAGGGTCGCAGGGGGGAGGGTAGTTTTGTTTTGCGCTGGGTGCTAAATGTAACTATGCAAAATTTGGTTTAGATCAATCAAAACGTGTAGGATTGTATAGAGACTAGATAAACAGAACGGCAGACATTCAATTTTATATATAAATAGATTTATGCAAAAAAAAACATTTTTCCGTTTTCCATAATTTTTGACATTGTTGATAGAATGAACTTAATTTGAATTTAATAGATTTTTGGTAGTATTGGGTTATTTTATTTACAATTTTTTATCGGGACCTTTCATAAGAAAAACAAGATATACAAGATTGTTCTCTTCGCGCAGCGTCCGCAACATAGCTCCCGCAGGGCCTAGCTGCTTGTTTTAAATAAAATGATTGGCAGTATATTATTATATTGTCTTGGAGTATAACAGGTATTTTGAGTTCTATAAAATGCAGACATTCTGTTTATTCCTCATATCGCTGCGATAAGATATTAGGAATAAAACAATTTATATTTAAAATTTTCTATAGCATCCGAGATGTCAGAGACTATCGGTAAATGAGGAAGATATCTAATAAGAACTCTTGGATATGTGTACTACCTAGACGTGAGTTATTTATTATATATATAATTCTAAATAAATTAATAGATTCATCGAACTTATTAATAAATAATTAGACAAAATATTTTGTTTAAACCACTATTAATTGATAATTCAACATGTTTAGATACCTATGGTATCTTCTTTAGGAAACAACGTATACAGAAATTAAAAATACAAGCACAGATAAAAGAAAACTATAAAATGGTGAATAAGTAAGAACTAATATGAAAACAAATTTAAAGGGTGACTATTTGCAAAGAGAATTTGATTATTTATAATATTTAGCTTGCTATTCACACCTTTTCTTATTTCTAAAATTTCTAATTTATCTATCTGTAAACTCCTAGTATTTATGTATAATTTTTAAACCCTTATTAATATCAAAATAATGGTTTGTTTCCAAAAGATGATTGGAAAATTCTGAATAGTTGTTGCTACTTAGGCATCTCAAGTGCTCCTTACTTCTTGTTAAATTTTTAGTTTTGTTTTTATCTATGCTTGTATTTTTAATTTCAGTATAATTAGTATATTTAAATACAAAATTCATTCCTACCTAGTATTGATATATTTTTAATAATAACACATTTTTTGTTGTGATGTTGCAATTTCAGAAAACAGTTCTGTGGTATTTTTGACACAAATTTAATCCCGGTAGCAACCAAATATTTTTTAGATAAATATATTTGTACTGTATGTATATCTTTCTAGTTGATCGTTCAATTTAAATTATTGGTGTATTTCATCGTTCACTTGTTTCATTTGTGTTTTTTTACGTACAATAGTAGTAATTGCTTCTTTATGATAATTTACTTAAATGAATTAATTATATTAATATTTTAATAAATATTAATGTCTCTTAGCTCATTATGTATTAATTAGTCTATTATATTTATTTTGTATATTTTTCGTCATTTCTATATTTCAAATAAATGCCTCCATAAATTGTGAGTGAGAAGAAACTTTTTAAAAATAGTTTTTAACTAAATGAATATATTATATATATTTATTTTGAAGACAATGGTACAGTTATTAACGAGAAGTTGGAAGGTTAAATTTGTCATATGATATTATACTGTCGTATTGAGAAATGTTGATTTTTTAATGCTTCATTGCATAAAGAACGCTACAAATTTCGCAGTAATTCAAATAAAAAATGGACAAACTATTTAACAATTGTTAATGCTAACAATTCGCAAACAAATTACTCCACACAATAAGTGGCCACGTGATTGATAACGTCATGTGTAATTTTTTCTTTACGTATCTTCCGACGAGGCACGCGCCTCCTCACTCCACCCTGCGTGATAATTGAACGCCACTTACTTTAATCCGTCTGCAAAAATGTTAGAAGCTTTAAGACAACATTTCACATCTAATTATATCAAGCTTCTAGACAGGTCACTGGCCCAGTGGCGTAACCAGGTACGAAAGGGCCCGGCCGCAAGTGATGAAACAATTCAGGTGAAAATGGTAAATCAGTTTATTAAGATGTGATAAATCCATGTCAGTATTAGTTATTTTTAACGATTTACTTTCTTCATATTCTCCCTATTTTGCTTCTTTCTTTTGTTTTGTTCTGGGCTGCATTTGGTTGAACTAAAGTTATCTATGTTGCGTGTGGTTTTTCCGATATTCTCCATTCGCTCATGCGATCTTCCTCTTTTCCCATTACACGTCCACATTATTTATGTCGGCCATTTATTTATTCAGTAATAAGGGATCCTCACCCTAAAAGAACCAATGTTATACTTTGTCCAATTTTATGACATTACTAGTCCAACTCAGCAACATGTATAATATCTGCCTGTTTCTTTACACTCACCCAATACTGACGTTATCGATACTGTCGAATCTTTATATTTCTTTAATAAATAACACGACAATAGTACGAAAAAAAACTGCCTACTTTTACACAGATGGCAAGTCTAGCAAAATAGCCAGGACAATGCTGCATATATCAGAGGTGGAGTCTACTCCATCCCACACAATAAACTACGAGTATATACTTAATTACAATATAATTATTAAGAGAATAAATTCTTACTGTGAAGTTGTAATTATTCAGAACATAGGTCTGTGATATTTTAAATATGAATTCAAAATATTAATTAGAAAGATATACATATAAAATCAATTTTATCGAAACATATCGTTGTTGCGCCACCGGGATTCGAAATAGCATAGTTGGATAATGCACCTTTCCCGGTTAGGAAAGAGATCCAGCTTCGAATCCCGGTAGCGCAACAACAATATTTTTCGATAAAATTGATGTTATATGTATATCTTTCTAATTAATATATTTAATTAATATTTGCAATATAATTGTATCTTTTGTTTATCATGTTATATTATAATATATTCACCTCTGTTACAACAAAAACATGTATGTCAATAAAGTCTAATAAATAGATATACATGAAAAAATGTAATGAAATAAATAAATTATCATTATAAAATAAAAAAATTATCATTATCATTGTAGATAAAGTATACAAGGTATGACAATTTAATTTCCGGAATGCAACTTTAAAAAAAATATACATGTAGAACTGTACAATAGTGGCTATTGTCACTTTAAAAATACTCCCTTTGTACATCTGTATATTGAATAAATGGCTTTCTCATTTCTGGACATAGCATTTTCCGGAATACCTGTCATTCTGTTGGATATGAGTTATATTAGAAAAACTTCATTTCTTTAGTGCAGATTTTAATTTTGAAAATAGCCAAAGATTATAAAGATAAGTCAGATGAATAGGCAAGCTGATATAATTGGGTGATCAATTTTTAGGCCAAAAAAATTTTCACAATGGGCGCACTGTGACTAAAATACACTGTGCTTTAAATTTCATTTTTATGCAAAAGTGCACACGCAGATATCTGTTACCTTTCCAATAGCTCAGTTTACTAGTTTGAAATTGATGCAAGTATTAGTTCAAATAATACGAGTACTCACCTGATTTTGATACTATTGATGATTAATTAGGGGATATTCTTAGAACATAGTTGGCCTAACCGTTCTTTATAAACTTTGTCACGTATCTTCATTGTCATTACATAAGTCTCCAGTTATTACAAAGATTTTCACTTGAGCGGTACTGTATTTATTTTAACGTATTTATTTAATAAAAACAGAAAAAAATATATATGTCGAAAAAATATTTAAGTATATGTATAATATAATTTTAAATAGATAAGTACATTTTTACTGTATATCTTTCAAGTTAATTATTTAAATTTGTAATTAAATTATCATATAAATATTTTCCGAAAATGCAACTTCACAACAAAAATGTGCTCTTAATAAACAATTTTACCTATATAGTAAATGCTTATTTAATTTATATATAAATATGCATAAAATTATACACATACATAAAATAAATAAGATTGGATGCAACTCCATACCTAGATAAATTTCACGTCCGCACTACTAGGTGTCTATCTATTACTAACTATCTTAAAATAAACTTTGTAAGTATTGTATTTTTTATTATAACTAACAAGAAAAAAATAGGTAATTCACATAAACTAATAAATGAATAGACATGAAATAAAGTGTATATACAAGAGTATTTTTTTTGTGAAAACAAGACGTAGTTTTTAGATTAATGCATATTATAATATATTGACAGCATTTAAATTTTCGTTCCAATCGAGTCACGTATTTAAAAAAGTCGCGGAGCTATTTGATTGCGTAAGTGATCACGCTGGTGATACTAAACTGAAAATATTGCGACAAGAAATTTGCGATAATGAGTTTGCATTGCGTGAATATTATCAAAATATCAAATTTCTCAATGATAAGTCGTAAATTACGGGGCTTCGTATCAAGCCATTGGGTGGAAAGTATGTAAAAGTCACATGCATTTAATTATTGTTATTTTAATTTTAGGTGTAATTAATATTTTGTTCTGTTCTCTTCTAATGATTATTTCTACTGCTTGGGTTTAGTAGTCACCTAATGACGTGCTTGTGGTCTAATGGTTACCATACTCGTTTAATAATCTAGTGGTCAGGGGTTTGAGGCTCGATCCAGGAGGCCATCAAGTTAGTCCGATTTTCATGGCACAAGCGTTTTAAGGAAAACACATTCTTATTGTGAAGTTGCAATTTTTTAGAACATAGGTCTGTGATATTTTTAATACAAATTAAATGTATAAATTAGATAGATGCACACATAAAATCAATTTATCGAAAAAATGTTTTTGTTCATACCGGAATTCAAACCTGGATCTGTTCCTATCCGGGAAATGCATTAACAGCGATTACGCTACACCAACATAGTAAGTTGACGATAAATTTTCGAACTTATATGTTACACTTTCAAATTGATATATCTGTCAATCCGTTATTTGAGAACCATCTTTTTTATATTTATGGAATTTCATACAAAAAACTATCGGATTTTACTTAAATGCAAAATTGTGGCCCGTAATCAGAAAATGTTTAGCCAATGCCGATTTTCCTGGATAGTCATGTTTGCATGCCCGTTTATGTTCGTCAACCCTTTTGGAAATTGTACGCGCTGTTTGTCCCACGTATACTTTTTCGCAGTCTTGACAGCCGAGTCTATAAACACCGCCCGCTTCTGAGGGATCTCGATCCTTCGTTGATCTTGGCAAGGTAGCGTTTGTCCCGAAAACCGTCTTTATATCTCGTTTTTTGAAGACCCTTGCAATTCTGTCCTCATAAATTCTGTACTCTTGCTATTAGCCCAGAAAATAATACACATGAACGGCCGTGAAAACCTAAGAACGAGGGTTACAGGTGGACTATAATATACAGGAAAGTAGTTACGGGTATTTAGTATCTTTGTAGACACCAACGAGTAAGAAATATTTAGAAAAAAACAACAAATATTTATGCAGGGGTGGTATGATACATATATTAACGTATTAAAAAAATCTAGATAAACAGTAAATTGTGCCAAAAATGCAAGTATTCCATACAATTTATACATAGCCAATACACTACCCGCATTATTTAAAAGCAGGCTTTTGAATAATCACCGCCATGGTGGCGAGACAAGGAAAATAACCTGTCACCGCAATGGTAAATTATTTTATTTTTCGCTTGAATAATGTTTGCGTTTTGGTTAAGTTTGATTGTATACTGAGGTTGATTCCTTTTATTAATATTAAATTATATGTGGGTTTTATGACCTCAACCTAGCAAAAACAGTCGGCACGGCAAAACTGGCCACTGGCTAGCAAAAGTAATCGAAAAAGTCGATTGCTTTCTACCGGTAATTTTATATTCCGAGACCAGTTAGGAGTCTGATTAGGCCCTGGACCCGATGCCGCCCTGCAGCCAGGCCAATGCATTTGTCCCTTATAATTAATAGCACAGCGGTGCAGATGTATGTACTCTGAAAAGTCATAATAATCCAGCAGTGATTGCGCCCGCTTGTGAGCGCGGACCGATGCGCCGCTGCTTATTAAAGTAGGCAATTATGAAAATATGATCACGAGAGGAATCCTCTCGCGGAATATCTCATCCGAGGCGGATTTCTTCGGGAGCGATTAGACGCGGCCATTACGGTTGCGCAAGATGTCGGCGAGCGGGCTGGATTCTTCTCAACAGTTTTGTGATTATTTGCTTTTTAATTGCACTTTCTATGCAGCTGAAAGTTTTTATGATATTTTTAATATCCTGTGCATGTTTTTTTATGATCTAAAACGTAATCACTTTGCTTGTTAATATTTCAGTCACGTTGTTAAATGAGAATCGAGGATTCCACCCGATCGCAAGAAGCACGTATATACGAGTATATGAACGTATATTTTGTATCAAAAAAGCGAGTAATCCGTAAATATTGCACATTGCTAAGATAAAAATCGTATTATTTAAATTAAAGCTGTCGCCAGGTGGCAAGTGCATACGCATGTCGTTGGAACGGTAAATTATGTCATTATTTAAATAATCTTAAAAATATATCAGAATTTTTACGTTAATAGGTTAACTGTAGTATGCCACTTCCCTTTTTGGAATATTTTTAATATTGTAATAGGTAGTGAAATCCTGTAGTAATGTTCATGGCTGGGCAGGGAATTCAATGGCTGATCTCAGATACACTGGACTGATGACTTTTAGATATCTGGTAGTTTACGTTTGAGGAGAACCGCGCAGTGCCAGGGATCATGAAAAGTCACTGTTTGCACGTTATACATGCTTCGGGTGGCAGTCCTGAATTTTTAAAAAAGCGAAGTATATACCTTCAGTTTTATGTGGGAATTCCTTATAATCTGCAATGCCAGAAATAATCTAGCCGCCGTCGGTATCGGTAACGCTCTCGGAATATTAACGGTGGCGCGCGAAATCCAGATCGTGTTTCATCGGCGGTTGAATTGTCAGAGACCAAACAGCACTATCAGCAGAGTGGACCCAGGAGATACAGAGAAGTTCATCATCGGAGAGCGCCCAAGAGACCGCGGCCAAACAAAACAGGTTAGTAGCTTTATCCGCATAATTATTGGAATAGCATACTTATGTTACCAATAAAAAAACTCAGGGCCAACTACTGGCTATCTAGGGGTGTTTACACGAATAGCTACAGGGTGGCCTATGGCCAGCTGTGGATGCAGACAGGCTAAAAAATTAAAATAAGAAAGCAATAGGTTTTATGGAAAAACCGTCCGTAGGCACGCAGCAGCTAACATAGACCGCGTGGTGGCTATTAAATTAACCAGCAAAAGCAATCGGCATGGAAACACTGGCCGTGCTAGTATGGCAAAAGCAATACATCACAAAGTAAGATTTCTTCTGTTAGTGTTGATTTATTATAAAATTCGAAACAATTCGATGATTATTTGATACTGTTCTTAATTTATAAAAAAAAAAATTGTTCACAAAAAGGCAATCAGCCTCACAACACCTAAATATGATTATATTTAAAAAAAACTGCTTTTCTGCATTTCATAGAAATTGCACAAACACATGCTTGATGATTCATAATTTTCAGTTATACACGTCAACGTGTGCATGCAAACGAAAAAGAGACAAAGTTATATGACTGCTTCACGCTAGACAGTCAAACAAAAACGCACTTGATGTCAGTTGACGTATGGTATCGGTTGTGTACACCGTGCGCAGTGTGTTGTTCACTTTTAACCAAAATTTATTTTCTTCACCTACCAGTTTCAGCTGATGAAGGGCATCGACAGACTCATTATTATTATTAAGATGTGATTAATATTATTGCATTTCTCATCCATAAAATAATTAAAAATTAAACAAATCCTTGAAGTACTATTATATTGTAATATTAATAATAATAATAAAAATACTAGCAACAGATTCGTCAGTGGCCGACTGTACAGTGCCATGAATAAAAAATCAACCTGCATGATATCATGAACGATTTATCATCATATCAATGACATTATGCACATATATTATAAGTATATATGTTATGATAGAAAAATATTCGATTCATCAATTTATATAAGTTAACAACATAACATTTTTTATAGACGTCCAAAATTAATATATATATCATATATTACACATATTTGTGCTCCACTTTTCTCAAGCATGCCCAAAAGTGTATACGCAATTTTTAAATCATGTATATATTGGAACACGAGTAAATAGTTATTATTTATAAAAATCCAAGCATCCTCGTAAAAAGAATCACGATTTGACAACGGACACAATGGTCGGAGAAAGTTATCCCAACTCTCTACAATCGTTTACCCGCTGATTTTTTAAGTTCACTAAACATATTGAGATTGTAACCTCAAATAAGATTTATGGCGGCTTATTCACAACCACCTAATTCAATTACACGGTAACTTACAAGGCGCTCTGTCTGTGGGCACATCAATCTTCCGGGCATTCTAATGCCGGCTACTTTTACAAGCCTCACCGTCTGTGGGCGCATCAATATTCGGGCCACTCCGGTGCCGGCTACTGGTCTGCATGGTTTGGACGTAATTTAGCGGCGACCGATTGTATATGTTTATCGTATTATCGAGGTTAGGCCTCGTGACTATTTAATTACCCGTATCTGCTGGGGGAGATTTCCGAGGAAGGTAATCCGCTCTCTCGAATCTCTATTGTGACGAAATGTTTCAAGTTAACGTTACGTTAGCGAACCGGGGAATTTTTCTTTTGCGACACAATATCAAACTATCTCAAGGAACGGAGTATGACAGATGTTGGAATTAAGTTAGTAAGTATTATATATTAATAATGTACAGCGCCCCACGCCTGACCTTTCACAATTTACAAATAGGTATCTAGTTATTGAATATGAATGATGTCTTATATAACTTTAAGAACCAATTGGATTCGATTAAAAGAAGAGCGGTTCTTTTAGTTTCCCATCCATTACTAACAATTGAATGATAGGCAACGAATGTGACATAATTACTACAATTTTTTAAATGCTATTTTAGAAGTATGTATGTGTCAATGTCGAAATCGGGTTCTAAGACATGTCCTTATAAGGGTTGAAAATATTTAAACATTTTAATGTCGTGAAAAAATAATATTATTAAAAAAAAATAGAATATTAAGAATTCTATCGGAAAGTATATCGAATAACACATAAATCATATTACTAGAGAATTTATACGCAATTCTTTTTGAAGAACTTTGTATTTTTACTATTAATTTGGAGTTCTCTCTGATCGTCTATTTACAAAGACTCGTCAAAGTAAACTTTTATTTTTTATTTATTTTTGAATTACCAAAATAAATATTATTCGAACAATATAAAGATAATTATTTATTTATTTTGAAATCTCTGGAGCCCCGACAGAAACTATGTTGTGACTACAACTACTTTAAAAAAAAATTAAAATAAAGATGAGTACACGGAATACATTTCACATCAATATTCTTACTATTTTCAAACTAAGGTAAATGCTCGTGCTATTAAAATAGAACTAACTTGCTGGTGTCCTGGAACGAGGCACGAATCCCCGACCACTAGATCACTAGGCCAGCGTCTTAACCACTACACCAATAAGCTACATACATCACTGATTTATCCTACTCCGATTAATAAACAATTTTAAAAATATGCTTAGCACCACTAGACATCAGTTTGCAGTCGAATTTATCTAAATCATTAATGTGTGGTACGTAATGTTTTTGTTTAATTTTTCTTACAATACGGGGCCATTTTAGTATTCGAATTGATTCCACCACTAACATTGGGTTGGCCTCTTATATGCAGTATAAGAAACCAACCTTTATAGTAATTTAAAATATTTTTTAATGAAGTTAAATATACTCATGTTTATAATTTAGGTACACTCGTGAAAATTGCATTAGTCACAAATATTATTGTTATTGAATATATTTGTGTCGAACAAGAATAAATCGCCTATCGTAAATTTCCATTCCAACCATATATAAAATGTTGTCACGTATCAATTTATGTTGCGTTTCAAGATAGATAATGTAACGGTTAGTTAATTGGTAGCCCTATCTAATTATTAAATTAAAATTCTTTTTCAAAATATCGTATAATGACACAGTGACAATTATTTATTTACTGTTGTAAGATTGAGGAGATAGTTTTTGAAATAGGGCGACAATACTTGGAAACTTAATATGTTTAAATTTATCAACATATTAGGCGCCAATAGCACTGTAGAAAAATACGTTAGTCAGATACATAATTATCTACTAATGATCTTAACAAATTATAAGTAAATGTAAGGTTGTCTGATCAAGAAAGCGTTGCTAAAGTAGCTTGGCCATGTGGGAAATGTGAATGTGGAGAGACTAATAAAGAAAATATAAAACGCTAGGTAATAGGTACATATGATGTCCGAGAAACATCTCGCATGACATGAAAGCTGATATTGAATATCATTAATTGATATGGCAGTTACTTTGTGCTGTAAAATGATTATATTAATTTACACAACAAAACTTTGTACTACACACAAGTTGGGTTATTGTCACTACTATAGTTTTGAGAGGTATAGTCCCTCTCATCATCATTCATTCTCATAAAATTTCTTAACGAATAGACTACAATGTTGTATTTAGTTTAGTTATCACTTGATTATAAGAGGTACTGCACCTTTGGAAACTAAAGAAGTGACAACAATCTAATGTGTGTGCAGTGCAAAGTATTGTTGTGAAAAATAAATTAATACCGATATTGAATAATTACCCCGTTAAATGGTATGAGAATATGAAAATATACGATGAAGTAATAGTGGAATTTCGGGATTAAAGTGCGAGTACCGTTATATTTTCTCTGTCCTACCCCGCTAAGTTGGTAGTTATTTTATATACGTATTAATCCACAACATGTAGAAAAATAATTCTTTCGTTCTTTGGACATGTTGTTGAATGAGATGGAGATACCCTAGAGAAATTGGAGATCACAGGGAATGTACAAGAACAGAGGGCGAGAGGTCGATCTCAAATAAGATTGACAGACCAAGTCCGAGACGTGACCGGATAGGTTCAGGATTACGAGTGAAGGCAAGTGGTTTGGGTTGTAGAAACAGAATAGACGACCGCGATACTCATTTGTGAGCTCATTGACCGAGATAAAGTTTTTATCCTCTATTTTATATGTAAGTATTATTATTTATTTTTAATATTTGTTTTTCAGAATTTTACATTAACTTTTTAGAAAATGATCATACTTTTGATAAAAATTTGAGATTGTCCATTTTACATATAAATATTGTTAGTTTTAAATTGAATTATATGGAAACATTAAAAATTAGTAAAGCTTGTAAAATTAACCAAAATATTATAAATAATCAACTAAATTAAACCACAGGTCTTATTCTAAAATATATTTTTAACATTTTTGTATCATCAAGTCAATTTTCACATCTTTCATCATCGTGAAAATTAATGTTAGCCAACTAGATTTATTTTTTTAAATTAAAAAAAAGGATTTTAAAACAAGTATAACAATTTGACATATCTTTATGATTTAAGTTAGTTTATTTGATATCCTGATGTAGGAAATGGTATTTTTCGAAACCATTAGGTGTATTAAATATTACTCATAAAGTGTAAAAAAGCAAAGTTTTAAATAATCTATATTATTATTATTATTTAGTTTAAAGTTTAGAAATATTTAAAAGTAGATATAAAATAATCTGAATATAGTCGTTTGATGAGACGTTGATTGCATACGCAGAGTTATATTTGTTGTACATCCCCAATCCTTCTACTTTCCTGTCCTTTCCTTCCTAGCACATTAGTTTATATTAAAGTTATGTTGTTTCTTTTTTTTCTCTACATTTCATTATATATTTTTACTAATTACATAGGATGATGATAATTATTTGTTGTGCTCAACATAAAAATTATCACATTAACAGAAGTATTAAATTCGTGAAATAATAACTTAATGAAACTAAATAAGTTATACAGCGACAAAACTAACGATTTACCACAATCGTGTAGCGTGTAGTGATAACAGTGAAATGAACTAGAACGAAAGAGGGTTTAGCATTTAGCTATGTGCTTAGATCAGAGCTACCATCATAGCGCGGGATCCTATCGTGTAATTTGCACTTATATCCAGAGCTGATAGATAAATAAAAATATTTGAAGGAGGTATACTGTAGCAACACGTTCTGGATTTATGGTTACGGTAATGTTTGCTCGTCTAATCTTTTTGTAAGTCAAAAGTTGCATACCGGAAACTAAACTGCCCTTAATTATCCAGAATAAAAATATTGAGTCACCTTTTCGCCTAATGGCAATTTAAAAAAGAGATTGCATCAAAGTGCTATTAAAATAATTTATAATTATCTGTTATATAAAAAATAAGTTTTTTCTGAAAACAAATGCGTTTTACTGTATGTATTGAAATAATTTAAAAAAAAATTGAATACTGTTTTTTCCTGGCATATTAATACAATCATTATATTACATACAGAGAAGCAATTCAATAAAAAAGATTGAGTTTAATTGTTAGATTATTTCAAATTAACTAAGGATCTAAGAAAGATATTTTGTGTGAAAGATGAAAACGGGGTATGACGTAGAATTTGGTGAAGCCAACATTGTCCAAGTTATCAAGATAGCACGTCTGAAGCGGGCTGGTTGCCGAAGAAAGTGTATTGGTTGGAGACGTATTGGAAGACCCTAATCGGTGGTGGTTGAATGGTGTTACACAGAATGCTCAGGATGCTGTCGCGAACTGGAAAAAGACAGATCGGAGTTGAAGCCAGGCTCAATACCAAGCGTTGTTGCATCATTGTAGATGATGATTTAAAATTAATTGATTAACCTTTACATACATAATAAAACTTTTTTTTTTCATGAATGTAACTAACCCTGGATTTGCTATAGGGGTTATAAAAAACCCCGGAACTATTTTTTTTCAAATCTTTATTTAGTACCACGTTGGCTTGATGCACGTTGGTAATCGTGATTTTATTCACAGCTCTGTAGAAAAGTTCTTTAGTCGTGATGTTCTTCTTCCACGACCCCGATTTCGTCATGTTTGCCTTGTATGCAAAATAGGTCCAAGGTATGTGAAGACGTACCTACGTTAATTTTCCGATTTTATAATTTATAAGTCCGAATCACAACAAAATCATTTTCAGCTGTCAATCCAGCTTTATACTTGGCATTCTTCTTTTACCTATATATTAAATTTTTTGTTTCTTGTGTTTCAAATTGTATTGAATAAAATATGATTAAAGATTTATAATTTATCTGATACATTTAAAAAAATTACATGTGCATTTAGAATGTAAAATTTGTGGTTGAAATACTTTCTCACTTTTTTGGTGTACAATAAGATATTGTTCGAAATTATTCGATAAATTACATTTCTGATTAATATTAAATATTTTTATTTAATATTGGCAAAATTACTTTGTGGCAACATATAACCAAATCCTTTTTTACAAATAGTAAACTTTCAAATTTTCTTTCACAGAATTTCCTTATTAGTTATCCACCACTTATACTTTTGTTATTATCTATGCTTACATTTTTAATTTTAGTATACATTGTTTTTTGAAGAATATACCATGTTGATTTATTAATAAATAGTGGTTAAAACAAAGTGTTTTTTTCTTATTAATTAAATATTAAAGTTATGTATTGTTTAAAATATTAAAAAATACCTATTACTTTACAGAACAAAATAGCGATTGAGTTAACGGACATACTGCTCAACCCCTCGACTACAATATTATTAGGCAAAGGTCTAACCGCTAGACTAACAAGCATATCGAATAAATCGTTTTTAGCTATTTTTCTTATTACACAACACTCTTTGAAATATGTACATGGACCGGGCAACTGATGTATGTATTGTATGTATGTATATTCATCGTACCATGTATACCAGTTGACTTTATATTAGTGGCCATTGCGGAGACAAAGTCTTATGTTTGAATTCTGTTGTTTTACTCACCTATCACTTTAATTAAAAAACATTTTTATTGTAAACTTACAATTTCAGAACAAAGTTTTGAGTTGTTTTAAAACAAATTAAATGCATCAATTTGAACGATACTCAGAAAAAAAACCACCGAAAAAATATATCTCGGTAGTAACTAAATATTTTTACGACAGATAGATTTTTTCTATATAAATTTCTAATTGATCAATTTAATTGTGTTTTAAATTATTTATCATATGAATTCCAATTCTTTTTCGACTTAAAAAAACATTGCTATCATATAGAAAATTACTTGAATTAACAGTTATTTCAAATGATTTTTTTGCATTATATAATATTAATATACAGTCGAACTCGGTTATAACGAGTACGAAGGGAGCAGCTAAATTTGTTCATTATAACCGTTAATCGTTATATACTCGTTATTATAAAAAATATTTAATATCCCATAAAATTAAAGGCAAGTCAAATACATATAAAAAATCAATAATCTATAATTATATGAACAAAAACATTTTAAAGTAAATTACTACATTCAATCCCATTATTTCTTAACATAATTCAAAATACTGCTCTGTTTTAAAGTTTAAAATTGACTGCTACTTACTACGCATACAAATTAAACACCCATTGTTATTTTCTAAAAATTCACAAACCTGAAAGGAATCGTAAACAATAAGGAACCTCGTCGGTAGACGCTGCTTTCGATTTTATGACTTCTCAAGAATTATGGTTTTTAGACCGTGTAGTGTATTTTGTTCACTTGTTAACAATGTTTTTGTAGATTATATCAGTTAAGCGAGCTCACTATAATAGTGAAGAGTTGTATGAAAACAGGCCTGAATCAAAATAATAAGTATTTCCTCATTATAACCGTGATCTCACAATAATCGTGCTCGATATAACCGTGTTCGACTGTATAAGTATATATATTTATGCATAAGATGTGTATATATATATTGCGTATTTATACAAAGGAAATAATTAAAACGACCATATCTGGGGTTAAAACCAATAACTGTTCTTCGTTATTTATTACCTCTATCTTTTTGTGGTCTAAGGTCTCTGAACAAGATTACGATTCATTGAAGCGTCGTAATACATGATTTATGTCTCAAAGTTGTATTAATTTACAGTGCAAAGAAATTTTTTAAATTTAACAATACCGGGTCAATAACATATCATTAACTTTTTTGATACGACTGTCTGAAACAGAATGGTAGCGCTCAAATACTGTTATCTTTGATTTCAACTTGAGTTTTTTGTTAAGATATAAATTCTTTAATCTCTTCGGGTATCTGGACCCCATCAATGAAATAAATCAGGTCAGGGTTGTATTCATATGATACGCGTGATAGACAACTTCACATTTCCCGGAAATTTTGTAAATTTAAACGTAAATATATTTTGAATAACTACATGAATATATGTATACATAAATTTATCGCTCGAGACTAATACTGAGAAAAAATATATACCGCAAAAAAAATGTTCATGAAATAAATTAAACAAACAAACAATAAACTGTGATGTTAATTTTGCGATTGATAGAGCAGTTTCGTTGTCAAATTATCCAGGATCGGAGAAGGATAGATAATATTCTGAAAAAATACATCTCAGACTTAATGGTCAAAAGCAAATTCTGCAAAAACACCTCGGTAAAAACGGTTAAAACGGATATAAGAGCTTAGTAACGTGGCAAAACGACCAAAAAAATATATTTCTTGCTGAAACTCATTTGAATAAAATTTGGATTTTGGGAGGGTTTGCAATGGGCCCACTATGCTCAATTCAGGCCTGAATTCATTATCTAGGGCACGCTATACATTGGGAACTTTACAAATATTTATATGATTTATAGATATTCATTATAAAAAATATGTAAATGTCTATTTTAATAAAAATATATATTATTACAAGAACTTTTGTTATTTAGAGAAATTGAATGAAGTACTTACGAAAACAAAAGTTTAATTTTTATTTAGTATTGGTATATAATACATATTTTAAATTGGTAATTGGTTGGTATAATAATTAGCCAGTGCTGTTTACATATTTTTAAATAATTTTATGAGCTGTTTTAAATAATTTTGTGAGTGCTATTTTAAATAATTAAAAATTTAAAATATTTTTTTTACCATAGGTTGGTCATACTGCAAAGTTACAATTGATATATTAATTTTGTTTTATTTCTATTGTGAAGCAAAATATAAATAAACTTTTAATACTTTTAGTTTATGTCTTTGGTTATATTTACTCAAATACATTTTTTAACGTATACGGGGTTGATGTGGTACACATTTTTCAAAATTAGTTGTTTTTTTTAGTAATACCGGTTTATAAGTTTTAGCTTAATTTAAAATAAAAAAGATACATATTAATGGTGCAAATTCTTTTTGATATTTAAAAATATGAGAAAAGACATAGAGTCCTTTTCGAAAACAGAACATATTTACGAAATATATTTTCAGTGTTTTGCAATGCTAGTCGGGTCGACAGTGCTTTTTTCAAAAATAAAATAATCCCAATTATTTTATAATACGCCAAAAAACTATAAAAATATTTATAGTTTTCGAAGAGTATATTTTGCGCACATATTTAAAAAAATGTACACTTATCTGACAACCTAATAATATATCGAGACATGAACCACGCAAAGGTGAAAATAGATGAAATGCATTTAGCTCGACTTTAAAAATCTTTATAAATGAATGCATTTAAATAGCACATTTTTTGCAGAATCATATAAAAATGTAACATTTTATTAATATTACAATTCTTTCACCCTATTCTCCAGAATATAATCAATTTTCAATGATGCGGTACGGTATCGCAGGGAGAAAGATTGAAAGCTGAAAATCAGATAGCTATTAATATAATTCACGGCCGTAGGGAGTGTTGAGTGGTAATTATTTGATATAAATAGTTTCAACCGAGCTACGTCGACTTTTGTGCTAGTGTTAAATAAATTTGCATACCGATACTATGTGGATACGAGTATGTATGCGTAGATCGGTATGTAGACTGTATCTATCTGTCCGTGTTTGTTGCGCAATGCAGCCGTAGCGAAACCTTGTGCGTGTGCACATATTTATTCTTCTGGCACAGGGGGTCCCAATAAAGCATGTTCATAACATAATGGTCGGCAATTAAAAAGTGACCGCCGCAGAGAGATGGCGGGTCGGCTTTGTTTGTGGCACCCGCTACAAAAACTCGCTGCTTGATTAATCGGACCGCTCGGCTAACGGGGGTAAATTACTCACGGCTGCTTAGGGGGTACGCTCTGATATAGTTCATCCGTTACGGAGAACTGCTCCCTAAAATCAAAACAATCAGCAAAAACGTTTTACCATCTGTGACGAGTCTACGAATCGCAATTTAGAATTGAGCGATTTTGTTTACGTGTCTTTTTACTGGGTTACCTAGTATCCGCGAGGAGATTGAATCTTAAACTAGTCTAGATTTTTGTAGTGTTAAAAGTAGTTAAAATAAATTAATAAAAAGGTATATGTATTTATGAATGCTGCTAAGAATATTGAATAAATACATTGAGCCTTTTCATTGTGTTGAGCATTAATACACTGCATTTGATGCGTTGTTGTGTGTCTTTGGCACGTGCTAGTTTGTATCACAGGACCAGAGTTTGTTATATACGCGAAAGTTGGTATCGACTGCTATCGCAGGTAGGTACTATGGTAACTTATAGCTGTTATAAAACAAATGAGTGATTTGTAGAGAGCGTATGAAGAGAAGGTAATACGTATTTATTATATGAAGAGCACTTCGACGAAGAAACATAATCCTGTCTCTACAACGTATAAAATATGTAGGTATGTATATATACGAGTATATGATGTGGAGAACACGAGTTTTTTAATAAGCGATTATATATATTTTAAATCTTATAATACTGAGATAAAATTCTTAATTAGAATTCTGGCATTCTTGACCTCTGACTTTATTATTATTTATTTATTGTTTCTTTTTGGTTTCTAATGAGTTTTAATCGGTATCATATGGTTTTATCTTGAATTTCCCGGTATCGAAAATTATCAAGGTACAAAATAAATGAAAATATTATAATAAAAAATAATATTAAAATCCCTAAAAATTACGCTCTTAAAAATTAAACGGCAACATAAAGAAAATTAATACCCGTTGCATATTTCAGACACGCGCATCATACTCGCAAACTTCCTATATATAAAACATTATGAAATATTCTAATGCGTTATTTTGAATGATCTGTTATTCCTTGACATATTTTATGGGCTCATGTGAGCCTCCGATAAAACATAATCTATGTTAAAATTAATATTTTATGCATTTTAATGGAACCGCCACGTCTAATGTTAATGGAAACTTTCACAGAAGCTAGGGAATGTTTGCACTTGTACCCGACGCTGATAGCTTATTGGTGCTCATTCATGCATAGTCACGTTGGTGCCTCATCGATTTATACATGTACATATAATCATGAAATGGAATCTTACAGGAAAGTGTGATATTACTAAAAAAATATTTATTTAATGTTATGAATTATTATCATACCGTTTACGCGCCTTGTTACTTCGATTGGCACCACTGGGTTTTTTGGTTTGTATACAGGTGTATGTGTGTGAGTATTGCCGCTCTTTTTTCGGAAAGCCAAGAATACGGTAACCACCGACAGGCGTCATTGTTATTACATCCCGTGCTTCGACGAGTCCAGCAGTCCAAATAAACCACCAGTGCGCGCTTCGGTCGGTAGAAATCTAGAGAAGACAACCCAGCTAAAAGACCAGAAAGACAGCAAAATTAAAAAGCAGCGTGCAGTTCATATATAATAAGTGTGCTTATTGTTAATTGGAAACCTGGGAACCAGCTATCGAAGGCATTTACATAAACACATACCTATATTTGAATATAATAATAACTAACCAACTAACCATGGGGTTAGGCAGAAAATAAATAATGTCACACTCTTCTGACTGGGCAAACTACTCTTCGTCTCGTTTACACCTCACTCACTTCTAAACATCTTTTAATGCGCACTCAATAGGTAAAGCAAAATACATTTTTACTGTTTCCGAGGTAAGTTTGTAGAATCCCATAATTACATATGTGAAAATAAAATACTTGTTTTTTGATTTTACTCGTTTAATTTATTTGATACGTGTTTCCCTTGAAAATGACATTACGAGGCGTAACGCATCCCATGTAAATTAAACGAGTAGAATAAAAAAGCGAGTGTTTTATTTTCACATATTCAAAATACATTGTTCACTACCGAACTAGGAATAGATCTATGTTTTTAAAAAATAAGAATGAATGTTTGTAATTGAATGCATTGCTTGTCTAACTTTCAGAATAAATAATAGAATCTAGATATATACGATTTTAGGTTTTACACTTAGTCTCAGATTTACATGAACATAAATTTAACATGAATTAAAAATCATTTTTCTCACTATACTCATATATACAGAATGTAATAGA
Source organism: Eubasilissa splendida (assembly GCA_031772225.1). Taxonomy (NCBI): domain Eukaryota; kingdom Metazoa; phylum Arthropoda; class Insecta; order Trichoptera; family Phryganeidae; genus Eubasilissa; species Eubasilissa splendida. The sequence continues at coordinate 11,600,033 of CM062846.1, forward strand.
CTTAGTACACAATATTTTATGGGTGGATAACTGAATAAATTACGAGTCGAAAATGTTCAAGGGATATTTGACTAATCTCAACTGTATCAAAGATATAAGCATTTCAAAAAAATTCGTCGAATTAAAATATTTTATTAATTATAAATTATATATTGAATACAAAAAATTTTAAGTCATAGAATTTCGAGCATTTTGTAAAAAAATCTAGTAATAATATTTTCCATAACAGTGCAAAATTTGCACATATTCCTTGAACATTTTTGTCTCGTAATTTAGTCAGATATCCACCCCTAAAGTATTGTGTACTAGTTCTGTTCACCCTTTATATATTAATTATTCCAAGCCATATGTATTAAATTAATCAGTTATGTGTTAAAATTATATTTTAGAAACATAAGAAGGTATATTATTTTGCACATTCGCCAGAATAGCGTCTGTAAAAATAAAAAGTTGCTTGTCTTTTTAATCGGTGAGAAAAACAATAAAAATAAGATAAATATCGTTATTGTATCAAAAATAAAAGTCATTCTTCTGAAAGGTGATTTTTGGAAAAAAATATATCACAAAGAGAATCAAAATAACATCTTGAAGAACAACAGTTTCAAAATAAAGCAATTAATACCATCTGTTATTTCTGGCGTGGTAAGAAATCACCATTTTTTGCACCGCTTGATTTGATTTGGTCCCTTCTGCTATGAACCTGTTGCATACCTGAATAGAGTTTGCGGTTCGCCAATGATGCCGGCGCACAAAATCAATATGACGCCTCGGCGTTTGCACGGCGAGACCGGCGTTCGGACCTCGTGTTCAGCAACACGCGCCACGCGCAACAGGTGCACGTATTGAACCGAGAGGATCACCGCTGTAGAAAAGTCCTTTTTGCAAACATATTTATACATTAAAGAAAATAATTAAGGCCAAATGATTCATCAGTTTTGTCAATTGCATTAATGTTTTTCTTGTAGGACCAAATGTATTCGAAGAAGGGGTAAGCACTGATGGTGATGAAACATCACGAGAGTTTATTCGATATTAATTATCCTGTTTAATACGCAGTTGATTACTTTGTTAAACTTAAGCCATGGTGAGGCTGGACGAAACAAAATAATATATAGAAGTAGTGATTTTTTTAAAGAGAACACTTTTTTGTTTTGAAGTTGCATTTAGTTATAATAATAATTATATTTTTATTTATTATCTTTGTTTTATTAACCACTTAATTGAGTTTAAATACATCTACTGGTTTCGAAAAATACAATTTTCTTCTTCAGGATGTCATAACTAACTAAAATATATATATTATTGTTTCTTTACCATAATCTATTTTTAAAAAAATCTATTTAAAAAAAAAACAATCATTTAAAAAAACAAATTTAGTACCTAACTCAAATTGTTACTTAATACAAATTTACTAGAATGATTTTTAGGAAAAAATTTTAGAATGGGACTCGTAGTTAAATTAAGTTGGTTGTTTTACATTTGAGATGTTTGAACAATAGTGGGTTTTCAGAATTTGCTAATCATTTGATAGAAAATGGTCATGGTTTTGATAAAAAATTGGGATTGTCAATTTTGCATATAAACGGTGTTGGTCACAAATTAAATAATTCGGAATCGTTGGAGATAAATAAAGCGTGTAAAGCCAATCAAAAAATTATAAACAACCAACTAAATTTAACTACGAGTCCCATTCTAAAAATTTTTCCTAAAAATTATTCTAGTAAATTTGTATTAAGAAACAATTTGAGTTAGGTACTATATATATTTTTTTAAATAATTGTTTTTTTTTTAAACGTAGATTTTTTTAAAATAGATTCTGGTAAAGAAACAATAATATATGTTTTAGTTAGTTATGACATCCTGAAGAAGAAAATGGTATTTTTCGAAACCGGTAGATGTATTTAAACTCAATTAAGTGGTTAATAAAACAAAGATAATAAATAAAAATATGAATTTTAACCACAAAGTTAATATTGCTAATTTTAAAAGTATGATAATATCTATTTATTTATTATAACTATTTATATGGTGTATTTATTTGAATTAAAATACCATAAAACTATGTTCTGAAAATGCTACTTCATAACTAGAATGTGTTTTCTTTAAAAAATATATATAAATTTTATGAATGTTTATCCAAATTTAATAAAATAGGTTAATTAATTAATTAAGGCGTTTTCTAGCGGGTTTTACTCAAAGTTATTTGATATTTACCTCAATATAAAGTTGGTTTCTTTTAGTAATGTCATAAAAGATGTATTAATCGGAAAGATTACAGAATATAAGTTCAAAATTTGTCATAAATGTATTCGAATAAGATGTCCAGGTTCGAATTCCGATAGCAACTAAATATTATTATCAATAAGATTTTTTCTGCATATTTTTTGAGTTGATTAATTTAATTTGTGTTAGAAGTAGTGATGATTAAACCGTGATTGTGTTCGATTGTAATGATGATTGGTAATTGGTTATTCTTAATTCTTCTAGCAATCACTGGTACAAATAAATATATGCCTCCAACAGTTAAAACTTAGTTACCAATCATCATTACACATCGAAGACAATCACACATCGATGACAGTCACAATTATGGTTTACCATCACTAAACAGATGTAAGATGATAATAACAGCAATTTTGTCTTTTGTAGATATATATTTTAAGGTCCGTGTCCACGATGATCTCTCAATGATACTTTGATCTCTGAGTGTACTGTCTATTATGCGTACTCAAGTCGAATCTCCGAGAGAGATCTCATCCGTAGACATGGGCCATTAAAATTCAAAAGTATAATAATAATTATTTCTCACTTACGATTTCGTTCTATAAAAAATATACTCCAAGAGTATACTAATTAATTTGGGTATATAACCACGAGTTCTCCATCTACAATTAATTGATATGGTTATTTGATCTAGTGGTAAGACCTAGTGAAAAACGATTCTAATATTTTTTCCCATTTTATGTATTTCAGGATTTTTCTATCTCCTTCTTTAGCAGAGTTTTAACAGATAAGTCCGCCGCGTATTATCATTATCATAAAATAACAATAAAAAAATCTTACATGGTACAAATTAAAAGAATAAATATTAAAAGAAAAAATGTTTTAGTTGTTACCGGAATACGTATTTGTACTAAAAATATCACAGAACTATGTTTTGAAATTGCAATTTTACAACAAAAATGTATTTTTATTAAAAATATTACAGTTTCAAAAACCTTGATCCCAAGAATGTGTTCATATAATAAATATTTCAAAAGGTTGCTCGCCTCTCGAGTCCAAATACTTATCAATATTGTGCTTGTGATTAAATGTTAATGGAGTATAAAAAAGACAATAAAAGTTGACGACGAAATAATTTACAGCATTGTTTAACAATACACGAAATATCAAGAACTTGAAAGTAAGTAATTTTCAGCGAGGCTTCGTAGTTCACGAATTAAGGAAGAAATGTTAAATTTTCATAGTTTTATATTAGTTAGTAATTTATTATAACATTATTGTTGATTAGTTATATTTATTTATTTGAAAAATTTACTTTTAAATACTAATTTTCCATAATTTAATAAGAAAAAATCCTTTCGGCACCGACCGCACAAATCATGTAGATTTCGTCTGTGAAAGTGATTTTAAAACGAATTTGTAATTTAAAAATAAAATAAAATAAATATTTTAAAATTCTTTTTGAATAGTATAAAGCACGAAGATCTAGGGGCAATATTATCGGAGTTTATAAATTTTTAACTTTTTGGACAGCTGACATTTTGAAATAAAATAGCGGAATAGTTAACTATTTAGATGTAGCAATATTCCACAATATGAAAACCATAGAATATTGAAGAACACGTGCTGACCAAATACTTATCTTTAAACTACTGCAAGGTTATATTGACTGTCCCAGTCAATTAAAACTAATATCCTTCCACGTACCATCTAGATCTTCCCGACAATCCATACTCTTCCATATTTCTAGAAGTAGAACATCTTACACACAAAACTCATTTGTTCACCGTTCATACAAATACCACAATGATAAGTTAACAGAAATTGGCTTTTTCAATATTAGCCTTACTATGCTTAAAGAGTTTTCTGTCTCTTGTCTTCAGGATCCATGATTCCACACCGTATAAAAATATAGAATGCACCAGAGACTGTACAAGCCTGACCTTTTATGAACCATTATAATTTCAATTTCAACCAATCATTCTACCTACAAACGTATCTTACTTTTCCTTTAGCCCAACACTAGTTCCAACCTCCCCTCCCTTTCTCCCGCCTTTTTTTTTTAATCTTCTTAAACTGCTATATTATGTTTCATCATGTAAACATTTCTGTGAATTTTTAAAATTAATATCATATGGTAGTTCTATTATGTTTTTACACTGTTAAAATAGCTTAATCAATTAAAAATTACTTGAAAAACAGGTAGAAAAAATGTTAAACTCCTTATTGTATACAATCAATATTAACAAAGAATCATAAAGTTTATTATACCACTTAATGTTTTGAATGTATTCTTGAGAATAATATATATAATTTTTTTGAAAACAGCTTCGATCGTTTGCTGGTAGTCCGCTCCCAGGCGCACGAGTTACAATTACAAAACCATTAAATAAACAGGAAAGCAAAAAAAGGATCGTGCTTAAATTGATGATGGATATTTTTTTTCAATCGATTTGGAGCAATCTGTCGTCGTTTGGAAGAATCAGTAGCTGGCATCAGGGTATTATTGTCTGCTAAATAATGAAGAATATAAGAAGGTATAATACAAAAAAAAACTTTTTTGTTAGTGTCTCTATTTTATGTAGGTACAAGCTAGTGAATTGCATCTATGGATTCAAAGGTCATGGGTTCAATCCTTTCACCAGATATCAAGGTATTTTAAAAGTTAAAAGCGTTTTTAAACAAGAGCTGAATCAAAACAAAATGTTGAGTGAAAGCACAAAAATAAATATACTATACATACGGGACTGACATAATAAAATCAGAACTGTTCAAGTAAATTGAAATTCAAATATATGTATAGAATAAATAAAAAATATATTTTTTATATCATAATTTTACCATTCTTTCCCCCCCCCCTCATGCCCCTCGTATTAATCATTTATATAATATTATACATTATCCAGTATATTTTTATATAAGAATGTTTATTTTTAAATACTAATATTAAAAATAAAGTTTTGTACATTTATTTATTTATTTATAAATTATATTTTTAATATTTGCAAATTGAACTTTGTGGTTTATGTTTATTAATTAATATTTGTTAATTTTATATCCTGATGAAGGAGATGGTATTTTCCGAAACCGGTTGGTGTATTAAAATAACTCTTTTAGCGGTCAAAAATAAAGTTAAATAATTTATATTAACATAAATTACACGTTATAATTAATCGGACTAGATCCATGATCATGAACTTCCTAGTTTCATAAAGGAGAAGTAAGAGTTTAAAGTAGTAAATTGAACAAAATATTTTTCTCAATGAAATTTATAAAAATATTGGGCTCTTGATTTGGGCATCAAAGGGTTTAAATCGTACAATCAATAAGTTATGAAGGTTCATTTGTGCTCGGTCATTCTCCTGTAAATATAAAATGGCAAAGGGCTGGAAGTCTTAATTACAAATCGGAGGGATTGATTAAAAATTAGGAAAGGTGCAACATGTGGTTCATGCTGAGCCGCAAATAAGGCTGTTCAGGATGCTGATATTCGCATAGTCACTTCCTCGGTAATTCAAACTACAATTTGCCATTTGTCGATTCCTAGGTAAACAAGATGCCGAGTGGATACTAATGCAGTCGTTTGGTTCATGTGGCTAATAACAATACTTAAACAATATTAATTAAAATTAAAATACAAAATAAATTAATCAACTAGAAAGATATACAAAAAAAATCAATTTATCGAAAAAAAAAATTTGTTGCTACCGGGATTCGAACCTGGACCTTTTTCTATCCGGGTAAACGAGTTAACGAGTTTCGCCACATTAACTGAGTAGACAAATTATTGAACTTTTATGCTGTAGGTCTTTCAAAATGATACATCTATTATTCCATTTTTAAAAAGCCTCATCACGACAAATCTCATATACGCTAGGAGACGCCAGAATTAAATAAATGTATTATTATTCAACTTGGATAAACTTTGATAAAACTTATATATTTTTAAAGAGAACACATTATTATTGTGAAGTTGAAGATTTGTCAAAAATGTGTTGTCAATCTACTCAGATGATGTGGAAAAACTGGATAACGTGTTTCTGGAAAAGGAAAAGGTCCAGGTTCGCATCCCGGTAGCAACTAAGACATTTTTTCGATTAATTCATTTTTTCTGTGTATCTTTCTAGTCGATAAAAATAATTTGTATTACAATACCACTTTCTGTAAAACTGCAACTTCACAATAATATTGTGTTCTCTTTAAAAATATTAATTCAGTATAACATAATACTTTCACAGAAAAAAATCAAGGCTGCTGTCTGTGGCTGTACACATATCAGTGAACGTGTACATACTACATCTTATATGTTTATCTCCTGAATAACTCTCCAGGAATCTTTGACTATAATATTTGCACGACGATTAGGTAATTGCATACAGGACAACTGCACATACGGCAACTGCATATAAGTCAGTTGCATATATAGATAATTGCACACCAACGCAGAGTAATATTAGTTACATTATTTTTAGTCTCTCTCTCAGACGATATGCACATGACTGAACATAGTGGTCCTCTATGATATAGTTTGCTTTCATAGCGCGAACTGCTTATTTCTACTTTTCGCGATCCTGGATATTGTTTAGTGTGATGTGAAGCGAGGCTCCAGCCATATCTCGGAGTCCCTATTAACCTATCATCCTACGTCCGTATATATTTACAATGATTACCAGCTTCTCCGGATAGGTTATAATAATATTGGATAATTTTTATAGCGCCGTTTTCGTAAAAACTTTTTCTTCAAGGACGTTTTACACATATACTGTTTATAATCATACAGTATCTATGTTTTTAATATTAAATATTGTCATTTTAGCTTATGGAAATGATTTTTTAAATTTAAGTTAGGTTAGATTATTTGAAATAAAGTCACGGCAGCAGAGTAATAAGCTGACTGTGTATAGTTGTCTATGTGTGTACTTGTCTTGTGTTCAGTTATCGTGGAATCTAATTGCACATGTTTTTAATAGTACTCCGATAATACAGCCAGTTCTAGTGAAATACTAATGGAACAAGCCATGGTTTTAAATCTGTACTAAATAGGTACATATCAAATTTGTAAACTACATGCCACATGAAAGATACTCACACGCATACTAACCAGTATTATGTCGTTATGGAGAATAAAATTTGAAATGAAACGTTCATAATTTATTAAACCTTCTAAATGCTGTACGGTATTAGTCTATTTTTCATCCACACCGACTCTAGTACTTCCAGACATCAAAAGTGCGTTTTCTTGTTAGATAGAAACTTAATAGCCTAATATATTAACAGGCCAATATCAGTAGTTTCAGCTGTCATTTTGACACCAGTAGGCATATGCCATAAACGTTGGGTTTCCTAATAGGGATGCAGGATTGAACAGACACAGATCTTTTCATTCCAAAGGGCAGTGAAAATCTTCACGTCACAAATAACAACAAATTAAGAGCAACTCTACAAAGGGAATAATCGTTAATACTGCTGTCATAAAAATGATCAGAGAATAAAATTACACTTCTGAAACCGTGTATCTAAGCATGACTCAAAAAAAAAAAGAGTGATATTATGTATAGCAGAACAGAGTCCCATTATTTAAGCTAGTAGAAAAAAATTGTTCACGGTAAAAGTGTCTACCGATCCAGGTATAAAAAAGTGATTTTTAATATATTTTTAATACCTTTCGATATGGTGGTGCGTTCTCCCTGTCTGCAGTCGTCTCCGTCTGTCGAGTGGTTTGCAGAATCCGGCCACACGCGGCATGTGGCAACTGCGATATATGCACACCTGTGCCCGCATCTCGCAGCGACTTGATTAGCGACCGCCCGTAACACGCGATCGCTCCAGGAATCCAATACAACAGCCTGTGACAAGATCGCATCAAGATTCCACTTGTTTACACAGCCTGCATTATACTGGAAGGTGTTTTATGCTCTGATTGCAGCCGTAATTGAATTTAAATATGTTTGCACGGAGTCGGTAACGTTGTTCGTGATCTAAAATATATTCCTTTAAATCTTTTATGTTAATTTTATAAATTACATGCATTATATAATACATATATATATACAATATCTCCATGACATTATTTAATAATTATTATGTGTCAGTTATAAACAACCTTCAAATGGTCAATGTATGCGAATATATACAAAATATTAACTTTTCCAACTACAATATACAAACCTTGGATTCATGTACAAGGGTTAAACCTTTGTCTCGAAACTCACGTAAATCACAGTACAGAGGTAGTGCTGCCATTCGTTATCTATTGTATGTTTGGCAAATATATTAGTAAACATACATATGTACATATTAAATCTTAAAAGTAGCGAGAAATTAAAAAAATAGATACATTAAATTTCAAAAACTAATTAAATATATTAATTAGAAAGATATGCATATAAAATTAATTTTATCGAAAAAAAATATTATTGCACTACCAACTATGCTACAACACAGTACTTTTGACGACTAATTTTCGAAACCATATGTTACACTTTTTAAATTAATACATCTATCGTTCCATTATTTGAAAGCCATCTACTTTCTAATTAATACATTTAATTAGTATTTAAAATATCACAGACGTATGTTCTAAATATTTACAACTTCACAATAAGAATGTGTTCTCTTTAATAACATTCAAATTCAATCCAATACCAAAATAACATATTTAAATATTTTTTTTTTTAAAGAACACATTATTATTGTGAAGTTGTACTTTTTCAGAACATAGTTCTGTGATAGATGATTCTGATAATCCTTAAAAATATATAATTTGTATTAATATTTCCAAAAATTAATAAAAATGAATGAATGAATTAATTCTGGCGTCTCTTATCGGATTATAGTCATATGTGTTTGAGATTCCGTACATATAAAGTAGATTGCTTTCAAATAATGGAATGACAGATGTATCAATTTGAAAGTGAAACATGTAAGTTCGAAAAATAGTCGTTATCTTACTATGGTACCGTGGTGTAATAGGTTAGCACACTTTCCCGGATGAACTCTTCGTATCGTGGTTCGTGTCCAGGTGGTAACAAAAATACATTTTCGATATATTGATTTTATCTGTATATCTTTCTAATTGATACATTGAATTTGTATTAACAATTAATTATTTAAAATCGGCATATGGTTAAAAGATTTCACTTTAATTTTACTAATATTTAAACTACTTTGACACTTTTCTAATATTTAGACTACTTTGACACTTTTCTAAAATTTACTACATTAAAAAAATACCATAAACAAAGAATACAGAAAAACTATATATTCAATTTACAAAATTGAGATAAACGTATTTGTAATTGATTTTATAGCCCGTGCGGGGATTTCAAAACAAATACGCTTTTTTGCTTCTAAAACGTATGAAGATTTTTTCATTTTCATGTTTCAGTTGTAAAACTGCCACCACGTCAGATAATCATTTTCAAACACGACACCCTCACATATTTTAAAATCAATTTAATAGTGTGGTTTTGTTTCTTTACCTTTCAAATGTCCTTAAATATTCAATTGCTTATATTTTAATTTTAAAAAATAAGCATACAAAATCTAAACATTTAAACCCCCTCTGCATAAAGTTTTTGAAAACAATATATTTCAAAAAAATACTGTCACTTAAAAATATATCAAATGTCTGCAAATTATAAAACAACTATAAATAACCTACAGTTTGTTACTTACGATACTTTACTTAGGAGGGGTCGAATGCTTTTGAAAGCTCACCGAGTCCAAAAGATCTTTTTTTTACGAAAATGTATCAGTTATCAGTCGGCAGATAAAAAAGTTTTATCACAAAAACAACACATCAAATTTTGTAGTGAGTAATATTAATTTATAATATGTAATTTTTTTAAGTAATAAAAATATTTACAGTATTTAATAATAATAACATTACCTATTTTTTTTTAATTTTGGTGGTTGGATCAAATACATATCACATTAATACTATTTTTTTTAAACAAAGTTAAGTGCTCATGTTAGGATAAATAAGAATAACTTCAGCAGGTCTAATCCTTTTGCTAGATCAAACAATCATTTAGTATCTTGTCTTCTATATCAATATTCTTATTTATTCAGTTATAAAATTACTTTATAATAATATAGTAATATAATATGATAAATTAAAAAAAAATAATCTTCGTATCAACCAGTTTGATTAATTTAACGTCGACCGGCTTCGATACTACAGTCAATCGATAATATCGATTGTCAGAACCGACGCACACTAACTATTAGTAAATGTTAAACTAGTTGGAATGTATAAAGTTGTCAATTTGCACACTTGTCACTGCACACTTATTTGCAGTAGCCACGTGTGCACTCGTCTTGTGTGTAGTTATCATGAAATCTATTAGCATATGTTCTTAATATTACTTCGATAATACTGTCAGTTCTAGTGAAATATTACTAGAACAAGCTGTGGTTCTAAAACTAACTAACTTAGAAACGTACAATAACTAGTTAGTCCGTCTTGACGATGATATATCATAAATCAAAGCGTTTCATAAAACGTTTATTATTTTTTAAATTAACTAAAAATAATAATCTAGAAATATTCGTCACGTTTTAAGGCATTGTCATGCTTTATTTGGATGCTAATGAAAGTGTTACATTTACATATAATAGTTTAGATGAAAATGGATTAAGTTTAACTAAGTGAATAATTTACTGTCAAAGTTCTATATTCCACTTCTTGGACTGCGCAAGATTTAGAAATTTTTAAATATGTTCAGTAATTGGCTCTTTGGGCATTTCCTAGCAGCGCCACCCAAGGCGTTCGCGAACACTGCATGTAAAGATAAATTGGCCATGTCCGTATCGTGAATGCTGACTCAATTATTTTCACTGCTTGTAAATCGACCTAAGCCATCAATTAACAGACAATCGAACATATAACATGAAAACCAGAAATTCGGGCTCGCTAAAGCGGGCACGTTAGAAAATGTCAAGTCGTACAAAATGATTAGATCATTTTCAAAGCATGTTTATTCATCCTAGAATATTTCACAGTATCGATGAACTTTTTATTTTGAATATCACAAAGCAGAAATTGTTAATAAATATTTAAAAATAATAATATATAAACAATAATTTAAAAGTGGCTTTAAGGGTTTTTATTAATTGGTAACTTATTTTATCGGGACTATTTTTAAGCCCACTTTTATATATGGTCACTAATATGAATCCTTACTGAGAGAGTAAGATTAAGAACGCAGGCTGCTGAAATGAGTTACCTTAGGGGAGTAGCAGTAGTATCATTGTTAAATCGAGTGGAAAGTATCCATATAAGGGAGACTATCAGCACGAAGCCCTTACTTCTATGTATAGAAAAATCTCAATTAAGATACGTTTTGAGAATATCAGAGGAACAACTAATTACCAGGATGTATCTTCTTGGCAACTCCGGAAGGAAGATGACCTAGAGAAGTGAGTTGCCCACTTAGCTGGGATAAACAGCAATAAATACTGTATGAAGATTGAGTAGTCAACAAGCCCCGAAGCGGCACAAGATAAGGGAAGATGGAAGGATCTTGGATTCCCAACCCTTCTAGGATAAGGGACGAAAATGATGATTATTATTATTATTGTTGTTATTATTGTTTTTTTAAAATTATTATTATTATTATTATTATTATTTGGATGTGGTTTCTAAAAAAGCTATAATTGTTGTTAACATTGATTTTCATTAATATTACCTAATAAACTCTTAAGCAATTAACTCTGATCTAGAATTCTGCAATTATTTACCAATATTTTAAAAGTGTTTACTATAAAACACACAACCCCATTGAACCATTTAAACCTTTAGTTAAATATAAGTCATCACTCGCTTAGAATTTTTTTAGCTACATTACAAGAAGATATAATGAAACTTTGGAGAATCCCAATTTCAGGGGAGATGATAAATGAAAAAGATGATCTGCTATGCCTCTGCGGTGGGCTGAAAGAAAAAAGTACTATGATTCACATTATATAGAATAAGTTACATAAAATATAAAAAGTTTTATAGATATTTTGAAGATATTAATATAATATTTTTCTCTGCTTTCTTACTAATATTTTAAATTTGTTAAATGTTTATTTTAAAATCTTTAAAGTCTTATATGGCTATTTTGTTAACTGATTATCTTGAAGAATGTGTGTACAAGAATGAGACTTGTCTCGTAACTCGCGTAGAGGATAGAGTGGAGTTGAACGCGGGACTAGCTATCATTCGTTATCTATGGTATTCTATACGCAAAGTAGATTTACCAACCATGCCGATCATCACCAAAAGTATACCCACGCGGATTATATCCAAGACGGACTATGCTCAGAGCAAACGGAGAAATATTAATATAATCTCTTTAATAATGATAATAAAAATTAATGAATATATAAGTTAAAGCTGATAAAAATTAGCGATATACAAATATAGATGGCCGCTTGCGGGATTGAATATCTGAATGTTAATACAAGTGGATATCTGAAACTCACCTACTGTACATAAACAATCCATTGTCGATATAAGTTTTAGTTACTAGTTTAATTTTAGTTATCAAGTTTTAATGTTATACCGAATATGATTTATTGATATTGGATTATTGGATAAAAGTCACTTACAAACATGTGCCTTTCCTTGAGGTTGTTCGTTATATAGTTTGTTCGTATTAGGGATAATCAAGTAAAAGAAATGTGGAGAAAGAAACAGGATGGCACAGAACTCTAGAAACTACCACTGACTTTTTGTAGTCCCGCCTCTCTCACCACGCTCAGTAATGAAGAATTCCTGGACGGATGCTGAGAGTCACCTTTTAAGACACTCGGAAATTATGTAGATGGTACCGTCGGCCACTTTCCAGGTACATATTTCTCGATGTAGATAGGTGACCGGCGCGTATTCGAAAAAGTACACAGGTTTTATTGTTTACTGTACGGCGATCAAATTTACACTGACTGCCGCGCTAATGAGCGAGTAACTAGTTATCAAGTATTTGTCTGGAAGTTGAAAAAAATCTATACTGGGATTAGAAACTTTCTCTATCAGTTCATTATGCGTCAAAATATCTAAATATGCATTTTTTGCGTATATGATGCAATCGTATAAGGTAGCGGTCATTTTTACATATTATTATGTACGTTGTATTATAACGATACACTACGAACGTAAAATATGTTGACAAAATACTAACAGAACACAAGATATGTATATTAATAGTCAATTTTAATTAAAAACAAAACTATTTATGTTCATAGATATATATTGTACATTCAATTTTTATTAATTCAAATTTTCATCAGTGTTTATTATTTTCATATGCGTATCATTTTGCACATCTTAGGTAAATTATTGAACTTCCATTGAAACGGACGTGGCTGGTTCGTCCACTCCTTTAAAATACGACTTGATGTAAGACTGCACAGTTTGTTTCCTTATAACATGTCATTGAATCATAAAAGCCTTTTTTGACTTTCGTAATTCTCTCCATATTCGATTCCCGTTCTTCAAACATTGCCAACCTCGTTATATTCGTTATAGCAAACGTTCGTAAATCGAGAACTGCCTGTAACAAATACCTATCGCTAAATATCTTTTTAAGTACGGTTTATTTTCAAAGTTATAATTTAAATAATTGTGTTTTAGTTTTCAGCATTGCATTTTATTACTTCTTAGGCAAAATTAAAGTGAAAAATATTTCGACAACAATCATAAAATATATATGTATTAAAAAAAAGTAGATATTTGGAGGCGTAAATATTCCAATTATTTTTTATTCTCGTATGTTATTATAAAAATTAAGTCTTAAATTTCTTGGATTGATTATGATCTTATCTAATTTTCTATTAGAAATAATTTATATGTATAAATATATATAACATAAATATTTTTCTGAAACATTTTTTTTCTCCATGTATTTAATTTTTGTTTGCAATTTATAAGAAATATTATTGTATTAAACCTGAAAGACTCAAAATAAGATAGCAGGACAATATACAGATATGTGAAAATACAGATCAGTCCAGGACCCATACCAGTTGTATAGCCAGGGATGTTGATGATAATAGGATGATTTTAAAGGTGAGGTGAAAAAAAAGTGAAATCATTTGTCCTATAGGTAACTAAATAATTTCTAGCGATAACTTCCCAGTAAATATTGTATTATTAGAATAATCATAATAGAAAAATAGGTATGCTTTTATAAATTAATCATCTTAGTTAATCAATTATCACATCTTAGTAATTAAATATCGAACTCAACTATATATATAATATTTATCAATAAAGTAATTGAATTGGATTCAATACAAATTAAATTAATCAACTATACAAATATGCAGAAAAAATCTATTTGTCAAATAAATTTTTGGTTGCTATCGGGATTTGAACCTGTGTCTTTTCCTATCCGGTTAAATTGAATTTAATTAAAATTAAAAAAATATATATTTCTTCAATAAAGCCAGGTTTACGAATGTCAAAAATATGTATACAATTTGAAATTTAAATAATGAAATATAATAAGATATTTATATTTTGAGCAACTGTATTACTCCGCACCGTAACAGAAAACTTTACACCCTTATTCGTATTATAATCAAATTTCTGAGGCTGCGGTTGATTTTTGAAATGGGAGATGAATCAACCACCTGCCAGTTGGGTCCGCAGGTCAAGAGATGTCGCAAATAACGCCCAAGACCGGATACTCGTTACATTCTATTCAAATGAAGCCTATAAAAGTGTCCGCTCTGCGCGTGGGCGTTCTACCTTCGTGAATATTCAGGAACTTTATTTCGCCTCTACCGCGGTTTAATTGCCTCGCCTTCGAAACGGCATTTTTTCGTTTTTCATCTCCAAACATTTTTTTTGGTTCCTTATATGGGAGATGCGTTATGAAACATTTTTTACACAAATCAAATTATTAATATCGCCCGTATCGAATTTCAATTTTTTCATTTATTCGTGTCGTGTTGATATTAGTGATGACGGAAAAGATAACCAACGGTAAGATATGATTAACATTTTTGGTTTTATTTACTATATGTGCTTACTTACCCAGCGTGACATGTGCCGATGCCAGTGCCGATCCAATAGTTCTTATATTTTTTCTTTTTTTTTACTGGTAGATATATTAAAAACACCAAGCTCCTACCGGGTTTCGTTCGTTAACTTCTGTAGGAATTATTTGTCCGTGATTTTTTAATAGTCCTGCAAAATAATGCTCATAAAGTCTGCATTGAGGCAAGTTTTTATTCTTATTGTGAAGTTGTAATTATTCAGAACATGAGTCTGTGATGTTTTAAATACTAATTTAATGTATTAAATATAAATATATACATATAAAATCAATTTTGTCGAAAAATATTGTGTTTGCGCTACCGGAATTCGATCCTGGATCTCTATTTCCAATCCAGAGATGTACACTACCAATTGTGTTATAGCGCCAGTATTTTTCAGTATTAAATTAGTATTTAAAACATCACAGACCTATGTTCTGAATATTTACAACTTCACAATAAGAATGTGTTCTCCTTAATAATATAAGTTGTATCAATGTGTCCAAAATTTAATAAAAATGAATTAATAATTCTGACGTCTGCAGTCGGTTTACTTAAAGGTATTTGAGATTCCATTAAAACAATGTAGATGGCTTTCAAATCATGGAACGACAGATGTATTAATTTGAAAAAGTGTAACATATAGGTTCGAAAATTTGTCATCAAAAATACTGGCGCTATAACACAATTGGTACTGTACTTTCCCGGATTGGAAATAGAGATCCAGGTTCGAATCCCGGTAGCACAAAAACAATATTTTTCGACAAAATTGATTTTATATGTATATATTTATAATTAATACATTAAATAAGTATTTAAATTTTTATTCAGTGACACGAGACATGACTAGGTATACGGTAGCTTTAAATTACATATTCACATATATTGTATTATATTTGATGTGATAGATTATTTATTGCATTTTTATAATAGTATTATTTTTATAGGCATGTATTCTGTATACATTTTACGAACACAAATAAAAAAATGAAATGTGTTGTATTTCGTTAGCACCTAATAGATCCAATATGTTGATAACTATAGTTTATCTATCCACTAATAAAAGATTTACCATGTTGTCGACAGTCGCATGGAATATCATTATTAGACTTATTACATTAAGTTATTAATATTTGACTAGCCATATTTACGTTACAATATTAATTAAATTAGTTACATCAAATTAACCATCGTTCAGTTGTAGACCGGGACAATTTTTGAAGAGTATGATGGTATCCTTAATAAAACTCAAAACACTAAAAGTATGCATTGCATTGTAATTAGTAAGTTTCATGTATTTTGTTATATAAAATAATTAATCGTTGAGATCTTACATTGTTCTTAAATTATTACGTATCCCATGGACAGTACGACGCATGAATACCTGAATTCTGCTACAAATCTATCTACAGCAGTGAACTAAAGATTTGGATAATTCTTCGCCCACATTATGCGTTACTTTTATCCTGAATACGTACAATTTTGGGCCGAAAAAGACCTAGAAGAGCACCCTGGAGTCATCTGTGAGGGCGACTCGGGACCGGGACTTATGGTGGTGCACCGAGTATCATCTGATTTGGGCCATATACATATGTGTATCAATACTAACATGAAAGAGGATAGAAAAATAGTTAAATAATGTACCGGTCTAAAGAAGTAATGAGAAAGTTAAGTTAATAATAGATGAACATTTAACTTTTATTACAATACCCACACGCAACCTTGTGATTTGATTGATTGAATGTATATATAGGCCTAATTTATTAATAATGGGGGGGAATTTAAATTGAATTCGATGACACGTCATGCCAGCGCTATTTAGACCTCGTACGCCTAATTAAGTAAAATAAAAAAAACATTATTTTTCATTAGAGCCAATCTGTAGTACCTATTTATATTTAAACCATCTTTGTGTATTAACTTACTTATTTTTTTGCATCCCTCTTTCTACCTGTCCTGGTTTTACAAGATTGCCATCGACTCCTTCAATTATCCAAATTCTCCTCACATATCATATAAATTGGGTCTTCATCCGATCTTTTGAAATTTATTTTTATATTATCGCAGTGTATATTTATTGTATTATGTATTTTATTGTAAAGCACAATAAAATTCAATTTATTGTACATTACAATAAATAGAATTTTACAAGTTTTCAGAAAAACTGTACGCAGAAACACAAGCCGGTAAATATCCATCGTCAGGGGCGGAACGATGGGTGCGCCAGACGGGCAGCAGTCCCGGGCGCAGTCCAGATTAGGACACAGAACTGGAGATTAGTTTATTACGGAAAAAAAAAGGTATTTTTTATTTTATTGAAAATTAGTGCAGTATTAAACTTTGTGCAAAAGATTGCTGGATTACAATATTTAAGAAAACATTGATATCAAAGATTCAAAGACAGGCGGCATTACATGCTTTATTTGGGTGAGTTACGTTTATTCATCTTCTTCACCCTCTTCTTAAATGGGTTGGGTCTTTAATACTGGCACAAGGCTTCTCCATGCCTTTTTTTCTGTCACCTACTTGTGCATCCAGAACTTCCTTTCCCATTTTACAAGTCTAATGAGGACGTCAGTATTTAGCTGGTTTTCTTTCTGATGATGTTTCTGAGGGTGCGTGTCCGCGAATGAAAGGGACAGTAGCCGTAAATAACAATACAGAATTAGCGCTCATTCATTTATTTAATTTCTGTTATATTTTGCGTAGACACTGGACGGTCTGATGATGCGAATTATAAATTATATAATATTTTTTCTTACATTTAAAATAAATTCATTAATATTATAATAATTAATATATCCGAATGTATAATAACATAACATACAGGTAAGTAAATAATAATGCTTATTCTCAAAAACATTAGCGGTATGTCAAAAATCATGATTTGATTGCGATTATTTTATTCTGAATTTTTCATCAAATGTGACGTACTCAAATTTCGTAGTGATGGAACGCCGCCATAACGATAAATACATTGACATTTAACAGATGATGGTTTGTTTTTCAATATTAAAATATAAACATTACACGGTCGTAAAGGTCTACATTCGCAGTTAATTTTGAGTATTTGAATTATAATCGCGTCTTTAAAAACTTTTTTTCAGGATAGGTTAGAACATTTACATATAATTAATTAAAATGGCATGTACTTTGAAAAATGTATTTATTAAATAAAACAAACTTCGTACTTCACACAATAGAGTTGTATTTTTATCACGATAATTTAATATTACATCAATATATGTTATTTATAATTATAATTTTTTTATAATATGATTTATATAAATTTTTTATTACACTTGTTGACTGGAGACAGGGACTGCACTAGTTGTGACATAAATATATTTCAAATATGAATTAAATATATTAATTATAAAGATATACATACAAAATCAATTTTATCGAAAAATATTGTTGTTGCGCCACCGGGATTCGAACCTGGATCTCTTTCTTAACCGGGGAAGGTGCTTTATCCAACTAAGCTACAGCGACAACATTTTTAGTGACAATTTTCGACCCTATATGTTACCTTTTTGATATTAATACATTTAATCGTTACATCATTTGACAGAGCCCTCTACCTTATTTTTACAGAATCTCAAATACAATATTTTTCGATAAAATTGATTTTATATGTATATCTTTCTAATTAATATATTTAAAATATCACAGACCTATGTTCTGAATAATTACAACTTCACAATAAGAATGTGTTCTCCTAAATAAATATATTTCAGTTGAATTTATTGTACAAAGTTTATTTTTTAGGAGAACACATTCTTATTATCCAGGTTCGAATCCCGGTAGCGCAACAACAATATTTTTCGATAAAATTGATTTTATATGTGTATCTTTATAATTAATATATTTAATTCATATTTACAAAGTTTAGTTTATTAAAAAATATATATATATTTACATATTATTAAGGAGAACACATTCTTATTGTGAACTGTTAATTATTCAGAACATATGTCTGTAATATTTTAAATACTAATTAAATGTATTAATTAGAAAGATATACATATAAAATCAATTTTATCGAAAAATATTGTCGTTGCACTACCGGGATTCGAAGCTGGATTTCTTTTCCAATCCGGGGAAGGTGCATTATCAACTATGCTACAGCGACAGTACTTTTGACATTAACATTTCGAACCCATATGTTACACTTTTTAAATTAATATATCTATCGTTCCATTATTTGAAAGCCATCTATTTTGTTTTTACGAAATCTCAAATTCCTTTGAGTAAACCTATAGCTGACGTCAGAATTAACAATGAATTTTTGTTAAATTTTGGACACATTGATACAACTTATATATAATTAAGGAGAATACATTCTTATTGTGAAGTTGTAATTATTCAGAACATAGGTCTGTGATATTTTATATACAAATTAAATGTATTAATTAGAAAGATATACATATAAAATCAATTTTATAGAAAAGTATTCGAACCTGGATCTCTTTTCCAATCCCGGTAACGCAACAACAATATTTTTAGATAAAATTGATTTAATGATTTTTTATACATTTAATTAGTATTTAAAATATTTACATATTCTATAAGCATTTTTTGTTGTTTACATTTTAATATTACAATGATAATTTTCCCGTTCATGATATGTACCTAGGTGATATCTCTTAAATAGGAAATGCAGTTAAAAATAACCTAAAAATTTTGCCACCCAAGTTTTTTTAATTGGGTGTCGTAAAATGATTTAAGCGAGTGAATAGTTCGTTGATGGGGCAAAAAATATGTAAGAAAAAAACCGCTCGCGAGCGGGCCGCAGCCGGGCCGCGCGGCACGGGCTGCCTGAAAAAACCTGCCGTGACCAAAAAGGTGAGAGTGGCACCTGTGTGCACCATAATGTACTAATGAGCCGTTGTGGAGAAGGCTAAATAATAATAAGTATTATACTGCGCCGGAGCTGGATGTGGCATTGTCGGGAGATCGCCGCCAGAGGAGAGCGCGTTGTGTCATCGCGAGTTCAATCATCAATTCTCATTTTGGAGCGAAAGATCATAAATAAATATGATCAGTTCTGCCTTATGACAAGTTTCTAGTTTTATAATACTCTGTACAGAGTACTGTGTGATGGCGTATTATTATAGTTTTTAATTACAATCTGCCAGCGGCGTGCGGTAGATTATGCTAACCTAACCTAACCTAAGCTAACTTGTCTCCATTATTACAGAATTCGGTTTAGTTAAGGAGAAAGGAAACATCTCTTAGGTACATTATGCATCTCTCAGATAAATAAAAAAATACAATTAATGCTGCTAGTATAGGTGCTGTTAACGCACGATGGGGTGTATTGCATGTAGAGATTGTTTTCATCTAAAAGAAATACACACTTTTAGAAAAATATTTTTGTGAATGTATATCTGAATGAAAGGATCACTCAGGTGGTTTGGTCATATGCAACGGATGAATGAGGAGAGAATGGTAAGAAAGATATATGACGTAAGTGTTGATGGCACCAGAAATAGAGGACGTCCGCGGAAGACTTGGCACGGCCAGGTAAACCAGGTAATGAAAGATGGTTCCGTTAGAAGCCTCAAGAATTGGCGAACTTGTATGAGAATATGTATGAATGTGGATGAGGCGAGAATTGTGTGTCAGGACAGAAGAGTGTGGCGTTCTATCCTCTCTGCCTACCCCTGCGGGGAAACGGCGTGATGGTAAGTAAGATTGTTTTCATCTAAAAGAAATACACACTTTTAGAAGCATATTTTTGTGAATGTATACCTGAATGAAATAATTTACGTTATTGCAATTATTTTTCAAGCTATACAGGGCTAAAAATATTTTCAAATACAAAATAATACCATGTACTGGAACGTATACATTTAAGTCCGCTTCAAATATACATTTGCGTTGTTATGCATCACATCTGTTTAAGCGAAGACGTGTATTCAGAACACAGATTTCAGTCACATGTATTGAGTTTAGTCGATATACGTTTGTGGCAGATTTTGCAAATGATGATGCGAAAAGTATGCACAATTTTATTTATCATTTCTAAATTCTTCCACTGGATGAATTTTTAATTGAATATATCGATAATAACATCAATATACTTAATGAAGTATATACGGAATTGTATTTAAATATCCTTATTTTGAATATATTATATAGTACGTTATTAAAACTGGTCCGAGGACGTTGTTCAAGCGTAGCGTTTTCTGAATTGTATTTGTTTTCATATTAATTCACCACTACAAACAGATTATGATAACTAACATTTAGAAACGTTAAAAAATGGTTTGACATTTTATATTGAAAAACTGAAACTCGAAAAAATAATTCTAAAAAAGAAAGGTGTTCAATAATAATTACCTGTTTACAAAATCTATACATAAGTATACATAGGAATGTCATCTAAATTTTTAAATTATCCCTACACTATATACTCACGTGTCAAAAAATTTGCCTCTGTAGTTGAGAATCAAAGGTACATATTGGTTGCGATTTTAATATTCACTTTTCTCACGTCAAATATGGTATAAATCTCTGAAGAACTATGCTCGTAATAAACATTCAAGCCGATGGAATGTATTTAGGATTCATAAATAATGATGAACCGAAGGATTTATACCGTGAATAAATAAACATTTTACAATTAATTTGTAGACGTTATAAATTTCTCCGTAGATTCATCATCTATCATTTCACCAATCAATGAGCCTTACACGATGAAAACTTGAAAAGTCAATTCTCAATCTACCAATATTTATTTCAAGTAATCCCATGCATCGTAAACATCGATAAAACCAACGAACATAAATGTTTTTTGTTGATTTTATAATATACATAATTACCTGGTCACAAAAAATCGAGACATATTTTGCACAGATTCTTTTAAAATAAATCTAAATAATTATGAATTTTCTTAACGTATCCAAAATTTTAATACATTTTTATATCTTTATACAGTATTGTATTATGAACATAAATTGTATAAAAAAACCGATTAATATCATTCTGATATTTAAACACGTGTTAAGGAAATCAGAGATTTTCAATAAATTAGTAGAATACACACGTTTTATTTGAATAAGCTTAACAGGTGTTTTGAAGATTCCGAATGATTAATTTATGTTTTGGATAAACCCACCGCAAAATATGTCAACGAGGACAACAATCGATCAGGTTTTTTCACACAATATGTGTAAACAATGATGAATATCTGCAGAAAAAATATTTTCTACGTAGAATATTAAAGCTGGTACACAATTCAGGAGGTAAATTTAAAAATTGGTAAACTATATTTTTTTAATGACTGGCAATGCTAGATCACTCACTTGGGAGTGCTTGAAATTGTGTGATTTTCAAATCTAGCCAAATTTAACAATAAGTTACTTAAAAACCTTCTTAATATGGGACAGATCTACTTTCAAAAAGCGCTGAATCCATTTCAACCAATAACCTCATCGCAAAGGCAGATGCCATCTTGCTTAATCTCATGTATTGTGAATGCGATCGGAAAGACCACGTAATCGTTTGTCGCTGCCAAAAAATAGTCTTTTTTTATCATAAAATCATTACATTTACTATGGTTTTGACCAAATTTGAAAATAGTAGAGAATATACATGCAATAATTATTTCAATATAGATTTAATATATAATGAGGTAGTCGAAATAACTTAAATCTAAGATATCGTCAGTATAATTGTATTAAGTATCTATTATTTTATATTTATTAAAAATTCTTATTTTTAGTTTCAATATATAATAAACTTATTTTAAACGTATTTATGAAATAATAAAAATATTATTTTTAAATATGAATATGAATTAAATATATTAATTAGAAAGATATACATATAAAATCAATTTTATCGAAAAATATTGTTGTTTCGCTACCGGGATTTGAACCTGGATCTCTTTCCTAACCGGGGAAGGTGCATTATCCAATTATGCTACAGCGACAATATTTTTAGCGACATATTTTCGAACCTATATGTTACCTTTTTGATATTAATATTTTAATCGTTCCATTATATGAAAGAGCTATGTTCTGTATAATTACAACTTCACAACAAAAATGTGTTCTCCTAATATTATTTTTAAAAATAATAATAATAATAATAATAATAATAATGAATATATTATATTTTAGGTATTATTGCAATAAGTATCGCTTGCTTTTAAAATAAAACAATCTCGATAAATGCTGGAAAAAATTAATTTGTAATTTTATCGCGTTTTATGTAGCATGCTACATTATTTATTATTCATTAAGATCATTTTCCAATAAATAATATCTGTACTTCAATTTATCACAAGTTATTGTATCGACAATGGCTGTGTAGAATGGCATCCCAAACATGATCGGGCAACACTTCCCTGATTGTATCGGCCGGGCCCCGAGTCCGAAGGTCGGTCCCATGCGGGTTCACGCACCTGCACCCTTGCAGGGGACCCGATGCTTTTATTGCCGAAGCGACATTATTCTTTTATTGTTCTATTAATATTTAATGGAGGTCCTTGAGCGCTTAGTTATCCATTAAAGTAAAGTTTGCTTGACAATGTATTGCAGTTTTACCAGCTACGAGTATTTAACGATTTATTATCGTTCAGTAACGCGTAACCACTTTTTAATCATTCAATTTCGTGGATATTACTTCTAAGTTCATGTTGTTACATTACAATTCATAATCATTTACTTTCGTAGCTTTGTAGACAGCTGAAATAGACAAAATAATCTAGGCTATTACGTTCTCTTATAATGGTGTATTTTAAAATCTAGAGATATATTTTTTCTATACTCATGTTGAAAATGAAATAAATAATTACTTAATTACACATATTTAAAAATAATACACCCTGACTTTTCAAAAATTTAGTCAAAATTAAAAAATTTCATGTTTTTATCATTAGAAAATAACTTAAAAATGATTTCATACTTATTAAATATTGGTTAATACTGGATTATATAGATGGTTATTATATTATCATATTTTCTCACAAAATTTCATAAACCATTTTTTTCCATGATATTCCCTATAATAGTTTGTTTCTTATTTTATTATATTTTAGTACAAATTCTTTTAAGGTGATAATAAAAAAAAAACTAATTAACTAACTTACCATCATGCCGTTTCTCCGCGGGGGTAGGCGGAGATGATAAAGCGTCACACTCTTCTGTCCAAACACAATCCCGCTTCATCC
This sequence comes from Eubasilissa splendida, assembly GCA_031772225.1. Taxonomy (NCBI): domain Eukaryota; kingdom Metazoa; phylum Arthropoda; class Insecta; order Trichoptera; family Phryganeidae; genus Eubasilissa; species Eubasilissa splendida. The sequence continues at coordinate 11,624,469 of CM062846.1, forward strand.
ACATTCATACAAGTTTACCGATTATTGGGCATCAAACAGGACCATCCTCCAGTATCTTGTTTACCTGGTCGTGCCAGGCCGCGGACGTCCTCTACCTCTGGTGCCATCAACACTTGCGTCATATATCTTTCTTACCATTCAATCCTCGAGAGAAAAAGTCGTACTATTTATATTCATGCTATCAACGAACACGGTAAACAATAAATTATAAAAACTTATTTTATAACATTTTTTTCCTATATAATATGTTAAATATATTGCTGACGTCTCTCCAGAAAAGAATCATAAAATTATTTTTGCCAAAAAACGTTATTTGAAAAAACAAATGTATTTTTCTGTGATCATCTTTTATATCTAAATTTATTTTTACTCATCTTAAAATTAAAACAATACGCGATTACATGGAACCGTATTATTATTTTTAATATAACATTCATTTTACTCGTCATTAAACGAAAAGTTAATTGCATTAACCTACTCATAGATTAGAAAATGCCAAGGATAGGAATATATTTAGTATATTGTGAAACATTACAACGATTAGTTGGTACTGATTCGATTATTAAAGAGGGGAGGGATAAGGGCTGAGACCTTTTGTCTCCGACATCTGAGGTAACAACAATGGCGTAAGATTTTTTTTGAGGGACTCTATTCGGGGTTTTATTTTAACTTTGTATATAATTGTATAAAGAAGAAGCAAAAATGGGAAAAGTTTTCACAAAATGTGCATATTTTTTATTTATATTTTGTTAATTTTTTTTGTTCGATTTGGTTGATTTTTCACATTTTTATTTATGTTTAGTGAATATTTTTATAAATTTTGTTCAATAGGGTCAAGAACAGGGTAAATAAGTGAAATGAGACAAAGATGATGGGGGTCGGATGAGGGATCATATAGGCCGAGGGATGGGTTTGGGATGAAAATTAATTTATAATAAAATTTAGAAGTTATTTCGTGTATTTGTCGTTTGAGTGAGGGTATCTGTGAGCTGGTACATGACCCTCCCGAACATTTGTCACGAGGCAGGTCCCATTGGGCGGTGTTGTAATCCTGCATTACTTTTGTGGGTTGCGCTCGTTATATGAGATATTAAATATAATGTGACGGGAGATGAAATTAATCTTGAGCAGCAATTGAATTTGAATTTCAATTGTCGAGATGATTGTATTATTTATGCGTCTTCTTTTGTAAATGTGAGCCCACGCAGCTCGCCAGGGGGAAATGCATTACTGCGAAGTACACGGAACGCATTGAGAAATCTTTTTGAATATTTAATTGCGTTTCTTAACGAAATGTGAGCTCGTCATCAGGTAGTGCAACAAATAAATTGTGACCTTTTCTGGATTATTATCAAAATATTTCCAATTGAAAATATAGATGTATGGAAACAATTGAAGATAGTTATACAGAAGCAGCCAGCTTGTGAAAAATGTAAATTAAAGATTTAAACCTTTAAAATGATAAATAATATAAAAAATGTAATGTTTTAAGAGAATTTCGAAATAGATTTGGGTATTTTTACATATTATAAAGCATTTTTAGTTTTTAAAATGGATTTTTTGAGATGAACAATATTTTCATATTCAGAAGATACATATTATGAATTTTTGAATGAAAGCAGCCTGACTATTTTTGTGCTAAATATAGAAATGATCTTACTGCGTCCGATAAAATGATTATTTATGAATTAAATTCAAATCTTGCGCTCGTTTAGCTTAGGTACCTACCTGTGTATTAAAAAATAGTATGAATATTTATAAATGTGTACGTGTTCAGATTTATAATTATAATATAAATTTAAAGGAAATAACCTAAAAACTAAAACAAATGACGGATGGAATAGAATTATTAATCAAATGATCTTCATGCATTATTTTATACATATGATTATATTTCTAAAATATCATCTGAAACATTTTAGTTTCCCATACAATTATTTTCTACTAATATACTTTGGTGAATATTTGTACATGGATTTATTAATTAACATGAATTTTAAGGAATATATGTGAATTTAAAATGAAATAATTCATTATTATACATATAATCCACATTTGAATCACTATTTACAATGTCGCAACTCAACTAGGCAGGGACGTCACTAAAAAATTACAAAGTAAACGCATCACGCGGAATCTTGGAACCTCTAACGATGACTAATGTACATTCTATTGGCGCACGCTAATTGTTAATTATTACACATTTATCTGTAAAGTATTAACAATGTGCACATTATTTCGGCGGCACCAAAAAAGTGTGGAAAGAGGAGAGGGGGTGATTAATTTCAATCATTAGGTCTCTAGCTAGTTTTTTTTGTTCATTAATTAATATTTTGACACTTCCGTTACTTTAATAATAGTCCGTGTTAATCGACATAGTAGACGCATTTAACGTCGAAGGGCGATGATTTTAATCAGTTGAAATATTATGTGAGAGAAGACGAAGAAGTGAAAAGGCGCAACAAAGTTAAATAACCTCGTTATATGATCTTGTTATTAAACAAAAATGGCATTTGCGTATAAGATAGGTGTACACAATGAGAACTGCACACAGTTAGCTTATTATTCTGCTCCTGTGACACTGTATTAACCTAATATAATCTAGCCTTATTTAATGTAACACTACATTGTGGTCTGCAAGTGAGCAGTTGTCTTGTTTGCGGTTGTCCTAGGTGCAGTTATCTGGTCCGAAAAACCATTATCAATCAATATTTTGATTCTGAATTTGATGTTAGTGAATACATATAGTAGTGGATTGTCTAATATATGGACGTCCGTATATCCCATGTTTTTTTTTTAAATAGAGATGAAAATAGTTATAGTCTCCGTACATCCAGCTCATTTATTTCTACCCCTTTCTACTTCATTATCTAACCCACCGTGCAAATCTTTAATTTCTTGAAGATTATAAAATAAAATGATGGGGAGATGGATAGCCAATGACCACTGATTTTGTTATGTAGTCTCTAACGTACAATTGTATATAATATATTATGTAATGTATATACATACTACACATTATAGTAAAGCGAGAACAGTAGGTGATGAATAAGTGGACCAAATATTCTCCACTACTAATAATATAATTTGATCTTGATAGTGTCCTTTCTCTAATTCCTGATCTTTTTTTTCTTAAATTCTAGACTGCCGCTTCCGCGCAGAATTTGCCGTTTGCGAGTGAAATTATTAACTGAACGATAATAATGATAAATACAGATGAATAATTTAAATATATAGTGCCATTATTGTAAAAATTTGTACCTACGAAGAATTGCCGTAAAACCCGAGCCCACGATGATCTCTCAACGAGACTTTGATCACTGAGAGCTAATAAATGTGCGTGCATACTAGATTCGTCATTCTAATCCGTGCGCAAAATATATGAATTAATGATTCGTAAATTGCTTCACGATGAACGCTTAACTGTCCTTTATGTGAACTTGATTCGAATCTCCGAGAGAAATCTCACGTGTAGACGAACCATTAATCATAGAACTTATGAATATGATTTTGTGACTTCAACTGTTTTTAAAATAACATTTCTGGTACTTTTGTTATTACCTAGAGGAAGGGTCGGAAGACTTCCTATTGCAGTGATGGCGAACCTATGACATGCATGTCAAAAGTGACACGCCATAGCATTTTGGGCGACACGCCAGCGTTCACTAATATCAGAGTTATCAAAGAACACGTGCACCGCCACCAGACGTCTACCTGACAACAACGTTCAAATTTATCACAACGCAAATATTACATATGTATCTCTTTTGTGTCGAAAACGACGAAAAAAAAGAGATAAATAAATATTTTTATTTAAAGCTCAAATTCAGTAGCTCAGTACACTATTAATAAAACAAAAAATAAATATATATAAAATGTATTAATTAGAAATATATATATGTAAAATCAATTTATCGAAAAAATATTGTTGTTGTTTATTTTATCTGTATATCTTTCTAATTAATACGTGTAATTTTTATTCATAATAAGAATGTGTTCTTTTAAAAAAAAACTAAATAATTAAACACTTTTTGGGCTTTTTAAAGTGTACTATACAGAACAGCGACCTTGCATCGCTTTTGAAAGCTTTGCTATCTGATAAGTAACTACTTATTCAATTTTAAGCATGTTTGTAAATTTGCTTAATTTTAATTTTAATTTGCGGTTAATTAGCTTCTTAACTTATTTTTAGTTTGATTCATGGAAGAGAATGTTTGTTCGCATAAGTAGTGTTAGGTAACTTCTTCTTTCTGTCTCGGCTTCATGTTCAGGGGGGAAGCATCTAGCCTAATTGGTTCGTTTTAAATATTAACAAGTCAAAAGGTTATGAAATGAAAGAATATTTTTATGTAAGAAACTTTAAAACTTATAAATAAGGCTATTCAAAAATGATTACAATTAAATGAAGATTAAATATTTGTGTTCATCATGCCAGCATTGATTTCTCTGCCAAAGTGTCTATATTGACGCTTTTCTGATGTTGATTATTCAGGTCCCTCACGTAAGGGATTACCTTGTAGGATGGTCCTGGATCCTGGACGTGAAGTGTGGTCAGCTCCTTGTGGTGCCAGCATAAGGTGACGGAGTTCGGGCTTGTAAGACGATGACGAGATGATGCCCAATTATAACCGGGACTCTGGACACAATATTGTGATGCTATAGCGATAGTCTGTTCTCGCTACACCGATTATATTCATCAACTTTTTGACACTTGCTCATTTACGATTAAACGCGGAGAACATCACAGTCGAAGCTTAATCTCGAGGCGCACAGTTTAACTTTCCCCGGAATTACAATCTATAGCTATAGCAAGCGCTTACTTGATATTTTTAGAGACTATTTTGATTTTATTTTCGAATTGAAAATGAAATATCGGAGAATATCAGGGGACTCGGCCGGAGCCACTTCCCATGGCGGAGAATATCAAGGGACTAGTCGTCTATGGCGATGCATACCTCAAAGTGCATTTTGCGGAGGTGACTCTAGTCATAATTGCTGGATTACCGTCGCTGTATTCGCCGCTGTACCCAAGCTGCGTCGGTGGTCCACCTGCATCTAACAATACCGAGCTTTTATGACTGTCCGTTCCTTACTTTGGCTAAGTGCTTTTGTAGCCTCGAGCAAAATATTGTTTTGGGTTATTTTGCATTTTAACAGTAGGTAGAGCCAAAGATTGTAAGAATGGAAAATGCTAGTTTTTTTATTGTATAAAATGTTTCAAGCAAACTAATCCGTGTACCAAACATGATTGTAGATGAAAATATGAGCTGGAGCTATGAAAAGAACCGCGAGCGGCACGCGGGCGGCGGTCTGTCGACCCCTGACCTAGTGTAAAGAGTTCCATTCTTTTGGGCCTATTGCAGCATATACCAACTCGTTCATTTTTCATTCCTTGTCAATGTCTGATTGGTTCCACAGCTTAGATATAGATAGATCGTTATAGATGCTCCATGCTATGTGTCGCTTTGCACTTAAATTAGTCAGCACTCCAATATTTCTACTCTTTCAGGAAAACGGAGCCAATATAGACTTACAAGAAATAAAAATATAGCGTGATAATGTGCAAAAAAAACCACTGAAATTCAAAAGCAAATTCAGAAGAGTTAATTAAATATATGTTTAGTAGGAATACTTTGACATGTTTTGGTAAATCTGCATAAACGTAGATGATTAAAATGTATAATATCATAATGTATTAAAATATAGCCGGTACTCTCTGTGTAATTGTTATCTTAAGAAAAATTTGTTCACAGAACATTAATTCGTTATTTTTCATGCTTACATTAGACTTTAATTCGTCATTTTTACGTGTTCACATTAAACTTTAATTCGCTTCTGTATTTTTGAAGACGGGCAAACGTCAATTGAAATGAAAATATGTTTAACATATTATCTTAAAACATTACTATCTTAATTTCCATAGACTTCAACTGCGGTGGGCGTGGTGCGGATACAAACTCTAATCACCATTAATGTCGATGTCCATTTCAATTTAATCTTCAACCAATAATGCCAAACACATTTAACGATTACAAACAAAAGCTTTTCAAATCTTAACTAACATTGTTGACACTAAGGAATCTCTGTAATACAATCCTATTACGTAATTTGATTGGACAATCTAAACGTTTATGGCCCATTCCTCCAATGGGATGCGGTTTATAGTCTCGGACGCCCGTAAATAAAGATAAATACTTTAACTCTTAAGCTTGCCTCGAATTGGTCTGTTATTAATGAAATTATTATAATCTATCCGAAACTAACGTCCGACAGTCGTAAAAGTTGATATCGTTGAAATAAATTCTAATCATAATATAAAATACGGTTGATTCGTACAAGATTATTGGAATTCGTATCAATATTTTACTCAACGCTGGGAAATGGATGGATCGTAAAATTGGAGATATTTTTAGTAAATTACCTGTTAAAGCCGTTCATTCTGGTATATTTAATTTATCTTCCATTTAATAGGTATATTTGATAATATTTTTATTTGATCTTGTGTAATTTTGGACACCTTGTTTTAATTTTTTTTCGTAAACGAAATCCCACACAAATGGCTCGATACGTGGCTTTATAATTTATACGTGGGTAAATGTCTATTGCGTGTTATATGTGATTTTTAAAATTTGAAAAGACCTTGATTACATTGAAAGTGTGTCAATAAATCAATTAGTAACAATGAAATGGGAACAAGCAGGGAACAGAAAATTTGAGACAGTTAAATAAAAGTGGAATATATTAATGTAGCAGCGAAAATGGGCGATTTGATTGTATGCTGTTTATTGTATGCCGATGATGCAGTATTAATGGCGAATAATGAATAAGAATTACAAAGTTTGGTGAGTAGAATGTACGATGTATGCAAGGAAAGCGACCTTATTATGAATGTCAGCATGTCGAAAGTGATGGTATTCGAGAAAGAGGAAAGCAAGACAACGTGCAAAATACTTGAACAAGTAGATGAGTTTGTGTATTTGAGAAGTGTGTTTGATAGAAACGGAAAGACAGAAAGATATCGAAAGGATGGTGACTGCAGGGAATACAGTGAACGGCACTTTGAATGGAATTATAGCTAATGAGCACTTGTCAACTAGGGCAAGACTAGCGGCTCACAAAGAAGTCCTGGTACCGACACTAATGTATGGAAGTGAGGCCTGAAGATGGTATAAGAGGAACGAAAGTAGACTGGATGCAGTGGAAATGAGATCACTCAGGCGTATACGTGGCAGATCCATTTATGACAGTGTAAAGAATGAAGAAATAAGGAGTAAGGCTGATTTTAGTATAGTGAGTAAGATAAAGAATATATCACTTAGGTGGTTTGGTTATATGGAACGGATGAATGAAGAGAGAATAGTAAGAAAGATATATGAAGCAAGTGTTGATGGCAGCAGAAATAGAGGACGTCCGCGGAAGACTCGGCTCGACCAGGTAAACCATATAATGGAGGATGGTCCTGTTAGAAGCCTCAATAATCGTCGAACTTGTATGAAAAGATGTATGAATGTGGATGAGACGAGATTTGTGTATCAGGACAGAAGAATGTGGCGCTCTATCCTCTCTGCCTACCTCCGCGGGGAAACGGCGTGATGGTAAGTAAGTAAATCAAAGAGAAAAAATAATTTCTGTATTGAATTGCGATTGTAATTTTATAAATACATTGGCACTTGAAACATTGCAATATTTACGTGTTATATTAATATTACCAAATAATAATATATTAGTATATTTTTGCTGTCTTAATTAATCATCAAGTAATGATTTGGTTGAATTTTCATAAAGAGTTGTCTTTGAAATGAACTCTCAATTTATACACCTTTTATGGGAATGTTTACTATAGTTTCTATGGATAGGTACATATATCTATCCTGTGATATATCAATAAAAAATCAAATGCTGGTGCATTATTTGATATTGTCTTTCTGGAGAAAATTTCCTAACTATAAATAATACATATTACACAGTGCAGTATATCTCCGTAAGTCTAACGAGGTAATGAGAACAGATGATTTATGACTCTATATTTCCTACTCATATCAAATATGGCGACAGTAAACAAATGCTTTTCCAAACGATAGTGGCCGTTTCCGCAGCATCCGAGTACAATCGTGTAGCCTTATAAGTCCCGTCCCCTTATAGGGACAAATACAACCTGCCAACTGGAGCTATTTATTGGCTAATAGGGTGAACGTGCCGATATTGGACACCGCCACGTTTCCGTCGGCTTTTTGGGTGAGTGTATCACTTATGGGCGAGGAATTTAAGAGAGATATATTATTTAAAACATTCAATTAGAGATTTGATTCCTAATATTTCAGTTTGTTTATTATTCTTAAACAAAATTAAAATGAATAACGTATAATTTTAAGATTATAAATATATTTTTAAAGACTTTTATAACTTTTTAATTTATACAAATATAATAAAATAAAGAAAATAGGCGCATCGGTGGAACACGCTCCGGAGGAATATGGCAGTGGAAGGTAGCGGAAATTAAGAGTAAGATCACCGCGGGGGATCCAAATATAAAAGGTCCTGGTCCACCTGCGGGTTGATAAGAGACCCCGCTGCTACGAGGAAGGAAGCGGCATGCGAGCGGTGGCCAATAGATAGTCGTTGTGGACAAGGCTGAGACGAGATGGCGTCCGGTCTATCTCCTGGAGCAAGAGATGAATCCTGACGCGGCCGTGTGGCGATCCGGGTTCTCAGCTGCGTCGGTACCCCACGGTCACGTTGGCTGATGTTAGCAATATATAAACTCCGTAAACAGAAGAAATAAATAAAAGAGGAAAGTTTACCTGAAGAAAGAAGATCTAAAGAACATCTTTCGTGCATCCCCGATTAATTGTGTTTGTGAATAAATGTGTAAAGTGAAAATCAGAATACCTTTGAATCAATTATCCTCCCATTCGAGGTAGGAGGCGACACCAAAGCACATACACACACACTTGAAGACCCAGACTGAGTTAGATCGGTGGCGGCCCCTATGGCTTCTTATTCTGTAGGGCCCAAAGACATCGTAACAATATGTAGGTCAATTTTTTTTGTAAATTTTGGGAAACAATAAAAGTGTTTAAATTTAATTTTTTAATTTTTTATTAATATTAAAAATGTAATACAATTTGAATAATCAGTGGATATATATATATAGATATACATATATAGATATGTGTATAGAGAAGGAGTATATATGGATTAATTTATGTTTCAGTTATGTTCAGTCTGTATACATATTTTTTTTACTTCAGTTACAAATTTATGATAGTCCGCAATTTTTCTAATTGTGATGGGAAGATTGAAAATTTGATGCCTTGATAAATATATTGATTTTGAGTTGCGGTATATTTTAGTTTTGGGATATCAATTTGATCTCTATATCTTGTAGATCGGAATTCGCTTCTAAAATTTAATAGATTTTTAATTTTGAAAATTTGAAATATTGATTTTTTTTGTATATGTCAACTATTTTTGGTACTTTAAAATCTGTGAAAAGTCGTATAGTTGGATAGTCTTTTTTTTAGAATAATTTTTATTATAATTTTTTGAGTGATTTCTAATTGTGACATTGACGTTTTATATGCACCTCCCCATCCAATAATACCGTATTGCAAATGTGACTACAAACACGTATAATATATTATTTTCAGATATGTAAGTGATCAGATGTTTCTGAGTCTAAAAATATGTAGGCAGTTTTCTTTATTTTGTTTGTAAGATTAGTAATATGTTCTTTCCGTTTGAGATTGTTATCTATTATAATCCCAAGGTACTTGATACAGTCTTTTTCTTCAATTGATGAATGTTTAAAATATGTTTTAATTTTTGTGAAACATTATTCTATTTAAAATATGAAAAATGATTATCAAGAATTTAAATATATTCACGTACCTAAACATATATAAAAGTGAAAATTATATTTATTATTTAGTGTGAAAAAAAATTAACAATATATATTCATTCGATATCATTAAAATAGCCGTATTATATTATTCTGTTTATTGAAAGCATTTCCATCTGGGGACTTGTATCAATTAATTTAATTTAAACCATTTTGTCTACTCTTTTTTTATGTTTATACATATTTTTAAAATATCCACAATACTTCATTAATGTTTAGTATTCCTACTCAATCATATTAATAATAATATATATATTATTAGTATTGGATGACTTGATAATTTATAGGACACGGTAGACCATGTCAATTTTATTATTCATACAATCAAATTTGAGTCACTCCGTATGAATTACTGTAATATGTTAAGTGCACCACAGACCAAAGTATAAATTTATATATGCGTTGATTTCCAGTCCAGGATTAGGTAACGGGTCTTGTCAAATGTGAGGCAAAGTAATTTTTCATTTATGAAAATGTTACTGTTAAGTATATTTTTGAGCTTTTTCACCATAATCATACAATTTTTACTTTTATTATAAAGCAAGTACGATATTAAAAATGTTAGTATAATATGACATAAAGAATCGAGTTAAGCAATGTGTTGGCTAATGCTGAAGAAATAGGCAGAGAGGATATCATTTCATATATTCCCACCCTTACATATATTTATCGTTTCTTCTTTTTTATTTAAATAAAGATGTGTACACGGAATACGTGACACATTAAAATTCTTAATATTTTAAAATTAAGGTAAATGAATATGTTATGAAAACAAGACTGAATTGGTAGTCTTCTGGGATGAGATTTGAACCCGCGACCACTCATCGCTAGACCAGTATCTACACTAGATAATAAGCATGTCTACATTTAATCTTTCCATTTTCTACTCTACACTCCGTTGTAGGGAAAATTTAAGGCTTCTGCGATTACCACATTTCAGCAAAGAATATATCTATCTCAACATTGTGTACTTTGTTTTTACCTTTCCCATTGCATATGTAGTAAGACTGTGATGCATTTAAGTTTTGTTAATTTATCTTCATTCATTCTAGTGTCTCTAGAAAACACTCGTATAAAAAATAATTACATACAATGAAAAAACAAATCAAAAATAACCAGGGTTACCGTGATAATACAGTTGTTTTGGTTAGTACGATGATTTTGATTTTACGGGATAATATTCATATAACATATAGGTAAGACTATCTCTGGTAAGATTCCACTTATACCTGATGTTCTATTGCAAATCCGATTATGAATCTTTAAATCTTGAAGGTGATCTCTGAGATGAGAGCGGATAACATAGAAGGGGTGTTAATAATGAGTTCACCCGTCACATATTGACGATACCAGTAGGCAATTTTTAATTTATTAAGATATTTTTATTTGAATATCAAAATATAAATAAAATTTAAACACAAAATACAATTTTAAACAAATGACTGAGCAGAGACTATACCGATCTTTCGAGCTTCTTTTGAGAAAAACCAATGTATTTCACATTTTTCTTATCTGTCGGTCCCTCATGAATGAGGATTGTAATCCCTCTGAAAAATCAGTACTTTGGATTATCAAAGATTTCCCGCTTCTAATGGTTTTAGGGTTGTGTGAAGGTTGACCTCCGTCCGCTTCTTTACTCGACCACTTCATCGCATAGGCGAACATCCTCACATTCGATTTTTAGAGATCCCAATTTCTCTCGGTTCTCTGGTCTATGGCGTACCTACCATGTACCATCAAATTTGTAACATAGGCATGCCTTAAGCGCATCATAGACAGTTTTTGTTTTATTTCGTGTTCTTGGTTTATTCTTTGGGCTACACATGTAGTCCAGGGCATTCTGTGATGACATCGCATCTCGAATGCATCAGTCTTATGTGTTTTTTGGGTTTTTAATGGTAATGATTAAATATATGAAATTTGCCTATTATATAAATTCATTTTCATTTTAATATTTATGTTTCGTATTAAAATGGTAGCATTGAATCTCATTTTAGTGCTAATTGCTACTTCTTCTAAGTATATCTATTCTGAAATAGCTCATTTATGTAATCGAATCCATATTATTGTAATAAAATCTCTTTTGAAGGGAACAATCACTATACATTTCGTAATATTGTTTTTCTTTTTCATAATTATTTTAATGCAACACTGCGTAACATTATTAATGCAATAATGTAACACGTGTGTCACATGTAGCTATAATAAAGACTGAATATGCATTACAAACTGAGGAGTTAACTCAGACGTTGCTTTTGTATTTTATATGGAGATAAGATTGAATCAACCAATGTGTATCGCTTCCTTTATGCTACTTTATTTATCTAAAGGGCCGTAAATATGTACAATGGAGGGTACTAGTTGCAAAAACTCAAGAACCTCATTTCTGGTTTACTTAGAGAAAAACATGAATAACTGATTCGTGAATTATGAATCTTGTTATTCCTATAGTTTGGTTAACACCCTCTTCCAAAAATAAGCAAATTTTCGTACCGGCAGCCATTTAAATTTCATTGTTGCGAAAACTGCTATTGGTCGAATCCTAATATAAATGGCAACGGGTAAAAGCAACTGTTTTTGCAACAAATACCGATTTTGAATGATCATCAAAAAGAGCTAATTTTGACTGTTAATAAATTAACTTACTGCGTGAAAAGTACAGGCATGAGATAACAACAGCATTCAAAGTTAGAAAAAAATATAATCGAGCTTACTGACTCAACAACTAGTACACTCAATTAAAAATTCTCAGAATACAACGTCTCGTCTTTGAAGTCGTACTTGGGACTTTCACGTGGATATATTATTTTATTTTATTTTAAATATTTTCATACATATAATTTATAGCGTTAAACAAAAAAAAATTAGGGATAAAGTTTATGCATTTACTGACGGAAATTATAAATAATAAATGCGATTTCACTTTACACAACTATCTCTTCACGTGGACGTGGACGCCACCCCAATGGGGCGGGTCCCTAACGTGGAATAAGATTTACAAAAAAAACGAGCCCGTCTCTCCATAATCTGAAATCACTGCACCACCGTGGTGTCGTTCGCCGTTCCCAATATTCAGCACTATTCAATAATCGCAGACATTTAACGACCACGCTTATTCGAAATGTCGTTTTCAATATACATAATATCGTTTGTTCTCCATCGCATCGGCTGCGAGCAAACGTGATGCATCTGCATTTGAAAACAATCGATAGTAAAATATTTGCACCTTTCCAACAGTTAACACAAGCTGTTGCCGATAATTGTGTCACAGAGAACTGAAAATGAATCATATTATCGAGGAATATTATGCACTCGCCTGGTCCACTTCTTCAACAGGTGTTGTGCTGCCGCCAGTGCAGCGGGTTGCACTCGTACAAGGGAATCAATATTAAACATGTCATGCATATTGCAAAATCTACGTTTAGTAATGCTGAAAATAAGCAAGATGAGAACAATCATGTTAAAAATGTCATGGTTTGGATAGATAAAGATAAATAAGTGTTTAAAACAATAAAAATCCAAAATTTTTAATGTAACGTTCAAAGAAATATCATAAATATATCATAATCAAGGAAAAGATTGCTGGATATCGGAGAAAAAAAATAACATCATACCTGAAAAATCTGAGGCAATGGTTTGGTCAGTTTACTGTAAATATTTTTATTTACTGTTATTATGTTTATTTTGTAGAACTCCATGTTTATTTTAATTTTAATTTCAAATGTCAAATTATAATAAATATTATTATTACGTTCTGGTAGTTTGTGTATGCATTATTATATGTTACAGCTGTTTCGGCGGTCAAGGCCATTTTCAAACAGTGAAGTACAATCGACTTATTTAACTGATTTTAGTCACCCCTTCCTCTATCTACGCCACATATATATCGGATTCACCAAACGTATGCGTTGCTATAATAATAAAAATGTAGATTCGGAATTTGCAGCCTATTTATTGAAAGAAAACTATGTCACGCTTGATAATAACGAGTCAACACCTTTGTATATAGAAACTAAAGGTTTTAGATTAAATTTGCTTGAATAAATAGAAATTTAAAAAATAACGAATGACCCAAATATAACTTTAATTAATAACCAATAGAAAATTATCTTCTCTCCACTTCTTAATATTTTCAAAAAACCTATGGGGTTTAATATGTTCAAAAAATCACAATGGGGTAATGTCGGTAGTCAAAATAATTAGAGAAACTTTCCGAATATCTCAACTAATCATATACAGAATAAATCGGTCATAATACACTACGACACGGTGCGCGCACGGAGCAAGTCTAAATACATATACATACATTCTCAACTTTCGAACATTTGTGAAACGCGCAAACACACAGATACCAGCAACAGTGGATTCTATCATTCGTTACGTATCCACAAAGTTTGAAAGTATTTGACATTCAGTTCCGCCTGTCAAGATCTTCGAATAGTATATACGTATACGTTAACAGCATCCAAGGTTCAATAAACGACTTTAATGCTAATGGGTATAATGCACAAAATAGCATACATATTACGAAGCGAGCGAATTGTTTTGAGAAATTTGTTTTTGTGACGCATTTTTAACAATTTGAATTGAATACTTGAAGCTGAATTATTGAAGCATTGAATATCCTTCGATTATATGTTATATTTATACATTTGATAGTATGTAGGTATAAACTTGTTATCCAGCATCCTTTCTACAAAAAAGTCACCGACCGCCACTGCTACGTACTATAATTTATTTTTTATTTTTTAACCGAATCAATAACGTTATAGAGAACAGTAAAGGTAAACAATAAATCCTTCAAAATCAATTACCAATCTGATAAAAATAATTGAATTTAAACTACATGTTTATCAGTGTAGCCATCTATTAATGGTCTTTTTCTCTCTTAAATGCGGTATCTTATCCTTCTCATTCATCACTTACCTCGTTATACCATCAAATTACCAAATGCCAAGATGCTCGGATATCTCCGGCACATTTATCCTTGTGGAGAATTGTAAAACAGCACAAAGTACGGCGGATACATAATGTATTATCTTGATGAACCATCCGGGCCACCTTCAATCTCTCACCTCGCCTGTTAATAATCCATATCGCCATTGGAAGATTCCTTGTACGTCCGTCGACTATGTACGAGGCGCATTTTTTAAGTGAGTACCGGATTTTTTTTAACTCTTCCCAAACCATGCAATAACACAGGTCTACCGTCATAATTAAACCTATAATATTTCGGTAAATACATGCAACATAAAATTTATATTTTAGGTAATTCTAAAGAAAATATTAGCGCTTATAAATAATTAGTGAAAAACCATGTATGCAAAGGGAATCGTACAAAAAGAATTATTTTTTCCATTCAATCCGTTGTAAAATTAATACCTTGGTAAAAATACAATTTGTGATATAAAAGACAGAGATCACACACTATTTTCATAGTGAAAAGAACAACAAACATACAAATATAATTGTCTCTTTCTCACTAATTAAATGAAGAGAGGTAAGAAGGAAGGACACATTGCATAGGACTTAATGAATGCTCTAAATTATGTTATTAATTATTTTTTCAAAACTGAATGCTCAATATTTAGAGTAAATTCATACCATTAAAACTATATAAGCTAATAAAAACATTTTTTCTGTTATTTACGGTAACACGAGTTGACAGCATGGCTGCGTTCGGGTATTTTATATCATGGTATGGTAAAGGTTAAAGAAACACTACATCACTTTTACAACACTTTACTTTATTCGGACGCTAGACACCGTAAACTACTTCTCAACATAGTCGCCACTAGTGATGGGCTAAACCGTTATTGTGACTGCGATTGTGTAATTGGTATTCGATCGTAACAACGACTGATTACTGAGATTTAATTGTTGGAGGTTTAGTTTCTAGTGTACCGGTGATTGCTCGACGAATTACGAATTATAAGTTACTAATAACCATTATGATCGAACGCAAATCTCCCAATCACGGTTAAAATAACGGTTTAGCTCA
This sequence comes from Eubasilissa splendida, assembly GCA_031772225.1. Classification (NCBI taxonomy): domain Eukaryota; kingdom Metazoa; phylum Arthropoda; class Insecta; order Trichoptera; family Phryganeidae; genus Eubasilissa; species Eubasilissa splendida. The sequence continues at coordinate 11,640,371 of CM062846.1, forward strand.
TCACTTGTTGCCACCATTATTAAAAGACTTGTCATAAATGTGCACCAATTTTTGTATACCTTCGTCATAGAACGACGCCGCCTGAGATGAAAACCATGTTTGTACTCCGTTTTTGATCGTCATCAAAACGCTTGCCACCAAGGAACCACTTCAGATGAATAAAAATATAGGAATCACTTGGCGCCAAATAAGGACACAAATTTGTGTAAATAAAGAAAGCTATAATCGTTATTACATAACTAACTTAACTTATTACCAACGCTATTTTGCCAAAAAAAAGTAGACAGAGCTTATAATAATACCATACATTTTTTCACAATGACTTGCCATTCTTGCCTCGTTCACTATCACATCTTATTTAATCAAGAAACGATGATTTCACGCACGCCATTTGATTGTTGTAGCCTCTAATTTCTAATATATTTTTAAAAATATGGAGGCTCAGCTGCAAAAGATTAAAGATTTTTTCAGAAAAAATTTCATTGCGATCTAACTGACGATGAATCGGTTTTACAGCAAAGATTTTAATTATGAGAATGATCTGATAATGATCATATAATGACAAGCACGTTGGTCAACTAGCAAGTTGGTCTGATGATTAAGATACTCGCCTAGTGATCTACGAGACCATTAAGCTAATCCTATTTTCATAGTACAAGTGTTCAGCTCAGATTGAAAATAGTATGAATATTGATGTGACACGTGCTCCGTGTACGCAGAATCACTCTTATTTCTAGACAAAAAGTAGAAAATCGAAGAAGTACATCTAAAATAAACTCATCTGGTAACGTTCTAATAGATTTTTATGAAGAATACACCTCTGTTGTGAACAATTTCATAACATAGTTCTGTAATTTTAATACAAATTAAATCAATCAACTAAAAAGATATAGATACTGAAAAAACTAATTTAACCGAACAATATTTTAGTTACTTCCTGGTAACTCCTAGCATGTATTACTCAAAAGTGTTTGGGATTCATTGCATTATAATGTTGATTGCTTTTAAAAATAGATGTATCAATTTTAAAGAGCTACAGAATATAAGTTAAAAATTATTAGGAGAACACATTCTTATTGTGAAGTTGTAATTATTCAGAACATAGGTCTGTGATATTTTAAATATGAATTAAATATATTAATTAGAAAGATATACATATAAAATCAATTCTATCGAAAAATATTGTTGTTGCGCCACCGGGATTCGAACCTGGATCTTTTTCCTAAGTGGGGAAGGTGTATTATCCATCTATGCTACAGCGACAATATTTTCAGCGACAATTTTCGAACCTATATGTTACCTTTTTGATATTAATACATTTAATCGTTCCATAATTATTATTATTACTACAAATATTGTCGCTGTAGCATAGTTGGATAATGCACCTTCCCCGGTTAGGAAAAAGATCCAGATTTTATATAATAATATAATAACAGAACAATATTTTTCGATAGAATTGATTTTATATGTATATCTTTATAATTAATATATTTAATTCATATTTAAGTTAAAAATTGTCCAGTGTTATATTTTCGATAAATTGATTTTTTTCGTATATCTCTCAGGTTGATTAATTTAATTTTGTTTCGATAGATTGTCAAGACAGTGTCGACATATTTAAAATCATTTTCCATCGCGCACACTCTCAGTAAATTGGCAGCGTATTTCATCAGTCACTAATGGAAAAAAGCCAGCAAATGTAGAGACCGCAATACTAAATATGCACACACGGTGCGGCGCGCCTCCGCGCCCCGTCCTACAAAACGGGTTTTCTCGTGATTTGGTCGTCTCGCATTGTTTTTATTGTTTTCTTGTTGTCCCCCTGCGATGCAGCCAACGTGGCTCATTCTTTTTGTGGCTCTTTCTCGCCAATCTTTTGGCCCACGGCTGAGCGATGCGTGCGCGCTCCTTCGCGCCTTGTCAACACTATTAAAGGTCGTTCGATATATGTTTTATTATGCAATCTGCAAATAATGGTATCGCTCGCTAAAATATTTCATCGTGCAATGACACCACGATATTGTAATACATTGCCGAAGGTCATCGCTGTCTAGATCTGTACCAAATGTCCTACAAAAAATTATGAAAGCATAAGTGGAGCTGACAGGCTTGAAAAGGTTTAGTAGTTCATTGTCATGATATAGTTATGATAAACCGTCATTGCTGTTTCATAAATAGGCCAAACATTTAAATGCTTTCTTAATTTTTATTTATCAGATATCGAGTCTAATAAGTTGTTTCCTTTTTGACAACACGTTGTTTTTGACAACATTTCAAGAACACGTTGTTTTTGTCAACTTTTCAAGAACATTTTTGCCTTACGACTATATAGTTTGATATAGTTTGTTTTATCGAATTATCAAATAATTATTTTATATCAAATCTATCTTCGAAATTATAATAAAACCTTTATATGTAAGTACCAATATATTTAAGTTTGATTATTCAGTACGATTATTGACTTAACTAGTAAATCGAACAAGTTAACACTCTATAAGTATCAATAAATATTTTTATGTATAGATAGTCCACGATTTTGTAAATTTTTAGTTTCGACGTCTCATTACACGTTAATAATGTCAGTTAATTTCTTCCTAAAACCAATCCAAAAGATACCAAAACTAATATTTTAGATTAATTTATTAAAGAAAGATTTAAGAATACTTTTCGCGCATAAATAAATACACATTTAATATCAAAAATTTCATCGTAAAAATGATCAAGTGCCCATATTATTTTACAGGGGTGTAATCGCGTGATAAATTTACTGTACACGCTTGATTTAATACGTGGCATCTTGCCAACATCACCTGTTACTAACTTGTGCCTGTAAAAAACTCCCACACGTTTTTTTGTTGCTAAAATGAAGCATTGACCGCTTCAAAAAAAAACGATAAGAGACATTTTTATTACTCCTTCGATCCGACATACGTATAATATTATTGAACTAGTATAGAAAGAAATGAAGATAATTATTGTATTTTACTATGTGTAGGCTATTCGATAGTGACGGGCTAGTGCATTGAAAATATAACAAATTATTTTTGGATTCAACACTGCTAATATATAATTAACTATTAAGGAGAACACATTACAACTTCACAATAAGAATATGGTTCTCCTCAATAATATAAGTTGTATCAATGTGTTCAAAATTTAATAAAAATGAATTGATAATTCTGGCGTCTGCAGTCGGTTTACTCAAAGGTATTTGAGATTCTGTAAAAACAATGTAGACGGCTTTCAAATAATGGAACGACAGATGTATTAATTTGAAAAAGTGTAACATATAGGTTCGAAAATTTGTCATGAAAAATACTGGCGCTATGACACAATTGGTAGTGTACTTTCACGGATTGGAAATAGAGATCCAGGTTCGAATCCCGGAAGCGCCAAAACAACATTTTTCGACAAAATTGATTTTATATGTATATCTTTTTAATTAATATATTTAATTCATATTTTTAAGATTTTTTCATGCATTAAAATCAAAATTTCCAAGTGATTGATTTTATATGTATATATTTATAATTAATACATTAAATTAATATTTACAATTAACTATTTCATACATGTAATACTTTTCTTCTGTGTGTCATGAATAGGGAAATTCTAAAAAAAACTGGTACATTACATATGAGCAAAGTGTCAATTTCCTTTCAAATATACGAATCATGTGAATATGTGAGCTTCTTGTTTTTAGGGTACATTATTCAAATTCTAATGTCAGAAATTTGAAAATTGGAATAGAAATACAATATTGTACGTGGCATTATGTCCTACTCAGATAAATAATTTTGTTTAAATTTTTTTTATTTTTCTCCAAGTGTCAGTATTCATACCGATTATCATTCAAAGTTATAAACAACTTTGCAAAAAAATAGTTTCAAAGTTAAACAACTTCTTTTTTTTTACGGAGAATACATTATTGTTGTGATGCTGCTGCAGTTTTACAAAAAATAGTTCTGTGGTATTTTAAAACAAATTAAATTAAAATGATTTAATTTGTAAAACAGAAAAAAATCTATTTATCGAAAACATATTTTTGTTATTACCGGTATCCGAACCTGGATCTTTTCCTATCCGGAGAAATGCGCTATCCTGTTTCACCATATTAACCAAACAGGTTTACGACAAATTTTTGAACCTATATTTTATAGGTTTTTCAAATTGATATATCTGTTATTCCATTTTTAAAAGCAATCAATTTTATATTGCGACGAATCTCAAATACCTTTAAGTAATACATGCAGAGACGCCAGAATTAAATCAATTCATTTTTATTAAATTTGGATAAACATTGATTCAACGTGGATACAACACATATTTTTTATTAACCTTTCAAACTCTTTTTATTAACGTTTCAAGACTATATGTAAAAAAAATGCTGCTCAAATACAGTGCTCATATCAGATAAATTGTTTACACATCGTCATAATAGTACGTTAACGTATTTTACAGTATGTCCCAAGTCATTTCGGTTCATTCGATACACCAACGCAACGAGCGGAAGAGGGGCGGGGGGTATGTCAATCGCTAGCCGCGTCCTTGGGAATTCAGTCGCTATGGAGCGTGTCCTTACCAGTTGTTCGTGAAATTTTCTCTGGAAAATTGATATCCCGACGAGGTGACATAAACTGGCCTCCACGTAGCCCCGACTTGACACCAATTGACATTTTCCTATGGGGCTACCTTAAATCGAACGTATACAGTAACAATCCTTCCTCTCTGGACCAATTAAAAGAAAATATCGGAGGAGAAATGTCAGCGCTCACGGAGAAATTTTGCCACCTGTTTAGAAGAGTGCCGCCGAAATAACGGATAACATTTAGAAAACATTTTTTTTAAGAAATAAATTCCCAGGGACTGTACTAAAATGCCAAATTATATATTTTTTTTATTAACCCATCCATTATTTTATTATATAAATTTTTTTATGAAAAGAGCTTTTGGGACACCTTGTATATATGTGCGAATACATATATTTAGAAATAATTTAATTGTGTAAACTTGGTTGATTTTTTATTACGAAACCATTCTGTGTATGTCTTTCATTCCTGTCGTGGGTTTTAAACACTAGTTATTCGATAACATAAGTGGATACTTATAACCAAAACCATTTAATAATGACAAACAAATATTCCTACAGACTGTTAATAAGGTAATCCGGTGATGGGTATACACACTCGTATATTTGTTAGAAATTTACTCTGCTAATGTACATAGATTCAGTATCTGAATAATTTTTATGTCTTTTAAATGTTTATTTTAAAGAGCACGGCTTAAATTTTTTTTTTTTGTACATTTGATGGTCTTCGAAAATATGTGTAAATAATTTTTAATATACATTTAAGGAAATGATAGTTTGACTAGATAACTATTTTCTTTACTAAGGAACATAAGGAAGTAGCATAACGAGACGAGATAGACTGTGCTAAAGGTGAAAGAGATTTTTGGAATAGATAATGACGAATTAAATAAGGTTTGGCGTCAGATCAGGAAGTACAAGATACAGTGAACATATTTAAATCGCTCGTATCGAATTAAATCTAAAATGTAATAAAAAAAAATCAACTCGTCGACATTTCCAGAGTTTCATTATCACTGCAGTACTTGACGCACTTCTAGTCGTACTAATGCACAATGGTCTTGTAACTCTTCTTTTGAAGACAAAGTTATTTTTCTAATAAAAACGAAACGTCACAAAACAATGACAGGATAGTTTTCATTGAGTTGTCTTATTTCTATTTAAAATTAATTTAAACCTAAAACGACAAATTTTCTTTTAGATATTTTATTAATTTAATTTAGACTGATTACTTATATTATATAGCTTCAATGAGTTTTTTTCTCACATGCGTTCAAATTTATCCAACTAGATTTTTTCCGGTGAAAGACATTAAATAAAATATTTATTCTATCTCTCTAAGCTAAAAAATATCGTAAAAATTGAGACGAACTTATGAAAATGTAGTTCCTGAATAATTAAGACTTTTGTTCATTTCGTAGTTCATGGTGTATGCAGCACCCGATGCCAACACCACGTCTCAACGGGCGTTGAACATATTTCTATCTTTTCTTCTCAGGATCTATAATATTTTTTGACTCCATACAGAACTAATGAGAACACCAAAGCTGATTTAGTTATTTATTATTTTAAATATACCTATGTAATTTTTTCGCCTACGTTAAATGTTTTTTTAAATTTTAGACTTTCTTCGTAAATAATGTAACAGTACAATAATATTCTATAAATGCTTTTATATGTCATACTCAGATTTTTTGACGAAGCTCAATTTTAAATGATTTTTGATTGATCTATCGTTAAATGTTTGCCTCCTAGATCTTTTGTCGGATGCTTCTGTGCGACGGCCACAATTGATCCTCCGGTACCTGGCCATCGAAGTGCGCTATCACGTACGCAATAATTAAAACCTCGCCGTGTGTAGGACTGAAAAAATTGAAATGTCCCAATGAACTGGCGCGAGGTGCGCGGTGCGCGGCGCTCGGTGCGGGGTGCGGGGTGCGCGGTGCTCGGTGCTCGGTGCTTGTTGCGCGGTGCGGGGTGCGGGGGCGGAGTGGCGGATGAAATTCCATACAGCGCCGGCAGGTGGACAAGCTGAGCTTATTGACACATTATCCGCTTTTTTCGAAAGTGCAGTTGGCTCGCGAGACAAAATTTTATATGTACATTTTAAAATCGACTCAGCACTATAGTCAGAACATCGATTTATATTATACAGCCACATTATTTTTTCATTGTAAAAATGTATGGGTTAAAATATTAGGGAGTGTTTTCCCAAATGTCTGAAAATTAATAGTGCTATCTGCTATGCGCCCATGACCAGTGTTCCCGTAAAATCTATTTTTCAACATTAAAATTATTATTTTTTATCAAAAAACTTAATAAATTAACGCAAACAAATGTCCAATCAGATATGTTCTTAAAATGATTTAAATTCATAATGTACCATATAGCCATATAAAACGGTTTGTGTCTTGGTTAAATATACAGAGTTTTAATTTCTAGTCAAACGCGTTAAACCGCTCGGCCACGGATACTTATGCAAGATATGTATAGAATAGAATATGTAAGGTATTATATAAAATTATTGTAGTGTAGCTTCCTCCAAGAGCAAGAGCTGGTCTCTTTTTTGGAGAGGTAAGCGAAAGAAAAATCATGTAATTTTAAAAATGTAAAATACTTAATTCATATTATAAAAAATTGTAAAAATATCAAATAAATAAAAAAAAAGTAAATATTATAATATTATATATAAGAAAATTGTACACTAGTACCAGTATCATATGCGGTATTTTGGGGGTTATTGTATTTTTTTTTCTTAGTTCACACATTAAAAATATTTTTTTATATTTAAACTAAACTAAACTTTAAAAATATTTTTATCACAGTTTACCTGTTTAGAATATGACTCCTTCAATTATTGACGATGGATTTAAAAGATTGACAGTGCGACAAATTTTGTATCCTCGTTGGGTAATCCCACTAAGGTGTATTGACGCACATTCTTACATACGTCAGTCAAAAATCCATTCAATCATTATTTTATATATTGTGACGCTGTATACGTTACTTATTAGTGTCATACGTCTCCGTGTATTCTTTTTGGAACAATCGATTAATACTTTTTGATTATTGTGTAATAACTCTCACTCATTATTTTATTTTGCACAACTTCCAAAATATTATTTAGGTACTACCAGATGTTTGTAAATATTATGCATATATAGCGAATAATTTATGAAATGTAACAATTTTTTAAATTATTTTGTTTTATGCATTTACGGAATACATGTCACATAAATATTCTTACTAACCTATAATATTTATAAATATTATGCGATAAGAAAACTGGTTTGTTTAGTTGGCTTAAATTTATACAACACTGAGTTTTATTTTTGTCATGACTACAGTTTCGAGAGGTGCAGTCCCTAGACAACCTGCTGATAAAAGGGACTTTCGACTAAGCGCTTCCGACTGTATTGGACTGTATTGGACGTATTGGACTCATTGGATTGTAATGTAATTTGCCAGATTGTAAGTAAAAATCGCTATAGTAGCGAAAATATCGTACGTGTTTTTAATATCTCTCGGTTAAGATTACTTAAATGTTTTCTCTTTTATATATTCAATAATAGTACGTACGTTAATGTATATTCAATTTAAAATAAAGTGTATATTATTTTTATTACGAGTAAGAAAAATATACATTAGCGAAATCGTACGAATTTTGATGACTTGCAAGTATATTGTACACCTGCCATCTTCTTATCTATGCCCCTTCTTAGTCACAATGTCAAAGCGATACGAGATGCTATGTTATTGTTGATTATGATAATATAATTTTTGGTTATATTTGTCAAAATGTGCGCGAGAATAATTAATCATAACCAAAATTTTTAATGTGTTCTTGGTTGAGTGAGAAAACCATTCATCCGAATCCGTCTTAACTTAAATGCACAGTGTTTATTATTATTTAACCGAGATTCTTACATCACCATCTAGATGTTATTTTTATTCGTTTTGACAGCTAACAGTGTTACTTACAATAATATAACTGTATATATAGTTCATTGAAATGTCGTCAAAATTTTTCCCATAGTGCAAGAGATTTTAATATAATAAAGCGAGCTACACACACTCTTTAAGAAATGTTCGAGATCAGAGTACCTGATGCAATACAATATTGATATTTCTGTTACAAATATTCTTCTTGCACTTATGTGTATCGGCATGGATTTTTTATTTTGCTTAAAAAAATGTTTTCAAATAACATTCTCAAGAAAATTTAAAAACATTCATTTTACTTACACTATAGACAGCACTCAGCTAGAAAATGAAAGCGATGTTAAAGATCTAGGAATAATCCTCGATAGCTAACTACTTTTCAAGAGTCACATTGACTAAATTACCTCTAAGAATGCTAAGATTTATAATTAGAATCTGCAAACACTTCCAAAATCAATATTGCTTCAAAATACTATATTATGCATTTTTTCGTAGTCACTTAGAGTCACGTTAGAGTACGCATTTCAAATCTGGAACCCATGACAGATTACATATATTACGAAAGAACGAATACAAAATACGTTTCTTCGACATCTTAATGTTAGATCGAATCTATCATTCAACTTCTGTTTAGATGCAGCACACTTCCATAGTATGAAAACCTTAGAATATCGAAGAACACGTGCTGACCAAATACTTCTCTTTAAACTACTGCAAGGCCATTTTGACTGTCCCAGTCAATTAGAATTATTATCCTTCTCCATACCATCTAGATCGACCTGGCAGTTCGCACTCTTCCATGCGATGTAATCTGTCATGGGTTCCAGATTTGAAATGAAGTGCAAGAATTCCTAGAAGTAAAACATCTTACATGTAAAATTCATTCATTTACCGGTCATGCAAATACCATAATGAGAAATTAACAGAAATTTACCTTTTCAACATTAGCCTTACTACGCTTAAGGGGTTATATTTATGAATCATTACAATTTAAATTTTAACTAATAATTCTATCTATAAACACACCTTTACCACAACAATAGTTGCAACCTCCCCACCATTTCTCCTACCTTTTTTCTTTTTCTTTATCTTCTGCACCTAAACATACTTATGTACCTAAACATTTCTGTAGATTTTAATAAATAGTATCACATGTAAAATATTTTTTATGTTTACGTTGTCAAAATCCCTTAATAAATTAAAATGAAATTATTGAAATATAAAAATATTAATAAATTGCACTCCTAAAATACGCCATGCTGAGATGCATCTCTGTTGAAGATGAACATTAAATGTTTTAAATTACCTTTTTACTCAATGCCTACATTTTATAGCTAGTGTCATCGCGCCAGATGCCGACTATACATCACATTTCCAGTGAAAAGACATACAATTGACATTTTGGCTGTGATTTAATTTGTACGTTCGCGTCGAGCGCGTGCTGATTGAAAATTATCAAATTGTTTTTTACAGTCACGTACTTCGTTATTCGTGCAATCCGGTTTGAGAAAATCTGCCTCATATATGACTCAGAAAAAATAAGTAAATATGTTTTACTCCGAAAAATGTAAGTATAATATTTAATTAAGTAATTGGTTATCAAGGAGAACACATTCTTATTGTGATGTTGAAATCATTCAGAACATAGGTCTGTGGTATTTTAAATACAAATTAAATATATTAATTAGAAAGGTGTATATATATGGAATCAATTTATCGTTAATCCACTATGTTGGTATAGCATAATAGGTTAATGCACGTTTCCCGGATTGCAAACGATCCATGTTCGAATCTCGGTAGCGACAACAATATTTTTCGATAAAATTGATTTTATATGCATATCTTTCTAATGAATACATTTAATTTGTATTTAAAATATCACAGATCTATGTACTGAATAATTACATCTTCACAATAAGAATGAGTTATCCTTAATAATATATAAATTGTATCAATGTGTCCAAAATGTAATAAAAATGAATTGTTAATTCTGGCGTCTCCTATCGGTTTACTCAAAGGTTTTTGAGATTCCGTAAAAACACAGTAGATGGCTCTCAAACAATGGAACGATTGTTGTATTAATTTGAAAAGTGTAACTTATAGGTTCGAAAATTTGTCGTCAATCCACAGTGTTGGTATAGTATAATCGGATAATGCACGTTTCCCAGATTGGATGAGATCCAGGTTCGAATGCTGGGAGCAACAACAATATATTTCGATACAATTAATTTTATATGTATATCTTTCTAATTAATACATTCAATTTGTATTTAAGTGATTTGTGTTATTACTCTGCAGAAATTCTTATTTCATTTAATGATAGTACATTTGGTGACCGATTTGATATTTGAAGATAAATGTCACCAAACATAAATGCCAATATGACAGGTGGTCTCGCGATCTTGGGAACTATGGTTTGCGACTGAACGTTTAAATTAATGCAAACAATTTATTAACCTGAGTGGAAAATATTTTGTATCATTCTGGTTGAAGACTATTCAGTATCGAAGTGTTGCTTTGCTATATTTTATCTGAATCTTCCTTTTCTACAGTTCTGATCCTTCAATGGATCAATTCTTGATGAGATGAGATCTTTTATCTTTTATATGTATTCTTCCATTTTTAGATTTAATAAATGTTCTTGTGAAGGAAACGTCATACTTTTCGATATAAAAATAATTTCCTCCGTGTATTTTAAAAACAGTCCTCTATTTCAAATTTCAATAATGCCGTCAATCATTGGTCAATAAGTCGTAGATGCGACATGGACCACCAGTTGTCGTAATAGGTTGCAAAATTGTATTATAAATTTTGTAACCTATTATCATTTTTTAAAGCAAAAAAAACTTTTTCCAAGATGGGGTACTACTGCATGAGTAATGGAGTGCATTATTTAAAGCTTGCCCCAAAGTTGAATGTTTTTGGAACTGTCAAAAATATTTTTTTGTATTTCTGACGACAATTACAATGCGGAAAGAATATTTTTATTAAATTTTAATAAAAGGTCAATGGACCAATGAAAGAAACCGATTGTCGGTAGAATCTGTAAATGGAATAATGTAAACACAATACAAAACTTAAAACAAATGCCATGCAGCGAGTTTCACTCATATTTATTAATAAACGACGAATTTCTTTAAAAAATAACTGAATAGTACGAAACAAAAATAATTGTAATTCCTCCCTCGTATGCATATTAAAAATAGGTATATATTTGAATTTATTTCGTTAATTAAGTATGTAAAAAATACGTCCTAAAATGGATTAAAAGTAAAAACAAGTAAATAAAGTATTAAACAAATTTTTTATTCAAAGATCTATTTTTTTAATTCAAAGATCTATCTTAAATAACAGCACGAAAAAAACTGTCTACTTTAACACAGACTTCAGTCTAGCAAAGTAGCCAGGACAACGCTGTATATATCAGAGGTGGAGTCTACTCCATCCCACACAATAAACATATTACAATGTTATATTATAATATATTCACCTCTGTTATAACAAACATATGTATGTCAATAAATAAATAATTTTTTAAACAATATTAATTTGTTATTAAATTTTATAATGAACTATTATAGTTCTTGATCGAGTTTTTAGGTCGAAGCCACCCCTATAATTTAAGATCATTGCGGGTGCATAACTCTATCGTTGTCTAAATTATGTTATAAAATATGTATTTAACTTAATTATTTCTTAATAATAATAAATACTCATTTCATAATCTCCTTTAATCCACGTTATTTGTTCTCCATTCATATTTTTTCATTTGGTAACCCTAATTATGAGCCTTGTTTTTGCACTTATCTTCAGGATAGCTTTATTTGTAATTTTTTCGGTCAAGATTTTTTTTTCCAACCTTCTACAGCATCACATTTGGATAAGAATATAATAGTATAAATGAAATAGTTAAAAATATTCATAAAAATTCAAACATTGAAGACATGACTAAAAAAAACTCATTGACTTTAACAAGGCAAACATACCTGCTTAATTCGTATCCTTCTATAGATGATTATTTAAATCATGTTATTTAATACTCCAGGATTGTAACTGGTGAGGATTCTTAATATTATTTATTTACGTGGGTAATTTCAGTGATCATTTATGATATCTAATAAAGATAAATTACGATTCATTAATTTCATGACAATAATATGTTTGCAACACATCGCGCTTACACAGGAAATAATATTCTAAATATAATATTTTTATGAACGGTGGTTATTAATTGACACAATATTTATGAATATGTTTTGTAAGACATCGATAATGATGAAACTAAGCTTTTAACCTGCTAATTTGCACGTCTGTATCATTTATTTATTTATTAAAAAATACTATTTATTTTTATCACTATAGTGTTGATTTGACGAAAGTAATATAAAATTTTGTTTTCTCTCCAAATTTTTTTCATCTTTTCCAGACAAATTTGTTGTTTTAAACCAATAACCTTTTATGTTTTTAATAGAAATATAGTCAAGGCTTATTGTCTAGTGATTAAGACACTCGTGGTATAATGGTCGGGAATTCGATCCGCCTTCCAGAAGACTATCAAGTGAGTTCTATTTTCATAGCACAAGTATTTACCTGAGTTTGAAAATAGTAAGAATAGTGATGTGACACGGATTCCGTATACGCATTTTTATTATAAAAAAAACGAAGCGCCACTTTTTAATTGCCACTTTAAAACCAGTTTAGCATGTTGTATTACAGTTTGTTATTATTTTTATCTAAGTAAGTAATGATTGTTTTGCGCTGTATTTTTAATTATTGCAATTATTAAGAGCAAGAGTTTTGCTGTTTTTCATTGAAGTTTTGATGTTTTATGAAATTTTAAACAAGTGTATAAAACATTTTAACACAAACTCTAGTACAAATTGAGCACCTTTTTACATAATTGGGAGTTTGAATTCAACCCGAGAAGGAAATTTTAAAGTAATCCAAAATGTGTTAAGGTAATCCAAATACATTTTGTTTTAAAGTACATAAAAGTCCTGGAGCACATTACGAATCTGCAGCGACCCGTAAATATGTGGGAAGATGAACTGAAACAATTAGATCGTGCTCAGAAGAACCGGTGAAATTCGCTAAGACTATGCCGGATTCCAAATCATCGATCAAAGACAAAATAAAGGCGCTTCAAAATGCTATTAAAACCCACAAGAAATATTCAGGACTGGTAGGAAGTTCACGACTTTTTTTTTCAAAAACAATTAAACAATTAAAATGTATTTTTTGTTTTAATTTAAAAGGAGTGATTTTTTTCAGCTCATTGTCATAATAACAATTTGTAACAATGCATGAAGGATTGTGAATAATTGTAAAATTTATTTTATAATTTTATATTAACAATTATTAATGATAAAACCTTGTATCGGAAATGCAAGTGAAAAATCAGCGACACTAAATACTTTTTCAAGCGGTTTTACTCATTTTCTACATTTTTATATGGAAAGTTAAAAAAATAAAATATACAGAAAATTGCTGAGCTTAGTAAGATTTATTTAACGGTAAAGATGAACAAAGTGATTTTTTTATTGTGAATCTTTATTCTCTATTTACAAAATTATTATTTCAAAATATGATCGCAATTTCTCAATATTATGTGCAGTGCGTTCATGATAAATTAAAATTAACAAGACTGGCGAAACATAAAGGAGGCCTAGTACTCACACTGATGTATGGAAGTGAAGCCAGAAACTGGCAGAAGCAGAATGAAAAAGTACTGAATGCAGTGGTAATGAGGTTACTCAGAGGTATACACGGCAAATCCGTTTGTGATAGACTAAAAATGAACAAATTAAGAAAGTATATAAAACTGATCTTACCATAGTGCATATGATTAAAGAAGGGGCACTTAGGTAGTTTGGTCAACAAAAAAATAAGGAGAGATTGGTAAGAAAGATATAACAGGCGAATATTGATGCCACCCGAATTTGTATTTTTTATAACATAATTTTTTTTTAGCAACAATTTTATAGTGTTATACATCTCCAAATAAAAATGATCTTGAATTGTAGGGATGATTTATGATCATGTTAGTTCTTTTTTTATTTTCATTTATAAAAATATATAAACTGAAAGTACATTACAAAAATCAGCAAATAATAATCTAGAGATCGCGAATATAAAATCTTACAAAATATAATTATATAGTTAGGTATAGGTCAACCAATTACGTCTGTATGTCTGATTCATTTTATTCTCGACATAACAATTATAGATAATACGTACATACATGTATATATATATATTAACGTAGGCGGTTTTAACATTTTAATATACGCGTAAATTTAGTAAAATTATGCAGGTATGTTTGACTGTGCGTACATATATATGGGTTCGTATCCAGAACTAATTTGGCCCTCGGTCACATATTTAAATGTTGTCTACTGTATTTTATGTGGAGTGAGGATTGAATCCTCACCTTTATATAAACGCCAGTCTCGCGCATTATTGGTTGCAGCGCAGGCTGGTTATTGTTTAGATATAGACACTAACATATTTCAACATTTTTAAACACATACATTCGTTTTAGTGGGTAAAATCTATTAAAAAGATAGATAATGATTTACAATAAATTGATTTAATCGAGTTTTCTAGGTCAAGGCTTAAATATACATTTTGTCATTTATTAGCCGAGGTATTACTGCTAAACCAAAAAATCACGTCAAATAGGTTGAAACAGATATAGGGTGAATATTACGTTCCAGGTCGATGTTATTTTTGAATAACTAAACAATAAAACATAATTTTTCAATTTGGTTTTTATTTATCAATTATATGATTTATTACAATTATGTATAAAATATGATATTGGCCATGTAGCTGCCCCCGGTAGCGGTACAGATGCGTGCTCTTTTAACCATATTTTTCATAATATTCTCGCACTCTTCGCGTGTTATTTCAACAATGTCATTTAGAACATTGTCCTGTAGCATTGGAATTGTTATTGGCTTATTGACGTAGAATTTTCCTTTCAAGTACTCTCACAGAAAATAGTCAGGAGCCGTCAAATCAGGTGATCGAGGAGATCAGTCGATATCACTACTTTTTGAGATTACGCGGCCAGGAAAAATTTCAAGCGTAGCTTGGGCTGTGTGTGAGGTGGCACCATCCTGTTGCAGACCCAATCAACCCAATTCCACCACCAAAAAGTTTTCCAACATGTGATGATAGCGATCACCATTAATGGTTACAGCATTGCCATTATTATTAGATAAAATGTTTTAATGACTCCAACACGTTCACTCTCTACGACTACTAAATAAAAATTGACAAATAAATGTCTGACAAACCAAAATGGTGGAGCATAATATTCACCCTGTACTTCATTAAATTTTTTTATTTATACTGCAAAATTAGTGTTATTTATAAATCAAAAAAATAATATTATAATAGATATTACTTTTAATGCAGTAATCGCAATGCAAACATGAGTCGCAGTAAGACTAACAGTGCATAATGGAGTTTAGATTGCGATATTTGCCGCTAGGATCGCGCCCATCAATTTGAGTGACGGGCCGGCGCTAGCAGGTACATACATTTCCATTCGCGCTTCGAATTAGGAGGGTAAGATGGAGCCCGTGCAGGATCCAAGCGCAGAGCCGATGCCACAGAGGCGTTTGGACGTCGCGCCAAGGATTAATTGAAGGGTAAAATCATATATTTAATCGATCTCACAACGCATTCATTACTAACATTACGAATTCTAATTGTATCGTAAAAAATTATATTGTTGCAGGAAATAATGAAATTTCCCTTCTTTGTAATATTCTTTATTTTATTCCTTCTTTCTTTTATTTCCTTATTTTATCTCCTTCATTATCTACTTCTTTACTACTTAAAATTACGTCTTACTCCCATTTCTTATAATGGTCTACCTGGGAGAAAAATATTCGTGCGTGAGCCGTCGGTTGAAGGAGTGACCAATTGCCAGGCACTCGGAAACGACGGTGGATGCTGCTCCCAGGATACCAAGAGAGACGGATGTAAGAAGATGTTAAGAGGAATCGCCCTAGGTCGACGAACACATTTGTGAAATTATTATTGTCGTCATGTAGCTCCCAAATTAAATTTTGTTTCTATTTATCAAAATAATAATTATACTAGTTTTCAGTTCTTTCATTTTTTGTAATAAAATTTAACGTAAAATTTGCTGACTCTCTTTGATTGTGAAATATCACCTTTCATGTTATACTGTTTTATTTTATAAAAGTTTATTTCCCACAAGATGGCAAGGTGGATTTCGATTTTATGGAAAGTTAGGTAGCTCTGATTTACGTACTCACAAATTCATGCTCTCCCCTGTTGGTAGTCGGTGGACGATAGTCCGCCAACGTGTACGCCTGACAATGACGTCCAAACCGTTGAACGTAGGTCTCCTACCTCATAAGGTATTTAGTGTCTTCGTAGAATTAATGAGGATAAATATGTAGAACAAAATATCCTATATAGGGATGGTATGATACAAGTGATTTAGATTTTAACGCATTTTTTTTTGTATCAACACCTCCGCAGTCTACACTCAAACAACATTCACAAATTTCATTAACAAATTTCAGTCTGACGTTTAATTCCCATGTGCCTGTCCCATTGTCCGAAGATTAAGCCGACAAACAATGCCCCGTCCCCGGATGGTGGGATAAGTGACAAGCGACGCTGTATAAATCTCCATTGATTTATTTCCCTGGCATTTAGGCCATTGTTTATTGTACCCACCTGTTGCAATTAAACTTGGCAAATCCTCGCCGGCTGGAGCGCGCGCAGAGTGACTCCAAATGATTCATTACGCACGCGCACTATTCGATATTAACTAGGAAGGCAACAAGATAATCGTGACAACTAGTGCAACGGTTCTGATCGTATATTATACTGTACTGTTAGACGTTTTAACTAATAACCATGTAATTTCACAGTCACACAAACCATAGAGACTGGATGTGTAATCAGAGAAGCATTATAATAAGGTCCCGTATATACCATATTCATGGGTAGAGGACTTTGATTTGGAAATAAACAGCTTGAGAGTAATATCTATAGTCATCACAAGCCATCATAAATCTGTACAACTATGTAATTCTGAAAGTAAGCACAAGTTATTTAACAAAAACATTAGTATTAGACGTCAAATTATAAACATTTAATCCAAATTAAATAAATCAATTAGAACGATACAGGTACATAAAAAAATATACATATTTCGATAGCCACCAAATATTTTTTAAAAATAACAATTATTTTCTGTATTACAATTTATTTTAAATGAGCTCTGTATTTGAGCAGCATATTTTACATATAATCTTAAAACGTTAATAAAAAGAGTTTGAAACATTTATAAATTTCAAATTAAAAAATATATAAGTTGTATCAAAGTTTATCCGAATTTAATAAAAATTCATTCATTTAGTTTAGGCGTCTCTGAACGTGTATTTGAGATTCATCGCAATATAAAGTTGATTGCTTTAAAAAATAGAATAACAGATGTATCAGTTTGAAACTGCTATAGAATATAAGTTCAAGTATTTGTCGTAAACCTGCTTGGTTGATAACGCATTTCCTTGGATAGGAAAAGACCCAGGCTCGAATCCTGTTAACAACAATTTTTTTTTTTTGATAAATAGATTTTTTTCTGTAGGTATATCGTTCTAGTTGATTCTGAAATTGCAAAATTATAAATATTTCATCAGATCATCAGATATAACATCACTCGACTGACAAACGGGAATAACATTTGATGTTTGACGTACGTGATGAGCGTGAACTAAGGCGCGATACGGGCGAATCTCTAAGACATAGTGTGTACACGGGAACTACGAAAGCTGAGTGTTGTCCCTAAAGAATATCATGAAAACGGAATTCGTGTATCAGAGATTGCCTCGTATCGAAAATCTTCGAATCCACTCTCAATCGTGAACACGGGTCATTCGAAACATGTACTGTAAAATGGGTGAATATGGCACCGATTTGTTTGAGCGAAGTTAGCTCTACCAATTTGAACATCAGAAATTAAATTTATTGTGATAAAGAAAATTTGTTTCTTAAACTATGACAAATAGTAGTAGTCATCTGATCTAGAAATTGAATGAATAATAGCAAAAAGGGTACCTACGTGAAAAAAATGAAAAAATGAATATTACATCGAAACAGATTATTTTAACTCAATAAAATAAAGTTTTCTATATCAACATATAAAATTAAAGGCAAGTAAATGTTTTAAGTCATTTTAATATAATGAAAAGGTAACAAGCAGAACAATCGTTACAAAAGTTTTCGAAACGTGAACATGATTGATGCAATCAGCAAAGGCGTGCATTATAACCAATCATATTTTGTTTCGTTTCTACACTAGAAATACCCCTTGCAATATTTACAATAATCACTTTCATCCACCATACCTGCGTATTACCCCTCAATACACATAAACATTCACATGGATCAACCAAACAAACAAAGAGGCAATGCCGGTCGGTATGTGATCAATCAATATAATACTGATCGTGTTAAAAAAGGTGGGTTTTGCTTAACTCACATTAGACTGGATTCAAAAATAATACAGAGCAAATATTTTAGCACATATTTTTCTTATGACGGTGAAAAACCAACCGCACACGATGAACAGAACGATTAGTGATATGTGGCGCCGACCTTTGGCGCTCTCCGTTTATTAGTTTAGTTTATTCACCTATTTTACCTTATACTCCGCAAAACTAGGACAAATTTCTAATTAACCTTTCCCTCACGGTGCTAAAAGAAAAACGCGCGTTCCGGTGCTGTAAACTCAGTGTACATAATTTTAAGCCGGATAAATATGAATATTTTACATTTATTATTTATATTAATCATCAAAATAATAGTTGACACGTATATAAGTTAATTAAACTTTTGTGTAAAAATGAAAAAAAACATTGATAATCACAAACGACAGCATATGACACGTCTAACTCGACGAGCTTACGCTCTGCTACTAAGCGACGATTTGTATCCGGTACCTCACGCCCCATCCACATCACACATACACGCATTGACAAATTCACTTCTGGTTCTTCGAGAAAACATTATTTATTGTTGCGTATGGTAAATACTTATATATTATAATTATTTTATCCTATACATAAATATATTTCGGAGGAATACCTAAAATAAGAACGCTGTATTTAGTATATTTATAGAGATATTCACATAAGTAGAGGCAATGTTACATCATCGGAAAGGAAAGGTTAAACCTTCGATATCAGATCGTTAATGATATAAGACATTGAGAAAAGTTTAGATCCTGCATCTTATAATGCGGGGAAAGATTTCTGAAAATTGGGGCCTTATAAGAAAGAAAACATTATGTCTCAAGAATCTGAAGCAATGGTTTGGCCAGTCTAGTGTTAAACTTTTTCGAGCTGCAGTAAACAAAAAGTGATTATAAGACACAAGAAGAAGATCATATCGAACTAATGAACAGTGGCGGAGTTACATTTTGGGGCCCCAAAACATAAAATGGTATGGGCCTCTTCGATTTAAATTAAAATTACTGCACTAGATTATCTCACATGTTTCAGTTAGAGACATTATCTCTCTCAGCAATATGGCATATATATTTCTTATTGATACATTTTATTTGTATTAAAATATCACAGAACCTATGTCCTGAAAAACTGCAACTTCACAATAATTCTATATTTCTTAATAATCGTATATTATGTTTTATACATAAACATATCTATCAAATAATTTTCATTTCTATTGCATTCCTGTACTGGAAAGCGTCGCTCGCTACTGGTAAAAACGGAAGTACGTAGTATCTATTGGTACCAAATTGAACGTCTCTGTGGAAGACATCTTCCAAACATACATCTGGCGCTGGTGCCGGTACAGGACTTGCCGTGGCCTGCAGGGTCGCCCACACCCCAATTATCACTTCTGATTAATCAATCCCTTGGCCGCCCACGCGAAGGGCTTCGCTGGCCGATTGGCAGTTTATGGCTGCTTTTACCTTGCATCAGGACACTTACATCAATGTCTTTTTTTTTTACTAAACATTACATTTCGGAGACTTAAGTTTTTAATTCTTAGATCGGCTTTTTAAGCATTGTGTAAAATCACTTTTATGACATATAATTGTGCAAATATATATGAACGTATATATAATAAATTAAGGTACTACTAGAAGTCCGTTCTCAATTTACTGATAATCAAAAAAATAAATAAATAGGGAGTAAGAGGGTTGATGGAGGGAAAGACAGTGGCGAAGTGAGAAGTTTGGAGGATTAGATGGTGTGACTTTATTTTCCTCAGGATACATGAGTTTAATTGCGTAAAATTTAGAACAGATAGCATTCAATATAAAACATATTTATATTGAGGGGAGGGAAAGAAATAGGCAGAGGGATAGGGAAAGGTGTCCATGTTTTGTGCAGGATCAGAAAAAAAAAGTATGTATTCAAAATTTGGGTTCGATCAGTCAAAGGTTGTAGAATTCTATAGAGAAAACACAGATATATATGTATTTTTAAGTATGCTCATTTTAAGTATAAGTTGACAGGTGTACCCTTATTCAATTTTATAACAATATTTATTTATACCTTATCCCGGAATCATTTTGAGAGTTTACTCTCGTTTCGATTCAATATTACTTTTATTTTATTTATTACATTCAGTTATTAACATCTTAATATCATTAAAGGTTGGCTTCAGTATCATCGTACCAGAGCTATACCTATATAATTTGACGTGAGACTCGTTATCATATTAAATTCAGAGGGCAGCCAGAAAGAAGCTATAGAAATCAAGCACCCCTAAAAGAGGAGGGTAGACGTCACATTTATGTGTTGTAGTCGCAGAACTAGATCACAGTCCGGCAGAAATTCACGATGTCCAGGTCGCAAGATATGCGAGGGAGAGCCAGTATCGTCCAACCCAGCAAACCCCAGCAAGAGACCCACACCCTAATAAATGTCCGAGATTCCTTTAAGTTCTTAATATATAATTGGTCCGTTAATTTCTTAATAAACCATCGTTCCATCGATTCCGCAATTGTGATCATCTCACGTGCATCATTCATAATCACACAGTCCCAGAGGATGTACTCCGGCGTCTGTCTCACCTGAGCTCAAACACACCACCAAGTCGAAGAGTTTACTCATGAAATGCCCATGCCCCGAGATCATCTGCATCTAGTAGTGGTCCAGCGCCGGAGGACCACTCCCACCTTTCATTTTCCCAGCCACGAAGGGGAGAAATGTGTAAATCCATCTGCCCTGCGTGGCAGCGTCCCACTTTTTTGCCACTTTCTTAATTTCATTCGAGTAACCAGCGCCTGGAATTGGTCATCTGAGGGCCTGATAGTCGTTCCAAAATGATCGACCTCCAGATCCTTCCTCAGAGAGCGGCGGGTCAAAAATTCAATTACTTCAAGGTCAGCGGGGAGAACGCTAGCCAAAACCGAAAGTGCCACATTGGAGACGGTCCGATAGGCTCCCGTCATAGCCAGCAGGAGTACGGATTTATATATCTAAATAATACTAAATGTAGATTTCTTGTAATAAAAAGCAATTGTGCTCTTTGTTATGTTCTAATAATAATAATAAAAAAATTGTAGCGAAATGAACACTTTGTTTTAATACCGATATGTGAACATTCAGGTTGTATCTAATTACCTGCGAATAAGTTTATTTATTTATTATTATACACGCCCTATTCAGGCATTAACATAATTTGTAAAATAACAGAAGTACAGTATACAAAAAAAAAACATTGTGTCAGCATGTTTTTACATAATTAAAAATAAATAATAATTATAAAATCTGAAGTAGCAATTTATCCATCACCATTGAGTTGAGACACAAAAAATTGTAATAATGTAGTCCTATAAAGAATTAAATTAACAGCAAAAATGTCGACTACCTCCGCATATTCATTCCCCAAGGAATGCATTCTGGGGACTGCGGAGTTAGCTAATGCATGAGTTCTGACATTACCACTGTAAAAAATATGGAAACATAAAAATATATAAAACCTTTGGAATTTACAGAACGTACATTTTTATTTATAAATGCCAAATTCACATCTTAAAAATATTAATTAAATAATAATCAATTGTACGTGGTACCCATATCTTACAAAACCATAAAATGGCGGCCCGCATTGTTTATGAAATCTTGGACTCAATTTTATAAGTGCCTGCCAAAGCTTACACACGGCGCCAATGAGTCCCACTTTCATTTTTAAAATTTCTTAATTATCTGTTAACTTCATCCACGTTTCAGTACTCTTTATACAGGATTGTATCATGTAATGGTTAAAAAAAAAAAGGAATACTGTTGTTACTTGGATGTATATAATAGTTAGCTACTAATTGTAAATGTTACTTAATAATTATAATTCAATGTTTTCATATTTTGTCAAAATATTTAAATATGACCCGGAGTGTAATCATGGTAATTACAATATAGTGGGAGTGACAGCGAGTAAATTATGAACAATTTATTTATCAATTTGGGAATTACCAGCTTATAAAAATAATAATTTGCTTGTACTTTTATATATAGAAATGGGTTGTAAAGGATTATCAGTTTTATTTTATTTTATTATGAGATAATACGTTTATTGTGTCGCGAGGCAAGATGTAATATTGATTTTATTTACTTACAATCTGGATATTACTAAGTTGCTAAGTTGTTGGTAATACACTGATTTTATTGAGTACCTACTATATTATGTCATACTGATAATCGTATTCAATTTCTTAGAAGAATTAAGTTTTGTGTTAGAATTTTATTATCTGAATTGTGCAACGATATATGGTTGTATTTATGCCTTTGACAACAAGAGGGATCAAATTCACTAGTACATAATCAGATCAGTACAAAAAGATATATAGGAAAAATAAATATATTGAAAGAAAGCAGCCTTCTGAATTTAATATGATAACGAGTCTCACGTCAAATTGATACATATTGTATAGGTATGGTTCTGGCACCATGATATCGGAGCCAACTTATAACAGTTAATAACTAAATGTAATTTGACCATTTGTAATAATTGTGCCATATAATAAACGAAAATAAAAACTATTTTAATGTATTAATTATAAATATATACATATAAAATCAATTTTGTATTATTAATAGATTAAATTAGTATTTAAAACATCACAGACCTATGTTCTGAATAATTACAACTTCACAATAAGGATGTGTTCTCCTTAATAATGAAAATAAAAAAGTTAACTACGAAGGAAAACCACAAGGTTTTAGTAACCTACTGCCGGAACGTAACTAACTGTTCTAACTTTAAAATATATTCTAAAAAAAATATTGATTTTGTTAAATATTACACGCGTTGCTTTGCTGAGTGGAATCGAAGCGAGAGTAAAAAAACTCTCAAAAGGAATCTGGGATAGGGTGGGACTCTTTGGGGTTTCCTTTAGTTCAGTTATCGAAAAAATATTTTTGTTGCATCGGGATTGTTCGATAAATGAAATATTCCTGTATATCTTTCTAACTGGTACATTTAAATTGTATTAAAATTTTACAGTACAAAGTTCTGAAAAAACTGTAACTTTACAATAATAATGTTTTCTTATTTTGTAGTGTGACATGATTATTGTTTTTTTTTTTACCACACTTTGAACTACACCCAAATCACACATTCCATTTAAATGTGTAGTAAGTTAAATTTTACTAATTTAGATGATTACTTATAAGTACCTAGTTAGTTCAATCCTTCTTTGCGAAGGATTCCCAGTGTCTCTTTTAATGGGACCGCTTGTTCACCCCCGTAATCAACAGTAGAATTTGCGATAGAGCTACGCAGTGACATATCGATTCCGTTCATAGGTGTAATAATTTATTATTTATCAATAAAAAATAAACATACTACAAATAACAGTACGGTTTTTAAACATAAAAATGGTTGGATGATCTTTGTTTGAACTGCAATTGTTGAAACTACTCGTATAGTTTTGATAAAAATAAAACTCAGTAGTATGTGTTGTAGAATGTTTTCTTAAGAAAAAAATTGAAATATGGCACATATTTTTACAATGATGAGGTTTTGAATATGTTTTTTTTTTAAATTTAATATAATTCAAACTAAAATCTAAGGCACATAATTTTTTATAGATTTAGTTTGTCTCAGTTCATAGAGAGGAATTAATTTGCGGCGGGACTTACTCGCAGCCGGTCGGGAACGGTAAATCACACTCGGGCCGAGCTCGCGTGATATTTAAGAAGGAAACGAAAAGAAAAACAAGCACGAAGCAGTTGAATGTGTGTATTGTTCTCGGCGACATTCGGTAAAATTCGTGCTGGGGCCTTTTTTTATTTATTTTTTGCAATATGCATACGTTGTCGTCCGCTGTCGCCGGGCCGCGCGGCCGTTATAAAAAGCCAGAAAGAAGAAATATCGTGATGAATTAATTGTGTTTTGCTGATACATATATATATTTTTTTTGCGGTTTGCGTACGAGCGAGTAATGTTTCAATCCTACTCCATATATAAATATATTTTCATACGAACGGTCGACTTTTGTAACTAAATATATTTTCACAATATAATCGTTCGATATTTTCTTGTGAAAAGCCATTTTAAATTATAATTAAAATAAAACACTGTTTAATTTCACTGAATTGTTATTTATTATAATGTTTTCAATGCTGATGCGTCATATTCAGTAATGTTACTAATACTAAATGTGAGAACTTTCATTTTGTAAATGTATGTGTGTGTGTGTGTCATGAAAGTGAGTATATGAGTGGTGAGGGATGAACCTTATAAGAGGCCGTCTCTGGGAGAACAGATCTCTTCCTTCACAACTTATTCTGAATGACTAGTCTATCTCTGAAGTGTATTATTTATATTTACTGTATAACGTGTTTCAATAAACGTATAATATTGTTACCTAGAAAAAATGAGTTTCATTTAAAAAGAATCGGGACCCAAGTAATTAGACAGTAATTAGAGGATATAACTCCAAGGGAATCTGGTGGTAATTCAAGATTTATCACACTAAACTTAAGACTAAAAGACTACGTGCTTGAATATTGATAACATTTTTGTTACAATTAATCGTTAAGTTAACACCTTATATTACGTCCCCTCTTCTGCGCTTGATGACCACGTCCCTACATCTACCCAACTCTAATTCCCCCCCCCTCCACTTCTTAACACTAAGTAGTACAAAGTGCTGTCCTAGCGAGTGTAATTCAAGCAACCACGTTTACCAGAGAGATTTTCTTGGGTTGATTCAGATATAGGTGATGTTTTATTATTGAAAATCAAACATGTTATATTGAGTTTGATGAATTATGTTTTTGACATTATTAAGTTCTATTTTTTCTCACTTAGATGGCAATTCATTAATATAAGTATATGATGAAAAAATTATATTGACATACTCATGAACTTTCGCATCATTTTGGAAAGTTTTCCCATTCATTTTGCAATGACCGAAATGGGTAGAAATTTGTTAGGGGAAAGTTCGAAGAGTAAAATTTCGTGGTGCGTTTGAATTTCCAATATTACAAGATACGTTTTAAAACTGTCCATTTTGATATTAAAATTTAATTTTCTTTGTGTAACGATGTTTATCAAATATACTGCTTCATAACTGATCAATGCCCATATACCAGCTGTAAGAAAAGTAAATGAATGACAGCGGGTCTAGGCTTCCAGGGTCTAGGCTTTAGTGGAGAGAAGCCACGCTCAGTCTATCCTTTACTCGTCCAGACGAGTCTGAGACAGACCGCCAACTCTCCGCTCAATCTTCATACTTCACCCTTAGCTATATTCTGTATATAATCATTCTTTTATATCCCTTACTTAAAAATATATCCCTTTTCCTTACTTAATTCTACATAAATTCGCGTTTCATTCCACCGCCAAAATATCCACTGCATACAAGTATACTGTTTTTCAGAAAAAATAATAAACCTCTTATAACGACGTTTATTCCCAATACTATTTATCTAAATAATCCATCCCTATGCACGGATGCTCAGCTCGTTTAAGCATTAAAACGAAATTGTATCGTTATAATCTGTTTATAATCATAATAATCATGAACATACCCTCACTCTAATATTGTCGGAATGATGGCTTCATTAATTGTAAATATCTAGAATACAGGGTTTTCCCGCTTTACCTTATTCTATTTTGAATGTCAGCATTTAATAATATACATGTTAAAGCACAATGCATGCACACAACAACAGCGCTACAGTGTGGGCCAACTGAACACACCCACCCACGCGGAAGGAGAAGTGCATTCTGCGGAGCTGTTTTAATTAAAAACCAATTAGAAATCGTGTTACTGTTGCACACCACGGCTGTTTGTTAATTCACTTGACATCTAGCGTTTTCCAATTCCCAATCAGTAAGTACTTCTTGTTGATGGCACAGAATTTGATAATTAATTGATTTTTTTAAATTACCCAGTTTTTGAAATTTTATCGAATCAAAGTTTATTTATTTATGCGAAGGAAGGAAAAAAATAACAATAATTTTTATAGATTAATATTAAAAATTAATGGTGCAATTAAGCATATTAATAAAGGTGTACAAAAATAAATTTACATGATACAAATATTTTAAACGAAACAGTAAAACTAAATTAATATTTTATAAAATATATATATAATTTCTCTTCCTTTCCTTTTTTCATGTTCTTCTAAATCGTCTTACAAGTATTATCCCCTCTGGCACTGACGAGAAAATCTATTAAGGTAGTTTTTCGTTTTCCATATCCAAGCCAACTTAGCTGAGATTTTTTTATTTGAAGTAGCAGCGGGTTCACCCTAAGATCCTCTCGGGTGATAACGTTTCTGATTTCATATCTTAACGCAACTCCCGCTACTCCTTTAGAAATCCTATCTCTGTAGCCTGGATTCTCGACCGATTCCTCTAAGCCATTATCTATAGTTGGTGACCATAGGTCAGGGTGAGGGCGTAAACTGACTTAAAAATCGCTAGTTTTTGTTTTAATGTTGAGCATTGATTTCTTTATTATCTTTATAGTGACTATAGAACGCTGCTAGCCAAGCCTATCCTTTTATCTATTTCCTTGATCTGTAGCGCGTCATTTCATTCACAAAACAATATTCCCAGATAGTACTTGAAAAACAATATATATATATATATGGAACTCAGTGTGGTTAGATCACGTTTTATGAAAATGGTTTCCTTGAAGAAACCTATGGCAACAAAGTAAAAGCATAAAGTAGGCAAAGTATGTTTACTATGAAAAAGTGATGATCTAAAATTAATTTTCCTATTAATTATATAAATAAAAAATTTCTTTGTATAATATTTTGGTATTCTTATTTTCCATGCATTAATATCTGCAACATCGTTGCCCAGGTATAATAATCTATGTATTAGAGAATTAAATATTTTTAATTAATGAAATTTGTCTAATACGTCCAAAAATAATTTATAAAATAATTTTTATAGCTCTAATTAAAACTACGATCATTATTTATTGAATCATAAATAAACTTATGCTTTCAGACTAAAATTTGTAATACCTTACCTACACAAATAATGTATTATGAATCAAAAATATTACTTAACAATAAAATCGAAAGGTTATAATTAAATCATCGCAACAGCTATTAAAACACCTACCTTGGAACTACAACAGTTAGACCACACCAGAGCTGGGAATGCATTAGGACATATCTTCACAGATGTAATTTGGGGTTTCTTCAACGCGTTAATGGACCACAGCCTTCCAAATCACCCACTATGATCGCACGCAGCACGCAAACAACTTCACCTGTCTATATATACAAATGCTTTTCACTTAACGGGGAAATTTGTGAAAAAAATAACAAAAATTACAGTACCGTTGATTTTAACATGCGCTTTACAGATATGCTAATGATTCATAAATTTAAAATCTAAAAGAATAAAAACTTTCGATGGAAAAATCATAAATATATTTTTAATTCATTGGCTTATATAAATAATTACATTTATTTACTTATTACCAAATATTAATTTTATTAAGGAATTTTAACGGTGTTGAAATAGAACTAACATAATACATATTTAATATACGATACTAATTATGAAAGTCCACAGAAATGTTTAGGTACATAATATAGCAGAAGATAAAGAAAAAAATAAAAGGTGGGAGAACGGGTAGGGAAGTTGCAGCTGTTGTTGTGGTAAAGGGAGAGCAAGATGTGTTTGTAGGTAAACTGTGATCGCTCATAATTGAGATTATGGTGGTTAATAAAATAACTCTTTAAGCGTGGTAAGGCTAATGTTGAAAAGGTCAATTTCTGTTCATTTGTCATTATTGTATTTGCATGACCGGCGAACGAATTAATTTTGTGTGTAAGATGTTCTACTTCTAGAAATGTGGAAGAGTGCGGACTGCCGGGTCGATCTAGATGGTATGTGGAAGGATATTAATTCTAATTAGAATAGTCAATATGGCCTTGCAGTAGTTTAGAGAGAAGTATTTGGTCAGCACGTGTTCTTCGATATTCATGGGTTTTCGTATTGTGAAAGTTTGATGCATCTAAATAGGAGTTGAATGATAGATTTGATCTAAAATTAAGATATCGAAGAAACCTATTTTGTTGTATAATATAAATAATTTATAATGTATAATCTATGAACCGTTGAATATTAAAAATATTAAATTCTAAAATTTCATAAAAACATTTTTCAACTACTACTTTTTCAACAAGTTTACGCTAATTTTAAATATTCTTAATAAAACCCAAATATTCCCTTCCTCGAAAGCATCGTCACCCGAGTATGTTTGTTATATAAATAAGAACAGCGGCACCAATTGACGTTTCGAATCGTTATAGTCGTGATAAAAATAATAACATATGTCATTCAAAACAATAATATATTAAGACACTCAGTAAAATAGTCGCCTAATGATTTAAGAATTTGATTTGAAATTAAAAATTGTTAGAATATTAATGTAATACGTATCCGTGTATAGATTTATATTTAAAAAAAATGGAATGTACCTATATAAAAAATACACCAATAATAAACATACATAAAAATATATCTGTATATTAGAACACTTCGTTCAATCCTTATTCGGTTAGGCAGTTCTTAGCAAAATGATTAATTTAATATATATATAATATAATAATTAGACAATCTATTGATTTATTTCACTGACCTCAAAGTAAATTACGTTAGCACTTTTTTGATTAAAAATTGAAGTCTGCATAAATAAAAATAATTATGTAATAGCTACAAAAAAAAAATCAACTTGCTTTCATGTTTCATGTTGCTCATATACAACAAAATAGTTTAATTAACATTCAATACGCGAGAATAAGTAAAAAAAGTTTAATTTACTGAAAAAGGATCATCCAAGTTTCATCAAGATTACCTTTTATTAAATTTATAATCATAATTTTCCTCTTTGTCCATTTCTACGCACTAGTACTATTATAGAAATTAATTATCTTTTTGTATTTTTATTTGTTAACTTCAGAAGAATTATCTTTTTGTTTCTTATCTTTTACATATATTCTCGAATCGTCCATCACGCATTATTTTATCTTAACACAGCATTGATATTCCAATATATTTAAAAAAAAAAACCTCTTAATCATATTACATGTATGTTAACGCATAAGTTACTGGGAAATAATGAGAGAGTTTTGATATCGTGTTATTATTTATTAATGAAAAGAAATGATATTATTCAGGTGTGTTAACACGGCATAAGAAAATACCTTAGTCACATAGATTGTTTGGTCGGCTGGTCTATTGTGATTTAAAACAATGATTGCGGATGATGTATCATCAGTTGATGTCAAAGTTCATCACCGTAGGCAGTCCAGAACAGGTAGATAATCGTAGGCTCTTTTACCATTTTATCACCGTCATCAATAAGCATTTTGTCAAAACAGGGCCGGAAAAATATAATTTTATACAAAAAAAAACTATAAAGGTAAACTTTTATTTATTTGCTGTTTTTTTATATTAATATTAATAAATGGTTAAAATATAATAATATTTCGATGTGCATAAGTAAGTACATATTAGTATCAAATGGTCAACACAATTTTGTTTTTGGTAAGAAAAATGCAGATTTTTGGTACTGAAAAATGTACTTTACAGCATAAGAATGAATGAATGAAAATATAATTAAATATATTAATTAGAAAGATATACATATATAAAATCAATTTTATAGAAAAATATTATTGTTGCGCCACCGGGATTCGAACCTGGATCTCTTTCCTAACCGGGGAAGGTGCATTATCCAACTATGCTACAGCGACAATATTTTTAGCGACAAATTTCCTAACCTATATGTTACCTTTTTGATATTAATACATTTAATCGTTCCGTTATTTCGAATCCCGGTGGCGCAACAATATTTTTCGATAAAATTGATTTTATATGTATATCTTTCTAATTGATATATTCAATTCATATTTAAAATATCACAGACCTGTCTTCTGAATAATTTCAACTTCACAATGAGAATGTGTTCTCCTGAAAATATAATTTATCAAGAAAATAATCCCAAAGATTGCGATGGGCTGTCTGTGTTGAAAGGTGCTAGTGTCAGATGACAGGACACCAAAAATCATAACCAAGTGGATACCCCAGTGGAAGCAACCTAGAGGCAGACCAAGGAAGAGGTGAGGTGATTATGATAGAAACTGGAGCCGGATGAGAGAGTCCGGGAACTAGAAAAGAATAGTCAGTAATATAAGTCGTTGGAGAGTACTTGTGGAGGAGGTCAAATCTCATCCTGGGATGTAGTGCCGTGGAAAAAGAAGAATTAATAATATAATTAAAAGTACACTATATATTTTTTAATCAGTGAACTTTATTGGTTAGATTGTTATACATACCTACTAATATTTTATAATAAATAGTAACAATCAATTTAAAATACTAACTCAATAAATACTCAATGCAACTGAGAGGTACTTTATAAAGTTCACACGGACAAGACAAATTATTGGAACTGTTTCAATTCTAATAGAGACAATCACAAAATCTAGTCTGGATGCAGTTATTGATTTGCTCACACTGTTATCAATAGCCACGTATAAATATGACGTATGCATACACATAAACATGTACATAGTTTTGACATTTTTTCATACAATATACCTATTATTGAGGAAGAAAAGAAATATTTTTTTTTATACTTATTGTTCTTCAATATTATTATGAATATATTAGTGGTTATTGTAATAAAATTGGTAGATATTGGCACATACCTGTTTATGATTGTATGATATTTCAGTTAATTACTTCCTATCTGGCCGGATATTCTAGTAGGATATTTACCAGTTCCACATTATGTACATATATAGCAATCAGTTTTTTTTAAATTATGTAATATTTTATATCTTCAAAATAAAATTTAATAAACGTAAAGTAAAATAATAATAATATAAAATAAAAACGGTAAGCGTGTGAACACAGTACAAACAAAAAACATTAACGCCTGGACAGTTATAAAACCCACACGTGGTTGGAAGTCTTGTCAAAGAATTTTATTTATACTTTTAAAATTAGCAATATTATCTTTGTGGTTAAAATTCATATTTTTATTTATTATCTTTGTTTTATTAACCACTAAATTGAGTTTAAATAAATTATTATTATTATTGTTTTAGTTAGTTATGACATCCTGAAGAAGAAAATGGTATTTTTCGAAAGCGGTAAACTCAATTTAGTGGTAAATAAAACAAAGATAAAATATAATTTAATTTATTTTCATAAAATGATTTTTATTGGGAATTTTATTTTTCTTGTTAACATAAACTAAATTATTTAAAGCGATAGTTGCGTTTAAAAATATTCTTAAAAACGAAATCAAAATTTGTTAAATATCCTTTATAAATTTCACCCTTGCCTATAATATTTATATTGGTATTTGTTTAATTTGTGAATTTATTATTTATTATTAATATTGTTCTGAAGTATATTATGACTCGTGTAATCATTTTCGTAAGAGATATATCATTTTAAACTCTCCTTTGAGCGAAATTTTTTGTTTTTGGAGTAGTACCTATACGTTGAACTAAAATACAAACGGCCAATCTAAAGGGAACATTAGGAATTTGATTTTTAACAAATTAAGTGATTTAAATATGTTATTGTAATTAACGTGATCATATTTTCACGATGAATTAAAATAAGACATTAACTCATTTTTTGTTGTTGTTAAAAATAAGAAATTGAAATAAGCATTAACTACTTTCTGGTGTACTGTCAAGTAGAAATACACAATACAAAGTACGGAGTGTGTTAGTATTAATTAATTTGTGTATTATATATAGACCTCATCCATTTTACTTTCAGTTATACTGCTTTTCTTTCTGAAGGTTAACATATAACTAATTATTTTTAATTTTGTGTATTCTAATTTATTGGCATTTGGAAACATTACATTATTGCACTAACCATGTTGATATTTAAATGATGTGGCCTATTTATAAAGATATTTAATACTTAACTGTCTATTGCAAGATACTCATCGACGTGGAATAATGTGGTTAATCAATACCGTTTGTCGATTAATTAAATAGATAAATAAATAAATAATTAAAAGTAATATGTCAGAAAAATTATACACTTACATTTATGTCTTGTTTTATTCGGGTATTTCGTGCATGTATTAATTTTATAATTTTATTGCTAACACAAATTTTGTAAATGTAGAAATGAATAATAAAAATTGCTAAACTAGGTGAAACTGAGAATACACAGTGCGTCCAAAAGTCTTTTTCATTTTGGTTCGTTCGCTGCACCAACGAAACGAATGAAAGAGAGGCGGGGGGTATGCCGATCGCTAGCTGCGTCCTTGGGAATTCAGTCGCTATTGAGTGTGCCCTTACGTTCGTGAAATTTTTCCTAGAAAATTAACATCCCGACGAGGTGACATGAACTGGCTTCCATATAGCCCCAACTTGACACCAATGGACTTTTCCCTATGAGGCTACATTAAATCAAAGATATACAGTAATAATCCTCC
Organism: Eubasilissa splendida; assembly: GCA_031772225.1. Classification (NCBI taxonomy): domain Eukaryota; kingdom Metazoa; phylum Arthropoda; class Insecta; order Trichoptera; family Phryganeidae; genus Eubasilissa; species Eubasilissa splendida. The sequence continues at coordinate 11,673,889 of CM062846.1, forward strand.
GTTTCTGGATCAAGTAAAAGAAAATATCCGAGAAAAAATGGCAATGATCACGGAGAATACGTGCCGAGCTGTTCTCAGAAATGTTGCCTCCCATTTAGAAGAGTGCCAGCGAAATAAAGGATCATATTTAGAAAACATAATATTTAGAAATAAATTCCCACGGATTGTACTTAAATAGAAAAAAAAAAATTATTTAACCCAACCATTATTTTATTACAAAATTTTTATTATGAAAAAGACTTTTGGGACACTTGTATAACCCAATTTACCAATCCGATTTTAATGTAAAAGCTCTTAGCTTAGTTTTAGAATAGCAAGAATATTGATATGTTATGTATTCCATCTCTATTTAAAAATAAATAAATTATTAAAAGTCCTTTTTAACCTTTTCTCTCCGGTGATGTAAACTAAGTAGACATTGCCTCTAATTATGTGAATATTTCTGTAAATATACTAAATACAGAATTCACATTTTACATATTCCTCGGTAATATATTTATGTATAGCATAAAAGAATTACAATATATAGGTATTTACCATACGCAACAATAAAAAATGTATTCTCGAAGAATTTGATGTGATTTGTATGTGTACGTGTGAAGTGATGCGGAAGGCGTAGTGCGCATGGCGCAGGGTGCCGGATGTCGATAGTGACTTTAGTTATGCCAGCAGTCTACTCTCGCCGAGGCACGGTGAGAAGAGCAGAGCACGAGAATGTACTGCAGATCTCGGCTTGCGTCGCCTATTCTCGTGTCGACACGGGTCGTCTCGTGCCATCTCGCTTCGCCTCTCACGCCTAACCTTCTAGGCCTAGCTAGGACTTCTGGCATAATGCCAGAAGTTCACTCTCCATGCTAGTGGCAGAGCGAAAGCGTACACTAGCCGAGTTTGATGTGTCTTATGCGTCTTTGTGCTGTCGTTCCGTATAACCAATGCTTTTTCTCATTCTTAGCACTTTTTCACAATAATTGATATAAATATTAACTTATATATATATCAACTATTATTTTAATGATTAATATAAGTAATAAATGTTAAATAATTATATTTATCCGACTTCCGACCGAGATCTCAAAAGTCTCCATATACACTGAGTTTACAGCACTGAAGCACGCGTTATTATTTTAGCACCGTATGTGAAAAGTTGCATAAAATACATATATTTTTTATTAAATTATTAAATTTAAACTGTTACTAGAGAAATCAACTTTTTCGTAAGAATAGTATGCACGCACCTACCAGAGTGAGGACATGCCGTCACGTCGTGAATTGAAAAATATCTACCTGTATTAACATGAGACCGTTGCAGAGCTCCAATCGGTAACTCTAATTACGATATGTGCACTATGCATGCTACCTGCAACAAGATTTTCCATCCACCTGTTTTCCTATCCCGCAATTAGTAGCGGATGGTAGCCGGATAGTAGCCGCTCCACACCCGCACGTTACGTGAAAGGTCAGCAAGGGGGACCCGCACGTAGTTCGGTGTGCACGGAACGCGTGCTGGCGGTGCTACCGCAGTCGGCCGGGCTGGGCAGATGTCTGATGGAGTGTGAATAGGTCCTTAGTTTTCGACGTGACACAAAGATTTTTTTATGAAAATGAAATATAATTTATTTGTTCGCCTGAGGAGCAAGACGTATATAAGGCACATATTAAAAATAAAAAAAAACTTTTATTTTGCGTATTTTATTTTAATATTAAAAGATGTAATACATTTAAAAAATAATCAGTAGGATATATATATATCCTACCGATTATTTATATACATATATATTTTTCTTTTAACATTTATTCCTTCTCTATGAGAGTAAGACTCGTGTATAGAGAAGGAGTATATACGAGAGTGTATAATTTATGTTTCAGATAATCTGTGTACATATTTTTTGACTTCAGATACAAATTTATCGCAGTCTGTAATTTTTATAATAGTGATGGGAAGATTGTTAAAAAATTCCTAAATGTTTATTAATATTTTACATTTTTTAATTTTTCTTTTGCTTAACTAAGATGATTCCCGGTTCCAAAGAAGATATGTAACATTATTTACATTTTTCTTCACATTTTTTTTATAATAGTGATGCATACACGGAATACATGGCACATCAACATTATTTTTTTTTCAAACTAAGCTAAACGCTTGTACTATGAAAATAGGACTAACTTGCTGGTGTTCTGGGACATTGTACATACCTTTGATATATTTTTGTATATATATTCTATTTGGTGGTCTGTGATATATACCTATATTTAAAATGGTAATGTATACGCTTAAATAAATAAGTTGTACTAACTATACCAATGCAAACATTTTAAAAATAATTTTTATTCCTTCAAGAAATACAAATTCATATAGAATAGTATTAATATTTTACAGTGTTAAATAATTATATAGTGATAATGATAATTAAATATCATTCTAGTTATATTCCTATTGGCTGAACGCAAGATGAATAAGTTTTCTATTTTTCAATTCTTACTGTCAAATATTTTAGGTACATAATTCAAAAGTTATATAAATATTAAACATAATTTAGAACTTGCCATTTTCTTTATTGCTTACCTGGCAAAAATGACGCATTTCTATACAAAAAAAAACCCAGAAATTTTATATTTCGTGAATTTAATTAATAAATCAGACAATGATTTTCGTAACGGGCAAAATATAATTATTGAGATATTTATGGCAGAATATATTTAAAAGAATGCTATTAAATGAATCGGGCAAGTACCTACTTTGACGATGATAATAATAATGTTAATGGTGATGATTAAATACTAAATGATATGTGTGCGTATGAGAGAGGTATTTGTGATTATTAAGGTTGGTGACATATGATGAAATATGAGTATTTACGTGATGTAGTTTATAAAATGTTTTGATGATTTGATTTCAACAATATTCGAAGCATCTCTTATCATTGCAACACAGTCAGAGTTCACCTTTGGTCGGATATGGACGCAATACGCGAAGATCGCGATTCTTGACCACTGTAATCACGTGCAATCAACTTGTTACCTCGCGGTCCACAACAATATAATTATATCGCATAGTTAATTAATTTCGCTAATAAAACCCGCATCCACGGAGGCGGCGTATCGGCTGGTGGCTCTTTGGATGGTGGCCGAGATGATGTTTCTATGAAATTGATTTTAATTATATATCATTTCAATCAAAACAAGTGTTCCGAGACACGGAAAATTCACAAAACACGCTAGGATAATTCACGTAAACATTATATTATAACGCTTCAATCAAAAAATTCAATCCCTTTTTCATATAAGCCAAATAATATCACCGGTCAACTCTAAACCATTTCAAATTATTTTTAAATGTAAAGAATAATAATCAAACTTCATATTTGTTAGTAATACTAAGTGAAAGAAAAATAATAACAAAAGAAAATCATATTTATAAATTTACACATAATAATTATCTTCTGGTATCGAATTAAATTATTATTGAAAACATGGAAAGTAGGTACCTATCAACGTTGGATACGTAAAGCTCATTAATTGGTTTGAAATAAAATGGAGCATCCAGGGAGCCATATTTTATCATATCCAATCAAATGACAAAATGCCAGACTACAGTTCATAGAATTATTTTATATGAAATATGCGTGCATACGGACACATAACGAGTATTATGTTTACGAAGATAGATAGATATTAACAATTTATTTTTGTGTATTTATATGTGATGATACAACATACATATTTGCATTATTTACACTAAATTTATAAACCTCACTTGTTTTGAGGCTCCATCGTGTGAACTCTTGTGGAATGTGTTAATTGAAAAATGTATATTTAAAAAATAGTGATGATTGTAACTTTTTGAAAATCAAGCATTCGAACGTAATCTGGCTCAGCTTCTTCTGCGATAGAAGAGAAATTGATCATTATGTTTTGCCATTATATTTTGTATATGGAAAATTTAATAAACTTAATAATGCATTATTAATGTCTATGTATATGTGGCAGATCCATTTATGACAGAGTAAAGAATGAAGAAATAAGGAAAGAATGTAAAGCTGATCTGCACTAGAAGTAGAGGACGTCCGTGAAAGACCAGGTAAACCAGATACTAAAGGATAGTCCTATTAGAAGCCTCAATAATCGTCGAGCTTTTATGAGAAGATGTATGAATGTGGATGAGGCGAGAATTGCGTGTCAGGACAGAAGAGTGTGGCGCCCTATCCTCTCTGCCTACTCCCGCGGAGAAACGGCGTGATGGTAAGTGGTACGTTAAATACTTTGACATATTCAAAATAGCTCTTATATTTTTTCTCTGATTTAATATTCTCTAATACGTTTTCATACGATAATCTAAAAAAAATACATTTTAAAATATTTAAAAAAAATATTATAGTACTAATTTTTGGTTTTTGGCGCGATAGACCGATAACATCAGAAGAGTGGCGAATAATAAATAGTGGATAAAAAGAGCCGAAGACAGAGAATAGTCGATCCTTGAGGGAGGCCTATATCCAGCAGTGCAGAGAGACGAGCAAATATGTGCAAATTATGCACCGTCACAAAAAGTAATATTTTTATATAGATTATTTTATACTTAATTAATACACTAATATTATTATTTGTTTTTTACAAAATCACATTAAACATTAAGTCTACGTACTTCGAAAAAAGTATTTGCGAAATTTATTCATTATTAATCTTTGCTTCAGGCCCTAAATTATGTAACAAAAAATATTCTGGCCGCTCGAAATTCGATGACCTTATTTTTTTTGTTTTCGATATATAATTTGGAATCAATAAAATATTTCAATTATACGAAATAATCGCATAATTACCATTTTTATGAAGTGCTTATAGCTCTAACTTGGTTGAGATTAAGCACATAATTTTTAAACATTTTCGTCTCATTATTTATTCAGGTATCCACCCATAAAATACTGTGGACTAGGCTTAAGACTTAACATGGTTTTCTAAAAATTTCAAACAAAAATATTTACTCGTAATTTAGTCTAGTATCTACCAATAAATTACTGTGGACTAGGTCTGTTACACTCTGTATATTTAATTATTTAACATTTTGGTTATTTTAAGATTTAATTTAGTTGTAAAATAAATAATTAAAGACTAATTAATGTCCTATAATACGTTATGGCCGCCACCCATCTCATGAAGAATTGAACTTATGTTTTCAAGATGCCATTTGAAATAGTTATTCATTCTTCCGAAATATTTGATCTTTACAAATGTTTATATATAAACTTACAACGTCTAATGATATCTAAATAATAACCTGCAACGATAACTCGATAACAGGAAAATATTTCTTTGACGGTTTAAATGAAAGCGGCCGTCTCAGGCGGGCTCGTCTTTGAACCAGTTTCTTCAACTCCAAAAGCCCATTCATCAGCTTTGGACGGAAACGTACAGCGGCTGTCATCATTTAGCATCATTGTGCAAATTTATCGTCGCTCATTTCGTTTGTGATTCCCGAAATATTTTTATGGCGACACATTTTTCGTACCCGTGAATATTTTGCGTCCCCGCAAAGATTCTGATAAGATTGTAAGCGTCCCGCTTATGTGTGGTCCCGATCGTTATGCAATCAATGATTGAGATCGAGCATTTTAAGAAGACATCTTCCAATTAGATTTGATACTTATTCGTATTAAATTAATATTCATACAACCTATCATTTGCTTTAATCTAATTTTCTGTTCAACTAATTGATGTTTGGCGACTTCTTCCTGTTGCAAAGTAGAACATTTTTTGTGTTAGTTTTTGTATTTATAACTAATTACGTAGAACAAATTTCGATAAATACAAAGTTGTTAAACCGCTTCTGATATTAGAGAAATTTTTCAGACTCGTTGAGGGGTGGATTGTATTATTAGAATTAGATATATTATATCTTCACATGATAAATGTATATAAAGCAAGCATAAATATACAAATGACAAAATAAACCAAAATCCTACATAACATTCAATAAATAAAAATGCCCTTTTATTTATTTGTTCTGTACTTTTATTATAAAATTTTAAATAATGAAAAGAGTTATATTTTTTAATGAGAATATTTTAATGGCTATATTAGATTAGATCAGATTGACCATCTATTTAAAATACTACATATTTAATTATTCTATTTCATTTTGATTATTGTAGTACAAATCATTTTTTAACATTGCTACAGGCTCCGAGACCAAATTAATGTATCGAACATCACAAAAAAACCCAAACTTGAGAAAATCACATATGTATTATAACGTCACTGAGAATCGGACCCAGAGCTTCCGGTATGAAAAACTAACGCCTTGCCTACTGAACTACGAGGGTCGTTTCTTATGTAATTATTTACTGATTTTTTAAATAACATTTCAAAACTAAAGGGGATTTAAGAATTTTTTCTTAACTCTTCGCAAACTAATCGATTCAATAAGAATTCCGGATTCAAAAAATAACATATACCTACAAATTATGTGAACAAATTTAAAAAAAAATATATTACAACGTCTGTGCAAGGTTTAGTACGTTTATCACGTATATTTTTTTAATTTAGCGATGTTCAATTGTCTTGTATTGAGGTAGGCCATTGTGTAATGTTAGTCCGTTACAAATGAGTCATGACTGGCCTATTTTTGTTGTCGCCAGTTTTGTGTAGTTTTGAGATGTTCTTTTGTATTTAGTGAGTTTTGTGTAATTCAATTTACATGTTTTTTAACTCGATATTAAAATCTGTAACACTATCGATCAAAATAAGTAAGTAAAATTTCGAGAAAATTAAATATCTTCTCCTAATTAAAAGTATTATTTTTGATGGTTACTTGGTTATTATTATAGATTTTTTAATTTTTTTATATATATATTTTTAGAGACCCGATGAATGGAAATGCAAAAATAATTATTACACTGAAAGATTGTGAATAGGTAATTGATAAAGTATTAAAAAAAAATCGCAATCGGTCCCTCACTATTAATTATGATCCCTAGCCATTGAGAATTTTTCATCAGTCATCAGTTTTGGGGATCTATTTTATTGTGTATTTGCATTGAGGATTGGGGTGCAAATAGGCTAGATAATATTCGCAATATTTGAATATGTCCAAGAACACACAATTACCTACAAAGGCACTTTATGAAACAAATATCAGATACCTCATAGAGACAAAGCTATTTTTTATTATATTTTTAATAGAAAATATATGGAAGTATAGGGTAATCACAGGGCTTACGATAACATATATGCTGTTTAAAAAAATGGGAAAATGAACTATTAAATTTGGTCCATAGATGGCGATGGTGTTGTGATACTCGAAGCGTGTCCACATACAAACATATATACAACTTTCAAAAATTTAATAAATGCGTAGTTTGAGGGGTGAGAATTGGTGAACGTTATAAATATAAAGTGATCACTTAAGCCAGCCGAAGACAGATCGTGAGCCTTGTGATTACCCTATACTTGCAGATATTTTCCATTAAAAATAGCTTTATCTCTATGAGATATTTGATATTTGTTTAGATAATATTCGTGTTTCATTTGTACTCTACTTTTCAATGGATCACAAATCTCTTTATAAAATATTTTTTTGACACCTTAGTTCTTCTAAAACAATAGCAACAATTGTATGCCCCGGTATGTTCGGCGAGCGCCTCTAAACATTATATCTCAAAGAATCAACCATTTAACTTTCTTAAATCTCTAAAGTTCCACAGAGAAATATTGTAAACAAAACACAAAAAACTAATACATTGCACATGTGAGCTTCATAGATAGGAAGATTAAAGTTATTTATTAAATTATGCGAGTGATATTAAAATTTGTGAAAAGTTTGTGACGTTCTTGGGGTTTCATGATGATGTCTCTGCACAGGTGATGAATCGAAAGCTGCATTAACAATGCATCTTGATGTTGAGCCTTCATAATCAAGTACAAGGACTGCATAATGCGATGAGTGATATTCTCCAAATAATAAAGCCGAGTACGGAACTGCGACGCGGCCCAGTGGACCAGCACCGTTGCATTTATAATCTGCATAATTTTCTCTCGTGCGTGCTTTTTAATACATGTCCGGGGCCAATATATCACGTTGACACAGCCGATATTACACGGGATGGGCAGGACGATAACAGATGCGGAAAAACGGATTAAGTAACGGATGTTTGGGATCACAAGAGAGATTTACTCCGCGCTCCCATTGTATGTAAATCCACCACAGTTATGTACATCGCCGGATCACATTGGAGGTATTATATTCTCGGGATTTTATTTTTGTGTACGAATGCCGAGACAAGTGGTGTTCCTCGTGTGTCCATTTATTTTTAATATTGCGGAGATTGTGCAGTACGGTGCGATATGGGCCGCTCAAATCTGGCGACGCGGCAGTGTGGCTAGTAGTATCCAACGTTTTAAAAACATTGGCAATTTAGCTAGTATCGAAGGTTATAAATGCGGCAAATTTTCGCAACGTTTAAAGGACATTACCAGTTTGGCTAGAATTCGACATTATAAACGTGGCTAGTTTCCGTAATGTTTAAAGGACATTGACAGTTTGGCTAGAATTCGATATTATAAACGTGGCTAGTTTCCGTAATGTTTAAAGGACATTGGCAGTTTGGCTAGAATTCGACATTATAAACGTGGCTAGTTTCCGTAATGTTTAAAGGACATTGACAGTTTGGCTAGAATTCGATATTATAAACGTGGCTAGTTTCCGTAATGTTTAAAGGACATTGACAGTTTGGCTAGTATCCGACGAATTTAAGCCAATATTTACGATATCTTTATGTTCCTTAAAAATCTAAATTTTTATTAATGGCATGGCTGTTACTTTGTAGTGCAACATGATATTAACACATCTTGAGTTATAATAAATAATCTAAATTTTTATTGTAAAGTTGTAATTTCAGATCATAGTTCTGTGATAGTTTTGATGTCTATAATATGTACAGAAATAGTATGTTCAATTTTCGTCTAAAACAATATGATCGAAATAATTATTTTGTATGTGTGTACAATATTTTTTTAAATATTTAGAAATCTTATTACTAAAGATTTCGAAGAAAAAAATATTATTTCGTGTTCATATTTCATTATTGTGATCAGATAATAATATTTCTATATAAATAAAATAAATTTTAAATAAAGTACTTTTGACGTATTATTTATTTTCACATATTATTCTATTATTACACGTCCGTAGGTCTTTTATAGATAATAATTGATTTTCTTGTATTTTCACTATTCATATAAAATTATATTTTATAGTTAGTTTAACTAAAATTAATTAAATTATTGAGGTAGACTAACATACGTACATATTTAAAAAGAGATCTTAACCCTAGTGAACAAATTTTTTAGTGTAAACGAAAAAAAAAGACATTCAATAATGAAATCACGTATATTTTCCACCTTATTTTAAATATTTCATATTTATAATTGAATGAAGCAGTTACGATTTTTTTTAAATTATTAAACTGCCACCATTTTAAAACAAGATGATGGAGCAGACTATTAACGAATTAAGCTGATAAATTTTGGTAAATTTTAATGAAATTTTTGTTCAAAATCTGATGAGAACTTCGGGAGTATCGTGTCCACAAATTCGTTATATTCCGAATATATAGAATTGATGCGTTTTTGTTTTTCAAGGCAAGGATGCCTCGGAAAGAATTTTTTTTTCGTACATATGTCAATGTTTTTAATGCCCATAGTATTGTTTTACATCATTTTTTAACCTATAAAAAGTTTGTGTTAATTGTTCGCTAAATAAATTGTAGTGTTAAGTACAAAATTGAACATTACTTTTATATTATTTTATTTAAGTTTATTATTATTATTTTATATAAAATTAAATAATTACAATTCAAATATTTAATATATTAATAACAGGCGTATTAACGTGTACTTTTTAATAGATAAATGAATTCTTATTGTCATCATAGTTATTGGTTTTCTGATGTTTATTATCGATAACATCTTGAGTCTGCAAATCAAGAAAAATGACTGGGAAACAGCATCAAATAATTTTTCAACGTGATAATGCCCGTCTGCATTGGGCTAATATTACAAATGCGGCTATTCAAGAACTAAGTTCGGAGTTCATTCCACATCCATTCTATTGTTTTAATCTTGCTCCTTTGATTTTCATATTTTTCACTCTCTATCAAAAATTCTAAAAAGGAATCTTCTATAATAATAATGCTATTATTCAAAATTGGCTTGACGACTTCTTCACTTTCAAATCACTAGATTTCTTTAGGCGTGGAATCAAAAACCAGTCAGAACGTTGAAAATCGTAAACAATGCAGGAGAATGTAAGTATTATTAATTAGTCATTTTGTTTATTTACAATAAAATAGTCTAAATTTTAATAAAAACGCTAGATAAACGGAAGGCAGTATCGGTGTCTTCTGGCCATGGTCATATAATTTTGAAAGCATTGAAATTTTCCGGATGTTGTGTCATGAGACATTCTGCAGTAGGTAGTATTAATTAATATCGAAATGTGCCTAAAACAGAGAGCATATAATAAAATCTAAATGGACGGACATGCAATGTAAAAAATGATAATGGTGACAGAAGCTTAATATGTTTATCTTACACGATAAAAGGTCGGACATATTTATTTATTAGTGTACAACTGTGAAGTGCGGAAGACACGATGAGACTAAAACCATATCATCATTGACGAACAGAGTTCGGATGCGTTTTAGACCGTTAAGTACAGCGGTCGAGGAATTTCGACACAAGAGTGGCTGCGGGACCATGAACCACTCTGCTGGCCCACAAGGCCTCCATTGTGAAGGCTCCGGCTCCACTAATGGATCGGTTTTTTGATACCGTTATCTCCGAATGTTTATGTCACTCGACCTGTCATATTGCATGAAGGCGTTGCACCTTGTATGAAAGGACACCGCCATTGTTTCACGGGTGGCACCAGCGCCATCGATGACAGACTTATGGTTGCGCCATTGTCTTTGGTACCGGACTGCAGTTTCAATGCATTTATTTGATTGTTGCGCATCGGCGCAAAAAGTAAAACACGTGGCTTATTATGCAAATTATTGATATGGTTATCTGGCAATTTTGGTATGCCGTCTTTTTTTAATATTAGTTTTTTTTAAAATACTGCAACCAAAAAAAATACATATCACGTACCTTACTATCTTCTATCATCAGTTTTGGTAAAAAATATTCAGATAACTAATTAAATCTCATAAACATATAACAAATATAGTATCATAAATATCGGTAATATTTTCGTTTTTGATTTTTTTTTGTAAATCAGAAAAAAAAATATTTTGGGCCGTTATTTAGTAGTAGTAGTATAAAAATATACTAATTAATAAAAGTAAGTAGTATGTGAATTAATAATACATGTGCATAGATAGAAGACGTATATTTAATTTAATCTTACTTTTATATAAAATAGTTATATTTCAACAATATAATATAAAAACAATTTAAACCTCATTATTAGGAGAACACATTCTTATTGTGAAGTTGTAATTATTCAGAACATAGGTTTGTGATATTTTAAATATTAATTAAATGTATTAAATAGAAAGATACACAAATAAAATCAATTTTATCAAAAAACATTGTGTAAGGTGCATTATACAACCTTCCCCGATTTAGAAAGAGATCCAGGTTCGAATCCCGATGGCGCAACAACAATATTTTTCGATAAAATTTATTTTATTTGTATATCTTTCTAAATAATACATTTAATTAATATCTATTATATATTGAATTTAAATATATATTTTTATTTTACCCATATAATATATTTCTATAATATTAAATTATTTGTAGAACTGTTTAATAATATTTATTATTACGTTATTTTTTTATTAATAACTTATTTAAAAAATATATTTAATATATATTTTTTTTAAGAAATAATATAACGTAAGAAATAATCGTTTTAAAGAAATAAACATAATTCAGTAACAACGAATCAATAAATTGCAATAAAATGATGATACAAACATACTGCATTAAATAACTGATTATTATCTTTTACATCTGAGTCCATAAAGCCATTTAACGACGTGCATTAAATACAATAAACACCTCTTTCATGTTTTTCAATACTGATTTCATAATATCGTCATGTCAACTTTCCACAGATTGAGACTGAATCTATCAGCGATGACAAACATTAATGTTTAATAATCGTGCAATGACACTAGTTATGAATTTATATGCACCTCCTTTAGTAACTCTGTACCTCTATATTATTATAATGTGTATTGTTATGTTCTTGAAAAAAACTTTAAATATAATTCACTTTAAACCATAGTAAAACACTGAAAAATTCCAGGAGTAAATCTTTCTTTCAAAGAAAATAAAAGTGCCACCGATTTATGAACCCGTGACTTCTCTACTGCCTGTAAAATACTCTCTCAGATAAGCTACGAGTATATCAGCCGTATTGACTAATATATATTTTAAAACAAATTAAATTTTTCAATTAGAATACAGAAAAATCTTTCAATAGTAAAATATTTAGTTGCCACCGAATTCGAATCTGGACCTCTTTCTATCCAGGGAAGCTCGTTCTCTGATTTCGCTATAGCAACCGAATACATTATCGACAAAATTTTTGAACTTATGTTCTGTAATATTTCATATTGATACATCTATTTTTAAAAGCAAGGCTCGAAAACATCTTATCACTTACAAATCTGAAAATAATATATTACGCGTTTGTACAGTCACATTTGCAATACGGTATTATTGGATAGGGAGGAGTATATAAAACTTCAATGTCACAATTAGAAATCACTCAAAAAATGATAATAAAAATTATTCTAAAAAAAAAGTTTTTCCAAGTATACAACTTTTCACAGATTTCAAAGTACCAAAAATAAGACATACAAAAAAAAATTCAATAATTAAAAATTAAAAATCAATTAAACTTTATCTATAAGATCTAGAGACCAAATTGATATTCCAAAACTAAAATATACCACAACCCAAAATCACTATATTTATCAAGGCATCAAATTTTTTAACAACCTTCCCATCGCAATTAGAACAATTACAGACTACTATCAATTTGTATCTGAAGTAAAAAAATTATATACACAGACTAACAGAAACATAAATTATCTCGTACATACTAATGTTGAATGAAAAAAAAAACAAAAATCCACTTAATATTACTATCTGTTCTGAAAGTCATTAAACATTGCATTTAATTATAAAGATTTATTCCATTTTATCTGCTACTGAATATGACAATAATGATATTGGACGTTTGACGTACGAACGTGAAGTAATGCGCGAAATGGCGAAATCTCTGAGATATGGTGTGAACACGAAAGCAAAAAATTGTCTTCGAAAAATCTCATCATATTTCAGAGATTAAATTGATTTTACGAATCGAAAATTGTACTAAAAACCTCTTCCATTGACACGGGCTATTATATTCAATACATCATATGAATATACAATAATTAGGCTTACACCGACGATGTCACTGATATCGGATAATATTATATAGAATAAGTAGTTATATTATTTTAACAATGTAAAATATATTATTATTAATCGAACATAACGTTTTTTATTGCTACTTCATTTCTTAGGTCGCCTCGGCTATATTTTTCCCGGCCTTAATCAGGGTAATAATTTTTCACCTGTCATCAAAATTGTGACAGGTAGCAAAGAATGAGTTTAAAACAATTAAAATAAGTATTATTCAAATATTATACGGCATACCTCGACCAGCTTGTTTACCTATCAGCAATTATTGAACATTCATTTCCATAAAAATCATTGGAAATCTTCTTCGAAACGGATGTCAATGAATGTTTGATTCTGTCAACAGGCGGCCTTTGATTTCGGCGTGGGCTCATACGAATTAAAAGTGAATATTGAATCTGAAATTGGTTGTTAATTTATTTCATTGCTATTTTAAATTAATAAAATACAACATTAATATTTTAATTGACCATTATAATCGACGAAGACCAAGTCTGGTCAGTTTATATATTTATAGAAAAACGAATATCCCCTCAAAAATCATGTATGTATTTATAAAAATATTCCGATTTTATCAAGTGTATTTTTTTAAACCGTGTCTTTAAAGTTAAGTCTACAGTAAATTCTGAATTATGACTCAAGATGTCGTATATATTATTTACGAGAAAGTAATTAAAAAGTTAGTAATATTAATTTTAAAAAAAATCTTGGTCTATTAAAAAAATAATATTTTCGCACTCTTAAGAATTAAATTAAAATAAAATTTTCTGGCCATGTATCATCATGTAAAGTGACGACACACTGTAAAAAAAAAAGTTTATTTATTCTAAAGACAAAAAATCACGCGTAGGTAGGCATCTACAATATTAAGTCATAATTTAGTTTGATACCTTATTTTCTTCTACTGAAATTATTGTTGGTAAATAGATATAAACCTATCTTTTGCATTTTTAAAGTTTGTTTTATAAGAATATAATGCTTTTAAGTCTAGACTCACAAAGATTCATTCTAAAACTTCTAAATTCTAAAACATATTAGATATTAATAAATTACTTTACTATGAAAATATTATATAAACAAAGTATTCAAAAAAACTCAGTTGGTATAGGTATTAAATAAAAATACCATATACGAGTACATACATATAAGTTAACTAACATTACTAGCTAATAAAACACTATTTTCAAATAATTTTTTAAAAAGTTTAGAATAGATTCGTAATTGGAAACAATAAATTACAAGCAACATATTATTTATTAGTAATAGATACTAGGTATAAGTTCGTCATAAATATCAAGAAAAAAATGTATTTTCAAATTTACACAGAATAATTGGTAGGTACCTAACTAGGTTAAACACGTACAGCTCGATAGATATAATAAAAAAATGAAACGTCCGGACATCAATTTTTTTTCATATTCATTCAGACGATTATGTCATTCTCACATGCTATTATTAAAAGTGTGACCGACGTACAAACGAGAATTATTTTAATGTTCGGATTTTAATGTTGTTTTAATGATTGAATTTTTTTTCCCCAAATGATAAATTATTTTTTATACATATAAATTTAAATAAATAATTAATTTTGTATTAACCACTGATGTCAACCAGTTTCGATATCTATGTATCTTGAAATGAGAGAAGACACAGCGGTATCAAAACTATACGGCGTCAAAGTAATCAATGTGATAATACAAAGATACTTATTTATTCATTTAAATAATTATGTCCAACCACAAAGTTAATGCTATAAATATTTAAAATTGTTTAACATAATTTATAATAAAAATGTTTATTTTATTAAAAAAATATTTTTATCAGATCATTAAACGATGCTTTATGCAATATAAATGTAGGACTTAGATTCAGATTAATCAAATAAGCGGCGTGGGCTATGATGACCGAATAAAATGATATTAATTTCATATAACTAATATCTATTTGCATCTCTTCGACTGTAAGTAGTTAATGATTATTTTTAGTTCTAATTCAATCAGATTAGAACCACCAACGCACAGCAGCGGGGAAGCAAAATAAACAATTTGTCAGGTGTTGCCTAAATTTAATATTGGATAAATAAATTCCTTATCCTTTTTGATCTTCCCGTAAGATTTCACTTAGCATATTATCTGGAACAGTACCTTGTGTGTGAATTCGTCATTTTACAAAATACCACCGTATTTAATTCTTAATTAGATTTGATGCAGAGCATCACGAAGAACACGTGTCCCAAATTTTTTTTTAAATTTTGGTTCATTTGCTGTACCAACACAGCGAGCGGCAGAAGAGGGGGGGGTATGCCGATCGCTAGCTGCATTCTTGGGAATTCAGTCGCTATGGAGCGTGTCCTTACCAGGTGTGGCCTCCACGTAGCACCGACTTGGCACCAATTGACTTTTTCCTATGGAACTATCTTAAATCAAAGGTATATAATAACAATCCTCCCTTTTTGGACCAATTAAAAACATATAGCCGATAATAAATGGCAGCAATCACGGAGAATACGTGCCGAGCAGTTCTCAGAAATGTTGCCTCCCGTTTAGAAGAGTGCCAGCGAAATAACGGATCATATTTAGAAAACATAATTTTTAAGAGATAAATTCCCAGGGACTGTTCGTAAATGCAAACTATTTTTTATTTTTATTAAATCCATCCATTATTTTATTAGAGAGTTTTTGTTATAAAAGAGACTTTTAGGACACCTTGTATTTTAAGGCTCGGATATTATCTAATTTCCTTTCCATCCTTTTACAACCTTCCCAAACCATAGACGTTAGAATAAAAAGGCGCTCGAAATTTTTTTAAGGCTTTCATTTAAAATAAATTGAAAAAAATGGTTATTAAAAAATGTTGATTTCTAGAGGGCTGTGAAAAATAAGTGCAATTAATAATTAATTAATATTATTTCGTCTGAAATTTAGAAATGAAATTTTGTTACAGATAATTTTCGTAAGCAATCATAGATAACGTTTTAAAATTTTTGTATATGTTAGGCATATATTTTCGAGTGAACATTATCTAATTGCGTATTCTATGAGAGAAATATGTTTTTAGTTTCGATGATTTCTGGACGATTTTTATCCGCGAAATTTGTCTGAGATTTATTAAATTTATCCGTGAGAAATTAAAAAAGCATCGTAATTTACTCGGTAAATAGATGCGATAAATAATAGTTCAGCGGTTGTTGATGATGTCATTTATCATCATAATTAGATGATGTTTATTCACAGCAGGATCTCTTCAAATGTTTTTTATTTAGATTTTCCCCTCTTTCATAGTCAAGTTGTCCGAAAATTTTGGCACATAACATGAACTTCGTTTTGAAATTATCAAATACCTTTTAACATGTATGACTTTTGTTTTCGTTGAGCACGAATTATCTCATTATTTCATTTCTCCAGTATACATTGTCGTCTAAGGCTTCTTTATAGTGGTCTGATGATGAATCATGTTCGATTAAAACTCTGTATTTTACTTCAGTAGATGTATAGGCAGTGTTGGTACTGATAATATACAACGGCTTACGTTTACATTCACGTTTCGAACAAATAAGGAAAGTTGCAGCAGCGTACAGTCTGTACTTTAAAATAAGAACTTTTTAACTATAATTTTTGTGAAAAAATTCTAAATAAAATATGTATCTCATAAAATTCTTACCACGATTATTTTCATATTATTAATATTTATTTTTGTGGTTTTACATATCAGATTAAATAAAATACAATCACTTTATATGAAACAATGAAATTTATTATACGCCAACCGGTTTTGCTTAGCTCAAGCTTCGTCTGGACGTATTTTAAACTAACCATAAATACAAAAAGAGTTCACTTATATATACATAAAGAGGGAAATAGATGGAGACAGAATATAAAATTATATGCAAAAGAAAGAGACAAAATACATATACAGTTAGACGGAACATTAAGGGAGGGGAAAATACAGTGTTGATGGATATTAAATTGATTTTATATATTCTATCTCCGTCTTTATAAGTGCACTCTTTTTGATTTTATGATTAGTTTTAAATACGTCCTGACGTAGCTTGAGCTAGTGGTAGTAGCTAGTATTTCGTGGTTTCATACAAAGTGATTGTATTTTATTTAATCAATTAATATTTCGCTTTTTTACTCAAAGTATACAATTACGTACAGTTTATTTCAAAGCACTGATAACACATACCTGAAAAGTTGTTATTGAAGATATGGTTGGAATAACCAAACTACCTCCATACCAAGTAATGACGGTTAGGATGTTATTTAAACTGTGATTGTGTCCGATTGTAACGATTATTGGTAATTGATTATTCGTAATTTTTTGAGTGATCATTGATACACTAGAAATTAAACCTCCAACATTAAATTGTTGTTACCAATCATTGCTTCAATCGAACGCAATCACAATCGCAATAACTACATACCATTTCTACTATCGTTCTGGTTTAATGAATTTTTTTCCAGTAGAATTGTGAGACTTGTTCTAATCTTCTGTTGTCAGAATCTGATGGCCTTACCTACCGCAGTAGTGTCCATAGTAATTGTAATAAAAAAATAAAGTGATCAATTTTGAATTGTAATTAACAGTGTTGTAGATAATGGCATGGGGAACACGAATTGCATTTGATTTCTTCAACACTACTAAAAACCTGCAGGAACTTAGCAAAAAAAAAAAAAAACTAATTCAATAAAAGCGACACGTGGGTAATACAATGTGTATAACGTGTAATGGTAGTAGGATGTCATCCTACTCCCATTCAAATGTTAATAATTTACGAAACTATATAGCACCTGTGACAAAAACAATCATAACTTTCATTGACAATTTTGTTCTTGTGTTCGAACAATCCTTATAATTGCGATAAAAAAGTAATCGACTCCTTTTCGAGTGAGCGGCCGCTGAGCACATTGTCATACAAAGTCGCGCGGTGTACCTATATCTCTTTGAGCGTGAATTATCTGCATGAATCACGCACGTGGGCTGGTCTTGTAAATTGCTCTCTTGATTACAATGGGTGATCATAATAAAATGGAGCCCAAATGAAATTAACCATTTTTTAACATTAATTCAGCGGGTTTTTATATTTTTGTTATTTTAATACACCTACAATAATGATAAAGCTCTACGTTATTATTACTGTCAGCAATGTATCCAATGATGAGCAGAAAACATCAAACTATCCATAGATAATAAGCTCCTCATGTTTAAGACCATAATATGGCATAAATTTTGCTACGCAGCCCTTATCTGAGGTCATGCTGCAAGGTCACACACAAAATACATCCGGGTTTTCCTCAATGCGTTAAAGTGAATTAAAACTATACAAATCCATCATGACTCGGGCATGCCTACTGTAAAGGAATTAATTAAACATTTATCCAAGCATTTTATGTTGGGATCTCATTCCTCGATTAATAATTATTCTTGTCAACTATGACGTTAATTCTCATTCTAAGTATAAGATACCAAAAATGGTCCTCACATTTTAACACAACCCTTAATTTATTTATCTTACTATGTGCACCATTATTAAGGAGCAGGGGATCCTTTGACCCTATACTCTGACAGTCAAGAGATCCAAGTCATTTTCTATTAATGTGGTCTTTATTTTAGTTTTTAATAGATATGCGTACACGGAATACGTGTCGCATCAATATTCTTACTATTTTCAAGCTAAGCTAAACGCTTGTATTATGAAAATAGGACTAGCTTGCTGGTCTCCTGGAACGAGGTGCGAACCCCCGATCACTAGATCACAAAGCCAGCGTCTTAACCACTGGACCAATAAGCTACTCAACTATCGCTCTTACTATCGTCGCTGTCTCAATGACCTCTTACAGATCAATCTTAATATTTTCCAACAATCTACGTCTCGTTTTCATTCTCTTGTCGCTGAGAACCCCGCCCACATTCCTCAAGATATTTGGGGGTCATACAGCATCCAAAGCAGTTCACCATTCTCTTCTAAGGTAATTTTGCAGAGGACATTTTCGAAGGGTCGTTTTTTAAGTTTCTACTTATAATATGTGCTTACTATATTTTTATATATAACATTAATTATTTTAAAATCTGACGCGGTTTCTTTAGATCGGGCCTAGCCTATGTGGGAAATATAATGAAAAAAATATGTGTATTAAAAAATAATAAATAACTAGTATGTATTATTTACCTTAATGTAATGGTGTAAATTATTAGTTATTTTTATTTAACGCATTGATTTATTTTGATGCATTTCATATTTTGTTTTTTAAACCATGTGCTATTTACTACTTTTATATAAAAATTATTAAGTTGTAAATGTTTTAATAATGTGAAATTAAAACTTTTGTATAAATTTCAAAGAAAATTTCTTACCACCTCGTCTCAAATATCCGCCCAAGGAAGAAGCGAACTAACTTAAGGTAAATGGTTTAAATTTAAAAATAGGTTAATATAAATATTTATTGATATAGTAAAATAGCCACGGTTCCGTCATATTCCTGTCACCCGGTAGTATTGATGCATAAGTGTCCGTAGACATATTACCGCTCTATTCAGAGGAAATTAATAGGAACAGCAGGTGTGGGAGACCGTTCGTGTTCTTAAAATACTTATATTATTTTACGTTTATTACAATAATCTCGATCTCTTGTTCTCTCAGCATGAAACTGACGAAAATATACTCGACTTCGATAATATGGCGTCATTTTTAATACGGAAAAATTACGTTTCACTTCCGGATATCAGGTATATAATTATACATTACATCGTGTAAAAAATTAGAGCTAATACGGGTAATTACATTATAATGTAATATAAATATGTTTCATTATTACAGGCACTCATTAGCTGGCGAAACATTACAATGTACGACATTAAATAAAATAATAATACTTCGTATAAGTACATGCACATATAAAGGCAGGCTAAAAACTTCTCAGTCTCGAAAAATACTTGAATATGCTTACTGTTTCCTAATGTTAACGCAATTTTCTAATTTTCGGAATTCACTAGATACTATTAATGAATTTTCTCCATGGAATTCTATGCAGCTGAAATTATTTAATATTTCCATGGGTTTTGGGAATATTAAGTTTAATGTCGTTTTATGCAATTTTTTATTTAGAATTATTTGTATAATGTTTACATTGAAGCGATTATTAATGGCTATTATTTTGATGATGTCTAACTGTAATAATCATGGAATTGTAAGCGGCTAGTTTATGAGACCAACCAAGTTGTTGAGTTAAATTGTTCGATTGATAATGCCACTACAAGGCGAAATGCGTCTCAAGTAAATTAAACGAGTAGAATCAAAAAACCAATGCTTTATTTTCACATACGGCACTTGAATATGGTTGGAAACATTGATATTTTTCAATATAATATCCCTTTTTTTAATGATACTTCAAAACCGTTATCCCAGTTTTATGGAAGAATTACCTTGGTACCATGTCAGGTACATGGTGAATAAAGTGGATGGATAATCAATTGGAAACCAATGAAATACAGCGCTGCCACTATATGAACCGTATTGTCAACCTCATTGCTCTGGTGAAAGATGACGCCTTTTACCAGCATCCCGATTTTTTCTCTCAATTTCGTCACGAGGTTAGCGTAGTACATTTATTATTTTGCCCGTAAGGTAATCAAGTAGTATACCATGAAAATGCTCTTATAATATTAATAATATGTATATTGTAAATTTTATTGCAAACTTTACATTATAGTTTTCATTAATATTAATATAAATGGTATTTTCTGAAACTGTTGATGTATTAAATTTAACTTAGAAAAGTAAGTTAAAAAACAAAGTTATAAACAATTTATATTAAAATAATTTGTTTCTTCCAGCGTTGATTGTATAATACCCGATTCTCCATATAAATAATACATATAATACATGCATTCAAGTTACAAAATATTATTTATGTTAAAAAAAGAGGAAGAAATACACATAAATAAACAAAATATAAATAATAAACTTCAGTTTTAGCTATTATAATACCTGTACCTACTCTGCAGTCGATGCGATTCTCTGGTCAGGGAGTCAGCCTTCCATGAGACTCTGTTTACACTAGAGAGTTGATGCTAAGTGCTAAACTATAGTTTTAGCTTTACGCCAACCACTCTATGTCTCAGAAGCTTAACGAATACACGTACACGGCCTTCAGAAAATATTGTAGATGCATTACAATAACGCTCAAACTCGAATAGTATTATGTATGATTTGTTATGTTGAATTCGTAGACGATTCGACCAGAGCTCGCAGATAAACATGCAGATGAAGAACGATTTAAAAATGATACTATTCATATCTTTACTGCATCGGTAGAAACGTCGTGACAGCATATTCGCACGAACGTTTAACTGTCTCCTCTGTCGTTCGATGTCATCATCGTCTTGTCCATCTTCATTGAAGATATGGCCAAGGTTTGGGATTTTTTTTGAACGCTTAATTTTGATCCGTCCAACCGCATACTCCATTATAATCCCAAAAAACTGACGCCGTCTGTTGACAGATGACAAAACTTACTTGGCTCTCTTCGGAGAAGGTGGACTGTTTCGATTATTGTTTGGACTGTCGTTGGTGGTGGGGAATTCAGGACGTATCTTTTATTTTGTAAGAAATATTATAATCTGTATTATTTTCAAGTATTTATGATTAATAAGAGGAAGGTGTAATTAAGAGCGGTTTAAATATGAATACATATTGATTATTTCAATTTCCTTTCTGTTTATAATGAAAACTATAATAATTTAAGAAATGACTACGCTTCGTAAAGTATATTTAAATATATTTAAATGAGTGGAGACTAAATAGTTACTTTTATAGCTAATCGTGAGGTAAAAGTCCTAGGCATGTAGGCTCCTTTATGCATGGATTAATTTTTGCAAAATTTTGTGATGATATCCAAATACTCGAAGAACAAACAAATAAACTATTAATCAAATCATTGCTATTTTATAAATGATTAAGAAATACTTAATTTAATACATTTACATACTTACTTACCATCAAGGCGTTTGTCTGAGGGGGTAGGCAGAGAGGATAGAGTGACACACTCTTCTGTCCTGACCCACAATTCTCGCCACATCCATATTCATACATCTTCTTATATAAGCTCACCGGTTTTTGGCTATCTGGTCGTGCCAAGTCATCCGTGGACGTCCTTTATTTCTAGTTGCTTATCTTTCTTAGCATTCTATCCTCATTCATCCGTTACATGTGACCAAACCACCTAAGTGATCCTTTCTTAATCTTACTCACTATACTAAAATCAGCTTTACTTTATTTTTTATTCTGTCATGCATGGATTTATCACTTATACGTGCATTCAGTCTACTTTCTTTCCTTTTTTTCCAGCTTCAGGCTTCACCTCCATACATCAGTGTCGGTATCAAGACTCTACTGTGAACCGTTAGTCTTGCCTCGGTTGACAAGTTCCCACTAGCTATAATTCCGTTCAATGCGCCATTTACTTTATTTCCTGCAGTTACCCTCCTTCGATATATTGCTCAGTCTTTCCGTTTCTATCAACCATACTTCCCAAATACACATACTTAAATCATTTACTGTCTATACCTACATTAATAGTTTTTATTTTTTTTATTTACCTTTACGTATTTAAATTTTCCCAAAGGTTGGAAATCTCAGATGAACTTTCTTATTAATGTTGGATAGATCGGATGAATGTTTTACTGCTGTCTCTCTGTGGTCAGGTATCACATGGCAAAGCTCTCAACCTTCCCACTACGGAATGATACACGTTACATTTCGTAAAATGTATGCAATTTCTCACCTTTTGCCATCACCATAAAAGAACCATAAAATAGATTTTCTAGAATTTATTTATATATTTAATCAAAAAGTAAGAAAATTTGGTTTAACATTGTAATTATGTGTCATAGCAGTCTTCTTCTTCTTCTTTTAAATAGGCAATCCACCCTTCAAGAGTGATTTGTGCCATTAATCAAGTTAAGAAATTATTTTTTAGAAAAAAGAATAATAATATTATAGAATAAGAAATTTTATATTACAAGTCAATACCATTATCGTTCAAAAAATTTGCTATTATATAGATGTGGAAAATTAAGGGAAAGAAGATGACACAAGTTAACCTAGAGTTGAAAATTACCATTGACGAGATTGCTGTAAAAAAAAACCTGTGATCCGCAATGAACAGGCAAAAAAGATATGATCAAGGATTTCCTCCTCGGCACCACACCACTACACTCGCACATTGGGGAAACTATTAAGTTCAATCTGAATAAATGTGAGACTACCTGGCAATGCCCAATTCTCATTCTACAGATATTTGATACTGTTCTTTTGGAGACTTTCCTTTTGGAGGACCAGGGGGCGCGGGGAATAGATCTTTGAATTATTTTAAGCCGGTGATTACCCTTATGATTATTTGGATCCATCCATTGTGCAGTCCAGATAGAATTCGTACATTTTTTATCATATCCCTTTGTCATACATAGGGATATGGAATTGATAAATATAGCAGTGATAATATGGGTGGTAGATAGAAAATGATAAATATAGCAGTGATAATATGGGCAGTAGATAGAAAATGATAAATATAGCAGTGATAATATGGGTAGTAGATAGGAAATGATAAATATAGAGTGATAATATGGGTAGTAGATAGAAAATGATAAACATAGCAGTGACATACTTAAATAACGATGTAAAAGTAAATGAAGAGGTATGAGCATGTCGAAACCACCATGAAAATATTTTTAAAAAAGAGCATACCTACACACCATATAAATTATTTAATTATGTTTTGTAATTATATTGATCTATTTCAGAATCGTCGTATGTCTCGTTCACATTTAATGCAACAATATGAAAAAATACTAGAAAAGATTTTTTATATTTATTTTATTTCCGCTTAATATGTTAAATGCATTATGAACAAGAAAACTGAAATTACTTTGTGACAATAATAATCTGTCATGATGTAAAATAGATTTATAAATTAAGTTAATATAAAATACATGTGCACGTACGTACGTGTACGTTCAACATTTTCCTGTGTAATTCTTTGCTACACCAACATATTTTTCTATCATTTTTTGTCTTTATGTTATTCATCAATAGCGCAACAGCTCCGTGTGGGCCGTTGCCTCCTCAAGTAGTTGTCCACTCCGATCTGTCTTTCTTCAGTTCATGATGCTGATTGGACTATAACTTGGTTACACATCATAACTTGGGTCTTTCGACACTCCTCCACCCAAGTAGTGACCTTCTGACATGAGCAAAAGCTTCCTATCGATCCTGCTCATTCGGTGTCAAGTTGGCATTTTTTCTGTATACTCATTCATGCAGTGCTGTGTGCAGTAATGCAGTAAGGCTTGGTTAGTAACAAAGGTCATTCACTGTTTGTCTGAAAACAAATAACAAATCACAGTTTTGGACAGAATATGAACAAAGTAGTGCACCTCAGCCATGCTATCTTAATAACTTGGACTGTGTTAGGTTCATTAAATGCTGTGTCTAATTCATGATTGTAGCATAGGCGCCATACCCCTTTTTATTCTTGGCTACAAATATCCTCCGTAGAATCTTATGTTCTAAAATCAGCAATAGGAGACAATTTGTTTTTCGTGTCAGTAATTGAATTTTCAGATGCGTTCGAATGCCAAAGTAACATTTGTGACTGCCTTTATACAAATTTTTGTTTTTTTTTAGTTATGTACCTATGTCGTTGATGGCAGTGACAATTAAACCTAGATATGTGAAATTACATTTTTTTTTATAGTACCTGTTCCAATACAATGTCACCGTGTTGCATTTGGAAGCTAATGTGTATTTTGTATAGCCAGCGTTTACTTCGGGGCCAACGTCGTAAGCTACGCATGTAAAATATGTAAATGAGTGAATACTTTAAACTTGTGTATTTTGTATAAATATAGTACCCGTTACTGATATTACTAAAATAAAATACATTCAAACTCGCGATAAAAAAAGCTTCGCCATTAATGGACAGTTCCCGAGTTTGCCGCTAGATGCCGCGAGGAGTCATAAATTAGCGGCGCTATGCACCGCAACGTTTGTTATATCACTCGCAAGGGCTTGCGGCCCGACTCGCGTGACTCACAACATTTCACCATTTACTAATAATTATTATTCCACCTTTATGTTTACGATCGTACTTACAAGTTATTTAGGCGGGACTTTTGTTTTAACTGATCTCGCATATTTTCTTGGCCAGAGCCCACAATTCTATTATGCCGACGTGTTTATTGACTATAGATGGCGTAAATAATATATATATATAAATATCTCATCAGGTAGAAATAGTGCATATGATTATCATCTTCAATTGTTGTATCTTATAATCAATTATGAATTATACACACGTATAATAACAGATCTTTTCTGAAAATGGAATTAGAACAAGTTTACGAGAACTAATCTCACATTTAATCTTCCACATTGCAACACCAATTGCAAACAAAACTCATTTTTTTATAGAGCACGCCTTTATTTTCAACTCACACCTAAACGAACTAGACATGTTCAATACTTCAGTTACCTCAATTAAATCTAAATGCAATACTTATACTTTAAAAGCCTTTATTTTTATTTTTATCACTCAAATTTTATTCCCTATTCCTTTCCCCTCGAATATTTTCTTAGTCTTTTTTATAACTTTTTTCTCTATGTTAAAATTTTTTTAATTCTCAAATTTTTCTACTTTATAGTCCTTCTTAAATTTTAAATTGTACTCACTGTATAAATTATTTTGTATCGTCTGAGAAAACATGTAACTGGTTTAATTATTGTTCTGCTTTTATTGTAATTCTCGTATTTACTGATAAACTGTATGTTTTCTGTATAAAAAATAATAAAATTAATACATCTATCGTTCCATTATTTGAAAGCCATCTATATAAACCGATAGCAGACGCGAGAATTAAGAATTCATTTTTATTAAATTTTGAATACCTCGATACAACTTATATATTATTAAGGAAAATACATTTTTATTGTGAAGTTGTAATTACTCAGAACATAAGTCTGTAATATTTTAAATATTAATATTAATTAATTAATACATTTAATTAGTATTTAAAATATCACAGACCTATGTTCTGAATAATTTCAACTTCACAATAAGAATGTGTTCTTAATAATTTACATAATCAATTACTTAATCTATGATAATAAACTTGGATGATCACGTAGCTATATAATTTTAAAAAACCTTATTGATATTAGGGTTCAGAGTTTTTATAATTAAAAATAGTTAAGTAATATCTGTTACTGTTTACCGTTCATATAAATTACGCGGTGGGACTAGATTAACGATGCACACAATTCCTGAATCGGTGTGCGATATTTTAAATATTTATTTATTTAAAATACAATTGCGCATAGCTAGTAGATACTGAGTGAAGGTAAATCCTGTTTAAAAATGTGAAACAAATAATGTGGTAAAATAACATGTAACACAATGCACGAAGTGATAAATCTTCTTGGTGGCTTTCGCTGATAATGCGTTCATGTCTGCACGTCTAATTCCTGACCATTGAAGAGTTTCAGTGTTCTGTTCATCATAGCCGCGGTGCGCTCAGTAAGGGTAACTCACTATGGGAACACTTGAACTTGGGATTTATAGACTCGGGTGGCGCTCGTGCGGAGGCCCTATATGGAGGCTTCGTGACGCGGCATGGGGCAAATTTAGCGCACGGTGTGACTTTGAACTCCGGCGGATTATTACTGGACCGCCGTTGCCCTCCGCCTCAGAATCTGGGAAGGGCAGGATCTGGACAGATGGACTAGAGTCTGGACAGTCAAGTATTAATAATATTGAGCAATAAGTCAATTTGGTTATTTATAATCTTTAGTTTGCTATTAATATAAAATGAGGCCTCAAAGTCATTTTGCAAATATTGAAGAAGAAATTTTATTTATCTTTATTAGTGTATATATATGTACATACTCATACAGGTGTGAAATATGTATAATATTTATTCTGAAAGTATGGTAGTAGGGAAACGACATTTTTAACGACTAACTTACCATCGCGCCGTTTCCCCGCGGAGGTAGGCAGAAATGATAGAGCGCCACAATCTTCCACCCTGACACACAATTATCGCCTCAACCACGCTCTCAGATTATTGAAGCTTCTAACACGACCATCCTCCAGTATCTGGTTTACCTGGTTGTGCCAAATCTTCCGCAGACGTACTCTACTTCTGGTGCCATCAACACTTGCGTGATATATCTTTCTTACCATTCTATCTCCATTCATCCGTTCCATATGACCAAACTATCTAAGTGATACTTTCTTAATCTTACTCACCATACTAAAATCAGCTTTAGATTATTTTCTTATTTCTTCATTCTTTACTCTTGTCATAAATAGATTTGCCACATATACGCCTAAGTGATCTCATTTCAACTGCATTCGGTCTACTTTATTTCCTCTTCTGCTAGTTCCAGGCCTCACTTTCATAAATCAGTGTCGGTACCAAAACTCCATTGCATACCGCTAGTTTTGGCTCGGTTGATAAGTTCCCGTCATATGTAATTCCATTCAAAGCGCCGTTCACTTTATACCCTGCGGTCAACCCTCCAATCGATATCTTTCTCAGCCTTTTCGCTTCCATCAAACATACTAATATTTGAAACAACAACATTATGGTTGGATATTTTCATCATAGTATGAAATTTAAACATATATATTTTAAATCACAATTAATATAATGAAACATATGGAAAAATGACCCAATGATCCAAAAGTGTCGTATTTATTGAAATAGGACTATTTAGATGGTTATTTTTGAAAATTATGAAAATTTTGATAATTATTGAAACATCTCAAATGTTATTTAGTTATTAATTTTAAAAAAATTATTATATCTACCTACCTATTACATACGAGTATGTAATATTAAACTATCGCGTTTGAAGTATAAGTGTCCACATTTGAAAGTATGTTAATATCATCGTGATTTAATAATCCATTTATAGAATTTTTCAAAATTACAATATTTTATAAATGACAATACGCAAGTAGGTGTGCTTCTAGAGTACCTTTGAAATTAAATAAACCACAAAATAAACAAATAAAGAATATTACAATTATATTTCAAAACAAGTGTTGAATACCATACGAAATATACAAACGTCAAAAACCATATCGTATCAGAATAAAATACAATAGGCATGTCGTTGCTGTCTTATCAAGATCTACTTATGCGGTATTTTTTCGTCGTATACTTTCCGGAGGGAGAAACGGGTTAATAGTATGTAGGTATCACAGAAATTCACCACTTATTTTTCTTTATTTATCCGACAGATGGCAGCACGTATATATTTCTTACGATAGATATCAAAGTTCAAAATTGTGCATGTTATCGTTGTTATGCGCATATGCATATTTTTATACAACCTCTAAATTTGGCAATTTATGTTGTATCACGATAAAAAACAGAAGTGTAATATTATGTAAAAAATATTATTTTTATTTATTTATGGAATTCTTCAGTTTTTCACGTGAAATACAAAAATATCCCGACTGAAATTCGAATACTTTTTCTATGAGAAAAATATTAGAAGTATATTTGGACCAGACCGCTATCAAATCTGAGATCCCTGGATCCAAAAGCTCGCCGCTGGACTACTGGGTTTGCAAGTTAATTTAAGCCAAAGCAAGTCTAGTGAATATTGTAAGAAAATATTCGGTGGTCAGTATGACCCATTCATACCGTAATATTGCAAGTAGTGAATACAAAGACCTACTTATATTAAAAAAAAGATTTTTAATATTATTATTGTTGTTTACTCAAACAAAAACAATTCGGTTGCGATTTGATCTAGCAAGAATGCAATAATTGGAACAGCGGCTTAAAAACTGACCTATTTAATTTTTTGAAGGTATTTTAACGGAACATTCGTGAACTTAAATTAAACCAAATTACAAAATCGCTTACGTGCCGAAGTGACCCGTTCATATACATAGTCACACCGATAGTTCAACCCTTGTACCTCAGTGCTGATGTCCCGAACTGTATTTTACTGGTTCTCGAATTTCATTACACCGCGTCGTGTCGAGGCAGGTCCTGCGTGGTATTGCATTTTAATTAAGAAGTTTACCTGGTTATATAATTGAAAATATATTGATTATGTGAAAGAAACTTTTTAAAGCTGTATAAACAGGCGAGCTGCTGTTTTGAGATAATAATCAACATTAATCTTTGTCACCTCAAAGGTATTTATATTTAATTACAACGGCTCAACTATTAATATTTCACTGGCATAATATATCCATTGTATATATAATACATAACCTAAATTAAATTGAATTTTTTATATATCTAAATGAAGCTGTAGCAAAAATCAACATAGATTTAGGATTTGATACTATCTTCTTTTACTCAGGCTATATTAAAAAACTACTTATTAGTTATTGTAATTTGTAGTTACATAACCATTATCGGTGAATATTGCAATAAATGAAATATATATTCTATAATTTAACCTAATTTTTTTTTCAATAATGGATGGTCTGGATTTTTGTGAAACAAGGGAATGATAGAATAAAAATAAGTATATTAGTATCAGCATTTTTTATTTTCTATCATCTTTAGGATTTCTCTTAAACATTCTTCCGGTGACAAGTATAAATAAACATACATCATTTCGGAATGGTCCCACATTCGGGGAAAGGATTTTATATTAGGTATATAATATGTTTCTTAAAAACGACTATAAAAAATATATTAATTGCTTATTCTGTTAAGGCACTCTGTACATGGCTTACAACATTAATCGTATGAACATACCGGATGGGTGGAGGGTGGAGAGTGGAGAGCACCCACCTCCCACCACCCACCCGGTTTACAAGTCTCGCGAGATCTGTACAAACGTTTTATATTCCTATATAGAACCTTTGTGACTAGTATACAACGCCGTGCACTGCCGCACCGCTCTAAGTACAATCGAAAATCTTATAACACAAAAATAACTTAGAATACAGGTAATCTGATCGGTCTTATCGGCTAAAATATATTATATAGGATGCAATCATTAAGGATATATTTTATTTACATTGTTGGAGTCAGGGGCAATCTATTTTGAGAGTAAACACCTCTATGGCAACAAATCGGCACAAGGAAACATCAATTAATCAATTTGATTTAATTTGTACATTTTTCTTTAGTTTACTATTCTAACAAATAAAGTTCCATAATTTAGCAGCAAGAGGAAGTTTCACTTCTCAAATGGCGTAATGTGGGCCCTTGTCAGTCTTTTAATTACATAAATATCTAAGGCACGAATCGGCGGGTAGGCGTCCCGGTTCAGTAGGTGGCGAGCTCCTCCTGCCCGTAATCGTAGGAGGCCGGGGCCGAGGGGCTGTAACCCGGACAGCCGCCCTCCAGATGCTTGCCCAGCAGGGACATGCGGGAGAAGGTCTTGCTGCACGACGCGCACGAGTACTTCTTGACTTCCGAGTGCGTCTGCAGGTGCGCGCGCAAGTTGGAGCGGTCAGCGAAAGCACGCCGACAGTGGTGGCACGAAAACGGCTTCTCGCCCGTGTGTGTGCGGATGTGCCCCTGCAGCAGCCAAGGCCGGGAGAAGGCTTTGCCGCACAGGTGGCACTTGCAAGGCAGCGTGTGCGTCCGGATGTGCATCTTCAGCGCACCCAGGGAAGTGTACACCTTGGAACAATACTTGCAGCTGAAGGACTTCTTGGCGAGGTTCCCCTCGGCCGCCGCGCAGTGGAACTGGCGATGCTTGGATAGGCCGGAGTAAGTAGAGTACGACTTGCCGCAGTCCGGGCACTGGTAGCGGGCGGCGCCCTCGCGGCGGCGGCGGGGCGCGGACCCGGCGGAGATGCCGGAGTCAGAGCTCACGCTGCCGGGCGGGGACAGCTCGGCGCCGGGCGACGCGGGCCCAGAGCACAGCGACACGGGCGACAGCGCTGGCGGCGAGTGCGCGGGCGGCGAGCAGGCGGCGCGCGGGGACAGCCCGCTGTACTCGGGGTAGCCCGGCGGCAGGTAGGCGCTGTAGGGCGGCGACGGCCGCGACCAGGTGCAGTACTGCTCCACGGGGGTGTTCAGGTTCAGGGGTTCCAGAGCCACCGGTCGAGAAGGATACGGCGGTAAGTGGGCCGGAAGATGAGTGGGAAGGTGCGATGGCAGAAGGGCGGGAAGGTGCGCCGGGAGATGGGTCGGCAGATGTGTCTGTAGGTGAGTCGGAAGGTATGGCGACATAGGTGCAGACGATACATAGGCGGGTACATGAGGAGCCAGAGTAGCAGCGGGCGAGTGAGCAGGCAGGCAAGCCCAGCGACGAGGCTGGATGGGGGCTGGATCTGCGCCCACTGCAGGGGAGGAAGCCTTGCTGGGGTAGTTTCCCGTGCGTGACAGATCCTCGGGTTTAGTGCTTAAATTTTCCGGTTCATTGTCATCCGCATCTGTAGATAAAGAAATCCATTAATTAGTAATTTATCAATGTTATTAAAATACGTTCTAATTAAAAAAAAAATTATTAAGATATATTATTTAAATATGTATTTATAAAAGCATTAACGACTATACAAAGATTGATTAGGTATTTTGTTATTTGCGGGACCACCCGACCGACCCTGCGCCCCTCCAGGTAATACCAAAGAGTAAGTCATGTGGACGTTAGTGAAGAGGCGTATCGAAGGCCTGCAGGGGCAGGTCTCCCACGAGATAATTAATTAGCGCCCCACGGCGAGCGGCGCCCCACGGCCCCACCCCGCAGCCAGCACATTACAGATTCGGTGCACGACACCGAGCGAAGAAATTCGTGTAAGGCTCATTAGCAATTAATATTTTATGATAATAAAGACCGCACATTCGGTTGTATTATTCATTTTATTTATATCCATTAATAAATTAAAGGTATGATAAAAATAAAGTATTATCGCTGAAATTATATACAGCGCAAAATCAAAATATTCTATTTCCATTCTCATGTACAATTATTGAAAATTGAATTTTATCTTATCTGAATCTCAAATCGTGTTAATATTTGTCGTTAATGTTGATTTAATACAAATAAAATTTAAAAGATTAACATTATAAGAAATAAAATATTAATTTAATGTATAATTAATAATACATTAAATTAGTATTTTAAACATCACAGACCTATGTTCTGAATAATTACAACTTCACAATAAGAATGTGTCCTCCTTAATAAAATAAAATATAGTTTATAAAACTAATTTATACCTACCTATCATATATATCAAATTTATTTACTTATTCATTATATAATATTAGGTATATTCGGTGTGATGTTTGTTGTCTTTGAAACGATTGTGAAAGCAATTTTTGTATATTATAAACAAATTATAATATATAAATAAGACCGTTTAAAAGGTATTACGTACGTATTTAATATAATTATTATATACTTTCTAATATAGATATTTAAATATTCTAATAATAATAATTCTCATTTTATTTAAAATATTTTTCTTTTTAGAATATGTTTATCATTTAATATAAATCTAATTAACTTATTTCATAAAACAAACTTTAATTTGTGATGATAGTAATAAAAAAATTATTATGAATATTATTACCAGTATCTGCAAAGTACATGATTAAAAGCTTTACAAGACGTATTATCGTAGTTCAACGCACTTGCATTTTCATTGTAAAATAATAAAGTAAAATTTCCAAGAGAAAATAATCGGATAGCGAAGAAAGTTTTCAAAGAAAATAATAATGATAAAATGTGAATCTGCCTACCTTCGTACGGGTAGGTGAGAGGCGGCGGGCGGTCGTCCCTTGCGGAGGGCGGCACTGGTCTCTTCTTCAACGGGCAGTGGCTGTAATTTCTCTGCATAATGCTGCGGGAAATTCTCACTTCTTCTACTAACATCTCACAGAACTAAAACACTTAAAATCTCCGAAATCACTTTGCAGCAACGTCAACACAAACGTTCCGCGGCAATCACCAATAAAAATAGTCCAATCCGAAAATAGTCCACGGTATGTCGGTAATCACAATAACACAATCCAGAAAAACTTGTAAATTGTCCAATAAAGCTCGCGAGCCGAGAGAACAACCTTCGCGAACGACGTGCAAGCCAGTTATGGTCAGTCTCGGGAAAGCTGGTCTGCTTAAATACCTCTCCCGCTGTCGGGGCCAGGTGCGCGCG
The DNA here is from genome assembly GCA_031772225.1 of Eubasilissa splendida. Lineage (NCBI taxonomy): Eukaryota > Metazoa > Arthropoda > Insecta > Trichoptera > Phryganeidae > Eubasilissa > Eubasilissa splendida. The sequence goes on from CM062846.1 coordinate 11,707,512, forward strand.
CGCGGCGGCCCGCACGTGCGGCCCGGCCAATCGACGCGAAGTTCCCAGGCTGCTCCGGCCAATCGCGAGGGCAGTATTCGGCGGTTTGTGAATGGGGGGCGGCGCTATCGAGTGGTGGGGTGGCAGGTGGTGGCGGTGCGATATGCCACCATTCCTCGCTCGTGAGGCAGGAGCGGCGCTCGTCGGGGTTGAAGCACTTTGCGCCGGTGTGGATACTCGCGTTAGTCGATACGATGTTGTTTTTAACCATTTCAGATGATGTTTTGTTTTTGTACTTTGCGAGAGATTTCATGCTACGGTTGGTTCACTGATTTATTTGGGGATACGATTCAATAAAAACAATCATATGGACCATTCGATTAAATTACTACATCTTATATAGATATTATTAAATTCTTATCGATAATATGTCCTCATTTATTGTGATGTTAAAGCACATTTCTGTGAATTTTCACCAAATTTTATTTAAACATATCTATTCATTTTTACTAGAGAATTGTTTTAATAGCCCTATTTAAATTAATAGAAAAATCCTTAATTTGGTGTAAAAATAAAACACCATAACGTCCAATCTACAATATAATAACGGACTATCGATGGGATACAGAAGTTACTCGGATTATTTTTCGGAGTGATATAAAAATATTCATTTATGAATTAAGTTTTTTTATATCACTTATACTAACTATCTAAGGTCTTCATTTAAAAAAATATTAACTAAACGATATTTAAAAAATCTACATATTTATAAATTCCTTAGGAAATGCATGTAAAGTGAGGTTTTTGTAAGGCTATCAAATATTTGTCATTTGTTTTACACTCTTCGTATATGTGGTTTTTAATTTAATATGTAAATTGTATCAGAAAAACTTAAATATTTTCTACTGTACGTAGGTAATTTTTCATCATTATAATTTGTAGTAATATCATATAAATGTGCACCTTCAGATAGATATATTAAATAAGACTACCTAATTGTGAATATTTGTGTATCTATGATATTGCGTATTGTCTATTTTTATTAGCAGCACAAGAGGGATATATTTAAGTTTATCAGGCCTTTTCTGTATAGGGTAATAATTATTTTAAATACTTAGATTATTTCAACTTAATAAGATAATATGTATAAATTATACCTAAATCAGATTGGCCTCATTGATATTAAAGTAATAAGACTATGTAATTAGGAGCGATGAGGGAAGACCAGGATATGGATTAAAAGAAGGCTATGGCTAGTTGTGAAGAAATGGACACGCATAGATATAAGAAAGGCTTTATTTGTCACAAAAGACCCCTTTGTTACGTCACAGACTGCATACAGTGCTCCGAGGTGAAACACTATTTATAGTATTTTCTTTCATGCGATTGTTTTGGGGTGCATCTGTCTTTCCACGGCGAGATTTTCTTCAGAATGGCGGCCGCACGCGCTCGAGGAAGGGGGCGGTTTTGACCCATTGTTGCGCCCTGCTCCTTGCGCGGACCGTGATTTAAGGACACATTGATTGCTCCACATCTGCTGGGCTCGCATGTCGATATTAAACGACGTTCGGGCCGACTCGCGCACAGCTTGCGGGGCGGTTGCGCCGCGCTGCGCGACCGATTGTTTGCAAATAAAAATGACGTTTATTTTGAAATGAGACGAAACAGCGAAAGCTGCCGGAAATGGATGTCGGTTCATGACGACCCCGTCTGCACTTTACACTTTTGCCTCGGGTGTCGAGGGTCAACTTCATATATTAGCTATTAGCCAAATGATAATGTAATATTTTTAATATAAATTAGTTTTACTTTCTTATATATATATTTTATAAGATGTAATTAATTATTGTATTCAAAAGTACTATCATTTATTTTCTTTAACTTAATTAATTATAGGTATACTTTGTAACCTACGAATCATTTGATTCCTATATGTATTTTTACTATCTATTATTTCAGATTAATGTTATTTTTTACGTAAAACACATTATTATTGTGAAATTTCAGCATTCATAACATAGGTACTGGGATATTTTTAAAGGGAATTAAATTAATTTACTAACTACTCAGGTAGCAACTAAAATACTAAAAAATTGAACAAGTCCAGATTCAAATCCCAGTAGCAACCAAAATACGTTCCAGTTTGTACAAATATTTTTTCAGTAGGTATACGTTCTTTAGGAGTACCTACTCATAGTCGGAAAAATATACAATTTTAATATTATTTAATATTTTGTGTGCTGGTATGAAGATAGACATAATTTTAATATGCAGTAGTTGAACTATAATCAGATAGCTTTTGATAAATACGCTTTTATGTCACAAGTATTGGAATGGATCAAATCTACAATACTTACATAAGAATGTTAGAAATATTTAGCTGACCATCAGTTTTACTTATTTATCAATTTATTTTATTATTCAAATTTAGATATCGAATATGTATCCACGTCTGTTTGACAGCACAAACCTATTAAAAAATGGTAAAATCTTTATTTCTATTTGTTAACATTATTTAAAAAAAAAAAATTACGTACTAACTTTCTATACGTAATACTTACCTACATAATTGTTCACTAAGATGTCTTAAATTATTGTAATCATACATTTCAGTCAAACTTGTGTTATCAATACTACATCACTTCATTGTATCAATATATAGACATACTTACTCAAATTATAATTATTTAAATGTAGTAGTATTTGTAATACTTGCAAAATACTTGTAGGTGATGAATATTTGGAACAAGTAGATGAGTTTATATATTTGGGAAGTATGTTTGATAGAAACGGAAAGACAAAGATATCGAAAGGAGGGTGGGTGACTGCAGGGAATAAAGTGAACGGCGCTTTGAATGAAATTATAGCTAATGAGAACTTGTCAACTGAGGCAAGACTAGTGGTTAACAATGGAATCCTGGTACCAACACTGATATATGGAAGCGAGCTGGCAGAAGAGGAACGAAAAAAGAATGCGATGGAAATGAGATCGCTTAGGCGTATATGGGGCAGATCAATTTATGATAGAGTAAAGAATGAAGAAATAAGAAAATAATGTAAAGCTGATTTTAGTATGGTGAGTAAGATTAAGAATATATCACTTAGGTGGTTTGATCATATGGAACAGATGAATGAGGAGAGAATGGTAATAAAAATATATGACGCAAGTGTTGATGGCACCAGAAGTAGAGTACGTCCGCGAAAGATTTGGCACGTCCAGGTAAACCAGATCTGGAGGATGATCGCGTTAGAAGCTTCAATAATCGGAGAGCGTATATGAGACGAGAATTATGTGTCAGGAAGGAAGATTGTGGCGCTCTATGATCGCGTGATGGCAAGTAAGTAAATGTAATAGTATACATAATAAAAAAATATATTTAATAGTAAACATCTAATTGAACAAACCTCTCTAAGCATACGTTACAAAAACACCGTTAAATTAATCAGATCTAAAGACAGTAATGCGATTGGTTTACGATTTATTTAAAATGTTTTATGTGTATCCAGGATGTTCATATTCCTAGAGATCCATGTGACGAAAACTGTCGGCCAATAGAGGTGACCGGATTATACCACGAAGCACGTCACTTGGAGCCAACATGAACGTTCCTGCAGATGTAATTACCATCTGATCGTAGACAGTACACATCTGCGACACCAGCAGCTTAGGGCAGGGGTAGTCAAATTCTCACTTCAATATATATTTTATTTTACGTAAAAATATTTTAATGTTGATCTTTTTACAATTTGTTACACAGTTTATTATAAAAATAATAATCGCTATTTTTAATAAAATTTCGTTATTGAAAATAAAAACTTCTTATTATATTTGATTGGTACCATACTCAATTAATATCTACTCGTATATCAGAAAATCTAGTATTTTAAACTAACACGTTCCTGAATTGATAATATGCGAGTTCTTCACCGAATTAGTATTATGTTCTAGAATACCGTGTAATTTGAATTGGCGAATATATTTGCATGAAACATAAAATCAGGGATTTTTGATATCGAGACAATCGAATTTAACATTTACATTTACTTGGACAGGCCATATTCATCATCCGGACGCACGCTATTTGGAGGGGTTGCAAAACAAAATGATTTTAATGAGATCGATCGCGTAAACCTTTGATGCATCCCGAATAATGTTATTTAATAATTACCACATAGATCTCATTAAAATACAAGTTTGAAAAATTCAGCTGGTAAAAATATTTTTTAATCTAGCTAAACAAATCCATATATTTTATGCGAAATCAAAGGTTTTGGTGCAATGTTTTCAGTTGCATTTTAAAATAGATGACTAGAATTTTGTGTATATATTTATGTTATATTATAAATACGTATATATAATTTTTTCAGTCAGCTGTGACGGTGGACTCAGGACAGGGACTTATGGTAGAAATGCATTTCAAAATGTTCCCTTTAAGATGTACGAGTGTGCGCACGCACATAACTTGATATCATAGTGCACACAAAAAAATATAGCGCGCACTCAATTTTTAACAAGACTTCTTCATGTGCCGCCTTCTATCGAAGACCATGTTGCGGTATATTGATTTATCCTATATAAAGTCACTAACATTTTGGACATTGAACGACTTTGTCAGGTTATTCAGCCAAGATAATATATTTTTACCTACGACTGTACTGCCGTGTATCTTCCTCTGCATAATGAGTTATAATATATCATATTTTTCATTGCGGCGAATGTTTCCGTAGTATGCGGCTTTTCTTGGTAGTTTTTATTAGTTCTGTTGACTTATTTATGTATCATAATACATATCCATAAGTAATATGGTAAACCCAAGTAGCCATTTTTTTCTTATTTTCTCATCCGGCGCATAATAATGGCATTAGTCCTTAAAATTGCTCAAATATTTTTTTATGTGCACATTGCGATCTAAACTGAGGAAATATTGATTACAAGCCGATACTTATACGATTGAAGTCACTATATGTTAAAAATAACATAAAAGACGAAAGAAGAAGAAAAAATATAAATAAATGAGTCATTTGAAAGATCGAAGCTTCTACGAGAGGCTCTAACTATAAATTCTGTTGTAAAAAGCACGCATTATTAAATAAAAATTAATGCAGTCTGAATTTGGTAGCCCCTGTCTGAAGGGGAGATTTTTTTATGTCACTAGAAGATGTACCGACACCTATTTCCCGAACACAGATGGAGGCCATAATAATGTATGTCCGGGAGTAGGGACTTTCCTCCCGATTTTTCTCCAAATATAGCACAGCTCGCGCGCAGATGAAGCACGTTCGGGCAGTGGGCAGATCTCGACACGTGCAAACTTACTTTTATGAATCGGGAAAAACATCGTAAAATATCACCATCCGTCTATCACACAACTGCAGATAGTTGAGAATTGCACGTACCTATTTAATGTGGTCACTCAATATTTTTTAAAGCCTTAAAATATTACACAACTAGACGTGTAGATACATAATACTATCTTCTGGGTGGATTACTGTTTATTACCTCCTACATATTTTGTTACGAAACATAAAATAAATTATCATGAATTTCATTGGTAATTATAAACAATTCTACGGTAAACACGATCTAATTAGCAACAATAAAAAATAAATGTTTTTTTTTTGTTTTTAATACCCCAATTTACATTTTCCCTCTGTTTAATTTTTTTTTGTCGGTTCCTTCAAATTACTTTTAAGCGGAGGTCCACTATATTTACAAGTAATTTTGAATATTTTTCACTTGAGTAATGTTTGAAAATATAATACGATTATTATCTGTTCTTCTACTGGATTACGTGCGCAGGGCGTCCACTGTCTGCGTCACTGTACGTGCAAAATTCCTCACTGCTCAGCGTACGTGAGAAATCGTCAAAAGCACATCTCAATAATCATATCATAATAAAGTATACTCGCGATTCATGATATGTAATAATCATCCGATAACGTCATCGTTGATTGTTTGTTATTGAATGAATGCAGTTCGTGTTACGTGGCACCGCAGTCAAATATGCCGTAAATTAAATGTTTATTAAAATATGAATTAAATATATTAATTAGAAAGATATACATATAAAATCAATTTTATGGAAAAATATTGTTGTTGCGCCACCGGGATTCGAACCTGGATCTCTTTCCTAACCGGGGAAGGTGCATTATTCAACTATGCTACAGCGACAATTTTCGAACCTATATGTTATTTGATATTAATACATTTAATCGTTCCATTATTTGAAAGAGCCGTCTACCTTATTTTTACAGAATCTCGAATACCTTTGAGTAAACTGATAGCAGACGCCAGAATTATCAATTCATTTTTATTAAATTTTGGACACATTGATACAACTTTATTATTAGGAGAACACCTATGTTCTAAATAATTACAACTTCACAATAAGAACGTGTGCTCCATAATAATATAAGATGTATCAATGTGTCCAAAATTTAAAAACAATGAATTGATAATTCTGGCGTCTGCAGTCGGTTTACTCAAAGGTATTTGTGATTCCGTAAAAACAATGTAGATGGCTTTCAAATAATGGAACGACAGATGTATTAATTTGAAAAAGTGTAACATATGGGTTCGAAAATTTATCATGAAAAATAATGGCGCTATAACACAATTGGTAGTGTACCTTCCCGGATTGGGAATAGAGATCCAGGTTCGAATCTCGGTAGCGCAAAAACAATATTTTCCGACAAAATTGATTTTATATGTATATATTTATAATTAATACATTAAATTAGTATTTAAATGATTATTCCTTATAATTATACAATCTATGAAAACAAATTAAATAATAATATTGTACTGACATTACTTGTAACTGTAATCACACTTCAGTTCGTGTATCCTTCCTGTAGGTACATAGTGAAACAAGTTGTTTTGATTTTAAATTCGCTTATTTAAAACTATTTAACGAACGTATACTTGCATTAGCCATATTCAAGTAGCATGTCATTAAAATTGCAAGTTCTACATTAAAAATATGGAAAAGCAAACATACTTTAAATTTTAATGACATATATTTGGAAAATATATGTCGTTGATTTTTAGGATAAAATCCCTTCAAGGTACTAATTAAGTTCCCTTGCTTCAATGCCTGCCCAATTGAAAACACGAAAACCTTATCCGGAACATGAAGACCTTAATACTTAGTTATGTATGAGACAAATTAGTAACAGATGAATTTTTTTAGATTTGATATTTTGGGTTTGATGCAAGATCTACATATTTATGTTGTGACACTAAAATGTTATGGTTACACGTTTATTTTACTTCGATGTTTTGTAATCCACTGTAGATTTAAGAATTAACGACATTAGCAATGATGTTCTGTGTAGAGTTACTCTCCCGCGTGTTTCCAACCTCACTGACCGACGAATTTCATTTTACGTCAGCCAGAGATGTCAAATGCACACAATAAATTAGCCTAGTAAAACTCTACACAGAACACTCTGAAAGGCCATGAATATCTGGAAATATTTTTATTAGCCACAATGATCAATCATTGGTTCCGAAACGTCAATTAAAAATATAGTGAAATTATTCCCAAGGAGTTCAAAGATTTACTTTTGGCTCGAGACTAGGTCACTTCTTAGTCATAATATAGTTAAATAATGTACCTACTTTATATGTGGCACGTTGTACCGAAGTTTAGAGCTACTTTTGGAGAAATGTTTCTATTCGAAGCGGTTATTTTTCTTATTTACAGGAATATTAGAATAATAATACCATTAAATGTTTTACTATTACTTACTAACCGGAACGATGACCTATTAAGAAATGAAAGGAATCTCGGACATTTCCGGGATTTATTAAGGTGTGGGTCTCTTGCTGAGGGCTACTGGGTTGGGCGATGCCGGGAAGAGCAGTGGCTAGAGAGTCCTAACGGAGCATTCTACTGGCTCTCCCTCGCACCTCTTGCGACTTGGGTAGGGTGAATTTCTGCCGGACTGTGACCGAGTTCTGCGACTGCAACACATAAATGTGACGTCTACCCTCCCCTTTTGGGAGTGTATGCTTTATATAGCTTCCTTCTGAATTGCATGTGATAACACGTCACGTCAAATTGTACAGGTATGGCTCTGGTACGATGATAGCGGAGTCAACCTACGATGATACTATTAATAATAACTGAATGTAATAAAATAAAAATATATGCAATTATTACGAATTGAAATGATAGTAAACAACTCTCAAAACGATTCGGGAAAGGGTTTAAATAAATAAATATTACTTACTAATTTGAGTTTGTTTGTATATAATATATGCAATACAAATATCAGTGAGTTTGTATATTACTTAGGTCTTGGATTAGGAATAAATAAAAATGATGATGATAAATAATGGGCTATTTTTAATAAAATATATGTTATTTTCTATTGACATCTTTATCTCGTCACATCGAGCTATATGTCTAAATTACAACTCATATACATATCTGCATGACGCAACGTCAATTGTTACTTTCATGCATACATGGTCCTAGCTTGATGTTAATTACAAGATTAAAGAATAATTCATTTAATGCTGTATACACGTAGGTTATCTCATATTATTTAAAAAATCTCTATTATGTGATCAAATTATTACTTAATTTTTATTTAAACTTTCTGTCATTAGGGTACTTGACATATATTTTTTGTTTTGATAGGAAATTAAAAAAAAACATTATTTTCCGATACCACTTTTAAATAACGTGAATTAACTTAAAAGAATATAAATTGAAAAATTTGTCGTTAATCTACTTAGTCGATGTGGCAAAATTGAATAACGTATTTCATTGGGTTCGAGTTCAGGAAGCAACTAAAATATCATTTCGATTAATCATTAATAATTCAATTAATTTGTATTAAAAATATGTTTTGAATAACTGCAACTTCACAATTATAATGTGTTCTCAAAAATTAATTAAATAATTGTTTAGTAATTTTGTGTAATGTTGCCGCATAACTACGTTACGTTTAAACATATTCAACTTTTTTCAATGATCGTAAACATGTTCAAAAATAAAGCTTAACAAAGAACTATGTGGTAGGCTTCCATATTATTCTAAAAATAGAATAACCCACAAAATGCCCGTGTTTATCCTAAATAATGGAGATTCCCTCAGTTTTACTACTCTGAATGTTCCGGCTTAGTTTCTCAAAAATCTCCGGGTTATTCCTGGAAAGCTGCCAGAGTTGGATAATGAATATCCTATTAAGATTATATTGCCGGGACGTCCTCTCACCCTGGCCGATAATCTGCCCACAAAACGTGTCGGCGAGTTCTGGAGGTTTGCCCGGGGGAAGCAAATCGCCGCATTGTCTGACACTTTTTTCCCACCGTTTGACTTGCCCGACATAAAAATCCAAACAAATATTCCGGAATTAAAAATCAGCTTATTTACATTAATCTGTACATGTACTCATTTTCAGACATTGTTCTCGAATTTGAAATTTAGAGTTCTATGATATTTAAAAATCACGGTGTACTTCAACTCTCTGGAAGAAGAAAACGGAAGAAGGAAACGAGAAATAAGGAACGGTTTTGGATTAAGAAACCAAAAATTTTAGCATCAGTGTCTAGTTACCAAAAACTAAAATCAATTTTATGTCACGACTGATGCTAATTCTACATGATTAATTGATAAGTATTAGCAATATTTGAATATGTCCAAGAACACACAATTACTGAATTACTGAATGTTTACCTACAAAGGCACTGTTATTAAACAAATATCAGATATCTCATAGAGAAAAAGCTATTTTTTTATTATATTTAATGGAAAATATATGGAAGTATGGGGTAATTACAGGGCTTATAACCTGTCTTCGGCTGGCTAAATGATCACTTTATATATATATATAACTTTCACCAATTCACACCCTTCAATCTTGACATTTATCAAATTTTTGAAAGTTGTAAATAAACTAAGTTGTTTAATTACCAAACAGTTTGATGACGCATGTTCCTGTTCTTTAAAATAAAAGAAAACTTTATTTTAGTACTTTTCTGTGCTATTGTTTTTGTGTGTATTTCGAGACAATAAGAGTAAATTTGGGAGAGATTGAAGAAAATGGATTGATTAGGAAAGATAGATAAAATAACAATACGAAAAGATTGCACCCGTTAAGACTTAGAAATTGACGAGTATGTCAAATTTAGTCGCATGAACGAAGTAGAGTTCATTGTTAGAACATACAAAGAATTCTACTACCCGCGGAAAATAGCGCGATGATGAAAAGGCAAGTTTCCTGAATAATAAGTACACAAGACTTTCTGCAACAACACTGTACATCGGTTTTTATAAATGTTGATAGATAGGCAGAGCATCAGCCATATTGGATGATACATAGTTGCAGGTAAAATCACTTAGAAATTGTGTGTAATAGTATTTTTTTAAACTTGATTGTTTAATATTCCATTCGATGCGAATATATACAACGCATTATTCAGATCTGTCCGAAAACGATATACAGTGTTGTTGCATGGATTGTCTCATATTTTTAGACTGGAATAGACAAGTTGTTCATTTTAAGCCCTGCACTTTGTCACTTTGACAAAAGATAAATGAATGGGTCACTAAAATCTGCAAATAATCAATTGATGGGGAAAACATGATATGTATAGTTGTAATGACTTCATTGTCGGTAATATAATAATCGCACATATTTAAATATCTTTATCCTCCCATTTGAGACAAATTTTTCATTCAAATAAAATGCACATCACGCTAAACACTTTATTTAAAAGCATATGCCATTAATATTTTAGATAATTTCGCTCTGCGCAAACATGTTTATCAATTCAGAACAATAACCGAGATCCTAAACACATATACTTTAACAATAAGTATGACTGCAGGTTATTTTGTTTGTAATTTTATGGTTCGATATGGACGGACTGACTGACGGACGGACAGATTGGATGGACTTTGTACATGATAAGTCGTAACCGATTTTAATTTGTTTTTAAGAAAGCGCAAATAAGACATGTTGATTAATCATGCAGTTTTATCTGTAATAATTTACAAATCAGCTAATGGATCGAATAAACATGACGAAACACGTGACTGCAAATATCCATGACACAGGTCGAACATTTTCGAATACTAGTACATATAATTAATATTTAACCGACAAGTTACTGAAATTAATGTCACACGTATTGTTAATGTTATTGGTATTGCTATTCTTTAATTTTATTATTTCTGTCTCGCGATGCTCCAAGATTCTAGATAATATTTGTAAAAAACAACCTTATAGTTTTTAGCGTCAATAACATCTTGAGATGAATATAATAACCCTCCCCTATTTTTCTGTATGATAAAACTATGGCGAACTGATTTCTCAAAGAGACTGTCGCCTACAAATGTCGTGCAATATAACTTCTTAGCCAATTGTCGCACAATGAATCCACCAATATAAGAAATAATTTGTAATTAGTAACTAGGAATTCTGATAGATTTTCACTATCTGCCTCATTTGATTCATTTTCTATAAATTCCGGTCTATAATTTTCAGTTGTGCTATTAGTTTTTGTTATTGCTGAAGAACAATTCAAAATCTGTATACAGTAAAACCTCGTTAAAACGAACCCCGCTATACCGAAAAATGACGTATAACGAAAAAAATTTCAAAATGAATTCCCTAAAATCAATTTTTCATACAGAAATCAATTTATATAACGAAATTTCGTTAATATCTATAACGAAATTATTTTTGTCCCGTACGAAAAAATACCAATCGTTTACATAAATATATAGCGAATATAAGCCTGCTTTTAAACAAAAATATTATTTGTAATAGTATTATACTGTAATATTATATTATACTGTAATAGTAGATGGTAAGCCATCTGTTATATTTGTTTTTGAGTTTTTTTTTATACTTTGCTTATTATTCGGTAAAAAATAAATATATTTATCGCTTTCATTACGCGGAGCATCAAATATTGTTTACTTTTCACAAAACACAATATTGTTAAATAGCAATATTTAATTGTTTTGTTTATTAGTACTACTCGTGTTTCTTAAATTCAATAATTATTTATGTATCATAAAGATATTAAAAATGTCACACATATATGAAATAATATTTCAAAAGATAAATGTATTCTGTCTACTTTGATTAGGACAAGAATCCTAGTAATGCACACTCCAAATTTAATAAACTTTGTATATTTATTAATATTAATATATAGAATGTCCCAGAGATAGTAGTTTAAATGGGACCTACGGATAGGGAACATCACTAAAAACCCAAATATGGTTATATACTAATGAAATGTAATAATTATTAGGATATACATATAAAATCAATTTCAATTCAATTCAACTATTAAGAAGTTATTCGAGCATTTGGATTTTTAGGAAAAAAAACCCAGTTTTTTTAATTAGCCGTATACAAAAATCTACTAGCTTTTGTGGTACCTATATTATAACAATATACGTGTGCCGAATTTTATTATTATGGGTTGAGTATTTTTGAAAAGCCAGGTCGCAAATTTCTTGAAAATTACACAAATTTGAATAACTTCTAAATCGTTGAATTTCGGATAACCTATTTGAGCCATTGTGACACTAGTGGTGATGTCACCTTTTCATAGGAGCCGTTTGAACAACTATTTCTGGGATACCCGGTATAACAGCTTGACCTGCAAAACTCTTTGTAAAATATTGTCTCCACAATATACTCGTAATTTCACAAATTTCTCCTAGTACTGGTATAAATTTTTAAAATATTTTAATATAAGTATATGACAAGACGGTTGTATTTAGATCGTCTAAAAAACACATTTTTTCTATTAATTTTTCATTTTAATCAACTTTTTTTTAAAGGTTAAATCTTATAAGTTATTTAATATTTGAGTATCTATCTATTTTCGCAGGTTGAAGATATGCATATCTTGCCCATATGATGGCATACATTTTCCAACCCGAATAATTATATTACAAACTGAGTTTAAATCGTACTTTAATTTATTAATTTACTCAAATATGTGTATGAAATAACACCTTCACGTCGTTTAATATTCATAGATTTCGACGGTCAACTGGGAGGTATCGTGTTTTCCACATTTCAGTACAATGCACGCAAAATCAGATTTGCGGTATTTCCGTAATATTGGTGCAAGCAAGGCAGTAAAGATGCAAATTTATGAATGAAAACCCCGTTACTGCAATATCGACCTTGAAAATAGGATCGGTTATTTCAGATATTAAATTGTAGGTACATGGGAATATATGCAGTAAATGTAGGTACTTAATGTTATTTTTTTAGCATAACGTGTAACGTGATACTTGTATTCAAATATTAATATTCAAAAAAATCATAAAAATATTAAAGCACTACTCGATTTTATGAGTTGGCTAAAATAAATATGAATAAAATTTGATTCGGAAAGTAATTTGATACGAAAATCAAACAATTCTGACCTCGATGAAGTTGAGTAAAGCTTTCTGAACGCAGGATCACAACTTCAATTACGCGGTAAACAATAATTGCAAGCCTTTTTTATCTTCTTGTTTGCCCTTTTCCATATATTTGGGATCCGCTCTCCTAACGCTGACGCTTGCTCTCCTGACGCCAAGAGTGCGGTGTCCTGCTTTCAAAAAGTCATTTTCGATGCTGATCCACCATATTGTCTGGGATCATTTGATAATATGGTCATCGCTTCAATACATTATGTGACAATACCAACGAAATCTGTACTCTAAACTTGTCAACGATGGTGTTACAGTGATACATACACGTTTCTTATATGGTCCAGTCTTGTCACTGTCTTCATCTTGTTATATGTATGCATTATTCGTGTGATTTTTTTAACAAGTGACTAAAATAAAATTGACGTCTTTGAAATTTGATGCTGGAGGTGAATGTTTACATTCTTCAGACAGCGATGCGTGGGTACTAATACCTCAATTTTAAACAATCCGTGATAGGTTATCCACAATATGTCTGATATATGTTCTTCTATTCTTCGGACACATTATTCCCAGAGAGGATGATAACTTCAAAAAACTGGTGCTGACTAGGAAGGTTGAAGACCAGAAAAGAAGTGGGTGATTTTTAGTTCAATGGATCGATCCGATTAAGGACGCTATCCTATTGCAACGGCTCTCTGAACTGCGGACTGCAGAGAAAGGTGGAGTAGAATCGTCAAGGATTTCAACAGGTCAAAACCCGGAGGTCACGGTCTTCACTAATGAGGGAACCGACTGGAGTTGTATAAATTATACTATAATTGTTTGCATTATTTAGACGTTCTATTATATTAACGTTTTCTGTAGGTCACATAGATTATGAGAAATTGTTTGGTGTTATTTGTTAGTTGGATTATGCTGTCTAAAATATTATACCTATTGATTGAATTTGTAAAACGCTTGTACGCTGTGTAAACAAATTTCAAGAGAACTTTGAAATTATGGAGTTGCTTATTTCTTACTTAGTAATCATTTTTGTTTGGTAATAAAAAGCTTACAAATCAAATTTAGGTTGGCTTATCGTTATGAATCAGATTAAATAGCAACGTGTGTAGAAAATTCTTTAATATAAAATATTTCATGACTAATTATTTATTTAACAGAGTAGGTTTCTGAATCATCAACGAATCATTATAAGGAGAATAAGGAGGATAGATTTAATCAAATATAATTGTAATGTTTATTTTATTATTTTTTATTTTTAGGAGAACACATTCTTATTGTGAAGTTGTAATTATTCAACAACAATGTTTTTATTTTTCGATAATATTGATTTTGTATGTATATCTTTATAATTAATACATTTAATTCATATTTATAATTGTAATGTTTATTATAGACGTAGTGAAAATGTTATATTTAAAAATATACTTGATGACGACTTTGAGAGAATAAGAGTAAAGATCATTAAATAAAGTTTTATGATATAAGATATTTATCTATGCGAAGTTTTCTGTGAAATTATCTTTCTATCCTCTTTTCAACCTCGTTGTCCAGACTCTTGGGAAAAAATCACCAGGACTAACTCTGTTGATGGATGAGATCCAAAATATTGAATAAAATACATTATCACAGGCAGACTCATCGAGAAATCTCAAAAGAGAAGATTCTGAATGAAGAAGACAGCTATAAACATATAAATAAACTTTTTTCTATATCTGTTACTCCATATTAAAAAAAATTATGGTAATTCATATTGAATTTTTTTAAGTATTCAGTGAGCGGTGTATTTAGAGTAGATACTCACCGAAAATAAACACAAGAGTTCAGTAGCTGAGGATTACAGAAAAAAATATATATATAAATAAATATATGAAGCTTAGTATTTTGCAAAGAGGACCAAGATAACGTAATTTCGATAAAGTAATTTTTAAATTTACGTGCTTGTTGATCTAATGATTAAGACATTCGCCTAGTGATTAGAGGATTCGAATCTTGTTTCAGGAGACCGCCAAGATAGTCTTATTTTCATAGCACAAGCGTTTAGATTAGTTTGAAAATAGTAAGAATATTGATGTGACGCGTATTTCGTGTATGCATCTCTATTAAAATAAAAAATCTTTATCAAATTATCGAACTTGCTGGGTAACTAGGCAAGTACAATAATTCTAGTAACGTAAATGCACTCAATAATACATAAATATGATCAAACACAAAATATATTTGACAGACGTCCTTTAGTCGCGAGCCAAGCAGCTGTGCGCGGATTCATCCGCCGCATCTGCTGGACACACCCGTTCCAATGCATTCAGCCACAACACGCAACTATAGCCTTTATATCGATGTCCCAGATTAAACATGCTACCGTGGATTTGTATGCACAAACATATGACCTTTTACAAATCAAATTCATTGCATCCCTTCTTGAGCAGAGATTTTTATTAGACAGTTTTAATAATACATTTCATAACACGGTGGTTAAAATACTATCGCATGTTTAGCGTTTCCTGGAAATAATTAATTAGTTTTTTTTAAGTACAACGTAGATTTTAATGCCAACTTTAATGGAGACCTTTGTGCGGGGTTAAGCATTTTACACTAATGTTGGATGTAGTGAAACAAATTTATTCACAATTCGTTAAAAATCACCCGTGTATTTTTAAATGTCCTAAAAGCGCAATAAAATGTAATTATATAAAATAGAACAAAACAAAGAAATCAAAAATCGTTGAAACTATAGACAAATTTAACATAAATTTGACAATTAATGTATTGTATAATGATAAAAAATTTATTGTCTGTTTTGAAATTATAATATTCTTCGGTGAAATAATATTATAATTGTTATAAATACCTTCTGAGTACTATTGTTATAAGTCTATCCAATTATCACTCCACAAACAAATTGAATTGAATTGTGAGCAACTGTAGTTTTAAGTCAAATTAATGAAACACGTGTTTTATAATGAAAACCTCTTTAAATATGAATTCAATGTATTAATTAGAAAGATATATATATATATATATATATATATAATTAATTTTATCGAAAAAATGTTGTTGTTACACCACCGGGATTCGAACCTGGATCTCTTTCCAAACCGGGGAAGGTGCATTATCCAACTATCCTACAGCGACATTATTATTAACGACAAATTTTCGAACCTATATGTTACCTTTTTTCTTATTAATGCATTTATCGTTTGCATTATTTGAAAGAGCCATCTACCTTATTTTTACGGAATCTCAAATACCTTTGAGTAATCCAATAGCAGACGCTAGAATTATCAATCTATTTTTATTCAATTTTGGACACATTAATATAACTTATATATTATTAGAAGAACACATTCTTATTGTGACAACAACAATATTTTTCGATAATATTGATTTTATACGTATATTTAATATCCCAATATCCCAGACCTATGTTCTGAATAATTACAACTTCTCAATAAGAATGTGTTCTCCTAATAAAACCTCTTTAAACTATTAGACATTTATTCCAGTAAAATTAATAGAAACTTGGTGCGTAATGATGATAAATATCAAGTTTTTTAGTAAATAATCAAAACATTTATCGATTTTTAAATTGAGCATTGTATTTACAATATATTATTAACGCATCGGTTTGAAAACACATATAATTTAATTTATCATTTGTCATCGTTATACTCACGGATCACCTTGTATTAACGCAAGCAGGTAGTATAGGGTGGTTGTTTTAATTGTTCCCTGGGTAGGTACTAGGTACAGAGCGCGCCGCTGTTGACTGCTTCTGTTATCAATTCCCTTACTCTCGGCATGTGCTAATTTTACGACCGGTTTATAAAATGAAGTTTATTTCATTGAATAACGTAGTACGTCGGTAATATGTATTAAAATATTAATTTATTTTGAAATATCTGATAAATGTTCTAACAGCTTTTTGGATTATTCCTAATATTTTAAGAATTATGAAATGCACTTTTTACTTATTTTAGTCTATAGTGTAGATGTTTCGAATTGTAGCTACATATGTAATGTATATAGGTATATGGTAATACGAAACTGTAAAATTTATTATATTATGAAACACCTGTCCGCCCACGCAATATTTTTCATAGTCGCCAATCCATAGTAGTGTATTATTTACTCGTATTTTAAAATAATAAAATGGATAGATTAAAATAAGAATATTGAATAAAATATAATATGCAAGGTCGAGATCCGAAGGAGAATTGGTATGGCCAGTCTATTATCGAAATTTCGACCAAAATTTGCATGAACCACTCTACTGGACTGGATGTTTTCCATAGTTCCGTATAGTCGAAACAGCAAATAGCCGTATAGAAGCAAAAATAGAAGCACCGTCATAGGCTGCATGGACTGTAAGACGAATGAATGTCTTCATTCTTCAGGAGCTCCGTACTAAAGAAAGGCTCTCCACAACATGGAGAATAATAATTCTATCATACTTTAGATATGTTGCTAGAAAAGATGGAAAGAGCCTGAAGAAATTGGTGATCAGGGAGGTGTACAGGGACGAACGGCGAGATGATCTATTTCCAATAAAATGGACCATCCTCGAGACATGTCTGGAGGATTACTACACGCATCAAATACATGCTATGGCCTATAGGCCTAGACAAAGAAAGAAGCAAGTAGTTCGCGTTATAAAAGCAGAATAGAGAACTACGATATTCAATCATGGGCACATCGACTGAGAGAGAGATAACATGTGTACCTGTCTAAAAAATACTAGTATATACCCATTAAAAATATATCTCTGTACGACATTATTTAGTTGAGGTTTTATTTGTTACCTGTTAACATTCTATACCAGTACATAATAATGTTCATCTAGGTAGGTAATACATATATATACCGCAAATGAAAATCTGGGCTTATACAATTGGGGTTCGTACCCCATAGGTATGCATGTCCTTTTATAACTGGTAGAACCACCAGGTGTCGTTTAGGATTTACCTTCTCTTAGTTTTAGACATTACGTGGACACATGTTTTAAAATATGGTTGATTGTATTGAAATAATTCAAACATTAGAATCCGTTAATGGTGCTCAGTAATTTTAAAATATATTTTGAAAGTATTGATCAAATCTAATTAAAATGTATTTATAAATTTTCTTACAATTTAAATTCAAGAGGATATAGGTATGAGCGTGTACAACTATTGATATAATATTGATTTTTTTTTAGAAATGATTGTATTATAAATTAATTGTATTGATTTTTATATTTTATTTTTATTTTTTAACACTATAACAGGTCGCGAGTCCCTATTACCGTAGTAAAATACATCACAAAATACCCGGGCTTAAGAAAATCACATAGATATATTATGTCCTCACCAAGAATTGAGCCCGTAACCCTGGGTATGAGAAGCCAGTTTCATACCCACTGGATTACATGGGGCGCCAATTTTATTGTTTTATTGTATGGAAAAAAATGATATGAATGAAATTGGCGTACTACGCAATCTGTCATTCAATCATAGAGCATGGTATAATTTCTTGGGGTTAATCACGACAAGCACTGACGAAATTTTTAATAAATTCGATGTTTTTGATATAAGACATATATATTTAAAGTTGGCGGTCAGCTTCTACATGCGTTATACATCATGTTGAATACAAATAATGCTTCTGCCGTAGCACGCTATATAACACTATCCGTTTTGTAAGTTTTGTCGATTAAATGGATTTTCAGTATCCGGCCTCCCACGCGGCTGACCCGGGCCGCGCCGACACCCCCTCCCCACAATGGCGTGTCACCGCCGATGGGTAGCACCGATTGCGCTGTACTTTGAGAATTTATTTTGCGCTTACCCAGAAGGCTTTATTGTCCGATTTGTTTTTTCCCTTTTCTCTCCCACGCCGGATCTCCTGTTTCTGAGGTAATGGGACACTAGGAGGAACCGTCAGCCACGTTGAGGAAACCTTTCAAGCATATTACGCTATTTTTTCTATTTCCCCAAAATGATTCAGCTTTGATTATGATGATGAATTTATACATTCAAACTTTATAAAACTTGTGAAAAAATTTAACGATTCTGATGTAAAATCGTTTCCTGAATTCGTTTTCGTAATAAAAATCGTCGTAATTAATTGAATAATATTTTTAGATTTCGTATTTTCTAAATAAAACTGACGTAAATGTAGCTAATTTCTTGGAAAATTATAATCTTTTACGCGATTTACAAAATAAGGAGCCCACTAAACTGTCGAGTGTAACGGTAAAGATAAATCCGCATCGGTTAGTGAAATATTCTCTCCACATAATATGTAAAGACAACGTTTTTATGAATGATTAAGTGCTGACTTCTGATTGTATAAAGTGCTCTATCGCAGCTCTCGTCGCCTATATGTGACGTTCTGTGAACATGTAATCGCATCGTTAGAATATAATAATGATTCTATAATATTATTCATCTATTTATCTATCGAAACAATATTTGGTTGCTACCGGGATAAAAAATACCGCAGAACTATGTTTTAAAATTGAAATTCATAATAAAATGTTTTTTCAATAAAAAAATTAATTGTTCTGGTTGATGTATAAGACGACACATGACATGACGCCTCAATATCTTAGTCCTGCATCTCAGATAACTTACATGGTAGACGTCAAACTCTCAGGTCAGCTTCTACTTCAGTGGCAGGAAGAGTTGTAGAACCGACCAACCGTTGCCATAAGTTCTTAGTTCAGTGAACGGAAATTTAAGTTTTGTGATGTTAGGCCCAAAAGCGTGGAACTCTTTGCCCTTCATCATGAGTAATAAATAGTTCACTATAGATTTTATTTAAAAACATACTTAAAACGCAACTTTTATAAAATCATATCTATAAGTTTAAAAAATAACAATTAGAATAGTATGGGACTAATAAGTTTATGTGTAAAGCGTTCTTGTGGTGAAATATTTTACGAAAATGGTGGTATATAAATTATCCAATGTTATTAATATACATTTTCGTGTATTCATAAACTGGTCACTTATATGGTAATCTTAAATAATTTAAAGTAAATTCAATATTTTAATTAGAGAGATATACACATAAAATCAATTTTATCAAAAAATATTGTTGTTACTACCGGGGTTCGAACATTAATCTCTTTCTATCCGGGAAACGTGCATTAACCGATTATGCTATATCGACACACGGCATTGATGACAAATTTTCGAACTTATATATTACACTTTTCAAATTGATACATCCATTGTTCTATATAGGTTCGAAAAATTGTCGTCAATGCACTGTGTTACTTACTTACCATTACGCCGTTTCCCCGCGGGGGTAGGCAGAGAGTATAGAGCGCCACACTCTTCTGTATACATACAATTCTCGCCTCGAGAATTATATACAGACAATTTTCGCCTCTTCATTCATACATATTCTCATACAAGCTCGCCGATTGTTGAGGCTTCTAACAGAACCACCCTCCATTATCTGGTTTACCTGGTCGTGCCAAGTCTTTCGCGGATGTCCTCCATTTCTGGTACCATCAACACTTGCGTCATATATCGTTCTTACCATTTTCTCCTGATTCATCCGTTCCATATGACCAAACCACCTAAGTGATCCTTTCTTAATCTTACTCATTATACTAACATCAGATTTACATTCTTTCCTTATTTATCCATTCTTTACTCTGTCACACACTGTGTTGCTGTAGCATAATCGATAGGAAGAGATCCAGGTTCGAATCCCGGTAGCAACAACAACATTTTTCGATAAAATTGATTTTATATGTATATTTAAGATTTAAAAATAACTTTAAAATTTCTAAATGTAACACTAACCACTATCCGCAAAATTTTATATATTTAGGGTTAAAAAATTTCAATAGCCTCGTAATTTGTGTAAATTAAAGAAAGAAAAGATATAAAAGAGTTTAGAAAGAAACTAAATGAACACTTCAAAACATATAATTAGAAAATAAACAATATTACAGAACACTTCAGAAGCACACAAATGGACAATGAATAGAATATGTAAGGTATTATATAAAATTATTGTAGTGTGACTCCTTATCCAAGCACAAGAGCTGGTCTCTTTTTTGGAGAGGTAAGCGAAAGAAAAAACATGTAATTTAAAAAATGTAAAATACTTAATTCATGTTATAAAAAATTGTAAAAATGTCAAATAAATAAAAATTAAAATTAAAAATATTTCTAATTAAGACATTTAATTAGTATTTTTTTTAAATATTACAGACCTGTTCTGAATAATTACAACTTCACAATAGGAATGTGTTCTCCTTAATAATAAAGTAAATTAAATTAAATATACCGGCTTTGAAGAAGTGATTAACCTTTACATATTTATTTTTAATGTTAACAAAAGTAATTGACCTCTACTACATATTTATTTTTAACGTTAAGAAAATGCCTGATAAGTCGGCTCAAAAATAAATTTATCTCATTTTTTGTAATTTTTTTCCTATCTTCCGGCAACAGCATTCTGGCCGCACTTGCGAAAAAACTTATGATGCGATTGTGTGCAGCGCTCA
The DNA here is from genome assembly GCA_031772225.1 of Eubasilissa splendida. NCBI lineage: Eukaryota > Metazoa > Arthropoda > Insecta > Trichoptera > Phryganeidae > Eubasilissa > Eubasilissa splendida. The sequence continues at coordinate 11,729,409 of CM062846.1, forward strand.
TGTTCAGCGGGAATTTATCGCGATATAATTAATTCGGAAGAATGGCGGACGACAGCGCTTTCGCAGGTTTCGAGCCGGGCGGGCATTGTACCACCCCTTTCACAATAAATAGTGGATTTCTCAAAGGGATTTTTATCATAAATAGCGGATTTATTATATCAAAGTTCGCGCTACCTCGTGGAAATTTTTAACTTACGATAATGCGACGAGTAATTGGTTGACGGGATTACAGCGGTTTATGGAAATATTGAATTTCTGTTTCGGGATCTCAAGGCTGGTGTCAGGCACGCTTTTTAAATTGCTTGCGTAAATTTTCAGGTGGAATGTAAAGTATTACTTATTTCATAGCGCATAACTCATCTGTGTCCCGCTTTTCACTTCACGAGAGAGTTTCATTCAACTATATGTATACATGCTTGTAAAATAATGACCTTTATTTTTTCTTTTTCGTGCTTATTTTTTTCTAATGATGTGTTCTTTCTCGGATCATTCAGACAAATTTCTTTGACAATTCCTTATAAAAAAGTGTGAGGTAAATTGTTTATTTTTTTCCTTTTAATTCTTTAATTAATTCATCAAACAGATTAAATGTAATATATGACACGAAATATATACATTATTAATATGAAATATATTAATACAAAATATCTAGTCTTTTATAAAATATTTTTAATATTACAAATTAAATACTATCAGATATATGTTAACAAACCGCAGCTATACTTATATCTATATATCTAATAGTTGCTACATTTTATAACATACTATATTAATTGACTGATTTATGTAGAATTTGGCAATATTTACTAGGCAAAAGTGGTTGTATTCTTACAAATTCGACATGATACATAATGTATATTTTTTAACAAAATAACTTTTCTAATTAACTTACACATACATTTATTGTTTTGTAAAAAAAAATAATAACATACAATTTTATTAAACGCTATCTAAATAAGCCCGTCATTTGAAAGTAGTGGGATACTGTGCAAATGAATTGTTTGTTGATTTATTTACCAATACAAAACATAATTTTGTTAACACAATATGTATTATCATACATTCATTTACTTCTATTCTCGAACAATGTCCTCAAAACAATGTACCCTTAACATAGCTACATATAATTGTTCGTGTCTAAAAACAAGTCCTGAAAGAAAAAATTGCGCTTATTTACAATGCACCCTGCGATTTTTTAATGATCACTGACTAGAATTTTAGCCGATATGATATTGTTAATGTCTTGGGCTAGAATTATCTACCTAATCTACCAACAATTATTACTCAATAGTATCATTATTAAGCTTGCATTCTTATCAAATTATCTTACCTAAAAATATGATACCAAAAAACGTTACAATTTCATGATTTAAATTATTCATCCATTACAATAATTTAATACTCTCGGATAAGATAAAATATCTACAACACACCTAAAATTTAAAATTATAATTATATTTTACACTGTTGTGATGAGACTCGCCTGCCAAGTAGTGCAGATAGTAATTTATAAAGCTTATAGTTGCGCAATTTTCCCACCGATCAAATTATGTCATAGTGATGCCATATATGGCGCATATTTCTGTATGCAATAACACACGGGGCTGTCGGCGGCACTCTTCATAATACAAAGGAAAAAATGTTATGCATTCCTTGGCGAGTCCAGGGAGAAGAATGCGGGCGGTCAGCAAAGTGGATGAGTCGGATAGAGCTGTGATTAATCACAGATGGACATGGCTAGAGCCCTATTGTAATAAAATCTGGACATTCCACTGGAAGGTTTTCGACAAAGATTAAGGGGATTGCTTGAAGCACTTTTCAATAAGTGCTGCTACATTTTAAAGTCTTCAATGAAATGAAAAGAGCTAATAATAAATAAATTCGTTATTATCATATTTTAACGACTATATTTAAACAATATTAAATAGATTTTTTATAATACGGTCAAGTTTTATTATATGACGAATTTTTTATGCCACTTCTAATATCTCCCTATTTATTTTTTGTTGGGCAATGAAATTAATTACAAATTTTCCATATAAATCCTATATTTTATAATATAGGGTTACAAAGTATAATAATACAATTACAATAATTTAGGTTTTGCCCTTAAATTATAATTAACGAATAATATTTTCTGAAATTCAGTATATAAATATGAATGCAACATTTTTATAAAGAGAGGTACGGTTATCTATTTCGTCATTTTCCAATATACATGATGTATAAAATAACAAAGGTATTTGAGATACGAGTAAGCATTATAATTACAAATACATATTACCAAAAGTTAAACTTTCGAACTATTTTGTAAAATATGTTTTTTTTTTTAAATAATTAATAGCGAACAGTTACCATTATATACCTACTCCATATAATTATATTTAAAGAATTTAAATAAGTACTTAGAAATTATATTTTTCACGATTACAACATTTTCATTTTTATATAAAATGTCATGCTCTAACATTATCGTGATAATCTGTATTGATTTATTAACGAAATAAAATTATAATTATTGAATTTGGCTATATGAGGTTTATAAAAAAAAATGTAATATTAAAATGTAAATATATAGACATGCACTGACGGAAATTCCTTGTTTCAATATTTTCATTTTGGAGTCACTCACGTAATAATTTTGGTACCACTTACGCAATCAAATAAGTGCGGAACTTTTTTCAAATATATGGCTCGATCGGAACAAAAATTTAAACGCTGACAATATAATATGCAATAATGTAAAAAATACGTTTTGTTTACACAAATAATTAATTTTTGAAGAGTAAATATATAATATGTTTCCTCAACTCGTTCCGCACCTAATGTTCCGAACCCCTCTCCATATGTACACTTATTTACTGGTCTGTGAAAAGTTGTAATAACTTAGATACCAGGGTGTTGTCTTTGGCTCCCAACGGGTTACAAATGACCAAGGAGGGTTGAGATGAAGGTACCTACCTACCGTCTCTGGGAGTGCCCGACTCTTTGTCAATCATCCTGACGTTAACTATCCCTCGTTACAGAACCTCGATACACTGAGCTACAGATTGATTGAGTGCATCACTGCAAGATGCTGGTGCTTTTTCTCAAATCCAGGGTATCGGATGTCTCGACAAATGGGATCTTTAGAACACGCTTGAGCTCGGACTTTCTAGCGAAATCTCGCGCGAAGCAATTTATCCGAAGAAGGCGTTTTTTATGGCAATTACTTTGTCGTAGGCTAAGGATTAGTTAGTTATCTATTGAACGGTATTAAGTTAAGTATACGTTCTGTTAAAAACTTGATTAGGAAAATAAAATTAAATAAAGAATAGTAGTTTAGAAACTGTCCGACGTTAAATTTGATTAACCAAGTGATTTATAAAAAAAATCGTTATTTTTTAAATAAATACTTTTGTCCAACCACAAAATTTTTAACTTCATTAATTGAACATATATATTTTTTTTTAATATTTGCAAATTAACTTTGTGGTTTATTATGTTCATTTTTTTAATCGATTATTTAACTTTGTTTATTATATTTAATCACAAGTCCTATTCTAAAGAAATTTCCTAAAAGTATTTCTAATAATTTTGTATCTAGTCAACTTCCACATTTTTAACCATTGTAACATGTTGAGTATTAGATTTATTTTTTAAACAATAATCATTTTAATTTAAAAAATATAAAAATAGATTTTTTATAATATTAGAATAATGTAACACGTGTATTTTTGTTGAGTTAATTTATTAAATTATAAATTAAATATATCAATTAGAAAGATGTACATATGAAATCAATTTTATCAAAAAATATTATTATTATTGGCGTCTGCTATCAAATTACTCAAATGTATTTGAGATTCCGTAAAAATAAGGTAGATGGCTCTTTCAAATAATGGAACGATTAAATGTATTAATATCAAAAAGGTAACATATAGATTCGAAAATTTGTCGCTAAAAATATCATCGCTGTAGCATAGTTGGATAATACACCTTTCCCGGTTTGGAAAGAGATACAGGTTCGAATCCCGGTGGTGCAACAACAATATTTTTCGATAAAATTGATTTCATATATATATATCTTTCTAATTAATATATTTAATTCATATTTAAAATATCACAGACCTATGTTCTTCACAATAAGAATGTGTTAATTTATTATCTTGAAGAAGAAAATTATATTTTCCAAAACCGGTTGGTGTTTTTAAATGACTCATTAAGTGGTAATTATAAACATAGTTAAATAAATATATATTTTTGTTATATTAGTGAATGGACCGACTGGTGTGTGAGGAGACCTACAGCCAGTTGATGACAACACGCTCGTGTCACAACTGGCATTATGAATTAGTGAATTTAATAAATGCATGTCGGTATATCATGGTGAGTAATAAAAACAAAAATAAAGCATGTTTCGTGTGATAATCTTTTGTGGAATTTTATGATTCTATACACATTTGTAAACCACTTAGGATGAATAGTAAGTCACTCAAGATCGATTAGCAATTTTCTGTTTGGTGCTGTCTTCATGCGAGCCTTCTCGCGCGCGTTTCCGGACATTTCCTTGTCTAGTGTCACGATGCTCAGGAGATACTGTGACTCGGCTCGTATTTCTGTTGTATCCATCGTATCTCAGACAGGTCCTCGATCAATCCTTACCTTTGACCAAACAGCAATCTGGCACCTCCTCATTTAAACGCTCAACCTCGTACAAACGTGGCCACAAGATTGATCCTTTTTACTCGGTCGTGCAGGCTTATTAACAACCTCATTTAATTACTTGACTCGCGAAAAACAGGCATTCGTGTCCATTGTGCGGTTTTACTATAGACAAAGTAATAAAAATGTCCATCTAGTATCGATCTATCTACACTTAATAAATTGTAAATGTATAAAACAGGTAAAATCAAGAGCCAAAGTGAAAAGAGCTAATTAATATCTTTCTGTTAAATTTCTTACGCAGTTATATGTAAATATTTTTGCTAAGTGGGCTTTAATTTGCGTGAATGCGCTAACAGCGGTCCTATCACATGTCGCAGATCAGACTTGTTTATGATCATCAACCATCAGACCTGCCGCGTTGCGTTGTAAAGAAAAACCACGTGGAAATTTCCACTAAAGCAAGAAACACTCTCAAAATGTGCGGTTTATTTGTTCTATGTTTTTATGCATGTATAGAAATAAAGCCCTCATTTTTAGTACAGAGTAAGCTATATTTTGCAGAATTTGACCAGTGGAGATTAAATCAGACATTTAAAGTCTCAGACAGTGTTATTGGTAGATAAATACTTAAACCTCCAGAAGCTGAAAGTAAGAATAAATACCCTTAAGAATAAATACATCATGTTAAATTTGTCGAAAATAAAGGACAGAATGTATGTAGTAACATATTTCTAGTAAATATAGAGATTAATTCGTTTATGAATATTGTTAGAAGGGAGAGAGTAGGTACAAATAATCGATAATAAGAATATTGATAAGCGAAATAAACATCTTTATAATATAATATATATACATAGATATGGAATTATCTTAACACATGTTGTACATTCAATTCAAGTAAGCAAATGTACTTATTTATTTACTTCACAACAGAGTAATACTATTATAATAAAGTATAATCATACAGTCATATTGAAATACAATGTTTTACAATCCAAGTAGAGCACTAACTAGTCGGCGTGAAATAAGTATTATTATATGGTTCATATTTAAAAAAAAAAACGGAATCTTTACATTATTTTCATTTTAATATTGAAATATTTATTACAAAATAAAATCAAATTTTTGAACCCCTTTAATGAGTTAATTTCATACACCAAGCAGTTTCGAATGAAGAATTTATTTAGATCAGGAAGGTAAGTCTAATGACATATGTTTATGAAAATGAAATATACGACACAACAATATAATCACTCACATTAATCTAAGTAAGCTATGAAAATAGTATTAACTTGTTGGTTTTCCAGAACAAAAGTCAAACCCCAGAGCACTTCATCACTAGCTGAGTATCTTGTCGCTAGACCATCAAGCAGTCATTATCAAGTCAATTACATACAGAGGTGAAAAAAATAGGTATTCTAAATAAAGGCCTGCCTTATATTAAATTATATTTATTTCTAAATTGTATTTAAACGTATGTATCAGGTACGCAAGGGTTTGTTTTTTTTTTTAAATAATATGTAGTTAGTTATACAAATTACATTTTATTTTCAGTGTCAACAAGAAAATCTATAGGTACACTACACTACACTTTATATAGGTAAACCATAAACCATACAAGATTTGATTCATCAATAAGAGAGTACATCCGGATACGTCTCAGCCTTTCAACAAATCATTCAGGACCAAAGAGCCGCGATGTGCTGAAGAACGATAAACTCACTTTGATGGACCAATATGAAACTGATCGCAAATGATGAAATACTCGCATACTGACCACAAAGATCTCGATACATCACAGTTGGACGTATGATAAAGTAATTGTACTCGGTAAATTCAGACAACTCGATGTGAATCTGTGGATGCGTGGATACCCTCCCTCTCGCGTATACTGGTGCTCTCTTGAAGGTACCCGCGAGTAGCGAATCCAATCTCGAGTCAAAATCGCATTCCCGGGATTTCAGAATTCGATTTTGAAGATCTCGGGACCAATCACGGGATTAGAAAATTTATACGAGTATTTTCTTGTTAATTAAACATTTATTAAATTAACCAGTAGGAACAAATAGTTATAATGTATGTAACGTGTTTATATTTAAGTAAATAAAGAATCATTTAACATAATAATAATGTAATGACAAATAACAATTTGAATGTGAAATAATTTTAATATTATGATTAACACGCACGAAGCATTAGGAAAACATCGAGTATTGAATTTGTTTAACCTTACTAAACTAAAAAAAATATCATGTTCCATTATATTATTGACTTTAGCCGATCATTTTACTTACATACATACACCTTTTTGCTCTCCCTCTATCTCAAACCTAATTCGAAACTCCTTACCCTTTCTCGGATATTTTAGTTTTTATATTCTTTTATTACATCTATTATACCTGTATATATAAAATTCAAGCATTTAAAATTAATAATGTATTACTTATTAATAATATGCTAATGCTTATATTACTTTGGGGTTTAAAATATGTTATGTTTAATATGTGTTCCTGTCAAAATGTTAATGAATTAGAGGAATATATGAGAGCGTCCGAGTACCCCCAAATGAATTACATCGGGCGCTCACATATTCGTTTGAATTATAACGTAGAATATGCGAGTGGGTCTAAGTGTGTGGCCAGAACAGGATGAACAATAAAATACTACTTACAGTAGATCGTTTGTTGCTGCTTGAAACACAGTTACGGATACAAATTCAAGCAGTCAAAGTTCTACAACGAGAAGTATGGTTAATTAACTCTACTGGAAGGCTACCGCAAGAGAAGTGATGCTTTGGAGCTAGTTCCCTGGACATCTGCAACGTGTTGTATTGTTGTCTGTTGGAGGACGGTGCCAAGTGTATTCTTGAGGTTGATGAGAGCCCTATTTTGCACACAAGTATATACAGTGTGCATGCGGATTGTGAAGGCAATAAACCTCCACATTACTTTGTTATGAAAACTGTTATTTTATTTTATCTCAATACTATTATGCTTTAATAGCTTTGCTGGTTTTATGTGCTACACGTAATGTTAGTCTATTGTGAAATTTTATACTTAGTGATTAAATAAATAAATCATTTAGCATTGATCTAATTATCTTAGCAAGTTTCTATTTAGTCTCCACGCATGTTGAAGGTATTGTTATAAGATATTTGTATACCATTTTAAGTAATGACCATTGCTTTTTTTTTATTAGACTTGAGATTTGATACTATTCGCATATTAGAGAGTCAAAACTAGGTTGAAATTAGCCTCGATTTTTTACATGAATTATATACTCGATATTATTGTGATTGACAAAAAAAATAATTCTGAAAGTTTCGAGATTACACGTTCTAATCCCGGGATTCATAAATACCGTATATTAGACATGGATCGCGGGATAGAATTTCCTACTTGCGAGTACTGATATTGTCTTCGAGTACAAGTACCGAGCATGACAGACATTAAACGCGCAAGAATCAAGTGTTGAAGGAAAATCTAAGTACATACATATGCATTTCAATAAAAAAATAACACGTTTTAATTTCTTTTGTCGCAACCCCCTTTTCGTGAAGCTAGCAGGATAGCTTGTATGACTAGTTTATACGCATGTGTAAGTTTTACATTTGTGAAGTTATACGATGACCTCCAAATGTATTTTCACAATAATAATTTCATAAGAAGGTTTGAGTGGTAAAATAAAAACAATAATTATATTGAAATGTGTTCAGTAAAAATCTGCTTCTGGCACTACTTTTATATTAATCGTCACTGTGTTTTTAAAATATAATATATGTAAAATATTCCAGATAATTAAATGGTTCAATTAAAAGAGACGAAGAACAGAATAAATACACACTTGACAATTGCTTCATAGCAAAATACAAAAGAGGAATGTACCAGGTATATTATATATTGCGCATGTGCGCCAACTGATGCTATCACTTGCTTGATTAATAATTGATAAATATGTATAAAAGTTAATGTATTTATACTTAATGGTTAGCTAAATTCGTTTAAAAAAATATTGTTATATTTTCTAACTTTATATTTTATACTATATTTGTTTTAGATTATTTTTGTACTATTAAAATTTAAGCTTTATAGCTTAATTAAACTAAGTAATATACTTTTTTTTAAAATGTATTTGCCTTACCATGTCAATAAGTGGCATGTATTAAAGTGTTATGTTTCGTAACTTTAATTAGACACATTGTTGAAGTTTATAGCGTTTACTTTGTGTTCAGGCACATTTATTATATTTTAAAAATTACACAGATATATGAAACACTTTGATTAATTTAGTTTCGATACCAATATATCTTAGTGAGGACGAATCTATACTAAAAGTTATAACATAAAATTGGTTAATTTTTAAATGATTAAATGTATGTATGATTTTGACGAATAGAGCTTGCCGTGTGGTAGGGCCTCGAAGCAGTTTTCTAAAGGGTTGAAAGCCAGTTAAACAAGAACCCAAGAAAGTGGCTCAACAGCCCCACAGGCCCTCACAAATGAAGCGAAATGAGGTTCACCTGCCCCCTTACAAATCAAAGGAGTCACAATGAATATCAATAAAGCACCAACCTTTCCTGGATAACAAGTACATCTAACAAAGGGTGGCGAGCGAAGGGTTGTTAACCAAGATTTCATTAATTTGTCGTTAATAATATGTAATAGTGTGTAAAACCTTTAGAATAATTTTTTTAAACTTTGAGTTTATTGTCTGAAGATTAACAATTAGAATTGCGGATGATGATATATGCACTACCCAATAAATGAAATGGAAATGGCCATAAATAATATATTTATTAAATTTGTGCGTACTATATATTAAATTTCATTTAGAGGGGGTAAAACAGTTCATTATATAATATATTCAATATTCTTACTACTTTCAAAATAAGCTAAACGCTTTTACTATGAAAATAGGACTGACTAGATGGCCTCCTGGAACGAGACTCAAATCCCTGACCACTAGATCACTAAGCGAGTATCATAACCACTAGACCACAAGCACGTATTAGGTACATTATATATTTTTTAAATGTATGTTTTTACAAGCAATGTTCCATCTAAGGTGTGCGGATGTGCATACGCACACTATTTGGCAACATAGCGCACGCAAAAAAATATAGTGCGCACTTATTCTTCATTTGTCGCCTTCTATGGAAGTTTGCTTACCATGTTGCCAATAAAAGATCACTAATATTTTGGATATTAGGCAACTTTCTAAGATTACAATCAAGATAATCACTATCTTCCCCTGCATAAGATAATATTATTCATTGCCGAGAATATGTCCGAAGTGTGCAGCTTTCCTTAGTTATTTTGACTAATTAATGTGATCAAGCCATGCCCTACTAGCCTTATACTAGTATGGTAATGTTTTTCATATTTTCTTCCCCAGCACACACATAATAGCATTGATCCTTAAAATTGCAGAAACTATTTTTATACGCACATCGTGATCTAAACATAGACACGATATTGTGTAAAAGTGCGTAGATCCGGTTTTAATAAATTCTATGTCTTTGATATAAATCAAATAATGCTAATACTACTCATAACTACATATATAAACACATACATACATATTTTAAAACAACTCAAAATATAATTACCGCACGGACGAATGCACATAACCGACAAGCCCCGAGAGCACACACAACATATGGCCAAAGGAACTACCAATATTTTGGACCTAAACTATTTAATACGATCCTGAAAGATTTAAGCCCAATTGAATTATTCCAATAATATGAAACTGAAAAAAATAACTTAAATTCGTAATATGGGTAGAGCTAGTATTGGTGTACTCACCCAAACATATTGATTCAAACCTTTAATAATTGTTGTCACGAATTTCTTTAAATTAATTTATTTGAAAGTCCACTTTGTAATTCTTTTTTTACGTATATCTTATGTATTATATATATGAGGTTTATGCTCAGGTAATAAATGTTAATTTAGTCTGCTACTTGTAATACTAATTTATTTGTACAATTGCTTGTATGTCCATCTCAACACAGAATTTATCTAATGAAACGAGCATATTTTTACATTTTTATTATGTAGTTACCAATAAATAAATAAATATTCATGATCAGATAGTTTTATCTTATGTACCTATCAACATGTAAGTGTATATACTTTTAGTTTTCGGCTTCACGTGATTCATATTTAAAGAATACAAGATCTTAAGTCCAGTGCCTGCTGGAGCATATTATGTGTGGATGGAGAATGAACACGTTTTATTTTCCTATGACTCATTGCCTTATTCCTTTATATATGTATTTCTAAGGATGTCGTCCATATTCAAGCAATCTGGTTTCATAATGAAATTCAAAGATATTATCCGTAGACCTCATGGTCATCGACAAAAGCACATTAATCGACCGGGGTAATGAATGAATTTAAACATTTAATAATAAGAGGAGATACGACGATATACGAGTATAAACGTTCTATATTAAAGTTAAAATCAGAATAAGTACAATTTATTGGTATTGGATGAAGACGGATAAACTGAAGGACAAATATGGACAGCTAGAAAAAAAATGAAGTTAAAATTGACTTATCGACAGATTATATTGTTTTATTCGTAGTTTTAGTACAATTACCAAGAAAAATATACATTCTACTTAGATAGCCAAATTGCCTAGAATATATTGCAATATTTTAATCATAATTTATTGGGAAGAGGATACTTTACAATTTAATAGATTTCGATTAAAAATACTACCTATTGTCTCAAGGTTCAGATATCAAATATCAATGCGTTTTTTTCGATCACAATCAGATCTAGAAACCATCCTCCGTTAAAAATTTTATCTTTGTACGTACGAGAATGTATGTGCGATGTGAATACAATAATTCCTGTAGCTCTTATCTGATTTCCATCAAACTTTTCTTAAAAATTGATCTGGTAGGTACATATCAGTATTCATATTTTTACAAAATGGTAGCTGTTCAAAAACTTCGTAATATCGATATTATTGGTCCTGGAGAATAAACTAACATTTTTCATTCTTGGGCTTTACCCGATATATTTTTTTAAATTAAAATATTTATATTAAATTTCGTAATTTCGTTAATATTGAACATAGAATAAAAAATAATAACACACTTTCACACCTGGACGTAATATAATTCTTGCGATCAGTGCCTGGTGAGACTTTTTTTGTTATAATACATGGGCAAGTAATAAAATGAATTTCTTTTTAGCGTTTATCTATTGATATTTTCATTCTTAATATCAGTTTACATAACTGCATATATCTGCAATAAAATAAGCCGATAGCTATTTTATTTTATTATTTCAATAAATAAAATTATTAAATATATTCGGCTCCTCAAAAATTCATATTGCTAGCAAATAAACGTTCCATATCAAATTATCATTCTAGATGTTCTTATGTCCACTTAAAATTTAATTTTTCGATGAATTTATCGAGAATTATCAATTAAACTGTTGAGATGAATAATTAATAGAATAGGCATTAACTTTGTAGAGTTTCATCGTAATGGATGGATAAATCAATGTTATAACTCTACTTGAGTTTATTAGCACTACTCGAGTTTACTGGGTTAATATCCCACTTAATTAACAAAACTTTTCCCTCCTCATATTAGACCCGCATATTACACCAACAACTTGGCGCATTACTTCTCAATTCAAAGTCAAAAAAAAAAAACTTAGAAAATAGCGGGGTTTATGAATTTTCATGCGGAGATTGCAATTGTAAATATATCGGACAAATCTCTAGAAATCTCAATATTAGATTAAAAGAGCATCGTCGTTGTTTAACTATTAACAACTTTTCTGAATTCGCAAACCACATCATGGATAATAATCATTCCTTTCATTCGTGTAACATTAAACTTCTCCATCCCGTCACGCGTAAAAGTAATAAAATAAATAATTTTGAAAGGAATTTGAACTCGGGTATTAATTTGTTAAACAATATTACATTTTCTAACTTATCTCTTCTCTACTCAACAATCCCGTTACAACCACCCCTCTACCTTCCACTAATAACTCCACCTCCTCCCCCGCCATCTGTCACTACCTAATTACTTGTATATCTACCACCTATACCTGTCGATGAGAGTAACTGTTTTCCTCGAAACTCTGGTAGTGCTAATAAACTCAAGTAAAGTTATAACATTATTTTATTTATCCATGTCGGGATGAAATATTTTGGTAGATTAAGAGTTATTTCCAGTTTGCTTTATTGCGGTAAGTTAAATGTTTTAAACCGGTTCAAAGCTTCCACATAAATTTGTTAGTAAATAAAATAATCTTCCGATTGGCAGTTTGGAAGGTATACATGCAATATCTGTTGTGTAAACACATGTATAGTCTGTTTTGAGTTGCTCGAAAATAATATTTTAATAATTCTACATTTAAATGTCTTTTATATCTGCAACATTCTGTAACGTTTCGGCAGGGGATACCTTCTATAAAAATATCGAATCAACGAGTATCAGAGGTTTTAACTCATTTTGATAGTACGAAAATAAAAATGGCGAAGGAATATTCGAATATTATTAGTGACTATTAAATTTAATTAAGCGAACCTACTAAAAAGATAGTCAAAGCATATAAATCTTTCATCATTCTACTACATTAAAGTGACTATAAATATAGCGGTAATTTGTTTTTCAAAGTCTCTTCCCATCACAATTTTTGGGTTTTAAATAGATAAATTTGTTGTTTGAAAATGATAACTGACACATAAGATATGTTCAATTAGTAGAAATATAACATTGAATAAGATTAGTATTCACCGTGTCACACTTTGTAAATAAAACAATGGCAAGCTACTAGCATTTAAAATTTTTATCTCATAGTATAAAGTTAACAGGGTGATAATAAAATTTCGGAAAAACCTTTGCTGCTGTTGTAGTAAACAGAGTGATTAAAAGTAAATGGGTGGATTTGGATTAGGCCTCCCAAATATTTTACCTGAATTGTGGATATTTCCATCAATTTTGGTTTAAGTGGAAGCATTTGAAAAAAGGGTTCATTACAGTACTAATATAATATTTGAAAAAAATTACCATGTATGAATGAATATGACTAATATTTTGTATGGGGATAAAATAGAACATCGCTCAGGGTACAAAAAAAAACCGCAGATTTTGAGGTGTTTAACAATTTTATTTTTTTGATGATCTTCACTCACATTATCTCATATAAATTAGATTTTATATAAAGATTATTTTTTTTATACGAAACATTAATAGTTTCACTATTTTCAAACTAAGATTTGCTTGTACTATGAATATAGGACTCACTTGTTGGTCTCCTGGAAATATCATTTGTTTGCTTTGGGAGATTAATATGAAATTTATTAGAACATGTTATAAAAAAAACATAACACTTGAAATTTGCCATTGAAGGTATTGATTTATAGAAATATAACAAACTTACTATCACGCCGTTTTCCCGCGGGAGTAAGCAGAGAGAATAGAGCGCCACACTCTTCTATCCTGACGCACGATTCTCGCCACATCCACATTAATATATATTCTTATACAAGCTCGTTGATTATTTAGGCTTCTAATAGGACCATCCTCCAGTATCTGGTTTACCTGGTCGTGCCAAGTCTTCCGCGGATGTCCTCTATTTCTGGTGCTATAAATATAATCACATTTAGACTCTATAAAATGAATCTAACTGGATTTAGATCATTTCTGAAATGAAGATCATATTATGTAAAAATGTGGGAATTTTATAACATGTATTATTTTTCGGTATTGAGATTTTTTCAATAATAATAATAATACCTACTTTATCTTTTATACCTCATATACAGTCGCAGTTCGATAAAGGCTTCTATTAACAACCGCCAAACCTTTCTGTCCTCTGTTCCAATTTTTATTTATTTATTAGAATTTTTTACTTTTTTTTAAAATTTGAGTTATTTATTAAGTATTGTAGATGATTAAAATTACATATTTTTTATTCACTTACCTCCAAAAGAGAGTCTAGCTCTTGTGCTTGGAAAGGGAGATACACTGAAATAATTTTATGTAGAGAGTTTTTCATTTGTAGTCTATTGTTATTTGTTATTGTTATTTATTGTCTATTTGTGTGCTTCTGAAGAATTCTATAATATTATTTATTTTCTAATCATGTGCTTCTGAATTGTTCAATTTATTTCTTTCTAAGCTCTTTTATATCTTTTATTTCTTTAATTTGTGTAGGGGGGCTATTAAAGTTTTTTATCTCTAAGTATATAAAATTTTGCTGATAATGTTTGGTATTTACATTGAGGGATTTTTAAACCTTAATGATGTGCTTGTTTCAAATTTTACAGTGTTATTTTCTTTAAGTAATTGAGATTTTTTTTGTAAATGTTTTCTATTTTGGGAACTGGAAATTTTGCAAATAGTACTTGTGTTGAAATAGTTGATCTTACTATTAGTCTCTCGCAAATTTGTTGGACGAACACAGTCACCCAGTGATACTCGAGAAGAATCAAATGTAGATAAGTATTCAGCAGTAGATGATGAATGTTTACTAAATTACGATCTTTACTAATATAAATTAAATAATATTTAAAATATTTTCAGAGATATACAAACAAGAAAACAAATTGATGTGGAAAATATTGTACTCTTGATCCCATCATCGCTCATTATATCATTTTTGATTATGCCGTCACTTTTTTCCCACGAGGTTCGTCCTGCAGACCATGAAATTCCAACACACCTCGATGTGATGCGAGTACCTATGTAGATCACTGTCTTCTACTAATGTTCATTATTGTTGTTAATTGTAAATTTGGGGAATATTAACAAGTCGGTTCGATTATGTTTGCAGTTGTAGTCAGATTGTATTTATATATCAGTGGCGATCGGCGACTTTTTGTAGAAGGGACGCTGGATAATAAGTTTATACCTACTGATGATCAATTACATACTCATACAATTCACTATTTTCGTTTACAGCGTTAGAACACGTTGGTGAAGTATCCATGTTATTTTCTGTATTCATTTTTTATTTATATGATATTTAAGCCAAACTGTCAAAAATACGTCACACAAACAATATCTCAAAACAATCCGCTCGCGTCATAATATGTATGCTATTCTGTGCATTATACTCATAAACATTCAAGTGATTTTTTGAACGTCGGATGCTGTTAACGAATGCGAATACAGTATTAGCAGACCTTGACAGGCGGAACTGAATGCGCATGCGTGGAAGTCGAAAACTTTCAAACTTTGTGGATACGGAACGAATGATAGAATCCCATGTTGCTGGTATCTGTGTGTTTATGCGATTCATAGATGTTCAAAAGTTGAGAATGTATATGTATTTCGACTCGCTCCGTGCGTGCTCCGTGTCGTAGTGTGTGTTATGACTGGTCTCTAAAGGACAGGACGAATTTATATGCAGCAGTGCTGTAATCGGTTAGAAACAAAAAGTCCAAAGCTTTTTGATTCTAGAACACAAGGGATGCGGAACATCCAAAGCATGTGTGAAGCGATCGTGTAAAGTGATATATATATATATATATATCAGGCGCGTGCAGTCAGTATATTGAAATAAGCTGTACGTAACTATATATTTTGGGATATAAAGGAAAAATACATATCCATCTGACAGAATACGATGATATATTAAAGTCTACATAATATGAAAATAATTATGATAAAAATATTATGAGATATGTATTTTATTTAGATTTATTTCGCAGAAACTCTAGTTCAATACGGCTTATTTTAAAGTACTGACTGCACGCCGCTGATATATACGTATTACAGATAACAGTCATTCGAATATACGATGCATATAAGGAGAGTATTAAGACTAATGTTAGCAACTCATATGTCACAAAATTTGAGAGTGATTAAGTTAGATAAAATGCGGTTCAATGACAAATAATGAATTTTGAGAATAAGTAACTGAATTCGTTTACTTTGGTGGCATTTTTCACAGAAACAGACAGGGTGGATTAAGACTGGTCACAAAGATTAAAACGTAATATTTTGAATTGAGAATTGCTGATAGAAGACATCTTTGAAAGACCAGGTATGACCAGACATTCAAAGATGGTCCGGTTAGAAGCCTGAACAATCAGCGATCGTGCACGAGAAGATACGCAACCATTCTTCCATCTTGGCAGACTTATTGGATTGAATACATTGCTGGTATTGTTGTCAGTCTCCAATCTCTGAACAGTCGATGTAAAGTCCGAGAGTTAATGTTGTGCTGGTATTTCAAAAACTTGTGTCCCTGTTTATCTGTTCTCGTGTATGGTGGGGAGCGGGAAAGGCGACGAACGCGTGCTCTGCGTACTTAATTTATATTAGCCGTATGAGAACAATTTGTTTCATTCATGTGCGAAACCGCTTGGATAAATTGTATGATTTATATATCATCCGTCTTTTAAAGACGTGGATTACGTTTACCTTTAGCGATACCCCTTCCATACACCCACATCGTAACCGTTCTTCATGGTTTCCACCCTTACTCGAAACTGGTATTTTATATACCGACACTTAAAAATATGTTACTTATTTAAAGATAATATTTTACTTTAGAGATAAACAAATATATCAGTATTTCATTCGCATGAAGTGTTTATTAGAAATTTGATTACAATTAGATTTTTTTTTGTGAAACGTCTGATAATATTTCAGCTTTTTCTTCGATACTTAAAATGTTATTTCCTTTTTGCAAATTAATATACTTTTTAAGAGTGTATAAATCTATAGTAAAACAGGGTGATCCGAATATCTCATTAATAAAACATAAAGTCACTTTCAAGTGTTGTTTTGATATTGAATGATGATGTTGCCTTAGAGCAACCGGGAGTGTTTTGGTTTGAGCATCTCTATTAATGGATATAAATAACGTAAAGATTAATATTTAAATTATATATTCATATTTAATTACATATAATCGTATGTCAAGTTGCTATCTACATATATTATTTCATCTATAAATATGTTATGTATACGGGAATATGGGAAAGAACCCATATTTTCTTGAACCTAATAAAATCTTTCACTGAACCTAAAAAACCTTTCGCTTAATCTAATCTGATCTAATCTAAAAGCTTTCACTAAACGTAATAAAGTCATTATCAAGCAACGTCTCAAAAAATATATGTAAGTTTATTAAAAAAAAAATAAGAGTTGGCACTCTCAATGGAGAATTAAGTAATTCATTCTACTGGGAAAATGATCGACATCTCAAAAACCAAAATTATCACCAACATTGTGAACATTCTAACTCTAAATACATAGCATTTATTAGGAGAACATATTCTTATTATGAAGTTGTAATTATTCAGAACATAGGTCTGTGATATTTTAAATATGAATTAAATATATTAAATAGAAAGATTTACACATAAAATCAATTTTATCGAAAATTTTACCGGGATTCGAACCTGGATCTCTTTCCTAACCGGGGAAGGTGCATTGTTCAACTATGTTACAGCGACAATATTTTTAGCGACAAATTTTCGAACCTATATGTTACCTTTTTGATATTAATACATTTAATCGTTCCATTATTGGCTCTTTCAAATAAATTCAAATTTGTCGCTAAAAAAATTGTCGCTGTAGCATAGTTGGATAATGCACCTTCCCCGGTTATGAAAGACATCCAGGTTCGAATCCCGGTGGCGCAGCAACAAAATCTATCGATAAAATTGATTTTATATGTATATCTTTCTATTTAATATATTTAATTAATATTTTAATATAGCATTTACAATATTAACACATTGTATGCCAAGTGCACGATTAAGTTAAGAAAAGTTTTCCATTCGAAACACCCGACTTCCTGTCTCGAGTGGGTTAGCATGTGGCAGGAAGCTCGCTAGGTAACTACTTAGTATCATACAATAAAAATGAAGATTACAAGTGATCATGTTTCAATCTGAACGATGGCACTCCCTGATACATTATAGCCACATATCCTGAAGGTGCCCTGGGATGATTACTCTTTAACAACACGGGCAGTTGTTTTAAACCTGTATTTTTTAAGGTAGACAAATTGAAAAAATATACATTTTCTAAAAAACACGATTTATAATCTGATTTTAAATTTTATTTTAATTTTATATTTAAAACTTATTTTGCAGTAATTCTTGCAAAGAAATTAAAATGTGTAAAAAATATTTATGTAAAGTATTTTTAAACTTTCATATTGCACTGGTTGGAATACTCTGGAAGTCTTCAGCGTAAAACGAGGTCACATTTCCTTGGTCCTGGTTCAGCGCCGCCCCACCTATGAGACATCACCATACATTATGATCGAATCAGAACCCACTTGAGCATGTAAGTGATGCTAGATTAAGCATGAATTTGATGCGCAATAAACTTCAAATATACTTGGAGTAATTATAATACAAATGTGCAGCGGAGCAATTTACCGAAAGGATTGAAGTTCTGAGAAAGTAATATTAAAACTAACAGATAAAATAAATGGTTTCATGCTTTAGTAATTTTGATCAATTTTGTATCAGAAATATCATGTTTCGTTTGAAGGTGTGGTCGGTAAATCCATTTCGACGTTATTTACGATTTTGACACAACAATATAGCTACGAATCTGATGGTTTCATTGTGTCTGTTTAATTATCCTTTAATTACGGTAAAGCATTGTTGATATTTATTGCACCAATCTAGTAGGGGTTGATTGGACCGACGCGGCTCCTGGATAAATCTCAGTGAGTCGATTATTTACTAGTGAAACTGTTGAGAATGTTTAGTTTATTTAGTAAGTAAGGGGTAATAGATATAATATATCTAGGTAATACAAATAAAATTAATCAATTATATAGATACACAGAAAACATCTATCGATCGAAAAAATCATTTTGGTTATTACCAGGATACGGAAATGTGTTACCATTTATTTCATTACATCAACCGATTACATTCTAGACACATTTTGAACTAATATTCTGTAGCCTTTTGTATAATAAATACCAGTTTTATTATTAAATTTTTAAAAGCAATCAATTTTATATTGCAATGAATCCCAAATACGCTACGTGATGCCAAAATTAAATCAATCCATTTTATAAAATGTGGATACTTTGATACAACTTACATATGTTTAATTCAAATAAAATTTATATCAAAACACCACAGAACTATGTTCTGAAATTGCAACTTCACAACAAAAATGTATTTTCATTAAACATATCTAGGTCATGTAAACTGTTCGTGAAAAAAGTAAGAAGTTTTATATTTTAAATATAAGTTTTTTAGTCTTCCTAAACAAAAAAAAGTGCAATTTGAGTGTTGAAATGCATTTCATTGTAAATGTTAAATGTTTACATGTAAAACCTTTAAATAAAATGTATAAACTTAAGCGTACTTTAACCTGTAAATACGTTCTTTGTTGGTAGTCAATCCTCGCGCAACGAGATCAAGTACAAAAAGGGGTCATCGATCAAGACAATCCATACACCGTCAGGCAGAGTATTTACCTGTCTGAATCAAGCCCGAGATACTGCACCAGGCTTATTCAGGCGAGCACAAGTTATAGAGACCTGGACAAAGATCTTCCCAACCCACGTAAGACCGGATGCCCGCATTTGAATGCGCGCGCATATCGTTCCCGAGAAGAGGTTAAAGGCAAACGGTTCCGGTTGCGCCGGCGCATACATTAAATGGCTCCACAATATATATATATATTTATTATTATATGGATATCTCCATAAAACATGAGCGGAAAGGCAGAGAGAGGCGCGCTTTGGAGGAACCACGCTGGCATGACGAAAGGGTGTGCTACTGTTCTAGAACGATTCTATTGACAATAAGAAAGGTGTATTACATTTCTTGACATTCAGTTTGAGTGATGGTTAAATTATTTATCAATAAAAAATATTTTTTTACCATTTTATCATGGTTACGTTGAAATTATTAATATTTTAGCTTTCGTATTATTACATATTTACAACAATATTATGATCGTTTACTTAATACTTACAATACTTTTAATTTTTTTCATTTATTTATAAAGTCTATAACAAATATAATTAGTGTCCTCTATATTTATTATTATATAAGAAATCTTGCAATTTTTTATTCATTTTTTCAATTGTTAATATTCTGATACTAGCAGAAAGCAACCGGTTTTCGTTTATTATTAGGGCGGTCGCTTCGCGGCCTATATTTGCCATTGCGCAGTGAACGTCTGACAAGCAAGTGACTGAGTGCTAGCAAGCCGACACCGCGTAATGACACATGGCAATACAAAGCGTTTTATCTCCATTCTTTCCGATCTTCAGTCTGCATAGTGATGATTCTGTAATTTATTTTATTTGACCTGTCTCTCTTGCAAGGGATCACGCTCTCTTGCCGTTTCCGAGCGACTCGTCGCACTATATGTCTGAATTACTTAAGTATTCGCCTCTTGGACAAGGAGAAGCACCTTTAATTTGAGCTCTTAGGGAGTGGTTTGAACGTATAGTCATTCACGGGATACGTATCATGCGATATTATATCCTAAACATTTCTAGTTTATTAATTTAATTTGTATTAATATACCACAGAACAATATTCTGAAAATGCAACTTCACAACAAAAATATGTTCTCCTTTATTTCATTATTTTTGTCTTATGACCCTCCATATAAATAATTTATATTATTTTAATACCTACAATAGCTATAAAATAAGTTGTCGCTGAAAGCTCTAGCAAAAAAATAGAATGAAATGAATGGAAGAGATGAATAATCGATACAAAATAAAACATTCGCTTTAATTGTTTTAATGTTGTATAAATTGCACGACATCCAAATTCATGTATATATCAAATTCACCTTTAAATAGTAAGTACACTGATGACACCACTCATACACCCTGATCCAATGTGTATTTACTCATCCGAAATGTGAAGATGATAATGTTACGAGAATATTGCTATAAAGTCTGCGGCAAAGAATGATATATATTTAATATTGAAGGATCGGGAGCTCGATTCTGCATGAACATATTTTTAATATTTAGAAAAAATATTTGAATATTATTGATGGCGCTACATTGAAATAATCTTACCATCGTTTTTATAATCAAACAATCGGGGTTTTGTTTATACACTTTTATCATAAAAAGCAAACCACTAAAATAACCCTATTTCACTTTTGATCTTTGCTTAGAACATAGAGAGGTATGTAGAGTACAGATTATGTTGATATTGTACGAGTATGCTGGGACGTACATATGAGTATGCGAAGATTTAAAGGTGCGTCTGGGTGAAATTATATAATTTTGCTCTCGAAGCCTTGGAAACTGCGGCGAAAGGATCATGCTGTGAATTAGTGTTAAGTCATTTAAATTAGTTAATTAACACGCTGTGTGTGCTTTTTGCATGGAGATCAGATATAACTAAATAACAAAGCTTTAGAGCTTTGTGTCACATATTTAGAGGGTGATATTTCATCCACCATACCGCTAAGCCAATACCAAAACGCGAAAACGATGTTTTAGTCATTGATTTCTTGTTAAAATATATAACATCGCACAATCACATGAAGTCAATAATTAAACATATGAATCACGTTGGATATAGCACAGACTATATCCAACGACTTAATAATGCATAAACGAAATGATGAAATAATAACTAAATTACTGACCGATAACTTTGAGTCTCGAGATGAAAGAACCAACTAATAATGAAATGTGCACCTTTCTTATATACTCGTATTCTATTTTTGATTCATATCTATATAATATAATATCTTTAGAATATATCACATTATAAATATTATTATCCTTCAGGCCAGACAGGTGAGCAGAATGCAATATTATTCAAAACATAATCCTTATGAATGAAATCTACCTGTAACTATTGAAATAGAATGCCATCCATGAGAAAATATGACAAAAATGAAAGCAGCTGATGATTGTATGTGGTCCATTTCAGGTTCTCATACTTTCCTTAGGTACATTTGCATTTCGCAATGATGTTTGCATTAATGCATTTTTTTGCCGTGCGAAAAGACACGATGTCTTTTAATTTAATCTGGGTGGCCTTTTTATAACAATGCATTCAAGTGTGTATTTAAATTCTTTTTTTTTTTTTTAATATCCATTATGTGTCGAAAAGTTCATATGTTGTTGAATAAATAAAGTGTTCCAGGTAATATATAGGTACCTGCATTTTGTTATTATTGTCAGTTTCTAACATTAACTAGATACATACACTTTTACAACAACTTACATACATTTTTACTTACATTCTTTATATGATTGTATATATTGATTAAACCATCGATAATTATATAAGCACAAAAATGTACATCTGTCATGTGACTCTGCATAAAGCATCCCTTCCTAGATTTTTTCAAATTAATACTTGAAGTACTGCAGTAGTGATACTTCCCTTTAGGGAGAATTTATGAATTATTAGTTATAGTCCAGATCGATAATGAGAACCAAACAAAATCGGATACAAGTTGTAGAGTTGAGAGAGTCCTTAGATGGTCGATAGCGGGTCGAACCTGTCACATTTGTTACATACAGTACACGAGTATCCAAAGCATCCGAAGATTCGAATACACGAAGTAGTATACATATTAAAAAATATTTGTATGTTTTAAATACGCGAAAAGCATATATACTGTATCAGAAGATGTATAAAATACAGATCAATAAAAAAATTAAGAAAGTATCTAATCTAAAAGATTGAGTTTTCAGTATCAGAATATATTCTTTGCATGATGGACTTTACCCCTTGAATATGTAGTGTTTGATTATATAAGTATCAAAATGCATTGTAATCATTTTGAATTCGTCAGATGTGAATTGTCGAGCATAATTGAATTTGAATTGTGCTTACCTGTGATATTGAACTTGCGGCGGTAATCAGAAACAAAGTTCACTTCAGTGTTGATGTTAGTCTGGTCAGTAACCAGGCCAAAGGCACGTCACCCCGTTTATATTAGAATCGCGGTGTCACGTTCCTCCGAGAGAAAACAAACTAATGATTAGCGCGCGTGCGCTGGATAGTTCGTCATCGCGTTGGACTTTGCATCAAGTGCATTACTTTTTATTGTTATCGCACAGTGAGTGCAACATATGGAACAGTCATCATTGCTATTTCTGATTTTGTTTTCCTCATCAAAAAATTCCTACATGAAATATGTATTAGTACATTTTAAAACAAAGCCTATTCAATTTAATTGCGTTGGTATTTTTATATATATTTACGTATTTTGTTATTGAGTTTTGATCGACGATTAGGAAGAACACATTTATTATTTATAACACTAACCATAGTTATTAATGTAACTTTGTTTTCTTTTTAGCTCCATAAATAATCCAAGGAACAGATAGTTAATTATTTTTGAGGCAATGAAAACAATATTTAGTAATATTTTTATTTTATTTTATTTGGAAGTGAGACTTGGAACTGGCAGAAGAGAAACGAAGGCACTGCAGTGGAAATAAGATCACTTAAGCATATATATGGTAAATCCACTTATGATAGAGTAAATAATTAAGAAATTAGGAGAAAATGAAAAGCTGATCTTAGAAAAAATTAAATAATGATCCCTTAGGTGGTTTGGTAATATGTAACAGATGAAGAGAACAGTAAAAACGATGTATGATGCAAGTGTTGATGGCATTAGAAATAGATGATGTCCGCAAAGACTTGGCATGACTAGGTAAACCAGATACTGGAAGAGTACTTAGAAGCCTTAATAATCAACGACCTTGCATGAGAAGATGTAAGAATATGGTTGAGGTGAGAATTGTGTAGCATGACAGAATCATGTGGTGCTCTATCCTCTCTACATACTTCCGTGGGGAAATGGCGTGATGGTTAGACAGTTTTTAACTTTATCATAAATTTATTTAAGGCAGTAATATCTAGCACACAGGA
The DNA here is from genome assembly GCA_031772225.1 of Eubasilissa splendida. Taxonomy (NCBI): domain Eukaryota; kingdom Metazoa; phylum Arthropoda; class Insecta; order Trichoptera; family Phryganeidae; genus Eubasilissa; species Eubasilissa splendida. The sequence goes on from CM062846.1 coordinate 11,753,914, forward strand.
GGTTTAATGAATCATTTTTCTAAAGAAAATTACATAGATCAAGTATGTTCAATGAATTTCTTTACTAACGTATGTATGAGATACAGTATGTTCAATGAATCCTTTTACCAATGAAACAAAATAAGTTAAATTATCAACGTTATCGAATTACTAACGAGAAAATAATAGACAAAATAATATGACTGAATTCTTTCACCAACGAGACAAAACATAAACTGACACATCCGGTGAGTAAAATTATTGAATTTTCTTAGTATAGTTATCCTTAAACATTTCATAGAAATACTTTTGAACTCTGAGAAAAGTGAGGCCCTGGAAATGCAAATATTTCACCCGTTTGAACAGCGTTGCACCGTATCAATAGAATTGAATATCTTTGTGGAAGCCGTTGGCCGCATTTATTGCTGCAGTAGATAAATGCGAGTACATTGCATCGTTTAATATAGTATACAAACCGAATTTCATTAATATTTATTTAATCAGCGGTGACCAAGGGGACACCAATTGAAAGTTTCTAAAGAGTACAGAAAAAATGACAAAATATGTATTTTCAGTAACAAATTTTATTTCCACTGTGTTAGTTATGTCACGTGTTATAATTTAATTATTTTTATTATATATTATATTTAATACAGTAATTCAATTTTTATCCACCATTTAGAATATTGTGGCTAAAGAAAGTATTGTGTATCACGTTCTAGATTTAATTCCCCTATTTCTCTAATTACGCAAACGGAATACAGCGTCTTCTTGTAAAAATCTATATACCAAATATTTATATGTATCATAGAATGATAAATTAGTAGTGGCGGTTATCAAAATAGGTATGGATTAATTAATTGATAGTGAAATACTTATAATCAGCTGCTGCGAGGCTCATGAAACATCATCGCGCACTAAACATCCGGGCATTATTCTAACGCAGTGTCTTAATCTAAATCTCACCAAAAGATTTTAAGACATTTAAAAAAAATTTTAGTACAAATATTTTGACCCTGGACCAAAATAATTAGTACTTACATCACCAGATGTTGAGCATAAATGTATTTGTGAGTTCATTTTAAATTATTTTAAAGGTTTGGGACCTAATAAGGTTTACTGTCTAAATATACTGACTATGCGTGACAAAAATAGCTAAATCTAGAAATATTTTATTACCAAGCAGAAAGTAAACAAAAATAGACGGAAAATTGTTTATAAGATTACGTTTTTTCTGCTCGTCTTCTGCCGGTTCGGTACTGAGAACGAAAGTTGAAGAAGACTTTTACGCGATGATTTTGTTCTTGAAAAATTCTTCACGTCGACCTGTTTACAGTATTCATGTTAATATTTGTACTAGACAAAGCAAGATGCAAAGGATGACATATAGAGCACTGATGTTTAGTTTTTGTTTTAATAATGATAATACTAGCAGATAATCAATCGGCTCCGCCAATTGTTAATTGCGACCATTGGTGAGCGCTGTGCGGTCAGGGTCTCATCAGCCAATTGCTTACTGCTACACCCTGCCTAGAATAGAATCTATATTTAGATGATAGAGCTTTTCTTAAAACAAACCACGCGTAAATAAAAACTCGATGTAATTAAAATTACTCCACCTGTAAGTTAGCTTTCAAAATGAACAAAAATGACATCTTAATGATATATACGAATCGCGGATAGACAATAATAAACACAAAAATGCTATTTTATCAATATAATGTCCATTTAAGTAAATATTAATAATTTTTTTAGTTATGATGAATTATTCTGGTGTAGATTTTGATAAATTCGTACTATTTCATTCACGGCTTCTATAATACGACGATGACCATAGATAAGAGAGATGACAGCTCAAAATTCGTACAATTTTGCAATGTTTTGACTTACAATATACACTTAATTTCAAATTGAATACACAAAAGATAAAAAATATTAAGTAATCTTAACCTAGAGATATTAAAAACACATTATTTTGTGCCACGATCGCGTCTCACAGATCTCTCCGTTTAAGCAAGCACGAAACAGCCATAATGACACTGACAATACCGAAGCCGGCATCCATCCTGTCATAGATTTTAACCAATGTAGACAAGGAATCGTAATATTATTATGGATAGTATTAGTTTCTGGCGTAGCTAGCGATATTTGTATTTACTGCTAGAACTGTGACTTTATTACTAAAGATTGAGGATTATAAAATATGCTATCAATATCAATTGTTAATCAATAATTTTTTCAACCTTAAGCGAATGGATTTTTGTAGAATGACAATAAGTAATTCCTATCACGTACTTCTTTTCGATGAAACCATCGAAAGGTACACTGATTTCCAAATAAATTGGAAAAACCTTTTAAAAATATCCACAAAAATCCAACAAATTAAGTGCATTTTTGCGCACGCCTGGATTGACCTTGTATTAGATTGCTCCCGACAGATTTCAGATTCTGTTGGATGCAAGTTCATCGAACACATCACTTGTCAGTTTTTTACCGGGGGTATGTCAACTGACAAAATATAGTTATTCCCGTCTGGGTCAGAGAGTTAATAATGCATTTTGTCTGAATATAAGACATGTTCATGACGTTCATGGCCTTTGTTGCCACTGAAATGCATATAGAAGGTGTATGTATTATTTAAAACGTATTATATGAGTGTATATATAATTGATTCGTACCTGCACTAAAAAAATGTACGTCAGATTTGTGAAATTACATGGCATTTTAAATTGTTTTACGCAATTTTAAAATTTAAACCAACAAAAGCATCTTTCAGACGAACCTGCGTGTTCATATTTTTACTTAACGTACATTAATTACATTATTTAAAACAATATTACAAATATACAGTATTTTTAATGAACAAACAAAATTTATACGTGTAAGTCATGGAATTTTATATGAATTAATTCATTATTTTCGTCAGTATTCCAGTAATTTATTGATAAACGGGGATACCTATAATAAATTCCAATGTTCTCAATCGATACTTATTAGTTTTAGGTATTAAGAGAATAAAATTAGTATTTTGTATTTCTTCCATGTAAAACCAACTTTTATGTTCAATAAGGTTAAAAAGGTTATAATTCTATGCCTTATTTGCATGTAGATCAATGCAATGGAAACATCACATTACATATGTATTGACTTGTATAAAAATATAATGTACCTACTTATTTATGAAATATGAAAACAGACATTTATTTTCTCAAATTATTGCTACTGTTATGCTAAAACATATTAAAGTTTTAAATACTAATAAAATGTATTAATTAGAAAAATATACATATAAAATCAATTTTATGGAAAAATATTGTTGTTGCGCTACCGGAATTAGAACCTGGACCTCTTTCCAAACCGGGGAAGGTGCATTATCCAACTATGCTACAGTGACTACTTTTGACAACAAATTTTCGAAACCATACGTTACACTTTTCAAATGAATACATCTGTTGTTCTATTATTTGAAAGTCATCTACTTTACATATGCGTTTGAACATTTGTCGTCAAAAGTACTGTCGCTGTAGCATAGTTGGTTAATGTACCTTCCCCGGTTTGGAAAGAGATTCAGGTTCGAATCCCGGTAACGCAACAATAATATTCTGGATAAAATTGATTTTATACGTATATCTTTCAAATTAATACATGTAAAATATCACAGACCTATGTTTTTAATAATTACAATTTCACAATAAGAATGTGTTCTCCTTAATAATATTAAATCTGTAAAATTACTGACAATTGAATAATTTTTTCTTTGTTGATTTCATTAATTGAAAATATCCAACAAATTACATTTAATCTGACTTTGATTTCTATTATTAATATATTGACACTTTGTGAACATTATAAATATAATTATTCACGTTATTCACAACATATATACAGCCAATATCCAGTATATAATAATATACAAGTCAAATTTCCAGAACGGATTATTATACAGAATTTCCGAATTATTTTCGCGGTCCCAAACGAAATATTCTGTTTTTTTGTCCATATTCAGTATAACAAAATATTTTTGTGGTCCTATGAATTTCGTTACAATGAAATTTGACTTATATGTATAAGATATAAAGGAAATTCACAATTGAAAGTAAATTTAAAAAAAAAACATGTGTAATAATTATATATCATTTTAACGTAAGACTAGAATTCATCACAGCTAAGGGTTAGACTAAGTGAGAACCTTAGATTAACATATAAAGGATGCTTTTTAAGAGGTTTGTTTTTAGAATTGGCAACACCTTTTCCAGCGACAGCCAATTTGACAGCTGACAATTGATTTGTGCTCAGTTTGGTTGGCTATTTCACCATGAATTGACGCTTGCAAATTTATTTCGAAAATCGTTGTTCGGTTCGCGAAACTTACTGTGCGCTACGTCCATTTTATAGTCGACATAATCATCCATCCGAGCAAGTAATTCGAATAACGATGAATCGTTTTCGCACCACACATACTCTAATTGATAAACGCATCCGCAGAGACGTCGCACAGTGCGCACCGAAGAACCTGTTGTTTCTTCAAAAATGATACTGTCAATGGAGAGCGCGATAGATTCATGATTACAGACTTTTTCGTTCCTCAATTAAATGGCATTAATGTAGAAGAGCAATGGTTTCAACAGGACGGCGCATCATGCCGCACAACGCGCGCTACAATCAATTTATTGATGGAACATTCAATGAGCACATAATTGCGTTTAAAGGACCTGTGAGTTGGCCTCCAAGATCGTGTGATTTAACACCTTTGGATTATTTTCTTTGAGGATTTGTGAAGTCGCTAGTCTAAGCTGATAAACCAGAGTCGATAGATGACTTGGAAGCCATCATGTGTCGCGTTATTACCGATATACGACCCCAGCTGCTCCAAAAAGTAGTCGAAAATTGGACATCCAGATTGCGCTTTATTCGAGCCAGCCGCGGCATCCATATACGCAAAGTCATATTTAAACATTATAATAAATAAAATTATTTTTCTAATAAAGGCAATACAAAGACCATTACCACGATTTTTATGTATTTTATTTCCTTTTAAAGTTCTATATCTCTAAAAAAAATACTCTTTATTTAACTGATTTTCGTTCACCTAAAATATGTATATATTCGAATAGTAATTGCTCTTGCAGTAGGCGTAACCGTAGAAGGTTGATTCTGTATGGTGGAAGATTAAATAATTATCCATAATATCTAACGACTTCGATCAGAAGTCTGGTGGTTTTGCTGTATTCCAGGAGTTTCAAAAGGGAACTCTTGTTTTCCTTTACAGAACTTCGCAAAAAAGTGTATTTGCGTCGCAGCATCAGGTAAGTTGAAAATCTCCTTTCAAGGTCGCTCCCAGCGCAGTGCATGAATGCGCATCTCATTTCTAAAAGATCTTTACAATTGCGTGCTCAGGCGCATAACTCCACCCATTGATCCGAATGCACTTCGCAAACAGGTAGATCGCGATCGATAGCGCAGTGGTCTAAGATGCGTATGTTATCACTCCGGTCAAACGGGTTCTGAAATTTTCAAATGTATGTATGTAGGTACTAAGCCGATTTTGCAAACAATTTTACAATTTCAAAATTGTGTTAGATATACTTATTTCAAAATAGCCAGGATGATATTTGTGCCTTTTAAATTTCACCAAATTAAACAAAAATATTTTCAAAATATTGATTACAAATAATTAAGAAAATTTAGAATTTGGATTATTTACTAATTTACAATTACGTCAATGGTGAAATATTTGAAAATAACAATAAAAAATTGTGAGAGAAAGGAGTGAAGATATGACGGGTAACATGAGGGTAGTTGCGGTGCTGTCGTCAAAGGAAAGCGCCTCTTTACACGTATGACTGGTGATCATTATGAACTTCACTCAGACAGTGAACAGTTTATAAATAAAATTCGACCACCGAATAAATGAAGTGTACTAGAATTTCTCTATATTTTATGGTAGATAGAAATATAAGAACCTTGCTACTGAGGGGTGTATTGCGTCATATTCTGCTAAAGTCGGTCTGACTCATGTTTCATATTTGACCAAATCTTCTTCGGTTTTATTCCACATACCTCTTCACACAATGCACATGAGAAGTTTTAGTTTCTAGTGTTCAGTTTTCTGACGTAAAGATTAAATCAAAGATTCGGTATTCCTAGAAATTCTAGATTTTTTTGGAACATACATGTTTTATCACTTTTTAAAAACGTTTCTAGAAACTCAATTAGTTTAATAATTGACCTTAATGCACAGAAAAAAAAAATTAATTATAAAATAATACTCAGTGAATAATTAAAAAATCATTAAAGAGAACACATTCTTATTGTGAAGTTGTAATTATTCAGAAAATAGGTTTGTGATATTTTAAATACTAATAAAATGAATTAATTAGAAAGATATAAATATGAAATCAATTTTATTGAAAAATATTGTTGTTGTTCTACCGGGACTCGAATCTGGAATTCAAATAATGGAACGATACATGTATTAATTTGAAAAAATGTAACATATAGATTCGAAAATTTGTCGTCAAAAATACTGTCGCTGTAGCATAGTTGGATAATGCACCTTCCCCGGTTTGGAAAGAGAATATTTTTCGACAAAATTGATTTTATATGTATATCTTTCTAATTAATACATTTAATTTGTGTTAAAGACATCGCTATTATTATTGTATATTATGCTTAACAATATATAGGAACAATTGTTTTCCCCTGCTGAGATATATTCTGAATTGAGAACTTATTTTAAAATTTTAAACTCAATTGTAAAATATAAATATGATGGTTGCGTATTTTTAATTTTGGTTTCATAATTTTGTGAAAATAATAATTAAAATCGTGCTTTTATTTAGATATACATAATATTTTTATGAAGTGGAGTAGTTTTCTTACTTGCTCGCGTATGTTGACCATTGTTCTCCACAACAGCATAACGACAAACAGCGAGCGAACAAAAACATTCCTTGGCTAAATAATTTCAATGCACCTGTCCACAACGCAAAGTCCATGAGCTAAAAGGAGACCATTGCATTCTTACAAATATCGAATTTCGAATACATAGTGAATACAGTTAATTTAAATTATTGCGTGTGAATGTACATAATAGAGTAGTATATTCGCTTTTTTTTTTCACATCTTTAATATTAGCAAATTTACTTAGTGACCTCATTTAATATATATATAATTATATAACAAAATACTTTGTTTAAACCACTATTTATTGATTATTCGACATGTTTCGATTCTTATGGAATCTTCTTCAGGAAACAATGTATACTGAAATTAAAAATACTAGCATAGATAAAAATAAAACTATAAAGTGGTGAATAAGTAAGAAGTAATATGAAAACAAATTTAAAAGATGACTTGCTATTAACGCTATTTTTTATTTATAAAATTTCAAATTTATGTAACTGTAAATCTCTAGAATTTGTATGTATAATTTCTAAATCCTTGTTAATATCAAAAGAATGGTTTGTTTCCAAAATATGATTGGAAAATTCTAAATAGCTGTTGTTATTTAGGCATCTCAAGTGCTCCTTAATTTTAATGTCAAAATTTCTGCAACTTTTACCTATATAAAAATAATTGCAATAATTGCAAATTAACTTGTAGACTTTAATTTGTAATTTGTAATTTCTTTAAAATATCGTCCTTATCCTTGTTATTTAATATGTAATTCTTTAATTCGTTATTAAAACCAGTTTATAGTTTTGTTTTTATCTATGCTTGTACTTTTAATTTCAGTATACATTGCTTCCTGAAGAAGATAACATAGGTATCAATAAATAGTGGTTTAAACAAAGTATTTCGTTTAATTATTTATATAAAATAAGGGCACAAAGTAAACTTAGTAGCCATAATAACATATGGCTACCAAATTCTATTAGGTATATTTTTTGGTCTGGATGTTTAATTTAAAAATAGATAAAAACGTGAAATAATTAATTCAAAAACTAAATAACTTGTTTCTTATTTTTCTTCTTCTTCCTAAGGGACATTCCCTTGTTGCTGTAGCTCCCTTCGTCAATTTTTCTATTCTATTTCAGTCCTATTTTGTATCATACCTTATGCTTCTTGATAGCTTCCGCATTTGCTTTACTCCAGTAACTCTCTCAAGAATGTTTTCATTAGTCATCCTCTTCTTATTTTATCTCTAAGAAATGGTTTTAGCAACTAACCAAAATCGTCTCTTATACTGAATATTACATAATAAAATATCTCCTACCGAGGAATTAAGTTTACCAATCCCCTTTCTAGCTATTTGAAGATGGAAGAGTAATATATAAATTTGATATGGAATGTGAAAATACGAATACCTATTAAGCAAATCAATAACTAGAAGATATTGATATTTATATGAGTACCAAGTTCAGTTTTGTGTATGTACTTAATCAACGTTTATATAGATATTATACCTATGTAGATATTATATATATATATCAATTTTCAATGCTGTAATAACGACTCTGTTTTTACACATGCTAATTTATTTAACTTGAATTAACTTGAATCTAAGATTACTATAAATGTAAATATTTATGATAATCTAATTTTCATTTCACCTTGTATTAACATGTAGGTAATTTGTAAAAAATAAAAAAAATCTAACTTACTTTCTTACCATCACGCTGTTTCCCGCAAGGGTAGGCAGAGAGTATAAAGCGCCACACTCCTCTGTCCTGACACACAATTTTCGCCTCATACACATAATACATATTTTTATACAAGCTCGCCGATTGTTGAGGCTTCTAACAGAATCATTCTCCATTATCTGGTTTACTTGATCGTGCCGAGTCTTCCGCAGAAGTCTTCTATTTCTGGTGCCATCAACACTTGCGTCATATATCTTTCTTACCATTCTCTCCTCATTCATCCGTTCCATATGATCAAACCACCAAAGTGATCTTTTCTTATACTCATTATACATCATCAGATTTACATTCTTTCCTTATTTCTTCATTCTTTACTCTGTCATAAATAGATTTGCCACATATACGACTAAGTGATTTCATTTCCACTGCATTGTCTACTTTCGTTCCTCTTCTGCCAACTCCAGGCCTTAGTTCCATACATCAGTGTCGATACCAGGACTCCATTGTGCACCATTAGTCTTGCCTCGGTTGGCAAATTCCAAAAACAAAGGGTTAATTTAGTATTACGTACATTATTAGTATTTAGTACACTTTTTTCTAGAATATTCTGCTATTAGACAGTTTTTGTTGAACCCGATGTTTTGGGGCACATTTCAGTAGCATCCATTAGGGATAATGTTTTAACAAATTTTACATTATTAACTAATGACTTTTTTTTTCATCAAAGACAGCTATAAAAAAAATTAGAAAATTAAGTTAATTTATGTATCAGGAGAACACATTCTTATTGTGAAATTGTAATTATTTAGAACATAGGCGTCTGCTATCAGTTTACTCAAAGGTATTTGAGATTCTGTAAAAATAAGGTAGATGGCTCTTTCAAATAATGGAACGATTAAATGTATTAATATCAAAAAGGTAACATATAGGTTCGAAAATTGTCGCTAAAAGTATTGTCGCTGTAGCATAGTTGGATAATGCACCTTCCTCGGTTAGGAAAGAGATCCAGGTTTGAATCCCGGTGGCGCAACAGCAATATTTTTCGATAAAATTGATTTTATATGTATATCTTTCTAATGAATATATTTAATTCTTATTTAAAATTTATATATCAATCCATGAAATAATATTTTATCACGATATTTTTATTACACTGTTTACCGTATTTCATGTTTAAAGATTAGAGTTTTTTATTAAAAAATTGCTAATAGCCGGTTACTATTTACGGTTACAATTAATAATTAATTCTCCAATTTTGAAATACTTTTATTTTAGTCAAACTTTCATCATCAGTTTAATGTCGAAAGTTAGATTTTACCACAACTTTCAATTAATGTTCGAAAAAACACACATAATCGTGGACCCTTTACGGATGTAAAGTAAAATATACCTGACACAGAATTACCTGTACAATAATACCTTGTCTTTTCTTAGGTCCGTCACGGCTATGCAGGTGCGACGGTTCATCATTTCAGCTCTTATTCCATTTGAAGGACGAAATCGTTTATAGAAATCTGTGTTTTTTTCACCGCGAGGTATTTCTTTTTCACAAATAAAGGAGATGTAAACAGAGCGAGTGTTTATCCTAGTGTTTCTATAGGAAGATCACATCTTACGGTGCTGGCAAGATGTTACCGCGATAATGTTTTAAGAGGAATATTTCACATTCAATTATTTTTAACAATAATTTTAACTTAAATAAACTACTGTTGTAAAAATCTACAAACATACGTCAAATATAAATAAAAAAATTATTTATAGGTACCTCTAAAGATAAATGATTATAAAAAATTAAATTGGTATTTTTAATTTAGTAAGTTTAAATGTTTGTTGAAGAACCTGAAATGATTAAAAACTCATTTGTGTATACTGAATATTTGTATGATTATAAAATATAATGTATGAATATTTACTCACAAATTCTTGATAAATGTATGAAGACTCGTGTTTCTGTTCTTATTGAGCGAATTCAGCTAAGTCCATGAATTCATTATGCTTGACTATGAATATTGGGTTCGAATGCTAAATTAAAGTATGTATTATATGTGTATTCTACATACAATATAACGATATAATGTTAGCAGTTATAGAATAAAACAGGTCTCTTGTCTTCAATTATTTATTATATTCACATTTTCATGGAAGAAAAACAAAAGTGTTTTAGGCATTTACATCGCTTAATTTTTGGTGATTTTTGTTTTGCAGGGATGATTAGCATTTTATTAATTTAATATAGATAAGATTGAGTTGGCTGCGTTGGCTTAGTTGCGCCACTGATATTATGTGTCTAATGAACTTAATGCATTTAAATAAAAACAAATGTCAGAAGCGTTTTTAACATACTTACTGTTTCCGAGGTTAGTTTGTAGAACTCCATCATCATATATGTAAAAATAAAACACTTGTTTTTTGATTCTACTCATTTAATTTACTTGAGACGCGTTTTGCCTTGTAATGGTATTATCAATCTAACAATTTAACTTAACTTAAAAGTATTTTATTTTCATATATGTGGGCGTTTTTAATGTTCAATATGTTTAGGTACAATATATGTTATAAACTAATTGGGATTATTTTATATTATATATTACAGTAAATATTATTTATTGAAAAATTATTATTCTTATTCTTCTTCTTCTTCTTCTGTGCCTTCTTTTATCGTTCTAAGGTTGGTAAACAAGTTACAGTATTCTGATTTACCCTATGCAAGATATATAAAATCACCAGCATTTTGGATATTGAACGATTTTTTGAGGTTTCCAGCCTCTTTCTATCTACGCCTCGGTTGTTTTTTGTTTCCCTGAATAATGAGTTGTAATAGATTATACTTTCATTGAAGATAATATGTCCAAAGTATGCAGCTTTCCTTCATTTGATTAGTATTAATTAGATATTTTAATTTAATAATAATAATATTTTTATTAGATAATTTGTATATCGCCGTTTTTGTAAAATCTTTCACCTCAAGGGCGCTTTATATATAAAGTGTTTAGAGTCCTACATTATCTTTGTTTTTAAAATTAAAAAATGTTACTTTCATTTATGGAAATGATATTTTGAAAAGGAGCGTTTTTAATTCCTTCTTTAATAAAGCCTCTACTAAAGTACTGTTTCTTATGACGAATGGCAAATCTGAATAATAACAAAAAATAATTAATAATTACATGAACAAAGAAACAAAAGTTATCACCAATATGAAAATATTAAGTAAATGTAATTCGACGAGATTGGTCTACAATATTAAAGTTATAATTTTAAATTATTCAAATAATTTTGTTATAAAGTCATGAATTTAAATAATTTTAAATCCTATGAAAATATCACCTACCCTTTTCAGAACTCGGAGACATTATTACTGCAGGCTCGTGCCAAGCGCACCCTCACCATTCGGTTCGATCAGATCATTTCTCAAAACTACCCTTAGGATGACCCGTGTTGGCAGAACGGGCAGCGGGTCCACGGGACAGGTGACCAGCAACTGCCTTTGCAAAAAATTCGACCGCTATAAATGGACACTCGCACATCTGACGACTGCTGTTCATAACTTTGTGGAGTTTGGTTTTTTTTGTGGCTCTTCGTGTTTCTATACTAGGAACGGTCAAAATCAAGAGACCGTGTAACGTGAACAAATGTAATGTCCGGCAACATCTGCCGATATTTTGTCGCACTATCTCTTTTTTTGCTCCTGTTTCAATTCGCAGAAAATAATATAATCGGACAAATCTGCGTGTTATATTATAAGCCTCTGATCAAGCGTTATTCTCAATTGTAAACCGACTATAATGTGACAGGATACATAAATATATAATGTATATCGTTGCTCTTTTTTAATCGTTTGTTATTGATATAATCGTCATCATCAGCCGTTTTCTATCCACTGATGCACGAAGGCTTTGATCATTTCATTAAACCACTTGGTTTTAGGGTGATCTCTTAGCCTCTTGTGTATTGTTAGGTTATTTCTTTCTTTCTGCCTCGGCTTCATGTTCAGGGGGGAGGCATTTAGCCTGACTGGTTCTTTTTTAAATATTGACAAGTCAAATGGTTATGAAATGAAAGAATATTTTTATATAAGAAAATTTATTATCTATATTTTATGATACTTGCATGTGTTAAAAATGGAAAATGAGCATTTTACTTTAATACTTATTGATAAGGTTATTCAAAAATAATTACAGGCTTATAGTTGATGACAAGACAATGCCCAATTATCCAGGCAAACCGGGACTCTGGACGCGATATTCTTATGTTATAGCGACAGTCTGAGTACATACATTTTTTATTATCCAAACTCTATAAATCTGTGTCAGTTTCTATCATTTCTCGTAATGCTATTTGAATAATATCTCATTTAACAGTCCCAAAGTATTCATCTTATTCAATGCGGTTAGATCCATTGTTGGATGTTGCTTCATCAAACAATTTATTAATAATTCCCTGACAAAGCCAAGAATACCCAGACGGATTATTGATGCTGAACAATGATCTCATATTAACATGTCGCTTTGTATCTGATGTTTGTTTTTTTACATGACTCCAGTTCGGCAAAGCGCAAGGCGAGCTACGTGTCACAATATAGGATAGTAGGACTTAGGGCAAGGATATTTGGGCGGTAATAAAAAGAAATTAACAGTCTGATCCTAAGCCAGCCTAATCATAACTAAGGAATTTTACACATAAAAGGTGTTAGTGTTATTTAACATATTTTATTATTATCAGTTACTTTCTCATGATGCAGGTAAAGACACCATTATTTTAAAAAATATATTTTAGTCTCTATTTCTGATAAATATTCAGATAACAATTTTTTTCTTCTTATATTACTATTTTTTATAACCTTAATGTAATTTAAAAAATCAACGAAAACACAATAGCAAAATATTTTACTATGACGTAATAATCACGTGATAGAATTGAAGGCATTATTTTTATTATGTTGCCTATAAAAAAATTAGATGTGTAGAATTTATTGGCTTTTTAAAAATGAATGACTTTGGCAATCTCTAAATTACCTTTTATCTTTGTCTTCTTAACTTTACAATGATATTTATATTGCAATTACCTACTATCCAAATTGAATAGCTCTATAACAAGCAGTTAATTTATTAATCTATCTAGCCTAACCAATTGATCTATTATAAAGTTTTAATATTGTGTATGCTAATAATTTGTGTTTTCAATTTACAGTTTCGAATTCAAATCAATTCACAGTCAGTAGAAATTCTTAAATTCTAAACAATTTTACGGTGAAATAATCTAATGTTGGTGTAAATTTTCATACTTAAGCATTAAATATCTTATAATAATAATAATGTGTTTATTCCAGCGTGATTAGGTTTTTTTTTTAACTCGATTCGCCATAAAGATAATACATATAATGTTATACATTAAAGTTACGAAATAAATATAATGAAATGTAAAGAAAAAGAAAACCAAGTTCACACTTTGTGCTTTGGCACACTCATGTGAGCGTAACATGAGTAATAAAATCAGAAGATCGCGGGTGGAGAGGAGTGAGTAGACGGTTCAAATGTACACAACTTGATTTTCGATTTGTCACGTTATAAATATTATATTAAACATATGCATTATACCGCAGCCATGGATAGTGAGCTAATTGCTGGTTTTCTACTTCATTTTAACCGAATGATTGATCTTTTTTAAACCATATTAGTCAATAACTAACGTTAAATCGCGCTGTTTCCTGCGGGGTAGGCAGAGTACTCGGATAGATAAGTTTTTCTGTCCTGGCACATAACTGGCGCTTTGTTTACATTCATACACCTCTTAATGCATGCTTTTTGATTTTTATATATCTAACGGGACTAGTTTCTAGTATTTAGTGTAACTGATTACGCTATGTCTTTATTTCTGATGCCATTAACAATCCCAACAGTATACCTTTCTTACCATCCTCTCCTCATTTATCCATTCTACATGGCCAAATCAATTATTTATTTTTACTATCTATCAAGTAGATTTACCTTTGCTCCTAACATGATCCATCTAAGCAGCATAACTTATGGCTATACATGGACATCATGATAGCATTCACTATGCTTTTATCCCACGGCTTGATTCATCGATATAATAAGTATGTCAAAAATCAACCTTCCAACTTTTTTATACAACATATAGCGTATGTGTACAAATCGATTTAATAATTTCATAATATAACATAAGTTGTTATGTCCTATGTTAACTCTCACACAGGTAGTGCTCGTCTGACATAAGAAACTTATTACGTCCTCATCTCCATATTTATTATTAAATTTTTTTTAAAAAGCAATCAACTTTTTATTGTGGTAAATCTCAAATATCTTTGAGTAAAACACGGATAGGGAGAGGTCCAGGTTCGAATTCCTGTAGCAACATAATATTTTTTCGATAAATGGATTCTTTCTGAATATCTTTCTAGTTGATTAATTTAATTTGTATTAAGATAGCACAGAACTGTGTTCAGAAAATGCTACTTCACAACAAAAATGTATTCCATGCCATATTAGGTATGTTACCTTTAAAATCAAGTGGATCAAAATGGATCAAGACTGTTATTTTCCCATCCCTAATGTTACATTAATCTGTATATGTATTCTGTCTCTCTCTTTCGCATATAATTTTATATTCTGTCTTCATCTATTTCCCTCTTTATGTATATATAAGTGCACTTTTTTTGTATTTATGATCAGTTTTAAATACGTCCTGATGAAGCTTGATAAGCGAAATTGGTTGACTTATAATAAATTTCGTTGTTTTATACAAATTTATTGTTATTTTATTTAATATAATATGTCAGACCACAAAGTGATTGCTTTCTACGAAAATATAAAAAAAAGTGTTCCATTTAAAACAAAGATGAATTGTTTCAGAATTCTCAAAGTTTTCCCCATCGTCTGCATGTGTATGCAACTAGATGACTCAATATATACATTGATCAATACAAAAAAAAAATACTGAACATAAATGCAGCCCAAGACACTGTTTCCAATTGGACACGGTACACAACACGTGTACCGGTGCATGTGCACGGCGCTTGATCGCACAGCTTACTTGAATGTCACACACCAAAACAAAATACCGGGGTTAAGTCACATTTGTGAACTTGTCCGACGGATACGGCTGCGGCAGTGATTTAATTTACATATGAACTGTTAGTAAAAAATAAAGGATATCCGTTCCCAAAAATGTACTCGGTTGTAGGTATAACTTACCACCATAAAAGCAAATACTTGGCCATCTATGTATATTATTTCAGGAGCTCACAACGGTATGATTGCATTACAATTTCAACATTTATTATTTGTATGTTATTTCAAATAGGTAGTTTAAGTAGGTTTTTAAATTGTAAGTCACCTATTAATTATTTTAGTTTTTTGGTTACAGTTAACGTGGAATCTATCAATCCCCAAAAAATATATGTTGAAGTCCTATACTAATTATTTAAAAGAGTTATTTTCATAAAATATATATTCGTACATCCATTTTCTTACAATAAGCATTGTCACTATTGACTTACAATTCCTTAGTCTGCTAGAACTCAATCTTTATTATATGCAGGTTTCTTCAATTTGCTTTCTCTAAATTTTCCTTGGACGTCTATGAGATTTTCGTGAATTTAGTTTTTAAAATTTTCTTGAATTAATTTGAAAACCATCTTTGAATTTTTATCAACAACATACCTACTTAGGACACGCCCACATCACATAAGTTATTGAAACCTCTTAATTAAATCATATACTTATAACAAAATTGCTTATATATATTATAACAAATTGCAAGCTTACAAAATTGTAATTTTGGAGTTCATATTTCCTTATTAAAACGTAGACACTTACGTAAATTGGAAGCTGTTAAAATATTATAGAATTTTACATCTCTTTAACATACAAGATCTAGAGTCAGATCTCACTAGCATCCACTCAAGCTTGCCATATTTTAGCTAAATCATTTGGGGATATTAAAAAATATCGTTTATTAAAACATACATTATTATAAATAAATTATAATTCCATCCTAATTCGTATAAGATTCCAAATTGTGATTTTAATTATTAATAAATAATACATTTTTATTATTTTTTTAACTCATTCCTTACTGACATACCTAGCCATACCTGGGTCAGTTATACTTATATTTAAGTATTCTTTTATACATTCTCCCATACATCTTAAACCAAACAACTTAAAAGACAATAATGAAAATAATTTTAAAAAAGGCTAGAGATTACCCAACCAAACAAGTTTTTAAAGATTTTCCTGTGTTAAATTGATCTTCTTTATATAAAAAAACAGTTTTATTTAATTTTTTTAAAGACGATAAAATAAAAATTCATCACAACTATCAGACTCGAGGTAAAACTAATGAACATGTAATTTTTAAAATTTCCAAATTAGGAATAGGATAGAGACATGCATCATACATTGCTCCTAGACTGTATAACCAAATGTGTACAGAAAAAAGGTTCTAAAATGGCTTAAAGGTGTCTTCAAAATTATTAAATAATCATGTATTTGACATATTTGCTAAGTTCTAATCTGATCAATTTCTTATTTTAATATAGCTGTATGCAGGGGCGTGCACTGCATACAAGCAAAAAAGCTGTGCATTACTAAAGATTCTGGACAATGAAAATAAATGTTTATCTTATGAAAAGACCCTATAAAATTCTAACCGTTATTACCCGGATTAGCGTAACCGTGGCTATATTTTTGTCTAGCCCTATTAAATTATATTATGAAAAATTGCGAATCATTTGTGTTCAACTTCGTTACCATTCGTTTCCGCATTTTGCAAGAATGCATGCGTCGGTTGCGTTTAACTTGTTTGTTCAATCTCAATGAGAAACGTACTAAACTATATATTTTCTTACTCAACCTATTGGGCGTCTTTAAGGCTGCCAAAATTTACCTTTTATTCGAACAATTTGTGGACAATTCATTAGAATTCAAAATTATATTTAATATAATTATAATTATTTACATATTTGCTTCGCTAACTAAACTCTTTTCCACAGTATATTTCAAAGGACAAGTTTTATTTTCAATCATTTGTTGAGTGTGAGATAGTGTAATACATATTCAAGTTTGAGTACGTCATTACGTACAGACATATATTTTAATTAATAGTATAAATTCAATCTGTTTCTATTTGTATGAATTAGTTTTTAGTTAGTTAAATGTAAGTTTTAGTGAAAGTAGAAATATAATTATTCGTTATAAAGAAAAAGTAGATAGAAACCGTAATATTTTTTAACGTCTAATTGATATAACTTGTTTTCTTGCAATTTAGAAATTACCCTTTTGAGGGCATAATGAATTTGCGAATCGTGGTAATTTCATTGAATGCGTGAATTTATTAGCTAAATATGACGGTGTGTTAGAAAATCATTTGCAGAGTGACACTAAATCTATATTTCAATCAATATTTAATGGATTTTCTAATAGGATTCAAAATGATCTTATTTCTAACATTAGTTCATTAATTTAGAGAAAAATTAAATTAGAAATAGATAAAACCTATTTTATTGCTGTAATAATAAACGAAACGTCAGATGTCAGCGGCTCGGAGTAATTGTGTTTAATTTAAATTGTTTTAAATAATTAAAAGATTTTAATTGTACTAAAAAATTTCCGTATAGTTACATAAACGTCGTCGGAAACAGCAAAACCTAAGTTTAAACCTACTGCACGCCACTGGCTGTATGTATATATATATTTTTTATTAAATATAAACAAATTTCTTACATTTAGTAGATCTTGATCTTGTTTTATATAAATGTTGATAGCCACCCCCGTAATTCAAGATCATTCTTATTTGGGGGTGCATAACTCTATTATTGTTTTATATTGTAAAAATATCTTAATTAATAAATACATTATCAAATATTATTTATGTTATAGTTTATTATTAAATTAGCTAGTACTCAGCATTGCTTGAAAGATTTTTTGTTTTTTTCGATGTACACTTAGCAGTCATTAACATCACGTATTGTATAAGTCCATGAACTGGTTTGACCTGGTTTTTAATTCAATATTCATATCTAGTCCACCTGAGACGATGCACTCTTAAAATTGGCCATAGTCCACTTGCATCGACTGATTATTATTTAAGATTAATTACACAATACAATAAATACATTTTAAAAATTGACTGATAAGCCAAACAATAATATTTGTTTATAGTTTAGAATCACAATGTACATATTATATTAATATTATTTGTTTGTGAATAAATTCTCCTGTAATCATGTTTGTTTTATAAACGTTTCGTGAAATAAGTGATTATTTTAGATATAATGTATTTTTAATAAATAACTGAAACACCTGCCTTTTATTACTCGCAAACGCGTTATACTCTTTAATTAATATCTATTTAACTTTTTATCTGTTATTCGATTAGAGTATACTCATTTATATTATAATACGGATACAATTAATCGTATAAAGAAAGATACTGTAACGGTCAGAGTATACTATTGTAAATAGCGTAATACTGGGAATCGACCAAAAAAGTAATGTAATAAATTTTTTAATACATAAGCTCTTCGTAGTCCAAGATGATAAGGTCATTTCATAATAAACTACATGAATTCCAGCGGTACAGTGATTTTTTATGTGTATTTTATGACGGTTACGCTAGTGTTTAATAGTTACGTTCGTTCGCAAGTCTTACATGAAAAAAAAAGTTCTTACTTTAGTACTAAAAATAATTTTAAAGTGTTAAAGAGTTAAAAGTTGTATTACTTTGTATCATACCACCCACCCATTCACAATATAACATATTTTTTGGTTCGAAAAAATATTCGTAATACCTTCCGCATTACAGACGGGGGGGGGATACTTACCACTACACAATTAATGAATATAAATACAACGTACAAATAGCAATTAACAAATATTTTATTAATTCTAGCTTACCAGGGGTAACTTTTAATCAGGTATATTAACAATTTTAAAAATTAATGTTAAGAACCTACTTGTATGATAATTTTACATCACAGCTTAATAGGGAGAGTGCTCGCTTAGCGAGTTAGTTACTTACGCGAAAGGGTTACTATTTTTCAAATAAAATTCAAATGTATAAATTAATTTAACAATTTACTAAGAATAAAGTATTTCAAATACAAACCAATGCGTGCAATTCTAACACAAAAAATCTGTGTTATATACTTTTGTCGTTACAAAACTTACCTTACTACCCTGCTGTAATACTTACTGCCTTTGCATACTGAAAACTAATCTGAACTAAACTGCAGTAGCTGAAAGCTGTCCAAGCATTATTGCATTCTTATAGGCCAACTAAACAAACAGCCTCAATGAGACCAGAAATAATGATTGTAACTGATAAATGGAGGGTGTTCATCATCTCCTGTAGCCGAGTGCCGGGGAATTTATTTCACCGCGGTGATGTACGCTTAAACTAATGGCAGGTGAATTAAGATAAAGTGACAGCTGAATGCTCGCTGTTTATTTACTCATCTTGTCCTGTAAACATTATGTTAGTAAAATGGATTGCAAAAGCCTTTAATTATCGTTCGTCTAAGTCAGGGGTGGAAAACGTCTAAAACAGAGATGCAAATATATCAATGATTAATATTATAATATAGATATACGAATAATCTGATAAACTAGCAGATAAGCAATCGGTTTAAAAACATTCTTAAAAAATATTAACAAAACATTAATTTGTCATCTAGCGTCACTAATTATATTCTATAGTTGCATTTGACAAGAACTGCAACCATAGACGCGAGATGACCATGACACCAAGATGAGATGATAGGATGACAGATGCTCAATATGATGACAAGTGCTCAGATGCGCAAGCCGTAATACGATTTTGCTAATTATATTTTCACTTAATTTCAAATTGAATATATAAAAGAGAATAAGTGTAATTTAAAAAGTATTTTTTTTGTAGGTCCGCTGCATGACTTTTAATACTTCTACTTGTAGACCAACCGTCGATAATTATTTGAATTCTTAATCTGTTTTTAATATAGTTAATATTTAAAAATTACTATTCGCAAGTTAGCATTGAGTTGATGATATTAAGAATATCAAATTCATTTTTTAACTGATCATATTATGAGTCTCGGGTTCATTAAATTAGTGGGTGTATTCAAATTTATTTTCAGACTCGGTTACTTTCAATAATAACTTATAATTACTTTCAAAGAGCCATACGTACGCCACGATTTGCGTACTCCTGACCTAAGAATTAAAGATACGGATGTCAGTTTTGGCTCATAAACTGCTATGTCAAAAACTATATTATTGGGCATTAAGTTTATCAAGCAGAAATTTGATATATATGTTGTGGCTTGTGAGAAAATTGATATAGAATATAAATCTTCAATTACTAACCATGATAAAAGATAATATCGTTTCATTTTCAATTTTATCAGTGTATTAAAGTTTAATAGTTTAACTAATACATATTAACAATAAAAATATCTCACCATTTATGTTAATCAATGATTTAAATTTACAATTTTGTATTCATCCATTTAGTATAATTTGTATTGGAGTTATATTTATAACCTGATAAATAAACTTTAAATACATTTTTACATAAATTATGTCATTAAATTGATTGAAGTTAAAATTAACTTGTATAAAAATATATATATATATATCAATATTTTTACTATTCTCAAACTACGCTAAACGCTTATGATTTGAAAAATATTGACGACTGTCTTCTATGCAGATCATACAAACATGGTTTTATTTTAAAAATATGAAGAGAATTCTTAAATACGTGGAGTTATATATCCTGTTATAAAAAAAACTGTTTGAGAAAGTTTTACATATAAAATTATGTAGTTGATTTAGTTTATTTCTATTATTTTGTTAAGAATACTAATAATCTAAAACTAGATCAATAGTTTAGTAAGAAATACACAAAAAATTAATTTAACGTAATCATAAAGTCTCAAAAAAGAAACATAGTCTTGCCGGGAGAATGCGATACCATTACACCATGTTAATCATTTATTTATACGATAAATTAAGACTTTATATGTAAATATTTAAGTTAAACATATATTATAAGTTATTAACTTATTAGCAATATTTGAATATGTCCAAGAACACACAATTACTGGATTTTCACCTACAAAGGCACTGTTATCAAACAAATAATAAATATCTCATAGACACGAAGCTATTTTTTAATATTTATAATTAGAAGATCGTTGTGTCATACATGCTGTTTCAGGGAAATTAATTATCAAATTTAGTCCATATATGGCAATAGTGTAGTGATTCTCGAAGTGAGTTCACATATTGACGTATATATATATAACTTTCAAAAATTTGATCGATGGGTGAGAATGGTGAACGTTAATTTATATAAAGTGATCACTTAAGCCAGCCGAAGACAGGTCGTAAGCCCTGTAATTACCCATACCCCATTTATTTCATTCGTTTAAATGTAATAAAAAATCTCTATGAGATATCTATTATTTGTTTATTAACTTGTTATTTGAAATTAATCTCAAAAACCTTTATGACCCTAGAATTACTCAATGTATTTTTTTTAAGGAGTATAAAATATTTTATTTGTATCCAAGAGACTATATCTAAGAAATGTAATAAAATTCTACATCGTACCGAATATTTTAAAAAGTGTAATTAAGAAAAAGCGGTTAATAGGTACCATATTGTTATGGTTTCTCGCACGCCCTGTATCGTGTATATTATTGCTACGATGCGTTACTCTGATTTTATGTTTGTGGTCCATCGTTACAACAATCCAGACGGAGAGAACTCAAGCCATTAGATTGGATTTATAAAATCTTACTTTTGATGTTTTTATTGAGATAGTAAATGTTCGATAATCAGTGTTGAGACCGCTGTTTGACGACAGAGTTCCCCTATTACGGGCATCACCATGTCCGAGCGTCCTGAACTTGAGTCTTGAACCACTTCGGGTGCTTACATTTTATTATCGTGAATAAACATGTTAATTGAAGATCGGATTTGTACCATGACTCCATAGATAGCCGCTGTAAGCATCGCAGTCCAAATGTCACATGTACTGATCTTATCTCGGCATGAGCGATGGCTATGAGCAGAGTAACAAGTGCCAAGGGAGCTGTGTGTGGCAATAAAATAATTTCATACATAAATATGTCCGAGAACAAATATTGTCTCGTGTCCGGTTTTTCAGTACGGAATATTAGATGGGAAATTATCGAATTTACTTTGTAAATTAAGAAATTAAAATAAGCCATATAATAAATAATAGATATAACGATATTTCTCTCTGATTTTCTGATAAAGTGATCTTACACTGTGTCTAAAACGGAAAGTATTTAAACATCGTTACTTTCAATGCTTACATATGATTCAATAAAACAGACAAGACTAGTCGATTCAATAGAATACGCCAATAAAATGAAAGAGAAATGGACATGTCACATAGTTCGGATGACGGGAAATCGTTGGACAAATGCAAATCTAAAATACGTCACAGTAAAAAATAATAGACACAGAAAGGAATCACTTGGGGAGGTCTTCATCCAGCAGTGAAAAAAAAACGGCTGATAATGATTTCCCTCTGACCATTCATCTTTAAATATTTATACACTTTATATTAAATATACCACAATGATTGCCATAAAAGCACATGTCGATGTGGCCTCAACAAGTGCAAACTACAGGTAAAGGTCGATCCGTATCAGTTGGTTCACTATTTTCTCTATATCAAATGTTTCTACATAAACATTGGTATATTTTGTAATATTAGAAGTATTTAATGATCTTTGCAGTATGTTATTGTACAGCTCGAAATGATTATTATTACAGATCAAAACCAATTCATACAATAGCAAAAATTTAAAAAATATATTTATTCATTTTCGGATTCGACAAAAACATTCAGTTGGAGCCTGATCGACGTACGAGACCAAAAAAATGTATCTCTTGCCGTATTGTCTTCTTAAATTGTAAAATTATATAGTTGTCCTTTTCAATAAATTACCCATGATATTAAAATATCATAAGTGTTGAAACTGAATGGTCACAGAATAATTAAAAGCATTTAAAATGTAGAAAAATTCTCAGAATTTCAATTAATAATGTTGTCCCTTTTTTATCTCATGCAAATAAAATAGTATAGCAGTCCCCCATTATAGTCATAAATACAAGTTGTCGAGTTAAATTATTAGATAGATAATGCCCTTACAAGGCGAAACGATTCTCATGTAAATTAAATGAAAAAAATAAAAAAACACACGTTTTATTTTTACATATGAAATAATTTTATTAACCCTTCCAAAACCATGGAGTAACATAAGCCTACCGGCCCAATCAAAACTGTAATATTTCGGTTAATATACGCAACATAAAATTCATATTTTAATTAATTTGAAGGAAAATGTAGAATCTTAGAACCGAGTAGTGAAAAACCAGTTGTGTAAAGCGAATCCTACAAAATAAATATTTTTCAATTCAGTCATCTGTAAAATTAATATACTGGAAAAAATACATCGATGTAGAACATTAATTTCACAATAAAAATAATAACAAAAATACAAATACATGATCTCTCTTTCTCACTAATTTAATGAAGAGAGATAAGAAAAAAGGTAGTATTGTATTTGATGAATGCTCGGAATTATATTAGGATATTGATCCCATTTTCGTAATTAATATTTATATTGCCATTTAAACTAATAAAAGCTTTCTTCACATTAAAAATGTTAAAAATTTCTTACGGTAACACGAGTCGACAGCATGGCTGCATATGGGTATTTTATATCACGGTATGGTAAAGGTTAATAATGAATAAAATTGTTTAAAAATAAAAGTTTAAATATGGAAGTAAATCATCGGGAAAATAATCTATTTTATTTAACCAGCTTCTATAATACTTCCGAGATATTTATATAAGGAGACTGTAGACTATTACAGACTGCTCAGATCCAGCATTTGAAGTAGTTAGATTAGTGCAGTTCTACGTTTCCCTATAACATTTCAATCGAGAAATTTTCGTTCCACCCACGATGGCATATTTTAATTTATCTCTTACATAAAATGAAATAGCTTGTTTGAAAATTAATAATTACTCGTAAAATAATACACGGTTCACAATACAGACTGAAATACTGCGCCCCCTACAACGCCTCGGTAGCAGTAATGGTCTCGGATTCTCAACAGGTTAATACACTTGCCGGTAGATACTCGGAGACGATTTGTTTCGTAAAGAGCTCGAGCCAGTCGATATAAATATCTCCCTGTCTTTGATAGCATTCTAGACGCTGCCGTGTAAAACCATATTTTTGGTCCAGACAGGCTTTGTGTGAAATTGTATTTCCGTAATAACAAAACAATCGTTTCGCACAAGTTGTTGATTAAGTATTACTGCATTATTTCGATACAATATTTGAATATTAAAATATCTTACCAAATTTTCCCAAAAGATTTATGGACACTTCACAAAAAATAAATAATTTTTAGAATATCTTGACCACGTACAATAATAATTAGTACCTCATCACCATGCAGCATCCGTGTGTTTAAGTACTTCGATTTAAAATATTTCAGAGGTTTGGTACCTAATAAAGTATATTGTTAAATTTAAAACCACCCCTAAAATATTTAATTAATTTTAGACTCGCGGCGCGCGAGATAAAAATGATTAAAAATTATAGATATTTTATTTCGGACAGCGAATAAAATATTAGAGGTAGCATTGGTTGTTATTTGTCATAATAATATGTATAACTTGTTCAATGTGTATTAGGGATGTATATTTTCTAGAAACGGTATAGAGGATAACTGCAGGTAATATGTTAATAGTGTATTAATCAGTTAGAGCACTTCTCCCTAAAATGAATATGTCATCTGAAGGAAAACTCTCTTTTTAATATTTTGCTAAAATGTATTATAATATTTGTTAACTTCTTGAAATTAGCAAAGCGCCCGCAGAAACAGTAACAGATTGCAAAATTTACTAATAATAGGCGCAATACCATTATACGCTATAAATTACTGTCTACCCACAATATATTGTACTCATGCATTCTGAATTTGCATTTCAGATCACGTAATAATAATTAAACTGATGATGGAAATTTTTTGACAGATCTATCAACGTACTTTGTTTTGATATTGTTTATGAAAAAATCTTCCAAAACAATTCATTTTATCAACACACTGAATCCGCGATGTTTCCAACCCAATTCATGGGAATCAGAGGGTATTAGAAAGATGGGAGGGAGTATAGTGAATGGATAGGGTGTCAATTTGGAAATTATTTCAATCTTAATGGACCAGACTTACGGGAGACGGATAGGACAACTCGACTCGCCCGATGATTTTACTCCTTATCACCTACAGTTCACAATCATAAGTTTCACGTTGCACAACGATAGTTTTCACACGAGTACTTTGATGAATATAATTCCCCAAAATTGACACAATGAGGCCGAAAATCCATTGCAAGCTCGGCGAGTGCCCGGTGGTCACGAGCCCGATAATTAACCCGCCGAGTCGAGAGGTTTTAAGGGTACTGGAGAATTAAGGCCATGCGGGAAGGAAAAATGTGATGATAATAAATTGAATACGTAACGATTAAATAATATAGGTATACATATATTATTTTTCTAAAAATTTTTTAAATAATTTTCTATGTATCATCAGGCCAATTTCCACATCTTTCGTCGTAACAAGTTAAGTACTAAATTATTTTTTTAAATAATAATTATTTTAATACAAATTGAATATATCAATTAAAAAGATATACATATATAATCAATTTTATCGAAAAAATATTTTTGTTTTCAATATGTGTTAAATGCATTTCTCCGAATAGGAAAAGATCCAGATTTGATTTCTGGTAGCAACAATTTTTTTTTATTGATTTTATATGTACATATATCTTTGTAATTAATACATTTAATTTGTATTAAAAATATCACACACCTATGTTTTGAAAAATTGTAACTTCACAATAAGTATGTGTTCTAAAAATAAAAAAAATTTAATATTTTTTTAAAACGTTATAATAACGTGACATATATTTTTGGTTTGTTGATTTTACATCCCGAAGAAGAAAATTGTGTTTTTCGAAACCGGTTGATGTTTAAAAATGACTCATTAAGTGGTTAATTATAAAGAAAGTTAAATAATTAATAAAATAATAAATTTGCGCATACGCGCATGCAATACGTCGGGATAGTATGTATCCACGGAATAACGATTGAGAAGATTTAACACACGGGTTAGCGTATAATATAGTTCTGGTAACAATACTAATGTATGAAGGTAAAGCCTGCAACTGCAAAAGAAGAACCTGAAATCGGTGGAAATGTGGTCGCCTAGGAATGTGCGAGGAAAATGTACATAGCTATGATAAATTGAAAAGTATGTTGATTATTAGCGAATGTTAATATGATTGTACTTGATTTGACACAATTACAACAGAGTCGCTAAAATGATTTAGATTTGTGTAAGATGTGAGTGAAAAAATAATGATAAACAAAATATTTTACAGTGAGTGTTGTAGACTGAAATAGAGAACATCTATACAAGACTTGACACGACCAGGTAAACCAGATATTAAAGGACAGCCTTACTACAAGCTTTCAACGAACGAATATTCCATGTATAATGGATAAAAATATTAGTCGAGTGTGGGAAGATGTATGAAACTGAACAAGATATATCATATTTTATCCTATATCCTTTTTATTGCAGGCGCGATGATAAATTGTTGCGATCAAATTAATTCATAATTTTAATGAAATTACGTTATTTTGGTCACTATATATTTCGACACACAGATTAAATTAACTAACTACCTTACCATCATGGCGTTTCCTGCGGGGTAGGCAGAGAGGATCCACACTCTTCTATCCTAACACATAATTCTCGCCTCATCCATGTTGATACATCTTCTCATACAAGCTCGCCGATTATTGAGCCTTCTAACATGATCATCCTCCAGTATCTGGTTTTCCGCGGACGTCCTCTACTTCCGGTGCCATCAATACTTGCGTCATATATCTTTCTTACCACTCTCTCCTCATATATCCGTTCCATACGACCATATTAAAAAAAAAACACCTAAGTGATCCTTTCTTGATTGATAATTTATCAAATATGTTTTAATTATTAAGAAACTATGTTATGAAAAACAGTAACTTACAAATTTATTAAAAATGATATGATTAGTTACGTTAATCATTTTCTGGTAATAAAATTAATTGAAAATGCTGGCGCCACCTAACAGGTTTTACTCGAAAGTTTTTGAGGAAAATTATAACAACGGAAAAAATATAGAGTTATACTCGTACATATATAAGGTAACATATTTAAATGGAATCTGACGATATTTTTTCGATAGATAGAATTTTTTTTGTGTACCTTTTTAAGTAATTCATTTTATTTATTTTAATTGATTATTCATCAAGTCACCTGTTACGGTGAAAAAATATTCACATTAGACTACCTATAATTAAAATTAATTAGTACTTAAAACTCACAGGAGACCCCGAGAAGTAAAAGATTTTTAAATTTTGTGAAGATGATAGATTAATTCATTTTAAATGCGCATCGCTATTTAATTTAGAATGCAAAAATTAATCTTGACTCCAAACAGCGCAGCCAAAACGGGTTAACTAGTAGTCATAATGCTTCAACGTTTCAGAGTGTAATTTAATTGATAGGTGATAAATTCACTGAGTTCTAATGTGTCGTGTCGTTCTGAAGATATAAATATACACATTTATCAATACCATAAATATATACATTATATTATCATGATTAAATTTAATTTTCTCAAGAAACTTTTTCTAACAATAAATAAATCTTTTGGATAAAAATGGGGCCATACGTACCGAAAAAAAAAATTAAAATACAACAATATCTAAATTCGGTTTTCTCACTTGATATTTAGGTCAAAAATCCAACACAATTATAAAAAAAACATACAATTACCAAGCTTTTATTTTATTACGTGGTATAATTTTGTTAGTTATCCTAATTTTTACACAAATATAAAATATTTATGCCATGTATATCTGATCAAACTCTTTGGAACCCATCATAGTACGTGTATTATAAAATATTTGACAAACCGCAATGAAAATTAATTAATTGATTGTATTCAAAATCTATTTATTGGATATTTAACTTCAAAATTTGTAGAAATAATATAGTCACCACCGTCATTTGAACTCGGAAATTTCTGATTTATATTGCCAGTAGAGGGCTTTAACCGATTAAGCTACGATGACCCATATAAAAGTCGTAAAATTTCATATTTAGTTTATACTAAGCGTGACTAATTTTTCCATTGGAAGCCTTCATTTTTTAAAATAGATTGTTTAGTCTGATCGAGCAGCGTCCTCGTAAACTAAGTAAACTAAACTGTTTGATTAACAGTTAGTTGGTGCGCAGACTGGCCGATTTTATTTCCATATGTGTGGTTATGGAGTTGGAAATAATAAATGTGTCGAACGATATCAGAACTGATATATATCTTATGATCTATCTGCATTTTTATATCAATTTTAATATGTATGTATATTTAAATATATTAAATATATATATATGATATCAGTTTTGAACTGATGGCAGAGAGCATCGCCGATTGGATAGTCGGCGAGTCTGCGCACACGCATAGTACACCATGCTGAATTAGCAGTCAGCCGATAGTTGGCCAACTTTAAAGTTGAAAGGGAATCTGGAAGCCCATCCAACTATTCTATCGGCCGATTTCGAATCGTTTGGGTGAGCGCACGTACGTATGTCTTCATGCTTATTAGGCAACCGACCAAAGTCTCTAGTCCGCGGGGGCTCATTTAACGTTTTGCCATATTACTTAATGTTATCAGGGATGTTGTATTTTATATAATTCTTACATAAAGTTTTCTATAAACATTTATTTATCTATATATAAGAATAATAATTTTAATAATAATAATGACAATTTATTATCGTAATTTGTGAGGACCAAGAAAATTTAAAATATGAAATGGAGCCAACTACACCAATGTGAAATACTCCAAAGAAAAAGATCAGAATCTGAAAGGGATGGAAAGCGGAATGTTGAAGTATATTGGTACTTGACTCACTTTAACTCCCAGCTGGGATTCACTATACCGCCGCCATTTAGATCCAAAAATTCAACAAAAATAAAGATAGAATTACACTGAATCTCGCGACTTTTCATTTAACGTCTCTAAATAAACATGCTTAGTCCAACCAACGAGCACTATTCAGAATCCTAATTGTCAATAAAATGCAAGCCAAACTAATGATAGAAAAATCAATTAGAACATTAATTTAAAAGTATCCTTTTGCATGTCACGATTCTAGTAATTTACTAAGATCATTTTTAAAGTAAGAATCGTTTTGTTATAACCATATACCAATTTATTATAACTAAAAAACTTACTGATTACGATAAAACATGTTTTAAACTACATTTCAAAATAATCCCCGTTGACGTCCAAGAATTTTTTAAACCGGGAGACGAGTTTAATAATTCTCCCATAGAAGAATTTGCTGCTGCCTGTTCCTTGATTGAACCACATGTTAATAGTTTTTTTTGAAGCTGTCATCAATCTGCGTGCATTTTATGCTCAACAATTTATTTAATTCAAAGTCCGACAGTGTGTGGAGAATGGTCCAGTAACTCCAATCCAAAATTATGCAGCTCGTCTGTTGTGTTTTTGAGTCAAAAATGAATCACCGATCGCATCTTGCTATCGGCGGGATTAATGGAGGCCACAGTTAGTAAAATATAACAGATATACAAATTATGACATTGTTCCAGTTCATAGCGTCTAGAAATTAATATAAGCAAACGATTTGTACTTTAAGCCTAACTTTTTTAATAGAGAAAAATATGTTTTCTGAATGATACAGTTCACAGGAATGTCGGTGAAGCATACCAAGTTGATACAGACGTCCCGTTAATGAATACATTCACAGAGGTAAGCAAATAACAACAGGTACCTCCACGGAGCGGCCTGTCTCGGCGAGTCCAGTCGACGGTGCTCCGTTTTAACTCGACAAAGACTTATTAGAGCCCGGTATATTTATTAATTTCATTTTGTGTTGCGGAGAAGTTTAACATGGCCACTCCGCGACCGCCCAATACACTCGCCAGCGAGGAAGCTTTTATTGTATCATAACATATTAATCAAAACGTTAAGAGCCAGTGCAAAAAAAATGTTTGATATATCTGGACATCCATAAAGTTTGTTTGTAGATTAATAATTTCTTTTATTATTACAACTTAATTTTGTATTTTTTTGTTAGGTCAATCCTTGAAAGTTTTGGACTTGAACTTTTACCGTGAGAATTCGTCGGTGGCTAGAACAGTTTCACATTGAGTTTTTGACGAAATGCAATCGTCAATATAAATGGGTTTTTTATCATAATAAAGATTATATATATTATATGCAATCTTCTTCAAACTCTATTACATTATATAAAACATCTTCTTTACATATTTAATCAAAATCGCATGCTTACAAACATATTTTTTTAAATTTCTGTTTGATGTCTAATAATTTTTATTTTAACCTAATAAATTAATCAAAAGAATTTCATCAGTGAATCCAAACAACATCTATCGTTATTTTACTTACTTACTTATCATCACGCCGTTTCCTGCGGGATAGGCAGAGAGGATAGGACGCCACACTCTTCTGTCCTGACACAGAATTCTCGCCTTATCCACATTCATACATCTTCTCATACAAGGACGCCGGCTTTTAACAGAACCAACTTCCAGAGTCTGGTTTACCTGGTCGTGCCAAGTCTTCCGCGGACATACTGGTACTATCAATACTTGCGTCATATATATTTCTTACCATTCTCTTCTCATTCATCCGTTCCATATGACCAAATCACCTAAGTGATCCTTTCTTAATCTTACTTTATACTTTAATCGTTATTTTATACGTTTGCTATATAAAGTACCATAAACGAGGTTAATTTTCAAAATTTTGAATATTTTCCTTGATTTTACCAGGTTAATTCCCTTAATATTAGACGCAAAACAATTTTAACAAAAAATATATATTTATTCAGTTAAAAAATCATTAAAACATTTTTTTTGTTAAACTACATACTTGAATCCATTTTAACGAATCATTTTGAAAACTCGCGCCCATCTGTATACTCGTAGTAGTCCTATGGCGAGCAACTAGCCATTTTTATTTATATATATTTTCTATACTTCAAGTAATAATAAAAGATATCCTCATATACTCTTGTATTCTCTATAATTTTATACTAGTCCTAGATTGCTTATCACAATTTTGATACCTCTTTTTTTCCATCATTACATATCTCCTACACGAATTGAAATAGATTTAAAATGTATATATAATATTATGGCGTCTCTTGTATGGAATTGTTTTTATTAAAAATATAGGTTGATTTTTAATTCCTAAAATATTGCAATTTAATTAAGAATAAATGGTTGGAATACACCCCGTGGTTGAATCGGCCGTAGCCAATAAACAGAGGCCCCGTCCGTCGGCCCCCCGCGGCCCGGCTTGGTGGCCGGCCAATCAGGCCCGCACTAATTATATTTCATATTGTTCAATGCAAGACCACTCAATCAGCGAAAGGCTTCATCATTTATACGGTATAACTCTATTTCAAATATTTATTTTAAAGTTTGCTGTCAGTCTTGTGATTCATACGTAATTGGTTACAATCGTGAAATGTTGTGAAAGTTATATGGACGTGTTTGCTATGTTGTAAACTAGAAATACAAATATCAAGAGTTCTTACTTACTTATTTACCATCAAGCTGTTTCTCTGCGGGGTGCAAGCAGAGAGGATAGAGAGCCACACCCTTCTGTCCTGACACAATTCTCTCCTCATACAAACTCGCCGTGGCTTCTAAAAGGACCGTCTTCCAGTATCTGGTTTACATGATCGTGCCAAGTCTAATGCGGACGTCTTCTATTTTTTGTGCCATCAACACTTGCATCATATATATTTCTTACCATTCTCTACTCATTTATCCATTCCATATGACCAAACCACATAAGTGACCCTTTCTTAATTTTACTCACTATTCTAAGATGAGCTTTACATTCTTTACTCTGTCATAAAAGTTCTTCGCGCCTGGAAATTAGTTAGCCCTATCTCGAAATATGAAATGAAACAGAAAAAAAATGAATCACATTGTCGAAATTTTAATTCAGCAAGAAACAATCGCAGATTCTGTAGGACACATAAAGTTCAATGGGCTGGTCATATTGAAGGAATGCTATCAAAGAGGGTATCAAACACGTGAATACTCCAGCAGAAGCGACCTGGAAGCAGACGAGAGGCGGGCTAGAGCTAGGTGGGTGAATGAAAGATCAGGATGAAAAGATCCGGGAACTAGAGAAGAATGGCCAGAGATAAGAGGTGGTGGAGATTAGTATTTTATTTATAAAATAGTTTGTAAACTCTTAAATGTGAATTATTAACGGCGCACCACTCATTAAAACGGCAGTCATTTATTCTTTATAGAAAACACTATCAATGGTAACAACTAACTATCTAGACATATTTCATAATTTGACTTGAAGCGTTTTAAGCCTAGACCCCCAAAAAGTCTCTAATATTACTTATCTATTTTTAAGGTAAATTTCACTGAAGCAATTCCAAATATTACGCAAAAAAAAAACTTAAGAGTTTGAAATAAATTGATTAATGTGTGACGCATCGTTTATGTATAAAGAACAATAATTTTAAAATTGGCAGAATTAACTTTGTGGTTAAAATTCATTATTTTTATTTGTTAACTTTGTTTCATTAACCACTTATTGAATGAAATTCATCTACCGGTTTCGAAAAATATTTTTTTTTTCTTCAGGATGTCAATAACTAATCAAAAACTATGTTATTATTTCTTAAATAGAATCCATTAAAAAAAAACAATAATTATTTAAAAAAAATAATCTAGTACCTAACCTAACCAACTCAAATTGTTACTTCATGATACAAAATTACTAGAATATTTTTTAGGAAAAAAATTTAGAATGGGACTTATAGTTAAATTTAGTTAGTGATTTATAATTTTTTGATTAGTAATTATTCTAGTAATTTTGTATCAAGTAACAATTTGAGTTAGGTACTAAATTTATTTTCTAAATAATTATTGTTATTTTTTAATAAATAGTTTATGTTAAAGAAACACCCTGTTTTTGATTACTTATTAACATCCTGAAGAAGAAAATGATATTTTTAACGAAACCAGTAGATTCAATAAGTGGTTAATAATACAAAGTTAACAAATAAAAATAAAGAACAATATTGTTGAGTAAAATTAAAAATCTTTACAAAACTACCACTAACTATATATATAAAATCGTCTATAAGTTTTGGCGCCACGTAGTGCGTTTCATTCCGAGTTTAATCTAAGAAATATTGCATTTAAAGATACTTAACGTACTCGTTAATGGAAAAAATATATGTATCTCTGACATGTCTCTAATAAATCAGACA
Source organism: Eubasilissa splendida (assembly GCA_031772225.1). Lineage (NCBI taxonomy): Eukaryota > Metazoa > Arthropoda > Insecta > Trichoptera > Phryganeidae > Eubasilissa > Eubasilissa splendida. The sequence continues at coordinate 11,787,956 of CM062846.1, forward strand.
GAACTAATAAGGCTGGCGTAGCGCAGTTGGTAGAGCAGTCTACCGACAACAGAAATGTATCGGGTTCAAATCCCCGTAACATATTTTTTTTTACGAAATAAACTTTTGACCTTATAATTTTTCAGTGATGTTTTTACTTTGGTTTAATAATAATAATAATTTTATCAATAATTAGACTAACTGACCTTTTTATCGTTGTTATAATGAGTCTTAATTAATAATGACCAATCTCTATTGATACCCACTTCTATGTCAATATTGATTAAGCTTCGAGCCCTCATCAGGTTAATTGTTTCAAGACCGAACTGAGACGATGCATGTCATCGCTTCTGAATTTTGGCATTATGCATTTTTAGGTGAATGATCGTTTTCAACTTTTATACTGAACGTGCAATCTCAATGCTCGCTGCAGATCGCACAGTTTTGTATTGCGTGGGTGTTCTCACAAAAAATATCTAGACATGCGGGTAAGTTGAATTAAAACATTTTAAAAATTAGATGGCAGCTTTATGCCAGATCATTTTAAGTATTTAGAATTATGAGGTCATTCAGTTATATGTGTTATTAACGGTTCGTGCTCGATGTTGTCTGAGATTCTGATTTACTTCAGAGCATCATGATAAATATATGCAAAATTTGGTCCAAGAAAATTTGTGATATTAAAAACCTCAATATGAAGTCGACATTGCATTAGTTATTCGAAATGTACGTAACAATGTGTAGCCAATAGAGATATACATGGTATAACAAACATAGTTCACAATATTTTATGGGTAGATACCTGACAAAATTACAATTCGAAAATATCTAATGAATATTAGAAAATTCTGCACCATCTTGAAAAATATTATTGTTGGACATTTTTACAATTAATTAATTAATTTAAGATTACATACGTCAAAATAAACATTTGCGAAATGTTAAATGTAATTAAACTATATCTTTGATCATCTAACAAAAAATAGTTTTGTCGCTCGAAATTTTTTGTATTCAATATATAATTTGGAATCAATAAAATATTTCAATTAATAGAAATAATTACATAATTACTTTTTTTTTAAAATGCTTATATCTCTGATATGTTTGAGGTTATGCACATATTCATTGAGTATTTTCGATTCATAATTTACTCAGGTATCCACCTGCAAAATATTGTCTATTACACCCCGTATACGCTGGTGTTTCCATAAAACTTATTTTGCAATTTTTTCATAAAAACAGTTGTGCATACAGAAAACTGAACTACTTAAAATAACCAATAAAGGCAAACAAATATACAATCAGATAAATGATTAAAATAATAACATTATTTACCACTTCGACGACACACGCACTGCGTGGCGTACGTAATGGTACTCTTATTATAATATATTCTATATCATATCCCGCCACCCTTATTATTATTATTAGCCCGCCATTAAATAATACAATAGAACTATTGAGCGGTTTGTGTCTTGGCTAAATTTACAATGCCATACGACGGTACATGATACGGTTATGTAATATGGGTAGTGTAATTTAATATAGAATTATATTGATTTCATCGTTTGGTGCTGTTAAAATATGTGTATTTTTTGCCTATTGAAAGACGACCTTAATCAAAAAATCATTATTGCAGATTTTAATGACAGTTCAGAATTAACTTTTAAGGGTTATGCTGCCATGTGTCTACTTCTTTGTCAAACGTTTCATATCCCATAATGGACTAGAAACTTGGGCCAACGAGGTCAGACACAAGCAGTAGTAAAACTCAGAAAACTAAATATAGGAAAAAAAAAATTAAACGTAATGAGCGAGATTCACCCACATCTTGCCGGCATTCATTTTATTTACCGTGACTACAAGGTTTATTAACGCGATCTGTATATAATTTAGTTTCTATATAAAATAATTATTGTCATAAATAATACCCACCCACTTGAATATTCCATGAACCATTTCGTATTAAAAAAAAACAATTTTGATTTATTTTTTGTTTATCAGGTGCACGTGAGTGCAATGTCCAAATAAACAGAATATTCATAAATCACAACAAAATATTTGCCGAAAGACACGATGATCATTATTTAATAATTAATGATCTTAAAATCTAATAGATTCGTACGTCAATCTATAAATCATCTATATTGTTTAAAAAATTCAGATACAACTTTAATTATCTAGAATTTACACAACACATATTTTTTTAACTTCAGCATAAATATATACTTTGTTTTCGTCTTATTTTAGCTAGTATTTGCCACAACTTATTTGTGTAGAAATGAATTTTGTGATTTACCTTTTTTCCTCAATACCTTCTTCAATCTTTTTATCTCATACACTAATCATGGTCGTATTTGTTTAATATAATTTGCATCTCTTTATTTTTTAGCGTCTACAGTATTTTTTCTTCTCTCTGTCGGCTGCGAATAAAAGGTTACTTCTGTAATAATTGAAATGAAATACAATAATTGTGTTTTGTGTGGATTTTTTATCAACTGGTAAATTATTAAAATTAATTTATTGTAGTATTTTTGTAGTAAATTATTGTAGTATCAATTTATGATAGAGTGAAGAATGAAGAAATAATAAGTAAATAAATAAGTAAAGCTGATATTAGCATAGTGAGTAAGATTTAAAAATATCACATAGGAGATTTGGTAATATGAAACTGGAGAGAATGGTAAGATATGATATAAGTGATGATAGTACCAGGACGTCCGCAGAAGACTTGACACAACCAGGTAAACAAGATATTGGAAGATGGTCCTGTTAGAAGCCTCAAAAATCGACGAGCTTATCTGAGATATATGAATATGGATGTGGATTAGGCGAGAACTATATGTCAAGACTGAATATTGCGGCTTTAACGCCGCGGAAAAACGGTGTGATATTAAGTTAATTAGTATTTTAATATATTTTTTTATTTGTGAAGTTATTTACTATCAGAACTATCAAATCTTTCTAAAAGATTTATCGAAAATTTGTTCAATTATCGTGGAACTAAACACTTTTTCCAGCGACAGCCAATTTGACAGCTGTCAGCTGATTTGTGGTCAGTTTGATTTGGCGTTTTATCATGAATAGACTTAAGTCAGGACAACGTTTGCAAATTGTGCAAATTTATTTCGAAAATCGTGGTTCAGTTCGCGAAACTTGCCGTGCGCTACGTCTATTTTACGATCGACGAAGTAATTTGAATAACCATGAATCGTTTTCGTACCACGCGTACTCTTATTGATAATACGCATCCGCAGAGATGTCGTACAGTGCGTACCGAAGAAACTGTTGTTTCTTCAAAAATGATACCGGAAAGAACCTTACAGCCAATGGAGAGCGCTGTAGATCCATGATTACTGACTTTTTCATCCCTTAATTGAATAGCATTAATGCGGAAGAGCTGTGGTTTCAACAAGGCGGCGCAACATGCCACACAGCGCGCGCCACAGTCATTTTATTAAAGGAAACATTCGATGAGCACACAATTTCGCGTAATAGACCTGTGAATTATTTGGACATCTTTGGATTATTTTATGTGAGAAAATGTGAAGTCGCTATTCTACGCTGATAAAACAGAGACGATAGACGACTTGGAAGTCAACATTCGTCCCATTATTGCCGATATACGGTTCTAGCTGCTCTAAAAAGTGGTCGGAAATTGGACTACCAGATTGCGCTTTATTCGAGCCAGCCGCGGCGCCCATATGCGCGAAATCATATTTAAACACCAATGGCATAAAATTAGTTTTCCAATAAAGCCAATACCATTGCCATTATCACGATTTTTATGTGTTTTATTTCATTTTAAAGCTATATACCTCGAAAAAAATACTCTACATAAAATTATTTAAATAAAATTAATATATTATATATAATAATAATAATAATATATAATAATTATTATTTACGTTAAGTGTTTTCTGTTAATAAAATGGTCTGGTTGTTCTGGCGCCACGTAGCAGGGTGGGTACTTAAGAACCCTGCTAGATGGTTTACCACTCTACTTAAGGAGGTTTTGAATGAATGTCGTAATTAAAAAAATTGACACTTCCAACGAAAAAAATAAATGACTCGCTTTAAAAATGAATAATGATGAAATTTGGCGACGTTTATGTATGTATTGTAGCTAAATCGGTAAAATGGTCTACGAGATGATAATTTTATTTTTTTGATGTATATTTTTTTTCGATTTATCTAAAATTTGTTTTAAATAGTTGACTAACATAAATAATTTATTTTACAGATATGTAAATATATTATAAATATTTATAGTGTGGACGTTTTACAGTGTACTAAATTAATGATGTAAATAAATGTGTCAAATATTTTCGTATACGGACAAGTATTTGAGTCGGTTTGTCCGTAACCAGAAGAAATATGCCGTCAATTTACCTACCGCAAAATAAGATGAAAATTCTTTAATCGATTAACGAATGTGTTGTTAAATGTTGCATATTAAACGGTAATAAATAATATTAATTAACAGGATTAACTCGAAATTAATTAACCTGACCTAATAACAAATACCATTTTAGAAATGTTCCGCTGACAGCGATAAAAGACTTTTACAAATGAATACATCCAGCGGTCGGTGCCGGCGGAAAGACCGATAAACAAACGGACCGTGTCCTTGGCATTTACGATAAACCGTACTAAAAAATCAAATGTTTTAAACCGCTAATGAACGATTTTTCAACTGCAGTTAATGCGGGGTTCAGTTAAATCGCTCTAAGGTCATTTTTTAAACAGCGCTTGACAAGTCATATTTTATCCGACAACGGAAGCAAAAAAATTGCGGATGCTGAAATTATGCGAACACGTGTACATATGTTGGAAAGCCTTCGTACATTTAATAATTAATATTTACATTTGTTTTATTTGAATAAAGAATGATAAATATATATATGCACTAATATTTATTATATTATAAATGGTTGTCTTAACCATAACGTAACATACAAAAAAATCAAGATGGGCGAATATTTTAATTTATGTGTTTAGGTACTTATTGATAAATATTTATTCTGATTTTTCGAGGTGAGAGCTGAGAAATGTACACTTATATTATATAAATTCCTAATGTCTTTATAAGATTCACACGATTAATACATTCCATTGGAGTGAAGTGTATATTTATCTTAAAATGTGGATTTGTGACTAGAGATTCCAACTATTCGACTTCATCAACTACTCGCATATCGAATATTCGAATAGTTTCTAAAGTATGACAACAGCATGAAATTAATATGGAATATTTCAAATAAATAGTAAGTACATCAATATTTATAAGAAAACGAGCTAATTTACCATAAACTGTATATTTATTGTAGTTTTAAAAATAACAACGCAATGAACATTTCGTATTTTAAATTTATTCTTAATTTTGTTTTTATCATCGCTGCAGTTGAACATACCCGATCAGTAGCGGTTGACGATGGCTTAACTGTTAAAAGTATTTTAAATAGTAGGTCTAACGTTTCTGTCCTTTTTTTAAAATTATCCAAATATCTAAAATCTTTTTTCAGATTATTTGATGAAACATTTGGGTGCTTCTTAATTCAGTTTGCAATTCGGACGTCGATGAACTCTCCGAACAAGCAACATGTACTTCTTCCACGTCCGAATCAGAATGCTGAGAATTGTTTAATATTCCATCTTTAGAAATAAGTAGGAATACTATTCGAATAGCTTCACAAATATTCGAGTGTCGAATAGTAGAAAAAAGCCAAATATATTCGAATATCGAATATTTGGGATGGAATTTCTATTTGTGACCCTTTGTTCTGAGGGTACATTTTTCAAAACAGTAACAAAAAAGTCAATTCCAAAAATTGAAATGGTTTCTGATTCGAGTCCGGGTTGTAACAAAAATATTTTTTCGATATGTTGATTTTATCTGTATATCTTTCTTATTGATACATTTAATTTGTATGAAATGTTTACGTTCTGTAAAAATCTATTTTATCTTACATTTTTAAATAAATATTTTAAAAAATATCGCAGGTAGCAGAGCGAGGATAAACCACAGTGAGATGTAATCTCTCTCTCGGCAGTCTTATAAAAACTGACCCTACTTCACGAAATTGAACTAAAGCCCGCGTAGTTTTCGCCGTTCGCGTTTAGTCGTGGTTTTTCACATTATCGACATTCGGCCAATCCAAATCCATTTGTCATTTTAATTTACCCACAATCTCCGCAAGCCCATCGGGTGTAATTACCTTGATTTATGTAGGCTGCCCCGTAATACGTTACAAATTGACCACGGGTAACGGAATGCCACCCGCGAGTCGATACACCGACCACCATCTATCATTTTGGGAAATGTCTATCGATAGACTTCTCGTTACGTCATCGATTCCTCTACCGCGATCGGTCCGAAGGGACCTTCAGCGTGATCATTGTGTAATTGATAATGCTCACTTATTTGAGTTGGTGCAGTTTATCACTATCGTGTGCCAATATTACAAATGATTTAAGCTTTTCATATTGACTAATAATAGTCATCGTTATACTCAGTACTCTGTTGTTTAGCTGGACTCGACACACTTACTGCAAAGCACATTTCTCACTCCTGTATTACATTCTGTAAAAAATACTTTAATTTATTTAAGAAAAAAAATTTGAATCCAAAAAATATCAGTTATATTATTTGACGTGCCTTTGGTCCAGTAGTAACGATACTCGCCTGGTGATCTAGTGATCGGGCGTTTGATCCTCGTTCTAACAGGCCATCAATATTTACATAGCATATTTAGATTAGTTTATGATATGACACGTATTCCGTGTACGCATCTCTATTTTAAAAAATTATATAACTTATCTTGTTGTGTATTAATTGGGTCAACCCATAAATAATGCGGTTTTTTTTTAAGTCGAAGGGGGATGGGGTAAATTACCTGCATCAGGTAAAATTACTACTTGCTTTAAAAGCAGGTATAGTAACATATTCTTAGTAACTACATGTTTTGAAGAGTGCACTTCGATTCTAACAGTTATTATTTCAAAGCTATAATGGAAGTGACAAAGAAGCATATTTTGCTTTGATTTCAATAAAGGCAACAACGCAACGGAAAGTGCGAAAAATATTAATGTATTATATGGGGATAGGACAATAAGCGTAAGCCAATTTCAACGGTGGTTCCAGAAATTCCGAGCCGGAAACTACAGCCTAGAAGACGAGCTTCGTCCTGAAAAATCCATAAAGCTCGACAAGGACGTCCTGCAAACTCAGATGGAACAAAATCCCATCATAATTAGCAAAGAAGCTTGGATTTCGTCATTTAATCATTCATCAATACTTGCGTGCCATCAGAAAAGTTAACAAATTAGGTAAATGTGTTCCTCACAAACTTTCAGGGTCTAATCGCGTGTAGAGAGTGAATGTGTGCTCTTCTTTGCTGTCGCATCGCAGGAATTAATCTTTTTTGGAAACGATACCCCACCCACCATATTCGTCACGGACAAGTGAATTTTGGAAGAGGGGCCTTGCAAGTCTACCAGAAAGATGAAAGAGTATTGTAGAAAATGAAGGAGACAATATTTTTAATTAAAAAAGAACTTTGTTTATCTTAATTTATGGGACGGCCTAATATTATGCCAAATTTGTGAACACCATCGTAACTTGGATATAGATACCAGAGAAGAGATGAAATTAGACTAACACAGTAGAAACGTTATTATTCAGAAAGTGTATGACAATACTATACCTAAGTACCTTTAAGACGATAATGATGAAATTAAAAAAAATCATCAATGAATGATGAACACTAGATGACTCAGATATGTACATAGTAAATATAACTAATTCTAATATGGTTAAACACGATTATCATTGAGGAGACAGTTTTGTGTCCTATTAGAGCAGAAGATAGTTTATTTTGGTAAGCCTGTCGCTACCATATATTGGAAATAATACTAGAAGCAATCGCAGTAAAGGTTCTTGGTCCGTCAAGTAAGCCAGACATGAAATGAAGAAGGTTTAGACTACAGCTACAATCCCAAACGCCTAAGCCTAAGCTTGGATGCATGTCACATAGCTGAAAAAAATATTGAGGACTTTGTTTCCAGCAACGCTGAGATTTTGTAATATTCTTAAAATTTCTTTAGCGTTTTTGAAAAAAAAAGCTTATCTCTGGAAAGAAGACGAAGATTACAAAGCTGCCAGGGACATAGGACGTTCTATTGGAGCTATGAACGATATTTCAGAGCGAGGAGTGGCGTTAATTAAAGAATATAACAAATTAATCACCACAAACGAAGAACAAAAACAACACCTTCTTTTAGTCGTAAAACAACACAAACAAAAGCACCCGGATACCAAAAAAAGTACATCGCTAGCATAGTTATACTTTATTTTACTCTTATTACTCAATATTGTTCATTTTATTATTATAATTGTAGCTTTCTAAGTAAATAAAAGGATGTTTAAAAAAAAACATCATTTGTTGGTAGCGGCCCCTAAATATAAGGTTTAAAATAAGAAAAAAATAATTATATGGTGTTTTAGGTCATAGAATCGAACTAAACGGTGACAGTTAAAATAATTTTAAAAAAAAAAATTTTGGGCCAAAAAGAAGCATCCTAATGTATATCATCTTAAATACATTCTTGAAAAACATTCATTCAACAAAACATTCATCTCACATTTGACAATGGTCGCATTTGACAGTGCTACCATAGATAAGGATAGAAACTGCGACACGATATGACCATAAGACATAGATGAGATTTCACCGATATATATTTACGAACTGTTATTGAATATATAAAAGAGAAAACATTTAAATAATCTTAATCTAGTAGAGATATTAAAAATACGACAACAAACAAACCTGGCCGTTTAAGCAAGCACTTTACAGCCACAAATAACACTACCGAAGCCGCCACATCCAGAAAGTCATAGATATATGAAGCGTAATACTATCATAATATTTTATACTTCTTCGTCTTATATGTAAAGTGGGTATACTATTTATTAGGTTTGAGAACACCCTGTGCACCTTGTAATACGGTAGCAACATAAAGGCTCATGAAATGAATTTAACCAAAGCTTAACTGGTCTGTGTAATCACATTAAATAATTTATTGTTAATTCTTCAATAAAATTCCACTCGTGTATTTAATAACATAACAAACAAGTGTTTTCCCCGCATTAATCCCATAAATACTGGCTACCGGGTAATTGAAAAATCCCTTTTATTCCCTTTAATAGGCGATCACTTTGCTTTGCCAACATAATGGCGGGGTACAGTTCTAGATTTATCAGGGTACTGGGTTATGCTTTGTTATTAATGACCATGTATTAATTAGCTTTCATTATTTTCGCTTAAATAAGAGCCGTAATTGATTCTGTAAGACGACTTGAATCCAGCTGAATTAGTGGTAAATTATATCAAATAGTTTATATAGTATAAACAAGTTTTATAGTTGAGTTCTTAATATGTGTACATATCAATTGAATAGCTCTATGTGCAATATATTATACTACATAATGTTTTAATACAAATTAAATTGAGTTGCTACCGGGATTCGAACCTGGACTTTTTCCTATCCGGGGAAAAGCGTTAACCAATTACGCTATATCAACCAATTACATTTACGTCAAATTTTGAACATATATTCTGTAGTTCTTTTATAATTTATATTTTTTTTCGATAGATTTTTTCTGTATATTTTTCTAGTTGATTTATTTTATTTGTATTAAAATACCACAGACCTGTGATCTGAAAATGCAACTTCACAACAAATATGTGTTCTCGTTGATATAATGCTTACCTATGATAAAAATACATACGGTACGTCGCCTTATAATAGGTTAATCGACCGATAGAGTGAGATAGTACATCGTATTGAAAATGCCTCCAATAAAAGTAATATTTTTTAACATCTATAAAAACAGTATATTTTTTACGTAAAAATAAATTACAATCATTGAATCGAATCAGAAATCATAAATTGAACAGAGAAAAATCTTAATTTATCTACGTGAAATGCTGTTATACGCATATTCTTTAACTATTTGAATACATCGCAATATAAATTATTGCACACATTAAACGGCATATATTATATAAAATCAACAAGGCTTCCTCAACATTTTCCTACAAAATTGGTTTATTTTACTATTCTACTAGTTCATAAAACATCCAAATTCTAAGTTTCAGAAGTTGTGAGGGCACAGATATACCATTAACCTAATATTATCAACCTTTTAATTCATTTAATGTCAAGAATTTAGTTACGAAAGTTGGCATTTCTGATGTTGACAATAATATGACCTTTTAGTTGAAGATAAATGATCATTTATTATGATTCGAGAGTATGAATATACAAATTACCATAAAAATGTAAATTTTTCTATGGGGAAACTAAAAAGTATACTTAATTGCATACCTAGATCAAAACTAAGTCAACTCAAAAAAAGTTATTTTTCAGTAACAAAAAAAAGCCCTTTTCTCCATTTTTTGTTGCTAAAGTTATGAAACTAAATAAAAATTTAGGACATGATGTATCCTAAAATGACACTATTCAAGAACTAGGGGCTAAGATTAGTTGCGTGTATCCGAATACAATAATAACTCTGGATGCAATTAAAATATAGATAACTTTGAATTCATTGCTGTGTAGATAACTAAGTGTGATTACGATTTTTAAAGGAAATATTTATATTAATACATTTTTTAACAAATTTAATCCTACGCGTTTTTATAAATAAATATCATCATTTACATTTGTATCCATCGGAGGTACTACATCTTCACACTTAAACCAACGAATGATAGTAATTTAATATTTTTCTTTCATTTTAATAGGCTTTTTATGTTCAATCCAAAAATTGTCTAAAGTTATCTGCAATCGTTCAATATTTGTTTTTCTTTAGCACCACATTTCAAACACTTCTAACCTATATCGCTCTCTCTCTCTCTCTGATTAATGGTCCAGGTTACACTTCTGTGTAGTGTTATGCTCCAGGTGCAGAAATTTATGAATTACTTTGTCGTCTTTCTGTCTATTTGGTTTTTAGATTTTGGGATGTAGAACTCAAAGTAGAAATTATTTAATTTCTACGTCTTACTTATTATTTAAAAATATTTACATTTATCCGAGATTCAATTTGAGAAGTTATTTGTCGAATCGAACCGATTCGAAATATATTGTTTTAATTCTGAGCTTCGAACTTTGCTTCGCCCTACCTTAAAGATATAGTGACACATGAAAAGTAAGGTTGGCAACAATTTTTCACAATCAAACGCGATGATACGGTTACACATTAATGCTTCCATACAATTTCGCGCATTATAAATGTTCTCTCTGAAAATAATATTAATGGTTGTTGAATTTGGGGCCTCAGAATAACAATAGATCAAGTCATTTTGGTGCTAGCATAAGTGAGTTTTTTAACATGCGGGGTGCGGTTGCAATCGTTAGACAATCTTTATCTGGCCGAATGCTTGGGACACCAGCCTTTAGCAACACCAAATGATTCATCCCACGCGTGCCTTTCGACTTTTAAAAATTAAAAAAAATATTTATAAATTTTTGTGTTCACATAAATTTAAAAACCAATTTTATTGCCGTTCAGCCGTAAAGTTGATTAAAATATTTATACGATATGATTATTGAAAAGTCAACGATTTATCTATATTCAATATTATTTTATAGTGTAACACTGTTTAACTTTGTTGAAATGCATGTTACAATAACATTCTTATTATTTTTAAAATAAGTCAAGAGCGTAGGACTAACTTCGTGGTCTTCTGAGACAAGTCTCAAATCCCCGACTTCTTGATTTACACCAACAAGCGCAAACATATCTTTATTTTACTAATTATATAATATTATATAATTCATTTTTAGTGAGGTATTTAGAAATATGATTTTAGTATGAGTTAGACATAATAACACTACGACACGACTAGCGTTGAACAAATAATGATTTGGTAATACAGAAATGTCACCAAAGTTGAAAATTATCTGAAATCATTCCCAATTTTTCTATATAACTTTGAGACATCGAAACCAAATCAGTAGTAACCTAGAAATACAGATCCACCAAAGATATGGAGCTGGCGGCTTATGCCGCAAATCTTACAGACAACGCACAAAATAAACAGCTCCAAATTACAAGAATAATGTTGAACAACCACTTTACTTTGGTTAGGTCACAATATATGCTATATCTTAGAGATTGGTGGAGTTGATGGATCTCGCCTCGTGGAAAATCAACAACATGGTGGATAGATAGACCCAATATATGATACAATTGGGTAGAGATCAATCAGAAGCATCACTATCCAATATTCTAACATAATCATTATACAGTGTCAACACTAATAATTCACTAGTTCTACAACAATCTCAGTATATATATTTTTCTCTATTTTTATTTTTATTCCTATCCAATCTTTATCTTTCTTGAATTAAGTAACACCATAACAGCACGAAAAAAATTGACTGCTTTAACACAGACAGCAGTCTAGCAACGTAACCAGAATAATGCTGCATATATCAGAGGTGGAATCTACTCCATCCCACACAATAAACTACGAGTATATACTTAATTGTAATATAATTGTATCTTGCATTTATCATGTTATATTATAATATATTCACCTCTGTTATAACAAAAACATGTATGTCAATAAAGTCTAATAAATAAATAAGTGTAGTGAAATAATTCACTTAATGATGACTTCATAAAGTTTTTGCGAAATATCGACAAACATTAGTATAACAACAATAAAATTGTACCGACTATAAAAAGAGGATAAGAAAAACATGATTCTAATATATTATTCAAAAAACTAAGATGATCGATCAATAAAAAAATATGTATGTCTACTACTTTCTATAACTAAAGTATAGACCATTCTAGAATGGTTGTTTAAGCTATAAATATACATATATGTCGTGAGACGTGATGGTAAGATTACATCATGTAAGTTGTTGGGCAAACAGCATCTTGCATTTGAACGTTTTCATTTTTTAATCTTATTTTTCTGTCGATCTGCGTCCAATGTTGAATATAGGTCTCCCTTTTCGTACATTCCACAGCTCCAATTCAAATATCTAATGCATTTTACATATCCATTTGAAAAATGTACTTTCAGATCAGAAAGGTGCCATATCCACCTAATTCGTATTTCAAAGTAATTTAACACTACAATGAGCTACGGATACACACGGGTCATTATATTAGAAATAAACTATCTAATCTACATTCGTGTGAATCATCATTAAACACTTCGTACGTGTGCGTGCTGTAGGAACTAACTGAAAATTCACTGAGTCACAACAATGTTTATTTCGAGGGGGCTATTTGTGTATTGATAACTTCCATCATTATGATTGTGGACCAACAAAGACGCGGCAGGTTCCGAGAAACTCAAGTATGGCACAGAGCGAGAATAAATTGTTATTCATGAGAGTGTATTGATTTCAGGTTAAGAATAACAAATCAATATTGCATGTGGGAAGATCAACAAAGTTACAAATAATCACCGAAATTGACCCAAAGTCTTACTTTTCCATTCGTTATCTCGCTTTATAATACTCACTTCACCGATACTCTCGCTCATCAACACTTCTATTCAATGTTTCTTCTCCTCGTTGCACGTGATGGTGGTAGATCAGTGCATTGATTTACTTGCGTACATATATGTACACAGATATATATATATTCTTATATCCTTAAATCAGATACAGTTCACGAAGAGTAAAAAAAACTTTTGCGATTAAGGAAAAATTTATATTAAACACATTTTTTAGATCAACATAATCTCAGTATAATATGTTTTTCATAATTATAAATGAATATACATGTAATTTAAATTTATGATTTGTATGAATGAGAACCATTGTTTAATTTAAACCATTAATGAAAATTAAATTCATTATTTTATCAACAGCAGTAATTTTTGTCCCTTTATTGATTTGTGAATTTTTTTCTCGGAAAATGTACAATTTAGTAGTTCAGAAAATTTAATTTTTAATGATTTATATGGCTCTCATATTATTTGATTCCGGTTAAATAATTGAAGTTTAAAAAAAACTTTGATTTTTTTTCAAAACAGTTCTGTGGTAATTAATACAAATTAAATTAATGAACCAGAAAGATATTTTAGTTTTCTACAACATTACAAATTAAATTAATGAACCAGAAAGATATTTTAGTTTTCTTTCTAGTTGATTAATTTAATTTGTATTAAAAGGATATATAATGCGTATTCTCGTGTATATAGTATAAGAGTATATACAGAATCTATTACTTTTGAAAACTATGTATTGTGCTCTATCGCAGTGATTATGGGTCATCCACTATCCTATATGTTGCAAGCATCCACCATATTATTATAAACATATATGTATATATTTTAATAATTATAATAACGTCAACCTACACTAATAAACTTATCATCAACATGGACACGTGTAGCGCCTAATTCCAATTCCAATTCTGTTTTTGGGGTATTTTGGAACTAACCCTGATTTTGAACATGCAACATTAACGGATTTAAGTAAGAAACAATGTGTTCTGCATGTAGTTGACAAAAATATCTACAAAACTGCATATTTAACTCAAATTGGGTGGGGTTTGGAATTAGGCGCTTCGCATATATTTTTGTCGGTTTTATATTTGTGAGGCCACTCGCACGTCTCGCGTAAAATGTCAGCACTAACACGGTGTATAGCGCGTTCTACAAAATACTAAAAAAAAGATTTAAATGAACATCATTACGTACATGCATTAAACATTTTCGTTTGAGTCTCACACACCATGGATGTGTACCACACCACGATCATCAGCGGGAGATGAAAAATGACCGCGACTTGGATCACGTCAATAGTTAGACAGAAGATGAGATATGGATGATAGGTGATATCCCGGCGTGGGTGCGACTTCCTCCCACCTTCACCTTCCACTAACGGTACCTCACATCACCTGTGCCGGGCCTTGAAAACAACAGTCGGTGCTGAACAAATTTTAGAGGTGACCAAACTAGAAATGTGCATCGTTCCTCATTTTAAAATGAATGATAGATTCAGTCATTTAGTTCATACCGGGTTACAAATATGCATCTTCAAATTAAGATAATATTGGCAAATGTAAGACGAGCAGCTTTGTATGGACCAATTATCGTACAGTATTTATATTTTATTATTATTATTATTATTATTATTACTCATGGTTTTAAGATCAGACACTGGCAGAGCTTCACGGAGGAACAACGCGCGTTCTGCGTAAAACAGTTTTACAAAAACAACGATTCTTATGTGATTGTTGAGCTGTAAATAAGAATAAAACCGGGCGGTCACGGAGCAGGAGAATCGAAGAGAATATCGCGCAAGTTAACGAGTATATATGAGAAGATCCGGATTTATTGACTCACTTGCATTCTGCTACTATTGCGATACCAAAATCAACTTAAATAATAATAAATGATAAACCAGCCGCAATAACCCAACTCAAGGCGAATATCTGTCAAGAGATAACCAACACCCACGCGCTTTGTGTCATAGAATGTTTCAATACCTAGGTGCCAGATTCGAGAAATGCCAGCGGCGGGATGGTGGACATTTAGACATATGTACAGTTTTAATGGTTGTACATGATCACATGCATGTTTATGCTATTTTAAAACTATTCAGCTATGATATAAAAATATATGACTAACTTAGATGGTCGTTGTGAAATTGGAATCCCCATCTTTCTTATCAAACGAGAGTACCTTCTTTATTCAACTATACAAGCTGCCCAAGCAATAGCTACAATTTAAAATTCATATTTTTATAAATAATTATTAAATTTTTTGTCTCAAGAATATGTAGAAGACGTACTCCTCACGACAGAGAGGTTACATTAGCTTTTCGTAATTTGTTACTCTTTCGACACTTTAAACATTCAGTCTTTAGTTTGCATTAAAGCACTAGCATTCAAATTTTAATAATCTCATATAAAATAATAAAACACTACAATACAATCTACGATTGATTGTAGATCGTGCCAATGCATTACTATAAACATCCCAAATGGCAGGCTGCGAGGTATGTAGTTCAAAAGACAGTGTATTTGAGTGCGTTGATCTCAAATACTGGAGACAGGAGGCAGGAAATTTGAAAATGTATCTAACGAGTTAACCAACTTACTGGAATATGGAACGACATCAAACAAGCAATCGATTATATTAATTCACACTTTTGTTATTCGCAATGGTACTCGAAGTGTTTCCACATATTAACAACGTATATACAACTTCCAAAAATATGATGGATATGGAGATTGATTAATGGGTGAGAATGATGAACGTTATATTTGTATAAAGTGATCACTTAACCCAGCCGAAGATAGGTCGAAAGCCCTGTAATTACCCATACTTCCCTTATAATATAATATAAAGAGATTCGTCTCTGTGCGATATCTATGATTTGTTTAATAACAATGTCTTTGGAGGTAAAAATCCAGTAATTATTGACGTACTCAAATATTTTTAAAAGATTAATCCACTTTTTCAACCATTATGACGGCCTAGAATGAAATTATCCTGGGCAGAACTTTAGAACGAAGAAGATCTAAGAGAACCATTGATGCATTGCATTTGGCTGAAGAGACGTTGGAGTCAGCCGCGACAGCGACCCAGGACCGAGACTTATGGAAGTACATTACATGCCATGTCTTATCTGATTGAGGCTACTATATGTCAATACTGATATGAAATAAGAATGAACTAAGTTGAATGAAGTTACTACGCTGAAACTTATCATTTAATAAATGCATTCTTATAATGTATTTCAATATGCTCATTTATCATTCACATCGACGTATTATAATTTTTATGTTAATCTACTTTAGAGATCAATTTCGTGATAAGGTCGATCAAAGACCCCCCAAGAATTTTGTAGAGAGAAAACTGTTGGAAGTTTATGTCGAAGGATTTTAATCTTATATTGTAAAATAAATTAGAGGAATATACTCCCCCGGGTTATTTTATCCTGAACCGAACGACAGATATCTGTGTCAGGCAAGGAAAAGATATCCAAAGCATTACGTGAGAAAATATAATTCATAATTATGCTACTCTATTATCAGAATAACATTGCTGGACCGGAAACTATGGTCACCACCTGACAATTGAATATGGAGAAGTAATGATTGTCCCGCGTTACCGTGACTGTGAATCCTCGGTAACGAGATCCACCCACCGCACTAGGCGGCCGACACTTGTGATTGATACAAAGTGATCAATCATCGAACACAATCAGCAATGTAGGTATGGCGCCTACGACTGCGGATTCAGAAAAGCTTTCTATTATTCAAACTGGTACTGTATGGCATATTACGTGCGCACGTATGAACACAATGGCGGGAAAGCTATTTATTGTTTGCATCAAGAGTTTTTACGTCTATTAAAGAGGGCAGATAAGGCGCTGGAGATGAAGAAAAGGGGATAAAAGCTATTCAAATCAGGTGACTGAAAACATCAAAGTCATTCATTATCGAGAAATGTTTCGATGCAGAATTGTAGTCTTTCACATGGAGCATATTCATATATATATATATATATATATATATACAAGTACATATATGTAATTTATTCCGAAAAATAAAAGCCAATTAACATAATCATGTACCAGTTCTTGAATTCATAACTTTGCTTTACATATTAAACTACGTAACCTTTATAGAATTCATTAGATTTTATATTTATTTTCTTGAGACACATTTTCATTTTGAACCACTATTTCGGAAAAAAAAGTTCAAGCATGAAGTATGAAGCAACCAAAATGTTTTGCAAACAGACAGTACAAATTAGATGTAAGTAATGTTATATTAAATTATTTTAATACCTATATAGGGTGTAACAGACGTAGTCCACAATATTTTATGGATGGATACCTGACTAAATTACGAATCAAAAATGTTCAAAGAATATGTGCAATTTCTGCACCGTTACGGAAAATATTATTATTTGAAATTTTTACAAAATCGTATTAAGCTTTAAGCCTACATACTTCTAAATAAATATTTACGAAATTCATCCATTATTTATTTATATCTTTATCTAATCGTCTAATAAAAAATAGTCTAGCCCCTTGAAATTCGATGGTATTTAATTTTTTGTATTCAGTACATGATTTGTAATCAATAAAATATTTCAATAAATCGAAATAATCGCATAACTATGATTTTTTTAAATCCTTGCATCTTGACATGGTTGAAATAAGGCACATATTCCTTGAACATTTTCAACTCATAATCTTGTCAGGTATTCATCCACAAAATATTGTGAACTAGGTCTGTTACATCTGTATAAAAAAGTGTACCTATGTGAAAGTATTTCTATTATATTTTTGACAATTTTTAAATTTTATATGGTCACGAATCAAATAAAATATATGCATAACGTATTACTTCCATACATAGCTGTTACAATAAGTATTTAGATAATGATGTTTTTTACGTCAGATTCCGCGAGAGCACTTGACATTTGTGACTGGTACCTGCTGCTCCACTTGCTCCAGTCCAGCTTTATCAAGCCATCGCATTCTCGGCATTCTAGCATCTTATCGTTTATCAATAACTAGATTTCGGTTGAAAATATTTCCTAATGATACATACAACCGCCTACTGCCTGCATGCTTCAACTAACTTTTATGTCAAAATAACTGCCGGATGATAACAAGAAAAAATGTGATTATCGTAACAGCAGGGAATAATATAATATATCAAACCACTTAGCTCTTTTTTACCCTTTAGGAATAAATAGTTGGTGCATTTTAACATGTACATACCTAACTTACTCAGTACTTCACATGTAGGATACAAGCATAGGTGCCGGAGAAAAAAACAGGACAGGAAGGAAAAGACATTCACTACCGACTCAGATTCTGCCAGCACCTTCAAAGTGGACTGTATAAGATTTCGCAGACACTATTTCGTTAAAAGTTTCACGACAGATTTATATTAGATTTATAACGGTGTACGAACCGTTCCGATACGACTAAACTAGTGTAGCCAGTTGGGAAGGGAGGGCACTTAACATTATTATTATTGCCATATATTTATATGGCAATAAATATGTCCCAAATACCATACTACTAGTTGGCAATTCTGCTTCTTGTGGGTATTCTCATATTCTCTTTGTGACCAACATGTTCCCTCTTCCAGTTCGCTGCCACCCGGAAGAGCTTCTCCACGTGTTTGCCACATGTCCATATGGCTATTTAATTATTCAATTAAAATTTGTCATAATAATCACATCCCACTCATAAACCTTATTAATCTAAAATAATTATTTTTATAATATATTTATTTATTTTATTTGGTGAACAAACAAATGATAGGTAATGTAAAACAATAATTTAAAAAAATATATTTAAAAATTACCAGATGTAAAAATTAAACTATTCAACTAGAAAGATATACAGAAAAAATCTATTTATAGATCTTAATTATGTTTATTTCCTTATACAGAAAACATTTTTAAATACTCAGGCAAATAACAAAAACATGTATGGTACATAACGTCCAGTTTCGGTAAAGTACCTAAGAGTTGACATAATATGGTAAAAATTATTTAAACATGTGTTGAGTTGCTGAAATACAGTGACAGCCATTTTAAATGGCGATAAACTCAATGAGAAAATATTTATATCTGTATAATACGTATATCTACATATGACACATCCTAGACAAAGGGTTATATGAATAACTTTAATAGTTAACTCCCTCACAGTTCTACCAAATAGTCGAGATTATCCAGGATTTATTTTACTCAATAAATCATTGTTACATTAAGTTAAATCAAATTGATAACTAAAGTCGATGCTTTCGATTTATAAATTAATGTTTTAGAATTATCATGGCTCAATGAAAATAAGCATATCTCGAACATTTTTTGTACTATAGCAGAAAGCAAATAATTTCGAATAATGGGATAATGCACTTTTTACACTTTTGCATTTACATTTGCTGATGCTTACTTACACGTGCATTACACAATTTTTTTATTACTTTGCAAGATGGTGTATTTTTTAAAGAAATAGAAAGTCGCAGAAAGCTGGATTAACGTTGAATTTAGGGTGGTTTTAGGCTCTTGACTAAATGCCAAACTAACAATTTTAAATATTTGAATATGTCCAAGAACACACAAATGATAGATATCTAATAGAGACGAAGCGAAAAATATGGAAAACACTTACGACCTGTCTTCGGCTGGCTTAACAATTTTACCATAATTTTATCTTGAATACCGTGAATGTACCTAAAAAGCAGACAAAAAGTTCTAAATCATGTCTTCCCAATCATCCTTTAATATATTATTAATAGATATTTATGCATAAAAGGGTATTTTAAATAAATATAGGTGAAATATAAACATGTAATATATTATTTAGTTGACAGGTTGGTATCTATTTATACCTATCTTTCCGTTGTATTGTAGTATATTATTATGATTTCAACTATTTTATTATTAATTAACTTGGAAATACTACTACGGTCTGATTGGTCGTGTGCATTTTCAGTTACTTTCTTATACAATTATAATTATTTTTTTTGTGGAATTGTAATAGTTTCACATTAAAAGTTTATATTAGTCATTGAAGCAAAAACGTCACCATATTGCAAACCAACCAGGATAAAAAAAACCTAATAAAACTGAGTACACCTCCTTATATCTTGCAAATGATAAATTGATAGTGATACACATCGATTTATATTTACATGAAACTGCCATAAGCGTTTCGCTTCATCTTATATCAAATGCAAATCGCCTACTTTTTTATTCATAATCAGCATTGTATTGTTCACAAAGATTAACGGGTTGCATTCTGATGCACTGCTAAATAATTATACGTATAATTTTGGCAAAAAAATCTTCTGAAAGAGAGGCGTGATTTTGTCCGCCACACTCTTCAACAAGGAACTGACTAATGGCCAAAGGCGGCGAATAAAATTTAAAAAAAATTCTTCACTTATAATGCACTGATCAATATTTTTTATTGTGAAACAATCAATCGCGTTTTCATATCGATCACATGTTTCAACCTGTCATAAAGAAATCGATTACAATTAATATTTTACAAACGACAAAATCACATGAATAAAAAATCACTCTGTCATTCACATGTTGTGTCGTATAGGATAGATCGTACAGGATAGGATAAGATTGAAAATATTAATGTTTGGGCAATACTTAATGAAGATTAAAAATGATAAAATGTATATCGGCTACATAGAGCACAATGGTGACATGTCTAAGATTTGACAAAAATGTAACGTTTTTTTAAAAATATTTTTCAGACACACACAAGGTTACATTTCATCTTTTTTTTGTACGTAATACGAAATACGTTATAAGTATTTTCTAATAATGTTTATAGAGCGCTGGTGATATGTACGAACTTGTAAAAAAAAACATACATAAATTAAAGTAGATAAGTAGACCGTATATATCTAAAATGTCTGTATGTATTTTATGTACAGTATCTGGGATAAGTAGACCGTCTATATTTAAATTTCATGTACTGTAAGCCAAATGTACAATTTCTGCGATTTATTGTAAGTGTTACAAACTTAAAAGTATCTCCAGAAAAATTGGTATTTTGGACATATCACCCTTGTGCTCTATATAGTCAATATTTAGTATGTTAATTATGTTCTTTGCCGTCTAGTATAATGCGGGCAACTGATAAATTATTTTGATATAGTGCGACATTAAAAATATTACGTTCATATTATTAAGTCACGACTTTTAAATCTCACTTTTTAACTTGCAGGATTATGCATAGCGGAGAAAATATTTCTTAAATAATTTATACAAACGATTGTTTTGATTTAGAACGGTCGTGGCGATTCAATGGTTATTTTGAAAACATTTCCAAAATGTTTTATTGCGCACTGCTGCATGTCCAATTTAAGTATTGGTTCTAAAACAATATTAATAGTGATGACTCAGTTGTATTTTTTTGCATTCGGACACTGCACTAATATTAATTTATCAATTATTATTAAGCTTGTATAATGTTTGAAACTGATTTATTACGAGAAGGTAACTTTTATAATTATATAATTTGTTTTAATTCATTCTAGTGCTATTTTAATTTGAATGGCTATGATTATACTACAACTGCTGTCAGTAAAATAGTTAGATCTTGCAAGCTGATAGGTTGTATGTATATTTAGTATTAATTTTATGAATATGTTTATTTTAGCATTATCTTTGTTCTTCAAATATGTTGATTCAATATGCTGTCCGTATAAAATGCTATAAACAATGCTTCAAATAATTACTCAGAGGTGACTGAAGGTGCTCTCGGCGTGTCTCGGATTTGGTGGACTCACACTCAAAAGTCTTTCTTACCTCTCCTGTTGAATTCTTAGATATACTTACGCATGTTTATAGTCAAAAGCTTCCTTATAAAAGTTAGATTTAATGTATATACGAGCTAATCTATGGAATACATTTATCCACAGATTTAATTGTTATCGGAGATATCTTCATATCAAAACAATGCACGGAGGTCATAACTGTCAAAAAATTGGCGTTAAGAATTTCATTTAAAAATAGTAATGTTTGGCGTTTGATATTAGGAATTGTTTTAAAGTAAGTTATATAAATCAAGAAGACAGATACAATATTTTATTTTCGTTGTCACGGTTCCATGATCTTAATGCAAAATTAATCTCTACGTAATGGTTTATATAAACAACGTAAAAATATTCTGCGCCTATTATTTTTCGTATTTGTAATCTGCCGAAGACAGATGTTAGTGATTTTTCTTCGACAGGTGCTTTGCTAATTTCATTACAGTACGTGGAAATAAAAAAGTTTTGGTTATCGTACATATGTATATACATATAAATATATTTCAGGACTTTATAAAATAGATGTGAAGATAACATACCTGCAATTCAAATAAAAATACATACAAAACTACATTATATTCAATTATTAAATACATTTACATAATATCTGGCCTAATAATTTAATTAATGTCAGTACATAATAGTTTTAGATAATCTTTACTATTTTATCTGATGTTGTTGCAAACGTTTAATAAGTTATGCAGTATTGCTGTTATTTTTCAATGATGACGTACTAAACTATGTAATTCAAAATGAAATTCAATAAAATCACTTCTGTTTCTCTCTCCAATGACATGAATGGTTTTCCACGTTTAGAGCCTTGCTACTTTGCTGTGGTGGATACTTTATAAATTATTAACTTGTATTAGAGAGATAAATTTAATTACACCGGTTCGTCTGCGCGCAGCGAATCGGCGTAGGAAGGTAAAGCACTAATACTTACGATTAGGGCTCGCACTGGATCGAAACAAACCGAAACGCTGCTCCAGTTCTCAAGATTCTCACAAATATAGCTCCGGCTCGTGATATTCTTTCAATTTCGATTACATCTCCTGTTAGTTATATTGAATCAATTAAAATTATTAAAACGTTTTTAGATTGATCAATTAAATGTTTTTCAATACATTTAAGTAATATTCCCTATTTCATACAGATTTTTAATACCAATCTATATATTTTTCATGGCATGTGCTCACTTTAAAAGCGAAATTATATTTAACATAGTAAATAGTCATCCGGATGTATAATAGGTGCATATCATAAACCAAATTTGCACTACGTATTCACTTTCAAAGGCTATCATGACATCGTTAACCTTGGAATCCGTGTACTTCTGTACTTATGCGGTAGTTTTAATATTTAAAAATTGTTAATTATTTTCAATTGTCACCTTATAAAATATATATTTCTGATTTTCAACCATATAAAAGTATAATCTGTAATATGAAACGTGTCATTCCCTTTACTGTCTTAAAATATTTTTATATTACACTTTAACGTTATTTTAAAACTATTTACTTGGGTCATTAAAACCTGTTAATTTTAGTTTCTATTCAAGTCACAAATCAATCCGTCTACAATGGAAAATAGTTGTCAGGTACCATATATGTATTACATAAATATTATAGTATCTACAGTAACACCCAAAGTTACGTAACACTTGATTTACCTAAATTCGCAATTACATAATAAATATCAAAAAACTTCAAATAAAAGAGTAGTGGAAGCTGACAGAAAGTAGAAGTTGCAGCAGTAGGTAGAAGTATCGCTTTTCACAACCATCCACCTCCAACGCCGGCTCTCCTCCTTCTCCAATTTCAATTGTTTTTTAAATTCTTGTAAATATTTTTCATATTTTTATTGTTCATATCATTATATCAATACCAACTGCTATATAATGTTTCGTTTATAAAACAATAATGTGTAAAAAATATACATAAACATATAATTATAATAGATATTAGTTTCTTATGAATTTACTCTTAAGTAATTTAAAAAATGGACTTACTAAACTCGAGGAAATACCGTACAGTAATGTAAATATATACTAAATATGAATTAAATATATTAATTAGAAAGATATATAAAATTAATTTTATTGAAAAATATTGTTGTTGCGCCACCGGAATTCGAACCTGGATCTCTTTCCTAACCAGGGAAGGTGCAACTATGCTACAGCGACAATATTTTTAGCGACAATTTTCGAACCTATATGTTACCTTTTGATATTAATACATTTAATCGTTCCATTATTTGAAAGAGCCATCTACCTTATTTCTAGAGAATCTCAAATACCTTTGAGTAAACTGATAGCAGACGCCAGAATTATCAATTCATTTTTATTAAATTTTGGACTCATTGATACAACTTTATTATCAGGAGAACACATTCTTATTGTGAAGTTGTAATTATTCAGAACATAGGTCTGTGATATTTTAAATATGAGTTCATAGAAAGATATACATATGAAATCAAAATATTGTCGCTGTAGCATAGTTAGATAATGCACCTTCCCCGGTTAGTAGAGAGATCCAGGTTCGAATCCCGGCGGCGCAACAACAATATTTTTCAATAAAATTGATTTTTTATGTATATCTTTCTAATTAATATATTTAATTCATATTTAAAATATCACAGACCGTCTGTTCTGAATAGTTACAACTTCACAATAAGAATGTGTTCTCCTAATAAATGTATACTTTTTGATCAAAAATACGTGTAAAATTCCGAACATTTACTGTCGTTCCGATTCATTAAATTTTCAATTTCGAGCCCTGCATAGTATTGCACCGCTCGCCAAAGATACCTACAATTTAAAATAATATCAAAATCCATCGTGTGAATTTATATTCAAATTATGTTGTTAGCACGAGCCTAGGGTTTCGCCATTAGCTTTGTTTGCCGCGCTCTTATCTCGTTTTGTGCCAAAACTGTCACGCTCAAAGTTGTCGTAGCCACTTTACGACTGCCTTCTTGCTCAAGTTTACAAACAAAAATAATCCATTTCTAGAGTCAACAGAACATAGAACACCGAAATACCAACACCGTTACTCAGTTTGCTTTGTGCGGATACCGAAAAACCTAATGATAATCTATTATTATTAACCTAGTGCCAACTCACACGTATTTTCTGCAACATGATTGATTCTTACGTGTCGACAACTATTCATATTTATGAAGCAACTCATTCGAACGACTCTGTTCGCGGTTCGGGCGACAACTGCTGGCTTGGCGATGAGCCCATCGACAAAAGTATCGCCGCGACTCACGTGGCACAACTCACACGAACGATTGTCGACGTAATTAAATTTTAAAAATCTCTTTCATCATTGGCGACAAGAATCAAATATACTTCGTATGAATATGTTTTTTTTACTTATTTCTTCGAATTTATAAAATATTTTAACATCCGTTATTTTGAAACAAGATGGCCAATCAAGTTGACTAACTTAGCGGAGATATTTACAAGGTTAATTTTGCAGAAGTTTGATTTAAATGTGATAAGAACTACGGGAGTTATCATGTCAACTAAATCCGTTATATTCCATATATATATATATATATATACTGGTGTAACTTAGTCCACAATATTTTGATCAAGCATTATGTCCAAATTCTGTAGCGTTACAGAAAATCTTATTGTGTGAGATTATCACAAAATATTGTTAAGCTTTAAGTTTAAGTTATGTACATATTTGCAAAAATTTGTCATTATTATTCTATACCCGTCTCTAAAAAAAAATAGTCTGGCCGCTCGAAGTTCGATGACCTTTTATTTTTTGTATTTAATATATAATTTGTAATCAATAAAATATTTCATTTAATCGTAAATATCGCATAACTACGACTTTTTTAAAATGCTTATATCTCAAACGAAGTTGAGATTAGGAACGTACTCCTTGGACATTTTCGACACATTTTTTTAATATGAGTATATATTTACCCCTAAATTATTGTGCACTAGGTGTATCAGTATTACATGTAGTATTTAACGAAGGTGGTTTCAAAGTTTCCTGATCATGAAAAAACGTACATAAAACTTTTATTCTTACTAAATATAAAAACAATTACTGATAGAAAATTATCATTTTCAGCTATTAAACGTTCTAAAATATTTAACATATCCTGCGCATTATAGATTACACAGTAATGTGTCATTATTTATTATTTATTATCGCGTTAACGTATAAAACACATCTAAAAGCTTTTATCGGCAGACTTTCCAGTTCTTCATAATATCTAAGTACTTTCTATAATAGGACATCGGAAACCCGATGCTTCGAAGAAACGACAACAAGGGAGAAGCAAACTTTAAACATTATCAAGTTCCAAGCTCGCCTTTTACTATTTTTGATATTAGAAATTATTGCGTTTTTTATCTTATCTTCTAGTTTAAAAAAAGATCATGGCATCGCTCGGCCAGTTTTCAACTGTTTGAAATGCTGGGATTCCAGAATAGCCTTCAAGGAGTATTAGTGGAAAAAAATAAACATTCTTCTGATAAACATTAAGATGTATATAGGTACCTAAATACGCATATTAGAAAATTCAAATTGTCAAGTCTTCTGGCCGCTATATTTATTTATTTAGACTTTATTGACATACATATTTTTGTTGTAACAGAGGTAAATATATTATAATATATCATTATAAACATGAGATACAATTATATTGCAATTAAATACTCGTATGGGATGGAATAGACTCCACCTCTGTAATATATATAATGATATATATAATTCATATTGTTTATCAATTTCTCTATAATTACTCGTTTTTTCTTCCAATTATGATTATTAGTATTTTAAATAAATGTAATTATTTACTTATGTAGTATATCGAATATTCATGGTCCACTTTCATAATTTTTGGTACATATTTGTAATCCACTTTTGTTTAAAATTATTAATTATATTATTTTTGTGTAATTTCGTTGCTATGCATTAAGGATTATAAAGGATATTAGGTATATAACCTATAAATGACACTTAAAAATTGTCCGATACTTACTATAAAATAATTTATGAATCCATTTATTACAAAATGAAAGGATTTTTGAATTTAAAAATGACAAAAATGATTTTCACCAATATTATTAGTGATCCCTAACCTACACAGCAAGAAATTTAATTTTACAGTTGCTATTTCGCAATCTATTGGTTGGAATTATTTATAAAAAAATCATCTACAGCCATTCAGCATACCGGTCGCGGTAAAATATGAGATTAATCTAATAGATTGATAAGAGATTAAAAACAAATGAACGACAGGCCAGTTATTTTCTTAATTGTACTTAATTGATTGGTTAACCGTTGTATATTATTAAATTTGTTGAGAGAGCAAATATGACCGGAACACACTTCATATAAAAAAATGAACAAGATTTATTTTAAAACAATAAACAGGATCAAGTTAATATAAATATTTTTATTTTATTTGCCATTTTTTAATATTCGACTTATATGAGGTACTAAATGGTTTAATTTAATTAAGTAAGTAATACTTAATCAAGTGTTGTAATCTAATTAAGTATTGTGTATTAAGTATAACTTAATTAAGTATTATTATCTAATTAAGTATTGGTAATTAAGTATTACTTGTGTTATCGATGATTAATTAATGTAATTGTTAATAGGTAATCAAAAACTGAACAATTTAAAAATTAAATAAATTGTTGTTTTTTTTAAGTGTATAATATTTTACATGAAAAGCTTTTAAAAATAATTTTTTGTATTTTTATTATTATGGTAGCATTGAGATGTTTTTACCTACACACGAAGGTTGCATTTGTGAAGATGAAAATGGGGGTCATTTACAAAATATTATTTTTCATGAACTTATAATATATCCTTAAAAAATCTCCAAATCAGGTAAAAAATTAAAACGATTAATAAAAAAACAAAAAGTTATTAAATATTTTATATGGTAAAGTGACTTTTGAGTGCATCTTATCAAATGTATTCATTGTAGTCGATTGAATTAAGAAACGGTCGCTAAGATGTTTTGTGCATGTGACGCATTTGAGTGAGGAGATGACGATAAATAAAATATCTGAGACGAGTGTTGGAGGCGTCAGGAATAGAGCTCTTCTGCTGAAGACTTAAAATGGTCACATAAACCAGATATTGCGGGACAGTCCTTTTGGAAGCTTCAACATTAGACGAAAATGCATAAAAAGATGTATGAATGTGAACTCGGCAAGACATATGATTAAGACATGTGATTAAGTGTGGCGTTCTATTTTATTTGCCTACCACTGCGGCGAAACGATTAATTAGTTAACCTTCCAAAGTGGTAGGAGAAATTATATTATAGTATTACCATTTTTTGTAATTTTCTTACTATTTATGAGGATATTGAATGTTGTGAATCGGTGTATGATGTGGTTATATATGTGAGCGCTGGATACCCCATATGTTTCCCTCAGCGTTCACATGTTGAAATACTGTTCGCGTGTTAATTCTATCATGATCGCGGAAATGTATTGTGCGTGTTTGAGTGTGTGAGGCCAGACTAGAGCAGGTTGGAGACAAGAAGGTCTACTTACAGTTGATAGAAGGTTATTGAGCGCAGTTTACATTTTTTGGAGAAATTAAACGGAACAATAAAGAACCGCGCAAGTAGTTGATGAAGCTTGTTGCTGCTGTTGGCCATTTTATTGCTCATGAGATCCGGCCGGTATCGGACGTGTTTTTTGAGACTGTCAGAAGCTCTGTTTTACGCCCAAGTATCTGCAAGTTGCGTTCAAGGTGTTGATGATTGTGCAGGCACATATTTTTAAAACTAAAAAATGAACTGAACAAATAAATGAAAAAGTTACTTTGCTGGTTTTGTAACGATAATCAAACCCTCAATTCCTGCACATTTAAAACTCATGAAATTAAACCGTCTATGTTGTTTAAATCTCGCAAATAATATACTGACGTGACGAGTAATGGCATAGATTTTAAAAAAATATTTGAAGTTTACACAGCAATTTTAATTACTTTGACTAATTTTTAGGCAGCAAAAACTTATATTCTATTCATTTGCCGACATTAAGTTGTATTGTAGGATATTTTAAATCTCTAAGATACAAAATTTGTGACCTCAATTAAAACGCCATACAAATTATTCGTTTTAAAAACATTATTGGCTACATAAACATATTGAAATTTAGTATGTTTAGTACAAATTTCAGTATGTTAATGTAGCCAATAATGTTTGTACAACGGATATGGGTTTTAGGAGTTAAAATAATATGAACATGTTTAACATTTTTAAACATTGTCTATATTTTTTTAAATAGTTTTATACTAGAATATATTAAAACCGAAAACAGATAATTCATTTGATACACTTGTAGATTTCATTATTTTTTATTTTAAAATAATCTATCTTCTAGTCACAATTTATTGAAATAAGAAATTCATAAATATATCGATTTGTAATAATAAATTAACATGTAACATCATAAAAACAAAAGATTTTTAACAATATTTATTATTTTAATAGAAATTATTTTAACAATGTTTTTAACCACTTTATGGGTTAAATTTAATATTGCAATCGATTTTGGCAAATACTATTTCTTTCATCAGGATGTTAAATAAACAAACATAAAACCATATATCATATTGTTCTAATGTTTTTAGACTCTTACTTAAATTGTTGCGATGATGAAAAATTGACTAAATGAAATAAAATTATTGGAAACATTGTTAGGAAAAAAAATTAGGATAGCAGTTAAATTTAGTTAGTTATTTATAATATTTATTGTGTTATCATTAATTATGAATTATATTATTCTACGAAATATGAAAACAGGCCTAATTTGTTTTCACAATGATATGATAATGTGATAAATATTTGAATTAAAAACATACGTAATTCGTAATTTTAATTCAAATATTCATCTTATAACTACACGATTTTACAGCGACAATATTTCGAACGCAAATAAATTTTTTTTTTCTCAAAACGTCAACCGTTAATAAATAATGAAGTTAACATTTTAGCAAGTTTGCAAGACGTTTAATGTCTGCCTATCTCGCCACTTCAATGCAGTTTGTTCGGACATAACCGTGCGTGAATAGAGACATTCATAGATTATGGTACAGATTTAATGGACTGCCAATTGAGTCTTAAGGAAATTGCCTGCGAAACACCATCAGTTGCCTTTATGCTTTATAGATTACCACGAGGTACGTCGTGGGCGGAAGATGGAGTCACGTGTTCTGCCGCTCGGGGCCCTTCTCAACTGGGTATTGCTTTATCGGCGAAATAAATAGTTTTGTACTGAAATGTTTTAATTAAAAGCAAAATGAAATTAAGTCATATGTAGGGCTCGGTCTATCGAAGATTGCAAATTACTCTGTCGTGGTTAGAATACCATTATTACTATTATTATAGGGAACGTAAAAGAACCATTATAAATTTATAATTTAGATTTATTGCGGCATATTATACTTGCTATATATAATATTTAGACGAGAAACCTGTTAGGTAAAAATATAGAAATTATGAATTTTAAAAATAATAAGATACAGATAAGAACATAGGTCTGTGATATTTCAAATATGAATTAAATATATTAATTAGAAAGATATACACATAAAATCAATTTTATTGAAAAATATTGTTATTGCGCCACCAGGATTCGAACCTGGATCTCTTTACTAACCGGGGAAGGTGCATTATCTAACTATGCTACAGCGACAATATTTTTAGCGACAATTTTCGAGCCTTCGAACCAATTGAATCGAAAAATATTGTTGTTGCTACCGGAATTCAAACCTGGATCTCTTTCAATCCGGGGAACGTGCATTAACCGATTATGCTACAACACACAGTGATGACTAGTTTTCGAATCTACATGTTACACTTTTCAAATTGATACATCTATCGTTCTATTATTTGAAAGCCGTCAATTTTATTTTTACGGAGTCTCAAATACCTTTGAGTAATCCAATATGAGACGCTAAAATTAACAATTCATTTAATAGCATAATCGGTCAATGTACGTTCCTCGGATTGGAAGAGATCCAGGTTCGAATTCCAGTAGCAACGACAATATTTTTCGATAGCATTGCTTTTATATGTATATCTTTCTAATTAGCACATTTAATTTGTATTTAGTAATGAATACATTCTGAATTATTTAACATCGCGTTGGGATAGACAAAGAGGATAGAGTACCACACTTTTCTCTCTTGACGCACAACTCTCACATTTATACATCTTCTCATATAAGTTCGTCGATTGTTGAAATTTCTGAAATGACAATCTAGTATCTGGTTTGGTTAACCACACTGACGTCTTCTATTTCTGGTACCATCAACGCTCGTGTCATATATATTACATTCATTCGTTGCACACTTAAGTGACTTTTTTTCAATCCTGTTCACTTTGCTCAATATTACATCAAGCTCTAATTTGTTTACGCTTTACTCGATCATAAATGAATTTATTTGCCACACGTACGCCTAAATGATCTCATTTCCACTATATTCAGTCTGCTTTAAGAAAACAATATTACAGATTTTGTCGCTTTTAATCTAATGTGCAAAGATGAAGGAGTAAAATCTCTTCTTCGTCATCGATATATTGTACCACATTGTTTTTTCATAAAATCGAAGCGAAATACAGTATGGTAGCAACCTACAGGGTTAATATTATATTCCAGGCCGATGTTGTTTTTAAATAACTAGGAAATAAAATACAATTATTTAATTTATTTTTTATTTATCAATTACATGGCTTATTACAATTATGTATAGTATATGACAGTGGCCAAGTAGCCGTCCCTGACAGCGGCATAAATGCGTACTCTTTTAACCATATTATTCACAACATTCTCGCACTTTTCGCGTAATTTCATTTCGAATATTGTCCTGTAGCATCGGAATTCTTATTGGATTATTGGTCGGAAGCCGTCAAATCAGGTGGTCGAGAAGGCCAGTCGATATCACCACTTTTTGATATTATGGGGCCGGGGAAAAAAAACTAAAATTAATAATTCAATATTGAAATGAATAATCACAATGTAAAGTTTGTATAGTATAATTTTTAAAAAAATCATTCCATTTGCGCGGGTTTACTTGCGCAGATAC
The DNA here is from genome assembly GCA_031772225.1 of Eubasilissa splendida. Lineage (NCBI taxonomy): Eukaryota > Metazoa > Arthropoda > Insecta > Trichoptera > Phryganeidae > Eubasilissa > Eubasilissa splendida. Next base: position 11,820,392 of record CM062846.1, read on the forward strand.
CCAGAGCGAATTCAGCAAAGGACGCCGTGCTCCGAGACGCTGCCGGTAAATGTTAGCAAATAGGTTTTCGTGATCCGGTAATATCCCGGCGGGTGCCGCCGGGGGCCCCATAAATAAGCGGGCCCTGTGTGAAACTGTCTGAGGGGGCCATTTCCAAGCTAATTTATCGGAGCTCGATTCCTTATGCAAGTGGTCGCATCTTCCTGCCGGATGACGGACCCGGAGTCTGGACACTGTTGGCGAAACACGATTTGTATTGGAAAACGGCATGAATGAATTGGGCAAAGTTTTTGGAATACATCCTCAACTCATGTAATTTTTTTTGGTTCGTGCCACTCATATGGCAGGTATTATGTAGAAAGAGGGGAAAAGGCTAGCGGTACAGTTATTATAAAATCTTTAAAATACCAAAATTAAAGAAAAATGAATGTTAACAATTTATTTCACATCTCAACGATCCAATACACTGTTGTAGTAGATACTGAAAACATGTTAGACGCATTATAAAATAAAGCAAACAATACCTGTAACTAGTGATAATAAACCATTATTATCACCGTGATTTTGTTCTATTGTAACTGAGATTTAATTATTAGAGAATTAGTTTCTAGTGTAGCAATTATTGCTCAATGAATTACGAATAATCAGTTACTTATCATCGCTAAAATCTAACAAAAAATCATAGTCACAAATGGTTTAAATAACAGTTTAACCATCATTACTTACAACACAAGTTACCCATTGAATGTTTCATTGAACTTACATAAAAAAATATTTTTCATAATTTTTTTGATGACCCCCATCTGCACTTACATTTTTTTCAAATAATTGATATGATTCAGTGTCACTACTTACTTACTATTGTGTGTAATTTTAACAAAATAGATTTTTTTATAATAATAGGTACATATTAAAAATATAATTTATGTTTTTTTATAAATTTGATTTGACGTATAACTACACATAATATTATTATTTTATTATTATTCAAATACAGGTACCTTAATAACATAAATATTGAGTATAATAACGTAAGTATAGAGTACGAGTAAGATAAGTACCATTACAATATATATTGGCTCTAAAATCTCTGGTGGGTCTTGGCCTACAATAACATAACTCTCAAGTATAATATGTTATAATACTAAAATTATTGTTATTAACAACTTAAAAGTATGTATTTTCTATTTATGTAATACATACTACTAATTCATGTAATATTTATGCAATAATAATATACATGAAATTATTATATATATATATAATAATTTTTATACACTATTCATATTAATAATATACTATTTATTCAAGTGAATTGGAGTACAGTACTTTTCCTTATTACAATGATATTATTTTTTCCTTATTACATTTAATTATTTGTGTGTCTTTTGACTTAACTTTTATTATATTTTAATTATTATTTATGATTGTCATATAATGAAAATAAATCTACTATTTAGATTTTGAATGAAGAATATACAATATACAGTTTGCTCCAAAAATCTTTTTCATATTGGTTAATTTGCTACATCAATACAACGATCTGGAGAGGGGTGGGGGTAGAGTGGTATGCTGATTGCTTGCCACGTCTTTTCCTTGGAAAATTGATATTCTGACGAGGTGACATAAACTGGCCTCCTCGTAGCCCCGACACTAATGGACTTTTTCCTATGGGGCTACCTTAATTCAAAGGTATACAGTAACAATCCTCCCTCCCTCCCTGGACCGATTAAAAGAAAATATCCGAGAAGAAATGCCAGCAATCACGGAGAATAAGTGCCGAGTAGTACTCATAAATTTTACCTCCCGTTTAGAAGAGTGGTAGCAAAATAATAGATCACATTTAGAAAACATAATTCTTAAGAAATAAATTCCCAGAAACAATACTTAAATGCAAAATAAACCTAATTAATAATAATAATAAAAATATTATACACATCCATTATTTTATTACAGAATTTTTATTATGAAAAAGACTTTTGGGACATTTGTATAATAACTGTATAATTTCTATATTTATAAAATTTATGTTACGTTATTGTCTCTTTCCATTTGTTAAAATCATTAGTGTCATTACATCATCTTATCACCAATATAAATGTATCGTTCGACACAAAACATGGTGAATAATAGAGTTGTGGTACCGACACTAATGTATGGAAATGAAGTTTGGAATTGGATAAAAAAGAATTAATGTTGACTGAATGCAACGGAAATGTAGGAAACTAGAAAACTTACGATATAGTGAAAAATGAATAAATTAGGAGCCAATGTTTGTAACATTGTCGATAGGTTTTGTCATGTGGAAGATATGAGCGAGAAGATAATGGTAAAGACGTGCTTGTGGTCTAGTGGTTACGATAATCGCCTAGTAATCTAGTTGTCGGTGGTTTGAGCTTCGTTCCAGGAGGTCATCAAGTTAGTACATACTATTTACTATTAAGCATAGTTTGAAAGTAGTAAGAATATTAATGTGACACATGTTCCATTTATCCGTCTCTGTTTTATTTTTTAATGTATAGTATGAGGCGAGTATTGAAAGAAACAGTAATCCGCGAAAGACATAACATACTCAAATAAAGCGATGTATGAAAATGGACGAAGCAAGACTGTGGAAAACGACGTGATGGTACGTTAGTTATGTTTATTTATTGATTTATTTATTTATTATTATTATACACGCCATATTCAGGCATTAACATAATTTGTAAAATAACAGAAAATTTCATCAAAAGTGCAATACACAAAGAAAAAATTATCAGCATGTTTATCTATAAACAAAATTAAAAGATATATAAAATGTGAATTAAAGAAATTTATCCATTACCATTGAGTTGAGACACAAAAAATTGTAATAATGTAGTCCTATAAAGAGTTAAATTTACAGCAAAAATGTCGACTACCTCCGCGCATATTCATTCCCCAAAGAATGCAATTTTTATACACCAGATACTGCAGCAATATTTTTTCCATTCAAATATAACGGCTATTCAAAGAAGCAATAAACCGTTAGAACAAAAGGTGGTGACGAAATATGTTTCGTTCAGAACAGTAGCGCTGGAGTAGGTAGGTCCGGGTGATCGTGATGTTTGATGTGTCGATATTTCTTCGGGCCGATTGACCCCAGGAAGTGGATGTTGGCTGTGGTTCTACGTAGGGTGACCAACAGCTAACAATACGTTTTGTAAAAAAAATATTTGGTGGAATGTGTATTATGTATGTATGTGTATTAGATTATGTACGTAATATCAGAAAAAAATTCTCCATAAAAATCTGTATTAAATTATTGATAATTCAAAAATAGTTTGAATCTATTGAACTATTTTTACTATTTAGAAAAAAATATTTGAATTTAAAACATAAAAAATCCTATAATATTTTCAATCACTGGAATCCTAACATCGTTGAAATTACATCATGAAAATATGTTTTTTAGTTGAATCCAGTTCCGAAATGTGTAAGCAAATTATATAACGTTTACAAAGTAGGCTTCGTCTCAGTTTCAGAATTTTTTATTAAAATAACGCTATATAAATTAACGCACACCCGTCAATAATGTCGAGAAATCACTCGAGAATTAATAATTAGTTTAACATTAAGGAGCGATAACGCCTTCAAAGATTATTTATCTTAGAAATCCAGACTGGTGAGAAATGTTTCGTATGTCTCATGGATTTAATGGATGAAAATTCTTGATGAAGCCAACAAACCAGGGGTTGTAGAGCCAATAGTGATGATGACGATGGGGATAATTTTAAGAAAACACAACAAAATAATGTATCTTGTTCGAACCAAAAATTTACGATAGATCTTGTTTATTTTTTGTTGTAACGGGTTTGTTAATTAGTGATACTGCGATTGTTAACGACTTGTGGTGACATAATTTTTTTTTTTTTTAATGAATTTTCCCCGAATTTTTCAACGCACGGATCGTGTCCACGGTACCTGCCACTACCTTCTGTAATATTAGAAATGTTCCTTTCTTGGCTCGTAGTTCGCATAACAATAGTTATTGTCTGTGGACGTGAATTGACCGAACCATAAAAGTCGTGATGTCAAGAAATAGTCCATCAAAAATTATACCGCCCGATCACAAGTGAGCGCATAAATTTGCTTCCAATAAAGCCGTGGCTACTAGGCGCAGCAGATACGCGTTCGTGCTGAGGTTCCTGCTCTCATCTGATTTACGATTTATCGCTGTCTTTTTTTGTCGTTTATATTATATATATATAATATAAACGAGTATATATATATATAATCAGGGGCGTGCAGTGCATACAAGCAAAAAAGCTGTGCAAAACTAAAAATTCTGGGAACCAAATATAAATTTAAAAATTGGATTAACATTTACCAAAACATTATTTTGAAATCAGTACCATCTGTGAACCAGTAGAGACTTTAATTGCTTAGTTCTAAAAACTCACCGCTGTACTCATGGCGCTCTTTTTTTATTCATCGCATCGTGCTATTTACATTACTCAGTTCTGTCTTTAAGCTAGTGAATTACTCAAGTCATATAAATGGCTATTTACTGAATTGAAAATTCCTTTCGGTTGATCCGTTTTGTATGGAGTCGTTACCTATGCTGTTTATTAACAGAATAACATTAGAAAGGGTTACAACTGCGTGCAAATTATTGAAGTGTCTACTTCATCTTTTACTAATTCGCGAATTTTACCATCTTATTTTTTTTAACGTATTATTTTCATGATTGTTCTTTAAATTTGGTACATGGATTGGTTTTCGATTTGAGAGAAACAAAAAGCAATTGGCATAACTATTTCCTACGTTAACTTTTAATAAAAATAATTATTTTCTTTAGTTATTATGTGAAGGATTTTCAAACAATAAACGAATCGTGTTCAGTCATATAAATAGTTCTTAAAAACGCCCATACATTTTTTATATGGGTAAGAATGTATTATTTTACATTAAAACTTAAACTATAAAAACACTATTAATAGTATTCTAAAATTATAAATAAATACATGATAGGGTCGTATTAACGACGGATTAATTATGTCCGAAGACGTTGGTTAAACGAAAATATGTATATTGTATTACATATATTATATATGATTGTATAATATCTTCGGTAACAGCATAACCTTAATCTATACCTACTGCACGCCACTGTATGTAATATAATATTTTTATAATAAAATTATATCTTCAAAAAATTATTTTTTATAATATAAAATAAAATCGTTGACATTCACTATTATTTATTAAATTTAACGTTTTTTAAACTATTAGCTATTTAGTCATTTGTAGTCGTCCATAGATAAGAATTACAAATACTTCAGAAAATTAAATTAATTGGTACATTTCTCTATTAGAAATAATTGTTTTAGGACTCGATCGGAATCGACGCAGTGACTCCCTGGATCAGGAAAATGTATGAATTAACCTATCCAATTCTACAACAATGCACCATTTCTCTCAAACTGAAACTGAACAGATATATATAAATGTCTCTTTTATGTTAGATCGCGATTTTTGTAAATCCTAGACCGACGTTTCTCGCATGATAACTCATACCAATATCAGAGCTATATCGGCACGTGTTATCGTGCCGAAACGTAACCGAACCCATCTGCTTTGAACACTAGTATTCGCGGAAATCTTAAATCAAACTTAAATTATCATAAATATAAATTAATAATCTCGGTAGCAACTAAATATTTTTTTGATTGATATGTTTTCTATATATTTTTCTAGTTTAATTAATTAAATTTGTGTTGTTATAAATATAGATTTATATACATATTTATATCTGAATATAAATTGTAAAATTATATATTTATTGCATATAAAAATGACGAGGTGACGCTGTTAAAACTAAAAGTATTGAAACATGAATCCAATTAGTATCGCAAATTTATTTCAAAATGTTTATTCAGATCATCTACAATATATAATAGTAGTTTATATAGAAGATTATTAGAATTTATATAACTTATTACATTACTACACATTTTTATTCTTCTACATTATAAATTTCCTTAAAAACGAAAATAATTTAAACTGTATATAAAATAAAAACACTGTTTATTTTCACAAATTTATTATGTATTAGTAGCATAACTTTAGTCTTAAGTTTAGTAACATTACTGAAAATGATGCATCAGCATTTAAAACGTTATAATAAATAATAAATTAGTTAAAGTAAACATTTATTTTAAATGTAATTTAAAATAACCTTTCACAAAGTTTCAATTAATTGGAATAAATTAAATTTACATATTCATATTTAGCATAATAAAATCTTTCTTTGCAGTAAAGAGGTAAAAGATTTGTTTTTACAATTGTTCATTTGATTCAAATAAAAGTAACTATATTATGTATTTCGTTTGCGTAAAAGATATTGGTTATTCTAATAAATACTTTAATATTCTACATTTATTTTTCTGTTATCTTTAAAATTAATATTTATTTAATAGTCACCAAATTGAGTCAGAAGGTGAAGAGTATGATTAATGTTATCCAATTTTCTTAAGCGGACACAAAACCTACTTTAAGATATTGTATATCTTATAATAGCCAATGAAATGTCTTTCTTTATAACAGCCAACATACCGCATTGGGTTTGTTGATGCTCTCTTACCGTTCCAAGAAAAGAAAATCTAATATAGATCCAAGGTAGTTCCGCGTTGTCCGCAATACGGATCAGGTCATAAATCTGAAAGGCATCCATTTTCTAGCAAGCGCTGTCACTTTGCCATCAAAAACCAATATATAACGCGACGCAAAAAACCCCACGACGGTGTTCGTCTAACGTTAAGGTTCTGTTCATTTCTATTGTCTTCCGTGCGGGGTCAAATCTACTGACCTTGTTTTTTATATTTGTTATATATATGAAAGCTTAGTGGCTTTTAAAATTTAAGAGCAGATAACGGTAAACAATTTTCAGCATTTCGATATCGTTGAGATAAAATAGATATTTGCATATCACAATGTACTCTGAAGGGCAATCAATTTATCATCAAATTGAGCAATGGGCTACATATGTCATTGGTACTTACTCAATTCTGAGTGGGTGCAAACTTACCGATGGACCCAAAGGTCGAGGTTTCAATCCCCGCGCCGGCAGTTATGACTATATTTTCAAACTACAGATATATACTTATAACAAGAGTAAACGGTGTGTTTATATAAATACGAGTATGTTTAATCTCACTTGCTTGTATGTATGTTAAAAATATAATCAATATTCTTATTCACTTCTATATTTTCAAATTTTTATTAAGTATTGAAGTAGTAACGAGTATTGAGTAGAGTTATCGAAACAATGGAATAAAAATTAGTTTAATATTTCCTTGCTGATGAATTAAAAAATATATGATTGAACTATTTACTAAGAACTGTAGATTAAATACAGTGACGTCACTACGCCAATGCAGCCACGGCGGTGCATTGAAACCAACGTAGAGTTATGGGCCCAAAATCTCTATAAAAGAGTTTCCCAGGCTAATTAACATACTTTTTAAATTCACCGCAGCAAAAAATGAAATTATAAAATTAAAAATCATGTACCATATGTATTACCTGCAAAAGTTATGAATGTGTGCAGTGAAAATTACTGTAAAGCTTGTCAATGATTTTTTCAGTCACGAGTGCACATAAATGCAAAAAAGTAACACATTTATATTTTTTTCATAAAAATGTGAAAATTAGACATGAATCCAATATTGTTCTAACTATTTAATAAATATATATAATATAATATAAATATATAAATGGTAACTTTTTTCCTTTTGCATTGCATTAAATATTGAAAATATTGTACGAGATCTTAAGTGCACAACATGCTTTGACAAACGCCCGTTGTACTTACAAGTTAAACCGACCCGACCAATGACGGACATGATTAAGAATTTTCTTCTTTGCGCCAAGTAATTAAGTGACAGTGTCCACGAACACAGTCCAAAGCCTTCCACAATCTCCCATCAGGATAAACGACACGCGACACGCTCGCTGGATATTGCTCGATCGATCACAAAATCAGCAGGTATGCTATTAAATCTATTCCGAAAACTGTACTTACGCTTTAAGTGTTTTTGCCACAAAGTAAAAACGTTAATCCTACCAGATACAAAACTTAAGAATTCAAGAGAAAACTGGCATTTTTACGAGGGTTCCTTGATTTACTCGCATGTGAAGTTGAGATCATGGGTGGATCTAAATGTTTAAAATGACTGCAGCTACAATAATAACCTTAAAGTATTAAAATTACCTGTTCTTCTAGGTAAAGGGACAATAATTTGCATTCTTGATCGTTCACTTTAGCTACAAATAAGTCCAGATGATGAAATGTTAGACAACGGCTGCCGATGCATATCTGGAGTTCAGTAGAAAGAGATACGTACATATATAATACATAGGCACCCAGTAGTTGGTCAATGGGCTATTGATACAGATTGCTACGAACCATTTGATCTACGATCTTAATTGTACACTACCGATGATTAGTCACTTAGAGTCCTATAGCGGAAAGCGTTCACCGCACTGTTTCTATTGCTTCACCAAGATTATTGATGTTTACAAGCACATTCAGGTGTTGACACAAGATAATGAATTTCAATTCGATCAAACGAGGCAATTTATAAAGTTATCTTATGAAATGGTTGTGCGTTCGAATGACAAACAGTGAATAAGACTAAAGTATAATATATTTCCAACCGTGATACAGTTTTCTCCATACGATGCATTTTTGATTTTTAATTTATTTTTTAATATTATGTACATTTTTAATTATTACAAGTCTTTGTACTAACCATACACGAAATCATGATATGGTATAAATTTTGAAATTTGTATTTATTTATCAACTGTTCTCGCTTTGTCTTAGTAAACAATGCTTATCTCAGGGTAATCGGCTTACATATAGATAATTAAGACATTTTTATTTGAAGATGTAAATTAATAAGAATTCCACTTTACCATGTAAAAATTAATCCACTTTTTTATTTTTAGTTTTTATCTTTTACACAACATTCTAGATAGCATAGAGATTTTATTTACCTTTATATATACATCGCATTTGTGAATATTAAAATAGGAGTCGTTTACAAGATATTTTTTGTCGCATATATACCAAAAAAATCCGTGATATGTAAAAATTAATTATGTAAAAAATAAAAAATAAAAATTACAAAAAGTTATTTAATTTCTTAAATATAATACAATTAAACTTTTGGCTTATCATATACTTAAAAAAAAAGTGATGAATACATGGAATACGTAATATATCAACTTAAGTATTGTTTTCAAAATAAACTAAGTGCTTGTGGTGTGAAAAAATAACTAATTTGCTAATCTCCCGGGACGAGGTCCGAGAACCCCCAACTAAGTAAGTATAGTATAATTATTACGAAAACACATCCTTATTGTGAAGTTGTAATTATTCAGAGCATAGGTCTGTGATATTTTAAATATGAATTAAGTATATTAATTAGTAAGGTATACATATAAAATCAATTTTATCGAAAAATATTGTTGTTGCGCCACCGGGATTCGAACCTGGATATTTTTCCTAACCAGGAAAGAACATAATAAGAATGCGTTCTCCTAATAATAAAGTTGTATCAATGTATCCAAAATTTAATAAAAATGAATTAATAATTCTGGCGTCTGCTATCAGATTACTCAAAGGTATTTGAGATTCTGTAAAAATAAGGTAGATGGCTCTTTCAAATAATGGAACGATTAAATGTATTAATATCAAAAAGGTAACATATAGGTTCGAAAATTTGGCGCTAAAAATATTGTCGCTGTAGCATAGTTGGATAATGCACCTTCCCCGCATTAGAATGAGATCCAGGTTCGAATCCCGGTGGCGCAACAACAGTATTTTTTGATAAAATTGATTTTATATGTATATCTTTCTAATTAATATATTTAATTCATATTTAACATTTTTTAGTTTTCGACAAATACAATATAAATTTATCCTATTATTTTCAATATTGATACGTGGATCGAACCTCTGCATTTGTACCCGTGAACAAGATTTCGTCCACTTAGCTATAAATCTAATATACCGACCTATAAATTTATTACATGTTAAAGTATTAAATAATTATTTAAAATGCTGGGAAATAGATTTGCTTAAGTAGTACCGTTAATTAGGGACTGTATCAGACCCACGATTATTCGCTAACTTTCTATGGAAATTCTTAAATAATCATACCTTGCTCGACCGGATTTATTAATCTCCTCGATGACTTAACGACCCATTAAGTTAATTCGGATGTTACATCGCTCTCAGCGCAGGTCGTGCGGAATTATTGTTCAATACTCATTACAAGGAGACTGCTCACTGCTACATTCCTGAAGGCGTTCGTTTTATTTTCAGCACGATTTCAATTTTCACTCGAAAAATAGAACATAAATTTAGTCTCAACTCAAATCGAAATAATTTTCTGTTTATTCAAAAGATCGTGTATTTGGGGATGTTACGAAAAAAATAATAATTAAGTATCCGATAACAACATGCTTTAAAACAACCGAATTAACTGACTGAATTTGATAAGACTGTAAAAGATTTTAATCATTAAAATTATTAGTTATTAATACAAATTAAATTAATCAATTAGAAAGGTTTACTGAAAACTGTCAATGTATGCTTTTATCAACTGAGACAGATTAAAAGTATTCAGATACATTTTCCTCTTGAGGCAGCCCGTCTACTTATAAATGCATTTGTGGTGTCACGTGTGGACTATTGTAACAGCATCTATACTGGCCTGCCAATGTTTCAGCTGGATAGATTGCAATCTATTCTAAATGCGGCTGCACGTATAATATATGGAGTTTCCAAATTCTCTCATATAACATCCCTTTTACATCAGCTACATTGGCTCCGATTCTCTGAAAGAGTTGAATTTAAATTGTGCTGGTTGATGTACAAGGCGACACACAACATGGCGCCTCTGTATCTTCAAGAACTTTGTATCCCAGACAATTTGAATGGTAGACGTCAAACTCTCAGGTCGGCCTCTACTTCAGCTGCAGTAAGGGTTGTAAAACCGACCAACCATTACCAGAAGTCTAAATTTAGTAAACGGGCATTTACGGTGGCAGGCCCAAAAGCGTGGAACTATTTGCCGTCCGTTATAAGAAACAGTGCATCAGAGACTTTATATAAGAAGAAACTAAAAACGCACCTTTTCAAAAAATTATTTCCATAAGAGAACTGTAAACAGTTTGTGTAAAGCGCCCTTAAAGTGAAAGTTTTTACAAAAATGGCGCTATACAGATTATCCATTATTATTATTACTGAAAAAAACAAATCTATATATCGAAAATATATTTAATTGCTTCCAGGATTCGAATCTGGACCTCTTCCTATACCGGGAAGTGTGTTTTGCTATAGCAATCGAATACATTTTAGACGAATTATGAATTTATGTTCTTTAATAATTCCAATTGATACATCTTCTATTTTTTATACAGATTTTTATTTTGTGTATCTTTCTAATTGATTCATTTAATTAGCATTAAAATACCACAGAACTATGTTCTGAAAATACAACATCACAATAAAAATGTGTTATTCTTCATTATTAATTAACTGCCAAATTCGGGGTAGATTTTATTGATATCTGAATAGGATTGCACTAACAATTAAACAGTGATGAGCAGAAAATTAAATTGAATGCCTTTTGCGATGGAATCAAATTTAATAAAGCAGATTGATGCTATGATTTATTATATTTTATTGATCAAACAATAACTATAAACTAAACAATACATTTAAAATTCGGATTGCACCATTTAAGTTAAGCTATATAAACGAAGTGCTCATTTTTCAACGTGCCATAATTACATGATCTTAAAAGACGTAATGAAATGTTGATAAAGAGATTGAGCTATCGGGAAATATTACACGTAACATATTAGATAATCTACGAACAAGGCAAACGATTGAATGGAGCACACCACACATCTTTCACTTTTGTCGGTACAGTCGAGGATGTTGCAAGACACGCTTCGGTGTCAAGTGGGTAATGCCAGGCACGCTTATTTGCCGGAGTACCTTCAGCCCGGAGGCTGCAGCTCTCTTAGATGAAACCGTAATGAAACAGTCGGCCCGCCTGTCCGACACCTCGACGAGACCTATTCAAACACCCGAAACGCCCCGGTCACCTCCCGAGAAGTGAAACACATAAATATGCGATACGATTTTGATTCACGTCCATCATTTCTCAACGATCATTTCTCCTTCGCAGTTTGAAAGAGATTTTTTCTCAATAGCGGTTGTTACGGTTACGAAAAGAGTTTTTCAGAAGCGGCATTGTGTGTGCGAACTGAACAAAAATAAATAATGTAAGAAAGCGATCTATCACAGTCACCGTTAATTGTCTCGAGAGGTATATTGCATCGGAGGCATTCGTCTTACTCTCTGCGATATTCGCGTTAGGAGACGATATCATCAGTATCTGTAGTTCTTTCTGAGATCGATGTCATTGGAGATAGAGTATCGCAGATTTCGGGTGGCGCAGCTTTGTAAGCCGAATCGGTCGGACGGCAGCTATCCGTTTAAAGCGGACCTCTTCTGGAGAGATATGCCAGCTATGTCGCCCGGTTAGGAAAATATACATTTTGTCGCCTAATCTGACCATCAGTCTCGGTACATCACGACAACCAGTAGCCGAACTGTCCCGCTGCTCGCCGCTATCTGATGGAGCACCCGTTCCGGGGCGGCCGAGTAGTTCCTTCTGATGCTATCTTAACTCGCCTCACTTATTCGGGTTAATCACTTTGTTATTTGTGCAACGGCTTCATAATTATGTGCCATATTCAGCAAAGGTCACCGGATTCAAATGAGATAGATATATTTATTTCTTATTTTATATTTTTAATAACAATGCCAATTTCGCTATTGTCAGATTCAGATTTGAATTTGATTCTTTCCTTTGTGCAATTTTGTGTTGTGAATTAACTATTGTTTTGATTAAAAAAATTTACAGATTATTCCGTAAGGAACAATAAAATAAGGGTTGTATAAATAAAATTAAATATTTGAGTTTTATGAATAGGTTAACATCTTAAAATTAATACTTTAGGACTAACAATTGAAAACAAATTTAGCACACACAAAGATATTAAAAATCGTCTTGAGAATTCCAGTGGGATAATAACCTTATATTCAAAGATCATAACAATATTTAGCGTGTGCTACGATTTTTTTAGTTATTAGTCAAACTAGAATATTAGACCAGTTTTAATTTAGAAATAACAATTGTATTAGTGTGTGTAACAGCCCGTTTCAAAAATATATTATACTTTTTTATAAAATATATTTTTTAAAACACACAAATAGAGCTCAAGTTTGTATATACACGATTTTTTTTGCGATATATATTTTATGTTTTCCGTCGCTGTGTATATGTGATAGAAATAGTGTTAAGTATATTTTATTAACAATATTTTTCGATAAAATTGATTTTAAATGTATATCTTTCTAATTAACATTTTACAAAAATAACAGATATAAACATAAACATAGATATAAGCATTCCTAATTTACGTAGTTCAAACATTCCGTACATATTTTTTGTGGATTCCGTGTTTTTAACCAATTTCAAAACGACAACCCCGCCCACTGACCAATTAAAACGCAGAGCGTCATCAATACACTGTTACACTGTCACAATCATATAATTGTTCTTTCTAAATAGAAAGTAGTGCATGTTTCAGAAAAGATGCAGTAGTCCATGATTGTGCATAGTTACGACATGATGCACAACTGGAATAAAAAGTGAACCCAGCTGTCGAAACAGCTTACAGCTCAATGAAACCTCCATAAAACCTCCAACTGTACAACTGACGCCGACAAAAATAATCAATGAGCTCTTTTATGAGATTATAAAATTAAAAATCGCATACCTTTCAATATTAATTAAAAACTGGTTAAGCGATCAATTGTTATATATTATTAAACATCGACACGCGGCAGGCCAAGTGACCGATATCAATCTGCGATCTCATTGTCTCGGTCTTAGTTAACAATTCGTAAGCCCGGTTTATACCATCACCCCGAGGCACAACATTATGAGCATTGTTCGATGGCGAGTTGCGCAACCCGCATACTGGTTTAATATTCACGTGCTAACTCAATACTAGAAATACTTCACTCAAGGGTAAGCCCGCCTTAATAATAATTACCAGTTGGAAAATCTAGTAGGTCTATTTATATTACACGGCTTATAACATTTTGTTACTTTTTGGTTCAGTTATTGCCCTTAAAATACCTGTATTATATTTCAAATTCTCGTACAAAACAACGTGGTTATATTATTCTGATACGTGAATTAAAAAATATATGCATAACGTATGGAGCTAGTCTAGGGTGGTTGGAATATATGATAATGTATGTCCATTACGAAAATGTTAACATCAGTTTTCAAATATCTTTGCAATATGTTGCCTATCCGTTGACATATAAGTTATGCCTATGTATTTGGATCATAATTATAAGTTCTTCAATGTTAGAAAAATTACTTTGTGGCCTTATTTTATATAAATAATAAAACAAAATACTTTGTTTAAACCACTATTTATTGATTATTCAACATGTTTAGCTTGCTATTAATACTTTTCCTTATTTCTAAAATTTCAAATTTATATAACTGTAAAATTTAGTTCGGCTATCCAATTTTTGGGATATTAAGTAATATTTCGTTTGACTGAATGGACCAAAAAATATATAGGTATTTATAATGTGGTCCTGCAGCCACAAAAAAAAAAACAAGTAAGGCTAGTATCGGGTTACACAAAAAATGTTTATCGACTATTTGTTCGGGAAGTAGCCGATGACACTCCTATCAAAATAGGACTAAACTTCTGGTATCCTAGAATGAAACTCAACCCCCCGAACACAAGATCACTAGGCGAGTGTCGAAACGACTGGACCAACAAGCACGCCAAATATCGATTCCACGAAATAATATGAGAATTGAATTTCACATACATCTGTATTAATATAATAATATAAATATATATAGCGCTCAGGAACATATATGTACATCATGCGATACGTAAAGATTTATTTTTACAGTAAAATCAGGGTAATTTTTTGAAGATTTTAAAAATATATAGGTATAATAAACTGAAGAATTTTTACGACACAAATCCGCACGCTTACATACCAAGCATGGTTTGTTATTTAATGGGAACAAAACAGAGACCGTAAGGTATTTGACCTGGTCTGTCATCGGCTACTTCCCGAACAAATAGTCGATAGATATTTTTTGTGTAACCCGATACTAGCCTTACTTGTTTTTTTTTTTGTAGCTGCAGGACCACATTATAAATACCTATATATTTTTTGGTCCATTCGGTCAATCGAAATATTACTTAATATCCCAAAAATTGGATAGTCGAACTAAATTTTACACGAAACCTAAATTGTTGTAAAAGGGGGGTTGGAGAATGTATGAATAAAAAAACGAAACAGAAAGAATGCGTGGTTTTCACAAGAACTAAAGTAAGATAAAGTTAAAACAAATTAAATTAATCAACTAGAAAGATATACAAAAAAAAATATTTATCGAAAACATATTTTTTTGCTATTGGTAACAATTTTAAGGTATGCTGGAGAAGAAATTAAGAAAAACATTACCTTACCACTTTAGGCTACTTATTTGAGTTTGCGTACATATTAAAAGATTAAAAAATGTATAACTGGTACTTTTTCTTCTTTTAAATAGGTAATGCACCCTTTAAGGGTAATTTGTGCCATTAATCAGATTAAAACTTTTTTTTATAGAAAAAAGTACAATAATATTATAGAATAGGTAATATTATATTACAAGTCAATACCATTGTCGTTCAAAAAATTTGATATTATGTAGATTAAATGTGGCGAGTTAAGGGAAAGAAGATGACACAAGTTAACCGAGAGTTGAAAATTAACATTGACATAATTACTGTATAAAAACTTGTGATTCGCAATGGACTGGCAAAAAAGATATGAATCTATTAAGTTCAATCTGAATAAATGTGAGGCTACCTGGCAATGCCCGATTCTTATTCTAGAGATATTTTATATTGTTCTTTTGGAGACTGGTACATGAGATTTAATTAAACTTATATTTCTGATTAGTTTTTTTTAATATTACTTGATAAGACAGTTATTTTGTTGTGCAACCTATTTTTTTAAAATAATAAATAAATATCTTTTACACCTGATAATGAGATAAATCGCATTTCTCAAAACTATAGCAGTTACAAAAGTATAATTTAAAGTTTTTATTTAATTTATTAAAATAAACTTCATTAGTTGTCAATTTATTGTCTTGTTAAAATTTGTATGCGGGTTATATTTTTTTGTGTGCGCCATATTGGCAAATACGTACGCACATTTTAAAGAGAACACTACGCATAATGTTCTAACATTATACTAATATGTAATAAATACAACAAAATAAATAATACACAGTTTACTTATATTATTCTACTATATGTTATATATAATAATACAATATAAATTTTAAACTGGATTATTTGTATTTAAATTGTTCTGTTGGATCTAACTAGGCATATGACAGGATTGCTTCCGACTGATCACTGCCTATTTGTATCAGAATATTTATATTGGGTTCATATGAACATAGAAAAATTATTCAAATATTTAAATAAATTTTCTATTAGTGATTGTACATGCAAACTCTTTACATAAAAGTATAAACCAACCTTGAACGTTCGTCATTAGTTGATTTGATTATCTTAACATTTGAACATGTATTATTTTAATAGTGTATAAATATGTATCTTTAGACACAATTTAAATGTACACATTTGGAAAAAAAGCATGTTTTATTCCATATTTGTTTCATGTTTAAACATAGCATCATTTCCTCTTTACTTTATTTTTATTATTTTCAATTTATTTTTACTGATTATTAATTAACTATGTAAAATGTTTTCCTAAGCATGGGCGAAGTTAAGAATTGCAATAATTATTTAATGATTATACATAAAATAACGTGCAAACTCACTTCCCTGTGATTACATAATATGAATGCAGCGATCAGAAATTATGAGCGTCCATTCGCACAGGTACCGATCGAGTGAAACGTCGCGGCCCGAGTCCCCAAGGGCGCGGGGGAGAAAGGGACCGGGCCGCGCCACCCATGTAGATGCGGAATGATGATGAAGAGGCCATAATAACCTGTAATTGATAATCGTTAAGGCGCGCGGTACACGGGCGCGTGCGTACGGCTTTTTTCTCCGAGGTAATGACGGAATGACTGACAGCTCCTGTCGGCTCCGATTGAGCCGTCGAGCTGTTGAGCTTATTCAAACGCAATTTGTCAGTGATGATGATACGCTTCACGGATACTGGTCATTATCACATTAAGGATGCTCTGATTTCAGCAAGAGGCGATAACCACGCAAAATAAATATGAATACTCCTTCAAGTTGAATGTAAAATCGTGTATTCTGATATTGATTTGAAACAATGTGCCATCAAATTTTTATATATGCAGCGCGAAATGAATTATTTAATTTTTCGAAATATGTTTTTAAAGTTTTAACTTTTCATTAATTATGAAATATTATATAAATTGATTTTTATTATTTTCTATCTGTCACATACTCAGGTATAATGGGTAATAATTAATCATAATTTATTTTATTTTTAATAACATAATAATTCAATTTCTTTTGGTTCACACGTATCAATAAATGTATCAATTATTTACTCCATCATTAATCGATAAAAAAAATATTTAAAAAAAAAGTTAAATAACTTATAATATATTTTTATAAAAATTGTGTATAATTTTTTTCTTTGATTTAATAGGCAGGTGCTCTTCTATTAATTACCTTATCACACTTAGATATCTAAGGAAACAGTTAATAATTTGTATACTTACAAAAAAAGTAAAATAAAATGACTATTTTCTCATAAATAATTAAATTAGCAATCGATTTCATAAACTTTAGTCGGATTATTTTTAGTTTTAAATCATTTTATTGTTAATTACAAGTAATTCTTACACTCAATACCAGGAGCGCACAAACGAGGAGAGATTCCTGAACCATATTTCACAGGTAATGCGCGGATTTGCCAGGCGCGTGCTCACCGCCTCCTATCACCCAAGTGGATCAAACGGATTGACGCGGCTGCAGTCTATTGTTTCGTACACCATAACCTCCTACCACATTCTTGGCTCCCGATAAATGCCTATATTAAAGCATAATTTATCAGGCAATAAAATAAGTCATTTTCTGCCCCCGGGCATTTATAAATAAATTTTATCGCCGTATTCGTAATTTATGTGACACTTCAGTAATTTGGAATCATTCATTTTGATGCAATACGTATTTGAATTTGTCACTGTTCTGAGTTAGATGATTATCAATATCACTGTTATTTATTTAATCTGTATTTTTAAATGTTTGACGAATTAAAAGGCAGTACATGAACATTCTCATTAGTATTATATAGTACCAACCAACCGCATTACGAATGATGGGCAATTTAAATAAATGAAAATGTTATTAACTGTAATACCTACACTCAAGTTTTTATTATTATATTTATACTCGTACTAGCGATAACTACAAATACAAAATTTTGAACAGATGATATTCAAAATAATATAATGTGAAATTAAATCCGTGGAAGGGGGTAAGATTGGCTAAGGGAGGGAATAGGGTTCCTTTATTTTGAGTAAAGTTCTATAGAGTGTATGACATTCAAATTTAAACATTTATTTTGGAGGAAGGGGGTGGGTTGGCCAGATAACATGTTGTCTATGTTTTGCACAGGATCCTAAAAAGTAACTATACAAAATTTGGTTTAGAACAATTAAAGGTAATATGTATGGAAAGCTGTTCAGTTTTACGTATATAGATATAAAATTATTTTCTAAATATTTAACTAGCCCAAAATGCACTAATTTCGTTCGTTTAAATCTTTGATCGCCGTATTATTATTTTAAATATACCAAAGAAATGATGAATGGTAGTATCGAAGATTATGTAATATTTAAAAATAGAAGTCATAAAAAAATTCCCCATTTTATTAATCCACAATAATTCTAAACACTTATTTAAACATGTAGAGAATATTTGCTATTTGGGAATCCTACCGTATAAATAAACACAGCGATAATAGAGACATCTCGTTTCATAACCTCCGAATGAACTTTGCATCCGTAATCCATAAAATATAAGGGATATTAAGGAGTGTGAGAGGGAATCCAGAATATCCAGAACTATTACTGAACGATTGGATTTGGATTGTTATTGGCGAGGAAATTCTTAACCTTGCGAGAATTTCTAAATGCGAGATTTTCAAGAGAATATTCAAGAATCATTTTATAAAATAAACTAGAATATATAAACGTCGTAAACTCCTAAATGTCACATTTTATAACTTAATTTTGCAACTAACTAACTGCCGTTCTGCGTTATATTCCTATTTGGATTGGGAGCATGGTTTAAGGACTGGTTTTGCTGGCTATTACACAGCTTCCAGCACGTGTGGTATGTTTTAATTAAATACTAATCTGTTAATAAAGTATATGAACAATTCTATAAAAGATCAAGGAACATACAACAATTTCATGTTATTCAGAAATGCAATAATTTGAGTAAGAACTTGTTCTCTTATAATTGACATGTAATAAGCAATTGATTGTTTATATATGTATACACAGCATGTTTCATGCAATATTATTCAAGCAAATTTATTGTTGTAGTATATCTATAATTTTATTATACGTCAAGATATAATTATAGATAGTTTGAAAAGTTGGTTTATATATAATACAAGGCGTAGGTACTAGTTCGTGGCAGTAAAATTAGTGGAAACCAATTTAAATAATAGGTACACGTACATTATAAAAACATGTGTCGTATTTAATAAAACTAAGAATTCGGTTAATTATATAATCTCCACATTTTAGATAAAATAAGGAAATTGAAATATATCATTTAAATATAACTTGTCAAGCTCGTTAATCAAAGTCACGTTGTTTCCTATTGTGTCTATTTTTTTACAATATTTTAAGTATAATGTCATGATGTAGCATAATTGATTGTTAATTATATGTAAGTACTAAATAATATTAATTAAAAATACAATTAGTCTATTGTGTGGTGAAAAGTGCAAACCTATTTTTTAAATTATTTAAAAAAAATTATGTAACATTTTTAAATGACCTATTTATTTTAATGTCTGTACATATATGTGAACTTGACTAACTATTCAACATGATATATATATTGCCCTCTACATACGTTCACGCTGCCCAAATATTATTTTACAAATACCTACATCAAATGTGATAAAATATTTTTAAAATTAATAAATAATCCTACTCATGCACATTATTGTATACTCTCATAACCCACATATCTGCCACACTGTTCAATGTAGTAACTGTTTGACGTGAAACTGTTCTGCAGTTTGGAAATTATTGAAAATTATAATATATATGTATGTATAATAATATAGTTGAAATAAAAAATAAATAAAACTCCACCTCTCCCCGCATCTTTTACCCCTTCCTCGCAGCATCCACCGCCACCTCAAACAATCCCCATCCCCATCTCTCTCCGCTCTAATAATGTTATTCACTCCTTAAAATGTTACCCCTAGTAAGCTCTTTACTGTGCCCTTAGAATGGATAGGCTAAATATTATATATAAGATTCGTATACTTTTAATTTCTGCCATAATTCGCTTTTATGGCTTGACCGGATCAAATATAATAGATACCTGCAAGTATTATATTTCACATTTCATAACGGAGAAATTTCTGCATCATTTTCTCATGAACGACACCAGGCCGCTTCACAATTGACATGGAAAATTATTTAGTATCTTAATTATTTATATTATATTACTATTGTAGATATAGCGGTATGAAACATTTAGCAAATAACGGTGTTTTAGTACATGGTTACAAGTAATTAAAGTGAGAAAGTAATTACATTTGATAAATAAATACTACTAAATTTATTTTGTAAATTGAGTTGAAACATTTTGTTTTATTCCACTATATTTTATTATATTTAACGTAAGCATATTTTCGGAAACATGCTTATAATATAATTCAACTAAAATTAAAAAAACGTTGTCAGGCAGTAATTACGGAGTGTCTGGAGTTAGGGGAGGTGAAGTTGGGGATGGAGTTAAAATGTATAAGAGAGGAGATGTAATGGACTGGGATGTATTAGGTTTAAAACAAAAACCTTAAAAAATATTGTTAATATTTAATTCGAAATAAAAACGCTACTGCGTGTGTATTTTTTTATATCAATAAATCTAATTGGTCGGTGTATTAATTGCTTAATTTATTATTACTCAATCTTATACTGTAATCGAAATGATATTATGTACGCATTTAATTATTATATTAATAAAATTTACATCCACAATAGGATTCTCCAACTTTACGTAATCAGAGAGTTGCGATAAAAAAGGGCAACATGACGGCCGCACGGTAAACATCTAAATGCAAGTATTTTAAAAATTGATGAACTTAGAAAGATACACAGAAAAAGTTTATCTATCGAAAAAATCTGTAGTTACTACCAGGAACGAACCGGGAGATGCAAGACGGATTGATGTTTTTGTGATGTGTTACTGGAGACATATGGATGGCGAGACACACGAATGTCATTCTGCAGAAATGAAATATCAAAGACAGACTCTCGACCATTTGCCTGAGACGAACTATCTATATTAATTTTACATTAAATTTTCGGCTTTGTATATTATTCCTCATTCCTTTTTTTAGTGAGAATGTATTATTTCCTATTAAGAGTTATTGTATTGACTTTCCAATTTGACTGCACCAGTGCGGTGCCTTTGGAAATACTATCACAGATTCCCTTTGAGTTATTTCCTCTATGTGTACTCTCTAGTTACGTGGTTGAGTCTGGGTGAGTGAAACTCAACAAATATATGAAACAGTTATAGTTTATTACAACAACTTATGTACATAATGTACAATTATATAACTCAGATATTTATTACTGCTATTGCTAAGGCACGATGAGAAAAGAGCTCGTCCCCCCAGTGACGGCCTCTTATAATCCATGACCCCCACCACCCACACACACACACACACACACACACACACATATAAAAGTGACAGTTCTCACAGTTATCATATTTCATTAGTCTCATATAGCTATATCGTGGCTACCCCTGACATAAATCATTACAATTTTTAATTAAAAAAAAAAAATGTGACATAAATAGTAATAAAGGTAATTTACTTTACAAGACGTGATCTGTAAGAGGTAAGTAAGTTATAAAAAGTGAAAAAAGTACAATCTGAAGTTATAAAATATTATTGAAAAAAGTTATAAAAATATTATTGTCTGTAATATACAATAGTTGAAGATAAAAATGTGTAGGTAGTTAGGTTAGAAAAAATAACAAATTAGATTCATTTTGCTTTCTACCTACATCAAGCAACCACTTTGTTATTTTTGGTTTGAAGTCGTTAATCACTTTAGACTCTTTACGGTCTAGTAGCAATTTGTTAAATATTCGCGGAGCACAAAATAAGAAAGTTCGTTGAGCGAATTTAGTATTAAATTTTGGCACTGAAAAGTATCCTAAGGCGTTGCTTCTAATTAAGAATAATCTTTGTAATCACCTTGCTACGAGTATAGAAATAAGTTCATCAAAATTATAATAAAAATATATTCACATTTTTTAATTAATGAACGGTTTTAATTAAATTAGTTTTTAGCTTAGTCCGCTACTGCTCACCTTTCACTGGCGAGATCAGCATTCCCTCACCAGGTAGGTAAGAGGCCGACGGCAAGACAAATGTACAATTTGCCATAAGTCACAGGCGACGACTTGTCAAAGGCGGCCTAAACGTCCGGCTGCTCGGCGCCTATTTCCGACGCGGGGATTGATCATCGATCTGGTTCACGGTTTGTGAACCACAACTGAACCGAGAATTCCCTCGCTGGGTGGCGCGCGCGCTGGGTGACTCAGCAAGCCGGGATTGAGTTACTAGACTGGTCTGCCACTTGCGTCACGGCGAGACAACTCTGACGCGAGTCGCAAATCAAACTCCTCGCCGAGGTCCTGGAGTAACTGTACAAAACCGAACTAGCCAGCTGTACAATGATAAAGATGAATCGTTACCACCAAGACGATACATGACCTATACCGTAAGGATTAATCTGCGGAAAAGTTACGTACATGGTATATATGTCATATCCACAGACCAGTAAATGAATAGACATGAAATAAAGTGTGTATATAGGAAAGGGGTTCGAAACATTAGTTGCGGGATGAGAGGCATTCTACATACATTATTTGTGGAAACATAAATCCAATGGTTTATGACACATTTATGCAACAGTACTTTCTCATCGAAAATTAAGTATTTGTGTAAACAAGACGTATATTATATTGTCAACGTTTAAATTGTCATTCCAATCGAATCGTATATTTAAAAAAAGTCGCGGAGCTATTTTATTGCGTAAGTGGTACCAAAGTGATTACGCGAGTCTCACCAAAATGAAAATATTAAAACAAAGAATTTCCGTTAGTTCATGTCTATATATTTGGTAGTCTGTGGTCATATCAATATATCTATATTCTAACTATTTTTAAAACTATGCTTGTGCTATGAAAAAACGGTTAACGTGGCGGTCTCCCAAGACGAGGTTTGAACCCTCAGTCACTTAATAACTCGGTGAGTATTTTATCCCTAGACGAGACAAGCATATTTGTGAGATTACTTTTATAATAATTTTTATGTTAAGGAAAAATACTAATAAAATGCTTAAAAACGTTATTTTTTCTCAGCTTAATATTGTTTCAATCTATCATATAGACCCGTGGATCAGAGGTAAAATGGTGAACTAAAACTATTTCAAATTTATGAATCAATTATAAGGGTCAATTCTAGGAATCAATTGAGGCTTCGATTCTCAATAAGCGCAAATTTTTTTTTTTAGAATCTCATTAATTGTTTCAGGGATATTATGATGAGTGAACATGAAATTAAGTAAACCTTATTATGGTAAGCGTGGAGGACTACGTGCTTTAGTATCCGACAAATTTATTTATTTGTACCCAATTTTTGATTTCAAATTTGCTTGGATCTGTACCATTAATGAGCGGCCACTATCATTACCACAATTTATTTAATAACATTAAGACATTAATAACATTTAACGACAGTAATATTATTTTCTTCTATTTTTAATTTCTCTGCAAAATAGAAAACAAAGTAGGTTGATGAGCTTTGAGATAAATTGATCCAAATAAAAATCATGGTTATTGGAAATGTGGACAAATTTAATTATCTCGGTTTCTGGATAACCAATAATAGAAAATGTGAAGCAGAAATCATTGAAAGATAAAGAATACAAAATTCTTCTGGTCAGGTCTTCTCAAAGACAAAAACATCCCCAAAGACAGCAAGACGAACTAATGCTTCCATATCAGATCAAATAAACATACAAGATCACTCCATGATCTGCCTGAGACGAGTCCCCCAATTCTCTGGACACATCACTCGCAGAGATAATAAATACGAGACTAGTAGTAACCGATGAGGAAGAGGACCATCTATCGTTGGTCGAGGCCTTCTTTTTAACTGATGATCTTGGGATCACACAACGCAAGAATAGATGGGGGAGGATCTTCAAGAGCAGGCATATTAGGACATCTCATTGGGGTCATAATCGTCACCAATAAGGGAGACGACAAGGAGAAGATATTTTATTGAAATATGTATTGTTTACTGGTGTCTATGTACCCAACGTGGCTCGGTAGCTCGGGATTCAGGGTGAGGAAAGGTCGAGATGCTTTTATTTTGTTAAGGTTCTAGAGAATAATAAAATAATGTATGCGAAATTTGATCCAAATAGGAAAAGGATGAGATATCTGGAAGAGTAAGGTGGGTTGACTATATTTTCTCAGCGTCCTAGCGTGCAACTGAACAAAATTTGAAACAGATAACATTCAATATAATATACATTTATAAACATACCGCTGAGGTAGCGGGAGATCGATCAAAGGTTGTAAGATTATACAGAGAACAGACAGACAAATATTCAATTTTATGAATACAAATTTATATATTCAAATAATCTCACACTTGCGAAATATCACAGCGTATTCACTATGCACCAGCTACGGACATAATAAACTTTAGAGACTCCTAAAATACCTTTTTACGAATAACATTTTTACTAATGTCCACACAAACAGCATTAATTTCAAAATCTTCTTGCCACGGAAATCATGTGTACATGTGTATAAAATTATACGGCATGATAAAGTGCCAATCGTAAAACAAAATTATAATACCTTTCTGAGATTAAAATCAGTCGCCGTGATTGAAATCCCCCGAGTATTATCGTCTTAGCACGCGTCGATTTTTGCATGGAGATAAATGTTTCGATATATCTTTACATATGTAAAGCGAGATATGCGTTTTACGTCGGCAACGCTCATTGTCAATGCGCTGAGTCGATGTGCGAGTGCACCTACCGCAATAATTATGATAGCTGCGGACTGCAGATAGGAGAGTTACCCGGCACCCGATGCCCAGTGCCGGAGCGAGCAGTCACGGGCAGACAAGTCAAGCTTCAGGCTAGACTCAGTTCATTCCCGCTACTAATATTGTAATCTATTATATAGATGGTGCGCACAATCTTTTATTTTATAATTTAATATAAATTACTATTAAAAGACCTTTGGATTATCTACAATCGGTTTTAAAATAAGATCAATTATTATTGAAAGACCTTTGGATTATCTACAATCGATTTTAAAATACATGTACAATAATACTACGCATAATATATTTTTTATGCAGTATCGACGATATTAAAAAAATCTCGAATTTTGGTGGATGAAGGTGTTATTTGACATTCTTTCACAACACCAGCTGTCTTTTTATTCTTAGAATAAGTATATAATAAAAAAAAACACTTTGTTTAAAACAACTATTTAGTATACATTGTTTCCTGCAGAAGATACTATAGGTATTGAAACATGTTGATGTATCAATAAGTAGTGGTTTTAAACAAAGTGTTTTTCTTATTATTTATATTTATAATATGTTGCTACAAAGTAATTTTGCAAATATTGAAGAAGTAAATATAAAACGGATGA
The DNA here is from genome assembly GCA_031772225.1 of Eubasilissa splendida. Taxonomy (NCBI): domain Eukaryota; kingdom Metazoa; phylum Arthropoda; class Insecta; order Trichoptera; family Phryganeidae; genus Eubasilissa; species Eubasilissa splendida. Next base: position 11,846,522 of record CM062846.1, read on the forward strand.
AAGATATATGTGATAGACGTGAGCCAGTTTTTTAGTGGATAAAAGTATTATTAAGAACACATTCTTATTGTAAAGTTGTAATTATTCGGAACCTATAGGTTTGTAATACTTTAAATACTAATTAAATATATTAATTAGAAAGATATACAAATAAAATAAATTTTACAACAGTATTTTTCTATATTTAAGATAAACGTATTACATAAAAATGTGCAAGAAAATTTACTTTAAACTCAATTTACTATAATTTTTGTATTTGTACCCGTAACTTAACACGTTCATCTGTAAAATCTTTAAGTATTTTCTATCATTGTACATTTACCAACAAAATACTAGTTTAGTCTTATTTTGTTATTATTTAACATTATGAATTATTATCAGGATTCAGATTTAATCATAATTTTAAATAGGCGGATAAGGAGGAAGAGGATAGGGCCTTCGTTTTTCACTGCCCTTAAAAATAATTATTAATAATGTACGCAAAACTAGGTGCCGTATTTGGGAGTACTATATTTTCTTCAGTATCCTAGAGTGCAACTGAGCTAAATTTGAAACGGGTGAGATTTAATAAAATACACATTTATGCCAGGCTAGGAATAGGGGCAAGATGCCTGTATTTGCACAGGGTCCAGAAGAGTAACAATGCAAAATTTAGTTTAGATTTTATATCAATGGATTATAAATAGGATTGTACAGAAAACAGATAAACATACATTAAATTATGTTAATGGTACAAATAAAACTTGATCCATTGAGAATCTTTGTGCTCTCGTGTAGTTTTCATATCTTCATAGGTTTTCTGCCGTGAACGCCAAGTTTTCTCGCATCTTTCTCAATATTGTCGCCCCATCTTCGATATTTTCCCCGTGCCTTGAAAGAGGAACTCTGATATGCCCGCCCAGCGTAGTTGAGCGACCTTTATTTACCGTAGCCACATTTTTATTTTCGCCGTATACACAACTTAAAGAAATAAAGAAAACTAAAAGAATTATGTGTTGTGTGGCACTAAGTCGAAAAGAGAAAGTAAGATGAATTTTAAGGGACAGAGTAAATCCACTTACCTTAATCACAACATATTATCTTCACGGATGACAGTTGTATTTGACATCGCCGGCCATTTTCCGCATTTCCCGCGCCCGCGGCGCGGCGGTGCTGCGCCTGCGCGTCGCGCTCTGTCCCGCGCATGCGCTCCACCGCGGGCGGCAGCTCTCCTCCGACCGGTGCACTTATCTGACAATGGGATTTAAACACTTACAAAACAGGTAATAATTGTCCGGCCGGGTCGCCGCCATCGACAGTCAAAACAAATCGCGCTCTGTAATCCGCGACTCTCTGATTGCAGGGCGTTGCGCAAAGCCCACGCGGGAAATTATCACCGAGATATTATTATGTGGGACATGCGCGGTGCCGCCATTGCGCTGAATTATTATCCTTGTTTTGCCGCCAGTTTGTGGTGATTAACGCGGTGAACATTTGTGTTGAAATCGTTCAATTATATTATTTACTATTTATTTATTTCATTCTTACAATGATTTCATATTCATACAGAATCTTTCCTATTGCGCGTTTAATTTGAAAACTGTTTAAGAATATATGGAAAAAATATTTACTAACATAACATAACTTTTGTGAGTGAGTGTACAAACAATGAATCATCATTTTTAGAACGAGAATAAAATATATCATCGTTAACTGAATTATTAGTGAAAATAGGAAAGGTTCTTCAACTTTATATGTATGTAATACAATAAAAAATATATGGCGTCTAAGCGTTGAATAAAAGGATTTTTAAAAAATGTGTGCGTGATTAAAAAAAAATTAAATGATTACGTTTTTGTTTGTGTAATGTTTTTATGTCATTACTAGACTTACGAGGAATTTATGTATTAGTTGTGTGAGAGTATATATTTTTTATGGATTTTTGTTTAATTGTTATTATTAATATAATATATATTTGATATACGAGTGTACCCTACCGTATCGTGTATCTCAATATGTTTTATGGATTTTTTTTCTAATTACTATTATTTTATTCCCGACTTATGAGAGTTGGTACTGTAGGTACTTTAATAATCATTGATTGAGGATGTCCACAGTTCAATATACGATCACTAACGTTAACTGATCAATGATCAAACACGTGGGGAGCAAATGACGGACGTTTCCGTTTCTTAAAATTGAATACCTGCTATTTTTAATTAGCATAATTCTGAAGATGTATTTTCTAATTTTTTAGTGCGATACCATGATTAAAGTTACATGTAAATGTACTAAAAATAGGTTTGCATTTCTATTGAATTATTAATTTAATTTTATTCAACTACCCAGCTTTCAATAGATGAATTGAACCAAATACACTAAAACGAATACGCATTCCAGGGATCTGAATGAGTTTTCGCAGTCACAATGGACCAAGTTTTTGCACTCGCATTTGTGCACAAATCAATATTCATGAATCTAAGTCAGAAAAAATGTCCATTCAGTGCGCTTGGAACTTTCCCATGGTCCCTTGAGTGGTCTTTTGTTTAATTTCAGCATTATACTCCTGGTCGGCGGCTCCCAACAGGTTCACGCCGGCAGGTACACCTTAATGCGTGTGAATGTGCGCAATTGTAACTAAACTCTTTATACACGATCCTGGAACACGGGGGTAGTTCAACAGAGGCACATTTCATTATACAACGGTACTAAGCAATCTTCTGACAATTAAATAATAATACAGTTCTATATCGATTAGCATTACTTTGAGAAGGCAGTTAAATATATAATATGGTAAAGAATTCCGTGAATTTTTTTTCTAATCTATTGCAAAAACCTATATTGATGTTTTTATGCTTAATATCTATTTATCAAGTAACAATTTTGATAGGCACACCAAAAAAAAAATGTGCATAACTATTAAAAAAATATAGCCACCACTTAGTTACACCATAGTAATATTATACATTATCGTCTGATTTTGATCTATGGATTTATTTTACTTTTTTAGTAAAAAAATTATATTACATATAAAAATAATAAAGTCTAATGTGTCCAAAATTTAATAAAAATGAATTAATAATTCTAGCGTCTACTATCAGATTCACTCAAAGGTATTTGAGATTATGTAAAAATAAGGTAGATGGCTCTGTCAAATGATGGAACGATTAAATGTATTGATATCAAAAAGGTAACACATAAGGTCGAAAAATTGTCGATAAAAATAATGCGGCTGTAGCTTAGTTGGATAAAGCACCTCCCCCGGTTAGGGAAGAGATCCAGGTTCGAATCCCGGTAGCGCAACAACAATGTTATTATTTTTCGATGAAATTGATTTTATATGTATATCTTTATAATTAATATATTTAATTCATATTTATAATTAGTTGGGTTTATTTTTATTTTAAATTTTTTTCATGTTCTTTATTTTGTTTTTAACATAGGAAAAAATACGAAATTTTGTTACTTAAATTACTTGATGAATTACGGATGAATCTTTCGGTCTAATTAAGAAAACAGTGACATATTTTATATACTATGTACTTTACTTATATTATTGTATCAGAAAGGCTAAATAAATATTTTCCGATTAACAAAATGATTGAATAACCAGGCATCGTCTCTCATCCTGATTCTACTCAAAGGTATTAGAGAAACACTACAATTAAAACTTAGTTACTTCCAACGGTAACAAATTGATTTCACTCTAAAAAAAAGTGAGATATATGAAATGCAAACGGGTTATTATGGCATGATTGTCAGAGCCATGTACTGGTAATAGAATGTGATGGATTCGGGTCCCGGTAGTATTTCAATGAATCTTCATGATTATGATACGTATCTTAGTGTTATTTTTGTTTTAGTATGACCGGGTCGGAATCGTTTTTACAAACCATCCCAGCTAGAGTGAACATATTAATTTTCGAACACCGTAATATCGTACTAAGCAAAAATTAGAATTGCACAAAAGCAATGTTGGTAAGTATATAATTTCAAAGTAAATGGTATTCAAAAGAAATCTTTGCGTGCTTTTAATAGGTCTATCACAAGTCGCGAACATTAAGTTTTCTAGGATTTTTCTCTACATTGTCTCCCTGTTTTCTTCAAGGTATTAACGAGGTAAGCAAGATCGCGTATCTTAGAAATTTTAGAGGGGTGAAAGGCTTTTAGAGGGGATTTTTATTTTTATGTAAAAAAATATTATTTTAACATTTGTCCTTAAGTAGCACTAACTCTTATTTCATACAGTTTTTTTTTTAATTTAATTTTAATTTCCAAATAAAAAAATACTAATTTTATTATTGTGTTGGGCCTGTTATCTCTAATACTTCCCGTATCGGTCTTAGGTCGCCAATCCGCCCCTGACTGTGTAGGTATATTTAAAAAAAAAATAGTCTGATCTGCGACTACAAGCTTAAAATTTACACAGGTCGAGTGAGTTACCACAATCTTATTACATTTACCAATTACATATATCTGAAAAATGTTAATACTGTATTTTCCAAGAAAAATAAACTTTCTGTAAACTGATTGATGTTGCTTAGTGCTGTCTGCGTGCAATATCAGTAAATAAAATTTATTGAATTATAAATATACTTTACAGCTAGCATTAAAATATTAAGTGAAGTATCAGCACCCTGCTCAGGCGTTAATAATAATAAACGAGAGGTCGGTCATGAACTCCCTTCAGGAAAGGTTACTTTGTTTAGTAGTTCCGTTCTCGTTTGTGGCGAGGCAGGTAGAAAAGTCGCCATTGTGAATTTTTCATATTAAGAAACGAGAATTTTTTCTCATGATTGACGGACGACGTTTTTGTTCTTTGGGATATTATATAGGTACTCGGTAAACGTTGTTGTGCCTGCTACTTTGTATGAGAGGAACACAGTATCCCACTATGAAGTATATATTTATATATTATATTATACTAAACACATTGCAAATATTTTATTGATATACTTAATTATTTATCATGGTGTCTGTTAGGAATAATCACAGTGAACTGTATAAAATAATGTTAGAGGAAGAGGTAGGTGACACAGTACTAAAAAACCACTAACCAACTGAAGCCCAACCTATCCCTCCACAATCAGTTATGTAATTCCTCGTCGATGCTGGAAGTTGATTACTTTTAAGACACTCAAATTGAAGAAAGATATCGTCTGCCACTTTGTATAGATTTCTCTAGATAGGTAAGTGGACCAGCGCATAATCGAAGATAAACAGTTTTAGTTGTTTTCAGTATGACGATCAAATTAACACTGAAATACGCCGCGCTAGTTGGCGAGCAAGTAGGTAGTCAAGCATGAATCTGGGATAGATTGAAAGGAATATATAAAGGAATTAAGGACTTTCTCTAATAGTATCAATTTAAGTTATTATTACAACACAAAAATGTAGAAGAAACAATAAGATACGTTGCAAAATTATACACAAGCAATTATTTTTTCTCATTCGAACCCTTCAAATTTACGATTAACGACGTTAAATATGTACGTCTCTATTGTCATTACAAATGAAAACATTAGTAAACGTAGACGAGGTAGTTTCACTATTCAATTCTTGACCAATGGCGACTCCAGGTAAAGCGTGAAGTTCTCATATTTTTACGAGATGTTATACTCGAATCGAGCGCTCTCATAAAAAGCCATTAGTTAAATCGTTAAATTAATATTTACTGTGATATTTCACGCCTTGGATATCCGATAATATATTACGGATCGTAAAAATATCACAGGCGGAGACCACCTGACATCCTTAGGATTAACAACACTATTTCGTATAAACATATTTTATCTCTTTTAGAAAATACACGTTTCGATGTACCTTGGAAAGTGGATATTTTGGTGCATACGGTGTCTAAGGGTGCGTGTACATGGGTGAAACTTGTTTCGGAGCTCGTGTAAAGAGCGTTTCGATTGTTTATTGCATTTTGTACACAGATCGTTGAATTTTGGATAACCCTATTTGACACTCAATAGGTTGCTAGTGATGACACCTAACGATCGACTATGTCCTGAGCTCCGTTTAAACTATTGTCTCTTGGACAGACCTAAATTACGAGTCAAAAATATTCATGGGATATATGCCTAATCTCAACCATATCAGTGAAAAAATCACAATTATTCAATTACTTCGATTAATTGAAATATTTTATTGATTTCATATTATATATTGACTACAAAATAATAAAGGTCATTGAATTTCGAGCGGCTAGCTATTTTTTGTTTCATGATGATGATGATTTAGGTCCTGAAGCATAATAATTTAACAATTTCGCAAATATTAATTTCGAAGAAGTTTAACACGATTTTGTAAAAATTTCAAACAATAATTGTGATGTCTTTGGGTTTGTATAGTTGTGTGTGTGTGTGAATGCCGCATCGCAAAGGCGTGTGTGCGGGGTTATAAAGGGCGTCGCGCGTCAGGGCGCGGCTTTCTCTCTGCGTGTCCATCGACTTATCGTTTGACTTGTACTAGTGATATACCTTGTAACTAAATTGTATCTTACTGTAATAAACGTGCAATTGTTACAAAAAGTGTTTCTTGGACCTTCACATTACGAGGCGTACACTTAAGACGTACTTAAGAGACAAGTTTTACATATTTTATTTCGTCATATTTTTAACACAAGCCTTCATCAAAACATTGTTTGTGATGCTGGTCACTTATTATGATTATGTTGGTCACTTATTATGATTATGTTGGTCACTTATTATGATTATGTTGGTCACTTACGTATATCATCTGAAAATAAAATATTAATACCAAGAAATAAGAAAAGATGGACAGGGAGAAATTAAAAACACTAACGACGAAATTTAAAAAAACACCCGTCTCGACACAGAATTTATCTAGTGAGACGGGCACAGTCCAAACAGATTTTTACATTGTATTAATAGTTACAAATAAAATAAATAAATAAATATTAAACAAATCAACTACATGTTACTGTTATATTTTTTAATTATTTGATTTTGCTGTTCTCCTAACGTGTAATCCATCGAAGATATATTTTTTTTGATATTTTAGAATTTACAATAAAGTGTATATAACACAATAAATATTTTAGGAGAACACATTCTTATTGTGAAGTTGTAATTATTCAGAACATAGGTCTGTGATATTTTAAATATGAATTAAATATATTTATTATAAAGATATACATATAAAATCAATTTTATCGAAAAATATTGTTGTTGCCCCACCGGGATTCGAACCTGGATCTCTTTCCTAACCGGGGAAGGTGCTTTATCCAACTAAGCTACAGCGACATCATTTTTAGCGACAATTTTCGACCCTATATGTTACCTTTTTGATATTAATACATTTAATCGTTCCATCATTTGACAGAGCCATCTACCTTATTTTTACAGAATCTCAAATACCTTTGAGTAAACTGATAGCAGACGCCAGAATTATCTATTTATTTTTATTAAATTTTGTTATTATTTTATTAAATTTTTCGATAAAATTGATTTTATATGTATATCTTTATAATTAATATATTTAATTCATATTTACAATAAATATTATATGTTAATACGAATGTAACCTTATGAATATAAGTGTTTCCTTTCCGATGAGTAAAATGTACATACATACATAATTATGCACAAGATTAATTTTATATGATTCACAAAGACAGATATTATTTATTTATTTACGAAAATATTGTCCCCACCTTATAGATTATCACATAGATATATCAAAGATAATTCTTGTTTTATTTAAACGTCAAACTTTAAAAAATCCTTGACATTACTGAACATTGGAATATTTATTTACACTTTGACATTGACAGTTGATTTGATAGCGTGTCAAAATTCTTTCAACAATTAAGCTGTGTTCATGTTTCTATATTGATATTTCCGAATTCTCCATTGTAATAATACTGACGTTACACATTTTTATCTATTAAATAAATCTAATTATTTGAAAAAATACATTTCATGACTTAGCTTTTATGTCATATCAATTGCAGAAGTACCTTCATGACGTGCTTATTTGGTCTACACACTACTAAGACACTTGTACCACCGAGTCTCGTCTTGGAAGACCACCAAATTAGCCCTATTTTGATACGACATAACTCCATTATGATCAAAATAAAGGGTTCAATAAATATTTGTATTTCTATCACCATAATATTCTTATTTTTAATTGTCGAATCACTTATTATATTTTTATAGACTATTGATATTAAAACATGTGAAAATAATTGATTTTGGCAAAAATTCTTTGAATAAATTATTATTCATTAAGATATATATCAATTTTATCGAAAAATATTATTGTTGCGCTACTGGGATTCGAACCTCTTTTCCAATCGTGGAAAGGTGCATTACCAACTATGCTACAGCAATAGTATTTTTGACGACAAATTTTCGAACCTATATATGTTACACTTTTTCAAATTAATACATCTATCGTTCCATTATTTCAAAACCATCTACATTGTTCTGAATAACTTCACAATAAGAATGTGTTTTCTTTAATAATTATTAATTCGTGACAATGTGGAAAATTGCATTTTTATTTAACAGTTAGTTGCAGGTGTACTGAGTTCTTTCATTTAAATATTAAGCCCCCGGGCCTCTACCAATTTAAGGACCCTGAACTATAACTCTTTTAGCCTTATAGTAAATCTAGCCTTGACGTCACCGTTCATAATCCTCTTTTAGCTATGCTAAATACTTAAATGTCTTCAATTGCATACCATAATTGTGAAATAAATACTTCTTATAAAATTATTTTGTAAATTGAGTTAAAACACTGTTTTATTCCACTATATTTTATTGTATTTAAACATTAGAACGTTTTCGGGAACATCTTCTCATTATCAATAATATAATTCAACTAAAATTAAAACATTTTCAGACAATAATTACGGGAGTGTTTGGAGCTAATGAAGGTGGGGGTGGGGGTGGAGTTAAAATGGATAAGAGAGGGGATGTAATGGGCGGTATTTAAATGTTTATTATGTTTTTATTGTTATTCTCATTATTAAATATTTTTAAATTCTCTAAAATGTCTAACTTTCGTCCTTTAGCATAACTATGCATAAGTTTTAAATTACTGTTGTCAAATTAACTTTATTGATGATGATGATAAATGAAATTTAACTACAAATACATTCGTAATTACTGTCTGAAAGTGTTTTTAATTTTAGTTGAATTATATTATTGATAATGGGAAGATGTTCCCGAAAACGTTCTAACGTTTAAATACAATAGAATGTAGTGGAATGAAACAGTGTGTTAACTCAATTTACAAAATAATCATGGAATTCCACAAAGTTTCACCAAAAACCTTTGAACAGTTCTTATAAAAGTAGTGTGTGAATATATAAAATAGAATGAAATTAATAATGGCACTGTTCTGATTATAAAATAACGTGGAGAATGTGAGTCCTGTAATAATTAAGTATGAACAATATAATTTTCGAGACTTCGGAAATGGCTTAATGTCTCAATCTGATCTCAGAATTTGATACTTATCTCACAAGTGATTATTCAATCATTGGATATAAAAAATTGAATCCTTTCATTCTACTTATAGACGACAGCAAATTTACCACAAGATGAAATACCGCACAAGAATGGAGTCGTGATTTCATCAAAATTCGCAACTCATGTTTGCTTTAAAATACTTCAAGCCAAATACTTTACGTACCTGATGTCAAAATTCCGAATAGTGTATATTTTATGCTTCCAAACAAACCAGCCTATTTCTTACATTTTTTTTTAACAACTTAATAGATAGATAATCTATTCAACAGGTCAACAGGGTAAGTTGGGATTGATTTGGTTAGAGGGTATCTAAGACGTAAAAATATACTAAGAATATTTATAAAGTAGTTTTTATTACACTAGCCGAAAAAACTAAATTTTATGGGATAAGTAATAAAAAAATTTAATGTATAAAAGAAAAGTAAAATACAAATGTTACAGCAAATTGAAATTAGGTGTATACAAGCGTATTAGATAAATTAGTAGTGGTGTAGTAGTACCTACCATTAAATATGATAATGACATACATACGAAGCGCGTTTTTTAAGTAATTACCGTTGCCAGATATTCCCGGTGTAGTGCTACGGGCACATGCGCAATGGTTTCATTCATCTGTTGACTCACTATATGCAACGTTAGAGACATTCACATAGTGTGGCTATCTTGCAGTGAGTGGTTGAAATGTTTTAGACAATAGATCAGCCCGCCGACTACGAGACACGGTCCGTGATTCGTTTCTTGAATGCACTAAACATGAAACTAGCTGACATCCATCGCCAAGTGTGTTCTGATTTGTCCTGATTTGGCGCCAAGTGATTTTCATATTTTCTTTCATCTAAAACGGTTCCTCAGTGACAAGCGTTTTGATGACGATGATTTACTCAAAGACGGAGTACAGTCATGGTTTTCTTCCCAGGCGGCGTCGTTCTATGATGAAGGTATTAAAAAATTGGTGCTCTGTTATGACAAATGCCTTAATAATGGTGGCGACTATGTTGAAAAGTAGTTTAAGGTATGTAACGTCCGAAGTAAGTAAAGTGTTGTAAAAATGATGTTTGTTTTAAAAAAAATTCCAGTTCTTACCAACTTAAAAAACGCACCTCGTATTTTAGCACGTGTCCTAAATGTTATCCTTATTGTACACTTATGATACAATTTGGATCCAGTTATTTGAGTAGCATAGCATTAATAATAAAAAAAATCAATAATCATATATTAAATGATATTCTCAAAAAAGATACTCCTCTGTAGTACTATGTACTTGTACATCATTTTAATGAAATGACAATCGATTTGAAATCTAAACTATCGAAAATGCAATTTTTTACAAAAAACGAAGTCCGAAAAATTGTTGCCAAATTGGATATTATGTGTCGAGGTTATTTTAAAAAAAGCATGTTTTGAAAGTAAATTATATTTATAGAATTTTCAATATTGTGACTTATGACTTGAATCTGTACTACTCAAATGGTTTTTTATCATAACATAATGTTGTTTCTTATACTAAACTATACTATACATTTAATTGTATGTATATTTTATCTCATATACATATTTATTAAATACTAATTTAATGTATTAATTATAAGTATATACATATAAAAACAATTTTGTCGAAAAATATTGTTTTTACGCTACCGGGATTACAACTTCACAATAAGAATGTGTTCTCCTTAACATATTTATTAACATAAAAAAAAACATATTATATATAGGTATATCGTAAATAAGCCACATGACGTGTTGTTAATCATATTCAATAAAATACATCATAAAAGTAAATTCATTTTGCCAATACTCTGAATTGTTAAATGGTAGAAAGTTAATTTTTCTAAATGAATTTATTTAAAGTGTTTCTGACCCTGAGTGGGTGTAAATGGTACGGTGCTGATCTTTTGATTATATGGATACGAGTTAACCTGACGTATTTTAATTTTACTCTGTTACATGTTACTTAACTTTATATTTTAAATATATTAGTTTTGCTATTTTTTTCAATTTATACAACAGTAACCTTTTGTTGCAAGAACAGTTATATACAAATTGTCTGTCTGCTATTTAATTCTTGTGAACGATGCTCGCGTTCTAAACATGAGAAATCTCTGTATTATAACTGTATTATTTAACTAATTTAATTATATTTACGCAGATCAACATTCATATAAAAATAAATATATCTTTGTTAAATTAATGATAAAAAAATTAAATAACAATATGTCTCGTCATTTTGTCTTAGATCTAGAAAACTTCTTTTAATTTTGAGATACTCCGGTTTTGCTCACGGCGGAAGACTCTGTAAGGTTAAGGATTCTAACCATACTCATTAGCTGTAACCATTTACATAAATATATTGTTCTTTTAATGTTGTCGTAAAGACGTTTGTGAGGTATTAAACCTCGGCCCGATGTTCACAAGCGTAACTCGAGAATCCCGAGGTTTCGCCTTTGAGGGTTCTGCTCAGTTCACCGATTGACTGTACAACTATACGATCTCAAACGGACGAGCCGCCGTTTTCTCGGAACTTTTTTGTAGCCCCTTTTTAAGTATTTTTGTCGTAAATATTATTCGATACACTTGGATCCAATACGGTACCGCAGGCCCGCATCTCTGTTCCCGACAATAGCCAATGATGCATTTCGTAATAGGGTCATATACTTGGAAGTATATACACTAGTAGGATGTAACTAGAGTATGATATGCGTATTCTGAATGTAGTAGAGGTTCATTTGTTCTAAAAGAAAATGCTTTAAAATCAAATAAACTTTAAATAAGTTTCACAATACAAATTTAATATATATACCAATACATTGATCATTGACGTCTTTTTTAGTCATTATAGAACTCAAAATTCGAATAGAATATTTACATTTAAATTATCACACAATACAAATTCTTACGTATTCAATACAAATTAAATGTATTAATTAGAAAAATAAACATATAAAATCATTTTTATCGAAAAATATTGTTGTTGCTATCGGGATTCGAACCTGGATCTCTTCCAATCCGGGGGACGTGCATTAACCAATTATGCTATAGCAACACAGTGCATTGATGACAAATTTTCGAAAATTCAGATTAATACACTATCGTTCCATTATTTGAAAGACATCTTCATTATTTTTACGGAATCTCAAATACCTTTGAGTAATCCGATAGGAGACGCCAGAATTAACAATTTATTTTTATTTAATTTTGTATACATTGATACAACTTATGTATTATTAAAGATAACACATTCTTATTGTGAAGTTGTAATTATTCAGAACATAGGTCTGTGATGTTTTTAATACAAATTAAATGTATTAATTAGAAAGATATACATGTAAAATCAATTTTATCGAAAAATATTGCTGTTGCTACCGAGATTCGAACCTGGATCTCTTCCGATCCGGGGAACGTGCATTAAAAATTGTATTAAAAACATCACATACCTATGTTTTGAATAATTACAACTTCACAATAAAAATGTGTTCTCCTTAATAATAAATTACGTATTCATTTAATACTAGTGATCCGCACCTGACGTTGCCCGGGATTCAAACTTAGTTATAATTTAATATAGGTGATTTAGGGGGAGGGAGGCACCAGTGTCTTGCTCTGGCAATAAAATGTATCGATATATAAATTTATTCCCGCCAGCTATCTGCAATCATAGGGAAAAACGATAAGGCGGGGGGGACTATATATTCCTCAGGGTTCTAGAGTGAAACTGAGCAAACGGATAGCATTCAATATAATAGACATTTACATCTAAGGAGAGGGGAATTGTGCCTATGTTTTTCGCAGGGTTCTAAAAAGTAATAGTGCAAAATTCGGTTTAGATTAGTCGAAGGATATTTATATAAATACGAGTATATCGATGCGTACAAAGATTGATTTAATTTTTACTATTTACCAAAAAGTTACACCACACAATATCATAGTAACATAACATATATTTAATGTAACATGTAGAGACTGTTCATCCACATTCTTATTTAACAACTTAATATGTTTATCTATGTATAAATGTATATGCTGAAGATGGAGTGAATAACATACGGTATTATTATTTTCAACATAAAACTTCTAAGGGATATACAGAGGTGTTTTTATCCAGTCGCAGTTTAATGATCGGTGTGGAGTCCAACATAATTTACAACTCGTTTGATTTAGTGACTGAGACATGACTGCTTCATAGAAATGATCGGTGTGTAGGAGAAGACTTAGAACGAGACAATTTTCTGTGATTATAATACATATTTATGACGTATTTTTGAGAACAAACATCTAAACATATCGTTTTATTATGCAGAATATAGATAATACATTAAAAACGATTGTCCGCCAATGAACCATAGTACATTTTTGATTTGTAACTATTAAAACTATTTTATTTTTAGATTTTGTAGACAAGGTAATAAGGGAACAATGTAATTATTTTTTGATAAAAATAGCGATTTAATTAACATTTAAAATGCTTATTAAATTTTATTGTAATAAAATGTATCATAATATGAATACTAGTACAATTACAATTACATAATTAGTATGAATATAATACATATATATATAAGTATGATACATTCAAAGATTTTATTTCAAGTAGGTACGCGTGAATTTAAAATCTCTTCAATTTTTGTACGAGTATGTATGCCTTTTTAAATAAAATATTGTATGTGAAATACGTGTCACATCGATATTCTTTCTATTTTTCAAAACATGCTCAGCGCTTATGCAATGAAAAATATGTAATTAATATGTATTTATTAGTTCAGATCTTCACCGAAACATTTTACTTTTATACGTAATTAATATCAGTAGTATAGTGTTTATAGACTATTGTGGGTTTTCGAAAGTTGATAAACGCATACGATGTACATTTGTAAACGGTTTGATTATGGTTGTTATGTAAAACTAAATGTCTGTTTGTTCTCTGTACTATCTTTTGACCAATCTAAATCAAATTTTGCATGATTACTCTTTAGAACCGGAACCTTGTGCAAAACAATAGTACCTCCTCTTCTCCCTGGCCGCCCCACCCCTTCGCATCGATATACGTGTGTTTTATATTGAATGCCATTCACTCTTCATTTTACAGAGTTACTCTTTAGGATCCCGAGCAAAACACAGTCTTCCTTCCACCTCTTCCTTCCACCTCTTCCTTCCACCTCTTCCTTCCACCTCTTCTTCAAAATATAAATTTGTTAAAAATTAAGCATTACGAGTTGAATACGTAAAGATTTTTAATGGTGACATCATTTAACTATCATTTGCATGGATGAAATAAATAATTATTTTAATTACTCCGACTCTGAGACTCCAGCTGGGAGGTCGAAATCGTCTTCAAGATGGTGTTGATTTAATACCATGGCTGCGGGCATCTTACTCCTTCGACTTCGTGTCCAAATGTCGGCCAATTCAAGGCTTATCACGTCGCCACCAATCAGTGCAATCTTTATTAACTTGCACAAAGTGCTGCTCGGTGCACGGTATTGTAGGACTTTATTTTAAACTGTATCAAATAATATTAATAAACTTTGGTGCTTTCAGTCACTAATACTTACCATTAATTATTTCCATATTACGAAGAAATAAACACAGATTAATGAGTAAAATTTTAATAAAAAAATATTGCGATTTCTCATTTCATTGATTTATATTTGAACAATATAAAAATGGTATAATTAATTTCGATAAAACATCTGAAAATAAAAATAAAATGTTTAAAATCCAAACATTTAAAAATAGACTTAGGAAGAGGACCTTTACGTCTGTGAAATGTTTTTCTTGTGTTTCGATACAAATAAAAAAAGTCAACATTGCAAGATTGGTTCCCACACTATTTAATCTGAAAATCGTCACAATTGACGAAACGTTGTTAAGTAAAACAAAAAACACTTACACCTGTTGATGAAAGAGACTATACCTCACAAACCTAGTCATGACGAAATAAAACTCAGTAGTGTATATAGTACAAAGTCAGTTTATTAAAATTTAAAAAAAGCTTTATTTCTGCCCATTATAGTTTTGAATAGCGTTCAGTATCCGAACAGTAATTGTTTTAATATTTAGTGTCTCATACTAGATTAGAATTAAAATTTAAAAGAACCTTGATTATACTAGATTCGTCATAAGATACGTTCTATACCTGAAATGAATAATATTAACCCTCTGCCCTTACTCTTTACGGCCAAGGGTGGTTCCCGCAGACAAACCTTTTGGGAGGTCCTTTTTTATTTAAACCCGTACAAAAATTAATTCAGACTTGACGAAGATTTATTATCAATAAACAAGACTAATTTATGGAACATCCATCAATTTATTATTCAAATCATCGTTTAGGGCGTAATTTTGATTGGAAAGGGCTATTCTAATTGTTGGGATTCCTAACTTTTGTTTCCTTTTTATTATTCATGCAATCACCTGGTGCAGAGCTAAGGGTAGTTATGTTTTTTTGCATTTCGATAATTTTGTAATACTTGCAGACAGTTAAAAAATATATTTGTAATATTTCAGTGATTAAGCTTTTTAAATATGATTTTATGCAATTAGACGAAGTATGCTATAATAGATTAAATAATACATGTTAACTAGTTAAATTGTCATATATTATAAAAAAGATAAATGTATAAAATTAAAGAAAGAATTATATTTACAAATTATAAAACTCAACTTTTCTGATAAAAATCTCAGTGAAGTTCGTTGTTTCTTGTTTTCTTGTTTCAAAATGGTGACTATTCAAAACCTAGAGAAAAAAATAAAAAACGCAATTAATTTTTTATATTTGAGTTGAAAAGAGATAATATTTGTAAAATAATATTGGCAATGAAAAATATTTGAACAGAGCGTAAAACCAGAAATATTAATAGTAAACAAAATATAACTTAATTGAATAAAAATATAAACTAACGATAAAAATACTAATGATAATTGAGTTAAAAAATAAACTGGTGCACATTTACCATAATTATAAAAATTAAATAAAAATATTTGCAGTAATCTATTTTATGAGATTTATACTTTTATAACTATGATTTTTCTTCATCTCAAACGGTAAATTGCTGAAGAATTAAACCTCTAAGTTAATCCTACTGTCATTCTAAGTATCCTGCAATTAAAAAAAAAAAAAAAACTAAGGATATTTTATGTTAAAGTACATAAAGTGTTTATGAAAAATTAAAACATGTATGTCTGACATGCACAATTACCATTTTCTAAGCCTGTTATTAACTCTGTGTGTGCATAATAATGTACATATACAAAAAAAAAACACATATATATGGAATACATATATGTATATATAAATAAAAATAAACGGTTGACATCCATAATATGATATGAAACTTTACATTAAGTATGAACTTTTTATTATTGTATCGTTTACATATTTTATATGTTGTTAGACTAAAATCTTTTTTTAAAATTAAGTATGTAAATATCTTTTAACATATTTAATATACAGAGATATGAGTGATTTTAGTTTTATTGCTTGCGTAGGTCAATACAATTTATAATTTATATTCGTCGATCTTTATATAGGTATATTATGAATAGATCCTCGTTAGTCATTTACCATTGTCCACTGTATATTGCACAGTAAGGACAGGTGTCTTACTTACGTGTCGTGGTGTTTCGAATAAATTTGATAACCTGTGATAACTGCTCACCCTAAGAACCGTAGGACCATTAGGTCAATATAATTACATGGAATCAACTGCGTAATCTTTCCCTTGGGGGCCCGATGGCCGAATACAGCGCAGTGGCGGTGCGTGTATAAAGTTCACAACAATATGTAAAATAATTAAATAAACTAAGACCTGCGAGCGGCTATTGTGGCCGCTACGCAACCATTGGTAACTTGTGCATCCTTATTATATTGTTTTAGATGAAATATAGATTCTACGAAAGCCATAGGCCGCGTGGCGGCCACTATCGGCCACTTTGCGCCCACAAGTTGTTACGATGGGCCCAACTGGAGGACAATGACATAACGTGCACCTAAAATTTTAAAGTGGAACCCCAACAGCACACTGTAGACAAGGGAAGAAGAAGAAGAAGAAAATAAAAATTAAACCAAACAGAATACAGAAGTCATCCTACTGCTGCTTCTTCCCATGTCCAAAGTGATCAGAGCAGAGAGATTGAGAACAGGATTATCAACACAATCGTCTAGGATTTTCTCGGACAAGAAAGATAGCCGATGACGATGACGATGATAAATATATTAGATTTATACGCACATACAGAAGCTGAAATCAAAAGCATTGCCTTTCGGCTTTTTATTAAAAATGTCACGGGCAGAATAGCAAAAGTCCTCAAAAAACGAGATATAAAGACAGTTTTCGGGACAAACGCCAAAGCTGCTAAGATCAACGAAAGATCAAGATCCCTTGGAAATGGTCGCTGTTTATAGACCCGACTGTCAAGACTGCGAGAAAATGTATGTGAGACAAGCAGCGCGTACAATTTTCAAAAGGACCAGCATAAACGGGCACGCAAATTCGGTCATTCAGGAAAATCGGCATTGGCTTAATACTGTCTGGATACTGGCCATCATTTTGCATTTGAGCCAAAACCCTAGGAGAGCTTAAGGGTCATCACACACGTCTGGTTAAAGAGGCAATTGAAATATTCAAACACCCAGTGAACACTAATAGGGATGACGACCTAAAGTTAAAAACCTTGTGGTATCCGGCGCTTCAAAACCATAGGAGTCGAAGAGCCCTCGGAAATAGTGATCCGACAGTAGATGAAACTTAACATAACACAATACTACTCATTTCACACAACACCTGTTATCAATACGGTAGTGCAAACCAGTACTTAACCACGACACTAACAGTCATACATCACGTCAGCCCTAATGATGGACCCTGTAATGGGATCCGAAACGTCGGCCAGAAAGGTCAGATACGGCAGACTAGCCCAGAAAACTATACACAGAATATATTATATACGTACGTATATGCACCTGATAGTATGATAGTGCCATGTCTATTCACTGTTTTAAAGAATGTCGTCTTTCAAAAATTCTTATTAATTAACCTACAGACTACTTGTTTGTACGTAACAAAAATTTAAAAAAGTATTACTCATACCCAAAAATTATACAAATAATAAAAATAAATTTAAGCCTTTTTACCAATTCTTTACAAATGCAGTTAAATAAATTGTTTCGTGATCATTCCAACCCGCCTAGTCTCACGCTAATAAAGAAATGCAAATATCTTTTTTTTTGCCAACATCAAAAGTATGATAGCTACAATGTTACATAATAAATCAACAAACCTACATCACGATACGCCCCTGGTTAAATCATAAACCACAAATCGTTTAAGACTTATTCAGACTGTTGAAATTTCCCCTCTAGTGCTTGGTACTTAATCGAAAGGTTATTATTGAACGTTTCTTCAAAAAAAACCTAAGGTGTCATTGGATTATACATTTTTAACTGGCTGACAAGTATTGATGCGCCAGTTTGAAGTCAGGAGCTCTTTATAGAAACTAGACGCCGACAGTCAGCCAGGAGTGATTCAGCAGTTAGGTAATTGGTCAGGAACCAGTTAGTGGACTGAACCCAACAACGGAACAGATGAATTCATATTAGGAGCGTTGATCATACACGAAAACACAACCTGCTGTAATGTTAATATATGCATCTATACGTAATATATTAGAACATGTTTTTTATACATTTTAAATTACATTTTAACAATCATGCCGCATTCGGGTACGAAAAGGAAGACAGGATAAAACGCCATTCTTTCATATATATTGTTCATTTTTTTATTTTGTTTTGCCACACCACTACTTTTACGTTCTTGGGAAGTCCGCGCAATATTTTACAAAGAAAGCAGCCACTGTCACTAAATGTTTTTTTATCCTAAATAATCTTGTTTCTAAGGTAAAAAAATTCACTAATCTGCTCCAATTTAATTTTAAACGCAAAAAACTTTTTAATTCCTGCTTAATTTTTACATCGTATCACTTACGTTAAGTAATCCTACTGAAACTAAAAACATTAAATTGTTTTTTTTCATATTTTTATACAGTACATATATATTATGTGATATTGGTATCACATAATATGAAGGCTATAATATACATAGGAATGCGTTTTAATTCAGCGACTAAAGTTTTAGTCGACAAAATAGATTGTGCGAGTTATTTGAGAGAACTTTTAATTTGATACGTACTTAAATACTGAAATTATTAAATAAATGTCATATGCAATGGGGAGACTTTGAAATCAAGTAGGGGAAGGAGGGGCAGCAGCGAGGCAAGACGGAGTAACGCATACATACAAGAAACTGTAAGTATTAGTTGAGTATTTATTTTTAAGAGAAACAAACAGTACAATAAAACATGATATATAAAAATGATACCAGTGAAGTTTCTTCGGAATTAAACAAGGAAGAGTATAATACAAACTAAGAAATAATACATAATAAACTAAAGAATAGTACATTTTAATAAACTGATAAATAAAAATATTTTAACACTAAAATAAACATAATAAACAAAAAAACTGATAAACAAAAGAGTGTTTTTACACTGAACATATAAAGTGGAAAGGGTAAGGAGAGAAAGAAAATGAGATGCAATATATATTATTCAAAATGTTTAATTTGTTATACGATCAAAGATTGTGCCAAATTATAGTTTAATTAAAGTTTCGTGATTAGTAAAATTACGTTTAAGCTCAGCTTCCCCGTCTTGCCCCTCGCCCCTCAAAACTTTCCGTTACTTAAAAGTTTAGTACTTCGGTGCGATAGTAGCTTCAAAGGTCAGTCACAGCAGAGTAACTTAATAAAATTTTGTATATTAGACAAAAGATTGAATTGACTAACGTATATTAACCTGTACAGGTCAAGGCAACTCGGGAGAGGTGCCTTATAGGCTTTGAGAAATTATAAACCAGAGAGACACAGGCGCACAAATATTTAATTTAAGGATATTGTTAGTTTAGTTAACTATTAAATATTATATTAATATCTCCCTTCATCTTTTCGAACGTTATTTTAATTTTTGCATATGTATATTTTATTTGTATTTATATATTAAGTGGTTATATTTTTAATACAAATTAAACATAATAGACTAGAAAGATATACAGAAAAAATCTATTTATCGAAGAAATATTTGGTTACTACCGGAATTCGAACTTGAAGCTTGCCTATCCGGGAAAACGCGTTAAACAGTTACGCTATATCAAGTAATTAAGTTTTCGACATATTTTGAACTTATATTTTGTAGTTCTTTTATAATTGATACAACTATTTTTCCATTTTTAAAAGCTTTACATTGCGATGATGGAGACGCTAAAATTAAATCAATCCATTCTATTAAATCTGCGTTATGTATAATATTATATATGTACAACATGTTGTGTACAGAGCCCTCGTGACGAGGAATCGCCGCTGTTCGCTTTAATAAAACTCATTGCCTCGAATAATACTAACGAAAGCAAAACGCAATAAAAGCCATCGATGGATCCGATTTATCACCTGCCATGTAATATAAATGATGTGCGTAAAGGTGAGATATTAAGTTAGTAATGTGTGCGCGGTCTGCCGACGGACATCGGACAGGACGCGGACTACAGCCTACACCAGGGGTCGGCAGACTTTCTAGTGAAAAGAGCCAAATATTAAGTAAACAGAATCTCCAAATTTTCATAGAGCCGCAACATTCACTGTAAAAAAACACGAGGTAATATCAGAGGCGTACAGTGCATACAAGCAAAACAGCTGTGCATTACTAAAAGTTCTGGGAAACAAATATAAATTAAATAATTGAATAACATAAACGGAAACATTATTTTACCATCAGCACCATCTGTGAACCAGTACAGACTTTAATTGCTTAGTTCTAAAAACTACCACGACAACTCACCGCTGTACTCACATCGAGCTATTCACATCGCTCTGTTCTGCCTTTAAGATAGAGAACTTCTCAAATCATATAATTGGGTATTTACTGAATTGAAAATTCCTTTCGGTTGATCCGTTTTGTATGGAGTCGTTACCTATGCTGTTTTTTTAACAGAATAACATTAGAAAGGCTTTAAAGTGTCTACTTCCTCTTTTTCGCGAATTTTACTATCTTACTGTTTTTAACGTGTTGATTACATGATTGTTCTCTAAATTTGATGCATGAATTGGTTTTTGATTTGGGAAAAACAAAAAGCAATTGCAGAACTATTTCCTACGTTAACCTTTAATAAAAATATTTATTTCCTTTAGTTATTATGTGAAGGATTTTCAAACAATAAAATAATCAGGTTCACTCATAGAAAGTGTTCTTAAAAATATCCAAAAAAAATTTATATAGGTAAGAAGGTATTATTTTAAGTTAAAAACACTATTAATAGTACTCTAAAATTACAAATAAATACACGGTAGGGTCGTATAAACGACGGATTTATTCTGTCTAAAGACGTTGGTTAAACTAAAGTACATATATTATATATGATTGTATAATATCATTGGTAACAGCATAACCTAAATCTATACCAACTGCACGCCAGTTAGTAATATCAATATTTTTATTTAAAACTCCAATTCACAATACAGTCGTGGAATACTTAGCATAATATAATATATGAAAGTTTATAAGCTTCAGTAGCCCGGGGCTCTACATATAAAACAAGAAAACCTAAATAATTAAACACTTTTAAGATTTTGAAAACTTTACTAGTTATAACGATGATTTTGCATCGCCTTTGAAAGCTTTTATATGTGTGGCAAGTAATTATTTGTCCAATTTTAGGTATGATTGTAAATTATCGTCAGTTAAGTTGCTTCTTACCATATTTTTTATTTGAATCATGAAAGATAATGTTTCTTAGCATAAATAGGTAGAGCCAAAGATTGTGAAAATGGAAAATGCTAGTTCTTTTATTGTGTCATATGTTGCAGGCAAATATTTCATTTATCAAATATGACTGTAGATGAAAATATGAACTGGAGTTGAAGAATCGTATATGTCTATGAAAAGAGCCGCGCACGGCTCGCGAGCTGCAGCCTGCCGACCCCAGCCCTACACCTACACCTATCTTGGCCCCAGGCCACCAGCTCTGCACACATGGGATAATATAGAGGAAAGGGGGAAAGACAGCGATACAGGAATATTTTTATTTATTTATTAATACCCTTGAACATTAACATGTTAGTAAAAATTGTTTTAAACCAATCGAAAAAGATTTATTAAATTCATTATTTTATTTTCTTGTTCACAGATAGTCTATGTAATAACCTCAACTTCATTTATTCTGCTACAGCAGTTTTGGTGTCGGAGACCAAATATTTAAAATTTAAATGAATAATATTCTTCGATGCAGTAGGTAAATGATTATTCCTTGTTAGTGTATTACTAACTTTATAAATAATTTTCTTCTGTCTTTCTTTTTATTTAGATAGGCACGACCAGGTAAACTAGACACTGGATAATGGTCGTGTTAGAAGCCTCAATAATAGGCGAGCTTGTACGAGAAGATGTGTAAATGTGAATGAGGCGAGAATTGTGTGTCAGGACAGAAGAGTATGACTCTATCCTCTCTACCTTCCCCCGCGGGGAAACAACGTGATGGTAAGTTAGTTAGCTAGTTAGTTAGTCCTACTTTCATTGCACAAACGTTTAGCTGAAAATAGTTAGAATGTTGGTTTCTATTAATTTATTAACACAATTTAAAAAAAAAAACACTTGGTTAATTTAAGGTTTATGAAAGAAACGTCTGTAGCACCCTGATGCAAAACTATTATTCAGTAAGTATTGAAATGTTATTGTTGTTGATGTACGAACAAACTTATTTCTTACTTCCCGTATTCCAGATTACACATAGCATCATAACATATGAAATAGATCATGTATTAACAAAAATAGCGTGCCAGTTAATAATATTGATATATGTGATAATATTGAATAATTTCGTCGTGTATGTGTTGTTTATGTTATTTGTTTGTGAACTGAATTTTAATATTATTAATAATTAAAAAGGTAAACAGTTACATTATCATCTTACAGATGAACAGAATAAATGTCAATCTTTTATATACACTTAAACATTTCAATATATACAAAATATCATCATCAGTATATCTACAAGTCGATTGAGTTGAGCATCATTCATAGTATGTAGATTAAGTAGTGTATGTGTGACACGCTTACCTTATCATATATAAAAAATAAACAACAACAAAAAAAATACAAAATCCGTTATACACATATTAAGTACACAGCTTGTCTGAAGATGAATCACGACATCCACCATCACACCTGCTTCGTCACGTCTCACGTCTCATCTTGTTCCATCCACTTCTCCACGATGATAATCAAAACTAGTGAATGGACGTTTGTAATCATGTTTGTTTTAATTAGTGGGTAATAAAAATGATTTCATATTTTTCATGTGAATATAATATAGAATATATTAAATTAAATACCAGATGTAATCTCGTTCTCTTGTATAATGTTCGTGCTCATACTCATTTGCCCCAATTTTTCTTATTAATTCTGTTATTAGGATATGTTTTTAGTGAGGATTTTAAAATTAAACACCATAAAATTTTTATATATTATCTGTTTAAAGAAATTAAGGTCTTTCAGCATTATACATCTATGTTTTCTCAATATTATTCTCAAAGATTTATAGTGTACTTGTGTGCCAAAAGAAAATTCGCCACCTTTTGTATTCACCAAAGAATTGATCGAATAATTCTCTCACTAGCTAAAGTACATTCCGTATTAGCATCCTTGTACTTGTATCTGATTAAATCAAAAAA
Source organism: Eubasilissa splendida (assembly GCA_031772225.1). Taxonomy (NCBI): domain Eukaryota; kingdom Metazoa; phylum Arthropoda; class Insecta; order Trichoptera; family Phryganeidae; genus Eubasilissa; species Eubasilissa splendida. Next base: position 11,870,778 of record CM062846.1, read on the forward strand.
TACGCTTCACTAAGAATCCTCCTGTCCAGTGAATGCACTTGCTCAAAACGTAGAAGGGTTTGCGGTTTGAGAATTGTATTCTTAATACTTTAAAACCGGATTTCCACCAAAGCGACAAAACACGAAACACAAGCAAAAACTGTTTTTCTCAACCAAAATGCTCAAGTTTTGTAAAAAATGAACAGTTCTGAAAACAAGTCTGTCCTAGAACAAACAAATAAAACACTTTCCCATCTCGAATCGGTACATCAAAGGAAAACAAGTTTTTTCCTGATATTTAGTCGGTTTGGTTGAAACACGCGAATGTTGGTAGTTTTGTTATGTGCGACATATGTACTCCACTATTTATCTGAATGTGATTTTTATCAAAATTTTATCCAGGTAATTTGTATTTTTCTTGAGGATTTTAAGCCTACCAGATTAATTAACAATTGAAGTCGGTACTTGACATTCCGGTAAAACTGTGGAAGGAAAATCTCAATTCTCCATTTAACCTAACGTCGTATTATAAAGTATTTTTTATTCGACTATTAAGTAAAAAACAACCACAGCTAATTATAAACAAATCATCTCCTGTGAAGGGCATCATAACGGGACTAAACATAATGGGAAAAAGAGACAAACCATAGCAGCACAGTTTTTGGAACAGTCTCCCAGAACTGTTTTGAAGACATCAAAATAAGTTTTTTTCAACAATCCGTTTGGTGAAAACCCGGCTAAACAGCTAAACAATGGAATACGTCATCACCGGATCGCCAAAGGAAGTACCTCTCCGATGAGTTATATTAACCAGCAAGCCGTATTAACCCATCCATTGATCGCTATGGTACCAAAATACTGTCATCAAAGATGCACATTTAAAAAGCCGCAGTACGGACATTTTTATATTATTTTTCTTTTCCAACAACATCACGACAGGTGAAATAGATAGAATCTGAATGATGGTGTTTCTTGTGTGAATTAATAAATTGATTTTGTGAAAAGATTAAGGATCATGGAGCAATATCGTGATGTCTCTGACTCGGCTCACCTGATATATATCAAAATATGAAACTGTAAAGAATCGTCGACCCACTTATTTATATATTTTTGTGAAACACGAATTTGAAGCAATGTGTAAAGAATTTGGGAACTCGGGCAATGCACCGATTGGCCCGAAGATGCGCGCTCCCTGTAATCACCGACTCGCGGCCAGAGGCACTACCGGATTTTTACTGCCGCAAACGGTGCTTGTCAAAGTTTTTTAAAATTGATATTCACTGTTGCTATATTTGAAGGCTTTAGCTTATTCTTTCATTACACCTTATATCTCTTATAAAAAAGCTACGTAACGAACAATGTTGGGTACCTCACTTGAAAACAGAAACACCAACTAGTGGATATGATAAAAGAACAAAGGTTGTCGACATTGTCTAGACAATCGCTCGGCTGAAGTAGGACTATGCTGGTCACGTAACATGGTTTACAGACGAGAGATGTACCTGAAGGATCCTGCAATGACGTCCATGGCTGGGCAACAGGAGAAGAGAGGATGCGTCGGGCTAACAACCTGAACGGAACTGCACAAAACAAAGACCGCTGGCAGAGTTTGAGTCAGGCCTATACTCAAAGATGATGATGAAGAATTAAAAAAAAGAAGAGAAGCATTTTTGATGTGAAATTTTAAGGAAAGTAGTACTACACAACGTATCCAATTTTATTAAGCAATGTATGTTTTTATTTATGTATACATTATGGCTATTTAATTTCTTCCGCAAGGTTTTCATATAGTTTAGGATAAATACTAAATGTATTAAATAGAAAGATGTACACATAAACTTAATTGTATCGAAAAATACCGAAATTCAAACCTGGATTTCTTACAATTTGGGGAACGTGCATTAACCAATTACGCTACAGCACACAGTACTTTGACGACAAATTTTCGAACCTATATGTTACACTTCCATTACTTGAAAGACATTTATTTTATTATTTTTCGATAAAATTTATTTTATATGTATATCTTTCTAATTTATACATTTAATTAGTATTTAAAATATCACAGACCTATGTTCTGAATACTTACAACTTTCAATAAGAATGTGTTTTCCTTGATAATATGATTTACTATTTATTTATACTTTTGTGTCATATGTTCATCAAGTTAGGCAGCTTCGGACATATATATTTACGCCGTTTTTTAAAAATAATATCGTAACATAAATTATATTGTAACAACCAAAACCGAAAACAAACTCAAAATATATTATGTACAATTATCATACGAGGGCGTAGTCACCGTAATCGTGGATTGATCGATGTTGAAGTTCTCAGCCAGTTCTAGTGGTGCAACTTTCGTCCTCTTCCACAGCTGCCAGAATGGTCCGGTCATCAAAATCCGAAGATCGACCTTTTCTTGACTTGTCGTCTGAGTTGAAATCACCAGTTTTGAAGCGAACAAACCACTCTTCGTATACCCATTCGTTAATCATTCCTTCGCGGAAAAGATCGTTGAGATCACGAAATGACTCCGCAGCTTTCCACGCTTTCTTCGAGTGGTACAGAATAATATGACACGTGTATAGTTTTCGATGCGCATTTTAATTTCCTAAACCTATTAAAGAATTATCTTATGACAAATATCAATTAAACGTCAAATTAAAATAACAAAACGTAATTAACGGCGGATAATTGTGCATCAACCTAATACATATATCGCTATATATTTATCTAAATTGACAAAGTAAAAATTTTAGTTTACAAATTTTTTATTTAAAAATACCTTAATTTAATATTATAATTTTTTGGCATAAAATATGGCATTCCAGAAACATTTAATTCATTATAATATTCTGTGAAATGGTTACAAATAATTTTCTTAAACGAATGTTCCACAAACTAACTAAAAATTGAGAAGTGGCATATGGCAGAATTATCCACTTGACTTATCAAAAAAAAATATAAAGATTTTTAACATCGTCTTACGCCTTATAATCGTAATTGTAATGTAAACTGATAATTTAAAAAAAAAAAAAAATTTTTTTATGACATATTTTTTAAATAATAATATTTTCATATTTGAGGACCATTGCACCCCAAGAAAATAGCTCCACTTACCCTTTTCTCACCTTTAAAAGGATAACCACACGTTACGGTTTAAACAATATAATTTCACGCCGAAGCATCCGCGCAACCTCTCATCTATGAATCAGGTTAAATTTTAACGGCCTTCATTTTACGGAACTACAACATCCATTAAATTAATACTATAGCACGGTTTATAAAGTGAAAGCAGATGTTTCAAAAACCATACGGTCAAAACACTCCGGAATCCAAACCAAGTTTTACAAATATACCTAAACGGTTTGCAGTGATACACACACATAATAGATCTGTATATCTAAAAATGTAATTTTTTTATAATATATTATTTTTAGATGTATCATGAAAGTTACTATTTATATTACATGTTTAAAATAAGTTTAGAATACAAGTAGTCTATAAAACTATCGCAATTACTACAATCATTTAATTTTGCGCACTTGCCTGTATATCTATATCAGTATTTTTTTTTATACCTCGAATTACAATTATATTTTAATGTCAAAACCTGTGTATTTTGATTTTTCTAAATGTGTTACATAGCTAATTTAATGTATTAATTATGAATATATACATATAAAATCAATTTTGTCGAAAAATATTGTTTTTGCGTTACCGCAATATTTAAAATATTTTTCGACAAAATTCATTTAATATGTATATATTTATAATTAATACATTACATTAGTATTTAAACCATTACAGACCTATGTTCTGAATAATTACAACTTCACAATAAAAATGTGTTTTGCTTAATAAGTATTACAGCTAAGTAGCTGATCTAATGAAAACATAAACTTATTTTTCTTTTAGTGTTGTTCGGGAATAGACTTCAATAAAATATAATAGTTGCAGCCAACATAACCACAATTTGTCCAAACTCATGTATTTCTTTGGAGACTTGGAGCAGCTCTTTGACTCTTTAACTGACTGATAATTTATTTCTACATAATCACGACGCGCTTACGATTTTATTTTAATTGATTGTGCGTATTAAAAATTTTATAATGTATTTTGATGTACGCCAACAAATCATTGATTGAATTTAATGCGAATATTCTAGTTTTATTACTTTACGAAACAAAACTATTTGGCTAATGAGATTATTAAATAATTTACCTGTGTATAATTGAGTAGCTGTTAAGCATACAAAAGGGTTCTGATATCAGATTTTCTCGACTCGCTTGTCGGTGAATTAATGTTTTCGTTGCATTAAATCTCTAAGCTGTCGGATTCATTAATTAACTTCTCCCTTTCAGTTAATTACCTCTGCTGCTTATCCCTTCGATTATTTCTACCTCACTCAGTAAATCTCCCGGACTTTAATAATAATTGAAGAAAATCCTCGCTACCGTACATGCCGATGAGATAGCATTCAGAAGATTTACGCAATCCTTGCGACCCCATATTTCATAAGATCAGGTTTCTTCTCAATTAAGTCCTTACGTTCAGTGCCTACTTACCGGCATGAGAACGCCAAGACACATATTTCTACTGGTTATTTGAAGGGAATCAACATGTAACCTAACCTTTTAGCAGAATAATCTTCTTATTAGACAATGTGTTTATTTTAATAATAAAATCGTACAAAATATTTGCCTTACCAAATTGTCTCTATTTAACGTACATATATTATTTGGTATAGAATAAATTCGAGTTATGATTATCACATTTTGAATCTGATGTAAGGGTTTATCGAAGTGATCCTACTTATGGGGAATAACAAAAAAAATATGGACAACTTCATTTGCAATCACGTGAGGTAAATAAATTTCTACCGTAAGATTTTTTACAGATTTATGAATAACATAATAAATTAAACTCATTTAGGAATAATAAATAGCAATCGGTTTCGTTGATTACTTTTGCTAGGTAGTGGCCGCTGCGCCGGTGTTTCCGGAATTGATCAATAGGGGAAAAAAAAATTGCCAGTTGAACACGTTTGGAATCTCGCCGCTAGGTTTTTATCGGAAGAACTAAATGTTTTAGTGCTTCCGATAAAAGTGTATATAGTATTTGATAGTGTCTTAGCTTAATAGGAAAAAGGAAAATATATGTTGAAAAAAGCTGACTTGCTAGCGATTCGATCCTGCGTCTCCAGAGAGAAACTCAGACACTTGAGCTCACTCAGCCACGGCGTATGTCGATATTACAGTATTGGTACAGTTTGGACTACAAATTAACATTTAGTAAAAGTATTGACAGATAATAAATGCATGAGTATTATATAATACATAAATAAGTAGTGTAATAAAATAAAATCGATATCCAAAGTAGATGTAGGTGAATGAAATTTTAAGTATAAGAGAGAAATAAGTAAAATAGAATAGTACCGGATAGAGAGGTTGGAGTTAGGGTAAAAGGCAGAGAGGCTAGTAAACACATGTAGCTATAACAATTGGTTAAAATCTAAGAAAGTCATCCACGTCGCTCCTTCATGAACTCTCGCTCTCTTGACTGTACTCCTTCACTTTTCTCAGCATCTTGCAGATCTTAGAAACCATCGGGTGAGGGATTTTCCTCTTTCTCTTTGTTCTTCGACGTGGTCCACACTTCTCGCAAGAAGCCCAAAAAATTTAAGAATACGTCCCGAGCAAATGATTGAGAGTCTGTCCTTATTGTTCAGTTCCTGCTGAATAAAGTAATTTGTACGTCTCGCCGAAGCATGTGTCTCCAGCACCACTTCTTAAGAGCATCAATGTGTCGTTTGTCTTTTACTTTTAGGGTCCATGACTCCATACCATATAAAAACAAACCTGATCTATGTTGTCTTGAAAACACCACTGCCTGTTGATATTTTATCAAGTCTGACACGCCTAAGTAACGATTAAATGTTCTTAAAATTTACTTCAACTGTAATTTAACATTTAAATTTTCTATAAAACCAAAATGATTCCGATTCATTATATTGATAATTTTGATAAGATCTACAAAACAAAAAACATTTAATTTTTATTAAATAAAATAACAAAAACTTTGTATGAAACCACGAAATTTATTAAACATCAACCGGTTTCGCTTTTCTCAAGCTTCATCAGGACGTATTTAAAACTGATCATAAATACAAAAAGAGTGCACTTATATATCATCAAGAGGGAAATAGAATATTAAAAAGCATTAGCAGATAAACGGAACATTTAGTGACGATAAAGCTTGAGATAAGCGAGACCGGTTGATGTATAATAAATTTCATGGTTTCATACAAAGTTATTGTTAATTTATTAAAAATAATATGTTAAATCACTTTATATTTAATTTTATACAAATTATAAAATCAAACATTGTTGAGCATTAATAAATATAATTCAGACTGAATATCTTGTCACAAAACTCAGAGATACGCCAATTACCAGTGTCCATTGCGGTGTCAGAATGTCAGTCCATTAATCAAAGCGACTGCAGATACAATAATTAGATCTAGTTTCGCGGTGCACTTCACGCGGCCGTACATCGCGGCTGGTGGACAGGGGCGCTACATCAAAGCTCGCCCGACTAACGAGCCTAATGGACCGCAGATTGCCTACAATCAATGACAATGTTTCATCCCCGGTGGAAATTCCTCGCTATCGAGCTAATACATTACAGACGGAACCAGCGGCAAGGTGTCCAGATTTTTCACGAGGCGGCCGCCTGGAGTACACACGCTGCAACGGTAACGAGTAACAACTATAATAATAATTTGCGAGATTCCGAGCCTGAATAAGATGAGGTCGTGCAATCATTATTAAACTATCGTAAGTGCCTTGCATACTAAATGTACATATTCTCGATGATAAAGGTCGACATATAATTGCTCAGTATGTCCTTCATTAGTTCTCAGTACTAATTCTATACTCTACGTTACAACTACACCAAGTGAGGTACGAAAGAAAAATTTCATCCTAAAATATACTCCCTTATGTAAGAAGTGATTGAATTGGTTGGTAATAATTGTATGAGGACATTACCGTATCCCGAGATGCACGGCTTAGACCCGTGCCGTGCAAACGGGTAACCTACAGAGCATCGGACTTTGATGAGAGAAAAGGTGTTAAATGCTGCCATCATAATTCTTTATTTCTCCCTGCTACCATTGATTGAAGAAATACAGATAAACACACGGATTTATAGACTATGAGAACTTATCATGGCTAAGTATGTATGATATCATCGCAGAATTTCATGAATTAATAATCTATGTATCTATATAAAATTTTATCATGTTCATATTATTTTTATTTTTCGATATAAATTTCAGCCAAATCAGCATCTTCGGAGTCCCTATAACCTTGTGAGTTTTGAAGTACCCCCTCCCCCTCCCTTCCCACCTCATCCCATGATATTTTCTGTTGTTGGAGGAACTCCGCACCTCATGAATTATAATAATTGCTAAATGGTTTAATATTCACATTAACGTAACCCAAAAAAGACAAATTGTCGGATTAAAATTAAATTACAGTTAACCATTTAAATGCCATGAGCACGTTAGCATGCCAAACTTAGTATATCATACCAAGCTACAAGCGCACTTTTGGACCTTGTTAAGTTGCAAAGTCATATTTTTAAATCATTTAACTATTAGTGAACGAAGGTCCCAGCTTTTGATAAATAAGTCAAGACATACCCTTAAAGCCTAGTCTTACAGTTAAAATGTTAAGACAATCAAAAAATACATCCAAAATAGGCCCGGCCCGGTGAGAAAGTTAATCAATTAAATTTTAACTTTATTTCGCACATTTCTTAAGAATTTCGACCAGAGATTATTCTAACGTCATATTTGTTCTGATTGTGCAGTTAAAGTATTACGTGCATTAATTTCCATTTAGCTCCCTTATAGCTGAACAGATCTGTGTGAAAGGGCCGAGGTTAATGCTACAATAGCCTGCCTTATTCCTGGAGTTCTGTACTCACATTCCAGTTGCTGATAGCTCTCATTGTACGTATGCTCCAACACAGGAGTTGCCGATATCCCCCCGTAATATATTCACCTGTAATTGCCGCAGTTAGCGAGTCCTTACCGGTTCGGATAACCAATTAAACGGTTATAAAGCCAAACCGTTTTCTCGTGAGATCAAATCTTCAAATAGCGTACATGGGTACATGTAGAGCTCTTTTGTTATTTACGTTTTCTATTTTAATAAGTGGTGTATTATGTACCTATATAACTAACAAAAATTATGTTGATTATAGTTTAAGAATATAAGAATAGAGCTGTAATATTTTTGAAAATTATCCAAACAAGATTTTTAGTTTTTAATACCATTGTACTTAGAGTCAAATATAAAAAGCTAATTTTGCTTATAAAAAGGGTTAGTCAAAATGTGTTATTATGCTATCAGATTCACATTGTGTAATTTAAGCCGGTGTTATTTATTAATACCCTGTTTTCACACGATCATGACTAACAATGCTAAATGATCGATATCATTATGTTTAACAAGAACGCTGTAATTCTTCGTTAAACGAAACTGCGAGTTACTTCAATAAGTATAATGAAATATTAAAGCGTTTACGTTATGTATGTATGAGGTGCTAAATAATTATAATGACGTACTTTAATATAAAAACGATTCAATGGCTCTGCGTGGCATTCGATTCCGGTAATAATATTTTTTAAAAAACATAGTCTCAGATAAACTCTTAGCAATAAGTAAAATATTTTTTTAAATAAATATGTAGAACTTCTATTAAGTAAACATCATTGAAAATTTCTCTAAAATACTAAATCTTGAAGCAATAATGTTAATACGCGATATATATCTCGTATCATAAAGTTTATTATTAAGATTTTTCACTAAATTACAGGCGGAAAGAATATATTTGTTAATAAATAGTGTTTGTGAGTTCAATGCGTATATACGATAATAAATATCAAAGATGGCTCCCATGGGAGCATGTTTAAATAATGCCAGAATTTTTTTGATTAATAATAGTTTAACAAAGTTAAAAAATACGTGGCTTTGAGAAAAAATTAATGGAAATAATATATGATATACCTGATAATGTATACGTTTTTGTGTTAGCTATTTTGCAGTATAGAAGTTCCAATATTAAATATTATATAACAATCTTTAATAGTTTATGTGCTTTCCATCGTTTAAACTTAAAAAAATAACGCGTGCTTAAGAGTAGTAATAAAAAATACCCAGGTGTGTGTTTACCTGAACACACCTGGTTGCACACGTAAGATAATTCACTTTTTAACCAATAATAATTTTAAAACAACCGCACTGGCAATCTTTCCGTTATTTAAAAATAAAGTTTAATTTTTCGGTTCAATCTGTTTACTATTTACAAATATTATTAGTATTATCACTTGATTTACGCATTCGCGATAAAAAGATCGTTAAGTCCTCGTCAAGTTGATAATTATCGTGAACGCTACTCAGTGACCACTCGTGGAGTAGCGAGAACAATAGAGTTAGCAATATTTGCGACCAGGTTCAGGCACTTTTTATTGGGCCTATTTTGCTGCCAAGCAGCGGCAATTATATTGTTCCCCTTTTATTCAGATTGCAAGTTAGATTACTCAACAATACAATACAGTTTTGAAATAAGGCGAACTTTAATATGGGCATGTAATAATACAGTTTGGTCCTAAAAAAAGGAGGTCTAGGAACAGTACCAGCCTCTACTTTGAGAAGTTTTAACAACTGGTTCCATTTCTTTGCCAAAATATTTTTTATGGCATGCCTTACATAGTGTGCTTAAATCAGTGACGTCCCGCATAAAAATAATCAACCGGTTCTCTAAACCAATTTTGGTAATCGTTTATACAGGGTATAACAGATCCAGTCCACAATATTTTATAGGTGGATACCTGATTAAATTACAAGTCGAAAATGTTCAAAGAATATATGCTAATTCTGCACCGTTACGGAAAATATTAGGGTTTGAAATTTTTACAAAATCACTTTATGTTTTAAGTCTACATATGTACTGCGAATAAATATTTGCGAAATTCATTAATTATTCAACTATATCTTTGCTTCAGGCCCTAAATCATGTAACAAGGTTAGGTATATCATTTAACCAATTGTTAGAGCTTTGAGAGTGATTTCAAGAGAATGGCGCAAGTTAAAACTTTTTAATGAATAATTTTAATGATTTTTTGCTAAACGTATCAAAATAGAGCATATTTCAATGTTGTAGCATACACAGTATTTCAATACATAATTTTATTATAAATATTGAGCAACAAATCAGAAATATCAGAAGTTTTCAATTATAACTGATTTGCTAGTACCTATGGTGATATCACTAGCTTAAATGTAGGTATTATTTATTAAATGTAACCAAGTTTCGAGCAATAAAGCTGGCTTATATAGAAATATATTATATGGTCCTTTCTCGGATATTTACAAAAAATATATATTCCTGTAGAATTGAATGCCCTGATATCAAAAATGTTGATAAAAATATTTTTTCTTCCAAATCAGGACACTCAATTATACAAGAAAATACATTTTTCACAAAAATTCGAGAACGGGCCATATTCTCGATATTAGCCATAAAGTTTAATTATAAGGTAGGGCTCTTTCAAATAATGGAACGATTAAATGTATTAATATCAAAAAGGTATCGTCGCTGTAGCATAGTTGGATAATGCACCTTCCCCGGTTTGGAAAGAGATCCAGGTTCGAATCCCAGTGGCGCAACAACAATATTTTTCGATAAAATTGATTTTATATGTATATCTTTCTAATTAATATATTTAATTGTGTTTTTTTGACTAGGCCTTCGATGATAAGTATTAAAGGTAAAACGCGTTTACTTTTAAATTTGTAACATATTTATGTGATGATATAATTAGAACCAGATGTTACTCAAAAATCTGCATGCTAAAGCTGCAATAGACTGGTGAAATGGAAAATGGACGGTAGGGAAAGAAAGAAAGAAAGAATGAAAGAAATGGAAAGAAGTGGAGATCTTGTTGTAGAGGTAGTAGAAGTGTTAGGCAGTGTCAGTGGCGAGTGACTAGCATCAGAAGGAAGCAGAGAGAATTAAGAAAGGTGCATAATAAATAAGTTATCCGTTAATTCAAAATTTTAGGAACTATTTTGCACAAATCTTAAATATTCTACATATATCTTGTTTTAATATTTTAATCGTTTAAAAAATATTTTTCATTCTATAAAGGGTTTCTGTTGTAAGAAAACCAAATATTTTACAGAACACACAATTCAAAAGGATATCAAGCAACAATACAAAGCGTAATGTAAACATACTTTCACATGTTGCTCTTGGTCAGATTTCACTATTCAAATTCTTTATATGAACTATTGAACAAAAGTAACCAAACGGATGTGTTTTATAAACAGCGGAAATAAAACGCAGTTGCTGCCAGAACTTGTGTTACTATAATAAAAAGATTTTAAATACAACTTATTTTATTGCATAAGTACATATTTAATTGTACGTTCATTTTTTTATTTTTTCCCAGATGGGATGTTGATTTCCATATACTTACTTGATACCTTATTTGTGAGAGGATTGTAAAAGAGAACGTTGGCTAATTTAATTAACTGAATAGTTGAATTTAAGAACGATATCTAGGACTGAACAATTCAATATCCAAGGTCTTTAAAATGTTGATCGAAAATCAAACTTTTCATTTATGTTTTAGAAAATCTAAATTATAATGTGTGTTAAAGATGATTTATCAATAAGACTAATACCACTTTAGGGTAGAGTCTAATAAACTTTACCGGTATAATACATAAATGTTTCTAGCCGTTCTAGACTTACTTCTGTAATTGCTAAACTTCATAACCAGGTGCTCTTATAAATGATCTAAAAACAGTAGTGTATCCTCTTGATCAATCTTTTACAGATATTCTCACATTTTACAACTCTTCTGCCACAAGATAAAGATTTTACAACTCTTCTATCATTAGATATATGATTTTACAAAAAGATCACAGTTTTCCGTGAATTTGAGAAACAATCTCTTTCTTACTTAGACTCTTATCTATTAACATTATTCTAAAACACTTTTTCACCATGAGAATATTTTCACAGAAATTTCATTTCATTTAAGAATTATTAATATATTATGTATACGTCATGTGACCGTACGTCTCGTTTTGAACGGGACTATCCCGTTTTTAGGTAGCCTATCCCGTTGTCCCCAAGCACAGTCTCGGAACGCCGAAATGTCCCGTTTTCAGAAAGAGAGCAACCCACGGTAACAATTTCAAAAAAAGGCGCGAAAAATAAAAAATGCGACTATTGCGCCAAGTAGCGTGGCGATGACGGCATGCGCAATACGTTTCACACATATGTACCTAAGTCGGTCAGAAGCCTGCTAGCTCACTCGCTCCTCGGTTGCGAGTACGTGTAGACAGCTTGCGCATCTTTCTTGAAGATTGATTATTGTTTTTTTTTTTATCGACGTGTGTTATTGTGGTCAATTTAAATTTCTTGTACGTGAACCTTTCATTTTAACAATGCCTAAAAGCAAGTGCATTTTTAATGTTAACTTACTGTGGTGGCCTTGGGATTGTATGGTTGAAGTGCCGCACCGCCGGCGTACGTGCGTGCAAAGCTATAAAGGACGGCGCGCGGCAGGGCGCGGCCTCTTTCTTTGAGTGTTCATCGGCTTAATCGTTTGACCTATACTGGTGATATACCTTGTACTAAATTGTATCGTATTGTAATAAATGTATAATTATTACAAAGTCTATTTCTTGGACCTTCACATTACGAGGTATACACTGAAGACAAGTAACACTTGCAAATTAAGTACCCGTTTATAAAGCAAAGAAGAACTCTATCGGACGGTAGATGTAATAGTGAATTTAGCGTAGCCCATGGAGTAAATGTCCCGTTTTGAGGACACTAAAAATTAGTATATGTCCCGTTTTAAGGAAAAAAAGAAATAATCTCGTTATGTATACCATACATGTACTTATCACATACAAAAATATTATAATAAAATTAAAATATTTCGTGACAAGAAGAATTTCATTATGATCGTAAAGTATATTAATAAAAATAATTTTATTAAATTTCTTCGATATTTATTCCTCGCATTTGTCATCAACTTTTTATCCATTAGCTATGCAAATATCTGACCCCGATTTCACAAATCCAATATCCAATACGTCCCGTCCAGATGCGGCTCGGGGCGCGCGCTCCTGCCAGGGTCGTAGGGTTGGTCGGGAAGGCGCGGGGCGCAGCCATCTGTCTGCAGGGGTCGCGTGCCCGGCAGGTGCGCCCCCGCACCGGGCCGCGGGCACAATGGGGCCGGGGGAGAAGGGGATGAATTGCCCCCCCTCCTCCTCAGGTGATGGTATTGTGCGCGTGTAGGTATGCGCGGCTCTTTGTGTACCTCTAGGGGGTGCGATGACATGTGCAAACTGCAAGGGAGATTCGTGATTGCAGATAACTACAACCCAATGGTAATTTTTAACTTTTAATTTTTAATGCGTACACGAAATACATGTGACATCAATATTCTTACTATTTTTAATCTAAGCAAAAAGTTTGTAGTATTAAAACAGGACTAACATGCAGGTGTCCTGGAACTAGACCACTTGATCGCTAGGCCAACATTTAAACCACTACACCAACAGGCTGTAATATTATAAATATTGTTTGCAATTTTTTTATATGAAATATAGTGGAAAACGTTTAACATGAGATACATAACAAAATATGCTGGTCCCTTTTATATATTTACTATATTATTATGCATTTATTTGATTTTTACATTAAATATAAAACGTTTAACATGAAAAGATTTCGCATGTTAGATTGTTTATTTATAACTTTGTGACTCAACTTTCTGTAGACAAGGCCGATATCTGATAATAAACAATAGATACAAGGATACCGCTTCCCGCTCACCACATTTACCATCACATCAATCTTACCCGGATTACTTGTCACTGATTTATGACTTCACGACTTAACGTTCTATTGACTAGGCCGGCATCTGTAATTTTTTTTAACATGAAATTCGTTTAACATGGAAAGATATTTCGGTCCTCATGTTTCATGTTAAACGACTTCTAGTTAAAGTTTATGCTGAAGAAGTGTGAGTAAAACAAAACTTATATAATAAATTAACAGTCAAATATTATTTACACACTGTAAAAAGTATATTTTTCATGTAAAAATGTATATTTTAGTTCCTTTTATTTTTGTAATGGAGTTGTATTATATAATATGTAACACTTTATTTACTGAATAATTTTAAATAGCTATTTATTTATAATAATAATTATACAAAATACTTTGTTTAAACCATTATTTATTTATTATTCTACATGTTTCGATACTTATGGTGTCATCTTCAGGAAACAATATATACAGAAATTAAAAAATACAAACATAGATTAAAAAATATACACCGTTTCCTGAAGATGATACCATAGGTATCGATACATGTAGAATAATTACTAAATAGTGGTTTAAACAAAGTATTTTGTATAATTATTAATATATAATGAGGCCACAAAGTAATTTTGCAAATATTAAAGAATTTATTTATAATTCTATTAATAAGGAACACGTTGTGAGCATATAATAATTAATTAAAATCTAATTAACTGTTTTTAGATAATATTTCAGATAAAACAAACGGCATCAGCGGAATAATATTATTTATTTAAAAAAATCTCGGAATAAAGTGTATTTTAATACAGGTATATAAACATTTTCCACGCGCCACCCCGTGCGGTACCGTCTAGCCGCCAAAAATCAGGGGTGCAAGTTTCGCCAACTGTCACCATCTGATGTGCTCCGACTCGCCCCCCACCTCCCGCCCCGCGGCCCGCAACCGTCACGGGCGGGATCAGCGGTGTACTTGACGCATGCGCGGTCTCAGGACGCATCTGCACGCGCTCAATGCAACGTAATGTGCAATGAAAATTTTCATACACCTTTGTGTTGCGGCATACATTATGATGTATAGGTACATGCTACATATATTTGACAAATATATTATATGTATTCATTTCAAAGATGATATAAAAGAATATATTAGTCATTTTTTATCTAAACACCTAGTATGAAACATTAAACCGGCATTTTATACAAATAATAATGTGGGAAATTTACTCATAAATTCTAAAGACAAAGATGATAAATTTAACAATTTTGGTGTCTACAAACTTAGTTGCAAGGATTGTGCTGCATTTTATATTGGTAAATCGGGTCGAAATTTTAATATAAGAGTTAATGAGCATTTGAGAACAATAGCAGGTTTTCAGAATTTTCTAATCATTTGATATAAAATGGTCATGGTTTTGATAAAAAATTGGGATTTTCAATTTCGCATGTAGTAAATGGTGTTGGCCATAAATTAAATAATTGAGAATCGTTGGAGATAAATAAAGCGTGTAAAACTAATCAAAAAATTATAAACAACCAACTAAATTTAATCACAAGTCCCATTCTAAAATTTTTTCCTAAAAATTATTCTAGTAATTTTGTATCATCAAGTAACAATTTGAGTTAGGTACTAAATTTATTTTTTAAATAATTATTGTTCTTCTGATAAATTAGATTCTGTTAAAGAAACAATAACATGTGTTTTTGATTAGTTATTGACGTCCTGAAGAAGAAAATTATATTTTTCGAAACCGGTAGATGTATTATTCTATAAGTGGATAATAAAATAAAGTTAACAAATAAAAATAATAGATTTTAACCACGAAGTTAATTTTGCCATTTTTAAAAATTAAAAAATTATACATCATTTAAAAATTTGTCAACTTGCTCAAACAAGTAGTTTATGAATTAGATGATTAATTCAAATTACCATTTTATTTCCTTCTCAATTATATTTCTCTGGGTTGGTAGTGGTGTACTTCTTGGGTCATCTCTTTGACTAAAACTATCCAAGTTTCACGATTTTCATCAATATGGATTGCTCCTTGTATTGCAGATTCTGCTGTCTATCTCTTGATTGATGATCTTGAAGATCATTGAAAATCTTCCTCGTGGTCTGTCTGCCATATTTTCTCCACAGTGAGATTATTTTCCTCTTCTTCAGAGATTCATTCTCTCTTCGTGCAATATGGCTGAAAACTTGAAATATTATATTGAAAAATTTGGTTTTTATATTTAACTCTTACATTATATGATATTTACTGTAGCCTTCATTATTATATTTTATTATTATTGTGCAATTATACTCGGATAAAATAATTAATTGTCTTTCAAATTTTATTAAATAGTTCAGTTGTACGCCAGTATCGAAACCGGTTGACGTAAAAACAACTCAAAAGTTTAAACAAAGTTAAATATAAATACAATTTTAAATTGTATGTAACCACAAACTTAACGCTACAAACATCAATAATAAATAATACTATTCTATGAATTTAGAAAAAAATGAAATCACACGAAATTTGTGTGCAATTCTCGAGTCCAGAAGTTTGGTAATTTGTTTAATATTTGACCGAACTAACTTTAAAACTCATTTATTATAGCGATTCACAATGGAGTCCTGGTACCAACACTGATGTATGAAAGAACGGCAGAAAAGAAACGAAAGTAGACTGAATGCAGTGGATATTAAATCACTTAGGCGTTTATGAATGAGGAGAGAATGGTAAGAAAGATATACGACGCAAGTGTCGATGGCACCAGAAGTAGAGGACGTCCGAGGAAGGCACGATCAGGTAAACCGGATACTGGAGAATGGTCTTGTTAGAAGCCTCAATAATCGTTGAGCTTGTATTAATGTGGATAAGGCGAGAATTGTGTTTCAGGACAGAATAGTGTGGCGCTCTATCCTCTCCCCCCGCGGGGAAACAGCGTGATGGTATAAATAAGTAAGTTGATGTTTGTATTACCGCAATAATTAAAACCCACCATACACTGAAAGACATTAAGTAGGTACCTAAATCAAAAAGCAGGTTTACACTGGGTGCACCGTTCGCTCTGGGTAGATAGGTGCCTTCGATGGAAAGGTACCTAGGTACCCTCCAAATCCATTGTTACCAGATTTAAAAAAATCACCTCGGTAACAACATTAATTTATTTCTGCATCTGCTTTCTATGATACCTATTCCCGATAAATGGGTACACCTCTCCCAGTCGGGAGGTATTGGAATCGTATATTTTGGAAAGAACTGTACATACAGCAGTACTAGCTCCTGTTAATATATATGTTACACATTTTAATCAATAATTACAATTATTTTTAATATACCCATTAAAAATGTGTAGACTTTGATTGTAAAGTCAATTTATCGTTTATCTTAATCTTCTAACTTTAAAAATAAATTAATAATTATATTTATTTATGGTTCATTTTTTTAAATTCATTTATCATTATATTTACGTTTATGAGAAACATGGAATGAAATCCGTGACTTTTGAATTAAGAAGCGAGCTCACAATTAAGTCCAATGTAAATTTATAAATGTAAAAAAATGTTTAATATGATGAAAACTTTTCAGTTGTTAATACCTAACTCAAAAATCATCATCAACATCTTCATCCTGTGTTCACACGCTGTTAGATATTCGCCAGTCTCTTTTGTTTCCTGTTCTGCACTTATATAATACACACTCGAACATGTATAACAATTCATATCATTGTATTTACAGAACTATTGTTTAGATACTTTCCTATGTAATACAGTGGAATCCGGATATTATAACCACGGATAATGTTTTCAATCGGTTATTGTTATCATAATCAGTCGGTCCCAAAACCCTGTATATAAAATTACTTAAAAATAATCCGCCTATTATAATCAAACTTCGGCTATTGTTATCAATACGTGGATACAATATATGTAAATTTTTAGGAAATTCTTACAAAATGATCGATTTTTTCGATTCTTTCTAAACATAGGTGCCCGACAATAATATAAATATAGATAACGATATTGAAGTGGTAGCTACAATAACTGTATCAGAAATATGTACATTAAGAAATATAGTTCTAGATAAACAGTTGTAACTGTTAATAATTTAATTATTAGGAGAACACATTACATATAAAATCAATTTTATCGAAAAAATTGTTGTTGCGCCACCGGGATTCGAACCTCGATCTCTTTCCAAACCGGAAAAGGTACATTATCCAACTATGCTACAGCTACATTATTTTTGACAACAAATTTTCTAACCTATATGTTACACTTTTTCAAAATAATAAATCTATCGTTCCATTGTTTTTTTTGTTAAATTTAATTATATTATTTTTCAATAAATTCTTTTTAATAGTTATATTTTAAATCTTTTGGTTAAATTTATCAACCAACTATTGTCATCAAAAGTTACAGGTCCCATAGTGATCACAATAAGCGGATTCCACTATATATTACTTTTAGTCATCAAGCGATGAAATGTAAAACACTAAAATTTTGCTCTTATAGTTTTGGGAATGTCTTTGTATGACTATATTTTTTTCCTAATAAGCGAATAAATAAAGGTATCATGTTTATTACGTGACGAGCACGTTCTGTGCACTGGAATTTCCCTTTCTGCAAAGCGAAGCGTACCGCGCACCGGTGCCGCGCCTCTGTATCAGGATCACATCCTAGTCGCGCACATGTCCGCTTATTCTATTTGCTATACTATTAGAGGGGGCTCTCATTAACCCAACCAGCCCTCAAATTTTATCGTTTAATATTTTGATTCAAATAATATTTTTTAATTATTAAAAATTTTAATCGGCATAGATTTTCTATATCCAAAGGAATATTTATTTCGTGTTTCATTCGAATGCATGCGTTTTTGGATATTTGTACTCTAGGTTAAGGAAAGTTATTGTGATTAGTTTTCTCTTCTCTTCTTCAAAATTGTCCAGATATAAGCTAAAAATATTCTTAACTACATATTCATCAATAAGGACATCTAGGATTTCCATGGAAATGCCAAGAATACTAGAATCTCAGAGGAGAAATTCCTAGGATGTGCACCACATATCGGCAAAAAAGATTTTGTAGCACCAAATTTATATATTCTATCCCTAAATACATAAAAATATTAATTAACATAGAATGTTTAAAGACGCAATAAAAGTCTGGTTAAAAACATATGTTCATAGCATGGTCACCCTTTTAATATGAACACATACAAAGTCAAGACTTCAGACCCAACATCAATGAATGAGCAGCCTGTGCAAGCGTGTGTTAAATTAAATTGTACTGTATTATTTTAACTTGAGGTCGATATTATAAATTTCTCAAAATCAAATATTGCATCATATTTTATTACTTAAATTTTTTATTTTTTCCTTCTTATTTCTTCTTTCTTATTCTAAATTTTTGGTTGATAAACTAATTATGTATATTGTGATTGTTGATATTTGCCTCAGCACGGACGAAGTTCAGTGAGGCAGATATTAAAATACCGAATGTAGTTACAACATATGATATGAAATAAATAAAATTAATCTGACTTACTTAGGTCTAATTTAGAACAATATATATTTTTTAAAAAGCAATGTTCTTCGTGTTTATCATGTCGAAATATTTTTATTAATTTATTAAGATCTTATGGGATTGTCATCAGTCTTCCAAACCTGTACGGAAATATGCTACCAAATTGCCTAATAAGCAATAATTTATGAACTGTTTGTTTAGGGAATATAGAGAATATTGGTGTGTTTTAAGAACCCAATATCAATGTGACAATTATTTTAACAATATCTATTATGTCTATGTAAAATTAAACATATTTTACAGACATTTTCTGAATAGAAATGCGATTTTAACAAATTTCTTAATAATGATCACAGAACTAAATATAATGTCAAATAGGCTCATAGTGGTTCGAACAAAAAAAAATCTCTTTAATCATATTATACAACGTTAATAATGATTTAAATAGTGAACGAAACTGGAAAGTTTGGGGAGCCTGGCGAGGGCTACACAAAATCATCCCCTGCTCCGTGATTTAGTATTACTTTCGCGCATGTGTCAGAATGTACTTTGATCGCGGCTAACGGACCAATCAGCGGCCTGCGTTCTGCTGGGGCACGCGACAGATCTCCGACCGGCGACGGTTACAAACTGAAGGCATTTGTTTTGTTAGACGGGGTTGTTTTTATTGTGTTACAAGGGTAGGTTTCTCTACCCGTGAATAACTATAATAACGGTGAATTAAAAATATCGTTACGGTCGCTAGATGTATGGAGATGTTGGATGCGGTTCCCCCGTATTTCCCGTCCCGTCTGTTAATATGTGCGAGATAACAAATAGAAATTCAACCTTGCAACAGCTGTTTTTTCTTTTATCTGAATTATGAGGGCGCTAACTGATGCTAGAATATTATTTTAATAAAAATTAGTACATGTCATCAAAGTAAACATGGTACGTGCTTTGTAAATAATTTTAATAAAATCGTCCAAATTTATTCCTGTTGCTCGTAGCTGTGTTTTATCATCATTTGATATTTTTTTATCTATTTAGTTTAGTTATTGTTAATCAGTGTTTTAATTTCACTCATTATTTTTAAATATAGTGTGCATAAAATACGTTTTTTTAAATGAGTACACAGAATACATGTCACATCAATATTCTTACTATTTGCAAACTAAGCTGAACTTGCTGGTCTCTTGGAACGTGCCTCGAACCCCCGACGAGCATCTTAAATACTAGACCAACAAACTACTAAAATATTCAATATTATGAAAAATATAGCCCACGTTTTGGTCACTAGGGCAGTACTTTAAAAATACGAACATACATAATATATCTTTAATATTTTTTGAGATAGGTACTTAATATAGTCTATTAGCTTAACACAACAAAACTATCAAAAAACTAACAACTTTTTTTACTGTTTCTTTAAATAAAACATAAATAAACAAAAATTATTAGGAGAACACATTATTATTGTGAAGTTGTAATTATTCAGAACATAAGTCTGTAATACTAATTAAATGTATTTGACGACAAATTTTCGAACCTAATAATGTCGCTGTAGCATAGTTGGATAATGTAATTTCCCCAGTTTGGAAAAGAGATCCAGGTTCGAATCCCGGTGGCGCAATAACAATATTTTTTCGATAATATTGATTTTGTATGTATATCTTTATAATTAATACATTTAATTAGTATTTAAAACGAAAATTAGTTGAATTCGTTTTCAATTTGTTCTTAAATATAAATACAATATTTCGATAGTCTTGAGCTGTTTGAAAAATAAAAGTGGCTATTGCAGGTATGGATCGGTGCATTCCTCATTGCATTTCATGCATGCTGTAAGCGGTATCAAAGCTCTTACGGCTACGTGTCACACAGGTGAATGCATTTTGTCTTTCAATATAGACCACCCAGTAAATCTATGACTAGCAATGACTTATTTGTTCAGTAGAATTAGTAATAATATAACATTTTTGATCTAACACGTAATCATAATCGAAATAAAAATATATGATATGACCACCGAGACAATGAATTAACTTTAAATATACTATACTCTACACATAATTAAATACTCTTGCAATTTTGAATAATATTTTCGAAACAACATAATCTGTATCTACAAATAAATAATAAATGACTTAATCTTTACAGAAATTCTCGACTTCCTTAATTATATTATAACCCCATTACGTTTTAAATAACTATAATAAGCTATGGCATTCCACAGTTTATAAATCTTTAATCCGTCACCTGAAATCTTAGTTTTTCAACGCTGTCATTTTCTCATTGCATAGATTTTTATCAAAGATAGTCGTGATCATTTTTAATTTAAATCAAATGTCAATAAATG
Organism: Eubasilissa splendida; assembly: GCA_031772225.1. Taxonomy (NCBI): domain Eukaryota; kingdom Metazoa; phylum Arthropoda; class Insecta; order Trichoptera; family Phryganeidae; genus Eubasilissa; species Eubasilissa splendida. The sequence continues at coordinate 11,892,533 of CM062846.1, forward strand.
ATTCATGTAATCAAAAGTCAATTGACAACAAGCCTCAATGTAATAACAGACGGACTGTGTTTAAATGCGAGTAGGATTAGATATCTTGGATCAACGTGAATGCACCGGTACACCAACACAACATGTCTATCAAATTCACCAGTTTTGTATATATAATAGTATACGTACATATAATCAGAATGAGCAAATATTAAGATAGGTGCCTCCATGCAGATGTTATTTAGTGAAGGTTTGATAGAGAAATTTGATATTCATTTATGTGTACAAGTTGATACGATTTTTTATTGTCGGTTTGCCGTGTGACAAAAAATTAAGTGCTTTTTTGCAACCGAGTGCAACCAATACAATTGCATTTGTTTAATTAACTAAAGCGTGTAGCTGTTGTGAGACGTGAACCGTTACTGTAACTGTCGATTAAAAAAGTCAATATTAATTTTGCAAGTGGGCCATGTTTTAATTTGATTGATAGATAAAGATCTGATAATAATTATATCAAGTACAATATTTAAATACAGCGATAGTTAGTCAAATTAAAGTATACCTTTTAATTATAGTTCGTTTAATCCAATTGTTTTCGACTTCCGTGGTATGTCGTGTCCCGGGCTGATACGTAGGCAGGGTATGATCTCTCGAACAGAAATATTGTATGTACACTATGATGTGATGAACGCCCGCCATTATTGATAGGAAATATAGTTGTCCGACATATAAGGGTTAGAGCATTAAATAAAATTACATATAATTCTGGGATGCACAAGAATATTTTACATTGTTCAACATTTCGACGAATTTAGAATTAACATTAAACATCGATATATAATCGTTCTCGTCATTGACACTTGTGTTAATGGGACATTTAATATTTCTATAAAACAATTTGTGAACACCCATAGAATCTCCGGTCATGGTTTATAGTGTAAAGTTCTTGGAACTGGAGAGTGGTTAAGAGTACAAACCTACCTACTGCAGATATATTCCATGTGGTATTTTTATCTGTCTAACGATTGAACATTGTAAGACTCTGTGGTATTTGTGAACAGTGATAAAAACGGTACTGTGAAATTATTTTTCTTTTTCTTCTTCTTCTTCATAATTGGCCGTGGTGCCAACATAGAGCGATGGCCTCCTGAATATTTCGACTTCACATGCACCAGTTCTCGGTGACTGTCTTCCAGTCGGAATCAGTAGCAGCTCTATTTTATCCTGTTTTACGCCATCCTTTCAACCTTGTCGGGGTCTTCCCATTCATCTCCTATCACCTAGGTGAATCTTTCACCTACACATGCTTTAGTTCTCGGTGTCTACTATTCAGAATCTGTAGCAGTTCTACTACATTATTCTGTTTGTCACCCTTCTTGCATCCTCTGGACGTGACTCGTACATCTGAATTATTATAGTTTTAAGTGCCTGAAGAATCAGAGATTCTGATTCAACTCGTCATTTTACATTGTTGTGAAAACGCGCTATAAATCCTATTATAGTGAGAATATGATTCATTGTACCAGCAATTATTGCCGGTAAAAACAATTATTCTGTGTATACAAATTGTGTGCAAAATAGATAATAATAATAATAATAACAATGATAATGTTTTCCTTAAAAATGTATAAAGTATCTAAATTTAATAATTTATTTAATTCTGGTGTCTCCTATCGGGTTTTACCCAAAGGTATTTGAGATTCTCCGTAATATAAAGTGAATTACTTATAAATGGAATGACTTTATTGTCAGGATACAATAATACCAGGATAACAACAGGATAATAACAGGAGACAATTAATAGCAACAACAAAACTCGTAATAATTATACATTTTATTATTCTACGTTTTCACAACAATTTACATTACATTTTGTATTTCGACTACCTGCTGCGTCACGTTGTACTAGAGGCAAGTAAACTGTTGGTTCAATTAGATACACTACACGTCGACAAACGCAATCGTGACAATTCCAAAATTACCATAAATGTTGTGTTTAAGTGGCCGATTGGAACCGACCCTTGTGAGGGAATGCGGCTCCGCTCCATTAAGGGCGCGAAAACGCGAGATTTAAATAAGGAATACCTCCTGTCGGAAGTGAAGGGTGCCGCCCCATTCTGAACTGTGGAGAACGGCGATCTACTGTCAGTTGTTCAACTGGAAACATAATGGATAAGATAAATTAAACAAGATTCAATATCTAATTATAAATAGTAGTACATTATCAATTTAACTATAACAATAATATTATTTATACAATATGATAAATATTGTTGATAGAATTAAGACATAACATGAAATAAAATTCTATTATTATTGATATAACTGTCTTTGTCAATTCAAAAATAGTAAATAATAGAAAAGTACAACAATAAAAAAATGCATAAAACAATAGATACTTGTAATTATAACCATGCTCCACAACCCCATAAATAGGCACACTCATAGATATATAATAAATCATAAAGCAAACAAATATTTTGTGGATGTACGTAAATCAGATAAAACATAACGATAATTAAAATTCACACCGAAGCCTGTATTCAAGAAGACTCTTGTAACCAATTTTAATTAATTTAAGAAAAAAACTGTATCAAGTACCTAGGAATCATAATAGATAACAAACTAAAATGAAAATAACATATTACTAATCTTACAAACAAAATAAGAAAAACTGCATACATATTTTTAAGACTAATCAATTATATTATCACTTACAAACCTAAAAATAATATATTACGCGTTTGTACAGTCACGTTTGCAACGCGGTATGTGGTCCCATCTGATGGGGAGGAGCACATAATACTTCAATGTCGCAATTAGAAATCACTTAAAAAACGATAATAAAAATTATTTAAAAAAAAAACTTATCTATGTATATAACTTTTCACAGATTTCAAAGTACCAAAAATAAAAGACTTACAAAAAAGTTTAATAATCCAAATTTTCAATCATCATTTAAAAATCAATAAAACTTTAGAGGCGAATTCCGATCTACAAGATTTAGAGACCTAATTGATATTTCAAAAATAAATATTCCGCAACCCAAAATCACTATATTTATCAATGTATCAAATTTTTTAACAATCTTCCCATCACTATTAGAATAATTACAGACTACAATCAATTTGTATCTGAATTTAAAAAAATATATACACAGACTAACTGAAACATAAATTATCTCGTATATACTCCTCTATACACGAGTCCTGCTCTCATAGAGAATAAATAAATGTTAAATAATTATATTAATAATTCAATTATATTTTTTAATATTAAAATATATATTTTTTTTTTAAATATCAGTTACATATGAATATATTTACACTAAATAATTCATTTATTTTGTGTAGATACTCCAAATGACATAAACTTCAATGATTTTTAAATTGTGTGATTATAATATTATATATAGATATATACTCTTATCTATATATTTATTTTGCTCCATATTGAATTAAATAAACCAATACATGCTTGAAAATCGAATCAATCTATTTCGATTCATAATATGATATAAGAAAATCAGAGCTATTCACCAGGCGCGGTCGTTTCACACATGCTTTGGATGCGGAGCTTCCCTGTTCTAGAGTCAAGAAGCATTGGACATTTTGTTTCTAGTCGCACTGCTGCAAATAAATTCGTCCATTAAAAACCATTCATAACACACACTACGGTACAGCGCTCGCACGGAGTGAATCGAAATACATATATTATTAGGAGAACACATGCAAACTCATCTTTCGAACAATCGCGTAAATACACAGATACTAATAACATTGGATTCTATCATTCGATCCGTATCCACATAGTTTTAAAGTATTCGACATTCAGTTCTATCTGTCAAGATCTTCGAATATTGTATACATTCGTTAACAGCATCTAACGTACAAAAAACGACTTTAATGGTTATGAGTATAATGCACAAAATAACATATATTCTACGAAGCGAGCGGATTGTTTTGAATAATTTGTTTATGTGATGCATTTTTAACAGTTCGGCTTGAATACTGGAAGCTGAATTTTTGAAACATTGAATATCCTTCGATTATATGTTATATTTTTACATTTGATAGTATGTAGGTAAGCCCTTGTTATCCAGCATCCCTTCTACAAAAAGTCACCGACCGCCACTGCTATCCACCACATCTGATACTATATTTTTCATTGACACGAGGCTCTCTAAATCTTAATCTACCGAAGATTTCAGATTTTGGCAAACACCCACGTAATGTGGATCTAGCTGCTTTTGTCATTTATTCAGCCAACGCATAGGAGATAGGAAAATGGGCGATTTGATTGCATTTTAATTATTCAATGCCAATGTTGCAGTATTAATAGCGAACAGTGAAGAAGAATTACAGAGTCTAGAGAGTAGAATGTATGATGTATGCAAGGAAAGCGACCTTATTATGAATGTCAACTGGGAAATATGATTAATATAAATGGAAAAGCTGAGAAAGATATCGAGAGGAAGGTGACTGACTGCAGGAAACAAAGTGAACGGCGCTTTAAATAGAATAATATATAATGGGAGTTTGTCAACCGAGGCAAGACTAGCGGTGCACAATGGAGTTTCGGTACCAACGCCGATGTATGGAAGTGAGGCCTGGAACTGGTAGAAGAGGAACGATAGTAGACTGAGAGCAGTGAAAATGAGATCACAATGTAAAGCTGATTTTAGTATATTAAGTAAGATTAAGAAAGGATCACATAGATGGTTTAGTCATATGGAACAAATGAATGAGGAGAGAATGGTAAGAAATATATATGCCTCAATAATCGACGAACTTATATGAGAAGATGTATGAATGTGGGTGAGGCGATAATTGTGTGTCAGGACAGAAGAGTGTGGCGCTCTGTCCTCTCTGCCTACCCCCGCGGATAATGGTAAGTTAGTTAGTTAGTTTTGCGATATTGATTGATTTGACCGGCGTGTTCTCCAAGGATTCGAAAAATATTTATCAATACCACCATTTCTTACATCGTTCGAGATGTGTCCATTTGTAGCACTGGTTGCAGCGCAACAATACACCAGATGCAGGACCGGTGCGCGTCACGGAAGCACACGTGCCCGGCCAGCCCGGTTGCTTATTGTTTCTGCCAACCGGTTTCCCCGTGTTCGGGGGTACGTACCTTCACTACTTACCGTACATAAAAACCGCTACCTACTCCGGGTACATAATAATATAACGTCCATGTGCCGCAAACGGCAACCAGTTGCTGCATTTGAAAGTAAATAGGGCAACGAAAAACACTTCCGATTGCAGGTAATGGTAACATGCTTGTTAATAATCATTACTAATGTTGTAGCTCATTAAACATGTTGTTTGGCGCAATTTTGATAACTGAACTAGCAACATGATTTTTTTGATAATTGAATATTACTATCATTTGATAGTTTGTAACGAAAAAGCTTCCCAAAATTTCTTATAAATTAGATTTTAGTGTAATTCCATGAATCGTGTTTCTGTTACTTCATTATAATGTTTAATATAATGTTAATAATCTATACGGTTATCTTGATTAGATAACTTACTGATTTCCCAGCAAATACTCCTGGTGGCAGCTCTCACACATGAACCTGAATGCTGAAAGATGAAAATTTATTACTGGTCTAGAGAATATTTGGAGTCAAGGATTTCAATGGGTTGTGGCCCGTGTGCTATAATCAACAATTAGAAACTGGCGAACTCAACGTTGTTAATGTTATTAAGATAGTGCGGCAGCGTCATGAGCAGGAGGCGGATTGCGGAGTGGCGATACTTATTTGATGAAGCAAGGGCCATTGAAAATAAAAATAATTTATGAGAATATGTAAGTATATGGTAATACAAATTAAATGTAATAACAAAGATATACAGACAAAATCAATTTATCGAAAAAAAAAATTTTTTGCCACCCGGACTCGAATCAGGAACCTTTCCTATACGGGAAAATGCGCTGACCTGTTACACCACGTCAACATTGTAAATTTTATCAATGGAGTATCAATTTGAAATTGTAACATATTAGTTAGAAAATTTGCCGTTTACTTACAATGATGGCGAGGTGTAATAGGTCAGCGCACTTTTCCGGATAGGAAGGGTTCCTGGTTCGAGTCCGGGTGGCAACAAAAATGTTTTTTTGATAAATTGATTTTATCAGTGTGCCTTTCTTATTGATACATTTTTAATTTGTATTAAAATATCACAGAACTATGTTCTGAAAAAACTGTAACATCACAATAATGTTCCCCTTAATAAGTGCATAGTATTATAAAACCGTAAATACTACGTACCTAGATACTTATTTCTAATTTACTTGATAACATTTATTTTATAAATGGTATTAACATGAACATAGGTATATGTAGGGATGAATAATACTGCCTTTTTATATGTCGTTTCAGAAAGAACAAATAATAGTATTTCATAAAAATCTTCACTCAGTACATATATGGAACCCCATCTACAACAACATTGTATATCGAATTTAACAAATGTTGCTAGCTAGGCGGAGTACTGACCATCTTGGATAAAAACAGTGTTGTTGCAGGTAAGATTACTTAAAAATGGTGTCTAATAGTATGTTTTATTTATTTTATATGGTTATTTAACGTATCATTCGATGGTCAAGAAGATATTCAACGTTGTGGCATTGTAACTCAAAAACGATATACCTACGTACAGCATTGTTGCAGGGGTGGTCTCATGTCGTCTATCAACGCAGTATATAACTTAGTAATAATATCAGTGGCCTTATTCCGGGTTATTACGCGCTAGCGACGCATATATTTAACGCGAGCAGTTCAAACGTCAGATACGTAACACAACAACGTACACCGCGCTTAGAATGCTCACATTAACAATATGCATTGCTGGACGATACCCGGAAAATATGTAGCTGTAGAAAGACTAATGGAATCCAATTGGATAATGTGAATGATTTTATTGACATCTAACTAACCAATTAACTTAATTTACCATTAAGCCTGTTCTCCGCGGGGGTAGGCAAAGAGGATAGAATTCAACACTCTTCTGTCCTCATTTAAACACATTACTATTATATAATCGTTTGGTCTTGGACGTTTTTAATATGATTCTTTTTGTTTTTTTTATAATATTGTTTTTAATTGTTATGAAAATAAATTAATTTATGTGGTATTTATTTGTTTATGTAATATTTTCTTACTTATATATTACTTAAAAAATTATAAAATTTATATATCTCAATTAAATTTTAGTCTATATATTTTGTATTCATAATTTTACTATTCTCTTTTGTGTATCCTATTACACTTTATTTTAATCATTTTTAACATTATGATTTTAACTTTTTTTATATATATTTCAATTTTACAAAATCGTAGATTATTATATACCTATGTATTGAAAGAATACTGCAATATTGTAAAAAGGGATATTATGTTTATTTTTGGATATTTAATAGATGAGAAATGATTTTTGTATTACAAATCTTATCCACCCTATCATATATCATCTAAAATGTAATGCGCGTACTCGCGTAATATTTCTAAACTCACAGAAAGTAAACAACTTAGCCCAACAAGTGAGTCTAGGGTCTGTTCCACCCTAAACTAGCAATAATTCTACGGGATCGCAGAGTGCATTGGGGTTTCTTAGTTTGCATTTCCGCTTTGTTTTTATTATTGTCACGGCTCTTCATTCTCATGTCCATTTTTAAATGCAGTTCGGAATTCAAAACTGCACTTCCGGACACGCGTCGCTTGTTCCTCGCGAGATTTTCAAAATGTTTTTTTGTTTGATGATTTTTTTATTAAATTTCTACTTAACAGTTCAAACATCAGAACGTACAGAATATACATTATAAATATTATTATATATACACAATTAAAGCGAACATTCAAACATACCTATTCCATTCAAGATTCATAATATAAGAGATGTTAGCTATCTCCTTAACTAGACCGAAGTCTGTTATAAAAGAGACAGGTTCATCCGTTATATCTATCAATACATATATGAAACCATTATTTTTAATCTAACCAAAAATATTAAGAATGAAGTAAACAGGGTTATAAAATAATTCTAACAACATAAGTTAAATATTCTCGCTATCCCATGATTAAGATACAATACAAAACAGAAAATTAATATAAAAAAATGATGTTCGCGAACCGGTTAATATATATAATATATACTCCATATCCTTGGTATCACTTACTATCCTATGAATGACGTCAAATTTTTTAAACAATTGAAAAATTACGACAATAAATATATTTTATGTTAATCATATTTGCTGAAATATTCTATATTTATTCGTTTATTAACAGTAGACATTAATCTAATTTTACCTACAGAGACTATCTGAAATTTGAAAGACCGAATTATACGTTTATAATTTAAACTACTAAGGTATCGTAATATTGCAGATTTATAATGTTTAAGTGGCAGATTAATCCAGATTTGTAGCCAGCTTTGTGGCCATATTGTAGCCAGCTTTGTGGTCGAACTTACAGACATACCAAAAAAAAATTGTTCAACTTGTCGGTTACTATTTAAAACATGATTCGGAAACAAATGTACGAAAAAATTATTTGATTGTGTCATCTCCCGATTCTTCTCAAAGGAGGAAAATCTTGAGTTATATAAAACTTTGAAAATCTTTGCTTTAATTTATGTACCCCAATTCCACCCCCGTGTAAAATTACCGTGGAGGTGTATTGGCTCCCCTGGCATTGGCCACGTGTCTCCTCGCCCACGTGTGGATTCATTAAGAGGGTCTGCCGACGGTAAACCACCCCTTCAAGTAGGTTGCCTTCTCCGATTTAAGAAGAGTTCTATTTTTAATTCAAACTCGTAAGACTTACCATAATATTGTAGCAGGGATGATATTCAGAAAATGGATGACGGTAGTATGTATGTGTGACGGATAACTATAAATAAACCAACTTTATATCTTCTAATTGGATGAAAAAATCTTATGACCATTAAAATTTCACAGCTTTATGAAACAGGTTTTATCAGTAAAGATAGTAGCTTGTTGGTCTACTGGTTATGACGCTGGCTTAGTGATGTAGCGGTCGGGAGTTTGTGCCTCGTTCCAGGAGATCAGCAAGTTAGTCCTATTTTCACAGAACAAACGTTTAGCTTAGTTTAAACATAGTAAAAATATTGATGTGGCATGTTTTCCGCGTGCGCTTCTCTATTTATTGATAAAATAAAATAAAACTATCAAAATATGACTGATCCTGTGGACAGTTTTCATATTATATCAAACAAATATCAATTTAATCATAGAGATTAAATAATACTCTTTGCATTTAAGAAATATAAATACGTATATGGTGTACAAAAATAAACATTGATTTTAAATTAATAATATTTATTTTAGTTCAATAATTTTAAATATTTTCTGTACAAAATATTTCTTAAAGAAAAAATTTTAACTCATATTTTAAATTGTAGAGTATGTGTATTACGTAGTGAAATACCTACGTATAATCAATATTTATTTTTTATGTTTATCCATAGATAAGTACCTCGGTTCTTTAAAAATTAATTTCGTAGCCGATCATAAATATTTGATATCTATCTCTTCGTCATCTTTATGTAATACATATATTTAATTGAAAATATTTATATAATTAGAAATTTATTAAATTTTCATTAAAAAATGCAATATTTTTTACTGGGGATAAGTCAGTTGATAATGACCAACTGAAGACGATAGATAAATTAAAACCACGTAGTAATAATTCAAGAGCTTGCGCAAAAGTTAGGCAATATGTAATCATCCTACAGTTTGGGACCACTTAAAATAGTTCTTAAAACTAAAATACAGAATCAAAATCTTGACAAATGGGTTTCGCAAGAACAGAATATGAAAAACAGAAAAATCGCCATTACGAAGATTGTTCTATACGCGCTCATTGGACTTTAAGTCATTGCCTCATCCACGGTACTCGTCAGATATCTCGCCAACATTTCAATTTCTTACAGAATATCATCCTTAATGTGGAAGTGCATTTTGAGATTTTATGAACTCTAGAATATTACACTATCGGAATAGATAAACTTGGATTAATAAATATTAACCGAATTAAATATTATTGGCAAAAATGTATTGATTCTAATGATACTTTTTTCGATTAATAATGTTAATTTTAAGCTGAAAAAAAAACTTTTAAGATAGTAAACCGCAATAAGTTATTACTTTCATATATTTAATGACTCGATATAAAGTTCAACAGTTGAACGTCAGCTGCAGATTTTATACCTGTTGAAAATTCCTCAAACGGCATTCGCCAAATCTCTTTATGCCCAACTCGGAGCGAAACTTATTGTGTTCAAAGAATTTACCTTTTTAAATCCATAAAGTGCACTTGTTGTGATTTGTGGTACGTCTCGTGTCGCACACTCTTCTCGCCGTAGCGCTCGGCGAGGCGAGAAGAGGGATGCAAACACGAGTGTCGTTGTGTCTTCGAATTTCATTCACACGAACAATGAAATGCCAATGTTGAATGAAGCACATTATTATTTTACGATCGCCGAAAAAAGCTCTTTGTGTGAGGAATGGGAGCTCATGAAGAGGGCCGACAACTACAGTGATGGCCAAAGGTCTGGAAACACCTTAGTCTGGAAAAAACTGTTAGCGTATATGTCGTCCATGATGTTATAGTAAATCAACAAATATTTAATATGTAATGTTATATATTTTTTGTTTATTTTTTAACGCTTCAATATACCTTTTCCACAACATAATTCTAAATTCATTATAAATTTTGAATACCTTAAAAAATTATGTTGAACTCTATTTTATGTTTACATACATAATGCTGTACCATTTTCAATGATTGAATAAGTAAAAGTGAGTCTTTAAAAGGCGTTCAATAATACATAATATATCATTCATCATCTCACATATTTTTCTGGCTATTATTATTCGCTGCCACGTATTCCGTAAAGTTTGATGATTTTATCAGTCCAATAGGTTTTAGGGCAACTTGTCGGTCTTTTGACTCCCTGCAAGTACCACTGGATGATTACATTTGTCCAATAATTGTCCGTTCCCCGTGCGAGGTCACAATACATATAGTACTTTATCTGTAAAAAAATACTTAAAGTAAACTGATTTGAAGCAACGACTTTGTGAACAAAAAATAACTATTTCTATACATATTTCAGCAATTGGAATTATTTAATTTTCTCAAGAAATATTATTTACATTTTATTTAATTTTAATCATATATATTTGACTAAACATGTTTTTATCTAAGACGACTCTAAACTTTTGCTCAACATTATTTATGATTCAGCTTCGTTTTTGCACCGCGGTGGTGTGCTGACCCTCTCTACACGCGAATATATGCACGTTTTGGAATACAGAAATATTTAATGTTTAATTAAAATTTTGCTGTAAATATTAAAAAAAAAAAAAAAATTACATACAACTGAGAAGATCACATATCTGACTGCTATAAAATCATTAGAAACATCATTTTTTTACAATTATATTATTACATTCATATAAAATATACGTTTAAATATACATATGGAATACTTTCTATTCTATTTCTTCTATTCAAGAGAAAGAATTAATACTCGTGAGCTTGATTTATAGGTTGATGAGTGACTAATGTTTTAGAAGGCTAATATCGGATATACAGGTACTGTGTTAAATTTATGACATACAGAAAATAATTGCACATTTTATGTAAAATAAAAATGCATAGGATTTTATTTAACGAAGCACTCCTGCAGAGAATTGAAAGTATACCTGATGATCGGATTCTTACTTATTCGTACCTAAATTTGAGATCAAAATTGAGATAAATAACGAATAAATATAATTCAATATAATATATAAGTATATATATATATATTTAGTATTTTAGAGAAGTTATAAAAACTTAATTTTTATAATAATGTTGGTGCCATGGCGCATCGCCAACGGGCAAGTCAGTATATAAAAGATTCATCCACATTGTGTTAACTGAGAATAGCCGAAAATGAAGACGATATAAAAAGAACTATTGTACTTGCTCAATATCATTCTTTGTCACCTGGTGCCTACCTAGAACTTACTCCGCTGACAAAAAAACCATCACAGGTCCTACACACTTTACTTTTATAAAACACATTTTTTTAAAGTACATATGTATTTTTTATTATATCCGAGGTAAGTTTGTAGAACTCCATAATCGATATATGTGAAAATAAAAAAAATGTTTTTTGTTTCTACTCGTTTAATTTACATAAGACGCGTTTCGTCTTGTAAGAGCATTATCAATGTAACAATTTAACACAACAACTTGTATTTATATACATTTAGTGGAGGACAACATTATTCATTAGGATTCTGAGAATTTCCATATTTTTTTTAATGCTTCTAATTATTCTAAGTAACCATTATATTTCAACACTAATGATATTTTAATGTTATAGATAATATGTAGAAAAGTACAACTGTATAATTTTACAATACGGCCTGAGAGACATTTTTCGTATTGTGGAATTTATATAATGTTTGCATGATTCTAGTATAATTAAGTTCAACACGAATGATATTTTTAAAATTAACGCAGCACTGTCAAATTAGTGATCTTGTTCCACATCCTTGATAGATATATAATAGAAAAAAGTTTCAGCAGAATCAAATTCTTGAATTGTCTATATTTATCATAATAAGAAATTAAATTAAATTAAAAGGTTACGTTTGTTACAAATGTATTAAAAACGGTTTTTATTTATTTAAAATATTATGAATTTTTAAAAATGTTAATTAGGGGAGATCTATAAATATTGAAGATTATCTATCATGAAAACGAGTCTCCAAGACAAGTCTCACCTGTTGACACAACAGTGATCCAATCTATCATATGTTCCATAACCCAGTTTTATAACTACTGTTCATTATAACTAAGTGGATACATAATATTATGTACATTGCAATAATGCAGTTTCTCATTTTTAAATGCAACTAAGTAGGTTAGTTTAACCTAATTATAATATGTGCACTGTTAAAAGCTCATCTTACATATATTGAATCGGAAATTATTTAATCAGAATCCTAAAATATAATTTTGACAGACGCCTGATATAAAATTCATATGATGAAATATGAGTTATTGAGAATGTGATGTAACAGCTTCTTGATGACACGTGATCTTTTACAATTTTTCCAGTATCATATAACTTGATCTGCTCATATACATAATATTTAATCAGTTTAGTGATTGTGAATCAAATTTTTTATATCTTGTAACGTAACATTTTTCAGAATATCAGCCACGTTGTAATTTGAATTTTTCTGTAAACTAAATAAAATTGCGCTAAAAAACAAATAAATTTCACCTCAAATATTTTTAATTTAGAAAGTGTAATTTTAAAAAGTTTTGATTTGTACAAAATTTATTATTTCATATTTTACAAAATCCACATCCCTTAAAATCGCGACTAACATTATTTGATTTCGCAGCTGTCTGTTTCTCCCCTATTCTATTATTCTATTACTATCTTAAGGAGCACGTGTTTAATGCCCAAGGAGGCATTTTGTTCATTTCAACGTTAAATCTTCCATCAAAGAAGTCGGTGCTGTATTTTGCATCATCTTTAGTATGACAAAAGATGATACCGTCCTTTTTTTCAATCGTCTTGAGACTGGCTTATACCATATTTTTAAAAATATTTTACTTTTGAGATTAGCAAAATTCAGAATTTCTAATCATTTGATAGAAAATGGTCATGGTTTTGATAAAAAATTGGGATTGTCAATTTATCTTGTAAACAGTGGTCATAAATTAAATAATTTGGAATCGTTGGAGATAAATAAAGAGTGTAAAACTAATCAAAAAATTATAAACAACCAATTTAATTTAACTAAGAGTCCCATTCAAAATTTTTTTCCTAAAAATTATTTGAGTAAATTTGTATTAAGTAACAATTTGAGTTGGGTACTAAATTTTTTTTTTTTTTAACTATTGTTTTTTTAAAAATAGATTCTGGTAAAGAAACAACATATTTTAATTAGTATTGACATCCTGAAGAAGAAAATGTTATTTTTCGAAACCGGTAGATGTATTTAAACTCAATAAGTGGTTAATAAAACAAAGTTAACAAATAAAATAATAAAATAGAAATATTTTAATATTATATTACGCTTAACTAAGTCTACAAACTAAATATTAATTTATAAATATCAACTTTTCTTTATAACTCTTATTAAATACAAGATTACTTAAATACGGGTACATTGTTGATGTAATGGTTAATACACTAGCTTAATGATCTAGTGGTCGTTGGTTCGAGCCTTGTTCCAGGTGACCAGCAAGTTAATCCTATTTTCATAGCACAAGCATTTAATCTAATTTGAAAAAGTTAGAGTTTTAATGTGACATGTATTCCATGTATATCTATTATTTTTAATTTCTTAAAAAAAATCTATGTTAAAAGGAGCTTACGTTAATATGTAAATATATTATTTATACTCAAATAATTTAATTAAATGATTTTATATTGATATAGA